>OY728161.1:621594410-626594410 GCA_963277665.1 Viscum album | reverse complement strand
GGAATCAAGACACATGTAGTAATTAAAAAAAATTCCCAACAATGATCCGTCCCATGTGAAATGTGATCTTTTATCTGGTGAAATATTTCTTCGGATGTATTACAATGGTAGGAGTTGTGATAAGATTTATGTCCATCGAGACAGTGGAATATTCTCCACTAGAGTAGAATTTATGTATAGAAAAAGGGTCCTTCCAACATTGGCTTCAAAATTAGAGGTTTTTTTCTAGGTATCATCAGAGTATGGAGGACTAACACTATCTATCCCTCATGAAAAAATAAGAGAAGAACATTTTTTTATTAATGAGTTATAGAATTTCGTTTTAGTGGACAACCAAATGATTCAAGGTAAGAAACCTCTTCACATCTAATAACTCCAATTCATGTAGTTGTTTCTGGGATTTCACATCCACAGATGACTAGTCTTGGATAGAAATTCAGCGCAATGTAAATTGAACATCGATGGGAAGGACCTCCTCTATTTCATAAACCAATGAGTATGGGGTCACCTATGTAGTGATGTGGTTTGTAGTTCGGTAGAAACATATGGAATGTTGAATATTTTCTAGTCGATGAATTTTTTACTTATCTAACATCATATACAGTAAATCTGATATAGTCTGGTTAATGAATTATGTCATTCTGTTTTCTAAAAAATAGTAGTGGGATGAATGATTTGATTTGATATTATACATCAGATATTGATTATCTAACTCAACAGAAATAAAATTATTAATGTTTTCCATCAGTATTGCCTGAGGGAAATAATTTTTGGTGATTATATTGACTTTCATGATACAATAAATATTTATTTTCTGGGATTCATTGAGGGGTATAGGTTTTACCACATGAAGAAGTAGTCAGTTGTTGTGAGAATTATCATGAACATCATGGAAGTGTTTGAGGGATATAGTCTTTTAACATCTGTCCCCCATATAGAAAGTAGAAATGAGTATTTGGATATATGAAGAGACTCTATGTGGTTGGTGAATGAAATTGGACATAACCTTGTATAAATGACATTGTTTGATAAAATTTCGGCAATCCTATGACATAAAGGGTCAGTAGTTCCCATTCCATTGGATTTTATGGGAACACATGATCCCCAAAAGGTGGGCACCACATTCTCAGGTGTGAACATCATTCGTGACCGAAGTTGTATATTATTTATCAAATATCCAAAGTAGTACCTCATCATGACACCACTTATAAATGAAATTTTGATGATATGTTTAGTCATAGAAAGAAAATTTAATTGCTCTTCATTAGATTTACTCATTGATAGATTTTTCAAATGGGACTAATAAATGTTGAAGGTATCCAATAATGGATTTCATTTATCCAGTGATAGGAAATATGGTTCATGGATGTGATTATCTTCCATGATATCTTCTTTGTTGGCATGAACTAAATGAGAGACCATTCAGTGGTGCGCAATGAGGATAACAGTTTCATCCCAGTCTAGATCTGACAAAGGCTTGGATTCATTATCCATAGTGTCTTCATGAAGATTTTACGTGTATAGGATGTAAATCAATGTTGGTTCCAAAGTGAAATCCTTTATTATTCCATTAACATATACGATTAAGAGAATTATCTCTTCCTTTTGGATATCATAATCAACATTGGAATGCTTATGACCATGTACGAATTGACCATTATCTTCATATTACTTACCAATACCTGACGCAAGATCCATATCCCTAATTTAAGATCCTAATATTCAACATCATTGTTTTCAATTCTTTCTGATAGTAGGATAATGTAAGGTTGGTATGTCATTATTTGGAAAATGAATATGGATCCCAACTCAACTATGATGAGCTTTGGGGTATTCCATTATGATCCATGTTGTGCATAAAGATGCACTGTCAAAATTCATCTCTCATATATGGGGGGCCTCTTGAATAGAGAATATATCCACATTGAAAAATTTGGAATCAAATGATACTTTTTTTTCAGAATGGTTTTTTGAATGAATGCATGCTGACTCCTAGCCTTCCATCACTTTATGATTCACGAACTAGATTTTAATATTATAATAGATGACCTCCGAACATGACAGTTTCCTAGTAAAAATCAGATTACATGGTTTCAACTTTAGTGGGTTACTATGGGAAACCAAACAGAAATTGTTATCTTGAAGGGAGTACCTTAGTTTTTGGACTGGAAAAATAATCACTAGATAGATATTATTAATATCTGAATAATGATTATCAGAAAAAATCATCGTTAATTTGAGGTAATAAAGTATCTTTTTGCTACATGCACCATTATTTTTCATGACTATGGACACTATGAAATAATTTATTTATATCACATATAAAATTATAATTCTTCCTTTAATGAATGGCCTTGGAATTGGTGGTATCAAAATATTTTTTTAGACCATCGAAGTCTTTCTCATAGTCATTATTCCACTGATATGTAACACCTTTTTCATCAACATGCTGAAGGGAAAATACTATCCATACTTATTTTATATAAAGTGATGAATTTATGTAATATATCCATCCATTCCTCCCAAATATTTGTGTTTTTGATGAGGACACCAGAAAAGAATTACCTTTTAATTATTAGGGTCTACATTGATGCCACAATGTCATATGGTGAAGCCGAGAATTTTCCATAAGGTAGCACCGAATGAAAATTTGAAGGGGTTTATTTTTATTTTTATTTTGTTTTATATTATTGAAGAAAATTTCATGATCAACAAGGAGGTCAGAATTCTCTAAATATTTAACTATTATATAATTGATATATGTTTTTATAAACTTACATAGTAAGGGTTTAAAGTTGTGCTGAATGTCACATTGGTATGTTGCATCTGCAATCATTATACCAAAGGGTATTACTCTATAGAAAATAATCCCTAATGGGAAATAAAGGTGGTGTATTATTCATCTTCTTCATCCATTTAGATTTTATTATAACCTAAAGAACTATCCTTTATGAAGAGGCCTTGATTTCTAGAAATCACATAGATCTATAATCCTATGATTGAGACTAGGAAATCAACTTTTGAATAGTGCTAGTATAGATCTCTAAATTTGATGATGAACTTGATTTCTACATTTTTTTTTCTTGAAGGAGAATATATTATCTAGCCACATTGGATTTTGTAAATCAAAAAATAAATTTGATTTTATAATCTACAAAAATTGAGCCTCAATTTTCGCACCATCAGTCAGGTGTATCTGTCTAGTAGTCAGCTTATTGTTGTTGTGGTCTTCAAGTTGGACTAGGTGATTGGTGGACACCCCAAGATCTACGAATGAATTTTATATGTAGTTCAAGGTGAACAATTCCGGATTTAGTTTCATAAATGTGGTCTATACCTATTTTTCTTCAAAAGTCATGGCCACAATAATAAATGTGGTCATGGGTACTTTTTAAAATTATTCTTTATCTCTTTGAGTTCATTAATGGTACTATATAACCCCTTATGAAATGTTGAAGGAATCTATAAAGTCCCTCTCTAATACTTATTCATCTTCCTCTACTTATTTTTTATCTCAAATGCTACCCTTTGGGGAGTTAGGTAATTAGGATATTTTTCAGTTTTAGAAGATAATATATTATATTGGATTCCGAATGAAGATGAAAATTCATTCGACATGGTTGATGATGTATGGTCTCTTAGATTTCTAGAGGAGAGGTGAGTGGCAGAGAATGATTATCTTATGTTCACCCCCATGAGTTGATGACTCTTTCAAAATCATATTACGTGGATGAGTTTTTTGAAAACTAGGAGATGTAATGATTTTATTTTCATCTGATATTATTCATACTTCCAAGAGAGTCAATGGTATTTTCATTTACCTTGTGATCAATTTTTAAAACTGATATCATAAATGTCATTGAATATATTTTTGAATATGGGAATGTGTTAGCACTTGATTGATATTAAAGTGTACTCTTTGTCAATCTATTTGAAGGGGTTTTCCGTGGCCATTTATAGGCCATCTAAGGTAATGACCCAATAGACACTTTCAACAATGGAATGTTTCTCCACTCTCAGATAGATTCATTCATCAATTTAATGAAAATTATAAGATTGAAAAGGGGCCTTTTCATCATGAAATGTACCTATTTTTCTATTAATGTTGTATTTGAAGCATTATTAGTATGATGAGGGGATTTCCACATATTAATGAATTTATGGACTTCCTAGAAAATCATTGAGACCCATATCGTTTTTATCAATCAGAAATTATGAGTTAGATAAAAGGTCTAAAAAATTGTCCATGATCTTGATTTAGCCTAGTAACCTTTACTCCCTTTAATCATATCCCTATAACATTAGGGAATAATTCTATTGATAATTTTTTTTGTAGCCTAGCCAGTGAAGTTTATATAAAATATTGATACTAACTCATAACCCATTTTCAATGAATGCTCCCCAATCATTGACACGTATTATACATACCGGCACATACATGGGTCATATGTGCCCCGGTATAATGACATCGTCATATTGATCTATAAAGGATGTATCCATATGATATATTGTAGTATCAGTATCAATTCAACAAACTTTAGTAGTATGGAATTCATCTTTTAAATCCTAGGGGATTTTGAAATCCACTATAATTTCTTCCTTGATATGATAAACATGGGGCCTACAAGATTGATAAATTGTCCAACACCATGGAAAATTTCATCAAAATTTATTACTTATGGTAAAATCCTAATTTCATTTCACTATGGGGACTCTCTTAGTTATGTATTTTTTGGTATGAATCATTCTATGTTGATGGATTAAGCCTAGAATACCGATTTAAAGGTTCTTTTACACATGCTGGGTTGGACAGAAGAAGCCTTCATTCCTTTAGTGTTTGATTTTTAACATGTTCTTATATTGATTGATACTCTAGGATGATCATTATAGGGTAAATTTTTGAGTTTCTAGTCGGGATTTTCCTTCACCTCTGGAATCACTAACGGGATCTTCCATGAGTATCAAAACCTATGGAAGCCTGATTAGGGGTTGGACAAGAATTTAGGTTTTTGGGGAAACTATATCTTCCAATTTACCCTCAGATCCTTAATCATCTTCTTTTGGTTCCCCAGTCATTTGTGCAGAACTCTAATTCTTATAAAAACTGTTAAAATAATAAGGGATCCTTGGAATGAATAACATTAATGGATCCATGAAAAAATCTTATTCTGATGAGGATTTTTCCTAGCTGACCATTTCTGGTTGTACCATTTTGTGGGGCGGTTCCTATGGTTTCCAATATAAATAAATAAAGTCAAAAGTTGTATATACCCACTTTGATGTTTGTGAAGGTCCATCCTCTACATTGGATCCATTACCTTTAAGAAGGTCCTCCATTTAAAAAGTTTTCTCTATGATACTGATGGATTCAGTGGCATTGTAGCGGAAGATGCTGGGGGCACAATCTGTTGCATTAACTATAATCTTAAGATACATTAAGATCGATAGACAATATTTCAATTCATCTAAATTTCTATCTTATTCACCCTTTTTCTAACAACTTGTTTCCATTCATCTCCTTCTTCGAGCGCTTCAGTGGAAACATATACCACATGGACTGGTGTCTTCAATTCATCAGTTGTCGAGGGTCCACCATTTTGTTTAGCAGTTCATTAAAAATAATCCATTCATGAATGTTTTTCCCAGTTTCCTATGAAAGGGTAAATAATATGGCATGTTATCGATACCCACCTAATCATCCCTCTTAGGCTCTTCCTATAAGAGGAAGTCATTTTCCACAGCCTCTATAAAGTCGCAACAATCGTTCTCATATTAGAATGAGTTAAATTTTATCCTTAAATCCATGAATTGATTCCTCATGGTTCCCCAATGCTCATCCTCACATGACAGAGGTTTATATTGGAACCCTTGAGGTGTTATACGGTATGAGTTTGGTTTTATATCAGGCGTTGGTGTGGAGGAGGACATAAGTATAACATTTTCCTCTTTGACATTCCCTATTATATATTAAAGTATGGGTGGTGTTATTTGAGAAATGATCTTAGTTCATTGTATGGAATCTTAAAAACATTGGGGCATTTGAAAAAATTGAAAAACCCAATTATATATCATAAATGGATGAGTGGTGTTCTATGATATACTAATATGGCGATCTATTATACCACACGAAGGACATCCCTTATATGGTTTACATGTAGAATCTTAGTTTCACTACTTATTGTTGCATAGAAGTTTCCAAAATGGAATCAAAAATGGAGAAAGAGAATGTCAGATACTATCCTAGGTGTCAAGGGACCTTGAATAACTGAAACATTGGACTCCAAAAATTTGGCGGGTCTAGGATGTTGATCACCAATTTAAGGGAAGGCTTTTGTTCTGGATGTACTAAAAACTCCCTTAATATAATAATTAAAATCATGTTTCTAATGAATCAATGATGTCAATAAACTGTTGATGAATATTTTGTTGAACAAGGTATTTAATGGTGGTAGTAATAAGGAGGACTTGAAGCATTGGATCTGCCAACATTTTCAATTTACATCTACCATGGGACATCTTTTTAGGGTTTTTCAAAATATGTTCTGGTTTATTCCATAATAAATGAAAATTTTATTTTCATCCATGATTGTATTAAGTTAATATGATGGTTTGGGAATATAGTTGGGTAGATTTCTTCATCTTACATCATTAAATGGGAAACCCCATTATAGTTGGGGTACTTTGGTTGGGAGGGAGAATTGAGTCTCTGCTCAAAGAACATACGCGATAAGAATGACTCCCTAGAGTAGTTCTGTGTTGAGTCTTACCCCATTTTTATTTCTTCCCCCTCATCATTGAATCTCTCTTTTACTATAAGGATTTAAATCAAATCTATAGGTGGATCATTTATAACCATGTTTTTTCCATTTCATCTGTGTATATTCACTAAGGAGGAAATAGTTTATTAGTTGAAAAAGCACCAAAATTTGGGGAAAGCCTTTAGTTCTAGTTATATAGCACCCTTCAATTAGACTATTGTAAATCATATTCATGGGAATATATTTTCATATTCTTATTTTATATCATATTTTCAAAAATTTGTTAATAGTACTCAGCACAGATTTTGATTTAAATTTTGGTTGACGTCGTACTTGTCTAAAATTCTTTATATGAATTAGCATGAAATTTAATTTTCTCATTTTCCATTATATTTTCAAGATGGTAATTTTGTCCGTTGGTTGATATTTTCATCAACTAATTAGATTACTTAATATTTTACAGAATTTCTTTGTATATGGGAGGAATTATTTTCATCTACCTATTTACTACCATAATTTCACGATGGACTTGATATGAAATAGAATGAATTTTAATCTTCCCATAGTTTATTATTTTCATATTTATATGATGGGTTATCAATCACAAGTATGGATCTTAATATTTTAATAGTTTTCTTCCTATATTTTTTATTGATGGGATACATATCATCGAGTATGTATTTGTATATTCTCATTTGTTTCCATCCTATTTTCCAGCCGGACATCATAATATTGTGAAGAAATTTTCATCTTCCCATAGGCTGTCATAGTATAAATCAAAGAGCCTTCTTCAGTAGAAATAATGAGAATATATTATTATATAGTGTTCAACTATTACACTATGTGGTCTTTCCATGGGACCTAGGTCCATAGGACATCGGCTAAGGCTCATGGGGGCGATATCCACTTCTTAGTGAGGATGTTAGGTCACAAATCGTTGGAGGAAATGACTGTTGGTAAGATCTCTTAGGTGGGACATCAGTTTCTCGGGGATGAAGATGTCATCTTCCACTTGATCAACCTAACTAAGGATAGGGATGAACTTATTGCCATGTTTTGGGGAAATTTCATTAAAGGGTTTCAGATAGATACTAGAGAACCAAACATCGTTTACCAGATTTTTATAAGGGATTCACAAGCTAGGGTGAATATCGATCTTACTCTAGGTTTGGAAGAGTACCATTTTGGTTTTACCCCAATCCAATGGGTTTGTGTAATGCCCCGACCCCAGTTACCCAGAGTCGGTGCATTATTACATAACATTGGCATGATCACAAGAAAGATCAAATCTCGAATGACCGATTGGTATAGTAGCCTTGGAAACACTAGATATATTCATAAGTTTTACATTACATCATCAAATGAAAAACTACTACAACAACATAATGTTTCCACAATCCACACTATTAACCCCTCATAAAAATCCCTGCAGGTCATTCGTAACTTACTTCTTCACTTCCTGGGAAAAATAAAACATAGAAAAGGGGTGAGCTCAAATGCCCAGTAAGGATAACAATATAGCAGAAACTTTCATAAATAAGAATAAACTTTTAAGGCAATGTATAACTAAAACAAAAGCCTTTCAAACATGAACTTTCAACATGTTATGGCATAAATAAAATTAAATAATGCCATTTACTTATTCACATGGATATTCTACTAATCGAATAATCACATGAAAAAATCAATAACCACTTTCATAATGTTGGAATGCATAATGCCAGACTATCATAACCACATAGTCAAGGCCTCGTGCCAAGACTACAAATAAGATTTTGTCAAGGCCTTGTGCCAAGACACTAGTTTGTCTCATGAGACCTACCGATGCATCGAGGAGCTATAGCGGGCTCCACCCGTCACATATTAAGTCCAATGCATTCCCATATGAAAAGGTTTTAACATAACATAAACATTCATATTAAAAATAGCATATGAAATGTCAATACTTTCACCATATACTATGAATGGTACAAAAATAGCACATCCACAGTCAAACATATCACAAAACCTTCAATACAATATAGAAGTTTTGTATCATAATAAATCAACTTCAAATAATCTTAAAATCCATCAAAGGATGTTGACATAGATGAAATCAAAATTCTTTTTAAAGAAATATCTCCTTTTATTTTGAAATAATTTAAGATCCATATAAAATAAAACATTTTCTTTGAAAATATTCTTATAATCTTGTAAGGTAAGCTTTGAAGATTTTATAATGGCGGAAAATAGCCGCACCCGCCGTATAAGTTTAAAAAAAACATTCTTACCTTAATTCTGTCGAAAAGGTTAAAAAGGACCTTGTTTTGAAAACGACCGAAAGATTCCTTTATAAACCACTTATAAAAGTTAAAAAGGGTATAAATGACTTTAACTCATATTCATAGTAAAAATGTTTTGAAATGCATTTTTAAGAAACATGGATGTGGATGATAAAGAGATCCCAGTAGATTATTACGTATAAACAACCTTGGATAATGAAGAGGTTGTAAAGTAAACCCTTACCTTGTACTTTTCCTTGGTTGGGGTAGGTTAACCTCCTGTGTAATGGTGAAATAGTTGTTATTAAATTATACAAGAATCATATATAATAATATGATATCATATATGATCTTTTAACATTGATTTGTTAATAATATCTTAGAATTATCGTCGTTTCGGGAGTTAATTTACTCATTTTCTTTTATATGTCTTGTTACATAAGCTATGGTTGTTGTATCTTATTCATATCCAGAATGATATCTAGTCCTTAAACATCATTTTTAAATCATCAAATGATAATTATACTTGAATGGATACGATGGAGAATGAATCTCATCGCGTTCGTGGAGACGGTAGTCCGTACGTATGCACGAGCGACAATATCATTCTTTTGATTTTAAAATAATATATAAATTGATGGTATATCATATATACAGAATCATTAACATGTTATATTTATTATTTACATGAGTTACACATCATTATTATACCCATCCAAATAATATTATATTGAATAACAATTACACCACGACGTGGAGACGGTAGTCCGTACGTACGCACGTATGGTGACATGTTATTCAAAGGGTGGATAGAATACTGAATATGGTTGTACCATATTTATAATAACATCACAGTATATGTGAGATACTGGAGTTATTATTTTAGAATGGTAAGAACAAAGTAAGAAGAAGTGGAAGAAGAAAGGAACTTGAAAAGGGGTGGTGAAAACATTACCTCTTCTTCGGGTTCTTCCTTTTGATTTGATCAAAAGGGCTCCTTAGGTTGGCTTTATGATCAAACTAAGGCCTCTAGGTTGTATTGAGGGATGTTGGGAGAGTATTTGGGCAGAGTTTGGCCGAACCAAAAGGCTTTGAAGGTGTGATGAAATGAGAAGGAGGAGTTCCCTTTTATAAGAGGGGTGAGGGGCACCTTTGGAAAAGCTAGAAATATTAATTTATAATAAATTCATATTCGGTTTGTAATGGCTCCAAAGCTTATAATTCAAAGATTAAGGTGGGGATAGGTCGAAAACCACTCAAACAATAGAATTTAGACAGTTTTGGGTACTTATATTAACCTTATCTTTAAGTATTAACTCTAAGTTAATTAGTTTCACTTTTACAATGTCTCTTTGTATTTTTATATAATATGGTTAATAAACTTACTATATACATCCAAGAGACCCCCAAGTGGTACATTAATGATGAACCTATCATGATATAAGTCTCTTGGACGATCCTTAGATTTTTAGGAATTTAATATCAATTAATAATATAATATTTGTTTTAAGAACTCTTTTATGTCAATTTTGACACTATTCAATAGTTGATTTTTGTGAAACTCAAAACAGATTGATTACTTCGAACAAAGTCAATTAAATCAATCCTAATATATCATATTATCCTAGAAAATTAGTTTAATTCATTAAAAGTTTCATATTATATTTATTTGGGTATTTATAATATCAATTATTTTAATTTTTCACTATTATAGTAATTACTGCATCATCATTGTGTCATAAATAAAATAAATTATTTAATGTCTAAAAATTATAAATAAAATATCATTATGTAGGAAATCGTTTTATCTTTCTAATTAATATTTATAATCTAAAATCCAATATATATAACCCTATGTAACAATTGTTTTTCTAAAAGATATATGCTTGTGTAATTTTTGTATTCATTTTAACTTAATTAAAATAAATTGTCATTATCACTTACAAGTGGATCCATGGGGTCCCAAAGTAGACCCAAAGATTCCCATGGTCGACCATGTATCAACCAATAGGGTTAAGACACGTTTTAGGGTAATTTAGTATTATTATAATATTATTTTTTAACCCTTATTTACCGTATTTACCCTTAACCATGGTAAATAAAATATTTACCGCAGTAATTATTCAAAATGTCTAAAAATAAAAGTTACCTATTTACACAATTTAAACATCCTGATTCCAAATATGGAATCCATTTTCCTAAATTCAAAACACAGAAGTGGCATAAATTAATTTAAAATTAATTCCCGCTGTCAAAACAAAAAGCGTGTTTTTAAGAGATAATAACTAACAAAAGATTGACACTCATTTATGTTCGGTTTAATTGTAAAATTATGTCCAATGACCAACATTATATTAAATGGTAAAAATATATTCTAAATATACTTTAAAACCACTCAAATTCATAATTTATCACTATTAATTATTTTGATTAAAAAAGTTGTTTTTAATTAAAACTTGGTAATTTTCACTATTCATCAAAATATGAAAGTTATCCGAAATGTACCAAAATTTCACCTTAGGCTAAATTTGATATTCCGAATCCAAAAATGAAGTCCATTTTCAAATATAAAATATATATAATTTCAAAAATTAGGTATTACTATTCATAACGGCTAGTTTGATTAGTTATGGTGTGTTAGAACTCGGTGTTGCGTACAACACATGCTATCACATTGTTCAAAGAGAAGCGTACCGTAGAAGCTTGGGGTGTTACATTCTCCCCTCCTTCAAATAATTGCATCCTCGCAATTTCTAGGGTATTACTGCATAAAAAGACTCGGGTGGTTCTTCATCATAAGTTCCTCGGGTTCCCACGTTGCCTCTTCCATCTTATGGTTTCTCCACAAAACTTTTACCAGACGCGTCGTCCGGTTTCTCAGTACTTGTTCTCTCGTATCAAGAATCCTGACGGGCTCTTCTCAATAAGACAGATCGGGTTCCAGTTCTAATTCCTCATAGGTGAGTACATGCGTTGGGTCAGGCATGTATTTTCTCAACAGAGATATGTGGAACAAATCGTGAACTTTGGAGAGACTTGGCGGCATTGCCAATCGGTAAGCTACAACCCCAATTCGTTCTAGAATTTCGAAAGGTCCGATGTACCTGGGACTCAATTTACCTTTCTTACCAAAACATATGACTCCCTTCCACGGAGATACCTTCAGAAAAACATGATCACCGACTTGAAATTCCAAATCCTTCCTTCGATTATCGGCATAGCTCTTCTGCCTACTTTGAGCTGCTTTGATGTGATTTTGGATTACTTTCACCTTTTCCACCGTTTCCTCCACCAGTTCTGGGCCTACAAGTTTTCTTTCACCAACGTCATCCCAACAGGTTGGTGTACGACATCTCTTTCCGTATAACGCTTCATATGGTGCCATCTGAATACTCGAATGGAAGCTATTGTTATAGGAAAATTCTACCAAAGGTAAATATTGATCCCACATACCCTGAAAGTCAAGTGAGCAAGATCTCAACATGTCTTATAAGGTTTGAATAGTCCGTTCTGATTGTCCGTCTGTCTGAGGGTGGTAAGCAGTGCTCAAATGAAGTTCAGTATCCAGGGATTTCTGAAGACTTTTCCAGAATCTTGATGTAAAACAGGGATCACGATCAGAAACAATCGATAGGGGTACTCCATGAAGTCTCACAACTTCATTAATATATAGTCTTGCTAGACGTTCTAGGGGTAGATCTTCTCTTATAGCAAAAAAATGTGATGTCTTGGTAAGACGATCAACAATAACCCATATTGCATCGTTCCTTCTAGGAGTCTTTGGTAGCCCCATGACAAAGTCCATCGTAACATTGTCCCATTTCCACTCCGGTATGGGAAGAGGTTGCATGACTCCTCCAGGCTGTTGCCTTCCAGCTTTCACTTGTTGACAAACCATACATCTTGACACAAAATCAGCAATCTCCCTCTTCATGTTGTCCCACCAAAAATGTTCCTTCAAATCTCTATACATTTTGGTGCTCCCAGGGTGTATAGAGAAATTGGAACTATGAGCATCATCCAGCAATTCCCTTTTTAGATCAGGTATATTGGGAACACAAAGTCTCTTCCCGAATTTCAAAATTCCATCTTCATACACAAAGTCTCTCAATCTCCCATCATTCACAGCTTTAATCTTCTTTTGGAATTCTTCATCATCGGTCTGAGAACTCTTAATCCTTTCTAGTAAAGATGGTTTGGCAACCATTTGAAAAAGCATTGATGTTTCACTTTACCTGGTTATTCCCATGTCCATCTTCACTAGATCCATGAAAATTGGATCCCTTTCAATTCTCATATTGTTCAAAACTCCATGGTCTTTTCTACTCAAAGCATCTGCCACCTTTTTTGCCTTCCCTGGGTGGTAGTGTATCGTACAATCATAATCCTTGAGTAATTCAAGCCATCTCCTTTGCATCATGTTGAGTTCTTTTTGTGAGAAAATATACTTCAAACTCTTGTGATCAGTATAAATCTCACATTTTTCACCATAGAGGTAGTGCCTCCATATCTTCAAAGCAAAGATTACTGCTGCTAACTCGAGATAATGAGTAGGATAGTTTTGTTCATGAATTTTCAACTGTCGTGATGCATAGGCAATAACTCTATCATTCTGCATAAGGACACAGCCAAGTCCTTTCTTCGATGCATCACTATAAATAACGAACCCATCATGCCCCGATGGTAGAGTCAATATAGGAGCATTGAATAATCTTCACTTCAGTTCTTCGAAACATTCTTCACACTCTTTTGTCCAAACAAATTTATCCCCTTTACGTGTGAGATTCGTTAATGGGTTAGCCAATCGGGCAAAATTCTGGACGAAACGTCGATAATAACCTGCCAAACCAATAAAACTACGTACCTCAGTTATACTCGTAGGTGCTGGCCATTCATGGATTGCCTTCGTCTTAGAAGGATCAACAGAGATTCCATCTTTAGAGACAATATGGCCAAGAAAAGAAATCTCCTGAAGCCAGAATTCACACTTTCTAAACTTCCCATATAATTCATGCCTCCTCAGAGTCTTCAAGATAATGCGCAAGTGATTTTCACGATCTTCGTAGGTTTTGGAGTACACAAAGATATCATCAATAAATACCACCACAAATTCATCGAGATACTCCATGAAAACTCTATTCATTAGATCCATGAATATAGAGGGTGCATTAGTCAATCCAAACGGCATTACAGTAAACTCGTAATGCCCGTACCTGGTTCGAAATGCTGTTTTCGGAATGTCTTCCTTCTTCACACACAACTGATGGTATCCAGATCGAAGGTCAATCTTTGAAAAGTATTGAGCTCCATGCAGTTGGTCAAATAAATCATCAATACGAGGTAGGGGATACTTGTTCTTTATCGTTATAGCATTGATCTCCCTGTAGTCGATACATAACCTCGTAGATCTATCTTTCTTTTTAACAAAAAGAACAGGGGCTCCCCATGGAGAAACACTAGGGCGAATAAATCCCTTATTACTCAATTCCTCTAGTTGTTTTTTTAGTTCGATTAACTCTACAGTGGCCATTCTATAAGGGGTCTTCGATATAGGCCTTGATCCAGAAATCAAATCAATAGAAAACTCAACTTCTCGTTCTGGAGGATGTCCAGGTAAATCATCCGGAAATACATCTACAAATTCTTTCACAACAGGTACATCCTCTATTTGAACATTCCTTTCCTCACCGATAGTTATTTCATTCTCTTCCTCCCCAATAATTGAATTAAGTTGAGCTACTGGGGGTGGATCTAAATAAGAATTAGGTGGTGACGATTCTACTCTAAAAATAAGGTGCTCCTTATCATTATCATCTAGAATCGTAACCTCTTTCTTCTTACAATAAATCATCGCATCATAGTCCGAAAGCCAGTCCATACCGAGGATTATATCAATCTCAATCATAGGTATGACGATGAAATCAGCAGATAAAGAAAATTTATGTGCTCTAATGGGGACTGATTCACAAAACTTTGTTGCAACGATACTTCCCTTAAGAGTTTTAACTGACAACTCCCTTATTAAATCAAATTGGAAATATCTAATTTTCTTAGCAAACTGGGAAGATATGAAACAATGCGATGATCCAGAATCAAATAATGCATTTTCTAAACTTGAGGAAACCATTAAATTACCTGCCACCATGTCTTTCGGAGCTTCTACCTCAGCAGTAGTGATAGCATAAGCCTGGCCTTGATCCCTTGGCCTTTTCGGAGGTAAGTTCTCCTGACTCTTAGGACATGCATTTGCATAATGCCCCATCTCCCTACAATTGTAGCACTGAACGTTGGTAGCTTCCTTCTTCCCCTTGCAATCATGAGCTTGGTGGCCTTTTTCACCACACTTGTAACAGACTCCCATTCCTTTCAAGAAAGTACCAGGAAGTTTCTTCCCGCATTTACCACAAGATGGATATTCAACCTTTCCCTTCTTCCCCTTATTTCCATTCCCAGATTGATCAGCATGTCTCTTCTTATCTTGCTTTGCTTTAAAGTCATAAGACTTAGAGAATTCCTTTTCGGTTTTGATAGCACATGAGACAATGTCTCCGTACGATGAAAAGGATTGTGAGACTAACGCTCGACAGAGAAATGGTTTTAACCCATCAAAGAAATGATCAATCTTACTTCTTGGGTTACGAATATAATCACCAGCGTACCTCGTTAACCTTGTAAAGTTAGCCTCATACTTTGTGACATTCTCATCCTCCTTTTGTCTCAGACTCAGAAATTGCCTTTCCATATCTGCTCGATGGTCGCGAGGGAAGTATTTTTCTAAAAACAGATCTTTGAACTCCCTCCATTCCATATTTGATACTTCATCATCTTCCTTTGTATTTTGAATCAAGGACCACCATTGATCAGCATCTCCAGTGAGGCGGTAAACTGCCATGATAACTTTTTCCCTTTCACTGCTCCCCAAAGCCTGAAATGTTTTCTCTAGGGAAAATATCCATTTCTCAGCTACTAAGGGATTTGTATTCCCATTGAACGTTGGTGGTTGTTGCCTCATGAATCGATCTAACATTGATCCTCCACGCTGCGGATCAGGGTGCTCCATACGGGTAAGGTTATTATTCATAACCTGAGTAAGTTGTCCCAGTATGGTGATTAGCTGATCAGCACCAGTTGCATCACCAGCCCCACTATAATTATCTTGAGCAGGAGGGCAATCCCTACATGGAGTGCGTGCAGTGATACAGTTTCCATTTCTTCCACTAGGTGCCATTTCTAAACAATGGCATAAACTAGATCAGTTTATGAATCAAAATACATAATCCCATACTTATAAAACACTTAACATAAATTGAACTATTTATGGATATAATCCATAATCATAAGAATGTTTTCTTTGAGGAAGTATATACTCATAATCCCTTCAAAATGATTTGTAAAGAATATGAGAGTTATCCTAAGCATATCCCCCTGGAGTGTCGTAACCAAGAGTGCAGCAAGGCCTGTTGTCGTGCACCAGTTCCCGTTCGAGTCTAGCTCAAAGCGGTGTTTTCGGGTTTTACCCCTAGGTACATCTGTGCCAGAGCCACCTCTACCTGCTCGTATCCAGACAGGGATGTATTGCTTGGAAAACTCACAAAATCTCTACAATACCAAAATTCTAGGAATTTCTTCTATACTAATCCTCAAAGTTCATCTTAGGTCTACGTGCTCTAATCAGAGTTTATCTAAATCTAACTTCCAAGGTTTGTACTAAACTTCCTCTGATACAACCTGTAACGCCCCGACCCCAGTTACCCAGAGTCGGTGCATTATTACATAACATTGGCATGATCACAAGAAAGATCAAATCTCGAAAGACCGATTGGTTTAGTAGCCTTGGAAACACAAGATATATTCATAAGTTTTACATTACATCATAAAATGAAAAACTACTACAACAACATAATGTTTCCACAATCCACACTATTAACCCCTCATAAAAATCCCTGCAGGTCATTCGTAACTTACTTCTTCACTTCCTGGGAAAAATAAAACATAGAAAAGGGGTGAGCTCAAATGCCCAGTAAGGATAACAATATAGCGGAAACTTTCATAAATAAGAATAAACTTTTAAGGAAATGTATAACTAAAACAAAAGCCTTTCAAACATGAACTTTCAACATGTTATGGCATAAATAAAATGAAATAATGCCATTTACTTATTCACATGGATATTCTACTAATCGAATAATCACATGCAAAAATCAATAACCACTTTCATAATGTTGGAATGCATAATGCCAGACTATCATAACCACATAGTCAAGGCCTCGTCCCAAGACTACAAATAAGATTTTGTCAAGGCCTTGTGCCAAGACACCAGTTTGTCTCATGAGACCTACCGATGCATCGAGGAGCTATAGCGGGCTCCACCCGTCACATATTAAGTCCAATGCATTCCCATATGAAAAGGTTTAAACATAACATAAACATTCATATTAAAATTAGCATATGAAATGTCAATACTTTCACCATAAACTATGAATGGTACAAAAATAGCACATCCACAGTCAAACATATCACAAAACCTTCAATACAATATAGAAGTTTTGTATCATAATAAATCAACTTCAAATAATCTTAAAATCCATCAAAGGATGTTGACATAGATGAAATCAAAATACTTTTTAAAGAAATATCTCCTTTTATTTTGAAATAATTTAAGATCCATATAAAATAAAACATTTTCTTTGAAAATATTCTTATAAGCTTGTAAGGGAAGCTTTGAAGATTTTATAACGGCGGAAAATAGCCGCACCCGCCGTATAAGTTAAAAAAAACATTCTTACCTTAATTATGTCGAAAAGGATAAAAAGGACCTTGTTTTGAAAACGACCGAAGTTCCGGCATGCCACCGAAAGGGGCCGGGCAGGCCACCGGATGGGTAAGGGGGCACCAGGTAAGAAGCCAGGATGGTGCGGGGGCACTGGGCAGGCCGCTGGCAGGGGCCAGGAAGGCCACCAGTAGGGCACTGGGGCCCCGGGATGGCTGACGGCTGGGGCTGGGCAGGCCACCGGTAGGGCGTAGGAGGCATGACGGGGCAGTGCGCCATGGCACAGGTAGCGTGCTGGGGTGTCGCGGGGGCGGTGTGGTTTTCAGAGGTCGCGGGCAGCATGGCCTTTCTTTTCCATCATTTTCGCCATCTCCATGTGTACCACCTCCGTCGTCATCAAACAATAACAAGCAAAGGGGAGAGGGTGAGACCTTATTTGTGAGGCTCGATCCCACCTCATTATTGTGATAGAAATTGGAGATTCACAAACCATAACACCAATGATGTAGAATGGGTATAGAAACAATTAAAATCCCCCTACATCGCTTGTCGGTGATAATTTGACGGAGTCATATAATGGCGGATGTCGTTTCATCAAATTTGAAGGAGGAAGAGTCCGGAGAAGACATGTCAAAGATGACATCGTCTGCATTCTTCAAGGACGGTGGTGTTTCCACTTCTTTCCCCGATTTTACATGGAGAGAGAGATGTCCTTCATCCTTCGATGGTGAGGAGCGTTCTTCGTGGGCGACGGTTCTTCATGTTCTTCGTTGAGAGAATAATGTTCTCTCTAAAGCTCCTCCTCTACATAATTCTCTCAAAAATGATTATGTAAACCCAACAATAATAAAATATCACACTTTATAAAATGTTTGCATAATGAATTCAAAAATGAGAATTAATTAAGGGGGGCCTCCACTTAATTAATTCTTCTGTGTAGGCACAATTTAATTAATGGAGTTCAAAGGATTCATGGGTGGTGGCTCTATAAATGGGGACTCCAAGGATCTCCACACATAAATGGGGTGTTAAAGGGGTTAGGAAGCTCAGGTGGGACCCACTAAAATAAAATCCTTAGAAGGGAGGTTTTGTGCGGGTGGGACCCACCCCAAACTTCCAATTGGTGGTTTTAACCACCAAAAATAAAAATAAGGCTAACATGTTATTTTTATTTAACAAAACTAATAACCCCATAATCTAACTTCCACTCTACTTAGAATGAAACAGCGGTGAAGGTCTCACTATGAAATTGTCGACACTCCGAGTTCAACGGTGCCCTCGAATTTCAGTTCCGAGCACCGGTTCAAATGTTACAAAATGCCGCTCGCACGTTTACTAAACATAACCAAAAAAAAGTTTGGAAAATTATTATCAGTCACCATCGACCAGCTGCTATTGAGGTTTGGCTCTGCCAAGGTAAAATACGCCACAAAGAAAGCAAAAGTAACCTTGGATTTTCAATATGAGTTACCATTTAGAAGTTATTAATTTTACAATAAAATAATTGTCACATAATTATTTTATTTGCGGCCTAAAAATAACTTTTTCTAGTGTCCAACTCTGGGAAAAGTTAGTATCTTCTTAAATATATAATGTCCTCATGAGTTCAGTAGTGGTCTCATATTTTTAATTTGATCTACCGTTTGTGAGTGATGAGCATTTGAAAAATAAAATAATTTATTCAGTTATTTTATTTATGGTTATGCCATTTTTTGGGATTACTCACATGATTCCAGCGCCGACTAATCTTAAGTCTCTCCGTGTGTAATCCCTCCGTCTTGAGTGTAACTGTGCCCTCATATGTCTGATCTGAGTTACCATTTAGGAGTTATTCCACTTTTTTCATCAAAACACCTTAGGTGCTTTAACTTATGCTTAACAAAAACTTCAACGGATCATTTCGGGCACTCCAGGACTCAGAATAGTGTGCTGTAAGATTTCACGGACCTGTAAAATTCCCATTTAATTAAAAAAAATTACATGGAAATTCTGGGTCTTTACATTCTCCCAACCTCAAAGCTCTATGTCCCAGTAAGCAACAACTCACAACTAAGGGAATAAGTGGGGGTTTTGAGCATGCATCTGTGCCTCCTGCTCCCATGTGCTCTTTTGAAGGTTCTCTTGTAGTCAGCAAACGTGCACCAGAGGAATAGACCATCCACAAAGGACCCACTCCTATCAATCCACAATCTCTAATTGAACATCCGTAAAAGTCTCCCCATCATCAACATCCTACTCACTGAGGTCGATGATCTAGTAAGTGTCGTGCACGTATCTCCTCAGCTGGGATACATGGAAGATGTTGTCCACCCAGTGGTACTGAGGTGGAAGAGCTAAGCTGTATGCCACCTCACCAACTTTTTTGAGGATCTGAAAAGGTATTATGAATCACAGAGATAACATACTGCCTCGGCCAAATGTCCACAGACCTTATCGAGGTGAGACCCGTAGGAAGACATGGTTGCCATCCTCAAACACTAGAGGTCTCCGTCTCCAGTCAACATAAGTATTTTTTCTATCCTGTGCAATCTTTATACACTCCTGGATTATCTTCACCTTCTCTGTGGTAGCTTATTCCATCTCTGGTCGGTAGGAAATGGGTCGACTTGGTGAGTCGGTCGACGATCACCCAAATCAAGTCATTCCCACTAGATGTATGTGGAAGACCCATCATGAAGTCCATCGACATCCCTTACCACTTCCATTTAGGGGCCCATAATGGTTTTACAATGCCTACTGGTACCTATTTCTTCGCCTTCACTTGCTGACATTTGAGGCATAAAGAGAAAGGCTCTACTACAAACTTCTTCGTACCTGGCCACCAGTGCTACCGTCTGAGGTCCTAAAACATATTCGCCAGATGCACCACTATAGGGGACGTGATGAACAACCTCAATACTTCTTCCTGAAGTGAATATTGCACCATAGCACATCCTCTGAGGAGAATGACGCATTCCCCTCCTTTAGAAAATACATCAGGTGCCTGCCCTGTGGATATATGAGCACGTCGTTTCTTTCAGTTAGTGTCACCATGATGCGCCTCCATGACTCGCTGATGAAGTGGGTGTGTGACTGTATGACACTTTCGGAATGCTACTCTATCTCTATCCACATAGGATATATATAAGGCAGGTAGCTGACCTGTCGCCTCTCTTAGCAGCTGTATATCAGTCCTCCTACTGAGTTCACCAGCAACAACCTTCCCCTTACCTGTTTTATAGACGATATTGATGTCGTAGTCCTGGAGGAACTCAAGCCATCATCGTTATCTTAGGTTCAGTTCCTTCTTAGAAAAGATATAGTTGAGACTATTGTCTTAAGAGTACATGGTAAAAAGTTCTCCTATAAGATACTGTCTCTACATCTTCAAGGTGAAGACCACATCTGTTATCTCCAGGTCATGGGTAGTGTAGTTAAGATCGTGCTGTATCAGCTGCCGAGAACCATAAGCAATCACTTCTTGGTCATGCATCAGGACACGCCCAAGTCCCATCCCTGATGCCATGTAGTAATCTATGTACCCTACACCCTCCTCTGGAAACCTCAAAATGGGGGCACTAGTCAGCCTTTTCCTTAGATCTTGAGAGCTTTGCTGGCATCTCTCCGACCACACAAAGGGTTTCCCTTTCTTCTTCAAGGCTGAAAGTGATGCTGAAACTCTGCAGAAGTCTAAAACGAACCTACAGTAGTATCCAACCAAAGTCGACATCCCTCCCCCTTGGGGGGGGGGGTTATCCTAGAAACATCCTTTTGAAAAGATATCCCCATGTTCTGACACTCGTGTTTGGAACTTAAAACTGAAAAATTCTGCTGCCACGAGAGTAAGGCTAGTCGACTCAATAGTTATCAGATTCACCCTCTTATGCATGAGTTTTACGTGTTCTGCCTGGGTTTCCTTTTTTGCTGACTATGGAAAACCTCATCACAACGTTGTAGATAAGCCACAACCTTTTTCCCTAATATAGTCAATCTGTGTATGAACTGTGGTTGCCCAGTCTATACCCAAACTAACATCGTAAGGCCTCAACGCTGCCACTAAGAGGTTCCAACCAAAACTCTCGCCTCAAGGGTCAGATCACATCGACAACGTAAGTGTGATTATAATGTCCTCTCCCAAAGGTATCTCCAAACATGAGGGTCAAGTGAACGGTTTAACCAGAAATTCTAGCTCTGGGACAAGATTCGTTGAAGGAAGGAATGATTGGTACCTATTTCTATTCATAGGGTAGCTAGTAGTAGACAAAGACAGTACCTCGAATCATTCCTAGATCCCTTGGGTCACACTCCTTCACCGCATGCAGCTACATTATTCCCCTTCCCTCCATCTCCCTAAGCTTGGTGGGGACTACAAAGGCGGGTTGATGTAATATGTCAAAATGCACACCACCTCATGTCTCTCTACTATCTCTACACCCATGTCTTTTTCCCTGTATATCTTTCTATCCTTAACACTTCCTCTTCTAGAACCATTTTTACACACTCATCTTTTTGAAATTGGCCCTGGTTTCCTACTTTCCCACTACTAACATTCACTTGTTGTATCCACTCATCCAAATAACATTCAACCAAAATGTTTCTCTCTAGAATCCTATCATAAGTAGGAATACGTAGAGGAATTGTGATGGCTCGAATGTCCATTAAACACACCTTGATCAGAATTTCAAGCCTTGAAGCAGTGATTGTACCATATTCATCAAGTATCAGGAATGATTGGTATGCCTAGATGAATACTTAGCTACCGACACGCTATCCTACCGAAGCTATAGAAGTTCAGGGGAACTCTCACCCACATCCTCAAGCTAGTCCTCAGCCGCCTGTGAGTTGGGATCGCCTCAAAAAAATAGGGGTACCTGATGCTGGAACATGTGTAAGGAACTAAGCCTACAAGTGACCTCTACCAGCACCACAGGTTTCAATAGCTAACGAACATGCAGTGATATAGTTGACACACAAACCGGAGGTACTTTCTCTGGTAATGGTCTATGTACCAAGGCCTTATCACTATACAGACCATCCTCATAGTCACTCCATGAGAAATTCTAGTAGCTATGATCACTATCTGCTCTATGAGTGTCTTAACTATGCGACGTACTCTAGAAATCACCTCCAGCTAGTCCTCTTCTGCCTGGGAATCTGTATTTCCTCGTAACCTCGAAGGACATTGCCGTTGGAACTCGTGTAATGTGCTCAATCAGCGTGCACCGTCTGCCAATAAGGATAGTGTATCTGCTGCCCAATGTATGGTGGTGATGTTGGTACACCACCCAAAGGTCCCAACATATCAAGAGGGCCCCACATCGGAGCCTCGTCGCTCGGTAGGCCGTCATCGTGTAATCTCTTGAAACTCTAACTGGCTATCTATGTAGAGGCACCCTGAATAGATGCAACACGGTCAAAAGATTAAACCTAGTGAGATGACCTGGAAGAGTAAACGTAATGAAAAACTTTTGAAACACACACGCAATTAGTGTTTTCATGCACTAAGTTAGAAATCAGTAGTCAGGGTCCTGGTGTACCAATACGTCAGACGCCGCACCAACCCTGGACTCCCTGAACACAAAACCACTCTATGTACCCATTACACTATTGGTTCACAGGAAAGAAATATCAGAGTCCTATGTTCTGCGGTAGAACCTCCCTTTGATACCAATTTTTCATGACCCATCCTCAGGGCCCGTGTCATGTCTACCCCAAGCCCTCCTTTCATAGGCTAGGGGATGACGACTAGAACCAAAGGCATAAATCCCCAAGAAGGGAAGGGATTTCCTTTTTAAAAGTAATCACTCACAATAGAGTACACAACTGGAATCAAATCACTAAGTAGAAACTATATAAAATAGATATGATGGAATGTAAAAGGGGATGGATATACAAGCCCAATAGTAAAGTAAAAGGAAAAGACAAACATGTACAACTAAAAAGATAGACTATAGGAAGGTGTCTAGAATCTCTTGGATCATCCACCACAGATCCTACCTAAAGGGTAGGTACAAATAGCCTCCTCAGCGCTCCACATCCATCTGTCTTCAAAGGGTACCGACTCGTCGTGAGGCCCACCTCTGGGTACCATCCATTCCTCGTACACTGCACCTCAGTCAGTGTTGTCTGTCGTCAGCATCCAACACAACGAGGTGCGGTCAAAGCCTGTGCATGAGTGAGTATAAAGATACTCAGTTGGGACCCTGAGACCCTCCAGGTCTCACAAAATCCAACATGGATAAACCACAATGTATGATTTCAACGGATAACCATTAATTAAGTATATGACCATACATATACCTATGTTATCATGTAACCCATCACAATCATGAGATAATCACAGAAGTCATTGACTCAGATCAAACCAAGATTATTATTAAAGAAACCATAGCTGTTGGAGAAATCAAACTCTGTTGAGAACAGTGGGCCTATCACGACATCAAAGTGCTTCTCAAAAACCATAGACTATTGAGGTACTGCTCCTGTCGAGTACCGCGGATCTGCCGGCAAATACCAGGTGCTCCTCCGTAGAGGGTCTGCCGCCAAATACCGGGCTCTCCCGCTAATAGACTACATAGGTACTCCTCCTGTTGAGTACCGCAAGTCTGCCTCTATGGGTTCGCTTCCAAATCTCGGGTGCTCCCCACTGGGCTAATCAAATCACTCTGAGTCAAATCGGTCAAGCAGTCGTCAGGTCTGTCAACTACTAGGTCCCCGCACTCTGACTACACATCACTGGAAGGATCCGCTCCACGAGCTACTAGGAAATAATCCAACTATCCAAAAGTGACCTGAAGTAGTATCTCAAAGTTCCTCCACGTCATAGGGGTCTCAATTCAATAGACGACGCATCAATCAGAAGCCCAGTCTGTGAGGTATTAGCCTTTTAGTCTCGGGGGCCTGTTTGGTTTCGTGTACGAACCAACCTGACCATATAACATCTGTACCTCGAACTCCAGTGGGGTATTTTCAATGGAACCATCTCTCTACTAGATTAACATCACCACTGACAGTTCATAAAACAAACGTCTGGTACAAAAGATATGGCCAATGTATGCAAATGGTCAGTAGTGGGCCCGGGTTTGGTCCAACCTAGTCGGACCGACGCGGCCCAACCCAGTCTGAGCCGACACACTCTGGGTCAACTCAGAAAGACCCGATGGGTCTGACCAAGCCTGTTGGGCGGGTCATCCCACTATGACTGGCCATGTCTGCTGGGCCCAACCCAGCGGACTATGAGGGCGGTTCGACCCGGATGCCGCCACGCAGGCGGCTCGCCCCGAAGGCCAGGGCCTATTCGGCCAGTGCTGCGAGGGGCGCGGCTCGAGAGGTCAGCTGCTGGGAGGCCAACAACAAGATGCACGGGGCACGGGTAGTCCGGCTGGACACCTCGAAGGCCACTGGTGCACCGGGCAGGGCGTCAGGCTGCACACCGAGGCAGCGCGCTGGGGCGCGGGCAGCATGCCAGGGCGCCGTGTAGGCCACGCCTAGGGGCTGTGAGGGCGCCGAGGAGGGCGCCATGCAGGCCGCCGACAGGGCGTGGGGGTGCCGGGCAGTCTTCCGGTAGGGCGCGGGGGTGCCAGATAGGCCACCAGTATGGTGCAGGGGCAACCTGTAGGCTGCTGGAAGGGGCCAGGCAGGCCTCCGGTAGGGCGCGGGGCACCGAGAAAGCTTCCAGAAGGGCACGGGGTTCCAGCAGGCCTCCGGTAGGGGCTGGGCAGGCCGACAAAAGGGTTCGGGCAGCACGCCAGGGCAGCGCACCAGGGCACTGGTAGCACACCAGGGCGCCACGGGGGTGGTGTGGTTTGCGGAGGCCGCGGGTAGCACGACCTTCATTCTCTGTCTTCATCCCCGTCACCATGTGTATCACCTCCATCGTCATCAATCAAGAACATGAAAAGGGGAGAGGGTCGGGCCGTGTTTGTGTGTCCCGATCCCTCCTCGTTACGGTGATAGAAATTGCCGATTCTCAAACAATAACTTCAGTGACCTAGAATGGGTATATATACAATTTAAATCCACCTAAGCCGCTTGTCAGTGATAGTTTGACGGAGTCATGGTATGTAAGACGTTGTTCTGTCTATGTCGTCGTCGGAGGAGTCCGGGGAAGATGAGTCAAAGATGATGTCGTCGACGTTCTTCAAGGATGGTTGTGTTTCCACTTCATTCCCCAATTGTATAGGGAGAGAGAGATTTCCTTCGTCCTTCGATGGTGATTGGATTTCTTCATGGGCGACAGTTATTTGTGTTCTTCATTTAGAGAATAATGTTTTCTCAAAAGATCCTCCTCTCTTTAATTATCCCAACAAAGATTATGCCAAACCAACCATAATAAAATATCACACTTTATTAAAATGTTGGCATAAGGAATTCAAAAAGTGGGATTTAATTAATGGGGGATCCAATAAATTAATTCTTGTGTGTAGGCACAATTTAATTAAGGGAGTTCAAAGGTTTCATGGGTGGTGGCTCCGAAAATGGTGTGTCCAAGGTTCACCACACTGAAATGGGGTATTAAAGGGGTTAAGAAGCTCGGGTGGGCCGTACTAAAATAATATCCTCAGCAGTGAGGTAATTTGTGGGTGGGCCCCACCCCTAAACTCCACTTTCCGGTTTTAACCATCAAGAAATAAAAATAAGGCTAACATAATATTTTTATTTAACTGAACTAATAACCCCAAAATCTAACTTCCACTCTTGTTAGAATGCAACTGCAGTGAAGGTCTCACTAAGAAATTTATGATGCTGTGAGTTCAACAGTGACCTCGGATTTCAGTTCTCAGAACCGGTTCCAAAAGATACAAATAACCTCTCGCGCATTTTCTGAACGTACCCGAAAAAATGTTCGGAATATTATTATGAGTCACCCTCGACAAACTGCCATCGAGGTAAGGATTTTCCCAGGTGAAACATGGCCCAACGAACCCAACAGTACTCTCAGATCTTCAATCCGAGTTACCATTTAGATGTTATGAATTTCACAATAAAATAATTGTCAATTAATTATTTTATTTACAGACAAAAACTATCTTTTTCTGGTGGGCCGCGCTGACCAAAGATAGTGTCTTCTAAAATAAATCTTGCCCTCACATGTTCAGCGGTGATCTCATATTTTTAATCTAAGCTACCGTTTGAGAGTTATGAGCATTTGAAAAATAAAATAATTTATTTTATTATATTATTTATGGTTATGCAATTTTTTGGGATTTCTCACAGGAGGCCCGCGCCGACTAATCTTAAATCACGCCAAGGGTAAAACCGCCATCATGAGCACAACAGTGCCCTCAGATTTCTGATCTGTGTTACTGTTTATTAGTTATTCCACTTTTTCAACAATACATTTTAAGCATGTTAACTTAAGCTTAACAATGACTTTTACGGATTGTTCTTGGAACTCTAGGCCTCAGAATCGCACGCCGTTAGATTTCGCGAACCCATAAAATTTCCATTTAATTAAAAAAATTACATGGAAATTATGGATCTCTACAATAACATCATCACTTTTAAATATTTATCATTCTCATCACCTCTACATAATTATTTTTAAATTAATATTTTTCGCTTCTGAGAACTGAATTAAAAAATTGGGATCTATAACATGAATAATTAAAATTTATATTATATAATATGTTCAACATAATTTTTTAAAAAATTCAATAATGAATGTAGTAGATAACTAATTTCTATGGTTATGTTAAAATGGGTTTCCCAATGAAGGGATAAAATAAAAAGATAAGGGATAAAATGGTTGAACACATTAAACAATTATATTTTAATCCAATATTTAAATATAATAATTCCAAATTTGTTATTAATGTTTATTTGGAATATTTTTTCTTTGGAATGACCTTTATATTTTGTACTGTTTTGGAAAATTTTCATGTAGTTTTCATGTAGTTTCCATTACCACAGATATAAAAAGCCATAACCACCCTCCAATTCTTCAGATATGTAATTAAATATATTTCATACAATACCTAACAAAAAAATTCCCAAATTCCATCCTTTCATCCTATAACACTTTGTTTGGATTTATATATATCCTAGGAAGGATATTGGTGAAAACCTATGGAGGATACCTGATGAAGAGGTAACATTCATTAAGGAGTCTTTTTATTTATTTATTCCACCACCATATTAAATTATTATTATAATAATGTGAAATAATAAAATGAAAATATTACATATACTATGATATTATTATGTTAATGAAATGACATAAAACCGTATATACTTCTATCTAATGGGATAGGAAATTATATTTCTTGTTTACAATGGACAATATCATGGTGAACTGATGTTATTGGGTTTTCCATTAAAACCTATCAAGGAAATTCATAATGATTGATTTTTTACACAAACATATATATATATATATATATTTAGGATATTAATATACCTATGTTATTATTATCTTATAGATAAATTCATACTTTACATTTTGTATGCATAAGATTATATCGCGCGTGTGTGTGGTGGACTACTAACTCACAAAATGATGTGATTAGTTCATGTTTTACAAGGAAGGAAAAAGGTTTTGGTTAATGAAAAAAATGTAAAATACATGATTTATTTTGTAATGATAATGAATCATTTTCCATTCCATTTTCTGAATCGAAATGAAAATGGAATCAACATTTTTTCATACATACAACTTATTGACTCCATGAGGTATTTATTTTAATTTTTATCACAAAATTTCATCGACTAAGCTAAATAGATTCAAACTAAATATATATAATATTTATGTCATTGTTGACATTATTGATATGATGAAATCATAATGAATGTATAAAGATAGAAAATAAAAAATAAAATCATATTTGAGAAAGAATGAAGATATTACACAATGCATAATTTTAACATAAAATTTATAATAGATGGGAAAGTAGAGGTCATAAAAAATAATATATTGTATGAAATATATAAATATTTTTCTATATTAATACTATTATAAATTAATATTTATTACACATTATTATTCAATGTGTATGATGGAAGTTAATACTTATGTTATAGGATTTCTATTCTCACTTATTTGGTATACATATGTAAATTCCCCACTCATTTATTTCGTGTTTTATATATACTTCCCCTTTGAAATGTTATATAATTAATAATGACATTTTATAGAATTTCATGTTTAATTTGATGTTATTATCTTATAGGGATCATGATATGGATTATTACCGAAAGGGTTTTGCGATTTTTGTTTCAATTTTTCATACTTTCTAAATATGTTATGTTATGCACATATATTATTTTAAGTATAGTTTATACCACCACACTAACATTACATTTCATGAAGTAATTAATACTCATGAATTTTATGTTTTATTTATATTATTCATTCATGGGGATTAAGAATTAATGTTACCAATGTCGAGAATATTTTATATTATAATTTAATAATTTAGGAGGAATGTCTATAATTATTTGTAGGATGATAAAATCATGTAGTCCAACTCTCAAATAACTCATCATGTTTATCTAAATATTTTTATTCAAGATATTTATGTAGTTTTACCATTTTTCCAAGCTATCTAGCATAAAATAATTGATAAAATATTTAAAATAAAACATGAAATTATTTATCTCTTCAGTCAGAGATCTATTTTCTGAAAAAATATGGTTTTTGAAGTGTCTTCTAAAATTATTTAAACATTTAAAAAACGTTTTTTAATAAATTTGAAACCAATTTTTATATTCTATATTTTTTTATGAAATGAACCATCATATCATCTTCTAAAATATTTCATTTTGGGTTTTACAAAAAAATTTGAATGGAATGTTTTTTTATATGTACGACATGTATGAAATTTTTTTCCGACATAACCTAAAAATGTTTTAAATATTACTTTATAAGTATTAGACATAAATTTTGAAGAAAATATTTTATTAATTTTTTTTTTACATTTTTATTAATTTTTAATAGGATATTTTACTAAAGAAATGTTTTATATGAGTCTTAAACGATTTGGGTTATTTTCTAAATTTATATTAAATGAAATGGATTTTGAAATTGTTTTATGTTTTTAAAATTTATTTACAAAGAACTATTATTTTTCTCCATTGATATAAAAATTTACCTTTTCAAAAATCATCATCTCTGATGATATTTGTGGATGTAAATTATGCTTTTCATGGGATATAAAATAATAATACCATTCTAATTTTCTCTCAAAATGTTTTAGTACCAAAATATTTTTAGGAAAACATTTTTACTAATACTCATTATAGAATGTTATTATGATAATTGATCCCTATTAATTGCAGGTGTGGTTATATGAAAAAACGATGAAATTGTTATGAAACTTATCTATTTTCCACAGGTTATGAGATAATTAAATGATAATTAAACCCATCACATTTAATGGGTTATGTTATGGCGATTGTTTGATTATTTTTATAAATTAATTATAATTTTACATTAGATTTGGTATTTTTATAACACAAATATTATTTAAATTATATATAAATTACTCCAATTTTGGATAATTTTTTAAATTGTTTATTGAATTTTTATATAAAAAAATTTCCCATATTTTATCTATTTCTCATTGAAAACCCATGATTGATTCTCGTTTCTATAAGATTAATTTTAAATTATCATTGTACAGCTCTATCAATTGAATTTGAAAAAATGTATTCCATATTTGGGATTAAAATAATTTATATAATCTACTTATGTCAAAGTAATTTTTTTACCAAAATGATTAGTTATAATGACCCCAAAACTTATTAATAAAATTAACTTTATTATAATTCTTTATGGATATAGAAAACACATGTAATATTTTTTTATTATCGTTAGGTTTAAATGATCGTTATGCATTATTACCATTGATAATATACCCATTGAACAATAACCACATGACTAGTATTAATATTGGATATTAACAAATCATTTTCACACAGATAAATGAACGGACAGTCTAAACTATTATAATTGTAGCCTAGGAAGCCCATATATCAGAGAAATTGAGGGAGATATAATTTATTTTATTTCGCTAGACCAATCCCATGCTGAGATACAACAACATAAACATGAGAGAAATTGTTTAAAGGAGAATTTTAGGCTCTTCGAGATCACGACGCAACCCATGTTCACGGAATAGCCCCATGAAATCCCCACCATCACAGATATTATTCTTTGGGTGTATGCAGGTGTAATAAAAGAATATATAACAAGACACTATAATTATGATTATGTGCATTTTTTTGATAGAATAATGAATATACATTCAATTCATTATTGATACTTTGTATGTGATTTCTAATGAACAAATTATATTTTTAGTTTATATTCGAATTCAATTAAGAATTAAATTTTGATGAATTAATGGATTATTTAATTAAATAATATTTTAATAAAATGTTATTATTAAATAACATTTATTAAATATAAATGATTATATAATTTAGATGATGTCAAATGAATGGTTTATTTAAATATGAAAATTGTTTTTAGAAAAACCTGTCAATTTTCAATAAATAGTGGTCTTTATTCTAAAAAAAAGAAAATAGAAATATTAAAAAAAATTATATAGATAAAATAAATATTGTTTTTAGAATCAGGATGTTGAAATTATCCAAAGATTAATTTTTTCATAATTTTCAGTGACAGTCAAATGTTTGGTTATGAATTATATACCATATAAATATAAAATATGTTTTATGACACAAAAATGACACAATAGTTATGTAATAAAATAAAATAAAAGGGATATTAGACCAAATATATGTTTTACCTATAAAATAATTTAAACATATATTTTATTTTAATTTATTTTATAATGTTGCTGTGAACCCTCTAAGAGTTATTATAAATTTTATGATTTTAAAACAATTTTCTTAAGAGTGAAACTAACCTACACATAAACAAGGATAATATTATGTTGTCTTTTTACCTTTTCCGTATAAAATAATGTTTTACACTACCCTTTTCATTAAACCATGTCCAAATACCATGGTATTATTTTTGGTTTTGAATATTTTATTTTGTTGTGTCTAAATCCTAAATAAAAATGAATTCCACCTCCATTCCTACATAAACACACCAAATCACCCATTAATCATTAATATAATTCCCTGAAGCTCATAATCACTCTATTATCCACTCCCTGGAGTCCTCCCAATGATTCTTCAAGCTTTCAAGAAGCCTCTCCCAAGTCTTTGGGACCACACATCCAAGTAAGGGATCCTCACATTCCATCCATTTTCTTTTATTGTCCATGTTTACTTATATTGTTATAACCATTTATTTTTTAATATAAAATGATGAGGTATGTTTTATAACTACCCCATAATTACCTTATTATTTTTAATGATGATAGACCCTTTTCTATTTTCATTTATCCTTTGCATATACACCCGTTACCATGTCGAAATTCCGTAAGAGTTATTCCACTTGTCCTCAATATTCAATTTTCATTATTATTTTACACCTTCTATTTCCCAATTACTTATGTTGGTATATATATTTATATGTCCCCCTAATATCCATTTCATGTATATATGATTATATTCCACTTTATATCTTATCAACAATTTTTATGAATTTTTATGTCACGTCGTTAGGCTGCCAAAATAGTACCATGATTTTCCATGAAAAAATCATCGTATAGTGAATACCATGACTATTTCATTGTCAAGAGTATTCAACTATAGAAACATATACATATTTATTATATACATTCAAGTATTTATGTCACATTCCTTTATATTTTAATAATGTATACTGTTGAATGAATCCTTGTTATATGATTTATACGGTACACTTAAGAATGAAATTGAAATGATTATTAATGTGGATCCCTAACAACACTCCAATGCATTGGGTAATGTTTTGTATCATGATACATCATATTGGGATAGGGTTTTACCTAATTTCTTTATTGTAATTTTTCCATTATGTTTGGATAGGGTTTTACTTGATTCCTTTATGATAATGATGTAGTGTATTATGATGTTGCGACATTTCCATGTTATGAAAATCATTCTATATCATAATTTTATGTTCATATTTTCCATATTCTCCATTGGTTTGCCTATTTCCTAACATGTATTTTATTCATTATGTTATTCTGTGTATACAACCTTACTAGACCTTATACCTCACCCTTTTCTTATTTATGTCTTTAGGTTATCCCATGTAATGCTATGTATGAAGGAATGTTGTGGACATGTAAATGAAATTTTCATTAATGCTGTTGTATTTTATGTATTAATTTGTCATGTAATGTTCATAAAACCAATATTAAATAGACCTCTTGATCATATGGATTTTATTAATTTAAAATTTCTGAAATAAATCATGTTTAATTGTGTAATATACTAGGGTTGTTATAGTTGTCATCAAAAGATATGCTTATTTATTTTTGGGATTAGGATTAGAAAACTCATCTTAAATCCTCAAGGATAATACTGAGTATAAGAAATTAATACCTAAATTTTTGTGAGTATTGAGTAATTGGTTATCAAAAAAATATATAACTGCCTAGATATAGACAAGTATATGGTTCTCTATAATAGAAGTTTCTAGGGGTAAGATTCAAAAAACTTATTTGAGCTAGACTCGAACGAGAAATGGTGGACGATAACTACTGTTTTTGCACGCTTGGTTTGACTCTGCCAGGGGATAATCATTGTTTAATTCAAATTCATAGTAAGAATAATTATTAATAGAAGAAAAAACACATATGAATATATATTATGTGATGGATCTTGGATAACAAAGATTGAAGCCTAGAAATTTATATGTTGAGGAGAAAAATGTAATTTATAACTTGTCCTTTTAATGTCATTGGATTCCATGTTATGTGTTAAAATGTTTAAGATACTCATCCCTAATTTTTATTTTATTCTTGAAATTGTCCGGTTATGGGATGAATCAGGTTAACAACTGATGTGAAGTGCAACGTGATAACTGCTAAAATGATATTCCCAAGAATATTGGAGATTAAGAAGGAAATATCATGATTATGTCAAACTCTTCATAAAAAATAATGATTAATAATTGGTACTTTGTTGAAAGTCAAAAGTTTTCAAGGAAGAGGAATAGGAAATCTCATGAAATCCCATATGATAAAGGTGATAAGGGAAATAATTCCCAATTTAATTTGTGTGATAAGTATGGAAAGAGGCACCAAGGGAAATTCCACAAAGGGACAATGAGATATTTAATGTTTGGAAAGATAGGTCTCAAAGTAGCCAATTGTTGTGAAATAATGGATATTGTTATGGATAGAAAAAAATTCCATCTAATGCATTTTGCATTGTTATCTTTCATCATTATTGAGAAGTCAAGAATTATCCATGACAATTCTCTATGGTAAGGGATGAAAATCCAGATGAGTATCAATAAGGTGACACCTTGACTTTTTAATTTATTTTTGTTTTATTTTTTTTCTAGATTTCCTTAACCTCGTCGAGGTGAGGGTTAAGATAAGGTCAAAAACCATTGATATTTAATAATTATAGTAGGTTTTGGACCTGTATGTGGTCATAACATAGTGGGAGATAGCCACATGGTCAGCCCGGTTGGCCGCAAAAAAGTCTAAATATTAAATTAAATAATGTTTTTGTAAATAAGAAGGATTAAATGATTAAATTGTAATAATAATAATGTTATTATTTTATAAATTACAATATTATTACTAATATTTTATTGTTGTAATTTTTTTTATTTTTACTATTTTTATCATTATTATCATTTATACATTTAGTATTATAAATTTTATGGTTATTTTTATTTTTATTTTTATTTTTATTATTTTTATTTTTATTTTTATTCTTATTATAATCATTTTTGGTGTTATTATTATTATTATATCTATTAATAATATTATTATTATTTATATTATTTTTGTTGTTATTATTTGTATTATTATTATCACATTATAATAAAATGAAAAAACATAAAAAACAAAAGGAACATGAACTAACCCCAGCCAATTTCCCATATCATTCTCCCTATGGCTTGTGGCGCACAAGGACACCCACCTGTGGCCTTCTGGCCTTCCAACCTCTTGTAGGTCTCCGCACTCAGGCCCTCTCATCGTTCTCCTACCCTTCGTGCCCCGGACTCCTTCACCTCTTTCCCTAGTTGCAGCCCTCTGCCCTTGCTCCCTTTCCATCCACCAGCCCTCACCCCTACCTCCCTCTCAATCACCTAATTCCAGACCTCCACACCACTGGCCGGGTTTTGGCCCTGCCCTCCGGCTTCTGGCCTCCGCCCTCTGCACCTCTGTCAAAGACACCTCCGACCTCCCTCAGCTCTGGCCTTCTCTCCGGCCACCCGACCGAGCCAACACCAACCATTTAGCCAGAAATGCCCCCAGACTCCATGCCTCTAGCCTTCTGAACTACGTCTAGGCTGCCCCCTCCTTGCACCAGCCTTACCGCACCAACATAACCCCCCCTTGCTAACCCTTTTTCTCCGGCTAGCAGCACACCAAACCCCCCTTGGCTCTGGTTTGTGGCTTTTTTATTCCATCATTGGTGTTTCATTTGTTTTGGATAAATCCTAATATTATACGTTGTATGTCATGAATTTTTATTATTGTTTAGGGTATGTGGTTATTTTGTGGGGTATAGTCCTACCTTTCATGATGTTTTATCACTTTTTCAAGACCTTGTGGTAGGTGGATTCACTTAGTTCCTTTCTGAAGATCTCCGACAATACTTGAATTCTTTTAAATAAAATCTCATTTAAGATTCGCATGTTTAGGAAACCTTTTACTAACATATAATGATGTGAACCAAATTATTATTTGGTATTGTTTTAAATTTTAAAACTTTATTTCTAGTCCTTGTGAATATTTAATTAAAATTAAATTGTGATTCATAAACTTTCAACGTATTTATTATTGTTTTTCTGAAGTATTTACTATGTAAGATATTGGTGGAAGTGTTTTTAATGGTTTATGCCTATATGCTATGTAGTGGTACACATGACGCGTTCAATTAAAATGAAAAAAATTTCCTCTAAAATGTTTTCTCTGTATAAAACAAGGTTTCACTGTGGTTTTTTAGGGTGTAGCAAAGTGGTTCATTAATTTGGCTATTAATTATTTAGTAAAGTTTCTTTTTTTCTAAACCTATAAGTGTTTTAGGTGTTTCCATTCCTTTTCACCCTTTTCATTAATACATTTAATGTTTTTGTTTCCTTAATTAAATATTATATTCTATTTCGAACGTCTAATATTTTTTAATTTACTTATTATATTGATTTCTTGGTGAAATATTTGATTTTAAAATGGAATTCACATGTGAACTTGGTGAGATCTTGATGTATGCATAATATTTTTATTTTTTAGTGTTTCACTAAATGTGTAAACTATTTATTAAATTATATTTTAAGTGAGAATCATGGGGGGGAAGTGTTTCAGTGTGGGTTTCAGTTTAGTGTAATGTTAATTGTAATTTTTGAGAAAATGATTCTTACTTTTAAAATGATTTTGGGTTATTTATGTAGCTTATAAAGTGTCTTGAAATGAAATCTTTTAGTATATTCCTATTTTTATTGTAAATGTAAAAGTGGTGTTTTTTTAATAGTTTGATAGTGTATTTGGACACATCAACTCAACGGCCCGTTTGGAACATTGAAGGTAAAAGGTTATGTTGACTAAAAGTTTATTAAAGGATGTGGTTTGGAAAATTGTGTTTGTCGGGTTGTATTTTTCAATGTTTTTAGAAAAATGGTTTCGACATAGATGTGACATAATTATAAATTTGGCACATTCAGCTTTAGTGTATTTTTTGTGATGGTTTATTTAGAGTATGGAATTTTGATCACTGTATGCCCATTTAAAAACTATAATAGTTTGTAAAACATATCAAATGATTTTAATGATTTCATGTCATGACATCCTAGTTGTAACATTTAATGATATGGTGTATATTTATTTTTGGGGACCTCTATAGAGTGGATATCCATTATAGGGTATTGTATGATGTGTCCATATTTTGGGTAGACAAGTGTGGTGATATGTGTCATGTGTGCAAGGGCCTCCTACTTATACAATATTATTATACCCACCAAAGTATGTTGGGAATCTTTTAGTTGATCGAGTGACAATTGATGGTCAAACCCGATTATACGGGTTGGTAGCCCCTAAATTCATTGTTTGGCTAGGCTGGATTTGCTTTTGGGTTGCTCAATTATAGGGCAGTTAGTTGGTTATAGACTTAGGAGCTTCACAATATTCCCGTAGGTGGTTCTGAAACTGAGTACGTTCAGGGGTCTTATATGATGTTTAGGATCACCCATGGTTACTAATTTATTTACATTTCTTGTTTACTTTTGGTCATTCTAGTTTATTTTCATCTTTCCTTGTTTACCAGTATTATTATATCCCATATTAGATATCTTTGGTTTTGGGTTTTGTTTTTTAAATGAAAAATGGTTTTACTGAAATTAAAGGTATCTTCTGCTGGATTTGTGAATGGGAAAATCATGTTACTTAATTGAAAATGTGATAAAGCTACTTTTATGATTGTATACCAAACTGGTGTCATTAGATTGTTTTGGGAAATGGGATTCTTGGAATCTATAGATTATCTTGGCATCCTAACTAATCACTTGTAATGCTCATGCCTATTTTATCATTTTAGTTGCATGTTCCCTTTTCTCAAGTTCTCTTGGCTGAGTTGTTCATCATTGGAGTAGGGTTTGACTTTGGTCAGGATGTGAACTAGAAAGTCACATAGAGGTATGTTGAGCTATTATTTTTCTTCTTTTCTGCTGTAAGGGTTCAGTTTTATTATTATTTTTCTTCTTTTTTTTCTTTTTATCTTTTGTTCATGGCCCAAATCATTCACAATAGTTAATTTTTTTTTGACTGGCTGTAGTTTCTAGCTTATGGAAACCAGGAACGCCCCTCATGCCATGCCACAGACTAGCTCAGGTGACATGTTTATGGTCGACTCAGGTTGGTTCATGATAATAATTCAAATGATCAAGGGAGAACGAATATTCATATTCTAATATGAAGAATGATTAATGAATTACATATAAGAACAACATTAATTTTGGGTATGTTATAATGTATTTCAATTCAAATACTATTATTATTTCTTTAATGTTTTCTAAGAACATTGAGTCCACACTAGATATGATGTTATTTCATTTGGGAAAATATCTATATGTTTTGTATCACTTATTTATGTTTGTTGGAATATTATTCATGAAAATATTATATGGATATCTTTGATTGAATTTGAGGAAAAAGAAAAAACACATTTCTTACATCTCAAGGATGTTAAAAGTTCTTTAGAAAAACTATCCCACACATGATCTGGTATTGGATGTTGCGATCATTTCACTGAAAATATGGAGTCATTATATCTTTGGGTAAAAGTGTGAAATATATACAGAATAAAAAATTATCTATTATACATTCACATAGAATGATCTGATCATGTGATAATATAGATGGTTAGATCTCATCAATGATTATGACTGCTTAACCCATTACCACCCTTGGAAATTGAATAAGGTAGAGGATTATATAAGTATAAAGGACCAAATAAGTCTATCGTTTATGAGAGTTTATAAGGATCCAATCTTCATAGATTTTATTAATATGGACTTGGGAATCATAGTGATGGGAACATCATCAATCCAAGCTCAAATTATTTCTTAACCTTCACATTTGGAAAGGTTAAAGGATGGTCAAAGAGATTATGTGGGGATTTAGTAGATAGTGGAAACTATCAAATAATTAAAATCCCCATATTTCAATGTTAATGAATAAGGAATTTTGAGATATGGGTCAAGGATTTGCGTTCCATCCAATCCATAGTTAAATAACGAACATTTATATGATGCACATAGTTTGAATTCCTTAATTCTCCCAGGACACACAAAAAATGTATCTTGATTTTTGAGAGAATTATTGGTGGGATAAAATGAAGAAGGTGATAGATAAATATATATCAATGTTCCTGGTATGATAGCATGTGATGTTTGAGAGGCATAATTATAAAAGGAAGATGTAATGATTACCCATACCAATAAAGAAATTGGTTATCATCACTATGGATTTTGTCACCGAACTTCTAATGACATCCAAAGGAAACAATTCTATATGGGTTTTTGTGGATCATATTACAATGAATGAACAATTCACCGTGCTTCGATATAATTTTTAAATGGATCAATTGGACTAGATATAAATCCATGGAGTGGTAAGGTTGCATGGATTATCACTATCGATTGTGACCGATCGAGATCCAAGATTCACCTCGATGGTTTAGAAAAGTCTCCAGTATGCTCTAAACACTAAGATGAACATTATCACATCCTATCACCCCCAAATAGACGGACAATTTGACTAGCCTATCCAACAATTGAGGATATGTAGAAAGTTTTCTAAATGGAATTTTAAGTCATATGGGATCAACGTCATCCTTTGGTTGAGTTCCCTTAAAACAACGGTTTCTACTCAAGCATCCAAATGGACCCCTACGAATTCCTTTATAGGAAGAGTTATATAACACCATCATGTTGGGATGAAGTAGTGGAAAAAATCCTTATTTGGTCCATAAAAGTTTTAAGAAATGGTGGAGAAGGTTAAGACCATCCATTAGCACATCAAAGCTACTCAGAATCAATAAATGATCTATACTGACAGTCATCAACAAGAACTAGTATTTGATTTTTGAGACATGTTTTTCCTCTGCATATCACTATGGAATTGAGTAATGAGATTTGGGAAGAATGGAAACCTTAGTCCAAGGTACATCAGCCATTTTGACATCCTTGATTACATCAGAGTAGTGTAATATCGACTAGCACTCCCACATGACCTATCTCAAATACATGTTTTATTCCATGTATCACTCTTGAGGAAGTACATAACTTTTCCATCACATGTACTCAATCTAGAGATGGTTCCATTGGATAATACACATTCATATGAAGAGAATATGGTGAATATCATAGATCATATAGAAATATTTTTATGAGATAATAAAATCCCCATCATCTATGTTTTGTGTAGAAACCACAACTATGATAAAGCAATAAGGGCAGAAGTGGAAGTTATTAGGTAGATTTAGCATCATATATTTTAGTGTGGTAAAATAAATGTTTGAAGGAAAAATCACATCAGAGGGGAAGGTTGTAACGACTGAAAAATATATTAATAAATATCACTTTATTTTAATTTTTTATGGATATAGAAAACAGATTCACTATTTTTTTTATTATTATTGGGTTTAAAAGTCCATTATGTATCATTTCTATTGATAATATAGATGTTCAATAGTGATAACTTGACCAGTATAAATATAACTATTTAAAAAATATGTTTGATGTAAGTATGGAAGTGATAGCCTCAAAAAGTAAGATCGTACACTATGAAACCCTTTTATCAGAGCCTCCAAAAATGATAGATGTTATGGTAATTCCTTACACCAATCCCAAGATGAGATCCAATAACATAAGTTTGATTGAACCTATTTATAAGAGAAGTTCATGTCCATCGAGATCACGAGCCAAACATTTTTCATCGAGCGGCCCCATGAAATCCCCAACATCGCACACCTTATTCTTATGGTGTATTCTAGTGTAAGAATGGAATATGTAACAATACACTATCATTATTATTATGTGCATTATTTTTTAATAGAGATTGAATAAACATTCATTTTATTATTGTTACGTTGAAAATGATTTTTAGAGCATAAAAAGTATTCTTAGTTAATATTCAACATAAATTAATAAATCTATTTTTATGATTTAATTTGATTTTGAATTAAATAATATTTTAATAAAATATTATTGTAAAATTAATTTTATTAAAAATAAATGATCATTTAATTTTATGTAATTCAAGAAGTATTTTTTAAAAAATTCAGAAAATGGTTTGTGTCAAAACCCATCAATTTTTAATAAATATTGGTTTTTATTTTTAAAGTAAAAATTCACATATATAAAAAATTATTTAGATGAAATGAATATTATTTTTGGAATCATGATGTCGAAATTTTCCGACTGTGAATTTTTCATTATTTTCTGTGACAATCGAATTTTTGGGTAAAAAGTAAATAACGTATAAATATATTATGTGTTACATGACATATTAAAGGCTTCTTAGTGATTTAATAATATACTAATAAATGTATCTTTGAAAAAATATATGTTTTACCCTCAAAATAAGGAAATTTTAAAAAAATTTATTTTATAAAACCATAGAAAATTCCCCAAGACATATTAAATATTTTAATATTTTAAATAAATTTTCATTAGTGTGAACCACCTCCACATAATCAAGGATAATATTTGAAGTTATTCGTCATTTGGACTTATAAAATAAATTTTTACATTACCCTTGTTTAGAAACCATTGGAAAATACCATGGTCTAGTTTTTGGTTTTGATTATTTGAGTGTGTATATTCAAAAACATAAATAAATAAGAATTCCCCCTCTTTTACAATATAAACCCACACAATAAACCACTCATCTTCACTAAAACTCATTTAAGCTAGTCCTCACTATTCTATCAACTACCTAGAGTCCTCCAAAGGCACCCCTAAACTTCCATGAAGCCTTTTTAAGCCTTTGGGATCACATAACCAAGTAAGGGATCTTCACATTCTTTCTATTCTAATTTTTGTCCAAGTTTTTTTTATATTTTTATAAACTATTATTTTTCAATTAACAGTGATGGGTTATGATCTGGAACCTCCATACTTATCTTATTATTTTTCAATGATGAGATACCTCTTTCTCTCTCATTAATCCCTGTCATATACACCTGTTACCATGTTGAAATTTCACAAGAGTTGTTTCATTTTTCCTCCTACTTCAAGTTTCTTTACTATGTTATGCCTCATATTTCAAAATTACATATGTTGGGAATGTATTTATATAACCCAAATACTTTCCATTTCATGTATATATGATGATATACCCATTTATCTCCCATCAACCTTTTTTATGAATTATTATGTCATGTCGTTAAGTTGTCGAAATTGCATCGTGATTTTCCATGCCTAAATCAACATGTAGGGAATACCATGTCATTTTATCTATTAAGAGTTTTCACCTTTATGAAAATATACTTACTGATTATAGAAATTCAAGTATTTATTTCACATTCCTTTATAATGGAAAAAATTATGATTTTAAATTAATCCATGTTATATGATCTATGTGGCACACTTAAGCATGAGATTGAAATGATTGTGAAGGGTGCGCCCAGATAGCACTCCAATGCAATGGGAAATGTTTAGAATCATGATACATCATGTTACTTCATGGGATTACCAGATTCCTTTACAAGACTATTTTACATAATGTTGGATCATGGGTTTACTTAATTCTGTATGTTAATGATGCATTATTTTATGATGTGCAACACTACCAAGTTATGATAATCATGATATATCATACCTTTATGTTCATGTTTATCTTGTGCACCATTGGTAAGCCTATTTCATTAAATTTAATTTATTCTATAGTTATTTACTTATTTACTCATTTCATAGGATTTATATATCACTTTTATCTTATGTATGTCTTCATGTTTTCTAATGCAATGCTACGTACAAAGGAATGTTGTGGCCATTTAAAAGATGTTTTCAAAAAAGATATTGTATTTTATGTCTTAAGATGTCATGTAATGTTATTAAACCCCAAATACACTATACCTATTGATCTTCTGGGTTAAATTATGTGAAATATTTTGCAATAAATCATGTTTATGTGTGTAATAAAGACCAGGTTGTTATAAAACTCGAAAAAAAATAGTACTTATAACCGTTAAGGTGAAATTGTGTTTATGTATGGTATTAAACTAAAGGGATAATTGTTAAAAATTATCATGTACTTGTCTAAATATAATTTATGGAAATAATTCTTTATTTTCCTTTCAAAATACTAATTTATGGTAATTTGGAATATTTTTTCTTAGGAGTGACCATTTTTTCCGATTAATTTGAGAATGTTCATGGACAATTCCCATGGGGGTTCCTTACACCCATTTTATAAAATGCATACACCACCATTCTCTTCTTTACAACTATCATGTAATCTATATCAGCTAATCAATGACCAAAAAATTTCCAAAATTCCAAACTCTCATCCTATAATCAATAGATTAGATTAAAAATTAACATATGATGGTTTTTTTGGAAAGCTAGCGAGGGTTCCTGAAGTAGACGTAATGTTAATCAATGAGAAATTTTGTTTTATTTCATCCTCAAACAAATATAAATATTATTATTTCAATATGATATAATAATCATAGAAGAATCCATATTATTTATTTTTATGTTAAGGTAATAAACTATAGCCATATAGACTTTCATAAAATGGATTACAAAATCATTGATCGTGTGTACGACAGACTTCTGCCTCATGAATCAATGTCACTAGTTTTTCACCACCACCTCTCATGGATAGTCATAATGATTAATTTATTACACATATATACAATATTTATTATTCTGTTATAATTTTTTATTTTTTATTCCAAACACTCTTTCATACACTACATTTTTTGGGAATGTCATAGGATCACTTGTTTGTAAGAAAAACCATAGTATCGTAATATTTTTTCGATATAATGAAATTATAGTGGAATTTGAACATTACAACTTGGTGGACTGGATATTATTTAAACCATGAATTTTAATTAAAATAAAAACATTTTGAAACTCAAACATAATGTTTTATTATTTGTTTAAGGCCCTCGAGTTTCGTCATGTGATTCATTATGTTTTAGGAGTGTGTGAATTTTAAACAACTGAGTTGGAGGATGCTGTCTGGGGAACAATTTTTATTTAAATCTATATGGGTCCTAGGATAAACCATTTATTTGTTCCAATATAGTTTTTAGTATCACATGATATTTTATAATACATTCATAGGATCATCATTGCTGTGTGACGAGCTTTAGTTCATGGACAGAGGGAAAACACATTGTTTGTACACAGTTTCCCAAACCATACACATAAACCATATGACCCACTAAATAAAGAATGTCTCTTGCAATGATGGATCAAAATTATTCCAACCATGTGGCCAATTCATGAGCCTCATTAATGGGGTTAATATTTGGGATTTACACTATGTCCTTTTTTTTCTATTTTCCTATCTTTTTTCTACTCTCATGCACGCACAACACCTCCCTCATCATCCCCCTCCAATTTTCCAATAGATGTGGTTTCATATCCATTATCAAGTATCTAATATGATTTTAATAAAGATAATTAGATTGATATTGGTGATTTAATGACTCATCCTTTCATTTTTAATCATTTAACACATTTTTTCTACGCTATTTCGGTGTGACCTAATTTGACTAATTTTCAGGGAGTTCATCTATTTTTTTATCATTGACCCAACAAAATAAATCCTGGATTTTTCTTTTTTGAATAATTCATAGTTTGTGATAGGTGTTCTATATCTTCTCCCTCATGATTATCCACTTTATAAAATATCATTATTTTCCCTACATCTGACACAATCAATGTATCTTCAAAATAGAAAATTTCTTCGAATTAATGTTCCTCTCTTTACTTGTGATGTGTTTAGACCCATATTGGTGTAGTTTGAGGTTATAAACTTAACCTAAACAACCCCTTTTGGTGGGTTATTTTAGGATACCTTTTTAAATGATCTCTTCCATATTTGGATTCACCTATTTTGGTGTTTTTTAATTTATATATTTAATTTTGATTCCCTCATATATCAAAACCACCATTGAGGTGTGTTAATTTATGCATTATGATGTAATTTGAATGACTAAAGATAAATTTCTGTAATTCATGAATAATAATATCATTTATCTGAATAAAAACCCTTAATTTTCAGAGATATATTCATACAAAAAATATGATATATGTGCAATACTTTTCATGGAATTATGGTGTGAGAGTTTCTAAGGCCTTTTATATTTTTTATAATTAATTGAAAACATGTATTTTAAATTCCATGAGTGTTACTCGAGATTCCTTCCATGGAATGACATGAATGGTCTCATCCTAATTATGATAAGATTATTTAACAAAATGTGTATATATCATGGGTGATACTATTACACCAGGATGAGAGCACCATATGTTTTCTTATCTCATTATGAGTTTTAATGATTCCCTATGAGAGATACATTGGACGGGCTTGGTGTCTAGATAGTTACAATGGGCTATTAATAAGACTTAGTCCTATACGTTTTGATACCATTTTTGTGCTCAAAGGTCATTCTCTCACATTAGTCCAGGAGTGAATCTTGTGGGTCCATTCATAGAAGGAATTGGGAGAACTCATATGATAGTGAGTTTTCATGGATCTCCTCATGCGATACATGGGATCATGGTTATGGTTTTCCTAGTCCAGGATGAATATGTTTCTTATATTATTTTTGGAGTTTCCTTTTATAATAAATACTAATGAGGATTACTAGTTATCCAAGGGATATGTTTGCTAATCCAAATAATATTTTTGGGTTCATTCCATCACATGATACCATATTTATGGAATTATTGTATCACATCCATAATATATCAATGGAATAGGTTTCTTAGGGTTCATAAACATCTTGCTTAGGCTGTGGTTAGGCCATGTGTCATTTAAGAACCTGCTTTTGACGTGGTTATTCAATTATTTCGAATTTGTTCATTACATGTGATAAACATGTACACTAAGTATATTATATTTATAAATTGGATTATTAATTAGACACCATGGGCGGTGGACTACTAATTATATCATACCCCTCTGATCATGCCACCACTACATTGGGGTACCCATGGAGATATTCATGTCATCATGTCTATCATTTCTTGTTTGTGTGGTGCATTTTATATGGGAGATTATGAGCACACGACTATGATTGTATTATGTGTGCTTGTTGAGTAAGCATTTCTGATATTGTTGTTTTTTCCATATTGTACCGCTTATAGAATTTTACTCTAATTATACTTGTAGCATCATCTTGAGATGCACCAATCATGTTATATGTGGATCAGGACATTTTTAATAGTTATAATGTTAACCACCCACTAGTTTTTCTTTATTATTATTTCATAAGGGGTTTTTATTGTTTTTTGAGTATTACAACATTTTGATACTCTGATAATGAGGGTATATCAACACTAAAACACCTCCATTATTCCCTCGTAGCTAGTTGGTAACCTCTAGTGTTTGGGGAGGCATGCCTGAGGACATGCGATGACTTGTATGACTACTAATTTGTTGATGATGATGCATTAGTAAGTGAAGACAAGTTATTCCAAAGGATGTTTTCTAGAGAGGTCTAAAATACCATAACTATAATGGATGGTTTCATACAATGTATGCACATTTCCATGAATATGAGTAAATTACCTCAGATCTATTTTGGAAATCATTTGTAAATGATTATAGTTCTACTATTTCTAGAGGATCATATCAATTATATTGATATAATCATATATACACTGAGAGGGATTTGGTTACTTGAAAAACTAAATTAAATATCTCATTTTCATACAAAAATATAATTCACAATAGATTCTAGCAGGAATCATGGTTGTTATTGTGGGATGGGTTGTCCTGATTCATACATGGATATCTAAGTAGAAATGCTTAGGAAGGACTCATGGAAAACATCAAATTGTCTCACTAAACTATCAATGGGATTAGTCATGTCTATTTTTATATGGACACTTCAACAATATAGTGAAACCTCACTTGTGTATTATAGAGGATGTGACACACTAGATGATCTCCTTGGGTCATAGTGTGTAATTCTAAGGTTTCCCCGAAAATCATTCAGGCTTGGATGAGATTTTTAAAAAGGTTAATGATCCACATTTGATGTATTGTTAATATGACATGTTCATACTCCATAACTATAATAAAAATAGATGTTTGTCTAGAGATGTAATAGAAATATAATAATAGGCTTTTGAGAGTGCGTCCATTTCACATCTTAAGGCACCATAATCTAAAGGAATTGGTTCTTGTTTTGGAATTGAATCATGAATATAAGCCTAGTGTTTTAAGGGTATTTGACAATAGATAGTTCAGTTTGATCTATATCTATCTTATCATATACGATTGGGGAATAACCACTTTTGTAACATCTTTAGGGTGTGGTGAGTGTAGTGTGCATCAAGTGAGGCTACTAGGTATGTTGGATCTACCATTCATAATGAGGATGATTAGGAGTAGAGCTCTCCTAAAAAGTAAGATTCATGTCATGATCATTGTTATATGTCTTCAAGAATTCCTAAAATGTAAATTTATGACTATTTTGATATCGTGATTCCGAATTGAAATTTTTAGGGAAAAACATTTTGATGGGAGGGATATCAGATAAGAAAAATTAAGGAGACGATGATGTGATCATGAATTCAATTTAACAGGCTCATGTAAGAGCCATATCAAGGTTTTTGTTTGGAGCATGTTTGTTGAATAGACATTATGTGGCCTATATAATATATGCTTAATTGATGGTTGGTGGTTTCATAAGAACTTGGAAACAAAAAATGGTTGTTTGTGTGAATCTCGACAACCTGAGTAGGTTGGGTGTTATATTCATTATTTTCCACAAGGCTTCTCTAGGATAAGAATCAATAATGAGGGGAGATTTTATAATATCATGTTTTTGAATTGAATATAATAAAAAAGGAATATTATCCTTACCATTTGGGGGATGATACAATATTTAATCCGAAAATTGTAATGAAAAACAATGATTTGGGGAACTCAAATATTTTTTTACTTTATTTACGGCTTGGTAATTTTTTTGGTTGATCTATTGAGTTTCACAATTGTAGGGATAGAAAAATAAAAATCTAGATATGGTTTTTGGGCCCCATTATTTTTTTAAACCCATGCATCCCCCACAACAAACAGTACGATTGATTAAGTGGATCACAATGACCCACAAGGTTTTTTCTAACCTTGCAGGTAGAGCCACGTGACTATGTGGATTGATAAAGGGATTAAAAATATGGGAACCACGTAATTTCAACATAGTTTCCCCAAAAATATGTGGGAACCATGATACCCCACATCACAGGTAGTAGATCATGCATGGTATGCCTCAGGTTTGGCCAACCATGTTGATGAACTCTACCCCCTATTAAATGGGAGATTTTTGGGGTTTTTACCATCTTGTTTTTTATTTTATTTTCCACTCTTCATTCTCTTCCAATCCACACAAAATACAACCCTCATAGAAATCCTCCCTTCATTATCTATGTATAGTGGTATCTCCCTCGTATGGCCTCTGAATTGAGTGACTTCAAATGAGTTAAATAGACCATTGTGAGTCTACAAATCATCCTACCTCTATTCGTCATTTTTAATCCCTCGTGTTATTATATTTTGGTGTGACCTAATTTGAAATATTTTTTGTGAATTATTCCATTTCTTGGATTCACTCAAGCTGGATCAAATAATGCCATGATATTGGATGTGTGAGTAATATATGGTATATGATATATGTTCCACATATTTTTCATCAATATTATTTCCTTTATAAAAAATCATATTTTCTTGTGCTTTGGACTTACCCAATTTCATTATTAATATAATAAATTTCAATGAATTAAATTTACATTATTAATATGTGATCTTTTTATACCCTTCTTAGTGAATTTGGAGGTTATAAACTAAACCCAAACCACCTCTTCTCAGTGGGATCATTTAGTTATACTTTTTAAAATTTTAACCTTTTTAAATCCACCCATTTCAGTGTGATTTGGGTTTATAGAATGAATTTTAATTATTTAAAATTTCAAAAATACCATGATGGTTTTACCTATTCCTTGTGATGGAATTATAATTCATAATTTGAATTGAATGACTTTCATGAATAACAATTTCATTATTTATAATAAAGACCCTCAATAATGTGTACTATCATTACATTGGAAATATGATTTATGTTCTAGGAATTGAATTGATTTAGGGAATAAATGTTTCTATGGACTTTAATATTGTTTATTTTATGTTGTTAAATGAATTATGAATGTATTGAGTGGTACTCAGGTTTCCATTCATGGAATTCCTCGGGTGTGGTCATTGTACTTCTAATCACCTTCCTTGACATATTTTGTATGCATTGATGGGGATACTGGTGTATTAAAATGGGCCCATAACATAGTTTTGTAATGTCATCATGAGTTATAATGGTTCTATTATAGGGAAACATTGATTATCATAGTGGCTAGATGGTTACTAAAGGCCATAAGAAAGACTCGGTCCCCTATGTGATTATAATAGTTACTGGAATAGAGATCATTTTCTTTTATAAGGTTGGGAGTGATACTTGTGATACCATTATTGGATCATATTAAATGGAATCTGACCTGAGTTAGTTTTCTTGGTGATCCATGTATGACGCATGGGTTCCTTGTTAAGGTTTTCCTCAAATGGTGCCAACATGATTCTTATTTTATTTTTGTAGATCAATTTTAAAATAAATTCAAGTAATGCTTATTTTTTATTTAATGTATGCATCATCTAAGAAAAATAACTTTCTTGGTTCCAGTCTATATCATGATACAAGGTTTTTCGAGCATTATTACCACTTCCATCATATCTCATTGGTATAAGATTCTTATGGTACATAAATCTATGGATATGGCCCAAGCAGTTAATGTTGGTATATGTTTCCTTGATGAAAATGAGCTCAAATTGGGTTTTTATACATTTATCTTTTTTATATAGATTTGATATATATGCATGAAACTTATTTTATATGGAAAAATTGTATTCAGCATTAGATAATGTTGGTGCTGGCCAACTGAATATATCTAAGTGATTACTCAGGCCACTAATTTACGGGTTTACCGAATGATTTATTTATGTGTGCAGGTCTATGATTAGATTATTATGTTTTGTGTTGTATTGGGATCCTTAGAGAACATGAGGGAACGTTTTACAAAGATTATCATGGTGTTAGAAATTGGTTTTTTCATTTTGATGTTTTATACCACCTGCGACATTTGACACTTCTTCTACAATAAGCATAATCAATACATGCGTACATCATTTTATATTTTTCAACAAATTTTTTAATGTTATTTTATCTACCTTACACTAATTATTATTTAATATTTATGCTTCCATTGTTTTCTATTATTTAGTAGTATTACACTGATGTGAAATATTATTCATGTGGGTACAGTATAGAACAAATATAAACATTAGACCCTCTATACTAGTCATCAGCCTCTTACATATATGGAGGTTCACTTGAGACCATGTGGTGACTATATAGATATTGTTTTAGCATTCCACCAGGCCAGGATGTTAGAACAATATATAAATAAGAGAGTAGCTATTACCTGAAACATAAATATAACATGAAACGGTTAATAAAATGGTCATCAATGGTTATAAAAAATCATATATATTATTATTTATATAAATATATATTTTAATAAATTTTATATAAATATATATTTGTTAAGCATTTTTTTAATGTGTATAATGGAATTTGAGAATAATGGTAATCGATTTCTACTCTCTCTTTTATTTTTATAAGACATATGCAAATTCACCACTAATTTGTTTTGTGTGCGGTATATACATCTCCTTTGACATGTAATATCATAAATCCAATTATTTTAATGATATTTAATAATTAATTTTTTATTTTACATTATTATCGGTTTTGATTCAAAATATTACTAAAGCGGTAAAAAAAATTTAGTCATAATTTTACTTTTTTGAGATATATGTTATGCTACGAACCTATATTATCTTACAATGTCCATATATATTGCCTAGTTGTCATATAATATAATTTATTTATTTATCCTTCAGAAATTTTAGGTTCCATTTATGCAATTAACTCATGGGATTGTAATTAAATATTACCAAAGTGATATACAAATTTATGTTATAATCTCATAGTTTATCAGTATTGTTTATGATTAAGTGTTAAATGATAAAATATTTTGATTCTTCTCTAATTAAATGCATTAATTTTCTTTTACTATGGTTAATAATTATATTTTCATATAATAGTAAAAAAAATTCAGTCTTTTGTAGTTAAAATAATTGATGAAATGATTTTATGAAAATATGACCTTATTTATCTCTTATGTTAAAAATCTATTTTCTTCTAAAAATAATGTTCTCTAAAAGTTTTTTCAATCATTCATTTAACATTAGAAAAATTATTTCATAAATAAATTATAATCCATTGTTTACTTTTTTTCAAAAATAATTTAAAGTAATCTTTATGTTGTTTTCTAAACAGTTCCATTTTGTATTTTTCTAAAAATGTTAGAGGAATCATTGTTTTAAAATCTATAAAAAGTATAGATTTTTCTTCCATGATAACATATTTTTTTGGAAAAAATATTCCATTATATGTATTAAATTTTATTATCAATGATATTAATTTTTCAAATTTTTTTAAAATTAACATTTCAAATTAACAAGGATATTTTCCTCATGATATGATTCATGTGATTCTTAAAGGATTCATATATTTGTTTTCTCAATGTTAATATCAATGAAATTAATTTTAAAAATATTTTATTTTTAATTTTTTTATAGAATGGTTATATTCATTATGGAATTTTCTTAATTATATTTCAAAAATAATTGTATCTCTATGCTGATATCTTTTACTGTAACTTAGTCGTTCCATGTGATATGAAAAAACGATACCATTTTTTTTATTATCTGAATGGTTTATCTTGATATTATGTTTATAAAACCCATTTTTCTCTTATGCATTATACCATGATAAAATTATTATGAAACCTACATCTTTTGTGAGTTATACTATTTTGAAACAATGAAATAATTATGAAACCAATCACTTTTCCATAAGTTATGACATGATTAAATGTTTATGAAATCCATTTAATTTCACAGGTTATTATATGTTCAATGTTAATGATCTTGTGGAACAAATAAAAATGGTTTTCATTATGAGATTGGTGAAACCTCTATCTACCTCCAATTCCATAAATAAATATTAATATCAATGAGATCACAATGGAAAAAAATTAATGGGATCCATCCATTATGGGAACATGTGTGTCTGTATCCACTATCAGAATCCAATGTGTCCTGGTCAACAAAGATAAATATGTGGTGATATCTAATCCACTATATTGATGGTATAAGTATTTAACATTTACATATGAAATGTGTTTCACCATTTAATCACGGTGACAAACTTTTATGAAATAAGTTTATTAGTCATGGCTATTTAAAATTATTTATATCACATATGTGCTATGTTTTATGATGTGATAAATTCTTAGGTAATGACTTATGTTTATGATATATGAAAGAATTTTTTGAAACATATTATTTCATTTTATTGACCATAAACACTTATGAATAAACTATTCTTGGATATGATCATAGATTTATATCTCTTATTTCTACCCTTACTGAGAATCGGAGCCCACCATTTCATCTGTTTCCTTCGAGAGTAAATGAAGAATAGTTTAGGTAGGTTATTAAAAAAAGTATTACTATGAGATATGATCTATTTAAGAGATGTTGAAGATAATACACAAAAATCGAATATCGTGTAGCTAGTATCCAATGAAAATAAACTATTATTATCCTCAAGTGTTTGTTTTTTTTAATATTCATCTAAAAAATGTAATATTTATGAATGGAAGTATAGGGTTTATATTATTGAATTATCTACCTCTACAATATTGCATTGAATAAATTCATATTAAATTTATTACATTTATCCTTTATCTATTATCCATTTTTAAAAGTTCTATTTTCTCTCCATTTCTCCATCACTACATAAAGCCTCCATATAGATAAAGTTTATCTATTGAGGATAGTGTGCAACTATGTTATTAAATGAAAATATCTAAATAGGACCCCCATCATGTCAGCAACCCGAGAAAAAATATACCAATAAGACTAAGATGCCTAAATGATATTCAAACGGTATGTCCAATAGTTAAATTTCTATGACATCAGTCGATTGTGATTCACTTTCTCAGGGGGTATCTATTCCAACCCTTTAGGTCCAACATTTTCATGTAATCAATCTCTCTATTTTGATTTCAAATTCCAAGGTATATTGGTATCCAGTGAAATATAAATACATCTCTACCAAAAAAATGATCTATTATAAATTTATTGTATGATATAAGAATAACTGATGGTGTGAATTACAACCAATATTTCACCTCAAATCCTAGTTTAAAAATCATTCTTCATGGAAATCCAACCATATTCTCAATAATATATTTGAGAAGGATAATTTTTAGAATAATCTATTTAACTCCTATCCTCAATTCCTTAAAATCAATGTTTATTAATTCTCTAAATAATTATAATTTTATTAATATTTTATGTTAAAAATTATGGGATATAATGTATGTATCTCATGTAAACTCAATTTTCAAAAAATTTAATTCCACACACATGGTTAAATAAGGTTGATTTCAATAATATTCACAAAAATTCATAAAGATAGTATTTTATAGCTTATTTATAAAATCCATAATAGACATAAATTAGTTTTTGTCTCAATAATGTCATTGAAATTGGTTTATGGGTGAAGTTTTATAATTGTGTCATAACATGAATATTATTTAAGGATATAAGGCTGAATATACTATGGACACTCCTATATCAGTGTTATTTATTGATTCCTAAATTCTTTAATAACTCAACTTGTCCATTCATTATCAAAACACCCACCCTTCATAGCTTTTGACATTGGTGGTGTTACTTCTATGTTTTATTTCCCTAATTTGTTGATTAATTTATATTAGGGAGTAAATCAGTTAAACATCCTGGGTCATCCCTATTCAAGGAATAACATGAGATATACCCTATCCAAAACATTTATTTATAATGGTTTTCATTTGGAAATGTGAAATACATAAGATAAATACCAATAATTACACTGAAGACCTAGAAAATGATATCATCTATCACAATAGTAGTATTCATGAATCCTAGTAGGATTATTTCAATACATTTATAGTGGAAAACACAAGAAATTATGGATAAGATTTATTAAGGTTGAAGGAATATCCTTTGAAAATTTATAGAATAACTAGATCAACGTGGAAGATAAGAACAATACTAATTTTTATAATTTCATCAAGGAAGTAATGTGAGTTTTAAATCCTAACATCCCAACCAAATATGTATATATCACAAGTGACATTAACACTATTGTATTTTTGGTCTTGTATTACATAAATAATCATCTCTTATAACCTAAAATCAAGAATAAAATGAGGGGTTTACCCTGAAATTGGAGTGGGAATTAATTTATTTAGTTCCATTCCAATATCTATGAATGACTACTAATATTATTATCATGAGTCCATTTTCAATGAATGGAATATATTGATGGTGGCTATTACTGTAAACCTAAATTGTTTTCCATTCCCATATGGGTTCCCACATGATTTCTATATTTTAGCCTAGGATATAATAAAGTATGGCCTCACTAAGGCTATACGAGATTAAATCAATGGTGGATCTCTCCATATGGACAATATGATGATAAGTCTTGTGATCATTACAAAAATAAAACATCTAGATTACATTACCTTCATCAACCTATTATTATGTGAAATATCTTTGATAAAATTATCACTAAGGGCAATGATAACATGAACTCTACCTTATTACAAGCATATTTTTAGAGGAACACCATAACATTCTATATCCTAGAAGATTTTTTTTGTGTCTTCATTATTACTGAATATATGACCCTTGAACACAATATGATATTTTTATGTTCTAATATAATAGTAAATATTGGTATATAAAAATCCTATGATAGTTGATAATTTATATTTACTATCTATACCATGTGAATAAATTATTTTTATTAATGTTTTTAAAGTACTTAATTTTACTAATCTTTGTATTTATGGTTCTCCGCCAAAATAATATAGTGGATGTTTGGTGTATTCATGTCTAATAATGTAATTTTTCAAGGAAATTCAATATCCCCATATAATTTATCATTTCCAATGATATTCTAAGGAGGGTAATACTAAAATATTTTCCTTTTGGTCCTTTTTTCTTTATAAATGTAGATATAGTTATACCATCATCTTTTACTTATTCCTTATTCAATAAAATTTATAATTTTTTATTTAATGTACATGTTGATATTGTGATTAAAATTATTAATCCCTAAATATTCTAATTGGATTGGGATGTAAGTGAGTCACATAAAAAGAATAGTTTATATCTCTATTAGTGGCTAAGGGAATATGTATATTCATACTTAAAGGTGAAATTGATTATCTATTGGAACATTTCCTATAGAATTCCTTATAGAAAATTTGTAAATAATTAGGTTTTGTGTTTTTTCAATTCTATTGTTGGTTTATTTGGTTCTTAGGGTATCCAACCAACATGAAATGAAATAATACATATTTTTTAGTATGGAATCCCCTCATTGATGGTTTCCCCTCCATGATCCTCTTCAAAATCAATATTTTTTTCAATTTCCACAATGTTTTCCATCATAGATTCCAAATCAATCTTAATGCCTTCTTTTGAGACATCTATCAAGGAAAAAATGTCATCTGGTAAGATATAGTTACTTGGGGATGCTCATATAATAATGATTAAATATTTTGAGTAAAATAAAATAATAAATTCAATCCTAGAATTCTATGTTAGCCTGGATGAAATCAAAAGTAACTAACCATGTGAAAATTATACTTATAATTATATAGAATATTTTTTTATTCCAATTGTAATTTTAATGTTATTAATCACACCTTATTAATTTTTTGATTGAAATCACTAATTTAGATTTGATGAATAATTTAAAATTAATTGTTGACATTAAATAATTAATAATTTTTAGCTTTTTAACATAACATATATTAATTGATAAATAAATATATTTTTATTGGGGAATTAATATTATTTTTAATTTGGGAATGAATTATAAAACTCTATTAAAATTCATGTTTTTGTCTTCAGTGTATACTTTTGTTCATTTATAAAAAAAATTCATATGTTTCAAACTTTTATTTAATTTTTAGTTGGATTTGGAATATAATAAGATATATATTAAGACGAAATATCTCATGTAGGATAATAATTTTCCATATAGACCATTGGATTTGATGTTATTCCCAAACTTAAATCATCAATATGTAAGTCACTAAAATTATAATCCTATGTAAATTTTCATTCTTAATTGTATTTGGTTGAAATTTTCCAATAATGTATAGGAATCAACTGAAAATAGGTTATTGAAATGGAAAAACATTAACGCCAATTCTTATAAAGGTAAATCATGAAATAATAAAGGAATTTATTTTTAAATTTATATTTAATTTCCTTTTTTATAAATTTTATAATTCAAGACAGGCCTCACTATAATAATTTATGATATTCATATTTGGATGGAGTGGTTCAGGAATTAGGATACTATAGGTTTGACTAGGATAATTAGATTAGATTCTATAATATTATTTTCTCTTTTACATTTTCAATAATTTCTTACTATATATTGATAATACATTTTTCACTTTCTTGTTTCTATGAAGATCCTTTATCTATCTTTAATTATAATTCTTTAGTTATATTCACTATGATATCAAAAATTCATGGTGATGAGTGAGTAACCTTTGGTTTGTCATGGGGGGGTACATAGGGTTTTTGATATCATTATATTTTAGTTTTAATGTTTTTTATTTATTGTATGGTAAATCATACTATTTAGATTTAGTGCAGTGATCATTGATCTATCATTGAAATTACTAATGAAATCATTTTTATTATCCACAGAATCATTATTCCATCAATTATATCTATAACCAAAATCCAATAATTTATTTTAGTATTTTTGAGGGATGAAGATACATATGTTTTAGATTGGTTTTTGAAGGTGTAACACTCTAAGTTGAGGCGTGTTAATTATTCTTTACTATTGGACGAGGTGATGTTTTGTGTACCTAATATGTCGCTTATGATTATTAAATTTCTTACTAAAATCAGGGAGTAGTAATATATGTTGTTTGTGTTGGACTATCAAATAGACAATATATAATAAATAACAAATCATTAAGGAACAGAAGTATCCAACCCCTAAGGCCGGGTTATTTCGTTCAAAATCCATTCTTTCTATTTTATTTATCAACATGTTTCTTTTCAGTTTTAAATCCCCAATTCTATATCACAATATTTATTTTCATTGATAAAATAGATAATAAATAAAATAATTTTTTTAATGCCATGAGTGATTGTCTAACAAAGATCCTCATGAGAAATGACATTGGTCATCCTTTTTGATTCTCAATGAAAAAATTAAAATTTTACAGAACCCATTACATGTGTTTTCAATGAACATATATAGTCAATATTTAGATTCCATTCATCATGTTATGTCTATGGGTTTATCATTATAGTGAAGCATATAATTATGCCAAAATTATCTTATTGATGAAGTTCAATGGATTATTTTTAGTGGTGAATTTGCTTTTGATATAGTTTCTTGAAAAAAAATCCATTACTATTTCCCTTTTGAGAAACCCCAGAATAATGTTTTAGAGAGTTAAAAGATCCCAAACACACCAGAACCATTCTCAATGATGTGTATAATTTATTCTTAAATAGCATCTAATGGGTGGAGAATTTAGATTGATGTTTCCCTACCCATGCATATTTTAGTATATCTAAGATAAAAGAATTCAGTTGTTACAAGAACACCTCGATAGAGTTTGGAATATATGTTTTTACTTACAAGGATTATTTCACACTAATAAAATATGGATTCAATGTGTGTCTTATGCCCCAAAATTCTCTCCTAGTAGTTGATCCCAGATATTATCTGGGAATCAAAATGGACTAAGAAGTGTAATGTTGTGGTCATCCTCTTATAGAGTCATTTGACAACATCTTTCTAAGAAGATAAGATGCCTTATTCACTAATAACCACCTAGGGGTCATAAGGGAATTGACCTCATCCTAGGATTCTTTGACTATTTCAAGGTTCCACGATACTATTGTTTCATTTTTTACACTGATAATGTCAACTTCCATGAATGAGAATTAGTTAAAGAATATTGGTAAAATTGAGATTGTCATAAAAAATTATGACTCCATGAATCTCATATAATCCTCTAACATACAATGATTATGATACATTCCTTGATTCGTGATTTTTCACATCTCATATGATATTCTTATTAGTGGGATATAAATTTTAAAACCCATGTTTCTCAACCTCAGACAAGTGGTAGGGATCATAGGAATAAGGTGTGGTGGATGCTTACATATTTTGGGTTTTATCTAAATACATATGGTTACTTATCTAAAGAATAATTAGATTAAGGGGTATAATCTAAGATGGATTAAACTCATTTATATTATCCTTTAGTTTCAATTATTGGTAGTGAAGTGCCCTAAGAGATGAATATTGGTCCTTACATAGTTGAATATCTATTTTCATGGATAAAATATCCTCGTAACTATTACAGTAGTTATATCATATTTGGGAATTAATTCTATGATGATGATGTCTCTATCCCACTAGTCAGTTGTTTATAATATATGATAATGTTATAGAATGATCAACCCGAATAAAATAATATTGAATGCTTTATAGGATGGTAAAATGTAATATATAACATAGCCTGAAAAAGAGTGGAACATTCACCCATCATCATATATATTGGTTTAGGTTCCATAACCTCGGACTGTATTAAAAAAATATAGTGGGGATTCTATTGATCTATTTCATTTCAATCAACCTCAACTCCATTTCAATACATCTAATTTTGATAACAAAAACTTACATTCATTTATATTAATAGAATCCATTTGGTACTTTTAATTATTAAGTAACACTATAAATTCATCAATATCCTTTAACAACATTAGTTCTATTTCAAAAAATGATAAATCAACACCATTAATAAATTTACGAGTCCTTCATCAAATTTTTATTACCTATACATTGATTTTTAATTATTTAAAGGAAAAATTTTAAATTATGCATCAACATAAATTTATAATCACTTTCACCCTTTATTCACTTTTTCATCGTTTTCACTAGTGAAAAAATAACATTTCAATTTATTAATCAAGATCATTTCAATTGATTCACATGGTATTGAAAATTTTGATTCATCTTCCCCAAATTATTTATCATATAACATAGATGTGAAATTTCAATTTTAGACTTTGATAATATACTACCATTTCACATTGATAGTAACTTCTTCTTACTGAATATTAATTTTTTATCTTCTTTTAAGAACTTTTTAATTATTTAAATTCCTAAACAAATAATTTACCCTTCAATATTATATAACATGTTAAAAAACCAAACAACTCAATAATTTAAACATTTTGTGGTAACATACAACATTTTTTTAATCATAATTTCTAAAAACAACTTCAAATGTATTAAATTAACTTATCAAATGTTATCTCAAAATCGTACTCATCCTTTGAATATTAATAATCTTATTTGATTTTGTTCAACAATTTTTTATTATTTTAAACCATTTATTGATATTAACAGTTCAAATTTATTCTTATTACTGGGAATTTATACATTCTTCATTTTATATAAAACAAAAATTCATTGAAAAACATTTAATGATAGTGTGTTAGATTCATGTTGTCTAGAATACAATTACTTTACACAAAATTTATCCAAAAAGAAGAAAGTTATACTTTTAAAAACCATTAAATAATTATGTTTGTCTCCACAAACAACAATGCAGATCATCAATTCAATATATATCATTTCTAAATCATCAATAAAATCATCGTCATATATTTGAATGTATATATAAATAAAATACAAAATCAAAAAAATTATTCACATTATAATTTTTTGCATATATGTTTTCTAATTTGTCCCACATACATTTTTTTCTTTTCCTTATGAATATAACTAATTATTTATCTTACTGTAATGATAAAATTGAATACCGATATCAACCATTATTCTCAATGTTATTTCAATGAAATAATTTTTTTAGAACATTGTATAAATAAGGAATATAATTATTTATTGAAACTTAAATAACATTTAAACTAATAGAGTCTAGGTGGGCTTGTATCATATATATTATATTATTATAGTTCTTAACATTAATTATTGGAACACTATTTATTTATTCTAAATTTAAGTATTGAATAGTATATATGAAATATGGAATCAACTCAACATTTAAAATATAGAAGAGGTGCAACTTCCAAAATCCAAAAAATATATTTTTCAATAAATAGAACAAATTTATCAATTACTAATTTGTATAACCCTAGATACTAATAGATAATAATATCTAAATTTATATAATTAGATGGTATTAATTAGTTTTTAATTTATTGTTACATTCCACAACTAAATGATGAAGTAACTATTGACAATAACTTTTTTTTCATTGGACTAAAGGATAAAGTTACAGGTCACATGAAAAATCGATTTCATATAAGGCGTAGAAAAATATTTTAAAAAATCCTTACATTTTAATAATAATAATAAAATTGGATCCTTAAAAAGTACACTATGTTTACACATGGAGAAAGAGATTTTATAGTAAAACAAAAAATATGGAATGAAAAAAATTAATATATTAAAGTACATTTTTTATATCCCACCTATTAAAAAGGATAATATGAATTAATTTTGAAAAGAGGAGGGAAATATGAAGGTCACATGATATAGAACATAATATGGTTTCCATATTTATATTTTAATATTGGTTAGAAAGATATCTCAACATGGAAGAAAAAATATTATTTTTGATAGGGTGAGAATTATTCTTAATAATGTCATTCTATTATGTGGAAAAAATTGATAGGGGTGAAGATTTGAATTAAAAAAGAATTTTCCATTTAAACAATGATAAATAATTAGATATTTTCTTTTTATTTATGAATGAAAACATTAGCTAATGATTTCAATATAAAACATTATAACTCAATAATAGGGGGATAGAGTAAACATAATCTCTTACAAATTAAATATCATTACAAACTAAAACAATTGATTGGTAGAACATGAAATGAATTTCTAAATAAATTTAATTTTTACGAAGAGCATGATAATAAGACATCCATGGGAAATGTATACACCCAAAAAACTAAATCAAGTGGTGAATTTTTCATATGTCTCTATGAATAAAAACATTATTACCAGATGTGACAGACTCTGAACCATAGTCGTATCGGACCACCACATGACCACATTGGTGCCTCCTTATACAGTAGATGATTCTGAAAAGATGTAACGTTTTAAGGATGAAATATATAGAGAAAATAACCCCCCCGTATAAGGGTAAAAAATCATATATAATGAATGAAGAAATACCCTTAACAACATCAATGTATGAAGAATATATAAATGTATCCATTGATAATCAATTAATGTGGAATAAATAAAGGTATATAATCATGCTATTATACAAAAATTCGTGACCTATAATCCAATAAAAATAAAAATATATATAGAAAAAAGAATAAATAAATGTAAATAGGTTAAACAACATAAAAATGTATCTCCTTGTTCTATGTCTCCAATACCACTTTAGGTACTCCAAATTGATCATCTACAATATAAGACCACACCTCACCCATATTGGTGCCTAAAACTAACTGAGAGTCTAATTTTTTAAACCAGCTCTATGAAGGACAAAGTTGTTTGTGATTACAAAACACAATATGGAATCTCTAATGTAGTCTCCCACTAATTTGTATAAGAAGTGATATGTGTTTGTGACATGATCAACCCTAATTGATAAAAAGTATATAGATCATAAATAATAACATGCCAAAATCAATACCTACTTTGAAAGGACTATTTAATGTCTTTGATCACATAATGATGAACATGACTCCATAGTATCACTACCATACAAAGTGAATACACATATAACCAAGGTCAAGCCCTACTACCATTTTCAATCCTCAGGATTGAAAAATTGATCACCAATACCTACATATTCTAATTTCAAATTTCCCCTCACTAAGAGAATCACATAAATAGAGCCTCTTCATATATCCTAGTGGTATTACACCCATACCTCCATCATTTATTAGTGTATCTAGAAGCGTCAACAAGAAAAAATCACTCTCAATCCCATCATCTAAACCGTATGTTTGTACCCTATAATATTAAATTCAACAAAACTGTATGATTACTAGGATGTAAATGTCTCAAGAAATCCTATATGCTCCAACATGAATAATTTTGTGATGAATCAATAATTTAAAATAAAAAACCTCTTAAATCCCCTAATCAATATCCTTGAAATCCAAAGTCACACAGATCCATATCTATAACCTATCTTGTTTTTTACATGATCTATGGTATATCATATACAATGATTGAAGGGATACAATTGTCACATTTTGAATGATAAAAATCCTTACTCAGGGATATATGCCCATCCAACCCATCACACCACAACTAAAACAATATGAGTCACAGTCTTTTATAATTGTATAATGGTACCACCATTCGATTCTGTGGACCATTAAGAATTATCAATGGTCTCACTAAATCAAAAAAATCTCCATCATCCATGAAATTCATTAATATGCACTATCACATAGGATATGATAACAAATTAAATGTACCTCTTTTAGAAGTCACCTATTTCATCAACCATATACACTAGATGTGATTAAAAGTACAAATATTCCCTTAAATTATAGTAATATTTGATGCCAAATAGGCTGAACATACCAAGGACTCATCTATCTCATAATGTGATTCTAAGCTGTCTCAAGAAATCACATCAATTCCAATCCTAAAGGTTGACTCCCAATAATCATTTGAAATCACATTTCCTCGATTAAAAATATAAATAATAATAAACTTACAACATGTTACTATTTGATTCAAACACATGTTATCATCCTATCAATGCCATCGAGCTTCAATTAATGTTTGGTTTAAAGGTGACACCTTCAACCACCACTACCTGACCATATGTACCCACTCAAGGTCAGTCTGTCATGGGGGGCCCAATACAGTTCTCTATATTAGTACATAAGTTAAGGCATCAATCATTGTAATTCTTCTCACTATTATCTTAGGAAAATTTTTATAATTTGAGAATTTTATGCCATATTATTGTTTCATTAAACATTTATCGTTTCTTATCCTCCACTGGTACGTAATATAAACACCAATCCAAGCAGATGGATTGTTGGCCATCATTGATCCATGGACCCAATTGGTTTGTCAAATAAACCAACTCAATCCTAGTTTATCCAACTATTATTCACCTTGTCTATGTCAATAGGATATTTAAAGTTGTGATCACTCACTACTAACAATACAAGTGCCTTAGACTAGAGGCAAACAAACAGTAATTTAAGGCCTAGATAGTCCAAATTATATAAATTATTCATAACCAAAATCATGGAAGTGTATCAACAGTATTACTTTATAGTACCTACAAAATGTATCTTTTAAATAATAATAATCTCGACAGATTTATTATCATGAAACCCCAAACATTAAGAAAACTATAATATATAATAAAATTATTATTAATTAAATGTGATAGTAAAACCATTTCCTTTAATTTTGGGTATAAGTATGAATTAAATTTTTTAATATTTCTTATGGGGTTTTATAATGAATATAAGTTGATCAACTCTTGATAAATAAGCACTCAATTCTTAGTAAATTCATTTTATTTAAAAAGAATAATGTTTAATTAAAAAATTGTAATTATTTCGTTTTTGAAGTAGACATTATAATTAATGTAGACCATATTTTTAACAATATTTGAAAAAATTGATAACATATTAGAAATCAACAAGTCAAAATTATCTTAGCATAATGTTTTTTATATTTTACCTAAAATTATTTTTTAATTGAATAGTTAAAAATAAAAATTGTTTATAAAAATTAATTTCATATTCAATATATAAAATAATCTTAGGGTAGAAATATTTTTATAATTTAACTATAAATTAATATAAGTATCATTTCACTATAAAAAACAAATTAATTAAATTAACATAAACATCATACTCACTTTTTTTATAAGAACATTTTTTCCTAAAAACTTAGATTTCATAAAACTATTATGTGTCAAATGTTTTATATCAAAATTAATTAAATGATTAATAATTTATTAATATTTAATTGAAATTAATTTATTATATAGTCAGTAATTTATTTTAATATTATATTGATATATTTTAATAGGTATGGAATGAATGAAAATACAATTTTTTGCTTAATTTTTTTAACCAGGTTTTCATTGTGTTCCATAAACTAATTTTAAAATTTATTATTATTTTATTCACAAAATAAAATTTTCTAAAAGTTATTCAATATTTTTTTCAAAATTGTTGATTATTTCAGTATCATTTTTTTGTCATAATGTATTTAAAAATTGTAAAAAAAATATGACAATTTTTAATGTTAAAATGTGTTTACCACGGTTGAAATTAAGAGATAACTGTAAAAATTCTAAATACAATTGTTATATATTATTAGATGATGTTATTTCGACCATATAGTTTTTTTTTTATTTTAATACTTATAAATTTTGAAGCATTATAATTGGTAAACATATTTATTATAATTAATTTTATTGATTAATTCTATGTGTGTCATCTACCTCGCGTATAACAGGACACATTTTATCTGCACATAATCATGAATTTGGATAGTTTTATCATGGAAATGTTTGGATCCCAAAATATCAATAATTAAAATTATTTTTTTGATTATCGGTTCTTCTGTTAAGGAAATCATTCAATCCTTAAGGTGTATTCCAATATGGCTGTTTCAAAGAAGAGGAATAAATCTTAATTGATATTTTTTCAATATTATTTCTTCCTCCACCATCTCAAAAACCATTGAATCCATAATAAAAAGAATAATACTATATCATATATATAATGAGATTTTATTTTTGTGATTTCATAACCATTTTCAAACTCCATTTCATCAAAGGGAAAATGAAAGGTTCACTCATGAAAATGTGTAGACAACTACCTCTATGTAGGGATAAGATTTTTCTTTCTTCACCGCATCACATTGATGGGTATAATTACGAATTTTTAAATTTATGTTGTATCATGGATATAATTATGAAAATATAAATATATAATATTATTTATCATTTTTTACTTTATTTCAGTATGAAATAAAAATAGTTATTATGCATACGTACAGTTAACTATCTCCACGATGGGTGAATATTATTATACAATTTATAGATTAAATGGATGGTTTTAAATGTTTATAAAATTAATATATTTTATATTTATATCAAGATTATAATTATATATATTTCGGGACCGAGATTTTTATCTAAGAACCAAGACATCTTGAGAGAAATATAGACGAGAAAATAAAAAATTAATAGTCAATGAAAATGGTATTACTCGTAAATTTAATTTTTCTATATAAGATGTTAGAGTAATTACAGAGCATGATCTTTTTCAAGAAAGGTTTTCTCATCTCACATTTTATTTCAATGAGAAATATTTCATATTTATAATTTTTTTCTTTCATATGATGTATATACTACCCATTTGATATTATATATCAAAATTCCATTTATATTAAAGAAATTTAATATCTCATTTCAGTTTATTAAAATTAAGGGGTTATGATTCTACATCTACAAAATGGTAATGGTTTTTTATAAGATATTAATTTTTACATGGATATTTTATACATATATTTTATGATTATTATCTTATATAATTCATCTCTAAAAAATATTATCTCTTCTTTTCTCCTATTATTATTTCTTAAAATCACATGTTATCATTTCATTTTACCCTCTCAAAAAAATCAATATTCCAGAAGAATGTTTTTATAGAAAAATAAATATTTTTATATTTGTTTGGGGACTTTTTTAAGATGCTTTTATTTTGAACAAAACGTTTTTTATAATATTTATTATATTCTACAAAGATATATTAAGGTAATATTTACCCATGATTGAATTTATATTAAATTGTTTAAAAGTTGGATTCTTATACTATTTGATAGAGATATTTTTTTACCAAATGTGTGAAAGAATATTTATTTTTAACATTCAGAAAATAAATAATATTTCCATCCATCAAGAATAATGTTTTCATTGATTCTTCCATTGCAATTTTTTAATCATTTACATCAATGAAAATCGTTTCCCTAATATTTTATAAATTTTTAAATTTTAAATATGTGATTTAAAAATGAAAAGTTTTTTCTCCTTATGAAATTGTATTATGTCCTTTTAAAGGTAATTTTTATCTATTATATAATTTTTGGATTTTACTTATGATTCAATTTGGATATGATCCTACGATACCATCTTTATTATATTTTTGGATAGAATGTAATTATAATGATGAAATATTGAGATAAATAATTATTCTTTTCCATGGGTTAATATATGAATAAATGGTATATTTTTTTCCTCTTATTTTGGTATATATATAAATTGATAATTATTATGTGATGAGTAGTTCTGTTATAGGCCTCCAATTCATTGGTAAATATTAATGTTTTATGATCTAAAATGGTACACAACAAATTACCCCTATCCCAATAAATGTATACAAGATGTTATCCCACACCTAAATAAGTTACATGGTTGGTTAGCCCGAGCATAATAAGATATGATTATGTTGCTGGGTTTCCCTAAAATAAGATTTCATTGATTATTATTATTCCAATATTTTATTACACAATCATATTTCAATATTATTCTCTCATTTTTCATGTTTATTAATTCAATTCTGATTCAGTTATTATGATCATTAATGTGTTATTTCATGATTCATGATTACTATTTATAAATTCATTGCTATTATTTAAAAATATAATTCTAGTTTTTAGATACCCATATGGTCATATTATAAATAAAATGACTATTTTTGTTTATCACCATTGATTACTTATACTGATCATTTATGTTTTCCCTTTATTAGGTTCATTTTTAATCAATATATGAATATATATTTTATTTATTTTATTTCTAAAATTGGTGAATTTTGTGAAGAACTTATTTTGTTATGGTGGAGATATTTTATGGAGGATGCTTCATGTGTCTGTGAATCAAATGACAATAAAACATTGTGGTTCTTATGTGGTTTATAATGACAGGTAATAAATATTCATCTAATAAAAAATATTTATCTATGTAATGTATATTATTATATAGTTATTTTCATATAATGGTTTTGTATTATTATGAAATAGGAAGAGGAAACAATACTGAGAACCATATGATTATAATAATTATACCACAAAATCCAAAGATAATGTAAATAAATGTGTTTTTTCTACCTGAAAATACAACTCTATTTGGAGGTAGGTTAGTGGATGTGATTGTAGAACCAATTGACCTTTGGATGTCATCTCTAGAATGGGAAGACTGGGTTTAACTTAATCATCCCTAGTACTCATTAAGTGGTCCTAACATTTCACACATGACAAGACAATATTAGGTGATATGATTAAGATAAGTTTCATTATATTTATAAAAAATATACATTATTTTAGTAGATGATGACTATGGAAGATGTAGGATTAGACATAAGAAGTCATATATTGAAAAATATTTCATGATTATTTAAATACTACAAATGACTTCTGAGTTTATATGATTTCTCACTCTAAATATTGTATTTTGCACTATGAATTTTGTTTCTATTTATTGTATGGAATGAGGATGAATCATATTAAAGATGAATTTGATAGATGATGAAATTATTTTACTCATGATAAAAAAATTATAAAAATGATATGATGAAAAAGATTTTGATTATGAATAAATAGCTATATCGATATATGATTGTCAACCTAAATATATATGATTTTATTAATAAAACAAATAAGGGAAAAATTGAGTGTCATGAAAACCTGGGTGTAAAAATATTTATCTTCCTTTATTTCAATAACATTGGAAAAAATATAGGCAAATGTCTCAAATGAATATGTAGATGTTATTTTCTGTGGAAAAGAATGTTGTAAGAAAAATAAATATTATGGAAAAATGAAGAATTCAATTGATATAAATAAAGTATATCTTGTGGTACTAATTATTGTTTAATGTATTATACGTAGGTAACTTGGGTATTATCATATTAAATTCACTAATTTATGGGATAACTCACAGAATAAGGAGGTTCCATTGATATACCAATTATTAATGTAAAATGATATAATTTATTATGAATTTTCATAAGAGAATTATATATTTGAATTTATTATTCAATGGAATTGAGGTTATAAATATCCTGAAACATTTTCGTGTTGTTCAATAATTGTTTTATTTACAATTTTTCAGGAATATAATGAATAGTAACAATAACATTGATAATTGATTTATTGGTAAGGTGATGTTTTTGGAAAACATATTAAGGGATATATAACCATTAATATGTTACTGATATTGAGATAAAATGTTTTGTTAGTATAAGTAAGTGATTGTTATTGATAAATTAAATTCGATAGTTTATCTTACCTTGAAATTAAGAATTTATTTGATGAATAAGGGATTTATGTTATCTTTGTTGCAGTTCAATATTTTTTATTATTTTAATATATACATGGAGAGTTTGTGATTTTATTTAAAAATAACGATAATTATAATATTCGTAAGAATAAAAGTTTTCATTTAGGTTTGATAATGATTTAGGTTATTATCATTTTTTAAGGAAATATATGATCATGTTATCAAAAGGATTTTTATGTGACATAATGAGCTACTATATTTTATATAGAGATTAATGTAAAATTTATTTTTAGAATTTTGTGACAAGAATTTTTATAATTATCCTTTGGAAAATTATAATAGAATGATTGGGGAATAATCATTTAAAAATAATGTTTATTCATAAATGTTTTTTTATCACATACAAACCATTATTTATATTAATTACCAAAATAAAAATTGGGGGAATACCCCTTCATTATTTTTTGGATATTATGATCTATTTGCCGTTTGTTTAATTTTTTAAGCACGAAAAATTTATTTTGTTCATGAATCATTGGAATATGGGATTAAAGTATCTGGAAACAATTTGAGATGTAAAAATAATGGATGAAATAATGTTAATATATTTAATTAAGTAATGAAAATATATATTCTAATATTCCATGGTAAAATAACACCTCAAATATGGGAAAGGGGCCATGAAAAAGAATTTTTCCATTTTTTATAGTTATTTCTAAATAATTCATGGGCGTTTTCACCCCTTGCTAATTTAGGGTTTCTTGGTCATTAACTTTCTCAATAAAATTTTATCTATCACTCTCTATTATACTGCATAAATTATCATTTTACTCCATCTATATATTTTCACTTACCGCAAAGGTTATCATTATTTTGGAACTGAATTATCTGTAATTTAATGTAGAAATTTTGTTTCCCACTTTCCAATTTTAAATTATGATTTATTATTCTTTCATATGATGTGGACTTATCAATTTTATTTTCAAATGACGTACCCTGTATAGCATAGATAAAAAAATTTAGGATACATTTTCTTTATGTGGGGATAATATAACACCCAAGAAATATTTTAAATGAATATTATTCTTTTAAAGCTCTCTTAATACACAACAACGAACATTAAGAGAACTAGATATACTATAAGAATATTATAATTTAATATTGACCACTATATCCTAAATATTTAATTTTTCATTTAATTATGAATAACCAAAATTATGGAAAATTAATTATACATTATTAATTTAATGAATTTTGATTGATTAATTCATAATAGATATGTACCCAATTTTAACTACAGTTATTTTATGCTCCAAAAATATATTTTGCACAAAAATGTATTTTATTGTATTTTGAGAACAATAATTATAGTTAATATAAAAAAATATTTATTAAATTAATATACTTTTAAAAATTATATTTTCTATTTATCCATAGGGTAATTTTTTGGGATTTTTCTTAAAATAATTATTTTAACGTTAATAGTGAAAATACCAATTTTGTAAAACTGCCACTTGTTATAATTAAATTATATCATTTTAAAGTACACTAGTATTTATATTTATATTTTAATAAAATATGAGTATCGATTAGTTATAAATAATATAACTAATTAAAAATAATTTATTATTATACGTTATTTTCGTATAAGTTAATTATTTGGCTTCAAAACACATTTATCATAAAGATGATTTTATATCCACAAAATTCTTGTATAATAATAATGTAAATAAATTATTAATGGTTAATGGTTTAACAGATATTTATATATTAAATATTTAAAAAAATATATCAATTATTTTATTTTTTACTAGATTTGTTTTGAAATTCATTTCAGTTTTATGCATAATTTTTTTTAAAAACGAGGGTTTGTTGAATTTTTCACACTTATTTTAAAATTAATTTTTCAAATTTATTTAAAGTTAATTTTTTTAAATTGAATACTTCTTTTTAACCATCATGTTCAATATTATTAACTAGTACACATTCAATTTTAATCATTACAAATATTGAAAACTTTTAATTTCTTTTATTATAATTAATGTTAAATTAAGATTACTAGGGGGTTTAAAAAAGTGATAAGTATAATAATGACACATAAAAAATTTTAAATCTTATTATATAATGATATTTATAACCTATATTATCAAACAATTGATTCCTTGTTGATTTGGAAAGACTTTACTTGAGAAATTCATTAATTATCTTTAAATATTTTAAGTTATTCTATGTGTGTCTTCTCAATCATTTTTTTAAAAAAGTACCTCCTCTCCTCCCTTATTCAAATTTTTTAAAATTATAAATTATAATATCCGAGATAAAAAACCCTTACATGATTAATTATCATCTACCTATTTTCCTTGGTCTTTTCCTATGACATATAATTAAGGCATTCCAGAGTAATCTAAAAGAGGTCCCCTAATAAAGAGGAATAAATCTTCACCAATTTTTTTTCAATTGTTTTTCTTCCTCCAACATCACTAAACCTATTTTTACATTATTTAAAAATTAATAAAATATCATAAATAAAAATTTATGTTGAATTTAGGTTTAAGGATCCATTTTCCACCGCTTTTCCATCAAATGGTAAATGAATGTATCTCTTGTGCATATGTGTAGATTACCACCTAAAAGAAGTGATATTATTATGTATTCATCACTACTATATATTTTTTAGAATTAATAATTTATTTAATGGTTTATTTAATAATTATATTTTATAAATTCAGATTTATATTTCTTTTCTACATTCGGTTATAAAATTAAAACAAAATTGATGTGTGTGGAACGACTACTGTCTATATGAATGTTAAAATTAATTTTTCTATCTATTAAATTTATGGATGGTTAAAAATATTTATATAATGAATAAATATAATAATTAAGAAATTATTAAAATTATTTATAGGATATAATAATAATCAATTTATATGGATAGAAACTATTTAATGAAAAGATACATGAATAACAAAATAATTATACCATGGAAACAATTATTCTAAGAAAGAATTATTATTAAATGGATATTGAAATGGTATAAGAGAATAATATATGATTATATATCTATATATATGTTTTTGGTTTATAATTATAAAATATCGAAATTTATTATATAGTAGGTTTCGGTGGTTAGAAAGATAGTCAGACATAAGCTAAGGGTTTTTTCATCTCATATTATTTTTCTGTGAGACATAAGCAAGATTCCACAATTTTTTATTTCATGTGGTGAATATAATTTCCTTTTGAGATGATATATCATGATTCATTTCATATAAATATTATTTAAATTGACATTTAATGTTATTTATTTCATGGGGGATTTGATTCAAAAGTTACCAAATTGCAAAGGGTTTTAGGTTACAATCTCACATTTTAACAATATTCGTTATTCATAAATTTTCCATTGATGAAAATTTAAAATATTTTTCAAAAAAATATTATTTAATTTTTTATCCTATTATAATTTCATGAAATATATTTTATCCATTTTATTTTCCACTATCAATGTACACATTTGTACAAACTATTTTTTTAGAAAAGACACTTTAATTTCAATTGGGGTGGGAATGAATCCATAATTGTCCATATTTTCATCAAAATATATTCAAAAATGTATTTAATATAATAAAAATATTAATTAAATTATTTTATACCCACTATTAACTTTCAATAAAAAAATTAAATTGATTCTACATTTTATTTTTTAGAAGCGGTTCTTATTTACAAAATATGTGAAAAAATATTTGATTTTATAAAATTTTTAAAACCAATTTTTCCTCAATAAAAACTAATATTTTATTTGAAAATTAAAATAAATAATTCTACGGTTACTTTAAATAATTTTTTTAATTAAATTTGTTTAAATTAATAAATTTTAAAGAATAATATTAAATGTGAAAATGTGGATTCTCTCAAGAAATATTGTAGAGATGTTCTAAGGACATTTTTCATCCATGATACCATCTATTGGTGATACTTATGATTCAATGGGGGATATTATCTTATGAAATAATCCATATTTTTCATTATATGTTTTATGGGAATGATGATGAAATATTAATGAAACATTATAACTTTTCCATGGGTTTATCGATGGTAAAATGAAAAAAAAAATTCATAATAATGTGATTTGTGGTTCCGTTATAGCCCTAAACTGCATTATGTGAATATTTATGGCAAATAAGATCCAAGGGTATATAAGTGGTTATGCCAATCCAAAAAAATGAAACAATGGAGGTTATATTATTCCTAAAGAAGTGACATAGGTGGTTATCCAAAGATGAGTGTGTGATTAATGTCTTGGTGGTTAGCTATGAAATACAGTTTCTATGAATATTAGTATAAAAAAATATAAAACTATTTTATGACATTATTTAGTGGAAATGTTATTATATCGTGTATCATTTTCATTAGTTCTTTTATTATTTATTTCTTATGAACCTCTGAGAATTATTTTACGACTCATTATTGTGATCTATGAATTGCTAAGTATGATTTTAAAATTATAATCTCACATTCTCAAACCCATATGATAATGTAAATCCTGAAAATGAATATTTATTCATATATACCTTATTGAACATTTTGTGTATCTATGATCACAATTTATTATGTTTTCTTTTAATTAGAATATGAAGAAAGGTTTTTTGTATGTTATGTCTAATAATAATGTTAGATGGGATTAACATAGTGGGAGAAGATACAAATGCATTATTTACATTTTATTTTTGAATCCATCTTTCCAAAGACACACAAATATTATTGTTTTAGTGTCAATTATAAGGAAATTTAATGAATATTAATATAATATTATGTAATGTTTATGTTTGTAACTTTTGTTTCTCCACACTATCATCCCTCTTGGAATGGGCATATGAAGCTATAACACACCTCTTCAAAGAGATGCATAAAAATTCTACTCTAGGAATATTATATTTTATAAGGTCAGTTCACCCCAAGGTGTTTTCTAGTCACATATAATCTCAGTAGTCAAGGAATTTCCATCTAGGGTAGTTCCTTCAAGACATTGAACAATACCATACACATGCACTGGGACATAGCTATACTCATTCATATAATTAAATCAATTTAAAATATAATCTCAAATTAACCATTTGAAAACCATTAATTCTTCATTTAACATAACAAGAATCACCACCAATAGTGAGACCTCATACCTCATGCTACAGAAGAAAAAAAATAAACCATATGACCATCTCTGGAGACTAGAAACCTTTTTTCAAATATATTTTCCAATTTTATATTATCCAACCTAAACTAATATTGTGTTAACTCAATAGGTCACCACTTCCACTCCTCAAAAAAGTCCACATCTGGGAATCATACATATTTAATTATATCCACTTATAAATGATTAAATCAATTTAACCAAATATTAATCATTCCAAATTCTTCCTTAAATAGAATCATAGGATTATAACTGTAACGACCCGAAATTTTGAATAAATCTTGTTTCCTAATTTGATGTGTTATTTTATTTTTATACTCAACAATAATGTTTTATTTGATAATAATTATTATAATTAAAATGATACCACTGGGTTTTGACTGTTATATGACCATTGGTCAATATGACCGCTGTAGGCAAAATGTTTTGAATATTGTCTCTAAATACAAGTAATCTTGGTTAATTAAAATAGAAAGAATATTCGATGACCTCACCCAGTTGTCTTGGACTGATCGAATCCCATTTAACAGAACTTGGGAAGAAGGTAGCACCACTGGGCTTTTCTATAGACCGAACCCAAGCCGAACTTCATTGTGTGAAGCCAGAACGGGATCGCCTTCGCGAGAAGTTCAAACTGATAGAAAATACTACTTGTGTGATGTTGGCCGAGCCTCCCTCGGATTCTCTCATCTTAGCACACCTTACACTTAGGTCCTATGCTGGTGTGATAAGGGGCTATGTAAGGAGACCACAACTGCCTTGTGTAATCCTTTGTTTTAAATAAAAATTGGTATTTCTTCTTATAAAGTTTAAGAATTTTCAAATGTCCGGATAAATATAGTATGAAACTTTTTGATGAATTTTCGAGAAAGGTCATTTTAAAAAAATGTTTATGTAAACCTTAAATAATTAAAAATGTGTAATGATTTTTAAAAAATGGTCTTCTACAATTATTGTCAGTACGAAATTTAGAGTATAATAAGATCAAAATGATTTTTGATGAATAGTAAATTATGAATAGTGATTTTATGATTAGGATTAGCAATATGACCAAATCGATTAGTAATCTCACTTAAAAAAAGTTTTAAAATAATCTAGGCACCTTGATTAAGTAATGTGATTCAATAAAATGGTTAAATAAAGGTATCATAAATTATTATTCAAGTATTAGTTTTTTCAGGTGAATATTGTTTTTTAATTAAAAATATTTATAAAAATATTTTTATAAAATGGATTTCATTTTTGAACTCAGAGCAACGATATTATGTTAAGGTAATTTTTGGGGTTTTTTCTTAAAAAAATGAATTTTCGGTGAATAGTGTATTTATTTAAAAAATAAAATTAAAAATATTTAAAAAATTATTCTTTTAAAATGGAGTTCATTTTTGAAATCAGAGCATTGATATTTGGTTAGTGTAAAATTTTGGGATTTTTCTGAGAATGTTGAATTTTCAATGAATAGTAAAAATACAGTTTTAGGGTTTCGGTATGTTTAATGACATCATAACTATGGCATGGTGATGTCATGAGATATTTTAAGGGTTGGCCCGCCTAAGGTGATGGATATTTGTATTGGGGGCCCCATGTGGCCTAACTTAATGGGAAAAATCATGGGAGGGAACATGGTTTTGAGAAAAACACATGTGAGGTGTCCCTTGGCCAATAATGCCTTGTTCCCTCACTTTCCCTATAAATACCAAGCCCTCCTCTCATCCATTCCACTCCAAAACCATCCTCAACGAAGTTCTGGTCTTCTTACCTCCCAAGGAGTCCTCCCCAAGTTCCCCCAAGCCCTCAAGGTCCAAACCTTTGAGTTTTAAGAGTTACGTTTTTAGGTAAGGGATCTGATCTCTCTCTTTCTTTTCAAGAAATCTATTTTATGTAATTTCTTTTATGCTCCATGTTCTTATATTAAAGGGTGTTATTTTATACACCTATTACTTCCATTTTAATTTTAATATAATGAGAGATCCCCTCTTACTCTCATTATTTCGTTTTATGAGGTTTTAAGTGGCGCCGTTAAGCTGCCGAAATTTTTGTAACAGATTCTTTCTCCCTTCTCATTTTTCAAGATCTATTTTCATGTAAAGTATTTCAAGTTCCTTTTTATTATGTTGGGGTATGACCTCTATATTTATCATACTTATCTTTTATGATCATATGATGAGATACCCCATTTGATCTCATCAATTCAGTATTTTGATGTTTTAAGTGGCACCGTTAGGATGCCAAATTTTTAAGTGGTTCTTTCACCCTTCTCATTTTTCAAAGGTCTACTTTCATGTCAAGTATTTCAAGTTACTTTTTAATATTTTGGGGAATGATATCTATATATATAATACTTATCATTTATGTTCATATGATGAGAGACCCTTTTTGATCTCATCAATTCATTTTTGTTGAAGTTTAAGTGGAGTCGTTAGGCTGCCGAATTCTTAAGGGATTTGTTCACCTTTCTCATTTTTCAAAGTTCTACTTTCATGTAATGTCTTGCAAGTTCCTTTTTATTATTTTGTGGTATGGTCTTTATATATATCATACTTATATTTTATGATCATATGATGAGATACCCAATTTGATCTCTTCAATTCAGTATTTTGATGTTTTAAGTGGTGCTATTAGCCTGCCGAATTTTTAAGTGGTTCTTCCACCATTCTCCTTTTTCAAAGTTCTAATTCCATGTCAAGTCTTTCAAATTACTTTTTATTATGTTTTGGTATGATCTCTAAATATATCATAATTATATTTTATGTTAATATAATGAGAGACCCTATTTGATCTCATCAATTCCTTTTTGTTGATGTTTAAGTGACGTCGTAAGGCTGCTGAATTTCCAAGGGGTTCTTTCACCCTTCTCATTTTCAAGATCTATTTTCATGTCAAGTATTTCAAGTTCCTTTTTATTATTTTGGGGTATTATCTCTATATCTATCTTACTTATCATTTATGTTCATATGATGAGATACCCTATTTGATCTTGTCATTCCATTTGTGGAAGTTTTAAGTGATGCCGTTAGGCTGCCGAATTCTCATAAGAGAAATTTATTTTTGTCTTCCTTTAAAGTTCTTCGTTTCATATGGTATATCATTCAAAATTCATTACCATGTTCTTAAATAATTTATATTATGTTTCCATACTGTTTTATGTCTCATTTTATAGTGGGTTACCCATGTCCCCTAACTTTTCAATGTTTTCTAAATCCATGTGTCATAGCTGTTATGCTGCATAATTTTCGTCTCAAAATTCCTCCCTCTTTATCTCAAAATTATTTTATGTTATTAAGTGAATACTCAAAGATCTTATTTCTACAGGGGTATTTACATATATATCAAAATTTTCTATTTTAAATTCTGGGATTTACATACATGAAACCCGCTTTCCCTTTCCGTGGATTTAAAGTGACATAAAGCACATGTCTTTAAAGTAGTTTTTAAAACGTTATGATTATGAAATGAAACCCATTTATTTTATGATATATGGGTTGTTTATGAAATGATTTATGATGATATATGTGGATCACATGATAATAAATACATGTCAAGGGTGCGTCCAGATACCGCTCCAATGCATTGGGTAAAAACTAAATCTCTAGAGATGACTTTTTAGACAGATACCTTGATGAATAACCTTGGTAATTTTTAACGACACCTTGGGGATGGACCTTGGTGAAATTAAATGATTTTCAATATTATATGTTGTAGTTACATCTTGATGTTATGAAAAATGTTATTTTTATTATGATATGACTCATGATTTCTTTCTCGTGCCTTAAAGTTCTTTTCATGGCCTTATTGAATTATCTCAAGTTCACATGTAAAATGTTTCTCTCGTTTCCCTTACTGGGCCTTCTGCTCACCCTTTCTTTTGATGTACGTCCCCATGTTATGAGATGCAGTAATGAACCTAGGATGAAAATGAGGAGAAGCCTTTCAAGTGTTTAAGAAGAATGTTTTATTTTTTCATGTTTTATGTTCCTGGTTTCCAAGACACTAAACCTTAAAGATCCTCAGTTTTGTGTAATGTAATGAATGTTTATGTTATAAAAATACGGGATGCTATAGTTGGTATCAAAGGATGGTTTAATTATTTGTGGAAATTAGTATATGAAAACATTAGGAAGAAGTCTATAGAAAATTTTATATATAGGAAATCATCCTGGTATTTTGGTGAGTATTGAGTAATGGATTTCCAAGCAAATACATCCATTTCTGGATACAACTAGGTAGAGGTGGCTCTGACACAGATGTACATAGGGGTAAAACCCGAAAACACCGCTTTGATCTAGACTCGAATGGGAACTGGTACACGACAACGGGCCTTGCGGCACTCTTGGTTACGACACTCCTGGGGGATATGCTTTGGTAAATTCATAAGCTTAGTATGAACCATTATTAAAGGAACAAGAATAAAACAAAATAAAGATTCACATAAGAATATATGATCATGGATAACCTAGTTTGGAACCTAGGGGATCACAAGTTAGGATATTCTTTTATTCTACATGTTTATCCTTTTATACTTAAATTTTCCTTTTCATGCTTATTAGCTAAGTATTTAAGCCCCTAATTATAGTTTCTTTTCATAGTTAATGGAGGGAAATGGAAGAACATGTCCCGATAACCAATGTGATAGGAAATGCGTTGATTGCCGTATTAATATGACAGAGATGATTAGGGGATTAAATGATAATTGTTATTTTGGAAGATGTTCACTATTTTGGGGACCCTATATGATCGAGGTAAATAGATTACTACGGTATTTTCATTGAGGAGTAAGTTTGACTTATATTTTGAATAATCGATGAATTTAAGGTGGACTTATAGTAATTTACATTACTTGTGGGAATGATTAACATATCTTGGGTAAAATATATTTAGGTTAGCTACTTTTTTTATAAGATGTTAGGAGTGGTTGATGTTGTTTGGAGATGAACAATGAAGTTTATTTTGGAATACTGTGTTATCAAATCCTTCTTCTATTTGGGTTTCAATCTTTGTTTTGTTTATTTTGAGGAATTTTAAGGACCATTATTTATGGAATGGTCTATGATGAACTTTGGGTAGTACCATGGAACTGTGAAGATTTAAAATTAGTTTCCATTCCTATGGGATTCTTTCGTTGTGAATAGTTGTTTTACCTTACCCTTTTTATTTTTGGGATAATGTTTAAAGATTGAATAAATAAATAGTTAATATTTTGTGGATTATTTTATTCTCTAGAAGATGATTCTTGTGTTTTGATGAGACCAAGTAGTTTTGAATTCTCATCGTTTGGAGAAAATTTTAGTTTGGTAGAAACTTATTAAAGGGTGAAACTCTACATGAAGGTAGATATATTTCCTTATGTTTTTGTTCTATGTTGTCAATGAATTCCTCAAAATTATGAAAAGGAACGTAAAACAAAAATCTTGTTGGTTTACGTTTCCTACTAGGTAATCAATGATCGTTTACACACATCATATGTTTGGGATTTTCTTATGGTTAACTTTCTCTTAATCATGTTTTCTATCACTCTCCTTTAGAACGTGACCCTTTGTTTTCTCCTCCATGTCCTTGTTTGCTACATGGAATCCTAGTATGAGTAAACTCGGGTGGCCTTTGTATTTTTCTTTCTTTTGAAGTAATAGAGTTACTGACTCTTTTTTCCGATCTAGGACTTTCAATTAAATTTCAAAACCCAATTTTAAAAATAGCGAGGATGCAATTTCATAAGGGGGAATATTATAATGACCCGAAATTTTGAATAAATCTTGTTTCCTAATTTCATGAGTTATTTTATTTTTATACTCAAGAAAAATGTTTTATTTGATAAACATGATTATAATTAAAATGAGACCATTGGGTTTTGACTGTTATATGACCATTGTTCAATATGTCCGTTGTGAACAAATTTTTTTGATTATTTTCTCTAAATACAAGTAATCTTGGTTAATTATTATAGAAAGAAGATTCGATGACCTCACCCAGTAGTCATGGACTGATCGAAGCCCATTTAACAGAACTTGGGAAGAAGGTAGCACCACTGGGCTTTGCTCTGGACCAAACCCAAGCCAAACTTCATCGTGTGAAGCTAGAACGGGATCGCCTTCACGAGAAGTTCAAACTGATATAAATTACTACTTGTGTGATGTTGGCCGAGACTCCCTCGGATTCTCTCACCTTAACACACCTTATACATAGGTCCTATGCCGGTGTGATAAGGGGATATATAAGGAGACCATAACTTCCTTGTGTAATCCTTTGTTTTAAATAAAAATTGGGATTTCTTCTTATAATGTTTATGAATTTTCAAATGTCTGGATAAATATAGTATGCATATTTCGGTTGAATTTTAGAGAAAGGATATTTTAAAAAAAAAATGTATATGTAATCATTAAATAATTAAAAATGTGTAAATATTTTTCAAAAAATGGTCTTCTACAATTATGTTCAGTATGAAATTTAGAGTCTAATAAGATCAACAGGATTTTTGATGAATAGTAAATTATGCATAGTCATTTTATGATTCAGATTACCAATATGACCAAATGGATTAGTAATCTCACTTAAAGAATGTTTTAAAATAATCTAGGCACATTGATTAAGTATTGTGATTCAATAAAATGGTTAAATAACGGCTTCATAAATTATTTTTTTCAAGTATTAGTTTTTTTCGGGTGAATAGTTTTTTTTAATTAAAAATTAAATTAAAAATATTTAGAAAATTATTTTTAAAAAATGGATTTCATTTTTGAACTCAGAACATCGATATTATGTTAAGGTAATTTTTGGGGTTTTTTTCTGAAAAAAATGAATTTCTGGTGAATACTGTATTTATTTAAAAAATAAAATTAAAAATATTTAGAATTTTTTTTATAAAATGGAGTTCATTTTTGAAATCACAGCATTGATATTTGGTTAGTGTGAAATTTTGGAATTTTTCTGAAAAAGTTGAATTTTCAGTGAATAGTAAAAATACAGTTTTAGGGTTTCTGTATGTTTAATGGCATCATAACTGTGTCGTGGTGATGTCATGAGATATTTTAAGGGTGGTCTATCCTAAGGTGATGGATATTTTTAATGGGATCCCCATGTGGCCTAACTTAATGGGAATATCATGGGAGAGCACATGGTTTTGAGAAAAGCACATGTGAGGTGTCCCATGGCCATTAATGCCTTGTTCCCTCACTTTCCCTATAAATACCAAGAGATCCTCTCATCCATTCGACTCCAAAATCAACCTCAACGATGTTCGGGTATCCTTACCTCCCAAGGAGTCCTCCCAAGGTTACCCCAAGCCCTCAAGGTCCAACCATTGAGTTTTAAGAGTTACGTTTTAAGGTAAAGGATCTGATCTCTCTCTTTCTTTTCAAGAAATCTCTTTTATGTAATTTCTTTTATGATACTTATTCTTATGTTAAAGGGTGTTATTTTATACTACTATAACTTTCCTTTTGATGTTCATATAATGAGAGATCCCCTCTTACTCTCATTATTTCTTTTTATAAAGTTTTAAGTGGTGTCGTTAAGCTGCTAAGATTTTTGTAACAGATTCTTTCTCCCTTCTCATTTTTCAAGATCTATTTTCATGTAAAGAATTTCATGTTACTTTTTATTATGTTGGGGTATGATATAAATATTTCTCATACTGATATTTTATGATCATATGATGATATACCCCATTTCATCTCTTCAATTTATAATTTTGATGTTTTAAGTGGTGCTGTTAGGCTGCCGAATTATTAAGTGGTTCTTTCACCCTTCTCATTTTTCAAAGTTCTACTTACATTTCAAGTCATTAAGTTTATTTTTATTATTTTGGGGTATGATATCTATATATATAATTCTGATCATTTATGTTCATATGATGATATACCCTTTTTGATTTCATGAATTCATTTTTGTTGAAGTTTAAGTGGCGTCGTTAGGCTGCCGAATTTTTAAGGGATTCGTTCACCTTTCTCATTTTTCATTGTTCTACTTTCATGTCAAGTATTGAAAGTTCCTTTTTATTACATTGTGGTATGATCTCTATATCTATCATACTGATATTTTATGATCATATTATGAGAGACCCCATTTTATCACTTTAATTCAGTATTTTGATGTTTTAAGTGGCGCAGTTAGGCTGCCGAATTTTTAAGTGGTTCTTTCACCATTCTCCTTTTTCAAAGTTCTAATTCCATGTCAAGTCTTTCAAGTTACTTTTTATTATGTTGGGGTATGATCTATAAATATATCATACTGATATTTTATGTTCATATGATGAGGTACCCTATTTGATCTCATCAATTAATTTTGATGATGTTTAAGTGACGTCGTTAGGCTGCTGAATTTCCAAGGGGTTCTTTCACCCCTCTCATTTTCAAGATATATTTTCATGTCAAGTCCTTCAAGTACCTTTTTATTATGTTGGGGTATGATATCTATATCTACCAGACTGATAATTTATGTTCATATGATGAGAGACCCTATTTGATCTCGTCAATCCATTTTTTGGAAGTTTTAAGTGACGTTGTTAGGCTGCCGAATTCTCATAAGAGAAATCTTAATTTTATCTTCCATTAAAGTTCTTCGTTTCATATGGTATATCATTCAAATTTCATTAACATGTACTTAAATAGTTTATATTCTGTTCCCATACTGTTTTATGTCTCATTTTTTAGTGGGTGACCCATGTCCCCTCACTTTTCAATGTTTTCTAAATCCATGTATCATAGCCGTTATGCTGCATAATTTTCGTCTCAAAATGCCTCCCTATTTATCTAAAAATTATTTTATGTTATTAAGTGAATAATAAAAGATCTTATTTCTACATGGGTATTTACATATATATCAAAATGTTCTATTTTAAATTCTTGGATTTACATTCATGAAACCCGCTTTCCCTTTCCGTGGATTTAAAGTGACATAAAGCTCATGTCTTTAAAGCAGTTTTTAAAACATTATGATTATGAAATGAAATTCATTTATTTTATGCTGTATGGGTTTTTTATGAAATTATTAATGATGATATATGTGGCACACATGATAATAAAGAAATGTCAAGGGTGCACCTAGATAGCGCTCCAATGCATTGGGTAAAGACTTAATCTCTAGAGATGACTTTTTAGACTGATACCTTGGTGAATAACCTTGGTAATTTTTAACGACACCTTGGGGATGAACTTTGGTGAAATGAAATGATTGTCAATATTAAATGTTGTAGCCACATCTTCAATTTATGTAAAATTTTATTTTTATTATGATATGGATCATTATTTCATTCTCATGCCTTAATGTTCTTTTCATGTCCTTATTGAAGTATCTCAAGTTCACTTGTAAAATGTATCTCTTGTTTCCTTTACTGGGCCTTTTGCTCACCCTTTCACTTGATGTATGTCCCCAGGTTATGAGATGTAGTAATGAACCTAGGATGAACATGAGGAGAATCCTTTGAAGTGTTTATGAAGAATGTTTTATTTTTTCATGTTTTATGTTCCTGGTTTCTAAGACACTAAACCATAAAGATCCTTAGTTTTGTGTAATGTAATGAAAGTTTATGTTATAAAAAGACGGGATGCTATAATAAATATATGAAACAAAACCAAAATGTCCCAATAAATATCCCAAGCCCTATGCAGAGAAAAATCACCAATATATATTTTAAAATCAATAGGTAATTTAATACAATTTAATTAAAACCCCTTTAATAATTATCATGGTCTTTCACAATTGACTAAATGATGAATAAATGAACTGTGGAATATTTTAAACTCTTTCTCTAGTAATCTTGAACAAGTCCACATGCTTTTCAACTAATTACACCATGTTTTTGGGGGGAATGGGCATTGAATTCCAGACCAAGAGAAATAAAATATTTAAAATAATAAAGTAGTATACAAAAAGTTATATGGTTATATGGAGTAATACTTTAAAATTAGAATTATTGGAACAAAAACTATCCCAACCTATTTAGAATCTAATGGGGAAGTAGGAGGGTAATATATGAGTTGTGAAGATAAGCATGAGGGGAAAGATGGGCTTTCAATTTCTAAAACTCTAGTGGGGGTGGGGGAGATTTCTAATTTCCCACCAATTAAATCCCATTTCTGAGCTAGTGGAAGACACTATATAGCCTGTTGTTCTCCTACAAATTTCGTGGAAAATTCCATAATGTAATACAATCATTAAACAAATTTTTTTCGAAAAAAATATATAATTATTTTCAACAAATAAAAACTACATATCTATAGTTCAATTATCATTAAAATATTAAAAATATATTTATATCATCTTATAAATAAAAACTATATGAATTTTAAACTCTATATTATACTATTAACTCTCATTTATCAACTAGTTTTTATAGGATACCTTGGGGGGAACACTTGATGAAAAAGGGTGAGCTAGAAATATTAGTAAGGTAATTAACATTCCAATAATTCATAACACGTGATTCAGGGGCCATGAAATGATATTAGAAATAGAATTATCATAAGAATAGAAATATTCCAGAGGTAAATGAAATCACTGGTTATGAGACCCTACAATATGTGGGAACAACATAAGACATGATCTTATATACACCTATTAAGTGTCACTCCAAAGGCCATCATCTTAAATTGGAAGAACTACTAGTGTACATTAGTTTCACTCAATATTCCCATACATATAATCCCATTAGGTACGGTTCTTTTCCAAATGCATCAGAGGGATATATATGTAATGACCTATAATTTTTTTCAATGTAAATTACATTCTTATAATAATTTCATATCGTAAAAATCACATTAAATCACATAGAGAAAACAACAAGAAGTTTATAAATGAATATTGAATGAATAGTATGTAGTTCTTGAAATTAAAGAACATATACCAATGGAATATTTACTTGATAATTATAATAGAAAAAGGTTTTTTATGAATATTAATCTGGCTAATAGAATATAAACCTCACCTGTGAAAGTATACATGAAATTTCTGAATTTTATAAACGAAAATATGATATGATTATATATCAAGAAAAGTATATAAATGCTTTATAAATGATAAGTTAAGTGATGGTATTTTCATAAAACAATAATTCTTAGTTACAAATATATAATTAATTTAATAATTTAAAAGAAAATTTATTTTTATAAATAAATTCATAAATTAATATTTCATAGTCTTATTATGAGAATTTAATTTTATGAGACCATAATAAATTTATCATAATTCATAAAATAAATTAAAATATTAAAATCATTAGTGTTTTTATAAATGAATATTTTAATTAAAAATTCTATTTATCACATTAAAAAAATTATTTTCAAAAAATGGAGTCCATTTTTGAAATCAACCCATTGACAATTAGTTGGGGCGATTTTGTTGGTTTTATAAAAAAAATGTTGATTTTTTTGTGAATAGAAAAATATGGTAACATATAGGATTAAGAAAAACATTGTTTTTTGAGTCATTCTTGATGGATGGATGAGGTTAATAGTCTAATTGTGGAAGAATTGTGAAATATGATAATTTTCGGTATTTAACAATTACAAAACATTATGAGTCATGTATGATGTATGAATGAGGTAAGTGCCCATTGGTCTAATCTCACATGAACTACTTTCTATAAATAGTCATAAAAACGAACACTACTAATATCCTTGAGCTAAAATAATAAACTATGGAATAAAATAATCAAAAAACACCCCTCTCATCCACTATAAATATCACATACTCTTCTCACATCTCCAAATACCCAAGGATTTCTAAAATATGTTCCAATAATATTCCTAAGTATCTCCCCCATTTCCTAGAGAATTTGGGCTCAACAAAAGAATGAACCTAATTTTGTAAGGTTTATCTAAATAAAATCATGATCAAGTGGTAAAAAGATCTTTCATTTTCATTTATTTTCATTCCTTTTTCATTAATTTTCATATCCACTCATCACCTTCCATTATCCAAGTAACATGGTAAATATAGTAACATATATATAATGGAATGTTATTTTTTAATTGAAAATCCTTCATCAAACCTATTCTCCTATTTTTTTATTGTAAAATTGAAAACATTGTCCGTGATGGGTCAATTAACCATCATCAATGATGATGAACTTTAAATTTCATTTGTCTTCTTCATGGATAGTCATAAAACAATTATTATTTTTAAATAAAAATATATTATACATATGATAAGTCAAATAATGTTCTGGATCTAATTTATAAGAATGATATTAAATAAAATTAAAAATGTTTTTGATGGATATAAATACTACCAAGAATAAATTAAATCATATTCAGTATCATTTTATCTAATTAATCCTACTTATTCCAAATAACAATATGATATGTAAAAAAATTTAAGAATTTTTATTTTCATTAATAACAAATAATTTCAATTTTGTATAATTACTCTAATTTTTCATTATTTTTCATTCCTGTATACATGCAAACAGATCATGAAAACCACGAAAATTAACACTCCCGGAACGATAGAATTGAACTCTATTACTCATTATAGATGAAATTAAAGAACCAATAAAAATTATAATAAAAAAATAAATGTATAATATGTTCCAAAGAAATTAATTAATGGAATTAATTTTATTGTAAAGGATATTAAAAAAATTTCCAAAACACATTCATACATAAGGTAATAAATTCTCATTGAACCGTCATTTTTTCATTCGGGTTGCACGTTCTATATCATTACTATAGTGTTATTATTAATTATTATTATTTACTCATCCTAAATTATTTTTCAATTTATCAAAGGTATGTACTTAGATTCATTTTTCTTTCCTTGATGAGAAAATACATATTTTTATAAGGTCCCCTTGTCAATTCCTCCTGATGAGAAAACATGATTTAAGTGAACTTCCCAATTTATCACCCATATTAAAGTACAATAAAAAATATTTTTTAATCCCCTAATATTCTAATAAAATATATAATTTTATTAGTAAAAAATAAATTGGTTCATTTCTATTTTTATATAAAATATTATTCATTTTCCAATTAATTCCTCTTTTTTATTTTTCTTAAACCACACTAAAATGTCTCATTTATAATGTTTTAAAAATATTATTTTTATGTGTCTCAACATTTTTTAAAATCACATATTATGATATGTGGCTACATTCCCTTATTAATGTCTATTAATGATTTTACTCAATTCTATCATAGAAACCATTTTGATATTCCCTTTTTATGCCCTTTGAAATGATCATGATAATAAATTATTTCCATGGATAAACCTTATACATGGGTTTTCATGTGAAAAAAATATAAATTAACATGATATGAAGTATTTTCTAGTATATTTCAACACTTTATTCAGAATTTTTAAGTCTCATGAGACATCAAGTTGTTATAGTGAGTGAACTTGATTTCTTCATGGGACTTTTCCTGCCCTGTGCAATAGTCTTGGTAATTGGTCTTGACTCATGATTATGTAATATTTTATACTAATTCAAAATTACTATGATTCCATGATTCCAAGATTACATGATCATATAATCAATAAATTATTCTTCCATATGTTGATTCATGTTCCATAGCTTTTTATGTCATAATTTTGTGTTATTCTAACTCATATGATATTCTTTGTTCCAATGTTTATTCACTCTCTGTAACATCCCAAGTGAATAAATAATAATTAATTTTAATATTTATTAATATTAGTTAATTAAATATAAATTTTACTTTAATGGGTTTTCTTTGATCGATGGTGTACCCAGTAGGTAACAACGAGTTTCTTTGAAATCTTACGTTGCACACTAATAATAAAATATTATTATTTTAAATAATTGATAACACCTAGCCATTTTAATGGAGGAAATGAACAGAACTTACTATAAAAATGATTAAATATGTTTTTTTAAATAATTTTACATTTATCCAATAAATGTTAGAGGCTTAAAATGAAAATTAATCCAATTTTAAGAATAAATACTCTAATATTTTTAAAAAATCGTTTTACCGCCTTTTGATGGCGAACCTTTTTTAAATCATGATTTTGACAATTATATAAGCTCCATTGGTCAAAATAAACATATTCATTAGAATTGGGACATTAAAATTTACGTTGGACAAATTTTCGGTATTTTTCTTACAATGTTCATTTTTTAATGAATAGTGGAAAATACTGCATTTTATGTCAAAACTTCTTTTTCATCTAATTTTATTTTATGGATACATCATCTTATTAATTTATTTAAATTTTAATTACAATATATTTTTACCATTTAATCCTATGGTGGTAATTATAATTAATTTCACTTAGAAAATTTACATAAACAAGTGTCAATCTTTTGATAGATATTGTTTCTTAAAAACACGCTATTTGTTTTGACAGCGATAATTAACTGTATAATTTATTAATGAAACTTCTATGTTTTTAATTTTGTAAAATGGAATTCATTTCTGAATTTGTAATATGAAATATATATCAGGATGAATTTTTTGGTATTTTTCTAATAATGTTCTTTTTTAATGAATAGTGAAAAATACAACATTTTAATTCAAAAATGCCTTTTCATCCAATTTATTTATATAGTAATATTGTCATTTTAATTGTTTTAAAATTATAATTGAATTATTTTTTATCACTTAATACAATTTTGTTCATTAGAATTAATTTCACCTTTCAATTGGATGTAAAAACAACTCAATCTTTTGATAAATTTTACTTCTTAAAAACTCGTCTTTTGCTTCGAAAGCGAGATTTACTTTAAAATTAATTACTACAATTTCTGTGTTTTTAATTTGGAAAAATGGGTTTCACATTTGGAATCATAATGTCTAAGTCATGTAATTACGAATATTTTGTTTTTGGAAATAATGAATAGTAACGACGATAATTATCTATAATTATCGGGTTTAATTAGTAATCAGGTAGTTAAGAGTAATAAAATAATATCATAAAAATATAAAATCACCGCAAAATGTGTCTTTATGCATTTGGTGGTGTCATGGCCGAAAATGGGAAGCCTTGTGCCAAATTTGGGGCCCCATGGAATCCCTTTGCTGTGATAGTGACTTTTTATCATATTATTTTTTAAAGAAAAGAAATATAACAATGGTTTGTATATCCAAAGTAAAACAATTTTAGATTCGTTTACATAATTAATCTCTTTGACTATAAATAGTCATTGTAAATTTAAAAATATTTCCTACATGATGGTAATTTTTTTATAATTTCTAGACATTAAATAAATAAATTTATTTATGACACTGTGATGATGAAGTGATTACCTCATTATTGAACGATTTAAATAAAATGTAAAGATAAGGTAAAATATAAGACTTACACTTCTCAAAAACCTATTGGATGGGTGGATCTAGAACCCTTATCAAATTATCCTCTAAATATATAAATTCGGGACCTTCAAAATCAGAAAATCATTTTATAATAAAGTAACATTTCATGACTTTCCACGAGTGACCCTCCTCCCTCTTATAAAAGTCCCCACCTCTACCCCCTTACCCACAGCTCTCATACCCTTGGATCATCCAAAATATTCTTATTTTGTCTCTCCAAATCCCTCTCTTACTCATCGAATCCTCACTCCGGGCATAAATTTTCCCAATGAAGTCTTTCGGTTCAAATCAAAAAAAGTTACCTAATTTAAAGGTAATGTTCTCTCTTATGTTTTTTTGTTTTATTATTCTTCTCCAACCCACATAAACTATTTTTATTCTTTTATTTTGTAGAAACACCAGTATCAAAAATATACTAGGAGGTTTTTATGGGATTTATTCAAGCTAAACTTACACATACCTCCATCTAATGGTTAAAGAACATACTGTTTCTGTGGATGGTGAATTTCTGCTTCATGAAATGATGATTGTTCAATATTATTCTAACACCTTTCATGGTGGCCATTAATATGTCAATATATTTATATATGATATATAATATGTTTATGTTTTCCATATTCTTCTGTATTTCTCATTTATGGCATACCTTTATGTTTTCCATTATGGTTTAACGCGATATCTTCATTTTTGAAAGTGCAGACTACCGCCCCCTCAAAGTGATTTGATTCGTTAATTCCATATGTGGGATGTATAATGGATGGAGTGAATGATATTATATATTATATTATACTGAAATTATAAAAGACCTTTATATCATTATGATTTCATTCCATTAAATTAAAAAATATAAATGAAAGTAGTGTTTATGTGTACGTACAGCTTACCGTCTCCATGAATGGTGCATTTCATTTCATACCTCTAAATGTTATGTAATATTATAAATGAAATTATATAATGGATATATATGATATCTAAACCATTAATATAATTCTGGATATAATGGATATTTTACAACATGAACAACTTGTAATTATAAGATGTTTATTTTTGACTCAAGTACCAATGATCGACAAAAGGACCGTTATTAACTTAAATAATTCCATAATGCTCGTAAAATGGTAATAAGTGATATAAAAGGAATAACGAACTTGAAAAATGACCTTAATCAAATATAAATTAACTCTAGTTTATTATTTAAGAGATTAAAGAACGATCGAGTCATGTCAGACACGAGGTAAGGGATCCTACCTCTCTCTTTCTTTTTATGTACTCATTTTTTGTCATTTCATTTAAGCTCCTCTTTATTATGTTGGGGGATATTATTTTATATTCTTATTACTGTCCTTTTCTATGTTAATATGATGATAGGCCATATTTTATTTTGTCAATCCATTTTATGGAAGTTTCAAGTGGCGTTGGCTAGGGTGCCGAGTTTTCGTTAGGGATTTTTCATCTCACTTGTATTCCCATGATAATTCATAACTTATTTTCCAATATTTCCTTTTTGTGGTGTATGTACTTCCCGTTATTGTATTTCTTTTGTGATATAATTTAATTTATGGGTATTTACATCTTTATTGTATGAACCTTCTTTCATGCAGTGTACGTTTCGAATATTACCCAAATCAGTAAGGGAACCTTTCACTCTCCTCTTTTTAAAAGACTTCTTTTGTTATGCCTTTTAATTTACATATTATTATGTTGGGATATGTTATTCTATATACTTATTGATGTAAATTTTATGTCCAAGTGATGAGATACCATATTCTCTCTCATTAACTCTTTTTCTGTATTTTAATATGATGTCGTTAGGGTGTTGAATTTTTGCAAGGGAACTTCTTAACTCAATTTCAATTCATTGGGTTAAACTTGTACTTCTTGATTATGTCGTGTTATGAATATGTGTGGATGACATTTGACTGTTTTACATTGAATATCCACTTATATTTGGTGTATTTATATTTTTCACACATAATTATTTCATTTATTTATACTTGCTCTAATGGCATGTTCCTTGATTGGTATTATATCTCAATTCCTTCTCATTGAGTCATTTCTTAATGATATGCACTTTTATTCTTTTATAAAGTGTATATACAGCCCCTTGACTTTCCATATCCATATTATGTCTATACTAAATTCATTTAAATTTTTTGAAATGGTATACTTTCATATGGATTTTAATTTAAATGTTCAAAATGGAAAAGGACTCTTTTATTAAAACATCTTTTTAAATGGTTTTAATGATTTATTATTTAAAACATTTATCATCCATGTCCATGTTTTAAAAATGTATTTAAGGATTTACTTATGTGGACATGAATGTTTTAAAACCCTTTAAAAAGTTTTGATGTGGTATGGGACACTTTGATTCTAAAATCTCTTTTAAATGTCTTCTTTTAGTATTTTCAAATTATAAAGGTATTTTTTCTCATATAGTTTTAATGATTTTATTAGATGTATTTATTTATGATAATATCATGATGTGATCTCTTGTGATTGAAATGTTGAAATTTTATGCTTCTTTTATGCGTGTTTTATGATTTGTGATTATGTTATGGTTCTTTGGAAATGTTTATGAAAACGGGTGGTTCCGTGATAAACTAAGGGTGGGTGAGCCCGAGATAGATCTCCAATGCATTGGGTAACGCGAAGGAGTTAAACTCTAAGGATTCTCTGAAGATATTTAGGGAATATATTGTGATGGGTATTCCAAACGTAACCAAGAGGGTTACTCCCTATGTAAGAATTCTATGAATGCCTCAAGTTACCTTTATGTATTATGATTTTTATTAATTATAGATAAATATTATGATTTCAGAAGGTATGTTATGATTGAATGATATGGTTTTATTTTATTGGAGGGTTAATGTTTCCTTTCATTATTTTATAACCCTAACTGAGCTTTTTATTCTCATCCCATGTTTTTGAAATTATTGTCACAGGTTATAAAGAAGGATAAGAGAAAGGAAGTTTCAAAATCATTTACATCAATAAAAGAACTCTTATTTTATTTAAGGATTTTTTTTTTTGAAAAATTGGTTATAGTATTAGTGTCTACTTTGTAATCCTTTGAGATATAATAGTTATGTTCTAATCCTCTAAAACTCTAATCCTGAAAATATCCTCAATGTAAATTATTAATTTAATTCAATATTAAGTAATGTTTTAAGGCTGGGTCCTTATAGTTGGTATCAGAGGTCGGTTTAGATATCATTAGAGGTTAGAGTGTTGTTTAATCATAAGTGAAAAGTTTTGTATAACCACAATGGTTAGTATATTAGATGGAGTCATTGTAATTTTTAAAATCTGGAATGAGTTTGAGATAACTTGGATAAGTATATCTTAGTGTTTATCATCCTCAATGGTACATGATGATTTTGTTAATATACTCACACATAAATTTTTGGTTTTAGTAAATGGATGGATCTATAAGGCACCAAAGTGACAATGGGTTTGAAGGAAACTGTGGTGGTTCACAGATTAAGAGACTGGATGAAATTGGGGATTCAATGAGGAATCTCATGGTTATTCTAAACCAACTATCAAAGAGTTATGATTAACCAATTGAAACTTGGTGAGTTCTCTAATTCATCATATACGAGAGAACCAACTCAATGTTAACGTTCAGGTAATAATTATAATGGTGACCATTAGGGTTTATATGATCCTTACTTTTGAGGTAATAATGGGATACTATATGATGGAAAATAAAAGGCATGAGATAAAATTGAGGTAAAATTATGTTATCGTTATTTTTGAAGATTTTATCTCTTTTGAGGAATGTTTTAATAATATTATAGTTTTGGAAAAAGGGACAACACGTAGACCGTGTGACAATCCGTCATGTCGGACCAAGCTGTGAGAATCAAACCCACTACCAAAGTGTGACTCGTATTTATCACCAACCACTGGACTACGTGAAGTCCCTGGTTAGTATTCCAAATTAATTTTCATTAGATGATTTTATGAATCATGAATAAGTTGATTTTGGGTTATCTATAGAATTGATTGACCTATCATGGAGGATATGTGATTAGGCTAATTACTTTTCAGTATGAGACTTTAAGAGTAATTGTTATTCTTTAGAGATAAGTGTTAAGATTTACCTTGGAATACTCTGTGATTAAATCCTTTAGAAATTTGTGTTTAAATCATAGGTAGGAGTATTTTTTATGAATTTTAAGGGGAATTTTTTATTGAGTGGTCTTTGTTTAACTTTGGGTTGTTTGACAAATTTTGGAGATTAAGGGTAGTTTTTCTTCTGGTAAAAGATTATCTTTTTTTTGGTATTATCTAATCTTATACAAAATAATTTGGTTTCACTTAAGGTCTAAAGACATGGGAAATATATTTTTAATATTTTTTTAATTATTTTATTCTCTTGAGGTTGATTATAGAACTCTTAATGTGAACAAGTCATCCTGAATACTCATTATTTGGAGAAAATACGAGTTTGTGTTGGAAATCTAGTAAAAGATAACTTCTACATGACAATTAATTTTTTTTCCTTAAGTTTCAATTAAGCCAATAAATAAATTCTTCAATGAAAAGTATCTTGAAACGAAAATTTTGTCTGTTAACTTTTCCTACCGATATATCAAACACTATTTAACCAATCACAAGTTTTTGATTTTCTGGTGGTTAACTTTCTCTTAGACATGTTTTCTACCACTCTCCATCAGAAATTGAAGGTTTCTTTTCTCCTCCATATCCATGTTTTCCTGGAATCCTAGTATCTGTTGTCTCATGTTACCTTTGTATTTCATTATCTTTATTTTAAAGTGATATTTTTATTGACTATTTTTCCGATGTGGGACTTTATATGATGTTTCCGAGCACAATTTTTAAATTGTGTGGACGCAATTCCCAAAAGGGTGGAAGGATGTAACATCCCAGGTGAATAAAGAATAAGGCATTATAAATTTATTTATATTAGTGAATTAAATATTAATTTTACTTTAATGGGGTTTCTATGTTTGATGGCGTACCCAATATGCAACAGTGAGATTTATAGAAATCTTACGTTGCACACTAATAATATAATAATATTATTTTAAATAATAGTTAACGACTAACCGTTGTAATTGCGGGAATGAACAGAACAAAATAAAAATTTATTAAATATGTTTTTTAAATATTTTTTCATTTATCTAATAAATGTTAGCAGCTTAAAATGAAAATGAATCTAATTTTATGAATAAATACTCTAATATTTTTAAAAGAATATTTTACCGCCTTTTGATGGAGAATCTTTTTTAAATCTAACCTTTGAAAATTTTATTATCTCTATTGGTCAAAATAAACATATTCTTTAGAATTCGGACATTGAAATTTACATGGGATAAATTTTTTGTATTTGTCTGACAATGTTCATTTTCTTAATGAATAGTGAAAAATACTGCATTTTACTTCAAAACTGCTTTTTCATCTAATTTAATTAAATGGTTAGATTAAATTTCCATATAATTTAATGTTTAATTAGAATAAATTTTTACAATTTAATCCAATGGTTGTAATTAGTATTTATTTCACTTCAAAAATTGACATAAACGAGTGTCAATCTTTTGATAGATATTGTTTAATAAAAACACGTTATTTGTTTTGACATGGGGAACTAAATGTATTACTTATTAATGAAAATTCTATGTTATCAATTTGGTAAAATTGAAATCATTTTTGAATTCATAATATCAACTATAGATCAGGGTGTATTTTATGGACTTTTTCTGATTATGTTCTTTTTTAATGAATAGTGAAAAATTCAGGATTTTAATTCAAAACTGCATTTTCATCCAATTTATTTATATATTTATATTGTCATTTTAATTTTTTTTAAAGTATATTTTAAATATGTTTTTATCACTTAATACTATTTTGTTCATTGGAATTAATTTTACTATTCAATTGGATGTAAAAACAAGTCAATCTTTTGATAAATTTTACTTCTTAAAAACCCATCTTTTGGTTTGACAATGATATTTACATTTAAATTAATTACTACAATTTCTGTGTTTTGAATTTGGGGAAATGGGTTCAACATTTGGAATCAAAAGGTCCAAATTATGTAATTACAAATCTTTTGTTTTTGGAAATTATGAATAGTAATGACGGTAATTATCTTTAATTATCGTGTTTAATTAGTAATCGGGTAGTTAAGGGTAATAAAATAATATCATAAAAATAAAAAATCACACCAACATGGGTCCTAATGATTTTTTTGGTGTCATGGCCGACCATGGGATTCCTTGTGCCAACTTTGGTGCCCCATGGAATCACTTTAGTGTGATAATGACTTTTTATCATATTACTTTTTTAAATAAAGAAAATATAACAAAGGATTGTATATCCTAAGTAAAAAAAATTTAATTTCGTTTACATAAATGATCTCTTTGACTATAAATATTAATTGGAAAGATAAAAATATTTCCTACATTATGGTAATTTTTTTTATAATTTTTAGACATTAAATAAATAAATATATTTATGACACCGTGATGATGCAATGATTACCTCATTAATGTACGATTTAAATAAAATGAAAAGATAATGTAAAATATAAAACATAAACTTATCAAAAACCTATTTTATTGGCGGATCTCTAACCCGCATCACCTTATCCTCAAAATATATAAATGTGGGGCCTCTAACATCTTATAATCATTATATAATAAAGTCACATTTTATGAATTTCCAAGAGTACCCCTCCTCCCTCTTATAACAGACCACCACCTCTACCACCTTACCCACACCTCTCAAGCCCATGCATCATCTATACTCTGCTCGTTTTCTCTCTCCACATCCCTCTATTACTCCTAGAATCCTCACTTTGAGCATAATGATTCCTAAGGAAGTCTTTGGGCTAAAATCAAAAAGAGTTACATGATTTAAAGGTAATGTTCTCTCTTATGTTCTTTTGTTTTATTTTTCTTCTCCAACCCCCTAAACTCTTTTTATTCCTTTATTTTTTTACAAAAACAGTATAATAGATATACTATGATGTTTTTATGAAAATTATTGAAGCTAAACCTACACACACCTTCATCTAATGGTTAAAGAATATACTGTTTCTGCGGATGGTGAATTTTTGTCTCACGAAACGATGATTGTTCAATAATATTCTAACACCATTCATGGTGCCCATAAAGATGTCACTATATTTATATATGATATATAATATGTTTATTATTTCTATATTATTTTGTATTTTTCATTTATGGCTTACCTTTATGGTTTCCATTTTGGGTAATGCGATATCTTCATTTTAGGAATTTCGGACTACCACCCCTCAAAGTGATTTGATTCATTAATGCCAAATGTGGGACGTATAAAGGATAGAGTTAATGATATTATATATGATATTATACTGTAATTATAATATAACTTTATTTAATTATTATTTCATTCCATTAAATACTAAAAAGAAATGAAAGTAGCGTTTATGCGTACGTACGGTTTACCATCTCCATGAACGGTTCATTTAATTTCTTACCTCTAAATGTTATGTAATATTATAAATGAAAGTATATAATGGATATATATGATATATATGATATCTCAATCATGAATATAATTCTGTATATAATAGATATTTTACCACAAGAACAACTTGTAATTATAAGAAGTTTACTTTTTACTCAAGTACCAATGATCGACAAAAAGACTGTTATAAACATAAATAATTACATAATGTTCATATCCTGGTAATAAGTGATATAAAAGTAATAATGAACTTGAAAAAGGTACGTAAGAAGTATAAATTAACTCTAGTTTATTATTTATGAGATTAATGAACGATCGAGTCAAGTCGGACACGAGGTAAGGGATCCTACCTCTCTCTTTCTTTATAAGTACTCCTTTTTATGTCATTTATTTTATGATCATATTTATTATGTTGGGGGATTCTATTTTATATTCTTATTAATTTAATTTTTATGTTAATATTATTAGAGAACATATTTTATTTCATCAATCCATTTTTTTTAAGTTATAAGTGGCGTCATTAGGCTACCGAGTTTTCGTAAGGGATTTTTCATCTCACTTTTATTCACATGATAATTCATGCCATATTTTCCACTATTTCATTTTTTGTGGTGTATTTATTGCCCATGTTTGTATTCTTTGTGTGATATAACTTAATTTATGGTTATTTACATCTTTATTGTATGACCCCTCTTTCATGGGGTGTACATTTTGAAAATTACCCAAATTGGTAAGTGAACCTTTCACCCTCCTCTTTTTAAAAGACTTCTTTTGTTATGTCTTTTAATTTACATATTATTATGTTGTTATATGTTCTGATATATCATTATTGATGTAAAATTTATGTCCAAGTGATTTGATACCGTTTTCTCTCTCATCAACTCTTTTTCTGAAATTTAATGTGACGCCATTAGGCTGCCGAATATTTGCAAGGGAACTTCTTAACTCAATTTCAATTCATTGGGTTAAACTTGGACTTCTTGAGTATGTCGTGTTATGAATATGTGTGGATGACATCTGAATCTTTTACACTAAATATCCAATTATATTTGGTGCATTTATATTTTTTCACACATAATTATGTCAATTCTTTATCCTTGCTCTAATGGCATGATCCTGGATTGGGATTACATATCAATTTCTTCTCATTGAGACATTTCTTTATGATATGCACTTGTATTCTTTTATAAAGTGAATATACATCCCCTTTGACATTCCACATCCATATTATGTCTATAATAAATTCATTTAAATGTTTTTAAAATGGTCTACTTTCATGTGGCTTATAATTTAAATGTTCAAAATTGAAAAGGACTCTTTTATTAAAAAAATTGTTTTAAATGGGTTTAAAGATTTATTCTTTTAAACATTTATCATCCATGTCCATGTTTTAAAAATGGTTTTTAAGTATTTATTTATATGTACATGAATGTTTTATAACCCTTTCAAAAGTTTTTAAGTGGCATGGGACACTTTGATTCTAAAATCTCTTTTAAATGTCTTCTTTTAATATTTTCAAAATATAAAGGAATTTCTCTCTCATAGAGTTTTAATGATTTTATTAGTTGTTTTTATTTATGATAATATCTAGATGTGATCTGTTGTGATTGAAATGTGGAAATTTTATGTTTCTTTTATGAATGTTTTATGTTTTATGATTATGTTATGGTTCTTGGGAAATGTTTATTAAATCGGGTGGTTCCATGATAAAATAAGGGCAGGTGAGCCCAAGATAGCACTCCAATGCATTGGGTAATTTGAAGGAGTTAAACTCTAAGGTTTCTCCGAAGAGATTTAGGGAATATACTGTGATGGGTATTCCAAACGCAACCAAGAGGGTTACTCCCTATGTAAGAATGTTATGAATTCCTCAAGTTACCTTTATGTATTATGATTTCTAAAATTATAAATAAATATTATTCTTTCTGAAGGTATGTTATGATTCAAAGTTAGGGTTTCATTTTATTGGAAGGTTAATGTTTCCTTTCCTTGTGTTATAACCCCTACTGAGCTTTTCATGCTCATCCCAAATTTTTGAAATGTTATCCACATGTTATAAGGAAGTGTAAGATAAAGTATGCTTTAAGAATATTTATATCAAGAAAATAACTGTTGATTTATTTAAGGATTTTTCTATTGTTTTGAAAAATTGGTTATAGTAGTAGTGTCTACATTGTAATCCTTTGAGATTTAATAGTTATGTCCTAATTCTCTAAAACTATAAACCTGAAAAATCCTCAATCTGAATTATTTATTTAATTCAAGATTGTGTAATGGTTTAAGGCTGGGTCCTTATACTTTCTGGGATTTTTCACTCATCCATTTTGTTTATGTATTCCCAAGATTATCCTATGAAGATGTAATATATAAAATTATGTCTATATGGATATAATATAAAAGATATTTTTACATTGGTTTCCAGAATTCTAAATATGTACTGAATCATCCAAACACTCTAGACATTAGGATACTCAGTTTGTATTTCATGGTTAATTATTATTTAATTCATATAATAATATGTGTAATGGTCTAAGGTAATTATAGTTGGTTTAAGAGAAGGGACTAGTTAATTTAAGAGATTAGTATTAGAAATCATTTTTAATAACCCCATGAATTAATCTCTCACCATGGATAACCATGACTGAATCTTACGGAATCACATGTGATTATATACATTCCATTTATATGTTTATCCTTATTTGATGAATTTTTCATTTTTATATGTTTTTTAGATAAGTATTTAATCCCCCCTATAATTTGATATCATTTTCATTGTTAATGGAATGAAATAAGAGAACCCTTTCCAATAGTTTTCCTAATTATAAATGTAACTATTTCCCAAATCAAATTCCAATTATGATGTGAATGAGTCCTCAAAACATAATGAAAACACATTATCAATTGGATCAAAGTGTGAATAATAATTTTAATAATGTGGAAAACCCTTTTTTCCTTATAATGAGATGTATGTGGCTGAATTCTTTATGTTGAAATGGCCTTCCATAAAGTTTGGACCTTATAATCCCATCATAGTAGAATGTTGGATTAATTCTATTGAGAAGATATTATATCTATTTGTATGACTATAGTAAGATAAATTCTTACTTATAGTCTATCGTTTCATGGGGGGAGCTAATCAGTGGTGGAAATTGATGAAAACCGAACTATTATGTTGAAGAAATTGCTTCTATTGAATGGGATGATTTCATGAATATATTTTTAAATAAATATTTCTCCTAAACTATTATTCTTAAGATGGAAAAGGAATTCCTTAGACTAAATTATATGGAAGAAGAGTCTATCGGGGTTTATGATGAAAACATTACAATGCTTTCATGATATGCCTATAGCTTTTTCAGGAACACCAAAACAGAACTGGATTTCTTTTATTGAACTAAATCCAATTCTATAAAAATCCTTGATGATCTGAGACTTTGAAAACTATAAGATTATTTTTGGTCCCCTACGGTTGAAATGGATACCAGATACTCTCAGTGGTTTCATGAGAGTATAAGTAAAAAAGTGGATAATCGATATAATTTGGTAGGATCAATAGATAAACCCCATAATATAATGAAAAACCAACATCCCATGCATCTAAAAAATGGGATGAAGTATATTTGAAACTATGTAAGGGGAACCATGAGATTCATCAAATGTTGAAGATAGGGGAATCTAGATAATAATTTAAAAAGGGATATGAAGAGTCCCAAAAATATGGGCGAACAAAGGAATGTCTAGATCATCATTCTACCTATAGTGTAGTGATTCTACTATATCTAACATGGATATTTTTTGATTGAATTACCTAATACAAGGATTTTTAGATGTAATCAGCAACAAGAACCCCTATGAAAATAAGGATGAGAATATACTATCACATCAATCATATTGGAACCCAAAAATGATGTGGTGAGAGGTATGTTAGTTTTTCATTCATGAATTGTGTGTTTACTATTTGATTATGATTCTATTCATTCTTTCAAATCATTCAGTTTTAGATAAACTATTCAAAAAACACCTCAAAATTTGGTGGTTGAGTCATATGTGAGATAATAAAATTATTTATTTATTGCATCCAGACTATATAACTCATCCCCTGTTAATGTTTGGTGAAAAAAACCCCCCAAAATAATTTTCATAATTTATTTGTAATAGTTTTGAGATATTTTGGGCATGGATTTTCATTCTCTATACAAATCCAAACTCAAACATTGGGAAAGGGAGATCACATTTCAAATCTCAGGGCATAGTATAAATATATATGTGTGTAGGGATTAAGATGAATCTACATCATAATAATCATATCGAGTGTGGCTATTATTTGTCTATGTAATAAAATATATTGCTCAAATGATAGTGACCTAGGAGATAATCAGTCTTTTATTTGTTCCCACTATGAGGGGTTACACTTATGTATTCATTGAAGAATTGTCTGGTCCTCCTCCAAACTGAGTGGTCAAGTTATTCATTAAACTTATTCTTAGATCTCTTCGTATATCTCATACACCTTATATAATGGAAACCATAGAGTCAAAGGAACTAAATAACTAGTTAACACAGAATATTGACAAGGGTTTTAATTTGCCTTATTGCATATCTATTGGGTGTGCCAGTCATATTACTCAAGAAAAATATTGGATCAATACAACTTTTCATATATTATCATAATCATAAAAAAATCTTTAGAAAAAAGATATATCCCCTTCCATTTATCTATCAATTGTTTGTTAAACTACATGGGTCCAAGTATTACTCTAAATCGGACCTTCATATGGCTTATCACTCATTAATGATAAATAATTAATATATTCACAAGATATAATTTCAAATGAGTAATGGAACTAGAAGATCATAGTGATTCAGTTAAAATTCACAAATGACACATCAACTATTATAGACATAGTTCATAATGTCCTTTGAGATTATGTTGAAATATTTTTAGTAGTATTTATCGATGATATTTTGTTATAATCTAAAAGCAAGGAGAAGCATGTGGAGTATTTGACTAGTGTGATTAAAATAATAAAAACCCATACTCTATGAAATGTAGAATTAATGTTATCTTTTTATGGGTGAGTTATCATTCTTGTGGTATGATATCTCCAACACAAGAATATATGTGGACCCTTCCAAGACAATGGAAATCAGAGAGTGTCTCAGTCTACCTTTTCTTTCAAATATCTGTAGTTTCCTTGTTCTATATGGGTATTATTGATGATTTTTGAAGATCTTTTCACAGTTTACAAACAAACTAAATAAGATGAGTTCAACGGGATTAAATTTTATCTTCACCAGTGAATGTGACGAATACTTCAAAGAGTTGGAAAAGAGTATTATAACTTCAATAGTAGTCACACTTCCAACAAGTGGAGAACACTTTGGGGAATACAAAAATGCTTTAAAGAAATGAATTGGGTGTGTACTAATGAAAAAAAAATTAAATTAATTGCTTACTCCTCAAGTAATTATACAATTCATGGGAAATACTTTCCCACATCTAATCTGGTGTTATGCGTAGTGACATTTCCATTATAAATCTGATGACATTATCTCTATGGGGTGAAGTGTGGGATATATACAGCTCATAAGAGCATAAAATATACATTCAATTAGATTTAGATTAATATGTGACATATATGATTCTTAGATCGCATAAAATATTATGACATATAAAAAAACTATCATCCATGTATGTAAATTAATGTGGCAGATGATCAAAGCAGAATATATCCATCAATATTTTCATTTATAGAAATTGAGAAGGATCCAATCTTCTTAGAATTTGAAAGGTGATAAATTAGAGTCATTGAGGGAGGAACATCATAAATCCTTTCTAAACATAATTATCATCCATCCCTCATGGATAAAATAAACTATTCTCAAAAAAATTATGTGGATGTTCAAAAACATAGGTAGATATTGTTTGAAAATAGAAATTCTCAGAGATCAATTTTGATGGGGAAGGAGATGTAAGATCTATGACACTACAATGTGCACCATAAAATTTACAGAATGTGTGATATATTCAAAATGACACACATAGATAATCCTTATCTATTCACCTAGGGAGTATAAAAATTTATAAAGGTCAAAGATATAAATATTGGCAGGACAATTTGATGAAGAAGAAAACTGAATATACACCAAAGTGCATGGTATGCCAACTAGTGAAGGATGAAAGAAAAAAATATAAGGGGATTATGAAACCATTATACATACCAATATCTAAAGGGTAAAGCACAACCATGGACATTTTCACTAGACTTCTGAAGGAATCCATAATAAACAATGCTATATGGGTTAATTTGGATCATCTTATAATGGTAGCTCAATTTATTAATGATTGAGAGTACTTCTCACATGAGAAACTTTCATGGATATACCTCAAAGAAGTGAATAGGTTACATGGTGTACCATCATTAATTATATATCATCAAGATCTAATATTCATCTATATGTTCGAAAAAAGTCACCAACATGCTCCATACACTCTTCTAATATTCAGTATGACCAATCATCCTTAAAATAAAAGCTATTCTAAGAAGAATATTTATAAACCTGAAGAAATGTTTTTATCATGTTATATGGACATAAATGGGGGTGGGACCAACATTAACCTCTATTTGAGTTTTCATTCTACAACAGTATCCACTCAAGGATTCAAAATTAACCATATAAAACTATTAATGGTAAAACATGTAAAACACCATTATAATGGGATGAAGTTAGTAAACATAATCTCATAGGACATGAAATGGTTGAAAAATTGTAGGAATGGTTAAAACATTTATCATCACATCAATGTAATGAAAATTGAACTGAAAAACTATGAGATTAAACGTTCATGATACATTGAGTTTATGGTTGGATACATGGTATTCCTCCACATATCACCATATAATTGGATCATGATTTTTTAAGAAAGGTGAGATTTGTCCCAGGTACATCAACACCTCATAGATTACTGATCAGTTATAGCTAGAGCCTATTGACTATCACATACCCATACCATGTCTCAAGTACATGATGTTTTTAATGTATCCATATTGCGTATGTACATATTAGATCCCACATATGTACTGAATCTGAAGGTTGTACTACTAGGAAATGACCTCCCAAATGAAGGGAATATGGCAGACATCATGGACCATGGAGATAAATTTATATGTAATATCACTAATCACTTTTTCAATGTAATATGGAGGAACAATAAGTACAAAGTGGATACATGGTAACTAGAGGAAGTGAAAATGGAGTTGTATCATCACCTGCTTTCACTTTTTTTCTTAGATGAAACTTCAGAGGTGAAATTTCATAAATTGAATGAATGTGATAACCCAGATTTTTTGGATTGAAATTACCTTCTTATAATTATATCATACTGTATAAATCACACAAAATTGCATATATATAACACAATAATAATTTATAACTGAATAATTTATGAAATATGTCGTGGTCCATGAATCTTTGGAACTTATACCGATGTAATGCTAAATTGATCGCTTGAGGAGTAATATGACCAATGAATAGTAACCCATCTAGTAGAATTGTATCCTCAACTATAAAAGTATAAATAAAAAGTTATGTATATTATAAATGATGAGTTGAAACATTCATATCCCTAAATAAGTAAGTAAATGTTTAAAAAATGATAAATTAATTGTTGGTATTTTTAAAAACCTAAATATTTATTTAACATTTTATAAATAAGATGATGATTTAAATGAAAATTTATTTTCATCAATATATTCAAAATTTAAAATATATTTTTATTATGATTATAATATTATTTTATGAGAATGTAATTAATTTGTCAAAATGCAATAAAATCAATTTAAATATTAAAATCTTATTTTTTTGATTAAATGTATATTTTATTTAAAATCTAAATATATCATATTTAGAAACATATTTTTATAAAATGGAGTGAATTTTTGAAATATAAATTCCCACAAATGGCCTCAGTGAATTTTTCATATTTCTCTTATATAGTTGAATGTTTGGTTTATAGTGAAATACATAACATACATTATTTGAAAAATAAAACATTTTTTGAGACTTGGGTAATTTATTGATGAGGTAATAACCCATTAGTTCAAACTAAAATTCATAATTTACTATGAATAGTCATATTAATCATCACTATTGATAGTATTGAGCCAAAATTAAAAAATAATCAACATAATAATCAAAAACACCCATCTCCACCCAAATAAATACCACCCCACACCTACTCTTCTTGGAACACCTTCAAATCCTTGAAGCTTGACCAAATTCTACTGAATCCCCTTTCTGAGTCTCTATCCCATGTCAAGGATCTTTTGTTGTCAGAAAAATATCAAACTGAATTTCCCCAAGTTGGTTCTCAAGGTTAATAATTTCAAGAGGTAAAATCCACTTTCATTTTCTTTTATTTTTTTCATTTTCCTTTCATCTCATATCCTCTTCTAACCAAACCTTATACAAGTTAAATGGTATATATAGTATCATATACATATATATTATATTATTTTATTATGTTAATGTATTATTCACCATCAAACATCTTTCCATATTCCTTTTACTCTAGAAATGAAAACACCATTCTTGATTTGTTGATTTACTATTATCATGGAAGATGCATTTTAATTTCACATTAATTAAATCATGGTGGGTTATAAAACCAACATTATAGTTAAATAAGATTTTATAATAAATATTATTAGTCATATAATGTTCTAGAAAATGTTTATTAAAATGATATCAAATAAAATGATATAATTTTTTTATGGTGATAAAAATATCCAAAATAAAATAAATTATAGTTTTCATTAAAATTTTATCTAATAAATCAGCCTTATACCTTATAAAAATTATATATTTTAACATTTATAATTCTTTATGTTCATTATTAACATATAATTTCAATTTGGGATAATTATTCTCATTTTAAATGAACTTTCATACTTGTATACAAGCAATCCAATCAGAAAAACCAAGAAAATAAACTCTCCTGGAATGACAGAATAAAACACTATAACTCCTCATAAGGGAAAAAATGAAAATATATAAAATTATAATAAAAAAAATTATAATAGTTTCTTAATTAAATAATTTAATGATTTAATTTTTTTATTTTTGAAATTATGTGTAAGTGTAAAACTCTTTCAGTCATAATGAAATGGATTCTCCTTGAACCTCTATTTTTTCATTAGGGTTACAGTTTGTCAATATTTAATATATTTTAGTTCTTTATTATTATTATTTACCCCTCATAAATTATATATTTTATGTTTTAATAATACGTTCCTAGCTCAATTCATCGTTTTTTGATGGGGAAATACATGTTTAATAAAGTTCACTTCTCAATTATTCTTGAATAGCAAGCTCGATTAATGGGGACATAACAATTAAATAAAAATTATATTGTACCCAAAGTAATATATATTAATCACCCACTATTCTCCTAAAATCAATAATTATGTCTTGAAAATATATATTGGTTCATTACTAGTTTATATATAAGATTATGTGTTTACCCTTTTAAATTATCATTAATAATTTTCTTAAATTCAACTACAATATCATGTTTATAATGATTATTAGGCACTATATTTAAATTTTTTCACATTATTTTTACATCTATTATAATGATATATTAATATTTTCTTTTATTAATGTTCAATTATTATTTAAATCCGTTCTTTCGTTGGCACGATTAGGATATTCACTTTTTTTATGACTTATGATGTGATTGTGATATCCAATTACTTTTATGGGTAACCCTCATTATTGATTATTCCTATGACAAACACGTGATTGAAGATGTTTTGAATGGTTAAACAAGATCATTCCCCCATAAAATGGGTAATTCTTAGTCTCATGAGACATCATGTTGGTATAAAGAGTGGCCTTGATTCTTTTATGGGGCTTTGTATGCCATGTGAAATAGTCTTGGTAGTTATCCTTGACTGAAACTTTTGTTATTTTGTATTTTTTTCCATGTTCCTATGATGTAATTATTAAATGATATTATGTTCTATTTGTTATTAGTTTTTATATTTATTCATGTTCCATTGTTTTTTATGTTATCATGTCATTCCATTCTAACCGATGTGTTATGTTTTATTCATATGTCTATTCTGTTACTGGTCTTTTTAGATAATGTGTTGTCCTATGTATATTTAATAAATTCACAAAATTAAAGATCTATTTAATGATATTAAATATAAGTTTTCTTTATTTTGGTTTATGAATTCTAATTATTAACCTATTATTCCAACGACACTAGATATTACAATCATTTATTTGTATTTCAGGGTAAATTATGATAAAATCGTGTTATAATAAGTGTAATTTTCTATGGTCATTATAATATAATTCCAACCACTTGGTCACATAACATGGTCTTCATGGGGTAACCACCCTTGCTCCATTAAAAATAGGAAAAGTCCCATATTGGATTAGGTTTTCTACCTAATATCATACCAAACATCTCATGAGATTTAATGCTTCAAATTATTCATTAGAGTGATATAAAATTCCTATACCAGACATCCCTTAATTAATATTATACATATACATGTCATAGTATAAAACCAAGCAATAAATAAACAATAATCATGATAAAACCCATGAAAAGAATTTGGGATTCATAATATTTATTAAAGGCATATCTGAAGGCTAAATCATAAGTATCCCATATAGAGGATGGAATTAAATTATTTTTTTCATTGATAATTGAGAATAGTACATAGGTTATCAACATGTAATTCATTTGCAGAAAATTCATTAGAAGGTCCTAGAAAACCAGGAATAAACATGACCAAATTGATTTATGTTTTATGAAATTATTGAATGATATTTTTAATGAAGTAAATATCTTATTATTTTCAATAAAACTATAATTACACCATATGGGTTAATCATAAAATAATTATGTTTTTATAATAATTTCATGTTTAAAATTTCGATAAATGTGATGCTTGGAATGAAGTAGAAAATTAAAAATTTCTCATAAATATGGTATTCATTATAATGGAAACATCATAGAGAACAAAAAACATGTATAACAATTGAATTGATAAAGATATTTTACTAGGTGAAGTATATACAATGGAAATATATAAACAACTAAAGATATTCATTAGAACATTATTTTCTAACAATTTTAAAAATAAATAGAATGTGTAACTTATACATAATGAAGATGGTACAAAATAACCCTTAACTAATGTCCTAATATGAACTACACTTGTGATAAATTTCATAAGTAATTAAAATATTATAATTATATATATTCCGAAGAAAAAAAATAGTCTCTTTTTAATTATATATTATCTAGTCATTATCTTTTTATTTTTATTTTTGATATATTTTTTGCATACATGTGTTACTCTTGGTTTTTGGGTTATTTTCATTTTAATAATTTTAGTTTTTTGGTCACAGAAAAAGGTGTCAAAAAATAACATCATGATCGTTGTAAGAAAACTTCTTTTTCTTGGAATATAATTCTTTCTATTTTTGAAATTCTGGTTCGACTTTTCTTCTTTCAATCATCAATGGTTTAGGTTCTTTTTGGTATGGAGAGTCTTTGTTGGGAAATAACCTATTTTTTTAGATATATGATTGTTTGATTTAATGGATTTTGAGTATAATTATGTCAAAGGATGGGAAGGGTTATCTATGGTATTTGAATGATATAGATGTGGTTTGTGTTTTCTATAGAATATGTGTTGAGATCTCTTATCTAGACACTTCTACATCATGGATGGTTTATACAGTGCAAGCCTCTTGCTGGGAGGATGTTGAGAACTAGTTAGAATCATGAAACATTAGCAAATAATGAAATTTTTTCATGTTCTAAAAATTTCATCATTTTATTTTAATCTGATTTGAACTCATTTTCTTCATACAAACCATTTTCTACATTTGGGTCATGATATGAGGATTAAAATCATGAGTTCCGAGGGTGTAATAGATTTTTTGTACGGTGATGCTTGAAAAAAAAATCCATTCCCCATGGAACCTCTAATCTCAAACCCTTAAGAGACTCTTAAAAAAATGGTGTGATTCATTCCCTTTGTGATGTCTTGTAGAAACCATTGTATTGAAATACATGTGCATTACATTACATTACATTTTCATAATAGTTAATACATAACGAAAATAGACACCAAATGATAGTAGTAGTTTAGTGTCTTTGGAAACTCGGAACATAATCTTCTAATCATGGTGAAATATCTCCAACGTCTCCCATAAAGATATTCCATTTTTTCGTACCAAAAACCTTTCATTATATCCTAGGGAAAATAAAACATATTAATGGTGAGCTCAAATGCTCAGTATGGGTAAACATGGAGAAAATAAAACAAACCATATACATTTGAACATAAAAACACGAACATAATGTTTAAACATGAAAATATTGAGAAATGATGTAAAACATGGAAGTACGTAAGGCATAGATCATAATAGATAGTCATTAATGATAAAATAGAATGGGAATAAACCTTGAAATTTTGGAAAAACATTAATCACATGATATGATTTCCATAGTATCCAAGGCATTGCATCCAAGACCATCTTAGTGGACAAAGTCCTTTACTAAACCGAGTTCACTCCTCGTTCCAGTCCTGTATCACTGAATAGGATTAACATTATGTTATAGACATATTTATCTAATGAGATATAAATATTTACTAAATGAATTGGAGAGAGATATAGGTCACATCCATCTCATAATGAAATCATTCTTACGTGTTCCACAACATAAACATAAATCATTCATCATAACCTAAAGAATAAAATGGGTTTCATAAACATCATCCCAGCATAACATAATCCATATGAAACAAATGGATATCATTTCATCATAAGAAAAGTGAAACCAAGTAAATTATAGAGACATTATACTTGAAAAATTCACATATGAAATAATGTCATCTTAGATGGAAAATGTTTTCGATAAAACACTTGAAATGATTTCTTAAAGAAAATATCCTTTCATCTTCAAAATAATTTTCGTTTCACAAAATGCCCTGAAATTTTAAACGAAAAGGATTTTGTTTAAAATAATAATAAAATATTGTAGAGTAATCTTCATTAAAATATGGCGTTATGAAACCGTAAATATCCTTTCATTCCATATAAGTTAAAAAAAACATTCTCCTCATACTTTTAACGGAAAAGTGAAAAAGTACAACATATGGTAAACAAAAGAATGATTCCTTCCATAACACAATGTAAAAGTCAAAGAGGGGTAAAAATGAATTTAAACATACATGGAATAATATTAAAAAGATTATGAAAAACCTTTTTTATGGACATGGATAAAAAATATAACCCCAGTAAATACTTATGTATAAGAAATCTCGGATAGAAATGAGATTGTAAAATTATCCCTTACCTTAGGTCTGATATGCTTCATACATATCGAACCTCCTTTATAATGATTTAAATAATTTCATTGAATAATTATGGAATCATATTCACTGTAATTATATCATATATTGTTCATTTATGACTTTATATTAACAGTTATTTTGTAAATTCCATGTTAAAGCAGTGTTTTGGGTAAAATCGTTTTATTTTTCGTACATGTTTGGACTTGTCGTTATTGATATTATTATGAATTATATCTGGATTTACATAATTCCAAATTTTATATCAAGATTTATATATCATATATTTTTAGTATATATATATATAAATAATAGATAGCTAAATGAAATGAAATACACCATTCATGGAGACGGTAGGTCATACATACGCATGAACACTGTTTTCCTTTCCTTATTGACATGAATGATAGTAAGCATATGACATATATATATATATACATAAATAAAATAGCTTTATCATGTCATTTATTTAATTATTATTCATTATATATACTTTGTAATCATTCTTTAATGGTTAACAAGGAGAATGAATCTCATCACGTCGTGGAGACGGTAATCCGTACATACGCACGAGCGATGATATCGTTCCCATAATTACTGAATTGAATTGGAGTGGATGATATAATATCTCACAATAATTATGATTTTATAATAACTATATATTGTTATTCTTTACACCATTATACTGATCCAAGTAAGGTGGTGGTGGAAAAACAGATTACACCACGGTGTGAAGACGATATTCCGTACGTACACATGTGCGGTGATTTCGTTTTTAGTAGGATAGATAGAATGTGAAATGGGGTTGTTTCATATTTATATTAACATATAATTATATTAGTGATTCTTATTTTATTAGTTTATAATGAAAAAACTAAAGGAGAAGAAGTTGAAGAAAAAGAAAACTTGAATGAATCGGTAGAAGAGATTACCTCTCCTTCAGCACACCTCTTTTAAGCGACCTATTAAGGCATAAGAGTTGGTATTTTGAGGAGAAAAGAACCTCAATAATGTTTCTATGAATGTTGATAAAGGAAATGGTCAGGGGTTGGCGGATCTTTAAAGCTCAAAATTTTTTAAAGTGAAGAGGGATGAGGTTCCGTTTTATAAGGTAGGAGAGGGGAACCTTAGGAAAAACATAAAATATTATTTTATAATAAAGTCATGTTCGGTTTATAATAGCTCCAAATTGATTTCGTTAAAAGATAATGTGGGTATGGGTCGATATCCTCTCAAAAAATTGATTTTAGACATGTTTATGTTACTATTTTAACCTAATCATTTAGATTTAACTCTAAGTTAAATAATTTAACTTTTACCGTATCTTCTGGTTTTCTTAAACTATATGGTTAATACACGTAATATAACAATCCAAATGAACCCCAAGTGGTTCATTATTAATATATATAACCTTATTTAAGTCATTTGGTCAAACAATAGATTTAGAGTAATAGAATAACAATTAATAATATAATATTTGTTCAAAAAACTATTTTTTGTCCATTTTGGCACTGTTTGGTAATTGATATTTTTAAAAATCATAACAGAATGATTAGTTTGAAAAAAAATTTATTTAATAAATACTATCATGTCATATTAACCTAGAAAATTTGTCTACTTTATAAAAAGTCTCAAATTACATTCATTTGGGTATTTATAACATCAATTATGTTAATATTTCATTAATAAGGTAATTACTACATCATCATTGTGTCATAAATAAATTAAATTATTTAATGTATAAAAATTATAAATAAAATACCATTATTTAAGAAATTTTTTTATATTTCTAATTAATATTTATATTCGAATTTATCATATGTATAACCCTATATTAAAAATGTATTAGTTATTAAAATTTGATTTTAACTCTTTTAACTCTGCTTTGAATTAAATAATAATAAATGACCTAATCTAATCCAAGTGGACCTAAATGATAATATTATATTCCTAAGTTTGTTTTTGGTTGAATTATACTTATCCAATATAATTATAACATGTTTTAGGGTAATAATATTATTATATTTACCGTTAATTACCCTTTTTTACTTTTAACAGTGGTAAATAAAAGTAAATAGTTACTATTCACCAAAAATTATTTTTATCTTATTGAACCACAGTTTTCTCCTTTATATTCACCATTTCTCTTGGATTTTCAAAATTCCACTCTCAAAAGCTGTAAAATTATGTTTTATGAAAATTTTTAAATTCTCAAAGGTGGTAGGTAAAAGACAGTGAAAAGTTCAATAAAATTTTAATATATATAAAATTATTATAAAATGACTCTAATTAATTAAATTGAACTTATATAGGTATTATGTATCAATTATGACCTAAAATATATTTATATAAAATAAATAATTATTTAAATAAAAAGTTGGTTTTTAAATAGTATCTAGTGTTTTAACTATTCATCAAAAATTAAAAGTTTTCCGAAAAATACCAAAAATTCACCCTAGACTTATTTCGAAATTCCAAACCAAAAAATGATTTCCATTTTGAAAAATAAAATTTTAGAAAGTGGGTATTACTATTCATAATGGCTATTTTATATAATATGTTAATTACATATTGGTGTTTAGTGAAACTCGATATTGTGTACAACACGCGCTATCGTGAAAGGTCGTGATTGCGTGTAAAGCAAGCCAAGTCAGGGTTGCGTGTAGTGAAAGATTCCTTTGTTTTTTTGCATAATATAATCCAACTATATTTCATTTATACATTGAATATATATATATATACACTCAATGTTGTGTAGAATATCTTCTATCAAAAGAACTTGAAATTTTGTATAACACAAGACAAGAATAGTGTTGTGTATACGGTATTGCGTATAGAACAAGCTAATTTTGGTGTCGCGTAAAACACAAGATATCAATGAAATTTAAAATAATAATTCTCATAAAATCTCAGTTTGTTACATTCTACCCCCTAATAGTGAATTTTGCCCTCAAAATTCGTCGGGGTTATAAATGGTTTACTACTTAAAAGTTTCATTCATAGAAACCCACATCGTAAAAAGGAATACTAAAACTTCATTTTAAAAATTGATGTATGAAACTTATCGGTTACTCAAATTAACTCATCACTGGGTTTCCACATAAGAGAATGTAGGTGAAAATATGGATATGGAAGAGAAATATAACCATCATGTTCAGATGAAGAGTGGTAGAGAACATGGATATGAAAAATCCCACAATCACAAAGCCATAAATTTTTAATGATCTAAAGTACCATATGATTCATCAGATATAAGGGAAATAAGACATCATTTTTGGTTTTCAAGATCATTTCTGTAATGTTGTAGAATTTTTTATTTAAAAAGAATACTTACTTGATTTGGGTACAATTTCACTATTGTTCATGCCTTGAACAATCTCCACTTCACCTCTTAAATAATTGAAGATGAATTTTCCTTCCGTGAAGTGTTAGCGGATCATGTGATTGAATGATAGGTCATTCCATCTGTCTCAAACATAAGGTTAGAAAATGATATATACATAAGTCCATCTATGGTGAGATTAATCGTATATGGTTCCTAAAATTGACTTATACTTCATATATCATACCACTTAATAAATTATAACTAATTTATACTAACCAGGGACTTCTTGTAGGGTAGTGGTATGTGATAAAGGCATGTCACACTTTAGTTGTGGGTTCGATTTCCACATCCTTGTCTAACGCGACGGGTTGTCACTCTTCCTAGGGTTTTCCTTTTTTTAAAACTACATTATAATAAAATTCCATCAATAATATCAAAAAAAGTTATAGACTTAAACAATACTAACATATGTCCAACATAATCCATTCCAATCTTTAGGCTTATCAAAAATACTTCTTTCTAAGATCATAGTATATAGAAAACAATTACTATTAATGTCTTCTACCGAGCAAGTGAATACCATCATTTATCATACGATATATCTTGTTGGTCACATTCCAAACATTTGAATACCTTAATCATGTATTCTCTTGAAAAATGAATACCCATTGAACCATAGTGAAAACACGAATGCTATCAAAATTTAACTCTTTCCATATACCAAAATTCCAAAATTTCTATATACTCAATCCATGATATCACTTTGTCCTTATATCAGTCAAGAGCTCATGAATACTATCAAACATATTATTTTTTTCCTTATCCCTTCATTATGCACATAAAATCTTCTTTCCAAAAATATTTCAATCAGTTTTCATGGTTACATGTACCATATAATTATTGAAAACCAATACATAGATATTCCAAAATTCCACGATACCATAAATGCAATTCCATGATACTATTTTAATATCCCATTACATAAACACTTAATCATCACACCACATCATTTTCATACTCAACATCACAAATAATGCTCGCATGTGACTTCCCTTTATCCTTCTCCTTAAGAGGTTTCTCACATTGATCATCATTAACCCTTGGATCAGGGCATTGATTAGCATAATGCCCCATTTCCTTACACTTGAAGCATTGAAGTGTTGGTGGTGTGTTCTCTGTAGTCTTTTCTTTATTCACGTCATTAGCAACCCTTTTTCCATTACTTTGACACTAAACTGCTCGATGACCTTATTTTTCACACATAAAACATTTCCTAGTCCTTTAAGAAAATCTCCACCATGCTTCTTTCCACACTTTTAGCATAAAGAAACATTCATCTTCTTTACACCATTATTCTGAGATTTCTCCTTGAACTCCATCTTTTGTTTCTTGTCAAAACCATGATATGGATATGTAACACCAAATTCCAGTTCTACCTTGATAGTACAATGCACAATTTCTTTATAGCTACTGATGTCTCTTATAGATAATGCCCTTCAAAGACTTGGTTTTAAGCCACTTAAGAATCGATCATCTTTACATTCATGTTTGATGATAAAGCCAGATGCATACCTTGCAAGCCTTGAAAAATTCGCTTCGTATATACCAACAGATTCATCATACTTTTTCTTAAGCTCAAGTAAATCCTTTTCCATATTTTTTCGATGAATATGAGGGAAGTACTTATTGAAAAACAAGTTATTGAACTCGTCCCATTTCATTGATTCAATTTCAGCTTGGGGCCTTGTATTCTTAATTAGAGTCTACCACTGGTCTTCTTCACCTTCTAAACGGTAAATAGCCAAAATGAATTTTTCATGCTCTAAAAAGCAAAGAATGGAAAATATCTTTTCAATGCTACTGATCCATTGTTCAGCAACAAGTGGATCAAAAGACCCACTGAAAGAAGGTGGACGTTGTCTCATGAAGGACTCAATAGAATATTGTTCCCTTCTCCGCTCATTCGGAAGTCCAGAATGATTCATAGCTTCTGTAAGTATAGAAATAAGATTTTTCACCCCATTTCCCATTACATTTGGTTGTTCAAGAGTAAAACCATTGTAGTGTCCATTACATTGATCAACATGGTTCCTTCAGGTTCCATCCATCATCTAAAACCCAAAAAGAAAAGTGTGAGAAGAAGGAATCTTTCTATGAAAAAAACTTAATAAAGGGGAAGTACTTTAAATATCTATCATCTTAGGTTTAATTATATGATCGTTAACCGTAATCCTAATACTATATCCTATCGTTATACATAACCTTAGGGACATTCCAAGACATATGTTAGAAATTTCTCTTGGGATCTCACTAATGATTTTGCATCCTAGTTTCCAAAGGTTGACTAAACCTTTCCTCTGATACCAACTATAGAAGACTATAATTACATCCAGTGGACTATAATTGATACCTATTAGGGAACTCCATGGGTGGCTACACCCCCTCGGTGGGACACACAACCATCCTTAGTGGCAGTTGTTTCTTCATGAAGCCCTTGGGCGGAGAGCCACGCTTCATCTAACGCTCACATGTGAGAGTTCCCAAGGACTAGATTTATTCCTACCTCCTTTGCCTATGATACCAAATATAAAGAACCAAGGCTTGATGTACATGGACATTACATTACTTTTTAGGAATACTAAATATATATCAAAATTGATACTGAAGGATCATAATAGCTTAGTGTCTTTGGAAACTCGGAACATAATCTTCAAATCATTGTGAAATATCTTTAACATCTCCCATAAAGATCTTCCTTTTTTCATATCTAAAACCATTATTTATATCCTAGGGAAATTAAAACATATAAATGGTGAGATAAAATGCTCAGTATGGGTATTCATGGAGAAAATAAATCAAACCATATACATTTGAACAAAAAACATGAACATAATGTTTAAACATCAAAATCTTGAGCAATGAATAAAAAACATGGTAGTATGTAAGGCATAAATCATAATGGATCATCAATAATGATAAAATTTCTTGGGAATAAAACTGGTAATTGTGGAAAAAAATTAAGCACGTGATATGATTTCCATAGTGTCCAAGACCTTGCTTCCAAGATCATCTTAGTGGACAAAGTCCCTTACTGAACCGAGTTCACTCCTCGTTCCAGTCATGTATCACTGAACCGGAAGATCTTTCCATTCCATCAATGTCTATCTCATGAGATATAAATCTTTAACCAATGAATTGTAGGGATATATAGGTCACAACCGTCTCATAATGAAATAATTCTTACGTGTGCCATAACATAAACATAAATGTCACACACATTTTTTTTTCTTTTCTGTCATTGTATTGATCCGACCCATTAGAAATACTGATCCTTTCCATGGGTATTTGATGAGATAAATATTGAGTTTTTAAGTTTCATATATGTCTAACCACCCTAATTTGGGATCCCCATTGTTTGTTTAGTAGTTTTTGAAGAAAGGGTGGTTACTTTGTGATTTGGGCCAACCGTGAGCCCATTCCCAGTTTTAAAAACCAAATTTGTTTATTTTATAACTCTTTTGTTTTTCATCCTTCTTCACCCATTCAACATCCCATTTGTCCTATACTGATATATTAAAACTTATTTATCCTTTTGTACCCATTATAAATTCATAGGCCGGGTGAATTTGGGTTACTCATTTAGGTATTGGGCCAGCCCATGGGCCCATTTCCTGTTTAAAAAAAATAATTTGTTTCATTTATATCTTTTTCATTTTTTACTATTTTTCGGTGATTCCACCTCCCCCCGAAGCCAATAACCCTATCCTAACCTGAATAATATATTTTACCTATTTGGAGCTCATGTGGGTCTCGAATTAGGGAGAAATTATCAAGAAACCTCAAATCTCCCAGAATTTCCAAGTTAACGTTTATCAATCATAAATCAATCAATTCGTACTCCTTTAGAAACCAATATTCTTCCCCTGGTTCATACAGACCTTATGAGTCTCTCCAAGAATTTTCAAGACATTCCCTTTTCTCTAGGGCTTCAAATCTAATGGAAGATGAGTGTTTTTCTAGGATGAAAGGTGAGATTCCTTCTCCTTTCTTCTTCCTCTTCCCCCTCCTTTCATTATTTCGTGGTTTTATATTGTACCCTAGTCTTGATCGACCTAGGGTTTTGTTATACCATGTTTTTTGATGGGGTTTCTGTTTGTTTAGGTCTGATATTTATAGTTTTATAGTTTATAAACCCGCGGCGGGTGATTTCGGGTGTGCGTTTCAATTACGCCAAAGATTTGAGGTAGGATACCCCTTGCACATGACTTTATTATTTAAGTTTCATCATTTTATTATATTTAACACCAGATATATATTTTTATTATTGTTTTTCATCCTTTGGATAATATTATTGGTGATCAAAGTGGTTGTTTAATCATTGTTTTGTGAACGGTAGTGTTGTTTTGTCATGAAAGTTCTCAACAAGTGTTTGTTTAAATGTTCCATTATCTTTTTCAAATATTTTGTGAGGTTTATAATATGGTCTATTGTATTTTTAACATGTTACAGTATCTTGAATGAATATATGGCTTTCAATTGGTGTTTTATTCCATTTAATGTACTTAAAATAAATTGTTTTGTTTAAAAAAGGGCATGTCATGTGTTCGGTAAATTTCCCGGTTTGCTTTTATGTGTGATGTGTGATTTAAAAGTTATTTGTTTGGATTTATAAATGAATTGGAATAATTAAAAATGGTATTTATGGGTACTTATATGGATTTCCTATTTGTATTTGTTTTTACAATCAAGTGGGTTTTGATTTACAACATATTTTGGCCCGAGTTGCCCAAAAATGGACTGTTTCACATCTTTATGAAAATGGTTGTGTTTTGAATATGTAACCTAAGTATTATAAGAGATTTATGAATGTGGTTTTATGATGTAAATTGTGTTTATACAGATCCTTAATAGAATTAAAATTCATAACTTCGTCAAAGGATAGTTTTGAGAATATAATTAAAGGCCCGTTTGGCATTTCCTAGAAATGAAGGAGTGTTTTACTTGTATATAACAATTTGTGAAATTGGGATTGTTTTATGGTCCATTAAATGATTTTATTAAATTTTTATTGGGATTCCAAATATGATTTGGTTTGGTTATGATGTGTGTTTATAATTTAAAGAGTGTTTTTGAAATAGTTTTATGTGCAAAGCCTCAATACACTTCATGAAATTGTTTTACCGAAATATTTAGCGGTTTGTTGATTAGTGTAAGAAATGTGAAGAATGATTATGGGATATTTGTGTTTTTATGGTTTTGGAATTTAATGGGGATGTGAAATGTTTATTTGATAATATGTGTAACTTGATTGAGCACTAAAGGGAATCCCGGGTATCTAGGTGGGCGGACGTGTACTAGTATGCTAGTGATTCTGTGGGGGTTGGCCCCTGTTTCACGTAGCAAGTTTGACGATGACAACACTAACTAAACTATGATGATGATGATGATTGGGGGACACTAGGTTATGGGTATGTTCCATACTAGTGGCTCGTGCACGAGAATAGATATTTATTATGGTTACTTTCACCGAGATACGAGGTACCTGGGGCTCACAACTAACTAGTGCCTAGGGGTATTCCTGTGACTAGTGCTCATTGGCTATTTTGTACTCACCGTCGACATACGGTGTGTTTGGTTGATAAATTAAGTAGTATGTGTTATTTATTTGAATGTTAAAATTCTTTAATGCAGCCCTCTTGAAAACTATTTTCATTTTGAAGTTTCACCTCTTTGAAAATAATTGTTACTTGCATTTTTGTTTATTAAACATGCATGTTTTTGTCTGATAATTATTATAGCATGGAACTTCATTTGAAAACCATACTTTCAAATCTTGAATTTAAAACTATAAATTGATGTTTCTTTTATTTTAAAGTAATGTGCATTGGGAATAGAATATCGGGATAACCTACTGAGTTTTAATACTCACGCCTATAGTCTTCTTCTTTTTTTAGCCCTTGTGCAGGTTTCATCTTTAGTTCGATCACCTTGGGGGACTTTTTATCATTGTGTTGGAGAGTGACCAGAAGTGTCCGATGGAGTTATTTTTTTAATCGGGATTGTTCAGTTGAGTTGTTGGTTTTGTTCTAATTTTAGTTTCCTGTACAAATAATATTTAGTTCAATTTTTATATAAATTCATTTTGGGCTGTCCGTTTATTTCTGCTATTTTTTTGATTGTTTATATATGGGCGAAATCGTTCCCTTGTGTACTCTATTGATTCCCTTGGTGCTTGTCACAGTCCCAGGAGGATCGGGAACGCCACTCGGGACTTGTCGCGGGCTGGCCTGGGTGACCGGTTCAGGGTCGACTCGGGCTGGTTCATGACAAAATGGTATCAGAGGGAGGTTGGCTATTAGCGGACCTTTCTTTTTAGAGAGCCCTTGTTATTTTGGAGACGTCAATGTAGATGGAGTAGGATTGTTGGGATTTGAGGGGTAACTGCAAGAAGAGCGTCACAAACTCTTTCTTGTTCTAATCCTCAGGTTTCCATGGAAGTCCGGTTTTATTGGTGTCCTTTGTTCTAGTTGATTGTTTGGTATTGGGATATGCCAAGGGGAGTCTGACCAATGGCCTTCATGAGCTCACAGGGCCTGGCAAGCGATGTGGAGCTGGGGAATGGTCCTAATAAGTCTCTCTATGTTGGTGTTGTGGTTGGCATATGGTCGCCAACCATATGGTCAAGTCACCCACCGACACTAGTTCCCTTTTTCTTGGGTCTCTTGAACCATTCTTGAATTCTGAATTATTGTTTTTAAAATCCTTGTGTGAGAATTGTGGAAATGGGTTTTAATGTAAGGATTAGATTTTGAAAAGTGAAAAAATGGGGGTTTCAATAATTAAATATAATAATGGTTTTGGAAGGATGTGTTTTTGTGAAAAAAAATGGAGGGAAGGAGAAATGATTTAAAGGGATTGGATTATCCATAATCTAAACTTGTGGTTTGTTGAAATAAAATGTTTTGAAATTGTGAATCATTTTAAAGAGATTATAGATATTTTTTTAAATGGGGTATTTTAGGATGTTAAAAAGTTTTTGAATCGGATAAATTAGTTTTGGAAATTAGTTTTGATCGGTTGGTGTTTTACTAGAAACGTTATTGTTCTCAATAGACCTCGGATTATGAAAATATACATTGCTGATTTTATTAAAAAAAATAATGTGAAGGGGTTGTTTGGAGTGGCTTGGTTATTTAAAAAGTTTTTAAAAATGAAAAGGGGTAGGTTTTCAAGAAAATGGTTCTTAATTAATTGTGGTTTTTTTTTGTGAAACTTGAAAATGTTTTTTGACTTGGTGGTTGGTGTTCCTTTTAAAGGTAAATTGTTTTTTTTGAATTATAATGTTTAATTTTAGCCTTTGGTGTTTTCATGGGTGATCACATGTATGGTTTTATTTATATTTTGAAGTATGGCCTATATGGTATGGTGGTTGGGTGTCAGGGGTGGCATGGAAATGTGCATGTTGGTGAGACTTGATGAAACACCATTGGTGAATGTGGAAACCCACCAAGTTAGTTTGTTTTTTCAAAATTGCTTTGAGCTGAAAATTAAGGCCTTTTTTAAAAACCAATGGTTATGTGGCTTGAATTTTCTATGTCTTAGAAGAGTTGTTTATTTGGTTAGCTTCCATGTGATCTATAATTCATACACTTGTTCTATCTAGTGATGAGATCTTGTTGGTGGTTCGGTTTTGGAGTAATTTTCATTGGGTTTCTAAAAATGTGTTTGATGTTGTGATGTGGCCATGGATAGTTCTGCGTTGGAAATCTTTCCTACTGATCAACCTAAGGATTCATTTAAAATTTTAAATCCACCTATTTTGATGATGCCTCAACTTGTTTGTTGGAATAGAGAGCTGTTTGGGATCTATTAAAAGTGTTTCTAGGTCATAATAATTCTTTTGGACAGAGCAGTTTTGTTCGGTGATGTTGATGTGTTTCATCGTATTCCTTGTCCATTCTGCCCCTCGTTTGGAGTGAGATAGAATTTTGATATGTATCTATGAGTTCCTATTTATATTAAGGTTTTTGTTTGGTGATAAATTGTGGTTTTTTTGAGTGGTGTGATCCTTATCACCTGACTGTGGTGCAGCAAATGCTTCAAGAATCAGGGCTCCAGCCATAGGCCTCGGAGTGAAGCTTTTCACGCAATCAGAAAATTGACAGAGGTGTGGAGTGCTCGATTATGACCCTTACTCCTCTGTTATGTTATGTTATTTTCTATGTCAATGTTTTGGTTCTTCATTTCTATGAATTTTACTTTGTCGCAACAAGCGTGGTGGACTTAACCCCTCACACATTGTCTATGGTTATTCCTTCATGGATGTGGGTTTTCAATCAATGTCTCTGTGTGGACCACCTGTAAAAATCAGATGCAGTCTTGGTGTTACCTATTCACAGGGGGAGACTTTTGGGTAGTTTCTTTGTTTCTTTTGTTGTTTAAGTGTCCAAATTATTGGGTCCCCTTCCCTCCCATCCCCAAGTGACGGGGGCCCAGTATTGTGCTGAATGTGTCGAGCAAGTTATTGTTCCCTCCATTCAGGAGTGGGTGGTTTATATGTTCATGTTGTAACTCTATTAACATGGTATAGTAGTTTTTTGTAGGAGGGTTTTTTTGGGCTTGGGTGAGTGAGTCCCAACTCTAGCTCATGTTCAATTCTTGTTTATTCATTGCTAGTTGGTTTCTAATGGTGGGGAGACCCACCATGGGTCTCCTGGATTTTCATCCTAAGAAAATTTCTAGTTATAGTTGATTCTTACTGGTGGGGAGTACATTCTGGAATCCTTAGGTGTTGTTTTTTTTTAGCCGGAAAGTGTTATGGCTTTCCGGGGGCGGAAAGCTTTAATGGTGGGGAGAATTGTCACACACAGTTTTTTTCTTTTCTGTCATTATATTGATCCGCCACATTAGAAATACCGATACTTTTCATGGGTATTTGATGAGATAAATATTGAGTTTTGAAGTTTCATATATGTCTAACCACCCTAATTTGGGATCCCCACTGTTTGTTTAGTAGTTTTTGAAGAAAGGGTGGTTACTTCGTGATTTGGGCCAACCGTGAGCCCATTCCCAGTTTTAAAAACCGAATTTGTTTATTTTATAACTCTTTTGTTTTTCATCACTTTTCACCCATTAAACTTATCACCTGTCCTATACTGATATATTAAAACTTATTTATCCTTTTGGACCCATTATAAATTCATAGGCCGGGTGAATTTGGGTTACTCATTTAGGTATTGGGCCATCCCATGGGCCCATTTCCTGTTTAAAAAAAATAATTTGTTTCGTTTATATCTTTTCCATTTTTTACTATTTTTCGGTGATTCCACCTCCCCCTCGAATCCAATAACCCTATCCTAACCCTAATAATATATTTTACCTCTTTGGAGCTCATGTGGGTCGCGAATTAGGGCGAAATTCTCAGGAAACCTCAAATCGCCCAGAATGTCCAAGGTAAATTTTATCATTCATAAATCAATCAAATCGTACTCCTTTAGCCACCAATCTTCTTCCCCTGGTTCTTCCAGACCTTAGGAGTCTCTGCAATAATTTTCAATGAATTCACTTTTCTCTAGGGCTTCATATCTAATGGAAGATGAGGAGTTTTCTAGGATGGAAGGTGAGATTCCTTCTCCTTTCTTCTTCATCTTCCACCTCATTTCATTATTTCTTGGTTTTATATTGTACCCTAGTCGTGATCGACCTAGGGTTTTTTTATAACATGTTTTTTTATGGGGTTTCTGTTTGTTTAGGTCTGATCATTATAGTTTTATGGTTTATAAACCCGCGGCGGGTGACTTCGGGTGTGCGTTTCAATTACGCCAAAGATTTGAGGTAGGATACCCCTTGCACATGACATTATTATTTAAGTTTCATCATTTTATTATATTTAACACCAGATATATATGTTTATTATTGTTTTTCATCCTTTGGATAATTTTATTGGTGTTCCAAGTGGTTGTTTAATCATTGGTTTGTGAACGGTAGTGTTGTTTTGTCATGAAAGTTCTCAACAAGAGTTTGTTTAAATGTTCCGTTATGTTTTGAAAATATTTTGTGAGGTTTATAATATGGTCTATGGTATTTTTAACATTTTACAGTATCTTGAATGAAAATATGGATTTCAATTGGTGTTTTATTCCGTTTCATTTACTTAAAATAAATTGTTTTGTTTAAAAAGGGCATGTCATGTGTTCGGTAAATTGCCCGGTTGGCTTTTATGTGTGATGTGTGATTTAAAAGTTATTTGTTTGGATTTATAAAGGAATTGGAATAATGAAAAATGGTATATTTTGGTACTTATATGGATTTCCTATTTGTATTTGTTTTTACAATCAAGTGGGTTTTGATTTACAACATATTTTGGCCCGAGTTTCCCAAAAATGGACTGTTTCACATCTTTATGAAAATGGTTGTGTTTTGAATATATAACATGAGTATTATAAGAGATTTATGAATGTGGTTTTCTGCTGTATATTGTGTTTATACAGATCCTTAAAATAATTAAAATTCATACCTTCGTCAAAGGATAGTTTTGAGAATATAATTAAAGGCCCGTTTGGCATTTCCTAGAAAAGAAGGAGTGTTTTACTTGTATATAACAATTTGTGCAATTGGGATTGTTTTGTGGCCCATTAAATGATTTTATTAAATGTTTATTGGGCTGAAAAATATGATTTGGTTTGGTTATGATGTGTGTTTATAATTTAAAGAGTGTTTTTGAAAGAGTTTTATGTGCAAAGCCTCAATACACTTCATGAAATTGATTTACCGAAATATTTAGCGGTTTGTTGATTAGTGTAAGAAATGTGAAGAATGATTATGGGATGTTTGTGTTTTTATGGTTTTGGAATGGAATGGGGATGTGAAATGTTTATTTGCTAATATGTGTAACTTGATTGAGCACTAAAGGGAATCTCGGGTATCTAGGTGGGCGGACGTGTGCTAGTATGCTAGTGATTCTGTGGGGGTTGGCCCCTGTTTCACGTAGCAAGTTTGACGATGACAAAACTATCTAAACTATGATGATGATGATGATTGGGTACCACTAGGTTATGGGTATGTTCCCTACTAGTGGCTCGTGCACGAGAATGGATATTTATTATGGTTACTTTCACCGAGATACGAGGTACCTGGGGCCCACAACTAACTAGTGCATAGGGGTATTCCTGTGACTAGTACTCATTGGCTATTTTGTACTCACCGTCGACATACGGTGTGTTTGGTTTGTAAATAAAGTAGTATGTGTTATTTATTGAATGTTAAAATTCTTTAATGCATCCCTCTTGAAAACTATTTTCATTTTGAAGTTTCACCTCTTTGAAAATAATTGATACTTGCATTTTTGTTTATTAAACATGCATGTTTTTGTCTGATAATTATTATAGCATGGAACCTCATTTGAAAACCATACTTTCAAATCTTGAATTTAAAACTATAAATTGATGTTTCTTTTATTTTAAAGTAATCTGCATTGGGTATAGAATACCGGGCTAACCTACTGAGTTTTAATACTCACGCCTATAGTCTTCTTCTTTTTTTAGCCCTTGTGCAGGTTTCATCTTTAGTTCGATCACATTGGAGGACTTTTTATCATTGTGTTGGAGAGTGACCAGAAGTATCCCATGGAGTTATTTTTTTCATCGGGATTGTTCAGTTGAGTTATTGGTTTTGTTCTAATTTTAGTTTCTTGTACAAATAATATTTAGTTCAATTTTTATATAAATTCATTTTGGGTTGTCCGTTTATTTCCACTGTTTGTTTGTTTGTTTATATATGGGCGAAATAGTTCCCTTGTGTACTCTATTGATGCCCTTGGTGCTTGTCACCATCCCGGGAGGATCGGGAATGCCTCTCGGGACTTGTCGCGGGCTGGCCTGGGTGACCGGTTCAGGGTCGACTCGGACTGGTTCATGACAATAAATCATTAACCATAACCCAAAGAATAAAATTGGATTCATAAACATCATCCAATCATAAAAAAATCCATAAAAACAAATGGATATCATTTAATCACAATAAAATTGAAACCATGTAAATCATAAAGAAATTTTACTTTAAAAATACCCACATGAAATAATGTCATCTTATATGGAAAATGTTTTTGAGAAAACACATGAAATGAATTCTTGAGGAAAATATTATTTTTTCTTCAAAATCATTTTATTTTCTCAAAATGCCCTAAAATATTAAAAGAAATGGATTTTTCTGAATATAATCATTAAATATTGTAGAGTATGCTTTATAAAAATAAGGTTTTATGAAACCGTAAAAATCCGTTCATGTAGTATAAGTTAAAATAAACATTATCCTCGTACTTTTAAAGGAAAAGACAAAAAGTACCACATATGGTAAACAAAAGAATGATTCCTTCCATAACATAGAGTAAAAGTCAAAGAGGGGTAAACATGACTTTAAAAATAAATGGATGAATACTAATAAATTTATGAAAACAAATTTTTGGACATGGATGAAAAAAATAACCCCCAGAAATACTTACATATAAGCAATCTCGGATAAAAATGAGATTGCAAAATTATCCCTTACCTTAGGTCTGATGTGCTTCATACGTGTCCGAAAAACCTGTATAATGATTTAAAGAATGTCATTGACTTATTAAATAATCATATTTATTGTTATGATATCATATATGGTTCACTTAAGTATTTATATTACCCGTTCTTTTGTAAATTCCATGTTAATGCAGCGTTTTGGGTAAAATCTTTTTATTTATCGTAAGTGTTTGGACCTGTTGTTTTGGATATTATTATTACTAATATCATGATTTACATACTTCCAGAATGTAAATAATGATTTATATATTCTATATATTCCATATATATATATATATATGTTATAGATAGATAAATGAAATGAAATACATCGTTCATAGAGAGGGAAGGCCGTACGTACGCATGAACACTGTTTTCCTTTCCTTACTAACTTGATTGGAAGTAAGTAGATGACATATATATATACATAAATACAGTAGCTTTATCATGTAATATATTTATTTATTATTCATTATATATACTTTATAATCATTCTTGAATGGTTAACATGGAGAATGAATCTCATCACGTAGTGGAGATGGTAATCCATATATATGCACGAGCGATGATATCGTTCCTATAATTATTGAATTGAATTGAAGTGGATGATATAATATTTCAGAATAATTATGATGTTATAATAATTATATATAGTTATTATTTACACCATTATACCAATCCACATAAGGTGGTTGTGCAAAATAAGATTACACCACCGCGTGGAAACGGTATTTCGTACGTACGCACGCACGGTGATTTCATTTTCCGTAGGATTGATAGAAGGTGAAATATGGTTGTTTCATATTTATAATAAAATATAATTATATTAGTGATAATAATGTTATTACTTTATAATGAAAAAACTAAAAATAATAAGTTTAAGATGAAAGAAAACATGAATGAATCGGTAGAAGAGATTACCTCTTCTTCGACACACCTCTTTTAAGCATCCTCTTATGGAACTAGAGTTGGTATTTTTAGGAGAACAGAACCTCTATAATGTTTATAGGTATGTTGAGAAGGGAAATGGTCAGGGTTTGGCCGATATTGAAAGCCCAATATTTTGTAAACAGAAAAGGGAGGAGGTTCCCTTTTATAAGGGAAGAGAGGGAAACCTTAGGAAAAACATAAAATATTATTTTATAATAAAGTCATATTCGGTTTATAATAGATCCAAATTGATTTATTCGAAGCTAAAGTGGGGATGAGTCAAAATCCTCTCAACTAATAGGTTTTAGACAAGTTTAGGATATTATTCTAACCATATCATTTTGATTTAACTCTAAGTTAAATAACGTAACTTTTACTGTGTCTTCTTGTTTTCTGACACTATATGGTTAATAACCTTACTATAACAAGCTAGATGAACCCCAAGTGGTTAATTATTAATATATATAACCTCATTTAAGTCGTTTTCCAAACCTTATATTTTTAGGAATAGAATAACAATTAATAATATAATATTTGTTTTAAAAACTATTTTATGTCAATTTTGACACTATTTGGTAATATTTTTTTTTGAAAATTATAACAACCTGATTAGTTCAAATAATATTAATTAAATAAATAATAATATGTCATAGTAACCTATAAAATTAGTTCCATTCATAAAAATTCTCAAATTACATTCATTTGGGTATTAATAACATCAATTTTATTAATATTTCATTAATAAGGTAATTACTACATCATCATTGTTCATAAATAAATTAAATTATTTATTGTCTCAAAATTATAAATAAAATAAAATTATGTATGAATTTTTTTTGTTATTTCTAATAAATATTTTTTTTCTAATTTATCTGATTTATAACACTATATTAAAAATGTTTTAGTTATTAAACATTGCTTTTAACTCTTTTACCTCTTCTGTGAATTAAATAATAATAAATGTCCTAATCTAATCGAAGTGGACCTAAATGATAATATTATATTTCTAAGGTTGTTTTTGGTAGAATTATACTTATCCAATATAATTAGAACAATTTTTTGGGAAATAATAATATCATTTTTACCCTTAATTACCCTATTAACTTTTAACCGTGGTAAATAAAAGTAAAAAGTAACTATTCACCCAAAATTATTTTTATCTTATTGAACCACATATTACTCCTTGATATTAACCGTGTATTTCGGATTTTCAAAATTCCACTCACAAAAGTGGTAAAATTACGATTTATGTAAATTTTCAAATTTTCCAAGGAGGTAGGTAAAAGACGGTGAAATGTTCAATAGAATTTTCATATATCTAAAATTATTATAAAATGACACAAATGAATTACATTGAACATATATTGGTATTATATATCAATTTTGACCTAAAATAAATTTAGATAAAATAAATAATTATTTAAATAAAAAGTCGGCTTTTAAATAGTAACCCGGTGTTTTCACTATTCATCAAAAATTGAATGTTTTCAGATAAATACCAATAAATCACTCTAGAATAATTTCAATATTCCGAATCCAAAAATGAAGTCCATTTTGAAAAATAATGTTTCAAAAATTGGGTATTACTATTCATAACAGCTAGTTTATATAATAATTTAATAACATATCATTGTTTAGTGAAACTCGGTATTGCGTACAACACATGCTATCGTGGAAGGTTGAGATTGTCTGTAAAGCAAGCCAAATCAGGGTAGTGTGTAGTGAACGATTCATTTTTTGTTGTGTGTAATAGAATCCAACAATATTTTATTTATACATTGAATATATATATATATATATACACTCAATGTTGCGTAGAATAACTTCTCTCAAGCGAACTTGAAATTTTTTGTAACACGAGCCAAGAATAGTGTTGCATATAGGCTGTTGCATTTAGAACAGGATAATTTTGGTGTCGCGTACAGCACAAAACATCAATGAAGTTGAAAATAATAATTCTCTTAAAATATCGGTTTGTTACATGTCTTTACCATGTATTTTATCTTTGGTTTTTTCTTTTACTGAATTTTTCTTATTTCTTCCCATATCCTCTATTACAGTAATATGATATCCTTTTAGTCATAGAATAAAAAATTTTATCATGATGTTTGTATGATCAGGTTTTTCCTTACTAATCCCCTTTAACATCATTTATTTGTTGATATTCCCATTTATGTGGGTTTTTTGACTACTAGATTAAGGTAATTGGTATTTAATATTAACCTAAATTATATTTTCAATTATTTCAGTATGTAAAATAATTGTGATCATGTTGGAAAATAGTGGGTGTGACCAAAATAATAGATTAAATAATTTTTTTCGTAAAAGAAAGTGCTTGAATTGGATCTCACTAAGTCTTCTAGATTTGAGACAAAGCTTTTTGCCAACTACATGGTGATACATCCCTGGATGTTATAGTGAATTAGTAATTAGTAAAATGGGGTTTCTGATTATTAATGTGAGTTGTGATTTTGGTATGTTGTGGTTCAGAAAACGAATTGATATTAATGGAATCATCGCATGTTTTGTTTAAGGTGATTCATTTTGTCACTAGAGAATCTAATAATTGATAATATATATGTTTAATCAGATGACATAAATCAGAAAACTAGTCATATGGATAGAATAATTTTTAAATGTATACATGGCCTTCTTTTGTATATGTTTTCTAATTGAAATCTTGAGGGCTTGGACAACTATCTCATGAGACATGGAAAGAGTGGTTTTCTAGGCATTTGATAATCAAATACTTGAGATAAGATTCACAACTGGGGATGTGCACATGTGATTATGTATGTCACTTCAAATTGAGAATTTACATGGTCTCTAGTATGAGATTTTTACTTCCACCTGGCCTCTTATTGCACCATGATATTTCATAAGTGAATCAATCATGTGAATATCCATGGGTCCCATTTTTTTAATCTTGATCAATGGTAGAGGATAGATTTCCAAATTCATTAGGATCATCCTTTTGAAAAATGCATCTTGAATAAAGAGGACACAAGTTTGGATGGACCAAAATATCAACATAGAACTCAATGGTTTGTAGGTTTATTTTTACGTTTTGTAAAAAAAATTAAATAACACAACTAAATTGTTATATTTCATGAAATTATATCAAAATAGTTTTTTTTACATGTTGGTTTGACCTACTTAGTTATATTCATTCTCTTTTTGGGTTTTTGTTTGTTAACTCATTAGGTCTCATTGATGGATATTTTGTTAAGGGCTATGTAAATTATTATTGTTTTTTATATAATGATCAGTTTTATCATGGAGATGAGACTAACATGCGATTCATGACTAAGTTATTTTAAGTTTATTTTATTCAACTTTATCTGTTGTATGTATGAATTCCAATATATCATTTGGTTTCATTTATTTCTAATATTACAAGGTTCATTATTATTTGGTTGATTTGGTACATCAATTAATTTCCTATTATATTTATTATTGTTGTTTTAATTTACAACACTCTATTAATTGTTTATTTACCTGACATTAAAACTCTTTTATAGGGTTTATAGTCTCTAGACTACGTTCTATACACCCTCTCTTCTAGTCATAAGTGTCTAGGTTATGGGATTGTGCACATGAGGTCCAGTAACAAACCTGGTTTGTCCACACGAGAGGGTGTAAAGTTGAGGGATGTTACAAAGAGGTATTACATCATCATAGTTATTATTTTATGTTATTTTATTAATTTTTAAATTATTAAATTAAATTAGGAATATTTTGTGTTTTTTTAATGATCATATTCACGTGATTAGTTAACCAATGTATAAGGGAAAGGTCGACTTCACATTGACGGGATTCTTGTTCATGTTATTCAATTATGACAGTTGATATGACTTCACATTGTGTGATTCAAATGTTGTGTGAAGTTATTACTTCATTTGATTTCCACTTGTGTCCCAGAAGGTCATTTGATGAGTACACATTTATCATGATAGGCACATAGAGAAATATATTTATATAAATTGTTCATGATATGGACATATTTTTTTCTTTTAATATAATTTCCTATATGAACTGTGAAATGAGATTCCGGTTAAACCTGATAATGGATATTAATGAACCATTTTGTTATTCAAAATCCCTTGTTATTAATTTTATAAGGAACTATAGGTTACTGGTTCCCTATTATTATTACTAGTTGAGGTGGATGTTGTAATTTTTCTAATTCTCTATTGAGTGTATTTTCATATAGATATATTTCTTTATCATCATCATTTAATTGAGAATGACAAGATTGAAAATATGCATAATCCTAACAGAGTTAAACATGATCTTTTGGTGGATCTTCAGAATCATATGTATGATCATATTTTTGATATTTTCCTGAGGGTCATATGATCTATGGATATGGATACTATTTACACTGTACCTTCACTTTATGATCCAATGATTGAGTTTTTCCTATAATATTATTTTATGTTCATTGGTGAGGGAGGTCCCCAAGTAGCTAAGTTCTAGATGAAATCACTATAGATGATAAAAAATAAAATTGAGACACCAATTGGATGGAGGGTGAATATTGATACATACATGGTTCATGGATTCACTAAGCACAAGTTTGACATGTTGTGGTAATATGACATGTAGGATGAGCTAACCAAGTTAGGATTTCAGGTGATTTTCAAGAGATTCATTTATATAAATTCATTTAGTTATGAGAAGGATCACAAGTTCATGCACCAAAAAATGAGTTATTTTCTATCATAGACTACAATGTATTTTTCACCAAACTACATAATTTTCCTTTATACTTAGTAGTTGATGAGGTAATAAGTTTGAGATGTTTATTTGTTGTATTTTTTTAGGGACAATTTTATGAGTGTCTCTTAACATATATACATTCGAGTATGTGAGGAATTCCAATCTCACCATAGATAATGATCTAAGAGAGGCTCCATGTATTGAAAATTTAATATTAGTTGGGTGATCAATTAGACCTTATTTTAAAACCATTATGTTCTATTATGATAGAAATCACATTGTAATTTGAGGGAAAAGCAATCAAGGGAGTGGAAATCCATATCAAAATAAGGGCATGTTGAATTTCATTTAGTGTTGAATTTAAATACATGATAGAAATTAGATTCCATACCCTTTAGGGGAGTGTCATTCATTTTTTAGGATGGGATATCTTCATAGGTTTCATTGGGCTCATAGTACTAGAGTAGTGGAAAGAGTTCTAGATAGGGACCTGATTTTGAAAACGACACAACATCACCAAAGTAGGCGTGTAGTTGGAGTTAAAATGAATAGTAAAGAAGATTTAGTGGAAACCGTACTCCTGATTAAGATATGAAGTACCACTTTGAGTGACTATCATAGGGGAGTTTGAATGTAGCCTAGTGTACAGGGTCATGCCAGCTGCATAATATGATGAATACTATAGAATATTTCATTATAAAACCTCCTACCATCGAAGATAGGATTCATGTATCGTCTACCCTTGGCTTTGTTATTCGTGATAAAGTATAATACCATTATGTTATATGTCATCTTTATTCAAATAGTTTTTCTTGGTTATGGAATTATTGAATGGAATCTTTACCCTCAAAACACCACTGGTATTGTCATCATAGAATATTAAGAATTTAAATCCATGTTCAACATAAATTTATGGTTAAAGTTAATTATTGGAATTGTTTTGGTTAAAATTAAAATCATTTTTTTATTATTGGAATGCATTTATTTGTTCAATTCGTGAATCATATTGACTATTATAAAAGGAGATTTAGTTTTCTATCTCTCTAAGGAGGTACTTTTTTCACTACGGTGAGTGGGATCTTAAAAACATCCATGCAAGAATTATCATTATACTGTGGGTTTTACCAAGGATTATATAGTAGGAACTTATATATATTATGACGGAGTGTATTAGTATACAATATCTCCAATGGTTGTCCATATTCATGTTGTTTTCCCTAAAGAGTTCTATGGAATACCACCAGAGTGGGAGATCGTTTTCATTGTTGAGTTGGTGTTGGGAACACATTTAGATAATACCCCACTATATATAATGGATCCTCTATAGATTCACGAGTTGATAGTTTTGATTTATGTTCTATATGTTAAAGGGATTAATACCACCTAGTATTTCACCATGGATTTCTCGAGTTCATTTAGTCCATGATGGAAGATGGGAGATTATGCACGTGTATGGGCTATCAGATATTGAACTAGATAACAATCATGAACCTGTATCACCTTTAAAAAGAATGATGATATTTTTTATCATATGATAGGTTCAAAAATATTTTAAAATATTGACTAAACTTAGGGTACCATTACTGTAGAGTGATATGATAATATATAATTCAGGTAGCTTTTATAAGTTTGAATGACTTATATATTTTTGTGGTGTTGTCATTCATGATAACTAAAGAAAAAAAATTATTCATTTTCCTTAGGAATCAAATCAACAATCCTTTTTGAGATCAATTTATGATGTTTTTTATGCAAAATTAGTGTAATCGCAATTAGCATATGATCAGTACAAACATCATAATATCATTTAGAGTACCTTGGGAGAGAGTTGTCTATCATTCAAACAATCCAAATTCCATTTTAGATTGAAAAAGTGAAATTATTCAGTATTGAAATCTATGAGGATAAAGTGTGAGTGGTCCCAAAGAATGATTCATCTATTTTATCTTTAGGGATACCAAATATTGGATTCATGATTCAGAGTTCTATTTTTCTATAATGGTATTATAAACATTTCAACTTATACTTCTCCTATTATCCAACAAAAATAACAAGACAGACGAAGAAATTGTTGAATATTGTTTGGTCAGATTCATATGTGATAGTTTTCAGGAGCTAAAGAGTAAGATGAAATTAACACATAACCTCACCTAACCCATTTTGTACATGACATATACCTTGTAATGTGATGCATCTAAAGTTTCACACCGATCAGTTTTGATACAGGAGGATCAAGTGGTTTCTTATGGTGCCATACTATTATGAAGGAATTAGTGGAATTATCCAACTCATGATATAGAGCTAGATATGGTGTTACAAACCCTGAGATTCTAGAGATAATGTTTTTTGGGTGAGAGTTTTATAGTGTACAGGGACCAAAAGAGCCTCAGGTATAACATTTCATATCAGAACCTAAATCGTAAGGAAAGGAGGTTGGTCGAGTATATAAAGTATCCAAACTTCATGGTTGCTTATAAAATAGTTAATGGAATGTATGTTTCCAATTACTTAATAAAAAATATGAAGACATAAGTATTGTAGGAATATTTCAATGTATACTGTAGGATATCACATTTTACGTAAATCTCTCTAGTTGTTTAGGAGTACCAAAGATGAGTAGATCTGACCTCAATAACAATTCCCCCATTCTTTTTGATGGGATAATGATGGGGAATATATCTCATCTATAGGTATTTTATCTAATGGTAATATTTTATTATGGGGATTTACCACTAGGATTTTTCCATTGAAGAATTTATGTTCTTAAATCTATGGAAACGTATGGGGTCCGATGGGATTGCACGAAGAACTGATGAGAGAGTTTCACACTTCTCGATGGGTGGTACATATATGGATGAAAATGATGTATAATGACCCCCATTTCCAAACATTTTCTATAAGGTATATCTTCACCATTGATTATATGGGTGGTCTTTAAATGTGATGGATAGTTCGACTTCGTTTCATTCTATTTAATATCATTTCCAATAGATTTCCTCATTTAACTTATCAATTCTAGTTGTGTCTTTAGAATTCAGTGGATCATAGTTACTTATGAGTATATTATATCATCTATAGACTGATAGTGAATATAAAATGATGATTCAGTTCATACAGGATATGTTATGGTCCCTTGTATTAGATTTATATGGTTAATGGGAGTAGGATTTGGAACCTGTGGATCTCACTTATACTAATAGATTATTTTAATCGATCTAGTGAGATCTTTTTTAGGCCTTGTATGGATGGTCATTGTGATCATCTGTCATGACTCGTCCCCTGGGTCTTGTGTCGTGACAACCCCATGCTCTCCTTCCATAGCGTAGGGTATGGCGACTTGCACCAAAAAAGAATTACCCAAAAAGGAATGACATTTACTTTAAATCTACACAAACACATACAACCCATACTATGAAAAGTGAAACCGAGACTCGGATACCAACAACAAGCATCTCACACGAGGAAACGACCATACAAGTAAAGGTTCAACTAAAAGGAAATAGGGCTAGATTACAAACCCAACTGAAAAGAATAGTATTGTAAATGGAATTTCAATCTCCGAAGGTCATCGGCCAAGGATCATACCTGAAGGGTAGGTACAACTCACTGCCGAATGTCTCTGAAGCATACTGCATCTGTAGATCCACCTCAGAGCACCATGTGGCCTTAGATCTCAAATATCCCAATCAATGTTTTATGCCGTCTGCATAATACTCAATAAATTCAAGTGAATCCTATGGAGTGGTCAGCGTAATAATAATCATTCTGGACCCTGTGACCAACTTAGGCCTCACAGAAATCCACAATGGAAATCTAAAATGAATGAACAAATATTAGAGTCACTAGTGTTCGATCGACACTGGTAAAAAATAATGTATCTATATAAAAACCAATGGTTGGAAACACTGAAAATAAATTACTAAAAACACAATCATCCCCAATGAGCCCTTTAGGTTTTCTAGGTCACCAAGTAATGTTTAGTAGCATATTCATGATATCATTCTAAAAGATGATCCATATATTCTCGCAGGTAGCTGAGTCATAGAGTCTCACTGGGTATCCGAGTCACGAAGTCTTGCTAATAGCTGATTCACAATGTCTCAATGGATAGATGAGTCACAATGTCTCACTAATAGTTGTGTCACGGAGTCTCGCTATGTAGCCGACTCATGATGTCTCACTGGGTAGCTGAGTCACAATATCTAGCTGATAGCTGAGTCACAGAGTCTCACTAGGTAGCTGATTAATGAAGCCTCGATGTGTCAAATTCCATGGAATATTACATAGGGTACTTCATGAGGGCCTCTACTGTCATGTGGGTCCCAACACCGTAGATGATGCATTAATCAGACATTAGGTTTGGGAGATATATCACATTTTGTATACAGGGGTCGATTGCATCTGGGCCAAGTCCGAGTTGTTCAGACTATCCCGACCAACCCGACATAGGTTCCCACATGACCTAATCCTACAGGTCTGGACCATTGGGCCATAATGTAACCGGTTGAGGTTGGCCATAGGTCCAGACTACTTGGTCACATGGTGACCCAAAAATTTATTAACCCCAACCCGCATTGGTGGGCCTGTCTCTTTTACTATATTAGGCTACCGAGCCACTCTAAATTATCCTATAAGCCTAGTTCTCCTCGGCAGACAAGCTCTAATGTTTAGCCATGTTGCTCGGGAACCCTGGTCTGTTGTTTGAGCTCGGCCAGTCTTGTTGGGGAATGTGTGACCGGTCCTCCAGCCGCCCCTTTTTTCGCATGCAGCCCACAAAGAGAGGACCCCACCTCATACATGGAACCAAGTAGGTGATGCATCTAGAAATATGTTATGGCCTCCTCAACCATAGTCCATTCCAGTTACACAACCTCCTTCAGCACGTTCGGTGAGGCCAGACCACATCATATGCACGTGTCACTGGTTGGTGCAACCTTTAGTCGTCGGTGCAACCACCGTTGGTCAATGGTTGTTTGATTAAAAATTTTCTTGTACCTTTCAGCCTCTCAGGTCTCTTCCATCTTTTCCACTTCATTGTATTCACTTTACCTCCATTATGAGGAATTTTCAATGAATAACACACAAGAGGAGGGGATCATGCCTTGTTATTGTCGCCCCACACCTTCCGCATTAAATTTTTCAATATAAGGGGTAGATTGGGGATGATGTTCTGTCAACAATAATTCAATACCACTATTGAAATACAAGAAAAGGATACCCTAATGCATTAAAAAATGATCTACAAGTCAATCTATTCATGGTTTGACTAGTGTCCATTTCGATAGAAAATGTACAGGGATAATAATATAATCAAACAACCCCTTCATGGTTTACAGATCCATTGCTAATGATCCATGAAGCTTTGATCCGTTGTTTATCCTCACTCCAATATCATTCACTGCCATTCGTTATCTCTCTAATCCATCCCACCAGTGTTCATTGATAATGTTCATCATCTGAGAGAGAGGAAGAGAGAGGTTACACATTCGTGAGGGAAAATTCCACCAATTGATTTCCCCAGTTTTTTACGAAAATAAAACATGTTTCATCATTTCTATTACATTATGACATCGCATCGTTAATCCGTTTCATTTATCAAATACTGTATCTGTGAAGCTTGTACAAAAATGATCCATTATATGTTTTCATTAATGTACCTCTTCATGGCATAACATTTCCTTCATCCACCACTCAGTGGTGAGAGATGAAATGAAATAACATATTATATTTTTTGATTATTTTCCGAAAAGAATAAAAAATAAAATTTCCACCCGACCCTTTCTGGTCAATGTTTGGTCTATTCTAAGTGAATCACGATGTTCTAAATTTTACGGTGCCCTTAGATTTTCGATCCGAGCACTGGTTTAAAAGTTAGAAATAACCTACTCGCCTGTTTACTTATGTGAACTAAAGAATGTTCAAAATTCTATTCTAGGATCACCGGGCCTCAGCATCATGTGCCTTCAAAGTGTGTGGTCTGGAAATAATTCAATATAATTTAAAACATTACATGGAAGTTTTTGGACCTCGCATTCTCCCATCTTAGGGATTTACCTCCCCAAAATCCAAAATAATTCTAATTAAACATATAGGGGTATTGAGTACGAATCTGAGCCTCCCGCTCCGATGTTATCTTCTATAGGTTCATGTGCTACCTATGAACGTTCACTAGTGGAATAAATCTTCCACAAAAGACTCATTCCTATAAATCCTATATCTCCCCTGGGAACTCTGCAAATGTCACCCCATCGTCAATGTAAATCTATCCCTAGACAATATCATTTGATGGATCATGCATGCGCCACCTTAGCTCGGACACATGAAAAAGATCATGCACTTGGTGCATCTGTGGGGGAAGATCTAGGATCAACGCCACCTCTCCAACTCTACCAGGGATATGGAAAGGTCTAATAAACCTCATAGATAACATGGCGCCCCATCAAAATCTCTTCAATCCTCACTGGGGTGAGACCCGAAGGAAAACATGGTCTCCCTCCTCAAACTCCTAGGGTCACAGCCTCTGGTCCACATAGGATTTATGCTTTCTCTGTGTAGTCTTCATAGACTCCTAGATGGTTTTAAACTTCTCAGTGGTAGCCCGAATCAACTCTGGAACCATGAGTGCAGACTCTCCTTGGTCTATCCTATATAGTGGTGATCTGTAGGGTTGCCCGTATAAGGCCTCAAATGGTTCCATCCCAATGGTGGAGTGATAAATTTTGTTATAAAAAATCACTAATAGAGTTTGGTGGTCCTCTAAACTGTGACCAAAATCAAATACTCAAGAATAAATCTTTTCTTCTAGGGTTAGCAATGTATGCTCCTTTTGACCTTCTATATGAGGGTGAAAGGTGATGATCAAGCATTGCTGAGACCCAAATGTCTCCTGAAATCCCATCCAAACATGGGATGTAAAACAAGCATCATTATCTGAGATGATCGTCAATGGAACCCCGTGAAGCCACACTGTCTCCTAAACATAGAGGCGAACCATTCCATCTACCACTTCCTACTCCAGGATGGGGTAGGAAGTGGGATGACTTGTTGTGTCGTTAAATGATCACCCAGATAGAATTGTGGCCTATGGACATGTGTGGTAACCCTGCCCCAAAGTCTATAGAGATACCATCCCACTTCCATTCTAGTACCTCAATTGGATGCTCTAAGCCCGGTGGAACCTGATGCCCAGACTTCACTTTCTATCAAATGAGGCATCATTTAATGAACTCATCCACCGCTTTCTTCATCCATGGACACTAGTACTGACTTTTGAGGTCCGGTTATATCTTCAATAAACCAAGATGTTCTGAAAAATTCGATGTATTGAACTCCCTCAACACCTCCTTCCATAACATCACTGGTACTATGGTGCATCCTCTGAAAAACACGACATGCTCCCCACCAATAAGAAATTTCATAATGCGTTTTTTGATTGGATAACTAAGCATGTTGGGCCTCATAGCCAACATCCAAAATATGTTCCTCCCAAACTCGCTGTAAGTGTGGAGGTGGGATAGTCATCGACTGAAGGTAATATGATCTTCCACTATCCAAGAAGGATATCTGCATCACGACATGATTCTACTTCACCCCACTCAACAGTTGTAAACTAGACCTCATGGTGAGTGTGCCTGACACCATGTTCCCCTTCCTAGGAGTGTAGAGTATAACAAATTCATATTCGTAGAGGAAATATATCCATTTCCAATGTCTCAAGTTTAGGTCCTTTTGTGAGAAGATATACATCAGACTCTAGTGGCCAGAGATGCTGGTAAATCATTCACCTATAGAGTTGTTCTGCCACATGATCAAGGAAAAGACAATTATTTCTTACTCTTGGTCATGGATCATGTAGATCAACTCATTCTACCTCAACAGTAGTGAGTTTTAGGTAATCATAGCTCACTCTTGAATCAGGACACAACCCATTCATATCCCTGATGCGTCGCAGAAGACAACATACCCAATTCCTTCTTCTGGTAGTCTCAATATGGGGGCCCTCATCAGTCTCCACCTCAGCTCCTAGTAACTCTTCAGACACCTCTCCATCCATACAAAGGGGTTTCTTTTAATTTTCAATGCTAAAACGGTGAGTTTAATCTATAAATGATAGGTATGAACTTCCGTTAGTATCCAATCAACCCTTGTAAACTACGCACTTTAGTCATGCTCATCGGTCTCTCCCAAGCAAGCACTAACTCCATATTCTCTAGATCCACTAAAAATCCATCCTACCCGATGATGTGTCCCATTAAGTGGACCTATAGAATCTAGAACTGCACTTCAAGAGCTTACTGTAACGATATTTTTCTTGGAGTGTATCTAGAGCTATCTATAGGTTTTTAGCATGCTCCTCCTTCGACGTCGAGTACACCAATATGTCATCAATGAAGACCACCACAAAATCATCGAGGTAAGGATGGATGATCCTATTCATGAGTCCCAAGAATACTGTTGGGAAATTGGTCATGTTGAAGGCTATCACCAATAACTCATAGTTTCCATACCGTTCCATGAATGTTGTCATTGGAATTTCTTCATCGCACGCCTGACGATGATCATGGATTGATCTAATGTCTATCGTTGAGAACCATCTCGCTCCCTTTACCTGATGAAGGAGGTCATTAATCAAAAGCAGTGGATACTTTCTCTTCATGGTCACTAGGTATTGGTTCTATAAGTCCACGTACAGCCTCAATCCCCCATTTTCCATATTGGAAAACCACACTAGGGATACCAATGGTGAAATGTTGGGTCCCATGAAGTAATTATCCCGCAAGTCCTTTACCATTACCCTTAACTCATGAAGCATCACCAGAGCCATTTGATATTACAGTGTGGATATCATTGTCATTCCTAGGTACAGATCGATGTAGATGGTTACCTCCCTCTAAAAAGGTATTCCTAGAACATCCTCATAAAATACATCCTCATGCTTATTCACCACTATTGGAAATATAAAACTCCTCTTGTCCACCACACAAAGGGTGAGGCTCACAAACTAATGAGTGATCAGCTACACCCTCCTTCAAAAAAGGTCAGCCTCTGTTGCAGAAGTTCCCTTCTCACCAGTGAAGGAAAACCTCATCCTGTCCTCATAGACACAACCCACAATGTGCCTAAAATAATCAATATGAGCATTAATTGGGGATAAATAATACATACCTATGATGATGTCATAAGGCCTTGGCGCTGATACTAGGAGATCCTAGCTAAAGAACAAGCCTCCTAGATTAATCTCACACAACCAACACCAGTGTGTTCATCAAACCACCAACCATTGGAGTCTCTAATTTTAAGGATCGAGCAAACAGATCCACCAGAATCTCAGAGCCTCAAACAATGTCTGTTGAAAGGAAAGGGTTACGAGAACCTATGTCTATAAGGACTTCATAAAAAGTTGTTTATACAATGATCATACCTAAAATCATCTTTGGAACACCAATGTCGCAGGCCTTCTTCCCTTGAAGAAATCCCCGCCTCGGTACACCTCTCTCTGAACCACCATGTTCCACTCTCCACCTCATCATTGGAGGTCCCTCGACTGCCTGTAGATAATATGTACAATGATTCGGGATTTCTTGGGCTATGTGCCTCTTCCAGCCACATGTGAAGCACACCCTATTCCTCTACTGGTGTCCACTACCTGTGCTGCCTCGCACTACGGATCTAGTATCACAGGGTAGTCCCATTGAGGGTCTGGTCCACATGAACCCCTATCTCATTTGTATGATTCCCACTACTAACGAATCGGCTACCTATCATTCAGTGGTAGCTCTCACAGTCAGTGAAGGTTCAGCCAGGAAGATCTCAACTAGAAGAGCACTCTCCACCACCCCATCCTTCATATGGATATTGAGAGAGATCATCGATTCTCTGATTTCCTGTTTGAGCCCTTGCACAAAGGTTCGGACCCTAATGAAAGGGTCCCACACCATATCAAAAGTGTATCATAAGAGGTATGTGAACCATTTAGACTACTTTTCCATGGTCAAGTTTTCTAGTCGTAAGTGTAGAATCCATGTATGCGTACTTAGTCTGAGGTCACAAGGAAGAGATCCTCCCTAGAAGGGGCTCAATTTTTAACTAGGAGAGGGTTTCCTCCTTGTCAGTCTATAGTGACAAGCTACACCATCTACCAACCATGCCTTATTGAAGACTAGGGGATAAAACCACTATTTGGTTTGAAGGTGTCCTCACCAGGTGGAAAACTCATGTCACTGCCTACATCCAATCCTCAACTAGATAAGGATCTATATATCTAAAAACCATCTGATGAATCTACCTATAGAACTCATGTAGTGAACTCATATAGTGTGCATCCTCTACCTAGTAAGTCTGTTAGAAAATACTACTTGATGGGTGGTCGTGCCTCGGGTGCACCACATGGTCATGAAAGCTTTCGAACCGGTCCCTGCACCGATGTCTCATCACTCGAATAGCCTTTTTCGTGATCCTGTTTCGGGATCCTCGCTGGCAGTGTACGTGGAGGAATCCCGAGAGAAGTAAGGATGACCACGATTATTTAATTACACCTAGAAAGATAACTCTGACTAAAAGGCATCATGAATAACATTTCAAAGGTACAAGAAACCAGGGTTTTCATGCACCATGTTGGAAAGAAGAATTCGGGGTCCTGGTGTGTGGATACACCGACCTCTGCACCAACACTAGACTCCTCAAATCTGAAAGTCATACATGAAACATTTAACACTGGTTCCCAAATAAATCGATAGAATCTCATTCTTTTAGATAGAACTGAACACCTCTAACAACACTCTTTACATGACCATTCCCCTGGGGCCTATGTCATGACTAGCACAAGCCCCCCTTCCATTTTCCAAGGGATAGTGAATATGACAAAAAAGGCATATTCCAAAAAGTGAAGGCATTGAATTTAAATGTGTACACAGACACACAACCCATACAACATAAAGTGATAATAAAACTAGGATACAAACAATAAGCAAGTCACGCATGGAAACAACCACACATGTAAATGTCCAACTAAAAGGAAAAGGGGATAGAACACAAACCAAACTGAAAAGGAAAGTATAATAAAAAGAAGTAGAAGATCTGATGATAATCCTCAGAGGATCCTACCTGAAGAGTAGGAACATATCACTGTCAGATGTCGTTGAAGCGTACTGCATCTATAAATCCACATTCAAGAACCACATGGCCCTGGGTCTCCATGGACCCAGTCAAATCTATTTGTCTTATGTACAAGACACAATAGGGGTGGGTGGAGACCGTGTAGGGGTGAGCATAACAATGCTCAGTAGGGACCACGAGACCATCTCAGGACTCACAAAAATCCATAAAAATTCAGAAAAAATATGCAAAAGTATTTGAGTCACTAGAGTCAGGTCAATACAAGTATAACAAAATATGTTGATAGAAAAACAATGAGTTTCAAACACTGAACATCGATTACTGAAAAGGCAGTCTTCCTCGATGAATACAATAGGTTATCTAGGCCACCTATACCTATTTAGTAGATTTGTTAGGAAGTCTATCAAATATATGAGCTATAGAGTCATTCTAGTAGCAGAGTCATAGAGTCTCTCTAGGTAGCCGATTCATGAATTCTTAATGATATATGAGTCATACTATCTTGAAAGGTATCTGAGTCATGACGTCGCATTGATAGATGAGTTGTGGAGTCTTGATGGGTAGTTCAGTCACAACGTCTCACTATATAGTTGATTAAATAAGTCTTACTAATAGCTGAGTGAGAGATTTTTGTTTCTTAGTTTATTCATGAATCCTTACTGGTTCAATATCCATTAAATCATACTTTGAGTATTTCATGGGGAACGCCCCATCACTCGGGTCCAAATGCTATAGATCGTGTGTCAATCAAATGCAAGGTTTAGGAGATACGTCCCTCTTTTTTAAATAGAGGTAGGTTGTGTCTGGTCCTGGTCTGATTGGTTTGAATCATCCCAATAAACCCAACCTAGGGTCCCACATGATCCGATCTTGATCGTCTAGCCCTATATCTTGGCCCATTGGGCCTTAATGGACCCAGCCAAGTTTGGTCGTGCATCTAGTCTTCTTGGTCACCCAGTGACCCAAAATTTATACAGCTCAGTCTGCATAGGTGGAACGGTATACTTTCCTAGATCAGGTTACCACATGACCCAACATTTTACCATCAGCCGAATATACTAGCCCGTCTTGGCCGGTCCGATTTAGCACGAACTAGCCTGGTTGGTCCGGTAGGGGTGTGTGCAGCTGGTCAGCCTGTGCCCCCATTGTTTTCTTGCTGCCCATAAAGAGTGGGATTCTCCTCCTACTGGGTCATAGGCCGGCATCGCGTCCAGCCTACCATAGTGCCTGATGGGTCACAACAGCTTTCTTGTGGTACATGCTAGGCACGCCGCCTCCACTAGCATGGCTAGGGAGGGATGACCACTTCATCTGCATGGGGTTCCGCCTCCAACATACAACTACTACTATAGGACGTCACACTTTAGACACCTTCTATGGGCCACCACGTCCACTCTGCTAGACTAATTTCAATACCTCTTGTTCCCTCTCGCCTCTCAGGTCACCTCCATCTCTTCCACAGCCTTGGATTCACCTTACCACCATTTTTAAGAACTAGACATGAGAAACACACAAGCAGAGGGGCTCAGGCCCTGTTTATGTCGGCCCACACACTCCACGTTAGAGTTTTAAAATAGAGGGATGATTGGGTATAACATTATATCAATAATAATTCAACCCCACTGAAGAAACTAACGAAATGGTCACCCTCTTGCATTGAAAAAAATAGTGGGTCAACCTATTCGGGGGTTGTCCCACATTCATCATTTAGAAAAAAATGGGGGAAATAATTAAATAAAAAAACCCATACATGGTTTTAGGATCCATTGCTGATGAGGGATAATTCTTTGATTCATTGTGAATCCTCTCTCTGTTAGCGTTTTACACCAATTTTCTTCTCTCGAATCCATCCCACCAGTGTTCTTCAGAAGCGTTCGACATCAGAGAGAGTGGGAGAGAGAGGTTACATATCTGTTAGAGAAAATTCCACCAATTGAGTTCACTGATGTGTTATTAAAAGAAATCACATTGCATAATTTCTATTACACTGCGATGTAACTATTATGATTTCACAAAAACAATCCAGTTTTAGTTTCCATTAATTTATATTGTCGCCACACTATAGAACTATCATCTAACACTCAATAGTGAGAAAAGAAATAAAATAAAATTTTATGTTATTTTAATAATTTCTGAAAAGTCCAAAAACTAACATTTCCATATCACCCTTTATTGGTTAATGTTATGTACATTCTAGGAGAATCTAGGTGTTCTATGTTTAATTGTTCCGTCATATTTTCAATCTAAGCTAAAGTTCAAAATTTATAAAAACTCGCTCACACATTTACTTAAGTGAACATAACAAATGTACAGAATTCTTTTATGGGATCACTGGGCCTCGAAATCATGTGTCTTCAAAGTGTGTTGTTTTGAAATAATTCAATATTATTTACAAAATATTTACATAGACATTCAGCTACATTACATCAACCCTTTTTGAGATATTTATTAGTGGGTTTTCACCTGTTTGAAATAACCACATGCATGAGATGTCATAGCATGTTCAATAGATCCAAAAGTTGTTGTATGACTGCATAGAGTAGGCCAAAATTTTACAAAGACCATTAGAGATGGCCTATTACATATGAGGCTTGTAATCATGTATTCCTTTGAGTGACATATTGGTTGTTGAAATTCATATCAAGAAATAGTGAAAGATAGTGCTTTGGATTTTTAGGCCATTTGATAGACTCAAGAGGATAGGTCTAGTGCGTTACTGATTGAACCTTTAATAAGGTAATATTTTCATGTATGATGTATTTCAAATATTTATATTATGGAAATATGATCTATTGGCTTATATTGTGTCCAAAATTTATGACTTCAAGATTGGATTGGATGCATCATTTTGGGATAATCCAATATAGATTATAGAGAACAATGAATATTATCATTGGGGAATGATTCTACCTTCAATATGTGTGATGTGGCATCATGGGAATGCTCAAGTAGATAAATAGGATAGTTAATTTGAAATGAAAGCATAGTGGCCATAAATATTTGGTAATACCCCTCGTTTATTATTGGAGCATCATATGAATGAGCTATTATATGGTTGGGATGTTGTAAGAGCTATTTATTTTTTTCATTATGTATCCTTTTGAGTTTACGGTAAAACATAATTTGGATGGGTTTCATCCTTTAATCCTTGGTGTTCAAGCGTATTTTGGGGTGGGATATCATTTTTCTAAAATTAAGTAATTAATTGGGATGTAGATCTATTTGATTTAATGGAGTCTGCGTATAAATGTGTCAATGGATTTAGAGGGATCTATATGGGTATATAATTTCTTAGAGGTGGTTATGGATTCTTATAGAATCTACGTTGTGATATATCTTCTTGACACTATCTCTTAATGAATTTCTTACACAGTAATAACCTACTTTCTGGACACATTCCTTAACTAGTTTAGAGCAAGAAACTTTTACACACCGCAAAACTAGTTCAAATTTTGAAATGTTCAATCTGGGTAACATTAACCCAAGGTGAAATTTCTTATTTCTATATGACTCGTCGAACATTCATGTCATTAATCTAGGATTTACAACATTAATTACTTGGGTTCAATAGATCATTTATATGGTGATGGATAAAAACATTTCAGTCCCCATGCATTATCTTCTCTAAATCCATAGGGTGAAAATACAAAATTTCTAGGTGATTCCTTCTACTTTTCACATCTTGGGTTTTCATTTGATATTTAGAGAGTTTTTATTCATTGGATTTTTTATTCCTTACACAATCCTCTATTATAGTGATTTGGTTTACATTTAGTCCTTAAACTGGGATTTAACATGTTTTTTGAGTGATCTATGTTTTAATTGTTGACAGAATTTTCCATTAATTTCTCTATAGGTGTTTCTTATTGTGGATTTTTCATGATTCTAGATTAGTATTAGTGGTATAAATCATCTCCCTAAAGTCTTTTTCCAATAATCTTGCTATGACAATTAATTTTTATTATCCCATAATTCGATGCTCACAACATAAGTAATACATTAAATCATTTATTTGTATAAAATAATGTTTTTAGACCATCTATTAGATCCCACATGATACATTAATGTTGATAGTAGGTTAACAGCCACCAATAAGGTGATCCAATCCATGATGTTTCAATAAATCATCAATTATGTACTTCGGTTTTTTTAACAATTTGAATTATGATTTCGGAATGTTATGACATGGAAAATCAATAGAGATAAATCGATACCTAGAAAGGTTTGATAACGGTGATTCATCATATTATAGTAGATTTTAAAAACTGGGAATAAATTATGGATTAATATAATGACCTAAATTATCTAACTAGTCCTATGATATGAATGATAAAGAAAGGTATATGCAGATTTCTTATATATTTGTTTTTTATAGGATGCATGAGGGATTGGACCAATTTCTCATGAGACGTGTCACATGTGTTCTATCCTAACATAAAATAATCCACCACCTGAGCAAAGATTCAACCCTTTTGACATGACCAATTGAATACATAAGTGAATATTGCATGGGAATTCACATGGAGTTTAGTATGAGATGGTGACCTTCCACATGGAATGGTATTTCACATTGGAAAGATGTAAGAGACTTTAGCAAGTGAATTCACAAGGATACCAATTGTACTTCTTGAGCCATGGTACATGAAATATATTATAATGGATCATGATCATTCGTGTGATAAAGAAATATGTCATATACCTAAAAAAGGATTGAATTACCTTGATTCTAAACCTAGATCTCATGGTTTTTAAGGTTTTTATGTATAGTATTAATTTATTTTAACCCCCATACAATCCCTTTTTTTCATGCGCTTCTTATTAGGCTGGAATATTTGACTTATCTTTGACAACTATCTTTGTTTTACTCTCACTTTATTCGGGGTTTTATAGGGCCCCCAATGTGAATTCAAGAATGCATGGATTTAAAAGGGAAAATGCCTTATTTATTGATGTATGGGTTGGATAATAGAGATAGGGATATCATCGAATCAGGACTGCGTACTTTTGGGTATATTTTTGACTTATTTTCCTTTTATCTGTAAGAATTTCATCATGTAATTTACTAATATTTTATCCAGATATTATGTGTTTCATTATTATTTGGTTGGTTTGGTTCATCCTTTATATTGTTGTTGTACGTTGTCATATTTTTTATATTTATGTTACTCTATTATATTTTTATCTGTGATTTTTTTAATATTTTTACCAAGGGGGGTAGTATCACCACTATGTTATATACACCCCACTTCTCGTCGAAATCCGCTGGTATAAAGGGTGAGACAGTTTTGGTCTATTAACCATTATAATATTTTTATGTGATAGTTTGTGTCTTGGGTGACATTCCAATATTTATAATTGTAGATTTATGTATCCTTTATTATTCACTAATAACATTACTTATATAGTTTCATTTTCTTCTTAGTAGATACCAAAATTAAGAAAGGTTCCTTGATATTCCCCTTTAAGGTATTTAAAGATACTATGATTAATTATTGTCGATCACAGATATATAATTACCAATATAATTATTCAATAACCTTATTTTTGGAAAAAAATAATTTAGAAAATTATTATTTAAAGTCAAACATGGTAGGTGGTTGGGGAATGAAAAATATGTCAATTCATGGAGGTGGTAGTTTGCACTTATTCATGGATGAAATATCATGTTACCATGGAATTGGTGGGTCATTAATAAATGAGATAGTTATTATTTAAAATTTATAATCATGTTATAAATATTATTCATGGACAAAGGATCTAAAAAAGGATAATAACGGTGTGGTTAATGAAAATAGGATTAAAATCCATCTATCATCAATTATCATAAATGTTTTTTAAATATTCTAGACATTGAACAATGTTAAAATCATTTACCAATAATTTACCATTATTGTGGTTACTCAACTTCCACTATCGGTAACTAGTTTTAGTGTATGGAAATAACATTTAAAATATATTCGAATTTGAAAATTTTAATTAAAATACTGTAATAATTTTATTATCTAAATTTTATTTGAGTTATATAAATCATTTTTAGTATTAGCACCCATAATATATAATAACCTTTTTATAGAAAATCTTCAATTTCAGCAAAAAAGTTATGTGTGGGATGATATTATGAGTATTTTTTATTATCAATACATAAATTTTTTTATTATAAAAAAATAAATTTTATATGTATTTCAAATAAATAAAATCATTATTTTTTAGAAATACTGTTTAATTAAATGAAAGGAAAAAAAATAGTTTTTATTATAATTAAAATATTAATTTCTCGTTATAAGGAATAATACTGAATTTATAAATTAAAGAAATATCTTCAAAATGAATAATTTTATTATTTAAATAAATTAAATTATTTAATGAATTATTCCACTTTTTTATACAATAAAGGCAATAAAAGTTACTATGTCGTAAAAATTATCATTCCCTTTTTCATATAAAAAGAAAATATATTAGAAAATTCCTCAAAAATAATATAAATAACATTTTCCCATAGATAATCCAAAAATAGATGATTTTTTATTATAATAAATTCAATAACTGATGAAATTTAATTTTTATATACTAAATGTATAATTTGATTTATTTCGATGAATATAAGTTAATTTATAATGTTTTTAATATTGGACTTTTTATTAAATAAATATTTTTAAACTATAAATTCACATGTAAAATACATATGTTTTATTAGAAAATGTTTTTTTAAAATTTAAAATTCTTATATATAAATATAATTTATAAAATTATTGTTATTTATAAAAATAATATTATACAATATTGAACTAAGAACAATCATTCTAGAAACAAGCCAAAAAATTAATATAAAATAATCTTTAAATTATAAATCCAGAAATGTTGTTTATATTTTAAAATAAAATATATTTCAGTACCTATTATTTATTTCAAATAAAATGAGACACTATGTTATTTAAAAGTTACTTTTTTTTAACAACCCCACACCCAACATACACACTTTTTTAAAAACAATGTGCCAACAGTCCATTTCTACTATACGGACTTTCGAATGATTTTTCCTCGGAACCCACATAGTTTGGAAAAAAATCACTAACTATGCACCTATAAAGATAGTACAAGTATATCTTGAATAGTTCATAAAATTGATTCATGGTTTCTATTATCATTGCACGAATTGTGAACCCATAAAACACCATAAGAACTCCCCAACCATACAGAAAATACATGAAACCAAAAACAAAAATTATACAACTTAAAAATGAATTAAAAAAAAATTACCTAATAATATGGGTATAAATTCTCCATTTCATTAGAATTTTCACCAGTAGAAAGACACATATCTCAATTTCTTTGGAAACGTTTGTGTCACGACCCGTCCTCAGGGCCCGTGCCATGACTACCCCAAGCCCGCCTTCCATAGGCCAGGGGCTGGTGACTAGCACCAAGGCATAAATCTTGGTAAAAGGAAGGCATTGCCTTTGTAAAGTAAACAAGCACCACAGAGTAAGAAAGCGGAAAAAGTAAATACTAAGTAAAAACTGGTACAACTGTAAGTGCGGAAAAGGAAAAGGGGCCGGAAATACAAGCCAAACTGTAAAGTACAACTGAAAGGGGAAAACAACAACTGAAAGAAAAATCCGCAGCGTCGATCCGTCCTCTGGAAGTCCCACCTGAAGGGTGAGTACAGAATGCCTCCCCTGCACCTCAGGTCCATCTGACCGCTCCGAGTACGTCCCGCCCAGTGGTCCACCTCAAGGTACCATCCTGCTCCGCAAGCCTCCACCACGATCAGCGCTGTCCGTCGTCTGCAACCAACACAATGTAGTGCGGTCATAGCCCGTGCAGGGGTGAGTATAAGCTACTCAGTAGGGACCCCAAGACCCCGAAGGTCTCCCAGAATCCACAAAGGATAATCCACAATAGAAAGATACAATCATGAATTAATATCCGACACTGGTTAGGTATATGCCCATACATATACCTAAGTCATCAATTCTCACTTAGCTCCAACATCCGAGCTCAAGTACAACCTAGTCCACACAGGAAAGAAAAGCGTAAATCCACACAGGATAGCACAACACCATCCAAAATGGAAGGCAAAACATGATTTCAGCACACACAGGTATACTTCTTGTATGATGATAGAGATGATCAGGTCTTTCCACTGATTCATCTAAGTCGTCGGACCCACAAAGGATCGATAGGTACTAACCCCCGCAATGAACCACAAAGGATCTTACCCACAAAGGATTGATAGGTAACTAACCCCCGCAATGACCCACAAAGGATATGACCCACACAGGATCGATAAATAACTAACCCCCGCAATGACCCACAAATAATCTGACCCACACAGGATTGATAGGTAACTAACCCCCGCAATGACCCACAAATGATCTGACCCACACAGGATCGATAGGTAACTAACCCCCGCAAAGACCCACACAGGATCGGACCCACACAAGATCTGTAGGCGTTGGCCCACACAGGACCGCTGAGCGCTGACCCACACAGGATTGGACCCACACAAGATCGGTAGCACTGACCCAGAAGGATTGATGAGTGCTGTAGTCGTCGCCGTCGAATCCACTGAGGATCTCTGTACAGTCGTTGTCGTCACAGTAGCAGTCAAAGCCAGCTCTAGGGTTTCCGCACACAGCAAGCTCGTTCGGGAGGGTCCTCTCCATGAGCCGAGAGGCTGATACATCAACTGGCACATAGTCCAGGTTTGATGTATCCAAAAGTTCTGTATCACCAACAGGAACTCAACGTCGCAGACGGCGCGTCAATCGGACGCCCGGTTTGAGAGTTATTGGAATTTTCGTCCCAGGGGCCCTGTTGGTTTTTAAGGAAAAACCAACCCGACCGTACTCCCCCTGCGTCCAAACCTCGGGCGAAGTATGCCAATGTATCTGTCTCACCTAGAGGAAAATAACAAAGTTGACGGCATGTCAATCGGACATCCGAATCTCAAGATATGAGCGTTTCCGCTCCGAGGGCCCGGTTGGTTTCGTGTACGAACCAACCCGGCTGAACCCAAAGTATTCCAAAACCTTGAGTGTGATATACTGAAACAACAGTCTCAATCCAAGGATCACATCACCTCTGACAGTGCGTCGTTCGGAGGCCCGTAGATCATGTTAGGAGGAAAAGACATAAAAGGTCCGGAAACGGGGGGTCTGGGCCCGGACAGACCCAGACCAACACCCCATGGATCGGCCCGAATCGGGTCGACCAGACCCGTGTCCGAGTCCGACCCGGTTAGGCATGACCCGGCCCGGCCTGGGTGCAACCCGGCCCGGCGGGTCCGCCCGACTCGGCTCCGCCGAGTGGAGGAACCGCGGGGCGGGCTGCCCCCGCAGGATGAGGTGTCGCGGCGCCGCGTGGGGCCACACTTGGTCAGCGGATGCGGCTTTGCTGTGTCCCGTGTGTCGCCTGACCCGCGCGGTCGCGGGTCTGGTCGGCCGCCGCCTCCGGCCGCCGGTGCGGCCGCGGCGGCGGCCCGCGCCGCCGGTGGATTCCGTGGGCCACCAGAGTCGCTTTGGTGGTCCGATTCCACTTCCGTCTATGCCATAGCTCTTTCCAGGTCCCATTCTTCACTGCCATGCCCTCAAATCGCTATTGAGGCCCCATTTGTCATCGTCTTCTATTTTGTGCACCAAGAACGAAAAAGTGTGGTGGGTTCGGACTTGTTCGGTAGTCCGCACCCACAGCGTTAGTGGTTTTAAAATATTACACAAAAAATGATTAACAAACATTGTGGGTATAAATCACAAATATTTTTAAGAATCAAACCCCTACCTCGTCGAAGTCGTCGAACATGCATTCTTCGCGGAATTGATCGTCGCGGAAGAAGAGGATCATCGTGTCGCGGAAGGGCATCAAATCGTCACGAAAGGGCGTCGCGTCGTCGCGGAATACGACGTCGTTTCGACGATCACCGTGGGGTAAAGAAAACACACGGATTTAATTTACACGAATTAAATTCATGTCAAGTACAAATTCCACAAAGTAATTTAAAAGATTTGAAAACTCCTACCTCAAACGAATGTTCGAAGATTTTTCGCGGAAGAAGGAATGTCGCAGAAGAACGTCGTAGGAGGAGAATCGTTGGCGTCACAGAACACGGCGTCGCATCATCGGTCTCTGAGGGTTCAGCGTTCTACATCGCCTTTCATCGAAGGACGACATTTTTCACGTTCTTCGCGTTCTTCGTGTGCTTCGCTTTCTTCACGTTCTTCGCGAAGTATGATAAAAGACTTAAGGTTTCTATCAAATCCTCTCAAAGAACAACACTGAAGAAGAAAAGTGTTGGTCTTATTTAATTACATGCAAAAAAAACGGAAATTCTAAGTTAAGTAACGAACCATTAATTTGATGAATTAATGGTACAACTTAACTGCCCAATTTAATAGGGGCATTTAGAATTTAAGAAAATACGTCGGTTGATATTATTTAAAAAGGGTTTTCGCGGGTGCGTTACTTAGGGGAAAAGAAACGGTGGGGCTCGTGCATGCCCCACCTCACAAATATCCTACCAAGAGGGTAGGATATTTTGGGTTCCACCCTATCCTCTTCAACTTAGCTTAAGTAGCTTAAAGTGGATTTACGTGTCTTTAAGAGAAATAAAATAAAGTTTGTCGTACCACATTATTTTATTTCATAACTTAAAGCCCAAAAATTAAAAACCACATCCGAGAAAACGCAACTCCGGAAGAGGCATTTCTAAGCAAAAAAACCAGCACTGCGATTCCATAGGTGCCCTCAGAATTCAATTCCGAGCACCGGTTCAAAAGTTAGAAAAACCCGCTCATTTTTTACTGAACGTACCCGAGCCAAACTTTGAAAAATGATTCTGGACACACCGGGCATCGGAATCAGGTGCCGTCAGAAACTGCGTTCTTGTAAAATTTCAAAGCAAATTAAGAAAAAAATTTCCTTGATATTTACGGGTCTTTACATCACTCCCATATCAGGGATTTACGTCCCAATAAAGATACATCATAAACTAGGGGAACAAATGTGGGTACTTAGTATACATCTAAGCCTCCCGCTCCCTAGTGCTCTCCTGTAGATTCCCGTGCAGCCATCTGATGCGCACAAGAGGAATCGACCGTCCACGTAGGACCAACTCATGTCGATCCTCGATCTCCACTGGGACCTTCGCAAATGTTGCCTCATCATCAAAGTCTAGCTCCCCATGGTCAATGATATGCGTCGGGTCGGGCATGTATCTCCTGAACTGAGATACGTGGAAGACGTCGTGCACCCAGTGCAACTAAGGTGGGAGAGCCAGGCGATAAGCCACTTCGCCGATCCTTCTGAGGACCTGGAATGGTCCGATGAAGCGTGGAGAAAACATTTCGCCTTGTCCAAATCTCCGTAATCGACGTCGAGGTGAGACATGCAAGAAGACATGGTCGCCATCCTCGAACTCTAGTGGTCTTCACCTCCTGTTAGCGTAAGACTTCGGCCATCTATGAGTTGTCCTCATCCGCTCCTGGATGACCTGGACCTTCTCTATCGTGGCCCGGACCATCTCTGGTCCCACAAGGGCTGACTCCCCAGGGTCTGTCCAGCACAAAGGAGATCTGCAAGGTCTGTCGTACATCACCTCGTATGGTGCCATCCCGATGGTGGAGTGGTAGTTATTTTTGTACGCAAACTCCACCAAGGGTAAGTGGTCCTCCCAGCTACGACCAATGTCGAGGACACATTCGCGGAGCATGTCCTCGAGAGTCTGAATGGTCCTCTCCGTCTGATCATCCGTCTGAGGGTGAAAGGCAGTGCTCAAACGTAGATACCTCCCGAACGCCTCCTGCAACCCCTTCCAAAGCTGGGAAGTAAAGAGAGCATCTCGATCGGAGACGATAGATGATGGCACACCGTGAAGCTGTACAATCTCCTGAACATAGAGACTCCCCATGCTCTCCACTGAGCCCTGCTCTCTGATGGGTAAGAAGTGGGCCGACTTGGTGAGTCGCTCGACAATCACCCAGATGAAGTCATGACCTCTGGAAGTGCATGGAAGTCTAGTCACGGAGTCCATAGATATCCCATCCCACTTCCACTCCGGGACCACCAAGGGTTGTACCAAGCTTGCTGGTACCTGATGCTCTGCCTTCACCTGCTGGCAGGTGAGGCATCGTGAAACGAACTCTGCCACAGCCTTCTTCATGCCCAGCCACCAGTGCTGTCGTCTGAGGTCATGGTACATCTTTGCCACTCCAGGATGTACCGCCAAAGGAGAAGTGTGAAACTCTCTCATCACCTCCTCTCGTAAAGCGACTGGTACCAAGGTACATCCTATGAAAATAATGTCGTGCTCTACTCCAAAGGAGAAACCATCATGTTCTTGTTTTGAGGATATCTGTGCACGCTGCGTCTCACAGTCAGCGTCGCCACGCTGTGCCTCTCTGACCCGCTGCAGTAGTGGAGGAGTGACTGTGAGATGCTGAAGGAAGGCTGCTCCATCTCTATCCACGAAGGATATCTTCAAAGAGGCTAGCTGCTATGTCGCCTCCTCAAGTGTTGAATGCTTGTCCTCCTGCTGAGAGAATCGGCTACCACGTTCCCCTTCCTAGGAGTATAGACTATCTCAAAGTCATAGTCCTGGAGGAACTCGAGCCATCGCCGTTGTCTCAGGTTCAGGTCCTTCTGTGAGAAGATGTACCTCAGACTCTGGTGGTCAGAAAAGAATGTAAAGTGCTCACCCATCAGATAGTGTCGCCATGTCTTCAGAGCGAAGACCACTGCTACTAACTCCAGGTCAGGGGTAGCGTAGTTCTGCTCGTGCGACCTCAACTGACGTGATCCATAAGAGATTACTGCCCTCTCCTGCATCAGGACACATCTGATTCCTGTCCCTGATGCATCGCAGTAGACTACGTACCCTACACCCTCCTCAGGCAACCTCAAGATGGGTGCGCTGGTCAATCTCTGTCTCAGCTTCCGAAAGCTCTGCTGACATCTGTCTGACCACACAAAGGGTTCCCCCTTCTTCGTCTAAGCTGAGAGTGGTGCTAGAACATTTGAGAAGTCTGGAAAAAATATCTGATAGTATCCAGCTAGTCCCATGAAACTCCGCACCTCCGCCACGCTCCTGGGTAGCTCCCAAGCTAGCACTGCCTTGATCTTCGCGGGATCCACCGCAACTCCCACCTCAGAAATGACGTGTCCCCATAAGTGGACCTCACGTATCCAGAACTAACACTTCGAGAGCTTTCCATAAAGCGGGTTCTCTCGGAGTGTGTCTAGTATTACCCGTAAGTGGCATACATGCTCCTCCTCAGTCATCGAGTATATCAAAATGTCGTCGATGAATACCACGACAAATCGATCGAGGTATGGCTGAATGATCCTATTAATGGGGCCCATGAACACTACTGGAGCATTGGTTACACCGAAAGGCATAACCAGGAACTCATTGTGGCCATACCGACACCTGAAGGCTGTCTTCTGCACGTCCTCGTCTCGAACTCTGAGCTGATGATAGCCTGACCTAAGGTCTATCTTCGAGAACCACCGTGATCCCTTGATCTGATCGAAGAGGTCATCAATCCTCGGTAGCAGATACTTGTTCCTCAACATCACCTGGTTCAGGTGATGATAGTCGACACACAGTCGCAAGCTCCCATCCGCCTTCTTGGCGAACAATATCGGGGAAGCCCAGAGTGAAACACTGGGTCATATGAATCCCTTGCCCTACAAGTCCTCCAACTGTACCCGTAGCTCTCGAAGCTCAGCACGGGCCATCCGATATGCTGGATTGGATATCGGGGCTATCCCGGGGTACATATCAATATGAAAGTCAACCTCTCTGCGAGGAGGTAGTCCTGGAACATCGTCGGGAAAGACGTCCGCATACTGATCCACCACTGCAGGAAAACTAGGACTCCGCACGTCAGCTGCTCCTAGGATGAGGCTAGCCAACTGATGAGTGATGGGTTGTCCTCTCCTCTGCGAAAGTCCATCTTGTGCTGCGAAGGCTCCCTTCTCGCCGGTGAAGGTGAACCTGCTCCCGTCAGTGCGTACACATCGCACCTTGCGCCTAATACAGTCAATATGTGCATGGACTGTAGATAACCAATCCATTCCCATGATGACATCGTAAGGCCTCAACGCTGCTACAAGAAGATCCCAGCCGAAGCTCTCGCCTCTTAGAGTAAGATCACACATCCTGCACCAGTGCGTAATCGTCGAGTCTACTCTCGGAAGAGTCTCTAGCCGTAAGGATCGAGCCAACGACTCTGTCGAAATCTCCTAGCTCCAAACAAGGGCAGTGGCTATGAAAGAGTGACTCGCTCCTGTGTCTATAAGAACTACATAAAGGGTGGAATAGACACATATCATACCTCGAATCATCTCGAGAATGCTGTGGTCGTAGGCCTCCGCTGCCTGGAGTTGTGCCTGTCTCTTCCCACCATCTCCCTGTGGTCGGGGTGGACCTCCTGGTGGTGGTGGTGGTGGTAGAGCCTCAAAGCATCACCCACCACCTTCTGCTCGGCCATCTCTTCTGCCTCGTCAGCCTCCTCCCTACGGACCACCATGGTCGACCCTCTTCCTCTTCCTAGGTGGCCCCTCAACCATCTGCTGCTCCTCGGCACGATGGGTCGGGCAGTCACGAGCCATGTGACCCTGCCCGCCGCATGTGTATCACTGCCTGCCTCTCGAAAGACTAGCTCCATGTTGTGTGCCTAGCACTGCTGAGCCAGTGTCCTGAGGCCGTCTACATGAGAGTCTGGTTTGACGAGTCCCCTAGGTCATCTGTCGACTGCCTGCTGCGGAAGACTCTGCTACGTGCTGCCCCGCGACAGGTCTCCCCGCTGGAGAAGTCTCAGCAATAAAGCTCTCGATCAAAAGGGCTCGCACCAGTACTCCTGCCTGAGTCAGAATGCTGAGGGAGATCAGTGATTCCCTGATCTCGTGTCTCAATCTCTGCTCAAAGGTTAGGGCCCGGAAGAATGGGTCTCATACCATGTCGGTCGAGTAGCGCGAGAGATCGGTAAATCTCGCCGAGTACTGGGCGACCGTCAAGCTACCCTGCCGCAACTGAAGAAGCTCCTGGACGAGCACCGCACGGAGGGTGGCTGGGACGAACTCTGAGAGGAAGAGGCTCTCAAAGTTCGTCCAGAGAAGAGATTCCTCATCGTGCACCTCGAGCATCAAGCTCCACCATCGGGCCGCTGCTGCGTGCAGTAGGCTCGCTGCGAGGATCACCATGAGGTCTGTTGGTGTCCTAACTAGCCTGAAAACTCATACAACTGCCTCCAGCCAGTCCTCGACTTCCTTGGGGTCCGTCTCCCCGTGGAACCTGGGCGGTCGCTGGCGCTGAAACTCATGCAGTGCACTAGGGCGACGTGCATTGTCAGCGGCTGGGGCTGTAAGCATCGGTGGCTAGGCAGGTAGAGGTACCGCCGGTGCCTCAGCTGTCAAAGGGCCCTATACCGAGGCCTCGTCACTCGGCGGGCTATCATCACGTGAAACTCTCGGAACCCAAGCTGGCTACCGTCGTGGGTCCATCCTGAAGACGAAACAGGTGCGCCACGGTCATAACAGTATACCTGGTGAGCTGATACAAAAGTAATCACAAAGAAAACATGAAACACACATGCAATCAATTTCTTCGTGCATTAAGTCAGAAATCAGATGTCAGGGTCCTGGTGTACGGATACGTCGGCCGCCGCACCAACATTGGGCTCCCTGGACTGATAACCACACCCAATAAGCTTAACACTATTGCTTCACATAGAAGAAAGATCAGAGTATGCGGTAGAACCGAACTCCTCTGATAAAAATTTGTCACGACCCATCCTCGGGGCCCGTGTCGTGACTACCCCAAGCCCGCCTTCCATAGGCCAGGGGATGGCGACAAGCACCAAGGCATAAATCACGGTAAAGGGAAGGCATTGCCATTGTAATGTAAACAAGCACCATAGAGTAAGCAAGTGGAAAAAGTAAATACTAAGAAAAAACTGGTACAACAGTAAGCGTGGAAAAGGTAAAGGGGCCGGAAATACAAGCCCAACTGTAAAGTACAACTGAAAGGGGAAAAACTGCAACTGAAAGTAAAATCCGCAGCATCGAGCTGTCTTCTGGAAGTCCCACCTGAAGGGTGAGTACAGAAAGCCTCCACTGCACCTCAGGTCCAACCGACCGCTCCGAGTACGTCCCGCCCAGTGGTCCACCTCCACGTACTGTCCTGCTCCGCAAGCCTCCACCACAAACAGCGATGTCCATCGTCTGTAACCAATACAGCATAGTGCTGGCATATCCCATGCATGGGTGAGTATATGCTACTCAGTTGGGACCCCAAGACCCCTGATGGTCTCCCAGAATCCACAAAGGATAATCCCCAAAGGAAAGATACAATCCCGAAGTAACATCCGACACTGCTTAGGTATATTCCCATACATATACCTAAGTCATCAATTCTCACTCGGCTCCAACATCCGAGCTCATGTACAACCCAGTCCACACCGGAAAGCAAAATGTAAATCCACACAGGATAGCACAACACAATCCACAAAGGAAATCAAAACAGGATTTCAGCTCACACATGTATACTTCTTGTATGATGATATAGATGACCAGGTATTTCTACTGATTCATCTAAGTCGTCGGACCCACAAAGTATCGATAGGTACTAACCTCTAAAATGACCCACAAAGGTTCGATAGGTAACTAACCCCCGCAATGACCCACAAAGGATCTGACCCACACAGGATCGATAGGTAACTAACCTCCGCAAAGACCCACACAAGATCAGACCCACTCAGGATCTGTAGGCGCTGGCCCACACAGGACCGGTGAGCACTGACCCACACAGGATCAGACCCACAATGGATCGGTAGCATTGACCCACAAGGATCGCTGAGTGCTGTAGTCGTCGTCGTCGAATCCACTGAGGATCTTTGTACAGTCGTCGTCGTCACAGTAACAGTCACAACCAGCTCTAGGGTTCCCACACACAACAAGCTCTTTCGGGAGGGTCCGCCCCATGAGCCGAGAGGCTGATACATCAACTGACACATAGTCCAGAGTTTATGTATCCAAAAGTTCTGTATCACCAATAGGAACTCAACGTCACAGACGGCGCGTCAATTGGACGCCCGGTCTGAGAGTTATTGGCTTTTTCGTCCTAGGGGCCCGGTTGGTTTTTAAGGAAAAACCAACCCAACCGTACTCCACCTGCATCCAAAACTCGGGCGGAGTATTCCAAAGGATCCGTCTCACTTATAGGAAAACAACAAAGTTGATGGCACGTCAATCGGAAGTCCGAAACTCAAGATATGAGTGTTTCCTCTCCGAGGGCCCAGTTGGTTTCGTGTACGGACCAACCCGGCTGAATGCAAAGTTTTCCGAAACCTTGAGTGTGATATACTGAAACGACCATCTTGATCCAATGATCACATCACCGCTAACAGAACATCGTTCGGAGTCTCATAGCTCATGTTATGAGAAAAATACCGAAACGGTCTAGAAACGGGGGGTCTGGGCCAGGGCCGACCCAGCCCAACCCCCCCTGGGTCGGCCCAAACTGGGTAGACCTGACCAGGGTCCGGGTCAGACCCATTTGGGCGCGAACCGGTCTGGCCGGGAAGCCCAGCCCGGCCTCGGCGCGAACCGTCCCAGTGGGCCGGCCCGGCTCGGCTCGGTCGTGCGGCCGAGCGGAGGAACTGCGGGGCGCGCTGCCCCCGCGGGATGAGGTGTCGCGGCCCCGCGTGGGGCCGCGCTTGGTCAGCGGACGCGGCTTTTCCGTGTCCCGTGTGTCACCGGACCCGCGCCGTCACGGGTCTGGTTGGCGGCCGCCACCGTGGCTTCAGCCGTGGCGGCTACATCCGGCGGCGTGTCGGGGCGCCGCTGCCTCCGGCCGCCGGTGGATTCCACGTGCCACCGGAGTTTCTCCGGTGGTCCGATTCCACTTCTTTCTACATCGTAGCTCCTCCCGAGTCCCATTCTTCACTTTCAGGACCTCAAATCGCCATTGTGGCCCCATTTGTCATCGTCCGCCGTTTTGCACACCAAGAACGAAAAAGTGAGGTGGGTTCGGACTTGTTCGTTACTCTGCACCCACCGCATTAGCGGTTTTAAAATAAATCACAACGATTTTTAAGAATCAAACCCCTACCTCATCGAATTCTTCGAACGTGCATTCTTCGCGGAATTGATCGTCGTGGAAGAAGAGGATCGTCGCGTCGCGGAAGGGCGTCACGTCGTCGCGGAAGGGCATCGCGTCGTCACAGAATACAGTGTCGCGTCGACGATCTCCGAGGGGTAAAGAAAACACACGGATTTAATTTACATGAATTAAATCAATGTCAAGTACAAATTCCACAAAGGAATTTAAAAGATTCGCAAACTCCTACCTCAAACGGATGTTCGAAGATTTGTCATGGAAGAAAGAACGTCGCAGAAGAACATCGCAGGAGGAGAATCATTGGCGTTGCGGAACACAGCGTTGCGTCGTCGATCTCTGAGGGTTCAGCGTTCTTCGTCGCCTTTCGTCGAAGGCCAGCGTTCTTCGCTTTATTCACATTCATTGTGTTCTTTGCGTTCTTCATGAAGGAGGATAAAAGACTTAAGGTTTCTGTCAAATCCTCTAAACGAACAACACTCAAGAAGAAAAGTGTTGGTCTTATTTTATTACATGCCAACAAAAGAAAATTCTAAGTTAAGTAACAAACCAATATTTTGATGAATTAATGGTACATCTTAACTGCCCAATTTAATAGGGGCATTTAGAATTTAAGAAAACGCATCGGTTGACCTTATTTAAAAATGGTTTTCGCGGGTGCGTTACTTAGGGGAAAAGAAATGGTGGGACTCATGTGGGCCCCACCTCACAAATATCCTACGAAGAGGGTAGGATATTTTGGGTTCCACCCTATCTGCTTCAACATTGCTTAAGCAGCTTAAAGTTACTTTAAGTGGCTTTAAGAGAAATAAAATAAAGTTTTTCGTACCACATTATTTTATTTCTTAACTTAACGCCCAAAAATTAAAAACCAACCTGAAAAAACGCAACTCTGAAAGAGGCGTTTCTAAGAAAAAACTGGTGCTGCGATTCCTTCAGTGCCCTCAGAATTCAATTCTGAGCACCGGTTCAAAACATAGAAAAACTCGCTCGTTCGTTCACTGAACGTGTAACAACCTGATATTTATAAGATACATTCATTTTAATTTCATTCATATCTTCTGTTGTACGATACACCAAGATTACCTTGCGCTATAAACAACACCGTATTATCTTGTAGTATACGCAACGCTATTCTTGGATTCTGTTACACACAATTTCAAGTTCGTTTTATAATAGTCATTCTACGCAACATTGAGTGTGTTTATATATATATATATATTCAATGTATAAATGAAATATGGTTGGATTCTATTATACGAAACAATGAAGGATTCTTGCACAACACGCAACCCTGACTTGGCTTGCATTACACGCAATCACGACCTTCCTCGATAGCGTGTGTTGTACGCAATACCAGGTTTTACTAAACAACGATATATTATTATGAACTAGCCGTTATGAGTAGTATTAATTAAAATTTGAATTTTATAACATTATTATGCATCTTATACATTTTCTAGAACGTGTTAAGAGAACAAAATAATTTTTTCAGGTAAAATTAGTATTTTTCAAAAAATGCAGTTTCACCGCCTTTTAATGGCGCACAAACATTAAATCTAGTTTTTGACAAGTTTATAAGTTCAATTTGACAAAATAAAACTCTTATTTAAAATAATGATATAAAAATTTACTTTGGATAAATTTTTCATATTATTCTGATAACTTTCATATTTTAATGAATAGTAAAAACACACTATATTTTAATTAAAAACAAATTTTTTCATCGTAATAAATTATGTGGTTAAATAATAATAATAAATTGTTTAAATGTATAAATAGAATATATTTTTACCATTTAATATAATTTATGTCATTATCCTTGATTTTACATTGAATTCGTAGGTTAAATAAATTCAATCTTTGGCAATGTTTTAACTTTTAAAACATGTTTGCTTAAACAACAGGATTAATTTTAAATTAATTACTGCAACTTCTGTGTTTTGAATTTTGAAAAATGGATTCCATATTTGGAATCCGTGTGTCCAAATTATATTAATAGGTTACTTTTATTTTTTTGATATTATGAATAGTAACTAAGGTAATTTTTTTTATTTACTACGGTTAAAGGTAAATAGGGTTATTCAAGGTTAAACGAATATTATAATAATTCAAAATTTCCTTGACATTTGTCCTAAAATTATTGTATGAGTAGTGGCCGACCATGGTCATCCTTTGGTCGATTTTGGGACCCCATGGAGCCACTCATGAAAGACAATGACACATTAGATTAATTAATTTAATGTAAAGACAAAATTGACTTTAACAAAACTCTTTTAGTAATTAATTTTTATAAGGGATTATATAAGTTATATTTTAGACTATAAATATTATTTGGAAATCTAAAAAGATTCCCTACATCATGGTATTTTTTTCATAATTTTTAGACATCAAATGAATTTAATTATTTATGACAGAATAATGGTGTAGTGTTTAACTCATTAATAAATGATTAAACTAAATAAGATTAAAATTATTAAAATATCATCCAAAACGTGTCCAATTCCTATTGGATGATTTTATTTTGAATATGAGTCATCTTATCTTCGGCATTAATTTGTTTTGGACCTCTTGAAACTGAAGATAAGTTTATAATAAAATAATGTTTTCACAATTTCCTAAAGATCCCCTCCACTCCGTTATAAAAGGAGACCACTTCTATGCAATTAATCACATCTCTCAAGCCTTTTGGCTCGTCCAAACTCTGCCAAACTAAGCTCCCTACATCCCTATACTCCCCATTGAAGCCTTACATTAGGCGGAAGACTCTCCAAGAAGTCCTTTTGGTTCAATCCAAAGGAAGTTACCAAAATTAAAGGTAATAGTTTCTCTTAAGTTGTTTTCTTTTATTCTACTTCTCCAACCCATAAACTCTTATTAATCCTTTAATTTGTAACAAAACCAATATCATATATATACTATTATGTTTTCATGATATGTATTCAAACTACACTTACACACACCTCCATCTAATGGATGAGGAACATAATGTTTCTGTGATGGCAAACTAACGCATCACGAAACAATGATTGTTCGATTTTCTCCTACCACCTCTCATGGCGGCCATTATGATGACACTGTATTTATATATAATATATATTATTTTTATGATTAGTTATTCTTATTTACTACCTAATTATATCAAGCCTTTACAGTTTCCATATTCGGTAAATATGATAATCTCATTTGAGGAAGTGCGGACTACCACCCCCTCAAAGTGATGTGATTCGGTAATACCATATGTGGGATGTATAAAGGATGTGGTTGATGATATTATATATTATATTATACTGGAATTATAATATACCTCTGTATAATTATGTTTTAATTCCATTAAAATAAGAAATAGAAATGAAAGTAGCGTTCATGCGTACGTACAACTTACCGTCTCCATGAACGGTGTGTTTCATTTCTTACCTCTATATGTTATGTACTATTATAAATTCTTGTATATTCTTGATATATAAGGAATTTATTTGATATAAAAATCATGATTTACATTTTTAGGTAAGTAAGTCATGATATAAGTAATAATAACATCAAGAACAACAAGTCCAAACACGTACGATAAATAAGATTATTTTACCCAAAACCCTACTTTAACATTAATTTACATAAGAATGGGTAATGTAAAGTCATAAGTGAACCATATATGATATCATAACAATGAATATGATTCTTTAATAAGTCAATGACATTATTTAAATCATTATATAGATGGTTCAGACACTTATGAATAAAATTGGACCTAAGGTAAGGGAAAATATAACAATCTCATTTTTAACTGAGATTGTTTATACTTTGGTATTTACTGTGGTGTATTTTATCATCCACATCCATGCTTCCTCAATATGTAATATTTATATCCTTCTAAAATAGTTTATATCCAATTTTACCCTTCGGAGAGTATTTAGTAAAAGATATGAAAGGAATCTTTTGTCATTTTTCATACGAGGTACTTTTTGACTTTTCCGACAAAAGTACGAAGAATGTTTTTTTAACTTATACGGCATGAATGGATTTTTAAAACATTATTTCCAAGAAGCTTCCGTTACATGTTTTCATGTTTATTTTTATTCAACTTCTTTTAGTTTATAATTGTACGCCATGTTATGAAAGGAAAAGTGTTTTTGATGCAGAAAGGATATTTTCCTCAAGAATGGAGTTCAAGTGTTTTATCAAAATTATTTTCCATCTAAGATAATAAAGGGTTCTGTTTTTATCCCTATTATTACATTGATTTGATTATGTTATGATGGAATTATATTTTTATGAATTCCTTTATCTTATATGAATTGTTTTATGATGTCATGTTGTTTAAGAATCCCATTTTTATTACATGGGTTATGCAATGATGTATGATTTATGATCTTGTGGCGCACATAAGAATGGTATCATTATGAGATGGGTGGGACCTATATCTCCCTCCAATGCATTGGGTAAATATTTTATATCTCATGAGATAGACATGGCTGGAATGGTAGGTCATACTGGTTCAGTGAAACAGGGCTGAAATGAGGAATGAACTCGATTCGGAAAAGGACTTTGTCCACTAAGATAGTCTGGGCAATGAGTATTGACTAACAAGAAATGATTCTCTATGATTATGTGTGTATGCCACCAAGTTTCATGTTTTATGTTATGATTATTTGGATTCCATTTCACTACTATTATTTATCCCATGTTATGAAATTATGCTCTATTTTGCAGGTTAAGATTTCCAAAAGTTATGTTCTTATGAATATGATGTGATTGATATTTATTTTGTTTACCCTTACTGAGCATTTGAGCTCATCCTTTTGTATTTTCTTTTTCCCCATGATATAAAGAAAGGTTTTAGGTAAAAAAAGGGAAGATCTTTAAGGGAGATGTTGATGATCTTTCACCACGATTAGAAGATTATGTTCCAAGTTTCCAAAGACACTAAACTATTACGGAACTTGTTTGTCTATTTTTGTAATGTATTAAGTATTCCGCAAAAGTAATGTAATGTTCATGTACGTTAGGCTTCAGGTCTCTACAGTTGGTATCAGAGGAAAGGTTTAGTCAGCCTTTGGAAACAAGGATGTGAGAACTTTAGTGAGATCCCTAGAGATATTTCTAAGGTATGTCTAGGGATGTCCCTAATGTTTAGTATAAGTATAGGTTGTAGTACTAGAATTACGGTAACCTAAGATGTTAGATATTGAGGGTACTCCCCCATTACTAGGTTGTTTTCTCTAGCATGATTTTTCCTTTCACAGAATTCTTTTTGTGTTTTAGTTAATGGAGGTAACCAGAAGGAATTCTGTTAACATTGAATCCAATGGACAAATTGGTGACTATGAGCAACAAAACTCTGTAATGCCTAGAGAGAAAGATATTGTGATTATGTTGAATCATTCATCGCGATATATGATTAACAAGGTGAAATTTAGTGGTATGCCTAATTCATCAAATAATAGGAAGATCGACTATTATGCATGTTCGCATGTTGAGGAGCATAAAGAAAGGAAGATTGAGATTTCTAAAGAAGGGAAGAAGCACCTTGAGGAATACCTCAAATGGAGGGACCGATGTTATCTGTGTGGAGAAAAGGGTTATATAGTGACAGACTGTTATGGAGATCAATGTATTATTTGTGGAGAACATGGGCATTACCCAACTCAATGCCCTGACCTAAAAAGTTACTTCTAAATCAAGGAAGGACTTATTCCAGGACAATCATTGAAGAGGATGGATTGAATTTTATATGTATTGGTATTCAATAATAATGTTGTTTAGGTACTTTTATTGTGTATTGTAATAATTTTGTGTTAGTCTATAGTGGTTTTCAAAAATTTTAAGGTACCGGTAACGAAGAAAAGTGATTCAAATATTTTGGAAAGCAGATGATATGAGCATAATGAAGGGATAAGGAGAAAATGAAATGTTTGACAGTATTCATGAGCTCATGATTGATATAAGGACTAAGTGATATCATGCTTTTAGTATATATAATTTTTAGGATTTTGGTATGTGGAAAGTGTTAACTTTTAAATACATTAATATTTTCACTAAGGTTCAATGGGTATTCATTCTTCAAGAGAATAAATGATTAAGGTATTAAAAAATATATATCTTATGATATATGTGGGATAAATGATGGCATTCATGTGATTGTTATGTGACATTTAAATAATCATTTTCCTTATACTATGAGCTTGGACCAAAGTATTTTAGATAATCCTAAAGATTGGAATGGATTATGTTGGACATAAGTTAGTATTGTTTAAGGATATAACTTTTTTTCGATATTATGGATGGGATGTTATAGTAATGTAGTTTTAGAAAAAGGACAACCTGCAGGATGGGCGACAACCCATCGCATTGGACAAGGTTGTGGGAATCAAACCAACAGCCGAAGTGCGACTGGCCTTTATCTCCTACCACTGGCCTACAGGAAGTCCCTGTTTAGTAGAAACTAGTTTTATTATATTAAGCAGTATGATATATGAATTATAAGTCCATTTTAGGAACCATATTTGATTAATCTCACTGTAGATGGACTTATGAATTTTTTTGATAACTTTTCTAACCTTTTGTTTGAGACAGATGGAATGACCCATCATTCTATCACATGATCTGCTAAAACATCACGAATGACAAATTCAACTTCATTTCATTAAGAGATGAAGTGGAAATTGTCCAAAGAATGACCAATGGTGAGACTATACCAAAATCATGAAAGTATTTCTTCCAATTCCAATTTCATCATCTTTAGAGAAATAATCTTGAGAACCAAAAATGTTGTCCTAGTGCCTTTATATCCAATGAGTCAGATGGTACCTTAGATAATCACAAATTTATGGCTTTGGGATTGTTGGCTTTTTCCTAGCCATGTTCTCTACCACTCTCTATTAGAACATGATGGTTATATTTCTCTTCCATATCCATATTTTCACCAATGTTATCCTATATTGAATCCCAGTGATGAGTTAATTTGGGTAACCGTTATATTTCATACTTTATTTTTTAAAGTTTAGTTTTGGTATTTCTTTTTACGATGTGGGTTTCTATGAATAGTAAATGATTTATAACCCCGACGAATTTCTAGGGAGAAATTCATTTTAAGGGGGGTATAATGTAACAACCCGGGATTTATAAGATACATTCTTGTTAATTTCATTCATATATTCTGTTGTATGATACAACAAGATTACCTTGAACTATACGCAACACCGTATTAGCTTGCAGTATACGCAACACTATTCTTGGATCGTGTTACACATAGTTTCAAGTTCATTTTATAATAGTAATTCTATGCAACATTGAGTGTGTTTATATATATATATATATATATATATATATATATTCAATGTATAAATGAAATATGGTTGGATTCTGTTATACGAAACAACGAAGGATTCTTGCACAACACACAACCCTGACTTGGCTTGCATTACACGCAATCACGACCTTCCTCGATAGCGTGTGTTGTACGCAATACCAGGTTTTACTAAACAACGAGATATTATTATAATATTATTACTAACTAGCCGTTATGAATAGTATTAACTAAAATTTGAATTTTATAACATTATTATTCATCTTATACATTTTCTAGAACATGTTAAGAGAACAAAATAATTTTTTCGGGTAAAATAAGTATTTTTAAAAAAATGCAGTTTTACCACCTTTTAATGGAGCACCCACATTAAATATAGTTTTTGACAAGTTTATAAGTTCAATTTTACAAAATAATATTCTTCTTTAGAATCAAGATATAAAAATTTAATTTGGATAAATTTTTCATATTATTCTGATAACTTTCATATTTTAATGAATAGTAAAAACACGCTATATTTTAATTAAAAACAACTTTTTCATCTTAATAAATTATGTGGTTAAATAATAATATTTAATGGTTTAAAATTATAAATTGAATATATTTTTACCATTTAATATAATTTATGTCATTAGCCGTGATTTTACATTGAATTCGTAGGTTAAATAAATTCAATCTTTGGCAGTGTTTTAACTTTTAAAACCTATTTGCTTAAACAACGGGATTAATTTTAAATTAATTACTTCAACTTCTGTGTTTTGAATTTTGAAAAATGGATTACATATTTGTAATAAGTGGGTTCAAATTATGTTAATATGTTACTTTTATTTTTTTTGATATTACGAATAGTAACTATGGTATTTTTTTTTACTACGGTTAAAGGTAAATAGGGTAATTCAAGGTTAAATGAAAATTATAATAATTCAAAATTACCTTGACACTTGTCCTAACCTTATTGGATTAGTAGTGGACGATCATGGGCATCCTTGGGTTGATTTTGGGACCCCATGGAGCGACTTATGAAAGACAATGACACATTAGATTAATTAATTTAATGTAAAGACAAAATTGACTTTAACAAAACTCTTTTAGTAATTAATTTTTATAAGGGGTTATATAAGTTATATTTTCCACTATAAATATTATTTGGAAGTCTAAAAATATTCCCTACATCATGGTATTTGTTTCATAATTTTTATACATAAAATGAATTAAATTATTTATGACACAATAATGATGTAGTGTTTAACTCATTAATAAATGATCTAAATAAATAAGATTAAAATGATTAAAATATCATCCAAAACCTGTCCAAAACCTATTGGATGATTTTATTTATAATATGAGTCATCTTATATTCGGCATTAATTTGTTTTGGACCTCTGGAAACCTAAGATAAGTTTATAATAAAATAATGTTTTCACGCTTTCCAAAAGAGCCCCTCCACTCCCTTATAAAAGGAGACCACTTCTATGCAATTCATCACACATCTCAAGACTTTTGGCTCATCCAAACTCTGCCCAAATAAACTCCGTACATCCTTAACCTCCCCCTTGAAGCCTTAAATTGGGCATAAGACTCTCCAAGAAGACTTTTTGGTTCATACCAAAGGAAGTTACCAAAATTAAAGGGAACAGTTTCTCTTAAGATGTTTTCTTTTATTCTACTTCTCCAACCCCTAAACTCTTTTTAATCATTTATTTTGTAACCACACCAATATCCTAAATATACTAAGATGTTTTTATGAGAAGTATTCAAACTAAACTTACACACACCTCCATCTAATGGATGAAGAACATAATGTTTCTGTGATGGAAAAATAACGCCTCACGAAACGATGATTGTTCGATTTTCTCCTACCACCTCTCATGGTGGCCATTATGATGACACTGTATTTATATATAATATATATTATGTTTAAGATTTAATTATTCTCATTTACTACCTAATTATATCAAGCCTTTACAGTTTCCATAGTCGGTAAATACGATAATCTCACTTGAGGAAGTGCGGACTACCGCCCCATCAAAGTGTTGTGATTCGTTAATACCTTATGTGGGATGTATAAAGGATGTGGTTAATGATATTATATATGATATTATACTGGAATTATAATATAACTATGTATCATTATCTTTTAATTCCATTAAAATATGAAATAGAAACGAAAGTAGCGTTCATGCGTACGTACGGATTACCGTCTCCATGAACGGTGCGTTTCATTTCTTACCTCCATATGTTATGTACTATTATAAATTCTTGTATATTCTGGATATATACTGAATGTATTTGATATATAAATCATGATTTAAATTTTTTAGGTATGTAAATCATGATATAATTAATAATCACATCAAGAACAACAAGTCCAAACACGTACGATAAATAAGATTATTTTACCCAAAACCCTACTTTAACATTAATTTTCATAACAATGGGTAATATAAAGTCATAAGTGGACCATATATGATATCATAAAAATGAATATTCTTCTTTAATAATTCAATGAAATTATTTAAATCAGTATACAGGAGGTTCGGACACTTACGAAGAAAATTGGCCCTAAGGTAAGGGAAAATATCATAATCTCATTTTTATCCAAGATTGTTTAAACATTGGTATTTAGTGTGGTGTATTTTATCATCCACATCCATGTTTCCTCAATATGTAATATTTATATCTTTCTACAATATTTTATATCCAATTTTACCCTTCGGATAGTTTTTAGTAAAAGATATGAAAGGAATCTTTTGTTGTTTTTCGTACGAGGTACTTTTTGACTTTTCCGAAAAAAGTACGAAGAATGTTTTTTTATCTTATACAACATGAATGGATTTTTTATAAATTATTTACAAGAAGCTTACTTTACATGTTATCAAGTTTATTTCTAATCAACTTCTTTAATTTTATAATTTTACGACATGTTAAGAAAGGAAAAGTGTTTTTGAAGCAGAAAGGAAATTTTCCTTAAGAATGGAGTTCAAGTGGTTTATCAAAAACAATTTCCATCTAAGATAATAAAGGGTTCTATTTTTATCCATATTATTAAATTTATTTGATTATTTTATGATCTAATTATATTTTTATTAATTCCTTTTTCTTATATGAATTGTTTTATGATGTCATATTGTTTAAGAATCCCATTTTTATTACATGGGTTATGCAATGATGTATGATTTATGATCCTGTGGAACAGATAAGAATGGTATCATTATGAGATGGGTGGGACCTATATCTCCCTCCAATTCATTGCGTAAAGATTTTATATCTCATGAGATAGACATGGCTGGAACGGTAGGTTATACCGGTTCAGTGAAACAGGACTGAAATGAGGAATGAACTCGATTCAGAAATGGACTTTGTCCACTAAGATAGTCTTGGAAATGAGTCTTGACTAACAAGAAATGATTCTCTATGATTATGTGTGTATTCCACCATGTTTTATGTTTTATGTTATGATTATTTGGATTCCATTTCACTATTATGATTTATCCCATGTTAATAAATTATGCTCTCTTTTACAGGTTAAGATTTCCAGAAGTTATGTTCTTATGAATATGATGTGATTGATATTTCTTTTGTTTACCCTTACTGAGCATTTGAGATCACCATTTTGTGTTTTCTTTTCCCCAGGATATAAAGAAAGGTTTTAGGTAAAAAAAATGGAAGATCTTTAAGGGTGATGTTGAAGATCTTTCACAAAGATTAGAAGATTACGTTCCATGTTTCCAAAAACACTAAACTATTATGCTCCTTGTGTGTCTATTTCTGTTATGTATTAAGTATTCCGCAAAAGTAATGTAATGTTCATGTACGTCAGGCTTCGGGTCTCTACAGAACGTACCCGAGACAAACTTAGAAAAATGATTCTGGGCACACCGGGCCTCGGAATTAGGTGACATTAGAAACTGCGTTCTTATAAAATTTCAAAGAAAATTAAGAAAAAAAATTTCCTTGAAATTTATGGGTCTTTACAGTTTGGGAAATTTATCCCGCATAGTAAACCCTTGTTCTTATTCTTCTTCTTAAATCAACAATGTTTATATAATAATCACAATAAATATAATAATCTTATTTTATAACTTCTATTATCTATCCACAATCTACATCAACACATGAAAAAATGTATCATTCGGTGTAAGATTAATGTGGGAACATGGAGTCCAAATATTAAGATCAGGTGTGTAATTCATAAATTATGATACCAAAAAAATTACTGTGCATAATGTAAAATCATGGAGGAAAATCAATCTAATAATCTATATCACCAATCTCTTCAAGTATTTCAAATGATTCATTGTACCAAGTATCAGATTTTATTTTCTTACCAAAATATCGATGTACAAGACATTGAGAGACTTTTATGAATACATGATCGCCTGCATCAACTTATAATGGTCGACCATGTGAATCCAAATTATATTTTTATTCAATAAATTTCATATTTACATTTTTAACTTATCACCTATTTTTTCTCACTTTTCTCTTGAAAAACACTTGGTCCCACCAATAAAGATTCTTTTTCCTATACTCAATAATGTGGATATTGAAAATCACATTTATTCAATGAATTAAAAGGATATATATGTATCATGGTGAGATAAATATAATTTTATGATAACTACACTAATGGTATGTGATCCTTTCATGAGCATTTTTAATCATTCATATATTCTCTGACCATGTCTTCTAATGATTGAATCGTCCATTATGATTTTCAATCCATTTGTGCATGAGAATACATGATCATGGTTAATAGGGTATAAAAATCATACTGTAAAGACCCCCAATACTGGAGGTAAAATGTGGATCTCAATAAAATAAGAATGAAATAGGTATTCCAGATAATTTTATATATCTGAAATATAGGGTCTTCCTAGTCTTCCGCCATATTGAATTAATGAATTGGGATGAAGTGATCTAGCATTGTGACCTAATCCCTAATCACCCATATGGAATCATCATTCTTAATTTTATAGGAAATTTTTTAATAAAATACATAGTTATGTGATATTATATCTAAATAGGGATATGTAAATATCACAACAAAAAAACAGATAAATGGTACCAAGACATTATTTTTTGAAAAGAAAGGAATCATCAGACATACTTTCCCACATTACATTATATGATATCCCATTATAAATAAGTTAGGAATACCTTATGAATATTGTAAATTTGAGGATCAATATCTCTTCTAAGTTTTTGATTTTAGGGAATGTGGTATTCTGGAAAAGGTATCATAAAAACCATATAATCATGAAAAACAAACACAAAATTTATCATGTTGTTTTCACTCATCCATGGTCTCCCCAACACTATGTTTTTATGAAATGGTTAGTACATCAAGATCAAAACATTGAGAATCAATGACTTGTTTAACCAAGTACAAAATTTGGGTCACTTGATAATATGTAAATGAATTCCCCTTTACAAGTTTATATAAAAATTCAATTTCAATTATTTATAGGTATTCCATACAGCACCTCTGTCAGAAGATTGATTATCATTGTGAAATGATGCATTTCAATATTCTATGGTCTGCATGCATAGTGAATTTACCACTAAAGAGATGATAAATAGATTTTTTTAATCATGAACTTCTATAGTGAATTTAAATTCAAGTGTTGGATAATTCAAATAAGGAATATTAAACTATTATCTTCAATAAGAAACAATATGATCTCCATACTGGAGAACACAATTGAGTCTGGATCGAAATGTTTAAAAATAAAACACATTTTTTACCACCTTCTGAAAAACAATTCGATTGATGTTATCCTTGATTTAATCTCGAAAAATAATTATTTAAAATCATTAATCCAATAGAAATGAGTTCCATTTCATGTACGTACTTTCATCCATGTTGTGAATCGTAATAAGTCTTGACCAAGGAAACAATAGTAACCTGATATTCCGAGAAAGCTACATATCTCAATTTTGATCATCAATACTATAAAGAATAAGTTTTTTATAATTTATGGATATATTCAATTAGAAATTACATCAATAAAGAATCATAATTCTTGTATCTATAAATGATTCTCAAATAAATTTTCATATAATTTTTCTACATGAAAAATACACTAGAAAATATCTAATTGTTTTATACATTCTATATGAGTAGAAAAACACAATATAATTTCTTCCAAAAATACAATTACAAAGGATTCATGGTATCACTAGAATATATGATTTGTTAATGTCATGAAAACTATTGGTTCATTTTTTAGATAGAAGGGAATGAAAATATATTCATAATTTCCATAATGACTCATGAAATCTATCTTTGATATGTACTCTTTAATAACAAGGTGTTAGTGAAAACCAGAGTATATATAAATATTATAGAGTCATTGGGATACCATTAAAATTTCAAAAAAGTAATTAATAAATGGTAGTGGTTATTAAATTTTTATTGTATCATCATTTAGTTTATGCTAATCTATAGGGTCATAACAAACAATTTACCTTCTTGAAAAAAATAACTGGAACAAACGATTGTGGTGTACTCTATGTTGCAAACCCTTTATATTCTATTTAGTCAAATTGTCTCCTCAAAACCTTCAATTTAATTTGTACCATTATATATGATGGATGTGAAAATGTATTTTCATTGAATGGATATCAGTCAAATATTCCAGTTCATGTTCAATTGGAATACATGTTAATGTTTCATGTAAGAAGTCTCGATATCGATCCAATGTGGTGGAAAAATTTCTTACCTCTATTATATGATTAGTCCTTAAATTGACCACCTATAATAACTAGTAAAAAGTTCCAAATTTTTTTAATGATATATCTTCTACATCATTGAAAAATCTATCACGTTAAAGAAGATTTAATATCCCATAAAGTGTTGGTCACATAACTCATCACACATAAAATTGAAAATGAAATTAGAAATGAAATAACTAATTCATTACCATTATCAATTCATGTACACTATTGTCTAGAAAATTAAATCATACGGGACCGAAAATATTTTTATAGAATATGATGTACACTTAAATCTTTTTCACTCAAGCTATCTAAGATTGGTCTAGATACTCATTGGGTGTGTAATAATGTCAATATGAAACCCCATTTGATCAAAAAAAAATTTAAGTAATAAATATTAGCATGAATCAGTATCAAATTGAAATTTCATAAATGTTATGTTAGTCAGAATAGTACATCATATAATCGAAGGACCTAAATGGGATTTTATGATCACTAGTTTGACACAATAATACTATAAACCATTTCCCCCATTATCATCAATTTAATGTTCTTATATCATTACATGTGGAGTCATGGGTTCCAAAAATGACCTTATTTTCCTCAGTTTTACCGATTATAATTTTTCAAGGGTGACATTCCCATTAATGTATAAGTTTTATAAGAGACATGATATGTTTCCCAACACTAAATTTAGTGTTATATGATAGTAATGATGGAGATTTACCATCTTATTACTATATTGAAAATTTCTAGGTTGTGTCATAAAATATATATTTATATGATAAAGTTAACCACATTGGAAAAATATTGGTATAATTTTTAGTTATGGAAGAAAGTTAATTGAATTTGTGTTCTTATTCTAATATGTCGAATAACCATGGTTGTATGTTTCCAACTTCTTCTTGTTCCCAAAATTAGAGATCCCACCTAAAATCATGAAGGAAAATGTAATTAAAACAAGATGATTTCAATTAATATCCCAATTCACCACTATTTATCTATTAAACATCATTTTATAGTCAATAATACATATGGAATCTATTTTAGAAAAAATATCTAATCGTATTTCTTCCACCAAGATGCAATCCTTAAACGATGTACACATAATACCATCTAGCAAAAAAAGAGCTATGTTCATAAACAAAGTTTCATACTATTCCATGGATTTATTCACTTTATTTAGCCAAAAAATTATTCATCATGGATATATTAAATGTCTGAGGGTTTAATTTTATGGAATAGTTCTTAAAAATCCATTAATGTAATACCTTTTATGGCATTATCATATAAATCTAAATACATCCTCTAGCATGTAAGATACACTATAATATATACCAATATAATAAATTTTATTTCCATCTATGTTCCAATGAAATAAAAAATACAATTCCTTTAACAAAGCCACAGAGTTTCCATTTCAGTTTCTAAATCTCTGTGAAATATTAGTGGATTCTATTTTAAAAACTAAACAAAACGATTATAATGACGAGGTTTTCCATTTTGATTTCCCTTGCTAATAAATTTATAAACATGAATAATGCTCTAAATTGGCTATTAGTTCACCTATGACTCAAGTGAAACCATGTTTTTCAAATCCACATTATGTGAGTTTCGTTGATGTTTAACCTACTTTATTTAACAAGAAACAAGTTAAAACAACCAATAAGAGTCACTTAAAGTAAATTAGGGAATTTTAATAATCCAAATCATCCTAGTAAATAGTCATATAACCCATTTAATAGAATTATAAAACCAAACATGACCAATTTAATTATATTTGGTATTCTTTTTATAAATTCATGATATGATATACTCATCGATTAAACCAACATTAATGAGATAAGAATATAACTAGGAGTATATTAGAACAATATTTTACAACAAACATATTTTTAATGAATTTTCAGTATAAATTGGATATCTATGTCTTTTTATGCTATATATTACATGTTCTAACACCCATATAACCATGTTTTGATAACAAGATTATGGGCCATCAAAGACTAATAGCATTTGTAATATGCATGTCTAACCAATTGTTATAGGATAGATCAATGTTACCACTAACCTTAGATGAATTCAATGAGGTACCAAAGTCTTGAAATAAATTCCATGGTTATATATGAACATTGGGAGGATTATTTTCCCTTTTTTAAAATGAAAAAATGTAATAAAAAATAATATAATGAATAGATAAAGAAACATTATATGATGCATAATATGAAGACTATTTTACAGGAGGGAAAATATAAAACGAACATATAAGTAAAAATGCAAACAAGATGCATAAAAAACAAAATAATAATATAAATCATGACCATATGACACAAAAGTGGATCCATACCAATATTCACCAATATTAGAAATATGATCCAACCCTAAATGAATTTCCCATGTTAATAGGGTACATCACTAGAGAAGTACCACTCTATTTCCTTCATTATATCCCATTAAACAATATCTACAAATACACCATTGTTCCTATGGAGGGGGTGATTCTAAGACTCCCTAGGAAATCCCCAAATACTTTCCTACATAATACAGTAGGACAAGAAAATTTTAGCATGTTTAATATAAAATATTCAAGATTTAGATAAACATTATTAGACATATCCATAAATACCTTCTACTTATAAAAACATTGATAACATCTCATTACCATTTCTCACCACTTGGAATAACAATAAAATTTTAAAATACACAAATATAATTTCATTGGAAAAATATATACTCATTAGTAGTGAGTGAACATGTCACTAAGACAACACTTGTTAACCAAATTCAATGATGTTACTTCATGACTATGCTTAGTCCCCCATTGATGACAGGATTTAATAAGCATTCTAGATCTCAAAAAACATACACTAACCCAATTATTCCTTTTTCCATAAAAATTTATTTGACACAAAAAAATCCTTAATTTTTTGAATCATTTCTTCAAATATTTTTATTTTATTAAAAGTAAACCTTAATTTTAGAACATTTAAACAAGGACTTTTCCAAAATCCATCTAAATTTACATATTCCCAAACAAAAAACCAAAATAATTTCCTTCAATAAATAGTCTTAAATTTATTTTTAAAATAAAATTAGTACTTAAAAATTAATATAAAACTTCAATTCTACAATAAGTGAATAAGATTGAGAAACCACCTACCCCTCAATGGGTGATAATATGAAAGAGAGACATAAGAAACTCTATATCAGGGCTCGATTCATCTATATGTAAATAGTTCTAATAATATATCATTAGAAGGCATCAAAAAACATAGATATATACACAATAGAAAATATCTATCATTTTTAGTGATTGTGGTTTATATTGATTAATTAAAAATATAGTGAATAAAGACATAACACTATTTTTATAGATCCAACACACATTGGTTCATCGAAACATTATTCTATATAAAAAAATACTCAATGTATTTATAAGGGATGAGAGTATTTTGAGATTTCAAGACAGTATTAGAATAATGAGCCTTTCATATACCAAGACTATGTAAAAATCTAATTTAGGATTCATTAACATCAAATCACACTATTAGGCTGAATATTTTTTGAATATTTGCATCAATAGAGTGCATGGTACTTTCTCCAAACAACACCCCTCACATTATTTTAACATGATTCAGAAAACAATGAGACAACCTTACATATTCCTTCTACATCCACTTACATGGATTGTACTGGGAATCCGAATAGTTTTCCCAAACTATGTTCCAATTGTGGGCAATTCGAGTGGCTCTCAGAATCTTCATCATTTTTTCTATGAAAATATTCATGGTTTTTTCCTACCATTATCAATCCTTGAAACCTTGGAACCACATATAAAATGAACCAAATACATATATAAAACTAATAAAACACGACCTATGTATTATATAACACTGAAATATATAAAAATGAGCAATTTAGCTAAAACATAAGTGGTTACATGGTGAATAGTCAACCAAACCTCTTTAGGGAGATTACCGCTAGTTACATCTATGCCACATACACATATAATATCTTATATGCATATATTGTTTTACTTATATGAGATCAAAAACATACTATAATTCATAAAAAATATTCAATTTTGTCCTATACTATGACTCATAAATATGTTTTCCACTAAGGTTCTGTGATCTTGTTCTAAAAAATAACTATACATTCTTCGAATACCAACCATAGAGGACCAACCTAGAAAGAAAATTTATTCCATAATTTATCACATATATTTCCAACAAATTGAAACAAAGAATTAGTAAGTCTTGTGATTTTGGAATATTAGATACATAAATACATCATCATAAATTATAAAACACAATGTTTACTTAAATTAAAATATAGTTAACATAACTCACATAGATCTTGTAAAACATCATAAGGTACAATAAGGATAATAAATAATAAAAAGGGTGAGGAAGAAAGAATAATAAGGGAATAAAAAAATAAATAAAGATTTACATTTAAGTCATGATGAATAACATAATATCAAAAAGAGAATGATCATGAGTATGATAAACCATCATATGAAATTGAAATCACAGTATCATAGAATCATGGAATACATGGAAATGAATTTCACATGGAATATTAAACATTTTTTAATGAAAACTAACAATTTAATGAGCTACATCATTATGACTTCAAATTGTTTAATGGGAATCTATGTTTCATTTTTTTGACATTCTGTTTTGATAATTTAGTGTCATATGTGGTGATTGACCCATTGGAAATTAAATAAGAGGATCATTGGAATGGACTAAAGGCCTCGATGATGACCTAAGGGTTCAAGAGAATATACAGAGGTAGGGAAAAATAGTTGGGCTACTACAGATGGCATTGTCTTGCTAGTGGGCTAGGCAGCAGCCTGGTAGGCTTCTTGGGATCAACAACTAACTGGTGGGGCTGCATAATAATTTTAATATTGCATGGTGGTGTTTTGTTTCCCCATGCAACATTATTTTAAATCTCATTTTCCCCCTAACAACACTCAATCTAGGTGATTATGAAGTCCCAAATATTTTGTGATTATGGATCTACATAGTTCATTTCTTAGGAATTCGATGTAGTATTCATTGGTGTTGATTTCTATGGTAATTTATAACACCACCTAACTCTAAAATCAGTGTTTAAACATATTTATCATTTAAAAAACCCCATATTTATGAATATAGGTCACTTTTAAAAGATTATTCGTGTTATGATTAAAATGGTTTGAATTTATTTATAATTTGGCACTGTCATACTTATGATAGAGAATACATACCACTCTTGGACTCTTTTTTAAAACTACATTCCTTAAATTTCATGTTTCTGTATACAACTATGATAACTATAGTTTTGATACTACACAGAGTGGGTTTGGACTGTATTGATGTAAGGGGCATTGTTGTGTGGGATAATGGGTTTTATTCATTGGAACTAGTGATAATGCGACTTGTATCATGAATATTATTAGGGTTTTCATATATGATTTTGGAATTGGAATGGATTGTTCTATATCAATTATGTCTAGGGTGCATGGGTCAGATGAAATGAGGGAAAATATAATGAATCCCCTTTAGTAATCTCTTTGGAATTCATGGATGATGTACATGTGATGATGATAACAACATGGTTTTTTTAATTAGGAAAAAAACCTGAATGGTATCATTTGGATTAAAAGGTATAGGGTGACTTGGAAAATGGGATTGGAGGTTTAAGTGGTAAATTTATTAGAATTTGTGACTAAAATTGGGGGGCTAGTGGTTTTTACCCATGTATATATGTCAGCATTTCCTTTTGGCTATGTTCTCATAAATAGTGACATTTGTGTGCAAGATGAGTTCGGATGGATTTTTTTGATGATGTGAGGGTTTGGGTTTGATTTTTTTACTATTTCAAAAACTATTAAAGGTTGATATGAGTGACATGGTTTGGTTTTCTAGGTATGATAGAATTCATGAGTGATAAATTGGTACGTGGTTAGAAAATGGTTTTATCATTTTATTGTACATGATTAAGCTATGTTTTGGGAATGTGTGTCACCTTACTTGATCATGTAAGGATGAGATAGTATAAATATTATTCCTCAAAAGAACCCCTATTATGGGGGAATGGGATTTGTTGGATTCCCCATATTCATCTCAGTTGGAACAATGTTTATTATTAACCTCCCTAGAGTAGTTGATGATGGTTCAGGGTTCTCACTGAGGATGGGACATACATTCAGGCATAGGCTATGGGTTTCCATTACTCTATATTTTCTATTGAACATTCCATCAATCAATGAGATAAATTGGGTAGATTAGTGTGTGTTAGAGGATGGTTAGCGCATGATTCCCGAGATGGTTATATTTTTTTATGTTTTATTTTCCCACATTGTATATACTTTTATATGACTTTTAGTATTCAGGAAAAGCATGCATTGGTAGTGTATAAATTGTTTATACTCATAAACTACACACGAATAATGAGGAACAATTAGTATTTATTAGTCAAATGTTTAGATGAGTGTTGGGACATTATTTAGAGATGTTTTTCAAGAGGGGTTGGTTGGTCTAGGAGATAATTTGAAAAGCATTATAATCTTTATAGAGGATCAATTTATTTATTTTCCTCTTTATTATTTCATATACAAAACACATATGGGTGTCTTCTTGTAATATTGTATGAATTCTTTAGAATTATTTATATCATATGGTGGTATTATTATTTCATTGACATGTATATACTTTCTCTAATCTAATTATATTATCTTGATTATGTACTCAGATTAGTTATATTCTATTGAGGGTATAGTCTCCCCATGATACAGATTTGGCCCTCACCATTAGTCATCATAATTTATCATGTGAGGAGTCATATAGAAGTACTACCTCTAGCATAGACATGTTGGTTTGTGTAGAGGTGTTGAAATTTTTAACAGTGTAACAATTATATTGACTTGCTGTTTAGAGACTGGGGGAAATGAGGTAGGATTTTGATGGGATAATGTAATAAATATGTTACTAGGTTTAATATACCAATGTATGAGTGAATTTATATTTTTATAAGGATGATAATAATGTTTTTTGTTCACTTATATTGTTTACTTATATCAAATCATGTGACTAGCATTTTTTTGGTCAGGATTATTAGAAGATTACAATTTAATTTATTTTCTTTTATCTCAATTAGAAAGAGTGGGTGACTTTATGACACATGGATGTGTGTGAAGGTTTCGTTTTCAGATTCTTTCTTATATTTGAGTAATAATGGATTAAATTCATTAAAATGTTGAAAAAGGTTTCAATCACTTTCATAAATATACTATTTATGAAATTTAATTAAATTACTCTAGGAATTTAATATTAGGGTATATATGAATGTTACTATCTAGAATATGAAAATTATATTGACATGGGAATTTATGGTGAAGTTTTGTATTTTTATGTTAATTCAATAGAATGTTTATTTTTTAGATTTATAAAATGTTTTGAAGACAATAAATTCACATGGTATAAGTGGTTCCAAATTGATTTCATGCGATTTTGGGTTTGAACATGTTTTTTTGAATTCCAATTTGTTATGGAAATATTTGATAGATGTTTTTTAACTGGATTAGATTTTTTAATGGTTTTGGTCTTGTTGGCCAATATACCCCGGAAAAAGAATTAATATTTTTCTAAATGGGCTTAAGTGAAAAAAGTGGTTAGTTTTTCACAGGTTGGATTACGTGGAGATGGATTTATGATTTTTTTTGGTATTAAAAGTTTTTTTAAATAGTTTATCATGTTGATATAGGACTTATGTGAATTCTTTTTGAAACTTTTGAATTGGATTTTTATTATTTGTTTGAGACACATTGGGCGACTCATGATTTTTTTTCTTATTGTCAAATAAAATGTCAGTGAAATACTTTTATTTTATTTTGGTTTCCATTGGAAGTGTTTTATATGTTTTATTTGATTTATATAATCAATGAGGTGATTGTCTCAGAGATGGTGGGATGGTTTGAGCATGAAGTTCTTGGTTAGTGATGTAAATTTTAAAGGATCTTTTTGGCATCGGTTGGGTTATATGGCGGCGGTGTGGGCCAATTACCAGTTTGTGTTTTGGGGTTCTATTTTGGGTAGAGGTCCATTAGTAATATGTGTTGATGTGGGATATTAGTTTTTGGTGTATACATTTTTATCTAGGTGTGAAACCCATGCAAGTAGTTACGTATGATAATGGTTGAAATGGGTTTATATTAGTTTTTTATCAATGATTATATGATTTATATAGTATGCTTTGTGTAGTGAACTAGTTGTCTATTCTCCCATCCATCGAAATAAATTGAGTTGGAAGTTAATGAATATAGGTGTATGGTACTGTGAAGCTATGTTATCAAGACCTTTAATAGTAGTTCTAAATAAATATGTGATAGTTCACTGTGTTTTTTTAGTGCTTCTTTTGTTTTAGATATCATGACCCAAGGGAGTGTTTTGAGATCTTGGAGTGTGATGAGGTAGTTTGTTTCTGCTTAGAAAAGAAGAGACCAAATGGAACCAGATTGTATAGGACTGATGAGAGGTTTAAATCAATGAGAGGTATGTTAGAGCACCATTATGGGTTTGGTTGTGGGGTTGAATAATCATGGGGTCCCTTGAAAATGATATCTTTGTTAATAGTTATCATTAATGTTAAATTATGATGGAAAGTTTCTATGAGAGAATTTGGTGGAATTTAATATGTATCTGGTCGGTAGTTCCTTGAGGAACTACCATAGGAGTGAGTTTTTCAAAAATTATTTGATATTTCCATGTTTTTATCACCATTTATATTTTGGTACTGATCTGAGGGTATAAAATATTAGGGTTACATTAGTGAATCTGAGTGGATCATAGCGGTTTTATGGGTTGGATAACGATATAATTATAGAGTTTAACGAAGAGTTAGGTTCAGACTATTGTATTGGCGTATATCATTTCTAGGGTGCCAGAGAGTTTTGGATATTGGTTGTGAGGTGGTAGCATGGAGGTGGGTGAATCCAAGAACATTACGTGAAAGTCCTATAGATAAAGACTGAATAGTGTTAAGGAATGGGAATGGATGTTAGGACATGTATATTTTATGAGGATCATCATTTGGGATGTGGATGAAATGGTTTGGGGATCGAACTATGGTATTTATATAAAAGATTTTTTATTATGTCATAGTTTTGGGGTTTTACATTAATATCATTTTTGGAATTTATGGATGAATTGGAGGGCAATAATAGAGTGTAATAATAGTAATCCCATGATTAGAGGCGTTTTGATTTTTAGTGATACAGGGTGAAGGTGACCAGAGAGTATGGTGGATTATTGTTTCAAAAAACATACAATGGTTTATGGATTCATTAGATGATTATGAAGGACCTATCCCATGAATATAAACAATTTATATTCACAGTTATGAGTCTATGTGTGAAACATTATTTGAGAATGGGGGTAACAATGTTTGACATGCATCATGTTGAGTTGTTATTCATGTCGTATGATGATAGAGTCTCTTGATGTAAACCTAGAGTGCCAGGTAGGTTAACCTAAAAGATATACTATGGTGGTATATGTTGATATCGTTTGGTAGTATAAATATCTCACAAATAAATAACACATTCCCATGTGTCCACAATGATAGTGGATGTTGGGTGTGATTTGGTGGTGTTGGAATGTGGAGAGAGTCTTTGACCATTAGACATGCATGATGATGAGTGTTAGTAATGATTCTATGACTCGTGGAAGTAATCAAGAACTAATAATGGGATCATTAAAAAGATATCACTTTTTTAGGTTGATATGTCTAGTAATGAATGGTAGGTGCCTTTTTCAACTGTAAATGATTAAACAACTCTGAGGGAAGGTAGCACCTCTCATTAGAATTCTGGCCCACATTGACATATCTAGGTAGTGGATTGAATGAAATGCTGGATGGAAGGTTGATAAGATAGGTTGTTCAATGTTGAAATCTTTAGGTATTTCTCAAGAAATAGTATTCATTATATAGAGAGTTTGTAATGAAGCAAATCATTATGGGTGGGAAAATACCTGAATGGATTTTAGTATCTGTTGGTGTATGATATATTTGGAGGAATGGGACATAGATACACGTTCAACCCTTTTGACATAAAAAATGAGTATTTTAGGTGAAACTTGAGGATTAGTTAGTGACTTAATTATTAGAGATACCATATTGTTGAAATTCAAGCTATTAAGGAAATAGAAATTGAAACATACTATTTGTTGGGCTGGAACAGAGCCCAGTATCCCTCTTCAGCTCACTGGCTAGCCAATGGTACATATTAGCTAGCAGATCGGAATGATGGGTGAGTATAAGGGGTTTAATGGGGGTCTGTTTCTCTCCCTACAACGACACCAATTTGACTTTCTTTATTTATCATGACCTCAATCGAACGTGAATATGAAGGGGGTCACATCATGGTGATATTGTATCCACAAAACTCATTTCATGGGTGTTTCGAGTGTCATTCATTATGGTTGATTTTTATATGCCTGTATAACACCCTCCCACCTATAAATACTTATTTTATTTTATTTCTCCTTTTTGGAACCCTAAATTGAATAATTTTTGGATGTTATTATTGTTGTATTTTGAGATCAATTCGGGTGTCTTTTGTTAGAATATGTGTCTCTGTCATACATTATATAGGAAATACATACCATTCAATGATACATATATATAATTATATGATGGATGTTTGTGCTTGTTTACAGCCCTATGAGGCATATTATTTTGAAATTAGTATAATATATTGAGGAATTTATTGATGCAGGAGGGTACTTATTGAGTGAACCAGGGTATTCAACCATGAAATTTGTTGGAATAATCATTATATCGAGAATTTTGGGAGGGGTATGTCCATAGGATTCTGAGAATATAATAAAAAATTCAGTTTCATTTAACACTAGGGTGTCTAGGTAAGATTACATGGGTAATTGGGTAGTGAATCCCATTGAGTTTTCATTTTTGGAAACAGTGGTCATGGATCACGTGCTAGAGATTGTTATAAGGATTTCATATTTGCAATAAAATCCAGATAGTGTCATTTGAAACTATCAGTTTGGGATATACCTAACATTATGAGGTGGTGAACAATTTTTTACGAATTTTATCCATTTTAAACATATTATTCATTTACATATTAGACATGTTAGGATCTTAATTTTTTTATTCAATTTTTTTATAACATGCATGTATATGGAGGAACATAATGATAATACATGATATATTTACAAGGATAAATACATAATGAGTGTAGACAGTCCATGAAATTATATGGAAATTATCTAATAATAGAAGAACTAGTATAAACTAATTTTATTGTTTTTACAGAAATTAGTAATATAATTTCACCTTCAATTCACTATACTCATTTTAGATTGCTTGTTTTATAGCTCATGTATTGTTCTTTATAATAATTTTGAAGACATTCTTCTATTTTATAAATCTAATTTTTTATACCATGAAATTCATCCACCATATGATACATATGTTTGACATCAAAATTATTTTTTATTCTTCCCGTTAATTATTCATCTCTTTTTTATTATCACAACAGTAGGAAATAAACACATCTTACTTCTTCCCATTAGAAAATTGAGTGTTATACATTCTTATTCTTTAATTGGTCACGATAATATAAATATCCTATAGACTAATTAGCAATGAATTATTCCAAAACCAAATGCTAATAAAGATAATATAAATTGTTCAATAACGTATTCTTCAACTGATATTATACATGAAATAATATACAATAGTGTCTAAGAATATATTGATAACCTTCTTCAATAGTAAAAAATTGGCTACACTGAATCACCTTCTTACAATCATTGTTAAATAATAAACATGTGATTATAAAAAAATTAAAAGCTCATCGCATCATAGTGTAATCACCATTAGTTTGTCTTCTGTTATAATGATATAAATATTACTATGGACTGAATTATATTACTTCCTCGAAACACAAAATTAGAAACTGACCAGACAATAAATTTCTTCTTAGTGTATCTAAATATTTTCCAACCACTAAATACACAGAAATTAATGACTAATCTAATGCATGTATTTGAATTATTCATGGAATTATCACCAAAACCCCAAGAGAATAAAATACCTATTTTTATTATCAATATATGTTTTTTATTTTACATGAATTATAATTCTCATTTCCCTAGATAAACACTTCATTGTAAACTTTTTATAATATCTATTATATTCACACAAGCTCAACTACATTGAAATACTTAATCATCCAAAAAAATTTGAAGTAGTGATAAATATTATTATCCTTAATATTTTATATTATTTTCTTGTGTTATGATTCACTACAATGAATTCATGTATTTATCTGAATTCATGAATTCATTATTTATTTTCATTGATGTTTCTTTCACACTTATTCACAAACGATTTTTAGACATTTTTCACTTCTTATGAATCACCATTGTTCAAAGACATTTCATTTATCTCATACCTTTGAAAGAATCTAAATATCATACAAGTTGTGAAACGTAAATTGTGTGATTATTTAACGTGGCTTCCTCCCCATCAATGCAAATAAATCAGTCTACATTTTGTCTCAATGTTTTCATGAATCACTTCAGTTTGTGAGTCGTTTGTCAATTGGTTTTAGTTCATATTTGTAGTAGAAAATTCGTCATTGAGCAAGTTCATCATGGATCTGTATGAGTACTTAAAAACAAGTCTAATTTCATTTGAATCTTCTTTGTGACATAGATGACTATGGATCTACTTCACAAAACCAGATATGTTCATGGAACGCCACTATTTTCATTAACTATTATGGTAATGTTTTCTCTTATAAGATAAGCACATAGAGTTGTTAATTTTAAAATAAAAACACAATATCTCTAATATATATAATGACAAAAATATTATTGAATAGGGGATTTAGTATTTATAGGTAGATTATAATAACATATTCATCATTCAATCATCAAATCAAATCCCAATTTTTAGGTCATGAATATTAGATATAGTAATTATTGATGGTATTATTTTATAATCATTAAAGCATGAGTTTGTCATGATAAAAAACATATTTCCTTTTCTTATACGACGATACCTATTCTTCATAATTGAGTATCTTGGGTTCATTTGTAGTAATTGGTGACAACATTATTTCAAAAAATCAACATTATTCAATCATGAATCACCAATAATTAATACCTTTTTAAACATTGGTAGTAGTGTGTTATTAGAATATTCGCATGCTTTAAAAGAGTTTAATTTATTTATGAATATTCACTCCATCATTTTCCTAAAAAATAATCATAAAATAATCATGGAAGTCAGATGTTCTGCATTGAAGGTCTGGTGATCTACTTTAGTAAACACAATTCCTTTCATAAAGCATGATGATGAATATGGATGTGGCATTGAATGGACATCGTGGATTTATGTGGTTAGAGGATACTTATTATATACATATGTTGCTAGAGGATAAATAGTAACCCTCCTAACCTCTATCCCAAATTGATTCTCCCTATAGATTAGTTTCGCGATTTTAATGAATATGATACCACTACACCTTCAAGATGAAATCAGGGTCAGCACTAATAGACATTATACATCAGACCCATTTCGTTCACAACACAAAATTTCATGGACCACGGGCTTCTATGCAAGCCCAATATGGCCTTTCCAAACATTCCATAAAAACCACCACTTTCCTATGGTCCTATAAACTTACCCCCACTTCTAATACTACCTATAAAAGTTCTTATCACCACTACATCCCATGATCCTGATGTCTCCAATGACAGTTGATCTTTCTCTCCATATGTGGTTGAGTTGGCCCCTTGAGGTTTCTTTGGATGAAATATTTTTACAGAACTTTTAATAAATATGAGTGAAATATTCCAAACCAATATCCCAATAAAAAACTATAAATATATTATATCTCATGTATTTAGAAATAAGGTTTCAAGGATATGAAATGTACTTCTCATGAAATAAATAACATGACAACCGATCTTCGACACCTCTTCAATTATTTTTGGAATATTAAATCAAAAAAATACATTTCAACATGAAATCAAACTTCTTAATTTTTTTAAAAATAATTTATGTAAAATAACAATGTGAAAAAATATATTCAATACATAAAAATAGTTCAACAATATTCAGATCTTCTAGGAGAATTTTTCTGTAACAATTCTCTTAGAATAAACATTGAAACTCAATATATTAAGATCATTTATTTGATTTTATTAGAATATAAGACATGGTCACTTCATCCACGTTACATTATATTTGTAAAATATTTACCATATTAACCTCAATGAATTATTCATATTTCAATTATCAACATTAAAATATAATGATATCTATTTTAACTAATAAAACTCATACAAAAAAACTCCATCTTGAATCAACCCCTTTGCAATTGTTGGAAATACCTTCAATGTTTGTTCCAAATGAAAGTGTCATTATGATTCTCCCCCTTATAATTTTAAAAACATTTATCGAAATTTATCACCACATTATTGAAAATAAATAATAATTTCATTAGAAAATGGTGTCATCTCATACATTAGAAATGTTCAATAAACCATTTCACTCCATGTCTACATGAGTTGTGATTGATGTACAAAACCAAAGGATTCTATTAAGAAAACAATGATGTCTATTACTTATTGTTCAGGAAACCTCATGTAATGAAAAATAATATAGTTTTATTCAAGGATAGTCCACTATTATTTTAGTTTAAAGAAACTCAATTGTGATATGATACATTTATAAGAACAATCAACCTAAAATTCCTTCACACTCTTCGAATAATATATCAAAAACTTTTAAGTACAACACTCATGATAAGTAACCTTGTTTCATCAACATTAATGCCATATTTTTTATTCCAATTTTAAATTTAATAATCTCACTTTTATAAAATTATATCCAAATTCAGAAATCATGACTGAGAGGTTAAAAACATAATTTTTCCAATGACTTGATCTTTATGATATTTCTAGAATAATAATATATTATTCTAATTGAAATAATTATTGTAGAAGTTATTTCATATTTTATTATTTTTATTCCCCTCAACTGAAAAAATTCTAAAAATATTTATAATGGTGGATCTCATTAGGAATGGATATAAAGATGTCTTAATATATGGAATAAGTAAAAATACATCTTCATGTTTTGACTATTTAGATTTGAAAACTTCACTAAGAATGATCCTCTTTAGTACTTATTCTTTAAGAAATGAATCTTAACATTAAACTAAGAATGAATCTTCTTTATAAATGTTTTCATCGATATAATTGTACAATATTATAATTCATCATTGATGATCCATGGTCACATTTTTATTATGATAATTGAGTAATTATTCAGGGATGGTGACTTCTTCAGACTTTCTATTAGGAATTGAAAACACTCCTTACTTCTTATGTTCCTTCTAATGATCTTATTTCACCTTAAATTTTACAAATTATACTAAAAAATTAAATTAAAAAATATTTAACAGATTATGGTGGATCCTTAGTTTATTATAAAATATAATATAAATAATGGTAAATTCATATCAACCATGTTTCTCTATTTAGTTCGAATATTATGCTTAAAATTATGAATTTTGGTTTTAATTTATGTTGGATCAATATGGATCTCATCATATTATATTATATTTTTAAGGATAATTTTTATCATTAATATTCATAATGGATGATGTATTATTAATACTCTCAAAGAATACTTGTTGTTTTGGTAGAATGGTTAAAAAACAGTCTTCAATATGTCTAGATTTCTTATATATCATAAAGAGTACTTCATTAACACAAGGTTTTCCTTTTGTAAACAAACTATCAAGAATTATGTCTTTATCTTTTGAAATAATTTATTTTATTTTTCACTAGAATTATATTTGTACATCATCTATATTCCTTATCAATTGAACATCTTCTTCCTAGATAACAAACATGTCATTAAAAACTATAGTAGTATGTTTGGGTCTTCCTCATGGATTTTTCTGAGTGCCATGCCTTTTTTTATTTTGGATGAATCAATTTCCTTCAACCTCAAAGATTTGGAGTATATATTCATAGATTCCATACATGAAATCACCATCTTAGTGTTTTGGTTTAAAAAATTATTCTGATTTCTTCCTAAGGTAGATATTTCATTCTTAACCAGTTTCTATGGGCTTGATTTCTTATCAAATTTGGATACCTGTTGAGATTATCATGTTCCAACCTTATTATCACTACCATTTCATACATCACATATTTTTTTTATGATTTCCAAATCCATTTTAAATATAATTTATTTTATCCAATGAATGTTGCACAAGAGCCTCAATGCGGTTAGTAAATACTCAACAAAGGTATTCAAGTAACCTGAGTTCTTATCTGGGTGGAGAAATAATTTCCATGTTACTCTAGATGTAATTTAGTAGGCGATTTAGTAAGTATTGATAGCTATTGTAGAAGCTGGGAACTATTCATCTGTTTAGGATTTTAGGCCACCGGTTTGGTCTCTGAGTCCTTCAAGGCCTTCGAGCCACCAAAGGCCTTCGATCTGTTAAGGATTTTGGGTTAGCTCAAGGGATTTAGGTCACCTCAAGGATTTGAGGCTAGATCAAGGATTTTGGGCTACCTCAATGATTTTGGGACACTAGAAACAATGCTTAATCGACATGGCAAACTCTATAAGGAGTGGATCTAGATGATGATTCATTGAAAGCACATTCATAAGAGAAGAATCCAAATATATTCAGAAGAAATAGGGTGTATGGCATTGCCCATGGGACCATCTTGTGGATGCAGGGGAAGCCTAGCCGAACATCCATGCGAAGGTGGAAAAATGACCTCATGATATAGAAGCTAGGGAGGATTAGTTCCATGTATTTATAGTCTAGATATTTCATCTAAGACCTACGGGTCATGTAATCTCTAAGTATATGGGCTTTTTAAGGGTTCCATGTTATCTCTATAAAGAGGGATTATCAAAAAATCAATAAAAAGAAGGATTTCAGACCATTCGGGTATGAAAATTTCTCCTTAATATCTATATTTCTCATCCTTTATATTGTACTTATTCATGTTATATCATGTATAAGATTTCTAAAATAACTTTTTTCACAATTTCTAAATCTGTTGCAATACTAACACTGAAATATATGTTTTTGTCTTATGGTTTTTTATGTATAATTATTTTTCTCTTGTTTATTGCTTCTCTTTATCTTTGTGGAAAACCAAATTCTACACTTTTTCTATTATACACCATAGTCATGGTCAACGTCTTTTATCAAATATTTTCCTCCATACTTGTTCAGGATTTTTTTCCATCTAGCATTGTGCAAGGAAATAAATTTAGAAACATAAATAAAAGAGATTGAGGATGTTGTCTATTTCATTATAGCCATTTTAGATTGATCAATACAAAAATTCCATGATCGTATTATCGCATATTAGAGAAATTTTAAAAATAGAATCCTCCGATGAGCACTGTGTAATATAAGAAACTATGTCCTTATTTTGAGAAGACTCAATATCTATCTTCTCATGATTTTCCAACTGAACATGCTATTATATAATTTTAATATTGAATATAATATTATGATCGTAATTAATAATAATCATCTCTTTATAAAATTTCCTCATTATTTCAACCATATATACATAAATCCTAACATTGTTTTAAATCAAATATTGGTGTTCCTTAACCTTCATAAATGTTACTTCAAATTTTTAATCCTTCACATAAATGTTTTATATAATTTTTATTTAAGTGAATCGATCTATTCTTCAAGAGTTGTATTAAATCCAACATTATCATCAAATAAATTAATCCATTTGAGGACCCTAATTCATGTTCCATATTTGTTTCTATAAAGGGTCCAACCTATTTGGGGTCCATTAAAAATAATATAATTTTTCCTTTCAATAACTTCTGTATAATATTAGACTATTCTTATAGTTGGGTGATTTCTTCCTTCACACATTGAAATACTTTTAAAAATTATAGATTATTTTAGGCCGAAAATTATAGTATATATCTTAATCTATCAAATGTTATATCATAAGATGTTTCAGATAGATCATCATCAACACTTGTGTTAGAAATTTCATCTGGAGAAAAATTATCAAAGGAACTAACTCATACATATTTTTCTCTTGAATAACTTTATTTACATGAGGTATGAAGGTTTTCCATCACCATGGGTAATCTTAAGACATATTCTCTATAAATTCCAAGCATGATATGGCATCATTGTCATAATTTTATGGAGAAATAGACACCTCATATTATTTAAACAAGAGGCACTTCTTTGCCAAATTAATTTCATCTTTCTCTCTCCTATTTATTATTGTATTTATTGAAATGAAATTATTCCTAGAGGACAAGGAATCTATACCAAAACTAAAAATCATTTTTAACACATGAAATTATATCCAATCTTTGAAAGAGAATATCTTCGAAGATAAAATTCAATAGAGGTGAACCAACCCTTTAGTATCAGTTGAAAGGGCCATTTTGGGATATGCCTTAAACTGGGAGGGGTGAATTATTGTCTTGGACTATTTAACATTTTACAAATTTTAATCCCATTTAATATTAGAACTTTGAGGATCACAATTATCTTATAAAATTTTATTTGTCACAAGCAATTTTATAAAATCATGTAAATAAGGAACATGATATTTTTGCAAGTTTCACTACATAGTGATAGTAGCTAGTCCGTAGCATTATATGGACATATTCCATCCACACAACAACATGAAATGAATCCATTGAATGTGTTTACCAAAATTAGGTAATATCATTCCACCTACAATGAACAAAATTAAATTGATAGGGCATGTTTTACATATCTTGGATGGATATACATACTTTATTTGAAGACAATCTTCTATATTTAAATTAAACTTATAACACTAATAATCCCATCCACCAGAGGAGACTTTACTTTGATGACGCCATACTAATTTTCTCTTCCATGGACTACTTATTCACTTTTTTAACATTCACAACAATGGCCCAAAAATAGTTCGTACATCATCCTAGATGAAAAATGAATATGGGATGTTCATCTTCATCAATTAGTCACAATAATATGAATATGTTGTTGAATGATAAACCTGGAATCCTTTCAAAATCAAATGATAATATACGAAATATATATTTTCAAGACACTTATTATTTTTATGATCTCTGATTGTTAATAATTTTTAATAGTGTATATTAGTATACTGATCAATTTCATCATTACAAATAATTGAAAACAAGAAATTAGGTTCTTCCAGGTGATCAATAATACCAAAAATTCATTTTCTACTATTAAAACAAAATAAGATTATCTCTAATTAGATGCATCATAATGAGTAATTATTTTTTCAGAATGTTATGAAAATTGTTTTTGACTAAATTCTTGGACATCCTTAAAACAAAATACTTGAATATTAGTATATTATCTATTTTCACTTAGTGAAAATAAATATTTTTCACCCACTAATTTCCCAAAATTAACAATCCTTTCTATTGAATATATATTAATTAGGCCTGGAATTATCACCAAAACCCCACATGAACAGAATTCCTTTCTTTTGTTATCAATAAATTCTTTTTCATAGTGCATGAATTTTACTTCTCAATACTATGAATTCATACTTAATTACTTACTTTTTCTTATTCTCTATCTTATGGCCATGAAAGTAAAAGATTTATGAACTAATACATCACATAATTAAGAAAAACTCTAGTCCATAGATTTAATATTGTCTTATATATTTGATGTTATTTTCTTAATCCATGATTTTCTCTTTTGAATTAGGGTATGAATTTTCATGGAATCATGAATTCTTTTTTTTCATTATTATTTCATGATCTCTTCTTCACACAAAATTGTTTAAAACTGTCCATGTCTTCTTAATATTAATTGAAAAACAAACTACACTATTATATCATACCTTTTGAAATACTATTTCTCTCATAATATTGATTAAAATGACCATCATTAAATAATATCTTGGGGATTTCTAATCTTTACATAACTCAATAGTTGTGTAGTTATTGTCATTACCTAAAAGTAATCCATTTAAAAGTGATTCTCATATCAGGAGGTTGTGGTTATTATTCATGAATGAAAATTCATTGAGGAACATGTTCTTCACGAATCCTTTCAAGTATGTATATAAACAAGTATAATTTCATATGAATCTTCATTGAGTTATAGATGATATAAAATCTTCATTTGCAACCAAGGTTATTCACAGAACACCCCTCTTCGTGTAGCCTTTGAGGCGCACAAAACCGTATACCATTCTCATGTTAGGAATCATAGAGAGTGATAAATTTTATGGTAATGACATGAGAACAGTAATAAATGTAAGAAAAAACTTGATTCTTCATGTCATGTATTTGTTATTATTAGGTATATTATCATCGCCTATTCCTTTTTTGATCAAAATCCCGAATCATTGTTTTTATACCATATAAATCAGATCATTGAATTCATAATGTTAACAACTTTCTATTACTGGAAATGTGGGTTTAGTGATAATGAAAGTCATTTCATGATTTCATATATGATGTGAACTATTATTCATCATTGAGTATGTCACATTCATGCATTAATAATCACATGCCTAATCATTTCAAAACATCATGATCATACATTCATGACAACACAAATTGTAACTTCATTTCTACTTTATAATTAGCATGCAATTGAAATGAAAACATCTATAAACTAAATATAATAATTTTATAATGGTTCATTCCTTCTTCATATAAAAATTTTATATTAAAACAACCATGGTTTCATAAAGTTTGAAATCAGAGATTTAGCCATCTACTCTGGTGAACATATGTCCTCTAATGAGGCTCAATGATTAAGATGATCAATGTATTGAATATATACATTTGAAATTAATAAATTAAGTGATCCTTATAATATTTTCATGTCATTATTATAGCAATATAAACCAAATAATCTTCCCTTCCACACTAATTCTCATCATGTTTTAGTCATGATATATTAGTTATTTTGTTCCCACTACACATTTGAGCCGGAAACATGTTCTGAATCCAAAATCACTACACTTCACGACTTTATAGGTTGTTCCACACCATTTCATGGTTCACAAGCTTCCATATGGTTTAAATTAAAGCCTTACAATATGGTCCACATATATAAGAACTGACCCACTAGCCTATTTATGGACCACCCACTCTAAAGACTTCATATGAAGGTGTTTGAAAATATTGTCCCCATGAGCTTGTTGGCTCCAACATGGATTGATCTTTCTCCTCATATGTGGTTGTGTTGCCTCCATACATGTCTTTGGGTGTACCATTTATTCCAACACATAGAACAAATATAATATAACTATTCCAAAGAAACTTCCCAGGAAAAACAACATGCAACATATTGTATCTTATAAATTTATGATACGTATTTCATAGACATGAAATAATATTCTCATGAAATAAATAATTTTAGGTCCTTTATTCAAATCATATTCTATAATTTGGGGAATAAAAATACCAAATTAATTTTCCAAATAAAACCATTTTTATAATTTTTAATATAAATATTCATTTAAAAGGATTAAGTGACAGATGAATTCAGATCTTAAAACCTGTTCAACAAATATTACAGTTTCTAGGATAATTTTTTATAAAATTTATCCATGTAATACTATTGAAACTCAAATCCATCATATTATTTATATTAATTTTCATATTATAAGACTTTATAATTTTATCCATGATCCATTAACTTTTTACACTACAAAATAAATAGCTTTTTCCAACGGCGGTATATCTGCTTGTAAAAGTTCATTTTATGTTGGTAAAATGTTTTACCAAAAAAAATTGTCCTGTCGCTAAATTATTGGTAAAAACACTATCACAAAATGTTATTTCGACAAATAAAATAGTTCTATTGGAATTATACTAATTCCAATAGATAATATATATTTCGGTCAAAATGTTTAACAATAGTTTAATACGACAAATTTATTTGTTGGTAATATTATTGGCATTGGTCATTCCATTTATTATATGAAATATCAACGATATATATTTATTTATAAATTATATTTTGAATAAAATATTATATGTGTGTGTTCCAACATTTATTGAAAAAATTCTAAATTATATTTATTGATATAATTATATATTTTATATTTATTATATATTCATTATTAAATTAGATTATATGGACATCTTCAAACTTGAAATGAAGGTGTAAGAAACATTTTTCAAATATGTTTAAAACTATTAAACTCCACGAAACCTTACATGAAATTCCAAACTCTCAATCATCATTTGTCAATACAAGGTTTACAATATAGAAGGGTCCATACATGTAGTAATCATTTGCCTCTTCAACGTGTCATGCTCCCCATGCCTCTTCCATGCGGTGAAAACCCCACCCAAGAGACTCCATTTCAACATATTCTACTCATTACTATTATATACTGCAACAACACCCGCCCTGATATGCTCCCTCCCTGTGCGTGTATTGATGCCACCATAGTAGAAAATATGAAGGTGCAGCATAATATTTTCTACCATGACAGGCTCTCCATGCCTCTTCAATACCGTGACATCCCCACCCATGAGTCTCCACGGATGCATATTCCGCTCATACCTGTTCCATGCCACAACACCACCACTATGACATGCACCCCATGCATGTATTAATGCTCCCATAATACAAGATAATATATTAAAAATGTGAAACATAATCTATTTATGTTCTGAACATATGTGAAATACACATGGTGTGGAGGTGATTAATTTGTTTAAAAAAAACAGATCAAAAAAAATATCAAAACCAAATCTTACATCTCCAAAAAACAGTTGGGCGTTGTGATTAGTTTGAGAAAACCAGGTGATGGGTTCATTCTGCATCATAATCCACCTCAACCTTTAGTACTTGGAAAAGCCCAACAATGACCCATTAATCTTCAACCAATATGCAGGCTTAGGCATCCTAATTGCAACATAACCTTCTCAATCTACCACTGTAATGAGCAATTAAGGTCACTTCACTAATCGATAATTCACTTCCTGTAACAATCCCTTCACACAACATCTCATAGTGAATCAATCATCAGAAGTGTAGAATTTACATAAGTCTGAGTTGGGTTCCAAGACTCGGGCATTCTTCCTACACTTCCCAGTCACCGTAATCGTACTACAACCAGGCTTTCCAATATTGAAATCTATAACAGTGACATCTTTATTCATAAAAGCAACATGGGTGGGAGACAAGCTAATTATTCCCAATCCGTTAGCACGTCAATAAACCTACTAGTAATGTCTGGGATTGATAAAATCTGGTGAAATATATGCGGCATATTTGGACTCTATAGCAGAGGGAGGAACATTAGGAAGGTCACAGAGATCAGGCACTAGAGGCACCTTCCAATGTTCCTCTAATTGGTTCAAATATTCTTCCCATTTCCCTTATCATGAGGGAGAGGTAAAACAACGAGTGATGACAGAGGAATCACCATCGATGTCGTTCACCATTTACTATTCAAGTGGACTATGGCTTCCACCGAGATGAAGGATTTGTTCCTCGATCATATACATGGGAAAATGATCTGTAAATGCCCTCACCCGTAGAAGAAAATTTAAAGCTACCACATAATATTTTCTTCATCTTACATGAACAAACATATATATGGTTCAATACCATTATCATTATATATTCCAGATAATTCATTCATATGCATGCAAGATGAGTTAATCATCATAAATAATCACCAATATAAGAACATATAAAAAAATGAAAAAAATAAATATGCATAGGTAATATATTCAATTAGACCAAATTGTTGTAAGAAATGATAAAAAAATAGGTGTGTATCACAAATACTAATTGAATATAAAAAAACAAGAGAAAAAAGGAAGAATAAAAAATAATACAGTTGAAGTTATAGAATCTAGAAATGTGACCCTTCACTCACTTAAATCATCATCAATTGTTCTTCTCAAACTAGAAAATTTATTTCTTCGCAACTTGGAGACCTATAAAATTTCCATGTATGACCTATAAGAACCACCATGGAGAAAAATATATTGAAATAATTATTAAAAGCATGTTAATGAATATATGATATGTATATGGATGAATTCAATGTCACGATGAAATGAAGACACTAAACAAAATGGAGTTATAATGACCATAGTGAATTAAAATGAACATACCTAACTTGTTAATCAATTAAAGTCATCTTTCATTGCATTAAAAGGATCCCTAATTATTAATCCCTAAAATGGAAAATAAAAAATCATTTGTTATATATATCACCATGCTAAATGGATAGAATATTTCACTACAATTATGGGAGAATTTAGTTTCCAAGAGAGATAAATTATTCATCTAGAAATTGCTGTACACAAATATTTAATCTAAACTCACTATTCTCAAGCCTTATTATCAAGATCCTGATATTTAAATCATGAATACAGGTTCCTTTACCATCACAAAATTTTTTTGAAATCATACCATTGTATATGAATTTAACATATGAGATGAAAAGAAGATTATAGCATAGTCATAAGATGCATTATTTCTAAATAAAAAAAATATAATTTATTCAAATGAAACAATACAAGAGATATTTAATAGCAAGAAACTAAAATAAGTATAACCCAGTAAGTGTTTTCAGGTGTTTTTGATTTGGAACTTTGACACAACATGTGTAGATGAAAAACAACATCAAAACCAATAAAACAACATCACAAGATCATCGCTTTTATAGAATGAAGAAGTTAACAGAGGGAGAGAACCAAAGAAAAAAGTTGTCCAATAGGTCCAAGGACGATAAGTCTTCACAAAAGGCACTCATCCTATTTAATAAAGTAGTAAGAATTCGCTCGAATTTTCCTTGAATAACAGCTTGAGTATGCCTAGAATTAATATATGTTGACTTTTAGATTCATCTATTGCCATGTTTCTGGTCCATATTCACATCATTTAATTTCAACTATAATATGGTTCATAAGATCGAGGCAGGTTCACCTCTTAAACAGATAGTCCAATTCAAAATCATATAACTTTGTCATTAACAACACGACCAGCTGTGTAAAAAATCTTCAACTTCATGCCTCCAAACATCAAGTTGTAGAATGACCATTCAATCCTGAACACACGGTGAATAATATCTCCAATATTCACCTCAGTCACTATAGTAAACATTCACTGAATCAAGGGATCTTTTCATGGGCCACCAAAAACAGATTCTTTGGCGAATATTCTATTGATCGTAGCAAAAGAACATGGAATACTAGCTCTACCTTGGCTCAAAATCAATGAACACATGAACAATACAAATACCAATATCACCCAACTTCTGCATGGGATTGAAACTAAAAATGACAGTGTCCTGTAACATAAAACAAGAATCTGAACCCCTCTAAAACTTAATTCTCTATTCTCAGTATCTATATCTAAGGAACCACCAAGAACATCACAACTTAAACCTCCTTGAATGAAACCCCAAATTCCAAATATCTCATGGCCTCCAAGATCAATAGTAAGAAAGCTCATGGGAACCAATTTGAACTTCCCTAGATATAGTATCTCCAAGCCTAAGCCCTATTTGAACTATATCATTTCAATTACCAATGGAAGATCACTCACATTGGAATGATGAAAACATCGTTGATCATTCAGGGGAAATTTGAGTTGAAGACAAAAATGACTGACCAACTAAACAAACAACCATTCTTTCTCGACCCACAATTGTTTAACCATTACATCCACCACACGCTTCAATCCAACTGATTCAGGATTGCAGTGCTGAGAGTACGCTGCATTACAAATCTTAAATGCATACTAATAGTCACCTATGTCACATGACAAAGGAACAAACCTTGGGAAATTCCCCTTATTAAGTCCACGATCATGTGATATTAGCTCCTTGTACCACTTCTTTGCTTAATCAATGCTCCCATCATCACAAAAACCTGTCATCAATGAATTATAGGTATGGAGGCCAGTCTTGACATCTTTATGCTTTAGTTCTTCAAACACCACCAATGCATCAGACATTATCTTCTGAGAAACCAATACATTAATTTTGGCATGGTAATTCCATACGGAAGAGGAAAGGCCCCACTTTCCCATCAGCTTCCAAGAATCATCCACCTTTGAGAACCTTCTATTTCCATATACCTAGAATGAAATTGAATGTCTCATTTGTTGAATCCACTTCGTTCTTCTCCATCTCCTCCAACACAAAAACCCAAAAATCAAACAACCCCATCTTCTGATGCCCCTCCCAAATTATTTTGTAGGATGAAAGATCCAATTTTATGGGAGTTCTTATTGAATACCTTGTGGAATATCTTCTGGACATCATTGAAAATTTTCATCTCAAGAGAGAAAGACAGGATTGAATTGCAAGACTTCGTTGTGTGCCGACACTTCATTTCGTCGAACATCTTGATAGCGTGATCCAACGTGCCTGACTTCTCATATACCAACAACATTTTCACCACGAACCTCTCGAAGAATATGCTACTATACTTCTTAAGCTCCTCGATGATCTCCTATATCAAAGGGAACTAGTCTCCTACATCCAACCGGTGGGCTGCAACGAAGATGTGTTGATGTGTCGATGTCTGCATCATATTCCTAAATTTTTTAACAAAGGCTTCGAGGTCAGTTTCATTTTGGAATCATTAAAAACAGCCCGACTATGAATTTGAAAATATGATGGGCGCCACAGATTTGATGTTAGAAAATTACAAGTTTTCTATCACCGCTCCCCCACCACCCATGTCATATTTTGATCTCAATCCTCCATCACATTCGTCTCTGAATGCAATCCTCCAGCACCCATAATGGAAGAATAATAGTTACTTCCCCCAAAGATCATTCATCACCACCCAAGTAGGAAACTAGAAGAAACAAAAGTCAACCTCATTACCATTTAGGAACCTCGAGTAGATGTTATATCACTCTTCATCTCTAAAATCTACACGACATACAATGAAAAAGAATACCTACAAAACAGAGAAAAATATATGCATGAATTAAAACCAGAAAAATAATACATTATAAAAAAATAAAATCCATAGATTTAAGAAATTGATTAGGAAAAAAAGGAAGAGTGAAAAAACAACTCTCCTAATAAGTCTATCTTTTTCCTCCTGATTGAGTCAACACAAATATCCACCATTATCTTGAAAAAAACACGGTTTTCTTACTTCAAATGACCTTTAAAATAGTGTATTGGAAAATAAAATTTAATAAGATAGTATTCTCATAAATAAATTAAAGAAAAACCAAAAAGATCACAGTAGTAGCTAGGGATTGATTGAGTAGTTGTCCATGTTTAGGAGGGAGACTTCTAATAGAAATGGGTTTTGGTACAAGAAGTAAAATTCTAAAAAGAGGAACATTCCATTAATCATTTCAATCAAATACAAAGATCTCAAAATAGTGAAGACCCTCAGTAAGATCACTATGATCTGTAATTTCCCCATAAGGAGGCTTGACTATAAGATTATCTCCAGAAGCCACTTCGAGAGAGAAATATGCACCAACAGAAATCATACTTGAAGTTGTGCCTCCAGGCGCACCCATGATTCTAAAGGATGAAGGTCCAAAAAACATTATTTAAATGAAAAAGGTTAATCATTAAGCACTTGTATATGAATATTCAAATAGAAAACAAGCTTGATTTAGTTTAATCTCAAAATAAAATTAAAATAAAATCAAAATCATGTAAAGTATCCCTTAAGAAAGAATAGAACCAGAATACCGACAACTCATATAATTGAGTCAAAAATAATATTTTAGTACAACCATCAAAAAAACATAAACAAAAAACAAACAATACAAAGTACTGTCTCACCACACATAAAGACAAAACCAGTATGAAAAGAATACAAAAAATCTTGCAAGAAAATCAAGACAGACCCAACTAGAAAATTTCTACCAGAAACATCACTAAGTTTACTAGCATGAAAAAAGAGTGATAAACACAACATTCATTTTAACAATATAATATCTAAAAACTACATGAAAACAATATGAATATATTACTCCCATGAAAATTTCAGAATTCATCAAATCACCCAGTTGTTATACTTTGAATTAATTCCAAGAGAAACATCCCTATTTCTATTTTCTAAAGTTAAACTTGATTGGTCCATTCAACACTTAAAAGTAAAAGTTGATTCAAAGAATTAATTTCATCATCAAGATTACTAAAATAATGCGCATAAATCTCGAGGCTACGCAACAATGATCTTTGATGATGTCCCTGATTCACAAAACTGTAAGAATAATTTTTGAAAAAAATTTTAAAAGATTTTTCAATCAGTTTATCATCGAATTTAGAACAAAGGAATCTATTCGGGTTAAACAAACCATCATTTTCGAAAATAATCTAAGGATAGTATTACATGTTATAATTACATCTCATGAGTATATCCAACAGGAGGAGCTGCTGGTGTCGATCGCAAATTAACTGAAAATTGGGTTTGGAGAACTCTGAGATAATATGGAGATCATGCCTTGAAATTGAGCCTAGATTGACAGTGCCAATATTTATAATGGAATTATATTGGTATTTTTTCAGAGAGGTCAGTAGCGGAGCCCAGGGAATGACATCTCGTAGATATGAAGATGATAAACAATCTCAGTGACTGGTTTCAGAAGAAGTGATTTCAACTTCTCGACATTGATGTCTCTACAAACACACGGTTTTAGGGAAGAACTGTGGATAGCTTTTGACTGACTGATTTAATTTTCTGTAGAACCCTAAAAGAGAATATAGGGAAGGTTTATTCATTGGGCTGGAATATAGATTGGAAGAGAATTTCCAGTGCTTCTCAGGATGGTTGATTAATAACTTGGAATGTTCTAATGATATAGAAAACTCATGCCATAAAGCCAACCAGTGTGTGGGTCATTATGTGTGCTTTCTCTCTTAGTGTTTAATCAGTTTCCTATGGTGTACTTACCTGTGTATGATCCATATTTAACTATATTTCTTGAAATGAAATGGATGTAAATTTATCATTATCTAAAATAATCATTGGGCATAAGGGTTATGTTTCGTGCTGCCAATATTTTCTTGATGTTGACACCTTTCTTATAACCACATATGTTTCTAGTTCATGTGATACTACTGCCTGTTTGGGGGACACTTGAGTTGCAAGATGGGAAGTATTTAAATTTCATTCACATAAAGGAGATTTGAATTCTGTAAATTTCATTCCTAATGAGGATAGATTTGGAACCAACTCGAATGATGGAACCTGCAAGCTATTTGACATTAGGATTGGGAACCTAATTCTAGAATACTGTCAGCAATGTGGTGACACTAATTTCCCCCATGTCACCCCATTGCATTCTCAATTTCATGGAGGCTTTTGTTTGATGGATATTTGAATCGTGAAGGTTATGTGTTGGATTTTTTACTCGTAAATATGGTGTTGAACTTTAGATTTCCACAAAACACCCACAGGAGCGACATAAGATGTTAAGGGTTGTCTGATGATGAATGTGCCTTATGTACAGAAATTTGGAAGACAATTTTAATAGTGTGGACATTTGGAGGACACAAGAGGGCATCTAATCCTTGAAGAACAATGGCAAATTTATAGTTTCTTTACTACTCAACCCATTATTGTGTTGTATAGGGAATCCTACTACCCTCATTTCATGGGTCTCTTCCCTTCCGGCTTTATACTCACTCTAGACGGTAAAAGATATATATAATATTTAAGGGAAGGATGATGGTTTCCCCAAGAAGATGACATATTTCAGTTCATTGAAACATTTTTTTTCTTATTCTACTGAACCACACCACTAGTTTAGGGATTGTCTTGGTGTTATTTGGGTCTTTTTTGGTGTTATATTAATTTTTCTGTTCTTGGAATTTATTTGGGCTTGGCTCTCTTCCCTAGTAATATAAAATAGAAAATCTATGATGGAGTGTATCTAAAAATAATGGATTCATCATGCAATAAATTTTCTTTACCATACAGATCATATTACATTAGCTTGTAATAGTCCACTAAAAGTACACAGGTAGGTTTTTCAACATACATGATTTTAACCAATGAATATTCAATATGATTTTCAACAAACCCAAAGAAAAAACATGTTAAGAAAGCACAAGCATGAATTTAGACTCAAATATTAGGCACTAGCACATATCCATCATAACAAAGGGGGTTCCAACAGGTAACAAAATTAATGATAAGTTCAATTGAAAATAAAAAAAGGAATGAAGAATGTACTTTCCTAGAATGAGATGTTGTTATCATCTATAAAATGATGAACCATCCATCCTTCTCTATTTAAATTGCACTCAAACTGATTTTTCACATTGAAGTACCTATAAAAAAAACAAAATTGACATTGGATTCAATAGTGTTAGTTCAATAAAGATAAATCTGGAATTACTAACACCGATTGGGTCTAGGAGGTCTGCCTTCATGATCTAGCGGGGCCACCAACGATGAAAACTGAAGCCACCCTTAACACAGGCTCTGTTTGAGATCTTTCCGCAGAAACAGGACACAAAACAGGGAAACTGAAACCATCATAATCTTAAATCGACATACCAAAAAGTCAAATAGAGAAAGGTAAGATCAAATCAGTTGGGGTTCAATCCGATATGATGGTTAATAATCCCTAATGAGAATACATCAAAATAAATCGATGAAAAGTTGAAATAATTATATGAAACTGATCCCGTACAACGCCACAACCAGAAGAATAACACCACCAAACGCAAGTGAATAGAGAACTGAAGAGGTAGTGCGATGCATGTGGAGATAGAGGCGATGATATGCGAGGTGGGATGGTTAGAGGTGAGTTTAGAATAGGGTCGGATGGGATGTGCGGTGGGGCGGTGGGAGGAGACGCCGAACCCAGGACCGGTGCGTGGGTGGCGATAACATTGAAGATTAGTTAAGGTTAGTGATTTTTTATAAAAATTACTTAAAATATTTATTAAATAAATAATATTTAAAAATATATAAAAATATAATATTTTGATAAAATTTCATAAAAAATATTACAAAATATAAAAACATATAATATTTCAAGAAAGTAGAAAATAAAAATCAGTTATGATATGTTTTTAATAGAATCTAATGAAATAAAAAATTACTTTGGTCGTAAAAATAATATATATATATATTTATACAAACAATTTTCTCTTAATGGGTTATTGATAAAATATTTTTATTTATTATATGGTTTTTTGTAGCATTTTTTATTTATGGTAAATGATTTGTTGGTATTTGTATGATAAAGAAATAAATTCAAATATTGGTAAATGATATTATGGTATTAAACAATTAATACAAACATATATATTTTTTGGTAAAAAGAAGTGTTGGTATTAAAAATTAATACTAATGAAACTTAATATCTGTTGGAAATGCTTAATTTTAACGACAGATATATTATCTGTCAATAAATTTCTGTTAGTATATGCCATTTTTTTGTAGTGTTATCTAATTTATTATGTTTTACATCAACTAAATATACCTTTTATTGGTCACATTCTTAACCAATATCATTAATTGAATAAAATATAACTCCCAAAAAATAATGGATCATCATTATTTGGGTAAAAATTGTATGGATTACATGGAAAATTCTAATGGTGGATTAGGTCAAGATTTAATTTAGATTTTCTACATGAACTTGTGTGAAAACTGTATATACCATAGAAAATGTGTTGGGTTTTCTGCCTGAATAAATGGGACAAAATATTATTTAAACACTCAAAATGATTTTTGATTACTTAGATAAACAATTTATGGGTCTGAGTTATATTTTCTCTTTTATAACATTTTTTTTCTGAGGATGACCATGAGTGAGGTGGATTAGTCTTGTTGTGATGATTGAATCTGTGAGTTATACATTGGGTCGATGTTATGATGGGGTGTTCCTCCATTTCATTTTTTTGTTTATTTATTTTTCTTGTGTAGGTATGTGCCTTATCCTAACTACAAGGTTATGGTATGTTTTTATATTTGGGCCTCCCAAGAACCCTCATAAAGGTCCACTATAAATTTTTGTTCCCCCCAATAACCCTCTATATGAGCCTTTGTGATTGGTTTGCCCCATAAGAACCCTTGGGGTTGGCCAATGTGATTGGTTAGACTCCACGATAATTATGGGGACGGTCTTGTGTTTATTATTAATCTCCCCATAGTCATTAGATATTGGTTAGGGTAATTTTTGTGGTCATGAAATTTTAAAAGGCACAGTCTTTTCCTTAATCATACTCATGGTTTTTGAAAATAAATTTCACCAAACTATGAGAAAATTAAGGTTGAACCATTGTTTATAATGACCTGGTTTTCATTTCGATAACCTAATAGGTTGTAAGTTTATTTGTTTATTTATTTTCCACCACTGTATAAAAGTTAATTTGAACTTATGAAATTATTTTATGTAGTCATTGCTGGTTACTTATTTGTTTAAAACTCACACCATTTGTGGGCATCACATTGATTGTGTTCCCTTTGTTGGTTATGAATTCAATGGAGGGTTGTGACTCGATTTACAGAAGTTATATAAGATGTTATTTTTGGTTTTGGTTATGTCGGGATAAAATATGGGATCTTTATAGTGTTTTTTTCTTTTTCATTTATATTTTTATACAACAAAAACGTGGGGATCACCTTGTTTGTTTTATTAATTTTTGGATTCTATTAAGCCACAGTTCTATATAATTATTTCTTTCCAATTAATTTTAATTTCTTAATTTGATTATTTTTAAGTTTTTATGTAACACTCCAACACTGGAATCCAAGTTACAGTTCATTATTCTATTACATTGTCGTAGATACAAACATCATATCCTAATGTAATGAATAACTTAGCAGTTTTGGAAAACCAAATTACATAAAAGATACCCTTATTTCATTGATAAATAGAATTAAAACATGATACATAAAAAAAATTAAACAATTGAAATCCTTCAAATTTAATTTAATGATTTTGTTTATATAACATGGTTAAATAAAACATAACAAGGCTATACTCAAATACTCTGTAAGTATATGTAATGAAGAAGTAAATATGAATTGACTATAATAATCAATATGAAAAGGTACATAATTGATAACATTTTTTATTTAAATTATTAGATAAATATTAATCAATCTAAAATTGTATGAAACTTGAACACATTACTTTTATCCAATTAACTAATAATAGAATTCATCCATATATATGTCAAAGAATAATCTCATTAATAAAATTTTTATTCAAATTATGAGATAAAAACTAATCAATATAAAAAAATGTTTGAAACATGAACATATTCTTTTTAACCAATAAAGTAATAATATAATTTATCCATATATATGTTAAAGAAAAATCTCATTAATAAATAAAAACTTAGTCTAAATGAGAAAAATTATTTATTACTAGATTCCATGTTTCCTAGTTACATGTTATCATTACAATGAAGACCAATCACAAAATTGTTTATAGGGAGAAAAGAACCAATCTAATTTAGAGAATTGAATTCTCTCATTAGAATATTAATTCATCAAGTGGATATCTGAAATTAGTTCACACCCATGTCATATCTATCCAACAAATTCCTCATGTATCAAATAATTTATTTCAAAATGTCCATTATAAAATATCTATATGATGTAGAAGATAAAAAATTCGGAAAAAATTATCATTCGAGGATAATTAAGAACAAGGGTTTGTTATGTTAATGAATTATAATACCATTGAAGGATAATTAAAAACATTCATGTTGAAAACAATCTTTACAAAATCAAAAGTATCGCATTCCACTTTGAAAAATTTGAAAAATAACCCATGATGGGATACCATTAAATAAAATGTAGAATATTATTATAATAGGTATATGCAATATATAAAATGTCAATATGTTGTATATAAACTATATATTAAAGTTAATTGGTGTATAACAACAAAAAAGTCTCAATGGAATGTAAATTGAGATAAAATCCATTAATTTATCCCTCATTTTTGTTGTTTGGTATTTAACCACATGTATAGTGGTTTAAACATGTTACTGACTTAGAGTATTAACATAACCATTTTTATTGTTAAAAATATAATCTTATAATAATATCTTATTACATGTTTTTTGACAATATTTTATTATTTTCACTATTTTGGGTGTTTATTGGCTAGTTCTTCGAGTATCTTTTGACATTTTATTTGTTCCATATTAATTAGATCATGATTTAATAATCTCAATAATGTAATACATAATTTTTTTTTCATATATAATATTTATATATGTATTTAGAATAATACACAATATTTGGAGATAATAAATGTAATACACCATTCATGGAGATTCTAGGTTGAACATACTCATGAACACTACTTTCATTGCCTTGTCTTATTAAAAGAATGTAATTTAAATGATATATATGTATATTAAAATTATATTATCACATATATATAATATATGTAACAAAATTTTTTTAAATCCATCCACTATATAATCCATGAATAGTGTGAACGAATCACATCACTTTGACAAGGTGGTAGTCCACACATCCACAAATGATGATATCATATTTACAAAAAATTGAAAGCATAAGGGAATGTGTTATATATAAATTACAGAATATTAAAGGCATTATTAATATCATATATATCTTATCTATTTATTATTTCTATCATAATTTCTATCATGATTGGTGGTAAATTAAAGATGAACAATCATTATTTCTTGCGGTGGTAGTTCATCGTACACATAAATGGTGGGTTCGTTACCCATTAGATGGTTGTGTGTGTATGTGAATTTTGAACCCATAACATAATGAAATAAAAATATTTTAATTATACATATTTTATTATATAATAAAATAATAATATTATTTTATGGGTTGTAGAATATAAATAATACCAATGATCTTTAGGAAGGTGGTTAACTCATCATTGGGTAACTCCTTTTGTTTTGCATCAAAAGTTTTACATGAAGGTATTTATTCTAAAATGGGAGTTTCTAGGTTTAGAGGAGGGACTTTGATATATCATTTGATCATTGGTTGGGTGGGCCAATGTGATTGAGTTGTTTGAGTATGTGGTAGGGGTGAGTGCCTTTTTATAGTGGGGGCAGTGTAATTCTAGTAAATATTTAAGAAAAGAATTCGACCCACAATTATCTTATGAATCAAGGCTCCAATAATATAAAAAATAAATTAAAAGTAATAATATGGTCTAAAAATGGAAATAAAATTTCTTTTTCCCAGTGTTCTGGTCATTTTGGCTCTTATGTTTAAGGGTTGGTACCTTATTAAGGTAATATTCCTCTTAATCGTTGTAATTAATTAAAAAAACGTGAATTAATATTTTTTCATAAAAAAATTTGATTTAATTGTTATAAATTATAAATATTGATGAATAAAAATATATAATTCATTTTTCAAAATTTAAATAATAGAAGTGTAATGAATTAATTTTTATATAATCTCACAGATGGGATGACAATAAGGGTTTTTAAAGTAAAAATGATCCAAAATTTTCTATGTTAGTTGATCAAATATCAATGTTAAATTGATTACATTGAAATAAAATTGATTAATATATTCAAATATATAAAATTATTATTTATAAATAATAAATAATGTAATTTAACCTTATAAATAAGTTATATTTAAAAAATATGAAATGAAATTCAATATTATTCATTATTCATTAAAACACGAAACATCATAGAAATTACCAGAAATTCATCCTATCCTAATTTTGATTAATTTATTAAAAAATGTTATATATTTCTTCTTATTAAATTTATAAGAGTTCCATAATTTGTATTTAAAATAATTTCACCATTAAAAGGCAGAAAAACCACCTTTATAAAATTATAGTATTTTATATGTAAAATTGTGTGTGTTCTTTTATTATGCCCATAAATAATATTATATTAATTTAAAAAAATATATATGGATGAATATATAATATATTTATATAATTATTATAATTCATTAGTAATAATTAATTTAAAATTTAAATAAAAATTACAATTTTCATATAAAAATAGTATTTCATAACACCATTTCCCTTATATTCATTTAGTTTATATATTCATTGATAAATAATTGGTAATAATTTTATTCCACTATATATTTTTATATGATAATAACTAATATTAATAAAATAAATGTAATGACTAAGTGATAATATTCAGAATAATATTAACTGTATTTTTTATGATTCAACCATAATTTTAACACAAACCATTGAAAAATAATGTTGGGTGAAATGAAATATAAAATAGATGTTGCGTGCATTGTAATATATTGAATATATTCAATCTGTCTGACATAAGAAAAATATACTATAATTTCTTTGGATATTTTATTCTATTATGATATAAGTATTGTGTGTTATACAAGCTATCAGATATAATGTTCTTACTTTACATTTTTAGGGTGTTACACTATCTGAATCTTACGTAACTTTATCCTTCCCAATTTAAACATTATGTTGGTAATGAAAGAATTAATATTTTAAAATAATATTTTTGAAAAACCAACATCATAAATTGTTTAACCAGCCATATTCAAAGTAAAAGGGAAAATCAAATTAAAATTTTACCAAAAAACTATGCTTTCAAATTGGAGAGCCGGAGTGAAAACATGGACATGGAAGTAAAATATAACTGTCAAATTCTGGTGGAAAGTGATAGAAAATATGTTAAGATATATGTTACTTTCCAAAAAAAATAATCCCTAGGTCATAATAATTGTCATTGATATGATAAAAAAGGTTGATTATAGGGGGAAATGTTTTTGATACTACATTTTCATAGAGTAGAGAAATTTCTTTTCACACAATTAATATAAGAAAACATATGTTACTATAAATATAAATATTTTCAATTGATTACACCTTTAATTATTTCTAATTCACCTAATAGAACTTGATGCTTCATATAGTGAAGTAATACATAAAACTCTAAAACCATATTCAAGAATAAATATAAATCATTTAATAAGTGGTTAACTTTTCCGAAATGTCACGATAAAACACTTTTGAAGGAAGGTCAATGAATTTAAAAAAATGAACATAATAAATAACATAAATTGTATTTTAATCATCACATTCCAAACATGTGAAAATTTCAATATCATTAATTACCCAAATACCACATTTAAAACATGGATGATTCTTATTATATAAATATAAAATAGATTACTAGATATATTCTTTAAATCGAATAATTTTGTAAACTTCATCAATGATAGTAGAAACCACATTATCAAAAAATCATTACATAGTTACAAGTTATACATCACTAATCTGATTTAGTTTTCCTAAAACAGTCATTTATTTATTGGAAAATTATTTTCTTAAAATTAATAACATATTAATGGTTATCTTTCACCCAAACTTTTATTTTCCAAAAAAACTACATTCTACTAAATAAATTCTCTAGGTATTATTCATCATATGATCTAAAATCCACAATGAAAAAGTAATGCAATATAGTCAGCATATATTCCATAATTCAAACAACTACCTCATCATTGATAGAACACTCAAATGAATATATTATTTAATAAAAATATAATCACATAAATCATTCCTATTCTTTTATGGTAGTATTATAATCTTGACCATGATCTATTAGCCACTTTTGAGGAATATTATTTTGATGATTTTTTTTAATTTTCAAAGTGTTTTATATCCTTTTAGAGGAAGCATTGCACATTGAAATTTTTTTTTTCCTGTGAAATCAAAAACATTTGGTCATTTTTCTCCATTCATAAAGCAAACTCACAATCCCTTTAAGAGAAAACTAGGTTATTTCATTACAGAATTATCACATGTGGGGAAATAATTCATTCCCTCTACCCACTATAAAATATTTTTCATACCATACTCTTCTTTTCTTAGCTTACCTCAAATCCATAAGACACTATGAATTAATTAGCCAACGTGTTATCACATGATTATATGTACTCGTAAAATTATAATTTTTAATACACTATTTCAATTTGAAATATTGGTCAAATAAAATAACAATTATGATCCTTCATAATCCTTAGATCAAGTAATTTTTTGAGGATCACAATCATTCTTCTAGTAACTATATCTAAATGAGAACACCCCTAAATAAGTTACAGTCTTTATAAAACATTGAGTATTATCCCAAACTACTATAATATATAATATAATTTGAAAAAAATATTCATTTCTAATATAATAATCATAAACGTGGTTTCATTGTGAAATTATACATTTAAATCCATTATAACTGTTTGAAAAGAAAATGTGAATTATCCTTATCATATACCATAATTGTTTAAAACTGTGAGAATAGTGAGTCTTGTAATCATGTACTTAGTTACGACGAGTCAGGCCCGACACACAATTTTGGAGTTTTTACACCTAGGTATATCTGTTTCAGAACCACTTACACATGCATTATCAGGATAGTAATCTACTTCTATGAATACCCCAAAAATCTATACCTTATCAAAACTATAAGATATTCTTCAATAAATCCTCTCAAGCCAATGTTAGTGTTTTTTCTCCTAATATCTATTTTCTAAATCTAGTTTTCATGGTTTTTGGAAAGATTTCTCTAATACCAAATGTAATGCCCCAACACCAGAAGAATGTATCTAGTAAATTATTTTGTAACATAATCATATATAAAATCTTAAAATCTTAATTTACCGAATAGTTTAGTATTTTCTGGAAACCATATTACATGAATGATACCCATATTAAAATTTAAAATTTAAAATACATCAGAAAAAATAAATTTAAAAAATTTATTCCTTTAATGATAAATCTATTATTTCTTCTTTATAACCTAGGTAATGGAAGCATAATTATAGTGAGATCAAATTATTAATAAGGATAAATAAAGAAGAAGAAAATATGAATTGATTAGAATAACCAACATGAAAATGTAAATAAGTGATAACATATGCAATTAAAATAACTTGCTAAGTCATAATATATATGGGAAGGTAATAATCAATAATAGTTCCCATTTAATCAATAAAATAATAATATAATGCGTCCATATATGTTTCAAATGAAAAATATCATGGATAAATAACAACTATGTCTAAATAAGGGGAATGATTAATTATTATATTCGATGCTTCCTAATTACTTGTATCTTTCCCATTAAGGCCATTCATAAGACGATTTAGAGTATCACCTGAAATCTAACAAATTTGGCCAATAGATTCATCTCACAAGACTAAAGATTTATCAAGGGTAAATCTATTACAGGCACTCACCCATGTCGTACTGGTCCAAAGCAATCCTCATATATCGAATAATCAATTTAACAATGTTTTTTTTTCAAATTTCCATTTGGAGTACAAGATACATATTTAACAATAATTACCCATTCTAGATAAGTGAAAAAATTTATTCTATATTGATGAATCTAAATACCCTTGAAAGATCATTAAAAATATTATTGGGGAAAATAATCTTTAAACATTCCAAATTGTCCCATGACACATTTAAAAAGTTGAATAATATTCCTCATGAAAGAAAAAAATTAAATGTAACATTTAAATTAATGTATTTGAGGATAATAATGATAAAAAATTTGAAAGGGAATATATACACCACATATAAATATGAACTGGTTCGTAACAATAAATAAGTCTTAACAGTATGTAAATTAAGACGAAAACTGTTACATTTAAAATATTTTTTTGGTGATCATTAATCTCCCATATAGTGGTTTATCCTTGTCAATAAATTATTATATAACTATATCCCTACTTATTATATCATATATGAATTTTTTATAATATCTTATTCGCCATATAAAGACAATATTTTATTGTTTTCATTATTTCTGGTGATAATTACCTTGTTTTTTAGTCTATTTTGAGTTGTATTTTTAAATTTCTTTTACATTGATCATGATATAATAATATAAAGAATGTAAAAAATGATAAATATTTCATATATATTATTTTTTTATGTATTTATAATTATATATAATATGCAGAGATAAGAAATGAATTGCACTGTTCATGGAGATGGTATGCCATACATAAACATGTACTCTACATTCATTTCTTTTTCATATTAAAAGAATAAAAAGTCAATTATATATATTAATATTATAATTATAATATCTTGTATATTTTATATTTGTAACATATTTTTATTTAAACTATCCATTATTTGTTCCATTTATAGTGTGAACAAATCACGTCATTTTTTAGATGGCAGGAGTCCACATGTCCACATATGATGTTATCATATTTACACAAAATGGAAATCGTAAGGGTAAGTATTATATAAAAAATTTAAATGATTAATGAAATTATAAATTTCATATATATATGTCATATATAAACCTAATGATTATAATTATGGCCACCATTATAGGTGCTGATGGGAAAAACAAAAAATCACAATTTCATGAGGTGGTAGTACTCCATTCACATGAATGGTAGGTTCATTAACCATTTGATGGATGTGTATGTATTTACATGAATAAAACATAACATAACAACATATATCTATATTTAGTATAATTATGTCATTATATAATAATTTAATATGATTATTTGAGGGGTTGTATAATGTAAATAAAACAAAATAACCTCAAGAAGGAGGTTGCCTCATTTTTGGATAACTTCTTTTTGTTTTCACAAAAGTGCTTCTTTAGATATATTTATTACAAAAGAAATTCTTATAGGTTATTGGGAGGTATTTAGGGATGTTATTTTATAATTTTTTTGGATTATTTAGAGGTATTGAGAGGTTTGATTTAGTGGGAGGAGTGAGTTCCTTTTAATAGTGGACATGGAGAGGCATTCATGTAAATTTCTGAAAAGAGGATTTCACCCTAATTTTTCAAATGAAAATTTCATCAAATGATGGTAAAAATAAAATATGAGTTTCAATATGGTAGATATATATTGAAAAAATACATTTTAAAAAAATTAGGTCATTTTGGACATTATGTTTAAGGTTTGGTACATTATTAAACTAATATTCCACTAAATCGTTGTTATAAATTGCAATAAAATTTACCAATATATTTGGTAAAATAATAATGTAAAAATAATATAAATTATAAATTATTATTATTAAAAACAATGAATCAATTTTACAAAATTATAAACATAAAAGTGGCAGAAATGAATATAAATATAATCCTATAAGTGAGACGACAAGGAGAGTTTTTAAAGTTAAAACAACATAATATTTTCAAAGTTATTACATCAAATTTCAAAATTAAAAATAAATAGAATGAACTAAAATAAATTATTTAATTAAAATTACATATAAATATTAATTAAAAACAACGAAAATTTTAATTTTAACAAATAATTAAATTATAAAAAATTAAATTTTGAATGAGAATTTAGTATTGTTCATAATTTAATAAAAAATGATACTTCTCAAAAAAATAAAAAAATTCATTCTAACATAATTTTAAAGACCCATAATTTTCAACGAAGTTCTTTTTCATAATTATTTTGAATTTTAAAAGTCTGTGGCATTTTACGGCACTTGATTCCGAGGCCTGGTGTGCCCGGAATCAATTTCTGAAGTTTTGTTCGTGTACATTCAGTTAACGTACGAGAAGGTTTTTCTATTTTTTTAAACTGTCGTTCAGAATTGAAATCCAAGGGAATTGATAAACTCGCAGCGCCGGTAATTTCTTAAGGGGACCTTTACCGCAGTTTTGTTTAATGTGGGTTGATGGATAAAAATTGGGGTGTAATTAAAATGTTAAATAAAATTGTTTAGAAAAATTTTATTTATCTATGGTAGTTATTTCCTCCCATTGGGAAGTTATTGGTGGGTCCCACACCCACATAACTTCCCATGTGTGGATAACTGTGAGGTGGAGCCCACACAAGCCCCATCCTTTCATCTCCCCATAACCTCCCTTAAACCCCTAGTTAACTCCCCTTCTTTGATTATGACAACTCGCCCTTATTGAATGGGAACTATCCCTCTCCCTCTCTATCTTCTTAATACTTTCCAACACATGATTATTAATGAATTTAAACTCTTCAATTAATTAATTAAAGGGTTTCAATTTTGAGTTACATGTGTGTATAAAAATAATATCTTTAGCTATTTTTAAGGGGCATTTGTTGTGTTGAGAGGATTTGTGAGAGAGCTTTGGAGAATGAAAAAAGAGTGTTCTTCTCTCAACGAAGAACACCATACTTCAAACGAAGAACCTTTACGGAATGTCAAACATTGCCTTCAATCTTCGGCCAAACCAAAGGAGAAGGATCCACCTGCAAGGAACATCGACGACACGTCACCCTCGACCCTTCTTCCCCAACGTCAATGAATTGACCCCCTCTTCCCATGATGTCATCTTCCACAACGCTCGACTACCACGAACCTTATATCAAGGTAAGAGATTGTTCATCTCGAAGTGATTATTCCTGACCCTTTTTTGTTGGAAATTATAGTTTATCATTGGCCAATGGCTACCGCTTATCGTAGAGGGGGAGGGCTGAAGAAAAATGGCTTGTCAACCCTCCGTAGTCTCCTTGTTTGCGATTGTGGCGCGTTTGAAGAGGCGGTGATGGAGAAGCGGCAGTCGTGCGCTAGTCGTGTGTGGATGAACCGCGGACCGCTAGACCGGGAATGAACTGGCTGTCCATAGCCTGTCGGGCTGATGGGAGGAACCACCACCCCCCACGGCGCAGCGCTGTGGAGAACTGCGGCCCGCACAGGGTGGGCCACTTTGACGGAAGAACTGGCCGTCTCGTCGGCCGGCTCGGCGGAGGAAGGCCACGTCACCACGATGCCACGCTGGACCATTTGAAGCCTGCCCGTGCCGGCCGATTGTGCAAAGAAGGCCGTCTGGCTTCGACCGGCCGGTTAGAGAGGGCGGCGCTGCTTGGCACCACCTATTCGGGTAGCCGGGGGCCGCACCCCCCACCTCGGACCGCTCATCCCCCTTCGGGTCGAGCCTCCCAGCCAACCGGCCACACCGTGTCGGGCCGGGCCATGCCACGCATTTCATCGGGGCGGTCCGACCCCCCCCTGTCGGGTCAGACCTGCCAAAACTAGGTTGACCCGACCGGCCAACCCACTTGGCTTAACGGGCCGAGCCCATTTTCCCTTAAGGGTGAATACCTTGAAGACTGCGCATCTGATAAACGCGCCATTTGTGGCACTGGGAACATCATGATGTGGAAGCCTGTTTACGATTCTCTATGTGATTTTTGTATAAATTTGGAAAATGGCCGGGTTTGGAACAAGCGTATTTCCAACCAGGCCCCTGGAACGAAAAATCCAATATCTTTCAGACCGGGCATCCGATCGATGCGACGTCTATCGCGTAGGGTTCATTTTGATGAGATGGAAGATCGGGATACATAAAATCAGGACTTTGTGATAGTTGATGTATCGACCCCTTGGCTCAAGGAGCGGACCCTCCCAGAATCGAGTGTGCTATATGTGGGAACCCTACAGTCGGCTGCCACTGCAACGAATACCGTACTGGAATCCTACATGGTTTCAGAGATGACGACAACCGTACTGGAATCCTTCATGGGTTTGGCGATGATGACAAATGTACTATAATCTGTTGTGGGTTCGGCAGTGACAACAACTATACTGGAATCCTCCGTGGGTTCGGCAATGACCACAACTGTATTGGAATCCTTCATGGGTTCAGCAGTGATGATAACGATACTAGAATCTTTTGTGGGTTCAGAAGCGATGATGAATCAGTGACTTCATCTGATCATCCCTATCTCTATAAAAAAGATTTGTACCTGTGTGAGCTGAGTATAGAATTTCAATCATTACCATCATTGTGATTGACTTCTTTCCTAGGTGGATGGGGTTGTGCTTGGGCTTGACAGTTGGAGCCGAACTGGGATTGATGAATTAGGTATATGTATGGGCATATACCTAAGTAGAGTTGGATGATACTTTGTAATTGTATCTTTTATTTATGGTTTATCTTTTTTAGATTCTAGGAGACCTTCGGGGGTCTCAGGGTCCCAACTGAGTATCGTTATACTCACCCCTACACAGGCAATTCCCTCACTACGTTGTATTGGATCCAGACGATGAACATTTCTTATCGTGGTAGAGACTTGTAGAGCTGGACGGTACCTGGAGGTGGACCACTTGGTGAGATGAAAACAGAGCAGAAGGATGGATCCGAGGTGCTGAGGAGACCATCTGTACCCACCCTTCAGGTGGAATTCCCGAAGGATGACTCAGTGGTGGCTGTTTTCCTTTTCTACTATTGTTCTATATTTTCAGTTGTGTTGTACCTTTAGTTGGGTTTGTATCCTAGCCCATTTAACTTTCATCTGTTACTTTTGTATTCAGTATTAATTTTCTCTTACTTCAGCTTGCATACTCTGTTGTGTTTTTTTACTATCAGAAAGGCAATGCCTTCCATTTTTATCAGGATTTACGCCTTTGGTGCTTGTCGCTAGCCTCTGGCTTATGGAAGGCGGGTTTGGGGTAGACACGGCATGGGCCCCGAGGACAGGTCGTGAAAAATTTGTATCAAAGGAGTCGGTTCTACCACATAACATTGGACTCTGATCATTCTTTCTGTGAAGTAATAGTATTAAGAGTATTGAGTGTGGTTTTCAGTCTAGGAAATCTAGTGTTGGTGCGGCATCTGGCGTATCCATACACCAGGACCCTAACCCCTGATTTCTTACTCATTGCACGAAAGCACTGATAGCATGTTTGTTTCAAAAGATTTATTTGAGAATACATTGTGTCAGCTCACCATGTATATTGTTTTGACTGTGCCACACCTATTTCTTTTCAGGATGGCCCCACGAAGGCAGCTATCTTGGGTTCCTAGTGGCGTACGATATGGAAGCCCACCGAGTGAGGAGGCCTTGGTGTAGGGACCCATCATAGTAGAGGCTCCAGCAATACCACTACCCACTGAGCCACTGATACTACTATCCCCAGCAGCAGAGAGTGTACGCCACCTAAGTGTGTTTCATGAGTTTCAACGACAGAGGCCGCATGGGTTCTGTGGAGAGACGATCCCTCAGGCAGTCGAGGATTGGTTATAGGCTATTGTCAGAGTCTTCAGATTGGTAGGGACACCAACCGACCTTATGGTGATCCTTGCCACGAGTATACTCTATACAGCAGTAGGTAGATGGTGGATCTTGATGTGCCAGGTGCATGACGATGTATCTTTACATTGGACAGACTTATAGAATCTCTTATGATGGGAGTATGTTCCCACCACCCTTCGTGAGGTGCAGATTTAGAAGTTACATCACCTGCGGCAGGGCAGCATGACAGTAGCTCAGAACTCAGTGAGCTTTACTGACCTCTCGCGCTACTCCAATGACATGGTACGTGACCCATTCTTCAAGATCCGGACCTTTGAACAGGGACTGAGGCACGAGATCAGAGCTTCGACGATTCCTCTCAGTCTTCCGACGCAGGAAGGGGTGCTAGAGAGAGCCCTTCTAGTGGAGAGCTTTCTGGCTGAGGAGTCACCGGTAGCAAGACCGACCATAGGGACACATGTAGCAGATTATTATACAACAGGTATTAGACAGTTGATGCAGAGGTCCATGTGGACAAGACCATCAGGTGAGAAACCACAGGATACAAGTTCGATTGTGCGAGGCACCGAAAACAGAGCCCGCTATCCGAGGAGCATGCAGTGCTATGCATGATGCAGATGGGCTATATGGCTTGAGACTGTCCAACCCGCCATGCAGTCGAGCATCAGACAGTAGAGGGACCTCCCAGGTAGAGGCATAGGTTCAATCGTGGTGGTCGGTTAGGAGTGGGTGGACAAGGAAGAGGAGATGTCTGAGCAGTGGGTGGTGGATGACGTTTCGAGGCTCTACCACCACCACCACTAGGAGTTCCACCCCGACTACAGGGAGCTAGCAGAAAGAGGCGGGCTCAACTCCAGGCAGCTCAGGCCTACGACCAAGACACACCTGATATGATTCGAGGTACTATCTGTGTATACTTCTCCCTTTCTGTAGTACTGATGGATAGAGGTGTGAGTCATTCATTCATTTCTGCTGCCCTTGTTCAGAGGTCGGAGATTCTGACAGAGTCGTTGGCTCGATCCTTATGGATAGAGACTCCTACGAGAGAAGACTCGACGATTACGCATTGGTGCTGGTAGTGTGAGATTACTCTTGGTGGTGAGTGTTTTGGCTGGGATCTTCTTATAGCAGCATCTAGGCCTTATGACGTTATCTTGTGTAAGGACTATTTGTCTATAGTCCATGCTTAGATTGACTGCATTAGGCTCAAGGTGCAGTGTATCTGCACGGATGGGATCAAGTTCACCTTCATTGGTGAGAAGGGAGCCTTTGTAGCACATGATGGACTTACATAGAAGAGAGGGAATCTGGTCACACATCAGTTGGCGAGTCTCATCCTCGAAGTGGTTGATGTGCCGAGTTCGAGTTTTCCTATTGTGGTGGATCAGTCTACCGAAGTTTTTCTTGATGGCAAACCAGGACTACCTCTTCGCAGTGAGGTAGACTATTACATAGACCTATACCCCAGGACATCACCGATATCTACTTCAGCATATCAAATGGATCCCGCTGAGCTTCGTGAGCTGCGGGTACAGCTGGAGTATAGCATCCCTCCTTTTTACCACATAAACATTCATTTCATTTTACAAAATTGAGGATCTTTAAGGTTTAGTGTCTTGGAAACCAAGAACTTAAAACATGAAAACATAAAACATTCTTCTTAAACACTTGAAAGGCTTCTCCTAATGTTCATCCTAGGTTCATTACTCCAACTCATAACCTGGGGACATACATCCAAAGAAAGGGTGGGAAGAAGGCCCAGTAAGGGAAACAAGAGAAACATTTTACATGTGAACTTGAGAGAATTTAATAAGGTCATGAAAAGAACCTTAAGGCATGAGAAAGAAATCATAAGGCATATCATAATAAAAAAACATTTTTCATAACATGAAGATGTGTCAGCAACATTTAATATAGAAAATCATGAACATATCACCAAGGTCCATCCCCAAGGTGTCATTTAAAAATTACCAAGGTTATTCACAAAGATATCATGAAAATTGTAATCTCTAGTGGTTACATCATTACCCAATGCATTGGAGCGCTATCAGGGCGCACCCTTAAATTTGACTTTATTATCATCTGAGCCACATATATCATCATCAAAAATTTCATAAATGACCCATATAGCATAAAATGAATGGGTTTCATTTCATAATCATAACGTTTTAAAAACTGCTTTAAAGACATGATCTTTATGTCACTTTAAACCCACGGAAAAGGAAAGCAGGTTTCATGTATGTAAATCCCAGAATTTAAAACAGATCATTTTGATATATATGTGAATACCCCTGTAGATATAATAGCTTTGAGTATTCACTTAATAACATAAAATAATTTTTAGATAAAGAGGGAGGCATTTTGAGACAAAACTATACAGCATAATGTCTATGATACATGGTTTTTAGAAAAATTTGGAAAGAGAGGGGACATGGGTCACGCACTCAAAAATGATACATAAAAAAGTAGGGGGACAAAATATAAAGTATTTAAGAACATGGTAATGAAATTTTAATTATATACCATTTGAAATGAAGAACATGAAAGGAAGACAAAAATAAGATTTCTTTTATGAGAATTTGGCAGCCTAACTGCGTCACTTAAAACTTCCAAAAATGGATTAATGAGATCAAATAGGGTCTATCATCATATGAACATAAATAATCAGTATGATAGATATAGAGATCATACCCCAACATAATAAAAAGGAACTTGAAAGACTTGACATGAAAATATAACTTCAAAATTAGAAGGGTGAAAGAAGCCCTTAAACATTCAGCAGCCTAACAACGTCACTTAAAATGTCAAAATACTGAATTGGAGAGATCAAATAGGGTATCTAATCATATGAACATAAAAGATCAGTATGATAGATTTAGAGACCATAACACAACATAATGTAACTTGAAAGACTTGACAAGAAAATAGAACTTTAAAATGATAAGGGTGAAAGAATCCCTTAAAAATTCAGCAGCCTAACAACGCCACTTAAAACTTCAAAATACAGAATTGAAGAGATCAAATGGGGTCTCTCATAATATGGAAATAAAATATCAGTATGATAGATATATAGATCATACCCCAACATAATAAAAAAGAACTTGAAATACCTGACATGAAAGTAGAACTTTGAAAAATGAGAAGGGTGAAAGAATCCGTTACAAATATTTCGGCAGCCTAACAGCGCCACTTAAACATTCATAAAATGAAATGATGAGAGTAAGAGGGGGTATCTCATCATATGAAAACAAAAAAGGTATTATAATGAATATAAAAGAACATCCTCCAACATCAGAACATGGAGCATAAAATAAATGACATAAGAGATATTTCTTGAAAAGAAAGAGAGAGGTCAGATCCCTTACCTTAAAACGTAACTCTTAAAACACAACGGTTTGGAACTTGAGGGCTTGGGGGAACCTTGGGATGACTCCTTGTGATGTAAGGAGACCAGAAAATCGTTGGTGGAGAGTGGGGAGTCGAATGGATGAGAGGAGGGCTTGGTATTTATAGGGAAAGTGAGGGGACAAGGCATTAATGGCCAAGGGACACCTCGCAAGTGATTTTCTCAAAACCATGTGCTCTCTCATGATATTTCCCATGAAGTCAGGCCACATGGGGCCCCCAAAACAATAATTCATCACCTTAGGTCGCCAACCCTTAAAATATCTCATGACATCACCATGACATAGCTATGATGTCATTAATCATACAGAAACCCTAAAACTGCTTTTTTACTATTCACTGAAAATTCATCTTTCTCATAAAAATCCCAAAATTTTACCTTAACCAAATATCGATGCTCAAATTACAAATATGAAATCCATTTTATAAAAATATGTTTCTAAATATTTTTAATTTAGTTTTTAAATAAAAACACTATTCACCGAAAATTGATTTTTTTAGAAAAACCCAAAAAATTACCATAACATAATATCGGTGCTTTGAGTTAAAAAATGATATCAATTTTATAAAAATAATTTTCTAAATATTTTTAATTTAATTTTTAATTAAAAAACACTATTCACTAGAAAAAACTAATACTTGAATAATAATTTATGAAACCGTTATATAACCATTTTATTGAATCACATTACTTAATCAAGGTGCCTTGATTATATTAATACTTTCTTTAAGTGAGATTACTAATCCATTTGGTCACATTACTAATCCTAAGCATAAAATCACTATTCATAATTTACTATTCATCAAAAATCAAGATGATCTTATTAGACTCTAAATTTCATACTGAACATAATTGTAGAAGACCATTTTTAAAAAATCATTACACATTTTTAAATATTTAAGGTTTACATAAACATTTTTAAAATATCCTTTCTTCTAAAATTCATCAAAAATATGCATACTATATTTATCCGGTCATTTGAAAATTCATAAACATCATCATAAAAAGATATACCAATTTTTATTTAAAACAAAGGATTACACAAGGTAGTTGCAGTCTCCTTACATAGCCCCTTATCACACCAGCGTAGGACCTAAGTGTAAGGTGTGCTAAGATGAGAGAATCTGAGGGAGGCTCGGCCAACATCGCACGAGTAGTAATTTCTATCAGTTTGAACTTCTCGCGAAGGAGATTCCATTCTAGCTTCACACGATGAAGTTCGGCTTGGCATTGGTCCAGAGCAAATCCCAGTGGTGCTACCTCCTTCCCATGTTCTGTTAGATGGTCTTCGATCGGTCTAAGACTACTAGGTGAGGCCATCAAATCTTCTTTCTATAATAATTAACCATGATTACTTGTATTTAGAGACAATAATCGAAACGTTTAGTTTACAGCAGTCATATTGACCAATGGTCATATAACAGTCAAAACCCAACGGTCTCATTTTAAATATACTCATCTTATCAAATGAAACAATTTTGTTGAGTATAAAAAATAACACAAAAAATTAGGAAACAAGATTTATTCAAAATTTTGGGTCGTTACATTGAGGACTTATAGGGAAAGAGATTCATCCAACCCAGTATTTCACCCAGGGCTTCTCCGATTCTATTCACCAAGAAGGTGGATCAGATCTTACAACTTTGTGTCGACTACCCTCACCTGAATCAGGTGACCATGAAGAATAAGTATCCTCTCTCGAGGATTGAAGACCTCTTTGATCAGCTCAAGAGGCCACGTTGGTTCTCAATGATTAACCTCAGGTCAGGCTATCGTCAGCTCTGAGTTCGTGACGAGGATGTGCAGAAGACGGCCTTCAGGTGTCGGTATGGCCACAATGAGTTCTTGGTTATGCCTTTCGGTGTAACCAATGCACCAGAAGTGTTCATGAGTCTCATGGAAAGGATCTTCTAGCCTTACCTCAATCGTTTTGTCATAGTCCTCATAGACGACATACTGATTTACTTGACTACTGAGGAGGAGCACTCTTACCACTTACGGGTTGTACTAGATACACTCCGAGAGCACCAGCTTTATGGTATGCTCTCAAACTGCCAATTTTAGTTTCAAGAGGTACACTTATTTGGACACGCCAACACGGAGGCATGATTTTTAGGGGATCCGCAAAGATCGAGGAAGTTCTTTCTTGGGAGCCACCCAGGAGCGTGACGGAGGTGCGGAGTTTTCTAGGTCTAGCTGGGTACTATCATAGATTTGTACCAGACATCTCCATAGTTTCAACACTGCTTTCATCTTTTATAAAGAAGGGGAAACCCTTCATGTGGTTAGATAAATGTGAGAAGAGCATTCTAGAGCTGAGGAATATGTTGACCAGTGCGCCCATCTTGAGGTTTCTGGAGGAGGCCATTGGGTATGTAGATTACTGCGCTGCATCAGGGACCAGACTCGGGTGTGTCCTGATGCAGGAGTGAGCAGTGATCGTGTGTGGTTCACGGTAGGTGAGGCAACACGAGCATAACTACACTACCCATGACCTGGAGTTAGTAGTAGTGGACTTCACCTTGAATATGTGGCGTCACTATCTGATAGGCAAGGGATTTAAAGTCTACTCTGACCACCAGAGTCTCAGGTACATCTTCTCGTAGAAGGACATGAACATGAGGCAGTGCTGATGGCTCGAGTTCATCCAGGTCTCTGTCTTTGAGATAGTTTATACTCTAGAGAATGGGAATGTTGTAGCTGATGCTCTTAGTAGGAGATTGGTCATTCAGCTAATTGGAGAGGAAACAGTGCAGCTAGCTGCATTGCAGATATCCTTTGTAGAAAACGAGGGAGTACACATTCTATAGTCACTCACAGTCACTCCTCCACTACTTCAGGAAGTTATAGAAGAACAACAAGGGGACGTTGACTGTGAGATTCAACCTACATAGATATCCATAGGGCAGGTGCCAGATGTATTTTTTGAAGGAGGAGATCACGTCATCCTCATTAGGGGACGTACAATGGTACTAGTTACACTGTAGGAGGAGGTGATGAGGGAGTTCCACACTTTCCCTCTAGTGGTATATCCAGGAGTGGTGAAGATGTATCATGACCTCAGACAATAGCACTGATGGCCGGGTATGAAGAAGGGTGTAGCAGAGTTCGTTTCACGATGCCTCACTTGTCAGCAAGTGAAGACAAAGCACCAGTTACCAGTAGGCTTGGTACATCCCATAGAGGTCCCAGAGTGGAAGTGGGATGGGATATCCATGGATTTCGTGATGGGGATTCCATGTACATCTAGAGGGCACAAATCTATCTTGGTGATCGTTGACCGACTCACCAAGTCGGCCCACTTCCTTCTTATCAGAGATCAGGGCTCAGTAACGATCTTGGGACCCCTCTACATTCAGGAGATCGTATGGCTTTATGGTGTGCCATCGATTATCGTTTCTGATCGAGATGCTCGATTAAATTCCCGGCTTTGGAAGGGGTTATAGGAGGCCTTGGGGAAATAGATTCACTTGATCACCACCTTCCATTCTCAGACGGACGGTCAGACTAAGAGAACCATTCAGAATCTCGAGGACATGATCCATGCATGCATCCTTGGGTTTTCTCACAACTGGGAGGATCAGTTACCCTTGGTGGAGTTTACGTACAACAACAGTTACCACTCCACCATCGGGATGGAACCTTATAAGAAAATGTACGGCTGACCTTGCAGATCACCTCTATGTTGGACTGACCCAGGGGAGTCAGCACTTGTAGGACTAGAGATGGTTCAGGATACAACAAAGAAGGTGCATATAATCCATGAGTGGATAAAGACTGCATAGAGCAGAAAGAATTCCTATGCTAATAGGAGGTGGATACCACTAGAGTTAGAGGATGGTGACCACATCTTCATAGGAGTCTCACCTCTATTAGGTCTATGAAGATTTGGTTGGGGAATAAAGTTATCTCTATGTTCCATCAGACCATTCAAGGTCCTCAATAGAGTAGGAAATTTGGCTTAACGCCTAGCCCTTCCACCTCAGTTGCACTGGGTGCATTACGTCTTCCAGATATATCTCAGCTGAGGTGATACGTGCACGACCCGACCAACATCATCGATCATGGAGAGATGGACATCGATGATGGGGTGATGTTAGAGGAGGTACTGGTGGAGACTGAGGATCGACCAGAGAATTTCTTATCTGGATGGTCGATTCCTTTGGTGTGCATTCGCTGGAAAGACGGGAACCTCTATGAGGGCACTTGGCAGCGGGAGGTACATATGCGAGCTCAGTATACCGATTTGTGTTCTTAGTGTGTGTTGTAGCATTACAGTGAAGTAAAGCCCTAAGGTGGGAGTAATGTAAAGACTCAGAATTTTCAAAGTATGTTTTTCCTAATTCATTGAAATTTTATGAGTCTGTGGCTTCTGACGACACTTGATCTCGAGGCCCGGTGTGCCTGAAATCAATTTATGATTTTTTGTTCGGGTATGTTCAGTAAACGTACGAGTGGGTTTTTCTATCTTTTGAACTGGTGTTTGGAATTGAAATCTGAGGGCACCAATGAAATTGCATTACCGTTAATTGCTTAATGGGACCTTTACCGCAGTTGTGTTTTATGTGGGATGAAGGTTAAAAATTGGGGTTTAATTAAAATGTTTAATAAAATTGTTTTGAACAATTTTATTTATCTATGGTAGTTATTTCCTCCAATGGGGAAGTTATTGGTGGGGCCCAAACCAACATAACTTCCCATGTGTGGATAATTGTGAGGTGGGGCCCACATGATCCCCAACCTTTTATCTCCTCATAACCTCCCTTAAACCCCCAATTAACTCCCATTCTTTTATTTTGACAACTCTTCCTAATTCAATGAGAACTCTCCCTCTAACTCACTCTCTATTTAATACTTTCCAACTCATGTTAATTAATTAATTCAAACTAATCAATTAATTAATTAGTGGGTTCGAATTTTGAATTACATGTGTGAATAAAAATAATGGCTTTAGCTATTTTTTTGGGGAATTCGTTTTGTTGAGAGGATTTGTGAGAGACCATTGCAGAAATATAGAAGAGTGTTCTTCTCTCAATGAAGAGCACCATCCTTCCAACGAAGTACTACCGAGGAATTTCAATCATCGACTAAACCAAAGGAGAAGGAGCCACACGCAAGGAACGCCGATGATGCATCACCCTCGACCCTTCTTCGCTAACATCAACGAATTGACGTCGTCTTCCCGCAACGCTGTCTTCCGCAGCGCTCGACTACCGTGAACCTTATTTCAAGGTAGGGGGTTTTTCATTTTGAAGTGATTATTTTGCACCTCGTTTTTCATTGGAAATTATAATTTATCATTTGGAAATTTCTACCACTTAACGCGAAGGGCGCGAGCTGAACACACATGGCCCGTCAACCCTCCATATTCTCTTTGTTTGTGATTGAGGCGCATTGGAAGAGGTGGTGATAGAGATGAGGCGGCTGTGTGCCGGTTGCGTGTCGAAGAACTGCGGCCCGCACCCGCGGGTTACTCTACAGGGAAAGAACCGGTTAGCCATAGCCAGTCGGGCCGAAGGGAGGAACCGTGAGGCCCCACCGCGCCATGCTACGGAGAACCGCGGCCCGCCTAGGGCGGGCCGCTTCGGCGGAAAAACCGGCTGACTCGTCGGCTTGTCGGGAAGAGGAAGGTTGTGGAACCATGGTACCACGCTAGGCGACCCACGAACCACCCATGAGGGCCACTTGAAACAAGAATTCCGGCCGGATTTGGCCGACTGGTTAGGGAGGACGACGCCACTTGGCGCCGCCGGTTCGGGCAGCCGGGGGGCTGCGCCCCCACCTCGGATCGCTCGGCCCCTTTTGGGCCGAACCGTGGCCGGCCAGGCCGCTCCCCTTTAGGTTGGGCCTAGCCACGCCCCTCGGACCGAGCCACGCATTGATCAGGCCACTCCGACCCTCCTGCCAGGTCGGAACCGCCAAAACATTGTTGACCCGACCCACCACCCCCTGGTTTTAATGGGTCGAGCCCTTTCTCAATTAAGGGTGAATACCTTGAAAACAGCGCCTCTGATCAAAGCGCCGTCTGTGGAACTGTGACCCTCATGATGTGGAGGTCCTTTTTCTACCCTCTAAGGGAATTTTGTATAACTTTGAAAAATGTTCAGGATTGGAATGAGCTTATTTCCAACCAGGCACATGAAACAGAAATTCCAATATCATTCAGACCGGGCGTCTGATCGACGCACCGTCTCTCATGTCGGGTTACTTTTGATGAGAGGGAACTTTGGGATACATCAACTCTGGAATTAGTGACAATTGATGTATCGACCCTTTGGCTCGAGGAGCGGACCCTCCCGGAATCAAGCATGATGTATGTGGGAACCCTAGAGCTGGTTGTGACTGCAACAACAACCGTACTGGAATCTCCGATGGGTTCGGCGATGATGAAAACCGTACTAGAATCCTTCATGGGTTTGGAAACAACGATAACTGTACCAGAATCCTCTGTGGGTTCAGCAGTGATGACAACTATACTAGAATCCTCCGTGGGTTCAGCAGCGACAAAAAATGTACTGGAATCCTCTGTGGGTTCGACAGCGATGATAACTTTACTAGAATCCTCTGTGGGTTCGGTAGGGATGATGAATCATTTAATTTGTCTGGTCATATCTATCTCTATATGACAGATGTGTACCAGTGTGAGATGAGTCTTGACTTTCAATCATTACCATTGGTGTGATTGACTTCTTTCCTGTGTGGACTGGGTTGTGCTTGGGCTCGATATTTGGAGCTGAACTGTGATTGATGACTTAGGTATATGTATGGGCATATATTTAAGTAGATTTGATTGATACTTTGTGATTGTATCTTTCCTTTTTGGTTTTTCCTTCGTGGATTTTGTGAGACCTTCTAGGGTCTCAGGGTCCCTACTGAGTATCGTTATACTCACCCCTTCACTGGAAATTCCCGCACTATGTTGTGTTGGATGTAGACGACAGACAACGCTGGTCGTGGTAGAGGCCTGTAGAGCTGGACGGTACCCAGAGGTGAAACACTTGGTGAGATATACATGGAGCAGACGGACGGATCCGAGGGGCGAAGGAGACCATCCGTACCCACCCTTCAGGTAGGATTCCCGGAGGATGACTTGGTGGTTGTTGTATTCCTTTACTGCTATTGTTCTAGCTTTTCAGTTCTATTGTACTTTCAGTTGGGTTTGTATCCTGACCCATTTAACATTCGTCACATACTTCTGTATTCAGTATTACATTATGCTTACTTCAATTTGTGTACTCTTTTATGTTTTTTAACTAACATAAATAAAATTACATCCCTTTTTATCAGGATTTATGCCTTTGGTGCTAGTCACCAGCCCCTGGCCTATAGAAGGCGGGCTTGGGGTAGTCATGGCACATGCCCCGAGGATGGGTCGTGACAAAAATTTTATGATTAAATTTTAATAATGAAGTTAATTTTTCAATATTAATGCAATAAAAGTTCAAATATTTCGATTTATAATGGGTTCTCCATTAAATGTAAGAATATTGCCTTTATAAAACATAACATTTTATGCATATAATTGGGTTTGTTCTTATATTATGAAAATAAAACCAATTGGTTGAATTTATAAAATATTTGGTTGAATATATAATTTATAAAATTAATTAATATCATTCACTAATAGAAATAAATTTAAATTATTACATTAAAGCACCTTTTGAACATAAAATCGTCTTTTACAAAATTATTCTCTTTATATTCATTCGGTTTCTATATTAATTTCTAATAAATTGGTTACCAATGAATTCAAATATATATTTTAATAATTTGTTTAAACTTGTTCATAACCACAATTCATGTACTATATGACTATCTTTATAAAAATATTAATAGTATTTTTTAAATTTTAGTCTTGCATGTAACACTAGCCATCAAAGAAATTTGTTGGTTGCAACACTGGATATAATCTATTCTTTGTCCATTGAAATATATAGTATATATTAGATATATTTAAAACATAAATAAATATATTAAATTACTTGGATATTATAATTCATTATATGCTTGTTGTTGCATGTTATACACATTTCCAAATACAATTTTATTACATTAAAATATCAGGGTATTACTGCTTCCATACTCAGATTTGGTATATGCTACTAAGGGTATTATCTCCGACGATATACCATATTCCCACAACATGATTAAGTATAATCTTCTGTATGGTGAGGCATCTATGAGTATATATACAACCCATATCCAAATACATGTTATTTGGTTTAAGGTGTTACACTGAAGACAGTCATCATAAAGATGAAAAATTCACATGGTTGATTAGGTAGACACACTAATCACTACAAAAACATATGATGAGATATAAATATCTTAATATTTAATTATATGGTGGTATATTTTTTCACACACATAATATAACATTGTGGTCTTAAGATAATCATTCGTTCACCATGCATAGTTGACAAAGGCTCAAAGTGGATTAGGTTTATTCCATAACCCATTAAATCACATCTCATAAGATATAATGCCATTCTCTATAAATTCAAAAGGTTATATAATTATATTTTCACCTTTAATATAATAAAAATTGAATTTATATATTCCTCTTTAGGAAATTTATCGACATATAAACCAAACAGAATGATCAAACTAATAAGAAGGAAATCAGACCCATAATTATGATTCAATGATTTACCAAATGAAAAATCATATAAATTAAAAAGAAAATAATGAAATAATAATTCGTACTTTCATAATTAGACGGTGTAAATTTTTATTTACCATGAAATTATTATGTATAACATTCATGATAGGGATCAAGAGATGAAAGAATAAAATTGATATTCTTTGGTAATGCTTTAAGAAACAAGTAAATGATGTTTTTGATAAATTAAATAGATTTAAAAAGCCAAATAATTTTACCTAGAGGTTTTCTCATAAAATAATTTAGTTTTTAAAAATTTAATCATTTTTAGAGACATTTGATGTGGGTGATGTAGAATATCAAATAATAAATTTTAATGTTTCATTAAATAGGGTTTCCATTAAAATGGAAATTTTAAAGGAAAATAAATATATTTATAACCCCAATAATGAATAAGATATTTAACAATGAATATATTAAAAGGAAATATATATAAAAAATATAAAATGGTAATAAGAAAAATATTTCATTTTAGGGTGGGAAGGAAGAAGAATGTGTAACTGAAAAATAGTTGTGGTGGTTTGAAAGATCTCTTAACTTGTGTCTATATGTGATCCACACATGAAAGTAACTTCCTAAGTAATATAATTATGTTCATTAAAAATATACCCATGAAACTTATTCATATAAATTTAACTTCATAAGGTCAATTTTACACTATTTCATTTTTAAAAAACCATTTCCACTAAAATCAGTAACATGGGGTTGTTCAATTAATTCTTCATAACACATACAGTTTTTTAACTGCCAAAAAATATGTCTTGAAATAACTTATTAATCTCAATAATTAGGTATAAGGACGAAAATTATTATTTTATTATAATAATACATATTTAGTTTAAATGTCTATCCTATGATAGATCCAAATTATGAATGGTTCATTGATAATTCCTTTTATGGTGGTAAAAGTTGTTACAATCTTTTATTGTGAATCAAACATATAAAATGATCAATATTATTATTTAAAAATATCAATGGAGTAAAAATATTTTTTTAAAAAAATAAATAAATTCATTTTAAAATCATTTATTATAGGTGGATGTGGAAAATAAAATATGTTGTTTTGTTGAGGTTTTAGTCCACATTTATGAATAGATGACACGTTCATTATCCATGGAATGATAGGTGGTAGGAAATTAGATAATTGTAATTTATGAATTATATTAATTTTATAAATATTAATTTTTTTATTTAAATAAATTTTTAAACTATCCCTTTATTGTAGGGATGGACAATTGAACTTATTGTTCATGGAGGATGAATTTTCCACACACCCACACACACATGTGGTGATTTTTCACTATTTTCCACAATTTTGGAAAAATTTATATAATCTATGTTATATAATTAAAATAACACATATTCATAGATAAAATGTCAGTTTTCATACTTTCATGGATATAGGGGACTTGATGGGTGTATTAGAATAAAAAGTATATTAGAAGTCGGGTTGAGAGTATCACAACTGCCTTGGAAGTTTTCCCATACAATTCTCATTGAGGAACCTAAGAACTGTATTTGGTTATTAAAATGATTCATGCAAATAGAGTGTGTGTTGATGCGTAACTATGTCCATGTTTTTAATGAGGAAAATATTTTTAGTGGGTAGAAAATGGGGAGGAGTTGAGATCCTCTTATTGATAAAAATTGTGGATTTTTTGTAAAATTACATTACCTTTCAGTATTTTCATTCCATTATTCAAGGATGAAGGCCCATAAAATGTTCATTAATAGTTTGGGGAAAAAGATGATTCTAAACCTATCCACTATCAAAAATCATACATATTTTCACATGTACTAGAAACTTTCTATCTATTTAAAAAATTTCACCTAATTTACATTGGTCGTAGTAACTCCAATATCTCCCTCGGTAACTAATTTTAATGGAAAATTTAAAAATTAATAATTGGAAACAATTTGAAAATTATAATTTTAGATATTGAAATAAATTTGTCGTATAAGATTTCAAATAGTTAAATAAATTAATTTTTGTTTTATCATTGAAGAGACGTAAAACCATTTCCTAGAAAAAGTTCAAATTTAACATAAAATTAAATTGTGAGATAAGATTATAAATGATTTTAATTTTAATGAAATACAATTTTTTTTTTCAAAAAATATAACGGTTAGGTAGAATACAAATCAATCAAAACCTAAATTTTCCCTTAAAATTTTATATTTAATTTAAAAGACCAAAAATTGTTTAGTTACTCGAATTAAAGTATTACATTAGTTTTATAAAGACACGCATATGTTTTATAAACTAAATCTAATATGTTTAAAATTAGTTAATTAAATTAGTTGAACTATTTAAATATTTTATCAAATTATATGTCTTTCTTCTATATTGATAATATAATAAAAGTCATCATTTTAGTAAAAAAATTATTTTTCTTTAATTATCTAAAAATATATTATTCATAAATAAATTAATCCCTAGATAATTTTTACACAATGAATCCAAAAAAATTATTATTATTATATTAAATTTAGATTAGTGATAAAAAATAATCCTAAAATATGAAAGGTATAATGTATTTAAATTATTTTTGTATGAAAAATATTTGTTATGTTTTAAAATTTAAATTATGGGTTTGTAAATTAAATACAATAATATTAAATATAAAATGAAAATTATGAAATAAAATTTTTTAATAGAAAAAGGATCAATGTTTTTTCAATGTATACATATATACTAAAAAGTAATGAAAATTATTTTTACTTATAGTAATAGTATTTTTTATTATTTAACTAAAAAATCATTCTTCTTATAAAAAAATTTATTCTTGTTATAAAAATATTATTTATAACATAATATTTGACATGTAAGTAAAAAATACTTCTGTTTTTTAATGTAAATTTTCTATATTTGAATATATGAACTTAAAAAAATCTTAAATTACAATGATAAACTACGTTAAATGAAAACAACTTTTTAAAAAATACGTGCTATTCTCAGTCATAATTTCATAAAAAAACTTATAAATATGAAATTAATCAATAAATATTATTTTTTAAAAAATTAATTATTTAGAAATAATATAGTTTGTTTTCATTATTAAAATGAACGACACAAAAAAGGTATATATTTTTTACAAATACTGAAGGTATTAATTTTTTTAAAAAATATCAGTTATTTATAATAAATAATATAATTCATAATTGTATTACTTCTACTCATAACTAATAATTAAACAAGTTGGGTTTAATGGCCTAGTAGTATCTTAGTTTTGTTTTAGTTTGAGTATTTATATAGAGACTGTTGTTGAACATATTTATCTTAACTAATGGAAACGTATATTAAACTCTCAGGTTGTTATAAGCCACCCACCCTCTCCCAAGGAACCTTTATGCTCCTCGGACACTAACCAAGTCCCACTAAATATCTAAAACACATCATTTGTGATTATACAAGCCTAAATACTCTCTTTATAATGGAAAATAAAAATTAGACCATTCTACTAAACTAAAAACGAAAAAAACCCTCATGAGGATTCACACACGTATAGATAGAGGGCATTACAAACTCCCCAACATAATTATTAATTTCCATAAGATGTACTAGTCATCATCCAATAATACATATTGACCTATCTTTGCTAATAATACCTCATAAACTACATGTGTTTCATAACAGAACACACTAACTAGATCCAAGGTAAAACTTCTAATTTAGCGTGATTAAATCACCAACACCATGACAACACCCATGGCCATTATGGAAACATCATGAGGACACATTCCTTATTTATTATATCATAAGACATCGGAAGAATAATCATCCACCTTATCGTATAAACCATAGTTATCTCTATCACAGTTGTAATATCTTATCATGTAATTCCAATGTAATTATGCTTATGTCATTAGAGTTTACCATGAAAACAGAACAGTCATGTTCCAATGAAGTGCCATGAATGGTTTCTAAACTACCTTAATCGATCACACATGAGAATATCATTCAAGTATCATTAATTTTTTTTATCAAAACCATAATAATATAGAAACATAACCATCATCCATATAATGTTATAAGAATAATGAAATTACCTTGAAAATCCTTATTTCATCCCTAAAATGAAATGATCGTATTAAAAATGATATGCTTGATGTAGTTTGTAACTCTGTACATCCAACTCAATATGAGATTAATGTTAAAAAGACATTAATTAAAACATCCATAAACACACATCTTCAACCACTTATGTTCCACAAACCCGATCATGGTGTCATCATCAAAATAGGCATACCATGTTTTTCCAAAGATGCTCACCAAAGTCCACACACAACTTCCAATGTAACTCCCACATTGGATCCTCAAAGCATCAAAATTTACACCATTTCATTTCACATGTGCTGACATACATTATATCAAAGCTCCCTCATATCATACAATTTCATCATGAGCCAAAATCCAACACTTATTTTTCACTGGTAATGTTATTTTATTTCCTTAAAAAATAACCTAAGGAATCATATTGTGAATAATATTTTTCACACACCTTCATTAAATCACCATCATGGTCATTCCATAATTTTAATCATGCTTCTAAGACACATTCAACACAATGGTTGTTTTCCAACTTCAGTCATAGAACTTCCAACTATCATAATGTCACTATCATTACTTTACCAAAATGGACTCCCCACTATCACACTGTATTCATTATCATACCCATAGTAAAGGTATAGTTGTCTCACACATTACTAATAACCAGTAAATTTTTTAATTAACTCTCATTCCCAATACTAGATAATGATACCAACAAATTTTTATATATTTCATCTATAGATACGGTTACACTGTTAAAAAACCATTGAAGATGAACTCCAAACCATTAATATTCCATATACTACCCCTTAGTATAAATTTTCCTATAACTATCTCTTGTGTCCCAGTCGTATCCATCCATGATCATCAATACAATCCCATCATAACACAAAACATTTTGTGTCACCAACAAGCAATAAACCCTTGGAACCCCACTTTATGATTGGGGACATTGGCCATTCTATAATTCTTCACATGACCACCAACTCATGGTATCACTCCAAAATTAAATTAATTCAACCATGATATAATTGTATATCAAAAAACTTTTAAAAAATGTGTCAAGACATCCAAATGATCATTACTATAAAACCATACTTGATACAAAGATTCATTCAATCGTGGAGTCTTCCTCAGGAAACTGAGGCATCAAAAGGACTCTATCATATGTTTGATATAACCACCATGGTACAATCATATAACGTTAATCGATGACCCAAGATTCCACCATTAATGAACTAATTAACTAGAGGTAACCTCTCTCACACAGGTTGATCATAAATTAAACACATATAAAAACTCACTAATACTAGATTCACTACTCAAGGGTCTCTAGGTACTTCCACGTATAACATAAAACAAGGTCTAACTAGAGGTCATGCTTTAACGAAACCCCAAATGGTTCACACACATACCCATGCATCATCTAATGTTCCAACACACTCCCAAGGTTCTCACACGTACCACAAAAATCACATTCCAAGGAACATTCTACCCAAAAATTATTCTCATCAAATATCCAGACACTGGACTACTCTCATAATGAATCATAATCTTAGGTTGATCACCTTTGGCATCACTCAATATATTCTATGTCTGGGAATAAAATTCAGCATATTCATTTAGGTAGAATTTCACTTCAAAATATAAAAGAAATCACCATATAAGTTTTTATGTTAACATAAAAAATTGAACATTAACCATTAAACCAACGCTCATCAGGTATAACACAAAGGCATCATATGCATATATCGATCCACAAAGGGGATCACAATGGCACAAAGTGCCCACTATAAACAACTACGGGTCAGCGCACCTCCTATGAACATGGAATTCTACATGATTATGATGTACCCCACTATATATCCACATGAACTAACATCAAAAATAAATATATATTCAATTTTTCCAATCAACGTAGAATTTAATAAATTTATTTTAAAAGAATACATTTTATATGAATTTGCAAACACTATTAATAACATAATCATTACTTTTAATTATAATAATAAAAATAATATAAAAATATGTAATTTGAATCATATATTCTATGTATATTACATCATAAACCTCATACATCTATAGGTAATGAGAATAATAATACAGTAACTAGTCTCTTGACAATGTGAAATGAGCCAAAATCTTGTCATTGAACTCTTGCCAATGGGTTAAGATAAAAAATCTTATAACTCATAAATAAGAAATCTCAAAACTCATGTTTTTCAATTACAATAATATCAATCCATAGTAAACTATAATTTTTACCATAAAATATATTATTGACGTACTTCTCTAATATCCATCGCAAGTTCTAAAAATTATGTCCCTAGTAAAGAAATTCTTAAAATAAAGATAAGATTATAATAAAATTCTAGGATACATTTTTCATTCCCTACATAATAATTTGACCATAAATATTACATAATTGTGAGTATTAAGTCAATAAATCATTCCCATAAATATTATGATATTTTAAGTATAGATATCTATAGAATTTGGTCATAAATCATACATGGAAAACCTATGTTTTATAATTTGAACACTTTTACTCAGTATACATTTCCCAAATAAAATAATAAATTTTAAATCATTTATTATTTCATGAAAACGATCCATGGAATTCAAATTGACCTCTTATTTTCAATTACCCATTCTTAAACAATTTAAAAAATAAATAAACATTTGGATGAAAAAAAATACTGAAATAAGGTTCAAAAAAAGAATTAAATATATTATACTATATAAACATATAATCATATAAATTATTAGAACATATAAAATTATTCTTTGAATACATTTAATAAATCATTTTAACATAAAAAAACATTATTCTTAATTGAAAAATTTTAATACCCATAAAATCATAGATAACACATATAGAAAACATCAGGACTATTTTTAATAACACTCTTATATATGGACCAACACTCATGGTTTCACATGGAATAACCATCATAGTTATATTTCAAATATAAAAATATATTTTAATTCATATTAACATAGCATTTATACTTGGAATGTCAATTTCATTATATTCTTATTTTCTCTTAGGAGAATCATAATCGGCAAACCTTGTCCCATGATTGGATTAACCATTGTTGTATATTCATATAATCTATTAGAACAAAAAATATATATTAACTCCATACATTTAACCAAATCATTGGAGAAATTTAATAGTATATACCACCTTTTTCATATAATAAAACAACTCATCATCACAATTAAGGAACCCATACCAACCTAAGAGGGGGGGGATCAGGGTGTCACCTTTTTGTCCCAAAATGATGGATCTTGTTCGCACTTTAGTAAGAAATTGATCAAACTTATGTGAAATATATATGTATTAATGAAAATAGTGACATGAATAAGTAAAACACAACAATTTTACAGGGTTCACCACTAACGTCTACATTGAAAGAGAATACGATGATTTTTTTGTCGTAAAAAATAACACTATTCTTCACTAGTTATGGTTTAAAATGGATTGGGCATGATCACTCTGTCCAAGGAACACTTCCATATATAATGGTATAAGTATTGGAACACTACCTCCATTTGTTCACATATATTGACTACCCCTGATTTACTTCTTTGGTTGAAGTCTCACTCAGTTTATTTATATCAATGTCTCTTCAACAGATTCTAATTGAAGTCCTTTTATCTCTCTAGCATGAGACACTAATTTCATCAAAGTCCAAGACTGATTCTCTTTTATATTCATTATTCTCTTTTGTTTCCATAATTGAATGCCCTAAAAAATATTTTTTTTAGAATCACATGTACCTATGTGATTGTTCACGAAATGAAGATCAGCTAATTAGGAATCATCCAAAACAACATATTCTCATTTCTTCTTTATTTATATGCATGATATAATGCATGTGGAATTTACATGAACTCCAAAAATTCTTCAAATTATTCTTCTTCCTCCTCTCACACGTGATCCCATGGTTGTGGCTCTTTCATTAGATTTATTAACATATGCATGTTCCTGAAAGAGTGCATGCACTGTCCACTTCATCTTGTTCTCTTCCTCTTAGTGCAATTTATATTTGTTCATCTAAATTGGAAACTTTTTATGCTTGTTTGAGAGGATACATAGTCATTTCACTTTTAATAATTCATCCTTCCTTATTCACATAAGCACACCCATGGTATTATTTAGTTTATTCAATTTTATGTGTCTCTGTTTGTTTATCCATGAAGATTCTTCATACCCAAATGGGTGTAGTCCACTGTTTGGATAGTTCCTTCACAATGGGGTGTCACAATTCGTGCAAGTGATTTTCATGTGCATCATGAATGTGATCTCCTCTATTATTCTCTCTCTCTCTCTGAGACACATAATAACATGGGTTTATTATTATGTTTGTGTTCACCTTTTTTACACCAAGTGTGTGATGTTATTCTATTCCAAATGAGTACATAATTCTTCATAGAATGAGTGTGGTCTATGGATTCTCCTCACGCAAGGAATGTGTTGATCATCTAAGAACAACGACTTAAAACACCCCTTGCAAACCAAGATGGTTCATGGTTCATCCGTACAAACCTAGTGCGGTGTGTGGCTCCTTTAGAAACACTGAGTGTTTTGTGGATAATTCTTTTTCCTCCTAAACTAGAAGTTCACATACAGTCTCTATTCTTCAAACAATATTTCTTAGGAATTTGGGTGAAACGACCAATTTATACTCAAGGATTTTCATTTTATAGATGAGTATGATATAAATTTCCACATTCAAATCTCACCTGATAAGCTCTTCAAATATTTCCTATGAATCAGCCAAGAACTTCTGTATTTTATGATAGTGAAACCCATGGAAACATATGACAAAAATTTCATTTTTTTTCATGGACACATGATATTCATTTTTCTGCATCAAATCTCATGCATGTGATACTGATCCCATGGATCTATTTTTGAATCATCACTCGAATTGATGTGGCATTTAGAAACATTTTTTTCCTTATCGGAACCTTCTTCTTTGAGTAATATGTATGCATTCACAATGTATGTTTCATGCATGGTCTCAGTTTGATCAACTAGGTTTTACAATGACATAATTATGAGGAATGATGGTCTAGATGTAGTTCATCATCAGCTCTGGTGAATTGTAATGGCTCCAGCATGTGGTAGAGGAGGGAGACAATGGTGCTAGTTTGATCAAATTTCACAATAGTATAAGACAAGTCCTATTCGAATTCATGTGGTGTGGATAGAAGAACGACCACAATTAGATCACAAGCAAGGATGAGTTATATAGGTGAGATAACATCAATTTTTTTTATATGATGAAATGTACTACATTTTTGTGGTAATTCTCTCCCCACCATATGTGGACTTCAACCCAAAACTCTGCATGGGGTATGGCTTGTGCGTTCCTCTGGGTCAACACATGGTATTTTTATTTGTGGACTGGCATTCTCTAGATTCCCAAGTGCGAGGTTGACCCCCATGATCTCAAATTTTCCTTGGGTTGATGCTAGATGGATATATCAATGGTTGTCAAATTTTTAATGTAAGGGCACAAAAAAGTAGCGTTAAAATAAATAATAACATTAACTGAAATGCATGGCCACCATTTTTCAAACATAAAGCTATCCACTTCTTAAACAATAATCATCCTTCTTCTTCATTTCTTTTTTCCATTATGAACTCCCAAAGTCTCTTCAATCATTCTCCATTAGCTTTTACATTAACATATGAGCTCACTTCATCATTTTTACAAGTATTGAAAACATTTGAAAACAAATAAAATCTTCATACACAAAGTGGTCCCAACAATATCCCCTTTGTATTTTTTTGTCAATACTTCCATGTTCTTCAAATGAATGTGTCAATATAAAAATTTTAATGTTATCTCTCCTCTTATGTCAATAAATAACTCAGTTACCCCCCACCCTTATATAATGATCATTATTTTGAGTAACCAAAGATGAGAGATTGAGAAATGGAATACCTTTTCAAATGACATGATCTTCAAGAAATATCTAGAGTAATTTAATTTGATACCAATTTACATTGATGTTAAATTGATATAAAAACATTGGAGGCTTCATCATTGTACTTCCTCTTAAGGTGAACACTTGTAATCATCATTTAATACTTCTCTAGTTCCCCCACCCCTCTAAGAACATGCCTCACCATAAATTACCTGTATTATAAGAAAAAATACAATTCACAAAGATTAAAGGAAATAACGTGGATCCCCCTTGATTTATCATTGTGAACAGCTAGGTGGAGATGGTTTTCTCAACCATGATGATCCATTCTTCTCACATACACATCAGGTATTCAATTCTGATTGTGATTTTGTGGATCTGACAACTTCTTTTATTTTCAATATTCTATCCAAATCTTTAAGACATATAACTACTATGTAGTTAGAGATTCTAGTAGCATGTTTATATTTTCTCTTTGAATTCTTCTAAAAGTCATATATCTTGGATGTTCTATTGGATGGACCCCTCATAATATTTTTGGATTTTGAATCCAAGAAATTCTCACATTTCATTCTTGAAATATTCTTTAAATATTTTTTCTACAACATTTTCCTGATTACATCTCGAAGAAACATATTTATTCTAGTCTATATTCTATGATATTTTGTTCTTACGAGCATTGGATTAATGTTTAGATGAGCTTGTACCACCCTCATGACCACTTCCATTGAATAAATCCTTGATATTTTTAAGAATTACATATCAGTTAGTAGTATACTAATTCTTCTAGGCCTAGGGATGTTTCGCCTTTGTATCTAGGTTACCCCCCCTTGATATAGGATTTATATGTGATTTTTTTTTCATTTAAGGGATTGTACCAACAATCTAATGGACAATTAGAAAATTTACTTTAACACCAAAATTGGCACACAAATCACGAATTATTAATATAGTTTGTATTAGATTAATGGTCCTTCTTCGTTATGTGTTGTGCTCCCTATTGGGAACCAACTTATACCCTTTTCATCCTATAAACCTTAGCCATGGTGGTAGGTATCACATCACTTTTACTCATCAATATTTGTTTTGAACTAGTATTACAACCTTCAGTACTTGTGGAAGAATATTTAGAAACAAGAGTGAAAGATGGTTTGGACGATACCTTTACTTTCTCAGCTGCTTGTGATAGATCATTGAATAAAGTAAGGATATTCGTATCCCATTTTAGAGGACATTCAGAATTAGAATTCTCCGGTGATAACTATGTAACAACATCGATAGTTTCCTTCTTATGTTAAGTATCAATATGTTCTTTCTCATGATTCATAATCAGAGCTTCCAATTCTAGAAATTTCATATTGAATATGAAGTTCTAATATTTAATCCTAATAATCCTATCTTTTCAACAATTATTCATTATGTCAACACCATCTTCTTGCAAATTATCTTTGTTTTGTAACAATGATTCGAGTTCCTTGAATTTCATAGTTGTTTCCTCCAAATATAAACTCTTGACTTAAGTGTTCTTCTTCAGCTCAAATTCAATTTCATGGATCTTTTCATCTAGGGTATCATTTTTTCCATCTTTCTATAAATCTTCATTGAGAGATTTTGTTGTATTTATTTCATATTTATTCATTATTTTTTCCAAGTCTTAAATCTCTTTGGAGATCATTAATCATTTACGAACTTTTTCTTCGAATCCATTTTCCCATTTGGTCTAGTTCTCTTTCCAAATGGTTAATCTCTACCTGCATACATTGAATGATTCTAAAAACAAATTCAGATCTTATTTATGAATATCATATAGATAGTATATTAGTTTCTCAATTGAAATCTCATGTGAGGTTATAAATTGATCATCATCCCCACGTGTAATGGAATCTTTATTATGAAGATAACATTGGAAAGTGTTAACACATGCCTCCTGATCACTTGATTTACATGAGGTGGAAAGGTTGTCCATTAATTTGGTGGATACCTGAGCTAAATGTTCTTTACTTCCAAATTCTCTTTAATTAACAACACTAATACATAATTATTATTATAATGGCATTGTTTCATAGATACTACATCTTCTTTAGACATTAGGGAATTCACAATCTCTTCTCAATAATTTTTTAGTATTCATTGTCTGACCGGATATATAATTTTCCTCAAAGATAGTAGAATATTCATACAAAATGCACTTAATTGTTAAAACATGAAAGAAACACACAAATCCGCTTCAGAATATAATTACTCCTCAGTATCCAACATATGTGAACCACATGCTATGATAAAAATTGAAAGACACTGGACCACCCTGAGAGGGGGTGAGGGTGAATTAGCATGTCACCTAATTATCACAAAATGATTGATCATGCTCCCATATTAGTTAAAAATTATTTGAACATTATTATTGATATGGGTTGTAATTAAAACATTTAAATTATGAAAAACAACATAATAATTTTACTTGGTTCAACACTAAGGGCTACGTCTATGGGGAATATACCGAGAGGTTTTGGCTATAGAAAATTCCACAATTATTTAATAGCAATAGATTACAATGGTTCAAGCATATTCACCCAGTCCCATGCACATTACATCAAAAAAAGTTAACAGATTGGATCCCTACATTCCTCAGATATCATTTGTTGAATACCCATTTCTCACATCGCTGGGTGAAGTGTCACTTAGTTTATTGACTTGAAGGTCTCTTCAATACACTAAAATGGAATTCTTCGTCTCTGTCTAGCATGATAGAGTTCATGCATCAAATTATTGGATTGATTCTCTTTTACATTTAGTCCTCTCTTTTAGTGAAAGAACATAATTCACTAAAATTTCTCCATCTATTCATCCATAATCACAGGTGCCTATGTGATTGTTCAACCAATAAAGATCAACTCACTGGGAATCCAAAAAAAAACTTCTTCTCTTTTATTCTTTGCATATATTCCTGATATCAAGCATGTGACATTTATATGAACTCCTCCGTTTCTTCCACTTCTTCTTCCTTTTCATCTCACGTGTGAACCCACTGTTGTGACTATCCATTTAAATGTCTTCAAGTATGCATGTGCCTGCAAGAAAAAATTCACTTTCCAATTCATCTTATTATCATCCTTTTGGTGCAGTTAATATTTTTTCAACTGAATTGCACCATTTTTACATATGAATTTGAGCATGCACAATCCTCTCACTCTCACTTATTCCTCCATCCTTCTTCACAATCACACACCAAAGGTCTTATTTACTTCATTAAATTTTATTTTTCATGTATGTGTTTGTCCATGAATTTTATTCAAACCCAAATGGGAGTAATACACTATTTGAATTATTGTTGAACACTAAGGTGTATCAATTCATGAACATTATTTGAACATTCATCATGCATGTGATATCCACTATTCATCACACAAACACTATCTCAGGGATAATATGGTGTTCGAGTTCTCCATTTTCGCACAAAGGGTGTCATGTTCTTCTATGCATTGTGAGTACAATGTTGTTCACAGAACCATAGGGGTTTGTGGATTCTCCTCACACAAGGAATATATGGTTCTAATACACATAGTGAGTACATGCCTCCTTCACAAACCTGGATGGTTCAATTCTCTTCCTCACAAACCTGGTGTAGTTCGTAGATACTTCTTGAAGAACACTACGTGGTTCGCGGCTTGTGGTTTCTCTTCATGATCTAGAATATCACATAGAGTATTTCTTTATAAAATAAGAGATGTCATGAATATGTGTGCAACCAACCATTTTTCCTTGGGGATTCTCCATTTATAAATGACGATGATATCATTTTTTTGTACAAATATCACACGATATGCTCCTAAAATATTTCCCTTGAACCAGACAAGATCTTCTCCATGTTAAGGTCTTCAAACCCATGTCATGATATACCGATAATTGGGTTTTTTTCCTTTTCATGCATGAAACCTCCTCGTTTATGTTGATAAAATTCAATGCATGTGATAAAAATCACATATATCTCGTTTTGACTCCTTGCTCGAATCCATGAGTCCTTTGGCATCTTCGTTTTCCTCAGCCAAGACTTCTTATTCAAGTAATCTCCATGCATATAGAACGTAAGTTTCATACATAGTCCCTGTTGAATAAACTAGTCTTCACGATGTCTAAAGGATGTGGCATGGTTTTCCAGAAGTGGTTCTTCATCATCTATGGTAAATAGAAACAGTGCCAGTGTGCGCTGGAGGAGGCAGATGACGACGCTGGTTGGTTCAAATGTTTCGGTAGGATCAGATAGCTCTTATTCAAACTCGGCCGATGTTGATAGACGAACAACCATGATAATATCGTGAGCATAGATGAGATTTGTAACAAAGATCACTTCTAATATTTTTAAATGATGAAAAATACCGCATTTCTTTTTTCCACATAGAATCAGAAATACAGGGAATTCATGATTTAAATATCAACCTACTCCAACCATCATCCATATTACTCCCTCTCCCTCTGTAGTACCTCCCTATACTATGTTCTATAGATGCGCTCTGTGGACTATGACCGAAAAATAAACATAGGCTACAGCTTGTGTGTTCCTCTAGGCCATCACAGGGCCTTTCGACTCATAGAATGGCCTTTTCCATCTTCCTTGGTGTGCGGTTGATCCCTAAGGTCATGCATATGCCTCGAGTGGGTGCTGGATTGCTAGCTCAAGGGTTGGCATAATTTTTCATGTAAGGCCACAAAAAATTAGTGTGAAAATAAATATTAACATAAACTGAAACACATGTCCACAATTCCTTAAAAATTAGACCAACCAATTATTTGACCATAACCTTTATTCTTCTATTCTTTTTGAATTATGAACTCCGAAAAACACTTCAATAATACTCTATACCTTTTTCATTCACATTAGAGATCCCTTCATCATTTTTAAAAGTATTGAAAACTATTGACTAAAAAACAATATTCATACAAAAAGTTGTCCCTCCACACAAAAATTCCCAACAAACATAATAGAACACCTAAAATATTTAATTATAAAAACATTTTTTGAACAAAAAAGAAATATTTTTTGAATATTGATAAATTATACCTTCCATAAAACCATTTTTCAAATCTATAATTCCAATAATAATTGGAAGGAGGGTTTTCTTGGAATAAAAGATAAAATATCATTAAATAATATAAGCATCATATAATGGTTGTAGTGGAGGGGAAATACATTGCCAACGTGGATGTTGAAATAGATCCTTCAATTTCATATTTTGTAATGAAATCCCAAACATATAATAAATATATTCAGTTTCAAAACCATTGTAAAAATGTAAAGAGGTTTATAATTTTTTTTATAACTCTTAAATTTATATATTAATACAACCTTAATTTAATTTTAAAACTATTTAAATAAAAGAAAAACAGTGTTTTAAAGGAACCATTAAAAATGATTTTTAATATAAAGTCTCATTTCTTCAGTCTGACTCATCGTTTACATTTTTTATCTTATTAAAAAATAACCTAATGCTAATTATTTCATTTTGTGAGAATATTTTCAATTTTTATTATTCCTTTTATCTCACTTATTACAATGTTAAGAAAATTACTTACCATCACGTCATATGTTTTGATGATATTCAGTTCATAAATCCAACTAGATTTTGGATGGTTGAATATGGTAAAAGTGTACATTATTCTATCCTAAAAAATTATAATCATGAAATAATATAAATTATTAATGATCAAACAAATTTTCAATTAAAACCATTAAATATGGTCAAGAAAAATTTGTTACAATCATGGTGACGAAAGGTCGTACATACACATGTGTAACATTTCAATTTTTTGACATTGAATATGGAAAGAAGGTAAGTAATATTTTAATTTTTCTTTTTTATATTAAGCCAATAAATAACATTTTAATAAATTAAATATACTTATTTTTATCGTCAATGTAATGTAGTGATAAAATGAAAATCACATCGTTTCGTGGAGGTGGTAGTCCGTACATATGCGTGAACGACATTGTCATTTTATAGTGAATGAAAATGTAATAAGATAAATGAAATATTATATTTCTATAGATATAAATATTTCATGAATATCACATATGAACATTAATTCCATTAGTATAATATATTAAACTAGATTGTGATCAAAAACAAATTACATAGGCTCATGAGGTGGCATCCCACCATACACACGAACGATGGTTTCATTTCCCATTTGATGGAATATGAGATTGATATAGGTTATACCATTAATTTAATAACATCTCATTATATGGGGGATACTTGTTTTGTTAATTAATCATGGTAATTGAATAAATTATTCTAAAAAATGAATAAAATAAATATGTATTCACTAGAAAATCTCCATTTCAAAACACATTAAGATGTATAAGATTCGTATTCATCCAAAAATAAATCCTCAAGAACATGGGTAGGGATGTCATCAAGGGATTTGATAAGATTTTGTAAAATAAAAATGGGTTTATAAGTGTGAATATATTATAATAATAGTTTCCATTTATTAAAAAGGTGAATGATCTCTTAAATCTTCTTAAAATTTTAAATTACTATAAATTATATTTAATGTCAAAGTCTATCTATACTGAGAAAATTTCATGATATGATGATTATAAGTCAAATTAATATCATCCAATATAATTTTATATTTTTTTTTTACATTTTTACCAATATACTTTGGTTTTGAATCATTATTAATTATTTTCAAAATTATAAAGAAAACATGGTTTATTTAATTTTTGAGGGCTAAGATAGTAACTATAAATGGAAAATTACTATAAATATAAAATGGATGATATTATAAACCACATAAAAACAAAATGGTTAATGATCAGATTTTATGAATTTTTAATTATTTTATAAAATATTTATTCCAAAATTAACATTAATGTCAATTTTATAAATACTCATTACATTGATATTAATGTTATCAATAAAAAAACAAATTAGTTAAAACATGTTAATAAACCCTATCATTTTATATTTAACTATAGAATTTTTTGGAAGAGAAATTATTATAAATTATATGACACTTAAAATTTGTCATGAATTTTATTTTGCTTTTTGATTAATTGAGTAATTACTACATCCATGCTGTGTAAGAATTTAATTAAATTATTTCTAACTAAAAATATTATATTAACCTAATGAATATAGATAAATTTTAATTAAAATGACTTTTTATAAGAGACAATATCTTCTTTCTGTCCCTATTCAAAATATATTATAGTTTTTAAAAACAAGACTATCACATTTTTGACATTCCATTGAATAGAATATTTTAGAGTCCATAATCACGTCCATATGGAAAACAGCTATATAACCAAATCATGGATAGTAATGGATAAAATTTTACCTGAAAATAAAATTTATTTAAGTATTATGGTAATTTTATACTCCCTGCCATATTATTTTTAACCATAAATTACTTGATTTACCCTCTACCATCACTACTAGAAATAAGACTTTTCCCAACACTTGCATACCAATGGTTCAAATAAACTGTTGGTATAGGTAGTCTTTCCCAACAGTTTGATGAAACCGTTGGGAAAGATGTTTTAAAAGTATCTTTTCCCAATGGTTTGATGAAACCGATGGGAAAGAGTTTCTTTTCCCAAAGTTTTGATGAAACCTTTGGGTAAGATGGGTAAAAACATCCCTTTTCCCAACAATTTCATTAAACCGTTGAAAAAGAATGACTTTCCCAAATGGTTTTTAAAAACCATTGGGAAGAAATGCCCCAAATTATCCAGAAGCCTCCCCACAATTCCAGAACCATTCCGCTGATCTCTAGAAGCCCTCCAGAAACAATTCCTTCATAGAAACCCTTGAGAAGCCCCACCATTTCCATCAAATCAGCTGCTTCCAGGTTACTCTCCTTCCATCTTTTATTTAGGATATAGTTCCTCCACTTATCAAACATATCCTTCTATTCTCAAGGATTTGGTTATTCCCAATTTGTAGGGGTTTGGTAAAATTTTATGATTCACTAATCCACGAATTGTGTACTCAAATCACTACATCGGTGTATGTCCAATTAATGTTTTCATTACACATTTACATTTATAAGGGTATGGTGTCTATTGTGTTCTAATTTTAATGATTCATAGTTTTTTTAATCTCAATGTTTCAAATATTACATCTTCATGTATATAAACTCATAAGAAATTGTTTGTAATATTTATTGATATCATTTCATGAAAATCACTCCTTTAATTAAGATCATGTCCACCATGAAGATCTTGTTCATCTTAATTTTTTTACACTTTGTGTATTACATAACAAGTACGTATCATGTTTCTATCAAAATCTATATATATATAAAATGACACATTGTTCACATATCCTTTTCACAATAGAACATATGGAGTATCTTCTTGAACTTTGAAAAATAGTATGTGGACCCTAATTAGTACTTATTCATTCTTTGTGAAACTATTTCATAGAATGTCAAATTCACAATATTAGTGAATATTAGTTTTTCTAATATAACCATTAATCATTCTGCCTTCGACGTGATACATGTGTTATTAAATAACCTTTTTAAAACACAATGAGCATTTTCACTGATTTGGGGTTCCTCAAAATGACTGGGAAAATAAAAAAAATGCATGACATGAATCGTGTTTCTCATATGGTTTCATAGATACAAGTTCATCTGTAAAATCATGACTGTGTGGTTCAAATATGATGAGGACCATGAGATTATTATTTTTTAGACAAATGAAGTTGTTTTGTGCAACTATGTGTTTTTGTTTTCACTTTTGATTTGGCCGAAATGGGAGCTTTATGGTCATTAATCATGGTTATGGGTGGTCATTTAGGATGTAAGATAGTGAGAAATCATTTTACTTGATATATCCAATATTATTATTGATTTATGTTCAATTTGATTATCTCTAACAAGTGATGTTGTTTAATAAGTTGTTATTAATGGTTGTAATAATGACAATATGGCCACCCGGACACCCCCCGGACAGCCCCTCGGACAGCCCCTCAGACAGCCCCCCACCATCCTCTATGGACCCTAGACAGCCCCCCGGACACCACCCACACACCCCCCGAACATCCCTCGGACAGCCCCCTGACAGCCCCCAGACATGCCCCCATACAGCCCCCCCCCCCCACCGTCCTCCCTGGACCCCAGACACCCCCCCCCCCCAGACAGCCCCCCACCCTCCTCCCTAGACCCCAGACAGCCCCCGGACACCCCCGGAAAACCCCCGAACAGCCCCCCAGACACCCCCCGGCCAGCCCCCCGGACAGCCATCGGGACCACTAATACTGTCTCTCTTTTGTTCAAAATGGACTAAATTTTAAGTGAAATCAACAACTGACATAAGGGAAACTTACCAAACGCCTTCGGATTATTTTGAAACTTTAGGAAAATGATCCATGGGTCATATGGGACGTGTAGGAGTCATCCTCGCCTCAATACGAGGCATTGTGTGGCCGACACCACCCAAACTGTCTCTCTTTTGTTTAAAATGGACAATATTTTATGCACATATTCCAAACTGACCAAACACCTACGTATTCTGTTGAAACGTTAGGAAAATGATCCATGGGTCATATGTGACGTGTACAAGTCAACCCTGCCACAAACCGAGCCGCGATGTGGCCAGGACCACTCAAATTGTCTATCATTTGTTCAAAATGGACTAAATTGTAAGTGAAATAAAAAACTGACATACGTGAAACTGGCCAAACGCCTTCAGATTTTGTTAATACTTTAGGAAAATGATCCATGGGTCATATGTGACGTGTACAAGTCAACCCCGCCTAAATCCAAGGCACCGTGGGGCCGGGACCACCCAAACTGCCTCTCTTTTGTTCCAAATGGACAATATTTTATGTACATACGCCAAACCGATCGAACTGATTCTGATTGTGTTCAAACATTAGGAAAATGATCCATGGAACATATGTGACATGTAAGAGTAAACCCTGCCTCAATATGAGGCCTTGTGTGGCTGACACCACTCAAAGTGCCTCTTTTTTTAAATGTACTTAATTTTAAGTGAAAACAACAACTGTCATACGTAAAATGGACAAAACGCCTACGGATTCTGTTGAAACATTAGGAAAACGATCCATGGGTCATATGTGACGTGTATGAGTCAACCCCACCTCAATCCAAGGCACCGTGGGGCCGGGACCACACAAACTGCCTCTCTTTTGTTGAAAATGGACTAAATTGTAAGTGAAATCAACAACTGTCATACGAGAAACTGACCAAATGCCTTCCGATTATATTGAAACATTAGGAAAACTATCCATGGGTCATATGTGATGTGTAAGAGTCAATTATGCCTCAATATGAGGTGATGTGTGGTCGACACCACCCAAACTGTCTCTCTTATGTTAAAAATGGACAATATTTTATGTACATAAGCCAAACCAATAAAACTAATTCTAATTGTGTTGAAACATTAGGACAACGATCCATGGTTCATATGTGATGTGTACGAGTCAAACCTGCCTCAATCTGAGGTCCGGTATGGCCGACACCACTCAAAGTGTCTCTATTTTGTTTAAAATGGACTAAATTTTAAGTGAAAACAGAAACTGACATACGCCAAACCAACCAAACACCTACGGGTTCTGTTGAAACATTAGGAAATTGATCCATGGGTCATATGTGACATGTACGAGTCAACCTTTCCTCAATATTAGCTACGGTGGGGCTGGACCCACTCAAATTGTCTCTCTTTTGTTCAAAATGGACTAAATTGTAAGTGAAATCAACAACTGACATAAGAGAAACCTACCGAACAACATCATATTCTGTTGAAACTTTAGGAAAACGATTAGTTGGTCATATGTGATTTGTATGAGTCAACCCCACCTTAATCCGAGGCGCCGTGTGGACAGGACCACCCAAAATGCCTCTCTTTTGTTCAAAATGGACAATATTTTACGTACATACGCCAAACCGATCAAATGGATTCTGATTGTGTTGAAACTTTAGGAAAATGATCCATTTCTCATATGTGACGTGTAGGAGTCAGCCCCGCCACAATCCGAGGCCCGGTGTGGCCGACACCACTCAAAGTGTCCCTCTTTTGTTTAAAATGGAGTTAATTTTAAGTGAAATCAACAACTGACATACGTCAAACCAACCAAACGCATTCGGATTATATTGATACATTTGGAAAACAATCCATGAGTCATATGTGACATGTATGAGTCAACCGAGCCTCAATCCGAGCTGCGGTGTGGCCGGGACCACAGAAACTATCTATCTTTTGTTTTAAATGGACATAATTTTAAGTGAAAACAACAACTGACATACGAAAATCAAACCAAACGACTTATGATTCTGTTGAAACATTAGGAAAACGATCCATGGGTCATATGTGACCTGTAAGAGTCATCCCCACCTCAATCCCAGTTGCAGTGTGACCGGGACCACTAAAACTGTCTCTCTTTTGTTCGAAATGGACTAAATTATATGTGAAATCAACCACTAACATACGAGAAACCGGCCAAACACCTTCGTATTCTGTTGAAACTTTATGAAAACTATCCATGGGTCATATGTGACATGTAAAAATCAATTGCGCCTCAATTCGAGGCACCGTGTGGCTGAGACCACCCAAACTGCCTCTCTTTTGTTCCAAATGGACAATATTTTACTTACATAGGCCAAACCGATCAAAAGGATTATGATTGTGTTAAAACATAAGTAAAATGATCCATTGATCATATGTGATGTGTACGAGTTAACCCTGCCTCAATACGAGGCTTGGTGTGGCCGACACCACTCAAAGTGCCTCTTTTTTTTAAATGTACTTAATTTTATGTGAAAACAACAACTGACATACTGAAAACTGACCAAACGCCAACGGATTATGTTGAAACATTAGGACAACGATACATGGGTCATATGTGATGTGTACGAGTCATCTTCGCCTCAATCAGAGGCCCGGTGTGGCCAAAACCACTCAATGTGCCTCTGTTTTGTTTAAAATGGACTTAATTTTAAGTGAAAACAACAACTGACATATGCCAAACCAACCAAATGCCTTAGGATTCTATTGAAACATTAGTAAAACGATCCATGGGTCATATTTGATGTGTGAGACTCAACCCTGCCTCAATCTGAGCCACGGTGTGGCCGAGACCACTCAAACTGTCTCTCTTTTGTTCAAAATGGACTAAATTGTAAGTGATATCAACAATTATCATACGATAAACCTACCAAACACCTTGATATTGTGATGAAACTTTAGGAAAACGATCCATGGGTCATATGTGATGTGTTTGAGTCAACCCCACCTCAGTCCAAGGCACCGTGTGGTCGAGACTAGCCAAACTGCCTTTCTTTTGTTCAAAATGGAGAATATTTTACGTACATACGCCAAACTGATCAAATGGATTTTGATTATGTTGAAACTTTAGGAAAATGATCCATGTATTATATGTGATGCATAAGAGTCAACCTCGCCTCAATCCGAGGCCCGGTGTGGCTGAAAACACTCAAAGTGGCTCTCTTTTGTTTAAAATGAACTTAATTTTTAGTGAAAACAACAACTAACATAATCCAAACTAACCAAACAGCTTCGGATTCTATTGAAACATTAGGAAGTTGATCCATGGTTCATATGTGACATGTACAAGTCAACCCCGCCTCAATACAAGCAGCGGTGTAGCTGGGACCACTCAAACTATCACTCTTTTGTTGAAAATGGACTAAATTGTAAGTGAAATAAAAAACTGTCATACAGGAAATCAACCAAATGCCTTCAGATTCTATTGAAACATTAGGAAAACTATCTATGGGTCATATGTGACGTGTACGAGTCAATCCTGCCTCAATCCGAGGCGTGGTGTGGCCGACACCACCCAAAGTGTCTCTCTTATGTTAAAAATGGACATTATTTTACGTACATATTCTAAACTGATCAAACAAATTCTAATTGTATTGAAACTTTAGGAAAATTATCCATGGATCATATGTGACATGTACGAGTAAACCTTGCCTCAATCCTAGGCCTGGTGTGGCTAACACCACTCAAAGTTCCTCTCTTTGGTTTAAAAGGGACTTAATTTTAAGTGAAAACCACAACTGACATAATCCAAACCGACCAAACGCCTTCGGATTCTTTTTAAACATTAGGAAAATGATCCATGGGAAATATGTGACATTTATGAGTCAACCCTTCCTAAATCCGAGCTGCGGTGTGGCTGGGACCCCTCAAACTGTCTCTATTTTGTTGAAAATGGACATAATTTTATGTCAAAACAACAACTGACAAACGCCAAACCAACCAAAAATCTTCTGATTCTATTGGAACATTAGGAAAACGATCTGTGGCTCATATGTGATGTGTACATGTTAACCCCACCTCAATCCGAGCCGCGGTGTGACCGGGACCACTCAAACTGTCTCACTTTTGTTCAAAATGGACTAAATTGTAAGTGAAATCAAAAACTGACATATGGGAAACTGACCAAACACCTTCGGAATCTATTGAAACTTTAGGAAAATGATCGATGGTTCATATTTGTTGTGAATGATTCAACCCCGCCTCAATCCGAGATGTCGTGTGGCCAGGACCACCCAAACTACCTCTCTTTTGTTCAAAATGGACAATATTTTACATACATACGACAAAACGATCAAACGGATTTTTATTGTGTTGAAACATTATGAAAATGATACATGGATCATATGTGACGTATAACAGTCAACCCCTCCTCAATCCGAGGCCCGTTGTGGCTGACACCACTCAAAGTGCCTCTGTTTTGTTTAAAATAGACTTAATTTTAAGTGAAAACAACAACTGACATACGCAAAACCAACCAAACACCTATAGATTCTGTTGAAACTTTAGGAAAACGATTCATGGGTCATCTGTAATGTGTATGAGTCAACGTCACCTCAATCCGAGCTGTGGTGTGACCGGTACCACTCAAACAGTCTCTCTTTTGTTTCAAATGGACTAAATTGTAAGTGAAATCAACAACTGACATACTGGAAACCGAAAAATTGCCATCTGATTCTATTTAAACATTAGTAAAACGATTAATGGGTCATATGAGATGTGTACAAGTCAACCTCGTCTCAATCAGAGACACCGTGGGGTCGGGACAACCCAAACTGCCTCTCTTTTGTTCCAAATGGACAATATTTTATGTACATACACCAAAATGATCAAACAGATTATAATTTAGTTGAAACATTATTAAAATGATCCATGGATCATATGTGACATGTACGAGTCAACCCCGCCTCAATATGAGGCCTGGTGTGGCCGACACCATTCAAAGTGCCTCTTTTTATTAAAAATGCACTTAATTTTAAGTGAAAATGACAATTGTCTTATGGAAAACTAACCAAGCACCTACGGATTCTATTTAAACTTTAGGACAAAAATCCATGGGTCATATGTGACATTTAAGAGTCAACCCTGCCTCAATTCGAGCCGCTGTGTGGCTAAAACCACTAAAATTGTCTCTCTTTTGTTGAAAATGGACTGAATTGTAAGTGAAATCAACAACTGTCATAGGGGAAACTGACCAAACACCTTCTGATTATATTGACACATTTAGAAAACAATACATTGGACATATGTGATGTGTACGATCCAATACCGCCTCAATCCGAGGAGCGGTGTGGCCGATACCACCCAAATTGTCTCTCTTATGTTAAAAATGGACAATTTTTTATGTACATACGCCAAACCGAACAATAGATTTTGATTGTGTTGAAACATTACTAAAACGATCCATGGCTCATATTTGATGTTTATGAGTCCTCACTGCCTCAATCGGAGGACCGGTGTGTCCGACTCCGCTCAATGGGTCTCTCTTTTCATTAAAATGGACTTAATTTTAAGTTAAAACAACAATTGACATAATCAAAACCAACAAAACGCCTTCGTATTCTATTGAAACTTTAGGAAAACGATCCATGGGTCATATGTGACGGGTACGAGTCAACTCCACCTCAATCTGAGCCACGGTGTGGCCAGAACTACTCAAATTGTCTCTTTTTTGTTCAAAATGGACTAAATTGAATGTGATATCAACAACTAACATACGGGAAACGGATCAAAAACCTTTGGATTCTGTTGCAACATTAGGAAAACTATCCATGGGTCATATGTGACAAGTACGTGTCAATACCTCCTCAATTCGAGTCACTGTGGGGCCGGGACCACCCAAACTGCCTCTCTTTTGTTCAAAATGGACAATATTTTACGTACACATGCCAAACCGATCAAACAGATTCTGATTGTGTTGAAACATTAGGAAAATAATTCATGGATCATATGTGACATGTAGCAGTCAACCCCGCCTCAATCCGAGGCCCGGTGTGGCACTTATAGAGTCACAAGTGAGGAGACTCCTAAGAAAATACCTTTTCACCATATATTAGAAAAGTGGTTGTCATATGAAGATTGAAATGGGTGTAAATAATATTTGAGTTATTGAAACTCTTATTTAACTATACTAGATGATTGTTGTCATATGAAGATTCAAATGGTGAATTATTCACCATGTCTCTAATCAAATAGGTGGTGTTCTTTTTTGTTGTTTTATGTTTGTTACTGTTTTACGTGTTGTTTTTTATGCAGGTGTATGCACTGGAGTGGCTACTGGAGGGGCTGCTGTGCAACAATTCTGGAAATAGACAATACCAACAGTTTACAACCATTTGTATACTTTGAGAAATATTTATACCAACTATTCAATAAACCGTTGGTAAAAAAACTATCCCAACAGCTACAAACCATTGGTATAGTATTTTTTATTGAACATATACCAACAGTTTCATTAAAACCGTTGGGAAAAAAACCATACCAACGGTTGTAAACTGTTGGTATAATATGAAAATCATAGAATTACCAATGGTTCTAAACTATTGGGTAAACCTATACCAATGGTTCAACATGAACCGTTGGAAAATCAATACATAGAGTGGGATGTTCCAATGGTTTAGTTCAAACCGTTGGTATAGATCTTTCCCCACGCCTTACTTCCCTATGGTTTGGACAACCGTTGGTATAGAATATACCTATGTTTTTTCAGCCTATACCAATGGTTTAGAACCGTTGGTATATCCTCCATTTCTAGTAGTGCATGCTAAGAAAAATTACTAAACTTATTATTCGTAATGACCGAAAATAAAAGGTTCCAATTTAAAAGAATTGGATATTAATATTCAGAATATTGAATTTTTTTTAAAATTGAAAAACACAAATGTTTTAGAATATAATTTAAATTTAAATTTTTTAAATTCAAATGAAAAATCATTTTTCTAAAAATTGATCTTTTGAAATATAAAATGTTCTTATATTAAATCTAAATAAAAAATTAATTTAAAAAAATAACTGGATTAATTAAAATCAAATTGAAATAATTTTATTTTTAAAATATTCTAAAATATGTGTTTAATTTATTTATAATTAAAAACTAAATTCAATTAAAAAACCATTTTCTCTATTCATTGAAAAATATTTTTTTTGAAAATTAGAATAAAATAATAATTGAATAATATTGAAATTAGGAATAAAAAATGGAACTAAAAATGGAATTAAATTTTTATGATACATTTTGAATAATTTTTTTATTCAATTATAATATTCCCTCATGAAAAGAATATGAAACAAATATTTAATAAAATGTACTTTTTGTAGAATAAAATGACTTTCCTAAAAATCAACTACTTATTTAAAATAAAATAATTATTAAATTAAATATGATCAGGACCATAATATAATTCATAATGAATTCAATACTATTCAATATCACAGATTTAATGACTAGTTTATAATGGCCACATTTAAATATTTTTTATTTCATCGTTCATTTAAGATCAGTGTAAAATATCTTGTATTATACAAAACAAAGTATTTCAATTTAAAATTTCATCATGTTATACACAACCTGAATCACCCAAAAAAATCAATACAAGACCTCTGTAGAACCTAAATCCTAAATCTTCAAATTCCAAATGCTTATCACTAGTTTCAAGGGTTATAGTTGGTACTCTAAAGAGAATATAGACCATGTATCTAAGTGTGAAATGAAAGGTAATTATAAGATATATCTTACAACACAACACATCATATTCTATAGAATCAATAAAACATTCCAAAAAATACTAAATAAAATTGAAATTAATATTTTCATACAATCAGGCTTGTATGAAAGAATGATATCCCCCAGGGTCAATCACATATTCAAATAAATAAATAAAGGAATAATAAATAACGTGAGATAAGATAATATAAATCCCCAAGACTCTACTCAATCTTTATCAGTTATCCTACATGATCTTCTACCCTAAATAATTTCCTATATAAAATAGAGCCTCATATGAACAAGTTCCTACAACCAAGTGATATTCATCTTCTGTACCCTTGTTCTTTGGTGGGATGAACATGGAGTGATTAAAAATCTCAATAGGTATCCACCAATGTAATCCATCACTTTAGAGTACATGTTGTGATATGTTAATATGACATGCTCATAAAAATGAAAACATAAACTATTGAATATAACCCATAAAAAACATTATCAGTACCCACATTATCAAGATTCTATAATTGCTTTGATACGAGTAGGATGATCACGCATCTATAAAATCTCCATCATCCCATGACAGTACACATATCACCTAATCTAACTGCAGAAACCATCATCAATACTTAGGTTTGTAATTCCAAGATACTATATGTACAATGTAAAATTCAAGAATATCTATAATCATGACCATTTAATAAGGGGAAAATCATTCCACACACTTTAGATCAGCTTCCAACTTATCCCTCCATGAGTAGATGATCCCAGGGTATCTCCCTGGATCACTCATCCCCAAACCCTCAATAAAAACTAAAGTGTAAATCATTGGCATTGTAAATGTCAATGTGATGCCTGATTCCATTGCGGTTTAGGTCTTAAGATATGTTATACATCCATGCATTATAGATTACTAGTAAAATGTGTAGATTTAAATCGACACCCTCATGGATCTGAAAATAAATCTCATAAGCATCCAATATCACATGTTTTTTCATTCATATCAAATCTTTTGTGCCCACTTGATCATAAGGGGTATCCTATATGTTCAAAAAGGGGATAAAAACTCCCCCTATATATGTCCAATAATCATTATCAGGGATAGTTTCCCTATGGTAAAATCATACAATCATTAAAACCCCAAAATTATAGAGAAATCACAATGGTCTCACTATATTGAAGGAATCATAGTAATAACAGAAATTCATGTATCCATGTAATGGAAAAGGATCTAATTCTATATCCTAGGAACAACCACAAGAAATACACTAATACGTCAACCATACGAACCTAGATTCTATAAAAATAATGAATCTATCCCCAAAATACCCTAAGACTGGATGGTAAACATACTTTTCCCTCGATGGTAAAATCTATATTATCATGTGTTTCTAAGGAATATAAATATATTACATCATTTTGAATACCAAATGAAAATTCTATGGTGTCATGGTAGATTTAACCATTGTTAGGCCCTTTTGGATGATTCACAAAAATCATATAAAATCACATTTCATCATGTATAAATGTAAAACAAAATAAACCTACAAATAGGGTTGTGAAAAATACCCATGATTTTTATAATCACCTTAACCCCATCAAGAACTCACAATGGCTTTGCTTCTAATGTGACATTATTATCTATTACTAATTGACTATACAATACTTCTTTGGGTTAACTTGTCAACATATAACCCACTTGTGGCCTCTAGGTCACTACGTAATTCGGGGAATACCTATTGGTATACTATTTGAAAAACAGGTCACTTATTACAATGCCTATTATTTTGGAAAGTAATGATTTATGATAGTGTTATCAGACATTATAGACACATGTCATAAAATTATATGTCACATAAAAAATGTTCTAGGGAGATGACATGTATCCCATCTTAGTTCCTAGGTCCCAATTTTTTTCCCACCACCCAATCCAATCCTTTTCAATCCTAACATCATATATATAAGAAATTTCACTACTATTGGAATAGAAATGATAACTCACAACAGATACTACAAGATCACTGCCTCGAAACCTAATAATGATTCATTAATCCTCATACAAAATAGTGTATCTATGTGAATCCATGCCACCTTCTTGAATGTATCTCAAGGGTCTCCATTATACCTCTTGGTTTAGATGTCTCAATAAAAATCATACCTCTTTCCATAGGAATATATAGATCATACTCTCAGATTTCTCAGTTTCATAAGGCCTAGTCACCCCCCTAATGGGGTCTATAAGACACAAGCAATCTCAATAGCCAACTGCCCAACCATCCATAGTTGAGGAATCAACACAATGTACATGAACCCATGCCGTCCATGGCTATTTTCTTTTACCATTCATCAAGATAATTGAATTTCACATTTTAATATTAATTAACAATTTAACCCAAATCAAGACAATGAATACCCAAATGTCATAACCCCTTATGAAAATCCCAAACAGCTCAATCCACAAAAGCAAAGCATATAAACCATAGGGATATCTTACTATACAACCTTCCACATTTTAATTCCATTTATATTTTTTACATTACCAGATAACTTTATTCCGATTCTCAACTATGCACTCCATGGCCAACATAGTCACATTACTTACTACTAAAACCTTTACGAAACCAAGTTATTAGTCATAATTACGTATTATAATTTATATTTAATTAATCAATTTTATCGAAATAGTAATAATGAATAATTCCTCAAAAAAAATCGTACCTATATTGAACCCATATAAAAAACAACCCCCATGTACCTTATAAAATCCCTAGCCCAATCACTATTCAAATATTTTATTGGAAATTAGAGATCAATTGTATATTTAATTAAATAAAAAATAATTCCATGAAATGTTTTACATAATGTCACTCCTTTAATTAAATGATGAAAAATGAACCCAAAATGTTGTTTTGGGTCAGCCTCTAGATATTATGGACCAATTCCTCATGATAGTCAATATATTCAACCATTCTCAAATGGAATCGACAACAAATCCTATGAAAAAATAAATAAAAATTAAAAATAAATAGAGACAGATATCAAAAGAAATAGTAGTGGATGTGATCGTAACAAAAATAATAGAATATAAGTTCTATAATTTCCCCATATCAAGGGGATGGTAAGGGATGGGGTTGGGGAACGACTGTTTCATATTAAAAAACCAGATGGGAAGGAAGTGATACCTTGTTTTAAAATTCCAGTGGGATAGTGTTGAAATTACACCCTATTTAAATCACACCATAGATCCCGTGTAATCCACTAGATATATGATGTCAGATCAAAATTTAATAATCTTATACCAAATACTACTGTTTATATATTAGTTTCTACTGGATTGTTAATGGTACTTTTTCTGTTTTGGAAGCAGTGGCTTTGCTGCCTTTCTCAAGGTTCCCCCAAGCCCCCAAGAAATAACCAAACCCTCATTAAATATCTAAAAAACCTCTTTTGGTATGAGAAATTTCTCATAACTATCCTCATAATATAAAATAATATTTTAAAAAATCAACTAAATTCCTATCATCAAATTCCACCGGTAATTCTCACACTAATATAGATATTGGGGGTTGCAGAAAATTATGAATAAAATCCCCTAATTGTACTTGTGAATTCAATAAAATAGTCTTAACCTCCAATATAAAAAAATTACTTTCTAAATCATCTATTTTAGAACCTTATAATTATCTATAAACATTTATAAACATCAATTTTAAATAGTAATTACAGATAAATTAAGTAGATATATTTTATTTTTATGATCATATTAAATTACTATATATTATTGTTTTGTACTAGTATAGTATTGGAGGCATTGATTATTTTTTATACTTTCGAAGTTAATAAATATAATATAAATTTGTATAAATAAATAAATGTTTTATAATGATTGATTTTTAATCAATGAGTGTTTTTGTTATGAATGATGAAGAATAAGTCAATGAAGAGCTTGTTTCAATAAATTTTAAAAAAGAAGAGGTGGTATATGAATAATGTGTTAGATTACAATTTTAATATTATATAAAGAGAAAAATACTTATTTTATTTTTAAAAATAAATATATATTGTAACTTTATTGCCATATTGATCCATTATATAAATTTATTGTATCATTCAAGTTGGTGGTAAAACCATCCCAAACAAAAACACAATATAATTAATTACTTATAATGGTTATGAGAGTAATAATTTTAGTATTATATTAATATTATAGATTCAAAATAATTTTATTTTAATTTTTAAACATTAATTTAAAAATAAATCACATTCATGGGAGAGGTTGATTGCACATACGCACAGGAATCACATTCATTTCTAGTAGTGGATGTTAGGGAATGTTTTATAATTTCAAAATCATATTAATATTATAAATAATTTATTAATTAATCAAATAACCTTTTATATATATATTGAAGGATGTGAGGATAAATTGAGATTCTAATTAATGTACGTAGTAGGTCAGACATAACCAAGAAGAAATTTTCATTTTTCTGAAGAAAATGATGGAAAATAAAGAACGATTACTCACATTAGATAATATCATTATGTATACTAATAATTCTAACTCCATTTTATTAAAATATAAAAAACTTTGTGAGAGAATGTCAAATATTAGATAGATTAGTGTAGTATTAGTCCTCATTTTGAGAAATTAAAAATTCCATTGGAGGACTAATTGGAAATACAGATCATAAGCCATATTCTTATAAGTGGAAGAATTGGAATATAGAATAGATGGTATGGAAATTATAAATAGTATAAATTCAATAATATATTGAAATTTTGTGTGATCGTTATGGGGTGGTGGACGACACCTTTAATAATTGAGGACACCATTATTATCATAAATATAAATTCATAGTATAATTAAATCACAAGATTCAAATATAATGAGGATCCATGGTGTAAAATAATATATATATTATGATTTACAGACAATGAACCCTCAAACATTCAATTTAAACCATGTTTTTAATAGTTTTGCAACACTTGTACTTTTATATATTTCACGTTTTTGACTTTTTATTTTTTAGTGTGGTAATTAACTTCATAATCATTAATTTACATTTAAGGGTAAAATATATAATTAGACGTACCAAAAAATTTAAAATAGTGATTCTAACTATTATTTTAATTATATCAAATAAATTTTTTAAATTTTTGAAAAAATAATTTTAATTTTATTGCATATAACGTGTAAAAACTATATTTAGAAAAAAATGTAGTTTATGACAACAAATATTTTATTATAAAATCATGAATATTTTTTATTCCCATAAATAAATTTATTTTATTATTAAATAAATTAACATTTATTTGGTTTTCAATGAAATATAAAACAAAATTACCCTATAAAAATGTAATTAAAAGAGAAGTATGAAAAATGGTTTTTATTTAGATAAACGATTAACCATGTTTTCAAATTGTAAAAAAAGAGTTTTATAAATTCAAAATTGTATTTTAGATTAATATATTAATTAAATAAATAATTTTTTTTCAATGAAATATTTTTTTATATTTTTAATGTCATACATAGTTTATGATAATGTCTTAAAATATATGGGTTTTATATAAATTTTATTTTTAACTACTCATCAAAAAAATAATTATTTCAGAATAATAATAAAAATTTATCCAAATATAAAATTTTAATTATATTTAAAATTTTAATTTAATTATCAATTTTAAATTTCTATATTTTAATTTAAAATAAATACAATAAAATATAATGAAGACAAATTTTATTATAAAATGATAGTTTTTAAAATCTAAATTATTCTTATTCTAATTTTTTATATATTAATAATTACCATTTCCATAATATAATTATCATTTAAATAATCAATATTTTTATATAATATATTTAAATTCATAAAATAAAACATATACAAATAAAATTATAGAAGAAATTATATTTTTGGCATAAAATGGGTTTATTAGTTATTTGGTAAAATTAATTGAATTTTATTAATGAAATTGTTTTAAAAAAATTAATACTAATTTTATTTAAAAGTAAAAAACATTGAGATATAAGTAAATATGATCTATAAATTATGTCATTTATAAATAAATTTTTATATTATATTAACTTGAACTTAGATAATCAGTCAATATAAGTGAGTAATACCCAGGCATGAGATATGATCAAATTGCTATTGCAGTTTTCCGATCATCGAGCATTGATCTTGTTCAAATTTAAAAAAACATGTATTTATCTAACATATTCTTTCATCATACCATAATTATTGGAAATTGTGTTTTCCATAGTTTATTGAAAACCCTTATGAAGATAGATACATTCTAATCTTACAAAAATGATATCCACAAGGAAGACCTCTACAACTAAATGCCATTTATTTTAGAGGTAATTTTTTAGCTAATTGTTTTTATTCCTACCGATTTTAGGGATATGTTATAGTGAACATAATGATTTATTCTAAATCAATAAAATATATCATGGTTTTTATTACTATAGTGTTTCATGATTCAGAATCTATCAAACACATTATTTTTTAATTAAAGAATATATAGTAAAAATTTATGGTGGAACATTCTCCCCAAATAAATTATTTTTTTTGAAACAAAATTAATTAAAACACACTAATAAAATAGTTAAGGGTTTCCATAATATAGAAATGACTCAATATTTTATTTTTTATGAGTCATCAACATTATTTACTTTCGTAAGGATAAAAAACTAATTTATTCCTTCATAACAGAGATATCATAATAATAAGTATGTTCCCTAACATTTTACCTAAATTCACATCCTGATTTGGTGATATGACATATATAATGGAATCAATATTTTTATAGATTACATATAAATATTTTTAGTCATTAGTGATCATATATTAATATAGATATGAAACTTGATTTCCAAAGTACTGAATTCATTATAGAATATTTGTGTTTATAACCACCATATTTCCAAAATAATAACATGTTTATTTAACTGGAGGATCACAAGACTTTCTTGATTCATAATTTTATTCACATTGAAGGTGATTCATATACCTTGGATACAATAATAAGAGAAAAAAGATTTTTCTTCTTTATAATTAAAAATATAATAGTTCACGAATAAATAATTGATATAAGACATATGAAAACATAGAGAGAATAACACGTGAACCTAGAACCACTAAATTATTATAATTCACATCAATATTAGTGGTTACAAATTTCTATACATGTTCTCATGGTCTATTAGTTTTTTGGAACCAATATCTATATCAATCAATTTGACTAGTGCATTGGACTATTAATTTCCACATTTACACATATCTAAAACATTTAATTGGATTGTGATACTTATGAAAAAAAAATATTTGTCTCTATCATGTTAACTAAAATATTATATTTTTTTCAGAAGATTGATTATTATTTACACTATTTACCAAGGAAAAAATATCTTCTAGTTCCATCATGACTTCACCTAGTGTTTCTTCCCACCTTTTTGACACAGAGGTAGTTGAATATTCATTCCATATGTAAATTCACCACTTGAGATCATATGAATCTCCAACCTTATCTTTTTTATTCAATTCATATTTTTATTAAGTTCTATGTTTTTAATAGTATCTGGTGATATATAGTTATTCATAATCAAAATATTTCTTACGCCATATTCTATAAAGATTCTAGTTTTAAAACCCATTATATTATCGATTTAATCCATTGAATTATTTATTCCAAATTTTGTTTTTCATAAAATTGGAAAAAAAATTTATCGCCATGAAAAATAAATTAATAGATTCACTAAGGAAATCATTTGGGATTTTATGAATGAAATTTAAAATGTCATACATTCCCTATATTATAAATTTTTGGGTTTTAATCTTGGTTATTGATGGTCTATTAACTATTATGATATCTAACCAATAATTTTTTTCTTGTACATAATCACAGTTTGTTTAGAGAATATCAAATATCTAGATCATATCCCTATGGAGTAAATACTAGCTTTTTTGTCCTAGGATATTTCATCATTCATCTAGCAAAGAATGAGTCATATTTTTCCTATGTGATTACCTCTTGATTAATTTATGACACATCCTCATCAAAATGAATGATTCCAGTAGTGGATTTTTTTTGTTAGGAAAATACAAAATATAAATATAAATAAAATTTTATGATTATTCCATTAAATATTATTCTCCTTTAATTCATCAATAATTTTTTTTCATTTTTAAAATAATTAAGAAAAAAATCTCAAAAAATAAATACAATTAACCTTAAAAATAACTCAACCTTATGGTGATACCAGATGAGTAACCCTAGACCCATACTCTCAAGTTTGTTTAAAAATAAATTCACTAAAAAATAGATTTGTTAAAAATATATTCTAGTTAGGACAAATGTATCTTTATTTTTTTAATATATAAAATAATATATCACGATTTGCATCTCAACACACCTTGAAAAATGGTTTTTTGTATTTCTATATATGATATGAACGAATCTTATTTTATTATTCATGTTAAAATTTCATCATAATCAAACTAAAATAGACCCCATTCTCGACTCTTCATAGGTAATACTCAAATTCATGACCTGGTGAAATTGAATCATAAGAAAATACTAATATCAAATTTTTAATAATGTAGAACGCTACCAAAAATTCTCAATGATATGATCACAAGTGTATGAGAAAACATGACTATGATAGAAATATATTATTAAAATAACATGAAACAATAATGAGTTTTCAAAATATATGATAAAAATAAAAATAGTATGAAATGAACCATAAAAAACCGGGGAATAATAGTTTGGTAATATGATACAATAATCATGATCTATGATTCATAATCATAGTCATAAAACAAAATCATGTGTTATTTTCTAAATTATATAATAAAAATAAATTATGGTAGAAACCAAATCACATGGCATCAGAAATCTAGAGCATATATAATAAGTACAAACAAATTAGTTGTGACGATATCAAAGATGGGCCACCCACTAAGATTTGATCATATTCAATAAAGACCACCCATTATGTTTTGATAATATCTAAGAGTCTCACCCATTAATTTTTGAGCATATCCAAGAAGTGTCTCATGTTACATTATGAGTATATCCAATAATTATTACCCTATGAATTTGTGATAATTTTTATAATGTCCCATACTCTATTGTTTCATGGGATATAAAACCATAATTAATGCATTATTAGGAGTTATATTATCCCAGATATCATATTCCGTAAATATGTTTAATTTATGATATCAAATACCATAACATGAAACCTCAAAGAAATATAATGTATTTTATATCTTTTCTAAATGGTATCACATTAAATGATATTGAATGTAAAATAGTAGGTAAGAAAAATTAAAACATCTTGTATGATTATTTCATAAAATAATTTTAGATTGAGTCATAAATCATATCTTTATAGTATAAATCAGCTTATTAGTTAAAGCATAATCAATGTGGATCAATTAAATTTTTTGGACATTTTTTTACATTTGTTTAATTGAAGATGTTATGAATCACATTCAAAAGTTTATTCCAAATGGGTTCCGTGAATTTTTTTAAAAATAATTGATTTTATGAATTGTATTAATATTTGATCCTTGAAACTATTTTATGGTAATTTCACGGAGTTGTGGAGTGGAATAATAAACAACCAAACATGGGAGGAAAAAATTTTAATATTTTAAAACAATTTTGATGAAACCCATGTCACAAAAAATATAATAAAACACCATTTTAAAAAAGTAACGATGGAAGATTAAAGTCACAAGAGAGTACCTATAATTGGCCTTCCTAATATTTAGGAGAACATTTGTGGATAAATGAAAGGTGTACTTGGAATAAAAGTTGATCAATTTATGAGGATGAATGCTCTTAGAAATAGTGATATAATTTTATGGGAACAAAATTAAACAAGGAGTATAATTTGAATAAAATATTTCACATTCACATGATAGAATAAAAATTAAAATATGAAATATTATGCTGGATCAAATAAAAAAAGTAAGATGATTTAGATGAAACATCGTTACTCAAGGGAAGGGGGTTAGAGTTGAAAAAATTTCTTACAATTTTGATATCCTTCCAATCTTAAATCCCTGAAACATAGAACATAATATGAATTATTTCATACATATAATTTTAAATATTAGTGATATAATTATAAATAATTGGGGATTGTATACACAAAAAAAAATTAATCAAGTGTTGATTTGGTTTAAGGCACAATAAATGAAAATTGAGACTACAATCACCCACATTATCTCATGTATTCAATAAAATCGCCTAAAACTAAAATATATTTATGTATATGTCTAACTATATAAATAATATGTTATAAAAATATATTGAAACATATATAATATTATAAAAATTATTTATAATCATTTACATTAAATTTTTTAGTCACTAATGTATTATTTTCAATATAAGATGTTATTTGTTTCGATTGTGTGTTCAATACTACTTTCATAATGAAATTTTCAATTTTTGTTCTTAGATTCAAATTTCATCATTATATGATAATTATAGGTTTTTAAATATATTTTTTATAATTATCTTTACTTTTATATTTTTTCAATGAAATAATTTGTTATAATTTATAAACAATAAATCGGTTATGTGGTAGTTTTATAAAATTTTAATGAACAAGAGGACATTTATTAATAATTGGATAAATTATAATGTTCCCACTTTAGATCCAAAAAAGTTTAGTATTTAATTATTATTCTCCTATCTGAATAATAACTATGTTTCTATATTCATATATTATAAAAATTTAGTGCAACATTCAAGTTGGTTGTTAAATTTACCAAAATAATAACATATTATAATTAATGAGATATTATAGTTAAGAGCGTTTTATTTTGGAATAATGATACTATTAAGAATTAATAATGATATAATTAATTATTTTTAAGTGGAATCTTAATTTATGATATTTTTAAAGACTATAAAATTGTAATGATAAATAATATACATCACTTTTGTTGAGGTTATAGTCTGCACACAATCACGAGCGACACATTCATTTCCATGGGAGGAATATAGAAGATTGTTCATAATTTCATAATATTAATAATTTTAAATCTAAAATAATAATTCATTTAATAAATCAATTTTAATTATCGGTTCAATGTAGTGAAGAAAAATTGAGCTTGTTATTTAGGGAGGGGTAGACTACAAGTACCCATGATGATGTTTTAGTTTTTGTAAAGAAAAAGCAGAAAATAAATAATGATTAATAACATAATACAAATACATTTTGAATAATTATAATAATGGTTTTGTAATATAATAATTGAAAAAAATAAATTTTGAAGAGAATAACAGAGAGGAAATGATTTTCTGTTATGATTTGTATTGTTTTTAAGGACTTAATCCATCTTTTATATGATATTATTAAAATAGAGAACTAAATATATCTTCATGTGACCATGTGATTAGGGATGTGGTAGAGGTATATAGGGAAATAAATAATGTTAGGTATTCAAGAATATTTCAAATTTTATAGTGATCATGAAAGAGTCATGGAATGACCCTTTTATAAGGGATGTGAATGTATTTTTTCATAAATATAACTTTATATTATAAAGAGAGAACATGTATCAAATTGAATATATAACCAATGATAAAAAACAATATATATAGGAGGAGTTATGGTCAATAAAACATCAATAATTTATTGGTTATCATGTTAATAGCATGTTGTTATGACCATCTCACTTTCTATTACGATTTTTTGGGTTTCCATGGAAATTAATTTTTACATCAATAAATAAAATTTAACACAAAAGAATCCAATGAGACATAAATTATAATTATTACATTATATATGGGAAAATAAAATTTTTTATCATATAAAATTACTATTTGTATGAAAATTTATTTATAATGATGGTGGACATAATTCTGAAAACCTATTTCTTGAAATAAATTATATGTTATGCAAAAAAAATTATCTACGAGATAAAATAATAAATATTGTCATTAAAAATGAAATGATGTGTTTTATTATACAAAAAATGAGAGTTTTTTATCATATAAGTCATTCTGAACATGAATTCTACTTTGATAAAACATAAATGAAAGGTAGCGGAAAAATTTATTTTGATCATAGAATAATAAGGTTTAAAAAATGTACAACATGAGTTTTCAAAATTAATCCATAAATGTACCCAACAACTAAACATTACATAATATTGAATTTCATGAATAATTCAAATTGAATATCTTTTTAGGATTAGATCATTAGAGAATTAGGCCATACCTTATACATAGCAATTTAAATAATACATGTAGACACTTCAACTCAGCATCTATTTTTTTCATAAAATAAAAAAAACATGAAAAAAGAGTCATGTCATGTTCCAAAAATAAGACCTCACGAATTTCCTTTTATCCCATCCTTGACCCTATTCATATTTATGTATTGTGAAAAACATTTCAGAAAACCTTGGGATATGCATAAAAAGTTCAGTAAGTGATAAACAAAGAAATAAAACCATTATTTATTCAGAACAACAAGAAAATAATTAATACTTTATCATAAGTAATAATTTTTATCTTTATGAAGTAATAAATACTCTTCACTGAATATAATTCCATTTATTACACTTATTTAACCAAAAGATTACCATAAAACCCATAGAAAGAACAAATAACATATAATGGTAACTTGGGACATAAATATACTTAAATTGAATAACTGTACGATAGACTTCCACCCATATCACTAAATAGACTAGACATATAGCTGACATTCATACCCAATGCATTAGAGGTTTTAACATAACTACCCATCCTGGTTTATCACAACATCACCCATTATTTGGTTGATCACGTAACCACCTGCCAAATTTCCAAGTACCATTATAAAATCATAACACATAAAATATTGAAAATATAAATATTTCAGTAATAAAATTTCATTTTCAATCACAAGAAATAATTTCATGATATTGAAATAATAAACCCATTTAAAAAACCATATTCAATCCCAAAACACCCAAAAACAGAATAAGTTATTTATTTTTCTTTTAAAACATTAAGTCTTATAGAGGAAGCCAGCTAATGATTACGGCGGTGGAGAGGTCATTGTCACCGCAAATGTGAAAAACATTCCTTTTCCAATTTAGTGAAACTCTTCGTAGAAAAAAAATTCCCTTTGAATGAAATTAAATGTAAAAGGGGATTATTATATATTGTATAAAATAATGAGTTATATAATATCAAAATCACGCCTCAATGAAAAGAGATTAAGATGATGTCCCTTACCTCGTGTCCGGCTTGACCGGTTCATTCTTTAATTTCATGAATAATAATCATAAATTAATTTATAATTTCTTAAGAAAATTTTTCATGTTTATTATTCCTTTTATATCACTTATTGACTTTCTATAACAATATATATTTTATTAGAGTTCAGATCGGACATTTTGTCGATGTTCGGAACATTAGATAAACTTAAACTTGTTATAATTATATATTTTCCTTGTGCTAAAAAGTTCATTATCTCCAGAATGATATTCATGATATAGATTTCATATATATCATATATATCCTGTATATATTTGTATTTAAATTAGTACATAACATTTGGAGATTAGAAATGAAATGCACCATTCCTGGAGACGGTAATCTGTATGTACGCATGAATGAATCTTTCATTTCTATTTCCTATTTTAATGGAATGAAAACTTAATTATACATAGTTATATAATAATTAAAGTATAATATCATATATAATTTCATTAAATAGTCAATTATACATCCGATGTATGGCATGAACGAGTCTTACCTCTTTGAGGGGCGGTAGTCCTTATTTCCTCAAATCAAATTATTGCTTTTAACCATTATGAAAACCATAATAGATTCCTATAAATGAAAAATACATAGCTAAAAAAGAAAATATATATAAAATATATATAAAAAAAATAATATAGTTCCATCATTATGTCCATCGTGAGAGGCGGTTGGAGATATTTGAAGAATCATCATTTCGTGAGGTAATAGTTCTTCATTCACAAAAAAAAGTATGTTCGTATCCATTAGATGAAAGTGTGTAGAAGTTTAGTTAGAATAATTCTCATATAAACAACCTAGATCAGTGAGGGTACTGTTGTTTTATTAAAATAAATGAATTAAAAGTGCTTACAGGGTTGTAGAAGTAGAATAACTGAAAAAAACTTATGAGAAGGCGTTATCATTAAATTGTGTATCTCTCTTTGGTTTGAACCAAAAGGTTTACATGAAGTTCCTTATGCATAAGGAAAGGCTTATATGAGTAATATTGGGATATATAAAGATTATCTAGGTAGATTTTTGATGATATAAGGGTCTTGTAGGTGTGAGTATTGGGTTAGAGGTCATCGCTTTTTATATGGGAGAGGAGGGGATCTTTAGGAATGTTTGAGAATATTATTTTATCATATAACGATTTTCAGTTTATAAATGTCCAAAACTCAGTAAAATCGAAGATACAATGACTTATATTCTAAATAATATAATCCAATAAGAATTGGATAGGTTTTGGACGTTGTTTTCATTTTTATAATCTTATTTTTTTAAAAATCATTCATTAATGAGGTAAACACTATATCATTGTTGCGTCATAACTAATTTTACTTATTTGATATCTAGAAATTATCAAATAAGTACCATGATGTAGGAAGTCTTTTTATATTTCAAATTAATATTTATAGTTGAAGATATAACTTATATAACCCCATGTGAAAATTGATTTACTAAAAGATATATGTCTAAGTCATCTTTGCCTTTACATATAATTAATTAATATAAATTTTCATTACCCCTCTCATGTTTTTCCATGGGGTCCAGAAATCGACCAATGGATGCCCATGGTCAGAAAAGTATCAATAAATAGGAATATGACACTTTTTAATGTCATTTAATATTATTAAAATATTATTTTTTACCCATATTTTCCAGATTTACCCTTTAACCATGGAAAATAAAATATTTACTGATGTAAATATTTATAATGTATAAAAATAAAAGTTACCTATTAACATAATTTAGACCTCCTGATTCCAAACATGGAATCCATTTTTCCAAATTCAAAACACATAAGTGGAAAAAATTAATTTAAAATTAATTCCCACTATTAAAAAAGCTTGATTTTAAGAAATAATAACTATCAAAATATTGACACTTGTTTTTGTCCAGTTTCAAAGTTAAAATACTTCAATTGATCAAAATTGGATTAAATAGTAAAAACAGAAACTAATTACACTTTCAAAAAAATTAAAAAGATAATCTAAACATCTAAATAAATTAGATTAAAATGCAGTTTTTAATTGATATACATTATTTTTCACTATTCGTTAAAAATGAACATTATCAGAAAAATATAAAAATTTCATAAAAAGTAAATTTTTAAGTCCTTATTCTAAATAAAATTATTATTTGGTAAAATAGAAAATATAAAGGTGATAAAAACTATATTTAAAAATGGTTCACCATCAAAAGGTGGTAAATCGACCATTTAACGAATATATGAGTATTAATGCTTAAAATTTGAATCTTTCTTATTTTATACCTCTAAAATTTATTTGATAAATGTAAAAAACGTTTAACAAACATGTATAATCATATTTTATTTAGTTTTATTCATTATCTCTATTAAAATGGCTAGGCGATAACTACCATTTAAAATAATATTATTTTGTTATTTTATTTTTTGGTATAACTCGACGTTGTGTGCGATGTAAGATTTCAAAGATACCCAATGTGGCGTATTTGGTATGCCATATAACATAGAATCACCTATAAAGTAAAATTAATATTTAATTCCAAAATATTTATAAATATGAAAAATTCTTATTCTTTATTTATCTGGGATGTTACAATCCTAGATTGGTTTAGTGAATCATTTTAATACATAAATAATTTTTTTAGTAATGAATGATTATTTATGAGTTTTCATTTAATTTATAATTTATTGTAATTATGTTAAAGCTATAGTGTCGGTATAATCCTTATTTTTCAATATTCTCAAAAAAATTCATTATTTATGAACATATTTAATAAATTATCATTATTTTATATTTCACTTATAAGTCAAAAAATTAAGTTAATTTTCTAATTTTAAATTTTAAAATTTTACATTTAAATAAATTCAGAAAATAATATTAAAAATGTTTATATAGGAAAAGGACATTTTTAAAATTTTAATTATTCTTATTAATATTTCTTATCAATTAATAATTAGATAAATGTTAATTTATAATTCATATCAAAAAATATATAATATCTATAATATATTTACTTTATAAAAATAGCTGTAATTAAAATCCAATTTTTGATTAGAAAAATACATATTTAGATGAAAAATATCATTTTAGTTATATGTCTATATTAATAGAATTTTATTAACGCATCAGTATTAAAAACAAATATATTTTTATATAAAAGTAAAAAATTTAAAATATGTAAAATAAATAAGTAAAATAATTCATTATATTGGTAATTAACTATCAAAGAACACTTAATATTTAAATTTACATATCCTCTCAAGATCTCGTCATAAGACTAATGTATAAGATAAGATTTAGTGTTCATCACTAGTTGTTGGTTATCTATCATGAACTTTTCCTGAATTTATTCAATCATTATCATCTCTAAAATATTGTTTCACTCAAATTGTAATTATTTGAGTTTATCTTGGAACTTGTCTAAGGAAAACTGCATTGAAGAAACATCATTTCTATGGTCAAAAAAATGATTTATATAAGGAAAATTTCCACTATTGAATGAAATTTATTTTAGACAACACATTGTGGTAATATTATATTTATAAATTATTATTAAGGGATATGTTATTACAATAATATTTAAATATTTTATGACTATAAATGAATAAAATATATAAATTTTTTTGTTGTTTTTTTTTGTGTGTTTCATTGGTAGTCAAAATATTTAGGTTTTAAAGAAAGAATATATAGTAAAATATCATAGCATTACAACATATGTAACACTTTTATATTAACAATTATATATTGAGTGGGTCTTATATATCACAGAGAAAACTTTTACTCATTATAGGATTACTATAAATATCATCAAATATTTGGCCATTCGGGTACTATTATAAATACCTTATATGTACCCAAACACATCACATGCTTAGCCACTGCATATGAGGACATAACTCTTATTCATGGGGATATAACCAATTTTACTATATCAAATCAGTTCAAAAACCCGTCACACTAGGGTTTCCATTAGCAATGACATGACCTAAATCCTACCTATATCTGAATTACAGAAACATCACTTGATTTATCTCAACATTCAAAAAAAACCATGAAAATTGAAATTACCATAAATTCAATTTAAAAAACACATCCAAAATTTTACCAAATATAGAATTACTAAAAAAATCCAAATCAAAATCATGATATTTTTATATATCCTACACTAATACACATGATGCCATCAATGGGTCCCAATAAACATGGTTGATTTGATATCTTCCCAAAATTACCACTCTTGAATACCTGGCCCACCAGAACTTATTACATAAAAATCAATATACCATTCATTATTTTCTTCCTATATCACACTAATAAAATTAATACCACAATATTCTATTTTTTATGATCACCTTATTCACAGAAAAAAAATATCCATGTTCTACATTTTCTGTCTATTAATTTTTTAAATTTTTAATTCAAATCTGAATATTATTTCTATTCCCAATTTCCCTTTTTTTGCATAATGAAATAAGATCAATAAAAATAAATATTCAACTTGTATATTCATTGTAAACATTAGATGTTATGTATTATTTTATCATATAAAACTTTATTATGACACATGTTCAAAAATGTAAAAAAAATTACTTTTTTAAACACCCCAACATCATAGAATACATCACTATAAATGAAATTAATTTTTCTATAGCGTCTCTTAACATATAAAATAATTTCCCCCAAACCACATTCTATTGTATCATGATAAACTACTCCTTCCAATCCAAAGAAAAACTAAAATTTTATATTTACATACATTGTGGTGTGAGGAGCCTCTCTGTATTACAATCATCAACCCCATTGAAAAATCTATCTATTATTTTTAAAATAGTTTGAACATGAACAAATTACTGCTTTATCATTGCGGTGTGATCTACATGATATGAAGGACTAGCTTAAAATTTCATCAAATTTATAACTCTGTAAAAGAGTGACTATACAAATTGTGACATGATCAATTTTCTATCACGTAATTTTATTCTTACATAGCTACATATTAAATCAAATACCACCCTAGTTGAATAATTTCAACTATATTACCACAAATAATCCAAAAAATTTGTTTCACCTTCTGAACACCACAAAATTCTACCAGGAAACAAAAAATTTATTTTGATAAACTTAACATAAAAGATTCAACTTATATAAAATATAATGTACAGTTTTACGATTATGTTGAAAATAAAATGAAACACACTTTCATAAACAATATTCACTTCACTTTCATTATGTTCAACATCCTCCAGCTATGAGAAATACCTTCTTTGGGGGTGACCTTCATCCTCATAAATATTCATTGTCTCCATAGTTATCAACATGTATTTTATTTAACATAAAAATAATTCACCATTATAGAAAGAGTAAAATCATATTTTAAAAATTCAAATCCAGTGTGAGTGAATGTTTTATAGGAAAAAATAACAATAAACAAAAATATAAAATATAAAATATTTCCATTAGGAAAACACATATTAACATCTGAATAAGACTTTAAATTCATTTTTTAAAACTATTTATTAAAAAATCTCTAATATATATATAAAATATTAATTTTTAAAACACATCCTCAATATACACGACATTATTTCCCAAAAAAAAACAATTTATCACATTATATTAGGAATTTAACTTATTTTGTGCATTTGCTTCAAGATAGATTTCCTTATTTTTAGCACCCCATTTATAGTTGAAATCAAGACAATTAAAAAAGAATATATATCATTTTATTTCTTTTTCAATCTTCTACCCCATTAAAGAAATACAAATAATTAGTGAGATATGAGATAATATATTATACATTATCCTGGAGAATAATTATATTAACTACCATCATCAACCACAATCTTTGAATTTTTTCATTAAGAAATTTAATATTAATGATATCAACTACTTTCTATCATGTTTCAAAAAAATCAAACATGGACTCCTTACTTGAAAATTTTAATTATTAAATGGAACATGATATAATCATATCTCAATTAAGAGTGTTTAATCGGATTTATTAATAGGTTTTTTGTATCTAAGATTATCATACTCTATAAGTAATATTAAATTCATTTCAACGTAAAAATAATCACGATGAGTTCACATCCACATCAATAGAGTTATTTATTATGTTGAAATGACATTTTATACTTATATTGTACAAAAAGTAATATAATTGTTCTTATTTATGTTTCAAGTAACATAATTTTCTCATAAGATTAATTAAATATCATATAAATACTTCTGATAATAATTACATTTAATTCAACTTATATCACCAAATTCATATAAATTTTATTTTACATTAGTATATTTTTAAACCAAAATAATATGTACAATTTATATAGGTTGGATCATAATTTATGATGTAAAACGAGATTTCTTCAGTGCATTTTGATACGTTATGAGGTGCCCATACCATCACTCCTAGATCAGGTGAAAAAATAAGTTTTTCTACATTGGATTTGATACAATGTGAGATTATCCAATATCAATTTTACATTATTTACATAAGTTAAACATAACCTATAAAAAATGAACAGATAATCCTAAAATGAGTGTTTTATTATCTATAGGGATCAATTATATGAGAGACTTATTTTATGATACTTTTTTTCCATTATCAAACCAAAATAATATCCCTTCTCAACTCCTCATTGGTTGTACACATATTACAAACCATGGTATTGGAAACAGAAGATTGGGGTGAGAATAAATAATCCATTATGGGAAAAACTCATCAACATGTCATCAAGGGTCAGATCATATGAGTGTCATATAAAACATGAGCATGGGAAAAAGTATTATTAACTAAATTGGGAATAATATAAGTTTTTTCAAAAGTCAATATAGAAGGACATGAAATCTCAAATGAACAAACTTGTTCTTTGGTAAAAAAACTATGAGGCAACAAGTGTTATACATGAATTATAATCATAGTCATAGAGAAAATATTTTTAGGAAATTGAAACATAACTGGATATAAATATGTGGTTTAAACTTATACATGGAAAAACATTTAAACCAGGAAACCTACCTCAAATTCATTCTAGAAAATTTTAATAATTATTCCCACATTACATTTATGAAAAACCCCATGGATGATTTTTTATACACATCAATCACAAAAAAATGTTGTGAAAAATATACCTACATCTCATTCCCCCCACAAATCATGTGACTAATTCTACACACTTTATATTAAAAAAATATTACTAAATAAATATACTCATATAACATTCAAAAAAAATTTATATAGTTTTTCACATCACATTTTCATGATAATATTTTTAAAAAAGCTACCCAAATCTCATTAAAGTAAAAATCATGGGAATAAACCAACCCACATCATGTGCACCCAATATTAATCTGAATGAAGATATATATATATATATCTTATTCCCATTAAAATCACATGTATAAAACTACATATATCTTATTTATAGTGAAATTGGAAGAAATATTCCATCACCTCAATCATGAAATGACATGTAAGAAAATATTGTTGCATCATGTTCACATGAGAATCATTTGATCAAAGATATATGTATCACAATCATAAAACATTCAATTATATCACTTGATACAAATCTATTTCCTAATTATTTGGATGTCTATATGGGACCTTGATCAATGTAATATTAATCATAAATGTGTGTCTAATTAGAGCATTAAAACATTAATACGTCAAAGTAGAAATAATTTACCATTTGAAAAGAGATGATATTTATAAATATACTTCAGTAAAAAATCCCATATGACATAAAAATATAGAATTATAATTGTCACTTAAATATATTCTCATTGTAACATAATTATAATTAAGTATTATTTCATAGATAAAAATAAATTTTAATATCAATGGATAAATCACTCAACAAAATCAAGAATACTCCTTTTGAAAGGCTTGTAGACACCCCAAAAATGATTACCATAATGTAAAATAGTTGATAATGCTATAATATTTAAAAATAAGCATATATAAAATATTTACGGTTTTATAAAATCAAATAATATAAGGGAAATATTTTTTCAAAACATTAATTTTGAATATGTTAAAATATCAGATAAATAATTTATTCAAAATGAAGAATTTATAGGACTTCTTAAAATAAAGAATTTCTTTTAAATATAAATCTTTTAAATAAAAAATATATGAATAGTTTTTTAAAATAACAGAGAACTAAATTATTTAAAAAATTATTTAATATTTGGGATGGAATACTCAGGAATAAGAGTTCTCTTACTGAAAAGAAACAAAAAATATTTTCAAACAAAATATTTTTAACAAAATAAAAATATATGAAGTTACATATCACATTAAAAATTAATTTTCCCTAGACGGGGATTTGAATGTAAAATAAAATAAATTATTGTGGGGGAAATAAAAAATATTGGATGAATGGAGTCCAAGAATATTAATTATAACTCAATAAATACAGTTGAGTTATCCAGAAGTGTTACAACATTAGTATCCATATAATTGTAATCTATTTAACGGAATAACATGATATGAATCCTAAAACTCCACAAATTTCTGGAATATTTAAAAAATATATTTATTAGATATTATTGACACCATTTAAAATAAATATTGACATGCACTATAATGAATTTCTCTTGGTGTTTAAATTTTTATAAGAAACCAATATATATAACAGTATCAATTATGTAAGAATCATTTGAGAATGAGGTTTTAAATAAGAATAATAGAATTATAGAGAATAAAGATAAAATCAAATTAAAAAAAATTACTAGGTAAAATAAATAAATCTTCTAAAAATATCATAAAATAATATTATAAATAATCAACTAGAATAAAATTTTATTAGAACAAACCATTTCCTTGGTCCTGATTTTCTCTAAAAATGTGCCTATCCTCTTTAGGACCTTGTAATTTCTCTGGAATTTCAACTATGAATTGATGGGATTCGGATAAATTATAGTGACATGGGGCTTGAGATCATGAAATTTAATTAGATTATAGGGAATGTTTTAAGTGGATGAAGTTAATTTCAATGGGTGTGTATAACATTCAGAGGGTGGAAGTGACCTAATTTTGTAGACAAAAAATGGAACTATTTTGAACACCTAATTTTTCAAAAATGGAATGTCACCATTCTAGTTTCCATGGATAAAAAATTGAGAAATAATGTAATTTAGGTGAAATATGCTTATACATCTTCCGTCACAACTTTTTTCACATGTTTCCTACATATTTCATTTAATTTAATACTTTATTTTATTTTAAATTTTCTATTTTGGTTTTTATAGTGAATAATAGTTTTTTTTATATTTGTTTATATTTTAATAAAAATATAATGTAATCCACATAAAAATAAATTAATGTTTCAAACCTATAATAAGTATTAAAATATACTACTGAAATTTCTAAATGAGTTAAAAGTAACATCCAAATTAAAACATTTATTTTATGGAAAATAGTTCTGTAAAAACATTTTGTTCTCACCATAATGTGATTTTAATCCTATATAATAATTCATACCAATTAAATAAGAGACAATGTGTTTTATATATATAGTTAAAAATTATCTCAATATAATTATATAAAATATTTCATTTCAATTTATTACATAAAAATTTCATAGCGTTAATAATAAACTTCGTTAAAAGTAACCCTTGTGTCGTTATCATGGTTGTAAACATTAATTTTATAAATCAGACTTTAAATAATAAAAAGAGAAATAATATTTTTACATAATTTGAATTTTTTTACAAAAAATATGAAAATCATTTTTTTTAATTTCTAGAAGAGGTGTAACCTTCTTTTTGATATATGTGAATAAACACTATTGTTAATGTAAAATATTACTCTTGATTCCAAGATAATAAACATTTGTTTAATACAAAAAATTTAGTATTTTGAAATAATTTATTTTACTTGATAAACATATTATTGTATATAAAAATGTTTCAAAAACTTTTATATAATTCTTGAATTATAATATATTATTAAATGTGATGGTGATAGTAATATTCATGTTTATTAAAATTCTCATAAAATCAATTATTTTTTACAAATCTCAAAGTTCCACTTTAGGTTGCATTTTCATGATCAATCCAAAATTCAATTAATTTTTTTAAATTTATATTGTAAAAATTTTGAATTTATATTTTAAATGAAAATAGTGTTTATAAGGATTGTAAATTTTATTGAAAAATCGACCATTAGATACTATTGATTTCCTTATTCATATTAAGTATACATTCTTATGTGATAATATTTTTTTACTTAAAATTTTTTTATTATTCATAATTTTTCATCAAACTCATCTAATATGTCATAACTCATTTTAGTTGGGTATTCTATGTGAAATAAGTTATCTAACAAGGTATTAATTTATATGAAATATAAATTTTAAAATTTTGGGGTGTCACTGCATATGAACAATTTAAAAACATGGTGAATATTTGTTCAAGAAGATGAAAAATAGAATAGTCTCTTGATGAATTTACAAATCTTCATTTGATTCACCAATTTTTTCTCTTCATTTGTAGAATGTTTCAATTTCACCACTATCATAGTAGATACTACATTTTCATCTTCCATAATGAACATCTACAATATTTCTTGAGAATAAATACCTTGAGAAATGAAAATTAAATCATTCTCTTTATAACGTTAGGTCCACAATATATAATTTGTCTTACCCAATATCAATATCTAAAAAAACATTCTTTTTAATTTTATACAACTTAAAAATATATTAATTTATTGAATGTAAAATATCACCAACCCTGAATATAATATTGATAGATACCACTTTATTGTAATTAATATATAGGTTTCATCATAATCATTCATTTCTAAAATTCAATACCTTTAAGTATGAGTATTTATTCAAATACAATTCCTCAGCACCCATTTTTAATATATAAAATGAATTTTTAAATATGTAAAAACATCATTCATAGTCTCCAAATAGGAAACATTAATGTTATTTAAATTACAATTACCCTTTATTTTATTCCTTTTAGAAGGTGTAATTTATACTTATTTGATAAATCTGGTATTTTATTGGAGAATTAACATAAAAAAATATTTATGTACATGATTATTTTTACTAAGGATAATCTCTCTTCAGATTCAATAATTTCATCCTAATAAATATCCTTTTCATGTTACAATTTTGTTATATCACATAACATAAACATTTTCGTTCAAAATCATATTGGGTTCTTATGATGTCATAACAACATTCTTCTTTACTAGTTTAAGGATAAACTCTCAACTACTGTTTTTTATTAGAAACAATCATTTGGAGTATAATTATGTTATCTTTTATTCAATACATATCTTTTAGACCTTTGAAAAAATAGGGTATATGAGTTTTTCCTCAAATTAACATTGTTTAAATTTGTTTTTCATAATAAAAAATTGTAATATGAAATTTTGATTATTTTTCAACATTTAATACACTAATCAATATTGTTCTTCATTACTGGATATCTATGGAGAATTATATTCATTCTAAACATCACCATAATCCACACATTTAAATAATTTCTTTTCTTTCTATTAGTGCATTCCCTTCCTCTATTACATACAAAATATGATCATTGTATTCACAATCTATAAATTATTATAAAAACACCTTCAATTCACTACAATAGATAATATTATTCGTTTCGTTTTTGTATGAATTGTAAAATCATCCATTTAGATGATAAAAATTTGAAATTCATTCTATAAAACTTTTTTTAAATCTTTTAATGTTATATAATTTGACTATGACCAATAAAGGGTTGAAAAATATTAGCTACATCAAAAGATGATCCTTCTTGTAATACATAACATATGGAGATATATCGATGATATGTTAATAAAAAAAATTCTTTTTTGTGTTTCATTATCCCAAAAACATTCATTAAAAAAATCGTGAAATATTATGCTCCACCAACATCATTCGATCCATTTATATATAAAATTATATTCAAATATTTATTAGAACCAATTTTTAAAGGTTATATCATTCCATAATAATATAGAAGATGTGTAGATTTTTAAAATATTAATAATAAAATCATCTTATGTAATAAGATCTTTTATATAATGTTATTATCAACAAGTAGAAGCCATATACTTTTTTCCCACTTTTCCTAATAAATTTGCATTCACATCATGTCCTAAAATTATATTTTACAAACAAAATACATTTAATGCCAGTATATATATCTATATAATATATTATTAACTTATTGATATTTAATAATTTATTTCTTATTTCCTCACACATATTTGAATGAATAGGATCTTTTAGATTATATTCTATAATCTTATTTATCATATTTTAGGAATTGATATTCATCAACATTTGGAATGTAAGGAAAATCCGTTGATATTATCCCTACAACGTATGAAAAACATGAAATGTTTTTCCATTAGTAATATTGTTCATTTTACATTGTCTAAGTGGCCATTTATTTAATTCCACGAGTCATTTTCCACCATTAATATCAAATAAAATGATTTATTAAAATAACATAATTATATAACATGCCATTTTCAATATTCCACTAGTCTCAATACAAAAATATTTCAACTTATACATTAATAATCCATCCTTATGAAAAATTACGTCATTACAATCATCCAATTGTGAGGAACACTATTAAATTTATGCGTTAACACATCAATATATATTTTATTATTAAACATCAACATATTCTCTCAATATCCATTGAGTGAAGTACATAAATTTTGAGAAACCTGGAATTTTCAAATAATCAAAATAATTGTTCCCACTTTTACAAGTATTTGGGTAGATTTATATCACAAGTCATGTGTAAATAATACTCACTTTTTTAAATCAATGGAAATTCAATTTTTGAATTATTTAATAAAACATCCATAATGAAGGACCCTTATTTTCCTTTCTCCTCATTCTTCTAAAATTTTTAATCGATATAGTAAACACTCGATTGATCAATAATATTGTATGTAAATTATTTGTATCATTACTCAGTTGGATATATACTCCACAAAAATCCATCAATATCAAAAATTTATTTTTCATGATAATTTTGGAATCTTCTACTTTCTATGAATATTGGTTATTTGATTGGAAAACCCCCCTTCAACATTTTCTTTATAAATATATATTTTATAACTAAATACCATTAATCAAAAAATTACACAATATATGTGGTTCCACTATATCACTCGAAATATCCATTAATAGAGAATATTATTAAATTTAAATTTATATTTATAGATGATAATGCATACTTTATTTTATTTTTTTAATTTTACTTTCACATTATTTAAGAGAAAAAAATAGATTTTACATAATTTAAAGTTAAAATATTTGAATTTATATCTCATTCTTTTTAGTACCCCCGGTTTGAGGTATGTAGCCTTTTTTATGTTTTTTATGTGCTTAAAGTTCATGGAATGCGTTGAGGAGAGGTTAAGAGAGTTTGGAATGGTTTCCAATACGTTTAGAGGCTCTTCTAAGGGAGCACTATTTGAGCACAGTTATGGGAAACCATGCGGGTTCTCCAAGAAATAGTGCAGGGGGAGACAACAGGCTTCACATGGCCTACACATAGTTTTCCAAACCATGTGAGGAAACCGTGCGGACCCATTCTCTCGAGGCAGTAGCGGGTGCACAGTTAGCACACGGTTTTCCAAACCGTGTGGGTTAACCGTGCAACCACTTAAAAGTAGGGTTTTATAACCCAGGTTCACTCAGGATTTCCTCATTCCTCTCCAAATTTCCTCCCACTTGATACTGACATAGGATTTGGTGTTCTCAGGGGTTAAATGGGATCTCCCACTGATTTTGGAAGAAAATAGAATGGTTTTTGTGATGGTTTGAAGGTCTTTTCTCCCTGGTAAGTCTCTCCTCTTAGTTTCTTTGCGTTTTCCTCTGGATCTACACTTAAATATCTCCCAGTTTTCTAGATCTACACAAATATTTTGTAGATATAGGGTTGGGTTTTCCATTGATGAAAATTTTAAGGCTTGTGGATGTTAGGAAAGGATATTTAGAGAGGATTCGGTGGTGTGTTCACCGGTTTTGAAGAGTAGTTGCTTGTGGGTCGATTTTTCAAGAACCCTAAAGGTAGGTGGATTCTCTCTCGACTCCACTTGTTTATAGCTAATGGTTTTGGAAACAATTACTTTTTTTTCTTGAAATTATTTGTGTTTTGATGTGTGATATTGGTTAGAAATACCTTGGGTGATGTTTTGGGGGCTTTTGGGAAAAAGAGGGTTTTTTGGTGAAGTGTTTCTTGTTGTGGATTTTAAAATGTAGATTTTAAAATGGGTTGTTGAGTCTGATTGGTGAAAATGGATGATGGGAAATGGATTTAAATTAAAAAGTTATTTTATTGAAATGTTTTTTGGTATGTAAAATGTGTAAATGGTGTTTTCAATAAATGGGTGATTTATTGAAGTGGTAGACATGTAACGGGAATATTTTATTGCATGTTGTTATGGCCTTGGTTTGAAATTCTTGTTAAGGATTTATTTGGAATGTTGTGTGGAAGTGAGAGGGAAGTACCACTATTAAAATGGGATGGATAGTGGATGGAAGGGTCGCCATCAAAGGATAAGTGGTCGGGGAGTACCTCTAGTTGTGAATGGGTGAACGGGTTGGACGGAAGTTCTAATGTTATGATTGCTTTGTGTGCATTGTTTTTCAAGATAGAAATTTTTGTACTAATGTGTAAATGATGAAATGTCTTGTGGAATGTTTATTTTTTCTTTCCCTTGGTTGTTTCGTTTGGGTGATATGGATTAGTAAGGGAGTGTTTTGCTTATGGTAATGGTTCCACTTGTGATTATTTTATATAAACCACTTCATATAAATGTGTTAATGGGTTTATCCTAGTGGTGTGTATAGGGAAGTCTTTTGGGAAAATTATATTGCGTAGTTTTACTCACACCCTATGATGGAACGTTGGTGTCTTTATAGATGTTTTGTATCGTGAGAGGGGTAATGGTAAGGCGTCACCCTCCTTTCGTGGTGCATCATGATGTCTGGTTGGAGCTAGGAGCATGGATCTTGGGGTAGAGCCATGGATTGTGTCATGGCTTATTTTTTTATTTTATTGAGACTTCCTCATAGTACTCGGATATAGTATTGGTTTTATTGGTTTTGGGTTTTAATGTTGAACAACTTGGTTGTCCTTTTATAATACAAGATTGATTGTTTTGATTGACATGCATCATATTGCGATTGATAGTAGATGGTTTGGTTGATTTTTTCTTAAGGGAAAATCGTTCCCCAATTTTTTAACGAAGCCCTTGGAATTTATTCCTTGCCTTTGGTGCCTTGGGAACATCACATAGGACAAGTAACCCTCACCACCTCCTGTAGCCAATGAGGTAGGGGCGGGGTGTTACATGTTGTATCAGCTTGTTCGGTCCATTGAAGTTGAATCTTGGATTTGGATTTGACATTCACTGGGGTACATTACTTGATTTATGAAGGTAGAAAGGTGTAAGAATGTCAAAACATGGAATGTGTTTCATAAAATTACGTAGTTAACCATTTAATGCTGAAGTTCATGTTACCTGGGAATTGGGTACATAAGAGGTTGGAGACGCTTATATGCATTGGATATCATATTGTCGTGGGTGTAGCCAATGATATGAGCATGGAATACCTGGTAGAAATTAATTCCCTATAGGATGAATATTTCATTAGGTTATAATGATTTATATTGTGATATGAATGTGTGTATTTTGAAAAATCTAATTTGGGTTTCAAAATTGATTGATTTGAAACATGGAAACTAGTGGTATTTTGAAAATGGGTTGATTTTCAAAAATGGTGAAACTTGAAAATGTGGAAAAGGTGGAGATCCTCATTGTGATCGTGTTGTGTTATGGAAATTGAAATGGAAATTCTTGATTTCTATGAATGTTAGAATCATGGTTTTTTTTTCTATTTATATAAAAGGAAACAGGTAGGTGTTGTTGAGACCAACCAGAAGTGGCCGATGAGAATGTTGTTTCACCTCAGTCCCAGGTGAACCAATAGTTCGTCCAAAGCATAGTGCAAGATTTCCAAGCTGTGGGAAGTGTGAATAGAGCAGAAGATCCAAAGCATGTTGATTATCTGGCTCATTTTCAAATGAAGGATCCACCCATCATTAGGGGTGATTTGGACCTAGAAAGGGCAGAGGCATGGTTGTCCAGAATTAACAGAATTTTGGAATTCTTGGGGACACCGGTAGAGATGAAAGTAAATATAGAAATGTTTAGGCTAGAGGATCATGCTCATAAGGGGTGGGAGTTGGTAATCCATGCGGGGACGGACCAGGTTATAATGTGGGAAGGCATTGACGAGTTGTTTAATATACAATTCTACCCACATACATTCAGAATTCAGGGCACAACTGATTTCTTCAGTCTGAAGCAAGAGCATATGTCTGTGACGGAGTATGTTGCTATGTTTATTAGCATAGTGTGGTTTTCAGCCGAGTTTGTGGGTAGCACATTTTGGAAGAAAAGGATCTTTGAAGTGGGTTTAGGGAAAAAGATCTGTTTAGAAATAGTAGTATTGGGAATTGGAGATTACACAGAGTTGTTTAATTGAGCATCAGTGGCTGAGTGGAATTAGATGGGGGCTCCGGGAAGAGGAAGCATGGTGGTACCCATGGTAAATAGTGGTAACTCTAACGTTGGGTTCAAGTAGAGGAGGGACACATATTCCTAGGGTGGGAACTCTATGGTAGTATTTGTGGTTGAGTTGCTGGGTTTAAGGGTGGAAATGATGCCTTCGATTTTGAAACTTCAAACTCCTCTGGGTCAAAGAGAGTGTCGAGCCTTCTTGTGTAGATCATGTTGTATCGTTTTGGGTGAGGTAGAGATAATGTGAAATATCTCAGTGCTTGAGATGGATGGGTATGATGTAATCTTGGGAATGCATTGGCTAGTGGCATTTAAGGCCCACATGGAATGCAATGCGTGGACAGTGGCTTTTATGACACAAGATGATATTAGACATCTCTTTAGAGTAGAGAGGCATGAAAGGCTGTGTGCAACAGGTTTTTTGGAAGCAGTAGAGGGCACATTATCGTATCATTTGGCGGTGATGTTGTTGGAATCGGTAGAGGGTGTTGAGAATAGTGTTCTTCCAGCAATGGTGGATCAGTTCATGGATGTTTTTCCCAAATAATTTTCTAGGTTACCTCCTGTAAGAGAAGTGGAGTTTACGATTGTTCTCCTTCAGGGAACAAATCCTTTCTCACTTCCATCTTACCGGATGGCACCTACATAATTGCACGAATTGAAAGACCCATTAGTGGAGTTAGAAAACAAAGGGTTTATCAGGCCTAACACATCTCTGTGGTCATCACCAGTGTTGTTTGTGAAAAAGGGGGATGGAATTTTGAGACTCTCTGTTGATTATCATAAACTTAACAAGTTATGATAAAGAAAAGATATGCACTTCCATGAAGCGATGATTTTTTTGACTAGTTGAGGGGAGCTTAGTGGTACTCCAAGGTCAACCAGATGTCAGGATATATTCAATTGCGGGTGAGGAAGTACGATATTCCTAAAACAACATTCAGAAATAGATATGTCCATTGTGAATATTTGGTTATGTCCTTTGGTCTATCGAATTAACCAGCGATATTCATGGAATTGATGAATCAAATATTTCATAGATATATGGATTCATTTGTGGGGGGTTTTTTAGATGATATTCTAGTATATTCAAAGACAAGGGTGGAACATGATCAGAACTTGGCGACAGTGCTGGGGATCTTGAGTGAAAATCGATTGTATTCCAAATTGTCAAAGTGTGAATTTTTTAAACAGGAAGTCCATATTCATGGCCATGTAAATTCTGAAAGGGTCATTTTAGTGGATTCAGAAATGATAGAGTATTTTTTCTCATGGAAACCGCCAAAGAATGTGTTTGAGGTACAGAGTTTCCTCGGTCTAGCTGGGTATTATCGGTGTTTTGATCATGATTTTTCAAGTTTAGCTTCACCGATAACAGCTTTGGAAACAAATAATGATCCATTACAGTGGATTGAACTGTGTCAGCAGTGTTTCAAAAAGATAAAGGGTCGCCTTATATCTGCACAAATCATGGTTTTTCCAGAACTTGGAAGAGGGTGTGCGGTGTATTGTGATGCATCAGAATCAGGGTTGGGGTGCGGTCTCATGCAAGGGAAACATGTGGTTGCATATGGCTCATGGAAGTTGAGGGTGCATGAGAAGAGCTACCCCACTCATGATTTAGAATTAGCAGTAGTGGTCTTTGCTTTGAAAGTGCAGGGTCATTATCTCTTCGGTGAGAGATACAGATCATTAGAGCTTGAAGAACATTTTCTCACAAAGGGATTTTAACTTCAGGCAAAAGAGAAGGATGGAATATCTCCATATGTTTTATTTTGACTTGATGTACACACCGGGTAATGAAAATTCAGTGGTGGATGCATTAAGTAGGAAATCATATTCTCGTGTGGTGAAATAGGAATCAGTCCAGTGGTAGTTGATGTCAGTTTTAGATGACATTCGGTTGGAATGTGAGGACTATGGGGATAGAGCGGTCCTCTTTCTGGTAATTTTTATTCCAAACATGGTTGTCCTCGTTAAAGAGGCACATATATCTGATTCTGATTGTGTGACCATGAGGTCGAAACACATTGGTGTGGAGACCATTGAGGGTTGGAATCTGAATGTAGATTCAGTTTTGTGTTTTCAAAATCAAATGGTTGTACAAATTTATTGACAGGAGGATCATCTCATGGCATATCATCATTCTAGGTTGTTTTTACATACTAGAATTAAATAAATGTATAAATCATTGAATTCATAGTTCAGGTGGGATGGTATGAAAAGAAATATGGCTGAGTTTTTTCAGAGATTCTTTACTTGTCAGCAGGACAAGGTAGAGCATTTGAGGCCAGTGGGAAATTAGTAGTATTTACCAATCCCTATTTTGAAGTAGGAGAAAATAGAAAGGGATTTTTGTCACAGGTCTCCCAAGAACAGTCAAAGAGAAAGATTCCATTTGGGTGATAGTAGATCGCTTAATGAAGTTTACCCATTTCATACCAATTCGTGAATCTCATATGGTGGACGATCTATCCAAAATTTATATCCAAGAGGTGGTAAAGAGGCATGGAGTTCCAGTTTCAATTGTATCAGATTGAGATCCATGTTTTACATATCATTTTTTGAAATCCTTATAGCAATCCCTTGGGACATAGTTGGATATGATCATGGCGTATCACCCTCAGACAGATGGTCAATGTGAGAGGAAGATACAAACATTCAAAGATATGTTGCAGGCTTCTGTCATGGATTTTGGTGGCTCGTGGGAGGAGCACTTGTCATTGGTTGAGATCTTTTACAATAAAATTTATCAGGAATCCATACATATGGCTTCGTTTGAATCGTTCTTTGGGAGGCCATGTCATTCTCCACTATACTGGGTGGAAATGGGTGAGTCCTAAATGGTTGTACTGAGCCTTGTTCAGGAGACTACAGAGAATATCAAGTTAATTAGGAAGAGAATGGAGATGGCTCAGAGTTGTCAGAAATCATATGTGGATCATCATCGATGTCCGTTTTCATTCGAGGTGAGTGATCATGTTTTCTTGAGGATCTCTCATAGGATGGGACATTGTCAGTTTGGGAAGCAGGGAAAGTTATCTCTGAGGTATATAAGACCTTTTGAGATTCTTGAGCGGGTTGGTAAGGTGGCTTATCATCTTTATTTTCCACATAGGTTTAGTGCAGTGCACAATGTGTTTCATGTGTCATAGTTGAAAAAGTATCATCCGGATCATGACCATGTGATTCGATTGGATTGTGTTAAGCCAGAGCTGGATTCTCCATTGGTGCACATGCCAGTGCAGGTTGTGGATAGGAAAGAGAAAGTATTTTAGGGTAAAATCATCTGTCAGGTTTTGGATTGGGTGAAGCATGGCTAGATCCAAGAGGAAGCTTGGGAGTGGGAGAAAGTGATAGTCGAGCAATGGCTAATGCTCTTTCGGTGAATGGTGGGTTCAGTACTTTCCGAGGATGGAAAGTCCAATGGTGGGTAAAATGTAGCACCCCCGGTTTGAGGTATGTCGCATTTAATTATGTTCTTTATGTGTTTAAAGTGCATGTGATGAGATGAGAAGAGGTTGGGAGAGTTTGGAATGATTTTTGGATAAGTTTGGAGGCTTTTCTAAGGGATCACAGTTTGGGAACGGTTAGGAAAAACCTTGCGGGTTCTCTTGGAAACCATACAGGGAGAGAATGTAGGCTTCACATGGCTTGCACATGGTTTTCCTAACTGTTCAAGAAAACCGTGTGGACCCTTGAGCTCGAGTCAGCAGCGTGTGCACTGTTATTGCACGGTTTTCCAAATCGTGCGGGCTAACCATGTGACCACATAAAATAAGGGTTTTATAACCCGAGTTCACTCGGGATTGCCTAATTCCTCTCCAAATTTCTTCACACTCGAGACTCACTCAGGATTTTGGGATCTTAGGGGTTGAAGGTGATCTATCACTGAGTTTGGAAGAAAATTAAAGGGTTTTCATGGTGGTTTCTCCAGGGTAAGTCTCTCCTCTCGGTTTCATTGTATTTTCCTCTGGATCCACACATTCTTATCTATCAGTTTACTATATATACACCCGTTGTGTGTAGATCTAGGGTTTTGGTTGCCTTGGATGTTAATTTTAATGCATTTGGATGTTAGGTACTGAGATCTATAAAGGCTTCGGTGGTGCGTTCGCTGGTTTTGAGGAGTATATTCTTATGGGTCGATTTTTTTTGGAACCCTAAAGGTAGGTGAATTCTCTCTCGATTCCACTTGGTTAGAGCTAATGTTTTTGGTTACAATTAATTTTTTTGGATTCAAATCAATTTTTTTATGAGAAAAATTTGGTAGAAATAACTTGGGTGATTTTTTGGCGATATTTGGGAAAAAGTGGGTTTTGTGGTGAAGTGTTACTTATTGTGGATTTTAAAATAGATATTTTAAAATGGGTTACTGAATTTGATTTGTCAAAATTTGTGATGGGAAATGGTTTTCAATAAAAAGTTTGGATAGTTGAAATTTTGTTTGGCATGGAAAATGGTTAAATGGTGTTTTTAATAAATGGGTGATGTATTGAATTGTTAGACATGTATTTGGAATGGTTGATTGTATGTTGTTGTGGACTTGGTGTTCAATTCTTGGTTATGTCTTGATTTCGAATTTTGTGTGGAGGTGGGCAGGAAGAACCAATATAAAAAGGGGATTGATAGTGGACAGAAGGGACACCATCAAAGGATAAGTGGTTGGGGAGTTCATCGAGTTGTGAATTGGTTAACGGGTTGGACAGAAGTTCCTCTGGTATGGCTGCTTTGTGTGCACTATTTTGCTAGAAGGAAATTGTCATGATAATGTGTAAATTATGAAATGTCTTGTCACATGCTTGTTTTGTCATTACCTTGGTTTTTTTGTTTGGGTGAGATGGCCTGCTAAGGGTGTGTTTGGATTTTGGTAATGGTTGAACTTGTGATTATTTTATATAAACTTTTTTATATAAATGTTCTAATGGTTTTATCCTAGTGGGGTGTGCTGGGATGTCATTTTCTGAAATCATACAGAGTAGTTGTACTCACCTCCTACTTTAGCACATTGGTGTCTTTGTAGAAGTTGTGTATCTAGACTCGGGAAAAGGCAAGGTTTCACCCTCCTTTAGTGGTGTATCGTGATTTCTGGGTGGAGCTTGGAGCATGAGGCTTGGTGTGGAGCCACGAAGTGTGTCTTGGATTATTTTGGGTCTTTTGAAGAGTCTTCGGCATAATACTCTGATATATTATTGGTTGTATTGGTTTTGGGTTGTAATGTGGAACAACATGGTTGTCCTTTGAGAATACATGCTTGAATTTTTTGATTGACATGCATCATACAACGTTTGATAGTGGATGGTTTGGTTGGTTTTGTCTTAAGGGAAAATTGTTCCCAAATTTGTTCTCAATGCCCTTGACATTTATTATCAGCCTTTGGCGCCTTGGAAACATCGCTTAAGGCTATGTAACCCTCCCCACCTCCTCAAGACAATGAGGTAGGGGCGGGGTGTTACGTTATTGACTATTTAAACTGGCCAATTTTATAATAATTTTTACTAAAGTAATAAATTTCAAATTTTCTATATTTATTAAATTTATTTTCTACTGACACAATTTAAAATTAATTTTCTATTTTCTTCACATTTGTCTTATAATTCACATATATATAACTTTTAAAATTTCTTTTTAACATCATTGATGATTAACAGAATCATCAAACTATTTGGAGACATCATTACCCTTTATTTTTATCTTTGAGTTTTCTATATCTTTATGTATAAACATCTTGAAGATGAAATTGAACACATTCATTTATTTTCTCCATCCGAAAACTTTTTTTGAATACTTTTATGATCATTTTATTTTATTTAACCATCATAAATACAACATAATTTTTGTTATTTTATTAAATAATTATCATATTCAATTTATAAGTCTCTTTTTATAACATTGGTTCTTTTTCAACAAGGGAAAAATTAATACAATTCATTATTTGAGTGTATTTCATTAAAATATAATTCTTTTTCACGAGAATTAATATTTTCTTTAAATAAACTCCCTAAATATTTACCTTAATATCAATTACATGTCATATTATTCATCCTTTCCATAACCAAAACCAACATCACCAATGAACACTTCATGATTCACTTTAGATATTAACAACTTCTCTTATTTTTCACATATAGTAACAACTTTAGTATCCTTTCTAAAAAGATCTTCACCATGAAAAATTAATAAAAAAAAATTGTTATTATAGACTATGAAAACTATTAACATTTACCTTAGATAGACACTTTTCACTTATAGAATATCTATGTCTTTTCATTATATAATTTCGTGATGAATCCACTTCTGCATTAAGTTCTTCATCCTTCAATATTGAACAATTGATTTGATAAATTTTATTAAATCTAAAAATTAAAAACAATAGTGGTATATTATATCTTTAATTTAATTTTTATATATGAAAAATTTGGAAGGTGAATAATATTTTCATTTCCAACAATATCTTGGTATTTTCACTATTCATTGAATTAACCTTATTATATTAGACATTATTAATAATATTGTATTACTTAATAGATTTTAATTATTTTTCCATCTCATTTTTAATATTCATCATTAGAATTATCCCCATCCTCATTTTTTATCAAACAAAAATGAAATTCATATCATCTAATAGTATTGTGTAGGAGTTACGGTATTTATGATTTAGTACATTTTAATCAAATATCTCTAACTATATGTGAACTATATATTAATGAAATATCAATTATTAATGTTTTAAGAAAAAATACCAAAATATATCACTACATTAATTATTTTTAGAATGAAATCATTAACAAATTCATCACCATTCCTTAAAATTTCATAACAATTCAAATGAAAAATTGTTTATTTAATTTCATTACCATTTAAATTTTCTCCAACAAAAATTCAATATGATTAATATAAATTCATATATATTAATAAGTATGTAGTTAATGAACTCTTTCACTACATGGGATGATTGAATGTCATTCAGAGCTCCACCATCATCCTCAATGTTCTTTTTATCACCTTTTATTGTCGCACCATTCTCTAGATGAGGAAGTTAATAATTTATTATAACATAATATACATCCAAAATAATGGAATATAGGTTTCCATGAATCCAATATTTTTGGTTTAATAGTTATTACCTTTAAATATTAAAATAAACTTATTATTGACTAATTTATAGTGATCAATTGTTTCAAAAAAATGAATTATAAAATCAAATTTATAAATAGATATAATATGACACCTAAAAAATCTTAATTGTTTATTTTATTTAAATAATTCATTGAACATTAATTATAATTGAGAGATATATAAATATCAATATATAAAAAGATATAAAAAATAATCTTATAGGGTATGTATCAGTGTTTCAATTTCATTAAAATTAACCTATTAGAAAACCTTCATCACTTATTGAATGGAATATATTTATTACTATTTATTACATCGTTATTATTCATAAATAAATTTTAATGATCTTATTCTAAAAAAATTAAACCATGAACATACGTACAAAAAATAGAATTATCAAAAAAAATTCAATTTTTACCATTATAAACTAATTGTTCTCTCATTGAAATAATCCATCAAAACCAAAGTCCACATAATCAACTAGACCCATAATCATTTTTACAAATTGGATGCGATTATACTTAAAACCTTGATATATATAATTATCTCATGAGAAATTCATTGTGGTCACACACAACCGAATAAATGTTCTTCAAAATATATATACAAGTGAATCTTTATCCCCTATAAGTGTCTCTTAATTTCTAAAGAAGTGTAACAAATCATCTTTTATTATTAGAAAACTAATAGTGTCATCATCAATGGACTAAAAACATTCTCTATCCATCCAATATCCACACCACCTCTATAGAAATTAATATTAATTAAAGTATATCTATAAACATTAATTATTAATTTTTTTAAAAATTCATTACTCAAATCATAAAAAATCCACTTCTCATTTAAGGGAGTCCTCAAAATTCATATTACATGTATTTTTTATTTCATGAATAATTTTTTTGAATATTCACTTTACTTATTTTGTTTTATCTTATTCATCATTGATATCTATCACACTCTTGAAATTTATATAGTGACCTTACTTTCTTTTTAAATGGTTTACTTACATACATCAATAACCATGTTCTACATTCCTTAATATTTGTGATATAATTAATTGGTTGATCTTAATAGGATTAGGTTCCTATAGGAATGGTATTTAAAATTTTCAAGAGATATATTATGATAATTTGGTTTTGGCTCAAATATAATAGATTTAAATATGATAAAATTTACATGATTTCCAATTTATACTCACAAAAGAAGATGAAAATTTCAAAGAAGGAAAACATTCCAGGGAAATATAAATCTTTTTCTAATAATAAATATAAATTAAAACAAATTACATAATTTTAAAAATTATTTATTCAACAAACATTATTATTGAATAATTATAAAACCAAATGACATTTTCAAAATTTTGCCTCTTATGGATTGATATAGTGAAAAATCAATTCTAAAATAATTTATTTTGATAAGTTTTTGTATGAAATAATATAAGTGGAATTTATATTCCCATTTATTATTGAAAAAAACCATTCTCTAAATATAGGAAAAATAATTAATATTAAAAAAACCACTTATTGAAAATTCATTCAATAATAAGGATAAGAAAGAAAGAAAATTTACTTATAGTAAATTTAAAAATGATTCCCTTGATATAAATATATTTATTAATTTGTTCATATATAATAAGATTTAAAAGGTAAATAAATATATAGAAGCTTCTAGTATGAGGGGTAAACTAAGGTGGAATTATTAAAATCAAGAAAGGTATAAGAGGTATGATAATTTATAATGAATTTTTTCTATTCTCGATGATTAATCAGTAATTATTTCCCTCTCATGTGATAAATATAATTAGGAAAAAAATTACTTTTAAATATTAGTAACACAACTAAGTCATGATTTTATTATTTACCTCATCTTTCAATCACTATTTGAGATATAGTTTCAATTAGTTCTATTTTAAATATTATATAATTTATTATAGTAGTAAATAATCTCATCAATATATTAAGGTTTTTTATGCATGATATAAGAAGTAATAATTTGAGATCAATTATTATGTCATCAAATAAATAAGATAAATAATTTATCTCAAATAAGGAAAATTTATTTTTTATCTTTACATATATGAACATTTTTCATTAAAGAAAAAGCAGTTATCACTAAAGAGGAAACTTATCCCTGTTTTAGAATGATGGATCATTTGAATCATAATTTTCAAATATAACTAAATGTTTTTATAAAATAAATAATGGAGTGTACAACATTTACATATGTTTCAAAGATAAATTAGTCAATTTATATTTAATTGGTATTTTATATATGTTATATTATACAAAATAATAAATAAGTACAATAGTTTACAAGTGATAAGGAATTGATGGAATTGTAGAAAATTAATTAATTAAATTCAAGATTAAAGATTTATTTTGAATATTTGGATGATTTTAAGGATTATTCTATATGATTTTTTAGTTTTTAATTAATATTTATATATATAATTATAATTTTGAATGGGGTGGTATGGTAGTAAAATAATAAAACCAGAACAAACCATTTAAATGAGTATTGAGTTCTGGATGTGATCTCTAGTGGTTTAAAACAAATAAAAGTTACTAGTATTTATAAAGTGTAGTGGTAGTGGGAACCAATCTTTTTAAATTTAAATTAATATTTAATTTTTTTAAATAAAAATAGAACTCAACCCCCACTATCATTTGGATAAACTAGATTATTTAATTTCTTTTCTAACTTCCTTCTCTCTTGTTCCATTTATCAACTATCTCATTTGATTATAATGTGGTCATCACTTTTTCCTTTGATAATACACAAATATAATAATGCTAAACATTTTTATTTCATTATTCTATTTTTAATTATTTTATAAATACTAATTTTTAAATCAGTAACGTTGTGGGTTTTTCATTATTTTCTAGTAATTGGGGGAGAATCAACCCATTATAATGGGTTAGAATTCCCCAAATATAATATATTTTTTTAATCTATATTCTATCTATTTATATTTATCTTAATCGATAGAGTTACAATGATATTAGGTATGTGGGTGAGTGTGACATAGAATTATTTGTTTTGGGCTTAGGACTTTGGTGTGCTATTGACTGTAATTACATAAAGTCATGATAAATGTTTAAATTTAGGTACATTTATATTTTTTAATATTTTTTTATTAATATAAATGTGTACATATTGGAAAAGATTTAAAAAACTCATAAAGGGTGAAGTGTTTTTTTTCTTTTAGAATATTTTCTTATATGTTCTGTTAGAATGGTGTAAGTCTTCACTTTATGATAAATAAATATTTCTTGATTAAGGGGTTTTGTTATGACAATTTCACTTGTTTATGTGAGTTTTATTGGCATTTATGTCATATTTTTTTGAGATACTACACATTAATGGGTTCAAAATGAGTTGTTCTCCAAAAACTATGATACAAAAGTGTGTAGACTAAGATATTGTTTACCTATAGAGGAATTATAATATAATTTTTGGATACATAAAGGGTATCTATGTATTTTACAGAACATATCACCCTTTAGAAATTGAATTATTGTTATTTTAAATTTTATATCAAGATATTTTAAAAGAAATCTATGTTTACAATAGTATACATCACATAACAAAAACCCCAACAAACCATGAAATATTATTGTATAATAGTAGATGTTATAACCCAAACCATTAATTTAATGGTGTCAATATTATTAAACAAATTATTTAATGTATATAATGTTTATAATCAATACAAATTTATTTATTAATTCTATAAAAATAAGTACTCAATTTTTTATAAAGTCGTTTTATTCTTCAAATAATTGTTTCTTCATAAATGATTTTATTAAATTTTATGATTAAATATTATAATAAATTTTTGTATGTTTTATAAAATTTATTTTAATCCACATAAATTCATTTCTATATAATAATTTAAACATAATCAGAAGGATTGTTTTTGGTAATTTTTTAAAATTATGTAATTTTCAGTGAATATTGTAAAATACTTATTTTTGTTGAACATTGAATTTATTTTCATGAAAAATCCTCATTATTCATTTAATTTGTCCTAAAATAAATAGATATGTTATTTATTTATATATTATCTATATAAATTCATTTGAATCACCAATATATGTAATTTTGTTATAAGTTTATTTTTTCTCTTAAAACTATTTTTTTCTAAAAACAGTTTTTCATTTATTTTTATGAATTTATATTAAAATAAATTTCTATAATTTATAGAAATTGAACGATGAAAAATAGATTACATATATTGATTAGTGGGGTCCATATTTTGAATATATGACTACTTTATATTTAGAAATAATGAATAGTAAAATTAATGGTTTTGTAACCACAATATTCTGTAAATTCGGTAATTAAACTAAAATGATATGGACTAAAAAATTAATCTATAACTTGATTTCATTTTATTATATTATTATATATCATAAATAATCAATATATATTATAATATATCTACTTTATTTATTTGGGTATAAATTTTACCTTCATAATATTTATGTTATTGTAACGAACAAATGTCAGCCTCTTTTTTTAATAAATATATTATTTATAAAAAAGTGATAAAAAGGATATGATAAATTATAAATATTTAAATGAAGTAAAAATAATTTTCTCAAATAAAAAAAATTTTAAAAAAATTAATTAAGAATTACTTTTCATAAATACTTATTCAACGATTACACAATGCTTATGAAAGGAATAATGAAATTTAGAAAATGATTTTGAAAACTAAGGAAACAATATAATCTTGTTCAGTTTTTTTGTTGAATGATTTTTATATAAAAATAACTAATTAGAAATATTTTTATTCATTTAATTATAATTTAATTGTTTTAAATTCAAATTGAATAAATAGTACTAAAATTTTAGTTAATGATAATATGTGTTAAAAAATGTTATATTAAATGGATTAAAACTCATAAAATTTTTATATTCTTATAATGAAATAATATATAGATTATTACATTATTAATGGTACATTTATAGACATTTTTTCATTTTAGAGTTAATATATTAACCCCAAATTATTATGAAAAATTATTTCATGGTAATTGTCAATAGGTTAATGTGTAGTTAAAATAATCATATTAAGGTGAAAATCACCTAACATTTCCCCATTGTTATTTTATGATATTATTTAAACCCATATATAACCTATCCTATTAATTAATGTACATTAATCTATGACAACCCTTCACTTTTTTTACACACAAACACATGATTTATTATGTAAACATTACCTGATAAAAAATATAAGATCTAATGGTCTACTGTCTTTGGGGACTATGATGATTATATGAAAACATAAAACATGAAATACACCTTCTTTATTTAAAACATCCTTTACATGACAAAAACAGTCCATCATACTTTGCATTGCATTGGATAACCTGAGGACATGCATAAGAAAAGGGTGATCTATAAAGCCCAGTAAGGGAATAAGCATAGGAAAACATGAGGAATACAATAAATGTTAGACAATAAGAATATCAATGGATCACAAGAGAAACATGAACATAAAGGCATGATAAACCATGATAATCATTATATGGAAATGTGGAAACATCAATTAACATGGAATTAGCATGATCCAAGGATCATTGCACATGGAGCATGTGTAAACCCTCATTACACAAGAATAATGAGTAACCATTTTTTAATATTAATTAGCATGTGTAAACAGTCATTGCACATTATATATCGTGATACTGTACTTTTACGAATGTATTGGAGCTCTATCAGGGTGGACCATTCTTAAACATTTCATTTCACGCATAAGTGAACCACATGGGTCATGTAACATGGAATCAATCCACATGATAAGTTATTCCATGATTAAGTAATAAGGAATAAATAAATTAATGTACTATTTATTGTGTATATGCGAATATAGGTGAATACCCTTGATAGAGACATGGGTATGTTATTCACTACAGAATGATCTTGGGTTGAAAAAAAGTAGTGGAATTTCAACAGCATAATATTGTGACATAAGAGTTCCTAAAAATGGTTGATGAGAGATAAATGGGTGTCTCATTATATTTAGATGAAATGGACAGTAAGGGGAGTCATATAGATACATGTCCCAACAAATGTAAATGAATTTAGATCCGTAACACAAATTAATTGATGGAATGTAAATGGGGAGAGAGAAATTCATTCCGAATTTTGGTATAATAATAAGTGTACATGGGAGGCCTTAATGAGAGATAAATGGGTCTCTGATCATTAAAAAATAAATAGGGAAGTATGGGGGAGGTGAAAAATCAGTCCCTAACATTTATAATTTATAATTAAAGGGCATAACAATATTAAGAAACTTCGATAAAAATAGAATGGTGGGAATCCCTTACATGATAGTGTGATCCCAAAAGCATAGGAGAAGCTTGAGAGAGGCTTAATGGGATCTTGGGGAACCTTGGGATGAATCTAGATAGAGGAGGAAATGGGTTGGTTGAACATAAAAGGCTTCTAGTGAAGAGGAAGTGGGAGCTTGGGTGGGATTATATAGGAAAGGGGAGGGAATTATTTATTATTTTGGTTTGGGCACCTCACATTAAACTAATCCAAACCAAAAAGCAATCCATAGTTTATTCCCATGTATTCTTCAAAGGTTAGTGGAAAAATTATTTTATAAGGCCAATGGCCGAACTTATTAAAATAATTGCATTGATTTTGTGGAGGTTAGACACACTCTCAAAGAAAACAATTTAAAATGTAAAAATGTTTTATAAGCCTTGGAGTATCCTATAATGCTTTGTAAAATAAATCAAAGAAACCAAAAATAACATTATTTTAATGTTAAAACATATATTGTTTGAACATAATGTTTATAGTATTTCATTACATCACTATTGGGTCATTATGATGTCATAAAACACATTATATATTTGAATAGTATTTAATTTTTACCCAAACTTTCTACTGTCTCAAAAAATTATGAAAATTCACCATTGGATAATTTCTAAATCCTGATTCCAAAAATAATATTAATTTTATATAAATAATTTCCTAAATATTTGAATTTTTATATTTGAAATAAAAACCTACATTTATCGAATATTCATGGGTTTTGACAAAAACACCTTTCAAACATTAATAAAAATTACAATTTCATTCATAAAATTTTATGATAATTTATATTTAATAAAATGAAATTACATAATATTAATAATAATTTAATAACATATTATTTAATTAAAAAGTCCATTAATTAATCAAAATATATTTCTTAGTATAATATTAACTGAAAATAATATTTTTACTTTAAAAACTATTCCCAAATTTACAATAATTTAAAAAAATGTATATTTTCTATACAAGAATAATATATATAATTATAGTACTAGGGTGTTGTTATATATCCCCTTAAAAAATCATCATATGTCCTTAGGGTAATGTGCGCAATGATGACAGACTCTAGGGGTGGCTTAGATAACATTACTCAATTGGTAATCTCAATCAACGCCTAGTTATCTCTTTGGCAGTTTCGCTCGAGCATAGTGTATTCATGCTCGGATTTTTATTGGCTATGAGGGAGGCCCAATGAGACCACCTCCTTTCTGAGCTCCAACAAATGGACTATTTATGGGGAAAGACTACTGGATGAGGCTATCACTTCCTTTTTCTGAGTGAATTGGATTTGTTAAAGCCCTATATTTATACAAATCAAGGGATCATGGTTCAATAGCTATATTAGAAATGGTCAAAATTCTTAATGGTATTTTAATATCCAAAACATAGAACCAAATAAGTGAATACATTTTACATTACTATAAGAAGACATTTAAATAGGCCAAGATGGAATTTTCATTACTGAATTTTTGGGTTATTATAATCTCCCCCTTAAGAAATTTAACCATCTAAATTTCCATTTCCCACACAAAAAAATATGTGGGTATCTTTTCTTCCTCACTTCCTCTGATTACCATGTCGCTTCTTCAATCCTGTGGTTTCACTATAACACCTCAATGAGGGGCATTGTCTTATTTATGAGAACTTTTTTTCTACGATCTAAGATTTTCACTAGTTTCACCTCATAAAAAAGTTCATCCTGAAGTGGTACTACCTTGGATGGGAGTACATGTGAAGGGTCGGTTATGTACATTTTTAAGAGGGATACATGAAAGAAATCATGTACTTTTTCCATATTAGTAGGAAGTGCTAGTTGACAGGCCAAAACCCCGACATGATCAAGAATCTCGAAGGGTCCAATATACCTAGGACTTAACTTCCCTTTCTTTCCAAACCTCATGACCTTCTTCCATGGAGATATGCGTAGAAACACCATGTCTCCAACTTTAAAAACATTGTCTCGTCAACAGTTATCTGCATAAATTTGCTATCGACTACGAGCGGCCATTATATGGTGTAGAATGGTTTTCACCTTCTCCACCATTTCTTCGACGATTTATGGTCCTTACAACATATTCTCACCAACATCATCCCAAAATTTATGTGTTCTGCACCTCTTCCCAAAGAGGTATTTATAAGGATCCATTCAGATTCTCGAGTGGAAATAGTATTTATATGAGAATTCAACCCATGAAAGATGTTGGTCACACCCTACTTTGAATTCCAAAAAAAATTATCTTAACATATCCTCCAGTGTCTGAATATTTTGATCAGATTGGCCTTCCGTTTGAGGATGATTGGCCGTATTTATGTTCAGTTCAGTATCCAGAGTGTATTGAATACTCTTCCAAAACATAGAGGCGAATCTTGGATCTCGATCGGTTATAATCGATAGTGGTACTCCATGCAGCCTTACCACTTCATTGATGTATATCCATGCCAATTTTTCTAATTGGAAATATTCTCGAATTGCAAGGAAGTGTGCAGACATTGTAAAATGATCCATAACAACCCAGATTGCATTGTTGCCTTTGGATGTCTTCGGATGTCTAGTGAAAAAGTCCATGGTGATGTTCTCCCATTTCCATGCTGGTATGAGGAATGGTTGCATCATCCCCTTAGACTTCTGCGTCGCTGCCTTCACATTCTGACACACCAGCCACTTTGATGTATACTCAGGGATCGCCTTCTTCATATTATCCCACCAATAATTCTCTCAACGATCTATATACCCCATTGTGTTTCATGGGTTAATAGAAGAAATTTGAACTATGTACATCATCCAAAATATCAATCTTCATCTCCAGACATGATGGAACACAGATTATTTTCACAAATCACACAATTCCTTCTTCTTTAACAATTATATATGAGGATTTCCTTTTTCTGATAACTTCCACTTTATTTTGAATTCACACATCATCCTTTTGAGCATCCTTTATACTTTCCAAAATTTACTTTTGAGCAATCATTTGTGAAGGTATTGATTATGACCCCATATTTAAGATTCTCATATACATCTACATCAAATCTATGAAGATTGGATCCATTTTAATTATCATAAATGATTGAATCATTGGGTAAAATCTACATAGAGCATCTTCCACCTTCTTCACTTTCTTATGGTGATAATAGATTGAGCAGTCATAGTCTTTGATCAGCTCTAACCATCTTTGTGGCGCATGCTCAACTCTTTTTGTGTGAATATATACTTGAGGCTTTTAGGTTCTATATATTTTTCACACATCTCCAAAAAGAGATAATTCCACCAAATTTATATAAAGTAAAGATCAAGGCAGCCAACTCCAAATAATATGTGGGATAATTCTGCTCAAGAACATTCAATTGCTATGAAGCATAGCCAATGAATTTGTCATTTTTCATCAACACACAGCCCATGCCCATTTTCAAAGCATCATTAAATAACAAAAAACGTTATCTACTTGTGGTTAAAGTGAACATGTGCGTAGTGATAAGCCTACTTTTCAACTCATTGAATCATTCTTCGCATTCATCCCTCCAAGAAAACATCACTCCCTTCAGTGTTATCATGGTAATATGGTTGGACAGTCATGGTTAATTTTTCAAAAATCGGTGATAATATCAAGCTTACCTGAAGAATCTATGGATATCCATTACTGAAATTGGCCTCGACAATCCCTCAATTATAGCTCTCGTGGAGGGATCCACTGATATCCCATTGCTTGTGATTACATTTCCCATGAATGTGACCTCATTCAAACAGAAATCTCATTTGTTGTAGTTTACATATAGCTTCACCATTCACAAGGTCTCTAGTATAGTTTAGAGATTCCCCTCATGATCCTCCTTATATTTGGTGCATATTATAATTTAATCTATAAATACTACCACAAATTGGATGATGTAATCTCTAAAGACTATATTTATCATGTTAATGATGATTTATGGAGCATTGGTGAGTCTGAAATACATTTTGGTGAATTCATAGTTCTTGTATCTTGTATGAAAAATACTCTTGGGGATTTCTTCCTTATTCACCCTTACATGATAATATCCTGAACCAAATTATAACTTGGAGAAGTACTATGCTCCATGCAGCTGATCAAACAAGTCATCAATTCGTGGGAGAGGATACTTTTTCTTTATCGTGATTTTGTTTAGCAAATGATAATTGATGGAAAAGTGAATTGACTCATCCTTCTTCTTTACAAAGAGGACCAGTTCACCCCATTGTGAATAACTTCATCATATAAAACCTATATCTAGATTCACCTATAGTTTTGTTTCAGCTCGTCAATCTCCACAAATACCATTCTACTTAGAGTCTTGGATATTTTCAATTCCCTAGGTATAAGTTAAATTGATAAATCAACATCTATTCTAAGAGAAACACCATGAAATTATTTGGGAAATACTTCAACAAATTCCCTCACAATAAGAACATTTTCAAGGATGGTTGCATCCTTACACTCAATCATCTGAGCCAGATATGCTTTCTCATAGGGAACTAATATTCATTCGTGATGTCACGGAGCTAAAGAAGATTCATATTCCTCCTTGCACTTCTATATAATTGAGGGTCAATTCTCCACATGGAGGGAGATTTCCCTCTCACGGCAATTTATTTTGACTCTATATAAGGAAATCCAATCCATTCTTTGAATTGCATCAAATTATACTATAGGTAGTATGACGGGGTTCTACGGGAAGTTCAATAAAACGATTAAGACAAGGGATGAGTTATATTCATTGGATGGAAAGACTGCCCCATTTTTCATGGTACCTGGCATATTTATTTCCATGATTTGTTGTGGTGTTGGAATTGTTATACTAAACATTTGAGATATAGAATAATTTGTAGAACCTAAATCAAAAAGTATGTTATGTATTTTTGAATAAATAACTAGTGTACCTGTCACCACATCATTTACAGGGATCACCTTAGTAGTAGTGATGGTAAAATCACGCCCTAGCTGCCTTGGAGGTTGTTGGTTTCCTCAAAAACCCTTGGCATAGGGCACTGATTTGTATGATTCCCTAGTTCATTTCTATTCATGCAATGAACAATATGTTGAGATTCGAACAGAGAATTCCTCTACTCTGTCATAGTCTCCGGTTTTTCTTGTCGTTAGTTAATGGCTAGGTGCCCTTTTCTTTCACACTTAAAGCATTTCCACGACACCTTTAGGAAATTTCTGCATTACTTCATTTGGATCCTTTGGCACGTGGGTTTCTAGATTTTCATAGAACTGTTTGATATATCCATTAGACCACCAAAATTGAAGTCCACCTTACACTTTTTATCCTCATGATACTCCTAAGGTTCCCCGATCTCCATTTCAACCATGAGAGGACATTAGAAAATTTCTTCATAGCTATCGATGTCGACGATACCCAGGACATTCCGTATCCTAGGTTTCAGCCAACCAGAGAAGTGTCCAACCTTACATTCATGGTTAACGACAAATCCAAAAGCGTATCATGTGGGCCTAGTAATGTTTTCCTCATACACTCTTATTGAATCATCTTTGTTTTCATGTGTTCATTGAAATCCCTATCCATCTTAAGCGGGAGGGTTCATGGAAAATATTTATCAAAAAAACATCTTCCGTAAAGCCTTCCATTGTAATGCCTCGATCTCCTCTTCAGGCTTTTTATTTTTTATCAATGTTCACCATTGATCAGTTACACACTCCATATGATAAGAAACCATAAGGACCTTCTATTGTTCAAAAAAATTGACGGATAGAGATATCGTTTCAATTGAGTTGATCCATTTTTTGGTGATTGAGGGATCAGATGAGACATTAAAAGTAGGAGGCCTTTGTCTCCTAAAGCTCTCGATAGAGACATGTTCTTTCTTGGGGGGGGGGGTTAACTTTTTTCTTGACCCATGTTTAAATTAAATGCATGAGTTAACTGAGAGGATATCGTTACAAAGTTCATGATTCCTACTCCTATTGAATTGGGCCTGACATTAGAACAATCATTACATTGGTCTTCATATCAGTTGTTAGCCTGAGTCCTCCTATTATCGGCCATTAGATAAAAATAAAGGAATGCTAGAGGTAACACATAAAGGGTAATCCAAAAACAGATGACCCATAAATAACTTTTATTTCCTTAACTTATGAATCTATATGCTTCATTCTGTGTTATCCATGTTTTAATCTCTATATATATTTTTAGGGGATTTTTTTTATATTTCCATAATGATGGTTCATACTAAACTTTTGAATTTACCAATACATATCCCTCAAGTGTGAAAAAACCAAGAGTTTAATAAGTCTCGTCATCATGTACCGGGATACCCTGGGTCAAGCCCAAAATTTCTTTTCGGATTTTTCAGCCCTAGGTACATCTGTGCCTGAACCGCCTTTACCTTCTCATATCCTGAAAAGGATGTATTTTCTGGATAAACCACTTACTCAATACTCACCTAAATTTAGGGATGTTTCTATTATACATAGTCTTATCACTATGTCTTTCTCTAGGTTTTTCTTATCCGAATCCAAAAAATTATTATACCTATCATCTAATACAAACTATGACAACCCTTCTCTTTATTACACACTAAAATATGATTTATTACATAAACATCACTTGATACAACATATTAGATCAAGAGTTATTGTGTATTTGGGTCTTAGGATAATTACATAACAACATAAAACATGAAATACAACATCTTTATTGAAAACTACCTTTACATGACACTACATTTCCTCATACTTTTCACATCATTGGTTAACCTAAGGACATGCATTAGAAAAGGGCGAGCTACAAAACCCAGTGAGGGAAGATACATGGAATAACATAAAGATTAAAATACATGTTATATAATTGGAATATCAATGGATCACAGGATAAACATGAACATAGAGGCATGATAAAGATTGATAATCATAACCTTTAAATGTGTCAATAACACATAGTAAGGAATTAGAATAATCCAAGGAAAATTACACATAGAGCATGAGTAGACCATCATTGCACATGAATCAAGAATGAAACCTCATTGAACTTGAATTAGAATAAGTCAACACTCATTTTAGCTGGTGTATCATTATACTATAAATTATCCAATGCATCATAGAGCTATCATGGCACACCCTTCTTAGAAATTTCATTTCATGCATAAGTGTGCCACATGGATCATATATCATGAAATCAATCAACATCACAAGTAATATAATGTATAAGGAATTTATAATAAATACATGAAAGTTCCATAAGTGTGTATATATGTATAATTTTGAATACCCTTGATAGAGATATGGGTATGGTATTCACTACAAAATGATCTTGCCTTGAAAAAAAAGTTATTCCATTTCAGCAGCATAACAGTGTGATATAAGAATTCATAAAAATTGTGGATGGGATAGATTTGGGTGTCTCATCATATGTACATTAAATGGGAAATAATGGGGTTATATAGATACATTTCCCCACAAATGTAATTAAATTTAGATACATAATACAAAATAATTTCTTGGATGTAAATGGGGAGAGAGAAATTACTTTCTGAATATCGTCATATTAACAGGTGTTCATGGGAGGAATTTAATGAGAGAGAAATGGGTCTATCAACATTAAAACATAATTATGGTTGTATGGGAGAAGTGGAAATTCATAACCAAACATTTATAATTGAATATAAAAGTTAATAACAATATTAAGAAACATGGATAAAAAGAGAATGGTAGAAATCCTTTACTTGGAAGTGTGATCCCAAAAGATTGGGAGAGGCTTGAAAGGGGCTTTTTGGGAGCTTAGGGAACCTTGGGAGGATTATAGAGGGAGTAGGTAAGGTGATGGATGATCTCTGAAGGTTTTGAGTGAAGATGAAGTGGTAGATTGGGTGGGTTTATATAGGATAGTAGAGGGAATTCATTATTTTTTATGTTTGGGACACCTCACATTAAACAAATCAAAACCCCAAAGAAGCCTGTGGGTTTAGCCCATGGTTTTTTCTAAATGGGAGTGGAAAACCCTATTTTATGTGGAAAATGACCTAAATTTTTATAATAAATTGGTTTCTTATGTGGAGGTGAGTCACACTCTCAAGGAAAAAAATTTAAAAAGGCAAAATGTTTTATAAGCCTTGAAGGGTCCACTAATGATTTTAAAAAAAACTCAAACAAACCTAAAATCGCATTATTTTAATGGTAAAACATATATTAGATGAACATAATGTTTATTGTTTTCTGTTACATCACTATTGGGTTATTATGAAGTAACATAAAACATTATATATTTAAATGTTATTTACATTTTACCTAGAAATCATATTGTTTCATAAAATTATGAGAAATTCTCCATTGGATAATTTTGAAATACTGATTTCAAAAATAATATTAATTATATCTAAATAATTTTATAAACTTGTGAATTTTAAATTTTAAAATAAAAACTGACATTTATAAAAAATTCATGTGTTTTGACCATCATAACATTCAAACCGTAATAAAAATTACAATTGCATTCATAAAATTATACGATAATTTTATTTAATAAAAATTACTTTAATAATAATAATAATATTTTTTTAAAATATTATTTAATTGAAAAATACATTAATTTATCAAAATATATTTATTAGTTGAATATTAACTACAAATAATATTTGTGCTTTAAAAGTTATTAACAAAGTAAAAATAATAAACAGAATGTATATTCTCTATTCAATAATCATGTACATAATCATATTACTATGGTATTGTTATATAACCCCATAAAACACCCGCATAAGACCTTAGGGTATGGTGCGCGATGGTGGAATACTGTTGGGGTGGCATCTATAACATTGCATGAGTTGTAATCTCTATCAACTTCCAATTCTCTCATAGGCGGTTCCGCTCAAGCTTAACATATTCTAGCTCGACTTAGGCTTGGTCAAGAACGATGCCCAATGACACCACCACTTTTATGAACATAGAAAAGTGGAATTTTTATGGATAAAGCCTACTAGATGAGACAATCTCTCCCATTTTCTTAGTAATTTTTTTTTTGTTAAAGCCCTGTATTTATACTAATTATGTGATCACTATTCATGGATAAATTTGCAACGATCACAATTTTTAATGGAATATTAAAATCCAAAATATAAAAACAAATAAGTGAATACGTTTTACATAACCTTAAATAATACATTTAAATAGACCAAGTAGAATTTTTATTATTTAATTTTTGGTTCATTGCATAAAATATCTTTAAATTAATAATTTTTTTTATTAATATAATATGTTAGGAAATTCCAAAAGTGCCCCTTCCCTCTCTTATAACGAGGAACATCCTATCAAATTTTATGGAAAAATAAAATTTTATTTTTATGAAAATATATAATGAAATTAATTCTAATCATACATCTTATAATTCAAGATGTATTTTTTTTGGAAAAATATTAACCTTAGAGGGCTTAAAGTGTATAAGAATGGTGGTTGTTCCAATAAGAGGTATAGTTTTTAAATGGGTGTTTTAGTTTTATATAATTTTCCTCAACATAAAAATATTATAAAAACATGATAAAATAATAATACTATATCATCTATATAATTATATTTTATTATGATAATTCCATAACCAATATTAATCAACATATTCCACCTAATGGGAAAAGAACTCATCATTCATTTGTAGGAATGACTACCTCCTCATGACCTAATGTAATTTTATCCATCACCCCTCTCATGGATGTTTATAATGACTGATTTAATATATATATATATATAATTAGTGATATATTCATCAGTTTTTATAGGTATTATATAATAACCTTTCAGAACATTACATGTAGTTAAAAATTATAACATATATTGTGAGTACGTGTGAACACATCCTCCATGAAATGATGCAATTTGGTTTTCATAACCAGATAACATGGATGATATATATATATATGTGTGTGTGTGTGTGTTTTTGTGTGTGTGTGACTAATGAATTTATATGATATCAAATATATTATAAAAAAAATTTCTGATAAAATAATATATACCTTCTTTTCCTAATGATTATTAAAAAATGATAACGTTACCCATGCGTATGTACAATCAATCATTTACTAGATTATAATTTAGTTAATTTTTCATAATGATAATTACTTATTGGTTATAATTGGGAATATTGATGTATACAAATGATAAATTTTTCAAGATTATTATTCTAGATATGATGTAATAGTGACCTGTTTGATAACAATCTACACACCAAAGTTGTTTTTAAATTGTAAGCCAAATGTCCTCAAAGTACCCAATGTGGTTATAAATATTTAACTAATCTTATATGTGATAAAAATATATTAAATATATTCCTAATGATAAGATATTGATCTTATAATATTTTAATAATCAATAAAATAATTAATATATGTATACGATAGAAGAGTTTAAGCAAATTTCACTATCCCTAGACTTGAGATAAAGGATTTTTTTCTTAGTTTCATTTCTTTGAGGAATATTTTATTGTTATGAAAAAAATTTATTTTAAATTATTTAAAAACTAAAAATTTTACTTATTATATCTTTAATAAATCATAATTTTTTTATTTTAAATTGAAACATGAATTATTTAATCCAATGTGATTTTACTTGGATGTTACCAGAGCATTCATACCTCAATTTTCTTCTGTTGGGTTATAAATCTTCTTCATTGACATTATTATTTCAGGATTATATGTTAATATAAATAATTTTTTTATTATATAATTAATATTTTTTTGTTGATCTACATTTTTCTAACATAATATTTTCTTAGATTAATTATCAATTCAACGTTGAAAAGGATTTTTGGTACAATGTGTTTTCATTTCAGTATTGATTATTTTCAAGGTTCATTGGGGGTAATATGATATTATTATTTTTACCATATATCTCAAAATATTTGGTATTTATTTATTTTTATACCTGATAAATTTCCATTTCACATATCATTGATAGAGAAACACTGAAATTGTGGGTTACCAGTACAATTGATCTTATGTCTTCATTTAGATTAGAAATCATTCTATTCAATATCCATATTTTCTAAAATGACTTAAAAAAGTTATTCTCTAAAAAAAATATTTCCTAAATCTATTTCATATGGACTTTGACCTTCTTTTAAGCGTTTTTAGAAAAATAAATTTCTTAATGTTTTTCGAATGGGGAAATCTAGACTCGTATTACAAAATATTTTAAAAAATTGATCCATTTTATTTTTTACATAATGAATAGATTTATCTATAACCATGAACATTATTTTAAATTAATTTTAATTTTAATGTTACAAATTGATATGTATTGTATGTATCTTTTAAGTTTATCATATTCGATCGTGAATATTGCGTGCAACACTATGTCTAATATCATGATATACTATTAAATTTTAACACATCTATTGAAATAGTTATGTGAATTTTATGAATTATAATAATGAAATTATATTAAAAAACTCACATATGAATGTGAAAAAAATATTAGCATCTAATAAATGAAAACATGATATATTTACATCAAGGAATTAGTAAACAAATGTTTTAAAAATAATGAATTAATTGTTGGTATTTTTTTCAAGTGTAAATGTTTATTGAAAATTTCATATTTTTAAAAATTACTTGAAATAAAATTTGTCATCTTCATATAAACTCATAACATAATATTTGTTTTCTTTATAATTATAAGACAATTTTTGTAGGCATTCATTAATTTTTCAAATTCTCGTAAAATTTGTCAAATGTTTATAATAGATATATTTTAAAATAAATAATTATATTATTAAGAAGTTTAGTTTTTAATATTTAGAAAATTATTTTCATACAATAGAGTCCATTATTTAAATAAAATCATTGAAAAAATTTATGTTGTTTTTTTCATATTTTTATAAAAGAGTTGTTTTTTTAAGAATGGTTAAAAATGGTAATTTACAGTATTTTACATTATATGTTAATAAATAAATTATTGAGTCATTGATGAAGTATGGATTTCATAAGAAATTTTTTTTATTAATATTATATTTTTACTATACTTAGTCATAATAATCAATATTTCTTGTGGTCTTGGGCCAAAATAAAAAAAATGAATAGAATAATCAAAAAACACCACTCTCTTCCTCAATAAATACCACTCCTCACCACCCCTTCTCCTCACACCTAATAATAATAAAATATATTATATTTTTTATCCAATTACCTTACAATTACTCTTCCATATGTCCAATACATATTGGTCTTACAAAAATACCAAATCCAAGTGTCATAAGGTGGTTCCCTAGGGGACGCTTTTCAAGAGGTATAATACACCTCCTTTTTATTTTTTATTAATTTTTTTGACATTATATATTAACCTCCACTATTAAAAGTGAAATGGTTGTTCCTATATTATATATATATTTTAATTTAATTTTACTAAATTATTTCCATTGATCAAATCCTTTCTCCTCTATTATTATTTTAAGAATGAAAGCATTGCTCGTGATGTGTCGATTCACTGCCTTTGTAGATGAAAAGTTTTTATTTTCCATTATCACAATAATGTAAGGTATTAAAACCATTATTATTCTGAAATAAAATTATAATATACTGATAATATTTTATATAATGTTTTTTAAGGAATATATAATGAGAATATTCAACAAATGACACATGTTTCTGATGATTGAAAAAACAGACAAATTAAAATTTGACATTTTCATCAACATTTTATATAATAAATTATTCTAATCACATTTATCCAAAGGATATATAATATGACTTATGCTTATGTATGTTTTTTTATGTTGAATATTTTCACTTCTAGGGAAGTTATTCCCATTTGACGATAACTATCATATTTTTAATCCAGGGAACTAACCATGAAACTATATGAAACATGATCCTGGAACAAAAAAATTAAAAATTATAACACATATAAATTTCCATCATTGAACTTAATGAAATTATAAAAAAAATATATTTTTAATATTTTCTTAATTATGTAATTGATTATTCTAATTTGATTATGGTGTATATTAAGTACATGCTCAGATCACTCTCAGATGTTAGGTAAGGGGCTCTCCTTTGATATTTTATTTGTGTGAAAAGTATGTCTTATTCATCAATAATTTATTTTATATAGTGTATATATATCCTCTTGATATATCATATTACCAATATTTTTATCTCCATTATTATCTATTTCTGATTTGATGATCATTAATATTTTTGGCCATATTGTTAGACTTTTTAAAAAATCAGCAATGGAATTATTAACCCAATTTCCATTCTTTGCATTAAACTTATTCTACAATTAATATGTCATGAAATGAGAATATTTAAATTCGAATTTTATTGTATTATGTGTAATTTCATCTTTTTTACAAATATTTATATCTCATAAACATAATATTTTCATTACCTTAATGTAATTTAATTCATTGAAAAATAAACTTTTAAATATTTATTCTTTAATATTTGAAGGAAATGTTATTTCAAAATTATACGTGATGAGAGTATTTTTTCCATTTTCATAATACCGTAATTTATTGAGTAATCCTTAACAATTTTATGAGTATATTTTCAAGGGAAATTTTTTCTTTTATAATAACACAACTTTCTAAATAAATGTTTTCATAAGTAATGTTTTATTTCTATTAAAAATTTATCAATTATTTCTTTAGTGTATTTTCATCTATGACATCACCGTTTGTTGAATAGTTTTGTTAATTGAGGTTGATATTTTATGATACAATATACCATATTTTGTTGAATTTCTTATGAAAAATTTTACTATGTATGTGCTATTATGATATCATTCATCATATTACACTAAATAGATTATGTTTATTTTTTGGGAATGTTATTTCATATGGGAGTTCAAATATGAATTTATTTGTTGAATATTTTCACACATTTCATAAAAAGAATGTATCCTACATAATAAGTGTTGTATGTGTCCCTCTATACCCCCTATATGGATCGGTAGGTATCATGAGACAAACTAGTTTGTGTATTAGTTGATCTCTTACCCGATTATGTATGGTGTCTTGGCTAAAGCCTTGATTATATTGTTATAATGTCATGTATTATCAATTACCTCATTATGAGATTAATTATTTATAATCAATGTGTTTATAAGGCAAGTTAAATATCCACGACTATGTATCATTCTACTGTGATTTTTTTATCAATATATTTGATCATATTTTATTCTTTCAATATTATTATAAATATTATGTTTTTAGGAAATGTGTAATTATTTTATCTACTTTAAGGACTTTCTATGTATGTTTATGATTGCTTCATCTTTATTCATACTCGTATTGAGAATTTGAGGTCACCCATTTCTAATTTTTTATTTTCCACAAGATACCATAATGTATATTATAATTGACATGCATGGACAATCTTGAGAGTATGTGTGATTCCAGAGGAGATACTTTGTTGTATCCTGGTTCAATATTTAATGTAATATGTATGATATTATCTTGTATTCCAATGAAACCAAACTTTTGATTCCATCAGGATGTGATTTCTTGTTTATTTTTCTAATATAATACAATAAGGAACCAGATCTGGGTTTTTGGGGATTGGGTATTCAAAATTGTTATTAGAGGAATATTAGTGGAAACAATTAAAAATTGATTTAAGAAAACATATATTAGAAAAATATAACTCTAAAACTCAAATTGATAATATTACAATGGAAACTGAGCTTAATATTTAGATATTAGTTATAAATAATTTATCAAGGGCTTCACTAGATTTAAAATTTCATACTCTAACCCTGTGTAGAAAATTTTTATAAATGGATCCTAGTTGATGGAATGGAATTCATATTAATACCCATATTCCATGTATGTGTATCCATTCTATTCAAGACAATAATGCAGGTGTTGGATTTATAGATGGATTTGAAAAAAAATTAACTACACTAGGACAACTGGCTATGTTTATGGGGGGACCATACTCACGTGTAGCAGCACAATCAATAACATTGGGTAAATATTTTACACAACTTCATTAAAAAACAACATCCATTATTATATATGACTATAATTTAAAGGTACCTAAGTAATGGATATATTCCTTATTGAATATATTTCTCTCTTTAGGAAGTAGTGAATGAGAGAATTTTCTAATGGAAGTTTATCATCTCTTAGGATATGGAGATTAATGGTGGTCATTAATTCAAAACAATAGTGAGGAGGATAAAATTTTATTTATGTAATGGGTTGAATTTAAGGAAATTTTCTTGGAGAAATATTCCCCACATGAACAGTGAAATGATATAGAGAGAAAATTATTTAGTCTTGTATTAAATTAGAATGAAAATGTTACTATATATAAATCCATAATTACAAGTCTAGAAATGCATTCTGAAAAATACCAACATAATCAAATGATAAGTATTGACCATATCAATGATTGTCTGAAATAAATTATCCTAAGGGAACAACCATCTGAATAACTCTCATTATACGAGGATATAGTATGATGCATCATCAACACAGATAATTTTGTTTATAATACCTATGGAGATTAAGGTAAAGAAGATAGGAAATGGAATTCAAAGTACCCTAGAAAAGAAAATAATTAAAATTGAGAGAAGGTAGGAATATATTTCCTTGTTGAATTTTTTTGGAAGGAAACATTATGGACCATGCCTATTGGAAATGTGAGTTAGTTACATGTGTGGACAAAAAAGACACATAGTTCATGATTTCATGTGAAATAATGAATTCAAAAATGTGAAAATCTTCAACTCTATGGATATTCAAAACTATGTAACAGAATTTCCATAATTTCAAGGGAGCATTCCGCTAGAAAAGTCCAGGGAAGACGGTCATGCATATGATATCAGAACTATATAGTATGAAATTTCTAATAATGTTAAAACATTTACATTAATCATCCCCAAAAATGTTGCTAAATCATTATTTGATTATGGATAATCACATTAGATTATATCTTCCAAGATTTATAAAAAAATTATATATTTACAATTCCACATAAAAAGGTATTTTTAGTTAAAAATCATTGTGGAATCCTAATTACTTCTAATTTTTGTCTTGTAGTTACTATTAGGACACATAAACATTCTCGAATTTTGGATTTTATTTTCCCTCATATGGATCATTTTGAAATAACCCATATTATATATGGGATATCAAAATATAATAAAATATTTTTTGTAAAAAGAATAAAATTTGATTCTTTCTGAATTTATGGAATTTCACATCTTTAGAGGGGATATTTCATCATTTGAGCAATATTTGTATCCCCACCAATAGATATTCTATATGAGATTCATGGAGTAGAAGAAAAGATAGTACATATTGAGGAAAATGTGGTTATTAAAATAGTGGATGAAATTTTTTTATAAGAATACATTTATTTATTTCAAGAGGAATTACCTAGAAACACTCGAGAGAAAGAAGATTAGTTTTATATTGATTTAATCCCAAATGAAAGACTTATATCCAGAAATCCCTATAATATTTCTAAAATAGAATTAATAGAGTTATAGAAAAAACCCTAGTAATTGAGTGATAAGTGATTAATATACACTAGTGTTTCACCTTAGGGGATCATTTTTTTATTAAGAATAAATATGGATCTATGAAGCTATGCATTGATTGTAGGGAGATCATTGAAATTATGATAAAGAAGAACTAATTTCATCTTCACTATGATAAATTATTCTACCAACTTCATTGAGATCAATATTTTTCAAAGATTGGTGTTTGTTCTGGATATAATCAATTCCATGTGAAGAATGCAGATATTCCAAAGTCGTCATTTTGAATAAGGTATGAACATTATGAGTTTATATTAATTTTATTTGTTCGAACTAATTCACACTCCATTAGTATGAATATTATTACTAGAGTATTCAAGGACTTTCTTGATATTTTTTTTTCATATTTATTGATGATTTATTAGTGTACTCAAAAACCAATTTGGACAATGGTAAACAATTTTGGGATATTCTTGAGTCTCATAGAAGAAAAGCGTTATATGGGATGTTTTAACAGTTTTAATTCTAGATTCAATGTGCTAATTTTTTATTAATATTTTCTCTAATGTTGGAATCTTAGTTGATCCCGTAAAAATAATGCTACTCAAAGAATGGTCTAATGTAATGAACATAACTAACATATGTAAATTCATTGGTTTTGTTGGTTACTATAATTTTTTTGTTAAAATAAATCTAGATTAGTTATCTTATTAACCGAGATTACTCGTAAATGGGTTATGGTTATTTGGTAAAGGAATATGAATAATTATTTTAATAATTTACCTAAAAATTATTGAATTATCTGATCTTGAATCTACTATTGCAAAATGGTGGATTTGTGATTTACATTGATTCATCAAATAGCATACATTGTCTTTCCTTATATAGAATGGTGGAGTTATTTTCATATGCCTCAAGGAAGATAAAAACTCATGAATATACTTTCTAACACATGATATTTTGTTAGAAGATGTAATATTTACATTGATGATTTGGATACAAAACATCTATAGTGAAAGATGTAACATATTTACATATCACAAGAGATTGAAATATAACTTCTCATATAAATTAATGAACATGAGGCAATGTTGTTGCCTAGAGATACTCAATGGTAATGATAGTTCAATATACTATCACCGAAGAACGGAAAATAAGGTTGCATATTCATTGGGAATGACGGTTCATGGAGTTTTGAACACAATGACTGTTATCAAGAATCATGTGTACGTGGATCTAGTAAATCATGATATTGGGGTTATTGTGGAAGGTGAAACATGACTAATTTTTCAAATTGTTTCTAAACCATCTATATTAAAGAATAATACAACATCTCATCCTGATGATGACAATTGGAAATACAAAATTATAGCTGGGAAAGATGTAGAATTGGTAAACATCAAATATGATGATGAAATTTTGAAATTTGGGAAGATACTTTGTGATCCCTCTATATACGAGCTAAAAATGATATTATTGGATGATCATAGATATAATTAATCAATACACATTGGTAGCACTAATATTTATAGATATTTGAATAGTATTTTATGTGATAATATAAAATGGAAAATTACTAATTATATATAATGATGTTTTGTTTTTCAACATGTAAAGGAGGAGAGACAACATCCTAGAGGATTCGAGCAACATTTACCTATTTAGAAAAAGAAAAGGAATGAAATTACTATTGATTTTTCCTTGGATTACAAAACACTCCAAGAAAGGTTTATGAAATATGGGTAATTATGGATTGAATTAGAAAATTGTTAAATTTACTTGTTATATGTGATCACTTTCCGCTGTAGTTTCATGTACTACTACATACTGATAAATTTTTAACACATCCTGGAGAACCTCATTCAATTATTTCTAATTATGTTACTACTTTTATATGAATATTTTTGTAAAATTATAAGAAGTCTCTTGGCACTATGCTTCATTTGAGAACAACTTTTCACAGTCAAATAGAGAGACAATTAGAAAGGATGAACCAAACATTATAAGTCATTATGAGGTCATGACCACAATATTTTCAAGTTATCTGGGATCTCTATATACCTCCAGTCAAATTTTCATATTAAATATTTTTTATTAATTCATAAATGGAACCATATGGAGCATTATATATTAATATATGTTATACTCAAACTTGTTGAGACGAAGTTGGTGAGATGAAAATTGTAGGCCAAGAACATTTGGATGATACAAAAAAAGATAAAAAAGATTCAGGATCATATTACAGATGCCCAATGTTTGAAAATGTATAATTTTGGTTACTAGAAACATAGTCACATGTATGTTAGACCATTTTAATTTCTAGAAAGAATTTGTGTTTTGACATATCATTTGGAAATTCAACCAAGCCTTTCTCTAGTATATGATGTGTTCCACATAGATTTGTCAAGGGATTACATGATTGAACCCATGCATGTACTCACCTATTATTAATTAGAATCTGAACATGATTTTTCTTATTATTAAGGTCCTATCTACATTATGGACACTCGAGAATATTTTTTGTGGAATTGAGTGGCTCGACTGGAAGTTTTACTTTGGGAAAATCATAAAATAAAAGAGGTCCTGTTGGAATGAGAGTGAATTATGATGAAGAACTGTCCAATTTTTTTACGAGGTGACATTGTTTAAATTTAAAGGAATAATTTTTTGAATAAGGGTTGGATGTAACACCCATATATTTTTTGGTATTTATTTTTTAAATTTAAAATTGTCAATGGCATTTGTTTCATGGAACATCGAGTTCTAAATCCTGATATACTATTCAAAATTATCATGAATGTTGGAATATTAATGAGGACATTAGGAATAGTAATATATCCATTATAATAATAAAATTACCAATGAAAGTGTAAATAAATTTTATTTATATACTAAATTAAAATATGATATATTTATATCCTGGAATAAGTAAATAAATGTTTTAACAATGATATATTGAGTGATGGTATTTATGAGAAGGGTAAATCATTATTTTCAATTTTATAACAAATATAATTATTTTAAAAAAAATATCAACATAAAATGTATTCATAAATTATATTTTTTTAAATTTTACTTATAATATAATTTTATTTGACCATAATTAATTTTTTAGTTTTTCCAAAATATATTATAATATTAAAATCAGTCATTTTTTAAATGATTTACTATTTTATTTAGAAATTAATTTTCTAAAATTTCTAAAATTGTTTTTTATCTACACATCATCATATTGTAATTGTGAATTGTTGGAATTTTTCTAAAATAGTTTTTTTCTTAATAGGGAACGACGACAATTTACAGTATTAAACCTTATAGGCATATAAATGAATTATTGAGTCATGGATGAAGTAGGGTTGAATTATAAACCCATTACTTAGAGTTAAAATTCTCTAGTTATAGTTATTAGTCAAAAAAATCGACAGTATTGGTAATATTGATCCTCAATAATAAATGGATGAGTAAAATTAAAAAAACCCATCAACTCCCTTATAAATTCCACCCCTTATCCTCAAAAATTGTAATCCATTAATAATTTATAATTTCTACCTAATTCCCTTCCCAATATTTTTCCCTATTTACATGTCCCAATTTTTTTTTTCAAAAAGACCAATTCTATGTGTCTTAAGGAGGTTCCCAAAGAGACCATATTCCTAAGGTAAAATCTTCTTCCATTCACTTTTAGTAACAATTAATTTCTTATTATATCATCACATACACTGTATAATGTGGAATTGTAGCTCAAGGTTAAACAATTACTCAACTGATCACGAAACTCTAGGATTATATTTAAAATTAAAATTAATTATTTTATGTGTTAGTTTCACTTGTTTTATGTGTTTTTATATATATTAAACATAGAAGATTCACATTGTTAACATTCACACTTTCTTTTTAAAACACTCTTTTAAATTTTTGTTTTTTAATGTTTAATGGAAAATTTTTTGACTTATACATAAAGAGAATATTTTCCAACTATCATGATTACATAAATTAAATTTAATTATATACTTTTTCAATGTTAATTTTAAAACACTTTGTTTTATAATTTTATAACTTTTAAAATACATGATTTCAACGTAATGTGGTTTTTCTCCAAATAAATTCTAAATTATTTTATTAGAGTATTTTCATCTGTGACATCATTCTTTTATGGATATTATTATTAATTGTGGTTTCCCTATTATAATACCATATTTCATTTTTTTTAATTTTCTATGAACATTTTTACAAATTATGTACTATTTTGATACGATTTATCTTTTTAAACTTGGTGGTAAATTATTATTATTTGGGGAAAGTTATTTCATATTATAGTTTAAATATTAATTTATATATTGATTGTGTTTCTCATCTTTCATAAACAGAATGTGTTTTATTTATGATGTGTCAAGTAGGGATTGTTATAGCCTCTTTATGCATTGGTAGGTCTCATGAGACAAACTAGTTTGGAAATTTTTGGGTTCTTACCCGATTATGTATGGTGTCATGGAAAAAGAATTAACTCTATGTTTATAATGTCTTGTATTATATATTTCATTATTATTTGATTAGTTATTTATAATACATGTGATAATATAATGTTTATAATATCTATGGTTATCTATCATTCTAATATTATTATTTATATGTTGTTATCTGATCGTCTTTTATTCTATCAATGTTATGGTCCATGTTATGTTTTAATGGCATTGTTTTTTATTGATTCTTAGTAACATTTTTATTGTGTTTATTTATAATATATTTCATTATTTTAATCCCATTAATGAGTTTCTAAGCTGACCCATTTATGATGTTTTATTTTCCATAGTATTCTACGATCTATATTATTATTAACATGCATGTATAATCTAGGATAAAACGGGTCCTTCTTATGGAGCTACTATGTTGTTTTTCATTTCATGTTATAATGAAATACATATGCTTATATCTAATTTTACAATGATAATAAACTATTTTGTACTTTATGATGTTATTACTCATTTATTTTTCATACTTAATAAGGTTTTTCCCCAGCACTAGGCTGTTGGGGTTAAAATCTAGAAATTATAATATTCAAAGGTAATTTTCAAAGAAAATTATTTTTACAATTTATTCTAAATTGTAATGTTTATTGAAATAGAATTTCAATGTGGAAAATTATTTTCCTAAATAATTCTCTAATTTATATTTTAATGGTTTTTCTATGCATCAATTTCAAAAATATATAATGTTACTTACGATCTACTTGGGATATTTTTATTCATACATTCATTATTATTTCCAAAGATGGATTATTAATATTCCATGTATATTCTAATGTAACTGACCTCTATTAAAAGGGAAAATCAAGTTATGAATTGAGTAATGTATGTTTCATTGATTTTTATGACAAAATGTAAGCTTTGGGTACATTATTTATATTATTATTCTTGAAAAATGTTTATAATTATTATTTTTTCTATTATAAACTGTTGAGAAGAGATTCTGTTATAGGCCAATGATGGGTGGGGATGTTATAACCAATGATGGGTGGGCCAGTGATAGAGCTCCAATGAAATGGGTATGGAATTGGGTTGCATGGTCATTTCATTAGTATGAGTGGTTGTAAGACTGAAATGGAAATGATTCCCCACATTACATATAAGATAAATATATGATTTCCAAGTGTTTTTATGAATATTTAATGATTTCATAGTGAATGAAAATGATATTATATTTAATGAAATGTGTTTATTGAATCTTATTATTTAATATAAATCGGGGTTTAATGATTTTATAAATCAATATTGACATTACATTAGCTAATTATTGTCCATTATTATGATTCATTAAATTTTTAAATCTTAATTTCATGTTTTATGATTACTAATTTGGGTATTGATGAGTATTTTTTCACATATTTTCTAATATTGTACTTTTATTAATTCAACATACCATTATGATAATGTTATTATCACTGATAAATTTTAGATAAAAATTATTATATTTACCATTTATAATAATTTGAGATAACCATTCTTATGTTTCCTTTTCCTGGTGATATGAATAATTATGATAAATTATTTTTGTATAGAATGGTAAAATATGTGATGAATTGTTTTGTAAATTTTAAAGACTTAATATGAAATTTTAAAAGTTATGTATAGTGGAAAATGTACACTCTTAAAGTTGAGAGTACTATTTATGAATTATATTGTCCGTATTATCATAACTATAATACAAAAATGTATTTGGGTATGTTAGTGATATATTATTTCCTTTTGATGATTGTCAATTTTCTATGGAAACATTTGGTTCACATAAATCGGTATCAAAGAATAAAATGTCATTTTTATTTTTTTAGCACCAGATCAGGGAAGGTGGGTTTGCATCTATTACAGTTGGTATCAAAAGAGTGTTTATACTGCTTCAATAATTATGATTTTTTTGATAGGTTATCTTAAGAGTGATTTATACCATTGTGGGAATATATGTTTAATGTTGATCATAAAATTTATTTATTATAAACTCTATTTTAGGTTTTATGTGATTAAATTTTAAGGTGAATATTTAGATTTTAGGAGATTTTTTACTATTTGGATGTATAAGTAACAGTAAGGTGTAACATGAAATATTATTTGTGGTGTAATGTTTGGATCTTATTTGAGACGTAAATATGAACATAATGTTTCAATATTTTTCTTCTTGATATTTAATGAAATGATTATCATATTTTTGAGATTATATGATTGAGTGAAATATATTATTGATTATATAACTTAATGAGGGACTAATGTTGTTTGGATATATATATTAAATTTATCTTGGAATAACATGTAATGAAATCATTTTGACTTTTCAGATTAAAGATTAGTCAGGAATATTTTGATTAATTTTATTTATATTTATTTATGTGTTTCTTTACATTGGGAATTACTATTGAATTTTAGAGTTTAATTAATTATTTATTTTTTGATGTTTTATTCTTTTTGGGAATTGTATAACATTGTATAAAAATATTTTGTTTTGGTTAATGTATAATGAAATGAGAAATAACTTATAATCATTTTTTGGAATTATGACATCCATTGGAAGTTGATTATAGTACTTAATGTATGAATAATTCATCTAGAATTATCATCATCTAGAGAAAAAGATGGGATGGTGGTGGAAATTAATTAGAGGATGAATTTTCATATTTACTGTGAGAATATTTCTTGAATTTATTAGTCAAGATAGTAATATAACTCCTCAACTCTATGAAATGGGTCTTGAAATAAAAACTTCTTCTATTACCTTCGTTTCTGATGAACCCATTGTATTTTTCACACATCATTGGGATATGGTTTTTTATTCATAAATTTTTCTTCATATTTCACTTTATTACAAAATATTATTTTGATCGTTATCCATAATTGTATAGAAATTATTTTTTCATCTATTTCTATATTTACACATCCCACTATTATTCTCCTATTCAAAATCCATGTATGTTTTATTTCAAATGACATTCTTATTTTCAAATCCTCTTTTCACAAGGAAATTTTATTAAAACTTTTCATGATGTGTGATTAGAAAGAATTCATTTAAAAATCTAAATACCCTAATTAACTAGAAATAACTCAAATAATGAGGACACAATTTATTAATGTTGTGTGATAGAATGCAATATCCAAATATATTAAAAAGAATCTATTTTTGATAGTGTATACAACATGGAATATCGAGCCTAAACAAACTGTGAAATATTATTATTAAAATATCAAATATAAAAACTAGGTGTTTAATTTTTTTGGTATCAATATTAATAAACACGTTATAATATTCAAATATTTGTTTCATAGAAAATATATTTTTTGAATAATTCATTGAAAATAATAACTCTATTTTATAAAAATAAATTCTATTCTTCAAATATAGATTTTCTTCAAAAATTTTATTTATTTATTTTCATGAGAAAATATTATATTTAATTTGAATAAAAATAATAAAAAATATTTTGAAAAATGTATTTAATTTTTTAAATTATTATTTCAATTTTATCATCGGGTGAATTTTTTATAATTTTATAAAATGATTGACATCTTTCTGAATGGTGATTTTTTTTGTAAAATTGTTACTTTATTTTCATTAAAAAGTATCAATTGGAATCTAATTTCATCAAAATGTAACATAAGTATTATTTTATTATATATAATGATATTAAATTCATCAGAATCACCACTAAACTTGATTTTTAAATTAGTACATTTTCAGGCATAAAACACATTTTTTTATAAAATGTTATTTTTAAGTTATACGCATTTATATGAAACATAATTTATTTACATTGGTAAAAATAGAAAATTTGAAATTTCATTCCATTTTTTAGAACTTGGTGGTCCATTTTTTTAATAGTTTCATTTAATTTTTAGACATTATGAGTATTAATATTAGTAATTCTATTACCAAGGTAAATGTTAAATCATGTAATAAAGAATAAATAAAATCCTTGGGGCTAAAATATTACATTGAAATATTCCTTAGTTTTATTGAATGATTATATCTCTACTAAAATGATTTAATAATCTAATATGATGTCTTTTTTTGATTTGCCCAGGGGTTGGACAATTATAATACTTTAGTGAATATAAGGATTGAAATTTCACACTCTTTATTTTATAGGCTATTATAATCTTACCTTAGAGAAAAATAGAGTATATATTCAGTTATAATATTAAATTTTAAAAATAAATTATTTTTTCCTCATGGTATTTAATTTTTAATTTCCAATGAATATATTTTACCGTAAAAAATTATTATGAAACACTAACACAATTATTGTTCAATCAGTAAATAAATCAATAATGTTATATTTAATACTATAAAAATAATAATTTTTCAGATATTTTTTTATATTCCATGTTTTTTTTAGATAATAGATACATGTTATATATTTTTATTGTACTATAAATTAATTTTTTATTATATATTTTAATGTAAAATTTAACAAATATATCAATGTTGTCAGTATTATTATATTGTATTAAATAATGATTTATTAAATGATATACAAATTATAAAAATAATATCTTAATTCAAGTGAATGGGATATTATTTTTTAAATCAACCATGTTCCATTTAGTGGCCTTTTTTCTTTTAATTTTAATTATATAAACCTGTAAAGATAAAAAAAATATTTTTCCTAATAATAGCGAAAATGGTTAATGTGGCGTTAAAATAAATAAATATGTGAAAAAACATTAAATAGACATATCAAAATTTTATTTTATGATTTTATTTTAATCCATAATAGTTCTATATTTTAAATAAATCAATTTGGAGACATTATTATCTCTATATTAATTTTTATTATTTAAATAGTTTATCAAAATACAGATGTTGGAATCCACTCTCTTATAAAAGGAATCATCTTCCCATATTTTATTAACAATTATTAATCATTTTTTATTATAAAATATCATCCAACGGTCAATAATAAATCATCCCCTAATTCAATAGGTCTTATTTTTAAAATTATACTAACCATATAGGTCATAATCTGTAAAAGATATGATCTTTTATGAAGAAGAATAATAATTCTTACCTAGATAGTTTTAGTTTATTTATACTTCCACCAACTCCAAATATTATTTAATCAAAATTAAATTACAAAACCAGCATATTTAATATATATGGATTTTATTATGTTAATTTTGTAATCTATATCCATATCAAACTTCCATTAAATGTAAATTGAATTTATCATTTGTGTGTATGGTGGACTACCACATTACAAACAGGTGTAATTTTAATACCGTCACATCCTATCATGGATGGTTATAATGCTGGATTTAATTAATATACATTTATTTAAAGAACTATTTATAATTATTTATAATAATATATAATATTTTTTGTTAAATTTCATTATACTTAAAATGATAACATTATGTAGATGTACCTGTCGAGTACCACCTCCACGAAGCGATGTGACTTTTTTCATCACCAACTGAAATGGAAGATGTTAATATATATTTAACGACCCAAAGTTTCATTAATGAAAAATACCTCTTGATCTTATTAAATGTCTCTTTATATAAAATGTTTTTATAAAATTTCAACTTCATTAGTTTTATGATAAGAATTGTGACCGTTACTTTTTTAGCTGTTGAATAGGGATCACATGATTAGTATAAAACATAGGGCTTTAACACATCCAATTTTACTTAGAAAAAGGAAGTGATGGCCTCATCCGGTAGAATTTCTAAATACGAAGCCCTTTTATCAGAGCTCTGAAATGAGGTGGCGTCCTTGGGCTTCGCTCTTGACCAAGCCCATACTGAGCTTCATCATGTCAAGCTCGAATGAGACCATCTACAGGAAAAGTGGATGTTGATTGAAATTACCACTCGAGTGTTGTTATCCGAGCCACTCCAAGAGTCTGTCACCATCGCACACCTTACCCTTAGGTTTTATGCGGCTGTTTTAATGGGTTATGTAAATAATCTATAGTACTATGTTCATGTACATTATTTTTGTATATAATAATGAATATAATTTCATGTCATTATTGATACATTGTAAATAGTTTTTAAAGTACAAATGGTGTTGTTAGTTATTATTTAATTAAGAAACCCATTTTATTAAATTTAGGGATTTTTGATTTAAATGATTTTTTAATAAAATATTATTATTATTATTATTAGATTAATTAAATTATATATAAATGATCATATAATTGTATGAATTCAATTATAATTTTTATTAAGGATTGAAAGCCATTTTTGTCAAAACCCGTGAATTTTCAAGAAATGTCGGGTATTATTGTAAAAGTGAATATTAACATATTTAGAAAATTATTTAGATAAAATAAATAATATTTTTGGAATCAGGATGTCGAAATTATCCAACAGTGAATTTTTCATAATTTTCTGAGACAGTCAAATTTTTTAGTAAAAATTAAATATCGTTTAAATATATAATGTGTTTTATGACATCATAATGACCCAATAGTGTTGTAATGAAATACAATAATCTTTATGTTCGGCCAATATATGTTTTACCACTAAAATAATCTGATTTTGGGTTTGTTTTGTTGACTTTTTAAAGCATTAATGGACCCCTCAAGAATTATTAAACACCATGTCTTTTTAAATTAATTTCCATGGGAGTGTGACTCACCTCCACATAAGCAACCCTAATATTTTAAGATTTTATGACATTTTCCTTATCAAATAATGTTTATTATTCCCTTTTCCAAAAACCATGGGCAAAAACTTTTGGATGGTTTGTGGTTTGGATTAATTTAATATAAGGGGTCCCAAACCTAAATAATAAAGAATTCTCTCACCTTTCCTATATAAAACCACCCAAGCTTCCACTTCCTCCTCACTCAAAGCCTTTTTAGTTCGTCCATCCTCTGCCCTAATCTCTCTAGAATCCTCTCAATGTGCCTCAAGCTCCCATTAATCCTCTCACAAGCCTCTCTCTAGCCTTTGGAAGCACACTTCCAAGTAAGGGTTTTTTCTTCCTTTGTCATTTTTGTCCAATTTTCATTAAGTTGTTTTGCCATTTTAATTTCAATTATGAATGTTGGAGTATGGGTTTTCACCTCCCTCATACTACCCTCTTAATTTTTGAATTGTGGGAGACCCCTTTCACTCTCATTAAATGCCTCCCATGTACACCAATTACTATGCCGAAATTCCGAAAGGAACTTCTCCTTCCTCATTTACATTCAAGCAATACATTTGTATCATGAACCTAAATTCCATTACAAATGTTGGGAAATGTATCTATATAACCTCCTTACTTTCCATTACATGTAAATATGATGAAGAATCCCCTTTCTCTCTCATCAACCTTTTTTATGAATTGTTATGTCATGCCGCTACGCTTCCGAAATTGCCCCGATTTTTTAAGCCAATGCCATTGTGTAGTGAATAACATGCCCATTTATCCATCAAGGTTATTCACCTTTATGCACATTTACTTATTTATTATATAGTTTCATGTATTAATTCCACATTCCTTTATCGTGGAATAAATGATTATGTTTTATGAATCAATGTTTTATGATCCATGTGGCACACTTATGCATGAAATGAAATGTTTAAGAAGGGTGCGCACTTATAGCGCTCCAATGCATTGGGTAAAGTATAGAATCATGATACGTCATGTTAAATGAGTGTTGAATCATGATAATTCTAGTACAATGTGGGTTTACTCATGCGTTATGTGCAATTATGATCTACTCGTGCTCCATGTGCAATGAGCCTTGGCTCATGCTAATTCCATGTTAAGTGTTGTTTCCACATTTCCATGTTATGAATATAATGCTTCATCATGCCTTTATGATCATGTTTTTCTTATGATCTATTGATATTCCTATTTTATAACATGTATTGTACTCCTCATGTTATTCCATGTGTATTCCCTTACTGGGCTTTATAGCTAACCATTTTCTTATGCATGTCCTCAGGTTATCCCATTCAATGCTAAGTACGAGGGAATGTATTGGACATTTAAAGGAATATTTCAATAAAGATGTTTTATTTAATGTTTTAAGTATTTATGTAATTATCCTATTACCCAAATACACTAAACATCTCGATCTTCTTTGTTGTATCAAGTGATGTTTTATGTAAAAAATCATGTATAAGTTGTAATAAAAAGAATGGTTGTCATAGTTTGTATCATAGGATAGGTTTGGTTATTTTTGGGATTAGATTATAAAACCCTATTAAAGACTTAGATACAAGACTATGTACAATAAAAACGTCCCTATGTCTTTGTGAGTATTGAATAAGTAGGTTATCAAGAAAATACATCCCTGTTTGTATACGAGCAGGTAGAGGCGGCTCTGGAACAGATGTATCCTAGGTGTAAAAACTGAAAACACCACTTTGAGCTAGACTCAAACGGAAACTAGTGCACGAAAATGGTCCTTGCTGCACTCTTGGTTACGACACTCCCGGGGGATATGTTTTGATAAATTTACAATCTTAGTATGAACCCTTATTAAGGGAATTAAAAAAATTCCCCTAAGAATATATGTTAGAATGTAGATCATGAAAAGCCTAGATTGAAGCCTATAGACTCATGAGTAAAGGAAATAAATGTTTATTTATAATTCATCAACATTTTTCGTTGGATTACCCTTTATGTGTTACCCTCTAACATTCCTTTTATTCCATCCAATATCCAGTAATACGACGACTCAGTCTAACAACCGATGTGGATATCAGTGTGATGATTGTACTAATGATATGCTCAATCCAATGGGACCGGGAATCGCAATCTTTGTCACGCTTCTCTCTCAGATAACTCAAGCATTGAATAGAATCACGGGTCAAGAGGAACGTCCAAACCACCTAAGAAAGAACAAGCCACTATCAAGAGAATAATGAGACAAAGGCCTCCTACTTTTAGTGGATCATCCGATCCCACAATCGTTGAACAATGGATCAACTCCATTGAAAAGTTCTTCTCCATCCTTCAATGTTCTGAACAAGAGAAGGTTCTCCTAGTGGCTTATCATATGGGGGGTGAAGCTGATCAATAGTGGAAGTTGATAAAAAATACAAAGCCTAAGGAGGAGATCAAGGCGCTGGAATGGAAGGATATCCGGAAGATGTTTTTTGATATATATTTTCTACACACCCTCCGGGTTAAGATGTAAAGGAACTTCCTTTCTCTCAAGAAAAAAATCGAAGAATATTTTGGAGCGTATGAGGAAAACTTCATAAGGCTTTCAAGATACGCTTCTGGCATTGTCATTTCCCCTGAATGCAAGGTTGACCGCCTCTTTGATGTCCTGAAGCCTAGCCTGGGGAAAGAATTTGCAATCTGTGACTTCGACAGTTGTGAGGAAATTGTCTGATGTGCCCTCAAGGTCAAAATGGAGATCGGATAATAACATGGTTATCATGGGGATAAGAAGCGTAAGGTGGACTTCAATGCTGGTGGGACAATGGATAAATCCAACGATGCTAAGAATTTCCAGCACCCCACTTTCAAAACGTCTGGAAAGAAGCACCCTGGATATTGCCTTAAGGGGACGACGAAATGCTTTAGGTGTGGAAGAGTAGGGATCCTAGCTGTTAACTGTCGGCAAGAAAGACATGCGGCTGCGATAGAGGAGAGGAACGCTTCATTCGAACCTCAACGCATTGTTCAATGCTAAAAATGTAAAGAAATGAGTCAATCTACAAATTAGTTCCCTAATCCAAGGGTTTTCGGAGACAACCAACAACCTCCAAGGCAGAAAGGAAGAGATTTTTCCATCACTTCTGCCAAAGTGAACCCTGACAATGATGTGGTGACATGTACGCTAGTTATTCATTCAAGAATAGGGAATTTACTTTTTGATTCAGGTTCTACACATTCTTTTATATCTTGAATGTTTAGTAGAACAATCCCAGAACCACCACAAATCATGGAAGTGAAGATGTCGGTGAGTACGTCAAATGGGGAAATCATTGAATCCCAGGATTATAAGTCCTCCCCTGTTATAATCTGTGGATTGAATTCGTCTGTGAACCTCGTCATACTCCCACTAGTGGAATTAGATGCAATTCATGTCATGTACTATCTTTACTTATATAGAGCCAACATAAATTTTTGAGAGAGGAAAATCACACTCCATATGGGGTATCGACCCCCGATTCATTACAAGTGTAAGGAGGAAGATGAATCTCCTCTAGTTCCATAATCTCATAATTGGATATTACTACCTTATGAGCATGCGTATCTGGCTCAGATGATTGAGTCCAAGGAAAAAACCATCCTTTAAGAAATGCCTATTGTGAGGGAATTCGTTGAAGTGTTTCATGAGAAACTGCCTTATCTTCCTCCTAGAAGAGATGTTTAATTCTCAATTGAACTTATACACGATGCTTTACCAATATCCAATACTCCATATAGAATGGATTTTGTAGAGCTTGAAGATCTGATGAAACATCTATAGGAGAATCTGGAAAAAGGGTTTATACTCCCAAGTGCTTCACCTTGGGGTGCACCAGTCTTCTTCGTCAAGAAGAAGGATGGGTCAATGCAGCTTTGCATCAATTATCTTGAGCTTAAAAAATCACAATAAAGAACAACTATCCTCTCCAAAGAATTGATGACTTTTTTTATCATCTTCTTGGAACAAAATACATCTCTATGGTGGACTTGCGGTCGGTATATTATCAAGTAAGGGTGAAGAAGGAAGATATCCCCAAGACTTCTTTTCGCACAAGATACGGGCACTATGAATTCATAGTAATTCCTTTCGGACTCACTAATGCTCCAATAATCTTCATGGACATAATGAATAGATTCTTTAAAGATTACCTAGACAATATTGTGGGCAGTCTTTATAGATGATATTCTAATGTACTCCAAAACCAAGGAGGATCATGAAGAGCATTTAAGAACTGTACTGGAGACTTTGCGCTAGGAGAATCTCTATGAAAAGTACATCAAGTGTGAGTTCTGGTGGAAGGAGGTCTCATTATTGGGGCATATCATCACAAGAAATGGTATATCTGTGGATCCCTCCAAAACATATGCTATTGAGGGATGGATGAGGCCAACATCGGTAATGGATATTTTTAGCTTCTTGGGGTTAGCTGGATATTATCGACGATTTGTGAGAAACTTATCACGATTGTCCAACCCTCTTACCAAGATAACTCAAAAGGGAGTAATGTTTTCTTGGAGTGATGAATGTGGAGAAAGCTTCAAGGAGTTGAAAAGGAGGCTTATCACAGCACCCGTTCTCACTTTACCCACATGTGGGGAAATTTTGTTATATTCAGTGATGCTTCGAAGAAGGGATTAGGATATGTGTTGATTCAGAATGATAAAGTTATATCCTATGCCTCAAAGAAGATGAAATTCTATGAGAGAAACTATCCAACACATGATCTGGAGTTGGTGGCGGTGATCTTTTCCCTGAAAATCTGGCGGAATTATCTCTATGGGGAGAAATGTGAGATACATACTGACCACAAGAGTCTTAAATATATATTCACACAGAAAGAGCTTAATATTCCCTAGAGAAGATGGATAGATCTCATCAAGGATTATGACTATTCAATCAATTACCACCCTAGGAAAGCGAACAAGGTGGCAGATGCCCTAAGTAGAAAGGATATAGTGATTCTATAAATGATGAGAATTGAGAAGGATTAAATCTTCTTAGACATGATGAAGATGGACATAGGAATCATAGAGAAGGGAACATCCTGAAAACATTCACAAATTATTTCTCAACCATATCTTTTGGAAAGGTTAAAGGATTCTCAAAAAGATGATGTGGGAATTAAAGAAAAATTAAAGGCTATCGGAAAAGGGAAATCCTCGGAGTTTAATGTTAATGAAGAAGGAATTGTGCGATTTGGGAAAAGACTATGTTTTCCATCAAGTCCAGAACTGAATAAAGAACTTTTTGATGATGCACATAGTTCAAATTTCTCTATTCACCCCAGGAGAAAAAATATGTATTGATATATCCGAGGAAACTTTTGGTGGGATAATATGAAGAAGAAGATTGCTGAATATACATCAATGTACCCGGTGTGTCAGCAAGTGAAGGAAGACAGGCAGAAGTCTAACGGGATGATGCAACCATTTCCCATACCAGAATGGAAATAGGAGAACATCACCATGGACTTTTTCACTGGACTTCTGAAGACATCCAAATGCAATAATGCAATTTGTGTTGTTGTGGATCGTCTTACAAAGATTGCACACTTTATTGCTATTCGGGAGGATTTCTCTTTGGATCAACTGGCATAGATATATATCATGGAAGTGGTACGGTTGCATAAAGTACCACTATCTATTGTGTCTATCCGAGATCCAAGATTCACCTCTAAGTTTTGGAAGAGTCTTCAACATGCTCTGAATACTGAACTGAACTTCAGTACGACCTATCATCCTCAAACTGATTCCCAATCCGAGCGAACTATCCAAACACTTGGGGATATGTTCATATCATCCTTAATAGACTTCAAATGAGGATGGGATCAACATCTTCCTCTGGTTGAGTTCTCTTATAATAACAGTTTCCACTCGAGCATCCAAATGGCACCATATGAAGCCCTATATGGGAAAAGGTGCAGAACACCGGCATGTTGGGATGAGGTCGGTGAACGTAAGCTGCTTGGACCAGAAATGGTCTAGGAAATAGTGGAGAAGGTAAAAACCATTCAGCTACATATCAATGTAGCCCAGAGTTGACATAAGAGTTATGCAGATAATCGTCGATGAGACCTTGAGTTTAAAGTTGGAGAAATGTTTTTTCTATGCATATCTCCATGGAAGAAGGTCATGAGGTTTAGAAAGAAAGGGAATTTAAGTCTAAGGTAAATTGGCCCCTTCGAGATTCTTGATCATGTCGGGGTTTTTTCCTATCGATTACCACTTCCACCTACTATGGCCAAAGTAAATGATGAATTTCATGTATCCCTCTTAACGAAGTACATACCGGACCGTTAACATGTACACTCTTTTGAGGTAGTACAATTAGAATATGATCATTCTTATGAGGAGCAACTAGTGAAGATCTTTGATCATAGAGAAAAAGTGATATGAAATAATACAATTTCCCTCGTCAAGGTGTTGTGGAGAAACCACATGTTTGAAGTAGTGACATGGGAATTAGAGGAAGTGATGAAGCTGAGTTACCCACATCTGTTTTAGTGTGGGAAAAGGAAAATTTCGGGGGTGAAATTTCTTAAGGGGGAATATTGCAACAACCCAATGTTTCATTAATGGAAAATCCCTCTTGATATTATTAAATGTCTCTTTATATAAAATGTTTTTATAAAATGTCATGTACATTGGTTTTATGATAAGAATCTTGACCATTACTTTTATAGCCATTGAACAGTGATCACATGATTAGTATAAATATAGGGCTTTAACACATCAAATTTTACTTAGACATAGGAAGCGATGGCCTCATCTAGTAGAATTTCCCCATACGATGCCCATTTAGCGGAGCTTGGAAAAGTTGTGGCATCCTTGGGCTTCTCTCTTGACCAAGCCTAAGCTGAGCTTCATCATGTCAAGCTCAAATGGGACCATCAATGGGAAAAGATGAATTTGATAGAAATGACCACTCGAGCGATGTTATCCGAGCCACCCCAAGAGATTGTCAACATCACACACCTTACCCTTAGGTCTTATGTGGCTATTTTAAGGGGTTATATAACTAAAAATAGTAATATGTTCATGTAAATTATTTATTTATATAATAATAAATATAATTTCTTTTCATTATTGATACATTGTAAATAGTTTTTAAAGTACAAATGGTGTTTTTAGTTATTATTTAATTAAGAAATCTATTTTATTAAATTAAGGAATTTTTTAATTAAATAATTTTTTAATAAAATATTATTATAATTATTATTAGATTAATTTTATTATATATAAATGATAATAAAACTGTATGAATGAAATTATAATTTTTATTAAGGTTTGAAAGCCATTTTTGTCAAAACTAGTGATTTTTAGATAAATGTCAGTTTTTATTTTAAAAGTGAAAATTAACATATTTAGAAAATTATTTAGATAAAATAAATATTATTTTTGGAATCAAGACATCGAAATTATCCCATAGTGAATTTTTCAAAATTTTCTGAGACAGTCAAATTTTTGAGTAAAAATTAAATACTGTTTAAATATATAATGTGTTTCATGACATCATAATGACCCAATAGTGATGTAATAAAATTCTATAATCTTTATGTTCAGCCAATATATATTTTACCATTAAAATAATGTGATTTTGTGTTTGTTTGGTTTACTTTTCAAAGCATTAAAGGACCCCTCATGACTTATTAAAAACCTTGTCTTTTTAAATTAATTTCCATGGGAGTGTGATTAACCTCCACATAAGAAACCCTAATATTTTAAGAAGTTCGAAATTTGGACTTATAAAATAATTTTTTCCTCTTCCCTTTTCCAAAAACCATGGGCAAAAACCATGGTATGGTTTTTGTTTTGGATTAATTTAATATAAGGGGTCCCAAACCTAAAAAATAAAGAATTCCCTCACCTTTCCTATATAAACCCACCCATGCTCCCACTTCCTCCTCACTCAAAGACTTTTTAGTTCGTCAATACTCTACCCTATAATCTTTATAATCCACCCATGGTTCCCCAAGCTCCCATGAAGCCTCTCTCTAGCCATTGGAATCACACTGCCAAGTAAAGGTTTTTTCGTCCTTTATAATTTTTGTCTAATTTTATTTAAGTTGTTTTTCCATTTTAATTTCAATTATAAATGTTGGGATATGGTTTCACACCTCCCTCATACTGACCTCTTTAAGTTTGAATGATTAGATACCCCTTTCTCTCTCATTAAATGCCTTCCAAGTACACCCATTACTATTCCGAAATTCCGAAAGGAACTTCTCCCTCCTCATTTACATTCAAGAAATAATTTTGTATCATGAACCTAAATTCCAATACAATTTTTGGTAAATGCATCTATATGACCTTATTACTGTCAATTACATGTAAATATGATGAGGAACCCCATTTCTCTCTCATGAACATTTTTTATGAATTCTTATGTCACGCCGTTACGCTGCCGAAATTGCCGCGATTTTCTAAGACAGTGCCATTTTGTAGTGAATACCATGCCCATTTATCCATCAAGGGTATTCAACTTTATGCACATTTACTTAATGATTATAAAGTTTCATTTATGAATTCCACATTCCTTTATCGTGGAATAAATTATTATGTTTTATGAATCAATGTTTTAGGAACCTTGTGGCACACTTATGCATGAAATGAAATGTTTAAGAAAGGTGCACCCTTATAGCACCTCAATGCATTGGGTAAGGTATAAAATCATGATACATCATGTGTAATGAGTGTTGAATCATGCTTATTCAAGTGAAACGAGGGTTTACTCATGATTTATGGGAAATGGAGATCTACTCATGCCCCATGTGCAATGAGCCTTGGCTCATGCTAATTCCATGTTAAGTGTTGTTGCCACATTTCAATGTTATGATTATCATGCTTTATCATGCCTTTATGTTCATGTTTTTCTTATTCTATAATGATATTCCTATTTCCTAACATGTATTTTACTCCTCATATTATTCCATGTATATTCACTTACTGGGCTTTATAGATCACCCTTTTCTTATGCATGTCCTCAGGTTATCCTATGCAATGCTATGCACGAGGGAATGTAGTGGTCATGTAAAGGCTATTTTCAATAAAGATGTTGTATTTCATGTTTTAAGTTTTTATGTAATGATCCTACTCCCAAAGACACTAAACCTCTCAATCTTCTTTGTTATATCAAGTGAAGTTTTATGTAATAAATCATGTTTAAGTTGTAATAAAAAGAAGGGTTGTTATACTATATATATATATATATATATTTGTATTTAATGAAATAAAATGGTATTTATGTTATTTTTAAAATTAGTTAATCAAAAATTAATAGTCACTCTATTTATATAATAATCATTGAAATATGGAATCATTTCTAATGCGTACGTAGAACCTTCCATCTCCATGATTGTAACATAGTTCATTTTTAATAAAAATAACTCGTGAATGGTTTTAAAAGAATAATTAATATATAAAAATTATTATTATCTCATATTTATGATTATTTAAATGATTGTATAATTTCCCCATCTGACCATGGTTTACACACCGATGTTATCTTTAAATTATTAACGAAATTTCCTCAAAATACCAAATGTGGAGTAAATAGATTAACTACATAAATATGTGCTTAAAATATATGAAGTAAATGGTTTATGGATAATGTATTAATCATTGAACAATTTTATAAGGAATAAAATAATTAATATTTTTTACTGTATTGGAGTTAAAGGACATATATGAAAGTATGCACTAGAGCTAAGGGATTAAATCTCAATTTCTATACATTGAGTAATATTATTTTACTATGAAACTAATTTTTTAAAATTTAGTATATATCTCCAATTTTACATATGTTTATTGAATCCATCACACCCCATACTATAATATGTTTTAACTAGAATTATTTTATCTAATGGGAATTGACATGAATGTTACAAAGATGTAAAATAATTCTTGAACTTAATTTCCTTTAGGTGTGTAATAACTCTTCTTCAATGTCTTTATATAAAATGATTATGTGTAAATTGACATATTAATTTATTTATTCCATATTTAAACATGTATATTATTGTACATAAATTTGATATACATAATCTCTTCAATGATTAGTTCTCAATTAAATGATATGAGATTTTTAATGGTTATTCATCTCAAATTTGGATACCTTAGGACATGCATTTATGATATTCACCTAACTTCTTTTATGAGGTGTGTATACATCCTATTTGATACAATATATCATGAACCTCCTTATTCTCATGATATTGTAAGGTTCATTAAATTTTATTCTTTCTAAAGGATTATAATTTAAGAGTTATGAATGTTGTAACAACGTTTTGTTACAATATATTTTTTCTAGATTTTTTAGGCTGATTTTTCCTTAGGGGGAATCATATACTAGTATTTTAATGAACTAAAACAATTTAATTATTCTATATTTAGGATTTTTTATGTGATTAATTTCATGTTTACCATTATTTAATTAGTAATCATCTAGAATGTTTTTTATATGTGGTATTAACATTGTATATTCTTTTAGATATTGAATATTTTTCTTCCTTATACATGTTTCCAAAAATGTAATTTTCTAAAAAAAATTAATAAAACTATTTGACATATTCTTGTAATTTCTTTTAAACATTTTTAAAATGTAAATTTCTTCTCATTTTTCAACTTGGTCACATTAGACTCTCATTACAAAATGATTGAAAATAATATTTACTTTTAACCATTATAATATGAATAGATTTTACAACCACCATGACCATTATTTCATATGATTCAAACTTTATAGTTTCGAAAATATTCTTTTTAATGAAAAAAATTTTTGATATATTTTGTAACATTTTTGGGGTATAAATAAAATTCAAACATAAATGGACATTTTTCGTCAGAATGATCTTAATGATCCTATAATTGTATTTAAATTATTTAACATAAATAACCACTGATGAAATATATGATCTAGTATGTATTTTTTCGGATGAAAAACTCATTATTTCTCTATATTTATTTTGATTATCTCAAATATATTTTACTAGAACCCTTCTCTTTTCCATTGATTAATCTAGTATGAATGGAATATTGGATGTTTCTATTATTTTTGTGACAAAATTCAATATTTATGTACATTTTTTTTTGATTATTGGTATATATTTATGATAATGGTTTGTTCCATTATAAACTAATGATAAGCTATGTTATCATCCATGGACGACTTCATACATTATAACCACTAATGGGTGGGTCCTTGAAAGCCCCCCAATGCATTCAGAAAATATATACACCATATGGTTATTAGATTTGAAAGTATTATTATAAGAGTGAATGGGAAATTGTTCCTCCTATTACATAACTTATTTATTAATTCTTATAATTGGTTCATATTGAAATATTGTTATTTTAAAAGGTAATAAAATTAGTTTATGTTTATGGAAAATTGTTTTATACTTCTTATGAGTGAAAATATTTGGATTTATAATGATTAATTTGATAAAAATTATCATCACATGGCTCATGATTATTGGTTATTAATAATTTTACCTTTATTAAAACATAATTCCATGTTTCCTGACCAGTAATCCCAATATTAATGAGTATGAATTCTCTTTAGTTATTCCCAGGCACATTGATTATGTCATTATCCACATATTTAATTTTTATTCTCATATATGTCTTTCAACAATAAATACATATGACTACCCTTACTGAGCATTTGAGATCACCCTCCTTAATCTTCCTTTTTCTCACGTTATAATTAATGATGATAAAATATTTTATTTTAAAAAGGTATAAAATGTGAATAATTTAATGTGATATATTGAAGGATAACATGGAAGATCAAAATACAACTATAGTATGAATAATGATCTATTGAATTCGAGACAATTTTTTAGGGCAAAGGATGTAGTATTTGTCACAAAATGTAATATGAAAATGTTATTGGGTTTGTAAGGGATCCAATATATCATTTTGATGACTAGATATTCTTGGTGTAAAAAATTGGGGCACATTTCACAGTATTAAATATAAAATACATTGTTTATGCTTTTATCACTAGACCTGGGAGTGTGAGTATGGGGAATCTACAAGACAACCTATATTGGTTGATTGATCTAATTGTATTTTCTATGTTTCTACTTTGGTTGTTTATGTGTAAAACTTGTACTGTTACATAATCAAGGCCTTATTAATTTTCACAAGGTATACTATTTTAAATCAACTCAGTATTCCCCAAATATAGTGTTGTATATAGCTTCCTTGAGGCGATACCAGTGATTGAGGGTAGCCTATCCATTTTTAGTATATGTTTTGACCACATTAAGGGTGGTTATATACATAAGATAGTGTTATAAATAATTAGAAAAGTTTTTTATATTTTCAATATATTTGATTTTAACAATTTATTGATAATCGAGTAAATGATGTTTTTTTTATTTTACTCCATGATATGATATATTATGTTAATCATTTCATCTATTGTAGTTTCTATCATATGAATGTGAAGGTAAAATGTTTTAGGAAGGGAATGTAAAATATTCCTTAATGTATATTACTTATATTCCTTATTATTATTATTTTGTTATATGTGGATATTTTTTATTGATGGAAATTTCTTATCTAAGAACTATAGACATTAATAGTAGATATCATGGTTTGATATAAATAAAGTAGTAGTAAATATGAATCAAACACAAAACAAATATGTCTATATTGATTAATATTAGAATATAATCCTCCTAAATTAATATAGACACAAAAACACAAACACACACACACTTATAAATATAAATTTATATATATATTTACATTCATTATATTGAGGTGAGTGTCAAGCTAAGTGTGGATATATATTTATAGGTATGTGTGTGAATATGCATGTTTTTGTGTTTTGTGTGGTTATTTCAAATCTTATATAGTATATCCTATTTCAAATAAAATTAGATTTTTATTATAACTAAAAGTTGGAATTGTTATTTATATGTTATCACTTTTATATAAGAACCCACTAGTAAACAAATTACACCATCAAGGATTTCTAGCATGGATCAATAAAGGTTTATTATTACCATGATAAATTTGAATGAATTTAGTACACCAACACCAAATGTATATATTATTTAGGTATTTGATAATTAAAATTTGTATAGATTATAAATTTTTCATATTTTTTTGTCAATTTTATGTTGTTACTATATTTTTTTGTCATTGAAGCACTCGTATATTAAAATAATTAGGTTAGAAATATTTTTAGTGTTGGTATGATGAGTTATATATGAACACCATATATATGTATTTTTGGGAACATTAAAACTCTAAAAATTCCATGTAGGTTAAGGAATGAGTTATATTGTAAATAAACAAGATGGACTAGCTTGAAAAGGATTTAGAGATAATGATGAGGTGTTATTTAATTCATAGTTTTATTGTATCTATATTATTTTTTTCATATAATTATGACATATATGATTGAACTTTATAGGTAATCACTTTTTATAATCTGTTGGAACATAAAAATGTGATCCATTCATATATATCAATATTATTTATATATCAATTGATTGGTTTTCATTTCCTTGGTATTGTATTCTAGGATATTGGGGGGATATTTTACCAAAAATATACTATTATTACCTTGGTTAATGTTTGAAGCATTTGTAATATTTGGAGGAGTTCTCATAAATTTTGACACATATGATTGGAACATATGTTCAATTTCAAATTAGGGATATTAAAAAATGGATCTAGATAACTCTCTTATTTATTTTTGTTAATTTTATTATTTTAGAGGAGGTAGAATGTGGTAATATCGACAGGTACTTTTACTAAACAATAACTATGTTTTTCGAGAGAACTATTATTGTGAATATGTAATATTTTATGATTTTAAAATGGGTCGGGTTATGAATTAGGTTTTATTATTGTTATTTCACTTTTCTTAATGTTGAAAGAATATATGTTTTAATGATTCATAGTATTCATATTGGTACACACGTCATGTTTATGCTTATGTTTTTTTGATAAATTAAATCATTGAAAAAACAAATAAAATATTTTTTTGAAATCCATTAATAATAGGGTTTTAATTAATTAAAAAATCAATATTAAAATAATCAGTGTTATCATGGATAATATATTTATTGTTAATAAAATAAATAAAACCTAATTTAAATTGAAATTTTTATAAATGGGATGTAATATTATTTTAGGTGAATGAAAAATGGAATTAGTTAATTATTACAACTGCAATGAAAAAATTAATGTTTTATTAAATAATTTATTGATTATATTTTTTATTAAACCCAATTATTAAAAGAATGATTATATTTTTCAGTTGATTGTGGTTTTAATTAAGATATATGTATACTGGAATTATCCTCATTCATAAAATGAATCTAATTTTCCTAGAACTGTATCTGGGTGGTTTAATTCATTTTTAAGACTGTATTGGAAAGGTATTATAAAATCTATATTGGTTTAGATTCTTATTAAATAGTTTAGTGTTATTGTTATGCAGTGTTCAAGTTCAACATAGCCTTATAAGGTAACATCATGCATTTATGTTTCCCTAGGTATATGGTTCAAAATAAATGAGGGTTTTTGTTTATATGGTTATTCTATTAACAGTTTACAAGTGAGTTATCAAACCTCATGATAATATATATAATCAAGGACTGATGGGATCATACTCATTATGATATGATATGAGTAGGTAATAAAATTTTAAAGGTTTTTACACTTATTTGATGGATTTTTTTATGAATCTTAAGGATGTGATTTAAAGATAAATAGTTCTATAGAGTGATTTAGACAAGATTTTTCCTGAATAATTGATAACTGAACATTAATTTTTGTAATGACACAAACCCATGTATCCCATCATCAGGGGCCACTTTATTACATTGGATCTATATATATGGAATAACATTCTAAAAGAATTAATAGAATAATATTCATTGAAAACTAGATATATAAATGATTCTCACAATACAATTTAAAACATTAAATACTGTGTAGATTTTCCTTGAGAACATCATAATTTACATGGGCATATCCTTACATATCAATGATAATACACATAATGGAATCCTAGGGAGAGGATGAATAAGAAAGTGGTTATCTTTAATTTCTTATAACGTATATGTATAACTTAATATATCATGACTAAATAGTGTATATTAAATATGAAAATTTATATAACTAAAGCATATTCCATTTTTTCAGCAACATCAACATTGTGAAAAATATTCAAGGAATAAGATATGATCATTTAATACAATATTAATAATCACATGGGATTGAATTTTATACATGGATATTCATAATAATCATGAATTTATATCTAGTCTCATAATGATGGAATTAATAATGATAGAAATAGTTAACATATCATCATGGTCTCAGTTACATACATATTATAAAGACGGGTAGAAAGGTGCTGAATACCCAAGAAGGATTGTCTAATGTGACATATCGATAGATTGAGGGGCTATAATAAGCCCCTCCCATCACATACTAATCCCAATGCATTCCTCAATTTAAATGAGTGAAAAATAATCCTATAAACATCCATAATAAAAAAACTAGTATTTGAAATGATAATAATTTTTCCAATCAATAAACATAATATAAAACAATATTATATAATATAGAGAATGGTATCAAAATAGTATATCCTGAGTCAAACTGATCGTAAAACATATGAAATAATAATAATTATGGTTTCATTAAAAATTATATCTAATGAAGTATATGATAAACTAGGATTTCTTCCATTGATAAATAAAAAATTATATGTATGTCTGATTTAAAAATTCTTGAGGAAAATATTCCTTGAATTTGAAATTTACTTTTTATAAAATAAAAAGTTCTAGAATATTAGAATTTGTTTAAAAACCTTGTAAAAATAAAAAGTATGAATTAAAATAATGACGATGTGTAATTTAATACATTTCATAGATGTTAAAATACATTCATTTCATACATTGGAAAAAAATTTAACAAGTACCTAGTATGAAAAAAGATTAGAATATTCCTAATAATTTTTTTTAATAAATTCATCATGGATAAAAATATATTTAATAAGTCATTTTAATGACGTCAAAAACATTTTCTAAAATATCATTATAAACCATGGATATAGAAGAAAAATTTATTTTCAACCAAAGATAAAAATAATGTGATATTTTTCTCATATAAGTTTCTCATTAGTTTTAGTCAATGAATATAGGAAAACGGTAAAATGAATTGGAAATTAATTGAATAATTTATGGGTGAAAAAGAACTTGAATTTCTTGGGAGATCTATCATAATATTTGATAACCATAAACATAATCATAAATAATCCTTAAATACAATGTTATTGTAAAATAAACCCTTATCAATTTTGTAGATTTTCAATTACGGCACCCAAATAATAGAATTAAATATTAAATACCATGAATCAAAGTTGTTCATGGTTTAAAAAATAAAATTGTAAGTAATTAACCACACAAAAGAAATAAGTGGTGAATATAGAATATATATTTCATAGATGTAAAAGTGAAAGGAGAAATGCTATCCTCAGTTAAGATTTCCTTCATACATGTTCAACACTCATATATAAAATATATAGATATTTCATAATTCATTTAAAATATATAATTATATATATAATAAAGGATATGTAGAACACATAAATACACTTCACAGTGAATCTCAACACTTACCTAGATGAAAATGGATTAGCATATTGTTCTAACACACTAATTGGGGTATGAGACTTTATCTCCCTTCAAGGGACACTATCTTCACCCATTATCCATCGTCTCTCACAAAGATTTTCTTCCCACCTTTACTCGGATCTCACATTTCACTAAAGTTCCCAATATTTTTTTATAGTATCCTACATATTTAAATCTCTTTATCAGAGTACAAGAAGAATTATTATTTTATTAAATTTATATTGATTGTGTGTTTCAAGAATCATCTATTATCTATTGATTCATTCAAAATATTTATTTTCAGATCATTGTCGTAACATGATTGATCTATAGTTGGAATTCATGGAAGCTAAAACAACATGATAAACATCTCATCAAAGGAATTAATAATTTAGTAATAGTATAGTTCTCTTATAATCTGAAATATATACATATTTTTCTTATTCACGTGACATTACAATTTATGTGTGAAGAATGATTCATTGAACTTGGCTATCTGGGTAAGATTTCAAGAACATCCACACCCTATCCAAAACCCCTCAATTGTGCATATATTGGGAATCCTTGTTTGTATATATCATTTCTATAAAAAAATTTCCCATTATATTATTAATCCCACTTCTCCAAAAATAATTGTTCAAATAGGTATGTCTAGAATTGCAATAGATTTGTTTGATTTTTTTATATGTGTTTTTTTAAAGAAAATCTGTTTTACTTATATCATGAGTGGATTTCTATTCTCCATGCATGAAAATAAGGAATGAAACGATTGTGTGTACGGTCCAGGGTATGAATGGATTTATAAAACATATAATTGGGAATAGTAATAGGGGTTTCAATTCTGTATTTTTATTTAAAGTATTTTGTTATATTGGGTGATTCATGTGGAAAATGTAGGAATTAAGAGGTTTTGTGAGTTAGATAACTTAGGGATGGAGAGTCAACATGGACTGGCCCTATATTGTGGATATCATATGATTACATTGTTTCAAAAATATTAGAAAGGTATTCTGGTCATCTATTAGGAGGCACAATGATGGCCTCTGGATCTGATGTTTTTGATGTCTTTGAAAAAATGAACCACAACATAATGGTTGAATCTGCAACAGGGCAAGTAGATTATCAATAGAATAATTCTCTAAGATTATTCAATTATGATGAATTTAAAGCTCACGGTGGATCTAAATATATTATGGTGTCTCATGAATAATTTAAGGGACAGAAAACCATAAATGGTTCTTGTAAATGAACCAGAGAGTGGGTAAATCTTACAAGAAATGTGAGGTTAAGAGGGACAAACCCCAAAATTTTGGTTATAAATTAGTTTGGGATCCTAGATCTTGAAAGATCACTACATTATATATGGGTTTCAATATAATAAAACATTTACACCGCTATTACAAGGAAGATACTATCAGATTATCACTATTTCTAGGGGACTAGAGCGGAGGATGAGTTTTCTAGCCACGTCATAGTGGAAGGTTTTGTTGAAGGGTAAATATGTGGTATTCACAGTCCTATGAGAAAAAACAAGAGGAATGAAAAAATTGATTCAAAGATATATATTGTCCCAAAGTGAATGAAAACTAATGTTTATATTTAAAAATTCATTTAGTAATTCTGTTGGAAATTATTTCTTCCCTAATGAATAATATTGTGGGTAGTGATCCCATGGCCCATGTTCAGGTACACAATGAGATTTAAATTACTCATAATGATAAATCGATGATGGATTGTGGTGAAGACAAGGAACCATATGTTGGTGATGATAAGATGGATGATCTAATATAGGAGAAGGTGGGACAAATGACTACAGTTCGAGCAGTAGGTGATGTGGTCTTAGAAGAAATGGAAGCATGGGGTCTAATAAATCATTACAATGAAGAGATGTCAGATAAGAAATTTGATTTCTAAAACACACATTAATTATATATTGTTGAGGGAATGAGTATAGTTAACCTCATTAGGAAACATTATTTTTAATCAATAAGAAAAATCACAGTTTTTTCATTTGGATTCAATGAGAGGAAAAATGGTTTAGAATAATTTGTCTAAGTATGGGACAAGATGAACTATAAATATAAAGATATCCACATGGATATCTCAGAGAAATAGGATCCTACATATCAATATTGTTATTATAGAGGCATGGAATATAATAAACAAAAAAATTACTTAAATAATTTAATTATTTACTTTGGTGTCGATGTATAACATATCTTTAACTGGAATTGTAACATCCAATGTATTTGTAGAATAATAAATTTTTATATATATTAATATTTATTAATAAGATTTTAATTTTAAATTAATAAGGACGCTTTTTATGATAGCATTCCCTACACAAAATATTGGTATCTCCAATATCTTACGTTGAAAACAACATTGACTTATACTGAAAAACAATAATATAATATTATTATTATTTTAAATAGTAGTTAATTCCATGTCATTTTTGTAACACCCCAAGATTTCATAGTGTGTTATTTCTTCAAAATAATTCAATAACTTGCACTACACGCAACACTGAGTTCAATTGCACCATGACTTACAAAAAAAATCCATTAAAAGAGGTCATGAATAGTATTAACTAAATTTTAAACTTTATATAATCCTTATAATTTTAGAATCCATATTATGAGTTTCTTAGTCATAATGCAAGAACAGATTCATTTTCAGTATTGCACTTTTATCAACTTTTGATAGTGAAACCTTTTTAAATACAATATTTTAAACTTTTTGACTAAATGGAGACATCAAAAAATTTAAAATGAAACATCCCAAGCTTCCATGGTACGCTTTCCTTTGAATAAAATAGTAGCGTGTGTTGTACGCAACTTCGAGTTCTAACACACTGTAACCAATCAAACTAGCTGTTATGAATAGTAATACCTACTTTTTGAAGTTATATATATTTTATATTTTAAAGTGGACTTCATTTTTGGATTCTTAATATCAAATTTAGCCTAAGGTGAAATTTTGGTACTTTTCGGATAACTTTCATATTTTGATGAATAGTGAAAATTACTAAATTTTAATTAAAAACAACTTTTTTAATCAAAATAATTAATAGTGATAAATTATAAATTTGAGTGGTTTTAAAGTATATTTAGAATATATTTTTACTATTTAATATAATTTTTGTCATTGGACATAATTTTACAATTAAACCGAACATAAACAAGTGTCAATCTTTTGATAGTTATTATCTCTTAAAAACACGCTTTTTGTTTTGACAGCGGGAATTAATTTTAAATTAATTTCTGCCACTTATGTGTTTTGAATTTAGGAAAATGGATTCCATATTTGGAATCAGGATGTTCAAATTGTGTAAATAGGTAACTTTTATTTTTAGACATTTTGAATAATTACTGCGGTAAATATTTTATTTACCATGGTTAAGGGTCAATCCGATAAATAAGGGTTAGAAAATAATATTATAATAATACTAAATTACCCTAAAACGTGTCTTAACCCTATTGGTTGATACATGGTCGACCATGGGCATCTTTTTGTCAATTTTGTGACCCCATGGATCAACTTGTAAGTGATAATGACACTTTATTTTAATTAAGTTAAAATGAATACAAAAATGACACAAGCATATATCCTTTAGAAAACCAATTGTTACATAGGGTTATATATGTTGGATTTTAGATTATAAATATTCATTAGAAAGATAAAAAGATTTCCTACATAATGATATTTTATTTATAATTTTTAGACATTAAATAATTTATTTTATTTATGACACAATGATGATGCAGTAATTACTATAATAGTGAAAAATTAAAATAATTGATATTATAAATACCCAAATAAATATAATATGAAACTTTTAATGAATTAAACTAATTTTATAGGATAATATGATATATTAGGATTTATTTAAAGGACTTTTTTCGAAGTAATCAATCTGTTATGAGTTTCAAAAAAATCAACTATTGAATAGTGTCAAAATTGACATAAAAGAGTTCTTAAAACAAATATTATATTATTAATTGATATTAAATTCTTAAAAATCTAACGTTCGGCCAAGAGACTTATTTCATGATAGGTTCATCATTAATGGACCACTTTTGGGTCGCTTGGATATATATAGTATGTTTATTAACCATATTATATAAAAATACAAAGAGACATTGTAAAAGTGAAACTAATTAACTTAGAGTTAATACTTAATGATAAGGTTAATATAAGTACCCAAACCTGTCTAAATTCTATTGTTTGAGTGGTTTTAGACCTATAACCACCTTAACATTTAAATAATCAACTTTGGAGCCATTAGAAATCGAATATGAATTTATTATAAATTAATATTTCTAGCTTTTCCAAAGGTGCCCCTCACCCCTCTTATAAAAGGGCACTCCTCCTTCTCATTTCTTCACACCTTAAAAGCCTTTTGGTTCGGCCAAACTCTGCCGAAATACTCTCCCAACATCCCTCAATACAACCTAGAGGCCTTAGTTTGATCAGAAAGCCAATTTAAGGAGCCCTTTTGATCAAATCAAAAGGAAGAACCCGAAGAAGAGGTAATGATTTCACCACCCTTTTCTAAGTTCCTTTCTTCTTCCACTTCCTCTTTATTTGTTCTTACCATTCTAAAATAATAACTCCAGTATCTTACATATACTGTGATGTTATTATAAATATGGTACAACCATATTCAGTATTCTATCCACCCTTTGAATAACATGTCACCATACGTTCGTACGTACGGCTTACCGTCTCCACGTCGTGGTGTAATTGTTATTCAATATAATATTATTTGGATTGGTATAATAATGATGTGTAACTCATGTAAATAATAAATATAACATGTTAATGATTCTGTATATATGATATACCATCCATTTATATATTATTTTAATATCAAAAGAATGATATTGTCGCTCGTGCGTACGTACGGACTACCGTCTCCACGAACGCGATGAGATTCATTCTCCATCGTATCCATTCAAGTATAATTATCATTTGATGATTTAAAAAATGATGTTTAAGGACTTGATATCATTCTGGATATGAATAATATACAACCTATCCTTTACATACATGTCTTACGTAACAAAACATACAAAAGAAAACAAGTAAGTTAACACACGAAACAACGATAATACTAAGATATTATTATCAAATCAATATTAAAAGATCATATATGATATCATATTAATGTATATGATTATTGTATAATTTAATAACAATTATTTCACCATTATACAGGAGGTTAACCTACCCCAACCAAGGAAAAGTACAAGGTAAGGGTTATTTCACAATCTCTTCATTATCCGAGGTTGTTTATAAGTAATAATCTACTGTGATCTCTTTATCATCAACATCCATGTTTCTTAAAAATGTATTTCAAAACATTTTTACTATTTACTAGAATATGAGTTAAAGTCATTTATACCCTTTTTGACTTTTGTAAGTGGTTTATAAAGTAATCTTTCCATCGTTTTCAAAACAAGGTCCTTTTTAACCTTTTCGACAGAATTAAGGTAAGAATGTTTTTTTTAACTTATACGGCGGGTGTGGCTATTTTCCGCCGTTATAAAATCTTCAAAGCTTCCTTTAAAATCTTATACGAATATTTTCAAATTAAATGTTTTATTTTATAATTATGTGACTTTTAAATGATTTAAAAAAAGATATATTTCTATCAAGTATATGAAAATCCAGTGCAAATGTATACGTATTTAACGCAAGCTCCAAAATGTTTTTAGAAAACCCGACTCTCGAGTGTGCTAGATAGGAAGGGATTGGAAGTGGACCCATCATGGCCTGTAATTAGTCGAGCAGTCTCAGAACTAGGTATTTTGTTTTCATAAGCTTGCATAATTTTTTCATAAAAACACTGGAGTATATTTGAGTAATTTTAAACGTAAGTATCTTCTAAAAAAATTGCATCGGTAGGTCTCATGAGACAAACTAGTGTCTTGGCACAAGGCCTTGACAAAATCTTATTTTTAGTCTTGGCACGAGGCCTTGGCTATGTGGTTATGATAGTCTGGCATTATGCATTCCAACATTATGAAAGTGGTTATTGATTTTTGCATGTGATTATTCGATTAGTAGAATATCCATGTGAATAAGTAAATGGAATTATTTCATTTTATTTATCCCATACCATGTTGAAAGTTCATGTTTGAAAGGCTTTTGTTTTAGTTATACATTACCTTAAAAGTTTATTCTTATTTATGAAAGTTTCCGCTATTTTGTTATCCTTACTGGGAATTTGAGCTCACCCCTTTTATATGTTTTATTTTTTCCAGGAAGTGAAGAAGTAAATTATGAATGACCTGCAGGGATATTATGTGGGGATATGAGTGTGGATTATGGAGACATTATGTTGTTGTAGTAGTTTTTCATTTTATGATGTAATGTAAAACCTATGAATATATCTAGTGTTTCCAAGGCTACTAAACCAATCGGTCTTTCGAGATTTGATCTTTCTTGTTATCATGCCAATGTTATGTAATAATGCACCGACTCTGGGTAACTAGGGTCGGGGCGTTACAGTTGGTATCAGAGGAAGTTTAGTACAAACCTTGGAAGCTAGATTTAGATAAACTCTGATTAGAGCACGTAGACCTAAGATGAACTTTGAGGATTAGTATAGAAGAACTTCCTAGAATTTTGGTATTGTAGGGATTTTGCGAGTTTTCCGATCAATACATCCCTGTCTGGATACGAGCAGGTAGAGGCGGCTCTGGCACAGATGTACCTAGGGGTAAAACCTGAAAACACCGCTTTGAGCAAGACTCGAACGGGAACTGGTGCACGACAACGGGCCTTACTGCACTCTTGGTTACGACACTCCCGGGGGATTTGCTTAGGATAACTCTCATTTTCTTTACAAATCATTTTGAAGGGATTATGAGTATATACATCCTCAAAGAAAACATTCTTATGATTATGGATTATATCCATAAATAGTTCAATTTATGTTAAGTGTTTTATAAGTATGGGATTATGTATTTTGATTCATAAACTGATCTAGTTTATGCCATTGTTTAGAAATGGTGCCCAGTAGAAGGAATGAGAACTCCAGAAATGCACATGATCCAAAGAGAAGGAAGGATCATATCTTTCATGGTCTTAAGCTAGAATTTATAAGAGAAATAGTCTCCCATGTATTATCATCATATGAAGAAATAATATCATGTGTTGATAAGATAAGTAAAGAGTTTACTGAGTCCTATGGCTTTGAAGGGAAGCAAGAGAAGAAAAGGATGGAAGAGAGAAAGATGGATAAAAGTAAGAGGGAAAAGAAGAATTTTCCCATATGTGGTAACTGTGGAAAGAAACACCCTGGAACTTGCCTGAAAGGAATGGGAGTTCGTTATAAGTGTGGAGGAAAAGGGCACAAAGTACGTGACTGCAAGGGTAAGAAAATGGTTTTAAATGTACAATGCTTCATTTGCAAGGAGTTTGGACACTACGCGAACCTATGTCCCAGTCATCAGACTATGCCGCAAATGATGCTATTGGTTAATAATCAAGTTATGATACTACCACAGATGAAGAGGAATGATTAGAGTTCTTATGTTGATTATGTCAATTGAGTGTTGTATCAACAATGTACTTGTTATAATAATTATGGAGTATATAAGGATTGTACTGCAGTACTATTTCTTTAAGGACTTGAGATTGTGTGGAACAAAGAAAAGTGACTCAATAGAAGGTTAAATTTTTGGAAAATATATGGTTGAGAGAATGATAAATCATAATATAGTTCTGATACTGAGGTAGTGATTTTGGAATAATATGTGATTATTTTGGATAAATTATATTGGATATTCTTGACTACCTTGGAACTGATTAATGATTTGTATATTCCATCATTGTTGGGGTTTAAAACATTTTTTGGATTAATGAAGTATATCCAGCATTCTATATGGAATAAGGGAACATGAATGTAATCAATAAGGAATATGTTAGTACATGATAAAGGTATTCATATGCTATTACAGGGTAAAAAGGATCTATATTATGTTTACCTTCCTTATAAATGTTGGACTGTGAGTTTGGACAGAAGTATTTTGGATAGTTCTAGTTTGGATTATTTTGGATTTCCATAAAAGGACAACCCGGAGGTCGGGCGGCAACCCGTCGCGTCCGGCAAGGCTGTGAGACTTGAACCCGCAACCGATGGGCGACAAGGGTGTATCACCTACCACTGGCCCAAGAGATGTCCTGGATTAAATAATGTAGTTTTTTTAAAAGATCTGGTAGATGAATTATAAATTCATTTATTTTGGAACCCTGTACGAATAGTATAAATATAATTTTTTTTACGTGTGAAAGATGAGTTTATGGTAGAAATTTATTAATGGACAAAACTCTAATTATAAAGTAAGTATATCTCCTTATGATCTTAGCCAATCTCATAAATAAATTCCTCAATATTAAGAAAAGCAACTTAGAACAAAAATGTTGTCCTAGATGGTACCTTAAATCATCACTAATTTATGGCTTTGGGATTGTTGGCCTTTTCATGGCCATGTTCTCTACCACTCTCCATCAGATAATTGATGGTTAGATTTCTCTTCCATATACATATTTTCCTACATGGAACCCTAGTATGTGTTATTTTCAGTAATCTTCATACTTTCCACTCTTTATTTTAAATAGAGGCCTCATTAATTCATTTTTCGATGTGGGATTTCAACTAAGATATTTTGAAACGTCAAAAATGTGTTATCCTAATACCCTATGTTTTGTTGAACCGATGGTATTTCAGATAATCATAGATTGATGAATTTAAGGACCTCAATTATACACTTGTTTGTGATTGATGACCTCAATCACTACCTATAAATATTTATGTTTTTCCTCCGATTATATGTCTCTAATTTCCACCAATGTTCTCCTAATCGAGATCATAATTTGGTGGTGACCCTTTGATTTCTCTTTTCCTCATATTAAGACTAAATTTTAGTAACCCAATTTCCGATGTGGGTTTTCCCACAAATATATTTTCTACTTTCAACCTTTTATTTTTGAAGAACAATTTCAAATTGCGAGGACGCAATTTATTGAAGGAGGGGAGAATGTAACACCCCAAGATTTCATAGTGTGTTATTTCATCAAAATAATTCAATAACTTGCACTACACGCAACACTGAGTTCAATTGCACCATGACATACAAAAAAAAAGCCATTAAAAGAGGTCATGAATAGTATTAACTAAATTTTAAACTTTATATAATCCTTATAATTTTAGAATCCATATTATGAGTTTCTTAGTCATAATGCAAGAACAGATTCATTTTCAGTATTTCACTTTTATCAACTTTTGATAGTGAAACCTTTTTAAATATAATATTTTAAACTTTTTGACTAAATGGATACATCAAAAAATTTAAAATGAAACATCCCAAGCTTCCATGGTACGCTTTCCTTTGAATAAAACAGTAGCGTGTGTTGTACGCAACTTCGAGTTCTAACACACCGTAACCAATCAAACTAGCTGTTATGAATAGTAATACCTACTTTTTGAATTTATATATATTTTATATTTTAAAATGGACTTCATTTTTGGATTCGGAATATCAAATTTAGCCTAAGGTGAAATTTTGGTACTTTTCGGATAACTTTCATATTTTGATGAATAGTGAAAATTACTAAATTTTAATTAAAAACAACTTTTTTAATCAAAATAATTAATAGGGATAAATTATGAATTTGAGTGGTTTTAAAGTATATTTAGAATATATTTTTACTATTTAATATAATTTTGGTCATTGGACATAATTTTACAATTAAACCGAACATAAACAAGTGTCAATCTTTTGATAGTTATTATCTCTCAAAAACACGCTTTTTGTTTTGACAGCGGGAATTAATTTTAAATTAATTTCTGCCACTTCTGTGTTTTGAATTTAGGAAAATGGATTCCATATTTGGAATCATGATGTTCAAATTGTGTAAATAGGTAACTTTTATTTTTAGACATTTTGAATAATTACTGCGGTAAATATTTTATTTACCATGGTTAAGGGTAATTCCGGTAAATAAGGGTTAAAAAATAATATTATAATAATACTAAATTACCCTAAAACGTGTCTTAACCCTATTGGTTGATACATGGTCGACCATGGCCATCTTTTTGTCAATTTTGGGACCCCATGGATCCACTTGTAAATGATAATGACACTTTATTTTAATTAAGTTAAAATGAATACAAAAATGACACAAGCATATATCTTTTAGAAACAAAATTGTTACATAGGGTTATATATGTTGGATTTTATATTATAAATATTCATTAGAAAGATAAAAAGATTTCCTACATAATGATATTTTATTTATAATTTTAGACATTAAATAATTTATTTTATTTATGACACAATGATGATGCAGTAATTACTATAATAGTGAAAAATTAAAATAATTGATATTATAAATACCCAAATAAATATAATATGAAACTTTCAATGAATTAAACTAATTTTCTAGGATAATATGATATATTTGGATTGATTTAATGGACTTTGTTCGAAGTAATCAATCTGTTATGAGTTTCAAAAAAATCAACTATTGAATAGTGTCAAAATTGACATAAAAGAGTTCTTAAAAAAAATATTATATTATTAATTGATATTAAATTCCTAAAAATCTAAGGTTCGGCCAAGAGACTTATTTCATGATAGGTTCATCATTAATGGACCACTTTTGGGTCTCTTGGATATATATAGTACGTTTATTAACCATATTATATAAAAATACAAAGAGACATTGTAAAAGTGAAACTAATTAACTTAGAGTTAATACTTAAAGATAAGGTTAATATAAGTACCCAAACCTGTCTAAATTCTATTGGTTGAGTGGTTTTCGACCTATCCCCACCTTAACATTTAAATAATCAACTTTGGAGCCATTAGAAACCGAATATGAATTTATTATAAATTAATATTTCTAGCTTTTCCAAAGGTGCCCCTCACCCCTCTTATAAAAGGGCACTCCTCCTTCTCATTTCTTCACACCTTAAAAGCCTTTTGGTTCGGCCAAACTCTGCCCAAATACTCTCCCAACATCCCTCACTACATCCTAGAGGCCTTAGTTTGATCAGAAATCCAACCTAAGGATCCCTTTTGATCAAATCAAAAGGAAGAACCCGAAGAAGAGGTAATGATTTCACCACCCTTTTCTATGTTCCTTTCTTCTTCCACTTCCTCTTCATTTGTTCTTACCATTATAAAATAATAACTCCAGTATCTTACATATACTGTGATGTTATTATAAATATGGTACAACCATATTCAGTATTCTATCCACCCTTTGAATAACATGTCACCATACGTGCGTACGTACGGCTTACCGTCTCCATGTCGTGGTGTAATTGTTACTCAATATAATATTATTTGGATGGGTATAATAATGATGTGTAACTCATGTAAATAATAAATATAACATGTTAATGATTCTGTATATATGATATACCATCCATTTATATATTATTTTAATATCAAAAGAATGATATTGTCGCTCGTGCGTACGTACGGACTACCGTCTCCACGAACGCGATGAGATTCATTCTCCATCGTATCCATTCAAGTATAATTATCATTTGATGATTTAAAAAATGATGTTTAAGGACTTGATATCATTATGGATATGAATAATATACAACCTATCTTTTACATACATGTCTTACGTAACAAAACATACAAAAGAAAACAAGTAAGTTAACACACGAAACAACGATAATACTAAGATATTATTATCAAATCAATATTAAAAGATCATATATGATATCATATTAATGTATATGATTATTGTATAATTTAATAACAATTATTTCACCATTATACAGGAGGTTAACCTACCCCAACCAAGGAAAAGTACAAGGTAAGGGTTATTTCACAATCTCTTCATTATCCGAGGTTGTTTATACGTAATAATCTACTGGGATCTCTTTATCATCAACATCCATGTTTCTTAAAAATGTATTTCAAAACATTTTTACTATTTACTAGAATATGAGTTAAAGTCATTTATACCCTTTTTGACTTTTATAAGTGGTTTATAAAGTAATATTTCCATCGTTTTCAAAACAAGGTCCTTTTTAACCTTTTCGACAGAATTAAGGTAAGAATGTTTTTTTAACTTATACGGCGGGTGTGGCTATTTTCCGCCGTTATAAAATCTTCAAAGCTTCCTTTACAATCTTATAAGAATATTTTCAAATTAAATGTTTTATTTTATAATTATGTGACTTTTAAATGATTTAAAAAAAAGATATATTTCTATCAAGTATATGAAAATCCAGTGCAAATGTATACGTATTTAACGCAAGCTCCAAAATGTTTTTAGAAAACCCGACTCTCGAGTGTGCTAGATAGGAAGGGATTGGGAGTGGACCCATCATGGCCTGTAATTATTCGAGCAGTCTCAGAACTAGGTATTTTGTTTTCATAAGCTTGCATAATTTTTTCATAAACACACTGGAGTATATTTGAGTAATTTTAAACGTAAGTTTCTTCTAAAAAAATTGCATCGGTAGGTCTCATGAGACAAACTAGTGTCTTGGCACAAGGCCTTGACAAAATATTATTTTTAGTCTTGGCACGAGGCCTTGGCTATGTGGTTATGATAGTCTGGCATTATGCATTCCAACATTATGAAAGTGGTTATTGATTTTTGCATGTGATTATTCGATTAGTAGAATATCCATGTGAATAAGTAAATGGAATTATTTCATTTTATTTATGCCATACCATGTTGAAAGTTCATGTTTGAAAGGCTTTTGTTTTAGTTATACATTGCCTTAAAAGTTTATTCTTATTTATGAAAGTTTCTGCTATTTTGTTATCCTTACTGGGCATTTGAGCTCACCCCTTTTATATGTTTTATTTTTCCCAAGAAGTGAAGAAGTAAATTATGAATGACCTGCAGGGATATTATGTGGGGATATGAGTGTGGATTATGGAGACATTATGTTGTTGTAGTAGTTTTTCATTTTATGATGTAATGTAAAACCTATGAATATATCTACTGTTTCTAAGGCTACTAAACCAATCGGTCTTTCGAGATTTGATCTTTCTTGTGATCATGCCAATGTTTTGTAATAATGCGCCGACTCTGGGTAACTAGGGTCGGGGCGTTACAATTTTATTAGCGGGAATGAACATAATTAATTATATTATGATTATACTAATTTTTAAATAAATATTCATTTATCCAATAAAAGATTTAGGCTTAATATAGGAATGAATCCAATTATAAGCATAAAATTCTCTAATATTTTTAAAAGGTAGTTTTACAGCATTTTGAAAAAGATCCCTTTTTAAATATAGTGTTTTTCACTTTTATATGTTATATATGACAAAATAAATTTCTTCTATAGAAGTAGGATTTCAAAATTTACTTTAGATAAAATTTTGGTAATTTTCTAATAATGTTCATTTTTTTAATGAATAGTGAAAAATACTACATTTTAAATCAAAACGGCCCTTTCATTTTATTTATTTATATATATAAATTTTCATTTTAATTGGTTTTAAATTGTAATTGGATTATGTTTTTATTTAATAATCTAATTTTGGTCGTTTTAAGTAATTATACATTTAAATTAGACATAAACACATTTCAATATTTTGATAGTTTATTCTTCTTAAAACCTCGCTTGTCGGTTTTTACAAAGATATTTAATTTTATGTTTCTTTTTGTAAATTTGTTGTTATTGATTTGGAAAAATGTATTAAATATGTGGAATTAAGAAGTCCAAATTGTGTAAATAAGGTCATTTTATTTTTTGACAATATGAATAGTATCTTAAGTAATTATTTTAATTTACCATGGTAAAAGGGTAAATCAAGAAAACAAGGTTAAAAAATATAATAATAATATAAAACTACCCCAACCCTTATCCAAATTTTTTTCGATGACATAGGTCTGACTATAGGAACCCTTAGTACAATTTTAGGACTCCATGAATCCACTTGGGTGTGATAGTGTACTTTTATAATTTTTAGTTTAAAGAAAAGGGAAATTTAACAAAAACATATATCTCCAAACTGAAACAATTTAGATATGGTTTATATAAATTATCTCTTTGAATATAAATATTAATTAGAAAATTAAAAATATTTCCTACATCAAGTTATTTTATTTATAATTTTTAATCATTAAATAAATAAATTTATATATGACATAATGATGTTGCAATGATCTCCTTATTAATGAAAGATTCCAATAAATGATATTTTAAATATTAAAATAAATGTATTTGAACATTTTTAATCAATTAAATAATTTTATGAATTCTTATGAAATAATTTATTTGAGTGAATTCATTTCTTTCAATGAAACATGTTTTTAAGTCTAAAATATATCAACAACAAAATACTATCAAAATTCATAGAAATTATGTTTTAAAACAAATTATATTTTATTAAATGATATGACAGTCCTAAAAATATAATATTCTAGAAAATGACTTATAAAAAATTAAAAAATTATCTAATTATCCCATATTGGTTCTTTTGGAATTTTATTGTAACTATAGTAACTATATATAATTAAAATACAAGAAGACATGGTAGGAGTTAATGTTTTTAATTATGGTTAAAGCTAAAATATAAGGTTGATTTTGTGACCTAAACTTGTATAAAACCTATTGTATGAGAGGATTTAGACCCATTAACATCTTATCCTCTAAATATATCACTTTTTATCTAGTAGTATTTCAAAATCAATTTATAATTAAATAATATTTCAAAACATTCTTAAAGTGCCCCCCCTTCTTCTTAAAAAAGGGCACCACCTCTTCCCACTTAATCACACCTATCAAGACCATTGGATAGTCCATATTTGGCTCAAATAATCTCCCAAAATCTATCCCTTCCTCCTATATACTTATTTGGAGCTGAAGGAAATTAAATAAATCTTTTTGTGTCAAATCTAAAGATGTTACCGAATTTAGAGGTAACATCTTTTCTCAAGATCCTTTCATTTATATTCATTCATCATTCCATATGATGTTATTCATCAATGATAACATAACTAACCCAGTTTATTAAATATAATAAAAAAATTTATGATATTTATTCAAACTACACTTATACACAATTCCATCTAATGGGTATAAACATTCTATTTCTATGTATGGTGAAAAACTCCCTCCCGAAATGGTGATTGTTCAATTTTCTCCTACCACCACTCCTGGCAGCCATTATGATAGAAATTTATTTAAATATGATATGTTTTTCATTTTTTTATATATTATTCAAAAAATTTGTAAAATTTACATCTATTTATTCTATAATGTGTAAATGAGATAATTTAATTTGAGGAAATGCAGACTACCGCCCCCACAAAGTGACATGACTCATTCATTCCGTACATGGAAAACATAAAGGATGTCATTAATTAAAATATGTAACATATATAACATAGATATAATAATGTAATATAACATACCTATGCATCATTTAGTTTTCATTCCTTTAATATGACAAGTAATCAATGTAGCATTAATGGATATGTATGACATATCTTCTCCATGAAAGGTGCATTTCATTTCTAATCACAAATTTTATAGACTATTATAAATACATATATACTAAATATATATGATATTTAAAATCATTAATATAATTATGGATATGATTTAATTTTTACACCATGGAAAATTTACATCAAACCAGGTTCATTATAGAATCTTGTATAGAATGTCGACAAAACGACCAGTGTGAACTTTAGTAATTACGGGATCATTATAAAAAGGTAATAAGTGATATAAAATTAAGTATAAAAAAGAATAAATGTATCAAAAAATTATAAAATAACATAATTTTATAATTCATGAAGAACAAGGAACATACGTGATGATTTGGACTCATGGTCGGGGAACTTCTTACCCCAATTTCCATTCTTTGGGTTAATCATATACCTCTTGATTATGTCATAATATGAATATGTTTGAAATAAATATTGATATACAATGTTTTATTTATAATTTATTTATCATTATTTATAGCGAATATACATAATCGATCTTTTTTATTAACATATATATCTTTGTAAGGGAATTTCTAAACTCAATTTCCACTAATTGGGTTTTATGCATACTTTGTTGATTATATTATGCCATGATTTTGTGGAGAATCGCTATTTATTTTTTTATGTTGTAATTAAAAATCCCTTTTTGGTGATATACTTTTTCTACTCCTACTCACCCTATTGATAAATTCTTATATATTTTTGGACGAACTTGGTAAGTGAAATCTTATATCAATCACATTTCATTGGGTAAAATATAAATGTCATAGGTTTTGTTTTTCCACGAAGTTTTTTGAATGAACTCAAATTGTTTTTAACCAAATATGAACTTATATTTGGTGTCTTTATATTTTTCACACATAATTATGTCATTGATTTATCCAAGATATAATGATATGATATTTTTAAGTGATTTCCACTCAATTTACAATCCATTGAAAATTATTTTTTGTTATGCACCAATTAACTTTTATAGGGTGTATATACTACAATTGGACAAATAATATCCTGATTCTACTAAATATAATGATATTAAATGTTTTGTAGGTTAATTTTTAATTATTTTTATTCATGTATTTTCTAATTTGGAAATGTAATCTCTAACTAAAACTACATTTTAATTTTTCAATTGATTTATTCCTCTAAATACTTCTCATCAATGTAAATGTTTCTAAAAAGGATTTAGGGATTTTTTTTATATTTACTCTAATTTTCAAAAATGACAATTAATTTAATAGTTTCAAACATTTAGGGGAAAAAATGATTTAAAAAATGATTTATTAAAATTTTTAAATGGTATTGTAACTGGATTGAATATTTCAATATCGTGGATTGATTTCTTGTGATTGATGACTGAAATATTTATAATTTCAATATTGTATGTGTTATGATTATTTAATGGTAATTGAAAAATTTATTAATGATTAAATGATAAAAAAATATGGGTGGTTCTATGATAAACCAAAAACGGGTGATCCCATGATAGATCCCTAATTCATTGGGTAATATGATGGAGGTAAATAACAATTTTTCTCCTAAGAGACTTGTGGAATATACTATTATTGGTATTCCAAACGTAACCATTCAGGTTAGCCTCTATTTATCTATGAATTACACAATTTAATTATGATTTGGATTCCACAAGTTACATTAATTTATTATAGTTTCTATAATGTTTTTTTGTAATCTTACGATTACATGATGAAAGTTAAGTAGTTAATGTTTTATGGGTGAAAAGTTTTATTTTCTTGAAATTTTTTAAATGCATTTAAATTATTCATGGACTAAGGGTTTTAATCATTATGTTATATTCCTTAGTATTCTTAGTATGCTCATTCCAATGTTTCAAAATTTTTTCCACATGGTATATGTAAGGATAAGATAATGGAAGAATTCACGCAGATTTTTATCATGAACATAATTATTTTTTAATTTAAGGTGCTTAATTATTTTGATAAAAATTTTATAGATTAGTAGTGTCTACATTGTAATTTTGGATATGTAATGTAATAGTTATGGCCTAATTCCATAAAACACTAAACAGTAAAAGAACCTCATACGGAATTAAAGTAAATTTATTTATTGATCTCAAGATTAAGTAATTTTTTAATGATGACGACTTATATTTGGTTTCAATGGAATGGTATATAAATCATTAGGGATTAGGTATTTTATTTAAACATATAGTAACACTATATTTATATTTTTGGTTAAATTCTTGTTTTATATGTTTTTTAGATTAAGGACATAAGTCATAAATGGAAGCAAGCGGATCTCAAACGATATTTTTACCTCTTCCAGATAACTAGCTTTCAAATAATTATTGCAATGTCATGTCCGGATGATTAAGAAAATTTTTATAACATACAACTCAAATGTAAGCAGTTTCCTGACATATCAAACAACTCTATCATACAACTATACCATTATGTATTATGGGTTGTATTTAATCAAATCATGTTTTCTCAATATTCTCATATTTTCATGAATGGTATATATTATGAAGAAATTTTCAAATATTTTAACAGATCTAAATATTTTGAATAATTTTATGATTTTGCAAAAGGTGTAGAAGAAGGAGAACCATGTACAATTGATTTATATTTACATTTAAAATATTGTCTTTAGGATCACATTTATGGTATTGTAAAAGGACCATTGATTTAAAGTTTCAACTCAAACTCGGCACAATTTATTTTTAAATAATATTTTATCAAATTTTTCGAAATTATACATCATACATGATTATTTTCTGAAACTATTTTTTTAACACCCCTATGACCGATGTTTTAAAAGCTGTATTTGCATAAATGGAAAAAATGGTTTTAAAGATTCTATAAATAATCTTTTCAATGCATGGACCTTATATCTAGTGAAAATTGAAGATAATGAAACAAGGTGGGTAAAATGATCAAGGTATGATGTTTTTTCTATTGAGAATAGTCTTATTTTACCACCAATAGTTGAAATAAAAAATTGTAAATTTCTTTAAGACTTCAGAAAGTAATTTGTTGAGGTATTTATGTGTTTGGGTGAAAATGAGAGGTATATAAAAAATTTAATGATAAAACATGTTCGGTTTATTTCATAGTTTTATAAAAGTGAAAACCTGAACGATGGGTGACAACAAGTCATGCCTGGAAAGGATTCCAGAATCGAACACACAATCGAAGGGAAATAAAGCTGCATAGCCTACCACTAGCCTATGTGATGTCCCCAGTTATTATTACATATTATTTTTTGATAAATTATTTTATAGATCAAGAATATGTTTATTTTTTGGAACTTATGTTTTATCAAATGGATATCCTTGTTATAAGAAAATGATTTTTTCATTAAGTGATAAATGTTATTTTGGAAGACGTTCGCTATTTTGGGAACACTATAAGCCTATGGAAAATATAATACTATGGGTTTTAATATAATGAGTAATGGTATAATTTTATATTGCATGAATCTATGTTTTTGTTGTGGACTGATAGAGATTTGGGTAATTTTTTAAATGATTAACCTATTATAGAGAAACGTAATTATGTGAATTATATTTTGGTATGAAAAATTTAGATTGGTTGATTTTATTAGGAGATAAATGTTATGATTTACTCTGGAAGACTACATGTACAATTCTTCTGAATTATGGGTTTCAATTTTAGATTGGATTTTTTGGAAGAATATTAAAGGAAATTGTTTGTAGGATAGTCTTTGATGATCTTTGGGTATTATTTGTTGAATTTTGGAGATTATGAGTTATATTTATTTTTATAAAGGATTATTCTTTTTGGTGGATTACATGATCTTTTACTAGTTGTTTTTGTTTTGGGTTAATGCTAAAGTCATAGGATATATATATTTTATTTTTTGTGGATGATAAGATTATCTAGAATTTTATTTTATCAATTCAAGTGTCCCCAATCTATCATGAATAATCATTTTTAGAGAAAATATGTGTTTGTGGTAGATATTTATTGAAGTATGAAAATATACATGATATGTATGTATGTTTCCTTATGTACTTATTATAAATAGTAAAATTACTATTCAACTTCATGAAAATGATAATAAAAGATAAATGTTTTCCATTTACTTTTCCATCTCTAAAATCAATGATCGTTTAACCCATCACATGTTTTTGTTTTTCTAGTTCTAACCTTCTATTTATCATTTTTTATATCGCTCTCCATCATATTATGACACTTAGTATTCCTTCCATATTTGTTTTTTTAATATAGAACCCTAGTATGTGTTATATCGGGTGAAATTGTTTACTTATATTTCATTATATAAATGTGGTAGTTTTATTGAACCCTTTTCTGATGTGGGATTTTTAATTATGCCAATGGTCTAAAATTTGAAATTATGAGCATGCAATTTTCAGAATAGGGAAATAATGTACCATCGAACGTATTTATCAAATAATTCTTTTTTATATAAATTAATATTTAATAATAAGATATGAATTTTACATTAAAGATAAAATTTGTTAGATATCATACCAAACACATGACAATTGGTTTCTCCAAAATATTATATTGCTCACAATGTTGAGTTATACTGAAAAATAATATAATAATAATTTTATTAATTTAATTTGTAGTTAATTACTAGTAATTATATTGGTGGAAATGAACCTAATTTACTATATTATTATTTTAAATATTTGATAATTTTTTTACATTTTTTCAAACAAAATTAGAGTCTTAAAATGAGAATGGATCAAATTTTAAGCCTAGAATACTCTAATATTTCAAAATGGTAGTTCTACAATCTTTTGATAGAGATCATTTTTAAATATAGTTTTTTTTAACTTTTATAAGTTTAATTTGAAAAAATAAACATATTCTATGGAATAGGGAAAAAAAATTTAAATTCGATAAATTTTCGGGGATTTTTGGATCAAGTTCATTTTTGTAATGGGTAGTTATAAATACTGCATTTTAATTTAAAACAGCTTTTCAACTAATTTTTTATAAATATTTTTTATTTTGTTAAAGGTTAATTGGATTAATTTTTTATCATTTAATATAATTTTGGTCATTGGAAGTAATTTCTCTTTTAAATTAGATATAAATATATATCTATCATCTGATAGTTCTTACTTCTTAAAAACCCGTTTTTTTTGACAATGAGAATTAACTTTAAATTAATTTTTAAAATTTACGTGTTTTGAATCTAGAAATATTGATTCTATATTTGGAATCAAATGTTTCATAAAATTAAATAATAACCTTTAATTTTTTTACATTATGAATAGTAACTTCAGTAATTTTTTTATCTACCGTGGTTAAAATGTAAATTACGTAAATAAGGGTAAAAAATAAATATTATAATAATATAAAACTACCCTAACATGTTTCATAATCTTATTTAATGACATATGGTTGACCATGGGAATACCTGGGTTGATTTTTGGACCCCATATATTCACTTTGTTTTGATAGTGACATTTTATATGTTTTAATTTAATGAAAAGGAAAATATATCATAAATAAATATATTCTAACTAAAAAATTTTTAATATGATTTATATATATAATATTTTCGAATATAAATTTAAATTAGAATTATAAAAATATTTCCTACATTATAGTATTTTATTTATGATTTTTTAGACATTAAATAGATATATTTATTTATAACACAATGATGGTGTAGTGATAATCTTATTAATAAAAGATTAAAATAGATGATATTATAAATATTAAAATAAAAGTAATTTGAATATTTTTTTGGCATAAACTAATATTTTTTATGATTATGAATTATTATCTTTGAGTTAATTAATTTTTTTATGAAATCATGTTTTTATGGCTACCAAAAATCAATTGATAAATAGTGTCAACTTTGAAATAAATGGGTTTTTAAAATAAAATCTATTTTATTAAATGATATAACAGTACTAGAAATATAATATTCGTCCAACTAATTTATATAATGTTAAAAAATTCATTAATGATCCACTTTTTTCTCTTTGTATTTTATAGTTACTATACTACCCATATTTTATTAAAAAACAAGAAGACATGGTAAGAGTGAATGTTTTTAACAATGGTTTATGCTAAAAGATAGGGTTACTTTTGAGATATAAAATTTTCTAAAGCTATTGGTTGGGATTATTTCGACCCACTATCATATTATCCTTTAAATATATCACATTATAACTAATATAATTCTATTATAAATTTGTAATAAAATAATATTTCAAGACTTTCCTAAAGTACCCCTACTCCATCTAATAAAACACCACAAACTTTACCAATTTAATAACACATTGCAAGACCCATAGATCATCCAAAATCTGCTAAAGTAATCACACAACATCCATCCATTACTAATACATGGCATATCCTAGGAATACTGAATTCAATAAATCCTTTAAGATCAAATCACGAGCAGTTGCCTGATTTAGAGGTAACGTCTTCTCTCAAGTACATTTATTTTATTTTACTACTTCTCTCCCTATGATTTTCTAATTATATAATTAAATAAAAAAACTAGTATCATAAATATACGTGAAAATTAATAAGATAAGTATTTGAGTTTCAATTACACACACCTCCATCTAATGAATATGCATATATTGTTTATTTCTACGAAAAACTACTTCCTCACGGAACGATGATTAAACAATTTTCTCCTACAACCTCTCATGGTTTCCATTTTGATGGAACTATTTTCATTCATGAAAAATATTATATTTCTTTTTTCCCTATTATTCTATAATTTTTATTTATAAAATACCTATATGATTTACATAATGTGTAAATATTATAATTTTATTTGACGAAGAGCGGACTACAGCCCCCTCAATGTGATAAGAATCATTAATGCGATACATGGAAAGTTAAAAAGATGTAATTAATGAAACTATGTAACTTATATAAAATCTATATTATAATGGAATTATAATATACATTTTAATAAATTAGTATTCATTCCTTAAATATGGAAAAGAAATGAAATTAGCGTTTATGTGTACGTACGTCCTACGGTATCTATGAACAGTACATTTGATTTCTTGTCTCCAAATGTTATGGTCTATTATAAATACATATATAATGGATATTTATGATATTTATATCATTAATATCATTTTTTATATGATTTAATTCTTACTAAATGGACAATTTACTTCAAAAAAAGTTCATTTTCGACTCAAGTGCCAAATACCTACAAAACGAACAATACGAACTTCAATAATTAAGTGATTATTATAACAAGGTAATAAGTAAAAATAAATATATAATAAAAAAATGTTTCTAAAATAAGTATAAATTATCTTATGTTTATTATTTAGGAATAATTGGGAATATATGTGATGATTTTGACTCAAGGTAAGGGAACTTCTTAACCTAATTTCCAATATTTCGGTCAATCTTAAACTTCTTGATTATGTTGTGCTGTGATTATGTGAGAAAAAAAATTATATACAATCATGTATTTATAGATGTTTATGTGTATTTATATTGAATACAAATAATTTATGTTGGGACCAAGTTGAATGGAGAAGGAAGTTAGAAGAGTTAGCCTTTGTAGAGTTTGGTATTTTGTTGTCAAAGAAGATAAATAAATTCACTTTGTATAAGGACAAAAAACTAGATGATGCTTTGATGATTTTTATTTCACAAATATCATAAGTTATGAGAACTTGTGACGCAATCCTTATAAAGGAAATAGGGATAAATGATGATGCAAATCATATACAGTTTTGATTGGTAGGAATGATGTTGTGGGAAGATGGGATGTTTCAGTACTTCCCATTGCAACTATGACGATGCTAAAGCTGATCTATCAAAGGATACATATCAAAATAGTGGAACTCGTGATAAAATAGGAATAATGGTTATGGGAAGTAGTGAAGATAGAAATAACAAAGTAATGGACAATCTGGGGGCAGTATAAAAGCACAGTTTAATGATTTGCATGCAAGGCATGATTCAAGGTCAGAACATCAAAAAATGACAAAGGCATGGAGTGTGTGGAAATTTAGGCAAGTTGCGCGCAAAAATAAAGTGGTGCATGCAATATATGCGGGTTACGCAAAATATTTGTGGGAGTCATGAAATTTCAGTGGGATGCACGGAAAAATGAAGGCTGTGCGAAATATTAGAGGAATGTGCGAAATATTGGATCATTGCACGAAATACGATGTCACGTGAAATGTTGGATTTGCGCGCAATATAGAACACAGTGTGGAATTTTACGTGCTATTGGTGATTCATGCTTAGAAGGATGAAAAATGGCAAAGTCATGAGGTGCACGAAATATTGAAGCATGGCGCGATATATGATGTTGCAAAAAAGAGTTTTTACGTGCATGAAAGTGGTTTTACGCGCGGATTTGTGTTTTTCTCGTGGGATCAAAAATGCCTATAAATATGAGGCTAACCCTTCTCATTTATTAATGATCGACACTTAGAATAAATCCCGAGCTCTGGTGTGCATAAATTATACACTAAGTGAGTTGTGCGAAAAAAATGATGTTTGCGCGAATAGAGGATAGCTGCACGAAAAAATAGAGATGTTGCGCAAAAAGAGAAAAAGTTTCATGAAAAAGGAAAGTTGGGTGAAAAAGTTGTTCATGCCAAAAGAGAATTTTTACACTCAAGACACTTGAATAGCGCACAAGATATCCTATAGTCTGCGTGGAAAATTTTGGGTCTTCACACATATTCAATTGGGCATACGGAAGTTCTTACCATCTTCTAGGTACGAAAGTGAAGATCTGAACTTTAGAGAATACATCTGTTCAATTATAAAGAAGCATTGAAATACTGTAATTCCCTATTTGTGCTAAAAGGGTGCACACGCCCATGCGAATTGTTTTCCAAGTGCAACATGAGTGTAAGTGTATATCTTACTCTTTGTATTCCATATAAAAGTATTGTTCTCTAGTGGATTGTGTGGTACTGGATTATTTCTGTACCATACCAAGGACGTAGCTACTCTTGTTGAGAAGTGAACCTTGTAAATCATGTGTTCATATGGTTGTGTGTGTTTAGTAGAGAAGAAAATCATTAATAGGAGGTGATGGTTGTTTAAATTAGAAGGAAACATAAAAAGAATAAGATATCACTAATTCACCCCTACCCCTCTCAGTGATACTTGGATCCTGACTGGAAACTTCAATTTATCTATTTTCTAAACCCAATTTCCATTATTTGGGTTAATCTTCAACTATTGTTTATGTCTTTCTATGATTATGTGAGAATTTTTTTTTGATATTCTATCATGTATTTATACTTATTTTTTGTGTATTTATTGTGAATACACATAATTTATCTATTTTATTTTGAAAATTATCTTTTTATGGTAATTGTGAAACTCAATTTTAACTCATTGGGATTTATAGACACTTCATTGATTTTATTATGCAAATTTTATTCATGGAATCATTATTAATTTATTTATATGATAATATAAACATCCCTATGTGTTTATTTACTGTTGATACACAATATAACCCCATTGATATATTCTTACATCATTTATATGAACATTTTAGGGGTAATCTTAACTCAATCTCATTTTATTGAGTAAAATATCAATATAAGTTTTTTTGTTTTTCCATGAATATATGTGAATGACCAATGATTGTTTTAAACTAAATGTACAATTATATTTGGTGTCTTTATATTTTTCCTACATAATTAGGTCATTTCTTTATCCTTAAAAAAGGATAACATAATTGTAAGGGATTTTGTATCAATTTGAATACCATTGATACTTATAATTTTTTGGAACCAATTCGCTTTTATAAGGTGTATATACTTCCCTTTGAAATATTATATCTTTTATTTTTTTCTCATCATATTATATGTTTTTAACGTATTTATTATTTATTTATATTCATGTTTTCCCATGTGGTAAGGGAATATTTATCTATAACATCATTTTAAATTTTATAACTATTTATTCTTCAAAATAACTCACAAAAATGTCAATGTTTTCAAAATTGTTTTAAGGATTTATTTATATGGACATTAATGTTATAAATTATAATTCCATCAATTTTTTTAATTATTATGGGTCTATTTGATTCATAAATATCTTTATTAAATGTTTTAAATATTTTTGGAACGAGATCGAATATTTCAATATCTTGAATTTATTTTTGGTGATTGATGAGTGAAATGTGGATAATTTCAATCTTTTATGTGTTTAGATTATGTAATGGAACTTCTACATTTTACGTGTGGTTATGTGATAAAACGAATATGGGTGGTTCATTGATAACACTATGGTATGTTAACCCATGAAAGCTCTCCAATGCATTGGAAAACTTGATTGTGGTAAAAAAAGTATCTCATAAGAGATTTATGTAATATACCATGATGGGTATTCCAAATGTTACCCTGAAGTGTTCTCCCTATGTTGCTATGAAAGATAAAATGTAAGTATGAAATAAATGATATAAGTTACCTTTATGTATTATAATTTCTAATAATTTATCTAGTAAAACTAATATTAGGTGATGTAACCTATGTTGAATTTGTTTTATGGGTGAAAAGTATGATTTTGTGAAAATTTATTCATGGGTTAAAATATTCATGGACCAATGGTTATATTCCTTATTTTATATTCCTTACTGATCTTTTTATGCCCATCCGTATTTTTGAAATGTTTTTCATAGGGTATAATAAAGAATACGAGAATGGAATAATTCAAGATTATTTTTATCAAGAATACAGTTCTTATTTTATTTAAATAGATTTATTATTCTTAAAAAAATTAGATATAGTAGAAGTGTCTAATTTTTAATTTTTGAAATGTACTATAATAGTTATGGCCTAATTATCCAAAACACTGAACCTGAAAAGATCCTTAATATGAATTAATGTTAAATTATCTACTGATCTCAATATTAAATAATGTTTAATGGTTGGGTCCTTATAGGAATGGTTTAAAACTTATTTTCAATAAATGTTCATAGAATAATATAAGGTTTATTTTAAGTAATATGTGTCCTGGTTTAGTTGTTTTAATGATTATTCATTGATTATGGTGAAATAAAATGCAAAATAATTCCATGATATAAATATCGTAAATATTTATTATATAAGTATTTATTATTTTCTATAATTTATTTAGATAGAAAAATCAGTTACACCATTCTTGGAGCAGGTAGGCTATACATACGCATGAAAACTATTTTAATTTTTTTGATTTATGAAAAGAAAGAATGGTAAATATTAATGTCCCTTTACTGATTATATTTTATACACAAAATATAATATATAATAATTAAATATAATAATATTAAAATCCATTTAAAAAATTAAAAACATTTCTTATCGCTTTGTGAAGGCGGTACAGAAAACGTAAGAATAAGCGGTGTAATCATATTTAGAGGAAGAGAAGGTGAAATAGTAGATGTCATATTATAATTACAAAAGTATAATTATTTTATTAAATTATTATATATATAATTTAAATCCACAATTACATAAAACCTTGATAGGAGGTACTATAAAATTATTTACATTGGTTCATGTGGTTTTAGTGTTCTGTACTCATAATAGAGGGTTCTGTTTCCCATTTGATGAAAGAGGAGATGAATATAGATAACTCAATTATCATGAAAATATATTAGTATATAGAATATAATATTTTTGTTATTTTATATTTTTTGGATAATATTTGAAGTAGTTATATGATGAAATAAAATGAAGATGCATGGTATTGAAATACACCATTTCATTGGGGGACCTCTTTACGTGTATAACTAAAGCCTTTAGAAACGTTTTTATTCTCAAACTATGGAATATATATCATGTGGAGGGATGTAATTAGTTTATTTACTTATGGATTGACTAAAGAAAATGTATCTTTATATATAAAGTGGAGAGAATATGTATTTTCCTTTTATATGTGTGGGTGGGAACCCCCTTGGAAATTACTTGGAATGTTCCCAAAACAATACAAAATATTATTTTCATTAACATGAAAACAATCTTCCAAATGATCTGATACTAAAATGTGTTATAGAATAAGGCCAAAAAACTTGTACTCAATAGTATTTTTACATGTTTATTATAAAAAATACACTTATTGTTTAGTTTAACCCCTAAGTAAAAAAATTTATAACCATAAGCATGGTAATTAATTTTCACTATTTTTAATATTCTTAATAACAAAAAATTAATTGGACCAAGTCACATTGTACTAACTATTACTATTAAAAATATGGAATATATTTTTTGAAATTAAATCTATATAAGTGGATTTATTAAATTTAAAATTTAACCCACGAACATGATGAAAAGTGGGTATCCAAAGAAAAGCTTCCTTGAGTATAAAAAGTTTTTCTATCAAAAGTGAACATATAATTGATTGTAATGATAATTATTGAATTTAAAATAATATTAGTAAACTAAGTTTACATTAATAAAATCTACATAGTAAATAATTTAACTAATATGGCTGTTTTGAATAAAAATAAGTACATTAATTATTCATAAAAAATTTATTCTTTTCATAAAAATATAAAAAATGAGCTCTAAAGTAATTTTATATTGATAATTTAAAAAACGAGTTGATTTGTTTCAAATAATTTCTATAAAAGTTAAAAAATGTTAATATTATTATACAAAACACATTGAAACTATTTTATTAGAAAAAATAATTTCTTAGAAGACCATTTATTTTTCCTTCAAATTTTATATACTATATTTATAATAAAACAATAAAAAATAAATTTATTAACACATCTGTAAAAAATTATAGTTTTATAATTTAGTTAAATATATTAATAACTGATAATTTAAGTACTGGATTATAATTGAATAATATTTTTATAATAAATTAAACTTGGTGTTCATATATCTCATGATATCGAAGAGATTGAATTTACAAATTTTGTACAACTACTGAAGAGGCATACACGCAAAGTAGAAAATAATGATAAACCTGATTGCCAAAATAGATTTCATTTATTTAAAAAGACATATATCATAAATTTATTGGGTGTTCAATTATTTCATCCCACAAAAAAATTCATATATCAAATTTATAGAATTTCACCTCATAAAATTGTACTGGTAGTTCTTTATGAAAACGTCTTCAGGTTTACACTACACCACTTATTTCATAGGATTTTTCAAAAAAACTTTTACCAACTGATTCATCCTATTCCTCAACATAGGTTACCCAGTGTCTAGTAACTATATAGGTTCTTTACTATAAAATAGATCATGTTCCAATAACATTTCATCATAGGTGATCACAAGCATTGGTTTTCGAATTTAATTAATAAATAACGATATATGGAATATGCCAAGTACATTAGAGAGGCTTGGTGACATTACCAAAGGGTGAGGCATGGCCCCAATTCTTTCTAGGAATACTAAATGACTGATTTACCCTGTTCTTAGTTTCCCATTCTTACCAAACATTACGAAACCCTTCCACGTAGATATATTGGATAAAATTTAATCTCCCACTTAAAACATCAAAGCGTTCCTACTATTATCGTCATTTCACTTTTTTCCTTATTTATGTTTATTTAACCTGAGTTTTAATTTTATTTACCTTTATCATTGTCACCACCACATGTTCATGCCCTATAAGATAACATTCACCAACTTCATCCCAATAAGTTATATAATGAAACATATTAATATATAATTCATCATATGAAAATATTTTAATATTATAATATATATATTTTTATAAGAATACTCTATAAATGATTAATATTAATCTAATATACCAATAATGTTTTAGATTTAATTACCTAAACATGTCATATACTATTTGAATAGTCCATTAATATTATCCATTGTTTTTAGGATGACAATAAGTGCATAATTGAACCACAATATTAAGAAGCTTCTGAATACTATTCCAGAAAATGGTTCCAAACCAGAGATCATGATAACACACAGTATCTGAGCTATTACATTGTAAAATTTAAATAATATATAGTTTTTCAAGGCACAAATGTTTTTAATCTTCTCATATGTTGAGGAAATTTTGTTTTCTATTGAGGTTATCAACTTTAGCCAATACTTCATTATTTTCTCATGATTTATTTGTAATATTGTGACGAATCCATTGTAATGTCATTCTATTTACACATACGAATAAAGATAGGTTTAATAAATCATCATGGATGATTCCCTAATTCATTCACCTACTCGAAAAAAAAATCATGTCTGATAATCATTGATTCCCCACATCATATTTTCCCATAAAAAATATTCCATAAAATATCAATATATTTTTATTCTACCATGCTTTATAGATAAATTGGAACAATGAGTATCATCCAACATTTGCATTTTATACTTAGGAATAGATGGAACATATCTAATCTTTCCAAATTTTTATTCACAATCTTTATATATGATATCTAAAAATTTTATTATCATAAAAATATGTAATATTTTTTGAATTTTATCATCATCATATTGAGAACATTTTAACTTTTATTAAAAAGATGGATTGGAAATATTTTTAAAAAATGTTAATGGTTCTCCTTCATTAATCATTCCTAGATATTACTTTACTATATCCATGATCATATGATCCTTTTCAATCCATATATTGGTTCGGACTCTATGATCTTTCAAATCAATTCATCTCCTACATCATTTTCATTCTCTAGGTCACAATTTATTGAGAAATCACTGTCCTTGAATATCCCAATCAATCATATTTTACTCATATTGTGGTATTTATATGAAAATATATATTTACAACTCTTTGGATATGTATAAATCTACAACATTTTAATAGATAAATAATGTCTCCATATCCTTAAAAATGATTACGGCTCCCAAATAAAAATCATTGGTTTCATAGTATATTTCATGAATCATTAGGTGTCTAGATTCATAGGAAATAACATTAAAATTCATCATATGGAAACAACCATGTCCCCTATTTTATTCGTCATTATCAATCAAAATTAAATTAATTTGTGATAATAGAGTAAAAAACAAAGCATTCACCAATCACATTTTCTATTCTTCAAAAGATTATTCACATTAATCTATCTAAATATACTCACCCCCATAGTGAGTAATCTTGGCTAAAGGGTTATCCTATCAAAAAACATTTTGAGGCAACCCACTAATAGGAACATATGAAATCAATTAAACTATGTACCTAGGAAATGTTCATTTGTGTAAGACATTATTTGACTACCATTGTGTTCATAAGATCAATTGAGATTCCATCCTTAGAGACAGTATTCCAATAAAATGAATTATTATGAAACCAGAATTCACACTTTTTAAATTTCCTATATGACACTATTACAACAAGAGTCTCTAGAATGATCCTCATGTTATTCTTATTTTCCAAATAGAAAATATAGTGAACCATGAAATTGTCAATGATAACCATAACCAAATTAATAATATTCACCATAAATATTATACTCGTTATATCCTTGATGATAACAGGTTAATTTGTCAATAAAAATTTCATTGTTGTGAAATCAGAATGTACATACCTTTTTTTAAATGATATCTTTTAAATAACATCCATTTCTACTCATAATTGATGATGCCTAGCGTATAGGTCAGTCATTGAGAAATATTAAATTTCATGAATTTGATCCACTAAGTCATCAATGTGATTTATATGATATTGGTAATTTATCATAACATAATTTATTTCCCTATAATAAATAAACAACCTCATAGATTCATATTTCTTCTTAATGAAAATAAAAGGGATACCCAAGGTGAAAGAGTATGGAATATAAATCCTTTATGACATAATTACTCTATTTGTTCCATCAAAACCACTAATTCCTAGTGTCCATTATATATATATTATATGACATTAGATTAGAAATGAGGATTAAATCAATAGAAAACTCAAGTCCCTTCTCAATTGATTATTATATTAATCCCCTAGTAAATCCATAAATATATGTTGGTAAAATAGATCTTTCTCAAATTTTATGATTTATTTTATCATTATTAGATTATGACTTTTATTCATTCCAAAAATGTTCATTAATAATATAAACCATGTGATTATCCAGATATGTCTTGGATGGTGAATTTTGCCCTCAAAAGAAAAATAATTCCACATAATCTTCACAAAGCATAATTTCATTCTATTTGTAATAAATTGTTTCACCCTATTTTCTTAAACATTTAATAAAATGGTTTATATTTAAATCAACCCACTGTATAGTAATTATGTTATTAATTAGGGATACTTATGTGACATAATTTGAACTGACTACCAATCCCTTGTAGTAGTGAGAGTTCTACTTAGATTCATTACTCTTAACTCCCTTATTATAGTGTTTTAAATGTATCTAATCCTATTTTGAATATTGGAATATATAAAGTAGTTTCAAGATCCAGAATCAAATAAATAATTAGTTAAATGTTATTATATGATTAATTTAACTACGAGCACATCATTATTATTACAAAAAAAGCTATTTTGATCATATAGACATGTAAATGATCCTTTTTCATTTTATATGGAAATTCCCCGGCCGCATGGGAAATTCATTTTTACATTTCCCAATATACATATAGTTTAATAATTTCACATTGGAAACATATTTATTTCCTAGGGAATCATGATAATTGTGTACCATCTTTTTACACTTATAGAAAACTCTCATCCCCAACAACCATGTTCCATGGTGGCCATTTCATTATTTATTAAAATATATAAATTACCCCGGCTCGATCTTCCAAATTATTGTATTTCATTTTATAGATTATTAAGAAATCATCTTCTTATCCAGCATATCGTTGAATTTATAAGACATAGAGGATTATTTCTCTAACCTGATATCGCATGATACTATGTCCTCATATAAAAAGATATTTTATGATATTATTTACCATCTAAATATAATACAAATATCACCAAATAAGTAGTTAATATTACACTTTGTAAAATATACATAGACCAAATAATGAATTTTATACTTTAAATATTGTTTCATACCAACAAAAGTTTTCCTCTTCCTTTTTATCAGACTCAAGAATTGTCTCTCATGATCTACTCACTGTTCAGAAGGAGAATAATTTTCCTAGAAGTGTATCTTACAATAATTCCACACAATGATATATATTTTTTATTAATCATTATTTTTTTGAATCAATGACTTTCCTTAATTCAAAGACCCTGAGAAATGAGAAACATCCCTGACAACCTAATGAATTTTATTATATTTAAAAGTGATAAATATCATCTATGAGGAACATTTTTATTTTTGAGAAACAATGGATTTATCATCCCATTTAATGACAGAAGTGATTGATGCATCAATTTTTCTAAACTATTTTCACCACATTATGTATGAGAAGGTTCCTTCATATGAGAAATATTATTTTTCATAACATTAGTCGTCCTCCAAAATTCATTTATAATTTGTTTAATTCCAACTACATCTCCAAATCTAGATTCATTATCTTTCCTAGGATGGAAATCCCTATAAGGATTACATGAATTAGAATATTTCCCATTAATTATGTTAGGTTCAATTTGTAATTAATGGTATAAAATATATTACATCAAAAACGTATGAATCATAATAAAAATTTTAATTCCTAGTGAAACAGTAATCATAAATAAAAAATTTATGTATATATAATATGAAAATCCAAAACAAGGTATATTTGGGAGAATTCTCAAGTCATAAAAATAATTTCAAATATTTAATAATGATTTTTAATAAAAATTTAAATTAGTCTATGAATATCCTCCAATGAGTTTCAAAATAGGTGTGTAGTATGTCATGGTCTCATACACCGACTGAGGATCAAGTCAGTTCACAATGCACCCTTTTTAGAGTTATTACCCCTAGTTATAATAGTTCAAGAGCCACATCCACTTGTTGTATCTAGGAAAAGATGTATTACTAAGATATATACACAATATGAAACACAGAAAAACATCATGAAGTATTACTATAAATAAAATTATCATCAAAATTAGTAATATGGTGATATTTATCATTAAATTTTCACTAGATATCATGAATCAAATCTTAATGGACCGAATATATTAATAACCTTGGAAATATATATATATAAATTATTCTCACACTAAAATTTAAAATATAAAATATAGAATAATATTTATATTGAGAAAAATATAATTCCATGAATTATATCCTCTTTTGTTTGAAAAAATTCACTTCCCTAAAACTAAGGAAATAAGAAATAAGAAATTTTTTAGAACAAATTATTATAAATATTATAAATTATAAGGAATCTATCATGAATAAATTTGGAATACATGATATAGAAATTTAAATAACTATTAAATATTATATTTAATCATTAACATAAATATGATGAATAATATCGCATGAATAAATGATGATAAAATAATTCCATATAAATAATTACATTATTTTTAACATATCCATATATATTATAACAAATATATTCACATTAATATCAATAAATAACTACCAATAATGGAACTCATTATTTTTAACTACGTAACCATACCATCATGGCCTTATGTTATGAAATCATTCAAAAGTTGGATAATCCCTGGTCGGAATACCAAGATAGATTTTCTCATTAGACCTATCATTGAATCAAGAGAATACATTAGGCCATTATGAACATTTACTAAGTCCAATTAATTTCTCATATAAATGGGGATAAATAAAATCATGTAAACATTCATATTTTAAATCAACATATTAAATGTTAATAATTTCCTTGATTAATAAACATAATCATAAACCATCAAGAGTAATAATTATAATGGTTTTAAAATCATACATCCCCTGTCAAAATAATCATAAACCATACCGGGAAATGATAGGGATAGTATTATTATGACATATTCCCAATGGTGTATTTTTAAAATTATTTTTTCATTGATTAATAGAAATACCAAAAAAATCAATTAAAAATATTCTTGACAAAAATATATTTTTACATTTTAAAATATATTTTAATAATCTAAAAAATTAAAAAATATTTTGAAGAATTTTTTATTTAAAAATAAAATTGTAAACATTCAATGGATCTTTTAAATAAATCACAACAACTAATTCCATACATTTTGTGTAATTAAAAAATTTATTTTCACATAGATGTAAAAAGGATAAAAATTACGTTGTTCTAGAAATATAAATATGATTCCTTTGAAATTGTTTTTCAAGATGAAAACATGATTAAAAATGTGCATAATATATAATTTTGAAAATGTAAACAAAATTATAAATATTTTTTTATACATAATTAATGAAAAAATGGATTCTCGATTGAAGAGATAAATAAAAATTTTGTTATTAAAAACGATCTCATAATAATTTTAAGTAATAATGAGTGGAAAATGGTACTATTATTTCATAAGATTATGAATAAATATAGTAAAATAAAATTAATGACCTTATTTAGAGATAGTTTATATTATTTCAGAATTGAAAACATAATCATAAATAATCATGAAAATTACTGAGATTGTAAAATAAACCCTTACTACTTGAGTAACTATTGAATTATATCCCCCATAAGAAAAAGTGAAATATTAAATACCAATAAGGAAATGATATTCATGCTATATCAAATTAATAGGTACGTATATACATCACACTGAATAATTAAGTGCTGAATATGGAATATGTCTCATGGATGTAAAATTGAGAAGAGAAACCCATACCTTAAGAGGGATTTCCTTCGTAGATTTTTGAACCGCTTATATAATAAACATTGATTTATAATACATATATTAAAAACTAATAATTATATATATTATATAATAATTGAGTAAATTATTATTATTTATCACCTATTTATTAACATTCTCTTGTAAAAATAATTAATTTAGGTAATAACTTCAATTATTTTAATATATGTCTTGGTTCAGTTTTTTGGTCCACACACTGTTCATTCTTCAACCATATCAATAATAATAACCAGAATATAAATATAATATATATATATGTTCATTAAATAAGTATTTATCATATTCTATAAAATTTAAATATTGAAAAATGAGTTACACCGATTATGGAGACGGTAGGCCGTATGTATGCATGAAAGTTATATTCATTAATTTCATAGATGGTTGGAGATAAAGGTAAATATTAATTCAACATTATGAAATAATTTTATATAATAAATACTATTCAAATAAATTAAATACATTAATATTAAAATCCATTTAAAAATTAAATGAAAAACAAATATAATTGATTCATTGTGGGGGTAGTCCAAACGTATTCACAAGCAATGTTATTGATTTTCAATGGATTAGAAGATAAAAATTTAGAATTGATATTATAATTATAGATGAATAATTATAATATAAATAATATTTATATATATATTTATATATATATTATTTAAATCCATAAATACATCTACTTGTGAGAGGCAATGATGGAAAAATAATAACATCATTTCACGATGTGATTCTTCATCATAAACATGAATGCTGATTTTTTCCAATTTTATAAAGGATGAGCTGAATATAGGTTATTCCATTAACATAATAGTGTATCAGTACATATAAGATATCCATGTTTTTAATTCATCATATTTGGATAATATTTTTTTTATTTGGGGGATGAAATAAAATAATGATGCATTTTTACTAACTATACCTCTTCTTCATAGGAATTCTTTCAGTATATAATAAAAGCCGTTTTAAATTCATTTTATGATCAATAATGATAATCTTGATAATTATTTTATATTAAATTATTCAATTTGAAAATTTATTTTCAAAAAAGGGGTCTCAAATTATAAAGAGGATAGGAGTGGGGGTGTCCTTTTATAAGTGGTTGACGGGACCAACTTATAAGTTACATGGAAATTTCCTAAATGAATATAAAATATTAAAGAAATTACCAAGAAAAATTCTCCCAAATTAACATATATTTTATGTTTGGGTATGATAATGTATAAATATTTCCATAAAATAAGTTTTTTAAAATTTTAATTTGAAAATATACACTTATCCTTTTTCTAACCAGCCCTTCTATATATATTTTAAAATTAATAGCGGTAATCAATTTTTAGTTTTTTCACAACTCGTTATGGAAAAATAATGAATATTTTATTAACTATTATTAGTTATTCTGATTCTATATATTTATTCCATTTTTTCAAATTCAAATGTCCAGTGTGGTAATTTTAATTTTAATTCAATTACTAATATGTGATGAAAATGCAGGTTTCGGAAGAAATATTTCCTTAATTAAAAAATGATCATATATAAATATTAAAAATATAATTGATTCAAATTAACAAAATTAGAAAAAAAAAATATAATTTTACTAATTATAATTTTTTAATTATTTTATTTAAAATTTATATTTTTAAATTCATTTAAAATATAGTTATCATTATAAATTAGTAATTTCAAATATTCATCAAAAAATTATATATTCATTATTGTATAAAAAATTAAATAAATGGAAGTTTTTACATAGTGAAACAAAAAAATTATATAGTTCTCTAATCATATTTTATAAATTTATTAAAAATTAATTTTACCATCCGTGCAAAAAACCTGAGGAAATCGTATTTTAGAAATGCAATAGTTTTCCAAAAAAAAATTTATGTTTCTTCCAAATAATTATTTATTTCATTTATAACTAAATGATATAAAATAAATTTATTTATTAATTTATAAACCATATAATTTTCATAATTTATTTATTCTTATTCATATATTCTAATTTAATGTCATTTTTATAATGGTATATGATTTTATGGTTCCTATAGACACGATATTTCATGTATCGAATGTCATCAAGTAGACTGAATTTATTTTAATGCAAATATATCCTAAATTCTGAGAGTGTTATATATATGATATTTAATAGGGGAAATAAAATTTATATTCCGTTTTATATTATTTTCATTGAGTTTTTTAGTCATGAATTTGGTTCATCTTTAATTATAGTGAATTTTTCTATCCATATCTTAGTAGTAGAATGAAATAATTGTATAATAACAAGGGGAATTGAGAGAATCCATTTTCATTTGTAATATATCAGTAATCCTTTTAATTTATGTCTCATTAATTTTATATAAATTAAAATGTTATACATTTAAATACAAGATGACTATGGAGATAATTAGTAAGTGTGGGTAGTCATTTAATTAGAATCCATTCTATAATCCATGATATATTCTATTAAAAGGCAATACAACATTGAACATTTTGTATGGTTATGATGATCCATTGTTTTATTAATATGTAGTAGTTAATGTTTTGAAGTATACATGTTCAGGATAACTTTTAATATCCATAATAGGTTATGAATTTATAGAATTAATGCATTTGAAAATGGTTCTAAAGATTCATTATGTGTGTATATATTTTGTATATTACATGATACATCATTGAAGGTACTCATATAGGCATGATTGGTATTTTTATATGTTTATATACATCATAAATATTCAAATTGAATTATGGATTCCAATCATAAGTGAATACATAATGATTATGTCTATGATATTAGATGTTTCACTATCCTCTAAAGTAGTTATAAACCTAAAAAATTGATTAAAAACTAATATCTCAAGTGACTCTATTGTTGAATAATGATAAATATAAAAATATTTTACCATGAACAAATATTATAGAAGAGTTTATATACAAGGAAAATTTCTATATGATAATCCTATAAAAGTGTAGTCGGTTTTGGGTAACAATAGTGAGGAATGGAAGAAAACTCTCAAACTTATAGTGGCCCTCAAGAAGTGAGATTGTCAATTTAATATAAGAATGGATTGTGACGAATAGTTATTTATTTGAAATGGAAAAAAAAATTCATCTTTCATTAATGAAAAATATTTTTAAATAATAATATATTAAATAACTGAAGATTCATTATATAAAGATGATATCATTCTCAAGAGTGATAAATGATGAACATCATGGGTGACTTGTCATGTGGAACCATCATTGAGATTAAAAATGATTCTGAATTGGATTCTATATAAAATAATTTATTATATCCCTAGATATAAAAGTAATCATGGATTTATTTATTGGAACTATTTTATTTTAATACTTAAATAACATAGACATTTCATGGTATATTGTTTTGGATATATTACAACAATGCTAAATATTTGGATTGAAATTAAAAATATCTGTATGATTCCAATTTTTGTGTATTTTTTATAATTATCAATGGAATGTGGTTGAAATTATTAACTACTATATTTAGTTTCAATAAATAATATGGTGTTATGATTAATGTGAAATATTCACGTCCTCGTTAAAAACCATCATTATTCAATGATTTATGTCCATATTTTGAGATTGGGGATTGGTTGTATAAAATTACTAAATGATAGAAGAAGACATTTAATTAGTAGTGTTTAGGATTATAATAATGAAATAACCATATATAGATTTTGTATTTTTAACATTTTGTTTTTGGAAAACAATTCATTTTAAGGACCCATTATCATCAATGGTTGGAATCCATAGGTATCATAGTTTCTAAGACACTGGTAAGTTCAATATGAACCGGTAATGTATATTATATTTTGTCTCTTATGATATATATTTTTCACAAATAGAATGATTCTATAATTATGTGAATTAATTAATCATGATTTATGGGTATTAAGGATCGGGTGCCATCCTTAATAAATAATCAGCCAGTGTATTAATTTATAAAAGAAGTATATTTTTATAGGAAAATAATGAGATATGTTATTTTATCCCATTAAATGGGTTTTACTGTAAAAATTTGTAATGGTTGGTTATTTAGGATAGTTTCTTACATGGTGGATAGTTTTTAATTATTGGTACACTTTTTTATCGGTGTATTTAGAGAAAATTGATCTCATTCTTCAACAAAGCAGGGCTATTTTTTAAAGTTGAAATACGAGATTTATTTTGAGGACATGGGATATATTTTATGTATGATATATAAAATATTTGACGTTTCAGTGATCATTTATAAATATAGTTGAATTTTTTAGTGAGGTTTTATAATTACTAATGGGTTGAAGTACCATTGGGTACCTAATAGAGCGATTATTGGTACCTGGTGAGGTCCTTTTAAAACATCAATTTTTTCTGATAAAATGGGGTAATCAGTGGTTGTGTATTGATTACTTAGTGATACCATGAGTATATTTTTATAATTATAATTATTTTTTTTAATTTTTTTACAAGAAAACTAAATTAAATCCCCAATATCATTTTTTCAGAAAATTTCACTACGGAGAAGAGCTTTCTCCATTCCCTCTTATTGTATCCTCTTATAAATCGTATTGTTCATTTCGGATAATTAATCTATCTAAGAATTTTCCTCATAATGGCATAGTTTGTTTTGTATATCACTTTTTGTTCTCTCATTCTTCTATTCATTTCTACTACATATCGAATACCTAATATTGAAGGTTTTTTTTGTATTTTTATTATAGTTGAACGAGGGAGATTCAATAAATAATTGGATGGGTATGCTTTCTTAAAATTTAGGGAACTTGTTATATTTAATTCTCATTTAATTTATGTAATGTTCTTATCTAGATCACATATTGACCCAAACCAATAAAAAATAATTTATTTTACTTGTTAATATAAATTTAATAAATAAACTATGATACGTGGGATGATATAGTGGGAAGTAATATTCCCTTTTTGAGTCAAACATTTTCATTATAGGTTATTTCTATTAAATTGATATGAACTAATTTCAAGGTGGAAATTGAAGATAAAAACCTAAATTCCATGGATGCTGCAACAAAAAAATGAAATATATTATGAATAAAAAATAAAACATTTAGAAATAAATATTTATATGAAAACCCAGTATTAATTGTGCATAACTAACAGATAATGCATCTACCTAATCTAATTAACCACGACTATCATATTAAATTCTTATGTTAAAATGAAAATAACTAATTGGGGACGAAATATTATTATCTATATGAAATTCCCCTGAATAAAGAACTAAAAATTGTGGAGGCTATAATGTTTTATACAAAACAACAAGATTTCAAAAAGTTCTATTATAACTCCAATCTCCCTCTAATAATATCCCTCATGTGATGGTGTTTTCACCTTACCTATATCATGGATGATAATAAATATAGGTATCCAATGGTTAAATATTTAGGGTGTGAGTACATAGTAACCTATGGGTGGCCCCCACACGACCACATCCTATTTTTTATTAAATTAGGTGAATGACGTAGCAACAGAAATCATTGAATTGATAATAATTAAACAATAAAAAATGATTAAATACTAAATTTAAATAATGATAACACAATTATATCTGTATATTTTTTCTATTAATTCCCTTATGTAACCAACCATGCTATATTTGATTGATTCTTAAAATAGTTTGGGTAATCACCCATATTCTTGTATCAAGTTCCAAAAGAACCACTATTTGAGGGAAAATTATACCTATATGGTGTCATGAAAAATATATGGGTGTATATTTCACTATGATACACTCCCAATGGTGAAGAGGAAAGATTTATCATCTGTAAAATATGAATTATCCGCCATTATTAGGATAGAAATATGCATACAATTTAAAATAGTACATCATTCCTTCCACATGCTCATATATTAATGTCAAAAAATACATATACAAGCATAGTTAAAATAATTTTACTGAACACATATATCCCACAATTAATATATAATAATGGTGTATCTGATAATCTGAACAAAGAAATACTTATGAAATATAGAATAACTATTATCATATGAATAATCCACATCGACAAACAAGAATGAAGTTATTATTTAATTTATATAAAACATTTATTATGGAAATTCACATTATATATATATTCACTCTATTATAATCCACTAATAAACATTGGGTTTAATAATTATGGAATAATAGAGGGGTTTAAGACTGTGTTAAACCCTAATCCATATTCTGAAATATAAGAGCATTCCATAATAAACCAGATTAAAATAATTTAAAAGATAAAAATATTTTATATCACCTCAATATAAAAATTGATCACAAATAAATAGATATGGTAGATACATATCTTTATCAGTAACTAAAATTTCACACCCAGATTTTCAATTCCATTCATTGATTTAAACCCTCTTTTGATTATTGGGTTTCTCATGGTTTCCAGGTGTTCATTGTTTGAAATTTTGGGGCCTATTATGTTCTTGATCTATGACAATTGTCATGGGGGTCATATTTTCTTGTATTACACCTATTTTTTCTAATGGATGTTGTGAGGTTGTGGTTTTTTAGATTTGAATTTATGACACTCCTATTGGAACCCCTTGTAGAGTATGTTGTTGAGGTGGTTTGTACCTACGAGTTGGATGAGTTTTCGGTTGGAAAGAGTTCTTTTTTTTCAGAGTTATTATCCCCTATCCTTGGCCCCTCTTTTCCCCTTGTTTTCCCCCTTGGAACCCCCTGAATATGGAGGATTAGGGAAGGTTTTTGGTTCCCCAGAACTAGCCACACGGTTTGACCTCACGGTTTACTAAACTGTGCAGCCAAACTGCGCAAGGGTTTTTTAGGTCATTAAAAACATTTTGAAATTCCAACTCTTCCCTTCTGTAATAATCTCAATTACACCCAATTATTCTCAATTTCATTCCCTACTTCCCTGAACAGTATCTACGGTCTCTCACACTCCCCGAGACCTCTACATTGATGGGATATATGATGCAGGAAACATCAATACCATGCAAGTAATTCTTCCTCTCTTTGATTTTATCACTTTCCATTGTGTTTCATTCACCCATTCGTGGAGTTATAATGTTTCCAGTAGATAGAGATCTCCCCTAGAGTTTAACTACCTGTCTTTATGGTAAAATATTGTGGTCTATGGCTTGTTTTATCTTCCTTGTGTAGAAGCAGTCGTGCGGTTGATGTTTCACACCAATATTTTATTGTTAGGACTAGAAAGGTAGGTTATTCCTTTTGTAAAGAATTATTTATGAGTTATATTTCATTTTTTATTAATTTAACATGATTCTAATCAATTTCGTGTTGTGAAAAAATTATTTCTCGTCGCAATAGTAATGAATTTAGCATTTTTGTCACATTTTTTTAATGTTTTTATTTTCCGAATGTAACTCATGTGTTACCACTTGGGGTAGTTTTTTAAAATGTTAAATGGGGTTATTTGTTGTTAAAAGGGGCTTCCAATTCCGGTTTTCTACGGTTTTAAGGTCACATGGGCCTCAAAAGGGGATTTTGAATCGGTGATATGTGTAAAGCATTGTTTGACCACATGAATGTGTTTTATGAAAATCTGGGTTTTTCACCTATATACTTTGTGGTATTATTTGAGGAAACTCTATATCAGTTTATAAATGTTTTGTAAATGTTTAAAGGGATTCCAATATTTTTTGTTAGGGTATTGGTGTGATTTTTTCCTTGAAAGAGGGGTTCGAAATGGTTTATGTGTAAAAAACATAGTTATACCCCTTGGGATTGTTTTGTAAAAATTAAAAATGTTTTATTTGGTTATGAAAAGTGAGAAAAGGGTGAATATGTACTATTTGGGTGCATGTGTTAACCTAATATGTTTTTTTAAAGGTAATATGATAATTTAATATTTCAAACATTTTTACAATGATTTATAAATTTCTAAAGTGCATTACGAAATATTGATGTGGGTGCGAAATATATTTGTGGACAGTTTAATGTGAGTATGATGATAAAATGAATTTTGAAGGTGATAATGGTATTATGTGACATGTGTCTGGTATGTTATGTGTGTTTGAATATATATTAATATATTTATAAAAAATTTAAAATATTTTTTGAAGTGTTAAAGAAATGTAAAAAGTGTTGTAGGCTATTTTTGTGTGAGTATGATTTCAAAAATGCATTTAAATGAAAAGTGGATTATGAGACTTATGTCAATTTCAAGGGGGTTGTTTTGTAAATGTGTGATGTGGAAGTGGTTTATTCTTGTGAAAATTATATTTCATGGCTTATTGACCTTGTTTAATCATAAGAGGGAAACCTAGGTATCTAAGTGGGTGGAAATGTACTAGTATTCTCGTGATCCTGTGGGGTTTGGCCCTGGTTTTACGTAGACAGTTTGGCGATGAAAAAAAAAACTAAACTATAATTATTATGATGATGATGGAGTTGGGGGAAACTATGTTATGGATATATTCTGTACTAGTGGCTCGAGCATGAGAACAAATACTGTGATGGTTACTTTAACCGGGATACAAGGTACGGATGACCCATAATGAGCCCGCACCTAGGGTTTGTTTTCCTATTTCTTGTGATCATTAGAAAAAATTTACTTACATTTTTAATATGGTATGGTTGGAAAATATTCTGTGTCATTGACATTATTTTTAAAAGTGTTTATTCTTTAAAATAATCCACTTGAAAACTGTTTTATTTGATGTTGTATCTTTGGAAATTGTAACTAGCATTTCTTGATTAACAAAAACATGTCTTATTTTCATCTTTGAATGTTTATAACATATAATATCTTAGTGGTTGTATCCTACATGGTTTTTCCTCACACCCATCTTACATAATTGGGTTTAAGTAGACTTTCTTATTTTTTGTCATAGGTTTGGGTACATCTTTTGTGCCAGTGGTTTTGGTTTTTTTGCGGTCTATGTGGTTGAAGGGTTGTGGAGATGGCTTAAGGGTAGTACCTCATGAAATGAAGAGGTTCATGGGATGTCATTTTTAGTTTTTTACCATTATAATGGCCTTTGAACATTGTTTTAAATTGGATAATTCAATTCTGAAATTTTAGTCAAAGGAGGTTTTTTTTCGAAAACCCAGATTCATTTTACTGAATTCATTTGTTTTTATATATTAATAAACATGAAAAAACGTTTCCCAATTTTTAGTTTTTGACACCAGGGAACTTTTACCAGCCTGTGGGGATCATGAATTCCATTCAAGCCTTATCAAAAGTTGGGTACGGTGCTAGTTTTTATGGAAACCTGATTTGGTTCGTGACAAAATAGTATCAAAGGGGGTTCAGGATAACTCTTTGGGTCATATTATTTGAGGAACAATAGGGATAGTATTGAGCTAGAATTATCCGGAAACGATATTTTGATTATGGGTAGTGTTTTTGGATAGCATACCTAATGATGGGATTCAATCCTCAAGGGGAAGTCGGTATTTAAATAATTCCATTGGTTTTCTTATTTTGATGATGATTAGGGGAAATGAAAAGAGAGATGTGTTAATGGTATCAATGAGACCGCATGGCCTTGAAAGCAATGTGGACTCAGGGATATTTCCTAAGAAAACCCTATATGATGGTGAAGTGCCTAGAATATGGTCACAAACCATATTTCCAAGTCACCCTACGAACCTATTTTCCCCTCGCAATGCCTTGTAACATTTAGTTATGAAATCTTGGATACATAGTTTTAAAGCAAAATTGACATGGTTTTATGAAGTGTAATGTTTTTGTGAAATGATTTTTTAATAAATATGGAAGGGTTTGAATTTTTTAAATGATTAACTGATATTTCAGAATTGTTTTTAAAGTGAACAAGTTGTGTTTACACATCTTGGAAAAGCAGGGATTATGTTAATATGAATTTTGAAAAATTGTTTCCAATAGAGTTCCCTAAAATATTTAACGTTGTTGTAATGGGATGAAATGCTTTGAAATAAATGTACATGAATTGAAAGTGTGTTTTTATTGAATGATTTGTCATATTTTAAAATGTTTTATGAATCATTGGAACCATGTTTTAAATAAGAAGATATGAGTTTTCAAAGGAACGAGAGTTGATAAAAGGGAGTTCTCATAAAACTGGTTGTGTATGGAAATGGGATAAGATATACTGAAATTAAAGCCTTTTACTTGAATTTTTTATCTTATTTAAATTATGGTGTCTCTTTGAAACGTTTTGTTAGATGTGAATTGATATTTTGATCTCGTGGTTAGAGGTCTTGAGAAAAAGGATGTGTTCGTTGACCGTTTTGGTTTTGAAAAGTGGAAAGAATTATAGTTTTAACCCATGGAATCTCTATAAGCGTCCACATGCATGAGGTCATCTAGGATGATGAATAGTCAATGAATTGAATGGATGAGTTTTGGGATGAATATGTGGAGGCTTCCCATTGTGGCATGGAAACATGCATGTGTATGGGGAATATGGTACCATTGGTGGAAATGCTAACCGCTCAAACATCTGTTTCCAAAGAAATGTTTTAAAGGTAATCATAATGTCTTGATGACTGGTTTGGGAGGGTGTGTTTTATGTTTTTTTAATGTTGATGTAGTGGGATGTTTTGTGTCCAAGATCCCCTCCTGTTTGAAATGTTTTTTGGGTTAGTTTTTGGTCGGAATGATAGGATGAAGTACTGGTTACTGGTATCTTCTGATAAAATTTCAGGAAGAATTTACGGTGGTTCCCCTCATTTGTTTGGTTCAGGTTTGTGGAACATTTTTACCAAGGGACCAGATTGGTTGGTTCCTTGGGTTCTCTAATTAGATAAGGCTCTCCACCATTAAGTGTCAGTGCATGATTTCTGTGAAACCTGGATTGTTTCTCCATTGGAAAATCCACCAGTAGATCAATATAAAAAATATTTTCATCATGATTTAAATATTGAGTTTACACCATTTCAAGTATTGGTTTTTAGGCTCATCTTTTTACGGGAGAGTTCTTGTGGAAGGTTTAATGTGACCTTTGTTTAATAATCTACCTGACTTATCGAAGGTGGAAGTTGTATGGGGTTGTTAGTATCATTGAGTATCTGGATGGAGTCTAATATGGCCTCTAGTTCCTTTACAGTCTATTTGAAGGAGTTCATGATAAACCCTCAGCGTTGAAAATATGGTCATGAGAATATATAGTGGCCACTTTTGGAATCATTTGTTGTTTTGGACTTGGCATAAGATCCTTTTCCTTTTATTGTTTCTATTTGTCGCAATGTTTATGTTTGGTGATGCCTTCTGATGACATGTGCTTGTTTTACTATAATGTTCAAGGTCGTGCTATTTAATAAGATTCTATATTATGTTGAGAGTATGTATCCCTTTTAAGAACATCCAAATCCCTTGTTTTAGAGTAAGGTGTTTATATGTGTTCTTTGATTTTGATGTTTCTCACCTGAAGAAACAAGGTGTGATTTGTGTGCATCCTATAAGACATTGTTTTAGTGAAATTCCATGTTAGGGTAAAGTGAGTTATGTAGTGTGTTTTTTTATGGTAAACCCATCTGGTTTTGTGGTGTAGGTTTTTTGTAGCACTAGAAGAAGAAGTTCCGTATGGGGGTTTCTAAGGCCTAACTGCAAGGCTGAATATTGTTCAATCATTTGAGCTCCAGCCCTAGGTCTTGAAGAGATGTTGGCACATTGTTAGGGGAAATCCTAGTGTTGTTCAATGTTTTTTTGTATGATGGTTTGAAATTTTGGTAGACAGGTTGAGAACATTGTTTTGATAGGGTTAATAGTAACTCTACACCAAAAATTCAATCATTTAAAATGATCGACATGGTTAGGGCATGGTTTCCTAAATAATGTGTATTGACAGTGTGAACGTCCCAACTCATTACTTTTTGGTTGTTCCTATGTTGTACCATGATGGTTGGTTAAGATGGATGGTTCATATGAGGGGGAGACCTACAATGATTCTAATGTTTGTTCCTTTAGAAATTTCAAATGGATGTTTACCCCTTATACCGGGAAGTCCATTCGGGCCTCCCCCTATTAGTGTCCCTATCCTGTCTTGGGAAAATTCGAGTTGTGTCTTATAGTGGGGGGCCCATTTGTGCCTCCCTATTCGAGTTATGGATTCCCCACAAAACATTTACCAGACGCGTCGTCTGGTTTCTCAGTACTTTTTCTCTTGCATCAAGAATCCTAAGAGGCTCTTCACAATAAGACATATCAGGTTCCATTTCTAATTCTTCATAGGTGAGTACATGCGTTGGGTCAGGCATGTATTTCCTCAACAGAGATAATTGGAACACATCATGAACTTTGGAAAGACTTGGCGGCATTGCCAATCGGTAAGCTACAGCCCCAATTCGTTCTAGAATTTCGAAAGTTCTGATGTACCTGGGACTCAATTTACCTTTCTTACCAAAACGTATGACTCCCTTCCATGGAGATACCATTAGGAAAACATGATCACCGACTTGAAATTCCAAATCCTTCCTTCGATTATCGGCATAGCTCGTCTGCCTACTTTGAGCTGCTTTGATGTGATTTTGGATTAACTTCACCTTTTCTATCGTTTCCCCCACCTGTTCTAGACCTACAAGTTTTATTTCACCAAAGTCATCTCAACAGGTTGTTGTGAGACATCTCTTTCTGTATAACGCTTCATATGGTGCCATCTGAATACTCGAATGGAAGCTATTGTTATATGAAAATTCTACCAGAGGTAAATACTGATCCCACATACCCTGAAAGTCAAGTGAGATGGATCTCAACATGTCTTATAAGGTTTTAATAGTCCGTTCTGATTGTCCGTCTGTCTGAGGGTGGTAGGCAGTGCTCAAATGAAGTTCAGTATCCAGGGATTTCAGAAGACTCTTCCAGAATCTTGAAGTAAAACGGGGATCATGATCAGAAATAATCGACAGGGGTACTCTATGAAGTCTCACAACTTCATCAATATATAGTCTTTCTAGACGTTCAAGTGGTAGATCTTCTCTTATAGCAAGAAAATGTGCTGACTTAGTAAGACGATCAACAATAACCCATATTGCATCATCCCTTATATGAGTCTTCGGAAGCCCCATGACAAAGTCCATCGTAATATTCTCCCATTTCCACTCCGGTATGGGAAGAGGTTGCATGACTCCTCCAGGCTGTTGCCTTCCAGCTTTCACTTTTTTACAAACCATACATCTTGACACAAAATCAGCAATCTCCAGTGAGGCGGTAAACTGCCATGATAAATTTTTCCCTTTCACTACTCCCCAAATCCTGAAATATATTCTCTAGGTAAAATATACATTTCTCAGATACTAAGGGATTTTACTCCCTTTGAACGTTGGTGGTTGTTTCCTCATGAAGCGATCTTACATTGATCCTCCACGTTGTGGATTAGGGTGCTCCATACAGGTAAGGTAATTATTCATAACCGAAGTAAGTTTTCCCAGTATGGTGATTAGCTGATCGGCACCGGTTGCATCACCAGCTCCACTATAATTATCTTGAGCAGGAGGGAAATCCATACATGGAGTGCGTGCATTGATACAATTTTCATTTCTTCCACTAGGCGCCATTTCTAAATAATGGTATAAACTAGATCAGTTTATGGATAAAAATACATAATCCCATACGTACAAAATACTTAACATAAATTGAACTATTTATGGATATAATCCATAATCATAAGAATTTTTTCTTTGAGAAGTATATACTCGTAAACCCTTCATAATGATTTGTAAAGAAAATGAGAGTTATCCTAAGCATATCCCACAGGAGTGTCGTAACCAAGAGTGCAGCAAGGCCCGTTGTCGTGCACCAGTTCCTATTTGTGTCTAGCTCAAAGTTGTGTTTTCATGTTTTACCCCTAGGTACATCTATGCCAGAGCAGCCTCTACCTGCTCGTATCCGGAGAGGGATTTATTGCTCGGAAAACTCAGAAAATCTTCTACAATACCAAAATTCTAGGAAGTTCGTCTATACTAATCCCCAATGTTAATCTTAGGTATGAGTTCTCTAATAGGAGTTTATCTAAATATATCTTCCAGGTTTTTACTAAACTTACTCTGATACTAACTGTAACGCCCCAACCCCAGTTACCTAAATTCGGTGCATTATTACATAACATTGGTATGATCACAAGAAAGATCAAATCTCGAAAGACTGATTGGTTTAGTATCATTGGAAACACTAGATATATTCATAAGTCTTATATTACATCATAAAGTGGAAAACTACTATAAAAACATATTGTCTCCATATTCCACACTCATATCTCCACATAATATCCCGGCAGGTCATTCATAATTTACATTTTCACTTCCTGGGAAAAATAAAACATAGAAAAGAGGTGAGCTCAAATGCCCAGTAAGGATAACAATATAGCGGAAACATTCATAAATAATAATAAACATTTAAGGCAATGTATAACTAAAACAAAAGCCTTTTAAACTTGAACTTCAACATAGTATGGAAAAAGTAAAAGGAAATAATGCCATTTACTTATTCACATGGTTATTCTACTAATCGAATAATCACATGCAATATCAATAACCACTTTCATAATGATGGAAGGCATAATTCCAGACGATCATAACCACATAGCCAAGGCCTCATGCCAAGACTACAAATAAGATTTTTCCAAGGACTTGTGCCAAGACATTAGTTTCTCTCATGAGACCTACTGATTCATCAAGGAGCTATAGCGGGCTCCACCCGTCACATATTAAGTCCAATGCATTCCCATATGAAAAGGTTTAAACATAACATAATCATTCATATTAAAACTAGCATACTAAATGTCAATACTTTCACCATAAAATATGAAGGGAATAAAAATAGCACATCCATAGTCAAACATATCACAAAACCTTCAATAAAATATAGAAGTTTTGTATCATAATAAATCAACTTCAAATATGCATAAAATCCATCAAAGGGTGTTGACATAGATGAAATCAAAACTCTTTTTAGAGAAATATCTCCTTCTATTTTTTGAAATGATTTAAGAGTCATATATTTATAAATTAAAACATTGTCTTTGAAAATATTCTTATATGCTTGTAAGGGATGCTTTGACAATTTTATAATGGTTGAAAATAACTGCACCCGCCGTATAAGTTAAAAAACATTCTTAACTTAATTTTGTTGAAAAGGTTAAAAAGCACCTTATTTGGAAAAAGAAAGAAAGATTCCTTTATAAACCTCTTATAAAAAGTCAAAAAAGGGTATAAATGACTTTAACCCATATTCTAGTATATAGTAAAAATGATTTGAAATTCATTTTTATGAAACATGGATGTGGATAATAATGAGATCCAAGTAGATTATTACGTGTAAACAACCTCAGATAATGAGGAGATTGTGAAATAACACTTACCTTGTACTTTTCCTTGGTTAGGGTAGGTTAACCTCTTGTATAATAGTGAAATAATTGTTATTAAATTATACAAGAATCATATACATTCCTATGATATCATATATGATCTTTTAACATTGATGTGTTAATAATATCTTAGTATTATCGTTGTTTCGGGTGTTAACTTACTCATTTTCTTTTTTATGATTTGTTACATAAGCCATGTTTGTCATGGATAGGTTTTATATTATTCATATAAAGAATGATATCAAGTCCTTAAACATTATTTTTAATTCATAAAATGATAATTATACTTGAATGGATACGATGGAAAATGAATCTCGTCGCGTTCGTGGAGACGGTAGTCCGTACGTATGCGCGAGCGACAATATCATTATTTTGATATTAAAATAATATATAAATGGAGGGTATATCATATATAAAAAATCATTAACATGTTATATTTATTATTTACATGAGTTACACATCATTATTATACCCATACAAATAATAATATATTGAATAACAATTACACCACGACGTGGATACAGTAAGTCGTACGTACGCACGTATGGTGACATGTTATTCAAAAGGTGGATAGAATACTGAATACGGTTGTACCATATTTATAATAACATCATAGTATATATATATATGATACTAGATTTATTATTTTAGAATGGTAATAATAAAATAAGAAGAAGTGGAAGAAGAAAGGAACTTGGAAAAGGGTGGTGAAATCATTACCTCTTATTCGGGTTATTCCTTTTGATGTGATCAAAAGGGATCCATAGGTTTTCATTATGATCAAAATAAGGCCTCTATGTTGTAGTGAGGGAAGTTGGGAGAGTATTTGGGCAGATTTTGGCCGAACCAAAAGGCTTTTAAAATGTGATGAAATGAGAAGGAGGAGTGCCCTTTTATAAGAGGGGTGAGGGGCACCTTTGGAAATGCTAGAAATATTAATTTATAATAAATTCATAATAGGTTTATAATGGCTTCAAAGTTGATTATTTAAATTTTAAGGTGGGGGTATGTCTAAAAACACTCAACCAATAGAATTTAGACAGGTTTGGGTTATATATTAACCTTATCTTTAAGTATTAACTCTAAGTTAATTAGTTTCACTTTTACAATGTCTCTTTGTAATTTTATATTATATAGTTAATAAACTTAATATATAACTCCAAGAGACCCCCAAGTGGTCCTTTAATGATACAACTATCATGATATAAGTCTCTTTGCCGAACATTATATTTCTAGGAATTTAATATCAATTAATAATAAAATATTTGTTTTAAAAACTCTTTTATGTAAAATTTGACACTATTCAACAGTTGATTTTTGTAAAACTCATAAAAGAATTATTACTTCTAAAAAAGTTAATTAAATCATTACTAACATGTCATAGTAACCTAGGAAATTAGGTTAATTCATTAAAAGTCTCAAATTATATTTATTTTGGTATTTATAATATCAATTATTTTAATTTTTCACTATTATGGTAATGACTGCATCATCATTGTGTCATAAATAAATTAAATTATTTAATGTATAAAAATTATAAATAAAATATAATTATGTAGGAAATTGTATTATCTTTCTATGAAATATTTAAAATCGAAAATAAAACATATATAACCCTATGTCAAAATTGTTTGTCTAAAATATGTATGCTTGTGTCATTTTTGTACTTATTTTAACTTAATTAAAATAAAGTGTTTCTATCACTTACAAGTGGTACCATGGGGTCCCAAAATTGACCCAAAGATGCCCATGGTCGGACATGTATCCACCAATAAGGTTAGGACACGTTTTAGGGTAATTTAGTATTATTATAATATTATTGTTTAACCCTTATTTACTGGATTTACCCTTAACCATGGTAAATAAAATATTTACCACATACATTATTCAAAATGTCTAAAAGTAAAAGATACCTATTTACAAAATATGAACATCCTGATTCAAAATATGGAATCCATTTTTCCAAATTCAAAACACAGGAGTGACAGAAATTAATTTAAAATTAATTCTCATTGTTAAAACAAAACAGGTGTTTTTAAGAGATAATAACTATCAAAAGATTGGCACTTGTTTATGTCTGGTTTAATTGTGAAATTATGTCCAATGACAAAAATTTAATTAAATAGTAAAACTATATTCTAAATATACTTCAAAACCACTAAAAATCATAATTTATCAATATTAATTATTTTGATTAAAAACGTTTTTTTTAATAAAAATTTAGTTATTTTCACTATTCATCAAAATGCGAAAGTTATCCGAAAAGTACCAAAATTTCACCCTAGGATGATTTCGATATTCTGAATCCAAAAATGAAGTCCATTTTGAGATATATAATTTATAAAATTTCAAAAAGTGTGTATTACTATACATAATGGCTGGTTTGATTGGTTGTGGTGTGATTGAACTCGATGTTGCGTACAACAAAAGCTATCACATTATTCAAAGAGAAGTGTACCGTAGAAGCTTGGGGTGTTACATTTTACCTTTCCTAAAGATGATCTAGGTTGTTCTTATAATTATCTTCCCCTTCATCAGTGTTTGAATTTTCTTTTGGAGAAACTGTGCTAATATCTAGTTAAAGGTGTAGGGTCATTGCCTAACCCTATGTTCTATTTAATTGTGATTTATATGAAATATTATGATTGTGATAATATAGTGTGTTTTATAATTAATTCAAGCATTTATTAATGATAAATAATTTCATGAAATAATGGTTGGATCCTTTTGGATTCATGTATTGATGTGACCGAGCTTAGGGCTAACTATTGTTTATGAGAACCCTTTAAATAATTTGATATTTTCTCATTAATTTATGCCTGAAGAGTAGGACAAGAGATTTATGTGTTTGGTTGATATAGATTCATACTGGAAATGGAATTTCACTTAATATAGTTTTTTTAATTTATATTTAAAGGATTATGATAAATGATAACTTCATAATTAACTATTGATATGTATGTTATGATATTGTGATATCCTTGTTTCTATGTCAACTGTGTTGAGTCATGCTAAAATTATTATATTGAGAAGGCTTTTCCCTGTCTCATGTAATAATGAATATTTATATGTCTCTAACTAGTACAATTCCGTAAAGATTATATTGATCAAGCTCAGTCCTGTCCCACATTTTAATGCTGATATTGAGTGGGGTCTTCCCATTCCTATGTTTTAATGCTTATATTGAGAAGGATCATCCCATTTCCAAGATGAAATGATTTTATAGTGGGCCGAATAAATATTTTGTGTCATTTTTTCATGGATATATGGATGATGGTTAGAATGGTTATTCTACATGATCATTAATAATATAGCATGGTGTTGAATCAGGTTGGTTGTTATATGGTATTAATTGATTAATTGATCCACCTTTTTATCACTAATTGAATACTCTTATTATCAAATGGGTTATGATTACACACGAAGGTTTCGACATTCTAATTTTTAGTCACACACTATTCTTGTCACCAATAGGTATCTGAACATTATTCATGGATAAAAGTTTGGAGAAGGGAATGGGGACTTATTGAAAATAAATTCCTTGTCACTTGTGGAGGAGTTTGGATATGGGTCTGACCTGGGGTTCATGACCAACATCTTTTGGGTTTATATTATGTTTGTTATTTATTTTATATTAATATCTTTTAGTTTTACATTTAGATACATCTCACCTTTTCATCACATGATTCAATGTTACATAGTTTATTGTTTCCTCATTTTACATCTAAATTCAATGATATAATATTTATTCTATTGTTCTTACTCTGGTATATATTTTTACATCATTATTCTTTAATAATGTTTCTATGAACTACGAGGAGTAGTATCCCCCACTATAATTATTACATTTGTGTTTCTAGTTATCTTCATTTAGAATATAGTTAGGTGCGCTAGATCTCCCATTACCAATCATATTTTTCTGCATGTCAGGGTGATGGATCAGGGGATGTTACAATGTTGTATCAAAGGTGGTAGTTTTTCTTTTCTATTTCATTGTTATATAGGAAATTTATAATGTATACTAGGATGTCTGGTGAATTATTAATGAGCATGTACATAGTTGTGGAATAAATATTTATGGGGGGAAACATGAGTACCTTGGGACGCGATTTTGGTTTCTGTAGTTTTCATAGTACATTTGACGTTATATGAACTTGGGTGATTCACATGTTGTGTGATGTTATTATTTGTTGAGATTTACACTCATGGATTATTATGGAATGGGATTGGTATGCATGAATCATGGTAAGCATATAGGGGTATATATATATATATAAATACTAAAATGCATTATTCATGAAATGGACATATTTGTCACATGCGATACATTATTGATTGGATGAACTATGATATGAGATACATGTTATATCTGATAAATGAAATTAAATGAATTGGTATGTCACACTAAAACACTTATAATCCATAGAGAGTCTCAGAGTATTTTTTCTCTGTTGTTGTCACCAACTATTGTAGACCATGTTATTATGTCTATGATTATTAGGATTGTGTTTTTTTATAGAGATAATACCTACTCATCTTATTATAGTTTGTTTTTCTGAAGTTTGAAAATCATAAAATTCCTAACACAACATAACTGTATCATCATATTCATTCTAAGGATCCTATATATGAATGGATCCACAATAACTTCTTTAGGGTAATGTGATCTATGGAAGGAGAGACTGTGTATACCATACGTTTGAAGTCTGAGTTGATAAGAGAGTTTCAGCTATAGAATCCACCTATGTTTAATGGGAACGGAGGCCCCTACATAGCTGATTTCTAGATTGACATGGTTCATATATCCTATAATAAACTCGAGACAACTAAAAATTGGAGGGTGAATCTTAATATGTATATTATATGTGGTCTGACAAAGAATTGGTGGGATATTCTAGAGTAGAAATGGTTGTATGAGGAGTAGTGTTGGAATGAAATTGAAGATATGTTATTGATAAAATTATATCCTAAAACATTTAGGGATGGGAAAGATTCTGATCTCTTTCACCTCACATAATAGGTAATATCAGTGATGGACTATGCAGAAAATTTCACTAAGATGTTGTACTTTTCACCATGTTTGGGGGCTTTTGAGATATCGTAGGTGATATATTTTCATGATGGGGATTTCAATGAGAATTGGATTCATGTGAATGTCTTACACTTGTGTGGTTTTAAGTAGGTGATGAAACACACAGTCGTCATGCAATGGAGTCTGAGAGAGGCCCTGAGTAGTACAAAACATTTTTTAGTAAGAAAAAATTGGATCTCTTATTTTACTATTATGTAGAACTACTGTTATAGTTCTAACAAGGAACTAGAAGTCAAATTATTCAAGGGAGTGGGTTGAAATCTAATTGCAGTGTCCGGTTGCATTTATTTCATTATTTCATGTTGGGCCACATGAAGACATTGTGCTCATACCTCTCTTTGGAGTGTCATGTTTCTAGTATTATAGTTTACCTATAGAGGTTTTGTAGGGTAATTCAATAGTATAATAGCGGTAGTGGATGAAGAAAGGTTATGGAGGCTAAAAAAGACTCAACTATTCCTTAATAGACATGTAGATATTGTGAATCCATTCTTTCATGTCGATGAAGGGGACATGGTTTCCAAGGTATGTGGTCACTTTTTGGAAGACGTAATAGCTCAAGGGAGTCATACTAGATCCCATAGTAATGGGACAAGTCAGTTGTGCGTTATATACACATCTTCAACTTATTTGTATTTAAGAAAATCTAACATTAAAGGTATTATTATAGTATTATCTAACCTCACTTATGTTTTTTATAATAAATGAGAATCAAATTCTATTTAAAATTAAATTTTTTAAAATGGTTTTTTTATTGGTTATGGATTTCTTGGATGGTTCATGCACCAATGAAACACTATTTTAAAGGATGTATGAGAATATCCAATGTTATAAGGTGTGTTCCATAGAGATCAGTGCATACTATTTCTTTTGGGAACCATTCACGGAAGAAATTACAGGTTTCAATTTGATTCTTTGAATGGATAGGTTATCCGTATACAAGGATCATATTTTATGTTACTAGAAAATATCCACCTTTCTTTCTATAGAACGATGTAGCTATTATCACTAGGGTGTGTGGGATATTCATGGGGTCATGTAGGACAAATTTAATGTATAATGGTTTTTTTCACTACTCATATAGAAGGCCTTATTCTAGTTGATGGCGGAATTCATTAGGATACCTTTCCTACAATGCTAGAGCATTTTTAGGGGTGTATTTACTTATGATTAATTGGGATTACCTAATGGGTGGTAGATCGAGTTCATAATCTAGTTTTTTATGACAGTAAATAAATTCTTTATTTTTAATTATATAATGACACCAATAGAGATTCAATAATCAATTTATTTATTTCATGATCTTGAAGTTAAAGAATTCATATAGCCTTGTACATCTCCAAAGGGTTCTCTAGTTCCTATCTCCCAAAAAGAATGTGGTAATTTGTGGTTATGATTGGATTGTTAGAGATAAAACTGAATGACGGTCCAGAAATGATATCATTTTCTACATATTGACAATCACATTGATTTGATGAGTGGTGGTAAGATCTTCTCCATGGTCAATATGATATTAGATTACAATAATCTTACGTTGAGAACATTGGAGATACCTGTGAGTGAATTTATGAGTAGGTATGTATTATATGAGTTCATAGTGATAATATTTTTATTGAAAATTTTACTAAATGTACTTATAGAATGGATGAATTGGATATTTCATCCTTCTCATGACCAGTTTGGGGGTTTTTTCAACATAATATTATTTTTCTCATAGTAACGTTACAATCATGTCAAAAATATTATCTTCATATTGACTACTTTTAGAGAGAATCATTATTATTCCAACATCACTAAATATAGTTTTGGTATTGATAAAACACACTTTTTTGTCCATTTCAACATAGAGGAAAGAGATATTGTTGATTTAGATAGTGTTTCAGCTGAGGTATATAAGGATAAACCCAATAATTTGTTCAATATTCATATTATTCAAATTTTATAAGGTTATTATTGGTGATTTGTTCATGACTTCTCCTATGTGGATGCACCTATGTATGGAATTACCATGAAATAGGTTATGTTTTTTTCCTACATGCTTGTTGGATATATTTTCTAACCCTGAAGAGAATCCTAACCTCCGCACATATTTACAATAAACCTATGATGGGAAAATCCTATAAACTGTATTGTGATTCATCGACAATAGGACTCATATTAGTAGTGATGTGGGAGAATCAATTAGTTTTTTATGGATCTAAATACCTAATACCTCATTATATGAATTATCCTATAAATGAACTGTAACAACCAAATATTTCATAGTACGTTATTTCTTCAAAATAATTCAATAACATCTACTACAGGCTACACCGAGTTCAAGTGCACCATGACTTACCAAACAAGTCGTTCAAAAGTAGTTATGAATAGTATTTACTGAATTTTGAACTTTATATAATTATTATAATTTTAGAATCCATATTATGATATTCTTAGATATAATTTAAGAACAAATACATTTTTTTCAGATAAAAGAAGTATTTTTCTAAAATTTCATTTTTACCGCCTTTTAAAATAGAAGCCTTTTTAAATCCAATATTTGAGACTTTTATAAATTAAATTTTACAAAATAAACTTCTTAATTATAATTGGGACATAATAATATAGTTTCAATTACGTTATGGTGTTTTTCTGATAACTTTCATATTTAGGTGAATAATGAAAAGTACAATATTTTAACTGAATACAACTTTTTAAATAAAAATAACTTATATTGTTAAATTATAAATTTTAATGGTTTTTAAGTATAAATAGATTATATTTTTACCATTTAATCCAATGATTCTCATTTTAATTAATTTCACTTAGAAATTGGACATAAACAAGTGTCAAACCTTTGGTTGTTATTATTTCTTAAAAATACGCCTTTTGGTCATGACAGCGGAAATTAATTTTAAATTAATTAATGCAACTTTTATGTATTTAATTTGATAAAATAGACTTCATTATTGAATTCATAAAATCAAAATTAACTTATGGTAATGTTTTTGGTATTTGTCTGAAATCATTAAATTTTTGGTGAATAGTGAAAAACATTGAGTTACAGTTTAAAACAGATTTTTTTTAAATAATTAGTTATTTTATTTAAATTTATTTTGTGTCAAAATAGATACATAATAACAATATAATTTTAATGTAATTCATTGGAGTCAGTTTATAATAATTTTAGATATATAAAAAATTTATTGAACTTTTCACCGTCTTTTACCCACCTCCTAGAAGAATTTGCAAATTCACCTAAAACATAATTTTACCGCATCTGTGAGTGAAATTTTGAAAATATGAGAGACACGGTTAATATCAAGGAGTAAAATGAGGTTCAATAAGATAAAAATATTTTTTTATGAATAGTAACTTTTTACTTTTATTTGCCACGTCAAACAGAAAATAGGGTAATTAAGGGTAAAAATGATATTATTATTACCATAACACAAGTCCTATTTCTATTGGCTACATATAATTCGACCAAATACAACCTTAGGAATAAAATATGAACCTCTTTGGTCCACTTAGATTAGATTAGAACATTTATTATTATTTAATTCAAAGAAGAGTTAAAAGAGTTAAAATCAATGTTTAATAACTAAAACATTTTTAATATAGGGTTATACATAAGATAAATTAGATTATAAATATTCATTAGAAAGATTAAAATATTTACTAAATAATGATAGTTTATTTATTGTTTTTATACTTTAAATAATTTAATTCATTTATGACACAATAATAATGAAGTAATTACCTTATGAGTGAAATATTAAAAATAATTGATATTATAAATACCCAAATAAATATAATATGAGACTTTTAATGAATTACACGAATTTTATTGGTTAATATGACAGGATATAATTGATTAAATTAATAAAGTTTTTATGACTTCAAAAAAAATCAATTGTTGAATAGTGTCAAAATTGACATAAAATATGTTTTAAAACAGATATTATATTATTAATTGATATTATATTCATAAATATCAAAGGATAGGCCAAATGACTTATATAAAGATAGTTGTATCATTAATAGACCACTTGGGGGGTCGCCTAGATGCATATAGTATGTTTATTAACTATATAATATAAAAATACAAAGAGACATGGTAAATGTCAAACTATTTAACTAAGAGTTAAATCTAAAAGATAAGGTTACTATAGTAACCCAAACCTGACTGAAATATATTGGTTGAGTGGTTTTCGACCCATCCCCAACTTATACATTGAATAATCCACTTTGTATCCATTACAAACTGAATATAAATTTATTATAAATTAATAATTTAAGTTTCTCCTAAAGAGCCCCTCCTCCCCCTTGTAAAAGGATACAACTTCTACCCAATTCTTCATACCTTCAAAGCCATCTAGATCAGCCAAACTCTGCCGAAATACCCTCTAAACTATATTCACTTAATCCAAGAGGTCTTCCTTTTGTTAAAAATCCATCCTATGTACTCATTTTGATCAAATCAAAATGAAGAACCCGAAGAAGAGGTAATGTTTTCACCACCCTCTTTGAAGTTCCTTTCTTATTGCACTTCTTCAATCATTGTTATTTCAATTATAAAATAATAACTCCAGTATATTATATATACTGTGATGTTATTATAAATATGTTATAACCATATTCATTATTCTATCCATCTTTGGAATGACATGTCACTATACGTGCGTATGTATGACCTACCGTCTCAACGTCGTGGTGTAATTGTTATTCAATACATAGTTATTTGGATGGGCATAATAATGATGTGTAATTCATGTAAATAATAAATATAACATTAGAATGATTCTGTATATATGATATACCATCCAATTAAATATTATTTTAATATCAAAATAATGATATTGTCGCTCGTGCGTACGTACGGACTACCATCTCCACGAATGCAATGAGATCCATCCCACATCGGATCCATGCATGTCTAATTCTCATTTGATGATTGAAAATAATGTTTAAGGACTTGATATCATTATGGATATGGATAAGATAAAAACTATCCATAACAAACTTGGGTTATGTAAAAAAACATAACAATGGAAACGAGTAAGTTAACACCTGAAATGACGATAATACTAAGATATTATTAACAAAGTAATGTTTGATGAATATATATAACATCATATTAATGTATATGATTCTTGTATAATTTAATAAAAATTAATTGAAGATTATACAGGAGGTTAACCTACCCTCAACAAAGGAAAATAACATGGTAAGGGTTTATTTCACAATCTCTTCATTATCCGAGGTTATTTATACGTAATTATCTACTAGGACCTCTTTATCATCCACATCCATGATTCGTAAAAATGTATTTCAAATCATTCTTACTATTTACAGACTATGTGTTAATGTCTCTTATACACTTGTTGTATTTTTATAAGATGTTTATAAAGTAATATTTCTATCATTTTCCAAACAAGGTCCTTTTTATCCTTTTCGACAGAATTAACGTATGAATGTTTTTTTGACTTATACGGTGGGGGTGGTTATTCTCCGCCGTTATTAAACTTTTTAAGCTTCCCTTACAAGAATATAATAATATTTTCAAAATATATGTTTTCATTAGAATTATGTGACTTCTAAATGATTTCACAAAAAGATATATTTCTCTGAAATAGTTTCCATTTTCATCTATGTCAACATCTTTTTATGGATTTTATGTTTATTTGATGTTGATTTATTATGATACAAAACTTCCATATTGTATTGAAGATTTTGTGATATGATTGACTGTGGATGAGATATTTTTATATCGTTCCAGGTTTATGGAGAGAAAGTATTGACATTTCGTATAGTAGTTTTAATACAAATGTTTATGTTATGTTTAAACCTATTCATATGAGGAATGCATTGGACTTAATAAGTGATGGATGGAGCCCACTATAGCACCTCGATGCATCGGTAGGTGTAACACCCCAAGCTTCAACGATACGCTTCTCTTTGAATAATACAGTAGCATGTGTTGTACGCAACTTCGAGTTCTAACACACACCACAACCAATCAAACTAGCTGTTATGAATAGTAATACCCACTTTTTGAAATTTTATAAATTTTATCATTCATAATGGACTTTATATTTGGATTTGGAATATTTAAATTATCTTATGGTGACTTTTTTGTATTTTTCTGAAAACATTCAATTTTTTTTGAAAAGTGAAAAAAACACTCAGTTATAGTTTAAAAAAAAATTTTATTTAAATAATTTTTTTTATTTAAATTTAATTATGGTAAAAATAGATACATAATACCTATATAAGTTCAATGTAATTCATTGGAGTTAGTTTAGAATAATTTTAGATATATAAAACTTTTATTGAACTTTTAACCGTCTTTTACCCAACTCCTAGGAGAATTTGGAAATTCACAAAAAACATAATTTTACCACTTCTGTGAGGTGAATTTTGAAAATATGAGAAAAACTATTAATATGAAGGTGTAAATTGTGGTTCAATGAGATGAAAATAGTTTTTAGTGAATAGTAACTTTTTACTTTTATTTACCACGGTTAAAAGTAAATAGGGTAATTAAAGGTAAAAATGATATTAATATTACCCAAACACATGTTCTAATTCTATTGGAAAAATTTATCTCGACCAAAAACAAACATAGAAATAAAATATTATCATTTAATTCCACTTGGATTTGATAAGGACATTTATTATTTTTTAATTCAAAGTAGAGTTAAAAGTGATAAAATCAATGTTTGATAACTAAAAAAATTTTAATATAGGGTATAAATAAGATAAATTCTATTATACAAATTCAATAGAAATCTAAACATATTTCCTACATAATTTTATTTTATTTATTATTTTTATACATTAAATAATTTAATTTAATTATGACACAATGGTGATGTAGTAATTACCTAATTAATGAAATCATAAAATAATTCATATTATAGATATAAAAATAAATGTAATTTGAAAATTTTTATGAATTCTACTAATTTCATAGGTTAATATGACTTATTAAAATTGGTTATATAAATTATTTTCGAATTAATAATGTTGTTATGAAATTATCAAAAAAAATTACCCAATAGTGTCATAATTGACATAAAAGAGTTTTTAAAACAAATATTATATTATTAATTGATATTATATTACTAAAAATCTAAGGTTAGGACACAAGACATATATAATGATAGGTGTATCATTAATGGACTACATGGGGGTTGATTGGAGGTATATAGTCGGTTTATTAACTCTATAATATAAAATTACAAAAAGACATGGTAAATGTCAAACTATTTAACTAAGAGTTATATATAAATGATAAGGTTAATATAGTGTCCCAAACCTGTCTAAAATCAATTGGTTAAAATTATTTCTACCCATTCCCACTTTAATCTTTAAATTATCTACTTTGGAGCCACTAGAAACTGAATACGAATTTATTATAAAATTATATTTCTAGCTTTTCAAAAGGTGCCCCTCACCCCTCTTATAAAGGGGTACTCTCCATTATATCTAATTTACACCTTCAAAGCCTTTTGGATCGGCCATACCCTTCCCAGATATTCTCTCAACTTCACTAACCTCAACCTATAGGCCTTAGTTTTATCAGAAATCCAACCTAAGGAGCCCTTTTGATCAAATCAAAAAGAAGAACCCGAAGAAGAGGTAATGATTTCACCACCCTCTTTCAAGTTCCTATCTTCATCAACTTCTTATTTATTTGTTATTTACATTATAAAATAATAAATCTAGTATATTTTATATACTGTGATTTTATTATAAATATGGTACAACAATATTTAGTATTCTATCCATCCTTTGATTGACATGTCACCATACGTACGTACGTACGGCCTACAGTCTCCACGTCGTGGTGTAATTGTTATTAAATAAATTATTATTTGGATGGGTATAAAAATGATGTGTAATTTAGGTAAATGTTAATTATAACATTATAATGATTCTGTATATATGATGTAATATCCAATTATATATGATTTTAATTTCAAAAGAATGATATTATCGCTCGTGCGTACCTACGGACTACTGTCTCCATGAACGCGATGAGATTCATTCACCATCATATCCATGCAAGTATAATTCTCATTTTATGATTAAAAATATTTTTTTAGGACTTTATATCATTATATATATGAATAAGATACAACCTATCCATAACAAACATGACTTGTGTAACAAAACATAAACAAGAAAACGAGTATGTTAACACCTGAAAATGACAATAATACTAACATATTTTTAGCAAAGCAATGTTAAAAGATAATATATGATATCATATTAATTTATATGATTCTTGTATAGTTCAATAAAAATTATTTCACCATTATATAGGATTCTAACCTACCCACGATAAAGGAAAAAATACAATGTAAGGGGTTTCTTATATCACTTTTAATTCCATGAGATTTCCATTGTTCACCACTTATTTATTGCATGTGGTATGTGTACTTCCCATGTTTATATTCATTGTGTAATATAATTTAATTCATTTATATTTAAATCATCATTGTACGATCCTTCTATAATGGGTGTATGTTTCGTAAGTTACCAAATCAATAAAGGAATTTGAAATTTCAGTTTCTACTCAATTGGCTTTACGAATTATTCATTGATTATTTTACTCTATGATTATTTATGGAATAACTATTCACTTGATAATGTCATAATTTACACTCCACTTTCTATGGATATACCTTTAATACACATAATCACTCCATTGATAAATTCTCATGTCATCAGTGTGAACTTGATAAGATTAATTTTTACTCGATCTCGATTTGTTGAGTTAAAAATCCAATTCATTGGTGTTTTTTTACAAGAAAATGTGTGAATGTACTTTTATTTTCTTACACTAAATATACAATCATATTGAGTGTATTTATATTTTTCACACATAATTATGTCTTTGATTTATCCTTAACCTAAGGATATGGCCTTTATGAGATATTTCATCTCAATTTACATTCCATTGAGACTCTTTTGTTGTTATACACCAAATCACTTTTATATGGTGTATATAATGTACATTTACATAATATATTAGGAATCCATTTATTCTCATGAAAATACAAAGTTTTTATTACCTCAATTATTTGTATTCAAGCGTCTCTTTTTTGGTTAGGAACTCCAACTAAAATATAATATTAAAATGTTTTAATGATTTGTTATTCAAAATCATTATCATTAATGTCCATGTTATTAAAATGGATTTAAGGATTTATTTATATGGATATTAAAGTTTTCAAATCAAAATTCCTATTAAATGTTTCAAAGTGGTTTGGGATACTTTGATTCAAAAATCTATTTTAAATGGCTTCTTGCCAAATCGTGTGGCTTTTAAATGTTTTCAAGAAGAAGATGGGTATTTCTCTCAACAGTTTGATAATTATTTTAATCTATGTCAATATCCTTCATTATTCTCAATTGAGGTTAATCTGATATAATAAAATCTTCTATATTGTATCGAATGAGTTATGGTTGACTGTGGATGTGCTATTTTTATGCCATTCATGGTTTGTGGTTAAGGTATTGACATTTCTTATGATAGTTTTAATACGAATGTTTATGCAATGTTTCAATTTTTTCAAATGATGAATGCATTGGACATAGTAAGTGACGGGTGGAGCCCTCTATTGCACCTCAATGCATAGGTAGGTCTCATGAGACAAACTAGTGTCTTGGCACAAGGCCTTGACAAAATCTTATTCTTAATCTTGGCATGAGACCATGACTGTGTGGTTATGATAGTATGGCATTATGCATTCCATCCTTATGAAAGTGGTTATTGATATTTCATGTGGTTATTTGACTATTAGAATATCCATGTGAATAAGTAAATGGAATTATTTCATTTTATATTTTCAATATTATGCTTAAATTCAATTTTAAAAGGCTTTTGTTTTAGTTATACATTTCCTTGAATGTTTATTCTTATTTATGAATGTTTCCACTATATTTTTATCCTTACTAAGCATCTAAGCTCACCCCTTTCAATGTTTTATTTTTCCTAGGATGTGAAGAAGTAATTTATGAATGACATGCAGGGATAGTATGAGGGGATATGAAGACAAGATGTTGTAGTAGTTTTTTTTTACTTTATGATGTAATGTAAGACGTATGAATATGTCTATTGATTCCAAGACTACTAAACTAATCGGTATTTAGATACTTCATCTTTTTTTATCATGCCAATGTTATATAAAAATGCACCGACTCTAGAAAACTGGGGTCGGGGCGTTAAAGTTGGTATCAGATGAAGTTTATTACAAAACATGGAAACGAGATTTAGATAAACTCTGATTAGAGCACATATCTCTAAGATAGAATTTTAGGATTAATATAAAACAACTTCCTAGAATTTTGGTATTGTATAGATTTTTTGAGTTTTCAAAGTAATACATCCCTGTCTGGATACGAGCAGGTAGAGGTGGCTCTGGCACATATGTACCTAGGGGTAAAACTTGAAAACACCTCTTTGAGATAGACTCGAATGGGAACTGGAGCACGAAAATGGGCCATGCTGCACTCTTGGTTACGTCACTCTTGGGGGATATTATTTTTATAAATTACATTTTCATTACAAACCAATTTGAAGTATTTTAATATAATATTAGAATAAACGACCTTGGTTAATCCTAATGTGTTTCAAATTGAGAATATGGTGTCATGATATTCTCTAAATGATTTTATGACTATTGTTACTCACACAATGCTTTTTGGTTTTAGTCATTGGCTGGAGTCCAAGGAAGTCATAGTAACTTTGAGAATGATGTAAAAGGTGGGAACGAGGGTGGAAATGAGCAACAAAATGGAATTTTTATAGGCGTAAAATATATCATGTTCATGCCAATAAATTTTCCAAAAATATGATCAACAAAATATATATTAACCAACTCTCGGAATCAACAAAGAAGAGAAAAGAGATGAATGATAAGAGCTCCAGCAGTGGAGACCATGTAGAAAAGAGTTTTAAATTTCTATCATGCCCGAAATGTGGAAGGAGAACCCCAGGAAAGTGTCTCAACAGAACAAAGAAATGCTTTACGTGGGGGAAAAAGGACATAAAGTGAGGAATTGTCGAGGAAAAATTAAGAGTACTATGGATGAAAATATAAATGGTCCGAAGAATCCATTTATAGTCATTTTCCATAAATGTAGTGGACATGGCCATTACCCAAGTGAATTCCCAATTTTATAGGATATTTTCTTGGTCAAAGAAGAAGCTATGTGGAAATAAATTGTTGGATATTTGTTTAAAAGTATTAGTGCTCTTTGTTGATGGGATTACTTTGGAATAATTTTCTCTTTTATTTGCAACCCCACAGTTTTCCATGTGATAATGTTATTTGAGGAAGACTTATCTTTTGCCTTGTTAATATTGTTATAAATAACCATTTGGTGTTATAAGATCATCATGTTTGAGGCAATTATAAGTTATTATGTTTTGGGATTAAAATGAAAGGTATGAGATAACATTTTTGGTTTAAATTATGTTATAGTTATTTTGAGGTATTTATTTCATTTTGGTAATGTTATAAAATATTGTTTTTGAAAAAGAAGAACATGCAGACCGTGTGACAACCCATCATGTCAGACAAAGATGTGGTATTTGAACCGACATACAAAGTGTGATTGGGATTTATCGCCTACCACTGGACTATGTGAAGTCCCTGGTTAGTGTGACTAATTATTTTTAGTTAAACGATTTTATTTATCAATAATAAGTAGATTTGGGTTATTATGTCTTACCAAATGAATACTCTTAGTATAGGAAGATGATTCAGTGATTATGTGATAACTGTTATTTTAGAAGCTATTCTCTTTGTTGGGAACATATATGCCCATGGAAACTAGAATACTATGGGATTTTATTTGAGGAGTAATGGTGGATTTTTATATATGTTTTTATTGTGGATTTATAGTGATTTGGGTTATTTATAGAAATGATTAACCTATAATATAAAATATGTGATTATGTTAATTACTTTTCAGTATGTGACATTAAGAGTAGTTGATGTCAGTTAGAGATACAATTTAACGTGGAAGACTACATAACCAAATTATTCTATGTTTTTTGTTTCAATATTAGTTTGGATTATATTAAAGTATTATAATGACAATTGTTTATTTAATGGTATTTATTTAACTTTGGTGTATAGTAGGTTAAATTTTAGAAATTAAGATTAGTGTTTCTTTTTCTAAAGGAATATACATTTGGGGGATCATCAGATCTTGTACTAACCATTTTGGTTTTGATTAATCTCTAAAGACAAGGTAAATATATAGTTTATCCTTCTTGGATCATGTGATTCTATAGAAGTTTACTCTAGCTCATCCAGTGTGACCAAGTCATTTTGAATACTCATAATTTAAAAAAAAATATTTAGTGGTGGAAATTTATTAAAGATTGAAACTCTACTTAAAAAGTAAGTATATCTCTTTATTTTAATAGACAATGTCATAAATGAATTCCTAATAATTATGTAATGTAACTTAAAAAAAATATTGTTCGTATATTTATCTTACTACGAAACTAATGACCATTTATCCCATAACATGTTGTGGCTATTTTTTTGTTAAATTTCTCCTGATCATGTTTCTATCCCTATCCATCAGAACATGACCCTTAGTTTATCTTCCATATCGATGTTTTCCTACATTGAATCCTAGTATGAGTTATCTTGGGTGACAATTGTACTTATCTTTCTTTCATTTAAGGTGATAGTTTTATTGACTCTTTTTCCGATGTGGGACATTCCATTATATTCCCAAGACCAATTTTAAAAACTTTGAGGTAGAAATTATTTGAAGGAGAGGAGAATGTAAAACCCCGTGCTTCCACAGTACGCTTCTCTTTGAATAATACTATAGCGTGTATTGTACGCAACTTCGAGTTATAAAACACACCACAACCAATCAAACTAGCTATTATGATTAGTAATACCGAATTTGTGAAATATTATAAATGTTATCTTTCAAAATGGACTTCATTTTTGGACTCGGAATATCGAAATTAGCTTAGGGTGAATTTTTGGTAGTTTTCTAAAAACATTCAATTTTTTTGAATAGTGAAACAAGCACTGAGTTGTAGTTTAAAACCAATTTTTTATTGAAATATTTATTTATTTTATTTATATTTAATTATGGTAAAAATAGATACATAATTACTATATAAGTTCAATATAATTTATTGGAGTTAGTTTAGAATAATTTTAGATATATATAAATTTTATTGATCTTTTCAACGTCTTTTACCAGCCTCCTAGGAGAATTTGTAAATACACATAAAACGTAATTTTACCTCTTATGTTAGAGGAATTTAAAAACTCCTAGATACACAGTTAATATCAAGGTGTAAAATGTGGTTCATTGAGGTGAAAATAATATTTGGTGAATAATAACTTTTTACTTTTATTTACCACGGTTAAAAGTAAATAGGGCAATGATGGGTAAAAATGATATTAATATTACCCTAAAACATGTTATAATTCAATTGGAAAAGTTTATATTGACCAAAAACATCCTTAGGAATAAAATATTATCATTTAGGTCCAATTGGATTTGATTAGGTCATTTATTAATATTTAATTCAAAGAAGAGATAAAAGATATAAAATTAATGTTCAATAACTAAAACATTTTTAATATAGGGTTATACATAAGATAAATTCTATAATAATTATTCATTAGAAATATAAAACTATTTAATACATAATTTTATTTTATTTATAATTTTTAGATATTAAATAATGTAAATTATTTATGACACAATGGTGATACAGTTTTTACCTAATTAATGAATTATTAAAATAATTGATATTATAAATATAAAAATAAATGTAATTTTAGAGTTTTTATGAATTAAAATAATTTTATAGTTTAATAAGACATGTTAGTATTGTTTATATAAATTTTTTTCTAAGTAATAATGCTGTAATGAAATTATCAAAAACAAAATACCCAATAGTGTCAAAATTGACATAAAAGATTTTTTAAAACTAATATTATATTCGTAATTGATATTATATTACAAAAAATATAAGGTTCATCCAAATTACTTATATAATGATAATTTTATCATTAATTGACCACTTGGGGGTCGATTGGAGGTATATAGAATGTTTATTAAATATATAATATAAAAATAAAAAAGACATGGTAAATGTCAAACTATTTAACTAAGAGTTAAATATAAATTATAAGGTTAGTATAGTGAGCCAAACCTGTCCAAAATAAATTGGTTTAAAGGATTATGACCCATCCCCACCTAAACCTTTAAATAATTTTCTTTGGAGCCATTAGAAACTGAATATGAATTTATTATAAAATAATATTTCTAGCTTTTCCAAAGGTGCCCCTCACCCCTCTTATAAAAGGGTACTCCTCCTTCTGTCTAATTTACACATTCGAAGCCTTTTGGATCGGCCAAAACCAGCCCCAATATTATATAAACTACAATAACTTCAACCTATATTCCTTATTTTGATCAGAAAGCCAACCTATGGAGCCCTTTTGATCAAATCAAAAGGAAGAACCTGAAGAAGAGGTAATGTTTTCACCACCCTCTTTCAAGTTCATTTCTTTTTCAACATCTTCTTTCTTTGTTATTTACATTATAAAATAATAACTATAGTATCATTTATATAATTTAATGTTATTATAAATGTTTTACAACCATATTCAGTATTCTATCCATCATTTTAATGACATGTCACCATAGGTGCGTACATACGACCTACAGTCTCCATGTCGTGGTGTAATGGTTATTCAATACATTATTATTTGGAAAGGTATAACAATGATGGGTAATTAATGTAAATAATAATTACAACATGATAATTATTCTTTAAATATGATATACCATCCAATTATGTATGATTTTAATATCAAAATAGTGATATTATTGCTCGTGCGTACGTACGGACTACCGTCTCCACAAACGCGACTAGATTCATTCCCCATCGTATACATAAAAGTATAATTCTCATTTTATGATTAAAAATAATGTTTAAGGACTTGATATAATTCTTTATATGTATAATATACAGACTATCCATAACAAACATGACTTATGTAGCATAACATATAAAAGAAAACAAGTAAGTTACCACCCGAAACAACGATAATACTAAGATATTTTTAGAAAATCAATGTTAAAATATCATATATAAAATCATATTAATGTATATTATTCTTGTATAATTCTATATAAATTATTTCACAATTATACATGATGATAATATACCCTCAACCAATGAAAAATTAAAAAGTAAGGGGTTTATTATCTCACTTTTAATTTCGTGAGATTTACATTGTTCACCACTTATTTATTTCATGTGGTATGTGTGCTTCCCATGTTTATATTAATTGTGTAATAAACATTAATTCATGTATATTTACATCATAATTGTGTGATCCTTCTTTCTTGGTTGTATGTTTCTTAAGTTACCAAATCAATAAGGGAATTTGAAATTTCAATTTCCACTCATTCGGCTTTACGCATACTTCATTGATTATTTCACTCCAAGATTATGTGTAGAATCACTATTCATTTGATTTTCTCATAAATCGTGCTCCATTTTCTATGGATATAAATTTGATATACATAATCACTCCATTGATAAATTCTCATGTCATCGGAATGAACTTAACAAGAGTAATTTTTACTCGATCTCGATTTGTTGAGTTAAACATCCAATTCATTGGTGTTGTTTTTAAAAGAATATGTGCGAATGTCCTTTTATTTTTTTACACTAAATATACAATCATATTGACTGTATTTATATTTTTCACACATAATTATGTCGTTGATTTATCCTTAACTTAAGGATACCACGTTTATGAGATATTTCATCTCAATTTACATTCCCTTGATACTCCTTTGTTGTTATACACCAAATCACTTTTATATGGTGTATATAATGTACTTTGATAAAATATATCATGAATCCCTTTATTCTCATGATATTAAAATGTTTTTATTGCCACAATTATTTATATTCATGTATCTATATTTTTGTTAGCAACTCTAACTAAAATATCATTTTAAAATGTTTTAAAGATTTATAATTCTAAATCTTTCTCATTAATGTTCATGTTTTAAAAATGGTATTAAGGATTTATTTATATGGACATTAATGTTTGTAAATCAAAATTCCTTTTAAAATTTTCAAAGTGGTATGGGATATGTTGATTCAAAAATCTATTTTAAATGGATTCATGAAAAATAGTGTGACTTTTAAATGTTTTCAAGAAAAAGAGGGACATTTCTCTCAATAGTTTGATGATTATTTTAATCTATGTCGATATCCTTCATTATTATCAATTGAGGTTAATATAATATAATATAAGCTTCTATATTGTTTTGAATGAGTTATGGTTGACTGTGGATGTGCTATTTTTATACCATTCATGTTTTCTGGTTAATGTATTGACATTTTGTATGGTAGTTTTAATACGAATGTTTTTGTTATGTTTCAAACATTTCATATGTGGAATGAATTGCACTTAGTAAGTGACGGGTGGAGCACGCTATAGCTTCTCGATGCATCGGTAGGTCCCATGAGACAAACTAGTATCTTCTCACAAGGCTTTGACAAAATCATATTTTTAGTCTTGGCATGAGGCCTTGACTATGTGGTTATGATAGTATGGAATTATGCATTCCATCATTATGAAAGTGGTTATTGATATTCCATGTGGTTATTGTACTAGTAGAATATCCATGTGAATAAGTAAATGGAATTATTTCGTTTTACCTTTTCCATATTATGCTGAAGTTCAAGAATAAAAGGCTTTTGTTTTAGTTATACATTGCCTTAAATGATTATTCTTATTTATGAAAGTTTCCTCTGTATTGTTATCCTTACTGAGCATCTGAGCTCACCCCTTTCAATGTTTTATTTTTTTCCAGGATGTGAAGAAGTAATTTATGAATGACCTGCAGGGATAATATGAGGGGATATGTAGACAAGATGTTGTAGTAGTTTTTTTAATTTATTATATAATGTAAGACTTATGAATATATCTAGTGTCTCCAATACTATTAAACTAAACGGCCTTTCGAGACATAATGTTTTGTGATCATGACAATGTTATGTAAAAATAAACCTACTCTAGGTAACTTGGGTCGGGGCGTTACAGTAGGTCTCATGAGACAAACAAGTGTCTTGGGACGAGGCCTTTAGAAAATCATATTTGAAGTCTTGGCACAAGGCATTGGATATGTGGTTATGATAGTCTAGCATTATGCATTCTACCATTATAAAAGTGGTTATTGATATTGCATGTTAGTATTAAATTATTAGAATATCTATGTTAATAATTAAATGGCATTATTTCAATTTATTTTTTCCATATTATATTGATGTTATAGTTTAAAAGGATTTTGTTTTAGTTATACACTGCCTTAAATGTTTATGTTTATTTATGAATGTTTCCGCTATATTGTTATCCTTACTGAGCATCTGATATCACCCCTTTCAATGTTTTACTTTTCCCAGGATGTGAAGACGTATTTTATGAATGACCTGCTGAGATAGTATGATGGGATATAAAGAAAAGATGTTTTGTTAGTTTTTTTCACTTTATGATGTAATGTTAGACTTATCAATATATCTAGTGATTCCAAGACTACTAAAATAATTGGTCTTTTGAGAATTGATCTTTTGTGATCATGCCAATGTTATATAATAATGCACTGACTCTAGGTAACTGGGGTTGGGGCGTTATATTTGGTATCATAGGAAGTTTAGTACAAACCATGGAAGCTATATTTAGGTAAACTCTGATTAGATAACATATACCTAAGATGGACTTTGAGGATTAATATAGAAGAATTTTCTAGAATTTTTGTATTGTAGATATTTTGTGTGTTTTCCAAGCAATACATCCCTGTCTAGATATGAACAGGTAGAGGCAGCTCTAGCCCAGATGTACCTAGGGGTAAAACAAAAAAACACTGCTTTGAGCTAGACTCGAACGGGAACTGGTGCACGGTAAAGAGCCTTGCTGTACTATTGGTTACGAAACTCCCGGGGTATATGCTTAGGATAATTACCATTTTCATTAAAAATCATTATGAATGGTTTATGAGTATATAATTCCTCAATGAAAACATCTTTATGATTATGGATTATATACATAAACCATTCCATTTACATTAGGTATTTTACAAGTTTGGAATTATTCTTTGAAATTCATAAACTAACCTTGTTTATGCTAATGTATAGAAATGGTGCCTAGTAGAAGAAAAGTGAACTCCAACAATACGTATGATCCAAAGAGTAAGAAGGATCATATCTTTCACAGTATTAAGCCAACATTTAGAAGGGAAATAGTCACCCATATATTCTGATCATATGATGAAATAGTATCACCTGTTAATAAGATAAGTAAAGAAATCATTGAGTCATATGGATTTGAAGGGAAGAAAGAGAATAAATGTATGGAAGAGGGAAATATAGATAAAGGGAAGACGTAAAAGAAGAATTTTTCCCATATGTGAAAACTGTGGGAAGAATCACCCTATATATTTTTGAAGGGAATGGGTGTTTGTTATAAGTGTGGAGAAAAAGGACACCATGTACGTGACAACAAGGGTAAGAAAAATGTTTCAAATGTACAATGCTACATCTAAAAGTATTTGGGACACTATGCAAACCAATTTCTAAATCATCAGAGTATGCCCCAAATGATGCTATTGGATAATAATCATGTTATGATACGACCATAGAGGAGGAGTAATGATTAGAGTTCTTATGTTGTTATTATAGAATTATGTCTTTTGAGTGTTGTATCAACAATTTACTTTTTATAATAATTATGTAGTATATAAGGATTGTACAGCTGTACTATTTCATGAAAGACTTGATATTGGGTGGAACCAAGAAAAGTGACTCAATACAAGGTTAAATTTTAGTAAAATATATGATTGAGAGAATGATAAACCATAATATGGTTCTGATACCGAGGTAGTGATTTTGGAATAATACTTGATTGATTTGGATAAATTATATTGGATATTCTTGATTACATTGAAACTGATTAATTATTTTTATATTCCATCATTTTTGGAGTTTACAACATATTTTTATTCAGGAGTATATCCAATATTTTATATGGAATAAGGGATCATGAATGTAATCAATAAGGTTTTATAGTAATTCAGGATGTTGCAGTGTTTTAAATGAATACATGATGTAGGTTTTCACTTGTTATTAAGCGGAAAAAAGGATCTTCCTTGTGTTTACCTTCCTTATGAATTTTGGACTGTGAGTTTGGATAGAAGTATTTTGGATAATTATAGATTGAGATTATTTTTGGATTTCCATAAAAGAACAACCCGGAGGTCGGGCGGCAACCTGTCGCGTCTGGAAAGGCCGCAAGACATGAACCTGTATTCGGAGGGTGACAAGGGTGTATCACCTACAACAATCCCACATGATGTCCTTGATTGAATAATGTAGTATTTATAATAAAGGTTTTGTAGATGAATTATAAATTAATTTTTTTGAACCCCATACAAATATGATAAATACAATATTTTTTATGTTCTATTATCTTTTAGAGTGAAAGATGAGTTTGTGGTAGAAATTAGTTAAAAGATAGAACTCTACTTGTCAAGTATATATTTTTATTATTCTCTTCTTTTATGAAGAAATTAATTCTTAAACATTATAGAAGTGTTATTAAAACAAAAAAATTGTTATCCTACTACCATATGTTTTGTTGAACCAATGGTATTTTAAATCATCATAGATTGATGAATTTAAGACCCTCAATTTTACACTTGTTTGTGATTGATGACCGCAATAAATAACTATAAATATATAAGTTTCCCTCCAATTATATGTCTCTAATTTACACAAATGATATCCTAATCAAGAACATAATTTGGTGGTGACCCTTTCATTTACCATTTCATCTTATTAAGACAAAATTTTATTAACCAAATTTCTGATGTGGGTTTTCCCAAAGGTATTTTCTTTTTTCAACCATTTATTTTCAAAAAATAATTTCAAATTGCAAGGACACAATTCATTGAAGGATTAAATAATGTAACACCCCATGAATTCATAGTACGTTATTTCTTCAAAGTAATTCAATAACTTGCACTACACGCAACACTGAGTTCTAGTGAACCATGACTTACCAAACAAGCTGTTCAAATGCGGTTATGAATAGTATTAACTGAATTATTAACTTTATATAATCGTTATAATTTTAGAATCCATATTATGATTTTCTTAGACATAATGTAAGAACAAATACATTTTTTTCAGATAAAAGAAGTATTTTTAAAAAATATGCAATTTTACTTCCATTTAATGGAGAAGCTTTTTTAAATCCAATATTTGAAACTTTTATACATTGAATTTGACAAAATAAAAACCTTCTTTAGAATTGGAACATAAAATTTAGTTTCAGTAAAGTTATGGTGTTTTTCTGATAACTTTCATATTTGAGTAAATAGTGAAAAATACTATATTTTAACTAAAAACAACTTTTTAAATCAAATAAATGTTTATTGTTAAATTAAAAATTTTAATTTATTGGAAGTATAAATAGATTATATTTTTACCATTTAATCCAATGATGGTCATTGTACGTAATTTCACTTTGAAATTGGACATAAACAAGTGTCAAACTTTTGGTAGACATTATTTCTGAAAAATACGCCTTTTGGTTCTGAAAGCGGCTATTAATTTTGAATTAATTAATGCATCTTCTATGTTTTAATTTGGTAAAATAGACTTCATTATTGAATTCGGAATATCAAAATTATTTTTGGGTAAATTTTTGGAAATTTTCTGAAAACTTTTTATTTTTGATGAATAGTGAAAAACACGGAGTAATATTTTAAAACCGAATTTTTATTTAAATAATTATATATTTTATTTAAATTTAATTTATGTCAAAATAGATACATAATACCTGTATATTTTTAATTTAATTCATTGGAGTTAGTTTATAATAATTTTATATATAAATTTTTTTTATTGAACTTTTCACCGTCTTTTACCCACCTCCTAGGAAAATTTGCAAATTCACATAAAACATAATTTTTCCACTTCTATGAGTAGAATTTCGAAAATCCGAGAGACATGGTTAATAACACGGAGTAAAATTTTGTTTAATAAGATAATTTTTTTTGGTTAATAGTAACTTTTTACTTTTATTTACCACGGTAAAAAGTAAATAGGATAATTGAGTGTAAAAATGGTATTATTTTTACCCTAATACATGTCCTAATTCTATTGTATAAGTATAATTCGACCAAAAACAACCTTAGGAATAATATATGAACATATTTGGTCCACTTGTATTAGATTAGGACATTTATTATTATTTAATTCATAGAAAAGTTAAAAGAGTTAAAATCCAAGTTTAATAACTAAAAGATTTGTAATATAGAGTTATGCATAAGATAAATTCGATTATAAAAATTCATTGTAAATATAGAAATATTTCCTACATAATGGTTTCTTTATTTATAATTTTTAGACATTAAATAATTTAATATTTGTTTGACACAATGATAATGCACTAATTACCTTATTAGTTAAATATTAAAATAATTGATATAATAAATACCCAACTAAATATAATTTGAGACATTTAATGAATTTCACGAATTTTATTGGTTAATATGACATTATAAGATTTATTAAATGAATTTTTTTTGAATTAATAAATTTGATAAGTCTTTAACAAAAAACAATTCTTGAATAGTATTAAAATTGACAAAAAAGTGTTTTTAAAAAAAAATTATATTATTAATTGATATTATATTATAAAAAATATATGGTTCAGCCAAAAGACTTATATAATTATAGCTTTATAATTAATGGACTACATAAGGGTCTCTTGTATATATATAGTATTCTTATTAAGTATATAATATAAAAATACAAAGAGACGTGAGAATATGTCAAACTATTTAACTTAGAGTTAAATCTAAATGATAATGTTACTATAGTGACCCAAACCGGTTAAAATATATTGGTTGAGTGGTTTTAGACCCATAACCACGTTAGACTTTGAATTATCTACTTTGGAACCATTACAATCTGAATATGAATTTATTATAAATTAATACTTTATGTTTTTTCTAAAGAGCCCATCCCACCCCCTTATAAAAGGACACCACTTCTAACAAATTATTCATACCTTAAAAGCCTTTTGGTTCAGACAACCTCTACCCAAATACCCTATCAACTATCCTATATTAATCCTAGTGGCCTTACTTTAGTCGTAAAGACATCCTTTGTAGCCCTTTTGATCAAATCAAAAGGAAGAACTTGAAGAAGAGGTAATGTTTTTACCAACCTCTTTCAAGTTCATTTCTTCTTCCATTTCTTCTTTCTTTGTTATTTAAATTATAAAATAATAACTCCAGTATATTATATATAATTTAATGTTATTATTAATATATTATAACAATATTCAGTATTCTATCCATTCTTTTAATGACATGTCACCATATGTGCGTACGTACGGCCTACCGTCTCCACGTCGTAGTGTAATTATTATTCAATACATTGATATTTGGATGTGTATAATAATGATGTTTAATTCAGGTAAATAATAAATATAACATGATAATTATTCTTTATATATGATATACCATCCAATTATATATTATTTTAATATCAAAAAAATGATATTGTCGCTCGTGCGTACGTACGGACTACCATCTCCACGAACGCGATGAGATCCATTCCACATCATATCCATGCAAGCCTAAATATCATTTGATGATTAAAAATAATTTTTAAGGACTTAATATCATTCGATATATAAATAAGATACAACCTAACCATAAAAAACACGGCTTATGTAACAAATCATATAAAAGAAAACGAGTAAGTTAACACCCGAAACGACGATAATACTAAGATATTATTAACAAATAAATGTTAATGATCATATATAATATCATATTAATGTATATTATTCTTGTATAATTTAATAACAATTATTTCACCATTTTAAAAGACTTTATCCTACCCTTATCCAAGGAAAATTACGAGGTAAGGGTTTATTTCACAATCTCTTCATTATCCGAGGTTGTTTATACATAATTATCTACTGAGACCTCTTTATCTACCAAATCTATGTTTCTTAAAAATTTATTTCAAATCATTCTTACTATTTTACAGACTATGGGTTAATGTCAATTATACCATTGTTGACTTTTTATAAGATTTTTATAATGGAATCTTTCCGTTGTTTTCCAAACAAGGTCCTTTTTAACCTTTTCGATAGAATTAAGGTAAGAATGTTTTTTTACATATACGGCGGGTGCGGTTATTCTCCACCATTATTACACCTTTTATGATTCCCTAACAGGCTTATAATAATATTTGAGAAATAAATTTTTTCATTAGAATTATGTGACATTTAAATGATTTCATAAAAATAGATATTTCTCTCAAATAGTTTTGATTTTCATCTATGTCAACATCCTTTGATTGATTTTATGTTTATTTGAAGTTGATTTATTATGATACAAAACTTCCATATTGTATTGAAGGTTTTGTGATATGATTTAGTTTGGATGTGTTATTTTTATACCATTCATGGTTTATGGAGAAAGTATTGACATTTTGTATGCTAGTATTAATACGAATGTTTATATTATATCTAAACCTATTTATATGAGGAATGAATTGGACTTAATAAGTGATGGGTGGAGCCCACTTTTGCTAATTGATGCATTGGTAGGTCTAATGAGACAAACTAGTGTCTTGGAATGAGGCCTTGAGAAAATCTTATTTGTAGTCTTGGCATGAGGCCTTGGATACGTGGTTATGATAGTATTTCATTATGAATTCTATCATTATGAAAGTGGTTATTGATATTGCTTGTGATTATTCCATTAGTAGAATATCCATATGAATAATTAAATGGAATTATTTCAATTTATTTTTTCCATATTATACTGAAGTTCATGTTTAAATAGATTTTGTTTTAATTATACACTACCTTAAATGTTTGTGTTTATTTATGAAAGTTTCCGCTATATTGTTATCCTTACTAAGCATCTGAGCTCACCCCTTTCAATATTTTATTTTTGCAAGGATTTGAAAAAGTATTTTATAAATGACATGTAGGGATAGTATTAGGGGACATAAAGACAAGATTACATTGTAGTTTTTTCAATTTATGATGTAATATAAGACTTATTAATATATCCAATGATTCCAAGGATACTAAACTAATCGGCCTTTCAAGACTTGATCTTTTGCGATCATGTCAATGTTATGTAATAATGCACCGACTCTGGGTAACTGGGGTCGGGGCGTGCCATGAACTAATGTTTTCAGTAGTGGTACATTCCATGAGATGCAAGATTATTTAAATTATGGATTAGAGGATTATGAAATATGTTGAACACCATAGCCTTAGGTACATCATTTCTCAAAGGGATCAGATATTTTAGTAGAGGAGGTGGGTTGACTATATATAGTCTTTCATCTACGAGTTCTACTACACACTGTGAAAGGGAAACACTGTTGATGGTTTGTTGATCCATAAGAAGTAGTCCGAAATAGTGGGAGATGTATGGGATGATTGTGGAATTATGGAACTACCTGTAGGCATGCATGTAGATGTTCATGCTCATTAGGTTTGATCATATCTGACTTCAAAATATTTTATAACAATATTTACCATGATAATAAAGAAATATATTTTATCTGATCTGGATGTATTAGTTCTGTGGAACCACTTATATGGTTGGGAGAAACCATCAGGAAGGTCTCTAGGGAGTGACAATTCCCTTCATTTATGTGGTTGTTTATGGGTTCTTAGGGTCATGTGTGAGGAGATGAAAATATGGTTTTATGCCTCTATATTTATATACATCCTAGTTTGAAAATGATGAATCAAGACCTCAATAGACAGTATTGGTGATAAAGAATAAAGGAGGTAGTGTACTTTGGGGATAGATGCTTCACCTATCAGTAGGTGAATGTTTAGAATTAGAGGATAGCTGGATTTTTTTAGCCTTTTCCCATACCATAGTTCAAATGAGATTATGTCATTATGTTTTTTTAATAGGACTACCTTGGATAACATGTAATAATGATGTCATATTGATGATCATGGATCAACTTATGAAGGTAACTCACATCTCTCTAATTGAGGATAACTTCACTATTGATGATCAAGGTAGTATTTATAGGTGTGAGATACATTGGCAGCACAATGTTCCAAGGAGTATTATTTTAGATAGGGATCCTCATTTCAGGTTTTGGTTATGGTTGGGTCTTCATAAGGCTCTGGGATTGTAGGTTATTTTGATCTTATCCTATCACCATCAAGAATATGGTCATTCTTATTAAACTATTCATGTTCTTGGGGATATATTACAAGATAGTCTTTTTTGATTTTGGTGATATTATGGGGAATTTTAGTGAACACATGTATTTTTCTTATAGTAATATCACAAATTCATAGATATAGGTGGAACTTGTTGAGTATTTTTAATAAAGGTCATATTTCCAACACAACTAATTGCTGGGGATATGTGGGTTCAGGCTTGTCAGGTCCGTTCTTAGGAACATAGAATTTGAGAAGGATGAGTTGATCATGAGGTATTTGGTGACCTTTAAGAGTAGTTATAAATCATATTCTGACCATCATTTATGACCTATAGGGTTTTAATTTCGGGCATCATGGTGTCTTTAAGGTGTCTCATAGGTTGGTGAAGCATTGTATCGTGAAACAATGAAAGCTATTTCCAATTTATTTCAGTCCATTTGAGATAGTGAATGGTTTGGTCAGTTGGCATACTAATTATCTCTCACATAAAACTACAGTACCATGAATGATGAGTTTCAAATGTTGCAACTTAAAAGATATTATCATGAAACTTTTCATATGGTAGATAAAATTTTCATTTAGATTTGTCTAAATACTTCCTTTGACGTGCATCTAATATGGATTTTTGACCATAATAAAAATTATCTTTAGGGTTGAACCATATCTTCGGTTTAAGTCTAGTTGCAACATGGGGGTATTTAAGAGTGGCCCTTGGAGAGGGAGTCTAACATACAATTACATTATCCATACTTGTTCTCCACTGCCCCATAGTGATGCATGGAGTAGCATAAGGATATAAATGTTTATGCTGGGGTGGTTGTAAGATCCTTTATTTTTCTAAATACATCACCCTTTGAGTTTTTCATTAAAACATTTTGGTAAAGTATTGTTCAGAGAAAGAGAACCTATATTGGGAAAAATATACTAATGTTAAAGGAATTATGTTTATATTAATTAATATATCATGGATGTAAATTTTTTTAAATGGGATTATGAGGGTTTTTAATAGTATGGAAGTAATGAAGGGTGGTTCGGCTTCTAATGTATAGTTTGGGATGAAAAATTGTTCAAAATGATTCTACAAAAAATGTACATGTTACATAACATATAATTAGTTATAGAAACATATCATGAACTGGTTTATAATGTGAAGTGGTTACACATCGTGAATCTAATTAAAATCATGTAAACATATATTGGGATAAATATTAACCATTAAGTGATTTTATTATCAATATTACATAAAATTGTGGAAATACATGACCGAAAATGAATAAACATTGTCTATTATTTATAACTAGTGGTTTAATGTGGTAGTCATGTTTAATTATATCATCCCATAACATACACTTTTCAACTATAGATACTTGGATGATTTCTGGGTTATTTTGGAGATTCCACTTCCATTTTGGATCCCTCGATCAAGCATATGATCCCTAGTGGGTTTTTATGATTAGGTTTACCCCTATCTTCCATTATTTTTAATTAATGTACTTAATGAACATTGACCATCGGGTTGTTTTGGGGTTTTTATCATGCCATGGGTTGATCCAGATACTATATAAGATATTCTATTCCTTCATCGATGATGGAATATATTTTTCAGGGTGATAAGTTAATCACCAAATAAAGGTACGTAGTCTAAACATTACCCTATGGTTTGATTAATTTTCATGTATATGGAATAATATTATTGTGTTGATTTAATTTTTGGTCTATTAAATTCAATAACTAAAAATGGGTAAATTATGGAATTTTATATAATTTTTATCCATTTTGATTCCATCATTAATGTGACATGGCTTATGGATACCCAATGGGGGAGAGAATCCATTGATTAATAAGAAATTGGCTAATATCATATAGTGTTCTTAGTATGATATTAGACTATAGTGTTTTCATAATGTAGATTCAATACAGAAATTGATATCTTTATTGATATGGTTGCTGATAAATTGATATATAAATGAAATTGAAATTGATATAAAATGATAATTTTCATAATTAACTGTTGATCTATATGTCGTGATACTGGGATTCCCTTGTTTCTGTGAAATTTGTTATGATTCATGAGGTAATTCTAATATTTAGAGGGCTATGTCTTGTCCCATGCTACAATTCACATATTTAGTAGGCTCATCCTAGTCCAATATTTTAATTCTTATATCGAGCAGGATTTATACAGTCAGATGCTGTAATAATTATATTGAGTGGGTTTTACCAAGTCCTGTGATTTAATGTTTATATCAAATGGGCTCTACTCAAACTTGTGTTGTGATGGTTATATTCTAGAGATCTACCCATTCCCATGAAGAAATGAATTTATAGCATGCTAGACCACGATTTTATTTGATTTTACCATGGATATATGGATGTTGGTTGGAAAGGTTTTGTTGCAAGAAAAGATAAGTTTTGTCATGTTTTCAAATAATATTCATTGTTATATTATATTAATGGATTAATTAATACTCTGATTTATCTTTTCATTCATATGATTGCTGTCAAACTGGTTATGTTTATACATGGTGGAATTGACTTACTAGGTTTTACTCCCACCCTATTCTGGCCTCTATTTGGTTTTCGTGTATATTAAATGGATGATTGATTGGAGAACGGAATGTTCCTTTGTCGAAAATTTATTATTTTTTTGTTTGGGACGATATTTGGATAAGGGTTTGACATTCGGTTCGGCCCTGGCATCATTTTTGTTTATATTGATTCAACTGATTCTTTTATATTTATTTCATTCATTTTTACATTTAGATACATCTAATATTGTAATTAAATTATTCATTATTATTTGGTTTATTGTATCCTAATTTTTACTTCCTAGATAAATGGTATGTTTTTTATTCAATTATAATTACTTTAATATTTATTATTATTAGATTATTCTGTTGAAACGAAACTCTATACATTGGGGGATTTTATCCCCAAACCCCAGTACTAGACAGAAACCTTTGGAATATATAGAGGCTTTCTTGAGGCACTCTAACCAGCCTAATTCGGCCACATGACAGTGTGTCAAATTGCGGGATGTTACATCATGTGACGTTGATAAAAAACTACTACATGTTAGTATGGATGAGTTCTCATGTGATAAATATAGTGATGTTAGGTGTTATGAAGAAATTAAAATGATGTCTACAATCTAGTAAGAACTTAATTACTTTATTTTTATGATCATAAACATTTCAAAGGAGATAAAATATTTATAAAAATACAATGAATATCCAATAATAAATATAATAATTTTTATAAGAAAAAATTATGTTTTCCAAATGTGGATGATGAAAACAAAAATTTCATACTAAAGAGACAATTAAAAAAGAATAAATGATATAGAATGTTAAAATAATGGTGACGATTTTAGAAACTGTCAAATTGAAGTTGATCACTAATGATAATGAATTGGACAAGTGAAAATCAATCATTCAAAATTATATTAATTATTTTGGTGAAAGGTGATGAAATAATGTTATGACAGATATTTATGATTCATTGAATGAAATAGAAAAATTTGACTAAATAAAATGAATGAAAAATGATTAAAATGATTATTGAAGAGTTTGTATACAATTTAAGATAACATCCAATATGATGGATGATATTATTTTGGAAAAACCAAATAATTTTCAAAAATATAGAAATTCTTGGAAAATTGTTGTAAATTTAAATAGTATTATAAATAAGCTTACATAATGGATAAAATGATTCATAAACCAAAAATAAATCATTGGGAATCGTCAAAATATTCCACACCAAAAATGAACCAAAAGTCATGAATATAATACCAAATAGAATTATGATTCAATATCTAGAGAAAATTCTATTATTATAGGTACATATGAATGATATGATTATTATTACAACCATGAAATTTTTTGAAAAAATTTAGAGTAATTTTCATTTTATGTTTTAAAATTATTATTAGCATAGAATAATTGACTTATAAAGATTTATGGGAGGATTCTACCAATTCAAAATGATAATATTACAATAAATCTATAAATTCATCTGAGATGATTGGAAAATGAATTATTAGAATATTTTTTATTAACAATTTGAATCTTTGAGTCACATTTATAATTGTTGTCTCACTATCCAACCAACAAAATTGATAATCGATTTCAGAATGTTTAAGTCTCAAAATAATTAGCAAAAAAGGAATGTAAAATATTTTTTTTGAAGTATCACATAAAGCATCTAAATAAAAATGTTTACAGTTTTAGAATGTGGATGTTTTAACCACATGAAAAGAGGTTTAATTTTATTGAGTTGATCAAAATTATGAGTAAGGATTACTAACCTTTTGTAATGATGGATCATTTAAAATAAATATCGTCCAAATACAAATTATTAGGGAGGATAATGGAATTTTAAGAAAACTAAATAGGGTGGTTGGAAGAAACAGAAATAAAACATTCATCATAATTTTTTTTCACAATACCCACATTGTTATTTGATCACAATATTAAAATATATATTGATAAAAAAATAACAAATATGTAATTAAATTTATTGTATAAGCCGAAACCAATACCATAAATCATGTAGCAATGTGTGAAAATGTAGAAATATTATTTTTTGGTGGATCATACTAAAAAAATGACAAGAATAAGAGAAAAGATTCTATTAAGAATAAGTCAATAAAATTTGAAATTGATATGTTGTGAGAACTTAGAGAATTATATAATGGAATTTAGATATTGTACTATATTTATAAGAATTAATATGACCACATATAATTATGACTACAACTCAATATGAAAATTGGACATTATCAATTTTTTTCAACCTAAAGATATGGAATTTTTACCATTATTAGTTTAGTGATTAAGAATAGACCATCAGTATTAGTCAACATTATGGTTATAGATGAATGTTAATTATCACATAAGTCAGGTAATAAATTTTTAAGAAGTAGGAAAATATCTTATGAGGATATTTTTTCACAATTTGGGAATGACGTTGTGTCAATTTGGGTTATCAATGGATATACCCAGATAGAATACCATCAAGTTATGTTAGAGAAGAACCATATATTGTAGATGTTCATGTTATTATATGGCCACCCAATCAATGTAGGTTAAACCAAAAAATTAGAGTACCCCAATTTAACAAATTATCCATGGGTATTATGATTTCTATATTAGATTTTATTTATTACTGGTTTGAAAAATGTAATAATGTAAATAATTTAACAATTTAAAATTAATATTACTCTTATGATTTATTTTTGAAGAATTTATCAACCTAGAATAAAACTAAAACTATAGGTAGTTAGAGAATGAATTTGATAAAATATAATACTTACTTGGAACTATGATTTTACAATTATTCAAGGGGTTAAATTTTTTTAAATTTTATTAAAATATTATAATATGAAAAAATTGTAGAATACATTAAAATATGTAAATGCATTTTTTATGACATCATATTTATGTATGTATGACTAATTTATATCATGAAACTAAAATTTTACAATTTATGTAACTAAACAATATAGTGGGTCAATATAGGTGGTTGTGGATCATAATGGTAATATTAGGTCATTAAGGGAAAGCGGAATAATAAAATAATAAATAAATTATTTCATTAAATTCCACGCACCATGCCAAAAAATACCCATAACATCCTCAAATTATTATACATTAAATTCAAATAACTCTCTTCATTGATATTCCAATGTGTCTCTCCCCCATCTCTCTCTTTATTCTTGATGATCTTGGTAGGTTATAAGGTCGCGTACCATTCTAACAATCTCCAAAGATGTATGCATACCTATTTCTCTCTCCTCATTCCTATATGGATTTCCTTATTTGTAATCTCATTAAAATGTGAAATCTATATTTTTCTATGACATGTTTCCCAGTTATAATCACCAAATTTAACTATATTTAGTGATATATTAACAAACCCCCTTACTTTATACCCTTTTTGTGAACCATTACTAAGTCATTATAACTGTTGGATTTCTTTATCCCTCTATTTTCAATTCCTATTTACATTTGTGTTTCCATATCCTTTTTAATTGACAAGTTATTATCCTATTATTTTTTTATTTGATGTTATCTTAAATTCTTATGATATCTCTCCCATTTAAGAATTACATTTACTCATATATTTCCCCATTTATAAAACCTTTTTATGCCTATACCTCATCATATCCATAAAAATCCAACACATTGGTGAAGTGAGAAATTTTTTATTTTCCCTGACAATAAATAATTTTCTTGTTAATACATGTCGATGTGGTTTTAGATAATATGAATCTAGGGGTAATAACCATAATAATATTTCATCAGGTATTTCCTAATCACTATCTTGGTTTATGGGGAATGGGCCCTTACTACGCTTCTGGCTTGAAACATCCAAGTGATAATTAATATATTTTTTATAATTGAATATATATAATCTATATGGTGGTGTATAATTTATGTGATAATTTGGTATCTGACTAGTTGAAATAAAATTTCCTGAAAACATTGAAAATTATTAATCTTGAGATGTACATATTAGATATAATTTCAAATAAATAGCTTTTTTGGGAAATTTTTGAAAACTATGAATCCCAATTTATTCCTTATATGTGATTTAGTAATAAATATAGACATTCATATAATCTCACTGACTGGGAAATCTATTTATGAACCATATAATAATTTTTTCATATTGGAATATCATGTGTGATATATATTTTAGGAAAATGTTCAACGTTTTTCTGAGTCGTTAAAATAGGAACATTTTTCAAATTATAGAATATATTCATTCTAATGTGATGGAATGCATTAAAATTTTATGTACAGGTAGGGTTACAATTCTATATATATCATCAGTTTAAAAATAGGTATAATGGGACAACAAAGATAGGTTAATGGGAGTGTCCTTAAGCTTTCTGTATAATTTTCTTTCCTAGGGCCTCCCTGATATCATTATAATGTATTGTATTACAAAATTCCTTCATTTAGACGGTTTTTTATTTAGGTTATTACTATTTTCTCGTTGTTCGATGAATGGCACTTATGTTATCATTTTTATGGATTAAAATGTACTCATGATTATTCCTATGGAATATATATCCTCTAATAGATTACACTATACATTTTCCCCTTATAGATCATTTAATCTCACCACCATTACATCGTTTCACGCTTTTCTGTTAATAAAGATGGATATTAAGATTTAATAATGATATCATTGTGGAATAAATACTTGTACCTATAGATTTCAAAAACATAATGTGAAATATTTAATCTCTTGAGGGCTACAAAACCTTGAAACATTGAATGTAATATATTTTATTACATTTTATATGTAATAAATAACCCACTAGTGTTGGGTGACTGGTGATTGGGGCCTTATAGTTCGTATCGTGGAAATATTTAGTAGAGACATTAAGAACTATATTTAGAAAAACATCATTATATAATATAAATTTTAAAAAAATAATATATATATATATGTGTGTGTTTTTATAGATTTTATTTGTTAGTATAATATATAATTCATGTTAGTTGTTTATTAATTAACAGATAAAATTATTTTTCGATAATGGAACCATCTATAGGAATTAGAAATGAATAAAAACCCACTAACAATGTAATGATTATTTAAGTAATAATGATATTAGAGTTAATATATATATATATAATTATTATGAGTCTTGGATAATAGACTCTAGTGATGACAAATAACCCTTATTTCATAGAGAAACTAGTCACCCACTATAAGGATTAGTAGTGTTATATCATCCTTTGAAGAAACAAATTCCACATTTTAGTGTAACCATTAATCTTATTGACGTAGAGAAATGGTTTATGTCTGATAATAGAATATATTTCGCAATTAGATATCCTCATAGGGATAAATTCAGTATGGTTGGGTATTATCTAAATGGTGATGTTCAGAAATATTGATCCTTAATATAGAATACTAGGGAACTAAATATAATTTAGTGAATTGAATATTCTACACTCAAGATGATTTTTTTGGAAAAATAATTTTCTAGATAAAAGGATGTAGTGATAGAGAGTAAATTGCTGAACCTAAGTGAAAATGAATATGAGATGGTGACAAAATTTGAGGAAAATTTTACAAGATTATCAATGTATTTTTTGGATTATCAGGGAACCATTGTAAGTAATGTTGATCATTTAATTAATTATTTAATGTAAGGTATTTGGATATCCTAGCTATCTCAGAATTTTTCAAGATAAATGAATATAGTAACAAATTCTATAAATATTGATTAATATTTATCCAAATATTTTTCCTATAAAGGGAATCCTAAGTAGAAGAGAATATTTTCTTGTTATGTGAAAAGAGTTATTTATCTATTAGAACATTTAGAGAAATATTAATTGTAAAAGATTCAACAAGAAGTTCAAATTAAGATTCCTGGGTGTTATCTCATTTAAAAAATAATCATAATGCATATGGTATGTTTTTATGTAATTCTGATTATACATTGATTCTTGATTAAGAAAGAAACAATTAATTATAGGGAGAATGAATTTATAATTAGTGAAGAAAGTAAGGAATTCCATCATTTTTATGAGAGAAATATTTAGTTGGATATTTTCTTAAACCATCCACAGTATCTCATCAAAAGGATTTTCATGGGGAGGATATAGATTGAATTTTATTTATCATCGATATCGGTTTTTAGATAATTGAGGATGTATATATTGTGCGTGAATATTGTCGTATTTCCTGATTAATTACCTATATTACTCTAAGATCGAGTTGTTTTATTTTATATTCATCTCAAATATGATGTAATGTTGATATCTAAGCTACCTAATTGGTTAGATCTAGTGTGACTAGTTATGTTAATTTTGAAAATACATGACTAATGGTATAATGTTTTCACTCATCTTAGTGTTTCACCATGGGGACCTCTTTTTTTGTGAAGAAGTATGGGAAAATGAGTTTATCATTGATTATATATAAATCAATGAAATTACTATAGATGACTACTATAAAATAACTCTAAAAGATACCCCATTTGATTATGTTTTTAGGGATCAATTATTTTCAATGATTGATCATTTTTATATCTAACATATGCCAAATTTTATGAAATAATATGTTCCAATAAAATAATTTTATATGATATCTGGTAATCATGTGTTTATAAAAATTCTTTTTGGGTGTCCAAATTCCCCTTCTTTGATTACAAATTTTATTAAAATGGTATTAAAATAATAACTTTTTTATGTTTCTGTAAAATTTATGGATTAAAATATTATATACTCAAAGATTTATGGGGGTCAAGATACTGATTTAGGAATTTTTCATGAGGTGTTGTTGAAAAAAGTGAAATATGGTAAATTCATTTTATATAAATTTATTCTTCATCTAGTTTCATTCCATGGTGATATTTTAACTAATTATTGTATATCTATTCACCCTGAAATGATGGTGTATTTTCAAGAATTAATAAGACCAAACATTATAACAAAATTAAAGAAATTTAATCATGATAATGGGATACTATTATCAGTGATATTTTGAAAAAAAATCCTCAATCGGAAAATCCATTAATAAGGAAAAAACATTTGTGAGTTAATATTTCATGGAGAATGTAATGAGAATATATCATTGAGTAATTAATGAGGATAGTGGTGATTGATAATGTATTGACTATTCCATATAGTAAAGAAACATTTTGTTTTTTTATGGTGATGATACAAGGAATGGTCATGGATTTTTTCAAATAATAAATAATAAATTTGTGGCATGCACAACTAGAGAGTGGGCACCCCATGATATTAATGCTCTGATTCATGATTTAAAATTAGATGTAGTATTCTTGTTATATCGTGGATCAGGTGCAACTATGATAGGTGCCTTGGGCTCTTTAGTTACAAAACGTTAGGTGTGCCTCCCCTTACACTAGAGGATGAAGATTATATATGAGGGTTTAATGGAAAAATTGGGGAGACTATACCCTCTATATCATAGTAATCGGATGAAAATTAAATAAGAAATATGGAAAATATTAATAACAATTATCATGCATCAAAAATCTATTTCCCAAAACTAGTTACATTCCCAGAAAAAAATAGTAAAAATGTCATGTTATATCATACAGTGCCTTATGGAAAAACCCCAAAATAAATAGAAGAATAATAATTCTAAAAATGGTTCATGACAAAATGTCTGGATCTCTCATCCATGCATATCCCTGATCTTGAAATCTACTATCTAGCATGGGGCCTTTTCCCTTTTCCCATCCTTTTACCATAAAATCCTCTTTTATACTCGAAGGCGGTCTATGTAGGGTGAGTACAAAAGAATTGGACACAACTAATGGTTTCTATAAAATATCAAATCATTTCAATGTTTCATATATAATGATGTAATATAAAAAAAATAAGAGGTAAACAAGTTCCTCCAATTATCTGTTTTAGGGTTTAAATATTTCACTACCATTTGAAGTGTTATCCATTTTTTTCAAATTCAACATGGAATATTCCCATAAAACTAAACATCATATAAGGGGGTTTAATTTCCATAATACTTAAGTACAGTAATTTACAAAATAAATATAATAATTTAACTACTTACCTCTTATCCTCGAACCATGTGATCTTGTCCCATGCATTCGTTAGGGGAATAAAGCCTTAGTCTTACACACTAACCAATGAAATATAGTAAAAGGGACTATCGCCTCAGTCTAGCCCAACCTATGGCAGTAAATCCTTAGTACAATACCACACACATAACACATAATAATATGAACATACAAATTTATCTATTTTACACATTTCTAATTACAGGTCATAACCAGGTAAACCCATTCATGCTTAACCGAACTCCCCATTATGACATGTTATCAACTAAACACATTTAATAAAAACATCATTTCATATCCCATAATAAAAAAATAAACATAATTTCCATTTTTTCCCTTCATAAACCCATGTTACCATAATAAAAATAATTATCATAGGTTTCATCTCCTAAACTCGTCAATTATATATTTAACAACCCAATTGGATGTTTAGGGATGTGGACTACCCCAAGGGTGGACCTAGGTTTTGGTTTACTCATCCACATCATATCCCACAGGGATAATGAGAGGTTAAATTCGTCATTATATTAACCCAAATTTATATTCGACTAAAAAAATTATACCAACAAGACACCATAGTATAACCATATACACATAAATAAAACTTTAAGACAAAGAGATATTACTTATACACCACCTACTTCATGTTCTTAGATGAACACTAATTTAATCATATCCCTTGATTTTAACTCAATCCACATTCAAACTAATAACCTAGAATCAATAAAAAAAGTGGTGTCTTATTGATTTGGAAGGATAATAATGATAAGACAATCTCTATTCTACAAAATAGATGTGAGAGGTCTGTTAGGATCACCTGAATCTTGGATCCTCACCCAACGAATCTCGAAATGACATATAAATGATGGAAATAAATCCTTGGTATGATTAGGAGGGTTTTGTTCATCACTAATATGATGATGGAAGGACCATGGAGAAATTTGGGTGAGGTTTCATAGGTCATGTTGTGGAAAATGGTAAATTCACCATGTTTAATGAGGCACAAGGATTGGCTACATGGTTGGCCTATCAATGCACAAATTTTAAACCTCACGCCCTTAAGAGGAGGGTATATTTTCATATTATCATGGGAATATTTAAATTGTGGAGTACCATGTGGTGGCCATGTGGGATTGATATGTCCAAAACCACATAATTTGGACCTCCACCATGCAATGTTTTACCAATATCGAACCACCCCACTTTTGGGAAGATGGTTATGGTGCATGGTTGATAGTAAATCCTCACCTAAAATGGATTGCCTCTTCTTCCTTTTTTATTTCCATGAACACCCATGACACCCATGTGACACAACATACTCCCAACAAATGAAAATAATAATTAGTTTAATGGGACTTAAATAAAAAACATAAGCAATAATGTAGCTCAGTAGAATTGTAGAGTCTTACAAAATCACAATATTATAATGTGGTGTCCTTAATTATCGATTCAAAGAATTTTTTATCCTCCAATGTAATGATATTTTGATTGTTGGCTCACTTATCTTTCTCCCTCTCCCATGTTCAATCCAAAACATAACTATTTTTCTATAGCATATGTACCAACTACACAATCATACCTCATAAAACCCTTCTCACTACGATCCAAAACATGAACTAGATACTCCTCAAAGGACGCCTTCTCCTCATGATCAACATCATCTACATAAATTACATGATATGGTTCAACATTATATTGTCTAAGTTGTAACACATGAAAAATATGGTGCATGCTACTATACTATTGTGGAAGTCCGAATTGGTATGCAACTAGTACAACATTCTCCATAATATCAAACTAACCTACATTTTCTAGAACCCACTTTCCCTATTTTAAAATATGATGGTGACCCAAACCTTAGAGACACCAAAAGTAACACATGATCACCAACCACAATTGCAAGACATCAATGACACCAATCAAAATATCACTTATACATACTATAAACTGTAAAAATATTTTTATAATCAATTTAAATTTCTATGATGCCCTATGTATGAGACTTAGTCATAAAAATATAGATCTCATAGACTCCAGCCAACATAACAGAGATATACATGGCCTACCATATAGTGCCACATATGGTTCCATTTGAATAATTTCTAGATAACTGTTGTTGTAGGTGAACTCATGTATCTGATAATTTTGTCGGGGTGCATGTCATTTGTGAGGACATGATAATAGTTTCCTCACATTCCATTTTTCCAAAGGAGGATTGCATTCATCAAGACACCATATATGGTTTCCCATTGATCGAAATAGGATTATGGGATATCAATTACTCCTTTAAGGGTTTCCTCTTCAGAATTCATAACTTACTCTAGATATCCCATGAAAATGAAGATGTTGTCTTTGATACTCCTCTCGGTGCCATATATTTCTGGATGCCGATTAATTACACTTCTACTATTAAGAAATTCTCATGGGGGTATGTCAGGGATGTAACCTTTAGTAATGGGAGTAGTCATTTTGGTATTTTATAGAATATCTGGACACTCAAACACTGGTACATCTGAATATTATCTTATAATATTGAATCTCTAGGGTGAAGAAACCCAAGGTATCTCATATCATATATAGGGTTTCTTATGTTATAGGCATGTCTCCATGGTTCCTATTGTCTTTGCATGTTTATCAAAGGGTATTCCATGAGTTTAACATCTTTTAGAGAAAATATGAACTAACATAACAATTATACGAGTGGATTAGATGGGTCCATCCATATAAGGGATCACCTGGAAGGTTCACCAGATGGATGGGTCAAAATGCTCATGAGGATAGACCGTAGATGGAATGTCCTACAAAGGTAATATTTCACATTGTGATGGATAATCTGGATTGCAGAAAGATAGGATTATATGATGTTGAGTCCTAGAAAAGGGGACATCGAGGTATACCATTTTCAAGGATTAAATCTCAAAGGAGTTACTTTTGTACCTGGATCAGAAGACATGGATGAAAATCCATATAGTTCGGTAGTGGTAAGACAAGTAATAAGGGTGATCACAATGTCAAAAAACCTGAATACATGATAGGGATCACTCATGGTTAGTGGCCTAGGTGCCACAAAGAGAAGGAAGATGGATGAGATGATTCCACCCGAACGTGGTGGCCAAGATAAAATCATATTGGATATGGATGAGGTGTCAGAGGATTAGAATGAATGGGGATAGAACTGAGAACTTTTGTGAAGGTGAAATTATTAGACTTGAACCTCAGGGAGGTTTCTGACATATCCTTATTGTAGGGGATCAATGAACGCATAGTTTTCAGAATGGGTGATGAGTCACTTGAGGAGGAAATCATTTGAATGGATGCATTGATGGGACCTAAAAGAATTCAAACCTGTGGGACAAGGCTTGTTCTCCAAAAAAACACAAAGGCTCAATGGAGGGACAATAATGGGGATATGGAAGGTGGTCTTGAACTGGAGGGAGGCTTCTTATATACTTTTCTCAAGAAGGAAAAATATCAAAGTCATCATAGTTCAAAAATGAAGCATATAATTGGGGTGTACACAAAGGACAAAATTCCAAAGACATGTTATGGATTACGCATGGTTAGAATACCATAAGAAGAGGGAAATTATTGGTTAGAGGGGTATATACTAATCATAGGGCTTATGCGTGGTCAACAACCCATGTGGATCAGAACATCTGATCGGGGTGTACAAAAATCATAACGACCCGACTAGGTAGAAAGAAACACCTTAAGAAAGTAGATCTTGGTGGTTTGTCCCAAAAAGAGATGATTTCACATCAATAGGGTACATACCCAGGAGAGAGCACAAAATAGTACCATTTTTGGGATTGAACATCATGGAGGGGTCCAATATACCCAAAAAGGATTAAAACACACGTAGTTCAAATGAGCGAGAGATAGATTAACATCATGATGGATGAACGTGAACTGATGTAAAATGGTTAGAATCAATGGATTATGAGTAGTTAGGGGCTTAAACCTAATAAAGGCTTTTTAAATAGCCTTTTTAAGTATAAGGATTGACGTTCACATAGTTTGGTGAATAGGGACCTAGTGATTATGCATTGTTAGAGTCCCGAAGTAGATGTCATTGTTGATGATTACTCTAATCCCTACTGAGTCAGTCTCGGTGTGAGAAATACGAGTTAGAAATAGACATGGATAATGTGTCCTGAAAGGTGACGTCCAGAGGGATGGTGATGGGATTATGTGTGGATAGCATCCTAGGGAGAGGCAGATTGGGACTTACTACTAGAGGGAAGCTTGAGTATGGATCCAGATGTATGAGTGGAATATGACCATCATACATGGAGCACCCTATCAAGTGGTGTTGAGGCTTACAAAAGGGATTCCCAGAGCATGCATGCTGAAAAACCACAGTAGGAGAGAGTTTGATAGAGGGTGTTGGTACTCATCCTTCATCAACCCAACCCAAGCTAGCTACACACGCGGTGATTATAGTTTAAATTAATTTGATGAGATGGAAGGATCTTGGATGTTTAATGTTATTCCTCTTTGATGATGAGAACTTTTTCCTCACCCTTAAGACATTCATAACTTGTACACACCCATCCTTGGGATGTAGGAAGGAATAAGAAATTCCTTTTAATTTCGTTGTTGTAGAGTAATCTGTTGAGGTGTCCATGTTAGCTTGGATACGCAAAGAAACAATATATATTTGCATTCCTATGCATATAATGACAAGTTATAATGATGAAACAAGAAAAACCACTCAAGGGGCCATAAAATCACTTCGTATAAGCCTGAAGGGCTTCACAATAGAGGGGTTCATGAATAAAAAGGGCTCAAAAAGAGGGGTTTCATGAAGCTATGGTACTTCATGAAGAAGCACATTCTGAAGGAAAGGGCCTCATGATGCATAGAGAAAATATCTCCACAAAGGGAGGTGCTTTGTAAATAATAATTACCCAACCAATGTGTGGAGTCAACATGCTCTTGGAAGGTGTATTGTTAATAAATAATGTTTTGTGAAGACAAGAGTTCTCAAATTGTTCTCATTCTTTTGTGATTGAATGCATGCTTCACGAAGGGAATACCAACTTGATGTGGAGGTAAAATAGAACAAGGGGAAGTGGTATAACAAAGATCAAATACCTCAAATGATTCATTTTAAAAATGAATCACAGAGGAAAAATTAATTTGTGATTTTATAATTCATAATGCGAAAGGATAGGGTCCCTCCATTAAAGTGAGGGAGCTGGTTATTTATAGGTGTCAGGGTGGGTGTGATGTGTTGAGGGAATATATGAAGAAATTTCTGATTCCCAACTGATGGTTGATCCTCTAAGAATCTCATAGTTTAATAGAAGCCCATCACTCCTTCCATGGTAGTCACAAAGGATCCTAAATCCCATTAAGATACTCGTACTGATTGATGAGTCCATCACTTCCTCAATTTTGGTTGCATAGGTGGTATCCATGATGCTTCATGGAACTATGGCATGAGAGGATTTTTGGAGGAGCTTCATGGGATGGACATTTTTTTAAAAAATTCAACTACATTTGATGATTTATTTCAACGCATTGATTTTGGAACAAAAAATTCCCCTCATAATGGTAGATGAGGAGAAAACTTTGGTTGGATTCTGGGGGTAGTTCACCAAAATTTGGTAGATCATGAAGTAGAGTCACGATGTAGTTAGGCAGATTGTAGGTCGAGAGTGCCGCAAAGTTCACTAGGGCCATGAGCACCACAAATCTCAATGTGTCATCTCCAATAAATAAAGAATGAGGACCCAATTTTTTATGTATATCTCATTGAGAACTCATGTTTTGAGCTCTAAATTTTCAATTCTCTATCACTCTGTGAACGCTCTTTGTTAATTGATTTTTACAAATCATGGCACTGCAACCGCTTTTTAATGAATTGGTTCACCATGATCACTTTTGTCTTTCCACCGTGCAGTGAGTCCTTATGCTTTACGACTGTCAAATCTTGGAGTCTCAAATTTTCAAACATGATCAGTGAGATAGCTCTGTGACCATTCTCTGTTATCGATCTATGAGATCAAGATCTCCGATTAGGAAAAACATACAAAAATATTTGGGATGGAATGGAAAAATAAGAATCTTCTCAGGAGGTCATTGAGAAAGTTGTTCTAAGGAAGGAGATGGAAGAAAATATAGGGATTAAATAATATGTGTGAAGCCATTTTGATCATACGTCTTTGGTGGTATTACTGTGAGAAGGGGGAAAGAACTACCTATTCTACAAGAGACTATCATTGTATGGCATCGGTCTAAGGGATGATGTTATCCTCCCTGACACAAGTAGGAATGGACCAGCTTACTGGTATAGGAGTATGCCATGCTAGAACAAGTGGATCAGGGATACCGATGGTCATAAAAGGGAAGACCACATGTCTTTCAATGATGACTACATGTACAAAATTTTAAAAAATGTAGATGGTAATGTGTAACAGCTAAAGGTATCTCCCCCACAATACCACACCATCCTCAAGGAAGCCTTATTGAACTCGGATAAGGGGTGGAACAATTATTAGAACTTATTCATGGGCGGAAAGATCATAGTTGACTGGTCTTAGGCCTGTTGTGTTTCTTCATACTACAAGGAATTCAGCAATGGGATGAAGCGTGTATGCCTATATAAAGCTGTGTGGGATCCCCAATTCCATGTCTATAAGAAAAACACATGCATAAAGAGTTTCTAAGAAAGTTTTCATCGAGGACCAACATGTTCAATATTCCTCATGGTTTATTCAGCATCAGCCTATGGGATCTCCATCAGATCTCAGGGATTCCCATTCTGGGGGAGATGTATGACGAGTTCCTCCCTGTGGATAATAGATGGAATGATCTAGAGCATACGTCATGGATGGAAAAGGAACTGATAGAATTTGTTATGATTCGTGACAAAAATGTTAATGAGGGGTGTCCATTTCAGGATGTGGTTTCATTGTTTCATAAAAATACCTCTTAATCATGCCACTGAATGCGACGAGGTTCTTATAAATCTACATGTATGGTCTCCCGGTCGTCCCAAGGGAGATCATCATTGGAAAGAAAATTCATTCTGAGAAATTATGGTGGATAGCTAGTTGAATCTATGGGGGAATGGTTTCAACACCGATCAAGAACCATTGGTTAGGATAGATAAATTTATCTCTATAGCTACATGTGGTTGGATAGTTCCATTCAGGGATACGAACATGCGTTTATGACCACACAAATTTGTTTTGGATTCAAATAAAGTGATAGGGGAATGTGTCAACAATGGGATCCCGATGCTGGAAAAAATGTACAAGTTGTTGTGGCACATTAGAGAGGGGAAGAATACGTAAATGGTTTTTTGGACTGCTCTATTTTTTATATGGACGGGTTGTCGCACAAATGGAAATAATTGAATATATGAGCCCTATTTCTCCCCCCAGGTCAAACTTCTGACTGCCCATATTGAATGCATTGGGGTGTTTTTCACCCATGATGACTCCACCACTAGTGTTAATTAGAGTTTTAAAGGTGGATGAATTCAACTACAATACATTTTTACTACCAAAAGGGTTATTCCTTAATATAGTAAATGGAACTGAGGACAAGCAGTCTTATCTTTTGGCCTTTTGCGGTGGAGTTATGGGGGCACAGGTCAAACATGATCCCATCAGTGAGCCATATACCCTGCCCCAGTTTCAGATGCAGTTCTGATGAATGCAGATATTGACCCCAAAAGTATACCTTGGGGTACGCCATGAGGATCATCTGTGTGTGATGAGGAAGATATGGTTCATGTTTATGTGGGAGGATTAAAAAACAGAATGAGTTTCCTCCACCAATAGCTTTCTATGGTATAGTCGAAGAATATCCCAAGAGCTAACAGGCACCTACCTACGTGAAATGATGAAGTGAAGAACCATCCTTGCTATTAATGGGGTGGCTCCTCAACCTCGAGTTTAGGGTTGGAAAATGGAATAAACACACCATGGTGTATGGGGATGCGAAAATGTCATGTCAAATCACTCCAGGGCCTGCACCGAGAAGGATTCATGAGATAGTGTTGGATGTGGAAATCCATGATGGGAATAGCCTGAAGGAAGGGATGATACCAAGGGGTTCTATTGGATATCCACTCAAGCTCCGGGAAAGTAGTTTTGACACATAGACATTCCCAGGGATGGTGTTTTTCCAAAGGATTGGAACCCTAGGATGTCAGCAGAAAACTTATCAGTCCTTCAAAAATGTGGGACCACATTAACCATCATGCGATGGAGCACTCAGAGATCAGACCTACCAAAGAATTATTCCTAGTGTTTAAGGTGTTAGGGGAGCAGTACATTGTAGATCTAGAGGACATTGGGAATTCTCGGGGTACTTTGTACCCAATGAAGATTGGTTGAATGTACTACTCAATAAAATAGTCTCACCCTAACATTATACTACTGAGATGAGGGAATTTCTACCATTACAAGAAGAATCTAAGGGTCCCACTTAGGGATAAGGGTTAATAGAGGGATCCCCATGGATGCAGGTGAGGTTGTGACCTCAAAGTTGGAAGAGTTTTGTGAGACTTTGGGGTAAACATCAAAAAATTATGTTGTGACACTTACATGGGTAATCTTGACATTATCAACTAAAAGTTTTCATATATTAGAGATACTAATACAAAAAACCCATTCTCGCATGAAAGTGGATGTAGCTTCATGGACTACAACTTGGACGAAGGTGAGCACATAATGTAGTATGGTTGCGATAACCAGGGTGAACCTTTTGAATCCATCAGTGCTTCAAACCATATAATGGGGGGACATATACTAGGGTCCTGAAGACAGTGACTCGAGATCAAGACCATTTATTTTGTCTCTATAAGTGCCCTCCATCACATAATCAGTAATGTGGTACATTGAGCATAGATAACTGACATTTTTTTGTAATTATATATAAAAAGTACTTTAAATCGGGTCTTATATTATTGGGAGGATGCATTGGGCTCCAAGTGCTCTTATCCTATTAGGAAAGCCAATTTACTGGAATTGGATGCCCAAGATATGAAAATCATGGCATCTATGGCCATGAGTAGGGTGGCTGGTGGGATGGAAGTAGAGGTTTTCATGTTGGAATCCAGTGATGAGGAACAACCACAAGATATGGATCCCAACCAATCTAATGGGATTCCAGAGTTATAAAAACCTTATGAACTCCTATAGGCATAAATATAATATGAAACAGTTGAGCAAGAAGTGATGGATGAGGCCGCTTTGGTTGAAGAGGATATCGAGGTTGTTCATCAATGGTCATATAAACTAATCATGTTCTCCATCAAGGACACCTCACATAAAGAGTGGGTAAACTATATGGGGATACATTGTTCTTGGATACATGAACTATGTGTTGGAGGATGATATTCTAGATGCCCTCATATTCTCATTCAAGATTACAATGAGGGGATAATATGGGAATATGATCATGACCTCATTGTTAGATGGAAGGAGATGAAGTCTTTAAATACCAATAATATTTAAGAGGCTTAACAAGACATCCAATGCATGAGGACATGGGTGAATGAACACTCTACTTTTATTGACTCATAATCAAAACTCATATCAAGATTGATGGCATGGTTGGTAGAGGATTATGAGAATATCAGAAGAATATCCCTAGAGATTGATAACAACCGAGCTGATGAAGATTGGGCATGGATTAAGGCTAATAATCATTGCCTCGTAGAAACCAAAGAAGAGGGGGATATTAATTGGTGATATAAAAACCATGGGGCCACAATCCAATGATTGGTAGAGATGGGACTCTCCATTAAAGAGGTCAACGCATCTATCAGAGGGGCAAGTCCATGGGGGTTGTAATTCACACAAACACACAAACACACTTTCCTGATTTTTTACATATTTTGGTTGTGTGCATGAGTCATGTTATATACATAGAATATTGTATCTCAATTATATATGAGAAATAACTAGTGATTGATCCCTAAGCTTGCATGGATTATGCCTGATGTGATAAATAAGGGATGACTACATAATTATTTAAAATGAATATAAGAGAACCAACCATCAATATACATCCAAGGTCTGAATAACTGGTCCATGTTTTTGGGAGGAAAGAAGCTAGCCTTAATTTCAGAATAGAATTCTCAAAATCGATAAACCGCCCTTTCCCAAAATTCATTACTACAAAAACAAGATAACTCCATGGGTGCTTGAATAAATTCAAATGAATGGGAATGGAAAGTGTGAATCAATATACCAAAAATTGAGAAAAAATGAAGGATCTATGATGATGGAGGATAATTATTGACCAAATTCAATACATAGCATTCATATCATGTTAGCCTAAAATTGGAACAATAAAAAGAGGTCCAACTACTGATTGAATTTGAAAACACATGACCAACCAAAAAGATTCACTTGATTTCCTCCAGAGTGATGACCCATGATGGTAGCCATGCCTTAAGGCCAAGCTTCCTAACAGTTAGGGGCTTCTTTAAATCATGAAGGGGAATAAGGATCCAAAATAGAGGGTACACAAAACACCGTGATGGAATGATAGGAGTTAAAATAATTTCCATAAACCTTTAAATTACACCACTATGATAAAGGTACATTGTGTGTGTGTATTTTTCTAAAAAAGGTCAAATATACTCCAAAAATTTCTTATTTGGAAATGGAAAAAAAGCCTTACTGTTTTGAATCATGCAATGATGATGATATATGTGTTGTTTAGCATAGTATGGTGAGGACAATATAAAAAAATAGTTTGACATCATCTGACATAGATATTGAATATAGTATAAGGTCATACTTCATGGACCCTAGTTCATAATTTAATTTTGGGTGACATAGACAAGGGATTCAAAATTTAGGGTCATGTGGTTTGGACTGTAATTAGGGGTGAATAGTTATAAGGGTAAATAAACATCGAGATGTTCCCATGGTATGGTTCTTAGGCGCCTCTATGTATCTTGTGAGGGAATGAAGGAAGATAAATTTATTTTTTCAACAAATACTGGTTAGAAACCAACACTGGTGGGGGTAATCCTTTTGTGAAGAATGTGAAGCCTCCCATAATTGTTATGGAGAATCTGAAACATATCTAGGGTGGGGAATCAATTTATGTTCATGTGTTGAGGACATGGGAACCCCATAGTCGAGATATGAGGTTTTGTATATAAACCCAACATGAATGAGGAAAAAATAATTCCATACCTTACCACATGTTCATGAATGGGGGGATAGGTCCAAAAGGCCTAAAAGATGAAAGGGGTAGTGACTGGACCATAGATGAACAGTCCATACATCACTACATATCTCATGAGAATGATAATCGTCCCACTCATAGTTCATAAATAGAGTATGTCATATTCCCTATAAAAAAGGAGCGCTACCTCATGGGAAAGTAAAATCTAATCTATTTTTCAGTTTGAAACCATGTGACCCAGAAAACTGAAAGACATAGATTAATGGTCGAAGAGTTTGGACTAAAAGTGGAAGATTATCAAAGTGAAAATATGTGGCATGACACCAAAAAGAAACCCAATGTGAATGAGGACAGAGTATCCTGCACCACATCACTAATATAAAAGTGACCACACAAAATGTAAAGTCAGGATGCCTGGAATTGGGGATAAAATCTCCGACTATGAGGTTATTGAGTTCAGACCATAAGGAAGTGTGACTATACAATTTAGGCATAAACCTTACACAAATTATTAATCACATATGATTCATGATCTGTGTTGTAAAAAGTGGAAGAGAAGATCTTTATAGTTCATGGAATCACCCAGTAGTGGATGAAGGTGTGGAGTCATTGATGACCCCACAACATGGGTTCACCCTCTTAGCACACAAAGGTGCATGGGGGGAAAACACCAAGGGTGTCAAAGTCCTATCTGAACATGATGAAATGGAAAGGGATGTGAACCACCAAACCAATATTCAAGGAGTAATGGATTTGGAATAACAATTGAGGATACATGTTGACTATATTCTTATCAATGTATCCATACTGTGTGACCTGGGATGGGAATAAACAAGTGAGGGATGAAAGCTAACCATATTAATGAAACTGGACCTGTTTCAAATCTCGTTCATGATTTTTTGAGATGTTGGAATGAAACAGTAGGAGATCCACATGTACAATAATTAATACCATTCTTGGGTCCTTTTATGTTCAAAATATGTTGGAAATAAAAATAAAGGGACTCAGAAAGCATTTAAATCGAATGAAAGCATTTCCATGTAGAATCAAACTCTCTAAGTCCTCAACTTCAATGCTTTGGAGTGCATTGATGAGCATAAGAGAGGTCAAGGAGACCCATTAAGAGAAGGAGACTAGAGGAGAAGAGTGGTGGAAGGGGTAATAGTTGGTTGATGGTCCCATGGTTGGACCTAAAGACAAAGTGTCATGGAATTCCTACATATCCCTTAAGGATGTGAATGAAGCCATATGTAGTTCTTGAAATTTCATGTAGTTGAACTTCATGTGGTAAAGAAAAAGATGAAAGGGAATATCTTATAGGGGGAGTACATGTCTTGACTATTAAAGACCCGATGTGAATAAGACAAAATAATTACAAATTCCACAACACGTAATACCATTAGAATCATGATCGAGTGGGTAAACTAAAGAGATAATTTGTGGATCATGGGTTGGACTCGAGGACAGATTTCCCATGTGTTCCTAAAAATACTATGAGGGAAGGAATCCAGCCATGAGTAATTCTAGAATTCGAATAATTTTAACCTCTTAGGATAATGATATATGTCAATGAATGAGGTTCTAAAAATAATTTGCATGTCATGATAAAGAATACTAAATGTGAATGAGGATAGGGGATGTCTACATATCATAGTGCACGATCCCATGGGGGATCCATAGGCCAAGGGGCCTGAATGTTTTGAGGCACCTAGGTTTAGACCCAATGAAAAAGTTTCTGGGGATTCCTACATATCCCATGAGGATGGGAATCATTCTAGATGCAGTTATCTTAATTCGATGTTGTACAACATTATGTAGTAAGGTTGAAGATATAGGGTGGTATTATTAATGGAGGTATATAGTCTGTCCATATTAATCCTAATTTTAATGGTGACAAAAGAAGTCCATATTTCTCCACATGCTTTTAAAAATGAATTTTTAGATAGTAAGACACAAAATATTGAACATGGGGCTGGACCCGAATACATCATTTCTGGGCATTCCAATATATCCCATAAGGATGGGGATCAAGTCATACATAGTTATGGAATCCTATATAGTTTAGTATAATGTGGTAAGGATGATAATGAAGTATAAAATCCTGGAAAAGGGGAACATGTGACACAGTTTTTGTATACCTTACATGAGTAGGGATAGAAGAAGTCCACATGGTTTCACATGCTTTGGGATACATAGGCTGAGAGTCCAGAAAGATGGTAGGATATGCATTACCAGGGACTAGATGCAATAAAAATGTTTATGCATTCTTACATATCCTATAATTCTAGGAATCAAGACGTACCCAGTAATTTAGATGTTATGTAGGATAGCATCATGTGGTTATGGAAAAATGTCTTTTGTTAGTGTCTTAAATCTCGGACCATAGAAGCCCAGTTTAATGTTGTCTGAATAGGAGAGATGGGAAAAAATCATTAATCACTACACCTGATGTTCAAGAGACCATGGGGATTGAAATAACAATAGAGAATAATTTTTGACCATGTTCTCAACACATTATCCATGTAGTGTAGCCTATAATGGGAACAAACAAATGAGAATTGACAACTGACCATATTCACAATGTGGGACTTGTATCAAATTTTTCTTTTGAGATCCCTTTGGGACATTGGCCCAAAATGGTATGTGAGACATAGTGGCATGAGACTAGGGTACTAGAGGTGTCCTTTTAGATTTGAAAGATGATGATAACCCAAATTAATGGACCCATGAGGAGTGGTGTTTACCGTGTAGTTTATCGTCTTCTGAAAATGATGATATAGATCTTAGTTTGAGTTTGTAAAGCCCAGACCACAGGGTGTATTCACCGAGTGCATATTTTCATCATGCAGGTTGAAATATAGCATAGTTTATAATGGTAGATCTGATACCATTTCTAATTTATTTTCAAGAAGGATAAAAGGGACCAATCATGTGATGTACTTTATTAGGAAATTGGAATTGGAGGGAGGAGTAATTCACTCAATATCTAAGTGACCCAAGAGTATGCACTGTTGTGGTAAACCTTTTTAAAGACATAATATCCATCCCATTTGGTCTCTAGCATTGGTTTCTTACTGCTAGTTATCATCTGCATCATCAGGTCCCATACTATACCTCATTGAAATAAGGAACAATGTTGAACCTTCTTATTCAACGCTTTGGTTATCTTGTTCTGATGCCTCTCCAGATTGTGCAGGGCAAGAAGCATGTTCTTATCGAGGGATTACAGTTCAGCCAGATGGACATTTTCTGTCTTTTATGATGACTACTGACAATATATTTCTATATGTAGTGATCAAAACAAAATCTAAATGGAAAATAATACCTATATTCTAAACACGCAAGAATATAGAGTCACTTGGGAAGAATTTTTAGTAGTCATCTATTAATCATATTTAGCATTGGGTAGCTTTTTCAGCCATCTCTTCTTATTCTGACCAACCATCTCCTTCAAGAAGTTATATAGGATTTGGAAGAACACCTAGATCTTTCCATTTACTAGAACATGATAGAGAGATGTATGATTAGAACGAATATTATACTTGGTGTAAAGTTTATTCTTCCCAACTGCTATGAAATAGGTGTAGTTATTGGTGAGGAAGACATTAGGTACTCTGTATTGGTGAATGATATTGGATTGTACAAAATCAACGATAGAATGGGACATGAAATCCTTGACCAGAATTTCCTCTGTCAACATGGATCAAAAATCTGTAGCATTCAGGATAAACATGCACTGGAAATATACTGCTAGTGAATACGGTCCCACGACATCAGGTCTCTAGACTATAAAGGGCCAAGAGTACATCATTGAATAGAGAGGCTCTAGCAGCCGATGCACACAATTATGATGGATCTATCCTACATGAAAACTTTTTTTGAACTTGATACAGTCATAGATCATGGTGGGCTAGAAGTATCTTAGTCTTCATATCTGGTGGGAGAGCATCGGCCCAACATGATGTGCTCCGTAGAAACTATAATGGGGTTCTTTTAAAACCTAGGGAATCATATCTACTTGAATGAAGTTATGGATAACTATATAGAACCCATGTTTTTAGAGGATCTTATTATGGTTGGGACCACTCAAGAGGGTGAACTACACTGTGTTTCGATATATTCATTCGCGTTCATCTCTGTCTGTCGGAAGATTACCATATTAGAGGTACTCAGTGAATCAAGTTGTCTAACCATGGTCTCATCCAATACTATTTATGGGCGACTTGGAGGTCTTCATGTTGATGAATTTTTGGTTATTTGAATTACCTTATGAATATCACAAACTTCTAGAGTGATGGGACCAATAACTCATTAATGCACCACATGGATAATCAAATCATTCTAGATAGTCTCTACAAGAGATGTGTCAAGGATGGCCAGGGCATCAGCTCAACTATTTTGCTGTTCAGGGATATGAGTGACTATAGACTTGGGCGGAAACTAGGCTATTATCTGGTGAGTTCACTCTATCTGGTGTACAAGCTCTAGCTTCCAGAATACATAGTCACCATTAATTAGACCAATGATTATTTTATATTCCCCTTTCACTTTTATGTTATGAATATCAATCTCAAGGGGCATAATTAAAACAATTATGAGGGATTGATACTCAGCCTCATTGTTGGTGCATTTTTATGACAATAAGAACAAATGAGGTAAGATAGCCTATGCAGGCTTGGTGAGGACGATACCCAACCCCACATTATTAGTACGGGATCATTGATCCTCTTGTAGGTAGGGATTCGTAAAGCATTGTTGAAGTGCATATACCAACATTAAATGGATTTATCCACTATGTCGATCACATCATTTGAAAAATCAAGTTCTACATATTTCACTATTGGGTCTGGATGGGTGGAATGAATGTCTAATAGGTCATGAACATTGACACCTCTCTAGGGAACAAACTTGATGTCAAACTACTAAAGGATAACTACCCACATACCTGCACGTCCTATTAACATGGGTTTGTTCATAATATACATTAGCAGATCTGCATGAGACACTAGCTATATTTCATTGTGCTGCAAGTGATGATGCAACTTGTAGACCACAAATAATAGTGAAAGGATGCTCTTCTCAACAGACGAATATTTGGTCTCTATAATGAGGAGCATGCAGCTGAGAGAGTATAAACATTTCATTGTCCCCTCGTAGTTCTTATTAGTGAGAAGGGTGTCGAAGGGCTGATCTAGGGTGGTCATATAAAGGACCAGCAGATTTCCAAAGAAGAGTGGAATTAAAACTGAAGGGTGTAGTAGGATTTCCATGATCTCTTGAAAACAATCTTAACACTCATCATCCCACTTGTAGTCGGCACAATTTTTTCAAGATTCGAGAAAAGGCCATACACATGCTTGTCATATTTTCAATGAATCAGACTATATAAGATAAGTGTCTTTAAAAGACTAGGTTCTCCCAATGGTGTCTTGGAGTAGGCCAAAAACTAATGGACTTTATCTTCTCTAGATCAATCTGGATGCCTCTATATCTGGTGACAATGATGAGAAACATTATAGAGGTAACCCTGAAGGAAAACTTCGAGGGGTCAACTTTATATGGAGGGAGAATAGGAAGTCGAACACTTTTTTAATATATCAGATATGGCCATGAAAATTTGGATATTTTACGATCATATCCTCCACATATCATTCCACCAATTTCTTGAGGATCATTATGAATATACAGTGCATGAAAAGATGATAGGTGGCACCTAAATTCTTTATAATGAAAGAAATTCCCTGGTAGCTAATGGTACATTTTGGTTCTCTGAAGGTGGTAATATTTTCTTCAATACGGTCCATTTATATATGATTGTATCTGGAATTCCCATAAATGAAGAGTATATCATGGATTATAGTGGTAGTGTCGATCAACATCTCTGTTACAGGAATGGGGAATTCATCATTCAACCCATGACGGTTAAGATATTGGAAGTTGATGAAAACTCCTATTATTCTATTTTTTTTTCTAATAGGCACAATATTGGCTAGGCTTTTTTGGAACTGGACTACATTAATGAATTTTGAATTAATGAGTTTATCAACCTTGTCATTGAACATGGAATTGTGATAAGGGTGCATATTTTTTGGAGGATTTTTGGAACTGTGATGGTTTTTTTGGGAGACCAAGGTGATGGATGATGACCAGAGGATATACTCTTGGCATCTCGTCATAGCCCCACAAAAATTAATCTCTATACTATTTCAATAAACCCACATACTATTGTTACTCTCTATAAGAATAATTACGGTGATCAGTGTGATTCATGGATCTGTCTCGGTACAGAGGTTCACCTGTACCAACTCATTAATGGTGGTGGATACACATTCCTCAAATGTGGGAGTAGCATCATCCAAATCTACATTATAATCCATAGCAAGAGGGTCATTAGTAGGGGGAAATCATTTAGAGATGGAAAATCCTAATGGAATTATGGTTCCATCTTGCGATGTAGGGAAATCTTCATTGGGGACCCCTATGCTGTAAAAACAATGGTGACAAAAGATGTTGATTTGATTCTATCTGGGCTTCAACCAAAAGGATCATGCTAGATAATATCAAAGCACTAGTTGCACATTTACTTGAGTCACTTAAACTGAACCCGGCTGAATAAGAAACTATATCGTATTTCTATTGTCATGAGGTGATCATTTAAATACCGCACATGTAATAGTGGAATTAGGATCACTTAGGATTGAATCATTTAGTAGTACGAAGTGATATTCCTACATTTCATATACATGTGAATTCATTATTTAGTTTTTCATATACATGTGAATTCATCATTTAGTAGTACGAAGTGATATTCCAAAGGGATCATGCTAGATAATATCAAACCACAGTAGTGCTTCCCGCTGGGGTCTGCCACCCAAACACAGTAGTGCTCCCCTCTCATAGCCTACAGAGGTACTCCTCCTCTTGAGTACCGCGGGTCTGCCAACTCACATAGTAGTTCTCCTCCACTGTGGTTCTTCCACCTCAGAATGTAGTGCTCCCCACTGGGCTATGTAAGTCACTCTGAATCGAATCGGACAAGCAGTCTTCAGGTCTCGGCCGGCTACACAGTCTTCGTACTCCGTACGCTTGTCTCTGGGAGGGTCCGCTCCACGAGCAACAAGTCGATACTCCAAGTATCTCAATGTTCCATGAAGAAGTATCTCAATGGACCACCTCGTCATAGGGGTCTCAACGCAATAGTCGGCGCGTCAATCGGACGACCGGTCTGCGAGTTATTAGCCTTTTCATCCCCGGGGCCCGGTTAGTTTCATGTGCGAACCAGTCCGGCCGTAACTAAATTATATCCCGAAAAATCATAGGTTATACTCATAGGGACCATTTCTCAACGTGATCAACAACTCCGCTGACGGTTCGTCAAACAGACGTCCGGTCAGAAAGATATCAGCTTTTCCGTTCTAGGGGCCAGGTTGGATTTCGGGTACAATCCAACCCGGACGTATCTCAACTACATCTAAAACTCAGGCGAAGTATGCCAAAAGTTCCATCTCAATAAGAGGAAAACAACGAGACAGACGGTGCGTCAAACAGACGCCCGGTCTGTGAGCAATTGGCCTTTTCGTTCCAGAGGCCCGGTTGGTTTCGTGAGCGAACCAACCCGACCGCACTCCGACGACATCCAAACCTCGAGCGGAGTAAGCCAAAAGATCCGTGTCACTTAGAGGAAAACAACAAAGTCGACGGCATGCCATTCAGACGTCCGGAACTCATGTTACGAGCATTTCCGCTCCGAGGTCCCGGTTGGTTTCGTGTACGAACCAACCCGGCCGAACCCAAAGTTCTTCGAAATCTTGAGTGCGATATACCGAAACGACCATCTTGATCCAAAGATCGTGTTTCCACTAACGGCGAGTTGTTTGGAGGCCCGTAGATCATGTTACATGCATTTGACAGAAAGTGGCCCGAAAACGGGGGTCGGGGCCCGGGTCGACCCGGGCCGACCCTCCCCCCCTAGGTCGGCCCGAACCGGGCGACCCGAACCGGGTGGACCCGACCCGGGTCCGACCCGGCTTGGCCCGGCCCTTCTCGGCCCGGTCCGGCGCGGTCCGGTTCGGTCCGGCCCGACCGGCCCGCCGTGGCTCGGCCAACGCGGCCGAGCGGACACGGGGGCGGGGCGCGCAACTCCCCTGCCCTTCGCCGTTAATTGAGGCCGGCGTTTCGCCGGCCGCCCCTCTTCCGGCGGCGCGCCGCTGCGCCGGTGTGGTGCACTGCCGCCGCCTTCTGCGGACCATCGGACGCGCTCCGGTGGTCCGTTCCTTCTGCCGTCTTCGCCTATGGTCCCCCTGGGACCCCACATTCACTACGAATGGATTCAAACACCCAAACGGCCTGCTTCGTCGTTGCCCGTCAATCCGCACATCAAAAATGAAATGCGCCATCTTTGTGGTTCTCCGGCGCGGCGTGCTGGCGCCGCGCCCCTTCGTCGTGGCCCAACTCCGTCCCCGGATGTCTTCGGTTTCTCCGACACGGCGCGACGACGTCACGTCCTTGTTCTTTCTTTTCATGGTGCGGCGTGACGGCATCACGTAATACATGCCGTGTGATTCTCGCGTGGTGCGATGGCACCACGTCATTCCGCCCCATCCACAAGAATCAAATTTGAACATAGGAGGGGGGTTCGGCCGTGTTTGTGCGGTCCGGCCCCCCATCTCGTTAAATGATAACATCTAGTCTAAAAATCCACGATGATCGATAAACTAGAATCATGAATGGAAAATAAATAAATAAACAATAATCCCCTACCTTGGTTCAGGAACGGTGTTCGTCAACGACCCGCGGAAGAGAAGCGTCGCGGAGGTCGGGCGTCGCGGAAGAATGTCGACGTCGCGAAGCGGGATTCGAAGTCGTTGAAGGTGATTCTGTTGCGGAAAACCGTTGTAGAAGAGAGAACGCAGAAGGAGAATGTCGCGTCGCAGATATGGCGTCGTGGAAGAACCGTGTTCTTCGGTGGAGAAGTTCTTCGTTGAAGAATAGTGTTCTTCGCGTTCTTTGTCGATGTTGAAGAAGGTGTTCCTTAGCTTTTTCTCCAAAGAGCTCTCAAACAACCCAACACCAACCCCTAATAAAATAAGTTCTAAACTTATTTTATTAACACAACAAAGCATTTGAAATTCAATCGTTTAAATTTCAAAAACCTACATGTAACTCACCAAATTAATTACAACAAGTTGTCAAATATTAAAGAAGGTGAGTTAATGGGGAGTTGGAATGTGAGGGGTTAAGAGGGGTTAAGAGGGTTAGGGAGTTTACAGAATTTGAAAAGGTGGGGGGTTTGTGTGGGCCCCACCCTTTCAAATATCCATACATGGGAAGTTAGATGGATGTGGGCCCACCATCGACTTCCCATGGGAGAAGTTAACCACACATCATGAAATAAAATTGATTCAACAATTTTATTCACTTTATTTAATTAATCCCCAAAATTTAACTTCTTCTCCCGCACAAACGCAACTACGGTAAAGGTTCCCTTAAGCGATTACCGGCGTTGCGAGTTCATCGGTGCCATCAAATTTCAATTCCGGGAACCGGTTCAAAAGTTAGAAACACCCGCTCGCTCGTTCACTGAACGTACCCGAGCCAAACTTCGGAAATTAATTCCGGGCACACCGGGCCTCGGAATCAGGCACCGTTAGAAACTGCGTTCTTGTAAAATTCCAAAGAAAATTAAGAAAAAAATTTCCTTGAAATTTCTGGGTCATTACATTCAATTATAATGGAATATTCATATAAATATTTAATCATGATTTAAATAATATAATTTGATACCATATAATATAAAAAAAGATTCATCTCATATTTTTAACGAAAAAGGCATATAATACCATGTTTAGAAAAATAAAAAAAGATTCATTTCAAAATATTTTAAATAAAATAAAACATGGGTAAAAATGAAATTAGAAATAATAAGGGAATTGTAACAGCCCGAGATTTTATGAAAAATATTCTTTTTAATTTTATTAATGTCTTGTGTTGTACGCTACACCAAAAGGATCTTGCACAACACACATCTTTGACTTTCCTTGCATTGCACGCAATCACAACCTTCCTCGATAGCGTGTGTAGTACGCAATAATCAGTTTCAAGAAACAACGATATGCTATTAAAATATTATTAAAACTAGCCGTTATGAATAGTAATAACAACTATTTAAATTTTAGAAATTTTAGCTCTCAAAATGGACTTCATTTTTGGATTCAGAGTATTGAATTTAGCCTAAGGTGAAATTTTGGTACTTTTCGGATAACTTTCATATTCTGATGAATAGTGAAAATTACTAAATTATAATTAAAAACAAATTTTTTAATCGAAATAATTAATAGTAACAAATTATTAATTTGAGTGGTTTTAAAGTATATTTAGAATATATTTTTACAATTTAATACAATGTTGGTCATTGGTTGTAATTTCACATTTAAACCAGACATAATCAAGTGTCAATCTTTTGATAGATATTGTTTCTTATAAACACGCTATTAGTTTTAACAGCGGGATTTAATTATAAAATTAATTAATGCAACTTCTATGTTATGAATTTGGTAAAATAGACTTCATTTTTGAACTCGGAATATGAAATATAGCTTAGGATGAAATTTTGGCATTTTTCTGAAAACCTTCAATTTTTGATGAATAGTGAAACTACTAAGTGGTAGTTAAAAAACTGAATTTTTCATAAAACATAATTTTACCGTTTCTGTGAATGGAATTTCAAAAATCTGAGAGACACGGTTGAAGTCAGTAAGTAAAATGTGGTTCAATGAGATGAAAATAATTTTTGGTGAATAGTAACTTTTTACTTTTATTTATCACGGTTAAAAGTAAATAGGGTAATTAAGGGTAAAAATGATATTAATATTACCCTAACACATGTCCTAATCCTATTGGACAAGTGTATCTCGACAAAAAACAACCTTAAGTGTAAAATATTATCATTTAGTCCCACTTGGATTAGATTAGGACATTTATTATTATTCAAAGAAGAGTTAAAAGAGTTAAAATAAAAGTTTATTTAGTAAACATTTTTAATATAGAGTTATACATAAGATAAATTCGATTGTAAATATTCATTAGAAAGCTAAAAAGATTTCGTACATGATGGTATTTTATTTGTAATTTTTAGACATCAAGTAATTTAATTTATTTATGACACAATGATGATGCAGTAATAATCTTATTAATGAAATATTGACATAATTGATATTATAAATACCAAAATAAATGTAATTTAAGACTTTTTATGAATTAAACTAATTTTATAGGTTACTATGATATATTATTGTTGATTTAATCAACTTGGTTCGAACATATAATTCTGTTATGACTTTCACAAAATTCATATATCAAATAGTGTCAAAATTGACACAAAATAGTTTTTAAATCAAATATTATATTATTAATTGTTATTTTATTCCTAAAAATCTAAGGTTCGGCCAAATGACTTAGATAAGGATATATATATTAATAATAAACAATTTGGGGTTCGTTTGGCATGTTATAGTAAGTTTATTAACCATATAGTGTAAGAAAACAAAAAGACACGGTAAAAGTTAAATTATTTAACTTAGAGTTAAATCTAATTGATAAGGTTAAAATAACAACATAAACTTGTCTAAATCCTACTGGTTGATAGGATTTCGACCCATCCCCACTTTAGCTTCTAAATAAGACCCTTTTGAACCATTATAAACCGATTTTGACTTTAATATAAAATAATATTTTGAGATATTCCTAAGGTGCCCCTCTCCTCCCTTATAAAAGGACACCTCCTCCCCCTTCTCCTCACACCAATTTGAGCACTCAAGCTTGTCCATACTCTGCCAAAATCCCTTCTCCACTTCCCTAGAATAATCCTAGAGGTCCTGGTCTTCTTCAAAGACCAATATTATTTCCCTAAGTGGAGGATTCAAAGAGGCGTTTCAAAGGAGAGGTAATAACCATTACCAATCTTTTCAATTTCTTTCTTCTTCAACTTCTTCTTCTTTAGTTGTTTCATGACAAAGTAATAACATCAGCATTACTTACATACTGATATGTTATTATAAATATGAAACAACCCTAATTCACCTTCTATCCATCCTACGGAAAAATGAAATCACCGCGCGTGCGTACGTACGGAATACCGTCTCCACGCTGTGGTGTAATCTATTTTCCTCCACCACATTAATTGGATGGGTATAATGGTATAATGAGTTACTATATATGATTATTATAAAGTTATATTGATAATGAAATAGTATACATACACTTCAACACAATTCCACGACCATGGGAATGATAGCATCGCTCGTGCGTACGTATGGACTACCGTCTCCACAACGCAATGAGATTCATTCTCAATGATTAACCATTAATGAATGATTATAAAGTATATATAATAAGTAATAATGTAATATATGACCTAATAATGATACTGGAATTATTTATATTTATATGTATGTCATATACTTAATTCCATTCAATTTAATAAGGAAACAAAAACAGCATTCATGCGTACGTACGGACTACCGTCTCCATGAACGGTGTATTTCTTTCCATTTAATGATTTATTATATATGTGTATTATGAATATATATATATAAATCATGTTTTATATTCTGGAATTAAGTAATCATGATCTAAGTAATCATATGAATAATTACAAGTTAAAAACACGAACGACAAATGAGACGATTTTACCCAAAACACTACGTTAACATGAATTTACAAAAGAACGGGTAATATAAAGTCATAAGTGGACCATATATGATATAATAACAATGAATATGATTTTGGATAAGTCAATAACATGATTTAAATCATATACAGGAGGTTCAGACACTCACAAAGCAAGTCGGATCTAAGGTAAGGGAAATATCACAATATCATTTTTATCCGAGATTGTTTATTCGTAGGTATTTACTGGGGTGTATTTTATCATCCACATCCATGTTTCATCAATATGTAATATTATTTCCATCCACCTAAAATTGTTTAAATCCATTTTTACCCTTCGGTGAGTGTTTAGTAATATGTATGAAAGGAATCTTTTGTCGTTTTTCGTACGAGGTACTTTTTGACTTTTCCGACAAAATTACGAAGAATGTTTTTTTAACTTATATGGAAAGAATGGATTTTTAAAACATTATTTCAAAGAATATTCCTTTACAAGTTTTCAAGTTTATTTTTAATCAACTTCTTTTAGTTTAAATTTTTATGACATGTTAATAAAGGAAAAGTATTTTTGAAGAAGAAAGGATATTTTCCTCAAGAATGAAGTTCAAGTGTTTTATCAAAATTATTTTCCATATAAGATAATAAAGGGTTATGTTTTTATCCCTATTATTACATTGATTTGATTATGTTGTGATGGAATTATTTTTATGAATTCCTTTATCGTATATGAATTGTTTTATGATGTCATGATGTTTAAGATTCCCATTTTTATTACATGGGTTATGCAATGATGTATGATTTATGATTTTGTGGCACACATAAGAATGGTATCATTATGAGATGGGTGGGACCTATATCTCCCTCCAATGCATTGGGTAAAGATTTTATATCTCATGAGATAGACATGGCTGGAATGGTAGGTTATACCGGTTCAGTGAAACAGGACTTAAACGAGGGTCACTCGATTCAGAAATGGACTTTGTCCACTAAGATAGTCTTGGTAATGAGTCTTGACTAACAAGAAATGATTCTCTGTGATTATGTGTGTATGACAAAAAGTTTAATGTTTTACGTTATGATTCTTGTGAATACATTTCACTGCCATGAGTTATCCCAGGTTATGAAATTATGATCTCTTTTGCAGGTTAAGATTTCCAAAAGTTATGTTCTTATGTATATGATGTGATTTATAATTCATTTGTTTACCTTACTGAGCATTTGAGATCACCCTTTTATGTTTTCTTTTCCCTAGGATATAAAGAAAGGTTTTAGGTAAAAAAAGGGTAAGATTTTTATGGGAGATATTGAGGATCTTTCACCACGATTAGAAGATTACGTTCCGAGTTTCCAAAGACACTAAACTATTACGGTCCTTGTGTGTGTGTTTTTGTTATGTAATAAGTATTCCACAAATGTAATGTAATGTCCATGTACGATAAGATTCGGGTCTCTACAGTTGGTATCAAAGGAAAGGTTTAGTCAGCCTTTGGAAACTAGGACACGAAAACATTAGTGAGATCCCTAGAGATATTGCTAAGGTATGTCTAGGTATGTCCCTAAGGTTAAGTATACGTATAGGTTATAGTACTAGAATTACGCTAACGATAATAGAATTTAACCTAAGGTGTTAGATATTAAGGGTACTCCCCCTTTACTATGTTGTTTTCTTTAGCATTATTTTGCCTCTCACACTATTCTTTTTAGGTTTTAGAAAATGGATGGAAACAAGATGATTCACGATAATGGAGGATATGAAGGAAAGTGGAATGATATTCTTTATGAGAAACCAAATGAAATGGGATTTGGAAGTCCAAACATCATTATTATGCCGAATTAGAAATCTCATAATATGATCAATAAAGTAAAATTTGGTAAGTTTCCTGACTCGGCTAATAAGAGAAAGATGGAGTTTCATGATGATCATAGAGGAAATAAAGTTCAATTTCCCCTATGTAAATCATGTGGGAAGATGCATCAAGGAAAATGTTTCAAGGGAACTGGAAGATGCTTTGGGTGTGGAAAAGAAGGACACAAAGCTAGTAAGTGCAAAGGAAAAGGTTCAGTTAACACCAGTGGTGAGGATAATGGTATTGCTACGACATCAACAATGGTTAAATGTTTTAAATGTGGAATGTATGGGAATTATGCAATCCAATGCCCTAAGGGAAAGTCTCGTGAAGAGAATCAGTATGGTCGTATGGGAAGTATTTATGTTGATGATGATGAAGAGACTACAAATGATATGTGAGATGAAAGAATTGTTGAATCTTGGACAATGGTTTAAGAATGTAGTGGAATGATTACATGTTTATCATGTGTAATGTTGGAATAACGAGACATCTAAGGATTGTTACACTATTGTATTTCCTTGAGTTTGGAAAGTTTATGATTAATGTTACAAGTATCCATGGAAGGTTATTCAGATATTTTTGGAATGTAGATGATATGCGCATAATGTAGGGATAAGGAGAAAATTAAATGTTTGATAGTATTCATAAGCTCATGACTGATATAAGGAGAAGGTTATATTATGGTTTGAGTATATAGAGTTTTTGGATTTTGGTATGTGGAAAGTGTTAACTTTTAACTGCATTCATGTTTTCACTAAGGTATTCAAGATAATACATGATTAAGGACTTTGAATGTTTGGAATGTGACTAACAAAACATATCTTATGATATATGGGGATCAACGATGGTATTAAATCTCTGGTAATCGTTTTCACTTTGTTATGAGAGTGGACTGCATTATTATGGATAATCCTAAAGATTGAAATGGATTATGTTGGACATAAGTGAGTATTGTTTAAGGATAGAAGTTTTTTTTCGATAATATTGATGGGATGTTATAGTAATGTAGTTTTAGAAAAAGGACAACCTGCAGGACGGGCGACAGCCCATCGCTTCGGACAAGGCTGTGGGAATCGAACCCACAACCGAAGTGCGACTGGACTTTATCGCCTACCACTGGCCTACAGGAAGTCCCTGTTCAGTAGAAAGTAGTTTTATTATATTAAGCTGTATGATATATGAAATATAAGTCCATTTTAGGAACCATATGTGATTAATCTCACTATAGATCGACTTATGTATATAATTTTTGCTAACCTTTTGTTTGAGACAGATGGAATGACCCATCATTCTATCACATGATCTGCTAACACTTCACGAATAACAAATTCAACTTCATTTATTTAAGAGATGAAGTGGAAATTGTTCAAGGCATGAACAACAGTGAGATTGTACCAAAATAAAGTAAGTATTTATTCTAATTCAAATACTTTAACTTTAGGGAAACGATCTTGAAAACCAAAAATGTTGTCCTAGTGATCTTATATCTGATTAATCAGATGGTACCTTAGATCGTCACAAATTTATGGCTTTATGATTACTGGCTTTTCCATAGCCATGTTCTCTACCACTCTCCATCAGAACATGATGGTTAGATTTCTCTTCCATATCCATATTTTCACCTATGTGGAAACCCAGTGATTAGTTTATTTGGGTAACCGTTACATTTCATACTTTTGTTTTTAAAGATTGGTTTTGATATTCCTTTTTACGATGTGGGTTTCTATTAAATAAACTTTCGAATAGTAAACCATTTATAACCCCGACGAATTTCGAGGGCGAAATTCATTTTAAGGGGGGTAGAATGTAACAACCCGAGATTTTATGAAAAATATTCTTTTTAATTTTAATAATGTCTTGTGTTGTACGCTACACCAAAAGGAGCTTGCACAACACGCATCTTTGACTTGCCTTGCATTACACGCAATCTCAACCTTTCTCGATAGCGTGTGTAGTACACAATACTCAGTTTCACGAAACAACGATATGTTATTAAAATATTATTAAAACTAGCCGTTGTGAATAGTAATAACCAATTTTTAAATTTTAGAAATTTTAGCTCTCAAAATGGACTTCATTTTTGGATTCGGAGTATCGAATTTAGCCTAAGGTGAAATTTTGGTACTTTTCGGATAACTTTCATATTCTGAGGAATAGTGAAAATTACTAAATTATAATTAAAAACAACTTTTTTAATAGAAATAATTAATAGTAATAAATTGTTAATTTGAGTGGTTTTAAAGTATATTTAAAATATATTTTCACAATTTAATACAATGTTGGTCATTGGTGGTAATTTCACATTTAAACCAGACATAATCAAGTGTCAATCTTTTGATAGATATTGTTTCTTAAAAACACGCTCTTTGTTTTAACAGTGGGATATAATTATAAAATTTATTAATGCAACTTCTATGTTATGAATTTGGTAAAGTAGAATTCATTTTTGAATTCGGAATATGAAATATAGCTTAGGATGAAATTTTGGCATTTTTCTGAAAACCTTCAATTTTTGATGAATAGTGAAACTACTAAGTGGTAGTTAAAAAACTGAATTTTTTAATAAAACTTAATTTTACCGTTTCTGTGAATGGAATTTCAAAAATCCGAGAGACACGGTTGATGTCAGTAAGTAAAATGTGGTTCAATGAGATGAAAATTTTTTTGGTGAATAATAACTTTTTACTTTTATTTACCACGGTTAAAAGTAAATAGGGTAATTAAGGGTAAAAATGATATTAATATTACCCTAACACATGTCCTAATCCTATTGGACAAGTTTATCTCGACCAAAAACAACCTTAAGTGTAAAATATTATCATTTAGGCCCACTTGGATTAGATTAGGACATTTATTATTATTCAAAGAAGAGTTAAAAGAGTTAATATCAAAGTTTATTTACTAAAACATATTTAATATAGAGTTATACATAAGATAAATTCGATTGTAAATATTCATTAGAAATATAAAAAGATTTCATACATGATGGTATTTTATTTGTAATTTTTAGACATCAAATAATTTAATTTATTTATGACACAAAGATGATGTAGTAATAATCTTATTAATGAAATATTGACATAATTGATATTATAAATACCAAAATTAATGTAATTTAAAACTTTTTATGAATTAAACTAATTTTATAGGATACTATGATATATTATTGTTGATTTAATCAACTTGGTTCGAACATATAATTCGTTTATGACTTTCACAAAAATCATATATCAAATAGTGTCAAAATTGACACAAAATAGTTTTTAAATCAAATATTATATTATTAATTGTTTTTTTATTCCAAAAAATCTAAGGTTCGGCCAAATGACTTAGATAAGGATATATATATTAATAATAAACAATTTGGGGTTCTTTTGGCATGTTATAGTAATTTTATTAACCATATAGTGTAAGAAAACAAAAAGACACGGTAAAAGTTAAATTATTTAACTTAGAGTTAAATCTAATTGATAAGGTTAATATAATAACCTAAACATGTCTAAATCCTATTGGTTGATAGTATTTCGACCCATCCCCACTTTAGTTTCGAAATAATACCCTTTGTAACCATTATAAACCGATTTTGACTTTAATATAAAATAATATTTTGAGATATTCCTAAGGTGCCCCTCTCCTCCCTTATAAAAGGACACCTACTCCCCCTTCTCCTCACACCAATTTGAGCACTCAAGCTTGTCCAACCTCTGCCAAAATCCCTTCTCCACTTCCCTAGAATAATCCTAGAGGTCCTGGTCTTTTTCAAAGACCAATCTTAGTTCCCTATGTGGAGGATTCAAAGAGGCGTTTCAAAGAAGAGGTAATAACCATTACCGATCTTTTCAATTTCTTTCTTCTTCAACTTCTTCTTCTTTAGTTTTTTCATGACAAAGTAATAACATCAGTATTAATTACATACTGATATGTTATTATAAATTTGAAACAACCCTAATTCACCTTCTATCTATCCTACGGAAAAATGAAATCACCGCGCGTGCGTACGTACGGAATACCGTCTCCACGCCGTGGTGTAATCTATTTTCCTCCACCACATTAATTGGATCGGTATAATGGTGTAATGAGCAACTATATATGATTATTATAAAGTTATATTGATACTGAAATAGTATACATACACTTCAACACAATTCCACGACCATGGGAACGATATCATCGCTCGTGCGTATGTACGGACTACCGTCTCCACGACGCGATGAGATTCATTCTCAATGATTAACTATTCATGAATGATTATAAAGTATATATAATAAGTAATAATGCAATATATGACCTAATAATGATACTGGAATTATTTATATTTATATGTATGTCATCTACTTAATTCCATTCAATTCAATAAGGAAACGAAAACAGCGTTCATGCGTACGTACGGACTACCGTCTCCATGAACGGTGTATTTCTTTCCATTTACTGATTTATTATATATGTGTATTATGAATATATATATATAAATCATGTTTTATATTTTGGAATTAAGTAATCATGATCTATGTAATCATATGAATAATTACAAGTTAAAAACACGAACGACAAATGAGACGATTTTACCCAAAACGCTACTTTAACATGAATTTACAAAAGAAAGGGTAATATAAAGTCATAAGTGGACCATATATGTTATAATAACAATGAATATGATTCTGGAATAAGTCAATAACATGATTTAAATCATATAAAGGAGGTTCAGACACTCACTAAGAAAGTCGGACCTAAGGTAAGGGAAATATCACAATCTCATTTTTATCCGAGATTTTTTATTCGTAAGTATTTACAGGGGTGTATTTTATCATCCACATCCATGTTTCATCAATATGTAATATTATTTCCATCCACCTACAATTTTTTAAATCCATTTTTACCCTTCGGTGAGTTTTTAGTAATATGTATGAAAGGAATCTTTTGTCGTTTTTCGTACGAGGTACTTTTTGACTTTTCCGACAAAAGTACGAAGAATGTGTTTTTTAACTTATACGGCAAGAATGGATTTTTAAAACATTATTTCCAAGAATATTACTTTACAAGTTTTCAAGTTTATTTTTAATCAACTTCTTTTAGTTTAAAATTGTATGACATGTTAATAAAGGAAAAGTATTTTTGAAGAAGAAAGGATATTTTCCTCAAGAATGAAGTTCAAGTGTTTTATCAAAATTATTTTCCATATAAGATAATAAAGGGTTCTGTTTTTATCCCTATTATTACATTGATTTGATTATTTTGTGATGGAATTATTTTTATGAATTCCTTTATCGTATATGAATTATTTTATGATGTCATGATGTTTAAGATTCCCATTTTTATTACATGGGTTGTGCAATGATGTATGATTTATGATTTTGTGGAAAACATAAGAATGGTATCATTATGAGATGGGTGGGACCTATATCTCCCTCCAATGAATTGGGTAAAGATTTTATATCTCATGAGATTGACATGGCTGGAGTGGTAGGTTATACCGGTTCAGTGAAACATGACTGAAACGAGGGTCACTCGATTTAGAAATGGACTTTGTCCACTAAGATAGTCTTGGCAATGAGTCTTGACTAACAAGAATTGATTCTCTATGATTATATGTGTATGCCACAAAGTTTAATGTTTTAAGTTATGATTATTGTGAATACATTTCACTGCCATGAGTTATCCCAGGTTATGAAATTATGATCTCTTTTTCAGGTTAAGATTTCCAAAAGTTATGTTCTTATGTATATGATGTGATTTATATTTCTTTTGTTTACCTTACTGAGCATTTGAACTCACCCTTTTATGTTTTCTTTTCCCCAGGATATAAATAAAGGTTTTAGGTAAAAAAGGGGAAGATCTTTATGGGAGATATTGAGGATCTTTCACCACGATTAGAAGATTACGTTCCGAGTTTCCAAAGACACTAAACTATTATGGTCCTTGTGTGTGTGTTTTTGTTATGTACTAAGTATTCTGCAAAAGTAATGTAATGTCCATGTACGATAAGATTCGGGTCTCTACAAGAATGATAAAAATATTTATGATGAAAATTATATGAAAAGGATATGTATGTCAAATATTCTTCAAAAAATTCATAAACATAACCACTCCGGAATATAGTTGAGATTGTGAAATAAACTATCATCACAAGTTCACCATTCTTTGAAAGAACTCTAACGTCTTGTAAATTTTTTATATTTATAATAATTGTATAATAGATTCATTATCATACATATTGTATCATATATTATCCCTTAATAAAATTGTAACTACATTTTTTCAGTAATTCATTATTAAAATTGTTATTTCTAGGTGTTAACTATTTCGTTTATCATGATTATATCTGTTCAGTAATTACTATCCATGGAAATTTATGTTACTTTAATATATAGAATAAATATCAATATATATATTATATATATTCATTATATATATAGGGAAATCCATAATATTTATAGATTGAAAAATTAATTACGCGGTTCATGGAAATAGTAAGTCATTTGTACACATGATCGTTGTTTTCATTTTTCATCAGATGCTACGAAGGCAAGGTAAATATTAATTAAATTTCAAAATATCATTGTTATTCCATATATATAATATATATGAATTAAATTATTTATAATTACCATCCAATTAAAACATAAATGAAATATTATTCACAGCACTTCTCATTGGTGGTTGTCTACATATATACACGATCGATGCTAACGTTTCCTAAATTATTATATGGTAAAAAGAAATATGTTATATTATAATTATACAATTATAATAAATTTTTTAATATCATATATAAACATTAAACCAATAAGAATATAAATCAATAAAATATTGTGATGAAAAATTCGTTTTATCAGTATGTGAAGATAGTCTGATGTATGTACACATAAGCGATACTTTCCCTTCTCAGTTTAAGGGAAAGATGGTGTATAATAGTGTATTCATTATCATAATAATAATATTATTTTATAATATTTATGATAATTAATTTATTATATTATGATTCATACATTATATTTAAATGTGATATTGAATATCTAGAGAGCATGTCATCAGTTACATCAATTACAACTTCTTTATAATGACTCCTTTATATCTCATCTAAAGTGATATAGGGGTAGAAATTTGGGAATATAATCACCTCTAAAATATGGTTAGGTATGTTTATTAGTGAACTTTTTAGTTTTAGGTTGAGATAGAAGGCTCAATGTAGTGAAAATAAGTGAGGTAGGAGTCTCCCATTTATAATTGAGGTGAGGGGAGGATTTTGATTTTTTCAGAATATTAAATTATAAATAATTAATTCCGAGTACAAAGGACTAAAAATGTATATGGTTTGAAAGCTAAGGATGTATAGGGTTTTAATCCCATAAACCTATATAATTTATACATGTTTTTTATGTAATTATAATCCTTATTATATTGAATAAAAAAATTTTAATCGATTTTAATTTTATCTATATTAACCCCATTTTCAAAAGTAAAGGTTTTGAAATTTTTAGTCATAAGGTGAAAATATACAATTGAATGTTAAATAAAATAAATTTTTTACCATATCTTAATCACGTTTTATTATATCTTATTTTTATAATTTTTAAATAATCTTATAATTTTTTTTGAAAAAATATCATTATTTTCCATTTTGACATTATTCATTTACTTTAGTTTCAAATACATAAATAAAAATGGTGAATTAGAATATAATATATTAAAAAATAAATAATAATAATTATATATTTATGTCAAATTAATGGGTCATATTAACTAATTAAAATTATATATCTTTTTTATTTTTAATATCTTTTATTATATTATTTTAAATGGAGACAAATTGCATCCATGTTGCATATGAAATTAAAGTCACTATATGATAATTGATAATTAAATATAAACAATTATCATGGAAGATTTGTATTTAACTCAATATAAATACTTATATTCATTCATAGCATAATTCAGTGACTTTAAGGACACATAAATGATAGGAAAAATAGAGGGGGTGTTGTTTTTTTAAATATTATGTAAGTCATTTTCAAAGAAACTTTTCCATTAAATAACTCAATTTCAAGAAAATGGTCTTATGGTTATAATTTATTTCAACCCAAAATAATTTTGATGGACCTTTATGGATTTATCATTTATTTTTAATCTGTATTGACCTGATTTAACCATTAATATGAGGTTATATTTTTCTATAATTACTTTTCATATTCGCAAAAAATAAAAATAAAATAATTAAAAATTTTAAACCTCAAAATTATAAATATTTAATTAATTTTATCTAAATAAATATTTAAAAAAATAATAAATTACACATAAAATAAGTGTGAAAAATTTGATCTAGTAAATAAGATATACCTTTTATTAAAATAACACACAAATTAATAATATAAGTTATTAATATAAAATACATTATGAGTGTAGAAAATTGATTTCGAGAAAAACACATTTATATTCAAATAATTTATGATTTTAATTCAAATAATATTTTAACTAATGAATTAATTTAATAAATGTTTTAAAAATATATTTTTATAATTTAGTTATTACTATTTCTGAAAACTTATCTGAGAAGTCGGTGATAATAGACAGAAAATATTTTAATCATGTTACTAAATTCATTTAATCTAAATTTTGTGTGTAACTAAATCAATCAAATTAATTAATGTATTTAATGATAAATATTACATAAAAATATCAGAGTCTTACATTGGTCACCTCTATTAATTTCTCATCATCAATTGACATCATCTCCAAGTACATACACACTTATTTCAAAAAGAAATCATGGATATATAGTCTTTCTTCACCATGTTGTGGGTATGGTTTTGGGTATTGTGTTTCTTGAATATTTGGGATCATATAACAATTTTATTCAAAATCATACGAGAGGGTTATGAATTGAATGAAAATTTTTCATTCTTAGTCACTCAAAAATTAATCTATTCCATCCTAAACAAAAATACCCAATTTAGAAGAGGAAAAAAATAAGAAAAGAAATACAAATGATAATCATTGAAAAAATAATAATCGTAGAGAAATTTTTTTTCCTATCAAAAATATTAATTTTATTTTCGTACCACGTACCCAAGAAAAAAATTATTAACTTGAAACATCCAATGGATATCAGTAAATATATCGGTTGAATCTATTTACAAATTTATAAAATCTCAAAATCTGGTAACTAGTAAAAAGTAGAGTATTTTTAGGATAAGGTTGATCCAATGATCATAAGTTGAATAAATAATTTTATTAATAGTATAAACATATGATTATGAAGATAAATGATAAAAAATGGAAACCAACTGAAAAAATGAATGAAATATATTTTATTATTTTGAGAAAATATGAGGATAAAAATTAAAAAACTCTCTAGGCCTATGTTATTAATGTTCATGAATTTGTTTATATAGATATTTTATAATTCACAATTGCTGTAATTAGAATCGGGTATATGAAATTTTTAGGTAATGGGTATTACTCTCTATACTAAAGGATCACATTTTCAAAATTATACCAGTACATCATATTTCCATAAGTCATGTGACCCCAAACCATTTTTAAATGTAGAACCTATACTATGAAATGGTCATGTAGAATATATAATATATAATAATTACATTTATGTTAACTCTCATTAACACTACACACACAGTGATTATTCTTGGAAAGTGAAGAATAATTTTTAATAGAATGAAAATAAAACAAAAAATATCAAAATGATTTAAAATTGTAAATTATAACAAAATTAAATGAAATACGTCTTATATACATATCATGGAACAAAAAAAAATAAACTCTCATGATATCAATGAAGGGGTGATAAAAAATAATAAAAATAAAATCCCAAAGAAAAAGAATAAGGTGCTAGAATTATTAACATCCTCCAAGATCATCCTCTTTTAATATATTCAAATAATGGTTCTTATTATTTAAATTCAGCAAAAGTATCCAATTGTATATTATATCTTGAAAATTGAATGTGCATTTTATCACCCTTAATTTTTCATGACCGTGTGTTGAAATATGTTCCAATTTTTATAAAATTTAAAAAATTTATTTGACAGGAGTAGGTTGTCTTGAAATCATGTCTCTTTTATGATATCATAACTATAGCGTAAAATATAATTACTAAAATATAAAAGTGGAAATTAATATCAATGATGTCCTACTATAAATAATGGGTTAGGTCTCCATGGTTTTCTCTTATCAATTTTAGGCATTCTATTATCCAAGCATGGATGTCACAACATCAACACACTATCTTTGACTGTGTTTTAGTGGATGATCACCTATTGTTCACCATTCCCATGATCATTATGGAATATCACAAATATAAAACCTGTTTTACATCATTTATCCAATAAAATATATCAATTGTCATGTTTTAGTTTATGTTTCCAACCAATGGCCTCCCTTTGATCCAAAAGTCCCTCATAATGATATAGAAATGATTGTTTCAAATATCTATCATCCAGGGACATTATCATCATCAATAAAATTTGTAAAGGGAATCTTAAGAGATACCGTTAATAGGGAATGTTAATTTCAACTAGTTTATGTATTATCACTAAATTATAATAATTCATTATAAGAACAATGTATTTTATAAATCCACTATGGCGGTCTAATGAGCATGGAAGTGATAGTAGGTAGCAGGTGTGTTTGAGTGGATGGATTATTGTACATGTGCATTGTAACAAAAAAGTGTTTTATTTGTATGTATTCATAGGGCCTAAAAAATTTGTAATCCCACATCGGATGTCCAATTTGGATGTGAACTCATTATTAAACACTTTGTTGAATCCTTGGATCAGATTCCTTCTTCAGGGATAGGCTCCTATTTCAATCACACTCTTATATTCATAGACTCATGCCTACTAGTATAGGATAATATAAACTTTTCAACAGTAGGCACGATTCACCATTCCTGTTGGCTCTCTAATGTGATATCTCATACCTTTACATGCTTCGGAAGGTCCCCATTGAGATCTTTACCATTAGTTAAGTATTAAATTCCAATTTTTTTACCAAAATATAATAAAAACGCGTATCAAAATATTGGATGTTTATCACACATTTTTCTCAAGTAAAAATGGTATTTAAATCTATGTCCTTTTATTTTATTTTATCCAAAATATAATTTAATATCAGCAAATAAATTGGCTATAAAGCATAAAAATCAATAAAAATCAGTATTCTAATTTTTTTAAAACTCATTTATAAAATCATGAAAATATTTTGGAAGGTGTTTTTATTATATTTTGGAAATAATGGGATTTCACTACTACTCCAAGGAGAGGATACAAAATCGAATTGAAATAGTAACTTAACTAACTCCTAAAAGATTCCCCATCTTAAAATCAGTATCAATGTAGATAATAACTTCAATTTAAATTGAAAAGACATAAAATTCATAAGATAGGTTATTATAAAAAACTATTAGATATTGAAATTTTATAGATTATGATGATATTGAGTCTTAAGAAAGAGGAAAATGTTTCAGACAATAAATAATTTTAAGTAAATTTATTATGGAATTATTGAATTGAGGAATTACAAATCATTAGTTGTCAGAATGATAACAAAGTTAATCCAATGGTCATGTTATACACTCTCGACTCTCGTCTCTCTCATTTTTTCAACTGTTATGGTACATCAAATTACTAGAATGTGGGTAACCAGAAACCACGTTTTATTCATAGAGTAAGTGTGAAAACCTATATACTGATTGAATAATTTTTTTATATTTATTATAATTCTAGAATTATGAATTTATTTTCATCTTAAATATATTAATTAATTATTAAAATAAAAAACGAAATGGTTTTATTAAACACATTTATTATTATAACTTATTCAAACATTTCACTTTATATTTATATAATTTTATTTTTAAGAACATAATTTCAATTTATAATTCCGAATGAAAAAATTAACTTGGGATGACTTTTTGAAATTTTTTTTGGAAATATTGATTTTTCAATGAATATTAATTTTTTTTTATAGAAATGTGTAAATAATTTTTCAAAATTTAAAATGAATATTTATATTTGGGATTATTTTTAAAATTTCAAATATTAATTTTTATTGAAAATAATATAATTCATGTTATTGAAAGGTATATTATTATTGAGTTATTATAATAATATTTTATACTTTAAAAGGGAGTTTATATAAAAAAATCTTTCTAATTTGTTTTTTTGGTTTAATATGAAATTAAAATTTGAAAATTCTATGTTTTTAATTTTGAAAAATAGACTCCATGTTTAGAAATCTTGGATGTAAATTTTCTAAATAGTTACCTTTTATTAATATTATAGATTGGAATATTATTATCACAGTTAATTGTAAAGGAGACAATTTAGGTTAAAAAAATGATAAGAACTATTAAATGTACCATAATCAATCTTTAATATTATTATAGGATTATATATTGACCATAATCATCGAATAGTCATATTTATGTCATTTTTTAGAAAATGTTTATTCCATTGTGACTTTTATATTGTAATTTTGATGGAAATGTCAAACATGTCACACTCTTTCTTTTAATGACTAGTATATTTTCAATATGGTATAATCCAGAGGATTTGTTGGAATATATATATTATTTATAAAGAATCAAAATTTATTTTCATCAGGGTAGTTTGTTATTAAATTTTTGAGGTAAAATAATTACTATAAATGCTTGCAGAAATTGAAGTAATTATTCAATTAAAATAAAATAAAATAAAGGATATTAAAATTAATAAAAAAATATAGGCTTCATAATCTGATCAATGAATTATATATATTAATATGTTATTTTAGTGTTATAATTTTTTTCCATCTTTAGTTATTTAATTGTTTTTATTAATTTGAATGTAATGAATGGTGGTCATAGTTATCAAGATGGATATTTAATAATAAAAAATAATTTATTGAATGATCTAAAATTCAATAAAATATTTAATTATTAAATTTTATTAATATAATGTTTAAGATTTTATCCATTTTCCATTTATCGGTTGTTTTTTATTTTATAGAAACTATTTTTACCCTCAATGTGTAAAAATTAATATTGTCACAGTAAGAGTAAAATGGGATAAAAACAAAATATAAGGGTATAAATATAGTAATAACTTGTATAAAACTTATTTTATGTGGTAATTTAAATAAATTAAAATATATTTTTTGGAAAACATTATTTGTGTGCCATACTGAAATGATTATTAATTTATACCAATTTAATATTTTGAGAAATGCTAAGAGAGATTCTCTTCTCTCTTATAAAAATGGACTTATTATTCTAATTTATTCATAAATAAATATCAATTTTTTTAGAAAATACTAAAAAATATCCTTCATATAATCCATTTTATCATTTTATAGTAAGTTTTTATGGATAACATGATCTATATCAGTCTTATTTTATTAAGAAAAATAGGATTTCTGAAAATATGTATTTTTTTATTTGAATGTCTTATTTTTGTTTATACTTCCACATCCCTTCAAACTTATTAATCCACGATTAAATAATGACTAAAATATCATTAATATAATGAGATATTATTATATATTTTCATGACCAATATCCATCTCCTCTTTTATTAAATGGTAAAATAGTTCATTTACTTGTGCATGATGATCTAACTCTTAGAGAATTGATGTAATAATTATTTCATAAATTTGTATATAGAATAGTTTAAATGATGAAATAAATATTTATATATTCTATTAAGGAAATTTTAATTATTTTAAAATATAAAATATCATTTACCTTTTAACATTTCCATGAACATAAAATGATAACATTGTGCGGGTTTATGTGTGGACTACCACCTCCAGGAAGAGATGTGATTCATTTTTCATCACCACATCACATAAAAGATATATGTAAATATATTTAATGAAATAATATAAAGTGATATATATTATTATATTTATGTTAATAAAAAATAACATTTGCTTTATTTATTTAATGATAATTAAATAATGGAATTTTAACTCATATGTATGTACGACCAATCGTCTACATGATATTATAATTGAGGAATTTAATGAATTTAAGTGACATGTATGACTTAACATACCATAATTTATTTCCAAAATCATCTTTTTAATGTTTTTCTTTAAAAAATCATTTTATTACATTTTCAACTAATTTTTTTATAAAAATAACTAAAAAATGATTTATATTCTGGTTATATATTTTTTTAAATTCTTTTTTACCCAGGTTATAGTTCCTACAAATTTCAATGAATGGAATATTTTTTTCATTTTCCAAAATAAGTGCTTTGTCTCTTTTTATAACAAAAATTTGAAATGAATATATTATAATCCTATAAGGAGTAAGCGGATTTTCCATAAATTATTAAAAATATTTTATTTGAATCATCCTATACAATACAACATAGTTATTTTCAATGAATATTTTTTCTTTTTCTGTGAGAAATTATGTTTTTAAATATGTTATTTTATATATGAAATGTTTCTTTGATTCAAGAATTCAATTTTTTTATTATGATATGGTACTTAGTTATGGTTTATGAGAATAGACGGTTTAGCTAATAACAAATTTTGTTTTTTTTCATTTCAAACTAAGGATGGGTGGTTTTATTATTAACCAATAATGGTTAGATTTTTGATAAACCAATGATTAGTGTTTACGTCATAAACTCCAATACATTATGTTATCCAGAGATAGACGTTGACCATATTTTCTTTTCCATTTTTAATAGTGATATGAAAAAAAGATGTCCCATGATACCTACAGAACATTAATATTCATTCCCATTATATTTCAATAAATATACTAAATTTTTGAAAAGGTATAACAATGAACATTCAGAAAAATGATTCCCTTTTCAGCAACAAATGATATTTTTTATGAAATATTTTCTTCTAGGGATTTTATGGTTTTCAGTAGACTAATATATTTCGTTATTTTTATTTCTCTTATTTATATATTTATAGTAACACAATGTTTAGAAAAATATCATTCTATATAGGGATGAATAATTTCAAATGATATGTCATTATTAAATTCAAGAAGAAGATCCATGAAATGAAAAAAATATTCTTTAATATTTTATGTTTTAAAAATAATGCATACTTATTAGAAGTGTCTTAATTTTACATATATGGGTTTAATATGTGTGAGTTATTACCTAAATCACTAAAACTAAAAACCAATTTTTTTGAGGGAAAATAAATAGATTTATAGTAACAAATATATATATAATATGTAATGTTTAGCGTCATGTCTTTATAGTTGGTATAAGATATATATTTAGATAAATTTAGAGGATAAGTTAAAATTAACAGAATACCCTTAAAATATATTAAATTATATTCATGTTAAAATAATATAGAACTTAAGGATAAAAATATTGCTTTAACTAATCTATGATTGTTTATAATGGTTTTCCTAATACCAAAACAAGGATCTAAATTAGGAAGGAACTGATAAGATGATATTATTCTAAATCAACAATATAGATTTCTAGGAAATATCAAATAATAGTTTGTTGTAGTAATGGATTAGTTAACAAATTATATAAATGGTGGTGGGGTACATGATAATGAGTATCCATATATTTCATAATGAACATTATAATTATAGAGAATTATAGAAAACAATATCCTCTAGATTTTAGTGGAACCATAGATCCAGTGGTAGATGAATTATGTATCAATTCTATAAATAATATATTTGAATTTAGGGGGGGGGGGTCATTATTTCAAAAGGATACCATTTCTTTTTATCATATTGAAGATGTTTTAAACTAATGGTGGTCTCTAGTAAATAATACTAGAATGAAATTGGATCTTGATTCCATGGAATCAGGGGAATTTAATATTAAATTTACTTAAATGATATTTCCCTAATATTATTTGACTCTAAATAGATATTTATTTCTTAGAAATTCGGATGAAAGATGAATATTTCTAGGGTATGTATAATAGAAATTTTAAAAAACCATTTAGGTGTATTTTTAATTTCTTCAGGTCGTTGATTGTAAAATTAATTGATTTTACTCTGGTTTAAATTTTTTTTATAATGATAATTTTCTTCATGAGAGTTTAAAAGTTACATCAAAAAATTTCATTGTCCTGAAAATGTTGATAGAGAGTTTTCTATCACGTTTGTGTCTCACAATGACAAGAATTTGAAGTGGTTAGATTAGTAGGTATTAATGAATCAATTATAAATTAAATTTCAAGGATTTAATATAGAATTATAATCTTCCGATAAGTGTGTTAAAATAATCCTTAGGGAATGTCTAATGAAATTTGGGAAATCATTTCAATGTAGAAATTTTGGTCATGTGGATCGTGACTGTAAGGGATGTGAGATGAAAAATAATGAAAAGATGATAATAATATTCATTAATTCTAATGAGTTTGGGACATTATTCTAACATATTCCAAAATTTAGTAACCATGTCTAAAAATCATCAAGTCAATAGAGATAAGTAGCCGAAAAATATTTTTCTACCTCTATAGTTAATGTTGGGATTTACAATGAATTGGTGATAGTTATGTTTCTAGTGTATTAAAATTCTTCCAATACTGAGTCTGACGTTGGATCTTCCTATTCTTTAATTTCTGAGAAATTCACTTATAAATTTGGAATATCACCAAATAAAAGTAATATAGATTTTTAGTGCAAAATCATGGTTAATTTATTAAAGAAAAAAATATTTATATGAATAATCTTGTTGTTATTAGTGGAATGTTTTTTGTTAAAAATATTTTTGAACTACCATTAGTATAATCTTATAGAATTTTTTGTGTCGATTTTATTTCATCATATAATGAAAAAATAGATTTCAAATACAATAAATTTTTATTCAATGATTTCATACCCTTTATAAACTACCAATAAGATGATAAATTGATTAGATATTGAAATTAAAGTTATCTATCTCATGTTGATGAAAATAGAGAAACAATTCAAATTAGTTATACCTTAGAAGTTAATAAATATATTGAAAATTTTAAGGATGAATTTTCTATTATTATTCCTAAATCATGGTTGTGTTTAATGTTGAAATAATCATTGAGGATAAGATTATTTCAAAACCCTTTGATTGAATGGATTAATTAAAACATTTTTAATTTAAAAAAATTAATGAGTTTCAAGATAACAGTCTTATATGACTTAGAAATTAACATTAGGGTGCTTATATGTTTTTTTATAAAAATATAAGTGGTTCCATAAGGTTTCTCATTTATTATAAATCTTTTAATAATATAATTGTTAAGAACATGTACCTTTTTCTTATATTGATGGATTTTTAACTAGCTCCTTGGACCATAGATCTTTTTTTAAGATTAATCTCTTATTGGGGTAGATTTAGTTGAAATTTGGGGGGGGGGGGTGGAAGACATTCATAGAGAATGATTTCTTGTACTTGATATGGGATGTATATGTTTTTAGTATCACACTTTTGTGTTTCCAATATAGTAGCTGTATTCATGGATCTGGTGAATAGTTTTTTAATAACTTCCTTGAAAAGTTTGTGGTTGTTTTTATAGACTATATACTAGTATATTCTAATACTCATGAGGAAAATTAAATATATATATAAATTTTTTGTCTAACCTTAAAACAAAATAATCCTTATGGAAAATTTAGTATTAATAATTTTGATTATACAATATTTCATTCCATGGTCGTATTGTTTCCAGATAAGGAATTATTGATGAACCAGCTAAAACAAAAAATGAGGAATAACGTCCAACAAACAAATGTCCTATAGATTCCTAGTATTCATGGAATGTTGATATGAGACTGATGTGTTACTAAAAACATTAACTAGTTTTCTATAATTCAAACAAAGTGAACCAAAAATGGAGATAAATTAATTTGGATAAATTAATTTGAAAATTTTATTCAGGAACTTAAGATAAGATTGGAAAATTCTCTAATTTGAGCCTTACCTCAAAAAATGATGATTTTATATCTATAATGACTATTCATTAAAAAACATGGGTGTTTATTGATGTATAATGATAATTTAATTTTTTATGATTAATTTCAATTAAAACCATGTGTCAAAAATTAACCTACCAATGATTTGGGATTAGGTGATGTGTTTTATTCATGGAAATTTGAAAGCATAATTTATATTTACTAAGGTATGAAAATACATATAGATTATAAATTATTGAATTATATATTAACTCAGAGAGAGCTCAACATAAAGAAGAGAAGTTGAATAGAAGTAATTAAAGATTATGATTCCTTGATCCTTTACTATCTTGAAAAAAACAAAATGGATAATTATTTGAGACAAATTCTTAATTCTATATTAACTTTGTTACATTGGGAACATAACCCTTGTGTTAAATATTTGATGAATTTTTTCCTAGTTTTTTTTATATAGGAACATCATTTATACCATCAACACCTTTCATAATATAGTTTAAAACTATGGGTATAAATCCATTTAATTTAGATAAATTATTTGTTTCATAAGAATCTATCAATGCTTCAAGTGTATCAATAATGTTTATTCCAAACCATCACTACATATTTAATTCATTACTCATATAACAATTAATCAATTAAATTATCAAAAAAATATTCTTTATCAAATATTTGTATTGAATAAAAACACATATTTGTCAATAATTCCATAGTATAATAATAAATGTCAAAGTGAAAATTGTATTTCAAAATGGTATATAATAAAAGAAAAAATAATATCTATGAATAATGAATGTGTTTATTTATGGATATTTCTAATTAAAAACTATTTTTATAATGTTATTGTTTCACAATAAATTTAACAATCCCAAAATAAATAGAGATTAACGCTTTGTAATTATTTAACTAAACCAATTTTTTGAGATAATACAATGTGACACTTAAAATACCATTAATTAACATTGAATCATGATATTAAAATACTATGGAAAAATATATACACCACATTAAAATTAATTGGTGCACAATAACAATTTATTTCTAATGAAATGTAAATTTAGATGGAATCCCTTACATTGTGCTTCCTTTTGAGAGAAAATCCTATAAAATCAAGTATAATAATTTTATTATGTTATTAACATATAATAAAACCATAAAAATATGTATAATATCTAATATTTAATTTTTATATTATCATATTACCCATTTGTAAACAATATTTGTTTATTTTCACTGTTTTTATTTAAATTTCCTTTTTTTTGAGTAATATTTGAATTTTTATTTTTTCTCCTCTTTCATAGATAATGATTTTTTTCATATAAAAAAAATAAACCATAATTTTATTATCATATAATTATTTTTATTTCTGTTTTTATAATAATCCATAATATTTGGAGATAGTAAATGAAATGCTTTGTCCATGGAGATGGTAAGTAGTACGTACTGATGAACACTACATTGATTTTATTTTCATATTAGAAGAATAGAAAGTAACTGATAAATATGTATATTATAATTATAGTAAATTTTTTTACATATATATCACATATTTTAATTAAACCATCATTTATACAATCCATTTAATGTTTGAATGTATCACAACTCTTTGAGGAGGCAGAAGTCCACACATCCACAAATGATGTTATAATATTTAGAAAATAAGGAATGGCATATGGAATGTATTGTATAGAAATTATAAAAGTATTAAGATAAAATATATATCACATATATCAAATAAATATAGGTTTTCTATCATAATCCATGACCATGAGATTTGGTAATGTAAAAATTATTGACATCATTTTGTGAGGCGGTAGTATATCGAACAAAACAACGCTGATTTTGTTACACATTTGCTAGAAGTGTGTGTTTTGTAGGTTCAAAAAATATAATTAAAATATCTAAGTATATCTAATACACTGACGTAATTATATAAGCAAGATATAATAGTATTATATGTTGTGGACATATAAATGCAACAAAAGATATGGTTGAAGTAGGTTATATCTTATTTAGGTAACTCCTTTTGGGTAATACAGAAAGAATTACATGATTGGATTTACATCAAAATATAGGCTTAGAGGATGAGTTAATTTAAATTTGGAGCTTATTTGGGCATAAGTTTTATGAAAAAATATCATCAGAGGTGTGAATAAGTGGGAGGTGTGACGGCCTTTTAAGAGTGGAGGTGGAGTGGAATTATATTAATTTTTTGAAAAGGGAATTCCACCCACATTTTTCACAAGTCATGTGGCTCCAGTAATTGTAAAAATTATCTATAATTTTTTATTTTTTTGAATGTGAATATAATGTGTCTTGTAATGTTTCTAGTACATTTTGGGTGTTATGTTTATGGTTTCTTCCAATGTTAAGAAAATTTTTTGCTTAATCATTTTAATAAATTTTTATTACTTTCCCTAATGTTTTTGGCCAAATATAATATGAACTTATTATAATTTAAGTTTTTTTATTCCAAATATGGAAAACGTTTTTACAAATTTAAATCACATAAGTAGCATATTTTATTAAAAAATTTAATCCCACATATGGGATGACAAGGATGGTTTTTAAAGTAAAAATGTTCAAATGTTTATAATGTTTTTATATTCAAATTCAAAGTGAAATAGAATAAAATGGAAAAAATTGTATTAATTTATGTATAAATAATTAATTTATACTTTAAAATAAATCTAATATTAGAGTTTTCCTTATAAATAATTTAGACGAAGAATTAGTTTCCAATTAAAATTAAGTATTTTTAACTATTCCTCAAAAAAATGAAACATCAACGAAAAATAAAAAAAAATTACACTAATTTTTTTTTCTAATTATGAATTAGAAAATGAAATCTATTTTTCAGATATAAATTTTATAAAATATCCAATATATAATTTTAAAATAGGCTCACTGTTAAATGACTTTAAAATTTCATTTATTAAAATGTAGGATTTATGTATAATTTTGGTTTTTTTATTATCTTATTAATATATATGTATATATATTGGAAAATTATAAAAATATGTTATTTTATACATATAATATAAATTTGCATTGTAAATTCTATAAGAGTGTTTTAATTAAATTAGTTTAACAAAATGTAAATGAATAGTGTTTTTTTATTCTGGTGTTGCATTCATGGAAAACTAACTCAGTATTGCATGTTTTGAAAGATATCAAGGAATTTATTTGAAAATGAAAATATGTTAATGTATTGGGGTTATAAATTATTCCTCCGAAAATAATTTTATCCTTAATATTTATGAGGTATTACCTTATGAAAATATGTGGGTAGTTATCCTTCATAGATTCCTCTATTTAACATATTCCCTATTCCTTTTTGAGAACATTCCAATATACCTTTAACAAGTGAGTCATCTGATTCCCCAACTCATTATATCTAGTATAAAAAATATTTATGGGTTCATTACTGTATGAAAGGTTAGGTTCAAAAATATTTCATCAAATATGAGCACATTTGGTTGTTCTTATATGTTCATTTATAGCATTGATATATGGAATAGATCATGTTCCATTGAGAGCCATGGATGAATTTTTAAATTATAAAAAAGATCTCTAAATCATTCAAGAATTATGAATGGTTATATGTACTTAGGACTAAACATCACTTTCATACATTACCTTATAAAACCCTTCAATAGAGATACATTCATGAAAATTCGGTGTCCAACTTTAATATCTAAATCTTTTAAATGACTATCAACATATATCTTTTACCTATATCAAAATGGTTGTAGTATGATATTGAGTAGGATTTACATTTATCGTTGTCTATTAAATAGATTTTGGGCCTATGAGATTCCTTTGACCAACTTCATCCCAACAATTTAGAGTACAAAACCAATTTCTATATAATTCATTATACATCCTCATTTTAATACTTTAATTGTAACTATTATTATAGGATACTATAGAAAAGGTAATTAATTATCACACATACATTTAATGTTGAGTGATAATGAAGTCAACATGTATTTAATTGTCGGAATTGTTCTTTCTTATTGTCCATCAGTTTGAGGAGAGTATGAAGTGCTCAAATAAATCATAGTGTTAAGAGAATTATAATGAATTTTCAAAAAAATTATGTTAATTAGGGATCTTGATCTGAAAAAATTGATAGAGGAGCACAATTAAGTGTTAATTTTTTATAATATAGGGTCCTGTGAGGCACTCAATTGTATTTTATTCTATTATATAAATGAAATGTGTAGATTTAGTAAGGTTGTTAATTATTACCCATATTGATTCATTCATTATAGATGTCTGTGGTTATCCCATGGAAAATGAAATAGTTATTTAATTCGATTTCTATAATGGAATTGGAAGAGGTTTCAATAATCCTTTAAGATTATATGTCACTTCTTTCACTTATTTACAAACTAAACACCAGGAAACATAATCTGAAATTTCATGCTTCATGTAATCCCACAAAAAAATGTTCCTTCTAGTCCCTCTACATCTTCATGCTAGCTGGGTACATAAAGAAATTTTAGATTTGATAATAATCTGAAAAAATATATCTTTAGATCAAGTACGGATGAAACACATAGCCTCTTTCCAAACATTATAACACCATATATATAAGAAATGGCTTCTAATTCTCCATCATTCATGCCTTTAAATTTTTCATTAACATTCACATCATCACAATGAAAATTAATTATCATATCTAATAAATATATTTTTTGAAATCTTGTGACATATGATGGATGTCTCCACTTACTTATAAATTTCTATATCTATATTTACAGCATCCATGATCGTAGGATACTTATCAACTATCATTTGGGTTATAAACTTATAATCCTTCCAATTTAATTCATTTTATAACATATTTTTTCCATTCGTGGTAGTATATTGAGGAAAAAAATCCTTGATTATCTCAAACCATAGCCTTTTCTTCATCATGAAAAAAATCATGGAGAAGACGTGTTTAAAGATTTTTTACTTGTTTATATCTCACATATTTTACCATATAAATAATGTCTCAATATTTTCAAAGTTAATATTATAGTTTCTTACTCAAGATCATAAATGGGATAGTTCTATTCAAGACCCTTCAATTTCCTTAATTTATATGAAATAATTTTTCCATTATGCATCATAACACAACTAATTTCCTTATTCAATACATCACCCTATATGAAAAAACCCATCAATTTTATATGGTAGAGTAAAAATTATTTCATTGAATAATCCAATATTTATTTCCTGAAATCATTTTTTGAATTCATTTTCCTAAACAATCTTAAACTGTTTACATGAAATAATTGCTACTGGGTTTTCCTATCTAACAAATATGTTAACCCCTCATAAAAATCCCTGCAGGTCATTACTGGGTTTACTACTACAACAACATAATGTTTCCACAATCCACACTATTAACCCCTCATAAAAATCCCTGCAGGTCATTCGTAACTTACTTCTTCACTTCCTGGGAAAAATAAAACATAGAAAAGGGGTGAGCTCAAATGCCCAGTAAGGATAAAAATATAGCGGAAACTTTCATAAATAAGAATAAACTTTTAAGGCAATTTATAACTAAAACAAAAGCCTTTCAAACATGAACTTTCAACATGTTATGGCATAAATAAAATGAAATAATACCATTTACTTATTCACATGGATATTCTACTAATCGAATAATCACATGAAAAAATCAATAACCACTTTCATAATGTTGGAATGCATAATGCCAGACTATCATAACCACATAGTCAAGGCCTCGTGCCAAGACTACAAATAAGATTTTGTCAAGGCCTTGTGCCAAGACACTAGTTTTTCTCATGAGACCTACCGATGCATCGAGGAGCTATAGCGGGCTCTACCCGTCACATATTAAGTCCAATGCATTCCCATATGAAAAGGTTTAAACATAACATAAACATTCATATTAAAAATAGCATATGAAATGTCAATACTTTCACCATAAACTATGAATGGTACAAAAATAGCTCATCCACAGTCAAACATATCACAAAACCTTCAATACAATATAGAAGTTTTGTATCATAATAAATCAACTTCAAATAATCTTAAAATCCATCAAAGGATGTTGACATAGATGAAATCAAAATTCTTTTTAAAGAAATATCTCCTTTTATTTTGAAATAATTTAAGATCCATATAAAATAAAACATTTTCTTTGAAAATATTCTTATAATCTTGTAAGGTAAGCTTTGAAGATTTTATAATGGCGGAAAATAGCCGCACCCGCCGTATAAGTTTAAAAAAAAAATTCTTACCTTAATTCTGTCGAAAAGGTTAAAAAGGACCTTGTTTTGAAAACGACTGAAAGATTCCTTTATAAACCACTTATAAAAGTTAAAAAGGGTATAAATGACTTTAACTAATATTCTAGTAAATAGTAAAAATGTTTTGAAATGCATTTTTAAGAAACATGGATGTGGATGATAAAGAGATCCCAGTAGATTATTACGTATAAACAACCATGGATAATGAAGAGGTTGTAAAGTAAACCCTTACCTTTTACTTTTCCTTGGTTGGGGTAGGTTAACCTCCTGTATAATGGTGAAATAGTTGTTATTAAATTATACAAGAATCATATATAATAATATGATATCATATATGATCTTTTAACATTGATTTGTTAATAATATCTTAGAATTATCGTCGTTTCGGGAGTTAACTTACTCATTTTTTTTATATGTTTTGTTACATAAGCCATGGTTGTTGTATCTTATTCATATCCAGAATGATATCTAGTCCTTAAACATCATTTTTAAATCATCAAATGATAATTATACTTGAATGGATACGATGGAGAATGAATCTCATCGCGTTCGTGGAGACGGTAGTCCGTACGTACGCACGAGCAACAATATCATTCTTTTGATATTAAAATAATATATAAATGGATGGTATATCATATATACAGAATAATTAACATGTTATATTTATTATTTACATGAGTTACACATCATTATTATACCCATCCAAATAATATTATATTGAATAACAATTACACCACGACGTGGAGACGGTAGTCCGTACGTACGCACGTATGGTGACATGTTATTCAAAGGGTGGATAGAATACTGAATATGGTTGTACCATATTTATAATAACATCAAAGTATATGTGAGATACTGGAGTTATTATTTTAGAATGGTAAGAACAAAGGAAGAAGACGTGGAAGAAGAAAGGAACTTGAAAAGGGGTGGTGAAAACATTACCTCTTCTTCGGGTTCTTCCTTTTGATTTGATCAAAAGGGCTCCTTAGGTTGGATTTATGATCAATCTAAGGCCTCTAGGTTGTATTGAGGGATGTTGGGAGAGTATTTGGGCAGAGTTTGGCCGAACCAAAAGGCTTTGAAGGTGTGATGAAATGAGAAGGAGGAGTTCCCTTTTATAAGAGGGGTGAGGGGCACCTTTGGAAAAGCTAGAAATATTAATTTATAATAAATTCATATTCGGTTTTTAATGGCTCCAAAGCTTATAATTCAAAGTTTAAGGTGGGGATAGGTCGAAAAACACTCAAACAATATAATTTAGACAGTTTTGGGTACTTATATTAACCTTATCTTTAAGTATTAACTCTAAGTTAATTAGTTTCACTTTTACAATGTCTCTTTGTATTTTTATATAATATGGTTAATAAACTTACTATATACATCCAAGAGACCCCCAAGTGGTACATTAATGATGAACCTATCATGATATAAGTCTCTTGGCCGATCCTTAGATTTTTAGGAATTTAATATCAATTAATAATATAATATTTGTTTTAATAACTCTTTTATGTCAATTTTGACACTATTCAATAGTTGATTTTTGTGAAACTCAAAACAGATTGATTACTTCGAACAAAGTCAATTAAATCAATCCTAATATATCATATTATCCTAGAAAATTAGTTTAATTCATTAAAAGTTTCATATTATATTTATTTGGGTATTTATAATATCAATTATTTTAATTTTTCACTATTATAGTAATTACTGCATCATCATTGTGTCATAAATAAAATAAATTATTTAATGTCTAAAAATTATAAATAAATTATCATTATGTAGGAAATCGTTTTATCTTTCTAATTAATATTTATAATCTAAAATCCAAAATATATAACCCTATGTAACAATTGTTTTTCTAAAAGATATATGCTTGTGTCATTTTTGTATTAATTTTAACTTAATTAAAATAAAGTGTCATTATCACTTACAAGTGGATCCATGGGGTCCCAAAGTAGACCCAAAGATTCCCATGGTCGACCATGTATCAACCAATAGGGTTAAGACACGTTTTAGGGTAATTTAGTATTATTATAATATTATTTTTTTAACCCTTATTTACCGGATTTACCCTTAACCATGGTAAATAAAATATTTACCGCAGTAATTATTCAAAATGTCTAAAAATAAAAGTTACCTATTTACACAATTTAAACATCCTGATTCCAAATATGGAATCCATTTTCCTAAATTCATAACACAGAAGTGGCATAAATTAATTTAAAATTAATTCCCGCTGTCAAAACAAAAAGCGTGTTTTTAAGAGATAATAACTATCAAAAGATTGACACTCGTTTATGTTCGGTTTAATTGTAAAATTATGTCCAATGACCAACATTATATTAAATGGTAAAAATATATTCTAAATATACTTTAAAACCACTCAAATTCATAATTTATCACTATTAATTATTTTGATTAAAAAAGTTGTTTTTAATTAAAACTTGGTAATTTTCACTATTCATCAAAATATGAAAGTTATCCGAAATGTACCAAAATTTCACCTTAGGCTAAATTTGATATTCCGAATCCAAAAATGAAGTCCATTTTCAAATATAAAATATATATAATTTCAAAAAGTAGGTATTACTATTCATAACGGCTAGTTTGATTAGTTATGGTGTGTTAGAACTCGGTGTTGCGTACAACACATGCTATCACATTGTTCAAAGAGAAGCGTACCGTAGAAGCTTGGGGTGTTACATTCTCCCCTCCTTCAAATAATTGCGTCCTCGCAATTTCTAGGGTATTACTGCATAAAAAGACTCGGGTGGTTCCTCATCATAAGTTCCTCGGGTTCCCACGTTGCCTCTTCCATCTTATGGTTTCTCCACAAAACTTTTACCAGACGCGTCGTCCGGTTTCTCAGTACTTGTTCTCTCGTATCAAGAATCCTGACGGGCTCTTCGCAATAAGACAGATCGGGTTCCAGTTCTAATTCCTCATAGGTGAGTACATGCGTTGGGTCAGGCATGTATTTTCTCAACAGAGATATGTGGAACAAATCGTGAACTTTGGAGAGACTTGGCGGCATTGCCAATCGGTAAGCTACAACCCCAATTCGTTCTAGAATTTCGAAAGGTCCGATGTACCTGGGACTCAATTTACCTTTCTTACCAAAACGTATGACTCCCTTCCACGGAGATACCTTCTGAAAAACATGATCACCGACTTGAAATTCCAAATCCTTCCTTCGATTATCGGCATAGCTCTTCTGCCTACTTTGAGCTGCTTTGATGTGATTTTGGATTACTTTCACCTTTTCCACCGTTTCCTCCACCAGTTCTGGGCCTAAAAGTTTTCTTTCACCAACGTCATCCCAACAGGTTGGTGTACGACATCTCTTTCCGTATAACGCTTCATATGGTGCCATCTGAATACTCGAATGGAAGCTATTGTTATAGGAAAATTCTACCAAAGGTAAATATTGATCCCACATACCCTGAAAGTCAAGTGAGAAAGATCTCAACATGTCTTATAAGGTTTGAATAGTCCGTTCTGATTGTCCGTCTGTCTGAGGGTGGTAAGCAGTGCTCAAATGAAGTTCAGTATCCAGGGATTTCTGAAGACTTTTCCAGAATCTTGAAGTAAAACAGTGATCACGATCAGAAACAATCGATAGGGGTACTCCATGAAGTCTCACAACTTCATTAATATATAGTCTTGCTAGACGTTCTAGGGGTAGATCTTCTCTTATAGCAAAAAAATGTGCTATCTTGGTAAGACGATCAACAATAACCCATATTGCATCGTTCCTTCTAGGAGTCTTTGGTAGCCCCATGACAAAGTCCATCGTAACATTGTCCCATTTCCACTCCGGTATGGGAAGAGGTTGCATGACTCCTCCAGGCTGTTGCCTTCCAGCTTTCACTTGTTGACAAACCATACATCTTGACACAAAATCAGCAATCTCCCTCTTCATGTTGTCCCACCAAAAATGTTCCTTCAAATCTCTATACATTTTGGTGCTCCCAGGGTGTATAGAGAAATTGGAACTATGAGCATCATCCAGCAATTCCCTTTTTAGATCAGGTATATTGGGAACACAAAGTCTCTTCCCGAATTTCAAAATTCCATCTTCATACACAAAGTCTCTCAATCTCCCATCATTCACAGCTTTAATCTTCTTTTGGAATTCTTCATCATCGGTCTGAGAACTCTTAATACTTTCTAGTAAAGATGGTTTGGCAACCATTTGAAAAAGCATTGATGTTTCACCTTCCCTGGTTATTCCCATGTCCATCTTCACTAGATCCATGAAAATTGGATCCCTTTCAATTCTCATATTGTTCAAAACTCCATGGTCTTTTCTACTCAAAAAATCTTCCACCTTTTTTGCCTTCCCTGGGTGGTAGTGTATCGTACAATCATAATCCTTGAGTAATTCAAGCCATCTCCTTTGCATCATGTTGAGTTCTTTTTGTGAGAAAATATACTTCAAACTCTTGTGATCAGTATAAATCTCACATTTTTCACCATAGAGGTAGTGCCTCCATATCTTCAAAGCAAAGATTACTGCTGCTAACTCGAGATAATGAGTAGGATAGTTTTGTTCATGAATTTTCAACTGTCGTGATGCATAGGCAATAACTCTATCATTCTGCATAAGGACACAGCCAAGTCCTTTCTCCGATGCATCACTATAAATAACGAACCCATCATTCCCCGATGGTAGAGTCAATATAGGAGCATTGAATAATCTTCTCTTCAGTTCTTCGAAACATTCTTCACACTCTTTTGTCCAAAAAATTTATCCCCTTTACGTGTGAGCTTCGTTAATGGGTTAGCCAATCGGGAAAAATTCTGGACGAAACGTCGATAATAACCTGCCAAACCAATAAAACTACGTACCTCAGTTATACTCGTAGGTGCTGGCCATTCATGGATTGCCTTGGTCTTAGAAGGATCAACAGAGATTCCATCTTTAGAGACAATATGGCCAAGAAAAGAAATCTCCTGAAGCCAGAATTCACACTTGCTAAACTTCCCATATAATTCATGCCTCCTCAGAGTCTTCAAGATAATGCGCAAGTGATTTTCACGATCTTCGTAGGTTTTGGAGTAAACAAAGATATCATCAATAAATACCACCACAAATTCATCGAGATACTCCTTGAAAACTCTATTCATTAGATCCATTAATACAGAGGGTGCATTAGTCAATCCAAACGGCATTACAGTAAACTCGTAATGCCCGTACCTGGTTCGAAATGCTGTTTTCGGAATGTCTTCCTTCTTCACACACAACTGATGGTATCCAGATCGAAGGTCAATCTTTGAAAAGTATTGAGATCCATGCAGTTGGTCAAATAAATCATCAATACGAGGTAGGGGATACTTGTTCTTTATCGTTATAGCATTGATCTCCCTGTAGTCGATACATAACCTCGTAGATCTATCTTTCTTTTTAACAAAAAGAACAGGGGCTCCCCATGGAGAAACACTAGGGCGAATAAATCCCTTATTACTCAATTCCTCTAGTTGTTTCTTTAGTTCGACTAACTCTACAGTGGCCATTCTATAAGGGGTCTTCGATATAGGCCTTGATCCAGAAATCAAATCAATAGAAAACTCAACTTCTCGTTCTGGAGGATGTCCAGGTAAATCATCCGGAAATACATCTACAAATTCTTTCACAACAGGTACATCCTCTATTTGAACATTCCTTTCCTCACCGATAGTTATTTCATTCTCTTCCTCCCCAATAATTGAATTAAGTTGAGCTACTGGGGGTGGATCTAAATAAGAATTAGGTGGTGACGATTCTACTCTAAAAATAAGGTGCTCCTTATCATTATCATCTAGAATCGTAACCTCTTTCTTCTTACAATAAATCATCACATCATAGTCCGAAAGCCAGTCCATACCGAGGATTATATCAAACTCAATCATAGGTATGACGATGAAATTAGCAGATAAAGAAAATTTATGTGCTCTAATGGGGACTGATTCACAAAACTTTGTTGCAACGATACTTACCTTAAGAGTTTTAACTGACAACTCCCTTATTAAATCAAATTGGAAATATCTAATTTTCTTAGAAAACTGGGAAGATATGAAACAATGCGATGATCCAGAATCAAATAATGCATTTGCTAAACTTGAGGAAACCATTAAATTACCTGCCACCATGTCTTTCGGAGCTTCTACCTCAGCAGTAGTGATAGCATAAGCCTGGCCTTGATCCCTTGGGCTTTTCTGAGGTAAGTTCTCTTGACGCTTAGGACATGCATTTGCATAATGCCCCATCTCCCTGCAATTGTAGCACTGAACGTTGGTAGCTTCCTTCTTCCCCTTGCAATCATGAGCTTGGTGGCCTTTTTCACCACACTTGTAACAGACTCTCATTCCCTTCAAGCAAGTACCAGGAAGTTTCTTCCCGCATTTACCACAAGATGGATATTCAACCTTTCCCTTCTTCCCCTTATTTCCATTCCCAGATTGATCAGCAGGTCTCTTCTTCTCTTGCTTTGCTTTAAAGTCATAAGACTTAGAGAATTCCTTTTCGGTTTTGATAGCACATGAGACAATGTCTTCGTACGATGAAAAGGATTGTGAGACTAACGCTCGACAGAGAAATGGTTTTAACCCATCAAAGAAACGATCAATCTTACTTCTTGGGTTACGAATATAATCACCAGCGTACCTCGTTAACCTTGTAAAGTTAGCCTCATACTTTGTGACATTCTCATCCTCCTTTTGTCTCAGACTCAGAAATTGCCTTTCCATATCTGCTCGATGGTCGCGAGGGAAGTATTTTTCTAAAAACAGATCTTTGAACTCCCTCCATTCCATATTTGATACTTCATCATCTTCCTTCGTATTTTGAATCAATGACCACCATTGATCAGCATCTCCAGTGAGGCGGTAAACTGCCATGATAACTTTTTCCCTTTCACTGCTCCCCAAAGCCTGAAATATTTTCTCTAGGGAAAATATCCATTTCTCAGCTACTAAGGGATTTGTATTCCCATTGAACGTTGGTGGTTGTTGCCTCATGAATCGATCTAACATTGATCCTCCACGCTACGGATTAGGGTGCTCCATACGGGTAAGGTTATTATTCATAACCTGAGTAAGTTGTCCCAGTATGGTGATTAGCTGATCAGCACCAGTTGCATCACCAGCCCCACTATAATTATCTTGAGCAGGAGGGCAATCCCTACATGGAGTGCGTGCAGTGATATGGTTTCCATTTCTTCCACTAAGTGCCATTTCTAAACAAGGGCATAAACTAGATCAGTTTATGAATCAAAATACATAATCCCATACTTATAAAACACTTAACATAAATTGAACTATTTATGGATATAATCCATAATCATAAGAATGTTTTCTTTGAGGAAGTATATACTCATAATCCCTTCAAAATGATTTGTAAAGAAAATGGGAGTTATCCTAAGCATATCCCCCGGGAGTGTCGTAACCAAGAGTGCAGCAAGGCCCGTTGTCGTGCACCAGTTCCCGTTCGAGTCTAGCTCAAAGCGGTGTTTTCGGGTTTTACCCCTAGGTACATCTGTTCCAGAGCCACCTCTACCTGCTCGTATCCAGACAGGGATGTATTGCTTGGAAAACTCACAAAATCTCTACAATACCAAAATTCTAGGAAGTTCTTCTATACTAATCCTCAAAGTTCATCTTAGGTCTACGTGCTCTAATCAGAGTTTATCTAAATCTAACTTCCAAGGATTGTACTAAACTTCCTCTGATACCAACTGTAACGCCCCGACCCCAGTTACCCAGAGTCGGTGCATTATTACATAACATTGGCATGATCACAAGAAAGATCAAATCTCGAAAGACCGATTGGTTTAGTAGCCTTGGAAACACTAGATATATTCATAAGTTTTACATTACATCATAAAATGAAAAACTACTACAACAACATAATGTTTCCACAATCCACACTATTAACCCCTCATAAAAATCCCTGCAGGTCATTCATAACTTACTTCTTCACTTCCTGGGAAAAATAAAACATAGAAAAGGGGTGAGCTCAAATGACCAGTAAGGATAACAATATAGCGGAAACTTTCATAAATAAGAATAAACTTTTAAGGAAATGTATAACTAAAACAAAAACCTTTCAAACATGAACTTTCAACATGTTATGGCATAAATAAAATGAAATAATGCCATTTACTTATTCACATGGATATTCTACTAATCGAATAATCACATGCAAAAATCAATAACCACTTTCATAATGTTGGAATGCATAATGCCAGACTATCATAACCACATAGTCAAGGCCTCGTGCCAAGACTACAAATAAGATTTTGTCAAGGCCTTGTGCCAAGACACTAGTTTGTCTCATGAGACCTACCGATGCATCGAGGAGCTATAGCGGGCTCCACCAGTCACATATTAAGTCCAATGCATTCCCATGTGAAAAGGTTTAAACATAACATAAACATTCATATTAAAACTAGCATATGAAATGTCAATAATTTCACCATAAACTATGAATGGTACAAAAATAGCACATCCGCAGTCAAACATATCACAAAACCTTCAATACAATATAGAAGTTTTGTATCATAATAAATCAACTTCAAATAATCTTAAAATCCATCAAAGGATGTTGACATAGATGAAATCAAAATTCTTTTTAAAGAAATATCTCCTTTTATTTTGAAATAATTTAAGATCCATATAAAATAAAACACTTTCTTTGAAAATATTCTTATAAGCTTGTAAGGGAAGCTTTGAAGATTTTATAACGGCGGAAAATAGCCGCACCCGCCGTATAAGTTAAAAAAAACATTCTTACCTTAATTATGTCGAAAAGGATAAAAAGGACCTTGTTTTGAAAACGACCGAAGTTCCGGCATGCCACCGAAAGGGGCCGGGCAGGCCACCGGATGGGTAAGGGGGAACCAGGTAAGAAGCCAGGATGGCGCGGGGGCACTGGGCAGGCCGCTGGTAGGGGCCAGGAAGGCCACCAGTAGGGCACTGGGGCCCCGGGATGGCTGACGGCTGGGGCTGGGCAGGCCACCGGTAGGGCGTAGGAGGCATGACGGGGCAGTGCGCCATGGCACGGGTAGCGTGCTGGGGTGTCGCGGGGGTGGTGTGGTTTTCAGAGGTCGCGGGCAGCATGGCCTTTCTTTTCCATCTTTGTCGCCATCTCCATGTGTACCACCTCCGTCGTCATCAAACAATAACAAGCAAAGGGGAGAGGGTGAGACCTTATTTGTGAGGCTCGATCCCACCTCATTATTGTGATAGAAATTGGAGATTGACAAACCATAACACCAATGATGTAGAATGGGTATAGAAACAATTCAAATCCCCCTACATCGCTTGTCGGTGATAATTTGACGGAGTCGCATAATGGCGGATGTCGTTTCATCAAATTTGAAGGAGGAAGAGTCCGGAGAAGACAAGTCAAAGATGACATCGTCTGCATTCTTCAAGGACGGTGTTGTTTCCACTTCTTTCCCCGATTTTACATGGAGAGAGAGATTTCCTTCATCCTTCGATGGTGAGGAGCGTTCTTCGTGGGCGACGGTTCTTCATGTTCTTCGTTGAGAGAATAATGTTCTCTCTAAAGCTCCTCCTCTACATAATTCTCTCAAAAATGATTATGTAAACCCAACAATAATAAAATATCACACTTTATAAAATGTTTGCATAATGAATTCAAAAAGGAGAATTAATTAAGGGGGGCCTCCACTTAATTAATTCTTCTGTGTAGGCACAATTTAATTAAGGGAGTTCAAAGGATTCATGGGTGGTGGCTCTATAAATGGGGACTCCAAGGATCTCCACACATAAATGGGGTGTTAAAGGGGTTAGGAAGCTCAGGTGGGACCCACTAAAATAAAATCCTTAGAAGGGAGGTTTTGTGCGGGTGGGACCCACCCCAAACTTCCAATTGGTGGTTTTAACCACAAAAAATAAAAATAAGGCTAACATGTTATTTTTATTTAACAAAACTAATAACCCCATAATCTAACTTCCACTCTACTTAGAATGAAACAGCGGTGAAGGTCTCACTAAGAAATTGTCGACACTCTGAGTTCAACGGTGCCCTCAAATTTCAGTTCCGAGCACCGGTTCAAAAGTTACAAAATGCCGCTCGCACGTTTACTGAACATAACCAAAAAAAAGTTTGGAAAATTATTATCAGTCACCATCAACCAGCTGCTATTGAGGTTTGGCTCTGCCAAGGTAAAATACGCCACAAAGAAAGCAAAAGTAACCTTGGATTTTCAATATGAGTTACCATTTAGAAGTTATTAATTTTACAATAAAATAATTGTCACATAATTATTTTATTTGCGGCCTAAAAATAACTTTTTCTAGTGTCCATCTCTGGGAAAAGTTAGTATCTTCTTAAATATATAATGTCCTCATGAGTTCAGTAGTGGTCTCATATTTTTAATTTGATCTACCGTTTGTGAGTGATGAGCATTTGAAAAATAAAATAATTTATTCAGTTATTTTATTTATGGATATGCCATTTTTTTTGGATTACTCACATGATTCCAGCGCCGACTAATCTTAAGTCTCTCCGTGTGTAATCCCTCCGTCTTGAGTGTAACTGTGCCCTCATATGTCTGATCTGAGTTACCGTTTAGGACTTATTCTACTTTTTTCATCAAAACACCTTAGGTGCTTTAACTTATGCTTAACAAAAACTTCAACGGATCATTTCGGGCACTCCAGGACTCAGAATAGTGTGCTGTAAGATTTCACGGACCCGTAAAATTCCCATTTAATTAAAAAAATTACATGGAAATTCTGGGTCTTTACATTCTCCCAACCTCAAAGCTCTATGTCCCAGTAAGCAACAACTCACAACTAAGGGAATAAGTGGGGGTTTTGAGCATGCATATGTGCCTCCTGCTCCCATGTGCTCTTTTGAAGGTTCTCTTGTAGTCAGCAAACGTGCACCAGAGGAATAGACCATCCACAAAGGACCCACTCCTATCAATCCACAATCTCTTATTGAACATCCGTAAAAGTCTCCCCATCATCAACATCCTACTCACTGAGGTCGATGATCTGGTAAGTGTCGTGCACGTATCTCCTCAGCTGGGATACATGGAAGATGTTGTCCACCCAGTGGTACTGAGGTGGAAGAGCTAAGCTGTATGCCACCTCACCAACTTTGTTGAGGATCTGAAAAGGTATTATGAATCACAGAGATAACATACTGCCTCGGCCAAATGTCCACAGACCTTATCGAGGTGAGACCCGTAGGAAGACATGGTTGCCATCCTCAAACACTAGAGGTCTCCGTCTCCAGTCAACATAAGTATTTTGTCTATCCTGTGCAATCTTTATACACTCCTGGATTATCTTCACCTTCTCTGTGGTAGCTTATTCCATCTCTGGTCGGTAGGAAATGGGTCGACTTGGTGAGTCGGTCGACGATCACCCAAATCAAGTCATTCCCACTAGATGTATGTGGAAGACCCATCATGAAGTCCATCGAAATCCCTTCCCACTTCCATTTAGGGTCCCATAATGGTTTTACAATGCCTACTGGTACCTATTTCTTCGCCTTCACTTGCTGACATTTGAGGCATAAAGAGAAAGGCTCTACTACAAACTTCTTCGTACCTGGCCACCAGTGCTACCGTCTGAGGTCCTAAAACATATTCTCCCGATGCACCACTATAGGGGACGTGATGAACAACCTCAATACTTCTTCCTGAAGTGAATATTGCACCATAGCACATCCTCTGAGGAGAATGACGCACTCCCCTCCTATAGAAAATACATCAGGTGCCTGCCCTGTGGAAATATGAGCACGTCGTTTCTTTCAGTTAGTGTCACCATGATGCGCCTCCATGACTCGCTGATGAAGTGGGTGTGTGACTGTATGACACTTTCGGAATGCTACTCTATCTCTATCCACATAGGATATATATAAGGCAGGCAGCTGACCTGTCGCCTCTCTTAGCAGCTGTATATCAGTCCTCCTACTGAGTTCACCAGCAACAACCTTCCCCTTACCTGTTTTATAGACGATATTGATGTCGTAGTCCTGGAGGAACTCAAGCCATCATCGTTATCTCAGGTTCAGTTCCTTCTTAGAAAAGATATAGTTGAGACTATTGTCTTAAGAGTACATGGTAAAAAGTTCTCCTATAAGATACTGTCTCTACATCTTCAAGGTGAAGACCACATCTGTTATCTCCAGGTCATGGGTAGTGTAGTTAAGATCGTTCTGTATCAGCTGCCGAGAACCATAAGCAATCACTTCTTGGTCATGCATCAGGACACGCCCAAGTCCCATCCCTGATGCCATGTAGTAATCTATGTACCCTACACCCTCCTCTGGAAACCTCAAAATGGGGGCACTAGTCAGCCTTTTCCTTAGATCTTGAGAGCTTTGCTGGCATCTCTCCGACCACACAAAGGGTTTCCCTTTCTTCTTCAAGGCTGAAAGTGATGCTGAAACTCTGCAGAAGTCTAAAACGAACCTACAGTAGTATCCAACGAAAGTCGACATCCCCCCCCCCTTGGGGGGGGGTTATCCTAGAAACATCCTTTTGAAAAGATATCCCCATGTTCTGACACTCGTGTTTGGAACTTAAAACTGAAAAATTCTGCTGCCACGAGAGTAAGGCTAGTCGACTCAAAAGTTATCAGATTCACCCTCTTATGCATGAGTTTTACGTGTTCTGCCTGGGTTTCCTTTTTTGCTGACTATGGAAAACCTCATCACAACGTTGTAGATAAACCACAACCTTTTTCCCTAATATAGTGAATCTGTGTATGAACTGTGGTTGCCCAGTCTATACCCAAACTAACATCGTAAGGCCTCAACGCTGCCACTAAGAGGTTCCAACCAAAACTCTCGCCTCAAGGGTCAGATCACATCGACAACGTAAGTGTGATTATAATGTCCTCTCCCAAAGGTATCTCCAAACATGAGGGTCAAGTGAACGGTTTAACCAGAAATTCTAGCTCTGGGACAAGATTCGTTGAAGGAAGGAATGATTGGTACCTATTTCTATTCATAGGGTAGCTAGTAGTAGACAAAGACAGTACCTCGAATCATTCCTAGATCCCTTGGGTCACACTCCTTCACCGCATGCAGCTACATTATTCCCCTTCCCTCCAGCTCCCTAAGCTTGGTGGGGACTACAAAGGCGGGTTGATGTAATATGTCAAAATGCACACCACCTCATGTCGCTCTACTATCTCTACACCCATGTCTTTTTCCCTGTATATCTTTCTATCCTTAACACTTCCTCTTCTAGAAACATTTTTACACACTCATCTTTTTGAAATTGGCCCTGGTTTCCTACTTTCCCACTACTAACATTCACTTGTTGTATCCACTCATCCAAATAACATTCAACCAAAATGTTTCTCTCTAGAATCCTATCATAAGTAGGAATACTTAGAGGAATTGTGATGGCTCGGATGTCCATTAAACACACCTTGATCAGAATTTCAAGCCTTGAAGCAGTGATTGTACCATATTCATCAAGTATCAGGAATTATTAGTATGCCTAGATGAATACTTAGCTACCGACACGCTATCCTACCGAAGCTATAGAAGTTCAGGGGAACTCTCACCCACATCCTCAAGCTAGTCCTCAGCCGCCTGTGAGTTGGGATCGCCTCAAAAAATAGGGGTACCTGATGCTGGAACATGTGTAAGGAACTAAGCCTACAAGTGACCTCTACCAGCACCACATGTTTCAACAGCTAACGAACATGCAGTGATATAGTTGACACACAAACCGAAGGTACTTTCTCTGGTAATGGTCTATGTACGAAGGCCTTATCACTATACAGACCATCCTCATAGTCACTCCATGAGAAATTCTAGTAGCTATGATCACTATCTGCTCTATGAGTGTCTTAACTATGTGACGTACTCTAGAAATCACCTCCAGCTAGTCCTCTTCTGCCTGGGAATCTGTATTTCCTCGTAACCTCGAAGGACATTGCCGTTGGAACTCGTGTAATGTGCTCAATTTGCGTGCACCGTCTGCCAATAAGGATAGTGGTATCTACTGCCCAATGTATGGTGGTGATGTTGGTACACCACCCAAAGGTCCCAACATATCAAGAGGGCCCCACATCGGAGCCTCGTCGCTCGGTAGGCCGTCATCGTGTAATCTCTTGAAACTCTAACTGGATATCTATGTAGAGGCACCCTGAATAGATGCAACACGGTCAAAAGATTAAACCTAGTGAGATGACCTGGAAGAGTAAACGTAATGAAAAACTTTTGAAACACACACGCAATTAGTGTTTTCATGCACTAAGTTAGAAATCAGTAGTCAGGGTCCTGGTGTACCAATACGTCAAACGCCGCACCAACCCTGGACTCCCTGAACACAAAACCACTCTATGTACCCATTACACTATTGGTTCACAGGAAAGAAATATCAGAGTCCTATGTTCTGCGGTAGAACCTCCCTTTGATACCAATTTTTCATGACCCATCCTCAGGGCCCGTGTCATGTCTACCCCAAGCCCTCCTTTCATAGGCTAGGGGATGACGACTAGAACCAAAGGCATAAATCCCCAAGAAGGGAAGGGATTTCCTTTTTAAAAGTAATCACTCACAATAGAGTACACAACTAGAATCAAATCACTAAGTAGAAACTATATAAAATAGATATGATGGAATGTAAAAGGGGATGGATATACAAGCCCAATAGTAAAGTAAAAGGAAAAGACAAACATGTACAACTAAAAAGATAGACTATAGGAAGGTGTCTAGAATCTCTTGGATCATCCACCACAGATCCTACCTAAAGGGTAGGTACAAATAGCCTCCTCAGCGCTCCACATCCATCTGTCTTCAAAGGGTACCGACTCGTCGTGAGGCCCACCTCTGGGTACCATCCATTCCTCGTACACTGCACCTCAGTCAGTGTTGTCTGTCGTCAGCATCCAACACAACGAGGTGCGGTCAAAGCCTGTGCATGAGTGAGTATAAAGATACTCAGTTGGGACCCTGAGACCCTCCAGGTCTCAAAAAATCCAACATGGATAAACCACAATGTATGATTTCAACGGATAACCATTAATTAAGTATATGACCATACATATACCTATGTTATCATGTAACCCATCACAATCATGAGATAATCACAGAAGTCATTGACACAGATCAAACCAAGATTTTTATTAAAGAAACCATAGCTGTTGGAGAAATCCTACTCTGTTGAGAACAGTGGGCCTATCGCGACATCAAAGTGCTTCTCAAAAACCATAGACTATTGAGGTACTGCTCCTGTCGAGTACCGCGGATCTGCCGGCAAATACCAGGTGCTCCTCCGTAGAGGGTCTGCCGCCAAATATCGGGCTCTCCCACTAATAGACTACATAGGTACTCCTCCTGTTGAGTACCACAAGTCTGCCTCTATGGGTTCGCTTCCAAATCTCGGGTGCTCCCCACTGGGCTAATCAAATCACTCTGAGTCAAATCGGTCAAGCAGTCGTCAGGTCTGTCAACTACTTGGTCCCCGCACTCTGACTACACATCACTGGAAGGATCCGCTCCACGAGCTACTAGGAAATAATCCAACTATCCAAAAGTGACCTGAAGTAGTATCTCAAAGTTCCTCCACGTCATAGGGGTCTCAATTCAATAGACGACGCATCAATCAGAAGCCCAGTCTGTGAGGTATTAGCCTTTTAGTCTCGGGGGCCTGTTTGGTTTCGTGTACGAACCAACCTGACCATATAAAATCTGTACCTCGAACTCCAGTGGGGTATTTTCAATGGAACCATCTCTCTACTAGATTACCATCACCACTGACAGTTCATAAAACAAACGTCTGGTACAAAAGATATGGCCAATGTATGCAAATGGTCAGTAGTGGGCCCGGGTTTGGTCCATCCTAGTCGGACCGACGCGGCCCAACCCAGTCTGAGCCGACACACTCTGGGTCAACTCAGAAAGACCCGATGGGTCTGACCAAGCCTGTTGGGCGGGTCATCCCACTATGACTGGCCATGTCTGCTGGGCCCAACCCAGCGGACTATGAGGGCGGTTCGACCCGGATGCCGCCACGCAGGCGGCTCGCCCCGAAGGCCAGGGCCTATTCGGCCAGTGCTGCGAGGGGCGCGGCTCGAGAGGTCAGCTGCCGGGAGGCCAACAACAAGATGCACGGGGCACGGGTAGTCCGGCTGGACACCTCGAAGGCCACTGGTGCACCGGGCAGGGCGTCAGGCTGCACACCGGGGCAGCGCGCTGGGGCACGGGCAGCATGCCAGGGCGCCGTGTAGGCCACGCCTAGGGGCTGTGAGGGCGCCGAGGAGGGCGCCATGCAGGCCGCCGACAGGGCGTGGGGGTGCCGGGCAGTCTTCCGGTAGGGCGCGGGGGTGCCAGATAGGCCACCAGTAGGGTGCAGGGGAAACCTGTAGGCTGCTGGAAGGGGCCAGGCAGGCCTCCTGTAGGGCGCGGGGCACCGAGAAAGCTTCCAGAAGGGCACGGGGTTCCAGCAGGCCTCCGGTAGGGGCTGGGCAGGCCGACAAAAGGGTTCAGGCAGCATGCCAGGGCAGCGCACCAGGGCACTGGTAGCACACCAGGGCGCCACGGGGGTGGCGTGGTTTGCGGAGGCCGCGGGTAGCACGACCTTCATTCTCTGTCTTCATCCCCGTCACCATGTGTATCACCTCCGTCGTCATCAATCAAGAACATGAAAATGGGAGAGGGTCGGGCCGTGTTTGTGTGTCCCGATCCCTCCTCGTTACTGTGATAGAAATTGCCGATTCTCAAACAATAACTTCAGTGACCTAGAATGGGTATATATACAATTTAAATCCACCTAAGCCGCTTGTCAGTGATAGTTTGACGGAGTCATGGTATGTAAGACGTTGTTCTGTCTATGTCGTCGTCGGAGGAGTCCGGGGAAGATGAGTCAAAGATGATTTCGTCGACGTTCTTCAAGGATGGCTGTGTTTCCACTTCATGCCCCAATTGTATAGGGAGAGAGAGATTTCCTTCGTCCTTCGATGGTGATTGGATTTCTTCATGGGCGACAGTTATTTGTGTTCTTCATTGAGAGAATAATGTTTTCTCAAAAGATCCTCCTCTCTTTAATTATCCCAAAAAAGATTATGCCAAACCAACCATAATAAAATATCACACTTTATTAAAATGTTGGCATAAGGAATTCAAAAAGTGGGATTTAATTAATGGGGGATCCAATAAATTAATTCTTGTGTGTAGGCACAATTTAATTAAGGGAGTTCAAAGGTTTCATGGGTGGTGGCTCCGAAAATGGTGTGTCCAAGGTTCACCACACTGAAATGGGGTATTAAAGGGGTTAAGAAGCTCGGGTGGGCCGTACTAAAATAATATCCTCAGCAGTGAGGTAATTTGTGGGTGGGCCCCACCCCTAAACTCCACTTTCTGGTTTTAACCTTCAAGAAAAAAAAATAAGGCTAACATAATATTTTTATTTAACTGAATTAATAACCCCAAAATCTAACTTCCACTCTTGTTAGAATGCAACTGCAGTGAAGGTCTCACTAAGAAATTTATGATGCTGTGAGTTCAACAGTGACCTCGGATTTCAGTTCTCAGAACCGGTTCCAAAAGATACAAATAACCTCTCGCGCATTTTCTGAACGTACCCGAAAAAATGTTCGGAAAATTATTATGAGTCACCCTCGACAAACTGCCATCGAGGTAAGGATTTTCCCAGGTGAAACATGGCCCAACGAACCCAACAGTACTCTCAGATCTTCAATCCGAGTTACCATTTAGATGTTATGAATTTCACAATAAAATAATTGTCAATTAATTATTTTATTTACAGACAAAAACTATCTTTTTCTGGTGGGCCGCGCTGACCAAAGATAGTGTCTTCTAAAATAAATCTTTCCCTCACATGTTCAGCGGTGATCTCATATTTTTAATCTGAGCTACCATTTGAGAGTTATGAGCATTTGAAAAATAAAATAATTTATTTTATTATATTATTTATGGTTATGCAATTTTTTGGGATTTCTCACAGGAGGCCCGCGCCGACTAATCTTAAATCACGCCAAGGGTAAAACCGCCATCATGAGCACAACAGTGCCCTCAGATTTCTGATCTGTGTTACTGTTTATTAGTTATTCCACTTTTTCAACAATACATTTTAAGCATGTTAACTTAAGCTTAACAATGACTTTTACGGATTGTTCTTGGAACTCTAGGCCTCAGAATCGCACGCCGTTAGATTTCGCGAACCCATAAAATTTCCATTTAACTAAAAAAAATTACATGGAAATTATGGATCTCTACAATAACATCATCACTTTTAAATATTTATCATTCTCATCACCTCTACATAATTATTTTTAAATTAATATTTTTCTCTTCTGAGAACTGAATTAAAAAATTGGGATCTATAACATGAATAATTAAAATTTATATTATATAACATGTTCAACATAATTTTTTACAAAATTCAATAATGAATGTAGTAGATAACTAATTTCTATGGTTATGGTAAAATGGGTTTCCCAATGAAGGGATAAAATAAAAAGATAAGGGATAAAATGGTTGAACACATTAAACAATTATATTTTAATCCAATATTTAAATATAATAATTCCAAATTTGTTATTAATGTTTATTTGGAATATTTTTTCTTTGGAATGACCTTTATATTTTGTACTGTTTTGGAAAATTTTCATGTAGTTTTCATGTAGTTTCCATTACCACAGATATAAAAAGCCATAACCACCCTCCAATTCTTCAGATATGTAATTAAATATATTTCATACAATACCTAACAAAAAAATTCCCAAATTCCATCCTTTCATCCGATAACACTTTGTTTGGATTTATATATATCCTAGGAAGGATATTGGTGAAAACCTATGGAGGATACCTGATGAAGAGGTAACATTCATTAAGGTGTCTTTTTATTTATTTATTCCACCACCATATTAAATTATTATTATAATAATGTGAAATAATAAAATGAAATTATTACATATACTATGATATTATTATGTTAATTAAATGACATAAAACCGTATATACTTCTATCTAATGGGATAGGAAATTATATTTCTTGTTTACAATGGACAATATCATGGTGAACTGATGTTATTGGGTTTTCCATTAAAACCTATCAAGGAAATTCATAATGATTGATTTTTTACACAAACATATATATATATATATATATATATATATTTAGGATATTAATATACCTATGTTATTATTATCTTATAGATAAATTCATAATTTACATTTTGTATGCATAAGATTATATCGTGCGTGTGTGTGGTGGACTACTAACTCACAAAATGATGTGATTAGTTCATGTTTTACAAGGAAGGAAATAAGGTTTTGTTTAATGAAAAAAATGTAAAATACATGATTTATTTTGTAATGATAATGAATCATTTTCCATTCCATTTTCTGAATCGAAATGAAAATGGAATCAACATTTTTTCATACATACAACTTATTGACTCCATGAGGTATTTATTTTAATTTTTATCACAAAATTTCATCGACTAAGCTAAATAGATTCAAACTAAATATATATAATATTTATGTCATTGTTGACATTATTGATATGATGAAATCATAATGAATGTATAAAGATAGAAAATAAAAAATAAAATCATATTTGAGAAAGAATGAAGATATTACACAATGCATAATTTTAACATAAAATTTATAATAGATGGGAAAGTATAGGTTATAAAAAATAATATATTGTATGAAATATATAAATATTTTTCTATATTAATACTATTATAAATTAATATTTATTACACATTATTATTCAATGTGTATGATGGAAGTTAATACTTATGTTATAGGATTTCTATTCTCACTTATTTGGTATACATATGTAAATTCCCCACTCATTTATTTCGTGTTTTATATATACTTCCCCTTTGAAATGTTATATAATTAATAATGACATTTTATAGAATTTCATGTTTAATTTGATGTTATTATCTTATAGGGATCATGATATGGATTATTACCGAAAGGGTTTTGCGATTTTTGTTTCAATTTTTCATACTTTCTAAATATGTTATGTTATGTACATATATTATTTTAAGTATAGTTTATACCACCACACTAACATTACATTTCATGAAGTAATTAATACTCATGAATTTTATGTTTTATTTATATTATTCATTCATGGGGATTAAGAATTAATGTTACCAATGTCGAGAATATTTTATATTATAATTTAATAATTTAGGAGGAATGTCTATAATTATTTGTAGGATGATAAAATCATGTAGTCCAACTCTCAAATAACTCATTATGTTTATCTAAAATTTTTTATTCAAGATATTTATGTAGTTATACCATTTTTCCAAGCTATCTAGCATAAAATAATTGATAAAATATTTAAAATAAAACATGAAATTATTTATCTCTTCAGTCAGAGATCTATTTTCTTAAAAAATATGGTTTTTGAAGTGTCTTCTAAAATTATTTAAACATTTAAAAAACGTTTTTTAATAAATTTGAAACCATTTTTTATATTCTATATTTTTTTATGAAATGAACCATCATATCATCTTCTAAAATATTTCATTTTGGGGTTTACAAAAAAATTTGAATGGAATGTTTTTTTATATGTACGACATGTATGAAATTTTTTTCCGACATAACCTAAAAATGTTTTAAATATTACTTTATAAGTATTAGACATAAATTTTGAAGAAAATATTTTATTAATTTTTTTTTACATTTTTATTAATTTTTAATAGGATATTTTACTAAAGAAATGTTTTATATGAATCTTAAACGATTTGGGTTATTTTCTAAATTTATATTAAATGAAATGGATTTTGAAATTGTTTTATGTTTTTAAAATTTATTTACAAAGAACTATTATTTTTCTCCATTGATATAAAAATTTACCTTTTCAAAAATCATCATCTCTGTTGATATTTGTGGATGTAAATTATGCTTTTCATGGGATATAAAATAATAATACCATTCTAATTTTCTCTCAAAATGTTTTAGTACCAAAATATTTTTAGGAAAACATTTTTACTTATACTCATTATAGAATGTTATTATGATAATTGATCCCTATTAATTGCAGGTGTGGTTATATGAAAAAATGATGAAATTGTTATGAAACTTATCTATTTTCCACAGGTTATGAGATAATTAAATGATAATTAAACCCATCACATTTAATGGGTTATGTTATGGCGATTGTTTGATTATTTTTATAAATTAATTATAATTTTACATTAGATTTGGTATTTTTATAACACAAATATTATTTAAATTATATATAAATTACTCCAATTTTGGATAATTTTTTAAATTGTTTATTGAATTTTTATATAAAAAAATTTCCCATATTTTATCTATTTCTCATTGAAAACCCATGATTGATTCTCGTTTCTATAAGATTAATTTTAAATTATCATTGTACAGCTCTATCAATTGAATTTGAAAAAATGTATTCCATATTTGGGATTAAAATAATTTATATAATCTACTTATGTCAAAGTAATTTTTTTACCAAAATGAATAGTTATAATGACCCCAAAACTTATTAATAAAATTAACTTTATTATAATTCTTTATGGATATAGAAAACACATGTAATATTTTTTTATTATCGTTAGGTTTAAATGATCGTTATGCATTATTACCATTGATAGTATACCCATTGAACAATAACCACATGACTAGTATTAATATTGGATATTAACAAATCATTTTCACACAGATAAATGAACGGACAGTCTAAACTATTATAATTGTAGCCTAGGAAGCCCATATATCAGAGAAATTGAGGGAGATATAATTTATTTTATTTCGCTAGACCAATCCCAAGCTGAGATACAACAACATAAACATGAGAGAAATTGTTTAAAGGAGAATTTTAGGCTCTTCGAGATCACGACGCAACCCATGTTCACGGAATAGCCCCATGAAATCCCCACCATCACAGATCATATTCTTTGGGTGTATGCAGGTGTAATAAAAGAATATATAACAAGACACTATAATTATGATTATGTGCATTTTTTTGATAGAATAATGAATATACATTCAATTCATTATTGATACTTTGTATGTGATTTCTAATGAACAAATTATATTTTTAGTTTATATTCGAATTCAATTAAGAATTAAATTTTGATGAATTAATGGATTATTTAATTAAATAATATTTTAATAAAATCTTATTATTAAATAACATTTATTAAATATAAATGATTATATAATTTAGATGATGTCAAATGAATGTTTCATTTAAATATGAAAATTGTTTTTAGAAAAACCTGTCAATTTTCAATAAATAGTGGTCTTTATTCTAAAAAAAAGAAAATAGAAATATTAAAAAAAAATTTATAGATAAAATAAATATTGTTTTTAGAATCAGGATGTTGAAATTATCCAATGATTATTTTTTTTCATAATTTTCAGTGACAGTCAAATGTTTGGTTATGAATTATATGCCATATAAATATAAAATATGTTTTATGACACAAAAATGAAACAATAGTTATGTAATAAAATAAAATAAAAGGGATATTAGACCAAATATATGTTTTACATATAAAATAATTTAAACATATATTTTATTTTAATTTATTTTATAATGTTGCTGTGAACCCTCTAAGAGTTATTATAAATTTTATGATTTTAAAACAATTTTCTTAAGAGTGAAACTAACCTACACATAAACAAGGATAATATTATGTTGTCTTTTTACCTTTTCTGTATAAAATAATGTTTTACACTACCCTTTTCATTAAACCATGTCCAAATACCATGGTATTATTTTTGGTTTTGAATATTTTATTTTGTTGTGTCTAAATCCTAAATAAAAATGAATTCCACCTCCATTCCTACATAAACACACCAAATCACCCGTTAATCATTAATATAATTCCCTGAAGCTCATAATCACTCTATTATCCACTCCCTGGAGTCCTCACAATGATTCTTCAAGCTTTCAAGATGCCTCTCCCAAGTCTTTGGGACCACACATCCAAGTAAGGGATCCTCACATTCCTTCCATTTTCTTTTATTGTCCATGTTTACTTATATTGTTATAACCATTTATTTTTTAATATAAAATGATGAGGTATGTTTTATAACTACCCCATAATTACCTTATTATTTTTATTGATGATAGACCCTTTTCTATTTTCATTTATCCTTTGCATATACACCCGTTACCATGTCGAAATTCCGTAAGAGTTATTCCACTTGTCCTCAATATTCAATTTTCATTATTATTTTACACCTTCTATTTCCCAATTACTTATGTTGGTATATATATTTATATGTCCCCCTAATATCCATTTCATGTATATATGATTATATTCCACTTTATATTTTATCAACAATTTTTATGAATTTTTATGTCACGTCGTTAGGCTGCCAAAATAGTACCATGATTTTCCATGAAAAAATCATCGTATAGTGAATACCATGACTATTTAATTGTCAAGAGTATTCAACTATAGAAACATATACATATTTATTATATACATTCAAGTATTTATGTCACATTCCTTTATATTTTAATAATGTATACTGTTGAATGAATCCTTGTTATATGATTTATACGGTACACTTAAGAATGAAATTGAAATGATTATTAATGTGGATCCCTAACAACACTCCAATGCATTGGGTAATGTTTTGTATCATGATACATCATATTGGGATAGGGTTTTACCAAATTTCTTTATTGGAATTTTTCCATTATGTTTGGATAGGGTTTTACTTGATTCCTTTATGATAATGATGTAGTGTATTATGATGTTGCGACATTTCCATGTTATGAAAATCATTCTATATCATAATTTTATGTTCATATTTTCCATATTCTCCATTGGTTTGCCTATTTCCTAACATGTATTTTATTCATTATGTTATTCTGTGTATACAACCTTACTAGACCTTATACCTCACCCTTTTCTTATTTATGTCTTTAGGTTATCCTATGTAATGCTATGTATGAAGGAATGTTGTGGACATGTAAATGAAATTTTCATTAATGCTGTTGTATTTTATGTATTAATTTGTCATGTAATGTTCATAAAACCAATATTTAATAGACCTCTTGATCATATGGATTTTATTAATTTAACATTTCTGAAATAAATCATGTTTAATTGTGTAATATACTAGTGTTGTTATAGTTGTCATCAAAAGATATTCTTATTTATTTTTGGGATTAGGATTAGAAAACTCATCTTAAATCCTCAAGGATAATACTGAGTATAAGAAATTAATACCTAAATTTTTGTGAGTATTGAGTAATTGGTTATCAAAAAAATATATAACTGCCTAGATATAGACAAGTATATGGTTCTCTATAATAGAAGTTTCTAGGGGTAAGATTCAAAAAACTTATTTGAGCTAGACTCGAATGAGAAATGGTGGACGATAACTACTGTTTTTGCACGCTTGGTTTGACTCTGCCAGGGGATAATCATTGTTTAATTCAAATTCATAGTAAGAAGAATTATTAATAGAAGAAAAAACACATATGAATATATATTATGTGATGGATCTTGGATAACAAAGATTGAAGCCTAGAAATTTATATGTTGAGGAGAAAAATGTAATTTATAACTTGTCCTTTTAATGTCATTGGATTCCATGTTATGTGTTAAACTGTTTAAGATACTCATCCCTAATTTTTATTTTATTCTAGAAATTTTCCGGTTATGGGATGAATCAGGTTAAGAACTGATGTGAAGTGCAATGTGATAACTGCCAAAATGATATTCCCAAGAATATTGGAGATCAAGAAGGAAATATCATGATTATGTCAAACTCGTCATAAAAAATAATGATTAATAATTGGTACTTTGTTGAAAGTCAAAAGTTTTCAAGGAAGAGGAATAAGAAATCTCATGAAATCCCATATGATAAAGGTGATAAGGGAAATAATTCCCAATTTAATTTGTGTGATAAGTATGGAAAGAGGCACCAAGGGAAATTCCACAAAGGGACAATGAGATATTTAATGGTTGGAAAGATAGGTCTCAAAGTAGCCAATTGTTGTGAAATAATGGATATTGTTATGGATAGAAAAAAATTCCATCTAATGCATTTTGCATTGTTATCTTTCATCATTATTGAGAAGTCAAGAATTATCCATGACAATTCTTTATGGTAAGGGATGAAAATCCAGATGAGTATCAATAAGGTGACACCTTGACTTTTTAATTTATTTTTGTTTTAATTTTTTTCTAGATTTCCTTAACCTCGTCGAGGTGAGGGTTAAGATAAGGTCAAAAACCATTGATATTTAATAATTATAGTAGGTTTTGGACCTGTATGTGGTCATAACATAGTGGGCGATAGCCACATGGTCAGCCCGGGTGGCCGCAAAAAAGTCTAAATATTAAAATAAATAATGTTTTTGTAAATAAGAAGGATTAAATGATTAAATTGTAATAATAATAATGTTATTATTTTATAAATAACAATATTATTACTAATATTTTATTGTTGTAATTTTTTTTATTTTTACTATTTTTATCATTATTATCATTTATACATTTAGTATTATAAATTTTATGGTTATTTTTATTTTTATTTTTATTTTTATTATTTTTATTTTTATTTTTATTCTTATTATAATCATTTTTGGTGTTATTATTATTATTATATCTATTAATAATATTATTATTATTTATATTATTTTTTTTGTTATTATTTGTATTATTATTATCACATTATAATAAAATGAAAAAAACAGAAAAAACAAAAGGAACATGAACTAACCCCAGCCAATTTCCCATATCATTCTCCCTATGGCTTGTGGCGCACAAGGACACCCACCTGTGGCCTTCTGGCCTTCCAACCTCTTGTAGGTCTCCGCACTCAGGCTCTCTCATCGTTCTCCTACCATTCGTGCCCCGGACTCCTTCACCTCTTTCCCTAGTTGCAGCCCTCTGCCCTTGCTCCCTTTCCCTCCACCAGCCCTCACCCCTACCTCCCTATCAATCACCTAATTCCAGACCTCCACACCACTGGCCGGGTTTTGGCCCTGCCCTCCGGCTTCTGGCCTCCGCCCTCTGCACCTCTGTCAAAGAAACCTCCGACCTCCCTCAGGTCTGGCCTTCTCTCCGGCCACCCGACCGAGCCAACACCAACCATTTAGCCAGCAATGCCCCCAGACTCCATGCCTCTAGCCTTCTGAACGACGTCTAGGCTGCCCCCTCCTTGCACCAGCCTTACCGCACCAACATAACCCCCCCTTGCTAACCCTTTTTCTCCGGCCAGTAGCACACCAAACCCCCCTTGGCTCTGGTTTGTGGCTTTTTTATTCCATCATTGGTGTTTCATTTGTTTTGGATAAATCCTAATATTATACGTTGTATGTCATGCATTTTTATTATTGTTTAGGGTATGTGGTTATTTTGTGGGGTATAGTCCTACCTTTCATGATGTTTTATCACTTTTTCAAGACCTTGTGGTAGGTGGATTCACTTAGTTCCTTTCTGAAGCTCTCCGACAATACTTGAATTCTTTTAAATAAAATCTCATTTAAGATTCGCATGTTTAGGAAACCTTTTCCTAACATATAATGATGTGAACCAAATTATTATTTGGTATTGTTTTAAATTTTAAAACTTTATTTCTAGTCCTTGTGAATATTTAATTAAAATTAAATTGTGATTCATAAACTTTCAACGTATTTATTATGGTTTTTCTGAAGTATTTACTATGTAAGATATTGGTGGAAGTGTTTTTAATGGTTTATGCCTATATGCTATGTAGTGGTACACATGACGCGTTCAATTAAAATGAAAAAAATTTCCTCTAAAATGTTTTCTCTGTATAAAACAAGGTTTCACTGTGGTTTTTTAGGGTGTAGCAAAGTGGTTCATTAATTTGGCTATTAATTATTTAGTAAAGGTTCTTTTTTTCTAAACCTATAAGTGTTTTAGGTGTTTCCATTCCTTTTCACCCTTTTCATTAATACATTTAATGTTTTTGTTTACTTAATTAAATATTATATTCTATTTCGAACGTCTAATATTTTTTAATTTACTTATTATATTGATTTCTTGGTGAAATATTTGATTTTAAAATGGAATTCACATGTGAACTTGGTGAGATCTTGATGTATGCATAATATTTTTATTTTTTAGTGTTTCACTAAATGTGTAAACTATTTATTAAATTATATTTTTAGTGAGAATCATGGGGGGGAAGTGTTTCAGTGTGGGTTTCAGTTTAGTGTAATGTTAATTGTAATTTTTGAGAAAATGATTCTTACTTTTAAAATGATTTTGGGTTATTTATGTAGCTTATAATGTGTCTTGAAATGAAATCTTTGAGTATATTCCTATTTTTATTGTAAATGTAAAAGTGGTGTTTTTTTAATAGTTTGATAGTGTATTTGGACACATCAACTCAACGGCCCGTTTGGAACATTGAAGGTAAAAGGTTATGTTGACTAAAAGTTTATTAAAGGATGTGGTTTGGAAAATTGTGTGTGTCGGGTTGTATTTTTCAATGTTTTTAGAAAAATGGTTTCGACATAGATGTGACATAATTATAAATTTGGCACATTCAGCTTTAGTGTATTTTTTGTGATGGTTTATTTAGAGTATGGAATTTTGATCACTGTATGCCCATTTAAAAACTATAATAGTTTGTAAAACATATCAAATGATTTTAATGATTTCATGTCATGACATCATAGTTGTAAAATTTAATGATATGGTGTATATTTATTTTTGGGGACCTCTATAGAGTGGATATCCATTATAGGGTATTGTATGATGTGTCCATATTTTGGGTAGACAAGTGTGGTGATATGTGTCATGTGTGCAAGGGCCTCCTACTTATACAATATTATTATACCCACCAAAGTATGTTGGGCGTCTTTTAGTTGATCGAGTGACAATTGATGGTCAAACCCGATTATACGGGTTGGTAGCCCCTAAATTCATTGTTTGGCTAGGCTGGATTTGCTTTTGGGTTGCTCAATTATAGGGCAGTTAGTTGGTTATAGACTTAGGAGCTTCACAATATTCCCGTAGGTGGTTCTGAAACTGAGTACGTTCAGGGGTCTTATATGATGTTTAGGATCACCCATGGTTACTAATTTATTTACATTTCTTGTTTACTTTTGGTCATTCTAGTTTATTTTCATCTTTCCTTGTTTACCAGTATTATTATATCCCATATTAGATATCTTTGGTTTTGGGTTTTGTTTTTTAAATGAAAAATGGTTTTACTGAAATTAAAGGTATCTTCTGCTGGATTTCTGAATGGGAAAATCATGTTACTTAATTGAAAATGTGATAAAGCTACTTTTATGATTGTATACCAAACTGGTGTCATTAGATTGTTTTGGGAAATGGGATTCTTGGAATCTATAGATTATCTTGGCATCCTAACTAATCACTTGTAATGCTCATGCCTATTTTATAATTTTAGTTGCATGTTCCCTTTTCTCAAGTTCTCTTGGCTGAGTTGTTCATCATTGGAGTAGGGTTTGACTTTGGTCAGGATGTGAACTAGAAAGTCACATAGAGGTATGTTGAGCTATTATTTTTCTTCTTTTCTGCTGTAAGGGTTCAGTTTTATTATTATTTTTCTTCTTTTTTTTCTTTTTATCTTTTGTTCATGGCCCAAATCATTCACAATAGTTAAATTTTTTATGACTGGCTGTAGTTTCTAGCTTATGGAAACCAGGAACGCCCCACATGCCATGCCACAGACTAGCTCAGGTGACATGTTTATGGTCGACTCAGGTTGGTTCATGATAATAATTCAAATGATCAAGGGAGAACGAATATTCATATTCTAATATGAAGAATGATTAATGAATTACATATAAGAACAACATTAATGTTGGGTATGTTATAATGTATTTCAATTCAAATACTATTATTATATCTTTAATGTTTTCTAAGAACATTGAGTCCACACTAGATGTGATGTTATTTCATTTGGGAAAATATCTATATGTTTTGTATCACTTATTTATGTTTGTTGGAATATTATTCATGAAAATATTATATGGATATCTTTGATTGAATTTGAGGAAAAAGAAAAAACACATTTCTTACATCTCAAGGATGTTAAAAGTTCATTAGAAAAACTATCCCACACATGATCTGGTATTGGATGTTGCGATCATTTCACTGAAAATATGGAGTCATTATATCTTTGGGTAAAAGTGTGAAATATATACAGAATAAAAAATTATCTATTATACATTCACATAGAATGATCTGATCATGTGATAATATAGATGGTTAGATCTCATCAATGATTATGACTGCTTAACCCATTACCACCCTTGGAAATTGAATAAGGTAGAGGATTATATAAGTATAAAGGACCAAATAAGTCTATCGTTTATGAGAGTTTATAAGGATCCAATCTTCATAGATTTTATTAATATGGACTTGGGAATCATAGTGATGGGAGCATCATCAATCCAAGCTCAAATTATTTCTTAACCTTCGCATTTGGAAAGGTTAAAGGATGGTCAAAGAGATTATGTGGGGATTTAGTAGATAGTGGAAACTATCAAATAATTAAAATCCCCATATTTCAATGTTAATGAATAAGGAATTTTGAGATATGGGTCAAGGATTTGTGTTCCATCCAATCCATAGTTAAATAACGAACATTTATATGATGCACATAGTTTGAATTCCTTAATTCTCCCAGGACACACAAAAAATGTATCTTGATTTTTGAGAGAATTATTGGTGGGATAAAATGAAGAAGGTGATAGATAAATATATATCAATGTTCCTGGTATGATATCATGTGATGTTTGAGAGGCATAATTATAAAAGGAAGATGTAATGATTACCCATACCAATAATGAAATTGGTTATCATCACTATGGATTTTGTCACCGAACTTCTAATGACATCCAAAGGAAACAATTCTATATGGGTTTTTGTGGATCATATTACAATGAATGAACAATTCATTGTGCTTCGATATAATTTTTAAATGGATCAATTGGACTAGATATAAATCCATGGAGTGGTAAGGTTGCATGGATTATCACTATCGATTGTGACCGATCGAGATCCAAGATTCACCTCGATGGTTTAGAAAAGTCTCCAGTATGCTCTAAACACTAAGATGAACATTATCACATCCTATCACCCCCAAATAGACGGACAATTTGACTAGCCTATCCAACAATTGAGGATATGTAGAAAGTTTTCTAAATGGAATTTTAAGTCATATGGGATCAACGTCATCCTTTGGTTGAGTTCCCTTAAAACAACGGTTTCTACTCAAGCATCCAAATGGACCCCTACGAAATCCTTTATAGGAAGAGTTATATAACACCATCATGTTGGGATGAAGTAGTGGAAAAAATCCTTATTTGGTCCATAAAAGTTTTAAGAAATGGTGGAGAAGGTTAAGACCATCCATTAGCACATCAAAGCTACTCAGAATAAATAAATGATCTATACTGACAGTCATCAACAAGAACTAGTATTTGATTTTTGAGACATGTTTTTCCTCTGCATATCTCTATGGAATTGAGTAATGAGATTTGGGAAGAATGGAAACCTTAGTCCAAGGTACATCAGCCATTTTGACATCCTTGATTACATTAGAGTAGTGTAATATCGACTAGCACTCCCACATGTCCTATCTCAAATACATGTTTTATTCCATGTATCACTCTTGAGGAAGTACATAACTTTTCCATCACATGTACTCAATCTAGAGATGGTTCCAGTGGATAATACACATTCATATGAAGAGAATATGGTGAATATCATAGATCATATAGAAATATTTTTATGAGATAATACAATCCCCATCATCTATGTTTTGTGTAGAAACCACAACTATGATAAAGCAATAAGGGCAGAAGTGGAAGTTATTAGGTAGATTTAGCATCATATATTTTAGTGTGGTAAAATAAATGTTTGAAGGAAAAATCACATCAGAGGGGAAGGTTGTAACGACTGAAAAATATATTAATAAAAATCACTTTAGTTTAATTTTTTATGGATATAGAAAACAGATTCACTATTTTTTTTATTATTATTGGGTTTAAAAGTCCATTATGTATCATTTCTATTGATAATATAGATGTTCAATAGTGATCACTTGACCAGTATAAATATAAGTATTTAAAAAATATGTTTGATGTAAGTATGGAAGTGATAGCCTCAAAAAGTAAGATCGTAAACTATGAAACCCTTTTATCAGAGCCTCCAAAAATGATAGATGTTATGGTATTTCCTTACACAAATCCCAAGATGAGATCCAATAACATAAGATTGATTGAACCTATTTATAAGAGAAGTTCATGTCCATCGAGATCACGAGCCAAACATTTTTCATCGAGCGGCCCCATGAAATCCCCAACATCGCACACCTTATTCTTATGGTGTATTCTAGTGTAAGAATGGAATATGTAACAATACACTATCATTATTATTATGTGCATTATTTTTTAATAGAGATTGAATAAACATTAATTTTATTATTGTTACGTTGAAAATGATTTTTAGAGCATAAAAAGTATTCTTAGTTAATATTCAACATAAATTAATAAATCTATTTTTATGATTTAATTTACTTTTGAATTAGATAATATTTTAATAAAATATTATTGTAAAATTAATTTTATTAAAAATAAATGATCATTTAATTTTATGTAATTCAAGAAGTATTTTTTAAAAAATTCAGAAAATGGTTTGTGTCAAAACCCATCAATTTTTAATAAATATTGGTTTTTATTTTTAAAGTAAAAATTCACATATATAAAAAATTATTTAGATGAAATGAATATTATTTTTGGAATCATGATGTCGAAATTTTCCGACTGTGAATTTTTCATTATTTTCTGTGACAATCGAATTTTTGGGTAAAAAGTAAATAACGTATAAATATATTATGTGTTATATGACATCTTAAAGGCTTCTTAGTGATTTAATAATATACTAATAAATGTATCTTTGAAAAAATATATGTTTTACCCTCAAAATAAGGAAATTTTAAAAAATTTTATTTTATAAAACCATAGCAAATTCCCCAAGACATATTAAATATTTTAATATTTTAAATAAATTTTCATTAGTGTGAACCACCTCCACATAATCAAGGATAATATTTGAAGTTATTCGTCATTTGGACTTATAAAATAAATTTTTACACTACCCTTGTTTAGAAACCATTGGAAAATACCATGGTCTAGTTTTTGGTTTTGATTATTTGAGTGTGTATATTCAAAAACATAAATAAATAAGAATTCCCCCTCTTTTACAATATAAACCCACACAATAAACCACTCATCTTCACTAAAACTCATTTAAGCTAGTCCTCACTATTCTATCAACTACCTAGAGTCCTCCAAAGGCACTCCTAAACTTCCATGAAGCCTTTTTAAGCCTTTGGGATCACATAACCAAGTAAGGGATCTTCACATTCTTTCTATTCTAATTTTTGTCCATGTTTTTTTTATATTTTTATAAACTATTATTTTTCAATTACCAGTGATGGGTTATGATCTGGAACCTCCATACTTATCTTATTATTTTTCAATGATGAGATACCCCTTTCTCTCTCATTAATCCCTGTCATATACACCTGTTACCATGTTGAAATTTCACAAGAGTTGTTTCATTTTTCCTCCTACTTCAAGTTTCTTTACTTTGTTATGCCTCATATTTTAAAATTACATATGTTGGGAATGTATTTATATAACCCAAATACTTTCCATTTCATGTATATATGATGATATACCCCTTTATCTCCCATCAACCTTTTTTATGAATTATTATGTCATGTCGTTAAGCTGTCGAAATTGCATCGTGATTTTCCATGCCTAAATCAACATGTAGGGAATACCATGTCATTTTATCTATTAAGATTTTTCACCTTTATGAAAATATACTTACTGATTATAGAAATTCAAGTATTTATTTCACATTCCTTTATAATGGAAAAAATTATGATTTTAAATTAATCCATGTTATATGATCTATGTGGCACACATAAGCATGAGATTGAAATGATTGTGAAGGGTGCGCCCAGATAGCACTCCAATGCAATGGGAAATGTTTAGAATCATGATACATCATGTTACTTCATGGGATTACCAGATTCCTTTACAAGACTATTTTACATAATGTTGGATCATGGGTTTACTTAATTCTGTATGTTAATGATGCATTATTTTATGATGTGCAACACTACCAAGTTATGATAGTCATGATATATCATACCTTTATGTTCATGTTTATCTTGTGCACCATTGGTAAGCCTATTTCATTAAATTTAATTTATTCTATAGTTATTTACTTATTTACTCATTTCATAGGATTTATATATCACTTTTATCTTATGTATGTCTTCATGTTTTCTAATGCAATGCTACGTACAAAGGAATGTTGTGGCCATTTAAAAGATGTTTTCAAAAAAGATATTGTATTTTATGTCTTAAGATGTCATGTAATGTTATTAAACCCCAAATACACTATACCTATTGATCTTCTGGGTTAAATTATGTGAAATATTTTGCAATAAATCATGTTTATGTGTGTAATAAAGACCAGGTTGTTAAAAAACTCGAAAAAAATAGTACTTATAACCGTTAAGGTAAAATTGTGTTTATGTATGGTATTAAACTAAAGGGATTATTGTTAAAAATTACCATGTACTTGTCTAAATATCATTTATGGAAATAATTCTTTATTTTCCTTTCAAAATACTAATTTATGGTAATTTGGAATATTTTTTCTTAGGAGTGACCATTTTTTCCGATTAATTTGAGAATGTTCATGGACAATTCCCATGGGGGTTCCTTACACCCCTTTTATAAAATGCATACACCACCATTCTCTTCTTTACAACTATCATGTAATCTATATCAGCTAATCAATGACCAAAAAATTTCCAAAATTCCAAACTCTCATCCTATAATCAATAGATTAGATTAAAAATTAACATATGATGGTTTTTTTGGAAAGCTAGCGAGGGTTCCTGAAGTAGACGTAATGTTAATCAATGAGAAATTTTGTTTTATTTCATCCTCAAACAAATATAAATATTATTATTTCAATATGATATAATAATCATAGAAGAATACATATTATTTATTTTTATGTTAAGGTAATAAACTATAGCCATATAGACTTTCATAAAATGGATTACAAAATCATTTATCGTGTGTACGACAGACTTCTGCCTCATGAATCAATGTCACTAGTTTTTCACCACCACCTCTCATGGATAGTCATAATGATTAATTTATTACACATATATACAATATTTATTATTCTGTTATAAATTTTTATTTTTTATTCCAAACACTCTTTCATACACTACATTTTTTGGGAATGTCATAGGATCACTTGTTTGTAAGAAAAACCATAGTATCGTAATATTTTTTCGATATAATGAAATTATAGTGGAATTTGAACATTACAACTTGGTGGACTGGATATTATTTAAACCATGAATTTTAATTAAAATAAAAACATTTTGAAACTCAAACATAATGTTTTATTATTGGTTTAAGGCCCTCGAGTTTCGTCATGTGATTCATTATGTTTTAGGAGTGTGTGGATTTTAAACAACTGAGTTGGAGGATGCTGTCTGGGGAACACTTTTTATTTAAATCTATATGGGTCCTAGGATAAACCATTTATTTGTTCCAATATAGTTTTTAGTATCACATGATATTTTATAATACATTCATAGGATCATCATTGCTGTGTGACGAGCTTTAGTTCATGGACAGAGGGAAAACACATTGTTTGCACACAGTTTCTCAAACCATACACATAAACCATATGACCCACTAAATAAAGAATGTCTCTTGCAATGATGGATCAAAATTATTCCAACCATGTGGCCAATTCATGATCCTCATTAATGGGGTTAATATTTGGGATTTACACTATGTCCTTTTTTTTCTATTTTCCTATCTTTTTTCTACTCTCATGCACGCACAACACCTCCCTCATCATCCCCCTCCAATTTTCCAATAGATGTGGTTTCATATCCATTATCAAGTATCTAATATGATTTTAATAAAGATAATTAGATTGATATTGGTGATTTAATGACTCATCCTTTCATTTTTAATCATTTAACACATTTTTTCTACGCTATTTCGGTGTGAACTAATTTGACTAATTTTCAGGGAGTTCATCTATTTTTTTATCATTGACCCAACAAAATAAATCCTGGATTTTTCTTTTTTGAATAATTCATAGTTTGTGATAGGTGTTCTATATCTTCTCCCTCATGATTATCCACTTTATAAAATATCATTATTTCCCCTACATCTGACACAATCAATGTATCTTCAAAATAGAAAATTTCTTCGAATTAATGTTCCTCTCTTTACTTGTGATGTGTTTAGACCCATATTGGTGTAGTTTGAGGTTATAAACTTAACCTAAACAACCCCTTTTGGTGGGTTATTTTAGGATACCTTTTTAAATGATCTCTTCCATATTTGGATTCACCTATTTTGGTGTTTTTTAATTTATATATTTAATTTTGATGCCCTCATATATCAAAACCACCATTGAGGTGTGTTAATTTATGCATTATGATGTAATTTGAATGACTAAAGATAAATTTCTGTAATTCATGAATAATAATATCATTTATCTGAATAAAAACCCTTAATTTTCAGAGATATATTCATACAAAAAATATGATATATGTGCAATACTTTTCATGGAATTATGGTGTGAGAGTTTCTAAGGCCTTTTATATTTTTTATAATTAATTGAAAACATGTATTTTAAATTCCATGAGTGTTACTCGAGATTCCTTCCATGGAATGACATGAATGGTCTCATCCTAATTATGATAAGATTATTTAACAAAATGTGTATATATCATGGGTGATACTATTACACCAGGATGAGAGCACCATATGTTTTCTTATCTCATTATGAGTATTAATGATTCCCTATGAGAGATACATTGGACGGGCTTGGTGTCTAGATAGTTACAATGGGCTATTAATAAGACTTAGTCCTATACGTTTTGATACCATTTTTGTGCTCAAAGGTCTTTCTCTCACATTAGTCCAGGAGTGAATCTTGTGGGTCCATTCATATAAGGAATTGGGAGAACTCATATGATAGTGAGTTTTCATGGATCTCCTCATGCGATACATGGGATCATGGTTATCGTTTTCCTAGTCCAGGATGAATATGTTTCTTATATTATTTTTGGAGTTTCCTTTTATAATAAATACTAATGAGGATTACTAGTTATCCAAGGGATATGTTTGCTAATCCAAATAATATTTTTGGGTTCATTCCATCACATGATACCATATTTATGGAATTATTGTATCACATCCATAATATATCGGTGGAATAGGTTTCTTAGGGTTCATAAACATCTTGCTTAGGCTGTGGTTAGGCCATGTGTCATTTAAGAACCTTATTTTGACGTGGTTATTCATTTATTTCGAATTTGTTCATTACATGTGATAAACATGTACACTAAGTATATTATATTTATAAATTGGACTATTAATTAGACACCATGGGCGGTGGACTACTAATTATATCATACCCCTCTGATCATGCCACAACTACATTGGGGTACCCATGGAGATATTCATGTCATCATGTCTATCATTTCTTGTTTGTGTGGTGCATTTTATATGGGAGATTATGAGCACACGACTATGATTGTATTATGTGTGCTTGTTGAGTAAGCATTTCTGATTTTGTTGTTTTTTCCATATTGTACCGCTTATAGAATTTTACACTAATTATACTTGTAGCATCATCTTGAGATGCACCAATCATGTTATATGTGGATCAGGACATTTTTAATAGTTATAATGTTAACCACCCACTAGTTTTTCTTTATTATTATTTCATAAGGGGTTTTTATTGTTTTTTGAGTATTACAACATTTTGATACTCTGATAATGAGGGTATATCAACACTACAACACCTCCATTATTCCCTCGTAGCTAGTTGGTAACCTCTAGTGTTTGGGGAGGCATGCCTGAGGACATGCGATGACTTGTATGACTACTAATTTGTTGATGATGATGCATAAGTAAGTGAAGACAAGTTATTCCAAAGGATGTTTTCTAGAGAGGTCTAAAATACCATAACTATAATGGATGGTTTCATACAATGTATGCACATTTCCATGAATATGAGTAAATTACCTCAGATCTATTTTGGAAATCATTTGTAAATGATTATAGTTCTACTATTTTTAGAGGATCATATCAATTATATTGATATAATCATATATACACAGAGAGGGATTTGGTTACTTGAAAAACTAAATTAAATATCTCATTTTCATACAAAAATATAATTCACAATAGATTCTAGCAGGAATCATGGTTGTTATTGTGGGATGGGTTGTCCTGATTCATACATGGATATCTAAGTAGAAACGCTTAGGAAGGACTCATGGAAAACATCAAATTATCTCACTAAACTATCAATGGGATTAGTCATGTCTATTTTTATATGGACACTTCAACAATATAGTGAAACCTCACTTGTGTATTATAGAGGATGTGACACACTAGATGATCTCCTTGGGTCATAGTGTGTAATTCTAAGGTTTCCCCGAAAATCATTCAGGCTTGGATGAGATTTTTAAAAAGGTTAATGATCCACATTTGATGTATTGTTAATATGACATGTTCATACTCCATAACTATAATAAAAATAGATGTTTGTCTAGAGATGTAATAGAAATATAATAATAGGCTTTTGAGAGTGCGTCCATTTCACATCTTAAGGCACCATAATCTAAAGGAATTGGTTCTTGTTTTGGAATTGAATCATGAATATAAGCCTAGTGTTTTAAGGGTATTTGACAATAGATAGTTCAGTTTGATCTATATCTATCTTATCATATACGATTGGGGAATAACCACTTTTGTAACATCTTTAGGGTGTGGTGAGTGTAGTGTGCATCAAGTGAGGCTACTAGGTATGTTGGATCTACCATTCATAATGAGGATGATTAGGAGTAGAGCTCTCCTAAAAAGTAAGATTCATGTCATGATCATTGTTATATGACTTCAAGAATTCCTAAAATGGAAATTTATGACTATTTTGATATCGTGATTCCGAATTGAAATTTTTAGGGAAAAACATTTTGATGGGAGGGATATCAGATAAGAAAAATTAAGGAGACGATGATGTGATCATGAATTCAATTTAACAGGCTCATGTAAGAGCCATATCAAGGTTTTTGTTTGGAGCATGTTTGTTGAATAGACATTATGTGGCCTATATAATATATGCTTAATTGATGGATGGTGGTTTCATAAGAACTTGGAAACAAAAAATGGTTGTTTGTGTGAATCTCGACAACCTGAGTAGGTTGGGTGTTATATTCATTATTTTCCACAAGGCTTCTCTAGGATAAGAATCAATAATGAGGGGAGATTTTATAATATCATGTTTTTGAATTGAATATAATAAAAAAGGAATATTATCCTTACCATTTGGGGGATGATACAATATTTAATCCGAAAATTGTAATGAAAAACAATGATTTGGGGAACTCAAATGTTTTTTTACTTTATTTACGGCTTGGTAATTTTTTTGGTTGATCTATTGAGTTTCACAATTGTAGGGATAGAAAAATAAAAATCTAGATATGGTTTTTGGGCCCCATTATTTTTTTAAACCCATGCATCCCCCACAACAAACAGTACGATTGATCAAGTGGATCACAATGACCCACAAGGTTTTTTCTAACCTTGCAGGTAGAGCCACGTGACTATGTGGATTGATAAAGGGATTAAAAATAAGGGAACCACGTAATTTCAACATAGTTTCCCCAAAAATATGTGGGAACCATGATACCCCACATCACAGGTAGTAGATCATGCATGGTATGCCTCAGGTTTGGCCAACCATGTTGATGAACTCTACCCCCTATTAAATGGGAGATTTTTGGGGTTTTTACCATCTTGTTTTTTATTTTATTTTCCACTCTTCATTCTCTTCCAATCCACACAAAATACAACCCTCATAGAAATCCTCCCTTCATTATCTATGTATAGTGGTATCTCCCTCGTATGGCCTCTGAATTGAGTGACTTCAAATGAGTTAAATAGACCATTGTGAGTCTACAAATCATCCTACCTCTATTCGTAATTTTTAATCCCTCATGTTATTATATTTTGGTGTGACCTAATTTGAAATATTTTTTGTGAATTATTCCATTTCTTGGATTCACTCAAGCTGGATCAAATAATGCCATGATATTGGATGTGTGAGTAATATATGGTATATGATATATGTTCCACATATTTTTCATCAATATTATTTCCTTTATAAAAAATCATATTTTCTTGTGCTTTGGACTTACCCAATTTCATTATTAATATAATAAATTTCAATGAATTAAATTTACATTATTAATATGTGATCTTTTTATACCCTTCTTAGTGAATTTGGAGGTTATAAACTCAACCCAAACCACCTCTTCTCAGTGGGATCATTTAGTTATACTTTTTAAAATTTTAACCTTTTTAAATCCACCCATTTCAGTGTGATTTGGGTTTATAGAATGAATTTTAATTATTTAAAATTTCAAAAATACCATGATGGTTTTACCTATTCCTTGTGATGGAATTATAATTCATAATTTGAATTGAATGACTTTCATGAATAACAATTTCATTATTTATAATAAAGACCCTCAATAATGTGTACTATCATTACATTGGAAATATGATTTATGTTCTAGGAATTGAATTGATTTAGGGAATAAATGTTTCTATGGACTTTAATATTGTTTATTTTATGTTGTTAAATGAATTATGAATGTATTGAGTGGTACTCAGGTTTCCATTCATGGAATTCCTCGGGTGTGGTCATTGTACTTCTAATCAGCTTCCTTGACATATTTTGTATACATTGATGGGGATAATGGTGTATTAAAATGGGCCCATAACATAGTTTTGTAATGTCATCATGAGTTATAATGGTTCTATTATAGGTAAACATTGATTATCATAGTGGCTAGATGGTTACTAGAGGCCATAAGAAAGACTCGGTCCCCTTTGTGATTATAATAGTTACTGGAATAGAGATCATTTTCTTTTATAAGGTTGGGAGTGATACTTGTGATACCATTATTGGATCATATTAAATGGACTCTGACCTGAGTTAGTTTTCTTGGTGATCCATGTATGACGCATGGGTTCCTTGTTAAGGTTTTCCTCAAATGGTGCCAACATGATTCTTATTTTATTTTTGTAGATCAATTTTAAAATAAATTCAAGTAATGCTTATTTTTTATTTAATGTATGCATCATCTAAGAAAAATAACTTTCTTGGTTCCAGTCTATATCATGATACAAGGTTTTTCGAGCATTATTACCACTTCCATCATATCTCATTGGTATAAGATTCTTATGGTACATAAATCTATGGATATGGCCCAAGCAGTTAATGTTGGTATATGTTTCCTTGATGAAAATGAGCTCAAATTGGGTTTTTATACATTTATCTTTTTTTATATAGATTTGATATATATGCATGAAACTTATTTTATATGGAAAAATTGTATTCAGCATTAGATAATGTTGGTGCTGGCCAACTGATTATATCTAAGAGATTACTCAGGCCACCAATTTACGGGTTTACCGAATGATTTATTTATGTGTGCAGGTCTATGATTAGATTATTATGTTTTGTGTTGTATTGGGATCCTTAGAGAACATGAGGGAACGTTTTACAAAGATTATCATGGAGTTAGAAATTGGTTTTTTTCATTTTGATGTTTTATACCACCTGCGACATTTGACACTTCTTCTACAATAAGCATAATCAATACATGCGTACATCATTTTATATTTTTCAACAAATTTTTTAATGTTATTTTATCTACCTTACACTAAATATTATTTAATATTTATGCTTCCATTGTTTTCTATTATTTAGTAGTATTACACTGATGTGAAATATTATTCATGTGGGTACAGTATAGAACAAATATAAACATTAGACCCTCTATACTAGTCATCAGCCTCTTACATATATGGAGGTTCACTTGAGACCATGTGGTGACTATATAGATATTGTTTTAGCAGTCCACCAGGCCAGGATGTTAGAACAATATATAAATAAGAGAGTAGCTATTACCTGAAACATAAATATAACATGAAACGGTTAATAAAATGGTCATCAATGGTTATACAAAATCATATATATTATTATTTATATAAATATATATTTTAATAAATTTTATATAAATATATATTTGTTAAGCATTTTTTTTAATGTGTATAATGGAATTTGAGAATAATGGTAATCGATTTCTACTCTCTCTTTTATTTTTATAAGACATATGCAAATTCACCACTAATTTGTTTTGTGTGCGGTATATACATCTCCTTTGACATGTAATATCATAAATCCAATTATTTTAATGATATTTAATAATTAATTTTTTATTTTACATTATTATGGGTTTTGATTCAAAATATTACTAAAGCGGTAAAAAAAATTTAGTCATAATTTTACTTTTTTGAGATATATGTTATGCTATGAACCTATATTATCTTACAATATCCATATATATTGCCTAGTTGTCATATAATATAATTTATTTATTTATCCTTCAGAAATTTTAGGTTCCATTTATGCAATTGACTCATGGGATTGTAATTAAATATTACCAAAGTGGTATACAAATTTATGTTATAATCTCATAGTTTATCAGTATTGTTTATGATTAAGTGTTAAATGATAAAATATTTTGATTCTTCTCTAATTAAACGCATTAATTTTCTTTTACTATGGTTAATAATTATATTTTCATATAATAGTAAAAAAAAATCAGTCTTTTGTAGTTAAAATAATTGATGAAATGATTTTATGAAAATATGACCTTATTTATCTCTTATGTTAAAAATCTATTTTCTTCTAAAAATAATGTTCTCTAAAAGTTTTTTCAATCATTCATTTAACATTAGAAAAATTATTTCATAAATAAATTATAATCCATTGTTTACTTTTTTTCAAAAATAATTTAATGTAATCTTTATGTTGTTTTCTAAACAGTTCCATTTTGTATTTTTCTAAAAATGTTAGAGGAATCATTGTTTTAAAATCTATAAAAAGTATAGATTTTTCTTCCATGATAACATATTTTTTTGGAAAAAATATTCCATTATATGTATTAAATTTTATTATCAATGATATTAATTTTTCAAATTTTTTTAAAATGAACATTTCAAATTAACAAGGATATTTTCCTCATGATATGATTCATGTGATTCTTAAAGGATTCATATATTTGTTTTCTCAATGTTAATATCAATGAAATTAATTTTAAAAATATTTTATTTTTAATTTTTTTATAGAATGGTTATATTCATTATGGAATTTTCTTAATTATATTTCAAAAATAATTGTATCTCTATGCTGATATCTTTTACTGTAACTTAGTCGTTCCATGTGATATGAACAAACGATACCATTTTTTTTTATTATCTGAATGGTTTGTCTTGATATTATGTTTATAAAACCCATTTTTCTCTTATGGATTATACCATGATAAAATTATTATGAAACCTACATCTTTTGTGAGTTATACTATTTTGAAACAATGAAATAATTATGAAACCAATCACTTTTCCATAAGTTATGACATGATTAAATGTTTATGAAATCCATTTAATTTCACAGGTGATTATATGTTCAATGTTAATGATCTTGTGGAACAAATAAAAATGGTTTTTATTATGAGATTGGTGAAACCTCTATCTACCTCCAATTCCATAAATAAATATTAATATCAATGAGATCACAATGGAAAAAAATTAATGGGATCCATCCATTATGGGAACATGTGTGTCTGTATCCACTATCAGAATCCAATGTGTCCTGGTCAACAAAGATAAATATGTGGTGATATCTAATCCACTATATTGATGGTATAAGTATTTAACATTTACATATGAAATGTGTTTCACCATTTAATCACGGTGACAAACTTTTATGAAATAAGTTTATTAGTCATGGCTATTTAAAATTATTTATATCACATATGTGCTATGTTTTATGATGTGATAAATTCTTAGGTAATGACTTATGTTTATGATATATGAAAGACTTTTTTGAAACATATTATTTCATTTTATTGACCATAAACACTTATGAATAAACTATTCTTGGATATGATCATAGATTTATATCTCTTATTTCTACCCTTACTGAGAATCAGAGCCCACCATTTCATCTGTTTCCTTCGAGAGGAAATGAAGAATAGTTTAGGTAGGTTATTAAAAAAAGTATTACTATGAGATATGATCTATTTAAGAGATGTTGAAGATAATACACAAAAATCGAATATCGTGTAGCTAGTATCCAATGAAAATAAACTATTATTATCCTCAAGTGTTTGTTTTTTTTAATATTCATCTAAAAAATGTAATATTTATGAATGGAAGTATAGGGTTTATATTATTGAATTATCTACCTCTACAATATTGCATTGAATAAATTCATATTAAATTTATTACATTTATCCATTATCTATTATCCATTTTTAAAAGTTCTATTTTCTCTCCATTTCTCCATCACTACATAAAGCCTCCATATAGATAAAGTTTATCTATTGAGGATAGTGTGCAACTATGTTATTAAATGAAAATATCTAAATAGGACCCCCATCATGTCAGCAACCCGAGAAAAAATATACCAATAAGACTAAGATGCCTAAATGATATTCAAACGGTATGTCCAATAGTTAAATTTCTATGACATCAGTCGATTGTGATTCACTTTCTCAGGGGGTATCTATTCCAACCCTTTAGGTCCAACATTTTCATGTAATCAATCTCTCTATTTTGATTTTAAATTCCAAGGGATATTGGTATCCAGTGAAATATTAATACATCTCTACCAAAAAAATGATCTATTATAAATTTATTGTATGATATAAGAATAACTGATGGTGTGAATTACAACCAATATTTCACCTCAAATCCTAGTTTAAAAATAATTCTTCATGGAAATCCAACCATATTCTCAATAATATATTTGAGAAGGATAATTTTTAGAATAATCTATTGAACTCCTATCCTCAATTCCTTAAAATCAATGTGTATTAATTCTCTAAATAATTATAATTTTATTAATATTTTATGTTAAAAATTATGGGATATAATGTATGTATCTCATGTAAACTCAATTTTCAAAACATTTAATTCCACACACATGGTTAAATAAGGTTGATTTCAATAATATTCACAAAAATTCATAAAGATAGTATTTTATAGCTTATTTATAAAATCCATAATAGACATAAATTAGTTTTTGTCTCAATAATGTCATTGAAATTGGTTTATGGGTGAAATTTTATAATTGTGTCATTACATGAATATAATCTAAGGATATAAGGCTGAATATACTATGGACACTCCTATATCAATGTTATTTATTGATTCCTAAATTCTTTAATAACTCAACTTGTCCATTCATTATCAAAACACCCACCCTTCATAGCTTTTGACAATGGTGGTGTTACTTCTATGTTTTATTTCCCTAATTTGTTGATTAATTTATATTAGGGAGTAAATCAGTTAAACATCCTGGGTCATCCCTATTCAAGGAATAACATGAGATATCCCCTATCCAAAACATTTATTTATAATGGTTTTCATTTGGAAATGTGAAATACATAAGATAAATACCAATAATTACATTGAAGACCTAGAAAATGATATCATCTATCACAATAGTAGTATTCAAGAATCCTAGTAGGATTATTTCAATACATTTATAGTGGAAAACACAAGAAATTATGGATAAGATTTATTAAGGTTGAAGGAATATCCTTTGAAAATTTATAGAATAACTAGATCAACGTGGAAGATAAGAACAATACTAATTTTTATAATTTCATCAAGGAAGTAATGTGAGTTTTAAATCCTAACATCCCAACCAAATATGTATATATCACAAGTGACATTAACACTATTGTATTTTTGGTCATGTATTACATAAATAATCATCTCTTATAACCTAAAATCAAGAATAAAATGAGGGGTTTACCCTGAAATTGGAGTGGGAATTAATTTATTTAGTTCCATTCCAATATCTATGAATGACTACTAATATTATTATCATGAGTCCATTTTCAATGAATGGAATATATTGATGGTGGCTATTACTGCAAACCTAAATTGTTTTCCATTCCCATATGGGTTCCCACATGATTTCTATATTTTAGCCTAGGATATAATAAAGTATGGCCTCACTAAGGCTATACGAGATTAAATCAATGGTGGATCTCTCCATAAGGACAATATGATGATAAGTCTTGTGATCATTACAAAAATAAAACATCAAGATTACATTACCTTTATCAACCTATTATTATGTGAAATATCTTTGATAAAATTATCACTAAGGGAAATGATAACATGAACTCTACCTTATTACAAGCATATTTTTATAGGAACACCATAACATTCTATATCCTAGAAGATTTTTTTTGTGTCTTCATTATTACTGAATATATGACCCTTGAACACAATATGATATTTTTATGTTCTAATATAATAGTAAATATTGGTATATAAAAATCCTATGATAGTTGATAATTTATATTTACTATCTATACCATGTGAAGAAATTATTTTTATTAATGTTTTTAAAGTACTTAATTTTACTAATCTTTGTATTTATGGTTCTCCGCCAAAATAATATAGTGGATGTTTGGTGTATTCATGTCTAATAATGTAATTTTTCAAGGAAATTCAATATCACCATATAATTTATCATTTCCAATGATATTCTAAGGAGGGTAATACTAAAATATTTTCCTTTTGGTCCTTTTTTCTTTATAAATGTAGATATAGTTATACCATCATCTTTTACTTATTCCTTATTCAATAAAATTTATAATTTTTTATTTAATGTACATGTTGATATTGTGATTAAAATTATTAATCCCTAAATATTCTAATTGGATTGGGATGTAAGTGAGTCACATAAAAAGAATAGTTTATATCTCTATTAGTGGCTATGGGAATATGTATATTCATACTTAAAGGTGAAATTGATTATCTATTGGAACATTTCCTATAGAATTCCTTATATAAAATTTGTAAATAAATAGGTTTTGTGTTTTTTCAATTCTATTGTTGGTTTATTTGGTTCTTAGGGTATCCAACCAACATGAAATGAAATAATACATATTTTTTAGTATGGAATCCCCTCATTGATGGTTTCCCCTCCATGATCCTCTTCAAAATCAATATTTTTTTCAATTTCCACAATGTTTTCCATCATAGATTCCAAATCAATCTTAATGCCTTCTTTTGAGACATCTATCAAGGAAAAAATGTCATCTGGTAAGATATAGTTACTTGGGGATGCTCATATAATAATGATTAAATATTTTGAGTAAAATAAAATAATAAATTCAATCCTAGAATTCTATGTTAGCCTGGAAGAAATCAAAAGTAACTAACCATGTGAAAATTATACTTATAATTATATAGAATATTTTTTTATTCCAATTTTAATTTTAATGTTATTAATCACACCTTGTTAATTTTTTGATTGAAATCACTAATTTAGATTTGATGAATAATTTAAAATTAATTGTTGACATTAAATAATTAATAATTTTTAGCTTTTTAACATAACATATATTAATTGATAAATAAATATATTTTTATTGGGGAATTAATATTATTTTTAATTTGGGAATGAATTATAAAACTATATTAAAATTCATGTTTTTGTCTTCAGTGTATACTTTTGTTCATTTATAAAAAAAATTCATATGTTTCAAACTTTTATTTAATTTTTAGTTGGATTTGGAATATACTAAGATATATATTAAGACGTAATATCTCATGTAGGATAATAATTTTCCATATAGACCATTGGATTTGATGTTATTCCCAAACTTAAATCATCAATATGTAAGTCACTAAAATTATAATCCTATGTAAATTTTCATTCTTAATTGTATTTGGTTGAAATTTTCCAATAATGTATAAGAATCAACTGAAAATAGGTTATTGAAATGGAAAAACATTAACGCCAATTCATATAAAGGTAAATCATGAAATAATAAAGGAATTTATTTTTAAATTTATATTTAATTTCCTTTTTTATAAATTTTATAATTCAAGACACGCCTCACTATAATAATTTATGATATTCATATTTGGATGGAGTGGTTCATGAATTAGGATACTATAGGTTTGACTAGGATAATTAGATTAGATTCTATAATATTATTTTCTCGTTTACATTTTCAACAATTTCTTACTATATATTGATAATACATTTTTCACTTTCTTGTTTCTATGAAGATCCTTTATCTATCTTTAATTATAATTCTTTAGTTATATTCACTATGATATCAAAAATTCATGGTGATGAGTGAGTAACCTTTGGTTTGTCATGGGGGGGTACATAGGGTTTTTGATATCATTATATTTTAGTTTTAATGTTTTTTATTTATTGTATGGTAAATCATACTATTTAGATTTAGTGCAGTGATCATTGATCTATCATTGAAATTACTAATGAAATCATTTTTATTATCCACAGAATCATTATTCCATCAATTATATCTATAACCAAAATCTAATAATTTATTTTAGTATTTTTGAGGGATGAAGATACATATGTTTTAGATTGGTTTTGAAGGTGTAACACTCTAAGTTGAGGCGTGTTAATTATTCTTTACTATTGGACGAGGTGATGTTTTGTGTACCTAATATGTCGCTTATGATTATTAAATTTCTTACTAAAATCAGGGAGTAGTAATATATGTTGTTTGTGTTGGAATATCAAATAGACAATATATAATAAATAACAAATCATTAAGGAACAGAAGTATCCAACCCCTAAGGCCGGGTTATTTCGTTCAAAATCCATTCTTTCTATTTTATTTATCAACTTGTTTCTTTTCAGTTTTAAATCCCCAATTCTATATCACAATATTTATTTTCATTGATAAAATAGATAATAAATAAAATAATTTTTTTGATGCCATGAGTGATTGTCTAACAAAGATCCTCATGAGAAATGACATTGGTCATCCTTTTTGATTCTCAATGAAAAAATTAAAATTTTACAGAACCCATTACATGTGTTTTCAATGAACATATATAGTCAATATTTAGATTCCATTCGTCATGTTATGTCTATGGGTTTATCATTATAGTGAAGCATATAATTATGCCAAAATTATCTTATTGATGAAGTTCAATGGATTATTTTTAGTGGTGAATTTTCTTTTGATATAGTTTCTTGAAAAAAAATCCATTACTATTTCCCTTTTGAGAAACCCCAGAATAATGTTTTAGAGAGTTAAAAGATCCCAACCACACCAGAACCATTCTCAATGATGTGTATAATTTATTCTTAAATAGCATCTAATGGGTGGAGAATTTAGATTGATGTTTCCCTACCCATGCATATTTTAGTATATCTAAGATAAAAGAATTCAGTTGTTACAAGAACACCTAGATAGAGTTTGGAATATATGATTTTACTTACAAGGATTATTTCACACTAATAAAATATGGATTCAATGTGTGTCTTATGCCCCAAAATTCTCTCCTAGTAGTTGATCCCAGATATTATCTGGGAATCAAAATGGACTAAGAAGTGTAATGTTGTGGTCATCCTCTTATAGAGTCATTTGACAACATCTTTCTAAGAAGATAAGATGCCTTATTCACTAATAACCACCTAGGGGTCATAAGGGAATTGACCTCATCCTAGGATTCTTTGACTATTTCAAGGTTCCACGATACTATTGTTTCATTTTTTACACTGATAATGTCAACTTCCATGAATGAGAATTAGTTAAAGAATATTGGTAAATTTGATATTGTCATAAAAAATTATGACTCCATGAATCTCATATAATCCTCTAACATACAATGATTATGATACATTCCTTGATTCGTGATTTTTCACATCTCATATGTTATTCTTATTAGTGGGATCTAAATTTTAAAACCCATGTTTCTCAACCTCAGACAAGTGGTAGGGATCATAGGAATAAGGTGTGGTGGATGCTTACATATTTTGGGTTTTATCTAAATACATATTGTTACTTATCTAAAGAATAATTAGATTAAGGGGTATAATCCAAGATGGATTAAACTCATTTATTTTATCCTTTAGTTTCAATTATTGGTAGTGAAGTGCACTAAGAGATGAATATTGGTCCTTACATAGTTGAATGTCTATTTTCATGGATAAAATATCCTCGTAACTATTACAGTAGTTATATCATATTTGGGAATTAATTCTATGATGATGATGTCTCTATCCCACTAGTCAGTTGTTTATAATATATGATAATGTTATAGAATGATCAACCCGAATAAAATAATATTGAATGCTTTATAGGATGGTAAAATGTAATATATAACATAGCCTGAAAAAGAGTGGAACATTCACCCATCATCATATATATTGGTTTAGGTTCCATAACCTCGGACTGTATTAAAAAAATTTAGTGGGGATTCTATTGATCTATTTCATTTCAATCAACCTCAACTCCATTTCAATACATCTAATTTTGATAACAAAAATTTACATTCATTTATATTAATAGAATCCATTTGGTACTTTTAATTATTAAGTAACACTCTAAATTCATCAATATCCTTTAACAACATTAGTTCTATTTCAAAAAATGATAAATCAACACCATTAATAAATTTACGAGTCCTTCATCAAATTTTTATTACCTATACATTGATTTTTAATTATTTAAAGGAAAAATTTTAAATTATGCATCAACATAAATTTATAATCACTTTCACCCTTTATTCACTTTTTCATCCTTTTCACTAGTGAAAAAATAACATTTCAATTTATTAATCAAGATCATTTCAATTGATTCACATGGTATTGAAAATTTTGATTCATCTTCCCCAAATTATTTATCATATAACATAGATGTGAAATTTCAATTTTAGACTTTGATAATATACTACCATTTCACATTGATAGTAACTTCTTCTTACTGAATATTAATTTTTTATCTTCTTTTAAGAACTTTTTAATTATTTAAATTTCTAAACACATAATTTACCCTTCAATATTATATAACATGTTAAAAAACCAAACAACTCAATAATTTAAACATTTTGTGGTAACATACAACATTGTTTTAATCATAATTTCTAAAAACAACTTCAAATGTATTAAATTAACTTATCAAATGTTATCTCAAAATCGTACTCATCCTTTGAATATTAATAATCTTATTTGATTTTGTTCAACAATTTTTTATTATTTTAAACCATTTATTGATATTAACATTTCAAATTTATTCTTATTACTGGGAATTTATACATTCTTCATTTTATATAAAACAAAAATTCATTGAAAAACATTTAATGATAGTGTGTTAGATTCATGTTGTCTAGAATACAATTACTTTACACAAAATTTATCCAAAAAGAAGAAAGTTATAGTTTTAAAAACCATTAAATAATTATGTTTGTCTCCACAAACAACAATGAAGATCATCAATTCAATATATATCATTTCTAAATCATCAATAAAATCATCGTCATATATTTGAATGTATATATAAATAAAATACAAAATCAAAAAAATCATTCACATTATAATTTTTTGCATATATGTTTTCTAATTTGTCCCACATACATTTTTTTCTTTTCCTTATGAATATAACTAATTATTTATCTTACTGTAATGATAAAATTGAATACCGATATCAACCATTATTCTCAATGTTATTTCAATGAAATAATTTTTTTAGAACATTGTATAAATAAGGAATATAATTATTTATTGAACCTTAAATAACATCTAAACTAATAGAGTCTAGGTGGGCTTGTATAATATATATTATATTATTATAGTTCTTAACATTAATTATTGGAACACTATTTATTTATTCTAAATTTATGTATTGAATAGTATATATGAAATATGGAATCAACTCAAAATTTAAAATATAGAAGAGGTGCAACTTCCAAAATCCGAAAAATATATTTTTCAATAAATAGAACAAATTTATCAATTACTAATTTGTATAACCCTAGATACTAATAGATAATAATATCTAAATTTATATAATTAGATGGTATTAATTAGTTTTTAATTTATTGTTACATTCCACAACTAAAGGATGAAGTAACTATTGACAATAACTTTTTTTTTCATTGGACTAAAGGATAAAGGTACAGGTCACATGAAAAAGTGATTTCATATAAGGCGTAGAAAAATATTTTAAAAAATCCTTACATTTTAATAATAATAATAAAATTGGATCCTTAAAAATTACACTATGTTTACACATGGATAAATAGATTTTATAGTAAAACAAAAAATATGGAATGAAAAAAATTAATATATTAAAGTACATTTTTTATATCCCACCTATTAAAAAGGATAATATGAATTAATTTTGAAAAGAGGAGGGAAATATGAAGGTCACATGATATAGAACATAATATGGTTTCCATATTTATATTTTAATATTGGTTAGAAAGATATCTCAACATGGAAGAAAAAATATTATTTTTGATAGGGTGAGAATTATTCTTAATAATGTCATTCTTTTATGGGAAAAAAATTGATAGGGGTGAAGATTTGAATTAAAAAAGAATTTTCCATTTAAACAATGATAAATAATTAGATATTTTCTTTTTATTTATGAATGAAAACATTAGCTAATGATTTCAATATAAAACATTATAACTCAATAATAGGGGGATAGAGTAAACATAATCTCTTACAAATTAAATATCATTACAAACTAAAACAATTGATTGGTAGAACATGAAATGAATTTCTAAATAAATTTAATTTTTACGAAGAGCACGATAATAAGACATCCATGGGAAATGTATACACCCAAAAAACTAAATCAAGTGGTGAATTTTTCATATGTCTCTATGAATAAAAACATTATTACCAGATGTGACAGACTCTGAACCATAGTCGTATCGGACCACCACATGACCACATTGGTGCCTCCTTATACAGTAGATGATTCTGAAAAGTTGCAACGTTTTAAGGATGAAATATATAGAGAAAATAACCCCCCCCGTATAAGGGTAAAAAATCATATATAATGAATGAAGAAATACCCTTAACAACATCAATGTATGAAGAATATATAAATTTATCCATTGATAATCAATCAATGTGGAATAAATAAAGGTATATAATCATGCTATTATACAAAAATTAGTGACCTATAATCCAATAAAAATAAAAATATATATATAAAAAAGAATAAATAAATGTAAATAGGTTAAACAACATAAAAATGTATCTCCTTGTTCTATGTCTCCAATACCACTTTAGGTACTCCAAATTGATCATCTACAATATAAGACCACACCTCACCCATATTGGTGCCTAAAACTAACTGAGAGTCTAATTTTTTAAACCAGCTCTATGAAGGACAAAGTTGTTTGTGATTACAAAACACAATATGGAATCTCTAATGTAGTCTCCCACTAATTTCTATAAGAAGTGATATGTGTTTGTGACATGATCAACCCTAATTGATAAAAAGTATATAGATCATAAATAATAACATGCCAAAATCAATACCTACTTTGAAAGGACTATTTAATGTCTCTGAGCACATAATGATGACCATGACTCCATAGTATCACTACCACACAAAGTGAATACACATATAACCAAGGTCAAGCCCTACTACCATTTTCAATCCTCAGGATTGAAAAAATGATCACCAATACCTACATATTCTAATTTCAAATTTCCCCTCACTAAGAGAATCACATAAATAGAGCCTCTTCATATATCCTAGTGGTATTACACCCATACCTCCATCATTTATTAGTGTATCTAGAAGCGTCAACAAGAAAAAATCACTCTCAATCCCATCATCTAAACCGTATGTTTGTACCCTATAATATTAAATTCAACAAAACTGTATGATTACTAGGATGTAAATGTCTCAAGAAATCCTATATGCCCCAACATGAATAATTTTGTGATGAATCAAGAATTTAAAATAAATAACCTCTTAAATCCCCTAATCAATATCCTTGAAATCCAAAGTCACACATATCCATATCTATAACCTATCTTGTTTTTTACATGATCTATGGTATATCATATACAATGATTGAAGGGATACAATTGTCACATTTTGAATGATAAAAATTCTTACTCAGGGATATATGCCCATCCAACCCATCACACCACAACTAAAACAATATGAGTCACAGTCTTTTATAATTGTATAATGGTACCACCATTCGATTCTGTGGACCATTAAGAATTATCAATGGTCTCACTAAATCAAAAAAATCTCCATCATCCATGAAATTCATTAATATGCACTATCACATAGGATATGATAACAAATTAAATGTACCTCTTTTAGAAGTCACCTATTTCATCAACCATATACACTAGATGTGATTAAAAGTACAAATATTCCCATAAATTATAGTAATATTTGATGCCAAATAGGCTGAACATACCAAGGACTCATCTATCTCATAATGTGATTCTAAGCTGTCTCAAGAAATCACATCAATGCCAATCCTAAAGGTTGACTCCCAATAATCATTTGAAATCACATTTCCTCGATTACAAATATAAATAAAAATAAACTTACAACATGTTACTATTTGATTCAAACACATGTTATCATCCTATCAATGCCATCGAGCTTCAATTAATGTTTGGTTTAAAGGTGACACCTTCAACCACCACTACCTGACCATATGTACCCACTCAAGGTCAGTCTGTCATGGGGGGCCCAATACAGTTCTCTATATTAGTACATAAGTTAAGGAATCAATCATTGTAATTCTTCTAACTATTATCTTAGGAAAATTTTTATAATTTGATAATTTTATGCCATATTATTGTTTCATTAAACATTTATCGTTTCTTATCCTCCACTGGTACGTAATATAAACACCAATCCAATCAGATGGATTGTTGGCCATCATTGATCCATGGACCCAATTGGTTTGTCAAATAAACCAACTCAATCCTAGTTTATCCAACTATTATTCACCTTGTCTATGTCAATAGCATATTTAAAGTTGTGATCACTCACTACTAACAATACAAGTGCCTTAGACTAGAGGCAAACAAACAGTAATTTAAGGCCTAGATAGTCCAAATTATATAAATTATTCATAACCAAAATCATGGAAGTGTATCAACAGTATTACTTTATAATACCTACAAAATGTATCTTTTAAATAATAATAATCTCGATAGATTTATTATCATGAAACCCCAAACATTAAGAAAACTATAATATATAATAAAATTATTATTAATTAAATGTGATAGTAAAACCATTTCCTTTAATTTTGGGTATAAGTATGAATTAAATTTTTTAATATTTATTATGGGGTTTTATAATGAATATAAGTTGATCAACTCTTGATAAATAAGCACTCAATTCTTAGTAAATTCATTTTATTTAAAAAGAATAATGTTTAATTAAAAAATTGTAATTATTTCGTTTTTGAAGTAGACATTATAATTAATGTAGACCATATTTTTAACAATATTTGAAAAAATTGATAACATATTAGAAATCAACAAGTCAAAATTATCTTAGCATAATGTTTTTTATATTTTACCTAAAATTATTTTCTAATTGAATAGTTAAAAATAAAAATTGTTTATAAAAATTAATTTCATATTCAATATATAAAATAATCTTAGGGTAGAAATATTTTTATAATTTAACTATAAATTAATATAAGTATCATTTCACTATAAAAAACTAATTAATTAAATTAACATAAACATCATACTCACTTTTTTTATAAGAACATTTTTTCCTAAAAACATAGATTTCATAAAACTATTATGTGTCAAATGTTTTATATCAAAATTAATTAAATGATTAATAATTTATTAATATTTAATTGAAATTAATTTATTATATAATCAGTAATTTATTTTAATATTATATTGATATATTTTAATAGGTATGGAATGAATGAAAATACAATTTTTTGCTTAATTTTTTTAACCAGGTTTTCATTGTGTTCCATAAACTAATTTTAAAATTTATTAATATTTTATTCACAAAATAAAATTTTCTAAAAGTTATTCAATATTTTTTTCAAAATTGGTGATTATTTCAGTATCATTTTTTTGTCATAATGTATGTAAAAATAGTAAAAAAAATATGACAATTTTTAATGTTAAAATGTGTTTACCACGGTTGAAATTAAGAGATAACTGTAAAAATTCTAAATACAATTGTTATATATTATTAGATGATGTTATTTCGACCATATAGTTTTTTTTTAATTTTAATACTTATAAATTTTGAAGCATTATAATTGGTAAACATATTTATTATAATTAATTTTATTGATTAATTCTATGTGTGTCATCTACCTCGCGTATAACAGGACACATTTTATCTTCACATAATCATGAATTTGGATAGTTTTATCATGGAAATGTTTGGATCCCAAAATATCAATAATTAAAAATATTTTTTTGATTATCGGTTCTTCTGTTAAGGAAATCATTCAATCCTTAAGGTGTATTCCAATATGGCTGTTTCAAAGAAGAGGAATAAATCTTAATTGATATTTTTTCAATATTATTTCTTCCTCCACCATCTCAAAAACCATTGAATCCATAATAAAAAGAATAATACTATATCATATATATAATGAGATTTTATTTTTGTGATTTCATAACCATTTTCAAACTCCATTTCATCAAAGGGAAAATGAAAGGTTCACTCATGAAAATGTGTAGACAACTACCTCTATGTAGGGATAAGATTTTTCTTTCTTCACTGCATCACATTGATGGGTATAATTACGAATTTTTAAATTTATGTTGTATCATGGATATAATTATGAAAATATAAATATATAATATTATTTATCATTTTTTACTTTATTTCAGTATGAAATAAAAATAGTTATTATGCATACGTACAGTTAACTATCTCCACGATGGGTGAATATTATTATACAATTTATAGATTAAATGGATGGTTTTAAATGTTTATAAAATTAATATATTTTATATTTATATCAAGATTATAATTATATATATTTCAGGACCGAGATTTTTATCTAAGAACCAAGACATCTTGAGAGAAATATAGACGAGAAAATAAAAAATTAATAGTCAATGAAAATGGTATTACTCGTAAATTTAATTTTTCTATATAAGATGTTAGAGTAATTACAGAGCATGATCTTTTTCAAGAAAGGTTTTCTCATCTCACATTTTATTTCAATGAGAAATATTTCATATTCATAATTTTTTTCTTTCATATGATGTATATACTACCCATTTGATATTATATATCAAAATTCCATTTATATTAAAGAAATTTAATATCTCATTTCAGTTTATTAAAATTAAGGGGTTATGATTCTACATCTACAAAATGGTAATGGTTTTTTATAAGATATTAATTTTTACATGGATATTTTATACATATATTTTATGATTATTATCTTATATAATTCATCTCTAAAAAATATTATCTCTTCTTTTCTCCTATTATTATTTCTTAAAATCACATGTTATCATTTCATTTTACCCTCTCAAAAAAATCAATATTCCAGAAGAATGTTTTTATAGAAAAATAAATATTTTTATATTTGTTTGGGGACTTTTTTAAGATGCTTTTATTTTGAACAAAACGTTTTTTATAATATTTATTATATTCTACATAGATATATTAAGGTAATATTTACCCATGATTGAATTTATATTAAATTGTTTAAAAGTTGGATTCTTATACTATTTGATAGAGATATTTTTTTACCAAAGGTGTGAAAGAATATTTATTTTTAACATTCAGAAAATAAATAATATTTCCATCCATCAAGAATAATGTTTTCATTGATTCTTCCATTGCAATTTTTTAATCATTTACATCAATGAAAATCGTTTCCCTAATATTTTATAAATTTTTATATTTTAAATATGTGATTTAAAAATGAAAAGTTTTTACTCCTTATGAAATTGTATTATGTCCTTTTAAAGGTAATTTTTATCTATTAAAAAATTTTTGGATTTTACTTATGATTCAATTTGGATATGATCCTATGATACCATCTTTATTATATTTTTGGATAGAATGTAATTATAATGATGAAATATTGAGATAAATAATTATTCTTTTCCATGGGTTAATATATGAATAAATGGTATATTTTTTTCCTCTTATTTTGGTATATATATAAATTGATAATTATTATGTGATGAGTAGTTCTTTTATAGGCCTCCAATTCATTGGTAAATATTAATGTTTTATGATCTAAAATGGTACACAACAAATTATCCCTATCCCAATAAATGTATACAAGATGTTATCCCACACCTAAATAAGTTACATGGTTGGTTAGCCCGAGCATAATAAGATATGATTATGTTGGTGGGTTTCCCTAAAATAAGATTTCATTGATTATTATTATTCCAATATTTTATTACACAATCATATTTCAATATTATTCTCCCATTTTTCATGTTTATTAATTCAATTCTGATTCAGTTATTATGATCATTAATGTGTTATTTCATGATTCATGATTACTATTTATAAATTCATTGCTATTATTTAAAAATATAATTCTAGTTTTTAGATACCCATATGGTCATATTATAAATAAAATGACTATTTTTGTTTATCACCATTGATTACATATACTGATCATTTATGTTTTCCCTTTATTAGGTTCATTTTTAATCAATATATGAATATATATTTTATTTATTTTATTTCTAAAATTGGTGAATTTTGTGAAGAACTTATTTTGTTATGGTGGAGATATTTTATGGAGGATGCTTCATGTGTCTGTGAATCAAATGACAATAAAACATTGTGGTTCTTATGTGGTTTATAATGACAGGTAATAAATATTCATCTAATAAAAAATATTTATCTATGTAATGTATATTATTATATAGTTATTTTCATATAATGGTTTTGTATTATTATGAAATAGGAAGAGGAAACAATACTGAGAACCATATGATTATAATAATTATACCACAAAATCCAAAGATAATGTAAATAAATGTGTTTTTTCTACCTGAAAATACAACTCTATTTGGAGGTAGGTTAGTGGATGTGATTGTAGAACCAATTGACCTTGGGATGTCATCTCTAGAATGGGAAGACTGGGTTTAACTTAATCATACCTAGTACTCATTAAGTGGGCCTAACATTTCACACATGACAAGACAATATTAGGTGATATGATTAAGATAAGTTTCATTATATTTATAAAAAATATACATTATTTTAGTAGATGATGACTATGGAAGATGTAGGATTAGACATAAGAAGTCATATATTGAAAAATATTTCATGATTATTTAAATACTACAAATGACTTCTGAGTTTATATGATTTCTCACTCTAAATATTGTATTTTGCACTATGAATTTTGTTTCTATTTATTGTATGGAATGAGGATGAATCATATTAAAGATGAATTTGATAGATGATGAAATTATTTTACTCATGATAAAAAAATTATAAAAATGATATGATGAAAAAGATTTTGATTATGAATAAATAGCTATATCGATATATGATTGTCAACCTAAATATATATGATTTTATTAATAAAACAAATAAGGGAAAAATTGAGTGTCATGAAAACCTGGGTGTAAAAATATTTATCTTCCTTTATTTCAATAACATTGGAAAAAATATAGGCAAATGTCTCAAATGAATATGTAGATGTTATTTTCTGTGGAAAAGAATGTTGTAACAAAAATAAATATTATGGAAAAATGAAGAATTCAATTGATAGAAATAAAGTATATCTTGTGGTACTAATTATTGTTTAATGTATTATACGTAGGTAACTTGGGTATTATCATATTAAATTCACTAATTTATGGGATAACTCACAGAATAAGGAGGTTCCATTGATATACCAATTATTAATGTAAAATGATATAATTTATTATGAATTTTCATAAGAGAATTATATATTTTAATTTATTATTCAATGGAATTGAGGTTATAAATATCCTGAAACATTTTCGTGTTGTTCAATAATTGTTTTATTTACAATTTTTCAGGAATATAATGAATAGTAACAATAACATTGATAATTGATTTATTGGTAAGGTGATGTTTTTGGAAAACATATTAAGGGATATATAACCATTAATATGTTACTGATATTGAGATAAAATGTTTTGTTAGTATAAGTAAGTGATTGTTATTGATAAATTAAATTCGATAGTTTATCTTACCTTGAAATTAAGAATTTATTTGATGAATAAGGGATTTATGTTATCTTTGTTGCAGTTCAATATTTTTTATTATTTTAATATATAGATGGAGAGTTTGTGATTTTATTTAAAAATAACGATAATTATAATATTCGTAAGAATAAAAGTTTTCATTTAGGTTTGATAATGATTTAGGTTATTATCATGTTTTAAGGAAATATATGATCATGTTATCAAAAGGATTTTTATCTGACATAATGAGCTACTATATTTTATATAGAGATTAATGTAAAATTTATTTTTAGAATTTTGTGACAAGAATTTTTATAATTATCCTTTGGAAAATTATAATAGAATGATTGGGGAATAATCATTTAAAAATAATGTTTATTCATAAATGTTTTTTTATCACATACAAACCATTATTTATATTAATTACCAAATCAAAATTGGGGGAATACCCCTTCATTATTTTTTGGATATTATGATCTATTTGCAGTTTGTTTAATTTTTTAAGCACGAAAAATTTATTTTGTTCATGAATCATTGGAATATGGGAATAAAGTATCTGGAAACAATTTGAGATGTAAAAATAATGGATGAAATAATGTTAATATATTTAATTAAGTAATGAAAATATATATTCTAATATTCCATGGTAAAATAACACCTCAAATATGGGAAAGGGGCCATGAAAAAGAATTTTTCCATTTTTTATAGTTATTTCTAAATAATTCATGGGCGTTTTCACCCCTTGCTAATTTAGGGTTTCTTGGTCATTAACTTTCTCAATAAAATTTTATCTATCACTCTCTATTATACTGCATAAATTATCATTTTACTCCATCTATATATTTTCACTACCGCAAAGGTTATCATTATTTTGGAACTGAATTATCTGTAATTTAATGTAGAAATTTTGTTTCCCACTTTCCAATTTTAAATTATGATTTATTATTCTTTCATATGATGTGGACTTATCAATTTTATTTTCAAATGACTTACCCTGTATAGCATAGATAAAAAAATTTAGGATACATTTTCTTTATGTGGGGATAATATAACACCCAAGAAATATTTTAAATGAATATTATTCTTTTAAAGCTCTCTTAATACACAACAACGAACTTTAAGAGAACTAGATATACTATAAGAATATTATAATTTAATATTGACCACTATATCCTAAATATTTAATTTTTCATTTAATTATGAATAACCAAAATTATGGAAAATTAATTATACATTATTAATTTAATGAATTTTGATTGATTAATTCATAATAGATATGTACCCAATTTTAACTACTGTTATTTTATGCTCCAAAAATATATTTTGCACAAAAATGTATTTTATTGTATTTTGAGAACAATAATTATAGTTAATATAAAAAAATATTTATTAAATTAATATACTTTTAAAAATTATATTTTCTATTTATCCATAGGGTAATTTTTTGGGATTTTTCTTAAAATAATTATTTTAACGTTAATAGTGAAAATACCAATTTTGTAAAACTGCCACTTGTTATAATTAAATTATATCATTTTAAAGTACACTAGTATTTATATTTATATTTTAATAAAATATGAGTATCAATTAGTTATAAATAATATAACTAATTACAAATAATTTATTATTATAAGTTATTTTCGTATAAGTTAATTATTTGGCTTAAAAACACATTTATCATAAAGATGATTTTATATCCACAACATTCTTGTATAATAATAATGTAAATAAATTATTAATGGTTAATGGTTTAACAGATATTTATATATTAAATATTTAAAAAAATATATCAATTATTTTATTTTTTACTAGATTTGTTTTGAAATTCATTTCAGTTTTATGCATAATTTTTTTTAAAAACGAGGGTTTGTTGAATTTTTCACACTTATTTTAAAATTAATTTTTCAAATTTATTTAAAGTTAATTTTTTTAAATTGAATCCATCTTTTTAACCATCATGTTCAATATTATTAACTAGTACACATTCAATTTTAATCATTACAAATAGTGAAAACTTTTAATTTCTTTTATTATAATTAATGTTAAATTAAGATTACTAGGGGGTTTAAAAAAGTGATAAGTATAATAATGACACATAAAAATTTTTAAATCTTATTATATAAAGATATTTATAACCTATATTATCAAACAATTTATTCCTTGTTGATTTGGAAAGACTTTACTTGAGAAATTCATTAATTATCTTTAAATATTTTAAGTTATTCTATGTGTGTCTTCTCAATCATTTTTTTAAAAAAGTACCTCCTCTCCTCCCTTATTAAAATTTTTTAAAATTATAAATTATAATATCCGAGATAAAAAACCCTTACATGATTAATTATCATCTACCTATTTTCCTTGGTCTTTTCCTATGACATATAATTAAGGCATTCCAGAGTAATCTAAAAGAGGTCCCCTAATTAAGAGGAATAAATCTTCACCAATTTTTTTTCAATTGTTTTTCTTCCTCCAACATCACTAAACCTATTTTTACATTATTTAATAATTAATAAAATATCATAAATAAAAATTTATGTTGAATTTAGGTTTAAGGATCCATTTTCCACCACTTTTCCATCAAATGGTAAATGAATGTATCTCTTGTGCATATGTGTAGATTACCACCTAAAAGAAGTGATATTATTATGTATTCATCTCTACTATATATTTTTTAGAATTAATAATTTATTTAATGGTTTATTTAATAATTATATTTTATAAATTCAGATTTATATTTCTTTTCTACATTCGGTTATAAAATTAAAACAAAATTGATGTGTGTGGAACGACTACTGTCTATATGAATGTTAAAATTAATTTTTCTATCTATTAAATTTATGGATGGTTAAAAATATTTATATAATGAATAAATATAATAATTAAGAAATTATTAAAATTATTTATAGGATATAATAATAATCAATTTATATGGATAGAAACTATTGAATGAAAAGATACATGAATAACAAAATAATTATACCATGGAAACAATTATTCTAAGAAAGAATTATTATTAAATGGATATTGAAATGGTATAAGAGAATAATATATGATTATATATCTATATATATGTTTTTGGTTTATAATTATAAAATATCGAAATTTATTATATAGTAGGTTTCGGTGGTTAGAAAGATAGTCAGACATAAGCTAAAGGTTTTTTCATCTCATATTATTTTTCTGTGAGACATAAGCAAGATTCCACAATTTTTTATTTCATGTGGTGAATATAATTTCCTTTTGAGATGATATATCATGATTCATTTCATATACATATTATTTAAATTGACATTTAATGTTATTTATTTCATGGGGGATTTGATTCAAAAGTTACCAAATTGCAAAGGGTTTTAGGTTACAATCTCACATTTTAACAATATTCGTTATTCATAAATTTTCCATTGATGAAAATTTACAATATTTTTCAAAAAAATATTATTTAATTTTTTATCCTATTATAATTTCATGAAATAAATTTTATCCATTTTATTTTCCACTATCAATGTACACATTTGTACAAACTATTTTTTTAGAAAAGACACTTTAATTTCAATTGGGGTGGGAATGAATCCATAATTGTCCATATTTTCATCAAAATATATTCAAAAATGTATTTAATATAATAAAAATATTAATTAAATTATTTTATACCCACTATTAACTTTCAATAAAAAAATTAAATTGATTCTACATTTTATTTTTTAGAAGCGGTTCTTATTTACAAAATATGTGAAAAAATATTTGATTTTATAAAATTTTTAAAACCAATTTTTCCTCAATAAAAACTAATATTTTATTTGAAAATTAAAATAAATAATTCTACTGTTACTTTAAATAATTTTTTTAATTATATTTTTTTAAATTAATAAATTTTAAAGAATAATATTAAATGTGAAAATGTGGATTCTCTCAAGAAATATTGCAGAGATGTTCTAAGGACATTTTTCATCCATGATACCATCTATTGGTGATACTTATGATTCAATGGGGGATATTATCTTATGAAATAATCCATATTTTTCATTATATGTTTTATGGGAATGATGATGAAATATTAATGAAACATTATAACTTTTCCATGGGTTTATCGATGGTAAAATGAAAAAAAAATTCATAATAATGTGATTTGTGGTTCCGTTATAGCCCTAAACTGCATTATGTGAATATTTATGGCTAATAAGATCCAAGGGTATATAAGTGGTTATGCCAATCCAAAAAAATGAAACAACGGATGTTATATTATTCCTAAATATGTGACATAGGTGGTTATCCAAAGATGAGTGTGTGATTAATGTCTTGGTGGTTAGCTATGAAATACAGTTTCTATGAATATTAGTATAAAAAAAATATAAAACTATTTTATGACATTATTTAGTGGAAATGTTATTATATCGTGTATCATTTTCATTAGTTCTTTTATTATTTATTTCTTATGAACCTCTGAGAATTATTTTACGACTCATTATTGTGATCTATGAATTGCTCAGTATGATTTTAAAATTATTATCTCACATTCTCAAACCCATATGATAATGTAAATCCTGAAAATGAATATTTATTCATATATACCTTATTGAACATTTTGTGTATCTATGATCACAATTTATTATGTTTTCTTTTAATTGGAATATGAAGAAAGGTTTTTTGTATGTTATGTCTAATAATAATGTTAGATGGGATGAACATAGTGGGAGAAGATACAAATGCATTATTTACATTTTATTTTTGAATCCATCTTTCCAAAGACACACAAATATTATTGTTTTAGTGTCAATTATAAGGAAATTTAATGAATATTAATATAATATTATGTAATGTTTATGTATGTAACTTTTGTTTCTCCACACTATCATCCCTCTTGGAATGGGCATATGAAGCTATAACACACCTATTCAAAGAGATGGATAAAAATTCTACTCTAGGAATATTATATTTTATAAGGTCAGTTCACCCCAAGGTGTTTTCTAGTCACATATAATCTCAGTAGTCAAGGAATTTCCATCTAGGGTAGTTCCTTCAAGACTTTTAACAATACCCTACACATGCACTGGGACATAGCTATACTCATTCATATAATTAAATCAATTTAAAATATAATCTTAAATTAACCATTTGAAAACAATTAATTCTTCATTTAACATAACAAGAATCACCACCAATAGTGAGACCTCATACCTCATGCTACAGAAGAAAAAAAATAAACCATATGACCATCTCTGGAGACTAGAAACCTTTTTCAAATATATTTTCCAATTTTATATTATCCAACCTAAACTAATATTGTGTTAACTCAATAGGTCACCACTTCCACTCCTCAAAAAAGTCCACATCTGGGAATCATACATATTTAATTATATCCACTTATAAATGATTAAATCAATTTAACCAAATATTAATAATTCCAAATTCTTCCTTAAATAGAATCATAGGATTATAACTGTAACGACCCGAAATTTTGAATAAATCTTGTTTCCTAATTTGATGTGTTATTTTATTTTTATACTCAACAATAATGTTTTATTTTATAATAATTATTATAATTAAAATGATACCACTGGGTTTTGACTGTTATATGACCATTGGTCAATATGACCGCTGTAGGCAAAATGTTTTGAATATTGTCTCTAAATACAAGTAATCTTGGTTAATTAAAATAGAAAGAATATTCGATGACCTCACCCAGTTGTCTTGGACTGATCGAATCCCATTTAACAGAACTTGGGAAGAAGGTAGCACCACTGGGCTTTTCTATGGACCGAACCCAAGCCGAACTTCATTGTGTGAAGCCAGAACGGGATCGCCTTCGCGAGAAGTTCAAACTGATAGAAAATACTACTTGTGTGATGTTGGCCGAGCCTCCCTCGGATTCTCTCATCTTAGCACACCTTACACTTAGGTCCTATGCTGGTGTGATAAGGGGCTATGTAAGGAGACCACAACTTCCTTGTGTAATCCTTTGTTTTAAATAATAATTGGGATTTCTTCTTATAAAGTTTAATAATTTTCAAATGTCCGGATAAATATAGTATGAAACTTTTTGATGAATTTTCGAGAAAGGTCATTTTAAAAAAATGTTTATGTAAACCTTAAATAATTAAAAATGTGTAATGATTTTTAAAAAATGGTCTTCTACAATTATGGTCAGTACGAAATTTAGAGTATAATAAGATCAAAATGATTTTTGATGAATAGGAAATTATGAATAGTGATTTTATGATTAGGATTAGCAATATGACCAAATCGATTAGTAATCTCACTTAAAAAAAGTTTTAAAATAATCTAGGCACCTTGATTAAGTAATGTGATTCAATAAAATGGTTAAATAAAGGTATCATAAATTATTATTCAAGTATTAGTTTTTTCAGGTGAATAGTGTTTTTTAATTAAAAATATTTATAAAAATATTTTTATAAAATGGATTTCATTTTTGAACTCAGAGCAACGATATTATGTTAAGGTAATTTTTGGGGTTTTTTCTTAAAAAAATGAATTTTCGGTGAATAGTGTATTTATTTAAAAAATAAAATTAAAAATATTTAAAAAATTATTCTTTTAAAATGGAGTTCATTTTTGAAATCAGAGCATTGATATTTGGTTAGTGTAAAATTTTGGGATTTTTCTGAGAATGTTGAATTTTCAATGAATAGTAAAAATACAGTTTTAGGGTTTCGGTATGTTTAATGACATCATAACTATGGCATGGTGATGTCATGAGATATTTTAAGGGTTGGACCGCCTAAGGTGATGGATATTTGTATTGGGGGCCCCATGTGGCCTAACTTAATGGGAAAAATCATGGGAGGGAACATGGTTTTGAGAAAAACACATGTGAGGTGTCCCTTGGCCAATAATGCCTTGTTCCCTCACTTTCCCTATAAATACCAAGCCCTCCTCTCATCCATTCCACTCCAAAACCATCCTCAACGAAGTTCTGGTCTTCTTACCTCCCAAGGAGTCCTCCCCAAGTTCCCCCAAGCCCTCAAGGTCCAAACCTTTGAGTTTTAAGAGTTACGTTTTAAGGTAAGGGATCTGATCTCTCTCTTTCTTTTCAAGAAATCTATTTTATGTAATTTCTTTTATGCTCCATGTTCTTATATTAAAGGGTGTTATTTTATACACCTATTACTTCCCTTTTAATTTTAATATAATGAGAGATCCCCTCTTACTCTCATTATTTCGTTTTATGAGGTTTTAAGTGGCGCCGTTAAGCTGCCGAAATTTTTGTAACAGATTCTTTCTCCCTTCTCATTTTTCAAGATCTATTTTCATGTAAAGTATTTCAAGTTCCTTTTTATTATGTTGGGGTATGACCTCTATATTTATCATACTTATCTTTTATGATCATATGATGAGATACCCCATTTTATCTCATCAATTCAGTATTTTTATGTTTTAAGTGGCACCGTTAGGATGCCAAATTTTTAAGTGGTTCTTTCACCCTTCTCATTTTTCAAAGGTCTACTTTCATGTCAAGTATTTCAAGTTACTTTTTATTATTTTGGGGAATGATATCTATATCTATAATACTTATCATTTATGTTCATATGATGAGAGACCCTTTTTGATCTCATCAATTCATTTTTGTTGAAGATTAAGTGGAGCCGTTAGGCTGCCGAATTCTTAAGGGATTTGTTCACCTTTCTCATTTTTCAAAGTTCTACTTTCATGTAAAGTCTTTCAAGTTCCTTTTTATTATTTTGTGGTATGGTATTTATATATATCATACTTATATTTTATGATCATATGATGAGAGACCCCATTTGATCTCTTCAATTCAGTATTTTGATGTTTTAAGTGGTGCCATTAGCCTGCCGAATTTTTAAGTGGTTCTTCCACCATTCTCCTTTTTCAAAGTTCTAATTCCATGTCAAGTCTTTAAAATTACTTTTTATTATGTTTTGGTATGATCTCTAAATATATCATAATTATATTTTATGTTAATATAATGAGAGACCCTATTTGATCTCATCAATTCCTTTTTGTTGATGTTTAAGTGACGTCGTTAGGCTGCTGAATTTCCAAGGGGTTCTTTCACCCTTCTCATTTTCAAGATCTATTTTCATGTCAAGTCTTTCAAGTTCCTTTTTATTATTTTGGGGTATTATCTCTATATCTATCTTACTTATCATTTATGTTCATATGATGAGATACCCTATTTGATCTTGTCAATCCATTTGTGGAAGTTTTAAGTGATGCCGTTAGGCTGCCGAATTCTCATAAGAGAAATTTATTTTTGTCTTCCTTTAAAGTTCTTCGTTTCATATGGTATATCATTCAAAATTCATTACCATGTTCTTAAATAATTTATATTATGTTTCCATACTGTTTTATGTCTCATTTTATAGTGGGTTACCCATGTCCCCTAACTTTTCAATGTTTTCTAAATCCATGTATCATAGCTGTTATGCTGCATAATTTTCGTCTCAAAATTCCTCCCTCTTTATCTCAAAATTATTTTATGTTATTAAGTGAATACTCAAAGATCTTATTTCTACAGGGGTATTTACATATATATCAAAATTTTCTATTTTAAATTCTGGGATTTACATACATGAAACCCGCTTTCCCTTTCCGTGGATTTAAAGTGACATAAAGCACATGTCTTTAAAGTAGTTTTTAAAACGTTATGATTATGAAATGAAACCCATTTATTTTATCATATATGGGTTGTTTATGAAATGATTTATGATGATATATGTGGATCACATGATAATAAATACATGTCAAGGGTGCGTCCAGATAGCGCTCCAATGCATTGGGTAAAAACTAAATCTCTAGAGATGACTTTTTAGACAGATACCTTGATGAATAACCTTGGTAATTTTTAACGACACCTTGGGGATGGACCTTGGTGAAATTAAATGATTTTCAATATTATATGTTGTAGTCACATCTTGATGTTATGAAAAATGTTATTTTTATTATGATATGACTCATGATTTCTTTCTCGTGCCTTAAAGTTCTTTTCATGGCCTTATTGAATTATCTCAAGTTCACATGTAAAATGTTTCTCTCGTTTCCCTTACTGGGCCTTCTGCTCACCCTTTCTTTTGATGTACGTCCCCATGTTATGAGATGCAGTAATGAACCTAGGATGAAAATGAGGAGAAGCCTTTCAAGTGTTTAAGAAGAATGTTTTATTTTTTCATGTTTTATGTTCCTGGTTTCCAAGACACTAAACCTTAAAGATCCTCAGTTTTGTGTAATGTAATGAATGTTTATGTTATAAAAAGACGGGATGCTATAGTTGGTATCAAAGGATGGTTTAGTTATTTGTGGAAATTAGTATATGAAAACTTTAGGAAGAAGTCTATAGAAAATTTTATATATAGGAAATCATCCTGGTATTTTGGTGAGTATTGAGTAATGGATTTCCAAGCAAATACATCCATTTCTGGATACAACTAGGTAGAGGTGGCTCTGACACAGATGTACATAGGGGTAAAACCCGAAAACACCGCTTTGATCTAGACTCGAATGGGAACTGGTACACGACAACGGGCCTTGCGGCACTCTTGGTTACGACACTCCTGGGGGATATGCTTTGGTAAATTCATAAGCTTAGTATGAACCATTATTAAAGGAACAAGAATAAAACAAAATAAAGATTCACATAAGAATATATGATCATGGATAACCTAGTTTGGAACCTAGGGGATCACAAGTTAGGATATTCTTTTATTCTACATGTTTATCCTTTTATACTTAAATTTTCCTTTTCATGCTTATTAGCTAAGTATTTAAGCCCATAATTATAGTTTCTTTTCATAGTTAATGGAGGGAAATGGAAGAACATGTCCCGATAACCAATGTGATAGGAAATGTGTTGATTTCCGTATTAATATGACAGAGATGATTAGGGGATTAAAGGATAATTGTTATTTTGGAAGATGTTCACTATTTTGGGGACCCTATATGATCGAGGTAAATAGATTACTACGGTATTTTCATTGAGGAGTAAGTTTGACTTATATTTTGAAGAATGGATGAATTTAAGGTGGACTTATAGTAATTTACATTACTTGTGGGAATGATTAACATATCTTGGGTAAAATATATTTAGGTTAGCTACTTTTTTTATAAGATGTTAGGAGTGGTTGATGTTGTTTGGAGATGAACAATGAAGTTTATTTTGGAATACTGTGTTATCAAATCCTTCTTCTATTTGGGTTTCAATCTTTGTTTTGTTTATTTTGAGGAATTTTAAGGACCATTATTTATGGAATGGTCTATGATGAACTTTGGGTAGTACCATGGAACTGTGAAGATTTAAAATTAGTTTCCATTCCTATGGGATTCTTTCGTTGTGAATAGTTGTTTTACCTTACCCTTTTTATTTTTGGGATAATGTTTAAAGATAGAATAAATAAATAGTTAATATTTTGTGGATTATTTTATTCTCTAGAAGATGATTCTTGTGTTTTGATGAGACCAAGTAGTTTTGAATTCTCATCGTTTGGAGAAAATTTTAGTTTGGTAGAAACTTATTAAAGGGTGAAACTCTACATGAAGGTAGATATATTTCCTTATGTTTTTGTTCTATGTTGTCAATGAATTCCTCAAAATTATGAAAAGGAACGTAAAACTAAAATCTTGTTGGTTTACGTTTCCTACTAGGTAATCAATGATCGTTTACACACATCATATGTTTGGGATTTTCTTATGGTTAACTTTCTATTAATCATGTTTTCTATCACTCTCCTTTAGAACGTGACCCTTTGTTTTCTCCTCCATGTCCTTGTTTCCTACATGGAATCCTAGTATGAGTAAACTCGGGTGGCCTTTGTATTTTTCTTTCTTTTGAAGTAATAGTGTTACTGACTCTTTTTTCCGATCTAGGACTTTCAATTAAATTTAAAAACCCAATTTTAAAAATAGCGAGGATGCAATTTCATAAGGGGGAATATTATAATGACCCGAAATATTGAATAAATCTTGTTTCCTAATTTCATGAGTTATTTTATTTTTATACTCAAGAAAACTGTTTTATTTGATAAACATGATTATAATTAAAATGAGACCATTGGGTTTTGACTGTTATATGAACATTGTTCAATATGTCCGCTGTGAACAAATTTTTTTGATTATTTTCTCTAAATACAAGTAATCTTGGTTAATTATTATAGAAAGAAGATTCGATGACCTCACCCAGTAGTCATGGACTGATCGAAGCCCATTTAACAGAACTTGGGAAGAAGGTAGCACCACTGGGCTTTGCTCTGGACCAAACCCAAGCCAAACTTCATCGTGTGAAGCTAGAACGGGATCGCCTTCACGAGAAGTTCAAACTGATATAAATTACTACTTGTGTGATGTTGGCCGAGACTCCCTCGGATTCTCTCACCATAACACACCTTATACATAGGTCCTATGCCGGTGTGATAAGGGGATATATAAGGAGACCATAACTTCCTTGTGTAATCCTTTGTTTTAAATAAAAATTTGGATTTCTTCTTATAATGTTTATGAATTTTCAAATGTCTGGATAAATATAGTATGCATATTTCAGTTGAATTTTAGAGAAAGGATATTTTAAAAAAAATGTATATGTAATCCTTAAATAATTAAAAATGTGTAAATATTTTTCAAAAAATGGTCTTCTACAATTATGTTCAGTATGAAATTTAGAGTCTAATAAGATCAACAGGATTTTTGATGAATAATAAATTATGCATAGTCATTTTATGATTCAGATTACCAATATGACCAAATGGATTAGTAATCTCACTTAAAGAAAGTTTTAAAATAATCTAGGCACATTGATTAAGTATTGTGATTCAATAAAATGGTTAAATAACGACTTCATAAATTATTTTTTTCAAGTATTAGTTTTTTTCGGGTGAATAGTTTTTTTTAATTAAAAATTAAATTAAAAATATTTATAAAATTATTTTTAAAAAATGGATTTCATTTTTGAACTCAGAACATCGATATTATGTTAAGGTAATTTTTGGGGTTTTTTTCTGAAAAAAATGAATTTCTGGTGAATACTGTATTTATTTAAAAAATAAAATTAAAAATATTTAGAATTTTTTTTATAAAATGGAGTTCATTTTTGAAATCAGAGCATTGATATTTGGTTAGTGTGAAATTTTGGAATTTTTCTGAAAAAGTTGAATTTTCAGTGAATAGTAAAAATACAGTTTTAGGGTTTCTGTATGTTTAATGGCATCATAACTGTGTCAGGGTGATGTCATGAGATATTTTAAGGGTGGTCTATCCTAAGGTGATGTATATTTTTAATGGGATCCCCATGTGGCCTAACTTAATGGGAATATCATGGGAGAGCACATGGTTTTGAGAAAAGCACATGTGAGGTGTCCCATGGCCATTAATGCCTTGTTCCCTCACTTTCCCTATAAATACCAAGAGATCCTCTCATCCATTCGACTCCAAAATCAACCTCAACGATGTTCGGGTATCCTTACCTCCCAAGGAGTCCTCCCAAGGTTACCCCAAGCCCTCAAGGACCAACCATTGAGTTTTAAGAGTTACGTTTTAAGGTAAAGGATCTGATCTCTCTCTTTCTTTTCAAGAAATCTCTTTTATGTAATTTCGTTTATGATACTTATTCTTATGTTAAAGGGTGTTATTTTATACTACTATAACTTTCCTTTTGATGTTCATATAATGAGAGATCCCCTCTTACTCTCATTATTTCTTTTTATGAAGTTTTAAGTGGTGTCGTTAGGCTGCTAAGATTTTTGTAACAGATTCTTTCTCCCTTCTCATTTTTCAAGATCTATTTTCATGTAAAGAATTTCATGTTACTTTTTATTATGTTGGGGTATGATATAAATATTTCTCATACTGATATTTTATGATCATATGATGAGATACCCCATTTCATCTCTTCAATTTAGAATTTTGATGTTTTAAGTGGTGCTGTTAGGCTGCCGAATTATTAAGTGGTTCTTTCACCCTTCTCATTTTTCAAAGTTCTACTTACATTTCAAGTCATTAAGTTTAATTTTATTATTTTGGGGTATGATATCTATATATATAATTCTGATCATTTATGTTCATATGATGATATACCCTTTTTGATTTCATGAATTCATTTTTGTTGAAGTTTAAGTGGCGTCGTTAGGCTGCCGAATTTTTAAGGGATTCGTTCACCTTTCTCATTTTTCAATGTTCTAATTTCATGTCAAGTCTTGAAAGTTCCTTTTTATTACATTGTGGTATGATCTCTATATCTATCATACTGATATTTTATGATCAAATTATGAGAGACCCCATTTTATCACTTTAATTCAGTATTTTGAAGTTTTAAGTGGCGCAGTTAGGGTGCCGAATTTTAAGTGGTTCTTTCACCATTCTCCTTTTTCAAAGTTCTAATTCCATGTCAAGTCTTTCAAGTTACTTTTTATTATGTTGGGGTATGATCTATAAATATATCATACTTATATTTTATGTTCATATGATGAGGTACCCTATTTGATCTCATCAATTAATTTTGATGATGTTTAAGTGACGCCGTTAGGCTGCTGAATTTCCAAGGGGTTCTTTCACCCTTTTCATTTTCAAGATATATTTTCATGTCAAGTCCTTCAAGTACCTTTTTATTATGTTGGGGTATGATATCTATATCTACCATACTGATAATTTATGTTCATATGATGAGAGACCCTATTTGATCTCGTCAATCCATTTTTTGGAAGTTTTAAGTGACGTTGTTAGGCTGCCGAATTCTCATAAGAGAAATCTTAATTTTATCTTCCATTAAAGTTCTTCGTTTCATATGGTATATCATTCAAATTTCATTAACATGTACTTAAATAGTTTATATTCTGTTCCCATACTGTTTTATGTCTCATTTTTTAGTGGGTGACCCATGTCCCCTCACTTTTCAATGTTTTCTAAATCCATGTATCATAGCTGTTATGCTGCATAATTTTCGTCTCAAAATGCCTCCCTCTTTATCTAAAAATTATTTTATGTTATTAAGTGAATAATAAAAGATCTTATTTCTACATGGGTATTTACATATATATCAAAATGTTCTATTTTAAATTCTTGGATTTACATACATGAAACCCGCTTTCCCTTTCCGTGGATTTAAAGTGACATAAAGCTCATGTCTTTAAAGCAGTTTTTAAAACATTATGATTATGAAATGAAACCCATTTATTTTATGCTGTATGGGTTTTTTATGAAATTATTAATGATGATATATGTGGCTCACATGATAATAAAGAAATGTCAAGGGTGCACCTAGATAGCGCTCAAATGCATTGGGTAAAGACTTAATCTCTAGAGATGACTTTTTAGACTGATACCTTGGTGAATAACCTTGGTAATTTTTAACGACACCTTGGGGATGAACTTTGGTGAAATGAAATGATTGTCAATATTAAATGTTGTAGCCACATCTTCAATTTATGAAAAATTTTATTTTTATTATGATATGCATCATTATTTCATTCTCATGCCTTAATGTTCTTTTCATGTCCTTATTGAAGTATCTCAAGTTCACTTGTAAAATGTTTCTCTTGTTTCCTTTACTGGGCCTTTTGCTCACCCTTTCACTTGATGTATGTCCCCAGGTTATGAGATGTAGTAATGAACCTAGGATGAACATGAGGAGAATCCTTTGAAGTGTTTATGAAGAATGTTTTATTTTTTCATGTTTTATGTTCCTGGTTTCTAAGACACTAAACCATAACGATCCTTAGTTTTGTGTAATGTAATGAAAGTTTATGTTATAAAAAGACGGGATGCTATAATAAATATATGAAACAAAACCAAAATGTCCCAATAAATATCCCAAGCCCTATGCAGAGAAAAATCACCAATATATATTTTAAAATCAATAGGTAATTTAATACAATTTAATTAAAACCCCTTTAATAATTATCATGGTCTTTCACAATTGACTAAATGATGAATAAATGAACTGTGGAATATTTTAAACTTTTTGTCTAGTAATCTTGAACAAGTCCACATGCTTTTCAACTAATTACACCATGTTTTTGGGGGGAATGAGCATTGAATTCCAGACCAAGAGAAATAAAATATTTAAAATAATAAAGTAGTATACAAAAAGTTATATGGTTATATGGAGTAATACTTTAAAATTAGAATGATTGGAATAAAAACTATCCCAACCTATTTAGAATCTAATGGGGAAGTAGGAGGGTAATATATGAGTTGTGAAGATAACCATGAGGGGAAATATGGGCTTTCAATTTCTAAAACTCTAGTGGGGGTGGGGGAGATTTCTAATTTCCCACCAATTAAATCCCATTTTTGAGCTAGTGGAAGACACTATATAGCCTGTTGTTCTCCTACAAATTTCGTGGAAAATTCCATAATGTAATACAATCATTAAACAAATTTTTTTCGAAAAAAATATATAATTATTTTCAACAAATAAAAACTACATATCTATAGTTCAATTATCATTAAAATATTAAAAATATATTTATATCATCTTATAAATAAAAACTATATTAATTTTAAACTCTATATTATACTATTAACTCTCATTTATCAACTAGTTTTTATAGGATACCTTGGGGGGAACACTTGATGAAAAAGGGTGAGCTAGAAATATTAGTAAGGTAATTAACATTCCAATAATTCATAACACGTGATTCAGGGGCCATGAAATGATATTAGAAATAGAATTATCATAAGAATAGAAATATTCCAGAGGTAAATGAAATCACTGGTTATGAGACCCTACAATATGTGGGAACAACATAAGACATGATCTTATATACACCTATTAAGTGTCACGCCAAAGGCCATCATCTTAAATTGGAAGAACTACTAGTGTACATTAGTTTCACTCAATATTCCCATACATATAATCCCATTAGGTACGGTTCTTTTCCAAATGCATCAGAGGGATATATATGTAATGACCTATAATTTTTTTCAATGTAAATTACATTCTTATAATAATTTCATATCGTAAAAATCACATTAAATCACATAGAGAAAACAACAAGAAGTTTATAAATGAATATTGAATGAATAGTATGTAGTTCTTGAAATTAAAGAACATATACCAATGGAATATTTACTTGATAATTATAATAGAAAAAGGTTTTTTATGAATATTAATCTGGCTAATAGAATATAAACCTCACCTGTGAAAGTATACATGAAATTTCTGAATTTTATAAAAGAAAATATGATATGATTATATATCAAGAAAAGTATATAAATGCTTTATAAATGATAAGTTAAGTGATGGTATTTTCATAAAACAATAATTCTTAGTTACAAATATATAATTAATTTAATAATTTAAAAGAAAATTTATTTTTATAAATAAATTCATAAATTAATATATCATAGTCTTATTATGAGAATTTAATTTTATGAGACCATAATAAATTTATCATAATTCATAAAATAAATTAAAATATTAAAATCATTAGTGTTTTTATAAATGAATATTTTAATTAAAAATTCTATTTATCACATTAAAAAAATTATTTTCAAAAAATGGAGTCCATTTTTGAAATCAACCCATTGACAATTAGTTGGGGCAATTTTGTTGGTTTTTAAAAAAAAATGTTGATTTTTTTGTGAATAGAAAAATATGGTAACATATAGGATTAAGAAAAACATTGTTTATTGAGTCATTCTTTATGGATGGATGAGGTTAATAGTCTAATTGTGGAAGAATTGTGAAATATGATAATTTTCGGTATTTAACAATTACAAAACATTATGAGTGATGTATGATGTATGAATGAGGTAAGTGCCCATTGGTCTAATCTCACATGAACTACTTTCTATAAATAGTCATAAAAACGAACACTACTAATATCCTTGAGCTAAAATAATAAACTATGGAATAAAATAATCAAAAAACACCCCTCTCATCCACTATAAATATCACATACTCTTCTCACATCTCCAAATACCCAAGGATTTCTAAAATATGTTCCAATAATATTCCTAAGTATCTCCCCCATTTCCTAGAGAATTTGGGCTCAACAAAAGAATGAACCTAATTTTGTAAGGTTTATCTAAATAAAATCATGATCAAGTGGTAAAAAGCACTCTCATTTTCATTTATTTTCATTCCTTTTTCATTAATTTTCATATCCACTCATCACCTTCCATTATCCAAGTAACATGGTAAATATAGTAACATATATATAATGGAATGTTATTTTTTAATTGAAAATCCTTCATCAAACCTATTCTCCTATTTTTTTATTGTAAAATTGAAAACATTGTCCGTGATGGGTCAATTAACCATCATCAATGATGATGAACTTTAAATTTCATTTGTCTTCTTCATGGATAGTCATAAAACAATTATTATTTTTAAATAAAAATATATTATACATATGATAAGTCAAATAATGTTCTGGATCTAATTTATAAGAATGATATTAAATAAAATTAAAAATGTTTTTGATGGCTATAAATACTACCAAGAATAAATTAAATCATATTCAGTATCATTTTATCTAATTAATCCTACTTATTCCAAATAACAATATGATATGTAAAAAAATTTAAGAATTTTTATTTTCATTAATAACAAATAATTTCAATTTTGTATAATTACTCTAATTTTTCATTATTTTTCATTCCTGTATACATGCAAACAGATCATGAAAACCACGAAAATTAACACTCCCGGAACGATAGAATTGAACTCTATTACTCATTATAGATGAAATTAAAGAACCAATAAAAATTATAATAAAAAAATAAATGTATAATATGTTCCAAAGTAATTAATTAATGGAATTAATTTTATTGTAAAGGATATTAAAAAAATTTCCAAAACACATTCATACATAAGGTAATAAATTCTCATTGAACCGTCATTTTTTCATTCGGGTTGCACGTTCTATATCATTACTATAGTGTTATTATTAATTATTATTATTTACTCGTCCTAAATTATATTTCAATTTATCAAAGATATGTACTTAGATTCATTTTTCTTTCCTTGATGAGAAAATACATATTTTTATAAGGCCCCCTTGTCAATTCCTCCTGATGAGAAAACATGATTTAAGTGAACTTCCCAATTTATCACCCATATTAAAGTACAATAAAAAATATTTTTTAATCCCCTAATATTCTAATAAAATATATAATTTTATTAGTAAAAAATAAATTGGTTCATTTCTATTTTTATATAAAATATTATTCATTTTCCAATTAATTCCTCTTTTTTATTTTTCATAAACCACACTAAAATGTCTCATTTATAATGTTTTAAAAATATTATTTTTATGTGTCTCAACATTTTTTAAAATCACATATTAGGATATGTGGCTACATTCCCTTATTAATGTGTATTAATGATTTTACTCAATTCTATCATAGAAACCATTTTGATATTCCCTTTTTATGCCCTTTGAAATGATCATGATAATAAATTATTTCCATAGATAAACCTTATACATGGGTTTTCATGTGAAAAAAAATATAAATTAACATGATATGAAGTATTTTATAGTATATTTCAACACTTTATTCAGAATTTTTAAGTCTCATGAGACATCAAGTTGTTATAGTGAGTGAACTTGATTTCTTCATGGGACTTTTCCTGCCCTGTGCAATAGTCTTGGTAATTGGTCTTGACTCATGATTATGTAATATTTTATACTAATTCAAAATTACTATGATTCCATGATTCCATGATTACATGATCATATAATCAATAAATTATTCTTCCATATGTTGATTCATGTTCCATATCTTTTTATGTCATAATTTTGTGTTATTCTAACTCATATGATATTCTTTGTTCCAATGTTTATTCACTCTCTGTAACATCCCAAGTGAATAAATAATAATTAATTTTAATATTTATTAATATTAGTTAATTAAATATAAATTTTACTTTAATGGGTTTGCTATGATCGACGGTGTACCCAGTACGTAACAACGAGTTTCTTCGAAATCTTACGTTGCACACTAATAATAAAATATTATTATTTTAAATAATTGATAACACCTAGCCGTTTTAATGGAGGAAATGAACATAACATACTATAAAAATGATTAAATATGTTTTTTTAAATAATTTTACATTTATCCAATAAATGTTAGAGGCTTAAAATGAAAATTAATCCAATTTTAAGAATAAATACTCTAATATTTTTATAAAATCGTTTTACCGCCTTTTGATGGCGAACCTTTTTTAAATAATGATTTTGACAATTATATAAGCTCCATTGGTCAAAATAAACATATTCATTAGAATTGGGACATTGAAATTTACGTTGGACAAATTTTCGGTATTTTTCTTACAATGTTCATTTTTTAATGAATAGTGGAAAATACTGCATTTTATGTCAAAACTGCCTTTTCATCTAATTTTATTTTATGGATACATCATCTTATTAATTTATTTAAAGTTTAATTACAATATATTTTTACCATTTAATCCTATGGTGGTAATTATAATTAATTTCACTTAGAAAATTTACATAAACAAGTGTCAATCTTTTGATAGATATTGTTTCTTAAAAACACGCTATTTGTTTTGACACCGATAATTAACTGTATAATTTATTAATTTAACTTCTATGTTTTGAATTTTGTAAAATGGAATTCATTTCTGAATTTGGAATATGAAATATAGATTAGGATGAATTTTTTGGTATTTTTCTAATAATGTTCTTTTTTAATGAATAGTGAAAAATACAACATTTTAATTCAAAAATGCCTTTTCATCCAATTTATTTATATAGTAATATTGTCATTTTAATTGTTTTAAAATTATAATTGAATTATTTTTTATCACTTAATACAATTTTGTTCATTAGAATTAATTTCACCTTTCAATTGGATGTAAAAACAACTCAATCTTTTGATAAATTTTACTTCTTAAAAACTCGTCTTTTGCTTCGAAAGCGAGATTTACTTTAAAATTAATTACTACAATTTCTGTGTTTTTAATTTGGAAAAATGGGTTTCACATTTGGAATCATAATGTCTAAGTCATGTAATTACGAATATTTTGTTTTTGGAAATAATGAATAGTAACGACGATAATTATCTATAATTATCGGGTTTAATTAGTAATCAGGTAGTTAAGAGTAATAAAATAATATCATAAAAATATAAAATCACCGCAAAATGTGTCTTTATGCATTTGGTGGTGTCATGGCCGAAAATGGGAAGCCTTTTTCCAAATTTGGGGCCCCATGGAATCCCTTTGGTGTGATAGTGACTTTTTATCATATTATTTTTTAAAGAAAAGAAATATAACAATGGTTTGTATAGCCAAAGTAAAACAATTTTAGATTCGTTTACATAATTAATCTCTTTGACTATAAATAGTCATTGTAAATTTAAAAATATTTCCTACATGATGGTAATTTTTTTATAATTTCTAGACATTAAATAAATAAATTTATTTATGACACTGTGATGATGTAGTGATTACCTCATTATTGAACGATTTAAATAAAATGTAAAGATAAGGTAAAATATAAGACTTACACTTGTCAAAAACCTATTGGATGGGTGGATCTAGAACCCTTATCACATTATCCTCTAAATATATAAATTCGGGACCTTCAAAATCAGAAAATCATTTTATAATAAAGTAACATTTCATGACTTTCCACGAGTGACCCTCCTCCCTCTTATAAAAGACCCCACCTCTACCCCCTTACCCACAGCTCTCATACCCTTGGATCATCCAAAATATTCTTATTTTGTCTCTCCAAATCCCTCTCTTACTCATCGAATCCTCACTCCGGGCATAAATTTTCCCAATGAAGTCTTTCGGTTCAAATCAAAAAAAGTTACCTAATTTAAAGGTAATGTTCTCTCTTATGTTTTTTTGTTTTATTTTTCTTCTACAACCCACATAAACTATTTTTATTCTTTTATTTTGTAGAAACACCAGTATCAAAAATAAACTAGGAGGTTTTTATGGGATTTATTCAAGCTAAACTTACACATACCTCCATCTAATGGTTAAAGAACATACTGTTTCTGTGGATGGTGAATTTCTGCTTCATGAAATGATGATTGTTCAATATTATTCTAACACCTTTCATGGTGGCCATTAATATGTCAATATATTTATATATGATATATAATATGTTTATGTTTTCCATATTCTTCTGTATTTCTCATTTATGGAATACCTTTATGTTTTCCATTATGGTTTAACGCGATATCTTCATTTTTGAAAGTGCAGACTACCGCCCCCTCAAAGTGATTTGATTCGTTAATTCCATATGTGGGACGTATAATGGATGGAGTGAATGATATTATATATTATATTATACTGAAATTATAAATGACCTTTATATCATTATGATTTCATTCCATTAAATTAAAAAGTATAAATGAAAGTAGTGTTTATGTGTACGTACAACTTACCGTCTCCATGAATGGTGCATTTCATTTCATACCTCTAAATGTTATGTAATATTATAAATGAAATTATATAATGGATATATATGATATCTAAACCATTAATATAATTCTGGATATAATGGATATTTTACAACATGAACAACTTGTAATTATAAGATGTTTATTTTTGACTCAAGTACCAATGATCGACAAAACGACCGTTATTAACTTAAATAATTCCATAATGCTCTTAAAATGGTAATAAGTGATATAAAAGGAATAAAGAACTTGAAAAATGACCTTAATCAAATATAAATTAACTCTAGTTTATTATTTAAGAGATTAAAGAACGATCGAGTCATGTCAGACACGAGGTAAGGGATCCTACCTCTCTCTTTCTTTTTATGTACTCTTTTTTTGTCATTTCATTTAAGCTCCTCTTTATTATGTTGGGGGATATTATTTTATATTCTTATTACTGTCCTTTTCTATGTTAATATGATGATAGGCCATATTTTATTTTTTCAATCCATTTTCTGGAAGTTTCAAGTGGCGTTGGCTAGGGTGCCGAGTTTTCGTTAGGGATTTTTCATCTCACTTGTATTCCCATGATAATTCATAACTTATTTGCCAATATTTCCTTTTTGTGGTGTATATACTGCCCGTTATTGTATTTCTTTTGTGATATAATTTAATTTATGGGTATTTACATCTTTAGTGTATGAACCTTCTTTCATGCAGTGTACGTTTCGAATATTACCCAAATCAGTAAGGGAACCTTTCACTCTCCTCTTTTTAAAAGACTTCTTTTGTTATGCCTTTTAATTTACATATTATTATGTTGGGATATGTTATTCTATATCCTTATTGATGTAAATTTTATGTCCAAGTGATGAGATACCATATTCTCTCTCATTAACTCTTTTTCTGTATTTTAATATGATGTCGTTAGGGTGTTGAATTTTTGCAAGGGAACTTCTTAACTCAATTTCAATTCATTGGGTTAAACTTGTACTTCTTGATTATGTCGTGTTATGAATATGTGTGGATGACATCTGACTGTTTTACATTGAATATCCACTTATATTTGGTGTATTAATATTTTTCACACATAATTATTTCATTTATTTATACTTGCTCTAATGGCATGTTCCTTGATTGGTATTATATCTCAATTCCTTCTCATTGAGTCATTTCTTAATGATATGCACTTTTATTCTTTTATAAAGTGTATATACATCCCCTTGACTTTCCATATCCATATTATGTCTATACTAAATTCATTTAAATTTTTTGAAATGGTATACTTTCATGTGGATTTTAATTTAAATGTTCAAAATGGAAAAGGACTCTTTTATTAAAACATCTTTTTAAATGGTTTTAAAGATTTATTATTTAAAACATTTATCATCCATGTCCATGTTTTAAAAATGTATTTAAGGATTTACTTATGTGGACATGAATGTTTTAAAACCCTTTAAAAAGTTTTGATGTGGTATGGGACACTTTGATTCTAAAATCTCTTTTAAATGTCTTCTTTTAGTATTTTCAAATTATAAAGGTATTTTTTCTCATAGAGTTTTAATGATTTTATTAGATGTATTTATTTATGATAATATCATGATGTGATCTCTTGTGATTGAAATGTTGAAATTTTATGCTTCTTTTATGCGTGTTTTATGATTTGTGATTATGTTATGGTTCTTTGGAAATGTTTATGAAAACGGGTGGTTCCGTGATAAACTAAAGGTGGGTGAGCCCGAGATAGATCTCCAATGCATTGGGTAACGCGAAGGAGTTAAACTCTAAGGATTCTCTGAAGATATTTAGGGAATATATTGTGATGGGTATTCCAAACGTAACCAAGAGGGTTACTCCCTATGTAAGAATTCTATGAATGCCTCAAGTTACCTTTATGTATTATGATTTTTATTAATTATAGATAAATATTATGATTTCAGAAGGTATGTTATGATTGAATGATAGGGTTTTATTTTATTGGAGGGTTAATGTTTCCTTTCATTATTTTATAACCCTTACTGAGCTTTTTATTCTCATCCCATGTTTTTGAAATTATTGTCACAGGTTATAAAGAAGGATAAGAGAAAGGAAGTTTCAAAATCATTTACATCAATAAAAGAACTCTTATTTTATTTAAGGGTTTTTTTTTGAAAAATTGGTTATAGTATTAGTGTCTACTTTGTAATCCTTTGAGATATAATAGTTATGTTCTAATCCTCTAAAACTCTAATCCTGAAAATATCCTCAATGTAAATTATTAATTTAATTCAATATTAAGTAATGTTTTAAGGCTGGGTCCTTATAGTTGGTATCAGAGGTCGGTTTAGATATCATTAGAGGTTAGAGTGTTGTTTAATCATAAGTGAAAAGTTTTGTATAACCACAATGGTTAGTATATTAGATGGAGTCATTGTAATTTTTAAAATCTGGAATGAGTTTGAGATAACTTGGATAAGTATATCTTAGTGTTTATCATCCTCAATGGTACATGATGATTTTGTTAATATACTCACACATAAATTTTTGGTTTTAGTAAATGGATGGATCTATAAGGCACCAAAGTGACAATGGGTTTGAAGGAAACTGTGGCGGTTCACAGATTAAGAGACTGGATGAAATTGGGGATTCAATGAGGAATCTCATGGTTATTCTAAACCAACTATCAAAGAGTTATGATTAACCAATTGAAACTTGGTGAGTTCTCTAATTCATCATATACGAGAGAACCAACTCAATGTTAACGTTCAGGTAATAATTATAATGGTGACCATTAGGGTTTATATGATCCTTACTTTTGAGGTAATAATGGGATACTATATGATGGAAAATAAAAGGCATGAGATAAAATTGAGGTAAAATTATGTTATCGTTATTTTTGAAGATTTTATCTCTTTTGAGGAATGTTTTAATAATATTATAGTTTTGGAAAAAGGGACAACACGTAGACCGTGTGACAATCCGTCATGTCGGACCAAGCTGTGAGAATCAAACCCACTACCAAAGTGTGACTCGTATTTATCACCAACCACTGGACTACGTGAAGTCCCTGGTTAGTATTCCAAATTAATTTTCATTATATGATTTTATGAATCATGAATAAGTTGATTTTGGGTTATCTATAGAATTGATTGACCTATCATGGAGGATATGTGATTAGGCTAATTACTTTTCAGTATGAGACTTTAAGAGTAATTGTTATTCTTTGGAGAGAAGTGTTAAGATTTACCTTGGAATACTCTGTGATTAAATCCTTTAGAAATTTGTGTTTAAATCATAGGTAGGAGTATTTTTTATGAATTTTAAGGGGAATTTTTTATTGAGTGGTCTTTGTTTAACTTTGGGTTGTTTGACAAATTTTGGAGATTAAGGGTAGTTTTCCTTCTGGTAAAAGATTATCTTTTTTTGGTATTATCTAATCTTATACAAAATAATTTGGTTTCACTTAAGTTCTAAAGACATGGGAAATATATTTTTAATATTTTTTTAATTATTTGATTCTCTTGAGGTTGATTATAGAACTCTTAATGTGAACAAGTCGTCCTGAATACTCATTATTTGGAGAAAATACGAGTTTGTGTTGGAAATCTAGTAAAAGATAACTTCTACATGACAATTAATTTTTTTTCCTTAAGTTTCAATTAAGTCAATAAATAAATTCTTCAATGAAAAGTATCTTGAAACGAAAATTTTGTCTGTTAACTTTTCCTACTGATATATCAAACACTATTTAACCAATCACAAGTTTTTGATTTTCTGGTGGTTAACTTTCTCTTAGACATGTTTTCTACCACTCTCCATCAGAAATTGAAGGTTTCTTTTCTCCTCCATATCCATGTTTTCCTGGAATCCTAGTATCTGTTGTCTCATGTTACCTTTTTATTTCATTATCTTTATTTTAAAGTGATATTTTTATTGACTATTTTTCCGATGTGGGACTTTATATGATGTTTCCGAGCACAATTTTTAAATTGTGTGGACGCAATTCCCAAAAGGGTGGAAGGATGTAACATCCCAGGTGAATAAAGAATAAGGCATTATAAATTTATTTATATTAGTGAATTAAATATTAATTTTACTTTAATGGGGTTTCTATGTTTGATGGCGTACCCAATATGAAACAGTGAGATTTATAGAAATCTTACGTTGCACACTAATAATATAATAATATTATTTTAAATAATAGTTAACGACTAACCGTTGTAATTGCGGGAATGAACAGAACAAAATAAAAATTTATTAAATATGTTTTTTAAATATTTTTTCATTTATCTAATAAATGTTAGCAGCTTAAAATGCAAATGAATCTAATTTTATGAATAAATACTCTAATATTTTTAAAAGAATATTTTACCGCCTTTTGATGGAGAACCTTTTTTAAATCTAACCTTTGAAAATTTTATTATCTCTATTGGTCAAAATAAACATATTCTTTAGAATTAGGACATTGAAATTTACATGGGATAAATTTTTTGTATTTGTCTGACAATGTTCATTTTCTTAATGAATAGTGAAAAATACTGCATTTTACTTCAAAACTGCTTTTTCATCTAATTTAATTATATGGTTAGATTAAATTTCCATATAATTTAATGTTTAATTAGAATAAATTTTTACAATTTAATCCAATGGTGGAAATTAGTATTAATTTCACTTCAAAAAGCGACATAAACGAGTGTCAATCTTTTGATAGATATTGTTTAATAAAAACACGTTATTTGTTTTGACATGGGGAACTAAATGTATTACTTATTAATGAAAATTCTATGTTATCAATTTGGTAAAATTGAATTCATTTTTTAATTCATAATATCAACTATAGATTAGGGTGTATTTTATGGACTTTTTCTGATTATGTTCTTTTTTAATGAATAGTGAAAAATTCAGGATTTTAATTCAAAACTGCATTTTCATCCAATTTATTTATATATTTATATTGTCATTTTAATTTTTTTTAAATTATATTTTAAATATGTTTTTATCACTTAATACTATTTTGTTCATTGGAATTAATTTTACTATTCAATTGGATGTAAAAACAAGTCAATCTTTTGATAAATTTTACTTCTTAAAAACCCATCTTTTGCTTTGACAATGATATTTACATTTAAATTAATTACTAAAATTTCTGTGTTTTGAATTTGGTGAAATGGGTTCAACATTTGGAATCAAAAGGTACAAATTATGTAATTACAAATCTTTTGTTTTTGGAAATTATGAATAGTAATGACGGTAATTATCTTTAATTATCGTGTTTAATTAGTAATCGGGTAGTTAAGGGTAATAAAATAATATCATAAAAATAAAAAATCACACCAACATGGGTCCTAATGATTTTTTTGGTGTCATGGCCGACCATGGGATTCCTTGTGCCAACTTTGGTGCCCCATGGAATCACTTTAGTGTGATAATGACTTTTTATCATATTACTTTTTTAAATAAAGAAAATATAACAAAGGATTGTATATCCTAAGTAAAAAAAATTTAATTTCGTTTACATAAATGATCTCTTTGACTATAAATATTAATTGGAAAGATAAAAATATTTCCTACATTATGGTAATTTTTTTTATAATTTTTAGACATTAAATAAATAAATATATTTATGACACTGTGATGATGCAATGATTACCTCATTAATGTACGATTTAAATAAAATGAAAAGATAATGTAAAATATAAAACATAAACTTGTCAAAAACCTATTTTATTGGAGGATCTCTAACCCTCATCACCTTATCCTCAAAATATATAAATGTGGGGCCTCTAAAATCTTATAATCATTATATAATAAAGTCACATTTTATGAATTTCCAAGAGTACCCCTCCTCCCTCTTATAACAGACCACCACCTCTACCGCCTTACCCACACCTCTCAAGCCCATGCATCAACTATACTCTGCTCGTTTTCTCTCTCCACATCCCTCTATTACTCCTAGAATCCTCACTTTGAGCATAATAATTCCTAAGGAAGTCTTTGGGCTAAAATCAAAACGAGTTACATGATTTAAAGGTAATGTTCTCTCTTATGTTCTTTTGTTTTATTTTTCTTCTCCAACCCCCTAAACTCTTTTTATTCCTTTATTTTTTGTACAAAAACAGTATAATAGATATACTATGATGTTTTTATGAAAATTATTGAAGCTAAACCTACACACACCTTCATCTAATGGTTAAAGAATATACTGTTTCTGCGGATGGTGAATTTTTGTCTCACGAAACGATGATTGTTCAATAATATTCTAACACCATTCATGGTGCCCATCAAGATGTCACTATATTTATATATGATATATAATATGTTTATTATTTCTATATTATTTTGTATTTTTCATTTATGGCTTACCTTTATGGTTTCTATTTTGGGTAATGCGATATCTTCATTTTAGGAATTTCGGACTACCACCCCTCAAAGTGATTTGATTCATTAATGCCAAATGTGGGACGTATAAAGGATAGAGTTAATGATATTATATATGATATTATACTGTAATTATAATATAACTTTATTTAATTATTATTTCATTCCATTAAATACTAAAAAGAAATGAAAGTAGCGTTCATGCGTACGTACGGTTTACCATCTCCATGAACGGTTCATTTAATTTCTTACCTCTAAATGTTATGTAATATTATAAATGAAAGTATATAATGGATATATATGATATATATGATATCTCAATCATGAATATAATTCTGTATATAATAGATATTTTACCACAAGAACAACTTGTAATTATAAGAAGTTTACTTTTTACTCAAGTACCAATGATCGACAAAAAGACTGTTATAAACATAAATAATTACATAATGTTCATATCCTGGTAATAAGTGATATAAAAGGAATAATGAACTTGAAAAAGGTACTTAAGAAGTATAAATTAACTCTAGTTTATTATTTATGAGATTAATGAACGATCGAGTCAAGTCGGACACGAGGTAAGGGATCATACCTCTCTCTTTCTTTATAAGTACTCCTTTTTATGTCATTTATTTTATGATCCTATTTATTATGTTGGGGGATTCTATTTTATATTCTTATTAATTTCATTTTTATGTTAATATTATTAGAGAACATATTTTATTTCATCAATCCATTTTTTGTAAGTTATAAGTGGCGTCATTAGGCTACCGAGTTTTCGTAAGGGATTTTTCATCTCACTTTTATTCACATGATAATTCATGCCATATTTTCCACTATTTCATTTTTTGTGGTGTATTTATTGACCATGTTTGTATTCTTTGTGTGATATAACTTAATTTATGGTTATTTACATCTTTATTGTATGACCCCTCTTTCATGGGGTGTACATTTTGAAAATTACCCAAATTGGTAAGTGAACCTTTCACCCTCCTCTTTTTAAAAGACTTCTTTTGTTATGTCTTTTAATTTACATATTATTATGTTGTTATATGTTCTGATATATCATTATTGATGTAAAATTTATGTCCAAGTGATTTGATACCGTTTTCTCTCTCATCAACTCTTTTTCTGAAATTTAATGTGACGCCATTAGGCTGCTGAATATTTGCAAGGGAACTTCTTAACTCAATTTCAATTCATTGGGTTAAACTTGGACTTCTTGATTATGTCGTGTTATGAATATGTGTGGATGACATCTGAATCTTTTACACTAAATATCCAATTATATTTGGTGAATTTATATTTTTTCACACATAATTATGTCAATTCTTTATCCTTGCTCTAATGGCATGATCCTGGATTGGGATTACATATCAATTTCTTCTCATTGAGACATTTCTTTATGATATGCACTTGTATTCTTTTATAAAGTGAATATACATCCCCTTTGACATTCCACATCCATATTATGTCTATAATAAATTCATTTAAATGTTTTTAAAATTGTCTACTTTCATGTGGCTTATAATTTAAATGTTCAAAATTGAAAATGACTCTTTTATTAAAAAAATTGTTTTAAATGGGTTTAAAGATTTATTCTTTTAAACATTTATCATCCATGTCCATGTTTTAAAAATGGTTTTTAAGTATTTATTTATATGTACATGAATGTTTTATAACCCTTTCAAAAGTTTTTAAGTGGTATGGGACACTTTGATTCTAAAATCTCTTTTAAATGTCTTCTTTTAATATTTTCAAAATATAAAGGAATTTCTCTCTCATAGAGTTTTAATGATTTTATTAGTTGTTTTTATTTATGATAATATCCAGATGTGATCTGTTGTGATTGAAATGTGGAAATTTTATGTTTCTTTTATGAATGTTTTATGTTTTATGATTATGTTATGGTTCTTGGGAAATGTTTATTAAATCGGGTGGTTCCATGATAAAATAAGGGCAGGTTAGCCCAAGATAGCACTCCAATGCATTGGGTAATTTGAAGGAGTTAAACTCTAAGGTTTCTCCGAAGAGATTTAGGGAATATACTGTGATGGGTATTCCAAACGCAACCAAGAGGGTTACTCCCTATGTAAGAATGTTATGAATTCCTCAAGTTACCTTTATGTATTATGATTTCTAAAATTATAAATAAATATTATTCTTTCTGAAGGTATGTTATGATTCAAAGTTAGGGTTTCATTTTATTGGAAGGTTAATGTTTCCTTTCCTTGTGTTATAACCCCTACTGAGCTTTTCATGCTCATTCCAAATTTTTGAAATGTTATCCACATGTTATAAGGAAGTGTAAGATAAAGTATGCTTTAAGAATATTTATATCAAGAAAATAACTGTTGTTTTATTTAAGGATTTTTCTATTGTTTTGAAAAATTGGTTATAGTAGTAGTGTCTACATTGTAATCCTTTGAGATTTAATAGTTATGTCCTAATTCTCTAAAACTATAAACCTGAAAAATCCTCAATCTGAATTATTTATTTAATTCAAGATTGTGTAATGTTTTAAGGCTGGGTCCTTATACTTTCTGGGATTTTTCACTCATCCATTTTGTTTATGTATTCCCAAGATTATCCTATGAAGATGTAATATATAAAATTATGTCCATATGGATATAATATAAAAGATATTTTTACATTGGTTTCCTGAATTCTAAATATGTACTGAATCATCCAAACACTCAAGACATTATGATACTCAGTTTGTATTTCATGGTTAATTATTATTTAATTCATATAATAATATGTGTAATGGTCTAAGGTAATTATAGTTGGTTTAAGATAAGGGAGTAGTTAATTTAAGAGATTAGTATTAGAAATCATTTTTAATAACCCCATGAATTAATCTCTCACCATGGATAACCATGACTGAATCTTACGGAATCACATGTGATTATATACATTCCATTTATATGTTTATCCTTATTTGATGAATTTTTCATTTTTATATGTTTTTTAGATAAGTATTTAATCCCCCCTATAATTTGATATCATTTTCATTGTTAATGGAATGAAATAAGAGAACCCTTTCCAATAGTTTTCCTAATTATAAATGTAACTATTTCCCAAATCAAATTCCAATTATGATGTGAATGAGTCCTCAAAACATAATGAAAACACATTATCAATTGGATCAAAGTGTGAATAATAATTTTAATAATGTGGAAAACCCTTTTTTCCTTATAATGAGATGTATGTGGCTGAATGCTTTATGTTGAAAAGGCCTTCCATAAAGTTTGGACCTTATAATCCCATCATAGTAGAATGTTGGATTAATTCTATTGAGAAGATATTATATCTATTTGTATGACTATAGTAAGATAAATTCTTACTTATAGTCTATCGTTTCATGGGGGGAGCTAATCAGTGGTGGAAATTGATGAAAACCGAACTATTATGTTGACGAAATTGCTTCTATTGAATGGGATGATTTCATGAATATATTTTTAAATAAATATTTCTCCTAAACTATTATTCTTAAGATGCAAAAGGAATTCCTTAGACTAAATTATATGGAAGAAGAGTCTATCGGGGTTTATGATGAAAACATTACAATGCTTTCACGATATGCCTATAGCTTTTTCAGGAACACCAAAACAGAAGTGGATTTCTTTTATTGAACTAAATCCAATTCTATAAAAATCCTTGATGATCTGAGACTTTGAAAACTATAATATTATTTTTGGTCCCCTACGGTTGAAATGGATACCAGATACTCTCAGTGGTTTCATGAGAGTATAAGTAAAAAAGTGGATAATCGATATAATTGGGTAGGATCAATAGATAAACCCCATAATATAATGAAAAACCAACATCCCATGCATCCAAAAAATGGGATGAAGTATATTTGAAACTATGTAAGGGGAACCATGAGATTCATCAAATGTTGAAGATAGGGGAATCTAGATAATAATTTAAAAAGGGATATGAAGAGTCCCAAAAATATGGGCGAACAAAGGAATGTCTATATCATCATTCTACCTATAGTGTAGTGATTCTACTATATCTAACATGGATATTTTTTGATTGAATTACCTAATACAAGGATTTTTAGATGTAATCAGCAACAAGAACCCCTATGAAAATAAGGATGAGAATATACTATCACATCAATCATATTGGAACCCAAAAATGATGTGGTGAGAGGTATGTTAGTTTTTCATTCATGAATTGTGTGTTTACTATTTGATTATGATTCTATTCATTCTTTCAAATCATTCAGTTTTAGATAAACTATTCAAAAAACACCTCAAAATTTGGTGGTTGAGTTATATGTTTGATAATAAAATTATTTATTTATTGCATCCAGACTATATAACTCATCCCCTGTTAATGTTTGGCGAAAAAACCCCCCCAAAATAATTTTCATAATTTATTTGTAATAGTTTTGAGATATTTTGGGCATGGATTTTCATTCTCTATACAAATCCAAACTCAAACATTGGGAAAGGGAGATCACATTTCAAATCTCAGGGCATAGTATAAATATATATGTGTGTAGGGATTAAGATGAATCTACATCATAATAATCATATCGAGTGTGGCTATTATTTGTCTATGTAATAAAATATATTGCTCAAATGATAGTGACCTAAGAGATAATCAGTCTTTTATTTGTTCCCACTGTGAGGGGTTACACTTATGTATTCATTGAAGAATTGTCTGGTCCTCCTCCAAACTGAGTGGTCAAGTTATTCATTAAACTTATTCTTGGATCTCTTCGTATATCTCATACACCTTATATAATGGAAACCATAGAGTCAAAGGAACTAAATAATTAGTTAACACAGAATATTGACAAGGGTTTTAATTTTCCTTATTGCATATCTATTTGGTGTGCCAGTCATATTACTCAAGAAAAATATTGGATCAATACAACTTTTCATATATTATCATAATCATAAAAAAAAATCTTTCGAAAAAAGATATATCCCCTTCCATTTATCTATCAATTGTTTGTTAAACTACATGGGTCCAAGTATTTCTCTAAATCGGACCTTCATATGGCTTATCACTCATTAATGATAAATAATTAATATATTCACAAGATATAATTTCAAATGAGTAATGGAACTAGAAGATCATAGTGATTCAGTTAAAAATCACAAATGACACATCAACTATTATAGACATAGTTCATAATGTCCTTTGAGATTACGTTGAAATATTTTTAGTAGTATTTATCGATGATATTTTGTTATAATCTAAAAGCAAGGAGAAGCATGTGGAGTATTTGACTAGTGTGATTAAAATAATAAAAACCCATACTCTGTGAAATGTAGAATTAATGTTATCTTTTTATGGGTGAGTTATCATTCTTGTGGTATGATATCTCCAACACAAGAATATATGTGGACCCTTCCAAGACAATGGAAATCAGAGAGTGTCTCAGTCTACCTTTTCTTTCAAATATCTGTAGTTTCCTTGTTCTATATGGGTATTATTGATGATTTTTGAAGATCTTTTCACAGTTTACAAACAAACTAAATAAGTTGAGTTCAACGGGATTAAATTTTATCTTCACCAGTGAATGTGACGAATACTTCAAGGAGTTGGAAAAGAGTATTATAACTTCAATAGTAGTCACACTTCCAACAAGTGGAGAACACTTTGGGGAATACAAAAATTCTTTAAAGAAATGAATTGGGTGTGTACTAATGAAAAAAAAAATTAAATTAATTTCTTACTCCTCAAGTAATTATACAATTCATGGGAAATACTTTCCCACATCTAATCTGGTGTTATGCGTAGTGACATTTCCATTATAAATCTGATGACATTATCTCTATGGGGTGAAGTGTGGGATATATACAGCTCATAAGAGCATAAAATATACATTCAATTAGATTTAGATTAATATGTGACATATATGATTCTTAGATCGCATATAATATTATGACATATAAAAAAACTATCATCCATGTATGTAAATTAATGTGGCAGATGATCAAAGAAGAATATATCCATCAATATTTTCATTGATAGAAATTGAGAAGGATCCAATCTTCTTAGAATTTGAAAGGTGATAAATTAGAGTCATTGAGGGAGGAACATCATAAATCCTTTCTAAACATAATTATCATCCATCCCTCATGGATAAAATAAACTATTCTCAAAGAAATTATGTGGATGTTCAAAAACATAGGTAGATATTGTTTGAAAATAGAAATTCTCAGAGATCAATTTTGATGGGGAAGGAGATGTAAGATCTAGGACACTACAATGTGCACCATAAAATTTACAGAATGTGTGATATATTCAAAATTACACACATAGATAATCCTTATCTATTCACCTAGGGAGTATAAAAATGTATGAAGGTCAATGATATAAATATTGGCAGGACAATTTGATGAAGAAGAAAACTGAATATACACCAAAGTGCATGGTATGCCAACTAGTGAAGGATGAAAGAAAAAAATATAAGGGGATTATGAAACCATTATACATACCAATATCTAAAGGGTAAAACACAACCATGGACATTTTCACTAGACTTCTGAAGGAATCCATAATAAACAATGCTATATGGGTTAATTTGGATCATCTTATAATGGTAGCTCAATTTATTAATGATTGAGAGTACTTCTCACATGAGAAACTTTCATGGATATACCTCAAAGAAGTGAATAGGTTACATGGTGTACCATCATTAATTATATATCATCAAGATCTAATATTCATCTATATGTTCGAAAAAAGTCACCAACATGCTCCATACACTCTTCAAATATTCAGTATGACCAATCATCCTTAAAATAAAAGCTATTCTAAGAAGAATTTTTATAAACCTGAAGAAATGTTTTTATCATGTTATATGGACATAAATGGGGGTGGGACCAACATTAACCTCTATTTGAGTTTTCATTCTACAACAGTATCCACTCAAGGATTCAAAATTAACCATATAAAACTATTAATGGTAAAACATGTAAAACACCATTATAATGGGATGAAGTTAGTAAACATAATCTCATAGGACATGAAATGGTTGAAAAATTGTAGGAATGGTTAAAACATTTATCATCACATCAATGTAATGAAAATTGAACTGAAAAACTATGAGATTAAACGTTCATGATACATTGAGTTTATGGTTGGATACATGGTATTCCTCCACAAATCACCATATAATTGGATCATGATTTTTTTAAGAAAGGTGAGATTTGTCCCAGGTACATCAACACCTCATAGATTACTGATCAGTTATAGCTAGAGCCTATTGACTATCACATACCCATACCATGTCTCAAGTACATGATGTTTTTAATGTATCCATCTTGCGTATGTACATATTAGATCCCACATATGTACTGAATCTGAAGGTTGTACTACTAGGAAATGACCTCCCAAATGAAGGGAATATGGCAGACATCATGGACCATGGAGATAAATTTATATGCAATATCACTAATCACTTTTTCAATGTAATATGGAGGAACAATAAGTACAAAGTGGATACATGGTAACTAGAGGAAGTGAAAATGGAGTTGTATCATCACCTGCTTTCACTTTTTTTCTTAGATGAAAATTCAGAGGTGAAATTTCATAAATTGAATGAATGTGATAACCCATATTTTTTGGATTGAAATTACCTTCTTATAATTATATCATACTGTATAAATCACACAAAATTGCATATATATAACACAATAATAATTTATAACTGAATAATTTATGAAATATGTCGTGGTCCATGAATCTTTGGAACTTATACCGATGTAATGCTAACTTGATCGCTTGAGGAGTAATATGACCAATGAATAGTAACCCATCTAGTAGAATTGTATCCTCAACTATAAAAGTATAAATAAAAAGTTATGTATATTATAAATGATGAGTTGAAACATTAATATCCCTAAATAAGTAAGTAAATGTTTAAAAAATGATAAATTAATTGTTGGTATTTTTAAAAACCTAAATATTTTTTTAACATTTTATAAATAAGATGATGATTTAAATGAAAATTTATTTTCATAAATATATTCAAAATTTAAAATATATTTTTATTATGATTATAATATTATTTTATGAGAATGTAATTAATTTGTCAAAATGCAATAAAATCAATTTAAATTTTAAAATCTTATTTTTTTGATTAAATGTATATTTTATTTAAAATCTAAATATATCATATTTAGAAACATATTTTTATAAAATGGAGTGAATTTTTGAAATATAAATTCCCACAAATGGCCTCAGTGAATTTTTCATATTTCTCTTATATAGTTGAATGTTTGGTTTATAGTGAAATACATAACATACATTATTTGAAAAATAAAACATTTTTTGAGACTTGGGTAATTTATTGATGAGGTAATAACCCATTAGTTCAAACTAAAATTCATAATTTACTATGAATAGTCATATTAATCATCACTATTGATAGTATTGAGCCAAAATTAAAAAATAATCAACATAATAATCAAAAACACCCATCTCCACCCAAATAAATACCACCCCACACCTACTCTTCTTGGAACACCTTCAAATCCTTGAAGCTTGACCAAATTCTACTGAATCCCCTTTTTGAGTCTCTATCCCATGTCAAGGATCTTTTGTTGTCAGAAAAATATCAAACCTAATTTCCCCAAGTTGGTTCTCAAGGTTAATAATTTCAAGAGGTAAAATCCACTTTTATTTTCTTTTATTTTTTTCATTTTCCTTTCATCTCATATCCTCTTCTAACCAAACCTTATACAAGTTAAATGGTATATATAGTATCATATACATATATATTATATTATTTTATTATGTTAATGTATTATTCACCATCAAACATCTTTCCATATTCCTTTTACTCTAGAAATTAAAACACCGTTCAGGATTTGTTGATTTACTATTATCATGGAAGATGCATTTTAATTTCACATTAATTAAATCATGGTGGGTTATAAAACCAAAATTATAGTTAAATAAGATTTTATAATAAATATTATTAGTCATATAATGTTCTAGAAAATGTTTATTAAAATGATATCAAATAAAATGATATAATTTTTTTATGGTGATAAAAATATCCAAAATAAAATAAATTATAGTTTTCATTAAAAATTTATCTAATAAATCAGCCTTATACCTTATAAAAATTATATATTTTAACATTTATAATTCTTTATGTTCATTATTAACATATAATTTCAATTTGGGATAATTATTCTCATTTTAAATGAACTTTCATTCTTGTATACAAGCAATCCAATCAGAAAAACCAAGAAAATAAACTCTCCTGGAATGACAGAATAAAACATTATAACTCCTCATAAGGGAAAAAATGAAAATATATAAAATTATAATAAAAAAAATTATAATAGTTTCTTAATTAAATAATTTAATGATTTAATTTTTTTATTTTTGAAATTATGTGTAAGTGTAAAACTCTTTCAGTCATAATGCAATGGATTCTCCTTGAACCTCTATTTTTTCATTAGGGATACAGTTTGTCAATATTTAATATATTTTAGTTCTTTATTATTATTATTTACCCCTCATAAATTATATATTTTATGTTTTAATAATACGTTCCTAGCTCAATTCATCGTTTTTTGATGGGGAAATACATGTTTTATAAAGATCACTTCTCAATTATTCTTGAATAGAAAGCTCGATTAATGGGGACATAACAATTAAATAAAAATTATATTGTACCCAAAGTAATATATATTAACTACCCACTATTCTCCTAAAATCAATAATTATGTCTTGAAAATATATATTGGTTCATTACTAGTTTATATATAAGATTATGTGTTTACCCTTTTAAATTATCATTAATAATTTTCTTAAATTCAACTACAATATCATGTTTATAATGATTATTAGGCACTATATTTAAATTTTTTCACATTATTTTTACATCTATTATAATGATATATTAATATTTTCTTTTATTAATGTTCAATTATTATTTAAATCCGTTCTTTCGTTGGCACGATTAGGATATTCACTTTTGTTATGACTTATGATGTGATTGTGATATCCAATTACTTTTATGGGTAACCCTCATTATTGATTATTCCTATGACAAACATGTGATTGAAGATGTTTTGAATGGTTAAACAAGATCATTCCCCCATAAAATGGGTAATTCTTAGTCTCATGAGACATCATGTTGGTATAAAGAGTGGCCTTGATTCTTTTATGGGGCTTTGTATGCCATGTGAAATAGTCTTGGTAGTTATCCTTGACTGAAACTTTTGTTATTTTGTATTTTTTTCCATGTTCCTATGATGTAATTATTAAATGATATTATGTTCTATTTGTTATTAGTTTTTATATTTATTCATGTTCCATTGTTTTTTATGTTATCATGTCATTCCATTCTAACCGATGTGTTATGTTTTATTCATATGTCTATTCTGTTACTGGTCTTTTTAGATAATGTGTTGTCCTATGTATATTTAATAAATTCACAAAATTAAAGATCTATTTAATGATATTAAATATAAGTTTTCTTTATTTTGGTTTATGAATTCTAATTATTAACCTATTATTCCAACGACACTAGATATTACAATCATTTATTTCTATTTCAGGGTAAATTATGATAAAATTGTGTTATAATAAGTGTAATTTTCTATGGTCATTATAATATAATTCCAACCACTTGGTCACATAACATGGTCTTCATGGGGTAACCACCCTTGCTCCATTAAAAATAGGAAAAGTCCCATATTGGATTAGGTTTTCTACCTAATATCATACCAAACATCTCATGAGATTTAATGCTTCAAATTATTCATTAGAGTGATATAAAATTCCTATACCAGACATCCCTTAATTAATATTATACATATACATGTCATAGTATAAAACCAAGCAATAAATAAACAATAATCATGATAAAACCCATGAGAAGAATTTGGGATTCATAATATTTATTAAAGGCATATCTGAAGGCTAAATCATAAGTATCCCATATAGAGGATGGAATTAAATTATTTTTTTCATTGATAATTGAGAATAGTACATAGGTTATCAACATGTAATTCATTTGCAGAAAATTCATTAGAAGGTCCTAGAAAACCAGGAATAAACATGACCAAATTGATTTATGTTTTATGAAATTATTGAATGATATTTTTAATGAAGTAAATATCTTATTATTTTCAATAAAACTATAATTACACCATAGGGGTTAATCATAAAATAATTATGTTTTTATAATCATTTCATGTTTAAAATTTCGATAAATGTGATGCTTGGAATGAAGTAGAAAATTAAAAATTTCTCATAAATATGGTATTCATTATAATGGAAACATCATAGAGAACAAAAAACATGTATAACAATTGAATTGATAAAGATATTTTACTAGGTGAAGTATATACAATGAAAATATATAAACAACTAAAGATATTCATTAGAACATTATTTTCTAACAATTTTAAAAATAAATAGAATGTGTAACTTATACATAATGAAGATGGTACAAAATAACCCTTAACTAATGTCCTAATATGAACTACACTTGTGATAAATTTCATAAATAATTAAAATATTTTAATTATATATATTCCGAAGAAAAAAAATAGTCTCTTTTTAATTATATATTATCTAGTCATTACCTTTTTATTTTTATTTTTGATATATTTTTTGCATACATGTGTTACTCTTGGTTTTTGGGTTATTTTCATTTTAATAATTTTAGTTTTTTGGTCACAGAAAAAGGTGTCAAAAAATAACATCATGATCGTTGTAAGAAAACTTCTTTTTCTTGGAATATAATTCTTTCTATTTTTGAAATTCTGGTTCGACTTTTCTTCTTTCAATCATCAATGGTTTAGGTTCTTTTTGGTATGGAGAGTCTTTGTTGGGAAATAACCTATTTTTTTAGATATATGATTGTTTGATTTAATGGATTTTGAGTATAATTATGTCAAAGGATGGGAAGGGTTATCTATGGTATTTGAATGATATAGATGTGGTTTGTGTTTTCTATAGAATATGTGTTGAGATCTCTTATCTAGAAACTTCTACATCGTGGATGGTTTATACAGTGCAAGCCTCTTGCTGGGAGGATGTTGAGAACTAGTTAGAATCATGAAACATTAGCAAATAATGAAATTTTTTCATGTTCTAAAAATTTCATCGTTTTATTTTAATCTGATTTGAACTCATTTTCTTCATACAAAACATTTTCTACATTTGGGTCATGATATGAGGATTAAAATCATGGGTTCCGAGGGTGTAATAGATTTTTTGTACGGTGATGCTTGAAAAAAAAATCCATTCCCCATGGAACATCTAATCTCAAACCCTTAAGAGACTCTTAAAAAAATGGTGTGATTCATTCCCTTTGTGATGTCTTGTAGAAACCATTGTATTGAAATACATGTACATTACATTACATTACATTTTCATAATAGTTAATACATAACGAAAATAGACACCAAATCATAGTAGTAGTTTAGTGTCTTTGGAAACTCGGAACATAATCTTCTAATCATGGTGGAATATCTCCAACGTCTCCCATAAAGATATTCCCTTCTTTCGTACCAAAAACCTTTCATTATATCCTGGGGAAAATAAAACATATTAATGGTGAGCTCAAATGCTCAGTATGGGTAAACATGGAGAAAATAAAACAAACCATATACATTTGAACATAAAAACACGAACATAATGTTTAAACATGAAAATATTGAGAAATGATGTAAAACATGGAAGTACGTAAGGCATAGATCATAATAGATAGTCATTAATGATAAAATAGAATGGGAATAAACCTTGAAATTTTGGAAAAACATTAATCACATGATATGATTTCCATAGTATCCAAGGCATTGCATCCAAGACCATCTTAGTGGACAAAGTCCTTTACTAAACCGAGTTCACTCCTCGTTCCAGTCCTGTATCACTGAATAGGATTAACATTATGTTATAGACATATTTATCTAATGAGATATAAATATTTACTAAATGCATTGGAGAGAGATATAGGTCACATCCATCTCATAATGAAATCATTCTTACGTGTTCCACAACATAAACATAAATCATTCATCATAACCTAAAGAATAAAATGGGTTTCATAAACATCATCCCAGTATAACATAATCCATATGAAACAAATGGATATCATTTCATCATAAGAAAAGTGAATCCAAGTAAATTATAGAGACATTATACTTGAAAAATTCACATATGAAATAATGTCATCTTAGATGGAAAATGTTTTCGATAAAACACTTGAAATGATTTCTTAAAGAAAATATCCTTTCATCTTCAAAATAATTTTCGTTTCACAAAATGCCCTGAAATTTTAAACGAAAAGGATTTTGTTTAAAATAATAATAAAATATTGTAGAGTAATCTTCATTAAAATATGGCGTTATGAAACCGTAAAAATCCTTTCATGCCATATAAGTTAAAAAAACATTCTCCTCATACTTTTAACGAAAAAGTCAAAAAGTACAACATATGGTAAACAAAAGAATGATTCCTTCCATAACACAATGTAAAAGTCAAAGAGGGGTAAAAATGAATTTAAACATACATGGAATAATATTAAAAAGATTATGAAAAACCTTTTTTATGGACATGGATAAAAAATATAACCCCAGTAAATACTTATGTATAAGAAATCCCGGATAGAAATGAGATTGTAAAATTATCCCTTACCTTAGGTCTGATGTGCTTCATACATATCGAACCTCCTTTATAATGATTTAAATAATGTCATTGAATAATTATGGAATCATATTCACTGAAATTATATCATATATTGTTCATTTATGACTTTATATTAACATTTATTTTGTAAATTCCATGTTAAAGCAGTGTTTTGGGTAAAATCGTTTTATTTTTCGTACATGTTTGGACTTGTCGTTATTGATATTATTATGAATTATATCTGGATTTACATAATTCCAAATTTTATATCATAATTTATATATCATATATTTTTAGTATATATATATATATAAATAATAGATAGCTAAATGAAATGAAATACACCATTCATGGAGACGGTAGGTCATACATACGCATGAACACTGTTTTCCTTTCCTTATTGACATGAATGATAGTAAGAATATGACATATATATATATATACATAAATAAAATAGATTTATCATGTCATTTATTTAATTATTATTCATTATATATACTTTGTAATCATTCTTTAATGGTTAACAAGGAGAATGAATCTCATCACGTCGTGGAGACGGTAATCCGTACATACGCACGAGCGATGATATCGTTCCCATAATTACTGAATTGAATTGGAGTGGATGATATAATATCTCATAATAATTATTATTTTATAATAACTATATATTGTTATTCTTTACACCATTATACTGATCCAAGTAAGGTGGTGGTGGAAAAACAGATTACACCACGGTGTGAAGACGATATTCCGTACGTACACACGTGCGGTGATTTCGTTTTTAGTAGGATAGATAGAATGTGAAATGGGGTTGTTTCATATTTATATTAACATATAATTATATTAGTTATTCTTATTTTATTACTTTATAATGAAAAAACTAAAGGAGAAGAAGTTGAAGAAAAAGAAAACTTGAATGAATCGGTAGAAGAGATTACCTCTCCTTCAGCACACCTCTTTTAAGCGACCTATTAAGGCACAAGAGTTGGTATTTTGAGGAGAAAAGAACCTCAATAATGTTTCTATGAATGTTGATAAAGGAAATGGTCAGGGGTTGGCGGATCTTTAAAGCTCAAAATTGTTTAAAGTGAAGAGGGATGAGGTTCCGTTTTATAAGGTAGGAGAGGGGAACCTTAGGAAAAACATAAAATATTATTTTATAATAAAGTCATGTTCGGTTTATAATAGCTCCAAATTGATTTCGTTAAAAGATAATGTGGGTATGGGTCGATATCCTCTCAAACAATTGATTTTAGACATGTTTATGTTACTATTTTAACCTAATCATTTAGATTTAACTCTAAGTTAAATAATTTAACTTTTACCGTATCTTCTGGTTTTCTTAAACTATATGGTTAATACACGTAATATAACAATCCAAATGAACCCCAAGTGGTTCATTATTAATATATATAACCTTATTTAAGTCATTTGGTCAAACAATAGATTTAGAGTAATAGAATAACAATTAATAATATAATATTTGTTCAAAAAACTATTTTTTGTCCATTTTGGCACTGTTTGGTAATTGATATTTTTAAAAATCATAACAGAATGATTAGTTTGAAAAAAAATTATTTAATAAATACTATCATGTCATATTAACTTAGAAGATTTGTCTAATTTATAAAAAGTCTCAAATTACATTCATTTGGGTATTTATAACATCAATTATGTTAATATTTCATTAATAAGGTAATTACTACATCATCATTGTGTCATAAATAAATTAAATTATTTAATGTATAAAAATTATAAATAAAATACCATTATTTAAGAAATATTTTTAGATTTCTGATTAATATTTATATTCGAATTTATCATATGTATAACCCTATATTAAAAATGTATTAGTTATTAAAATTTGATTTTAACTCTTTTAACTCTGCTTTGAATTAAATAATAATAAATGTCTTAATCTAATCCAAGTGGACCTAAATGATAATATTATATTCCTAAGGTTGTTTTTGGTTGAATTATACTTATCCAATATAATTATAACATGTTTTAGGGTAATAATATTATTATATTTACCGTTAATTACCCTTTTTACTTTTAACAGTGGTAAATAAAAGTAAATAGTTACTATTCACCAAAAATTATTTTTATCTTATTGAACCACATTTTACTCCTTTATATTCACCATTTCTCTTGGATTTTCAAAATTCCACTCTCAAAAGCTGTAAAATTATGTTTTATGAAAATTTTTAAATTCTCAAAGGTGGTAGGTAAAAGACAGTGAAAAGTTCAATAAAATTTTAATATATCTAAAATTATTATAAAATGACTCTAATTAATTAAATTGAACTTTTATAGGTATTATGTATCAATTATGACCTAAAATATATTTATATAAAATAAATAATTATTTAAATAAAAAGTTGGTTTTTAAATAGTATCTAGTGTTTTCACTATTCATCAAAAATTAAAAGTTTTCCGAAAAATACCAAAAATTCACCCTAGACTTATTTCGAAATTCCAAACCAAAAAATGATTTCCATTTTGAAAAATAAAATTTTAGAAAGTGGGTATTACTATTCATAATGACTATTTTATATAATATGTTAATTACATATTGGTGTTTAGTGAAACTCGATATTGCGTACAACACGCGCTATCGTGAAAGGTCGTGATTGCGTGTAAAGCAAGCCAAGTCAGGGTTGCGTGTAGTGCAAGATTCCTTTGTTGTTTTGCATAATATAATCCAACTATATTTCATTTATACATTGAATATATATATATATATATACACTCAATGTTGTGTAGAATATCTTCTATCAAAAGAACTTGAAATTTTGTATAACACATGACAAGAATAGTGTTGTGTATACGGTATTGCGTATAGAACAAGCTAATTTTGGTGTCGCGTACAACACAAGATATCAATGAAATTTCAAATAATAATTCTCATAAAATCTCAGTTTGTTACATTCTACCCCCTAATAGTGAATTTTGCCCTCAAAATTCGTCGGGGTTATAAATGGTTTACTACTTAAAAGTTTCATTCATAGAAACCCACATCGTAAAAAGGAATACTAAAACTTCATTTTAAAAATTGATGTATGAAACTTATCGGTTACTCAAATTAACTCATCACTGGGTTTCCACATAAGAGAATGTAGGTGAAAATATGGATATGGAAGAGAAATATAACCATCATGTTCAGATGAAGAGTGGTAGAGAACATGGATATGAAAAATCCCACAATCACAAAGCCATAAATTTTTAATGATCTAAAGTACCATATGATTCATCAGATATAAGGGAAATAAGACATCATTTTTGGTTTTCAAGATCATTTCTGTAATGTTGTAGAATTTTTTATTTAAAAAGAATACTTACTTGATTTGGGTACAATTTCACTATTGTTCATGCCTTGAACAATATCCACTTCACCTCTTAAATAATTGAAGATGAATTTTCCTTCCGTGAAGTGTTAGCGGATCATGTGATTGAATGATAGGTCATTCCATCTGTCTCAAACATAAGGTTAGAAAATGATATATACATAAGTCCATCTATGGTGAGATTAATCGTATATGGTTCCTAAAATTGACTTATACTTCATATATCATACCACTTAATAAATTATAACTAATTAATACTAACCAGGGACTTCTTGTAGGTTAGTGGTATGTGATAAAGGCATGTCACACTTTAGTTGTGGGTTCGATTTCCACATCCTTGTCTAACGCGACGGGTTGTCACTCTTCCTAGGGTTTTCCTTTTTTTAAAACTACATTATAATAAAATTCCATCAATAATATCAAAAAAAGTTATAGACTTAAACAATACTAACATATGTCCAACATAATCCATTCCAATCTTTAGGCTTATCAAAAATACTTCTTTCTAAGATCATAGTATATAGAAAACAATTACTATTAATGTCTTCTACCGAGCAAGTGAATACCATCATTTATCATACGATATATCTTGTTGGTCACATTCCAAACATTTGAATACCTTAATCATGTATTCTCTTGAAAAATGAATACCCATTGTACCATAGTGAAAACACGAATGCTATCAAAATTTAACTCTTTCCATATACCAAAATTCCAAAATTTCTATATACTCAATCCATGATATCACTTTGTCCTTATATCAGTCAAGAGCTCATGAATACTATCAAACATATTATTTTTTTCCTTATCCCTTCATTATGAACATAAAATCTTCTTTCCAAAAATATTTCAATCAGTTTTCATGGTTACATGTACCATATAATTATTGAAAACCAATACATAGATATTCCAAAATTCCACGATACCATAAATGCAATTCCATGATACTATTTTAATATCCCATTACATAAACACTTAATCATCACACCACATCATTTTCATACTCAACATCACAAATAATGCTCGCATGTGACTTCCCTTTATCCTTCTCCTTAAGAGGTTTCTCACATTGATCATCATTAACCCTTGGATCAGGGCATTGATTAGCATAATGCCCCATTTCTTTACACTTGAAGCATTGAAGTGTTGGTGGTGTGTTCTCTGTAGTCTTTTCTTTATTCACGTCATTAGCAACCCTTTTTCCATTACTTTGACACTAAACTGCTCGATGACCTTCTTTTTCACACATAAAACATTTCCTAGTCCTTTAAGAAAACCTCCACCATGCTTCTTTCCACACTTTTAGCATAAAGAAACATTCATCTTCTTTACACCATTATTCTGAGATTTCTCCTTGAACTCCATCTTTCGTTTCTTGTCAAAACCATGATATGGATATGTAACACCAAATTCCAGTTCTACCTTGATAGTACAATGCACAATTTCTTTATAGCTACTGATGTCTCTTATAGATAATGCCCTTCAAAGACTTGGTTTTAAGCCACTTAAGAATCGATCATCTTTACTTTCATGTTTGATGATAAAGCCAGATGCATACCTTGCAAGCCTTGAAAAATTCGCTTCGTATATACCAACAGATTCATCATACTTTTTCTTAAGCTCAAGTAAATCCTTTTCCATATTTTTTCGATGAATATGAGGGAAGTCCTTATTGAAAAACATGTTATTGAACTCGTCCCATTTCATTGATTCAATTTCAGCTTGGGGCCTTGTATTCTTAATTAGAGTCTACCACTGGTCTTCTTCACCTTCTAAACGGTAAATAGCCAAAATGAATTTTTCATGCTCTAAAAAGCAAAGAATGGAAAATATCTTTTCAATGCTACTGATCCATTGTTCAGCAACAAGTGGATCAAAAGACCCACTGAAAGAAGGTGGACGTTGTCTCATGAAGGACTCAATAGAATATTGTTCCCTTCTCCGCTCATTCGGAAGTCCAGAATGATTCATAGCTTCTGTAAGTATAGAAATAAGATTTTTCACCCCATTTCCCATAACATTTGGTTGTTCAAGAGTAAAATCATTGTAGTGTCCATTACATTGATCAACATGGTTCCTTCAGGTTCCATCCATCATCTAAAACCCAAAAAGAACAGTGTGAGAAGAAGGAATCTTTCTATGAAAAAAACTTAATAAAGGGGAAGTACTTTAAATATCTATCATCTTAGGTTTAATTATATGATCGTTAACCGTAATCCTAATACTATATCCTATCGTTATACATAACCTTAGGGACATTCCAAGATATATGTTAGAAATTTCTCTTGGGATCTCACTAATGATTTTGCATCCTAGTTTCCAAAGGTTGACTAAACCTTTCCTCTGATACCAACTATAGAAGACGATAATTACATCCAGTGGACTATAATTGATACCTATTAGGGAACTCCATGGGTGGCTACACCCCCTCGGTGGGACACACCACCATCCTTAGTGGCAGTTGTTTCTTCATGAAGCCCTTGGGCGGAGAGCCACGCTTCATCTAACGCTCACATGTGAGAGTTCCCAAGGACTAGATTTATTCCTACCTCCTCTGCCTATGATACCAAATATAGAGAACCAAGTCTTGATGTACATGGACATTACATTACTTTTTAGGAATACTAAATATATATCAAAAATTGATACTGAAGGATCATAATAGCTTAGTGTCTTTGGAAACTCGGAACATAATCTTCAAATCATTGGGAAATATCTTTAACATCTCCCATAAAGATCTTCCTTTTTTCATATCTAAAACCATTATTTATATCCTAGGGAAATTAATACATATAAATGTTGAGATAAAATGCTCAGTATGGGTATGCATGGAGAAAATAAATCAAACCATATACATTTGAACAAAAAACATGAACATAATGTTTAAACATCAAAATCTTGAGCAATGACTAAAAAACATGGAAGTATGTAAGGCATAAATCATAATGGATCATCAATCATGATAAAATTTCTTGGGAATAAAACTGGTAATTGTGGAAAAAAATTAAGCACGTGATATGATTTCCATAGTGTCCAAGACCTTGCTTCCAAGACCATCTTAGTGGACAAAGTCCCTTACTGAACCGAGTTCACTCCTCGTTCCAGTCCTGTATCACTGAACCGGAAGATCTTTCCATTCCATCAATGTCTATCTCATGAGATATAAATCTTTACCCAATGAATTGTAGGGATATATAGGTCCCAACCGTCTCATAATGAAATAATTCTTACGTGTGCCATAACATAAACATAAATGTCACACACATTTTTTTTTCTTTTCTGTCATTGTATTTATCCGACCCATTAGAAATACTGATCCTTTCCATGGGTATTTGATGAGATATATATTGAGTTTTTAAGTTTCATATATGTCTAACCACCCTAATTTGGGATCCCCATTGTTTGTTTAGTAGTTTTTGAAGAAAGGGTGGTTACTTTGTGATTTGGGCCAACCGTGAGCCCATTCCCAGTTTTAAAAACCAAATTTGTTTATTTTATAACTCTTTTGTTTTTCATCCTTCTTCACCCATTCAACATCCCATTTGTCCTATACTGATATATTAAAACTTATTTATCCTTTTGGACCCATTATAAATTCATAGGCTGGGTGAATTTGGGTTACTCATTTAGGTATTGGGCCAGCCCATGGGCCCATTTCCTGTTTAAAAAAATTAATTTGTTTCATTTATATCTTTTTCATTTTTTACTATTTTTCGGTGATTCCACCTCCCCCTCGAAGCCAATAACCCTATCCTAACCCGAATAATATATTTTACCTCTTTGGAGCTCATGTGGGTCTCGAATTAGGGAGAAATTATCAAGAAACCTCAAATCTCCCAGAATTTCCAAGGTAACGTTTATCAATCATAAATCAATCAATTCGTACACCTTTAGAAACCAATATTCTTCCCCTGTTTCATACAGACCTTATGAGTCTCTCCAAGAATTTTCAAGACATTCCCTTTTCTCTAGGGCTTCAAATATAATGGAAGATGAGTGTTTTTCTAGGATGAAAGGTGAGATTCCTTCTCCTTTCTTCTTCCTCTTCCCCCTCCTTTCATTATTTCGTGGTTTTATATTGTACCCTAGTCTTGATCGACCAAGGGTTTTGTTATACCATGTTTTTTGATGGGGTTTCTGTTTGTTTAGGTCTGATCTTTATAGTTTTATAGTTTATAAACCCGCGGCGGGTGATTTCGGGTGTGCGTTTCAATTACGCCAAAGATTTGAGGTAGGATACCCCTTGCACATGACTTTATTATTTAAGTTTCATCATTTTATTATATTTAACACCAGATATATATTTTTATTATTGTTTTTCATCCTTTGGATAATATTATTGGTGATCAAAGTGGTTGTTTAATCATTGTTTTGTGAACGGTAGTGTTGTTTTGTCATGAAAGTTCTCAACAAGTGTTTGTTTAAATGTTCCATTATCTTTTTCAAATATTTTGTGAGGTTTATAATATGGTCTATTGTATTTTTAACATGTTACAGTATCTTGAATGAAAATATGGCTTTCAATTGGTGTTTTATTCCATTTAATGTACTTAAAATAAATTGTTTTGTTTAAAAAAGGGCATGTCATGTGTTCGGTAAATTTCCCGGTTTGCTTTTATGTGTGATGTGTGATTTAAAAGTTATTTGTTTGGATTTATAAAGGAATTGGAATAATTAAAAATGGTATTTATGGGTACTTATATGGATTTCCTATTTGTATTTGTTTTTACAATCAAGTGGGTTTTGATTTACAACATATTTTGGCCCGAGTTTCCCAAAAATGGACTGTTTCACATCTTTATGAAAATGGTTGTGTTTTGAATATGTAACCTAAGTATTATAAGAGATTTATGAATGTGGTTTTCTGATGTAAATTGTGTTTATACAGATCCTTAATAGAATTAAAATTCATAACTTTGTCAAAGGATAGTTTTGAGAATATAATAAAAGGCCCGTTTGGCATTTCCTAGAAATGAAGGAGTGTTTTACTTGTATATAACAATTTGTGAAATTGGGATTGTTTTATGGTCCATTAAATGATTTTATTAAATTTTTATTGGGATTCCAAATATGATTTGGTTTGGTTATGATGTGTGTTTATAATTTAAAGAGTGTTTTTGAAATAGTTTTATGTGCAAAGCCTCAATACACGTCATGAAATTGTTTTACCGAAATATTTAGCGGTTTGTTGATTAGTGTAAGAAATGTGAAGAATGATTATGGGATATTTGTGTTTTTATGGTTTTGTAATTTAATGGGGATGTGAAATGTTTATTTGATAATATGTGTAACTTGATTGAGCACTAAAGGGAATCCCGGGTATCTAGGTGGGCGGACGTGTACTAGTATGCTAGTGATTCTATGGGGGTTGGCCCCTGTTTCACGTAGCAAGTTTGACGATGACAACACTAACTAAACTATGATGATGATGATGATTGGGGGACACTAGGTTATGGGTATGTTCCATACTAGTGGCTCGTGCACGAGAATAGATATTTATTATGGTTACTTTCACCGAGATACGAGGTACCTGGGGCTCACAACTAACTAGTGCCTAGGGGTATTCCTGTGACTAGTTCTCATTGGCTATTTTGTACTCACCATCGACATACGGTGTGTTTGGTTGATAAATTCAGTAGTATGTGTTATTTATTTGAATGTTAAAATTCTTTAATGCAGCCCTCTTGAAAACTATTTTCATTTTGAAGTTTCACCTCTTTGAAAATAATTGTTACTTGCATTTTTGTTTATTAAACATGCATGTTTTTGTCTGATAATTATTATAGCATGGAACTTCATTTGAAAACCATACTTTCAAATCTTGAATTTAAAACTATAAATTGATGTTTCTTTTATTTTAAAGTAATGTGCATTGGGAATAGAATATCGGGATAACCTACTGAGTTTTAATACTCACGCCTATAGTCTTCTTCTTTTTTTAGCCCTTGTGCAGGTTTCATCTTTAGTTCGATCACCTTGGGGGACTTTTTATCATTGTGTTGGAGAGTGACCAGAATTGTCCGATGGAGTTATTTTTTTAATCGGGATTGTTCAGTTGAGTTGTTGGTTTTGTTCTAATTTTAGTTTCCTGTACAAATAATATTTAGTTCAATTTTTATATAAATTCATTTTGGGCTGTCCGTTTATTTCTGCTGTTTTTTTGATTGTTTATATATGGTCGAAATCGTTCCCTTGTGTACTCTATTGATTCCCTTGGTGCTTGTCACCATCCCAGGAGGATCGGGAACGCCACTCGGGACTTGTCGCGGGCTGGCCTGGGTGACCGGTTCAGGGTCGACTCGGGCTGGTTCATGACAAAATGGTATCAGAGGGAGGTTGGCTATTAGCGGACCATTCTTTTTAGAGAGCCCTTGTTATTTTGGAGACGTCAATGTAGATGGAGTAGGATTGTTGGGACTTGAGGGGTAACTGCAAGAAGAGCGTCACAAACTCTTTCTTGTTCTAATCCTCAGGTTTCCATGGAAGTCCGGTTTTATTGGTGTCCTTTGTTCTAGTTGATTGTTTGGTATTGGGATATGCCAAGGGGAGTCTGACCAATGGCCTTCATGAGCTCACAGGGCCTGGCAAGCGATGTGGAGCTGGGGAATGGTCCTAATAAGTCTCTCTATGTTGGTGTTGTGTTTGGCATATGGTCGCCAACCATATGGTCAAGTCACCCACCGACACTAGTTCCCTTTTTCTTGGGTCTCTTGAACCATTCTTGAATTCTGAATTATTGTTTTTAAAATCCTTGTGTGAGAATTGTGGAAATGGGTTTTAATGTAAGGATTAGATTTTGAAAAGTGAAAAAATGGGGTTTTCAATAATTAAATATAATAATGGTTTTGGAAGGATGTGTTTTTGTGAAAAAAAATGGAGGAAAGGAGAAATGATTTAAAGGGATTGGATTATCCATAATCTAAACTTGTGGTTTGTTGAAATAAAATGTTTTGAAATTGTGAATCATTTTTAAGAGATTATAGATATGTTTTTAAATGGGGTATTTTAGGATGTTAAAAAGTTTTTGAATCGGATAAATTAGTTTTGGAAATTAGTTTTGATCGGTTGGTGTTTTACTAGAAACGTTATTGTTCTCAATAGACCTCGGATTATGAAAATATACATTGCTGATTTTATTAAAAAAAATAATGTGAAGGGGTTGTTTGGAGTGGCTTGGTTATTTAAAAAGTTTTTAAAAATGAAAAGGGGTAGGTTTTCAAGAAAATGGTTCTTAATTAATTGTGGTTTTTTTTGTGAAACATGAAAATGTTTTTTGACTTGGTGGTTGGTGTTCCTTTTAAAGGTAAATTGTTTTTTTTTGAATTATGATGTTTAATTTTAGCCTTTGGTGTTTTCATGGGTGATCACATGTATGGTTTTATTTATATTTTGAAGTATGGCCTATATGGTATGGTGGTTGGGTGTCAGGGGTGGCATGGAAATGTGCATGTTGGTGAGACTTGATGAAACACCATTGGTGAATGTGGAAACCCACCAAGTTAGTTTGTTTTTTCAAAATTGCTTTGAGCTGAAAATTAAGGCCTTTTTTAAAAACCAATGGTTATGTGGCTTGATTTTTCTATGTCTTAGAAGAGTTGTTTATTTGGTTAGCTTCCATGTGATCTATAATTCATACACTTGTTCTATCTAGTGATGAGATCTTGTTGGTGGTTCGGTTTTGGAGTAATTTTCATTGGGTTTCTAAAAATGTGTTTGATGTTGTGATGTGGCCATGGATAGTTCTGCGTTGGAAATCTTTCCTACTGATCAACCTAAGTATTCATTTAAAATTTTAAATCCACCTATTTTGATGATGCCTCAACTTGTTTGTTGGAATAGAGAGCTGTTTGGGATCTATTAAAAGTGTTTCTAGGTCATAATAATTCTTTTGGACAGAGCAGTTTTGTTCGGTGATGTTGATGTGTTTCATCGTATTCCTTGTCCATTCTGCCCCTCGTTTGGAGTGAGATAGAATTTTGATATGTATCTATGAGTTCCTATTTATATTAAGGTTTTTGTTTGGTGATAAATTGTGGTTTTTTTGAGTGGTGTGATCCTTATCACCTGACTGTGGTGCAGCAAATGCTTCATGAATCAGGGCTCCAGCCATAGGCCTCAGAGTGAAGCTTTTCACGCAATCAGAAAATTGACAGAGGTGTGGAGTGCTCGATTATGACCCTTACTCCTCTGTTATGTTATGTTATTTTCTATGTCAATGTTTTGGTTCTTCATTTCTATGAATTTTACTTTGTCGCAACAAGCGTGGTGGACTTAACCCCTCACACATTGTCTATGGTTATTCCTTCATGGATGTGGGTTTTCAATCAATGTCCCTGTGTGGACCACCTGTAAAAATCAGATGCAGTCTTGGTGTTACCTATTCACAGGGGGAGACTTTTGGGTAGTTTCTTTGTTTCTTTTGTTGTTTAAGTGTCCAAATTATTGGGTCCCCTTCCCTCCCATCACCAAGTGACGGGGGTCCAGTATTGTGCTGAATGTGTCGACCAAGTTATTGTTCCCTCCATTCAGGAGTGGGTGGTTTATATGTTCATGTTGTAACTCTATTAACATGGTATAGTAGTTTTTTGTAGGAGGGTTTTTTTGGGCTTGGGTGAGTGAGTCCCAACTCTAGCTCATGTTCAATTCTAGTTTATTCATTGCTAGTTGGTTTCTAATGGTGGGGAGACCTACCATGGGTCTCCTGGATTTTCATCCTAAGAACATTTCTAGTTATAGTTTATTCTTACTGGTGGGGAGTACATTCTGGAATCCTTAGGTGTTGTTTTTTTTTTCAGCCGGAAAGTGTTATGGCTTTCCGGGGGCGGAAAGCTTTAATGGTGGGGAGAATTATCACACACAGTTTTTTTCTTTTCTATCATTATATTGATCCGGCCCATTAGAAATACCGATACTTTTCATGGGTATTTTATGAGATAAATATTGAGTTTTGAATTTTCATATATGTCTAACCACCCTAATTTGGGATCCCCTTTGTTTGTTTAGTAGTTTTTGAAGAAAGGGTGGTTACTTCGTGATTTGGGCCAACCGTGAGCCCATTCCCAGTTTTAAAAACCGAATTTGTTTATTTTATAACTCTTTTGTTTTTCCTCAGTTTTCACCCATCAAACTTCTCACTTGTCCTATACTGATATATTAAAACTTATTTATCCTTTTGGACCCATTATAAATTCATAGGCCGGGTGAATTTGGGTTACTCATTTAGGTATTGGGCCAGCCCATGGGCCCATTTCCTGTTTAAAAAAAATAATTTGTTTCGTTTATATCTTTTCCATTTTTTACTATTTTTCGGTGATTCCACCTCCCCCTCGAAGCCAATAACCCTATACTAACCCTAATAATAGATTTTACCTCTTTGGAGCTCATGTGGGTCTCGAATTCGGGCGAAATTCTCAGGAAACCTCAAATCGCCCAGAATGTCCAAGGTAAATTTTATCATTCATAAATCAATCAATTCGTACTCCTTTAGCCACCAATCTTCTTCCCCTGGTTCTTCCAGACCTTAGGAGTCTCTGAAATAATTTTCAATGAATTCACTTTTCTCTAGGGCTTCATATCTAATGGAAGATGAGGAGTTTTCTAGGAGGGAAGGTGAGATTCCTTCTCCTTTCTTCTTCATCTTCCCCCTCATTTCATTATTTCTTGGTTTTATATTGTACCCTAGTCGTGATCGACCTAGGGTTTTTTTATACCATGTTTTTTTATTGGGTTTCTGTTTTTTTAGGTCTGATCTTTATAGTTTTATGGTTTATAAACCCGCGGCGGGTGACTTCGGGTGTGCGTTTCAATTACGCCAAAGATTTGAGGTAGGATACCCCTTGCACATGACTTTATTATTTAAGTTTCATCATTTTATTATATTTAACACCAGATATATATGTTTATTATTTTTTTTCATCCTTTGTATAATTTGTTTGGTGTTCCAAGTGGTTTTTTAATCATTGGTTTGTGAACGGTAGTGTTGTTTTGTCATGAAAGTTCTCAACAAGAGTTTGTTTAAATGTTCCGTTATGTTTTGAAAATATTTTGTGAGGTTTATAATATGGTCTATGGTATTTTTAACATTTTACAGTATCTTGAATGAAAATATGGATTTCAATTGGTGTTTTATTCCGTTTCATTTACTTAAAATAAATTGTTTTGTTTAAAAAGGGCATGTCATGTGTTCGGTAAATTGCCCGGTTGGCTTTTATGTGTGATGTGTGATTTAAAAGTTATTTGTTTGGATTTATAAAGGAATTGGAATAATGAAAAATGGTATATTTTGGTACTTATATGGATTTCCTATTTGTATTTGTTTTTACAATCAAGTGGGTTTTGATTTACAACATATTTTGGCCCGAGTTTCCCGAAAATGGACTGTTTCACATCTTTATGAAAATGGTTGTGTTTTGAATATATAACATGAGTATTATAAGAGATTTATGAATGTGGTTTTCTGCTGTATATTGTGTTTATACAGATCCTTAAAATAATTAAAATTCATACCTTCGTCAAAGGATAGTTTTGAGAATATAATTAAAGGCCCGTTTGGCATTTCCTAGAAAAGAAGGGGTGTTTTACTTGTATATAACAATTTGTGCAATTGGGATTGTTTTATGGCCCATTAAAAGATTTTATTAAATGTTTATTGGGCTGAAAAATATGATTTGGTTTGGTTATGATGTGTGTTTATAATTTAAAGAGTGTTTTTGAAAGATTTTTATGTGCAATGCCTCAATACACTTCATGAAATTGATTTACCGAAATATTTAGCGGTTTGTTGATTAGTGTAAGAAATGTTAAGAATGATTATGTGATGTTTGTGTTTTTATGGTTTTGGAATGGAATGGGGATGTGAAATGTTTATTTGCTAATATGTGTAACTTGATTGAGCACTAAAGGGAATCTCGGGTATCTAGGTGGGCGGACGTGTGCTAGTATGCTAGTGATTCTGTGGGGGTTGGCCCCTGTTTCACGTAGCAAGTTTGATGATGACAACACTATCTAAACTATGATGATGATGATGATTGGGTACCGCTAGGTTATGGGTATGTTCCCTACTAGTGGCTCGTGCACGAGAATGGATATTTATTATGGTTACTTTCACCGAGATACGGGGTACCTGGGGCCCACAACTAACTAGTGGATAGGGGTATTCCTGTGACTAGTACTCATTGGCTATTTTGTACTCACCGGCGACATACGGTGTGTTTGGTTTTTAAATAAAGTAGTATGTGTTATTTTTTGAATGTTAAAATTCTTTAATGCATCCCTCTTGAAAACTATTTTCATTTTGAAGTTTCACCTCTTTGAAAATAATTGATACTTGCATTTTTGTTTATTAAACATGCATGTTTTTGTCTGATAATTATTATAGCATGGAACCTCATTTGAAAACCATACTTTCAAATCTTGAATTTAAAACTATAAATTGATGTTTCTTTTATTTTAAAGTAATGTGCATTGGGTATAGAATACCGGGCTAACCTACTGAGTTTTAATACTCACGCCTATAGTCTTCTTCTTTTTTTAGCCCTTGTGCAGGTTTCATCTTTAGTTCGATCACATTGGAGGACTTTTTATCATTGTGTTGGAGAGTGACCAGAAGTGTCCCATGGAGTTATTTTTTTCATTGGGATTGTTCATTTGAGTTATTGGTTTTGTTCTAATTTGAGTTTCTTGTACAAATAATATTTAGTTCAATTTTTATATAAATTCATTTTGGGTTGTCCGTTTATTTCCACTGTTTGTTTGTTTGTTTATATATGGGCGAAATAGTTCCCTTGTGTACTCTATTGATGCCCTTGGTGCTTGTCACCATCCCGGGCGGATCGGGCATGCCTCTCGGGACTTGTCGCGGGCTGGCCTGGGTGACCGGTTCAGGGTCGACTCGGACTAGTTCATGACAATAAATCATTAACCATAACCCAAAGAATAAAATTGGATTCATAAACATCATCCAATCATAAAAAATCCATAAAAACAAATGGATATCATTTAATCACAATAAAATTGAAACCATGTAAATCATAAATAAATTTTACTTTAAAAATACCCACATGAAATAATGTCATCTTATATGGAAAATGTTTTTGAGAAAACACATGAAATGAATTCTTGAGGAAAATATTATTTTTTCTTCAAAATCATTTTATTTTCGCAAAATGCCCTAAAATATTAAAAGAAATGGATTTTTCTGAATATAATCATTAAATATTGTAGAGTATGCTTTATAAAAATAAGGTTTTATGAAACCGTAAAAATCCGTTCATGTAGTATAAGTTAAAATAAACATTATCCTCGTACTTTTAACGGAAAAGACAAAAAGTACCACATATGGTAAACAAAAGAATGATTCCTTCCATAACATAGAGTAAAAGTCAAAGAGGGGTAAACATGACTTTAAAAATAAATGGATGAATACTAATCAATTTATGAAAACAAATTTATGGACATGGATGAAAAAAATAACCCCCAGAAATACTTACATATAAGCAATCTCGGATAAAAATGAGATTGCAAAATTATCCCTTACCTTAGGTCTGATATGCTTCATACGTGTCCGAAAAACCTGTATAATGATTTAAAGAATGTCATTGACTTATTAAATAATCATATTTATTGTTATGATATCATATATGGTTCACTTAAGTCTTTATATTACCCGTTCTTTTGTAAATTCCATGTTAATGCAGCGTTTTGGGTAAAATCTTTTTATTTATCGTAAGTGTTTGGACCTGTTGTTTTGGATATTATTATTACTAATATCATGATTTACATACTTCCAGAATGTAAATAATGATTTATATATTCTATATATTCCATATATATATATATATGTTATAGATAGATAAATGAAATGAAATACATCGTTCATAGAGAGGGAAGGCCGTACGTACGCATGAACACTGTTTTCCTTTCCTTACTAACTTGATTGGAAGTAAGTAGATGAAATATATATATACATAAATACAGTAGCTTTATCATGTAATATATTTATTTATTATTCATTATATATACTTTATAATCATTCTTGAATGGTTAACATGGAGAATGAATCTCATCACGTAGTGGAGATGGTAATCCATATATATGCACGAGCGATGATATCGTTCCTATAATTATTGAATTGAATTTAAGTGGATGATATAATATTTCAGAATAATTATGATGTTATAATAATTATATATAGTTATTATTTACACCATTATACCAATCCACATAAGGTGGTTGTGCAAAATCAGATTACACCACCGCGTGGAAACGGTATTTCGTACGTACGCACGCACGGTGATTTCATTTTCCGTAGGATTGATAGAAGGTGAAATAGGGTTGTTTAATATTTATAATAAAATATAATTATATTAGTGACACTAATGTTATTACTTTATAATGAAAAAACTAAAAATAATAAGTTTAAGATGAAAGAAAACATGAATGAATCGGTAGAAGAGATTACTTCTTCTTCGACACACCTCTTTTAAGCATCCTCTTATGGAACTAGAGTTGGTATTTTTAGGAGAACAGAACCTCTATAATGTTTCTAGGTATGTTGAGAAGGGAAATGGGCAGGGTTTGGCCGATATTGAAAGCCCAATATTTTGTAAACAGAAAAGGGAGGAGGTTCCCTTTTATAAGGGAAGAGAGGGGAACCTTAGGAAAAACATAAAATATTATTTTATAATAAAGTCATATTCGGTTTATAATAGATCCAAATTGATTTATTCGAAGCTAAAGTGGGGATGAGTCAAAATCCTCTCAACTAATAGGTTTTAGACAAGTTTAGGATATTATTTTAACCATATCATTTTGATTTAACTCTAAGTTAAATAACGTAACTTTTACTGTGTCTTCTTGTTTTCTGACACTATATGGTTAATAACCTTACTATAACAAGCTAGATGAACCCCAAGTGGTTAATTATTAATATATATAACCTCATTTAAGTCGTTTTCCAATCCTTAGATTTTTAGGAATAGAATAACAATTAATAATATAATATTTGTTTTAAAAACTATTTTATGTCAATTTTGACACTATTTGGTAATATTTTTTTTTGAAAATTATAACAACCTGATTAGTTCAAATAATATTAATTAAATAAATACTAATATGTCATAGTAACCTATAAAATTAGTGTCATTCATAAAAATTCTCAAATTACATTCATTTGGGTATTAATAACATCAATTTTGTTAATATTTCATTAATAAGGTAATTACTACATCATCATTGTTCATAAATAAATTAAATTATTTATTGTCTCAAAATTATAAATAAAATAAAATTATGTATGAATTTTTTTTGTTATTTCTAATAAATATTTTTTTTCTAATTTATCTGATTTATAACACTATATTAAAAATGTTTTAGTTATTAAACATTGATTTTAACTCTTTTACCTCTTCTGTGAATTAAATAATAATAAATGTCCTAATCTAATCGAAGTGGACCTAAATGATAATATTATATTTCTAAGGTTGTTTTGGGTAGAATTATACTTATCCAATATAATTAGAACAATTTTTTGGGAAATAATAATATCATTTTTACCCTTAATTACCCTATTAACTTTTAACCGTGGTAAATAAAAGTAAAAAGTAACTATTCACCCAAAATTATTTTTATCTTATTGAACCACATATTACTCCTTGATATTAACCGTGTATTTCGGATTTTCAAAATTCCACTCACAAAAGTGGTAAAATTACGATTTATGTAAATTTTCAAATTTTCCAAGGAGGTAGGTAAAAGACGGTGAAATGTTCAATAGAATTTTCATATATCTAAAATTATTATAAAATGAAACAAATGAATTACATTGAACATATATTGGTATTATGTATCAATTTTGACCTAAAATAAATTTAGATAAAATAAATAATTATTTAAATAAAAAGTCGGCTTTTAAATAGTAACCCGGTGTTTTCACTATTCATCAAAAATTGAATGTTTTCAGATAAATACCAATAAATCACTCTAGAATAATTTCAATATTCCGAATCCAAAAATGAAGTCCATTTTGAAAAATAATGTTTCAAAAATTGGGTATTACTATTCATAACAGCTAGTTTATATAATAATTTAATAACATATCATTGTTTAGTGAAACTCGGTATTGCGTACAACACATGCTATCGTGGAAGGTTGAGATTGGGTGTAAAGCAAGCCAAAACAGGGTAGTGTGTAGTGAACGATTCATTTGTTGTTGTGTGTAATAGAATCCAACAATATTTTATTTATACATTGAATATATATATATATACACTCAATGTTGCGTAGAATAACTTCTCTCAAGCGAACTTGAAATTTTTTGTAACACGAGCCAAGAATAATGTTGCATATAGGCTATTGCATTTAGAACAGGATAATTTTGGTGTCGCGTACAGCACAAAACATCAATGAAATTGAAAATAATAATTCTCTTAAAATATCGGTTTGTTACATGTCTTTACCATGTATTTTATCTTTGGTTTTTTCTTTTACTGAATTTTTCTTATTTCTTCCCATATCCTCTATTACAGTAATATGATATCCTTTTAGTCATAGAATAAAAAATTTTATCATGATGTTTGTATGATCAGGTTTTTCCTTACTAATCCCCTTTAACATCATTTATTTGTTGATATTCCCAATTATGTGGGTTTTTTGACTACTAGATTAAGGTAATTGGTATTTAATATTAACCTAAATTATATTTTCAATTATTTCAGTATGTAAAATAATTTTGATCATGTTGGAAAATAGTGGGTGTGACCAAAATAATAGATTAAATAATTTTTTTCGTAAAAGAAAGTGCTTGAATTGGATCTCACTAAGTCTTCTAGATTTGAGACAAAGCTTTTTGCCAACTACATGGTGATACATCCCTGGATGTTATAGTGAATTAGTAATTAGTAAAATGGGGTTTCTGATTATTAATGTGAGTTGTGATTTTGGTATATTGTGGTTCAGAAAACGAATTGATATTAATGGAATCATCGCATGTTTTGTTTAAGGTGATTCATTTTGTCACTAGTGAATCTAATAATTGATAATATATATGTTTAATCAGATGACATAAATCAGAAAACTAGTCATATGGATAGAATAATTTTTAAATGTATACATGGCCTTCTTTTGTATATGTTTTCTAATAGAAATCTTGAGGTCTTGGACAACTATCTCATGAGACTTGGAAAGAGTGGTTTTCTAGGCATTTGATAATCAAATACTTGAGATAATATTCACAACTTGGGATGTGCACATGTGATTATGTATGTCACTTCAAATTGAGAATTTACATGGTCTCTAGTATGAGATTTTTACTTCCACCTGGCCTCTTATTGCACCCTGATATTTCATAAGTGAATCAATCATGTGAATATCCATGGGTCCCATTTTATTAATCTTGATCAATGGTAGAGGATAGATTTCCAAATTCATTAGGATCATCCTTTTGAAAAATGCATCTTGAATAAAGAGGACACAAGTTTGGATGGACCAAAATATCAACATAGAACTCAATGGTTTGTAGGTTTATTTTTACGTTTTGTAAAAAAAATTAAATAACACAACTAAATTGTTATATTTCATGAAATTATATCAAAATAGTTTTTTTTACATGTTGGTTTGACCTACTTAGTTATATTCATTCTCTTTTTGGGTTGTTGTTTGTTAACTCATTAGGTCTCATTGATGGATATTTTGTCAAGGGATATGTAAATTATTATTGTTTTTTATATAATGATCAGTTTTATCATGGAGATGAGACTAACATGCGATTCATGACTAAGTTATTTTTAGTTTATTTTATTCAACTTTATCTGTTGTATGTATGAATTCCAATATATCATTTGGTTTCATTTATTTCTAATATTACAAGGTTCATTATTATTTGGTTGATTTGGTACATCAATTAATTTCCTATTATATTTATTATTGTTGTTTTAATTTACAACACTTTATTAATTGTTTATTTACCTGACATTAAAACTCTTTTATAGGGTTTATAGTCTCTAGACTACGTTCTATACACCCCCTCTTCTAGTCATAAGTGTCTAGGTTATGGGATTGTGCACATGAGGTCCAGTAACAAACCTGGTTTGTCCACACGAGAGGGTGTAAAGTTGAGGGATGTTACAAAGAGGTATTACATCATCATAGTTATTATTTTATGTTATTTTATTAATTTTTAAATTATTAAATTAAATTAGGAATATTTTTTGTTTTTTTAATGATCATATTCACGTGATTAGTTAACCAATGTATAAGGGAAAGGTCGACTTCACATTGACGGGATTCTTGTTCATGTTATTCAATTATGACAGTTGATATGACTTCACATTGTGTGATTCAAATGTTGTGTGAAGTTATTACTTCATTTGATTTCCACTTGTGTCCCAGAAGGTCATTTAATGAGTACACATTTATCATGATAGGCACATAGAGAAATATATTTATATAAATTGTTCATGATATGGACATATTTTTTTCTTTTAATATAATTTCCTATATGAACTGTGAAATGAGATTCCAGTTAAACCTGATAATGGATATTAATGAACCATTTTGTTATTCAAAATCCCTTGTTATTAATTTTATAAGGAACTATAGGTTACCGGTTCCCTATTATTATTACTAGTTGAGGTGGATGTTGTAATTTTTCTAATTCACTATTGAGTGTATTTTCATATAGATATATTTCTGTATCATCATCATTTAATTGAGAATGACAAGATTGACAATATGCATAATCCTAACAGAGTTAAACATGATCTTTTGGTGGATCTTCAGAATCATATGTATGATCATATTTTTGATATTTTCCTGAGGGTCATATGATCTATGGATATGGATACTATTTACACTGTACCTTCACTTTATGATCCAATGATTGAGTTTTTCCTATAATATTATTTTATGTTCATTGGTGAGGGAGGTCCCCAAGTAGCTAAGTTCTAGATGAAATCACTATAGATGATCAAAAATAAAATTGAGACACCAATTGGATGGAGGGTGAATATTGATACATACATGGTTCATGGATTCACTAAGCACAAGTTTGACATGTTGTGGTAATATGACATGTAGGATGAGCTAACCAAGTTTGGATTTCAGGTGATTTTCAAGAGATTCATTTATATAAATTCATTTAGTTATGAGAAGGATCACAAGTTCATGCACCAAAAAATGAGTTATTTTCTATCATAGACTACAATGTATTTTTCACCAAACTACATAATTTTCCTTTATACTTAGTAGTTGATGAGGTAATAAGTTTGAGATGTTTATTTGTTGTATTTTTTTAGGGACAATTTTATGAGTGTCTCTTAACATATATACATTCGAGTATGTGAGGAATTCCAATCTCACCATAGATAATGATCTAAGAGAGGCTCCATGTATTGAAAATTTAATATTAGTTGGGTGATCAATTAGTCCTTATTTTAAAACCATTATGTTCTATTATGATAGAAATCACATTGTAATTTGAGGGAAAAGCAATCAAGGGAGTGGAAATCCATATCAAAATAAGGGCATGTTGAATTTCATTTAGTGTTGAATTTAAATACATGATAGAAATTAGATTCCATACCCTTTAGGGGAGTGTCATTCATTTTTTAGGATGGGATATCTTCATAGGTTTCATTGGGCTCATAGTACTAGAGTAGTGGAAAGAGTTCTAGATAGGGACCTGATTTTGAAAACGACACAACATCACCAAAGTAGGCGTGTAGTTGGAGTTAAAATGAATAGTAAAGAAGATTTAGTGGAAACCGTACTCCTGATTAAGATATGAAGTACCACTTTGAGTGACTATCATAGGGGAGTTTGAATGTAGCCTAGTTTACAGGGTCATGCCAGCTGCATAATATGATGAATACTATAGAATATTTCATTATAAAACCTCCTACCATCGAAGATAGGATTCATGTATCGTCTACCCTTGGCTTTGTTATTCGTGATAAAGTATAATACCATTATGTTATATGTCATCTTTATTCAAATAGTTTTTCTGGGTTATGGAATTATTGAATGGAATCTTTACCCTCAAAACACCACTGGTATTGTCATCATAGAATATTAAGAATTTAAATCCATGTTCAACATAAATTTATGGTTACAGTTAATTATTGGAATTGTTTTGGTTAAAATTAAAATCATTTTTTTATTATTGGAATGTATTTATTTGTTCAATTCTTGAATCATATTGACTATTATAAAAGGAGATTTAGTTTTCTATCTCTCTAAGGAGGTACTTTTTTCACTACGGTGAGTGGGATCTTAAAAACATCCATGCAAGAATTATCATTATACTGTGGGTTTTATCAAGGATTATATAGTAGGAACTTATATATATTATGACGGAGTGTATTAGTATACAATATCTCCAATGGTTGTCCATATTCATGTTGTTTTCCCTAAAGAGTTCTATGGAATACCACCAGAGTGGGAGATCGTTTTCATTGTTGAGTTGGTGTTGGGAACACATTTAGATAATATCCCACTATATATAATGGATCCTCTATAGATTCACGAGTTGATAGTTTTGATTTATGTTCTATATGTTAAAGGGATTAATACCACCTAGTATTTCACCATGGATTTCTTGAGTTCATTTAGTCCATGATGGAAGATGGTAGATTATGCACGTGTATGGGCTATCAGATATTGAACTAGATAACAATCATGAACCTGTATCACCTTTAAAAAGAATGATGATATTTTTTATCATATGATAGGTTCAAAAATATTTTAAAATATTGACTAAACTTAGGGTACCATTACTGTAGAGTGATATGATAATACATAATTCAGGTAGCTTTTATAAGTTTGTATGACTTATATATTTTTGTGGTGTTGTCATTCATGATAACTAAAGAAAAAAAATTATTCATTTTCCTTAGGAATCAAATCAACAATCCTTTTTGAGATCAATTTATGATGTTTTTTATGAAAAATTAGTGTAATCGCAATCAGCATATGATCAGTACAAACATCATAATATCATTTAGAGTACCTTGGGAGAGAGTTGTCTATCTTTCAAACAATCCAAATTCCATTTTAGATTGAAAAAGTGAAATTATTCAGTATTGAAATCTATGAGGATAAAGTGTGAGTGGTCCCAAAGAATGATTCATCTATTGTATCTTAAGGGATACCAAATATTGGATTCATGATTCAGAGTTCTATTTTTCTATAATGGTATTATAAACATTTCAACTTATACTTCTCCTATTATCCAACAAAAATAACATGACAGACGAAGAAATTGTTGAATATTGTTTGGTCAGATTCATATGTGATAGTTTTCAGGAGCTAAAGAGTAAGATGAAATTAACACATAACCTCACCTAACCCATTTTGTACATGACATATACCTTGTAATGTGATGCATCTAAAGTTTCACACCGATCAGTTTTGATACAGGAGGATCAAGTGGTTTCTTATGGTGCCATACTATTATGAAGAAATTAGTGGAATTATCCAACTCATGATATAGAGCTATATATGGTGTTACAACCCCTGAGATTCTAGAGATAATGTTTTTTGGGTGAGAGTTTTATAGTGTACAGGGACCAAAAGAGCCTCAGGTATAACATTTCATATCAGAACCTAAATCTTAAGGAAAGGAGGTTGGTCGAGTATATATAGTATCCAAACTTCATGGTTGCTTATAAAATAGTTAATGGAATGTATGTTTCCAATTACTTAATAAAAAATATGAAGACATAAGTATTGTAGGAATATTTCAATGTATACTGTAGGATATCACATTTTACATAAATCTCTCTAGTTGTTTAGGAGTACCAAAGATGAGTAGATCTGACCTAAATAATAATTCCCCCATTCTTTTTGATGGGATAATGATGGGGAATATATCTCATCTATAGGTATTTTATCTAATGGTAATATTTTATTATGGGGATTTACCACTAGGATTTTTGCATTGAAGAATTTATGTTCTTAAATCTATGGAAACGTATGGGGTCCGATGGGATTGCACGAAGAACTGATGAGAGAGTTTCACACTTCTCGATGGGTGGTACATATATGGATGAAAATGATGTATAATGACCCCCATTTCCAAACATTTTCTATAAGGTATATCTTCACCATTGATTATATGGGTGGTCTTTAAATGTGATGGATAGTTCGACTTCGTTTCATTCTATTGAATATCATTTCCAATATATTTCCTCATTTAACTTATCAATTCTAGTTGTGTCTTTAGAATTCAGTGGATCATAGTTACTTATGAGTATATTATATCATCTATAGACTGATAGTGAATATAAAATGATGATTCAGTTCATACAGGATATGTTATGGTCCCTTGTATTAGATTTATATGGTTAATGGGAGTAGGATTTGGAACCTGTGGATCTCACTTATACTAATAGATTATTTTAATCGATCTAGTGAGATCTTTTTTAGGCCTTGTATGGATGGTCATTGTGATCATCTGTCATGACTCGTCCCCTGGGTCTTGTGTCGTGACAACCCCATGCTCTCCTTCCATAGCGTAGGGTATGGCGACTTGCACCAAAAAAGAATTACCCAAAAAGGAATGACATTTACTTTAAATCTACACAAACACATACAACCCGTACTATGAAAAGTGAAACCGAAACTCGGATACCAACAACAAGCATCTCACACGAGGAAACGACCATACAAGTAAAGGTTCAACTAAAAGGAAATAGGGCTAGATTACAAACCCAACTGAAAAGAATAGTATTGTAAATGGAATTTCAATCTCCGAAGGTCATCGGCCAAGGATCATACATGAAGGGTAGGTACAACTCACTGCCGAATGTCTCTGAAGCATACTGCATCTGTAGATCCACCTCAGAGCACCATGTGGCCTTATATCTCTAATATCCCAATCAATGTTTTATGACGTCTGCATAATACTCAATAAATTCAAGTGAATCCTATGGAGTGGTCAGCGTAATAATAATCATTCTGGACCCTGTGACCAACTTAGGCCTCACAGAAATCCACAATGGAAATCTAAAATGAATGAACAAATATTAGAGTCACTAGTGTTCGATCGACACTGGTAAAAAATAATGTATCTATATAAAAACCAATGGTTGGAAACACTGAAAATAAATTACTAAAAACACAATCATCCCCAATGAGCCCTTTAGGTTTTCTAGGTCACCAAGTAATGTTTAGTAGCATATTCATGATATCATTCTAAAAGATGATCCATATATTCTCACAGGTAGCTGAGTCATAGAGTCTCACTGGGTATCCGAGTCACGAAGTCTTGCTAATAGCTGATTCACAATGTCTTAATGGATAGATGAGTCACAATGTCTCACTAATAGTTGTGTCACGGAGTCTCGCTATGTAGCCGACTCATGATGTCTCACTGGGTAGCTGAGTCACAATATCTAGCTGATAGTTGAGTCACAGAGTCCCACTAGGTAGCTGATTAATGAAGCCTCGATGTGTCAAATTCCATGGAATATTACATAGGGTACTTCATGAGGGCCTCTACTGTCATGTGGGTCCCAACACCGTAGATGATGCATTAATCAGACATTAGGTTTGGGAGATATATCACATTTTGTATACAAGGGTCGATTGCATCTGGGCGAAGTCCGAGTTGTTCGGACTATCCCGACCAACCCGACATAGGGTCCCACATGACCTAATCCTACAGGTCTGGACCATTGGGCCATAATGTAACCGGTTGAGGTTGGCCATAGGTCCAATCTACTTGGTCACATGGTGACCCAAAAATTTATTAACCCCAACCCGCATTGGTGGTCCTGTCTCTTTTACTATATTAGGCTACCGAGCCACTCGAAATTATCCTATAAGCCTAGTTCTCCTCGGAAGACAAGCTATAATGTTTATCCATGTTGCTCGGGAACCCTGGTCTGTTGTTTGAGCTCGGCCAGTCTTGTTGGGGAATGTGTGACCGGTCCTCCAGCCGCCCCTTTTTTCGCATGCAGCCCACAAAGAGAGGACCCCACCTCATACATGGAACCAAGTAGGTGATGCATCTAGAAATATGTTATGGCCTCATCAACCATAGTACATTCCAGTTACACAACCTCCTTCAGCACGTTCGGTGAGGCCAGACCACATCATATGCACGTGTCACCGGTTGGTGCAACCTTTAGTCGTCGGTGCAACCACCGTTGGTCAATGGTTGTTTGATTAAAAATTTTCTTGTACCTTTCAGCCTCTCAGGTCTCTTCCATCTTTTCCACTACATTGTATTCACTTTACCTCCATTATGAGGAATTTTCAATGAATAACACACAAGAGGAGGGGATCATGCCTTGTTATTGTCGCCCCACACCTTCCGCATTAAATTTTTCAATATAAGGGGTAGATTGGGGATGATGTTCTGTCAACAATAATTCAATACCACTATAGAAATACAAGAAAAGGATACCCTAATGCATCAAAAAATGATCTACAAGTCAATCTATTCATGGTTTGACTAGTGTCCATTTCGTTAGAAAATGTACAGGGATAATAATATAATCAAACAACCCCTTCCTGGTTTACAGATCCATTGCTAATGATCCATGAAGCTTTGATCCGTTGTTGATCCTCACTCCAATATCATTCACTGCCATTCGTTATCTCTCTAATCCATCCCACCAGTGTTCATTGATAATGTTCATCATCTGAGAGAGAGGAAGAGAGAGGTTACACATTCGTGAGGGAAAATTCCACCAATTGATTTCCCCAGTTTTTTACGAAAATAAAACATGTATCATCATTTCTATTACATTATGACATCGCATCGTTAATCTGTTTCATTTATCAAATACTGTATCTGTGAAGCTTGTACAAAAATGATCCATTATATGTTTTCATTAATGTACCTCTTCATGGCATAACATTTCCTTCATCCACCACTCAGTGGTGAGAAATGAAATGAAATAACATATTATATTTTTTGATTATTTTCCGAAAAGAATAAAAAATAAAATTTCCACCCGACACTTTCTGGTCAATGTTTGGTCTATTCTATGTGAATCACGATGTTCTAAATTTTACGGTGCCCTTAGATTTTCGATCCGAGCACTGGTTTAAAAGTTAGAAATAACCTACTCGCCTCTTTACTTATGTGAACTAAAGAATGTTCAAAATTCTATTCTAGGATCACCGAGCCTCAGCATCATGTGCCTTCAAAGTGTGTGGTCTGGAAATAATTCAATATAATTTAAAACATTACATGGAAGTTTTTGGACCTCGCATTCTCCCATCTTAGGGATTTACCTCCCCAAAATCCAAAATAATTCTAATTAAACATATAGGGGTATTGAGTACGAATCTGAGCCTCCCGCTCCGATGTTATCTTCTATAGGTTCATGTGCTACCTATGAACGTTCACTAGTGGAATAAATCTTCCACAAAAGACTCATTCCTATAAATCCTATATCTCCCCTGGGAACTCTGCAAATTTCACCCCATCGTCAATGTAAATCTATCCCTAGACAATATCATTTGATGGATCATGCATGCACCACCTTAGCTCGGACACATGAAAAAGATCATGCACTTGGTGCATCTGTGGGGGAAGAGCTAGGATCAACGCCACCTCTCCAACTCTACCAGGGATATGGAAAGGTCTAATAAACCTCAGAGATAACATGGCGCCCCATCAAAATCTCTTCAATCCACACTGGGGTGAGACCCGAAGGAAAACATGGTCTCCCTCCTCAAACTCCTAGGGTCACAGCCTCTGGTCCACATAGGATTTATGATTTCTCTGTGTAGTCTTCATAGACTCCTAGATGGTTTTAAACTTCTCAGTGGTAGCCCGAATCAACTCTGGAACCATGAGTGCAGACTCTCCTTGGTCTATCCTATATAGTGGTGATCTGTAGGGTTGCCCGTATAAGGCCTCAAATGGTTCCATCCCAATGGTGGAGTGATAAATTTTGTTATAAAAAACACTAATAGAGTTTGGTGGTCCTCTAAACTGTGACCAAAATCAAATACTCAAGAATAAATCTTTTCTTCTAGGGTCAGCAATGTATGCTCCTTTTGACCTTCTATATGAGGGTGAAAGGTGATGATCAAGCATTGCTGAGACCCAAATGTCTCCTGAAATCCCATCCAAACATGGGATGTAAAACAAGCATCATTATCTGAGATGATCGTCAATGGAACCCCGTGAAGCCACACTGTCTCCTAAACATAGAGGCGAACCATTCCATCTACCACTTCCTACTCCAGGATGGGGTAGGAAGTGGGATGACTTGTTGTGTCGTTAAATGATCACCCAGATAGAATTGTGGCCTCTGGACATGTGTGGTAACCCTGCCCCAAAGTCTATAGAGATACCATCCCACTTCCATTCTAGTACCTCAATTGGATGCTCTAAGCCCGGTGGAACCTGATGCCCAGACTTCACTTTCTATCAAATGAGGCATCATTTAATGAACTCATCCACCGCTTTCTTCATCCATGGACACTAGTACTGACTTTTGAGGTCCGGTTATATCTTCAATAAACCAAGATGTTCTGAAAAATTCGATTTATTGAACTCCCTCAACACCTCCTTCCATAACATCACTGGTACTATGGTGCATCCTCTGAAAAACACGACATGCTCCCCACCAATAAGAAATTTCATAATGCGTTTTTTGATTGGATAACTAAGCATGTTGGGCCTCATAGCCAACATCCAAAATATGTTCCTCCCAAACTCGCTGTAAGTGTGGAGGTGGGATAGTCATCGACTGAAGGTAATATGATCTTCCACTATCCAAGAAGGATATCTGCATCACGACATGATTCTACATCACCCCACTCAACAGTTGTAAACTAGACCTCATGGTGAGTGTGCCTGACACCATGTTCCCCTTCCTAGGAGTGTAGAGTATAACAAATTCATATTTGTAGAGTAAATATATCCATTTCCAATGTCTCAAGTTTAGGTCCTTTTGCGAGAAGATATACATCAGACTCTAGTGGCCAGAGATGCTGGTAAATCATTCACCTATAGAGTTGTTCTGCCACATGATCAAGGAAAAGACAATTATTTCTTACTCTTGGTCATGGATCATGTAGATCAACTCATGCTACCTCAACAATAGTGAGTTTTAGGTAATCATAGCTCACTCTTGAATCAGGACACAACCCATTCATATCCCTGATGCGTCGCAGAAGACAACATACCCAATACCTTCTTCTGGTAGTCTCAATATGGGGGCCCTCATCAGTCTCCACCTCAGCTCCTAGTAACTCTTCAGACACCTCTCCATCCATACAAAGGGGTTTCTTTTAATTTTCAATGCTAAAACGGTGAGTTTAATCTATAAAGGATAGGTATGAACTTCCGTTAGTATCCAATCAACCCTTGTAAACTACGCACTTTAGTCATGCTCATCGGTCTCTCCCAAGCAAGCACTAACTCCATATTCTCTAGATCCACTAAAACTCTATCCTACCCGATAATGTGTCCCATTAAGTGGACCTATAGAATCTAGAACTGCACTTCAAGAGCTTACTGTAATGATATATTTCTTGGAGTGTATCTAGAGCTATCTATAGGTTTTTAGCATGCTCCTCCTTCGACGTCGAGTACACAAATATGTCATCAATGAAGACCACCACAAAATCATCGAGGTAAGGATGGATGATCCTATTCATGAGTCCCAAGAATACTGTTGGGAAATTGGTCATGTTGAAGGCTATCACCAATAACTCATAGTTTCCATACCGTTACATGAATGTTGTCATTGGAATTTCTTCATCGCACGCCTGACGATGATCATGGATTGATCTAATGTCTATCGTTGAGAACCATCTCGCTCCCTTTACCTGATGAAGGAGGTCATTAATCAAAAGCAGTGGATACTTTCTCTTCATGGTCACTAGGTATTGGTTCTATAAGTCCACGTACAGCCTCAATCCCCCATTTTCCATATTGGAAAACCACACTAGGGATACCAATGGTGAAATGTTGGGTCCCATGAAGTAATTATCCCGCAAGTCCTTTACCATTACCCTTAACTCATGAAGCATCACCAGAGCCATTTGATATTACAGTGTGGATATCATTGTCATTCCTAGGTACAGATCGATGTAGATGTTTACCTCCCTCTAAAAAGGTATTCCTAGAACATCCTCATAAAATACATCCTCATGCTTATTCACCACTATTGGAAATATCAAACTCCTCTTGTCCACCACACAAAGGGTGAGGCTCACAAACTAATGAGTGATCAGCTACACCCTCCTTCGAAAAAGGTCAGCCTCTGTTGCAGAAGTTCCCTTCTCACCAGTGAAGGAAAACCTCATCCTGTCCTCATAGACACAACCCACAATGTGCCTAAAATAATCAATATGAGCATTAATTGTGGATAAATAGTACATACCTATGATGATGTCATAAGGCCTTGACGCTGATACTAGGAGATCCTAGCTAAAGAACAAGCCTCCTAGATTAATCTCACACAACCAACACCAGTGTGTTCATCAAACCACCAACCATTAGAGTCTCTAATTTTAAGGATCGAGCAATCAGATCCACCAGAATCTCAGAGCCTCAAACAATGTCTGTTGAAAGGAAAGGGTTACGAGAACCTATGTCTATAAGGACTTCATAAAAAGTTGTTTATACAATGATCATACCTAAAATCATCTTTGGAACACCAATGTCGCAGGACTTCTTCCCTTGAAGAAATCCCCGCCTCGGTACACCTCTCTCTGAACCACCATGTTCCACTCTCCACCTCATCCTTGGAGGTCCCTCGACTGCCTGTAGATAATATGTACGATGATTCGGGATTTCTTGGGCTATGTGCCTCTTCCAGCCACATGTGAAGCACACCCTATTCCTCTACTGGTGTCCACTACCTATGCTGCCTCGCACTACGGATCTAGTATCACAGGGTAGTCCCATTGAGGGTCTGGTCCACATGAACCCCTATCTCATTTGTATGATTCCCACTACTAACGAATCGGCTACCTATCATTCAGTGGTAGCTCTCACAGTTAGTGAAGGTTCAGCCAGGAAGATCTCAACTAGAAGAGCACTCTCCACCACCCCATCCTTCATAGGGATATTGAGAGAGATCATCGATTCTCTGATTTCCTGTTTGAGCCCTTGCAAAAAGGTTCGGACCCTAATGAAAGGGTCCCACACCATATCAAAAGTGTATCATAAGAGGTATGTGAACCATTTAGACTACTTTTCCATGGTCAAGTTTTCTCGTCGTAAGTGTAGCATCCATGTATGCGTACTTAGTCCGAGGTCACAAGGAAGAGATCCTCCCTAAAAGGGGCTCAATTTTTTACTAGGAGAGGGTTTCCTCCTTGTCAGTCTATAGTGACAAGCTACACCATCTACCAACCATGCCTTATTGAAGACTAGGGGATAAAACCACTATTTGGTTTGAAGGTGTCCTCACCAGGTGGAAAACTCATGTCACTGCCTACATCCAATGCTCAACTAGATAAGGATCTATATATCTGAAAACCATCTGATGAATCTACCTATAGAACTCATGTAGTGAACTCATATAGTGTGCATCCTCTACCTAGTAAGTCTGTTAGAAAATACTACTTGATGGGTGGTCGTGCCTCGGGTGCACCACATGGTCATGAAATCTTTCGAACCGGTCCCTGCACCGATGTCTCATCACTCGAATAGCCTTTTTCGTGATCCTGTTTCGGGATCCTCGCTGGCAGTGTACGTGGAGGAATCCCGAGAGAAGTAAGGATGACCACGATTATTTAATTACACCTAGAAAGATAACTCTGACTAAAAGGCATCATGAATAACATTTCAAAAGTACAAGAAACCAGGGTTTTCAGGCACCATGTTGGAAAGAAGAATTCGGGATCCTGGTGTGTGGATACACCGACCTCTGCACCAACACTAGACTCCTCAAATCTGAAAGTCATACATGAAACATTTAACACTGGTTCCCAAATAAATCGATATAATCTCATTCTTTTAGATAGAACTGAACACCTCTAACAACACTCTTTACATGACCATTCCCCTGGGGCCTATGTCATGACTAGCACAAGCCCCCCTTCCATTTTCCAAGGGATAGTGAATATGACCAAAAAGGCATATTCCAAAAAGTGAAGGCATTGAATTTAAATGTGTACACAGACACACAACCCATACAACATAAAGTGATAATAAAACTAGGATACAAACAATAAGCAAGTCACGCATGGAAACAACCACACATGTAAATGTCCAACTAAAAGGAAAAGGGGATAGAACACAAACCAAACTGAAAAGGAAAGTATAATAAAAAGAAGTAGAAGATCTGATGATAATCCTCAGAGGATCCTACCTGAAGAGTAGGAACATATCACTGTCAGATGTCGTTGAAGCGTACTGCATCTATAAATCCACATTCAAGAACCACATGGCCCTGGGTCTCCATGAACCCAGTCAAATCTGTTTGTCTTATGTACAAGACACAATAGGGGTGGGTGGAGACCGTGTAGGGGTGAGCATAACAATGCTCAGTAGGGACCACGAGACCATCTCAGGACTCAAAAAAATCCATAAAAAATCAGAAAAAATATGCAAAAGTATTTGAGTCACTAGAGTCAGGTCAATACAAGTATAACAAATTATGTTGATAGAAAAACAATGAGTTTCAAACACTGAACATCGATTACTAAAAAGGCAGTCTTCCTCGATGAATACAATAGGTTATCTAGGCCACCTATACCTATTTAGTAGATTTGTTAGGAAGTCTATCAAATATATGAGCTATAGAGTCATCCTAGTAGCAGAGTCATAGAGTCTCTCTAGGTAGCCGATTCATGAATTCTTAATGATATATGAGTCATACTATCTTGAAAGGTATCTGAGTCATGACGTCGCATTGATAGATGAGTTGTGGAGTCTTGATGGGTAGTTCAGTCACAACGTCTCACTATATAGTTGATTAAATAAGTCTTACTAATAGCTGAGTGAGAGATTTTTGTTTCTTAGTTTATTCATGAATCCTTACTGGTTCAATATCCATTAAATCATACTTTGAGTATTTCATGGGGAACGCCCCATCACTCGGGTCCAAATGCTATAGATCGTGTGTCAATCAAATGCAAGGTTTAGGAGATACGTCCCTCTTTTTTAAATAGAGGTAGGTTGTGTCTGGTCCTGGTCTGATTGGTTTGAATCATCCCAATAAACCCAACCTAGGGTCCCACATGATCCGATCTTGATCGTCTAGCCCTATATCTTGGCCCATTGGGCCTTAATGGACCCAGCCAAGTTTGGTCGTGCATCTAGTCTTCTTGGTCACCCAGTGACCCAAAATTTATACAGCTCAGTCTGCATAGGTGGAACGGTATACATTCCTAGATCAGGTTACCACATGACCCAACATTTTACCATCAGCCGAATATACTAGCCCGTCTTGGCCGGTCCGATTTAGCACGAACTAGCCTCGTTGGCCCTGTAGGGGTGTGTGCGGCTGGTCAGCCTGTGCCCCCATTGTTTTCTTGCTGCCCATAAACAGTGGGATTCTCCTCCTACTGGGTCATAGGCCGGCACCGCGTCCAGCCTACCATAGTGCCCGATGGGTCACAACAGCTTTCTTGTGGTACATGCTAGGCACGCCGCCTCCACTAGCATGGCTAGGGAGGGATGACCACTTCATCTGCATGGGGTTCCGCCTCAAACCTACAACTACTACTATAGGACGTCACACTTTAGACACCTTCTATGGGCCACCACGTCCACTCTGATAGACTAATTTCAATACCTCTTGTTCCCTCTCGCCTCTCAGGTCACCACCATCTCTTCCACAGCCTTGGATTCGCCTTACCACCATTTTTAAGAACTAGACATGAGAAACACACAAGCAGAGGGGCTCAGGCCCTGTTTATGTCGGCCCACACACTCCACGTTAGAGTTTTAAAATAGAGGGATGATTGGGGATAACATTATATCAATAATAATTTAACCCCACTGAAGAAACTAACGAAATGGTCACCCTCTTGCATTGAAAAAAATAGCGGGTCAACCTATTCGGGGGTTGTCCCACATTCATCATTTAGAAAAAAAAGGGGGAAATAATTAAATAAAAAAACCCATACATGGTTTTAGGATCCATTGCTGATGAGGGATAATTCTTTGATTCATTGTGAATCCTCTCTCTGTTAGCATTTTACACCAATTTTCTTCTCTCGAATCCATCCCACCAGTGTTCTTCAGAAGCGTTCGACATCAGAGAGAGTGGGAGAGAGAGGTTACATATCTGTTAGAGAAAATTCCACCAATTGAGTTCACTGATGTGTTATTAAAAGAAATCACATTGCATAATTTCTATTACACTGCGATGTAACTATTATGATTTCACAAAAACAATCCAGTTTTAGTTTCCATTAATTTATATTGTCGCCACACTATAGAACTATAATCTAACACTCAATAGTGAGAAAAGAAATAAAATAAAATTTTATGTTATTTTAATAATTTCTGAAAAGTCCAAAAACTAACATTTCCATATCACCCTTTATTGGTTAATGTTATGTACATTCTAGGAGAATCTAGGTGTTCTATGTTTAATTGTTCCTTCATATTTTCAATCCAAGCTAAAGTTCAAAATTTATAAAAACTCGCTCACACATTTACTTAAGTGAACATAACAAATGTACAGAATTCTTTTATGGGATCACTGGGCCTCGAAATCATGTGTCTTCAAAGTGTGTTGTTTTGAAATAATTCAATATTATTTACAAAATATTTACATAGACATTCATCTACATTACATCAACCCTTTTTGAGATATTTATTAGTGGGTTTTCACCTGTTTGAAATAACCACATGCATGAGATGTCATAGCATGTTCAATAGATCCAAAAGTGGTTGTATGACTGCATAGAGTAGGCCAAAATTTTACAAAGACCATTAGAGATGGCCTATTACATATGAGGCTTGTAATCATGTATTCCTTTGAGTGACATATTGGTTGTTGAAATTCATATCAAGAAATAGTGAAAGATAGTGCTTTGGATTTTTAGGCCATTTGATAGACTCAAGAGGATAGGTCTAGTGCGTTACTGATTGAACCTTTAATAAGGTTATATTTTCATGTATGATGTATTTCAAATATTTATATTATGGAAATAGGATCTATTGGCTTATATTGTGTCCAAAATTTATGACTTCAAGATTGGATTGGATGCATCATTTTGGGATAATCCAATATAGATTATAGAGAACAATGAAAATTATCATTGGGGAATGATTCTACCTTCAATATGTGTGATGTGGCATCATGGGAATCCTCAAGTAGATAAATAGGATAGTTAATTTGAAATGAAAGCATAGTGGCCATAAATATTTGGTAATACCCCTCGTTTACTATTGGAGCATCATATGAATGAGCTATTATATGGTTGGGATGTTGTAAGAGCTATTTCTTTTTTTCATTATGTATCCTTTTGAGTTTACGGTAAAACATAATTTGGATGGGTTTCATCCTTTAATCCTTGGTGTTCAAGCGTATTTTGGGGTGGGATATCATTTTTCTAAAATTATGTAATTAATTGGGATGTAGATCTATTTGATTTAATGGAGTCTGCGTATAAATGTGTCAATGGATTTAGAGGGATCTATATGGGTATATAATTTCTTAGAGGTGGTTATGGATTCTTATAGAATCTACGTTGTGATATATCTTCTTGACATTATCTCTTAATGAATTTCTTACACAGTAATAACCTACTTTCTGGACACATTCCTTAACTAGTTTAGAGCAAGAAACTTTTACACACCGCAAAACTAGTTCAAATTTTGAAATGTTCAATCTGGGTAACATTAACCCAAGGTGAAATTTCTTATTTCTATATGACTCGTCGAACATTCATGTCATGAATCTAGGATTTACAACATTAATTACTTGGGTTCAATAGATCATTTATATGGTGATGGATAAAAACATTTCAGTCCCCATGCATTATCTTCTCTAAATCCATAGGGTGAAAATACAAAATTTCTAGGTGATTCCTTCTACTTTGCACATCTTGGGTTTTCATTTGATATTTAGAGAGTTTTTATTCATTGGATTTCTTATTCCTTACACAATCCTCTATTATAGTGATTTGGTTTACATTTAGTCCTTAAACTGGGATTTAACATGTTTTTTGAGTGATCTATGTTTTAATTGTTGACAGAATATTCCATTAATTTCTCTATAGGTGTTTCTTATTGTGGGTTTTTCATGATTCTAGATTAGTATTAGTGGTATAAATCATCTCCCTAAAGTATTTTTCCAATAATCTTACCATGACAATTAATTTTTATTATCCCATAATTCCATGCTCACAACATAAGTAATACATTAAATCATTTATTTGTATAAAATAATGTTTTTAGACCACCTATTAGATCCCACATGATACATTAATGTTGATAGTAGGTTAACAGCCACCAATACGGTGATCCAATCCATGATGTTTCAATAAATCATCAATTATGTACTTTGGTTTTTTTAACAATTTGAATTATGATTTCGGAATGTTATGACATGGAAAATCAATAGAGATAAATCGATACCTAGAAAGGTTTGATAACGGTGATTCATCATATTATAGTAGATTTTAAAAACTGGGAATAAATTATGGATTAATATAATGACCTAAATTATCTAACTAGTCCTATGATATGAATGATAAAGAAAGGTATATGCAGATTTCTTATATATTTGTTTTTTATAGGATGCATGAGGGATTGGACCAATTTCTCATGAGACGTGTCACATGTGTTCTATCCTAACATAAAATAATCCACCACCTGAGCAAAGATTCAACCCTTTTGACATGACCAATTGAATACATAAGTGAATATTGCATGGGAATTCACATGGAGTTTAGTATGAGATGGTGACCTTCCACATGGAATGGTATTTCACATTGGAAAGATGTAAGAGACTTTAGCAAGTGAATTCACAAGGATACCAATTGTACTTCTTGAGCCATGGTACATGAAATATATTATAATGGATCATGATCATTCATGTGATAAAGAAATATGTCATATACCTAAAAAAGGATTGAATTACCTTGATTCTAAACCTAGATCTCATTGTTTTTAAGGTTTTTATGTATAGTATGAATTTATTTTAACCCCCATACAATCCCTTTTTTTCATGCGCTTCTTATTAGGCTGGAATATTTGACTTATCTTTGACAACTATCTTTGTTTTACTCTCACTTTATTCGGGGTTTTATAGGGCCCCCAATGTGAATTCAAGAATGCATGGATTTAAAAGGGAAAATGCCTTATTTATTGATGTATGGGTTGGATAATAGAGATAGGGATATCATCGAATCAGGACTGCGTACTTTTGGGTTTATTTTTGACTTATTTTCCTTTTATCTGTAAGAATTTCATCATGTAATTTACTAATATTTTATCCAGATATTATGTGTTTCATTATTATTTGGTTGGTTTGGTTCATCCTTTATATTGTTGTTGTACGTTGTCATATTTTTTATATTTATGTTACTCTATTATATTTTTATCTATGATTTTTTTAATATTTTTACCAAGGGGGGTAGTATCACCACTATGTTATATACACCCCACTGCTCGTCGAAATCCGCTGGTATAAAGGGTGAGACAGTTTTGGTCTATTAACCATTATAATATTTTTATGTGATAGTTTGTGTCTTGGGTGACATTCCAATATTTATAATTGTAGATTTATGTATCCTTTATTATTCACTAATAAAATTACTTATATAGTTTCATTTTCTTCTTAGTAGATACCAAAATTAAGAAAGGTTCATTGATATTCCCCTTTAAGGTATTTAAAGATACTATGATTAATTATTGTCGATCACAGATATATAATTACCAATATAATTATTCAGTAACCTTATTTTTGGAAAAAAATAATTTAGAAAATTATTATTTAAAGTCAAACATGGTAGGTGGTTGGGGAATGAAAAATATGTCAATTCATGGAGGTGGTAGTTTGCACTTATTCATGGATGAAATATCATGTTACCATGGAATTGGTGGGTCATTAAGAAATGAGATAGTTATTATTTAAAATTTATAATCATGTTATAAATATTATATTAGTTTATTAAACATTATTTTTGAAACATCAATTTTATGCAGTGATGAACTATTGAACACACCATTCGTGCAGGTGGTAGTCCACATAATAGAATAAATACGTTTCAATTTTTCTAAATTATTTTTTAGGAAGGTTTAAAATGGATATTAAATTGGTACAAAAAAACAACAGAATAAGATTTATATTATTATAATATGTTCATTGAAAGAGGATATTTGATTTGTGTAAAAGAAGAATATAACTAGATATGTTTGTTAGACAGTACTACCATTCCCTTAAAAAGATTCCACTGAAAAACTCATTAAGGAAAATTAGGTTGTATTTTCATTATGACCAAAAATTCAAGTGTGTGGGGTGGATTTTAAGATAAGACTAAGGAATTATTTTGGATGAGAATTTTTTTTGTAATTGGGAGAGAAATGGGGAGCACGTGAGCTCCTTTTAGAAGTATAGAGAGTGACATTTTTGAAAAATATAATTAATTTACAATAATTTCAGTAAATTATTCATGGACAAAGGCTCTAAAAAAGGATAATAAAGGTGTGGTTAATGAAAATAGGATTAAAATCCATCTATCATCAATTATCATCAATTTTTTTTAAATATTCTAGACATTGAACAATGTTAAAATCATTTACCAATAATTTACCATTATTGTGGTTACTCAACTTCCATTATCGGTAACTAGTTTTAGTGTATGGAAATAACATTTAAAATATATTCGAATTTGAAAATTTTAATTAAAATACTGTAATAATTTTATTATCTAAATTTTATTTGAGTTATATAAATCAATTTTAGTATTAGCACCCATAATATATAATAACCTTTTTATAGAAAATCTTCAATTTCAGCAAAAAAGTTATGTGTGGGATGATATTATGAGTATTTTTTATTATCAATACATAAATTTTTTTATTATAAAAAAATAAATTTTATATGTATTTCAAATAAATAAAATCATTATTTTTTAGAAATACTATTTAATTAAATGAAAGGAAAAAAAATAGTTTTTATTATAATTAAAATATTAATTTCTCGTTATAAGGAATAATACTGAATTTATAAATTAAAGAAATATCTTCAAAATGAATAATTTTATTATTTAAAGAAATTAAATTATTTAATGAATTATTCCACTTTTTTATACAATAAAGGCAATAAAAGTTACTATGTCGTAAAAATTATCATTCCCTTTTTCATATAAAAAGAAAATATATTAGAAAATTCCTCAAAAATAATATAAATAACATTTTCCCATAGATAATCCAAAAATAGATGATTTTTTATTATAATAAATTCAATAACTGATGAAATTTAATTTTTATATACTAAATGTATAATTTGATTTGTTTCGATGAATATAAGTCAATTTATAATGTTTTTAATATTGGAATTTTTATTAAATAAATATTTTTAAACTATAAATTCACATGTAAAATACATATGTTTTATTAGAAAATGTTTTTTTACAATTTAAAATTCTTATATATAAATATAATTTATAAAATTATTGTTATTTATAAAAATAATATTATAAATATTGAACTAAGAACAATCATTCTAGAAACAAGCCAAAAAATTAATATAAAATAATCTTTAAATTATAAATCCAGAAATGTTGTTTATATTTTAAAATAAAATATATTTCAGTACCTATTATTTATTTCAAATAAAATGAGACACTATGTTATTTAAAAGTTACTTTTTTTTAACAACCCCACACCCAACATACACACTTTTTTAAAAACAATGTGCCAACAGTCCATTTCTACTATACGGACTTTCGAATGATTTTTCCTCGGAACCCACATAGTTTGGAAAAAAATCACTAACTATGCACCTATAAAGATAGTACAAGTATATCTTGAATAGTTCTTAAAATTGATTCATGGTTTCTATTATCATTTCACGAATTGTGAACCCATAAAACACCATAAGAACTCCCCAACCATACAGAAAATACATGAAACCAAAAACAAAAATTATACAACTTAAAAATGAATTAAAAAAAAATTACCTAATACTATGGGTATAAATTCTCCATTTCATTAGAATTTTCACCAGTAGAAAGACACATATCTCAATTTCTTTGGAAACGTTTGTGTCACGACCCGTCCTCGGGGCCCGTGCCATGACTACCCCAAGCCCGCCTTCCATAGGCCAGGGGCTGGTGACTAGCACCAAGGCATAAATCTTGGTAAAAGGATGGAATTTCCTTTGTAAAGTAAACAAGCACCACAGAGTAAGAAAGCAGAAAAAGTAAATACTAAGTAAAAACTGGTACAACTGTAAGTGCGGAAAAGGAAAAGGGGCCGGAAATACAAGCCAAACTGTAAAGTACAACTGAAAGGGGAAAACAACAACTTAAAGAAAAATCCGCAGCGTCGAGCCGTCCTCTGGAAGTCCCACCTGAAGGGTGAGTACAGAATGCCTCCCCTGCACCTCAGGTCCAGCTGACCGCTCCGAGTACGTCCCGCCCAGTGTTCCACCTCAAGGTACCATCCTGCTCCGCAAGCCTCCACCACGATCAGCGCTGTCCGTCGTCTGCAACCAACACAATGTAGTGCGGTCATAGCCCGTGCAGGGGTGAGTATAAGCTACTCAGTAGGGACCCCAAGACCCCCGAAGGTCTCCCAGAATCCACAAAGGATAATCCACAAAAGAAAGATACAATCATGAAGTAATATCCGACACTGGTTAGGTATATGCCCATACATATACCTAAGTCATCAATTCTCACTCAGCTCCAACATCCGAGCTCAAGTACAACCTAGTCCACACAGGAAAGAAAAGCGTAAATCCACACAGGATAGCACAACACAATCCAAAATGGAATGCAAAACATGATTTCAGCACACACAGGTATACTTCTTGTATGATGATAGAGATGATCAGGTCTTTCCACTGATTCATCTAAGTCGTCGGACCCACAAAGGATCGATAGGTACTAACCCCCGCAATGAACCACAAAGGATCTTACCCACAAAGGATTGATAGGTAACTAACCCCCGCAATGACCCACAAAGGATATGACCCACACAGGATCGATAAATAACTAACCCCCGCAATGACCCACAAATAATCTGACCCACACAGGATTGATAGGTAACTAACCCCCGCAATGACCCACAAATGATCTGACCCACACAGGATCGATAGGTAACTAACCCCCGCTAAGACCCAAACAGGATCAGACCCACACAAGATCTGTAGGCGTTGGCCCACACAGGACCGCTGAGCGCTGACCCACACAGGATTGGACCCACACAAGATCGGTAGCACTGACCCAGAAGGATTGATGAGTGTTGTAGTCGTCGCCGTCGAATCCACTGAGGATCTCTGTACAGTCGTTGTCGTCACAGTAGCAGTCAAAGCCAGCTCTAGGGTTTCCGCACACAGCAAGCTCGTTCGGGAGGGTCCTCTCCATGAGCCGAGAGGCTGATACATCAACTGGCACATAGTCCAGGTTTGATGTATCCAAAAGTTCTGTATCACCAACAGGAACTCAACGTCGCAGACGGCGCGTCAATCGGACGCCCGGTTTGAGAGTTATTGGAATTTTCGTCCCAGGGGCCCTGCTGGTTTTTAAGGAAAAACCAACCCGACCGTACTCCCCCTGCGTCCAAACCTCGGGCGAAGTATGCCAATGTATCTTTCTCACTTAGAGGAAAATAAAAAAGTTGACGGCATGTCAATCGGACGTCCGAAGCTCAAGATATGAGCGTTTCCGCTCCGAGGGCCCGGTTGGTTTCGTGTACGAACCAACCCGGCTGAACCCAAAGTATTCCAAAACCTTGAGTGTGATATACTGAAACAACAGTCTCAATCCAAGGATCGCATCGCCTCTGACAGTGCGTCGTTCGGAGGCCCGTAGATCATGTTAGGAGGAAAAGACATAAAAGGTCCGGAAACGGGGGGTCTGGGCCCGGACAGACCCGGACCAACACCCCATGGGTCGGCCCGAACCGGGTCGACCAGACCCGTGTCCGAGTCCGACCCGGTTAGGCATGACCCAGCCCGGCCTGGGCGCAACCCGGCCCGGCGGGTCCGCCCGACTCGGCTCCGCCGAGTGGAGGAACCGCGGGGCGGGCTGCCCCCGCAGGATGAGGTGTCGCGGCGCCGCGTGGGGCCACACTTGGTCAGCGGATGCGGCTTTGCTGTGTCCTGTGTGTCGCCTGACCCGCGCGGTCGCGGGTCTGGTCGGCCGCCGCCTCCGGCCGCCGGTGCGGCCGCGGCGGCGGCCCGCGCCGCCGGTGGATTCCGTGGGCCACCGGAGTCGCTTTGGTGGTCCGATTCCACTTCCGTCTATGCCATAGCTCTTTCCAGGTCCCATTCTTCACTGCCATGCCCTCAAATCGCTATTGAGGCCCCATTTGTCATCGTCTTCTATTTTGCGCACCAAGAACGAAAAAGTGTGGTGGGTTCGGACTTGTTCGGTAGTCCGCACACACAGCGTTAGTGGTTTTAAAATATTACACAAAAAATGATTAACAAACATTGTGGGTATAAATCACAAATATTTTTAAGAATCAAACCCCTACCTCGTCGAAGTCGTCGAACGTGCATTCTTCGCGGAATTGATCATCGCGGAAGAAGAGGATCATCGTGTCGCGGAAGGGCATCAAATCGTCACGAAAGGGCGTCGCGTCGTCGCGGAATACGGCGTCGTTTCGACGATCACCGAGGGGTAAAGAAAACACACGGATTTAATTTACACGAATTAAATTCATGTCAAGTACAAATTCCACAAAGTAATTTAAAAGATTTGAAAACTCCTACCTCAAACGGATGTTCGAAGATTTGTCGCGGAAGAAGGAATGTCGCAGAAGAACGTCGTAGGAGGAGAATCGTTGGCGTCACAGAACACGGCGTCGCATCATCGGTCTCTGAGGGTTCAGCGTTCTTCATCGCCTTTCGTCGAAGGCCGACATTTTTCACGTTCTTCGCGTTCTTCATGTGCTTCTCTTTCTTCACGTTCTTCGCGAAGTAGGATAAAAGACTTAAGGTTTCTATCAAATCCTCTCAAAGAACAACACTCAAGAAGAAAAGTGTTGGTCTTATTTAATTACATGCAAAAAAACAGAAATTCTAAGTTAAGTAACGAACCATTAATTTGATGAATTAATGGTACAACTTAACTGCCCAATTTAATAGGGGCATTTAGAATTTAAGAAAATACTTCGGTTGATATTATTTAAAAAGGGTTTTCGTGGGTGCGTTACTTAGGGGAAAAGAAACGGTGGAGCTCGTGCATGCCCCACCTCACAAATATCCTACCAAGAGGGTAGGATATTTTGGGTTCCACCCTATCCTCTTCAACTTAGCTTAAGTAGCTTAATGTGGATTTACGTGTCTTTAAGAGAAATAAAATAAAGTTTGTCGTACCACATTATTTTATTTCATAACTTAAAGCCCAAAAATTAAAAACCACATCCGAGAAAACGCAACTCCGGAAGAGGCGTTTCTAAGCAAAAAAACCAGCGCTGCGATTCCATCGGTGCCCTCAGAATTCAATTCCGAGCACCGGTTCAAAAGTTAGAAAAACCCGCTCGTTTTTTACTGAACGTACCCGAGCCAAACTTTGAAAAATGATTCTGGACACACCGGGCATCGGAATCAGGTGCCGTCAGAAACTGCGTTCTTGTAAAATTTCAAAGCAAATTAAGAAAAAAATTTCCTTGAAATTTACGGGTCTTTACATCACTCCCATCTCAGGGATTTACGTCCCAATAAAGATACATCATAAACTAGGGGAACAAATGTGGGTACTTAGTATACATCTAAGCCTCCCGCTCCCTAGTGCTCTCCTGGAGATTCCCGTGCAGCCATCTGATGCGCACAAGAGGAATCGACCGTCCACGTAGGACCAACTCATGTCGATCCTCGATCTCCACTGGGACCTCCGCAAATGTTGCCTCATCATCAAAGTCTAGCTCCCCATGGTCAATGATATGCGTCGGGTCGGGCATGTATCTCCTGAACTGAGATACGTGGAAGACTTCGTGCACCCAGTGCAACTAAGGTGGGAGAGACAGGCGATAAGCCACTTCGCCGATCCTTCTGAGGACCTGGAATGGTCCGATGAAGCGTGGAGAAAACATTTCGCCTTGTCCAAATCTCCGTAATCGACGTCGAGGTGAGACATGCAAGAAGACATGGTCGCCATCCTCGAACTCTAGTGGTCTTCACCTCCTGTTAGTGTAAGACTTCGGCCATCTCTGAGTTGTCCTCATCCGCTCCTGGATGACCTGGACCTTCTCTATCGTGGCCCGGACCATCTCTGGTCCCACAAGGGCTGACTCCCCAGGGTCTGTCCAGCACAAAGGAGATCTGCAAGGTCTGTCGTACATCGCCTCGTATGGTGCCATCCCGATGGTGGAGTGGTAGTTATTTTTGTACGCAAACTCCACCAAGGGTAAGTGGTCCTCCCAGCTACGACCAATGTCGAGGACACATTCGCGGAGCATGTCCTCGAGAGTCTGAATGGTCCTCTCCGTCTGATCATCCGTCTGAGGGTGAAAGGCAGTGCTCAAACGTAGATACCTCCCGAACGCCTCCTGCAACCCCTTCCAAAGCTGGGAAGTAAAGAGAGAATCTCGATCGGAGACGATAGATGATGGCACACCGTGAAGCTGTACAATCTCCTGAACATAGAGACTCCCCATGCTCTCCACTGAGCCCTGCTCTCTGATGGGTAAGAAGTGGGTCGACTTGGTGAGTCGCTCGACAATCACCCAGATGAAGTCATGACCTCTGGAAGTGCATGGAAGTCTAGTCACGGAGTCCATAGATATCCCATCCCACTTCCACTCCGGGACCACCAAGGGTTGTACCAAGCTTGCTGGTACCTGATGCTCTGCCTTCACCTGCTGGCAGGTGAGGCATCGTGAAACGAACTCTGCCACAACCTTCTTCATGCCCAGCCACCAGTGCTGTCGTCTGAGGTCATGGTACATCTTTGCCACTCCAGGATGTACCGCCAAAGGAGAAGTGTGAAACTCTCTCATCACCTCCTCTCGTAAAGCGACTGGTACCAAGGTACATCCTATGAAAATAATGTCGTGCTCTACTCCAAAGGAGAAACCATCATGTTCTTGTTTTGAGGATATCTGTGCACGCTGCGTCTCACAGTCAGCGTCGCCACGCTGTGCCTCTCTGACCCACTGCAGTAGTGGAGGAGTGACTGTGAGATACTGAAGGAAGGCTGCTCCATCTCTATCCACGAAGGATATCTTCAAAGAGGCTAGCTGCTATGTCGCCTCCTCAAGTGCTGAATGCTTGTCCTCCTGCTGAGAGCATCGACTACCACGTTCCCCTTCATAGGAGTATAGACTATCTCAAAGTCATAGTCCTGGAGGAACTCGAGCCATCGCCGTTGTCACAGGTTCAGGTCCTTCTGTGAGAAGATGTACCTCAGACTCTGGTGGTCAGAAAAGAATGTAAAGTGCTCACCCATCAGATAGTGTCGCCATGTCTTCAGAGCGAAGACCACTGCTACTAACTCCAGGTCAGGGGTAGCGTAGTTCTGATCGTGCGACCTCAAGTGACATGATCCATAAGAGATCACTGCCCTCTCCTGCATCAGGACACATCTGATTCCTGTCCCTGATGCATCGCAGTAGACTACGTACCCTACTCCCTCCTCAGGCAACCTCAAGATGGGTGCGCTGGTCAATCTCTGTCTCAGCTCCTGAAAGCTCTGCTGACATCTGTCTGACCACACAAAGGGATCCCCCTTCTTCGTCTAAGCTGAGAGTGGTGCTAGAACACTGGAGAAGTCTGGAAAAAATATCTGATAGTATCCAGCTAGTCCCAAGAAACTCCGCACCTCCGCCACGCTCCTGGGTGGCTCCCAAGCTAGCACTGCCTTGATCTTCGCGGGATCCACCGCAACTCCCACCTCAGAAATGACGTGTCCCCATAAGTGGACCTCACGTATCCAGAACTGAAACTTCGAGAGCTTTCCATAAAGCGGGTTCTCTCGGAGTGTGTCTAGTATAACCCGTAAGTGGCATACATGCTCCTCCTCAGTCATCGAGTATATCAAAATGTCTTCGATGAAGACCACGACAAATCGATTGAGGTATGGCTGAATGATCCTATTAATGGGGCCCATGAACACTACTGGAGCATTGGTTACACCGAAAGGCATAACCAGGAACTCATTGTGGCCATACCGACACCTGAAGGCTGTCTTCTGCACGTCCTCGTCTCGAACTCTGAGCTGATGATAGCCTGACCTAAGGTCTATCTTCGAGAACCACCGTGATCCCTTGATCTGATCGAAGAGGTCATCAATCCTCGGTAGCAGATACTTGTTCCTCAACATCACCTGGTTCAGGTGATGATAGTCGACACACAGTCGCAAGCTCCCATCCGCCTTCTTGGCGAACAATATCGGGGAATCCCAGAGTGAAACACTGGGTCAGATGAATCCCTTGCCCTGCAAGTCCTCCAACTGTACCCGTAGCTCTCGAAGCTCAGCATGGGCCATCTGATATGCTGGATTGGATATCGGGGCTATCCCGGGGTACAGATCAATATGAAAGTCAACCTCTCTGCGAGGAGGTAGTCCTGGAACATCGTCGGGAAAGACGTCCGCATACTGATCCACCACTGCAGGAAAACTAGGACTCTGCACGTCAGCTGCTCCTAGGATGAGGCTAGCCAACTGATGAGTGATGGGTTGTCCTCTCCTCTGCGAAAGTCCATCTTCTGCTGCGAAGGCTCCCTTCTCGCCGGTGAAGGTGAACCTGCTCCTGTCGGTGCGTACACATCGCACCTTGCGCCTAATACAGTCAATATGTGCATGGACTGTAGATAACCAATCCATTCCCATGATGACATCGTAAGGCCTCAACGCTGCTACAAGAAGATCCCAGCCGAAGCTCTCGCCTCTTAGAGTAAGATCACACATCCTGCACCAGTGCGTAATCATCGAGTCTACTCTCGGAAGAGTCTCTAGCCGTAAGGATCGAGCCAACGACTCTGTCGGAATCTCTTAGCTCCAAACAAGGGCAGTGGCTATGAAAGAGTGACTCGCTCCTGTGTCTATAAGAACTACATAAAGGGTGGAATAGACACATATCATACCTCGAATCATCTCGGGAATGCTGTGGTCGTAGGCCTCCGCTGCCTGGAGTTGTGCCTGTCTCTGCCCACCATCTCCCTGTGGTCGGGGTGGACCTCCTGGTGGTGGTGGTGGTAGAGCCTCAAAGCGTCACCCACCACCTTCTGCTCGGCCATCTCTTCTGCCTCGTCAGCCTCCTCCCTACGGACCACCATGGTCGACCCTCTGCCTCTGCCTAGGTGGCCCCTCAACCATCTGCTTCTCCTCGGCACGATGGGTCGGGCAGTCACGAGCCATGTGACCCTGCCCGCCGCATGTGTAGCACTGCCTGCCTCTCGAAAGACTAGCTCCATGTTGTGTGCCTAGCACTGCTGAGCCAGTGTCCTGAGGCCGTCTACATGAGAGTCTGGTTTGCCGAGTCCCCTGGGTCATCTGTCGACTGCCTGCTGCGGAAGACTCTGCTACGTGCTGCCCCGCGACAGGTCTCCCCGCTGGAGATGTCTCAGCAATAAAGCTCTCGATCAAAAGGGCTCGCTCCAGTACTCCTGCCTGAGTCAGAATGCTGAGGGAGATCAGTGATTCCCTGATCTCGTGTCTCAATCTCTGCTCAAAGGTTAGGGCCCGGAAGAATGGGTCTCGTACCATGTCGGTCGAGTAGCGCGAGAGATCGGTAAATCTCGTCGAGTACTGGGCGACCGTCAAGCTGCCCTGCCGCAACTGAAGAAGCTCCTGGACGAGCACCGCACGGAGGGTGGCTGGGACGAACTCTGAGAGGAAGAGGCTCTCAAAGTTCGTCCAGAGAAGAGATGCCTCATCGTGCACCTCGAGCATCAAGCTCCACCATCGGCCCGCTGCTGCGTGCAGTAGGCTCGCTGCGAGGATCACCATGAGGTCTGTTGGTGTCCTAACTAGCCTGAAAACTCATACAACTGCCTCCAGCCAGTCCTCGGCTTCCTTGGGGTCCGTCTCCCCGTGGAACCTGGGCGGTCGCTGGCGCTGAAACTCATGCAGTGCACTAGGGTGACGTGCATCGTCAGCGGCTGGGGCTGTAAGCATCGGTGGCTAGGCAGGTAGAGGTACCGCCGGTGCCTCAGCTGTCAAAGGGCCCTGTACCGAGGCCTCGTCACTCGGCGGGCTATCATCACGTGAAACTCTCGGAACCCAAGCTGGCTACCGTCGTGGGGCCATCCTGAAGAGGAAACAGGTGCGCCACGGTCAGAACAGTATACCTGGTGAGCTGATACAAAAGTAATCACAAAGAAAACATGAAACACACATGCAATCAATTTCTTCGTGCATTAAGTCAGAAATCAGATGTCAGGGTCCTGGTGTACGGATACGTCGGCCGCCGCACCAACACTGGGCTCCCTGGACTGATAACCACACCCAATAAGCTTAACACTATTGCTTCACATAGAAGAAAGATCAGAGTCTGCGGTAGAACCGAACTCCTCTGATAACAATTTGTCACGACCCATCCTCGGGGCCCGTGTCGTGACTACCCCAAGCCCGCCTTCCATAGGCCAGGGGATGGCGACTAGCACCAAGGCATAAATCACGGTAAAGGGAAGGCATTGCCATTGTAATGTAAACAAGCACCATAGAGTAAGCAAGTGGAAAAAGTAAATACTAAGAAAAAACTGGTACAACAGTAAGTGTGGAAAAGGTAAAGGGGCCGGAAATACAAGCCCAACTGTAAAGTACAACTGAAAGGGGAAAAACTGCAACTGAAAGAAAAATCCGCAGCATCGAGCTGTCTTCTGGAAGTCCCACCTGAAGGGTGAGTACAGAAAGCCTCCACTGCACCTCAGGTCCAACCGACCGCTCCGAGTACGTCCCGCCCAGTGGTCCACCTCCAGGTACTGTCCTGCTCCGCAAGCCTCCACCACAAACAGCGATGTCCATCGTCTGTAACCAACACAGCATAGTGCAGGCATATCCCATGCATGGGTGAGTATATGCTACTCAGTTGGGACCCCAAGACCCCTGATGGTCTCCCAGAATCCACAAAGGATAATCCCCAAAGGAAAGATACAATCCCGAAGTAACATCCGACACTGCTTAGGTATATTCCCATACATATACCTAAGTCATCAATTCTCACTTGGCTCCAACATCCGAGCTCAATTACAACCCAGTCCACACCGGAAAGCAAAATGTAAATCCAAAAAGGATAGCACAACACAATCCACAAAGGAAATCAAAACAGGATTTCAGCTCACACAGGTATACTTCTTGTATGATGATATAGATGACCAGGTATTTTTACTGATTCATCTAAGTCGTCGGACCCACAAAGTATCGATAGGTACTAACCCCTAAAATGACCCACAAAGGTTCGATAGGTAACTAACCCCCGTAATGACCCACAAAGGATCTGACCCACACAGGATCGATAGGTAACTAACCTCCGCAAAGACCCACACAAGATCAGACCCACACAGGATCTGTAGGCGCTGGCCCACACAGGACCGGTGAGCGCTGACCCACACAGGATCAGACCCACAAAGGATCGGTAGCATTGACCCACAAGGATCGCTGAGTGCTGTAGTCGTCGTCGTCGAATCCACTGAGGATCTCTGTACAGTCGTCATCGTCACAGTAACAGTCACAACCAGCTTTAGGGTTCCCACGCACAACAAGCTCATTCGGGAGGGTCCGCCCCACGAGCCGAGAGGCTGATACATCAACTGACACATAGTCCAGAGTTTATGTATCCAAATGTTCTGTATCACCAATAAGAAGTCAACGTCACAGACGGCGGGTCAATTGGACGCCCGGTCTGAGAGTTATTGGCTTTTTCGTCCTAGGGGCCCGGTTGGTTTTTAAGGAAAAACCAACCCAACCGTACTCCACCTGCATCCAAAACTCGGGCGGAGTATTCCAAAGGATCCGTATCACTTATAGGAAAACCACAAAGTTGATGGCACGTCAATCGGAAGTCCGAAACTCAAGATATGAGTGTTTCCTCTCCGAGGGCCCAGTTGGTTTCGTGTACGGACCAACCCGGCTGAATGCAAAGTTTTCCGAAACCTTGAGTGTGATATACTGAAACAACCATCTTGATCCAATGATCACATCACCGCTAACGGCACATCGTTCGGAGTCTCATAGCTCATGTTATGAGAAAAATACCGAAACGGTCTAGAAACGGGGGGTCTGGCCAGGACCGACCCAGCCCAACCCCCCCTGGGTCGGCCCAAACTGGGTAGACCTGACCAGGGTCCGGGTCAGACCCATTTGGGCGCGAACCGGTCTGGACGGGAAGCCCAGCCCGGCCTCGGCGCGAACCGTCCCAGTGGGCCGGCCCGGCTCGGCTCAGTCGTGCGGCCGAGCGGAGGAACTGCGGGGCGCACTGCCCCCGCGGGATGAGGTGTCGCGGCCCCGCGTGGGGCCGTGCTTGTTCAGCGGACGCGGCTTTTCCGTGTCCCGTGTGTCACCGGACCCGCGCCGTCACGGGTCTGGTTGGCGGCCGCCACCGTGGCTTCAGCCGTGGCGGCTACATTCGGCGGCGTGTCGGGGCGCCGCTGCCTCCGGCCGCCGGTGGATTCCACGTGCCACCGGAGTTTCTCCGGTGGTCCGATTCCACTTCTTTCTACATCGTAGCTCCTCCCGAGTCCCATTCTTCACTTTTAGGACCTCAAATCACCATTGTGGCCCCATTGGTCATCGTCCGCCGTTTTGCACACCAAGAACGAAAAAGTGAGGTGGGTTCGGACTTGTTTGTTAGTCTGCACCCACCGCATTAGCGGTTTTAAAATAAATCACAATGATTTTTAAAAATCAAACCCCTACCTCGTCGAATTCTTCGAACGTGCGTTATTCGCGGAATTGATCGTCGTGGAAGAAGAGGATCGTCGCGTCGCGGAAGGGCGTCACGTCGTCGCAGAAGGGCATCGCGTCGTCGCGGAATACAGTGTCGCGTTGACGATCTCCGAGGGGTAATGAAAACACACGGATTTAATTTACATGAATTAAATCAATGTCAAGTACAAATTCCACAAAGGAATTTAAAAGATTCGCAAACTCCTACCTCAAACGGATGTTCGAAGATTTGTCATGGAAGAAAGAACGTCGCAGAAGAACATCGCAGGAGGAGAATCATTGGCGTTGCGGAACACAGCGTTGCGTCGTCGATCTCTGAGGGTTCAGCGTTCTTCGTCGCCTTTCGTCGAAGGCCAGTGTTCATCGCTTTATTCACATTCATTGCGTTCTTTGCGTTCTTCATGAAGGAGGATGAAAGACTTAAGGTTTCTGTCAAATCCTCTGAACGAACAACACTCAAGAAGAAAAGTGTTGGTCTTATTTTATTACATGCCAACAAAAGAAAATTCTAAGTTAATTAACAAACCAATAATTTGATGAATTAATGGTACATCTTAACTGCCCAATTTAATAGGGGCATTTAGAATTTAAGAAAACGTGTCGGTTGACCTTATTTAAAAATGGTTTTCGCGGGTGCGTTACTTAGGGGAAAAGAAATGGTGGGACTCATGTGGGCCCCACCTCACAAATATCCTACGAAGAGGGTAGGATATTTTGGGTTCCACCCTATCCGCTTCAACATAGCTTAAGCAGCTTAAAGTTACTTTAAGTGGCTTTAAGAGAAATAAAATAAAGTTTTTCGTACCACATTATTTTATTTCTTAACTTAACGCCCAAAAATTAAAAACCAACCTGAGAAAACGCAACTCTGAAAGAGGCGTTTCTAAGCAAAAACTGGTGCTGCGATTCCTTCAGTGCCCTCAGAATTCAATTCCGAGCACCGGTTCAAAACATAGAAAAACTCGCTCGTTCGTTCACTGAACGTGTAACAACCTGATATTTATAAGATACATTCATTTTAATTTCATTCATATCTTCTGTTGTACGATACACCAAGATTACCTTGCGCTATACACAACACCGTATTATCTTGTAGTATACGCAACGCTATTCTTGGATTCTGTTACACACAATTTCAAGTTCGTTTTATAATATTCATTCTACGCAACATTGAGTGTGTTTATATATATATATATATATTCAATGTATAAATGAAATATGGTTGGATTCTATTATACGAAACAATGAAGGATTCTTGCACAACACGCAACCCTGACTTGGCTTGCATTACACGCAATCGCGACCTTCCTCGATAGCGTGTGTTGTACGCAATACCAGGTTTTACTAAACAACGATATATTATTATGAACTAGCCGTTATGAGTAGTATTAATTAAAATTTGAATTTTATAACATTATTATTCATCTTATACATTTTCTAGAACGTGTTAAGAGAACAAAATAATTTTTTCAGGTAAAATTAGTATTTTTCAAAAAATGCAGTTTCACCGCCTTTTAATGGCGCACAAACATTAAATCTAGTTTTTGACAAGTTTATAAGTTCAATTTGACAAAATAAAACTCTTATTTAAAATAATGATATAAAAATTTACTTTGGATAAATTTTTCATATTATTCTGATAACTTTCATATTTTAATGAATAGTAAAAACACACTATATTTTAATTAAAAACAAATTTTTTCATCGTAATAAATTATGTGGTTAAATAATAATAATAAATTGTTTAAATGTATAAATAGAATATATTTTTACCATTTAATATAATTTATGTCATTATCCTTGATTTTACATTGAATTCGTAGGTTAAATAAATTCAATCTTTGGCAATGTTTTAACTTTTAAAACATGTTTGCTTAAACAACAGGATTAATTTTAAATTAATTACTACAACTTCTGTGTTTTGAATTTTGAAAAATGGATTCCATATTTGGAATCCGTGTGTCCAAATTATATTAATAGGTTACTTTTATTTTTTTGATATTATGAATAGTAACTAAGGTAATTTTTTTTATTTACTACGGTTAAAGGTAAATAGGGTAATTCAAGGTTAAAAGAATATTATAATAATTCAAAATTTCCTTGACATTTGTCCTAACATTATTGGATGAGTAGTGGCCGACCATGGTCATCCTTTGGTCGATTTTGGGACCCCATGGAGCCACTCATGAAAGACAATGACACATTAGATTAATTAATTTAATGTAAAGACAAAATTGACTTTAACAAAACTCTTTTAGTAATTAATTTTTATAAGGGATTATATAAGTTATATTTTAGACTATAAATATTATTTGGAAATATAAAAAGATTCCCTACATCATGGTATTTTTTTCATAATTTTTAGACATCAAATGAATTTAATTATTTATGACAGAATAATGGTGTAGTGTTTAACTCATTAATAAATGATTAAATTAAATAAGATTAAAATTATTAAAATATCATCCAAAACGTGTCCAATTCCTATTGGATGATTTTATTTTGAATATGAGTCATCTTATCTTCGGCATTAATTTGTTTTGGACCTCTTGAAACTGAAGATAAGTTTATAATAAAATAATGTTTTCACAATTTCCTAAAGATCCCCTCCACTCCGTTATAAAAGGAGACCACTTCTATGCAATTAATCACATCTCTCAAGCCTTTTGGCTCGTCCAAACTCTACCAAACTAAGCTCCCTACATCCCTATACTCCCCATTGAAGCCTTACATTAGGCGGAAGACTCTCCAAGAAGTCCTTTTGGTTCAATCCAAAGGAAGTTACCAAAATTAAAGGTAATAGTTTCTCTTAAGTTGTTTTCTTTTATTCTACTTCTCCAACCCATAAACTCTTATTAATCCTTTAATTTGTAACAAAACCAATATCATATATATACTATTATGTTTTCATGATATGTATTCAAACTACACTTACACACACCTCCATCTAATGGATGAGGAACATAATGTTTCTGTGATGGCAAACTAACGCCTCACGAAACAATGATTGTTCGATTTTCTCCTACCACCTCTAATGGCGGCCATTATGATGAAACTGTATTTATATATAATATATATTATTTTTATGATTTAGTTATTCTTATTTACTACCTAATTATATCAAGCCGTTACAGTTTCCATAGTCGGTAAATATGATAATCTCATTTGAGGAAGTGCGGACTACCACCCCCTCAAAGTGATGTGATTCGTTAATACCATATGTGGGATGTATAAAGGATGTGGTTGATGATATTATATATTATATTATACTGGAATTATAATATACCTCTGTATAATTATGTTTTAATTCCATTAAAATAAGAAATAGAAATGAAAGTAGCGTTCATGCGTACGTACAACTTACCGTCTCCATGAACGGTGTGTTTCATTTCTTACCTCTATATGTTATGTACTATTATAAATTCTTGTATATTATTGATATATAAGGAATTTATTTGATATAAAAATCATGATTTACATTTTTAGGTAAGTAAGTCATGATATAAATAATAATAACATCAAGAACAACAAGTCCAAACACGTACGATAAATAAGATTATTTTACCCAAAACCCTACTTTAACATTAATTTACATAAGAATGGGTAATGTAAAGTCATAAGTGAACCATATATGATATCATAACAATGAATATGATTCTTTAATAAGTCAATGACATTATTTAAATCATTATATAGATGGTTCGGACACTTATGAATAAAATTGGACCTAAGGTAAGGGAAAATATAACAATCTCATTTTTAACTGAGATTGTTTATACTTTGGTATTTACTGTGGTGTATTTTATCATCCACATCCATGCTTCCTCAATATGTAATATTTATATCCTTCTAAAATAGTTTATATCCAATTTTACCCTTCGGAGAGTATTTAGTAAAAGATATGAAAGGAATCTTTTGTCATTTTTCGTACGAGGTACTTTTTGACTTTTCCGACAAAAGTACGAAGAATGTTTTTTTAACTTATACGTCATGAATGGATTTTTAAAACATTATTTCCAAGAAGCTTCCGTTACATGTTTTCATGTTTATTTTTATTCAACTTCTTTTAGTTTATAATTGTACGCCATGTTATGAAAGGAAAAGTGTTTTTGATGCAGAAAGGATATTTTCCTCAAGAATGGAGTTCAAGTGTTTTATCAAAATTATTTTCCATCTAAGATAATAAAGGGTTCTGTTTTTATCCCTATTATTACATTGATTTGATTATGTTATGATGGAATTATATTTTTATGAATTCCTTTATCTTATATGAATTGTTTTATGATGTCATGTTGTTTAAGAATCCCATTTTTATTACATGGGTTATGCAATGATGTATGATTTATGATCTTGTGGCGCACATAAGAATGGTATCATTATGAGATGGGTGGGACCTATATCTCCCTCCAATGCATTGGGTAAATATTTTATATCTCATGAGATAGACATGGCTGGAATGGTAGGTCATACTGGTTCAGTGAAACAGGGCTGAAATGAGGAATGAACTCGATTCAGAAAAGGACTTTGTCCACTAAGATAGTCTGGACAATGAGTATTGACTAAAAAGAAATGATTCTCTATTATTATGTGTGTATGCCACCAAGTTTCATGTTTTATGTTATGATTATTTGGATTCCATTTCACTACTATTATTTATCCCATGTTATGAAATTATGCTCTCTTTTGCAGGTTAAGATTTCCAAAAGTTATGTTCTTATGAATATGATGTGATTGATATTTATTTTGTTTACCCTTACTGATCATTTGAGCTCATCCTTTTGTATTTTCTTTTTCCCCATGATATAAAGAAAGGTTTTAGGTAAAAAAAGGGAAGATCTTTAAGGGAGATGTTGATGATCTTTCACCACGATTAGAAGATTATGTTCCAAGTTTCCAAAGACACTAAACTATTACGGAACTTGTTTGTCTATTTTTGTAATGTATTAAGTATTCCGCAAAAGTAATGTAATGTTCATGTACGTTAGGATTCAGGTCTCTACAGTTGGTATCAGAGGAAAGGTTTAGTCAGCCTTTGGAAACAAGGATGTGAGAACTTTAGTGAGATCCCTAGAGATATTTCTAAGGTATGTCTAGGGATGTACCTAATGTTAAGTATAAGTATAGGTTGTAGTACTAGAATTACGGTAACCTAAGATGTTAGATATTGAGGGTACTCCCCCATTACTAGGTTGTTTTCTCTAGCATGATTTTTCCTTTCACAGAATTCTTTTTGTGTTTTAGTTAATGGAGGGAACCAGAAGGAATTCTGTTAACATTGAATCCAATGGACAAATTGGTGACTATGAGCAACAAAATTCTGTAATGCCTAGAGAGAAAGATATTGTGATTATGTTGAATCATTCATCGCGATATATGATTAACAAGGTGAAATTTAGTGGTATGCCTAATTCATCAAATAATAGGAAGATCGACTATTATGCATGTTCGCATGTTGAGGAGCATAAAGAAAGGAAGATTGAGATTTCTAAAGAAGGGAAGAAGCACCTTGAGGAATACCTCAAATGGAGGGACCAATGTTATCTGTGTGGAGAAAAGGGTTATATAGTGACAGACTGTTATGGAGATCAATGTATTATTTGTGGAGAACATGGGAATTACCCAACTCAATGCCCTGACCTAAAAAGTTACTTCTAAATCAAGGAAGGACTTATTCCAGGACAATCATTGAAGAGGATGGATTGAATTTTTTATGTATTGGTATTCAATAATAATGTTGTTGAGGTACTTTTATTGTGTATTGTAATAATTTTGTATTAGTCTATAGTGGTTTTCAATAATTTTAAGGTACCGGTAACCAAGAAAAGTGATTCAAATATTTTGGAAAGCAGATGATATGAGCATAATGAAGGGATAAGGAGAAAATGAAATGTTTGACAGTATTCATGAGCTCATGATTGATATAAGGACTAAGTGATATCATGCTTTGAGTATATAGAATTTTTAGGATTTTGGTATGTGGAAAGTGTTAACTTTTAAATACATTAATATTTTCACTAAGGTTCAATGGGTATTCATTCTTCAAGAGAATAAATGATTAAGGTATTAAAATATATATATCTTATGATATATGTGGGATAAATGATGGCATTCATGTGATTGTTATGTGACATTTCAATAATCATTTTCCTTATACTATGAGCTTGGACCAAAGTATTTTAGATAATCCTAAAGAATGGAATGGATTATGTTGGACATAAGTTAGTATTGTTTAAGGATAGAAATTTTTTTCGATATTATAGATGGGATGTTATAGTAATGTAGTTTTAGAAAAAGGACAACCTGCAGGATGGGCGACAACCCATCGCATTGGACAAGGTTGTGGGAATCAAACCAACAGCCGAAGTGCGACTGGCCTTTATCTCCTACAACTGGCCTACAGGAAGTCCCCGTTTAGTAGAAACTAGTTTTATTATATTAAGCAGTATGATATATGAATTATAAGTCCATTTTGGGAACCATATTTGATTAATCTCACTATAGATGGACTTATGTATTTTTTTGATAACTTTTCTAACCTTTTGTTTTAGACTGATGGAATGACCCATCATTCTATCACATGATCTGCTAAAACATCACGAATGACATATTCAACTTCATTTCATTAAGAGATGAAGTGGAAATTGTCCAAAGAACGACCAATGGTGAGACTATACCAAAATCATGAAAGTATTTCTTCCAATTCCAATTTCATCATCTTTAGAGAAATAATCTTGAGAACCAAAAATGTTGTCCTAGTGACTTTATATCCATTGAGTCAGATGGTACCTTAGATCATCACAAATTTATGGCTTTGGGATTGTTGGCTTTTTCCTAGCCATGTTCTCTACGACTCTCTATTAGAACATGATGGTTATATTTCTCTTCCATATCCATATTTTCACCAATGTTATCCTATATTGAAACCCAGTGATGAGTTAATTTGGGGAACCGTTATATTTCATACTTTAGTTTTTAAAGTTTAGTTTTGGTATTTCTTTTTACGATGTTGGTTTCTATGAATAGTAAATGATTTATAACCCCGACGAATTTCTAGGGAGAAATTCATTTTAAGGGGGGTATAATGTAACAACCCGGGATTTATAAGATACATTCTTGTTAATTTCATTCATATATTCTGTTGTATGATACAACAAGATTACCTTGAACTATACGCAACACCGTATTAGCTTGCAGTATACGCAACACTATTCTTGGATCGTGTTACACACAGTTTCAAGTTCATTTTATAATAGTAATTCTATGCAACATTGAGTGTGTTTATATATATATATATATATATATATATTCAATGTATAAATGAAATATGGTTGGATTCTGTTATACGAAACAATGAAGGATTCTTGCACAACACACAACCCTGACTTGGCTTGCATTACACGCAATCACGACCTTCCTCGATAGCATGTGTTGTACGCAATACCGGGTTTTACTAAACAACGAGATATTATTATAATATTATTACTAACTAGCCATTATGAATAGTATTAACTAAAATTTGAATTTTATAACATTATTATTCATCTTATACATTTTCTAGAACATGTTAAGCGAACAAAATAATTTTTTCGGGTAAAATAAGTATTTTTAAAAAAATGCAGTTTTACCACCTTTTAATGGCGCACCCACATTAAATATAGTTTTTGACAAGTTTATAAGTTCAATTTTACAAAATAATATTCTTCTTTAGAATCAAGATATAAAAATTTAATTTGGATAAATTTTTCATATTATTCTGATAACTTTCATATTTTAATGAATAGTAAAAACACGCTATATTTTAATTAAAAACAACTTTTTCATCTTAATAAATTATGTGGTTAAATAATAATATTTAATGGTTTAAAATTATAAATAGAATATATTTTTACCATTTAATATAATTTATGTCATTAGCCGTGATTTTACATTGAATTCGTAGGTTAAATAAATTCAATCTTTGGCAGTGTTTTAACTTTTAAAACCTATTTGCTTAAACAACGGGATTAATTTTAAATTAATTACTGCAACTTCTGTGTTTTGAATTTTGAAAAATGGATTACGTATTTGTAATAAGTGGGTTCAAATTATGTTAATATGTTACTTTTATTTTTTTTGATATTACGAATAGTAACTATGGTATTTTTTTTACTACGGTTAAAGGTAAATAGGGTAATTCAAGGTTAAATGAAAATTATAATAATTCAAAATTACCTTGACACTTGTCCTAACCTTATTGGATGAGTAGTGGACGATCATGGGCATCCTTGGGTTGATTTTGGGACCCCATGGAGTGACTTATGAAAGACAATGACACATTAGATTAATTAATTTAATGTAAAGACAAAATTGACTTTAACAAAACTCTTTTAGTAATTAATTTTTATAAGGGGTTATATAAGTTATATTTTCCACTATAAATATTATTTGGAAGTCTAAAAATATTCCCTACATCATGGTATTTGTTTCATAATTTTTATACATAAAATGAATTAAATTATTTATGACACAATAATGATGTAGTGTTTAACTCATTAATAAATGATCTAAATAAATAAGATTAAAATGATTAAAATATCATCCAAAACCTGTCCAAAACCTATTGGATGATTTTATTTATAATATGAGTCATCTTATATTCGGCATTAATTTGTTTTGGACCTCTGGAATCCTAAGATAAGTTTATAATAAAATAATGTTTTCACGCTTTCCAAAAGAGCCCCTCCACTCCCTTATAAAAGGAGACCACTTCTTTGCAATTCATCACACATCTCAAGACTTTTGGCTCGTCCAAACTCTGCCCAAATAAACTCCGTACATCCTTATACTCCCCCTTGAAGCCTTAAATTAGGCATAAGACTCTCCAAGAAGACTTTTTGGTTCATACCAAAGGAAGTTACCAAAATTAAAGGGAACAGTTTCTCTTAAGATGTTTTCATTTATTCTACTTCTCCAACCCCTAAACTCTTTTTAATCATTTATTTTGTAACCACACCAATATCCTAAATATACTAAGATGTTTTTATGATAAGTATTCAAACTAAACTTACACACACCTCCATCTAATGGATGAAGAACATAATGTTTCTGTGATGGAAAAATAACGCCTCACGGAACGATGATTGTTCGATTTTCTCCTACCACCTCTCATGGTGGCCATTATGATGACACTGTATTTATATATAATATATATTATGTTTAAGATTTAATTATTATCATTTACTACCTAATTATATCAAGCCTTTACAGTTTCCATAGTCGGTAAATACGATAATCTCACTTGAGGAAGTGCGGACTACCGCCCCATCAAAGTGTTGTGATTCGTTAATACCTTATGTGGGATGTATAAAGGATGTGGTTAATGATATTATATATGATATTATACTGGAATTATAATATAACTATGTATCATTATCTTTTAATTCCATTAAAATATGAAATAGAAATGAAAGTAGCGTTCATGCGTACGTACGACTTACCGTCTCCATGAACGGTGCGTTTCATTTCTTACCTCCATATGTTATGTACTATTATAAATTCTTGTATATTCTGGATATATAATGAATGTATTTGATATATAAATCATGATTTAAATTTTTTAGGTATGTAAATCATGATATAATTAATAATCACATCAAGAACAACAAGTCCAAACACGTACGATAAATAAGATTATTTTACCCAAAACCCTACTTTAACATTAATTTTCATAAAAATGGGTAATATAAAGTCATAAGTGGACCATATATGATATCATAAAAATGAATATTATTCTTTAATAATTCAATGAAATTATTTAAATCAGTATACAGGAGGTTCGGACACTTACGAAGCAAATTGGCCCTAAGGTAAGGGAAAATATCATAATCTCATTTTTATCCAAGATTGTTTAAACATTGGTATTTAGTGTGGTGTATTTTATCATCCACATCCATGTTTCCTCAATATGTAATATTTATATCTTTCTACAATATTTTATATCGAATTTTACCCTTCGGATAGTTTTTAGTAAAAGATATGAAAGGAATCTTTTGTCGTTTTTCGTACGAGGTACTTTTTGACTTTTCCGAAAAAAGTACGAAGAATGTTTTTTTATCTTATACAACATGAATGGATTTTTTATACATTATTTACAAGAAGCTTACTTTACATGTTATCAAGTTTATTTCTAATCAACTTCTTTAATTTTATAATTTTACGACATGTTAAGAAAGGAAAAGTGTTTTTGAAGCAGAAAGGAAATTTTCCTTAAGAATGGAGTTCAAGTGGTTTATCAAAAAAAATTTCCATCTAAGATAATAAAGGGTTCTATTTTTATCCATATTATTAAATTTATTTGATTATTTTATGATCTAATTATATTTTTATTAATTCCTTTTTCTTATATGAATTGTTTTATGATGTCATATTGTTTAAGAATCCCATTTTTATTACATGGGTTATGCAATGATGTATGATTTATGATCCTGTGGAACAGATAAGAATGGTATCATTATGAGATGGGTGGGACCTATATCTCCATCCAATTCATTGGGTAAAGATTTTATATCTCATGAGATAGACATGGCTGGAACGATAGGTTATACCGATTCAGTGAAACAGGACTGAAATGAGGAATGAACTCGATTCAGAAATGGACTTTGTCCACTAAGATAGTCTTGGAAATGAGTCTTGACTAACAAGAAATGATTATCTATGATTATGTGTGTATTCCACCAAGTTTTATGTTTTATGTTATGATTATTTGGATTCCATTTCACTATTATGATTTATCCCATGTTAATAAATTATGCTCTCTTTTACAGGTTAAGATTTCCAAAAGTTATGTTCTTATGAATATGATGTGATTGATATTTCTTTTGTTTACCCTTACTGAGCATTTGAGATCACCCTTTTGTGTTTTCTTTTCCCCAGGATATAAAGAAAGGTTTTAGGTAAAAAAATGGAAGATCTTTAAGGGTGATGTTGAAGATCTTTCACAAAGATTAGAAGATTACGTTCCATGTTTCCAAAAACACTAAACTATTATGGTCCTTGTGTGTCTATTTCTGTTATGTATTAAGTATTCCGCAAAAGTAATGTAATGTTCATGTACGTCAGGCTTCGGGTCTCTACAGAACGTACCCGAGACAAACTTCGAAAAATGATTCTGGGCACACCGGGCCTCGGAATTAAGTGACATTAGAAACTGCGTTCTTATAAAATTTCAAAGAAAATTAAGAAAAAAAATTTCCTTTAAATTTATGGGTCTTTACAGTTTGGGAAATTTATCCCGCATAGTAAACCCTTGTTCTTATTCTTCTTCTTAAATCAACAATGTTTATATAATAATCACAATAAATATAATAATCTTATTTTATAACTTCTATTATCTATCCACAATCTACATCAACACATGAAAAAATGTATCATTCGGTGTAAGATTAATGTGGGAACATGGAGTCCAAATATTAAGATCAGGTTTGTAATTCATAAATTATGATACCAAAAAAATTACTGTGCATAATGTAAAATCATGGAGGAAAATCAATCTAATAATCTATATCACCAATCTCTTCAAGTATTTCAAATGATTCATTGTACCAAGAATCAGATTTTATTTTCTTACCAAAATATCGATGTACAATACATTGAGAGACTTTTATGAATACATGATCGCCTGAATCAACTTATAATGGTCGACCATGTGAATCCAAATTATATTTTTATTCAATAAATTTCATATTTACATTTTTAACTTATCACCTATTTTTTCTCACTTTTCTCTTGAAAAACACTTGGTCCCACCAACAAAGATTATTTGTCCTATACTCAATAATGTGGATATTGAAAATCACATTTATTCAATGAATTAAAAGGATATATATGTATCATGGTGAGATAAATATAATTTTATGATAACTACACTAATGGTATGTGATCCTTTCATGAGCATTTTTAATCATTCATATATTCTCTGACCATGTGTTCTAATGATTGAATCGTCCATTATGATTTTCAATCCATTTGTGCATGAGAATACATGATCATGGTTAATAGGGTATAAAAAGCATATTGTAAAGACCCCCAATACTGGAGGTAAAATGTGGATCTCAATAAAATAAGAATGAAATAGGTATTCCAGATAATTTTATATATCTGAAATATAGGGTCTTCCTAGTCTTCCGCCATATTGAATTAATGAATTGGGATGAAGTGATCTAGCATTGTGACCTAATCCCTAATCACCCATATGGAATCATCATTCTTAATTTTATAGGAAATTTTTTAATAAAATACATAGTTATGTGATATTATATCTAAATAGGGATATGTAAATATCACAACAAAAAAACAGATAAATGGTACCAAGACATTGTTTTTTGAAAAGAAAGGAATCATCAGACATACTTTCCCACATTACATTATATGATATCCCATTATAAATAAGTTAGGAATACCTTATGAATATTGTAAATTTGAGGATCAATATCTCTTCTAAGTTTTTGATTTTAGGGAATGAGGTATTCTGGAAAAGGTATCATAAAAACCATATAATCATGAAAAACAAACACAAAATTTATCATGTTGTTTTCACTCATCCATGGTCTCCCCAACACTATGTTTTTATGAAATGGTTAGTACATCAAGATCAAAACATTGAGAATCAATGACTTGTTTAACCAAGTACAAAATTTGGGTCACTTGATAATATGTAAATGAATTCCCCTTTACAAGTTTATATAAAAATTCAATTTCAATTATTTATAGGTATTCCATATAACGCCTCTGTCAGAAGATTGATTATCATTGTGAAATGATGCATTTCAATATTCTATGGTCTGCATGCATAGTGAATTTACCACTAAAGAGATGATAAATAGATTTTTTTAATCATGAACTTCTACAGTGAATTTAAATTCAAGTGTTGGATAATTCAAATAAGGAATATTAAACTGTTATCTTCAATAAGAAACAATATGATCTCCATACTGGAGAACACAATTGAGTCTGGATCGAAATGTTTAAAAATAAAACACATTTTTTACCACCTTCTGAAAAACAATTCGATTGATGTTATCCTTGATTTAATCTCAAAAAATAATTATTTAAAATCATTAATCCAATAGAAATGTGTACAATTTCATGTGCGTACTTTCATCCATGTTGTGAATCGTAATAAGTCTTGACCAAGGAAACAATAGTAACCTGACAATCCGAGAAAGCTACATATCTCAATTTTGATCATCAATACTATAAAGAATAAGTTTTTTATACTTTATGGATATATTCAATTAGAAATTACATCAATAAAGAATCATAATTCTTGTATCTATAAATGATTCTCAAATAAATTTTCATATAATTTTTCTACATGAAAAATACACTAGAAAATATCTAATTGTTTTATACATTCTATATGAGTAGAAAAACACAATATAATTTCTTCCAAAAATACAATTACAAAGGATTCATGGTATCACTAGAATATATGATTTGTTAATGTCATGAAAACTATTGGTTCATTTTTTAGATAGAAGGGAATGAAAATATATTCATAATTTCCATAATGACTCATGAAATCTATCTTTGATATGTACTCTTTAATAACAAGGTGTTAGTGAAAACCAGAGTATATATAAATATTATAGAGTCATTGGGATACCATTAAAATTTCAAAAAAGTAATTAATAAATTGTAGTGGTTATTAAATTTTTATTGTATCATCATTTAGTTTATGCTAATCTATAGGGTCATAACAAAAAATTTACCTTCTTGAAAAAAATAACTGGAACAAACGATTGTGGTGTACTCTATGTTGCAAACCCTTTATATTCTATTTAGTCAAATTGTCTCCTCAAAACCTTCAATTTAATTTGTACCATTATATATGATGGATGTGAAAATGTATTTTCATTGAATGGATATCAGTCAAATATTCCAGTTCATGTTCAATTGGAATACATGTTAATGTTTCATGTAAGAAGTCTCGATATCGATCCAATGTGATGGAAAAATTTCTTACCTCTATTATATGATTAGTCCTTAAATTGACCACCTATAATAACTAGTAAAAAGTTCCAAATTTTTTTAATGATATATCTTCTACATCATTGACAAATCTATCTCGTTAAAGAAGATTTAATATCCCATAAAGTGTTGGTCACATAACTCATCACACATAAAATTGAAAATGAAATTAGAAGTGAAATAACTAATTCATTACCATTATCAATTCATGTACACTATTGTCTAGAAAATTAAATCATACGGGACCGAAAATATTTTTATAGAATAAGATGTACACTTAAATCATTTTCACTCAAGCTATCTAAGATTTGTCTAGATACTCATTGGGTGTGTAATAATGTCAATATGAAACCCCATTTGATCAAAAAAAAATTAAGTAATAAATATTCGCATGAATCAGTATCAAATTGAAATTTCATAAATGTTATGTTAGTCAGAATAGTACATCATATAATCGAAGGACCTAAATGGGATTTTATGATCACTAGTTTGACACAATAATACTATAAACCATTTCCCCCATTATCATCAATTTAATGTTCTTATATCATTACATGTGGAGTCATGGGTTCCAAAAATGACCTTATTTTCCTCAGTTTTACCGATTATAATTTTTCAAGGGTGACATTCCCATTAATGTATAAGTTTTATAAGAGACATGATATGTTTCCCAACACTAAATTTAGTGTTATATGATAGTAATGATGGAGATTTACCATCTTATTACTATATTGAAAATTTCTAGGTTGTGTCATAAAATATATATTTATATGACAAAGTTAACCACATTGGAAAAATATTGGTATAATTTTTAGTTATGGAAGAAAGTTAATTGAATTTGTGTTCTGATTCTAATATGTCGAATAACCATGGTTGTATGTTTCCAACTTCTTCTTGTTCCCAAAATTAGAGATCCCACCTAAAATCATGAAGGAAAATGTAATTAAAACAAGATGATTTCAATTAATATCCCAATTCACCACTATTTATCTATTAAACATCATTTTATAGTCAATAATACATATGGAATCTATTTTAGAAAAAATATCTAATCGTATTTCTTCCACCAAGATGCAATCCTTAAACGATGTACACATAATACCATCTAGCAAAAAAAGAGCTATGTTCCTAAACATAGTTTCATACTATTCCATGGATTTATTCACTTTATTTAGCCAAAAAATTATTCATCATGGATATATTAAATGTCTGAGGGTTTAATTTTATGGAATAGTTCTTAAAAATCCATTAATGTAATACCTTTTATGGCATTATCATATAAATCTAAATACATCCTCCAGCATGTAAGATAGACTATAATATATACCAATATAATAAATTTTATTTCAATCTATGTTCCAATGAAATAAAAAATACAATTCCTTTAACAAAGCCACAGAGTTTCCATTTCAGTTTCTAAATCTCTGTGAAATATTAGTGGATTCTATTTTAAAAACTAAACAAAACGATTATAATGACGAGGTTTTCCATTTTGATTTCCCTTGCTAATAAATTTATAAACATGAATAATGCTCTAAATTGGCTATTAGTTCACCTATGACTCAAGTGAAACCATGTTTTTCAAATCCACTTTATGTGAGTTTCATTGATGTTTAACCTACTTTATTTAACAAGAAACAAGTTAAAACAACCAATAAGAGTCACTTACAGTAAATTAGGGAATTTTAATAATCCAAATCATCCTAGTAAATAGTCATATAACCCATTTAATAGAATTATAAAACCAAACATGACCAATTTAATTATATTTGGTATTCTTTTTATAAATTCATGATATGATATACTCATCGATTAAACCAACATTAATGAGATAAGAATATAACTAGGAGTATATTAGAACAATATTTTACAACAAACATATTTGTAATGAATTTTCATTATAAATTGGATATCTATGTCTTTTTATGCTATATATTACATGTTCTAACACCCCTATAACCATGTTTTGATAACAAGATTATGGGCCATCAAAGACTAATAGCATTTGTAATATCCATGTCTAACCAATTGTTATAGGATAGATCAATGTTACCACTAACCTTAGATGAATTCAATGAGGTACCAAAGTCTTGAAATAAATTCCATGGTTATATATGAACATTGGGAGGATTATTTTCCCTTTTTTAAAATTAAAAAATGTAATAAAAAATAATATAATGAATATATAAAGAAACATTATATGATGCATAACATGAAGACTATTTTACAGGAGGGAAAATATAAAACGAACATATAAGTAAAAATGCAAACAAGATGCATAAAAAACAAAACAATAATATAAATCATGACCATATGACACAAAAGTGGATCCATACCAATATTCACCAATATTAGAAATATGATCCAACCGTAAATGAATTTCCCATGTTAATAGGGTACATCACTAGAGAAGTACCACTCTATTTCCTTCATTATATCCCATTAAACAATATCTACAAATACACCATTGTTCCTATGGAGGGGGTGATTCTAAGACTCCCTAGGAAATCCCCAAATACTTTCCTACATAATACAGTAGGACAAGAAAATTTTAGCATGTTTAATATAAAATATTCAAGATTTAGATAAACATTTTTAGACATATCCATAAATACCTTCTACTTATAAAAACATTGATAACATCTCATTACCATTTCCCACCACTTGGAATATCAATAAAATTTTAGAATACACAAATATAAATTCATTGGACAAATATATACTCATTAGTAGTGAGTGAACATGTCAATAAGACAACACTTGTTAACCAAATTCAATGATGTTACTTCATGACTCTGCTTAGTCCCCCATTGATGACAGGACTTAATAAGCATTCTAGATCTCAAAAAACATACACTAACCCAATTATTCCTTTTTCCATAAAAATTTATTTGACACAAAAAAATCCTTAATTTTTTGAATCATTTCTTCAAATATTTTTATTTTATTAAAAGTAAACCTTAATTTTAGAACATTTAAACAAGGACTTTTCCAAAATCCATATAAATTTACATATTCCCAAACAAAAAAACCAAAATAATTTCCTTCAATAAATAGTCTTAAATTTATTTTTAAAATAAAATTAGTACTGAAAAATTAATATAAAACTTCAATTCTACAATAAGTGAATAATATTGAGAAACCACCTACCCCTCAATGGGTGATAATATGAAAGAGAGACATAAGAAACTCTATATCAGGGCTCGATTCATCTATATGTAAATAGTTCTAATAATATATCATTAGAAGGCATCAAAAAACATAGATATATACACAATAGAAAATATCTATCATTTTTAGTGATTGTGGTTTATATTGATTAATTAAAAATATAGTGAATAAAGACATAACACTATTTTTATAGATCCAACACACATTGGTTCATCGAAACATTATTCTATATAAAAAAATACTCAATGTATTTATAAGGGATGAGAGTACTTTGAGATTTCAAGACAGTATTAGAATAATGAGCCTTTCATATACCAAGACTATGTAAAAATCTAATTTAGGATTCATTAACATCAAATCACACTATTAGGCTGAATATTTTTTGAATATTTGCATCAATAGAGTGGATGGTACTTTCTCCAAACAACACCCCTCACATTATTTTAACATGATTCAGAAAACAATGAGACAACCTTACATATTCCTTCTACATCCACTTACATGGATTGTACTGGGAATCCGAAAAGTTTTCCCAAACTATGTTCCAATTGTGGGCAATTCGAGTGGCTCTCAGAATCTTCATCATTTTTTCTATGAAAATATTCATGGTTTTTTCCTACCATTATCAATCCTTGAAACCTTGGAAACACTTATAAAATGAACCAAATACATATATAAAACTAATAAAACACGACCTATGTATTATATAACACTGAAATATATAAAAATGAGCAATTTAGCTAAAACATAAGTGGTTACATGGTGAATAGTCAACCAAACCTCTTTAGGGAGATTACCGCTAGTTACATTTATGCCACATCCACATATAATATCTTATATGCATATATTGTTTTACTTATATGAGATCAAAAACATACTATAATTCATAAAAAATATTCAATTTTGTCCTATACTATGACTCATAAATATGTTTTCCACTAAGGTTCTGTGATCTTGTTCTAAAAAATAACTATACATTCTTCGAATACCAACCATAGAGGGCCAACCTAGAAAGAAAATTTATTCCATAATTTATCACATATATTTCCAATAAATTGAAACAAAGAATTAGTAAGTCTTGTGATTTTGGAATATTAGATACATAAATACATCATCATAAATTATAAAACACAATGTTTAATTAAATTAAAATATAGTTAACATAACTCACATAGATCTTTTAAAACATCATAAGGTACAATAAGGATAATAAATAATAAAAAGGGTGAGGAAGAAAGAATAATAAGGGAATAAAAAAATAAATAAAGAATTACATTTAAGTCATGATGAATAACATAATATCAAAAAGAGAATGATCATGAGTATGAGAAACCATCATATGAAATTGAAATCACAGTATCATAGAATCATGGAATACATGGAAATGAATTTCACATGGAATCTTAAACATTTGTTAATGAAAACTCACAATTTAATGAGCTACATCATTATGACTTCAAATTGTTTAATGGGAATCTATGTTTCATTTTTTTGACATTCTGTTTTGATAATTTAGTGTCATACGTGGTGATTGACCCATTGGAAATTAAATAAGAGGATCATTGGAATGGACTAAAGGCCTCGATGATGACCTAAGGGTTCAAGAGAATATACAGAGGTAGGGAAAAATAGTTGGGCTACTACAGATGGCATTGTCTTGCTAGTGGGCTAGGCAGCAGCCTGGTAGGCTTCTTGGGATCAACAACTAACTGGTGGGGCTGCATAATAATTTTAATATGGCATGGTGGTGTTTTGTTTCCCCATGAAACATTATTTTAAATCTCATTTTCCCCCTAACAACACTCAATCTAAGTGATTATGAAGTCCCAATTATTTTGTGATTATGGATCTACATAGTTCATTTCTTAGGAATTCGATGTAGTATTCATTGTTGTTGATTTCTATGGTAATTTATAACACCACCTAACTCTAAAATCAGTGTTTAAACATATTTATCATTTAAAAAACCCCATATTTATGAATATAGGTAACTTTTAAAAGATTATTTGTGTTATGATTAAAATGGTTTGAATTTATTTATAATTTGGCACTGTCATACTTATGATAGAGAATACATACCACTCTTGGACTCTTTTTTAAAACTACATTCCTTAAATTTCATGTTTCTGTATACAACTATGATAACTATAGTTTTGATACTACACAGAGTGGGTTTGGACTGTATTGATGTAAGGGGCATTGTTGTGTGGGATAATGGGTTTTATTCATTGGAACTGGTGATAATGCGACTTGTATCATGAATATTATTAGGGTTTTCATATATGATTTTGGAATTGGAATGGATTGTTCTAGATCAATTATGTCTAGGGTGCATGGGTCCGATGAAATGAGGGAAAATATAATGAATCCCCTTTAGTAATCTCTTTGGAATTCATGGATGATGTACATGTGATGATGATAACAACATGGTTTTTTTAATTAGGAAAAAAACCTGAATGGTATCATTTGGATTAAAAGGTATAGGGTGACTTGGAAAATGGGATTGGAGGTTTAAGTGGTAAATTTATTAGAATTTGTGACTAAAATTGGGGGGCTAGTGGTTTTTACCCAGGTATATATGTCAGCATTTCCTTTTGGCTATGTTTTCATAAATAGTGACATTTGTGTGCAAGATGAGTTCAGATGGATTTTTTTGATGATGTGAGGGTTTGGGTTTGATTTTTTTACTATTTCAAAAACTATTAAAGGTTGATATGAGTGACATGGTTTGGTTTTCAAGGTATGATAGAATTCATGAGTGATAAATTGGTACGTGGTTAGAAAATGGTTTTATCATTTTATTGTACATGATTAAGCTAAGTTTTGGGAATGTGTGTCACCTTACTTGATCATGTAAGGATGAGATAGTATAAATATTATTCCTCAAAAGAACCCATATTATGGGGGAATGGGATTTGTTGGATTCCCCATATTCATCTCAGTTGGAACAATGTTTATTATTAACCTCCCTAGAGTAGTTGATGATGGTTCAGGGTTCTCACTGAGGATGGGACCTACATTCAGGCATAGGCTATGGGTTTCCATTACTCTATATTTTCTATTGAACATTCCATCAATCAATGAGATAAATTGGGTAGATTAGTGTGTGTTAGAGGATGGTTAGCGCATGATTCCCGAGATGGTTATATTTTTTTATGTTTTATTTTCCCACATTGTATATACTTTTATATGACTTTTAGTATTCAGGAAAAGGATGCATTGGTAGTGTATAAATTGTTTATACTCATAAACTACACACGAATAATGAGGAACAATTAGTATTTATTAGTCAAATGTTTACATGAGTGTTGGGACATTATTTAGAGATGTTTTTCAAGAGGGGTTGGTTGGTCTAGGAGATAATTTGAAAAGCATTATAATCTTTATAGAGGATCAATTTATTTATTTTCCTCTTTATTATTTCATATACAAAACACATATGGGTGTCTTCTTGTAATATTGTATGAATTCTTTAGAATTATTTATATCATATGGTGGTATTATTATTTCATTGACATGTATATACTTTCTCCAATCTAATTATATTATCTTGATTATGTACTCAGATTAGTTATATTCTATTGAGGGTATAGTCTCCCCATGATACAGATTTGGCCCTCACCATTAGTCATCATAATTTATCATGTGAGGAGTCATATAGAAGTACTACCTCTAGCATAGACATGTTGGTTTGTGTAGAGGTGTTGAAATTTTTAACAGTGTAACAATTATATTGACTTGATGTTTAGAGACTGGGGGAAATGAGGTAGGATTTTGATGGGATAATGTAAGAAATATGTTACTAGGTTTAATATACCAATGTATGAGGGAATTTATATTTTTATAAGGATGATAATAATGTTTTTTGTTCACTTCTATTGTTTACTTATATCACATCATGTGACTAGCATTTTTTTGGGTCAGGATTATTAGAAGATTACAATTTAATTTATTTTCTTTTATCTCAATTAGAAAGTGTGGGTGAGTTTATGCCACATGGATGTGTGTGAAGGTTTCGTTTTCAGATTCTTTCTTAAATTTGAGTAATAATGGATTAAATTCATTAAAATGTTGAAAAAGGTTTCAATCACTTTCATAAATATACTATTTATGAAATTTAATTAAATTACTCTAGGAATTTTATATTAGGGTATATATGAATGTTACTATCTAGAATATGAAAATTATATTGACATGGGAATTTATGGTGAAGTTGTGTATTTTTATGTTAATTCAATAGAATGTTTATTTTTTAGATTTATAAAATGTTTTGAAGACAATAAATTCACATGGTTTAAGTGGTTCCAAATTGATTTCATGCGATTTTGGGTTTGAACATGTTTTTTTGAATTCCAATTTGTTATGGAAATATTTGATAGATGTTTTTTAACTGGATTAGATTTTTTAATGGTTTTGGTCTTGTTGGCCAATATACCCCGAAAAAAGAATTAATATTTTTCTAAATGGGCTTAAGTGAAAAAAGTGGTTAGTTTTTCACAGGTTGGATTACGTGGAGATGGATTTATGATTTTTTTTGGTATTAAAAGTTTTTTTAAATAGTTTATCATGTTGATATAGGACTTATGTGAATTCTTTTTGAAACTTTTGAATTGGATTTTTATTATTTGTTTGAGACACATTGGGCGACTCATGATTTTTTTCTTATTGTCAAATAAAAAGTCAGGGAAATACTTTTATTTTATTTTGGTTTCCATTGGAAGTGTTTTATATGTTTTATTTGATTTATATAATCAATGAGGTGATTGTCTCAGAGATGGTGGGATGGTTTGAGCATGAAGTTCTTGGTTAGTGATTTAAATTTTAAAGGATCTTTTTGGCATCGGTTGGGTTATATGGCGGCGGTGTGGGCCAATTACCAGTTTGTGTTGTGGGGTTCTATTTTGGGTAGAGGTCCATTAGTAATATGTGTTGATGTGGGATATTAGTTTTTGGTGTATACATTTTTATCTAGGTGTGAAACCCATGCAAGTAGTTACGTATGATAATGGTTGAAATGGGTTTATATTAGTTTTTTATCAATGATTATATGATTTATATAGTATGCTTTGTGTAGTGAACTAGTTGTCTATTCTCCCATCCATCGAAATAAATTGAGTTGGAAGTTAATGAATATAGGTGTATGGTACTGTGAAGCTATGTTATCAAGACCTTTAATAGTAGTTCTAAATAAATATGTGATAGTTCACTGTGTTTTTTTAGTGCTTCTTTTGTTTTAGATATCATGACCCAAGGGAGTGTTTTGAGATCTTGGAGTGTGATGAGGTAGTTTGTTTCTGCTTAGAAAAGAAGAGACCAAATGGAACCAGATTGTATGGGACTGATGAGAGGTTTAAATCATTGAGAGGTATGTTAGAGCACCATTATGGGTTTGGTTGTGGGGTTGAATAATCATGGGGTCCCTTGAAAATGATATCTTTGTTAATAGTTATCATTAATGTTAAATTATGATGGAAAGTTTCTATGAGAGAATTTGGTGGAATTTAATATGTATCTGGTCGGTAGTTCCTTGAGGAACTACCATAGGAGTGAGTTTTTCAAAAATTATTTGATATTTCCATGTTTTTATCACCATTTATATTTGGGTACTGATCTGAGGGTATAAAATATTAGGGTTACATTAGTGAATCTGAGTGGATCATAGCGGTTTTATGGGTTGGATAAAGATATAATTATAGAGTTTAACGAAGAGTTAGGTTCAGACTATTGTATTGGCGTATATCATTTCTAGGGTGCCAGAGAGTTTTGGATATTGGTTGTGAGGTGGTAGCATGGAGGTGGGTGAATCCAAGAACATTACGTGAAAGTCCTATAGATAAAGACTGAATAGTGTTAAGGAATGGGAATGGATGTTAGGACCTGTATATTTTATGAGGATCATCATTTGGGATGTGGATGAAATGGTTTGGGGATCGAACTATGGTATTTATATAAAAGATTTTTTATTATGTCATAGTTTTGGGGTTTTACATTAATATCATTTTTGGAATTTATGGATGAATTGGAGGGCAATAATAGAGTGTAATAATAGTAATCCCATGATTAGAGGCGTTTTGATTTTTAGTGATACAGTGTGAAGGTGACCAGAGAGTATGGTGGATTATTGTTTCAAAAAACATACAATGGTTTATGGATTCATTAGATGATTATGAAGGACCTATCCCATGAATATAAACAATTTATATTCACAGTTTTGAGTCTATGTGTGAAACATTATTTGAGAATGGGGGTAACAATGTTTGACATGCATCATGTTGAGTTGTTATTCATGTCGTATGATGATAGAGTCTCTTGATGTAAACCTAGAGTGCCAGGTAGGTTAACCTAAAAGATATACTATGGTGGTATATGTTGATATCGTTTGGTAGTATAAATATTTCACAAATAAATAACACATTCCCATGTGTCCACAATGATAGTGGATGTTGGGTGTGATTTGGTGGTGTTGGAATGCGGAGAGAGTCTTTGACCATTAGACATGCATGATGATGAGTGTTAGTAATGATTCTATGACTCGTGGAAGTAATCAAGAACTAACAATGGGATCATTAAAAAGATATCACTTTTTTAGGTTGATATGTCTAGTAATGAATGGTAGGTGCCTTTTTCAACTGTAAATGATTAAACAACTCTGAGGGAAGGTAGCACCTCTCATTAGAATTCTGGCCCACATTGACATATTTAGGTAGTGGATTGAATGAAATACTGGATGGAAGGTTGATAAGATAGGTTGTTCAATGTTGAAATCTTTAGGTATTTCTCAAGAAATAGTATTCATTATATAGAGAGTTTGTAATGAAGAAAATCATTATGGGTGGGAAAATACTTGAAGGGATTTTAGTATCTGTTGGTGTATGGTATATTTGGAGGAATGGGACATAGATACACGTTCAACCCTTTTGACATAAAAAATGAGTATTTTAGGTGAAACTTGAGGATTAGTTAGTGACTTAATTATTAGAGATACCATATTGTTGAAATTCAAGCTATTAAGGAAATAGAAATTGAAACATACTATTTGTTGGGCTGGAACAGAGCCCAGTATCCCTCTTCAGCTCACTGGCTAGCCAATGGTACATATTAGCTAGCAGATCGGAATGATGGGTGAGTATAAGGGGTTTAATGGGGGTCTGTTTCTCTCCCTACAACGACACCAATTTGACTTTCTTTATTTATCATGACCTCAATCGAACGTGAATATGAAGGGGGTCACATCATGGTGATATTGTATCCACAAAACTCATTTCATGGGTGTTTCGAGTGTCATTCATTATGGTTGATTTTTATATGCCTGTATAACACCCTCCCACCTATAAATACTTATTTTATTTTATTTCTCCTTTTTGGAACCCTAAATTGAATAATTTTTGGATGTTATTATTGTTGTATTTTGAGATCAATTCGGGTGTCTTTTGTTGGAATATGTGTCTCTGTCATACATTATATAGGAAATACATACCATTCAATGATACATATACATAATTATATGATGGATGTTTGTGCATGTTTACAGCCCTATGAGGCATATTATTTTGAAATTAGTATAATATATTGAGGAATTTATTGATGCAGGAGGGTACTTATTGAGTGAACCAGGGTATTCAACCATGAAATTTGTTGGAATAATCATTATATCGAGAATTTTGGGAGGGGTATGTCCATAGGATTCTGAGAATATAATAAAAAATTCAGTTTCATTTAACACTAGGGTGTCTAGGTAAGATTACATGGGTAATTGGGTAGTGAATCCCATTGAGATTTCATTTTTGGAAACAGTGGTCATGGATCACGTGCTAGAGATTGTTATAAGGATTTCATATTTGCAATAAAATCCAGATAGTGTCATTTGAAACTATCAGTTTGGGATATACCTAACATTATGAGGTGGTGAACAATTTTTTACGAATTTTATCCATTTTAAACATATTATTCATTTACATATTAGACATGTTAGGATCTTAATTTTTTTATTCAATTTTTTTATAACATCCATGTATATGGAGGAACATAATGATAATACATGATATATTTACAAGGATAAATACATAATGAGTGTAGACAGTCCATGAAATTATATGGAAATTATCTAATAATAGAAGAACTAGAATAAAATAATTTTATTGTTTTTACAGAAATTAGTAATATAATTTCACCTTCAATTCACTATACTCATTTTAGATTGCTTGTTTTATAGCTCATGTATTGTTCTTTATAATAATTTTGAAGACATTCTTCTATTTTATAAATCTAATTTTTTATACCATGAAATTCATCCACCATATGATACATATGTTTGACATCAAAATTATTTTTTATTTTTCCCGTTAATTATTCATCTCTTTTTTATTATCACAACAGTAGGAAATAAACACATCTTACTTCTTCCCATTAGAAAATTGAGTGTTATACATTCTTATTCTTTAATTGGTCATGATAATATAAATATCCTATAGACTAATTAGCAATGAATTATTCCAAAACCAAATGCTAATAAACATAATATAAATTGTTCAATAACGTATTCTTCAACTGATATTATACATGAAATAATATACAATAGTGTCTAAGAATATATTGATAACCTTCTTCAATAGTAAAAAATTGGCTACACTGAATCACCTTCTTACAATCATTGTTAAATAATAAACATGTGATTATAAAAAAATTAAAAGCTCATCGCATCATAGTGTAATCACCATTAGTTCTTCTTCTGTTATAAGGATATAAATATTACTATGGACTGAATTATATTACTTCCTCGAAACACAAAATTAGAAACTGACCAGACAATAAATTTCTTCTTAGTGTATCTAAATATTTTCCAACCACTAAATACACAGAAATTAATGACTAATCTAATGCATGTATTTGAGTTATTCATGGAATTATCACCAAAACCCCAAGAGAATAAAATACCTATTTTTATTATCAATATATGTTTTTTATTTTACATGAATTATAATTCTCATTTCCCTAGATAAACACTTCATTGTAAACTTTTTATAATATCTATTATATTCACACAAGCTCAACTACATTGAAATACTTAATCATCCAAAAAAAATTGAAGTAGTGATAAATATTATTATCCTTAATATTTTATATTATTTTCTTGTGTTATGATTCACTACAATGAATTCATGTATTTATCTGAATTCATGAATTCATTATTTATTTTCATTGATGTTTCTTTCACACTTATTCACAAACGATTTTTAGACATTTTTCACTTCTTATGAATCACTATTGTTCAAAGACATTTCATTTATCTCATACCTTTGAAAGAATATAAATATCATACAAGTTGTGAAACGTAAATTGTGTGATTATTTAACGTGGCTTCCTCCCCATCAATGCAAATAAATCAGTCTACATTTTGTCTCAATGTTTTCATGAATCACTTCAGTTTGTGAGTCGTTTGTCAATTGGTTTTAGTTCATATTTGTAGTAGAAAATTCGTCATTGAACAAGTTCATCATGGATCTGTATGAGTACTTAAAAACAAGTCTAATTTCATTTGAATCTTCTTTGTGATATATATGACTATGGATCTACTTCACAAAACCAGATATGTTCATGGAACGCCACTATTTTCATTAACTATTATGGTAATGTTTTCTCTTATAAGATAAGCACATAGAGTTGTTAATTTTAAAATAAAAACACAATATCTCTAATATATATAATGTCAAAAATATTATTGAATAGGAAATTTAGTATTTATAGGTAGATTATAATAACATATTCATCATTCAATCATCAAATCAAATCCCAATTTTTAGGTCATGAATATTAGATATAGTAATTATTGATGGTATTATTTTATAATCATTAAAGCATGAGTTTGTCATGATAAAAAACATATTTCCTTTTCTTATACGATGATACCTATTCTTCATAATTGAGTATCTTGGGTTCATTTGTAGTAATTGGTGACAACATTATTTCAAAAAATCAACATTATTCAATCATGAATCACCAATAATTAATACCTTTTTAAACATTGGTAGTAGTGTGTTATTAGAATATTCGCATGCTTTAAAAAAGTTTAATTTATTTATGAATATTCACTACATCATTTTCCTAAAAAATAATCATAAAATAATCATGGAAGTCAGATGTTCTGCATTGAAGGTCTGGTGATCTACTTTAGTAAACACAATTCCTTTCATAAAGCATGATGATGAATATGGATGTGGCATTGAATGGACATCTTGGATTTATGTGGTTAGAGGATACTTATTATATACATATGTTGCTAGAGGATAAATAGTAACCCTCCTAACCTCTATCCCAAATTGATTCTCCCTATAGATTAGTTTCGCGATTTTAATGAATATGATACCACTACACCTTCAAGATGAAATCAGGGTCAGCACTAATAGACATTATACATCAGACCCATTTCGTTCACAACACAAAATTTCATGGACCACGGGCTTCTATGCAAGCCTAATATGGCCTTTCCAAACATTCCATATAAACCACCACTTTCCTATGGTCCTATAAACTTACCCCCACTTCTAATACTACCTATAAAAGTTCTTATCACCATTATATCCCATGATCCTGATGTCTCCAATGACAGTTGATCTTTCTCTCCATATGTGGTTGAGTTGGCCCCTTGAGGTTTCTTTGGATGAAATATTTTTACAGAACTTTTAATAAATATGAGTGAAATATTCCAAACCAATATCCCAATAAAAAACTATAAATATATTATATCTCATGTATTTAGAAATGAGGTTTCAAGGATATAAAATGTACTTCTCATGAAATAAATAACATGACAACCGATCTTCGACACCTCTTCAATTATTTTTGGAATATTAAATCAAAAATATACATTTCAACATGAAATCAAACTTCTTAATTTTTTTAAAAATAATTTATGTAAAATAACAATGTGAAAAAATATATTCAATACATAAAAATAGTTCAACAATATTCAGATCTTCAAGGAGAATTTTTCTGTAACAATTCTCTTAGAATAAACATTGAATCTCAATATATTAAGATCATTTATTTGATTTTATTAGAATATAAGACATGGTCACTTCATCCACGTTACATTATATTTGTAAAATATTTACCATATTAACCTCAATGAATTATTCATATTTCAATTATCAACATTAAAATATAATGATATCTATTTTAACTAATAAAACTCATACAAAAGAACTCCATCTTGAATCAACCCCTTTGCAATTGTTGGAAATACCTTCAATGTTTGTTCCAAATGAAAGTGTCATTATGATTCTCTCCCTTATAATTTTAAAAACATTTATCGAAATTTATCACCACATTATTGAAAATAAATAATAATTTCATTAGAAAATGGTGTCATCTCATACATTAGAAATGTTCAATAAACCATTTCACTCCATGTCTACATGAGTTGTGATTGATTTACAAAACCAAAGGATTCTATTAAGAAAACAATGATGTCTATTACTTATTGTTCAGGAAACCTCATGTAATGAAAAATAATATAGTTTTATTCAAGGATAGTCCACTATTATTTTAGTTTAAAGAAACTCAATTGTGATATGATACATTTATAAGAACAATCAACCTAAAATTACTTCACACTCTTCGAATAATATATCAAAAACTTTTAAGTACAACACTCATGATAAGTAACCTTGTTTCATCAACATTAATGCCATATTTTTTATTCCAATTTTAAATTTAATAATCTCACTTTTATAAAATTATATCCAAATTCAGAAATCATGACTGAGAGGTTAAAAACATAATTTTTCCAATGACTTGATATTTATGATATTTCTAGAATAATAATATATTATTCTAATAGAAATAATTATTGTAGAAGTTATTTCATATTTTATTATTTTTATTCCCCTCAACTGAAAAAATTCTAAAAATATTTATAATGGTGGATCTCATTAGGAATGGATATAAAGATGTCTTAATATATGGAATAAGTAAAAATACATCTTCATGTTTTGACTATTTAGATTTGAAAACTTCACTAAGAATGATCCTCTTTAGTACTTATTCTTTAAGAAATGAATCTTAACATTAAACTAAGAATGAATCTTCTTTATAAATGTTTTCATCGATATAATTGTACAATATTATAATTCATCATTGATGATCCATGGTCACATTTTTATTATGATAATTGAGTAATTATTCATGGATGGTGACTTCTTCAGACTTTCTATTAGGAATTGAAAACACTCCTTACTTCTTATGTTCCTTCTAAGGATCTTATTTCACCTTAAATTTTACAAATTATACTAAAAAATTAAATTAAAAAATATTTAACAGATTATGGTGGATCCTTAGTTTATTATAAAATATAATATAAATAATGGGAAATTCATATCAACCATGTTTCTCTATTTAGTTCGAATATTATGCTTAAAATTATGAATTTTGGTTTTAATTTATGTTGGATCAATATGGATCTCATCATATTATATTATATTTTTAAGGATAATTTTTATCATTAATATTCATAATGGATGATGTATTATTAATACTCTCAAATAATACTTGTTGTTTTGGTAGAATGGTTAAAAAACAGTCTTCAATATGTCTAGATTTCTTATATATCATAAAGAGTACTTCATTAACACAAGGTTTTCCTTTTGTAAACAAACTATCAGGAATTATGTCTTTATCTTTTGAAATAATTTATTTTATTTTTCACTAGAATTATATTTGTACATCATCTATATTCCTTATCAATTGAACATCTTCTTCCTAGATAACAAACATGTCATTAAAAACTATAGCAGTATGTTTGGGTCTTCCTCATGGATTTTTCTGAGTGCCACGCCTTTTTTTATTTTGGATGAATAAATTTCCTTCAACCTCAAAGATTTGGAGTATATATTCATAGATTCCATACATGAAATCATCATCTTAGTGTTTTGGTTTAAAAAATTATTCTGATTTCTTCCTAAGGTAGATATTTCATTCTTAACCAGTTTCTATGGGCTTGATTTCTTATCAAATTTGGATACCTGTTGAGATTATCATGTTCCAACCTTATTATCACTACCATTTCATACATCACATATTTTTTTATGATTTCCAAATCCATTTTAAATATAATTTATTTTATCCAATGAATGTTGCACAAGAGCCTCAATGCGGTTGGTAAATACTCAACAAAGGTATTCAAGTAACCTGAGTTCTTATCTGGGTGGAGAAATAATTTCCATGTTACTATAGATGTAATTTAGTAGGCGATTTAGTAAGTATTGATCGCTATTGTAGAAGCTGGGAACTATTCATCTGTTTAGGATTTTAGGCCACCGGTTTGGTCTCTGAGTCCTTCAAGGCCTTCGAGCCACCAAAGGCCTTCAGTCTGTTAAGGATTTTGGGTTAGCTCAAGGTATTTAGGTCACCTAAAGGATTTGAGGCTAGATCAAGGATTTTGGGCTACCTCAATGATTTTGGGACACTAGAAACAATGCTTAATCGACATGGCAGACTCTATAAGGAGTGGATCTAGATGATGATTCATTGAAAGCACATTCATAAGAGAAGAATCCAAATATATTCAGAAGAAATAGGGTGTATGGCATTGCCCATGGGACCATCTTGTGGATGCAGGGGAAGCCTAGCCGAACATCCATGCGAAGGTGGAAAAATGACCTCATGATATAGAAGCTATGGAGGATTAGTTCCATGTATTTATAGTCTGGATATTTCATCTAAGACCTACGGGTCATGTAATCTCTAAGTATATGGGCTTTTTAAGGGTTCCATGTTATCTCTATAAAGAGGGATTATCAAAAAATCAATAAAAAGAAGGATTTCAGACCATTCGGGTATGAAAATTTCTCCTTAATATCTATATTTCTCATCCTTTATATTGTACTTATTCATGTTATATCATGTATAAGATTTCTAAAATAATTTTTTTCACAATTTCTAAATCTGTTACAATACTAACACTGAAATATATGTTTTTGTCTTATGGTTTTTTATGTATAATTATTTTTCTCTTGTTTATTGCTTCTCTTTATCTTTGTGGAAAACCAAATTCTACACTTTTTCTATTATACACCATAGTCATGGTCAACGTCTTTTATCAAATATTTTCCTCCATACTTGTTCATGATTTTTTTCCATCTAGCATTGTGCAAGGAAATAAATTTAGAAACATTAATAAAAGAGATTGAGGATGTTGTCTATTTCATTATAGCCATTTTAGATTGATCAATACAAAAATTCCATGATCGTATTATCGCATATTAGAGAAATTTTAAAAATAGAATCCTCCGATGAGCACTGTGTAATATAAGAAACTATGTCCTTATTTTGAGAAGACTCAATATCTATCTTCTCATGATTTTCCAACTGAACATGCTATTATATAATTTTAATATTGAATATAATATTATGATCGTAATTAATAATAATCATCTCTTTATAAAATTTCCTCATTATTTCAACCACATATACATAAATCCTAACATTGTTTTAAATCAAATATTGGTGTTCCTTAACCTGCATAAATGTTACTTCAAATTTTAAATCCTTCACATAAATGTTTTATATAATTTTTATTTAAGTGAATCGATCTATTCTTCAAGAGTTTTATTAAATCCAACATTATCATCAAATAAATTAATCCATTTGAGGACCCTAATTCATGTTCCATATTTGTTTCTATAAAGGGTCCAACCTATTTGGGGTCCATTAAAAATAATATAATTTTTCCTTTCAATAACTTCTGTATAATATTAGACTATTCTTATAGTTGGGTGATTTCTTCCTTCACACATTGAAATACTTTTAAAAATTATAGATTATTTTAGGCAGAAAATTATAGTATATATCTTAATCTATCAAATGTTATATCATAAGATGTTTCAGATAGATCATCATCAACACTTGTGTTAGAAATTTCATCTGGAGAAAAATTATCAAAGGAACTAACTCATACATATTTTTCTCTTGAATAACTTTATTTACATGAGGTATGAAGGTTTTCCATCACCATGGGTAATCTTAAGACATATTCTCTATAAATTCCAAGCATGATATGGCATCATTGTCATAATTTTATGGAGAAATAGACACCTCATATTATTTAAACAAGAGGCACTTCTTTGCCGAATTAATTTCATCTTTCTCTATCCTATTTATTATTGTATTTATTGAAATGAAATTATTCCTAGAGGACAAGGAATCTATACCAAAACTAAAAATCATTTTTAACACATGAAATTATATCCAATCTTTGAAAGAGAATATCTTCGAAGATAAAATTCAATAGAGGTGAACCAACCCTTTAGTATCAGTTGAAAGGGCCATTTTTGGATATGCCTTAAACTGGGAGGGGTGAATTATTGTCTTGGACTATTTAACATTTTACAAATTTTAATCCCATTTAATATTAGAACTTTGAGGATCACAATTATCTTATAAAATTTTATTTGTCACAAGCAATTTTATAAAATCATGTAAATAAGGAACATGATATTTTTGCAAGTTTCACTACATAGTGACAGTAGCTAGTCCGTAGCATTATATGGACATATTCCATCCACACAACAACATGAAATGAATCCATTGAATGTGTTTACCAAAATTAGGTAATATCATTCCACCTACAATGAACAAAATTAAATTGATAGGGCATGTTTTACATATCTTGGATGGATATACATACTTTATTTGAAGACAATATTTTATATTTAAATTAAACTTATAACACTAATAATCCCATCCACCAGAGGATACTTTACTTTGATGACGCCATACTAATTTTCTCTTCCATGGACTACTTATTCACTTTTTTAACATTCACAACAATGGCCCAAAAATAGTTCGTACATCATCCTAGATGAAAAATGAATATGGGATGTTCATCTTCATAAATTAGTCACAATAATATGAATATGTTGTTGAATGATAAACCTGGAATCCTTTCAGAATCAAATGATAATATACGAAATATATATTTTCAAGACACTTATTATTTTTATGATCTCTGATTGTTAATAATTTTTAATAGTGTATATTAGTATACTGATCAATTTCATCATTACAAATAATTGAAAACAAGAAATTAGGTTCTTCCAGGTGATCAATAATACCAAAAATTCATTTTCTACTATTAAAACAAAATAAGATTATCTCTAATTAGATGCATCATAATGAGTAATTATTTTTTCAGAATGTTATGAAAATTGTTTTTGACTAAATTCTTGGACATCCTTAAAACAAAATACTTGAATATTAGTATATTATCTATTTTCACTTAGTGAAAATAAATATTTTTCACCCACTGATTTCCCAAAATTAAAAATCCTTTCTATTGAATATATATTAATTAGGCCTGGAATTATCACCAAAACCCCACATGAACAGAATTCCTTTCTTTTGTTATCAATAAATTCTTTTTCATAGTGCATGAATTTTACTTCTCAATACTATGAATTCATACTTAATTACATACTTTTTCTTATTCTCTATCTTATGGCCATGAAAGTAAAAGATTTATGAACTAATACATCACATAATTAAGAAAAACTCTAGTCCATAGATTTAATATTGTCTTATATATTTGATGCTATTTTCTTAATCCATGATTTTCTCTTTTGAATTAGGGTATGAATTTTCATGGAATCATGAATTCTTTTTTTTCATTATTATTTCATGATCTCTTCTTCACACAAAATTGTTTAAAACTGTCCATGTCTTCTTAATATTCATTGAAAAACAAACTACACTATTATATCATACCTTTTGAAATACTATTTCTCTCATAATATTGATTAAAATGACCATCATTAAATAATATCTTGGGGATTTCTAATCTTTACATAACTCAATCGGTGTGTAGTTATTGTCATTACCTAAAAGTAATCCATTTAAAAGTGATTCTCATATCAGGAGGTTGTGGTTATTATTCATGAATGAAAATTCATTGAGGAACATGTTCTTCACGAATCCTTTCAAGTATGTATATAAACAAGTATAATTTCATATGAATCTTCATTAAGTTATAGATGATATAAAATCTTCATTTGCAACCAAGGTTATTCACAGAACACCCCTCTTCGTGTAGCCTTTGAGGCGCACAAAACCGTATACCATTCTCATGTTAGGAATCATAGAGAGTGATAAATTTTATGGTAATGACATGAGAATAGTAATAAATGTAAGAAAAAACTTGATTCTTCATGTCATGTATTTGTTATTATTAGGTATATTATCATCGCCTATTCCTTTTTTGATCAAAATCCCGAATCATTATTTTTATACCATATAAATCAGATCATTGAATTCATAATGTTAACAACTTTCTATTACTGGAAATGTGGGTTTAGTGATAATGCAAGTCATTTCGGGATTTCATATATGATGTGAACTATTATTCATCATTGAGTATGTCACATTCATGCATTAATAATCACATGCCTAATCATTTCAAAACATCATGATCATACATTCATGACAACACAAATTGTAACTTCATTTTTACTTTATAATTAGCATGCAATTGAAATGAAAACATCTATAAACTAAATTTAATAATTTTATAATGGTTCATTCCTTCTTCATATAAAAATTTTATATTAAAACAACCATGGTTTCATAAAGTTTGAAATCAGAGATTTAGCCATCTACTCTGGTGAACATAAGTCCTCTAATGAGGCTCAATGATTAAGATGATCAATATATTGAATATATACATTTGAAATTAATAAATTATGTGATCCTTATAATATTTTCATGTCATTATTATAGCAACATAAACCAAATAATCTTCCCTTCCACACTAATTCTCATCATGTTTTAGTCATGATATATTAGTTATTTTGTTCCCACTACACATTTGAGCCGGAAACATGTTCTGAATCCAAAATCACTACACTTCACGACTTTATAGGTTGTTCCACACCATTTCATGGTTCACAAGCTTCCATATGGTTTAAATTAAAGCCTTACAATATGGTCCTAATATATAAGAACTGACCCACTAGCCTATTTATGGACCACCCACTCTAAAGACTTCATATGAAGGTGTTTGAAAATATTGTCCCCATGAGCTTGTTGGCTCCGACATGGATTGATCTTTCTCCTCATATGTGGTTGTGTTGCCTCCATACATGTCTTTGGGTGTACCATTTTTTCCAACACATAGAACAAATATAATATAACTATTCCAAAGCAACTTCCCAGGAAAAACAACATGCAACATATTGTATCTTATAAATTTATGATACGTATTTCATAGACATGAAATAATATTCTCATGAAATAAATAATTTTAGGTCCTTTATTCAAATCATATTCTATAATTTGGGGAATAAAAATACCAAATTAATTTTCCAAATAAAACCATTTTTATAATTTTTAATATAAATATTCATTTAAAAGGATTAAGTGACAGATGAATTCAGATCTTAAAACCTGTTCAACAAATATTACAGTTTCTAGGATAATTTTTTATAAAATTTATCCATGTAATACTATTGAAACTCAAATCCATCATATTATTTATATTAATTTTCATATTATAAGACTTTATAATTTTATCCATGATCCATTAACTTTTTACACTACAAAATAAATAGCTTTTTCCAACGGCGGTATATCTGCTTGTAAAAGTGTATTTTCTGTTGGTAAAATGTTTTACCAAAAAAATTGTCCTGTCGCTAAATTATTGGTAAAAACACTATCACAAAATGTTATTTCGACAGATAAAATAGTTCTATTGGAATTATACTAATTCCAATAGATAATATATATTTTGGTCAAAATGTTTAACAATAGTTTAATACGACAAATTTATTTGTTGGTAATATTATTGGCATTGCTCATTCCATTTATTATATGAAATATCAACGATATATATTTATTTATAAATTATATTTTGAATAAAATATTATATGTGTGTGTTCCAACATTTATTGAAAAAATTCTAAATTATATTTATTGATATAATTATATATTTTATATTTATTATATATTCATTATTAAATTATATTATATGGACATCTTCAAACTTGAAATGAAGGTGTAAGAAACATTTTTCAAATATGTTTAAAACTATTAAACTCCAAGAAACATTACATGAAATTCCAAACTCTCAATCATCATTTGTCAATACAAGGTTTACAATATAGAAGGGTCCATACATGTAGTAATCATTTGCCTCTTCAACGTGTCATGCTCCCCATGCCTCTTCCATGCGGTGAAAACCCCACCCAAGAGACTCCATTTCAACATATTCTACTCATTACTATTATATACTGCAACAACACCCGCCCTGATATGCTCCCTCCCTGTGCGTGTATTGATGCCACCATAGTAGAAAATATGAAGGTGCAACATAATATTTTCTACCATGACAGGCTCTCCATGCCTCTTCAATACCGTGACATCCCCACCCATGAGTCTCCACGGATGCATATTCCGCTCATACCTGTTCCATGCCACAACACCACCACTATGACATGCACCCCATGCATGTATTAATGCTCCCATAATACAAGATAATATATTAAAAATGTGAAACATAATCTATTTATGTTCTGAACATATGTGAAATACACATGGTGTGGAGGTGATTAATTTGTTTAAAAAAACAGATCAAAAAAAATATCAAAACCAAATCTTACATCTCCAAAAAACGGTTGGGCGATGTGATTAGTTTGAGAAAACCAGGTGATGGGTTCATTCTGCATCATAATCCACCTCAACCTTTAGTACTTGGAAAATCCCAACAATGACCCATTAATCTTCAACCAATATGCAGGCTTAGGCATCCTAATTGCAACATAACCTTCTCAATCTACCACTGTAATGAGCAATTAAGGTCACTTCACTAATCGATAATTCACTTCCTGTAACAATCCCTTCACACAACATCTCATAGTGAATCAATCATCAGAAGTGTAGAATTTACATAAGTCTTAGTTGGGTTCCACGACTCGGGCATTCTTCCTGCACTTCCCAGTCACCGTAATCGTACTACAACCAGGCTTTCCAATATTGAAATCTATAACAGTGACATCTTTATTCATAAAAGCAACATGGGTGGGAGACAAGCTAATTATTCCCAATCCGTTAGCACGTCAATAAACCTACTAGTAATGTCTGGGATTGATAAAATCTGGTGAAATATATGCGGAATATTTGGACTCTATAGCAGAGGGAGGAACATTAGGAAGGTCACAGAGATCAGGCACTAGAGGCACCTTCCAATGTTCCTCTAATTGGTTCAAATATTCTTCCCATTTCCCTTATCATGAGGGAGAGGTAAAACAACGAGTGATGACAGAGGAATCACCATCGATGTCGTTCACCATTTACTATTCAAGTGGACTATGGCTTCCACCGAGATGAAGGATTTGTTCCTCGGTCATATACATGGGAAAATGTTCTGTAAATGCCCTCACCCGTAGAAGAAAATTTAAAGCTACCACATAATATTTTCTTCATCTTACATGAACAAACATATATATGGTTCAATACCATTATCATTATATATTCCAGATAATTCATTCATATGCATGCAAGATGAGTTAATCATCATAAATAATCACCAATATAAGAACATATAAAAAAATGAAAAAAATAAATATGCATAGGTAATATATTTAATTAGACCTAATTGTTGTAAGAAATGATAAAAAAATAGGTGTGTATCACAAATACTAATTGAATATAAAAAAACAAGAGAAAAAAGGAAGAATAAAAAATAATACAGTTGAAGTTATAGAATCTAGAAATGTGACCCTTCACTCACTTAAATCATCATCAATTGTTCTTCTCAAACTAGAAAATTTATTTCTTCGCAACTTGGAGACCTATAAAATTCCCATGTATGACCTATAAGAACAACCATGGAGAAAAATATATTGAAATAATTATTAAAAGCATGTTAATGAATATATGATATGTATATGGATGAATTCAATGACACGATGAAATCAAGACACTAAACAAAATGGAGTTATAATGACCATAGTGAATTAAAATGAACATACCTAACTTGTTAATCAATTAAAGTCATCTTTCATTGCATTAAAAGGATCCCTAATTATTAATCCCTAAAATGGAAAATAAAAAATCATTTGTTATATATATCACCATGCTAAATGGATAGAATATTTCACTACAATTATGGGAGAATTTAGTTTCCAAGAGAGATAAATTATTCATCTAGAAATTGCTGTACACAAATATTTAATCTAAACTCACTATTCTCAATCCTTATTATCAAGATCCTGATATTTAAATCATGAATACAGGTTCCTTTACCATCACACAAATTTTTTGAAATCATACCATTGTATATGAATTTAACATATGAGATGAAAAGAAGATTATAGCATAGTCATAAGATGCATTATTTCTAAATAACAAAAATATACTTTATTCAAATGAAACAATACAAGAGATATTTAATAGCAAGAAACTAAAATAAGTATAACCCAGTAAGTGTTTTCAGGTGTTTTTGATTTGGAACTTTGACACAACATGTGTAGATGAATAACAACATCAAAACCAATAAAACAACATCACAAGATCATCGCTTTTATAGAATGAAGAAGTTAACAGAGGGAGAGAACCAAAGAAAAAAGTTGTCCAATAGGTCCAAGGACGATAAGTCTTCACAAAAGGCACTCATCCTTTTTAATAAAGTAGTAAGAATTCGCTCGAATTTTCCTTGAATAACAGCTTGAGTATGCCTAGAATTAATATATGTTGACTTTTAGATTCATCTATTGCCATGTTTCTGGTCCATATTCACATCATTTAATTTCAACTATAATATGGTTCATAAGATCGAGGCAGGTTCACCTCTTAAACAGATAGTCCAATTCAAAATCATATAACTTTTTCATTAACAACACGACCAGCTGTGTAAAAAATCTTCAACTTCATGCCTCCAAACATCAAGTTATAGAATGACCATTCAATCCTGAACACACGGTGAATAATATCTCAAATATTCACCTCAGTCACTATAGTAAACATTCACTGAATCAAGGGATCTTTTCAAGGGCCACCAAAAACAGATTCTTTGGCGAATATTCTATTGATCGTAGCAAAAGAACATGGAATACTAGCTCTACCTTGGATCAAAATCAATGAACACATGAACAATACAAATACCAATATCACCCAACTTCTGCATGGGATTGAAACTAAAAATGACAGTGTCCTGTAACATAAAACAAGAATCTGAACCCCTCTAAAACTTAATTCTCTATTCTCAGTAGCTATATCTAAGGAACCACCAAGAACATCACAACTTAAACCTCCTTGAATGAAACCCCAAATTCCAAATATCTCATGGCCTCCAAGATCAATAGTAAGAAAGCTCATGGGAACCAATTTGAACTTCCCTAGATATAGTATCTCCAAGCCTAAGCCCTATTTGAACTATATCATTTCAATTACCAATGGAAGATCACTCACATTGGAATGATGAAAACATCGTTGATCATTCAGGGGAAATTTGAGTTGAAGACAAAAATGACTGACCAACTAAACAAACAACCATTCTTTCTCGACCCACAATTGTTTAACCATTACATCCACCACACGCTTCAATCCAACTGATTCAGGATTGCAGTGCTGAGAGTACGCTGCATTACAAATCTTAAATGCATTCTAATAGTCACCTATGTCACATGACAAAGGAACAAACCTTGGGAAATTCCCCTTATTAAGTCCACGATCATGTGATATTAGCTCCTTGTACCACTTCTTTTCTTAATCAATGCTCCCATCATCACAAAAACCTGTCATCAATGCATTATAGGTATGGAGGCCAGTCTTGACATCTTTATGCTTTAGTTCTTCAAACACAACCAATGCATCAGACATTATCTTCTGAGAAACCAATACATTAATTTTGGCATGGTAATTCCATACGGAAGAGGAAAGGCCCCACTTTCCCATCAGCTTCCAAGAATCATCCACCTTTGAGAACCTTCTATTTCCATATACCTAGAATGAAATTGAATGTCTCATTTGATGAATCCACTTCGTTCTTCTCCATCTCCTCCAACACAAAAACCCAAAAATCAAACAACCCCATCTTCTGATGCCCCTCCCAAATTATTTTGTAGGATGAAAGATACAATTTTATGGGAGTTCTTATTGAATACCTTGTGGAATATCTTCTGGACATCATTGAAAATTTTCATCTCAAGAGAGAAAGACGGGATTGAATTGCAAGACTTCGTTGTGTGCCGACACTTCATTTCGTCGAACATCTTGATAGCGTGATCCAACGTGCCTGACTTCTCATATACGAACAACATTTTCACCACGAACCTCTCGACGAATATGCTACTATACTTCTTAAGATCCTCGATGAACTCCTATATCAAAGGGAACTAGTCTCCTACATCCAACCGGTGGGTTGCAACGAAGATGTGTTGATGTGTCGATGTCTGCATCATATTCCTAAATTTTTTAACAAAGGCTTCGAGGTGAGTTTCATTTTGGCATCATTAAAAACAGCCCGACTATGAATTTGAAAATATGATGGGCGCCACAGATTTGATGTTAGAAAATTACAAGTTTTCTATCACCGCTCCCCCACCACCCATATCATATTTTGATCTCAATCCTCCATCACATTCGTCTCTGAATGCAATCCTCCAGCACCCATAATGGAAGAATAATAGTTACTTCCCCCAAAGATCATTCATCACCACCCAAGTAGGAAACTAGAAGAAACAAAAGTCAACCTCATTACCATTTAGGAACCTCGAGTAGATGTTATATCACTCTTCATCTCTAAAATCTACACGACATACAATGAAAAAGAATACCTACAAAACAGAGAAAAATATATGCATGAATTAAAACCAGAAAAATAATACATTATAAAAAAATAAAAGCCATAGATTTAAGAAATTGATTAGGAAAAAAAGGAAGAGTGAAAAAACAACTCTCCTAATAAGTCTATCTTTTTCCTCCTGATTGAGTCAACACAAATATCCACCATTATCTTGAAAAAAACACGATTTGCTTACTTCAAATCACCTTTAAAATAGTGTATTGGAAAATAAAATTTAACAAGATAGTATTCTCATAAATAAATTAAAGAAAAACCAAAAAGATCACAGTAGTAGCTAGGGATTGATTGAGTAGTTGTCCATGTTTAGGAGGGAGACTTCTAATAGAAATGGGTATTGGTACAAGAACTAAAATTCTAAAAAGAGGAACATTCCATTAATCATTTCAATCAAATACATAGAGCTCAAAATAGTGAAGACCCTCAGTAAGATCACTATGATCTGTAATTTCCCCATAAGGAGGATTGACTATAAGATTATCTCCAGAAGCCACTCCGAGAGAGAAATATGCACCAACAGAAATCATACTTGAAGTTGTGCCTCCAGGCGCACCCATGATTCTAAAGGATGAAGGTCCAAAAAACATTATTTAAATGAAAAAGGTTAATCATTAAGCGCTTGTATATGAATATTCAAACAGAAAACCAGCTTGATTTAGTTTAATCTCAAAATAACATTAAAATAAAATCAAAATCATGTAAAGTATCCCTTAAGAAAGAATAGAACCAGAATACCGACAACTAATATAATTGAGTCAAAAATAATATTTTAGTACAACCATCAAAAAAACATAAACAAAAAACAAAAAATACAAAGTACTGTCTCATCACACATAAAGACAAAACCAGTATGAAAAGAATACAAAAAATCTTGCAAGAAAATCAAGACAGACCCAACTAGAAAATTTCTACCAGAAACATCACTAAGTTTACTAGCATGAAAAAAGAGTGATAAACACAACATTCATTTTAACAATATAATATCTAAAAACTACATGAAAATAATATGAATATATTACTCCCATGAAAAGTTCAGAATTCATCAAATCACCCAGTTGTTATACTTTGAATTAATTCCAAGAGAAACATCCCTATTTCTATTTTCTAAAGTTAAACTTGATTGGTCCATTCAACACTTAAAAGTAAAAGTTGATTCAAAGAATTAATTTCATCATCAAGATTACTAAAATAATGCGCATAAATCTCGAGGCTATGCAACAATGATCTTTGATGATGTCCCTGATTCACAAAACTGTAAGAATAATTTTTGAAAAAAATTTTAAAAGATTTTTCAATCAGTTTATCATCGAATTTAGAACAAAGGAATCTATTCGGGTTAAACAAACCATCATTTTCGAAAATAATCTAAGGATAGTATTACATGTTATAATTACATTTCATGAGTATATCCAACAGGATGAGCTGCTGGTGTCGATCGCAAATTAACTGAAAATTGGGTTTGGAGAACTCTGAGATAATATGGAGATCATGCCTTGAAATTGAGCCTAGATTGACAGTGCCAATATTTATAATGGAATTATATTGGTATTTTTTCAGAGAGGTCAGTAGCGGAGCCCAGGGAATGACATCTCGTAGCTATGAAGATGATAAACAATCTCAGTGACTGGTTTCAGAAGAAGTGATTTCAACTTCTCGACATTGATGTCTCTACAAACACACGGTTGTAGGGAAGAACTGTGGATAGCTTTTGACTGACTGATTTAATTTTCTGTAGAACCCTACAAGAGAATATAGGGAAGGTTTATTCATTGGGCTGGAATATAGATTGGAAGAGAATTTCCAGTGCTTCTCAGGATGGTTGATTAATAACTTGGAATGTTCTAATGATATAGAAAACTCATGCCACAAAGCCAACCAGTGTGTGGGTCATTATGTGTGCTTTCTCTCTTAGTGTTTAATCAGTTTCCTATGGTGTACTTACCTGTGTATGATCCATATTTAACTATATTTCTTGAACTGAAATGGATGTAAATTTATCATTATATAAAATACTCATTGGGCATAAGGGTTATGTTTCGTGCTGCCAATATTTTCTTGATGTTGACACCTTTCTTATAACCACATATGTTTCTAGTTCATGTGATACTACTGCCTGTTTGGGGGACACTTGAGTTGCAAGATGGGAAGTATTTAAATTTCATTCACATAAAGGGGATTTGAATTCTGTAAATTTCATTCCTAATGAGGATAGATTTGGAACCAACTCGAATGATGGAACCTGCAAGCTATTTGACATTAGGATTGGGAACCTAATTCTAGAATACTGTCAGCAATGTGGTGACACTAATTTCCCCCATGTCACCCCATTGCATTCTCAATTTCATGGAGGCTTTTGATTGATGGATATTTGAATCGTGAAGGTTATGTGTTGGATTTTTTACTCGTAAATATGGTGTTGAACTTGAGATTTCCACAAAACACCCACAGGAGCGACATAAGATGTTAAGGGTTGTCTGATGATGAAAGTGCCTTATGTACAGAAATTTGGAAGACAATTTTAATAGTGTGGACATTTGGAGGACACAAGAGGGCATCTAATCCTTGAAGAAAAATGGCACATTTATAGTTTCTTTACTACTCAACCCATTATTGTGTTGTATAGGGAATCCTACTACCCTCATTTCATGGGTCTCTTCCCTTCCGGCTTTATACTCACTCTAGACGGTAAAAGATATATATAATATTTAATGGAAGGATGATGGTTTCCCCAACAAGATGACATATTTCAGTTCATTGAAACATTTTTTTTCTTATTCTACTGAACCACACCACTAGTTTAGGGATTGTCTTGGTGTTATTTGGGTCTTTTTTGGTGTTATATTAATTTTTCTATTCTTGGAATTTATTTGGGCTTGGCTCTCTTCCCTAGTAATATAAAATAGAAAATCTATGATGGAGTGTATCTAAAAATAATGGATTCATCATGCAATAAATTTTCTTTACCATACAGATCATATTACATTAGCTTGTAATAGTCCAATAAAAGTACACAGGTAGGTTTTTCAACATACATGATTTTAACCAATGAATATTCAATATGATTTTCAACAAACCCAAAGAAAAAACATGTTAAGAAAGCACAAGCATGAATTTAGACTCAAATATTAGGCACTAGCACATATCCATCATAACAAAGGGGGTTCCAACATGTAACAAAATTAATGATAAGTTCAATTGAAAATAAAAAAATGAATGAAGAATGTACTTTCCTAGAATGAGATGTTGTTATCATCTATAAAATGATGAACCATCCATCCTTCTCTATTTAAATTGCACTCAAACTGATTTTTCACATTGAAGTACCTATAAAAAAACAAAATTGACATTGGATTCAATAGTGTTAGTTCAATAAAGATAAATCTGGAATTACTAACACCGATTGGGGCTAGGAGGTCCGCCTTCATGATCTAGCGGGGCCACCAACGATGAAAACTGAAGCCACCCTTAACACAGGCTCTGTTTGAGATCTTTCCGCAGAAACAGGACACAAAACAGGGAAACTGAAACCATCATAATCTTAAATCGACATACCAAAAAGTCAAATAGAGAAAGGTAAGATCAAATCAGTTGGGGTTCAATCCGATATGATGGTTAATAATCCCTAATGAGAATACATCAAAATAAATCGATGAAAAGTTGAAATAATTATATGAAACTGAACTCGTACAACGCCACAACCAGAAGAATAACACCACCAAACGCAAGTGAATAGAGAACTGAAGAGGTAGTGCGATGCATGTGGAGATAGAGGCGATGATATGCGAGGTGGGATGGTTAGAGGTGAGTTTAGAATAGGGTCGGATGGGATGTGCGGTGGGGCGGTGGGAGGAGACGCCGAACCCAGGACCGGTGCGTGGGTGGCGATAACATTGAAGATTAGTTAAGGTTAGTGATTTTTTATAAAAATTACTTAAAATATTTATTAAATAAATAATATTTAAAAATATATAAAAATATAATATTTTGATAAAATTTCATAAAAAATATTACAAAATATAAAAACATATAATATTTCAAGAAAGTAGAAAATAAAAATCAGTTATGATATGTTTTTAATAGAATCTAATGAAATAAAAAATTACTTTGGTCGTAAAAATAATATATATATATATTTATACAAACAATTTTCTCTTAATGGGTTATTGATAAAATATTTTTATTTATTATATGGTTTTTTGTAGCATTTTTTATTTATGGTAAATGATTTGTTGGTATTTGTATGATAAAGAAATAGATTCAAATATTGGTAAATGATATTATGGTATTAAAAAATTAATACAAACATATATATTTTTTGGTAAAAATAAGTGTTTGTATTAAAAATTAATACTAATGAAACTTAATATCTGTTGGAAATGCTTAATTTTAACGACAGATATATTATCTGTCAATAAATTTCTATTAGTATATGCCATTTTTTTGTAGTGTTATCTAATTTATTATGTTTTACATCAATTAAATATACCTTTTATTGGTCACATTCTTAACCAATATCATTAATTGAATAAAATATAACTCCCAAAAAATAATGGATCATCATTATTTGGGTAAAAATTGTATGGATTACATGGAAAATTGTAATGGTGGATTAGGTCAAGATTTAATTTAGATTTTCTACATGAACTTGTGTGAAAATTGTATATACCATAGAAAATGTGTTGGGTTTTCTGCCTGAATAAATGGGAAAAAATATTATTTAAACACTCAAAATGATTTTTGATTACTTAGATAAACAATTTATGGGTCTGAGTTATATTTTCTCTTTTATAACATTTTTTTTCTGAGGATGACCATGAGTGAGGTGGATTAGTCTTGTTGTGATGATTGAATCTGTGAGTTATACATTGGGTCGATGTTATGATGGGGTGTTCCTCCATTTCATTTGTTTGTTTATTTATTTTTCTTGTGTAGGTATGTGCCTTATCCTAAATACAAGGTTATGGTATGTTTTTATATTTGGGCCTCCCAAGAACCCTCATAAAGGTCCACTGTAAATTTTTGTTCCCCCCAATAACCCTCTATATGAGCCTTTGTGATTGGTTTTCCCCATAAGAACCCTTGGGGTTGGCCAATGTGATTGGTTAGACTCCACGATAATTATGGGGATGGTCTTGTGTTTATTATTAATCTCCCCATAGTCATTAGATATTGGTTAGGGAAATTTTTGTGGTCATGAAATTTGAAAAGGCACGGTCTTTTCCTTAATCATACTCATGGTTTTTGAAAATAAATTTCACCAAACTATGAGAAAATTAAGGTTGAACCATTGTTTATAATGACCTGGTTTTCATTTCGATAACCTAATAGGTTGTAAGTTTATTTGTTTATTTATTTTCCACCACTGTATAAAAGTTAATTTGAACTTATGAAATTATTTTATGTAGTCATTGCTGGTTACTTATTTGTTTAAAACTCACACCATTTGTGGGCATCACATTGATTGTGTTCCCTTTGTTGGTTATGAATTCAATGGAGGGTTGTGACTCGATTTACAGAAGTTATATAAGATGTTCTTTTTGGTTTTGGTTATGTCGGGATAAAATATGGGATCTTTATAGTGTTTTTTTATTTTTTATTTATATTTTTATACAACAAAAACGTGGGGATCACCTTGTTTGTTTTATTAATTTTTGGATTCTGTTAAGCCACAGTTCTATATAATTATGTCTTTCCAATTAATTTTAATTTCTTAATTTGATTATTTTTAAGTTATTATGTAACACTCCAACACTAGAATCCAAGTTACAGTTCATTATTCTATTACATTGTCGTAGATACAAACATCATATCCTAATGTAATGAATAACTTAGCAGTTTTGGAAAACCAAATTACATAAAAGATACCCTTATTTCATTGATAAATAGAATTAAAACATGATACATAAAAAAAATTAAACAATCGAAATCCTTCAAATTTAATTTAATGATTTTGTTTATATAACATGGTTAAATAAAACATAACAAGGCTATACTCAAATACTCTGTAAGTATATGTAATGAAGAAGTAAATATGAATTGACTATAATAATCAATATGAAAAGGTACATAATTGATAACATTTTTTATTTAAATTATTTGATAAATATTAATCAATCTAAAATTGTATGAAACTTGAACACATTACTTTTATCCAATTAACTAATAATAGAATTCATCCATATATATGTCAAAGAATAATCTCATTAATAAAAATTTTATTCAAATTATGAGATAAAAACTAATCAATATAAAAAAATGTTTGAAACATGAACATATTCTTTTTAACCAATAAACTAATAATATAATTTATCCATATATATGTTAAAGAAAAATCTCATTAATAAATAAAAACTTAGCCTAAATGAGAAAAATTATTTATTAATAGATTCCATGTTTCCTAGTTACATGTTATCATTACAATGAAGACCAATCACAAAATGGTTTATAGGGAGAAAAGAACCAATCTAATTTAGAGAATTGAATTCTCTCATTAGAATATTAATTCATCAAGTGGATATCTGAAATTAGTTCACACCCATGTCATATCTATCCAAAAAATTCCTCATGTATCAAATAATTTATTTCAAAATGTCCATTATAAAATATCTATATGATGTAGAAGATAAAAAATTCGGAAAAAATTATCATTCGAGGATAATTAAGAACAAGGGTTTGTTATGTTAATGAATTATAATACCATTGAAGGATAATTAAAAACATTCATGTTGAAAACAATCTTTACAAAATCAAAAGTATCGCATTCCACTTTGAAAAATGTGAAAAATAACCCATGATGGGATACCAATAAATAAAATGTAGAATATTATTATAATAGGTATATGCAATATATAAAATGTCAATATGTTGTATATAAACTATATATTAAAGTTAATTGGTGTATAACAACAAAAAAGTCTCAATGGAATGTAAATTGAGATAAAATCCATTAATTTATCCCTCGTTTTTGTTGTTTGGTATTTAACCACATGTATAGTGGTTTAAACATGTTACTGACTTAGAGTATTAACATAACCATTTTTATTGTTAAAAATATAATCTTATAATAATATCTTATTACATGTTTTTTGACAATATTTTATTAGTTTCACTATTTTGGGTGTTTATTGGCTAGTTCTTCGAGTATCTTTTGACATTTTTTTTGTTCCATATTAATTAGATCATGATTTAATAATCTCAATAATGTAATACATAATTTTTGTTTCATATATAATATTTATATATGTATTTAGAATAATACACAATATTTGGAGATAATAAATGTAATACACCATTCATGGAGATGCTAGGTTGAACATACTCATGAACACTACTTTCATTTCCTTGTCTTATTAAAAGAATGTAATTTTAATGATATATATGTATATTAAAATTATATTATCACATATATATATAATATATGTAACAAATTTTTTTTAAATCCATCCACTATATAATCCATGAATAGTGTGAACGAATCACATCACTTTGACAAGGTGGTAGTCCACACATCCACAAATGATGATATCATATTTACAAAAAATTGAAAGCATAAGGGAATGTGTTATATATAAATTACAGAATATTAAAGGCATTATTAATATCATATATATCTTATCTATTTATTATTTCTATCATAATTTCTATCATGATTGGTGGTAAATTAAAGATGAACAATCATTATTTCTTGCGGTGGTAGTTCGTCGTACACATAAATGGTGGGTTCGTTACCAATTAGATGGTTGTGTGTGTATGTGAATTTTGAACCCATAACATAATGAAATAAAAATATTTTAATTATACATATTTTATTATATAATAAAATAATAATATTATTTTATGGGTTGTAGAATATAAATAATACCAAAGATCTTTAGGAAGGTGGTTAACTCATCATTGGGTAACTCCTTTTGGTTTGCATCAAAAGTTTTACATGAAGGTATTTATTCTAAAATGGGAGTTTCTAGGTTTAGAGGAGGGACTTTGATATATCATTTGATCATTGGTTGGGTGGGCCAATGTGATTGAGTTGTTTGAGTATGTGGTAGGGGTGAGTGCCGTTTTATAGTGGGGGCAGTGTAATTCTAGTAAATATTTAAGAAAAGAATTCGACCCACAATTATCTTATGAATCAAGGCTCCAAGAATATAAAAAATAAATTAAAAGTAATAATATGGTCTAACAATGGAAATAAAATTTCTTTTTCCCAGTGTTCTGGTCATTTTGGCTCTTATGTTTAAGGGTTGGTACCTTATTAAGGTAATATTCCTCTTAATCGTTGTAATTAATTAAAAAAACTTGAATTAATATTTTTTCATAAAAAAATTTGATTTTATTGTTATAAATTATAAATTATGATGAATAAAAATATATAATACATTTTTCAAAATTTAAATAATAGAAGTGTAATGAATTAATTTTTATATAATCTCACAGATGGGATGACAATAAGGGTTTTTAAAGTAAAAATGATCCAAAATTTTCTATGTTAGTTGATCAAATATCAATGTTAAATTGATTACATTGAAATAAAATTTATTAATATATTCAAATATATAAAATTATTATTTATAAATAATAAATAATGTAATTTAACATTATAAATAAGTTATATTTAAAAAATATGAAATGAAATTCAATATTATTCACTATTCATTAAAACACGAAACATCATAGAAATTACCAGAAATTCATCCTATCCTAATTTTGATTAATTTATTAACAAATGTTATATATTTCTTCTTATTAAATTTATAAGAGTTCCATAATTTGTATTTAAAATAATTTCACCATTAAAAGGCAGAAAAACCACCTTTATAAAATTATAGTATTTTATATGTAAAATTGTGTGTGTTCTTTTATTATGCCCATAAATAATATTATATTAATATAAAAAAATATATATGGATGAATATATAATATATTTATATAATTATTATAATTCATTAGTAATAATTAATTTAAAATTTAAATAAAAATTACAATTTTCATATAAAAATAGTATTTCATAACACCATTTCCCTTATATTCATTTAGTTTATATATTCATTGATAAATAATTGGTAATAATTTTATTCCACTATATATTTTTATATGATAATAACTAATATTAATAAAATAAATGTAATGACTAAGTGATAATATTCAGAATAATATTAACTGTATTTTTTATGATTCAACCATAATTTTAACACAAACCATTGAAAAATAATGTTGGGTGAAATGAAATATAAAATAGATGTTGCGTGCATTGTAATATATTGAATATATTCAATCTGTCTGACATAAGAAAATTATACTATAATTTCTTTGGATATTTTATTCTATTATGATATAGGTATTGTGTGTTATACAAGCTATCAGATATAATGTTCTTACTTTACATTTTTAGGGTGTTACACTATCTGAATCTTACGTAACTTTATCCTTCCCAATTTAAACATTATGTTGGTAATGAAAGAATTAATATTTTAAAATAATATTTTTGAAAAACCAACATCATAAATTGTTTAACCAGCCATATTCAAAGTAAAAGGGAAAATCAAATTAAAATTTTACCAAAAAACTATGCTTTCAAATTGGAGAGCCGGAGTGAAAACATGGACATGGAAGTAAAATATAACTGTCAAATTCTGGTGGAAAGTGATAGAAAATATGTTAAGATATATGTTACTTTCCAAAAAAAATAATCCCTAGGTCATAATAATTGTCATTGATATGATAAAAAAGGTTGATTATAGGGGGAAATGTTTTTGATACTACATTTTCATAGAGTAGAGAAATTTCTTTACACACAATTAATATAAGAAAACATATGTTACTATAAATAAAATATTTTCAATTGATTACACCTTTAATTATTTCTAATTCACCTAATAGAACTTGATGCTTCACATAGTGAAGTAATACATAAAACTCTAAAACCATATTCAAGAATAAATATAAATCATTTAATAAGTGGTTAACTTTTCCAAAATGTTACGATAAAACACTTTTGAAGGAAGGTCAATGAATTTAAAAAAATGAACATAATAAATAACATAAATTGTATTTTAATCATCACATTCCAAACATGTGAAAATTTCAATATCATTAATTACCCAAATACCACATTTAAAACATGGATGATTCTTATTATATAAATATAAAATAGATTACTAGATATATTCTTTAAATCGAATAATTTTGTAAACTTCATCAATGATAGTAGAAACCACATTATCAAAAAATCATTACATAGTTACAAGTTATACATCACTAATCTGATTTAGTTTTCCTAAAACAGTCATTTATTTATTGGAAAATTATTTTCTTAAAATTAATAACATATTAATGGTTATCTTTCACCCAAACTTTTATTTTCCAAAAAAAATTACATTCTACTAAATAAATTCTCTAGGTACTATTCATCATATGATCTAAAATCCACAATGAAAAAGTAATGCAATATAGTCAGCATATATTCCATAATTCAAACAACTACCTCATCATTGATAGAACACTCAAATGAATATATTATTTAATAAAAATATAATCACATAAATCATTCCTATTCTTTTATGGTAGTATTATAATCTTGACCATGATCCATTAGCCACTTTTGAGGAATATTATTTTGATGATTTTTTTTAATTTTCAAAGTGTTTTATATCCTTTTAGAGGAAGCATTGCACATTGAAATTTTGTTTTTCCTGTGAAATCAAAAACATTTGGTCATTTTTCTCCATTCATAAAGCAAACTCACAATCCCTTTAAGAGAAAACTAGGTTATTTCATTACAGAATTATCACATGTGGGGAAATAATTCATTCCTTCTACCCACTATAAAATATTTTTCATACCATACTCTTCTTTTCTTAGCTTACCTCAAATCCATAAGACACTATGAATTAATTATCCAACGTGTTATCACATGATTATATGTACTCGTAAAATTATAATTTTTAATACACTATTTCAATTTGAAATATTGGTCAAATAAAATAACAATTATGATCCTTCATAATCCTTAGATCAAGTAATTTTTTGAGGATCACAATCATTCTTCTAGTAACTATATCTAAATGAGAACACCCCTAAATAAGTTACAGTCTTTATAAAACATTGTGTATTATCCCAAACTACTATAATATATAATATAATTTGAAAAAAATATTCATTTCTAATATAATAATCATAAACGTGGTTTCATTGTGAAATTATACATTTAAATCCATTATAACTGTTTGAAAAGAAAATGTGAATTATCCTTATCATATACCATAATTGTTTAAAACTGTGAGAATAGTGAGTCTTGTAATCATGTACTTAGTTACGACGAGTCAGGCCCGACACACAATTTTGGAGTTTTTACACCTAGGTATATCTGTTTCAGAACCACTTACACATGCATTATCAGGATAGTAATCTACTTCTATGAATACCCCAAAAATCTATACCTTATCAAAACTATAAGATATTCTTCAATAAATCATCTCAAGCCAATGTTAGTGTTTTTTCTCCTAATATCTATTTTCTAAATCTAGTTTTCATGGTTTTTGGAAAGATTTCTCTAATACCAAATGTAATGCCCCAACACCAGAAGAATGTATCTAGTAAATTATTTTGTAACATAATCATATATAAAATCTTAAAATCTTAATTTACCGAATAGTTTAGTATTTTCTGGAAACCATATTACATGAATGATACCCATATTAAAATTTAAAATTTAAAATACATCAGAAAAAATAAATTTAAAAAATTTATTCCTTTAATGATAAATCTATTATTTCTTCTTTATAACCTAGGTAATGGAAGCATAATTATAGTGAGATCAAATTATTAATAAGGATAAATAAAGACGAAGAAAATATGAATTGATTAGAATAACCAACATGAAAATGTAAATAAGTGATAACATATGCAATTAAAATAACTTGCTAAGTCATAATATATATGGGAAGGTAATAATCAATAATAGTTCCCATTTAATCAATAAAATAATAATATAATGCGTCCATATATGTTTCAAATGAAAAATATCATGGATAAATAACAACTATGTCTAAATAAGGGGAATGATTAATTATTATATTCGATGCTTCCTAGTTACTTGTATCTTTCCCATCAAGGCCATTCATAAGACGATTTAGAGTATCACCTGAAATCTAACAAATTTGGCCAATAGATTCATCTCACAAGACTAAAGATTTATCAAGGGTAAATCTATTACAGGCACTCACCCATGTCGTACTGGTCCAAAGCATTCCTCATATATCGAATAATCAATTTAACAATGTTTTTTTTCAAATTTCCATTTGGAGTACAAGATACATATTTAACAATAATTACCCATTCTAGATAAGTGAAAAAATTTATTTTATATTGATGAATCTAAATACCCTTGAAAGATCATTAAAAATATTATTGGGGAAAATAATCTTTAAACATTCCAAATTGTCCCATGACACATTTAAAAAGTTGAATAATATTCCTCATGAAAGAAAAAAATTAAATGTAACATTTAAATTAATGTATTTGAGGATAATAATGATAAAAAATTTTAAAGGGAATATATACACCACATATAAATATGAACTGGTTCATAACAATAAATAAGTCTTAACAGTATGTAAATTAAGACGAAAACTGTTACATTTAAAATATTTTTTTGGTGATCATTAATCTCCCATATAGTGGTTTATCCTTGTCAATAAATTATTATATAACTATAGACCTACTTATTATATCATATATGAATTTTTTATAATATCTTATTCGCCATATAAAGACAATATTTTATTGTTTTCATTATTTCTGGTGATAATTACCTTGTTTTTTAGTCTATTTTGAGTTGTATTTTTAAATTTCTATTACATTGATCATGATATAATAATATAAAGAATGTAAAACATGATAAATATTTCATATATATTATTTTTTTATGTATTTATAATTATATATAATATGCAGAGATAAGAAATGAATTGCACTGTTCATGGAGATGGTATGCCATACATAAACATGTACTCTACATTCATTTCTTTTTCATATTAAAAGAATGAAAAGTCAATTATATATATTAATATTATAATTCTAATATCTTGTATATTTTATATTTATAACATATTTTTATTTAAACTATCCATTATTTGTTCCATTTATAGTGTGAACAAATCACGTCATTTTTTAGATTGCAGGAGTCCACATGTCCACATATGATGTTATCATATTTACACAAAATGGAAATCGTAAGGGTAAGTATTATATAAAAAATTTAAATGATTAATGAAATTATAAATTTCATATATATATGTCATATATAAACCTAATGATTATAATTATGGCCACCATTATAGGTGCTGATGGGAAAAACAAAAAATCACAATTTCATGAGGTGGTAGTACTCCATTCACATGAATGGTAGGTTCATTAACCATTTGATGGATGTGTATGTATTTACATGAATAAAACATAACACAACAACATATATCTATATTTAGTATAATTATGTCATTATATCATAATTTAATATGATTATTTGAGGGGTTGTATAATGTAAATAAAACAAAATAACCTCAAGAAGGAGGTTGCCTCATTTTTGGATAACTTCTTTTTGTTTTCACAAAAGTGCTTCTTTAGATATATTTATTACAAAATAAATTCTTATAGGTTATTGGGAGGTATTTAGGGATGTTATTTTATAATTTTTTTGGATTATTTAGAGGTATTGAGAGGTTTGATTTAGTGGGAGGAGTGAGTTCCTTTTAATAGTGGACATGGAGAGGCATTCATGTAAATTTCTGAAAAGAGGATTTCACCCTAATTTTTCAAATGAAAATTTCATCAAATGATGGTAAAAATAAAATATGAGTTTCAATATGGTAGATATATATTGAAAAAATACATTTTAAAAAAATTAGGTCATTTTGGACATTATGTTTAAGGTTTGGTACATTATTAAACTAATATTCCACTAAATCGTTGATATAAATTGCAATAAAATTTACCAATATATTTGGTAAAATAATAATGTAAAAATAATATAAATTATAAATTATTATTATTAAAAACAATGAATCAATTTTACAAAATTATAAACATAAAAGTGGCAGAAATGAATATAAATATAATCCTATAAGTGAGACGACAAGGAGAGTTTTTAAAGTTAAAACAACATAATATTTTCAAAGTTATTACATCCAATTTCAAAGTAAAAATAAATAGAATGAACTAAAATAAATTATTTAATTAAAATTACATATAAATATTATTTAAAAACAACGAAAATTTTAATTTTAACAAATAATTAAATTATAAAAAATTAAATTTTGAATGAGAATTTAGTATTGTTCATAATTTAATAAAAAATGATACTTCTCAAAAAAATAAAAAAATTCATTCTAACATAATTTTAAAGACCCATAATTTTCAACGAAGTTCTTTTTCATAATTATTTTGAATTTTAAAAGTCTGTGGCATTTTACGGCACTTGATTCCGAGGCCTGGTGTGCCCGGAATCAATTTCTGAAGTTTTGTTCGTGTACATTCAGTTAACGTACGAGAAGGTTTTTCTATTTTTTTAAACTGTCGTTCAGAATTGAAATCCAAGGGAATTGATAAACTCGCAGCGCCGGTAATTTCTTAAGGGGACCTTTACCGCAGTTTTGTTTAATGTGGGTTGATGGTTAAAAATTGGGGTGTAATTAAAATGTTAAATAAAATTGTTTAGAAAAGTTTTATTTATCTATGGTAGTTATTTCCTCCCATTGGGAAGTTATTGGTGGGGCCCACACCCACATAACTTCCCATGTGTGGATAACTGTGAGGTGGAGCCCACACAAGCCCCATCCTTTCATCTCCCCATAACCTCCCTTAAACCCCAAGTTAACTCCCCTTCTTTGATTATGACAACTCGCCCTTATTGAATGAGAACTATCCCTCTCCCTCTCTATCTTCTTAATACTTGCCAACACATGATTATTAATGAATTTAAACTCTTCAATTAATTAATTAAAGGGTTTCAATTTTGAGTTACATGTGTGTATAAAAATAATATCTTTAGCTATTTTTAAGGGGCATTTGTTGTGTTGAGAGGATTTGTGAGAGAGCTTTGGAGAATGAAAAAAGAGTGTTCTTCTCTCAACGAAGAACACCATACTTCAAACGAAGAACCTTTACGGAATGTCAAACATTGCCTTCAATCTTCGGCCAAACCAAAGTAGAAGGATCCACCTGCAAGGAACATCGACGACACGTCACCCTCGACCCTTCTTCCCCAACGTCAATGAATTGACCCCCTCTTCCCATGATGTCATCTTCCACAACGCTCGACTACCACGAACCTTATATCAAGGTAAGAGATTGTTCATCTCGAAGTGATTATTCCTGACCCTTTTTTGTTGGAAATTATAGTTTATCATTGGCCAATGGCTACCACTTATCGTAGAGGGGGAGGGGTGAAGAAAAATGGCTCGTCAACCCTCCGTAGTCTCCTTGTTTGCGATTGTGGCGCGTTTGAAGAGGCGGTGATGGAGAAGCGGCACTCGTGCGCTAGTCGGGTGTGGATGAACCGTGGACCGCTAGACTGGGAATGAACTGGCTGTCCATAGCCTGTCGGGCTGATGGGAGGAACCACCACCCCCCACGGCGCAGCGCTGTGGAGAACTGCGGCCCGCACAGGGTGGGCCACTTTGACGGAAGAACTGGCCGTCTCGTCGGCCGGCTGGGCGGAGGAAGGCCACGGCACCACGATGCCACGCTGGACCATTTGAAGCCTGCCCGTGCCGGCCGATTGTGCAAAGAAGGCTGTCTGGCTTCGACCGGCCGGTTAGAGAGGGCGGCGCTGCTTGGCACCACCTATTCGGGTAGCCGGGTGCCGCACCCCCCACCTCGGACCGCTCATCCCCCTTCGGGTCGAGCCTCCCAGCCAACCGGCCACACCGTGTCGGGCCGGGCCATGCCACGCATTTCATCGGGCCGGTCCGACCCCCCCCCCCCTGTCGGGTCTGACCTGCCAAAACTAGGTTGACCCGACCGGCCAACCCACTTGGCTTAACGGGCCGAGCCCATTTTCCCTTAAGGGTGAATACCTTGAAGACTGCACATCTGATAAACGCGCCATTTGTGGCACTGGGAACATCATGATGTGGAAGCCTGTTTACGATTCTCTTTGTGATTTTTGTATAAATTTGGAAAATGGCCGGGTTTGGAACAAGCGTATTTCCAACCAGGCCCCTGGAACGAAAAATCCAATATCTTTCAGACCGGGCATCCGATCGATGCGACGTCTATCGCGTAGGGTTCATTTTGATGAGATGGAACATCGGGATACATAAAATCATGACTTTGTGATAGTTGATGTATCGACCCCTTGGCTCAAGGAGCGGACCCTCCCAGAATCGAGTGTGCTATATGTGGGAACCCTACAGTCGGCTGCCACTGCAACGAAAACCGTACTGGAATCCTACATGGTTTCAGAGATGACGACAACCGTACTGGAATCCTTCATGGGTTTGGCGATGATGACAAATGTACTATAATCTGTTGTGGGTTCGGCAGTGACAACAACTATACTGGAATCCTCCGTGGGTTCGGCAATGACCACAACTGTATTGGAATCCTTCATGGGTTCAGCAGTGATGATAACGATACTAGAATCTTTTGTGGGTTCAGAAGCGATGATGAATCAGTGACTTCATCTGATCATCTCTATCTCTATAAAAAAGATTTGTACCTGTGTGAGCTGATTATAGAATTTCAATCATTACCATCAGTGTGATTGACTTCTTTCCTAGGTGGATGGGGTTGTGCTTGGGCTTGACAGTTGGAGCCGAACTGGGATTGATGAATTAGGTATATGTATGGGCATATACCTAAGTAGAGTTGGATGATACTTTGTAATTGTATCTTTTATTTATGGTTTATCTTTTTTATATTCTAGGAGACCTTCGGGGGTCTCAGGGTCCCAACTGAGTATCGTTATACTCACCCCTACACAGGCAATTCCCTCACTACGTTGTATTGGATCCAGAAGACGAACATTTCTTATCGTGGTAGAGACTTGTAGAGCTGGACGGTACCCGGAGGTGGACCACTTGGTGAGATGAAAACAGAGCAGAAGGATGGATCCGAGGTGCTGAGGAGACCATCTGTACCCACCCTTCAGGTGGAATTCCCGAAGGATGACTCAGTGGTGGCTATTTTCCTTTTCTACTATTGTTCTATATTTTCAGTTGTGTTGTACCTTTAGTTGGGTTTGTATCCTAGCCCATTTAACTTTCATCTGTTACTTTTGTATTCAGTATTACTTTTCTCTTACTTTATCTTTCATACTCTGTTGTGTTTTTTTACAATCAGAAAGGCAATGCCTTCCCTTTTTATCAGGATTTACGCCTTTGGTGCTTGTCGCTAGCCTCTGGCTTATGGAAGGCGGGTTTGGGGTAGACACGGCATGGGCCCCGAGGACAGGTCGTGAAAAATTTGTATCAAAGGAGTCGGTTCTACCACATAACATTGGACTCTGATCATTCTTTCTGTGAAGTAATAGTATTAAGAGTATTGAGTGTGGTTTTCAGTCTAGGAAATCTAGTGTTGGGGCGGCATCTAGCGTATCCATACACCAGGACCCTAACCCCTGATTTCTTACTCATTGCACGAAAGCACTGATAGCATGTTTGTTTCAAAAGATTTATTTGAGAATACATTGTGTCAGCTCACCATGTATATTGTTTTGACCGTGCCACACCTATTTCTTTTCAGGATGGCCCCACGAAGGCAGCTATCTTGGGTTCCTAGTGGCGTACGATATGGAAGCCCACCGAGTGAGGAGGCCTTGGTGTAGGGACCCATCATAGTAGAGGCTCCAGCAATACCACAACCCACTGAGCCACTGATACTACTATCCCCAGCAGCAGAGAGTGTACGCCACCTGAGTGTGTTGCATGAGTTTCAACGACAGAGGCCGCATGGGTTCTGTGGAGAGACGATCCCTCAGGCAGTCGAGGATTGGTAATAGGCTATTGTCAGAGTCTTCAGATTGGTAGGGACACCAACCGACCTTATGGTGATCCTTGCCACGAGTATACTCTATACAGCAGTAGGTAGATGGTGGATCTTGATGTGCCAGGTGCATGACGATGTATCTTTACTTTGGACAGACTTATAGAGTCTCTTATGATGGGAGTATGTTCCCACCACCCTTCGTGAGGTGCATATTTAGGAGTTACATCACCTGCGGCAGGGCAGCATGACAGTAGCTCAGAACTCAGTGAGCTTTACTGACCTCTCGCGCTACTCCAATGACATGGTACGTGACCCATTCTTCAAGATCCGGACCTTTTAACAGGTACTGAGGCACGAGATCAGAGCTTCGACGATTCCTCTCAGTCTTCCGACGCAGGAAGGGGTGCTAGAGAGAGCCCTTTTAGTGGAGAGCTTTCTGGCTGAGGAGTCACCGGTAGCAAGACCGACCATAGGGACACATGTAGCAGATTCTTATACAACAGGTATTAGACAGTTGATGCAGAGGTCCATGTGGACAAGACCATCAGGTGAGAAACCACAGGATACAAGTTCGATTGTGCGGGGCACCGAAAACAGAGCCCGCTATCCGAGGAGCATGCAGTGCTATGCATGATGCAGATGGGCTATATGGCTTGAGACTGTCCAACCCACCATGCAGTCGAGCATCAGACAGTAGAGGGACCTCCCAGGTAGAGGCATAGGTTCAATCGTGGTGGTCGGTTAGGAGTGGGTGGACAAGGAAGAGGAGATGTCTGAGCAGTGGGTGGTGGATGACGTTTCGAGGCTCTACCACCACCACCACTAGGAGTTCCACCCCGACTACAGGGAGCTAGCAGAAAGAGGCGGGCTCAACTCCAGGCAGCTCAGGCCTACGACCAAGACACACCTGATATGATTCGAGGTACTATCTGTGTATACTTCTCCCTTTCTGTAGTACTGATGGATAGAGGTGTGAGTCATTCATTCATTTCTGCTGCCCTTGTTCAGAGGTCGGAGATTCTGACAGAGTCGTTGGCTCGATCCTTATGGATAGAGACTCCTACGAGAGAAGACTCGACGATTACGCATTGGTGCTGGTAGTGTGAGATTACTCTAGGTGGTGAGTGTTTTGGCTGGGATCTTCTTATAGCAGCATCTAGGCCTTATGACGTTATCTTGTGTAAGGACTAGTTGTCTATAGTCCATGCTTAGATTGACTGCATTAGGCTCAAGGTGCAGTGTATCTGCACGGATGGGATCAAGTTCACCTTCATTGGTGAGAAGGGAGCCTTTGTAGCACATGATGGACTTACATAGAAGAGAGGGAATCTGGTCACACATCAGTTGGCGAGTCTCATCCTCGAAGTGGTTGATGTGCCGAGTTCGAGTTTTCCTATTGTGGTGGATCAGTCTACCGAAGTTTTTCTTGATGGCAAACCAGGACTACCTCTTCGCAGTGAGGTAGACTATTACATAGACCTATACCCCAGGACATCACCGATATCTACTTCAGCATATCAGATGGATCCCGCTGAGCTTCGTGAGCTGCGGGTACAGCTGGAGTATAGCATCCCTCCTTTTTACCACATTAACATTCATTTCATTTTACAAAACTGAGGATCTTTAAGGTTTAGTGTCTTGGAAACCAGGAACTTAAAACATGAAAACATAAAACATTCTTCTTAAACACTTGAAAGGCTTCTCCTAATGTTCATCCTAGGTTCATTACTCCAACTCATAACCTGGGGACATACATCCAAAGAAAGTGTGGGAAGAAGGCCCAGTAAGGGAAACAAGAGAAACATTTTACATGTGAACTTGAGAGAATTTAATAAGGTCATGAAAAGAACCTTAAGGCATGAGAAAGAAATCATAAGGCATATCATAATAAAAAAACATTTTTCATAACATGAAGATGTGGCTGCAACATTTAATATAGAAAATCATGAACATATCACCAAGGTCCATCCCCAAGGTGTCATTTAAAAATTACCAAGGTTATTCACAACGATATCATGAAAATTGTAATCTCTAGTGGTTACATCATTACCCAATGCATTGGAGCGCTATCAGGGCGCACCCTTAAATTTGACTTTATTATCATGTGAGCCACATATATCATCATCAAAAATTTCATAAATGACCCATATAGCATAAAATGAATGGGTTTCATTTCATAATCATAACGTTTTAAAAACTGCTTTAAAGACATGATCTTTATGTCACTTTAAACCCACGGAAAAGGAAAGCAGGTTTCATGTATGTAAATCCCAGAATTTAAAACAGATCATTTTGATATATATGTGAATACCCCTGTAGATATAATAGCTTTGAGTATTCACTTAATAACATAAAATAATTTTTAGATAAAGAGGGAGGCATTTTGAGACAAAACTATACAGCATAATGTCTATGATACATGGTTTTTAGAAAAATTTGGAAAGAGAGGGGACATGGGTCACGCACTCAAAAATGATACATAAAAAAGTAGGGGGACAAAATATAAAGTATTTAAGAACATGATAATGAAATTTTAATTATATACCATTTGAAACGAAGAACATGAAAGGAAGACAAAAATAAGATTTCTTTTATGAGAATTTGGCAGCCTAACTGCGTCACTTAAAACTTCCAAAAATGGATTGATGAGATCAAATAGGGTCTCTCATCATATGAACATAAATAATCAGTATGATAGATATAGAGATCATACCCCAACATAATAAAAAGGAACTTGAAAGACTTGACATGAAAATATAACTTCAAAATGAGAAGGGTGAAAGAAGCCCTTAAACATTCAGCAGCCTAACAACGTCACTTAAAATGTCAAAATACTGAATTGGAGAGATCAAATAGGGTCTCTAATCATATGAACATAAAAGATCAGTATGATAGATTTAGAGACCATAACACAACATAATGTAACTTGAAAGACTTGACAAGAAAATAGAACATTAAAATGATAAGGGTGAAAGAATCCCTTAAAAATTCAGCAGCCTAACAACGCCACTTAAAACATCAAAATACTGAATTGAAGAGATCAAATGGGGTCTCTCATCATATGGACATAAAATATCAGTATGATAGATATAGAGATCATACCCCAACATAATAAAAAATAACTTGAAATACCTGACATGAAAGTAGAACTTTGAAAAATGAGAAGGGTGAAAGAATCCGTTACAAAAATTTCGGCAGCCTAACAGCGCCACTTAAACATTCATAAAATGAAATGATGAGAGTAAGAGGGGGTCTCTCATCATATGAAAATAAAAAAGGTATTATAATGAATATAAAAGAACATCCTCCAACATCAGAACATGGAGCATAAAATAAATGACATAAGAGATATTTCTTGAAAAGAAAGAGAGAGGTCAGATCCCTTACCTTAAAACGTAACTCTTAAAACACAACGGTTTGGACCTTGAGGGCTTGGGGGAACCTTGGGATGACTCCTTGTGAGGTAAGGAGACCAGAAAATCGTTGGTGGAGAGTGGGGAGTCGAATGGATGAGAGGAGGGCTTGGTATTTATAGGGAAAGTGAGGGGACAAGGCATTAATGGCCAAGGGACACCTCGCAAGTGATTTTCTCAAAACCATGTGCTCTCTCATGATATTTCCCATGAAGTCAGGCCAAATGGGGCCCCCAAAACAATAATGCATCACCTTAGGTCGCCAACCCTTAAAATATCTCATGACATCACAATGACATAGCTATGATGTCATTAAACATACAGAAACCCTAAAACTGCTTTTTTACTATTCACTGAAAATTCATCTTTCTCAGAAAAATCCCAAAATTTTACCTTAACCAAATATCGATGCTCGAATTACAAATATGAAATCCATTTTATAAAAATAATTTTCTAAATATTTTTAATTTAGTTTTTAAATAGAAACACTATTCACCGAAAACTGATTTTTTTAGAAAAACCCAAAAAATTGCCATAACATAATATCGGTACTCTGAGTTCAAAAATGATATCAATTTTATAAAAATAATTTTCTAAATATTTTTAATTTAATTTTTAATTAAAAAACACTATTCACTAGAAAAAACTAATACTTGAATAATAATTTATGAAACCGTTATATAACCATTTTATTGAATCACATTACTTAATCAAGGTGCCTTGATTATATTAATACTTTCTTTAAGTGAGATTACTAATCCATTCGGTCACATTACTAATCCTAAGCATAAAATCACTATTCATAATTTACTATTCATCAAAAATCAAGATGATCTTATTAGACTCTAAATTTCATACTGAACATAATTGTAGAAGACCATTTTTTAAAAATCATTACACATTTTTAAATATTTAAGGTTTACATAAACATTTTTAAAATATCCTTTCTTCTAAAATTCATCAAAAATATGCATACTATATTTATCCGGTCATTTGAAAATTCATAAACATCATCATAAAAAGAAATCCCAATTTTTATTTAAAACAAAGGATTACACAAGGCAGTTGCAGTCTCCTTACATAGCCCCTTATCACACCAGCGTAGGACCTAATTGTAAGGTGTGCTAAGATGAGAGAATCTGAGGGAGGCTCGGCCAACATCGCACGAGTAGTAATTTCTATCAGTTTGAACTTCTCGCGAAGGAGATTCCATTCTAGCTTCACACGATGAAGTTCGGCTTGGCATTGGTCCAGAGCAAATCCCAGTGGTGCTACCTCCTTCCCATGTTCTGTTAGATGGTATTCGATCGGTCTAAGACTACTAGGTGAGGCCATCAAATCTTCTTTCTATAATAATTAACCATGATTACTTGTATTTAGAGACAATAATCGAAACGTTTAGTTTACAGCAGTCATATTGACCAATGGTCATATAACAGTCAAAACCCAATGGTCTCATTTTAAATATACTCATCTTATCAAATGAAACAATTTTGTTGAGTATAAAAAATAACACAAAAAATTAGGAAACAAGATTTAATCAAAATTTTGGGTCGTTACATTGAGGACTTATAGGGAAAGAGATTCATCTAACCCAGTATTTCACCCAGGGCTTCTCCGATTCTATTCACCAAGAAGGTGGATCAGATCTTACAACTTTGTGTCGACTACCCTCACCTGAATCAGGTGACCATGAAGAATAAGTATCCTCTCCCGAGGATTGAAGACCTCTTTGATCAGCTCAAGAGGCCACGTTGGTTCTCAATGATTAACCTCAGGTCAGGCTATCGTCAGCTCTGAGTTCGTGACGAGGATGTGCAGAAGACGGCCTTCAGGTGTCGGTATGGCCACAATGAGTTCTTGGTTATGCCTTTCGGTGTAACCAATGCACCAGAAGTGTTCATGAGTCTCATGGAAAGGATCTTCTAGCCTGACCTCAATCGTTTTGTCATAGTCCTCATAGACGACATACTGATTTACTTGACTACTGAGGAGGAGCACTCTTACCACTTACGGGTTGTACTAGATACACTCCGAGAGCACCAGCTTTATGGTATGCTCTCAAACTTCCAATTTTAGTTTCAAGAGGTACACTTATTTGGACACGTCAACACGGAGGAAGGATTTTTAGGGGATCCGCAAAGATCGAGGAAGTTCTTTCTTGGGAGCCACCCAGGAGCGTGACAGAGGTGTGGAGTTTTCTAGGTCTAGCTGGGTACTATCATAGATTTGTACCAGACATCTCCATAGTTTCAACACCGCTTTCATCTTTTATAAAGAAGGGGAAACCCTTAATGTGGTTAGATAAATGTGAGAAGAGCATTCTAGAGCTGAGGAATATGTTGACCAGTGCGCCCATCTTGAGGTTTCTGGAGGAGGCCATTGGGTATGTAGATTACTGCGCTGCATCAGGGACCAAACTCGGGTGTGTCCTGATGCAGGAGTGAGCAGTGATCGTGTGTGGTTCACGGTAGGTGAGGCATCACGAGCATAACTACACTACCCATGACCTGGAGTTAGTAGTAGTGGACTTCACCTTGAATATGTGGCGTCACTATCTGATAGGCAAGGGATTTAAAGTCTACTCTGACCACCAGAGTCTCAGGTACATCTTCTCGTAGAAGGACATGAACATGAGGCAGTGTTGATGGCTCGAGTTCATCTAGGTCTCTGTCTTTGAGATAGTTTATACTCTAGAGAATGGGAATGTTGTAGCTGATGCTCTTAGTAGGAGATTGGTCATTCAGCTAATTGGAGAGGAAACAGTGCAGCTAGCTGCATTGCAGATATCCTTTGTAGAAAACGAGGGAGTACACATTCTATAGTCACTCACAGTCACTCCTCCACTACTTCAGGAAGTTATAGAAGAACAACAAGGGGACGTTGACTGTGAGATTCAACCTACATAGATATCCATAGGGCAGGTGCCAGATGTATTTTTTGAAGGAGGAGATCACGTCATCCTCATTAGGGGACGTACAATGGTACCAGTTACACTGTAGGAGGAGGTGATGAGGGAGTTCCACACTTTCCCTCTAGTGGTATATCCAGGAGTGGTGAAGATGTATCATGACCTCAGACAATAGCACTGATGGCCGGGTATGAAGAAGGGTGTAGCAGAGTTCGTTTCACGATGCCACACTTGTCAGCAAGTGAAGACAAAGCACCAGTTACCAGTAGGCTTGGTACATCCCATAGAGGTCCCAGAGTGGATGTGGGATGGGATATCCATGGATTTCGTGATGGGGATTCCATGTACATCTAGAGGGCACAAATATATCTTGGTGATCGTTGACCGACTCACCAAGTCGGCCCACTTCCTTCTTATCAGAGATCAGGGCTCAGTAAAGATCTTGGGACCCCTCTACATTCAAGAGATCGTATGGCTTTATGGTGTGCAATCGATTATCGTTTCTGATCGAGATGCTCGATTAAATTCCCGGCTTTGGAAGGGGTTATAGGAGGCCTTGGGGAAATAGATTCGCTTGATCACCACCTTCCATTCTCAGACGGACAGTCAGACTAAGAGAACCATTCAGAATCTCGAGGACATGATCCATGCATGCATCCTTGGGTTTTCTCACAACTGGGAGGATCAGTTACCCTTGGTGGAGTTTACGTACAACAACAGTTACCACTCCACCATCGGGATGGAACCTTATAAGAAAATGTACGGCTGACCTTGCAGATCGCCTCTATGTTGGACAGACCCAGGGGAGTCAGCACTTGTAGGACTAGAGATGGTTCAAGATACAACAAAGAAGGTGCAGATCATCCATGAGTGGATAAAGACTGCATAGAGCAGAAAGAATTCCTATGCTAATAGGAGGTGGATACCAATAGAGTTAGAGGATGGCGACCACATCTTCATAGGAGTCTCACCTCTATTAGGTCTATGAAGATTTGGTTGGGGAATAAAGTTATCTCTATGTTCCATCAGACCATTCAAGGTCCTCAATAGAGTAGGAAATGTGGCTTAACGCCTAGCCCTTCCACCTCAGTTGCACTGGGTGCATTACGTCTTCCACATATCTCAGCTGAGGTGATACGTGCACGACCCGACCAACATCATCGATCATGGAGAGATGGACATCGATGATGGGGTGATGTTAGAGGAGGTACTGGTGGAGACTGAGGATCGACCAGAGCATTTCTTATCTGGATGGTCGATTCCTTTGGTGTGCATTCGCTGGAAAGACGGGAACCTCTATGAGGGCACTTGGCAGCGGGAGGTACATATGCGAGCTCAGTATACCGATTTGTGTTCTTAGTGTGTGTTGTAGCATTACAGTGAAGTAAAGCCCTAAGGTGGGAGTAATGTAAAGACTCAGAATTTTCAAAGTATGTTTTTCCTAATTCATTGAAATTTTATGAGTCTGTGGCTTCTGACGACACTTGATCTCGAGGCCCGGTGTGCCTGAAATCAATTTATGATTTTTTGTTCGGGTATGTTCAGTAAACGTACGAGTGGGTTTTTCTATCTTTTGAACTGGTGTTTGGAATTGAAATCTGAGGGCACCAATGAAATTGCATCACCGTTAATTGCTTAATGGGACCTTTACCGCAGTTGTGTTTTATGTGGGATGAAGGTTAAAAATTGGGGTTTAATTAAAATGTTTAATAAAATTGTTTTGAACAATTTTATTTATCTATGGTAGTTATTTCCTCCAATGGGGAAGTTATTGGTGGGGCCCAAACCAACATAACTTCCCATGTGTGGATAATTGTGAGGTGGGGCCCACATGATCCCCAACCTTTTATCTCCTCATAACCTCCCTTAAACCCCCAATTAACTCCCATTCTTTTATTTTGACAACTCTTCCTAATTCAATGAGAACTCTCCCTCTAACTCACTCTCTATTTAATACTTGCCAACTCATGTTAATTAATTAATTCAAACTGTTCAATTAATTAATTAGTGGGTTCGAATTTTGAATTACAAGTGTGAATAAAAATAATGGCTTTAGCTATTTTTTTGGGGAATTCGTTTTGTTGAGAGGATTTGTGAGAGAGCATTGCAGAAATATAGAAGAGTGTTCTTCTCTCAAGGACGAGCACCATCCTTCCAACGAAGTACTACCGAGGAATTTCAATCATCGACTAAACCAAAGGAGAAGGAGCCACACGCAAGGAACGCCGATGATGCATCACCCTCGACCCTTCTTCGCTAACATCAACGAATTGACGTCGTCTTCCCGCAACGCTGTCTTCCGCAGCGCTCGACTACCGTGAACCTTATTTCAAGGTAGGGGGTTTTTCATTTTGAAGTGATTATTTTGCACCTCGTTTTTCATTGGAAATTATAATTTATCATTTGGAAATTTCTACCACTTAACGCGAAGGGCGCGAGCTGAACACACATGGCCCTTCAACCCTCCATATTCTCTTTGTTTGTGATTGAGGCGCATTGGAAGAGGTGGTGATAGAGATGCGGCGGCTGTGTGCCGGCTGCGTGTCGAAGAACTGCGGCCCGCACCCGCGGGTTACTCTACAGGGAAAGAACCGGTTAGCCATAGCCAGTCGGGCCGAAGGGAGGAACCGTGAGGCCCCACCGCGCCATGCTACGGAGAACCGCGGCCCGCCTAGGGCGGGCCGCTTCGGCGGAAAAACCGGCTGACTCGTCAGCTTGTCGGGAAGAGGAAGGCTGTGGCACCATGGTACCACGCTAGACGACCCACGAACCACCCATGAGGGCCACTTGAAACAAGAATGCCGGCCGGATTTGGCCGACTGGTTAGGGAGGACGACGCCACTTGGCGCCGCCGGTTCGGGCAGCCGGGGGGCTGCGCCCCCACCTCGGATCGCTCGGCCCCTTTTGGGCCAAACCGTGGCCGGCCAGGCCGCTCCCCATTAGGTTGGGCCTAGCCACGCCCCTCGGACCGAGCCACGCATTGATCAGGCCACTCCGACCCTCCTGCCAGGTCGGAACCGCCAAAACTTTGTTGACCCGACCCACCACCCCCTGGTTTTAATGGGTCGAGCCCTTTCTCACTTAAGGGTGAATACCTTGAAAACAGCGCCTCTGATCAACGCGCCATCTGTGGAACTGTGACCCTCATGATGTGGAGGTCCTTTTTCTACCCTCTAAGGGAATTTTGTATAACTTTGGAAAATGTTCAGGATTGGAATGATCTTATTTCCAACCAGGCACATGAAACGGAAATTCCAATATCATTCAGACCGGGCATCTGATCGACGCACCGTCTCTCATGTCGGGTTACTTTTGATGAGAGGGAACTTTGGGATACATCAACTCTGGAATTAGTGACAATTGATGTATCGACCCTTTGGCTCGAGGAGCGGACCCTCCCGGAATCAAGCATGATGTATGTGGGAACCCTAGAGCTGGTTGTGACTGCAACAACAACTGTACTGGAATCTCCGATGGGTTCGGCGATGATGAAAACCGTACTAGAATCCTTCATGGGTTTGGAAACAACGATAACTGTACCAGAATCCTCTGTGGGTTCAGCAGTGATGACAACTATACTAGAATCCTCCGTGGGTTCAACAGCGACAAAAAATGTACTGGAATCCTCTGTGGGTTCGACAGCGATGATAACTTTACTAGAATCCTCTGTGGGTTCGGTAGGGATGATGAATCATTTACTTTGTCTGGTCATATCTATCTCTATATGACAGATGTGTACCAGTGTGATATGAGTCTTGACTTTCAATCATTACCATTGGTGTGATTGACTTCTTTCCTGTGTGGACTGGGTTGTGCTTGGGCTCGATATTTGGAACTGAACTGTGATTGATGACTTAGGTATATGTATGGGCATATACTTAAGTAGATTTGATTGATACTTTGTGATTGTATCTTTCCTTTTTGGTTTTTCCTTCGTGGATTTTGGGAGACCTTCTAGGGTCTCAGGGTCCCTACTGAGTATCGTTATACTCACCCCTTCACTGGAAATTCCCGCACTATGTTGTGTTGGATGTAGACGACAGACAACGCTGGTCGTGGTAGAGGCATGTAGAGCTGGACGGTACCCAGAGGTGAAACACTTGGTGAGATATACATGGAGCAGACGGACGGATCCGAGGGGCGAAGGAGACCATCCGTACCCACCCTTCAGGTAGGATTCCCGGAGGATGACTTGGTGGTTGTTGTATTCCTTTACTGCTATTGTTCTAGCTTTTCAGTTCTATTGTACTTTCAGTTGGGTTTGTATCCTGACCCATTTAACATTCGTCACATACTTCTGTATTCAGTATTACATTATACTTACTTCAATTTGTGTACTCTTTTATGTTTTTTAACTAACATAAATAAAATTACATCCCTTTTTATCAGGATTTACGCCTTTGGTGCTGGTCACCAGCCCCTGGCCTATAGAAGGCGGGCTTGGGGTAGTCACGGCACATGCCCCGAGGATGGGTCGTGACAAAAATTTTATGATTAAATTTTAATAATGAAGTTAATTTTTCAATATTAATGCAATAAATGTTCAAATATTTCGATTTATAATGGGTTCTCCCTTAAATGTAAGAATATTGCCTTTATAAAACATAACATTTTATGCATATAATTGGGTTTGTTCTTATATTATGAAAATAAAACCAATTGGTTGAATTTATAAAATATTTGGTTGAATATATAATTTATAAAATTAAATAATATCATTCACTAATAGAAATAAATTTAAATTATTACATTAAAGCACCTTTTGAACATAAAATCGTCTTTTACAAAATTATTCTCTTTATATTCATTCGGTTTCTATATTAATTTCTAATAAATTGGTTACCAATGAATTCAAATATATATTTTATTAATTTTTTTAAACTTATTCATAACCACAATTCATGTACTATATGACTATCTTTATAAAAATATTAATAGTATTTTTTAAATTTTAGTCTTGCATGTAACGCTAGCCATCAAAGAAATTTGTTGGTTGCAACACTGGATATAATCTATTCTTTGTCCATTGAAATATATAGTATATATTAGATATATTTAAAACATAAATAAATATATTAAATTACTTGGATATTATAATTCATTATATGCTTGTTGTTGCATGTTATACACATTTCCAAATAGAATTTTATTACATTAAAATATCAGGGTATTACTGCTTCCATACTCAGATTTGGTATATGCTACTAAGGGTATTATCTCCGACGATATACCATATTCCCACAACATGATTAAGTATAATCTTCTGTATGGTGAGGCATCTATGAGTATATATACAACCCATATCCAAATACATGTTATTTGGTTTAAGGTGTTACACTGAAGACAGTCATCATAAAGATGAAAAATTCACATGGTTGATTAGGTAGACACACTAATCCCTACAAAAACATATGATGAGATATAAATATCTTAATATTTAATTATATGGTGGTATATTTTTTCACACACATAATATAACATTGTGGTCTTAAGATAATCATTCGTTCACCATGCATAGTTGACAAAGGCTCAAAGTGGATTAGGTTTATTCCATAACCCATTAAATCACATCTCATAAGATATAATGCCATTCTCAATAAATTCAAAAGGTTATATAATTATATTTTCACCTTTAATATAATAAAAATTGAATTTATATATTCCTCTTTAGGAAATTTATCGACATATAAACCAAATAGAATGATCAAACTAATAAGAAGGAAATCAGACCCATAATTATGATTCAATGATTTACCAAATGAAAAATCATATAAATTAAAAATTAAATAATGAAATAATAATTCGTACTTTCATAATTAGACGGTTTAAATTTTTATTTACCATGAAATTATTATGTATAAGATTCATGATAGGGATCAAGAGATGAAAGAATAAAATTGATATTCTTTGGTATTGCTTTAAGAAACAAGTAAATGATGTTTTTGATAAATTAAATAGATTTAAAAAGCCAAATAATTTTACCTAGAGGTTTTCTCATAAAATAATTTAGTTTTTAAAAATTTAATCATTTTTAGAGACATTTGATGTGGGTGATGTAGAATATCAAATAATAAATTTTAATGTTTCATTAAATAGGGTTTCCATTAAAATGGAAATTTTAAAGGAAAATAAATATATTTATAACCCCAATAATGAATAAGATATTTAACAATGAATATATTAAAAGGAAATATATATAAAAAATATAAAATGGTAATAAGAAAAATATTTCATTTTAGGGTGGGAAGGAAGAAGAATGTGTAACTGAAAAATAGTTGTGGTGGTTTGCAAGATTTCTTAACTTGTGTCTATATGTGATCCACACATGAAAGTAACTTCCTAAGTAATATAATTATGTTCATTAAAAATATACCCATGAAACTTATTCATATAAATTTAACTTCATAAGGTCAATTTTACACTATTTCATTTTTAAAAAACCATTTCCACTAAAATCAGTAACATGGGGTTGTTCAATTAATTCTTCATAACACATACAGTTTTTTAACTGCCAAAAAATATGTCTTGAAATAACTTATTAATCTCAATAATTAGGTATAAGGACGAAATTTATTATTTTATTATAATAATACATATTTAGTTTAAATGTCTATCCTAAGATAGATCCAAATTATGAATGGTTCATTGATAATTCCTTTTATGGTGGTAAAAGTTGTTACAATCTTTTATTGTGAATCAAACATATAAAATGATCAATATTATTATTTAAAAATATCAATGGAGTAAAAATATTTTTTTAAAAAAATAAATAAATTCATTTTAAAATCATTTATTATAGGTGGATGTGGAAAATAAAATATGTTGTTTTGTTGAGGTTTTAGTCCACATTTATGAATAGATGACACGTTCATTATCCATGGAATGATAGGTGGTTGGAAATTAGATAATTGTAATTTATGAATTATATTAATTTTATAAATATTAATTTTTTTATTTAAATACATTTTTAAACTATCCCTTTATTGTAGGGATGGACAATTGAACTTATTGTTCATGGAGGTTGAATTTTCCACACACCCACACACACATGTGGTGATTTTTCACTATTTTCCACAATTTTGGAAAAATTTATATAATCTATGTTATATAATTAAAATAACACATATTCATAGATAAAATGTCAGTTTTCATACTTTCATGGATATAGGGGACTTGATGGGTGTATTAGAATAAAAAGTATATTAGAAGTCGGGTTGAGAGTATCACAACTGCCTTGGAAGTTTTCCCATACAATTCTCATTGAGGAACCTAAGAACTGTATTTGGTTATTAAAATGATTCATGCAAATAGAGTGTGTGTTGATGCGTAACTATGTCCATGTTTTTAATGAGGAAAATATTTTTAGTGGGTAGAAAATGGGGAGGAGTTGAGATCCTCTTATTGATAAAAATTGTGGATTTTTTGTAAAATTACATTACCTTTCAGTATTTTCATTCCATTATTCAAGGATGAAGGCCCATAAAATGTTCATTAATAGTTTGGGGAAAAAGATGATTCTAAACCTATCCACTATCAAATATCATACATATTTTCACATGTACTAGAAACTTTCTATCTATTTAAAAAATTTCACCTAATTTACATTGGTCGTAGTAACTCCAATATCTCCCTCGGTAACTAATTTTAATGGAAAATTTAAAAATTAATAATTGGAAACAATTTGAAAATTATAATTTTAGATATTGAAATAAATTTGTCGTATAAGATTTCAAATAGTTAAAGAAATTAATTTTTGTTTTATCATAGAAGAGACGTAAAACCATTTCCTAGAAAAAGTTCAAATTTAACATAAAATTAAATTGTGAGATAAGATTATAAATGATTTTAATTTTAATGAAATACAATTTTTTTTTTCAAAAAATATAACGGTTAGGTAGAATACAAATCAATCAAAACCTAAATTTTCCCTTAAAATTTTATATTTAATTTAAAAGACCAAAAATTGTTTAGTTACTCGAATTAAAGTATTACATTAGTTTTATAAAGACACGCATATGTTTTATAAACTAAATATAATATGTTTAAAATTAGTTAATTAAATTAGATGAACTATTTAAATATTTTATCAAATTATATGTCTTTCTTCTATATTGATAATATAATAAAAGTCATCATTTTAGTAAAAAAATTATTTTTATTTAATTATATAAAAATATATTATTCATAAATAAATTAATCCCTAGATAATTTTTACACAATGAATCCAAAAAAATTATTATTATTATATTAAATTTAGATTAGTGATAAAAAATAATCCTAAAATATGAAAGGTATAATGTATTTAAATTATTTTTGTATGAAAAATATTTGTTATGTTTTAAAATTTAAATTATGGGTTTGTAAATTAAATACAATAATATTAAATATAAAATGAAAATTATGAAATAAAATTTTTTAATAGAAAAAGGATCAATGTTTTTTCAATGTATACATATATACTAAAAAGTAATGAAAATTATTTTTACTTATAGTAATAGTATTTTTTATTATTTAACTAAAAAATAATTCTTCTTATAAAAAAATTTATTCTTGTTATAAAAATATTATTTATAACATAATATTTGACATGTAAGTAAAAAATACTTCTGTTTTTTAATGTAAATTTTCTATATTTTAATATATGAACTTAAAAAAATCTTAAATTACAATGATAAACTACGTTAAATGAAAACAACTTTTTAAAAAATACGTGCTATTCTCAGTCATAATTTCATAAAAAAACTTATAAATATGAAATTAATCAATAAATATTATTTTTTAAAAAATTAATTATTTAGAAATAATATAGTTTGTTTTCATTATTAAAATGAACGACACAAAAAAGGTATATATTTTTTACAAATACTGAAGGTATTAATTTTTTTAAAAAATATCAGTTATTTATAATAAATAATATAATTCATAATTGTATTACTTCTACTCATAACTAATAATTCAACAAGTTGGGTTTAATGGCCTAGTAGTATCTTAGTTTTGTTTTAGTTTGAGTATTTATATAGAGACTGTTGTTGAACATATTTATCTTAACTAATGGAAACGTATATTAAACTCTCAGGTTGTTATAAGCCACCCACCCTCTCCCAAGGAACCTTTATGCTCCTCGGACCCTAACCAAGTCCCACTAAATATCTAAAACACATCATTTGTGATTATACAAGCCTAAATACTCTCTTTAGAATGGAAAATAAAAATTAGACCATTCTACTAAACTAAAAACGAAAAAAACCCTCATGAGGATTCACACACGTATAGATAGAGGGCATTACAAACTCCCCAACATAATTATTAATTTCCATAATATGTACTAGTCATCATCCAATAATACATATTGACCTATCTTTGCTAATAATACCTCATAAACTACATGTGTTTCATAAAAGAACACACTAACTAGATCCAAGGTAAAACTTCTAATTTAGCGTGATTAAATCACCAACACCATGACAACACCCATGGCCATTATGGAAACATCATGAGGACACATTCCTTATTTATTATATCATAAGACATCGGAAGAATAATCATCCACCTTATCGTATAAACCATAGTTATCTCTATCACAGTTGTAATATCTTATCATGTAATTCCAATGTAATTATGCTTATGTCATTAGAGTTTACCATGAAAACAGAACAGTCATGTTCCAATGAAGTGCCATGAATGGTTTCTAAACTACCGTAATCGATCACACATGAGAATATCATTCAAGTATCATTAATTTTTTTTATCAAAACCATAATAATATAGAAACATAACCATCATCCATATAATGTCATAAGAATAATGACATTACCTTGAAAATCCTTATTTCATCCCTAAAATGAAATGATCGTATTAAAAATGATAAGCTTGATGTAGTTTGTAACTCTGTACATCCAACTCAATATGAGATTAATGTTAAAAAGACATTAATTAAAACATCCATAAACACACATCTTCAACCACTTATGTTCCACAAACCCGATCATGGTGTCATCATCAAAATAGGCATACCATGTTTTTCCAAAGATGCTAACCAAAGTCCACACACAACTTCCAATGTAACTCCCACATTGGATCCTCAAAGCATCAAAATTTACAACATTTCATTTCACATGTACTGACATACATTATATCAAAGATCCCTCATATCATACAATTTCATCATGAGCCAAAATCCAACACTTATTTTTCACTGGTAATGTTATTTTATTTCCTTACAAAATAACCTAAGGAATCATATTGTGAATAATATTTTTCACACACCTTCATTAAATCACCATCATGGTCATTCCATAATTTTAATCATGCTTCTAAGACACATTCAACACAATGGTTGTTTTCCAACTTCAGTCATAGAACTACCAACTATCATAATGTCACTATCATTACTTTACCAAAATGGACTCCCCACTATCACACTCTATTCATTATCATACCCATAGTAAAGGTATAGTTGTCTCACACATTACTAATAACCAGTAAAGTTTTTAATTAACTCTCATTCCCAATACTAGATAATGATACCAACAAATTTTTATATATTTCATCTATAGATACGGTTACACTGTTAAAAAACCATTGAAGATGAACTCCAAACCATTAATCTTCCATATACTACCCCTTAGTATAAATTTTCCTATAACTATCTCTTGTGTCCCAGTCGTATCCATCCATGATCATCAATACAATCCCATCATAACACAAAACATTTTGTGTCACCAACAAGCAATAAACCCTTGGAACCCCACTTTATGATTGGTGACATTGGCCATTCTATAATTCTTCACATGACCACCAACTCATGGTATCACTCCAAAATTAAATTAATTCAACCATGATATAATTGTATATCAAAAAACTTTTAAAAAATGTGTCATGACATCCAAATGATCATTACTATAAAACCATACTTGATACAAAGATTCATTCAATCGTGGAGTCTTCCTCAAGAAACTGAGGCATCAAAAGGACTCTATCATATGTTTGATATAACCACCATGGTACAATCATATAACGTTAATCGATGACCCAATATTCCACCATTAATGAACTAATTAACTAGAGGTAACCTCTCTCACACAGGTTGATCATAAATTAAACACATATAAAAACTCACTAATACTAGATTCACTACTCAAGGGTCTCTAGGTACTTCCACATATAACATAAAACAAGGTCTAACTAGAGGTCATGCTTTAAGGAAACCCCAAATGGTTCACACACATACCCATGCATCATCTAATGTTCCAACACACTCCCAAGGTTCTCACACATACAACAAAAATCACATTCCAAGGAACATTCTACACAAAAATTATTCTCATCAAATATCCAGACACTGGACTACTCTCATAATGAATCATAATCTTAGGTTGATCACCTTTGGCATCACTCAATATATTCTATGTCTGGGAATAAAATTCAGCATATTCATTTAGGTAGAATTTCACTTCAAAATATAAAAGAAATCACCATATAAGTTTTTATGTTAACATAAAAAATTGAACATTAACCATTAAACCAACGCTCATCAGGTATAACACAAAGGCATCATATGCATATATCGATCCACAAAGGGGATCACAATGGCACAAAGTGCCCACTATAAACAACTACGGGTCAGCGCACCTCCTATGAACATGGAATTCTACATGATTATGATGTACCCCACTATATATCCACATGAACTAACATCAAAAATAAATATATATTCAATTTTTCCAATCAACGTAGAATTTAATAAATTAATTTTAAAAGAATACATTTTATATGAATTTGCAAACACTATTAATAACATAATCATTACTTTTAATTATAATAATAAAAATAATATAAAAATATGTAATTTGAATCATATATTCTATGTATATTACATCATAAAACTCATACATCTATAGGTAATGAGAATAATAATACAGTAACTAGTCTCTTGACAATGTGAAATGAGCCAAAATCTTGTCATTGAACTCTTGCCAATGGGTCAAGATAAAAAATCTTATAACTCATAAATAAGAAATCTCAAAACTCATGTTTTTCAATTACAATAATATCAATCCATAGTAAACTATAATTTTTACCATAAAATATATTATTGACGTACTTCTCTAATATCCATCGCAAGTTCTAAAAATTATGTCCCTAGTAAAGAAATTCTTAAAATAAAGATAAGATTATAATCAAATTCTAGGATACATTTTTTATTCCCTACATAATAATTTGACCATACATATTACATAATTGTGAGTATTAGGTCAATAAATCATTCCCATAAATATTATGATATTTTAAGTATAGATATCTATAGAATTTGGTCATAAATCATACATGGAAAACCTATGTTTTATAATTTGAACACTTTTACTCAGTATACATTTCCCAAATAAAATAATAAATTTTAAATCATTTATTATTTCATGAAAACGATCCATGGAATTCAAATTGACCTCTTATTTTCAATTTCCCATTCTTAAACAATTTAAAAAATAAATAAACATTTGGATGAAAAAAAATACTGAAATAAGGTTCAAAAAAAGAATTAAATATATTATACTATATAAACATATAATCATATAAATTATTAGAACATATAAAATTATTCTTTGAATACATTTAATAAATCATTTTAACATAAAAAAACATTATTCTTAATTGAAAAATTTTAATACCAATAAAAATCATAGATAACACATATAGAAAACATCAGGACTATTTTTAATAACACTCTTATATATGGACCAACACTCATGGTTTCACATGGAATAACCATCATAGTTATATTTCAAATATAAAAATATATTTTAATTCATATTAACATAGCATTTATACTTGGAATGTCAATTTCATTATATTCTTATTTTCTCTTAGGAGAATCATAATCGGCAAACCTTGTCCCATGATTGGATTAACCATTGTTGTATATTCATATAATCTATTAGAACAAAAAATATATATTAACTCCATACATTTGACCAAATCATTGGAGAAATTTAATAGTATATACCACCTTTTTCATATAATAAAACAACTCATCATCACAATTAAGGAACCCATACCAACCTAAGAGGGGGGGGGGATCAGGGTGTCACCTTTTTGTCCCAAAATGATGGATCTTGTTCGCACTTTAGTAAGAACTTGATCAAACTTATGTGAAATATATATGTATTAATGAAAATAGTGACATGAATAAGTAAAACACAACAATTTTACAGGGTTCACCACTAACGTCTACCTTGAAAGAGCATACGATGATTTTTTTGTCGTAAAAAATAACACTATTCTTCACTAGTTATGGTTTAAAATGGATTGGGCATGATCACTCTGTCCAAGGGACACTTCCATATATAAAGGTATAAGTATTGGAACACTACCTCCATTTGTTCACATATATTGACTACCCCTGATTTACTTCTTTGGTTGAAGTCTCACTCAGTTTATTTATATCAATGTATCTTCAACAGATTCTAATTGAAGTCCTTTTATCTCTCTAGCATGAGACACTAATTTCATCAAAGTCCAAGACTGATTCTCTTTTATATTCATTATTCTCTTTTGTTTCCATAATTGAATGCCCTAAAAAATATTTTTTTTAGAATCACATGTACCTATGTGATTGTTCACGAAATGAAGATCAGCTCATTAGGAATCATCCAAAACAACATATTCTCATTTCTTCTTTATTTATATGCATGATATAATGCATGTGGCATTTACATGAACTCCAAAAATTCTTCAAATTATTCTTCTTCCTCCTCTCACACATGATCCCATGGTTGTGGCTCTTTCATTAGATTTATTAACATATGCATGTTCCTGAAAGAGTGCATGCACTGTCCACTTCATCTTGTTCTCTTCCTCTTAGTGCAATTTATATTTGTTCATCTAAATTGGAAACGTTTTATGCTTGTTTGAGAGGATACATAGTCATTTCACTTTTAATAATTCATCCTTCCTTATTCACATAAGCACACCCATGGTATTATTTAGTTTATTCAATTTTATGTGTCTCTATTTGTTTATCCATGAATATTCTTCATACCCAAATGGGTGTAGTCCACTGTTTGGATAGTTCCTTCACAATGGGGTGTCACAATTCGTTCAAGTGATTTTCATGTGCATCATGAATGTGATCTCCTCTATTATTCTCTCTCTCTCTCTGAGACACATAATAACATGGGTTTATTATTATGTTTGTGTTCACCTTTTTTACACCATGTGTGTGATGTTATTCTATTCCAAATGAGTACATAATTCTTCATAGAATGAGTGTGGTCTATGGATTCTCCTCACGCAAGGAATGTGTTGATCATCTAAGAACAACGACTTAAAACACCCCTTGCAAACCAAGATGGTTCATGGTTCATCCGTACAAACCTAGTGCGGTGTGTGGCTCCTTTAGAAACACTGAGTGTTTTGTGGGTAATTCTTTTTCCTCATAAACTTGAAGTTCACATACAGTCTCTATTCTTCAAACAATATTTCTTAGGAATTTGGGTGAAACGACCAATTTATACTCAAGGATTTTCATTTTATAGATGAGTATGATATAAATTTCCACATTCAAATCTCACCTGATAAGCTCTTCAAATATTTCCTATGAATCAGCCAAGAACTTCTGTATTTTATGATAGTGAAACCCATGGAAACATATCGAAAAATTTTCATTTTTTTTCATGGACACATGATATTCATTTTTCTGCATCAAATCTCATGCATGTGATACTGATCCCATGGATCTATTTTTGAATCATCACTCGAATTGATGTGGCATTTAGAAACATTTTTTTCCTTATCGGAACCTTCTTCTTTGAGTAATATGTATGCATTCACAATGTATGTTTCATGCATGGTCTCAGTTTGATCAACTAGGTTTTACGATGACATAATTATGAGGAATGATGGTCTAGATGTAGTTCATCATCAGCTCTGGTGAATTGTAATGGCTCCAGCATGTGGTAGAGGAGGGAGACAATGGTGCTAGTTTGATCAAATTTCACAATAGTATAAGACAAGTCCTATTCGAATTCATGTGGTGTGGATAGAAGAACGACCACAATTAGATCACAAGCAAGGATGAGTTATATAGGTGAGATAACATCAATTTTTTTTATATGATGAAATGTACTACATTTTTGTGGTAATTCTCTCCCCACCATATGTGGACTTCAACCCAAAACTCTGCATGGGGTATGGCTTGTGCGTTCCTCTGGGTCAACACATGGTATTTTTATTTGTGGACTGGCATTCTCTAGATTCCCAAGTGCGAGGTTGACCCCCATGATCTCACATTTTCCTTGGGTTGATGCTAGATGGATATATCAATGGTTGTCAAATTTTTAATGTAAGGGCACAAAAAAGTAGCGTTAAAATAAATAATAACATTAACTGAAATGCATGGCCACCATTTTTCAAACATAAAGCTATCCACTTCTTAAACAATAATCATCCTTCTTCTTCATTTCTTTTTTCCATTATGAACTCCCAAAGTCTCTTCAATCATTCTCCATTAGCTTTTACATTAACATATGAGCTCACTTCATCATTTTTACAAGTATTGAAAACATTTGAAAACAAATAAAATCTTCATACACAAAGTGGTCCCAACAATATCCCCTTTGTATTTTTTTGTCAATACTTCCATGTTCTTCAAATGAATGTGTCAATATAAAAATTTTAATGTTATCTCTCCTCTTATGTCAATAAATAACTCAGTTACCCCCCACCCTTATATAATGATCATTATTTTGAGTAACCAAAGATGAGAGATTGAGAAATGGAATACCTTTTCAAATGACATGATCTTCAAGAAATATCTAGAGTAATTTAATTTGATACCAATTTACATTGATGTTAAATTGATATAAAAACATTGGAGGCTTCATCATTGTACTTCCTCTTAAGGTGAACACTTGTAATCATCATTTAATACTTCTCTAGTTCCCCCACCCCTCTAAGAACATGCCTCACCATAAATTACCTGTATTATAAGAAAAAATACAATTCACAAAGATTAAAGGAAATAACGTGGATCCCCCTTGATTTATCAATGTGAACAGCTAGGTGGAGATGGTTTTCTCAACCATGATGATCCATTCTTCTCACATACACATCAGGTATTCAATTCTGATTGTGATTTTGTGGATCTGACAACTTCTTTTATTTTCAATATTCTATCCAAATCTTTAAGACATATAACTACTATGTAGTTAGAGATTCTAGTAGCATGTTTAGATTTTCTCTTTGAATTCTTCTAAAAGTCATATATCTTGGATGTTCTATTGGATGGACCCCTCATAATATTTTTGGATTTTGAATCCAAGAAATTCTCACATTTCATTCTTGAAATATTCTTTAAATATTTTTTCTACAACATTTTCCTGATTACATCTCGAAGAAACATATTTATTCTAGTCTATATTCTATGATATTTTGTTCTTACGAGCATTGGATTAATGTTTAGATGAGCTTGTACCACCCTCATGACCACTTCCATTGAATAAATCCTTGATATTTTTAAGAATTACATATCAGTTAGTAGTATACTAATTCTTCTAGGCCTAGGGATGTTTCGCCTTTGTATCTAGGTTACTCCCCCTTGATATAGGCTTTATATGTGATTTTTTTTTCATTTAAGGGATTGTACCAACAATCTAATGGACAATTAGAAAATTTACTTCAACACCAAAATTGGAACACAAATCACGAATTATTAATATAGTTTGTATTAGATTAATGGTCCTTCTTCGTTATGTGTTGTGCTCCCTATTGGGAACCAACTTATACCCTTTTCATCCTATAATCCTTAGACATGGTGGTAGGTATCACATCACTTTTACTCATCAATATTTTTTTTGAACTAGTATTACAACCTTCAGTACTTGTGGAAGAATATTTAGAAACATGAGTGAAAGATGGTTTGGACGATACCTTTACTTTCCCAGCTGCTTGTGATAGATCATTGAATAAAGTAAGGATATTCGTATCCCATTTTAGAGGACATTCAGAATTAGAATTCTCCAGTGATAACTATGTAACAACATCGATAGTTTCCTTCTTATGTTAAGTATCAATATGTTCTTTCTCATGATTCATAATCAGAGCTTCCAATTCTAGAAATTTCATATTGAATTTGAAGTTCTAATATTTAATCCTAATAATCCTATCTTTACAACAATTATTCATTATTTCAACACCATCTTCTTGCAAATTATCTTTGTTTTGTAACAATGATTCGAGTTCCTTGAATTTCATAGTTGTTTCCTCCAAATATAAACTCTTGACTTAAGTGTTCTTCTTCAGCTCAAATTCAATTTCATGGATCTTTTCATCAGGGTATCATTTTTTCCATTTTTCTATAAATCTTCATTGAGAGATTTTGTTGTATTTATTTCATATTTATTCATTATTTTTTCCAAGTCTTAAATCTCTTTGGAGATCATTAATCATTTACGAACTTTTTCTTCGAATCCATTTTCCCATTTGGTCTAGTTCTCTTTCCAAATGGTTAATCTCTACCTGCATACATTGAATGATTCTAAAAACAAATTCAGATCTTATTTATGAATATCATATAGATATTATATTAGTTTCTCAATTGAAATCTCATGTGAGGTTATAAATTGATCATCATCCCCACGAGTAATGGAATCTTTATTATGAAGATAACATTGGAAAGTGCTAACACATGCCTCCTGATCACTTGATTTACATGAGGTGGAAAGGTTGTCCATTAATTTGGTGGATACCTGAGCTAAATGTTCTTTACTTCCAAATTCTCTTTAATTAACAACACTAATACATAATTATTATTATAATGGCATGGTGTCATAGATACTACAACTTCTTTAGACATTAGGGAATTCACAATCTCTTCTCAATAATTTTTTAGTATTCATTGTCTGACCGGATATATAATTTTCCTCAAAGATAGTAGAATATTCATAAAAAATGCACTTAATTGTTAAAACATGAAAGAAACACACAAATCCGCTTCAGAATATAATTACTCCTCAGTATCCAACATATGTGAACCACATGCTCTGATACAAATTGAAAGACACTGGACCACCCTGAGAGGGGGTGAGGGTGAATTAGCGTGTCACCTAATTATCACAAAATGATTGATCATGTTCCCATATTAGTTAAAAATTATTTGAACATTATTATTGATATGGGCTGTAATTAAAACATTAACATTATGAAAAACAACATAATAATTTTACTTGGTTCAACACTAAGGGCTACGTCTATGGGGAATATACCGAGAGGTTTTGGCTATAGAAAATTCCACAATTATTTAATAGCAATAGATTACAATGGTTCAAGCATATTCACCCAGTCCCATGCACATTACATCAAAAAAAGTTTATAGATTGGATCCCTACATTCCTCAGATATCATTTGTTGAATACCCATTTCTCACATCGTTGGGTGAAGTGTCACTTAGTTTATTGACTTGAAGGTCTCTTCAATACACTAAAATGGAATTCTTCGTCTCTGTCTAGCATGATAGAGTTCATGCATCAAATTCTTGGATTGATTCTCTTTTACATTTAGTCCTCTCTTTTAGTGAAAGAACATAATTCACTAAAATTTCTCCATCTATTCATCCAGAATCACAGGTGCCTATGTGATTGTTCAACCAATGAAGATCAACTCACTGGGAATCCAAAAAAAAAACTTCTTCTCTTTTATTCTTTGCATATATTCCTGATATCAAGCATGTGACATTTATATGAACTCCTCCGTTTCTTCCACTTATTCTTCCTTTTCATCTCACGCGTGAACCCACTGTTGTGACTATCCATTTAAATGTCTTCAAGTATGCATGTGCCTGCAAGAAAAAATTCACTTTCCAATTCATCTTATTATCATCCTTTTGGTGCAGTTAATATTTTTTCAACTGAATTGCACCATTTTTACATATGAATTTGAGCGTGCACAATCCTCTCACTCTCACTTATTCCTCCATCCTTCTTCACAATCACACACCAAAGGTCTTATTTACTTCATTAAATTTTATTTTTCATGTATGTGTTTGTCCATGAATTTTCTTCAAACCCAAATGGGAGTAATACACTATTTGAATTATTGTTGAACACTAAGGTGTATCAATTCATGAACATTATTTGAACATTCATCATGCATGTGATATCCACTATTCATCACACAAACACTATCTCAGGGATAATATGGTGTTCGAGTTCTCCATTTTCGCACAAAGGGTGTCATGTTCTTCTATGCATTGTGAGTACAATGTTGTTCACAGAACCACAGGGGTTTGTGGATTCTCCTCACACAAGGAATATATGGTTCTAATACACATAGTGAGTACATGCCTCCTTCACAAACCTGGATGGTTCAATTCTCTTCCTCACAAACCTGGTGTAGTTCGTAGATACTTCTTGAAGAACACTAAGTGGTTCGCGGCTTGTGGTTTCTCTTCACGATCTAGAATATCACATAGAGTATTTCTTTATAAAATAAGAGATGTCATGAATATGTGTGCAACCAACCAATTTTCCTTGGGGATTCTCCATTTATAAATGACGATGATATCATTTTTTTGTACAAATCTCACACGATATGCTCCTAAAATATTTCCCTTGAACCAGACAAGATCTTCTCCATGTTAAGGTCTTCAAACCCATGTCATGATATACCGATAATTGTGTTTTTTTCCTTTTCATGCATGAAACCTCCTCGTTTATGTTGATAAAATTCAATGCATGTGATAAAAATCACATATATCTCGTTTTGACTCCTTGCTCGAATCCATGAGTCCTTTGGCATCTTCGTTTTCCTCAGCCAAGACTTCTTATTCAAGTAATCTCCATGCATATAGAACGTAAGTTTCATACATAGTCCCTGTTGAATCAACTAGTCTTCACGATGTCTAAAGGATGTGGCATGGTTTTCCAGAAGTGGTTCTTCATCATCTATGGTGAATAGAAACAGTGCCAGCGTGCGCTGGAGGAGGCAGATGACGACGCTGGTTGGTTCAAATGTTTCGGTAGGATCAGATAGCTCTTATTCAAACTTGGCCGATGTTGATAGACGAACAACCATGATAATATCATGAGCATAGATGAGATTTGTAACAAAGATCACTTCTAATATTTTTAAATGATGAAAAATACTGCATTTCTTTTTTCCACATAGAATCAGAAATACAGGGAATTCATGATTTAAATATCAACCTACTCCAACCATCATCCATATTACTCCCTCTCCCTCTGTAGTACCTCCCTATACTATGTTCTATATATGCGCTCTGTGGACTATGACCGAAAAATAAACATAGGCTACAGCTTGTGTGTTCCTCTAGGCCATCACAGGGCCTTTCGACTCATAGAATGGCCTTTTCCATCTTCCTTGGTGTGCGGTTGATCCCTAAGGTCATGCATATGCCTCGAGTGGGTGCTGGATTGCTAGCTCAAGGGTTGGCATAATTTTTCATGTAAGGCCACAAATAATTAGTGTGAAAATAAATATTAACATGAACTGAAACACATGTCCACAATTCCTTAAAAATTAGACCAACCAATTATTTGACCATAACCTTTATTCTTCTATTCTTTTTGAATTATGAACTCCGAAAAACAATTCAATAATACTCTATACCTTTTGCATTCACATTAGAGATCCCTTCATCATTATTAAAATTATTGAAAACTATTGACTAAAAAACAATATTCATAAAAAAAGTTGCCCCTCCACACAAAAATTCCCAACAAACATAATAGAACACATAAAATACTTAATTATAAAAACATTTTTTGAACAAAAAAGAAATATTTTTTGAATATTGATAAATTATACCTTCCATAAAACCATTTTTCAAATCTATAATTCCAATAATAATTGGAAGGAGGGTTTTCTTGGAATAAAAGATAAAATATCATTAAATAATATAAGCATCATATAATGGTTGTAGTGGAGGGGAAATACATTGCCAACGTGGATGTTGAAATAGATCCTTCAATTTCATATTTTGTAATGAAATTCCAAACATATAATAAATATATTCAGTTTCAAAACCATTGTAAAAATGTAAAGAGGTTTATAATTTTTTTTATAACTCTTAAATTTCTATAATAATACAACCTTAATTTAATTTTAAAACTATTTAAATAAAAGAAAAACAGTGTTTTAAAGGAACCATTAAAAATGATTTTTAATATAAAGTCTCATTTCTTCAGTCTGACTCATCGTTTACATTTTTTATCTTATTAAAAAATAACCTAATGCTAATTATTTCATTTTGTGAGAATATTTTCAATTTTTATTATTCCTTTTATCTCACTTATTACAATGTTAAGAAAATTACTTACCATCACGTCATATGTTTTGATGATATTCAGTTCATAAATCCAACTAGATTTTGGATGGTTGAATATGGTCAAAGTGTACATTATTCTATCCTAAAAAATTATAATCATGAAATAATATAAATTATTAATGATCAAACAAATTTTCAATTAAAACCATTAAATATGGTCAAGAAAAATTTGTTACAATCATGGTGACGAAAGGTCGTACATACACATGTGTAACATTTCAATTTTTTGACATTGAATATGGAATGAAGGTAAGTAATATTTTAATTTTTCTTTTTTATATTAAGCCAATAAATAACATTTTAATAAATTAAATATACTTATTTTTATCGTCAATGTAATGTAGTGATAAAATGAAAATCACATCGTTTCGTGGAGGTGGTAGTCCGTACATATGCGTGAACGACATTGTCATTTTATAGTGAATGAAAATGTAATAAGATAAATGAAATATTATATTTCTATAGATATAAATATTTCATGAATATCACATATGAACATTAATTCCATTAGTATAATATATTAAACTAGATTGTGATCAAAAACAAATTACATAGGCTCATGAGGTGGCATCCCACCATACACACGAACGATGGTTTCATTTCCCATTTGATGGAATATGAGATTGATATAGGTTATACCATTAATTTAATAACATCTCATTATATGGGGGATACTTGTTTTGTTAATTAATCATGGTAATTGAATAAATTATTCTAAAAAATGAATAAAATCAATATGTATTCACTAGAAAATCTCCATTTCAAAACACATTAAGATGTATAAGATTCGTATTCATCCAAAAATAAATCCTCAAGAACATGGGTAGGGATGTCATCAAGGGATTTGATAAGATTTTGTAAAATAAAAATGGGTTTATAAGTGTGAATATATTATAATAATAGTTTCCATTTATTAAAAAGGTGAATGATCTCTTAAATCTTCTTAAAATTTTAAATTACTATAAATTATATTTAATGTCAAAGTCTATCTATACTGAGAAAATTTCATGATATGATGATTATAAGTCAAATTAATATCATCCAATATAATTTTATAATTTTTTTTTACATTTTTACCAATATACTTTGGTTTTGAATCATTATTAATTATTTTCAAAATTATAAAGAAAACATGGTTTATTTAATTTTTGAGGGCTAAGATAGTAACTATAAATGGAAAATTACTATAAATATAAAATGGATGATATTATAAACCACATAAAAACAAAATGGTTAATGATCAGATTTTATGAATTTTTAATTATTTTATAAAATATTTATTCCAAAATTAACATTAATGTCAATTTTATAAATACTCATTACATTGATATTAATGTTATCAATAAAAAAACAAATTAGTTAAAACATGTTAATAAACCCTGTCATTTTATATTTAACTATAGAATTTTTCGGAAGAGAAATTATTATAAATTATATGACACTTAAAATTTGTCATGAATTTTATTTTGCTTTTTGATTAATTGAGTAATTACTACATCCATGCTGTGTAAGAATTTAATTAAATTATTTCTAACTAAAAATATTATATTAACCTAATGAATATAGATAAATTTTAATTAAAATGACTTTTTATAAGAGACAATATCTTCTTTCTGTCCCTATTCAAAATATATTATAGTTTTTAAAAACAAGACTATCACATTTTTGACATTCCATTGAATAAAATATTTTAGAGGCCATAATCACGTCTATATGGAAAACAGCTATATAACCAAATCATGGATAGTAATGGATAAAATTTTACCTGAAAATAAAATTTATTTAAGTATTATGGTAATTTTATACTCCCTGCCATATTATTTTTAACCATAAATTACTTGATTTACCCTCTACCATCACTACTAGAAATAAGACTTTTCCCAACACTTGCATACCAATGGTTCAAAGAAACTGTTTGTATAGGTAGTCTTTCCCAACAGTTTGATGAAACCGTTGGGAAAGATGTTTTAAAAGTATCTTTTCCCAATGGTTTGATGAAACCGATGGGAAAGAGTTACCTTTCCCAACGTTTTGATGAAACCTTTGGGTAAGATGGGTAAAAACATCCCTTTTCCCAACAATTTCATTAAACTGTTGAAAAAGAATGACTTTCCCAAATGGTTTTTAAAAACCATTGGGAAGAAATGCCCCAAATTATCCAGAAGCCTTCCCACAATTCCAGAACCATTCCGCTGATCTCTAGAAGCCCTCCAGAAACAATTCCTTCATAGAAACCCTTGAGAAGCCCCACCATTTCCATCAAATCAGCTGCTTCTAGGTTACTCTCCTTCCATCTTTTATTTAGGATATAGTTCCTCCACTTATCAAACATATCCTTCTATTATCAAGGGTTTGGTTATTCCCAATTTGTAGGGGGTTGGTAAAATTTTATGATTCACTAATCCACGAATTATGTACTCAAATCACTACATCGGTGTATGTCCAATTAATGTTTTCATTACACATTTACATTTATAAGGGTATGGTGTCTATTGTGTTCTAATTTTAATGATTCATAGTTTTTTTAATCTCAATGTTTCAAATATTACATCTTCATGTATATAAACTCATAAGAAATTGTTTGTAATATTTATTGATATCATTTCATGAAAATCACTCCTTTAATTAAGATCATGTCCAACATGAAGATCTTGTTCATCTTAATTTTTTTACACTTTGTGTATTACATAACAAGTACGTATCATGTTTCTATCAAAATCTATATATATAAAAAATGACACATTGTTCACATATCCTTTTCACAATAGAACATATGGAGTATCTTCTTGAACTTTGAAAAATAGTATGTGGACCCTAATTAGTACTTATTCATTCTTTGTGAAACTATTTCATAGAATTTCAAATTCACAATATTAGTGAATATTAGTTTTTCTAATATAACCATTAATCATTCTGCCTTCGACGTGATACATGTGTTATTAAATAACCTTTTTAAAACACAATGAGCATTTTCACTGATTTGGGGTTCCTCAAAATGACTGGGAAAATAAAAAAAATGCATGACATGAATCGTGTTTCTCATATGGTTTCATAGATACAAGTTCATCTGTAAAATCATGACTGTGTGGTTCAAATATGATGAGGACCATGAGATTATTATTTTTTAGACAAATGAAGTTGTTTTGTGCAACTATGTGTTTTTGTTTTCACTTTTGATTTGGCCGAAATGGGAGATTTATGGTCATTAATCATGGTTATGGGTGGTCATTTAGGATGTAAGATAGTGAGAAATCATTTTACTTGATATATCCAATATTATTATTGATTTATGTTCAATTAGATTATCTCTAACAAGTGATGTTGTTTAATAAGTTGTTATTAATGGTTGTAATAATGACAATATGGCCACCCGGACACCCCCCGGACAGCCCCTCGGACAGCCCCTCGAACAGCCCCCCACCATCCTCTATGGACCCTAGACAGCCCCCCGGACACCACCCACACACCCCCCGAACATCCCTCGGACAGCCCCCTGACAGCCCCCAGACATGCCCCCATACAGCCCCCCCCCCCCACCGTCCTCCCTGGACCCCAGACACCCCCCCCCCCAGACAGCCCCCCACCCTCCTCCCTAGACCCCAGACAGCCCCCGGACACCCCCGGAAAACCCCCGAACAGCCCCCGAACAGCCCCCCAGACACCCCCCGGCCAGCCCCCCGGACAGCCATCGGGACCACTAAAACTGTCTCTCTTTTGTTCAAAATGGACTAAATTTTAAGTGAAATCAACAACTGACATAAGGGAAACTTACCAAACGCCTTCGGATTATTTTGAAACTTTAGGAAAATGATCCATGGGTCATATGGGACGTGTAGGAGTCATCCTCGCCTCAATACGAGGCATTGTGTGGCCGACACCACCCAAACTGTCTCTCTTTTTTTTTAAATGGACAATATTTTATGCACATATTCCAAACTGACCAAACACCTACGTATTCTGTTGAAACGTTAGGAAAATGATCCATGGGTCATATCTGACGTGTACAAGTCAACCCTGCCACAAACCGAGCCGCGATGTGGCCAGGACCACTCAAATTGTCTATCATTTGTTCAAAATGTACTAAATTGTAAGTGAAATAAAAAACTGACATACGTGAAACTGGCCAAACGCCTTCAGATTTTGTTAATACTTTAGGAAAATGATCCATGGGTCATATGTGACGTGTACAAGTCAACCCCGCCTAAATCCAAGGCACCGTGGGGCCGGGACCACCCAAACTGCCTCTCTTTTGTTCCAAATGGACAATATTTTATGTACATACGCCAAACCGATCGAACTGATTCTGATTGTGTTCAAACATTAGGAAAATGATCAATGGAACATATGTGACATGTAAGAGTAAACCCTGCCTCAATATGAGGCCTTGTGTGGCTGACACCACTCAAAGTGCCTCTTTTTTTAAATGTACTTAATTTTAAGTGAAAACAACAACTGTCATACGTAAAATGGACAAAACGCCTACGGATTCTATTGAAACATTAGGAAAACGATCCATGGGTCATATGTGACGTGTATGAGTCAACCCCACCTCAATCCAAGGCACCGTGGGGCCGGGACCACACAAACTGCCTCTCTTTTGTTGAAAATGGACTAAATTGTAAGTGAAATCAACAACTGTCATACGAGAAACTGACCAAATGCCTTCCGATTATATTGAAACATTAGGAAAACGATCCATGGGTCATATGTGATGTGTAAGAGTCAATTCTTCCTCAATATGAGGTGATGTGTGGTCAACACCACCCAAACTGTCTCTCTTATGTTAAAAATGGACAATATTTTATGTACATACGCCAAACCAATAAAACTAATTCTAATTGTGTTGAAACATTAGGACAACGATCCATGGTTCATATGTGACGTGTACGAGTCAAACCTGCCTCAATCTGAGGTCCGGTATGGCCGACACCACTCAAAGTGTCTCTATTTTGTTTAAAATGGACTAAATTTTAAGTGAAAACAGAAACTGACATACGCCAAACCAACCAAACACCTACGGGTTCTGTTGAAACATTAGGAAATTGATCCATGGGTCATATGTGACATGTACGAGTCAACCTTTCCTCAATATTAGCTACGGTGGGGCTGGACCCACTCAAATTGTCTCTCTTTTGTTCAAAATGGACTAAATTGTAAGTGAAATCAACAACTTACATAAGAGAATCCTACCGAACGACTTCAAATTCTGTTGAAACTTTAGGAAAATGATTAGTTGGTCATATGTGATATGTATGAGTCAACCCCACCTCAATCCGAGGCGCCGTGTGGACAGGACCACCCAAAATGCCTCTCTTTTGTTCAAAATGGACAATATTTTACGTACATACGCCAAACCGATCAAATGGATTCTGATTGTGTTGAAACTTTAGGAAAATGATCCATTTCTCATATGTGACGTGTAGGAGTCAGCCCCGCCACAATCCGCGGCCCGGTGTGGCCGACACCACTCAAAGTGTCCCTCTTTTGTTTAAAATGGAGTTAATTTTAAGTGAAATCAACAACTGACATACGTCAAACCAACCAAACGCATTCGGATTATATTGATACATTTGGAAAACAATCCATGAGTCATATGTGACATGTATGAGTCAACCGAGCCTCAATCCGAGCTGCGGTGTGGCCGGGACCACTGAAACTATCTATCTTTTGTTTTAAATGGACATAATTTTAAGTGAAAACAACAACTGACATACGAAAATCAAACCAAACGACTTATGATTCTATTGAAACATTAGGAAAACGATCCATGGGTCATATGTGACCTGTAAGAGTCATCCCCACCTCAATCCCAGTTGCAGTGTGACCGGGACCACTAAAACTATCTCTCTTTTGTTCGAAATGGACTAAATTATATGTGAAATCAACCACTAACATACGAGAAACCGGACAAACACCATCGTATTATGTTGAAACTTTATGAAAACTATCCATGGGTCATATGTGACATGTAAAAATCAATTGCGCCTCAATCCGAGGCACCGTGTGGCTGAGACCACCCAAACTGCCTCTCTTTTGTTCCAAATGGACAATATTTTACTTACATAGGCCAAACCGATCAAAAGGATTATGATTGTGTTAAAACATAAGTAAAATGATCCATTGATCATATGTGATGTGTACGAGTTAACCCTGCCTCAATACGAGGCTTGGTGTGGCCGACACCACTCAAAGTGCCTCTTTTTTTTAAATGTACTTAATTTTATGTGAAAACAACAACTGACATACGGAAAACTGACCAAACGCCAACGGATTATGTTGAAACATTAGGACAACGATACATGGGTCATATGTGATGTGTACGAGTCATCTTCGCCTCAATCAGAGGCCCGGTGTGGCCAACACCACTCAATGTGCCTCTGTTTTGTTTAAAATGGACTTAATTTTAAGTGAAAACAACAACTGACATATGCCAAACCAACCAAATGCCTTAGGATTCTATTTAAACATTAGTAAAACGATCCATGGGTCATATTTGATGTGTGAGACTCAACCCTGCCTCAATCTGAGCCACGGTGTGGCCGAGACCACTCAAACTGTCTTTCTTTTGTTCAAAATGGACTAAATTGTAAGTGATATCAACAATTATCATACTATAAACCAACCAAACACCTTGATATTGTGATGAAAATTTAGGAAAACGATCCCTGGGTCATATGTGATGTGTTTGAGTCAACCCCACCTCAGTCCAAGGCACCGTGTGGTCGAGACTAGCCAAACTGCCTTTCTTTTGTTCAAAATGGAGAATATTTTACGTACATACGCCAAACTGATCAAATGGATTTTGATTTTGTTGAAACTTTAGGAAAATGATCCATGTATTATATGTGATGCATAAGAGTCAACCTCGCCTCAATCCGAGGCCCGGTGTGGCTGAAAACACTCAAAGTGGCTCTCTTTTGTTTAAAATGAACTTAATTTTTTGTGAAAACAACAACTAACATAATCCAAACTAACCAAACAGCTTCGGATTCTATTGAAACTTTAGGAAGTTGATCCATGGTTCATATGTGACATTTACAAGTCAACCCCGCCTCAATCCAAGCAGCGGTGTAGCTGGGACCACTCAAACTATCACTCTTTTGTTGAAAATGGACTAAATTGTAAGTGAAATAAAAAACTGTCATACAGGAAATCAACCAAATGCCTTCAGATTCTATTGAAACATTAGGAAAACTATCTATGGGTCATATGTGACGTGTACGAGTCAATCCTGCCTCAATCCGAGGCGTGGTGTGGCCGACACCACCCAAAGTGTCTCTCTTATGTTAAAAATGGACATTATTTTACCTACATATTCTAAACTGATCAAACAAATTCTAATTGTATTGAAACTTTAGGAAAATTATCCATGGATCATATGTGACATGTACGAGTAAACCGTGCCTCAATCCTAGGCCTGGTGTGGCTAACACCACTCAAAGTTCCTCTCTTTGGTTTAAAAGGGACTTAATTTTAAGTGAAAACCACAACTGACATAATCCAAACCGACCAAACGCCTTCGGATTCTTTTTAAACATTAGGGAAACGATCCATGGGAAATATGTGACATTTATGAGTCAACCCTTCCTAAATCCGAGCTGCGGTGTGGCTGGGACCCCTCAAACTGTCTCTATTTTGTTGAAAATGGACATAATTTTATGTGAAAACAACAACTGACAAACGCCAAACCAACCAAAAAACTTCTGATTCTATTGCAACATTAGGAAAACGATCTGTGGATCATATGTGATGTGTACATGTTAACCCCACCTCAATCCGAGCCGCGGTGTGACCGGGACCACTCAAACTGTCTCACTTTTGTTCAAAATGGACTAAATTGTAAGTGAAATCAAAAACTGACATATGGGAAACTGACCAAACACCTTCGGAATCTATTGAAACTTTAGGAAAATGATCCATGGTTCATATTTGATGTGAATGATTCAACCCCACCTCAATCCGAGATGTCGTGTGGCCAGGACCACCCAAACTACCTCTCTTTTGTTCAAAATGGACAATATTTTACGTACATACGACAAAACGATCAAACGGATTTTTATTGTGTTGAAACATTATGAAAATGATACATGGATCATATGTGACGTATAACAGTCAACCCCTCCTCAATCCGAGGCCCGTTGTGGCTGACACCACTCAAAGTGCCTCTGTTTTGTTTAAAATAGACTTAATTTTAAGTGAAAACAACAACTGACATACGCCAAACCAACCAAACACCTATAGATTCTGTTGAAACTTTAGGAAAACGATTCATGGGTCATATGTAATGTGTATGAGTCAATGTCACCTCAATCCGAGCTGTGGTGTGACCAGTACCACTCAAACAGTCTCTCTTTTGTTTCAAATGGACTAAATTGTAAGTGAAATCGACAACTGACATACAGGAAACCGAAAAATTGCCATCTGATTCTATTTAAACATTAGTAAAACGATTAATGGATCATATGAGATGTGTACAAGTCAACCGCGTCTCAATCAGAGACACCGTGGGGTCGGGACAACCCAAACTGCCTCTCTTTTGTTCCAAATGGACAATATTTTATGTACATACACCAAAATGATCAAACAGATTATAATTTAGTTGAAACATTAGGAAAATGATCCATGGATCATATGTGACATGTACGAGTCAACCCCGCCTCAATATGAGGCCTGGTGTGGCCGACACCATTCAAAGTGCCTCTTTTTATTAAAAATGCACTTAATTTTAAGTGAAAATGAAAATTGTCTTATGGAAAACTAACCAAGCACCTACGGATTCTGTTGAAACTTTAGGACAAAAATCCATGGGTCATATGTGACATTTAAGAGTCAACCCTGCCTCAATTCGAGCCACTGTGTGGCTAAAACCACTAAAATTGTCTCTCTTTTGTTGAAAATGGACTGAATTGTAAGTGAAATCAACAACTGTCATAGGGGAAACTGACCAAACACCTTCTGATTATATTGACACATTTAGAAAACAATACATTGGACATATGTGATGTGTACGATCCAATCCCGCCTCAATCCGAGGAGCGGTGTGGCCGATACCACCCAAATTGTCTCTCTTATGTTAAAAATGGACAATATTTTATGTACATACGCCAAACCGAACAATAGATTTTGATTGTGTTGAAACATTACTAAAACGATCCATGGCTCATATTTGACGTTTATGAGTCATCCCTGCCTCAATCGGAGGACCGGTGTGTCCGACTCCGCTCAATGGGTCTCTCTTTTCATTAAAATGGACTTAATTTTAAGTTAAAACAACAATTGACATAATCCAAACCAACAAAACGCCTTCGTATTCTATTGAAACTTTAGGAAAACGATCCATGGGTCATATGTGACGGGTACGAGTCAACTCCACCTCAATCTGAGCCACGGTGTGGCCAGAACTACTCAAATTGTCTCTTTTTTGTTCAAAATGGACTAAATTGTATGTGATATCAACAACTAACATACGGTAAACGGATCAAAAACCTTTGGATTCTGTTGAAACATTAGGAAAACTATCCATGGGTCATATGTGACAAGTACGTGTCAATAACTCCTCAATTTGAGTCACTGTGGGGCCGGGACCACCCAAACTGCCTCTCTTTTGTTCAAAATGGACAATATTTTACGTACACATGCCAAACCGATCAAACAGATTCTGATTGTGTTGAAACATTAGGACAATAATTCATGGATCATATGTGACATGTACCAGTCAACCCCGCCTCAATCCGAGGCCCGATGTGCCACTTATAGAGTCACAAGTGAGGAGACTCCTAAGAAAATACCTTTTCACCATATATTAGAAAAGTGGTTGTCATATGAAGATTGAAATGGGTGTAAATAATATTTGAGTTATTGAAACTCTTATTTAACTATACTAGATGATTGTTGTCATATGAAGATTCAAATGGTGAATTATTCACCATGTCTCTAATCAAAGAGGTGGTGTTCTTTTTTGTTGTTTTATGTTTGTAACTGTTTTAAGTGTTGTTTTTTATGCAGGTGTATGCACTGGAGTGGCTACTGGACGGGCTGCTGTGCAACAATTCTGGAAATAGACAATACCAACAGTTTACAACCATTTGTATACTTTGAGAATTATTTATACCAACTATTCAATAAACCGTTGGTAAAAAAACTATCCCAAAAGCTACAAACCATTGGTATAGTATTTTTTATTGAACATATACCAACAGTTTCATTAAAACCGTTGGGAAAAAAACCATACCAACGGTTGTAAACTGTTGGTATAATATGAAAATCATAGAATTACCAATGGTTCTAAACTATTGGGTAAACCTATACCAATGGTTCAACATGAACCGTTGGAAAATCAATACATAGAGTGGGATGTTCCAATGGTTTAGTTCAAACCGTTGGTATAGATCTTTCCCCACGCCTTACTTCCCTATGGTTTGGACAACCGTTGGTATAGAATATACCTATGTTTTTTCAGCCTATACCAATGGTTTAGAACCGTTGGTATATCCTCCATTTCTAGTAGTGCATGCTAAGAAAAATTACTAAACTTATTATTCGTAATGACCGAAAATAAAAGGTTCCAATTTAAAAGAATTGGATATTAATATTCAGAATATTGAATTTTTTTTAAAATTGAAAAACACAAATGTTTTAGAATATAATTTAAATTTAAATTTTTTAAATTCAAATGAAAAATCATTTTTCTAAAAATTGATCTTTTGAAATATAAAATGTTCTTATATTAAATCTAAATAAAAAATTAATTTAAAAAAATAACTGGATTAATTAAAATCAAATTGAAATAATTTTATTTTTAAAATATTCTAAAATATGTGTTTAATTTATTTATAATTAAAAACTAAATTCAATTAAAAAACCATTTTCTCTATTCATTGAAAAATAATTTTTTTTGAAAATTAGAATAAAATAATAATTGAATAATATTGAAATTAGGAATAAAAAATGGAACTAAAAATGGAATTAAATTTTTATGATACATTTTGAATAATTTTTTTATACAATTATAATATTCCCTCATGAAAAGAATATGAAACAACTATTTAATAAAATGTACTTTTTGTAGAATAAAATGACTTTCCTAAAAATCAACTACTTATTTAAAATAAAATAATTTTTAAATTAAATATGATCAGGACCATAATATAATTCATAATGAATTCAATACTTTTCAATATCACAGATTTAATGACTAGTTTATAATGGCCAAATTTAAATATTTTTTATTTCATCGTTCATTTAAGATCAGTGTAAAATATCTTATATTATACAAAACAAAGTATTTCAATTTAAAATTTCATCATGTTATACACAACCTGAATCACCCAAAAAAATCAATACAAGACCTCTGTATAACCTAAATCCTAAATCTTCAAATTCCAAATGCTTATCACTAGTTTCAAGGGTTATAGTTGGTACTCTAAAGAGACTATAGACCATGTATCTCAGTGTGAATTGAAAGGTAATTATAAGATATATCTTACAACACAACACATCATATTCTATAGAATCAATAAAACATTCCAAAAAATACTAAATAAAATTGAAATTAATATTTTCATACAATCAGGCTTGTATGAAAGATTGATATCCCCCAGGGTCAATCACATATTCAAATAAATAAATAAAGGAATAATAAATAACGTGAGATAAGATAATATAAATTCCCAAGACTCTACTCAATCTTTATCAGTTATCCTACATGATCTTCTACCCTCAATAATTTCCTATATAAAATAGAGCCTCATATGAACAAGTTCCTACAACCAAGTGATATTCATCTTCTTTACCCTTGTTCTTTGGTGGGATGAACATGGAGTGATTAAAAATCTCAATAGGTATCCACCAATGTAATCCATCACTTTAGAGTACATGTTGTGATATGTTAATATGACATGCTCATAAAAATGCAAACATAAACTATTGAATATAAACCATAAAAAACATTATCAGTACCCACATTATCAAGATTCTATAATTGCTTTGATACGAGTAGGATGATCACGCATCTATAAAATCTCCATCATCCCAAGACAGTACACATATCACCTAATCTAACTGCAGAAACCATCATCAATACTTAGGTTTGTAATTCCAAGATACTATATGTACAATGTAAAATTCAAGAATATCTATAATCATGACCATTTAATAAGGGGAAAATCATTCCACACACTTTAGATCAGCTTCCAACTTATCCCTCCATGAGTAGATGATCCCAGGGTATCTCCCTGGATCACTCATCCCCAAACCCTCAATAAAAACTAAAGTGTAAATCATTGGCATTGTAAATGTCAATGTGATGCCTGATTCCATTGCGGTTTAGGTCTTAAGATATGTTATACAACCATGCATTATAGATTACTAGTAAAATGTGTAGATTTAAATCGACACCCTCATGGATCTGAAAATAAATCTCATAAGCATCCAATATCACATGTTTTTTCATTCATATCAAATCTTTTTTGCCCACTTGATCATAAGGGGTATCCTATATGTTCAAAAAGGGGATAAAAACTCCCCCTATATATGTCCAGTAATCATTATCAGGGATAGTTTCCCTATGGTAAAATCATACAATCATTAAAACCCCAAAATTATAGAGAAATCACAATGGTCTCACTATATTGAAGGAATCATAGTAATAACAGAAATTCATGTATCCATGTAATGGAAAAGGATCTAATTCTATATCCTAGGAACAACCACAAGAAATACACTAATACGTCAACCATACGAACCTGGATTCTATAAAAACAATGAATCTATCCCCAAAATACCCTAAGACTGGATGGTAAACATACTTTTCCCTCGATGGTAAAATCTATATTATCATGTGTTTCTAAGGAATATAAATATATTACATCATTTTGAATACCAAATGACAATTCTATGGTGTCATGGTAGATTTAACCATTGTTAGGCCCTTTTGGATGATTCACAAAAATCATATAAAATCACATTTCATCATGTATAAATGTAAAACAAAATAAACCTACAAATAGGGTTGTGAAAAATACCCATGATTTTTATAATCACCTTAACCCCATCAAGAACTCACAATGACTTTGCTTCTAATGTGACATTATTATCTATTACTAATTGACTATACAATACTTCTTTGGGTTAACTTGTCAACATAGAACCCACTTGTGGCCTCTAGGTCACTACGTAATTCGGGGAATACCTATTGGTATACATTTTGAAAAACAGGTCACTTATTACAATGCCTATTATTTTGGAAAGTAATGATTTATGATAGTGTTATCAGACATTATAGACACATGTCATAAAATTATATGTCACATAAACAATGTTCTAGGGAGATGACATGTATCCCATCTTAGTTCCTAGGTCCCAATTTTTTTCCCACCACCCAATCCAATCCTTTTCAATCCTAACATCATATATATAAGAAATTTCACTACTATTGGAATAGAAATGATAACTCACAACAGATACTACAAGATCACTGCCTCGAAGACCTAATAATGATTCATTAATCCTCATACAAAATAGTGTATCTATGTGAATCCATGCCACCTTCTTGAATGTATCTCAAGGGTCTCCATTATACCTCCTGGTTTAGATGTCTCAATAAAAATCATACCTCTTTCCATAGGAATATATAGATCATACTCTCAGATTTCACAGTTTCATAAGGCCTAGTCACCCCCCTAATGGGGTCTATAAGACACAAGAAATCTCAATAGTCAACTGCCCAACCATCCATAGTTGAGGAATCAACACAATGTACATGAACCCATGCCGTCCATGGCTATTTTCTTTTACCATTCATGAAGATAATTGAATTTCACATTTTAATATTAATTAACAATTTAACCCAAATCAAGACAATGAATACCCAAATGTCATAACCCCTTATGAAAATCCCAAACAGCTCAATCCACAAAAGCAAAGCATATAAACCATAGGGATATCTTACTATACAACCTTCCACATTTTAATTCCATTTATATTTTTTACATTACCAAATAACTTTATTCCGATTCTCAACTATGCTATCCATGGCCAACATAGTCACATTACTTACTACTAAAACCTTTAAGAAACCATGTTATTAGTCATAATTGCGTATTATAATTTATATTTAATTAATCAATTTTATCGAAATAGTAATAATGAATAATTCCTCAAAAAAAATCGTACCTATATTGAACCCATATAAAAAACAACCCCCATGTACCTTATAAAATCCCTAGCCCAATCACTATTCAAATATTTTATTGGAAATTAGAGATCAATTGTATATTTAATTAAATTAAAAATAATTCCATGAAATGTTTTACATAATGTCACTCCTTTAATTAAATGATGAAAAATGAACCCAAAATGTTGTTTTGGGTCAGCCTCTAGATATTATGGACCAAATCCTCATGATAGTCAATAGATTCAACCATTCTCAAATGGAATCGACAACAAATCCTATGAAAAAATAAATAAAAATTAAAAATAAATAGAGACAGATATCAAAAGAAATAGTAGTGGATGTGATCGTAACAAAAATAATAGAATATAAGTTCTATAATTTCCCCATATCAAGGGGATGGTAAGGGATGGGGTTGGGGAACGACTGTTTCATATTAAAAAACCATATGGGAAGGAAGTGATACCTTGTTTTAAAATTCCAGTGGGATAGTGTTGAAATTACACCCTATTTAAATCACACCATAGATCCCGTGTAATCCACTAGATATATGATGTCAGATCAAAATTTAATAATCTTATACCAAATACTACTGTTTATATATTAGTTTCTACTGGATTGTTAATGGTACTTTTTCTGTTTTGGAAGCAGTGGCGTTTCTGCCTTTCTCAAGGTTCCCCCAAGCCCCCAAGAAATAACCAAACCCTCATTAAATATCTAAAAAACCTCTTTTGGTATGAGAAATTTCTCATAACTATCCTCATAATATAAAATAATATTTTAAAAAATCAACTAAATTCCTATCATCAAATTCCACCGGTAATTCTCACACTAATATAGATATTGGGGGTTGCAGAAAATTATGAATAAAATCCCCTAATTGTACTTGTGAATTCAATAAAATAGTCTTAACCTCCAATATAAAAAAATTACTTTCTAAATCATCTATTTTAGAACCTTATAATTATCTATAAACATTTAAAAACATCAATTTTAAATAGTAATTACAGATAAATTAAGTAGATATATTTTATTTTTATGATCATATTAAATTACTATATATTATTGTTTTGTACTATTATAGTATTGGAGGCATTGATTATTTTTTATACTTTCGAAGTTAATAAATATAATATAAATTTGTATAAATAAATAAATATTTTATAATGATTGATTTTTAATCAATGAGTGTTTTTGTTATGAATGATGAAGAGTAAGTCAATGAAGAGCTTGTTTCAATAAATTTTAAAAAAGAAGAGGTGGTATATGAATAATGTGTTAGATTACAATTTTAATATTATATAAAGAGAAAAATACTTATTTTATTTTTAAAAATAAATATATATTGTAACTTTATTGCCATATTAATCCATTATATAAATTTATTGTATCATTCAAGTTGGTGGTAAAACCATCCCAAACAAAAACACATTATAATTAATTACTTATAATGGTTATGAGAGTAATAATTTTAGTATTATATTAATATTATAGATTCAAAATAATTTTATTTTAATTTTTAAACATTAATTTAAAAATAAATCAGATTCATGGGAAAGGTTGATTGAACATACGCACAGGAATCACATTAATTTCTAGTAGTGGATGTTAGGGAATGTTTTATAATTTCAAAATCATATTAATATTATAAATAATTTATTAATTAATCAAATAACCTTTTATATATATATTGAAGGATGTGAGGATAAATTGAGATTCTAATTAATGTACGTAGTAGGTCACACATAACCAAGAAGAAATTTTCATTTTTCTGAAGAAAATGATGGAAAATAAAGAACGATTACTCACATTAGATAATATCATTATGTATACTAATAATTCTAACTCCATTTTATTAAAATATAAAAAACTTTGTGAGAGAATGTCAAATATTAGATAGATTAGTGTAGTATTAGTCCTCATTTTGAGAAATTAAAAATTCCATTGGAGGACTAATTGGAAATAGAGATCATAAGCCATATTCTTATAAGTGGAAGAATTGGAATATAGAATAGATGGTATGGAAATTATAAATAGTATAAATTCAAGAATATATTGAAATTTTGTATGATCGTTATGGGGTGGTGGACGACCCCTTTAATAATTGAGGACACCATTATTATCATAAATATAAATTCATAGTATAATTAAATCACAAGATTCAAATATAATGAGGATCCATAGTGTAAAATAATATATATATTATGATTTACAGAAAATGAACCCTCAAAAATTCAATTTAAACCATGTTTTTAATAGTTTTGCAACACTTGTACTTTTATATATTTCACATTTTTGACTTTTTATTTTTTAGTGTGGTAATTAACTTCATAATCATTAATTTACATTTAAGGGTAAAATATATAATTAGACGTACCAAAAAATTTAAAATAGTGATTCTAACTATTATTTTAATTATATCAAATAAATTTTTTAAATTTCTGAAAAAATAATTTTAATTTTATTGCATATAACGTGTAAAAACTATATTTAGAAAAAAATGTAGTTTATGACAACAAATATTTTATTATAAAATCATGAATATTTTTTATTCCCATAAATAAATTTATTTTATTATTAAATAAATTAACATTTATTTGGTTTTCAATGAAATATAAAACAAAATTACCCTATAAAAATGTAATTAAAAGAGAAGTATGAAAAATGGTTTTTATTTAGATAAACGATTAACCATGTTTTCAAATTGTAAAAAAAGAGTTTTATAAATTCAAAATTGTATTTTAGATTAATATATTAATTAAATAAATAATTTTTTTTCAATGAAATATTTTTTTATATTTTTAACGTCATACATAGTTTATGATAATGTCTTAAAATATATGGGTTTTATATAAATTTTATTTTTAACTACTCATCAAAAAAATTATTATTTCAGAATAATAATAAAAATTTATCCAAATATAAAATTTTAATTATATTTAAAAATTTAATTTAATTATCAATTTTAAATTTCTATATTTTAATTTAAAATAAATACAATAAAATATAATGAAGAAAAATTTTATTATAAAATGATAGTTTTTAAAATCTAAATTATTCTTATTCTAATTTTTTATATATTAATAATTACCATTTCCATAATATAATTATCATTTAAATAATAAATATTTTTATATAATATATTTAAATTCATAAAATAAAACATATAAAAATAAAATTATAGAAGAAATTATATTTTTGGCATAAAATGGGTTTATTAGTTATTTGGTAAAATTAATTGAATTTTATTAATGAAATTGTTTTAAAAAAATTAATACTAATTTTATTTAAAAGTAAAAAACATTGAGATATAAGTAAATATGATCTATAAATTATGTCATTTATAAATAAATTTTTATATTATATTAACTTGAACTTAGATAATCAGTCAATATAAGTGAGTAATACCCAGGCATGAGATATGATCAAATTGCTATTGCAGTTTTCCGATCATCGAGCATTGATCTTGTTGAAATTTAAAAAAACATGTATTTATCTAACATATTCTTTCATCATACCATAATTATTGGAAATTGTGTTTTCCATAGTTTATTGAAAACCCTTATGAAGATAGATACATTCCAATCTTACAAAAATGATATCCACAAGGAAGACCTCTACAACTAAATGCCATTTATTTTAGAGTTAATTTTTTAGCTAATTGTTTTTATTCCTACCAATTTAAGGGATATGTTATAGTGAACATAATGATTTATTCTAAATCAATAAAATATATCATGGTTTTTATTACTATAGTGTTTCATGATTCAGAATCTATCAAACACATTATTTTTTAATTAAAGAATATATAGTAAAAATTTATGGTGGAACATTCTCCCCAAATAAATTATTTTTTTTGAAACAAAATTAATTAAAACACACTAATAAAATAGTTAAGGGTTTCCATAATATAGAAATGACTCAATATTTTATTTTTTATGAGTCATCAACATTATTTACTTTCGTAAGGATAAAAAACTAATTTATTCCTTCATAACAGAGATATCATAATAATAAGTATGTTCCCTAACATTTTACCTAAATTCACATCCTGATTTGGTGATATGACATATATAATGGAATCAATATTTTTATAGATTACATATAAATATTTTTAGTCATTAGTGATCATATATTAATATAGATATGAAACTTGATTTCCGAAGTACTGAATTCATTATAGAATATTTGTGTTTAGAACCACCATATTTCCAAAATAATAACATGTTTATTTAACTGGAGGATCACAAGACTTTCTTGATTCATAATTTTATTCACATTGAAGGTGATTCATATACCTTGGATACAATAATAAGAGAAAAAAGATTTTTCTTCTTTATAATTAAAAATATAATAGTTCACGAATAAATAATTGATATAAGACATATGAAAACATAGAGAGAATAACACGTGAACCTAGAACCACTAAATTATTATAATTCACATCAATATTAGTGGTTACAAATTTCTATACATGTTCTCATGGTCTATTAGTTTTTTGGAACCAATATCTATATCAATCAATTTGACTAGTGCATTGGACTATTAATTTCCACATTTACACATATCTAAAACATTTAATTGGATTGTGATACTTATGAAAAAAAAATATTTGTCTCTATCATGTTAACTAAAATATTATATTTTTTTCAGAAGATTGATTATTATTTACACTATTTACCAAGGAAAAAATATCTTCTAGTTCCATCATGACTTCACCTAGTGTTTCTTCCCACCTTTTTGACACAGAGGTAGTTGAATATTCATTCCATATGTAAATTCACCACTTGAGATCATATGAATCTCCAACCTTATCTTTTTTATTCAATTCATATTTTTATTAAGTTCTATGTTTTTAATAGTATCTGGTGATATATAGTTATTCATAATCAAAATATTTCTTACGCCATATTCTATAAAGATTCTAGTTTTAAAACCCATTATATTATCGATTGAATCCATTGAATTATTTATTCCAAATTTTGTTGTTCATAAAATTGGAAAACAAATTTAACGCCATGAAAAATAAATTAATAGATTCACTAAGGAAATCATTTGGGATTTTATGAATGAAATTTAAAATGTCATACATTCCCTATATTATAATTTTTTGGGTTTTAATCTTGGTTATTGATGGTCTATTAACTATTATGATATCTAACCAATAATTTTTTTCTTGTACATAATCACAGTTTGTTTAGAGAATATCAAATATCTAGATCATATCCCTATGGAGTAAATACTAGCTTTTTTGTCCTAGGATATTTCATCATTCATCTAGCAAAGAATGAGTCATATTTTTCCTATGTGATTACCTCTTGATTAATTTATGACACATCCTCATCAAAATGAATGATTCCAGTAGTGGATTTTTTTGTTAGGAAAATACAAAATATAAATATAAATAAAATTTTATTATTATTCCATTAAATATTATTCTCCTTTAATTCATCAATAATTTTTTTTCATTTTTAAAATAATTAAGAAAAAAATCTCAAAAAATAAATACAATTAACCTTAAAAATAACTCAACCTTATGGTGATACCAGATGAGTAACCCTAGACCCATACTCTCAAGTTTGTTTAAAAATAAATTCACTAAAAAATAGATTTGTTAAAAATATATTCTAGTTAGGACAAATGTATCTTTATTTTTTTAATATATAAAATAATATATCACGATTTGCATCTCACCACACCTTGAAAAATGGTTTTTTGTATTTCTATATATGATATGAATGAATCTTATTTTATTATTCATGTTAAAATTTCATCATAATCAAACTAAAATAGACCCCATTCTCGACTCTTCATAGGTAATACTCAAATTCATGACCTGGTGAAATTGAATCATAAGAAAATACTAATATCAAATTTTTAATAATGTAGAACGCTACAAAAAATTCTCAATGATATGATCACAAGTGTATGAGAAAACATGACTATGATAGAAATATATTATTAAAATAACATGAAACAATAATGAGTTTTCAAAATATATGATAAAAATAAAAATAGTATGAAATGAACCATAAAAAACCGGGGAATAATAGTTTGGTAATATGATACAATAATCATGATCTATGATTCATAATCATAGTCATAAAACAAAATCATGTGTTATTTTCTAAATTATATAATAAAAATAAATTATGGTAGAAACCAAATCACATGGCATCAGAAATCTAGAGCATATATAATAAGTACAAACAAATTAGTTGTGAAGATATCAAAGATGGGCCACCCACTATGATTTGATCATATTCAATAAAGACCACCCATTATGTTTTGATAATATCTAAGAGTCTCACCCATTAATTTTTGAGCATATCCAAGAAGTGTCTCATGTTACATTATGAGTATATCCAATAATTATTACCCTATGTATTTGTGATAATTTTTATAATGTCCCATACTCTATTGTTTCATGGGATATAAAACCATAATTAATGCATTATTAGGAGTTATATTATCCCAGATATCATATTCCGTAAATATGTTTAATTTATGATATCAAATACCATAACATGGAACCTCAAAGAAATATAATGTATTTTATATCTTTTCTAAATGGTATCACATTAAATGATATTGAATGTAAAATAGTAGGTAAGAAAAATTAAAACATCTTGTATGATTATTTCATAAAATAATTTTAGATTGAGTCATAAATCATATCTTTATAGTATAAATCAGCTTATTAGTTAAAGCATAATCAATGTGGATCAATTAAATTTTTTGGACATTTTTTTACATTTGTTTCATTGAAGATGTTATGAATCACATTCAAAAGTTTATTCCAAATGGGTTCCGTGAATTTTTTTAAAAATAATTGATTTTATGAATTGTATTAATATTTGATCCTTGAAACTATTTTATGGTAATTTCACGGAGTTGTGGAGTGGAATAATAAACAACCAAACATGGGAGGAAAAAATTTTAATATTTTAAAACAATTTTGATGAAACCCATGTCACAAAAAATATAATAAAACACCATTTTAAAAAAGTAACGATGGAAGATTAAAGTCACAAGAGAGTACCTATAATTGGCCTTCCTAATATTTCGGAGAACATTTGTGGATAAATGAAAGGTGTACTTGGAATAAAAGTTGATCAATTTATGAGGATGAATGCTCTTAGAAATAGTGATATAATTTTATGGGAACAAAATTAAACAAGGAGTATAATTTGAATAAAATATTTCACATTCACATGATAGAATAAAAATTAAAATATGAAATATTATGCTGGATCAAATAAAAAAAGTAAGATGATTTAGATGAAACATCGTTACTCAAGGGAAGGGGGTTAGAGTTGAAAAAATTTCTTACAATTTTGATATCCTTCCAATCTTAAATCCATGAAACATAGAACATAATATGAATTATTTCATACATATAATTTTAAATATTAGTGATATAATTATAAATAATTGGGGATTGTATACAAAAAAAAAATTAATCAAGTGTTGATTTGGTTTAAGGCACAATAAATGAAAATTGAGACTACAATCACCCACATTATCTCATGTATTCAATAAAATCGCCTAAAACTAAAATATATTTATGTATATGTCTAACTATATAAATAATATGTTATAAAAATATATTGAAACATATATAATATTATAAAAATTATTTATAATCATTTACATTAAATTTTTTAGTCACTAATGTATTATTTTCAATATAAGATGTTATTTGTTTCGATTGTGTGTTCAATACTACTTTCATAATGAAATTTTCAATTTTTGTTCTTAGATTCAAATTTCATCATTATATGATAATTATAGGTTTTTAAATATATTTTTTATAATTATCTTTACTTTTATATTTTTTCAATGAAATATTTTGTTATAATTTATAAACAATAAATCGGTTATGTGGTAGTTTTATAAAATTTTAATGAACAAGAGGACATTTATTAATAATTGGATAAATTATAATGTTCCCACTTTAGATCCAAAAAAGTGTAGTATTTAATTATTATTCTCCTATCTGAATAATAACTATGTTTCTATATTCATATATTATAAAAATTTAGTGCAACATTCAAGTTGGTTGTTAAATTTACCAAAATAATAACATATTATAATTAATGAGATATTATAGTTAAGAGCGTTTTATTTTGGAATAATGATACTATTAAGAATTAATAATGATATAATTAATTATTTTTAAGTGGAATCTTAATTTATGATATTTTTAAAGACTATAAAATTGTAATGATAAATAATATACATCACTTTTGTTGAGGTTATAGTCTGCACACAATCACGAGCGACACATTCATTTCCATGGGAGGAATATAGAAGATTGTTCATAATTTCATAATATTAATAATTTTAAATCTATAATAATAATTCATTTAATAAATCAATTTTAATTATCGGTTCAATGTAGTGAAGAAAAATTGAGATTGTTATTTAGGGAGGGGTAGACTACAAGTACCCATGATGATGTTTTAGTTTTTGTAAAGAAAAAGCAGAAAATAAATAATGATTAATAACATAATACAAATACATTTTGAATAATTATAATAATGGTTTTGTAATATAATAATTGAAAAAAATAAATTTTGAAGAGAATAACAGAGAGGAAATGATTTTCTGTTATGATTTGTATTGTTTTTAAGGACTTAATCCATCTTTTATATGATATTATTAAAATAGAGAACTAAATATATCTTCATGTGACCATGTGATTAGGGATGTGGTAGAGGTATATAGGGAAATAAATAATGTTAGGTATTCAAGAATATTTCAAATTTTATAGTGATCATGAAAGAGTCATGGAATGACCCTTTTATAAGGGATGTGAATGTATTTTTTCATAAATATAACTTTATATTATAAAGAGAGAACATGTATCAAATTGAATATATAACCAATGATAAAAAACAATATATATAGGAGGAGTTATGGTCAATAAAACATCAATAATTTATTGGTTATCATGTTAATAGCATGTTGTTATGACCATCTCACTTTCTATTACGATTTTTTGGGTTTCCATGGAAATTAATTTTTACATCAATAAATAAAATTTAACACAAAAGAATCCAATGAGACATAAATTATAATTAATACATTATATATGGGAAAATAAAATTTTTTATCATATAAAATTACTATTTGTAGGAAACTTTATTTATAATGATGGTGGACATAATTCTGAAAACCTATTTCTTGAAATAAATTATATGTTATGCAAAAAAAATTATCTACGAGATAAAATAATAAATATTGTCATTAAAAATGAAATGATGTGTTTTATTATACAAAAAATGAGAGTTTTTTATCATATAAGTCATTCTGAACATGAATTCTACTTTGATAAAACATAATTGAAAGGTAGCGGAAAAATTTATTTTGATCATAGAATAATAAGGTTTAAAAATTGTACAACATGTGTTTTCAAAATTAATCCATAAATGTACCCAACAATTAAACATTACATAATATTGAATTTCATGAATAATTCAAATTGAATATCTTTTTAGGATTAGATCATTAGAGAATTAGGCCATACCTTATACATAGCAATTTCAATAATACATGTAGACACTTCAACTCAGCATCTATTTTTTTCATAAAATAAAAAAACATGAAAAAAGAGTCATGTCATGTTCCAAAAATAAGACCTCATGAATTTCCTTTTATCCCATCCTTGACCCTATTCATATTTATGTATTGTGAAAAACATTTCAGAAAACCTTGGGATAGGCATAAAAAGTTCAGTAAGTGATAAACAAAGAAATAAAACCATTATTTATTCAGAACAACAAGAAAATAATTAATACTTTATCATAAGTAATAATTTTTATCTTTATGAAGTAATAAATACTCTTCACTGAATATAATTCCATTTATTACACTTTTTTAACCAAAAGATTACCATAAAACCCATAGAAAGAACAAATAACATATAATGGTAACTTGGGACATAAATATACTTAAATTGAATAACTGTACGACATACTTCCACCCATATCACTAAATAGACTAGACATATAGCTGACATTCATACCCAATGCATTAGAGGTTTTAACATAACTACCCATCCTGGTTTATCACAACATCACCCATTATTTGGTTTATCACGTAACCACCTGCCAAATTTCCAAGTACCATTATAAAATCATAACACATAAAATATTGAAAATATAAATATTTCAGTAATAAAATTTCATTTTCAATCACAAGAAATAATTTCATGATATTGAAATAATAAACCCGTTTAAAAAACCATTTTCAATCCCAAAACACCCAAAAACAGAATAAGGTATTTATTTTTCTTTTAAAACATTAAGTCTTATAGAGGAAGCCAGCTAATGATTACGGCGGTGGAGAGGTCATTGTCACCGCAAATGTGAAAAACATTCCTTTTCCAATTTAGTGAAACTCTTCGTAGAAAAAAAATTCCCTTTGAATGAAATTAAAAGTAAAAGGGGATTATTATATATTGTATAAAATAATGAGTTATATAATATCAAAATCACGCCTCAATGAAAAGAGATTAAGATGATGTCCCTTACCTCGTGTCCGGCTTGACCGGTTCATTCTTTAATTTCATGAATAATAATCATAAATTAATTTATAATTTCTTAAGAAAATTTTTCATGTTTATTATTCCTTTTATATCACTTATTGACTTTCTATAACAATATATATTTTATTAGAGTTTAGATCGGACATTTTGTCGATGTTCGGAACTTTAGATAAACTTAAACTTGTTATAATTATATATTTTCCTTGTGCTAAAAAGTTCATTATCTCCAGAATGATATTCATGATATATATTTCATATATATCATATATATCCCCTATATATTTGTATTTAAATTAGTACATAACATTTGGAGATTAGAAATGAAATGCACCATTCCTGGAGACGGTAATCTGTATGTACGCATGAATGAATCTTTCATTTCTATTTCATATTTTAATGGAATGAAAACTTAATTATACATAGTTATATAATAATTAAAGTATAATATCATATATAATTTCATTAACTAGTCAATTATACATCCGATGTATGGCATGAACGAGTCTTACCTCTTTGAAGGGCGGTAGTCCTTATTTCCTCAAATCAAATTATTGCTTTTAACCATTATGAAAACCATAATAGATTCCTATAAATGAAAAATACATAGCTAAAAAAGAAAATATATATAAAATATATATAAAAAAATAATATAGTTCCATCATTATGTCCATCGTGAGAGGCGGTTGGAGATATTTGAAGAATCATCATTTCGTGAGGTAATAGTTCTTCATTCACAAAAAAAGTATGTTCGTATCCATTAGATGAAAGTGTGTAGAAGTTTAGTTTGAATAATTCTCATATAAACAACCTAGATCAGTGAGGGTACTGTTGTTTTATTAAAATAAATGAATTAAAAGTGCTTACAGGGTTGGAGAAGTAGAATAACTGAAAAAAACTTATGAGAAGGCGTTATCATTAAATTGTGTATCTCTCTTTGGTTTAAACCAAAAGGTTTACATGAAGTTCCTTATGCATAAGGAAAGGCTTATATGAGTAATATTGGGATATATAAAGATTATCTAGGTAGATTTTTGATGATATAAGGGTCTTGTAGGTGTGAGTATTGGGTTAGAGGTCATCGCTTTTTATATGGGAGAGGAGGGGATCTTTAGGAATGTTTGAGAATATTATTTTATCATATAACGATTTTCAGTTTATAAATGTCCAAAACTCAGTAAAATCGAAGATACAATGACTTATATTCTAAATAATATAATCCAATAAGAATTGGATAGGTTTTGGACGTTGTTTTCATTTTTATAATCTTATTTTTTTTAAAATCATTCATTAATGAGGTAAACACTATATCATTGTTGCGTCATAACTAATTTTACTTATTTGATATCTAGAAATTATCGAACAAGTACCATGATGTAGGAAGTCTTTTTATATTTCAAATTAATATTTATAGTTGAAGATATAACTTATATAACCCCATGTGAAAATTGATTTACTAAAAGATATATGTCCAAGTCATCTTTGCCTTTACATATAATTAATTAATATAAATTTTCATTACCCCTCTCATGTTATTCCATGGGGTCCAAAAATCGACCAATGGATGCCCATGGTCAGAAAAGTATCAATAAATAGGAATAGGACACTTTTTAATGTCATTGAATATTATTAAAATATTATTTTTTACCCATATTTTCCAGATTTACCCTTTAACCATGGAAAATAAAATATTTACTGATGTAAATATTTATAATGTATAAAAATAAAAGTTACCTATTAACATAATTTAGACCTCCTGATTCCAAACATGGAATCCATTTTTCCAAATTCAAAACACATAAGTGGAAAAAATTAATTTAAAATTAATTCCCACTATTAAAAAAGCTTGATTTTATGAAATAATAACTATCAAAATATTGACACTTGTTTTTGTCCAGTTTCAAAGTTAAAATACTTCAATTGAACAAAATTGGATTAAATAGTAAAAATAGAAACTAATTACACTTTCAAAAAAATTAAAAAGATAATCTAAACATCTAAATAAATTAGATTAAAATGCAGTTTTTAATTGATATACATTATTTTTCACTATTCGTTAAAAATGAACATTATCAGAAAAATATAAAAATTTCATAAAAAGTAAATTTTTAAGTCCTTATTCTAAATAAAATTATTATTTGGTAAAATATAAAATATAAAGGTGATAAAAACTATATTTAAAAATGGTTCACCATCAAAAGGTGGTAAATCGACCATTTAACGAATATATGAGTATTAATGCTTAAAATTTGAATCTTTCTTATTTTATACCTCTAAAATTTATTTGATAAATGTAAAAAACGTTTAACAAACATGTATAATCATATTTTAGTTAGTTTTATTCATTATCTCTATTACAATGGCTAGGCGATAACTACCATTTAAAATAATATTATTTTGTTATTTTATTTTTTTGTATAACTCGACGTTGTGTGCGATGTAAGATTTCAAAGATACCCAATGTGGCGTATTTGGTATGCCATATAACATAGCATCACCTATAAAGTAAAATTAATATTTAATTCCAAAATATTTATAAATATGAAAAATTCTTATTCTTTATTTATCTGGGATGTTACAATCCTAGATTGGTTTAGTGAATCATTTTAATACATAAATAATTTTTTTAGTAATGAATGATTATTTATGAGTTTTCATTTAATTTATAATTTATAGTAATTATGTTAAAGCTATAGTGTCGGTATAATCCTTATTTTTCAATATTCTCAAAAAAATTCATTATTTATGAACATATTTAATAAATTATCATTATTTTATATTTCACTTATAAGTCAAAAAATTAAGTTAATTTTCTAATTTTAAATTTTAAAATTTTACATTTAAATAAATTCAGAAAATAATATTAAAAATGTTTATATAGGAAAAGGACATTTTTAAAATTTTATTTATTCTTATTAATATTTCTTATCAATTAATAATTAGATAAATGTTAATTTATAATTCATATCAAAAAATATATAATATCTATAATATATTTACTTTATAAAAATAGCTGTAATTAAAATCCAATTTTTGATTAGAAAAATACATATTTAGATGAAAAATATCATTTTAGTTATATGTCTATATTAATAGAATTTTATTAACGCATCAGTATTAAAAACAAATATATTTTTATATAAAAGTAAAAAATTTAAAATATGTAAAATAAATAAGTAAAATAATTCATTATATTGGTAATTAACTATCAAAGAACACTTAATATTTAAATTTACGTATCCTCCCAAGATCTCGTCATAAGACTAATGTATAAGATAAGATTTAGTGTTCATCACTAGTTGTTGGTTATCTATCATGAACTTTTCCTGAATTTATTCAATCATTATCATCTCTAAAATATTGTTTCACTCAAATTGTAATTATTTGAGTTTATCTTGGAACTTGTCTAAGGAAAACTGCATTGAAGAAACATCATTTCTATGGTCAAAAAAATGATTTATATAAGGAAAATTTCCACTATTGAATGAAATTTATTTTAGACAACACATTGTGGTAATATTATATTTATAAATTATTATTAAGGGATATGTTATTACAATAATATTTAAATATTTTATGACTATAAATGAATAAAATATATAAATTTTTTTGTTGTTTTATTTTGTGTGTTTCATTGGTAGTCAAAATATTTAGGTTTTAAAGAAAGAATATATAGTAAAATATCATAGCATTACAACATATGTAACACTTTTATATTAACAATTATATATTGAGTGGGTCTTATATATCACAGAGAAAACTTTTACTCATTATAGGATTACTATAAATATCATCAAATATTTGGCCATTCGGGTACTATTATAAATACCTTATATGAACCCAAACACATCACATGCTTAACCACTGCATATGAGGACATACCTCTTATTCATGGGGATATAACCAATTTTACTATATCAAATCAGTTCATAAACCCGTCACACTAGGGTTTCCATTAGCAATGACATGACCTAAATCCTACCTAAATCTGAATTACAGAAACATCACTTGATTTATCTCAACATTCAAAAAAAAACCATGAAAATTGAAATTACCATAAATTCAATTTAAAAAACACATCCAAAATTTTACCAAATATAGAATTACTAAAAAAATCCCAATCAAAATCATGATATTTTTATATATCCTACACTAATACACATGATTCCATCAATGGGTCCCAATAAACATGGTTGATTTGATATCTTCCCAAAATTACCACTCTTGAATACCTGGCCCACCAGAACTTATTACATAAAAATCAATATACCATTCATTATTTTCTTCCTATATCACACTAATAAAATTAATACCACAATATTATATTTTTTATGATCACCTTATTCACAGAAATGAAATATCCATGTTCTACATTTTCTGTCTATTAATTTTTTAAATTTTTAATTCAAATCTGAATATTATTTCTATTCCCAATTTCCCTTTTTTTTCATAATGAAATAAGATCAATAAAAATAAATATTCAACTTGTATATTCATTGTAAACATTAGATGTTATGTATTATTTTATCATATAAAACTTTATTATGACACATGTTCAAAAATGTAAAAAAAATTACTTTTTTAAACACCCCAACATCATAGAATACATCACTATAAATGAAATTAATTTTTCTATAGCGTCTCTTAACATATAAAATAATTTCCCCCAAACCACATTCTATTGTATCATGATAAACTACTCCTTCCAATCCAAAGAAAAACTAAAATTTTATATTTACATACATTGTGGTGTGAGGAGCCTCTCTGTATTACAATCATCAACCCCATTGAAAAATCTATCTATTATTTTTAGAATAGTTTGAACATGATCAAATTACTGCTTTATCATTGCGGTGTGATCTACATGATATGAAGGACTAGCTTAAAATTTCATCAAATTTATAACTCTGTAAAAGAGTGACTATACAAATTGTGACATGATCAATTTTCTATCACGTAATTTTATTCTTACATAGCTACATATTAAATCAAATACCACCCTAGTTGAATAATTTCAACTATATTACCATAAATAATCCAAAAAATTTGTTTCACCTTCTGAACACCACAAAATTCTACCAGGAAACAAAAAATTTATTTTGATAAACTTAACATAAAAGATTCAACTTATATAAAATATAATGTACAGTTTTACGATTATGTTGAAAATAAAATGAAACACACTTTCATAAACAATATTCACTTCACTTTCATTATGTTCAACATCCTCCAGCTATGAGAAATACCTTTTTTGGGGGTGACCTTCATCCTCATAAATATTCATTGTCTCCATAGTTATCAACATGTATTTTATTTAACATAAAAATAATTCACCATTATAGAAAGAGTAAAATCATATTTTAAAAATTCAAATCCAGTGTGAGTGAATGTTTTATAGGAAAAAATAACAATAAACAAAAATATAAAATATAAAATATTTCCATTAGGAAAACACATATTAACATCTGAATAAGACTTTAAATTCATTTTTTAAAACTATTTATTAAAAAATCTCTAATATATATATAAAATATTAATTTTTAAAACATATCCTCAATATACACGACATTATTTCCCAAAAAAAAAGCAATTTATCACATTATATTAGTAATTTAACTTATTTTGTGCATTTGCTTCAAGATAGATTTCCTTATTTTTAGCACCCCATTTATAGTTGAAATCAAGACAATTAAAAAAGAATATATATCATTTTATTTCTTTTTCTATCTTCTTCCCCATTAAAGAAATACAAATAATTAGTGAGATATGAGATAATATATTATACATTATCCTGGAGAATAATTATATTAACTACCATCATCAACCACAATCTTTGAATTTTTTCATTAAGAAATTTATTATTAATGATATCAACTACTTTCTATCATGTTTCAAAAAAATCAAATATGGACTCCTTACTTGAAAATTTTAATTGTTAAATGGAACATGATATAATCATATCTCAATTAAGAGTGTTTAATCAGATTTATTAATAGGTTTTTTGTATCTAAGATTATCATACTCTATAAGTAATATTAAATTCATTTCAACGTAAAAATAATCACGATGAGTTCACATCCACATCAATAGAGTTATTTATTATGTTGAAATGACATTTTATACTTATATTGTACAAAAAGTAATATAATTGTTCTTATTTATGTTTCAAGTAACAAAATTTTCTCATAAGATTAATTAAATATCATATAAATACTTCTGATAATAATTACATTTAATTCAACTTATATCACCAAATTCATATAAATTTTATTTTACATTAGTATATTTTTAAACCAAAATAATATGTACAATTTATATAGGTTGGATCATAATTTATGATGTAAAACGAGATTTCTTCAGTGCATTTTGATACGTTATGAGGTGCCCATACCATCACTCCTATATCAGGTGAAAAAATAAGTTTTTCTACATTGGATTTGATACAATGTGAGATTATCCAATATCAATTTTACATTATTTACATAAGTTAAACATAACCTATAAAAAATGAACAGATAATCCTAAAATGAGTGTTTTATTATCTATAGGGATCAACTATATGAGAGACTTATTTTATGATATTTTTTTTCCATTATCAAACCAAAATAATATCCCTTCTCAACTCCTCATTGGTTGTACACATATTACAAACCATGGTATTGGAAACAGAAGATTGGGGTGAGAATAAATAATCCATTATGGAAAAAACTCATCAACATGTCATCATGGGTCAGATCATATGAGTGTCATATAAAACATGAGCATGGGAAAAATATTATTAACTAAATTGGGAATAATATAAGTTTTTTCAAAAGTCAATATAGAAGGACATGAAATCTCAAATGAACAAACTTGTTCTTTGGTAAAAAAACTATGAGGCAACAAGTGTTATACATGAATTATAATCATAGTCATAGAGAAAATATTTTTAGGAAATTGAAACATAACTGGATATAAATATGTGGTTTAAACTTATACATGGAAAAACATTTAAACCAGGAAACCTACCTCAAATTCATTCTAGAAAATTTTAATAATTATTCCCACATTACATTTATGAAAAACCCCATGGATGATTTTTTATACACATCAATCACAAAAAAATGTTGTGAAAAATATACCTACATCTCATTCCCCCCAGAAATCATGTGACTAATTCTACACACTTTATATTAAAAAAATATTACTAAATAAATATACTCATATAACATTCAAAAAAAATTTATATAGTTTTTCACATCACATTTTCATGATAATATTTTTAAAAAAGCTACCCAAATCTCATTAAAGTAAAAATCATGGGAATGAACCAACCCACATCATGTGCACCCAATATTAATCTGAATGAAGATATATATATATATATATCTTATTCCCATTAAAATCACATGTATAAAACTACATATATCTTATTTATAGTGAAATTGGAAGAAATATTCCATCACCTCAATCATGAAATGACATGTAAGAAAATATTGTTGCATCATGTTCACATGAGAATAATTTGATCAAAGATATATGTATCACAATCATAAAACATTCAATTATATCACTTGATACAAATCTATTTCCTAATTATTTGGATGTCTATATGGGACCTTGATCAATGTAATATTAATCATAAATGTGTGTCTAATTAGAGCATTAAAACATTAATACGTCAAAGTAGAAATAATTTACCATTTGAAAAGAGATGATATTTATAAATATACTTCAGTAAAAAATCCCATATGACATAAAAATATAGAATTATAATTGTCACTTAAATATATTCTCATTGTAACATAATTATAATTAAGTATTATTTCATAGATAAAAATAAATTTTAATATCAATGGATAAATCACTCAACAAAATCAAGAATACTCCTTTTGAAAGGCTTGTAGACACCCCAAAAATGATTACCATAATGTAAAATAGTTGATAATGCTATAATATTTAAAAATAAGCATATATAAAATATTTACGGTTTTATAAAATCAAATAATATAAGGGAAATATTTTTTCAAAACATTAATTTTGAATATGTTAAAATATCAGATAAATAATTTATTCAAAATGAAGAATTTATAGGACTTCTTAAAATAAAGAATTTCTTTTAAAAATAAATCTTTTAAATAAAAAATATATGAATAGTTTTTTAAAATAACAGAGAACTAAATTATTTAAAAAATTATTTAATATTTGGGATGGAATACTCAGGAATAAGAGTTCTCTTACTGAAAAGAAACAAAAAATATTTTCAAACAAAATATTTTTAACAAAATAAAAATATATGAAGTTACATATCACATTAAAAATTAATTTTCCCTAGACGGGGATTTGAATGTAAAATAAAATAAATTATTGTGGGGGAAATAAAAAATATTGGATGAATGAAGTCCAAGAATATTAATTATAACTCAATAAATACAGTTGAGTTATCCAGAAGTGTTACAACATTAGTATCCATATAATTGTAATCTATTTAACGGAATAACATGATATGAATCCTTAAACTCCACAAATTTCTGGAATATTTAAAAAATATATTTATTAGATATTATTGACACCATTTAAAATAAATATTGACATGCACTATAATGAATTTCTCTTGGTGTTTAAATTTTTATAAGAAACCAATATATATAACAGTATCAATTATGTAAGAATCATTTGAGAATGAGGATTTAAATAAGAATAATAGAATTATAGAGAATTAAGATAAAATAAATTTTTAAAAAATTACTAGGTATAATAAATAAATCTTCTAAAAATATCATAAAATAATATTATAAATAATCAACTAGAATAAAATTTTATTAGAACAAACCATTTCCTTGGTCCTGATTTTCTCTAAAAATGTGCCTATCCTCTTTAGGACCTTGTAATTTCTCTGGAATTTCAACTATGAATTGATGGGATTAGGATAAATTATAGTGACATGGGGCTTGAGATCATGAAATTTAATTAGAGTATAGGGAATGTTTTAAGTGGATGAAGTTAATTTCAATGGGTGTGTATAACATTCAGAGGGTGGAAGTGACATAATTTTGTAGACAAAAAATGGAACTATTTTGAACACCTAATTTTTCAAAAATGGAATGTCACCATTCTAGTTTCCATGGATAAAAAATTGAGAAATAATGTAATTTAGGTGAAATATGCTTATACATCTTCCGTCACAACTTTTTTCACATGTTTCCTACATATTTCATTTAATTTAATACTTTATTTTATTTTAAATTTTCTATTTTGGTTTTTATAGTGAATAATAGTTTTTTTTCTATTTGTTTATATTTTAATAAAAATATAATGTAATCCACATAAAAATAAATTAATGTTTCAAACCTATAATAAGTATTAAAATATACTACTGAAATTTCTAAATGAGTTAAAAGTAACATCCAAATTAAAACATTTATTTTATGGAAAATAGTTCTGTAAAAACATTTTGTTCTCACCATAATGTGATTTTAATCCTATATAATAATTCATACCAATTAAATAAGAGACAATGTGTTTTATATATATAGTTAAAAATTATCTCAATATAATTATATAAAATATTTCATTTCAATTTATTACATAAAAATTTCATAGCGTTAATAATAAACTTCTTTAAAAGTAACCCTTGTGTCGTTATCATGGTTGTAAACATTAATTTTATAAATCAGACTTTAAATAATAAAAAGAGAAATAATATTTTTACATAATTTGAATTTTTTTACAAAAAATATGAAAATCATTTTTTTTAATTTCTAGAAGAGGTGTAACCTTCTTTTTGATATATGTGAATAAACACTATTGTTAATGTAAAATATTACTCTTGATTCCAAGATAATAAACATTTGTTTAATACAAAAAATTTAGTATTTTGAAATAATTTATTTTACTTGATAAACATATTATTGTATATAAAAATGTTTCAAAAACTTTTATATAATTCTTGAATTATAATATATTATTAAATGTGATGGTGATAGTAATATTCATGTTTATTACAATTCTCATAAAATCAATTATTTTTTACAAATCTCAAAGTTCCACTTTAGGTTGCATTTTCATGATCAATCCAAAATTCAATTAATTTTTTTAAATTTATATTGTAAAAATTTTGAATTTATATTTTAAATGAAAATAGTGTTTATAAGGATTGTAAATTTTATTGAAAAATTGACCATTAGATACTATTGATTTCCTTATTCATATTAAGTATACATTCTTATGTGATAATATTTTTTTACTTAATTTTTTTTTTATTATTCATAAATTTTCATCAAACTCATCTAATATGTCATAACTCATTTTAGTTGGGTATTCTAAGTGAAATAAGTTATCTAACAAGGTATTAATTTATATGAAATATAAATTTTAAAATTTTGGGGTGTCACTGCATATGAACAATTTAAAAACATGGTGAATATTTGTTCAAGAAGATGAAAAATAGAATAGTCTCTTGATGAATTTACAAATCTTCATTTGATTCACCAATTTTTGCTCTTCATTTGTAGAATGTTTCAATTTCACCACTATCATAGTAGATACTACATTTTCATCTTCCATAATGAACATCTACAATATTTCTTGAGAATAAATACCTTGAGAAATGAAAATTAAATCATTCTCTTTATAACGTTAGGTCCACAATATATAATTTGTCTTACCCAATATCAATATCTAAAAAACATTCTTTTTAATTTTATACAACTTAAAAATATATTAATTTATTGAATGTAAAATATCACCAACCCTGAATATAATATTGATAGATGCCACTTTATTGTAATTAATATATAGGTTTCATCATAATCATTCATTTCTAAAATTCAATACCTTTAAGTATGAGTATTTATTCAAATAAAATTCCTCAGCACCCATTTTTAATATATAAAATGAATTTTCAAATATGTAAAAACATCATTCATAGTCTCCAAATAGGAAACATTAATGTTATTTAAATTACAATTACCCTTTATTTTATGCCTTTTAGAAGGTGTAATTTATACTTATTTGATAAATCTGGTATTTTATTGGAGAATTAACATAAAAAAAAATTTATGTACATGATTATTTTTACTAAGGATAATCTCTCTTCAGATTCAATAATTTCATCCTAATAAATATCCTTTTCATGTTACAATTTTGTTATATCACATAACATAAACATTTTCGTTCAAAATCATATGGGGTTCTTATGATGTCATAACAACATTCTTCTTTACTAGTTTAAGGATAAACTCTCAACTACTGTTTTTTATTAGAAACAATCATTTGGAGTATAATTATGTTATCTTTTATTCAATACATATCTGTTAGACCTTTGAAAAAATAGGGTATATGAGTTTTCCCTCAAATTAACATTGTTTAAATTTGTTTTTCATAATAAAAAATTGTAATATGAAATTTTGATTATTTTTCAACATTGAATACACTAATCAATATTGTTCTTCATTACTGGATATCTATGGAGAATTATATTCATTCTAAACATCACCATAATCCACACATTTAAATAATTTCTTTTCTTTCTATTAGTGCATTCCCTTCCTCTATTACATACAAAATATGATCATTGTATTCACAGTCTATAAATTATTATAAAAACACCTTCAATTCACTACAATAGATAATATTATTCGTTTCGTTTTTTTATGAATTGTAAAATCATGCATTTAGATGATAAAAATTTGAAATCCATTCTATAAAACTTTTTTTAAATCTTTTAATGTTATATAATTTGACTATGACCAATAAAGGGTTGAAAAATATTAGCTACATCAAAAGATGATCCTTCTTGTAATACATCACATATGGAGATATATCGATGATATGTTAATAAAAAAAATTCTTTTTTGTGTTTCATTATCCCAAAAACATTCATTAAAAAAATCGTGAAATATTATGCTCCACCAACATCATTCGATCCATTTATATATAAAATTATATTCAAATATTTATTAGAACCAATTTTTAAAGGTTATATCATTCCATAATAATATAGAAGATGTGTAGATTTTTAAAATATTAATAATAAAATCATCTTATGTAATAAGATATTTTATATAATGTTATTATCAACAAGTAGAAGCCATATTCTTTTGTCCCAATTTTCCTAATAAATTTGTATTCACATCATGTCCTAAAATTATATTTTACAAACAAAATACATTTAATGCCAGTATATATATCTATATAATATATTATTAACTTATTGATATTTAATAATTTATTTCTTATTTCCTCACACATATTTGAATGAATAGGATCTTTTAGATTATATTCTATAATCTTATTTATCATATTTTAGGAATTGATATTCATCAACATTTGGAATGTAAGGAAAATCCGTTGATATTATCCCTACAACGTATGAAAAACATGAAATGTTTTTCCATTAGTAATATTGTTCATTTTACATTGTCTAAGTGGCCATTTATTTAATTCCACGAGTCATTTTCCACCATTAATATCAAATAAAATGATTTATTAAAATAACATAATTATATAACATGCCATTTTCAATATTCCACTAGTCTCAATACAAAAATATTTCAACTTATACATTAATAATCCATCCTTATGAAAAATTACGTCATTACAATCATCCAATTGTGAGGAACACTATTAAATTTATGCGTTAACACATCAATATATATTTTATTATTAAACATCAACATATTCTCTCAATATCCATTGAGTGAAGTACATAAATTTTGAGAAACCTGGAATTTTCAAATAATCAAAATAATTGTTCTCACTTTTACAAGTATTTGGGTAGATTTATATCACAAGTCATGTGTAAATAATACTCACTTTTTTAAATCAATGGAAATTCAATTTTTGAATTATTTAATAAAACATCCATAATGAAGGACCCTTTTTTTTCTTTTCTCCTCATTCTTATAAAATTTTTAATCGATATAGTAAACACTCGATTGATCAATAATATTGTATGTAAATTATTTGTATCATTACTCAGTTGGATATATACTCCACAAAAATCCATCAATATCAAAAATTTATTTTTCATGATAATTTTGGAATCTTCTACTTTCTATGAATATTGGTTATTTGATTGGAAAACCCCCCTTCAACATTTTCTTTATAAATATATATTTTATAACTAAATACCATTAATCAAAAAATTACACAATATATGTGGTTCCACTATATCACTCGAAATATCCATTAATAGAGAATATTATTAAATTTAAATTTATATTTATAGATGATAATGCATACTTTATTTTATTTTTTTAATTTTACTTTCACATTATTTAAGAGAAAAAAATAGATTTTACATAATTTAAAGTTAAAATATTTGAATTTATATCTCATTCTTTTTAGTACCCCCGGTTTGAGGTATGTAGCCTTTTTTATGTTTTTTATGTGCTTAAAGTTCATGGAATGCGTTGAGGAGAGGTTAAGAGAGTTTGGAATGGTTTCCAATACGTTTAGAGGCTTTTCTAAGGGAGCACTATTTGAGCACAGTTATGGGAAACCATGCGGGTTCTCCAAGAAATAGTGCAGGGGGAGACAGCAGGCTTCACATGGCCTACACATAGTTTTCCAAACCATGTGAGGAAACCGTGCGGACCCATTCTCTCGAGGCAGTAGCGGGTGCACAGTTAGCACACAGTTTTCCAAACCGTGTGGGTTAACCGTGCAACCACTTAAAAGTAGGGTTTTATAACCCAGGTTCACTCAGTATTTCCTCATTCCTCTCCAAATTTCCTCCCACTTGATACTGACATAGGATTTGGTGTTCTCAGGGGTTAAATGGGATCTCCCACTGATTTTGGAAGAAAATAGAATGGTTTTTGTGATGGTTTGAAGGTCTTTTCTCCCTGGTAAGTCTCTCCTCTTAGTTTCTTTGCGTTTTCCTCTGGATCTACACTTAAATATCTCCCAGTTTTCTAGATCTAGACAAATATTTTGTAGATATAGGGTTGGGTTTTCCATTGATGAAAATTTTAAGGCTTGTGGATGTTAGGAAAGGATATTTAGAAGGGATTCGGTGGTGTGTTCACCGGTTTTGAAGAGTAGTTGCTTGTGGGTCGATTTTTCAAGAACACTAAAGGTAGGTGGATTCTCTCTCGACTCCACTTGTTTATAGCTAATGGTTTTGGAAACAATTAATTTTTTTTGCTTGAAATTATTTGTGTTTTGATGTGTGATATTGGTTAGAAATACCTTGGGTGATGTTTTGGGGACTTTTGGGAAAAAGAGGGTTTTTTGGTGAAGTGTTTCTTGTTGTGGATTTTAAAATGTAGATTTTAAAATGGGTTGTTGAGTCTGATTGGTGAAAATGGATGATGGGAAATGGATTTAAATTAAAAAGTTATTTTATTGAAATTTTTTTTGGTATGTAAAATGTGTAAATGGTGTTTTCAATAAATGGGTGATTTATTGAAGTGGTAGACATGTAACGGGAATAGTTTATTGCATGTTGTTATGGCCTTGGTTTGAAATGCTTGTTAAGGATTTATTTGGAATGTTGTGTGGAAGTGAGCGGGAAGTACCACTATTAAAATGGGATGGATAGTGGATGGAAGGGTCACCATCAAAGGATAAGTGGTCGGGGAGTACCTCTAGTTGTGAATGGGTGAACGGGTTGGACGGAAGTTCTAATGTTATGATTGCTTTGTGTGCATTGTTTTTCAAGATAGAAATTTTTGTACTAATGTGTAAATGATGAAATGTCTTGTGGCATGTTTATTTTTTCTTTCCCTTGGTTTTTTCGTTTGGGTGATATGGATTAGTAAGGGAGTGTTTTGCTTATGGTAATGGTTCCACTTGTGATTATTTTATATAAACCACTTCATATAAATGTGTTAATGGGTTTATCCTAGTGGTGTGTATAGGGAAGTATTTTGGGAAAATTATATTGAGTAGTTTTACTCACACGCTATGATGGAACGTTGGTGTCTTTATAGATGTTTTGTATCGTGAGAGGGGTAATGGTAAGGCGTCACCCTCCTTTCGTGGTGCATCATGATGTCTGGTTGGAGCTAGGAGCATGGAGCTTGGGGTAGAGCCATGGATTGTGTCATGGCATATTTTTTTATTTTATTGAGTCTTCCTCATAGTACTCGGATATAGTATTGGTTTTATTGGTTTTGGGTTTTAATGTTGAACAACTTGGTTGTCCTTTTATAATACAAGATTGATTGTTTTGATTGACATGCATCATATTGCGATTGATAATAGATGGTTTGGTTGATTTTTTCTTAAGGGAAAATCGTTCCCCAATTTTTTAACGAAGCCCTTGGAATTTATTCCTTGCCTTTGGTGCCTTGGGAACATCACATAGGACAAGTAACCCTCACCACCTCCAGTAGCCAATGAGGTAGGGGCGGGGTGTTACATGTTGTATCAGCTTGTTCGGTCCATTGAAGTTGAATCTTGGATTTGGATTTGACATTCACTGGGGTACATTCCTTGATTTATGAAGGTAGAAAGGTGTAAGAATGTCAAAACATGGAATGTGTTTCATAAAATTACGTAGTTAACCATTTAATGCTGAAATTCATGTTACCTGGGAATTGGGTACATAAGAGGTTGGAGACGCTTATAGGCATTGGATATCATATTGTCGTGGGTGTAGCCAATGATATGAGCATGGAATACCTAGTAGAAATTAATTCCCTATAGGATGAATATTTCATTAGGTTATAATGATTTATATTGTGATATGAATGTGTGTATTTTGAAAAATCTAATTTGGGTTTCAAAATTGATTGATTTGAAACATGGAAACTAGTGGTATTTTGAAAATGGGTTGATTTTCAAAAATGGTGAAACATGAAAATGTGGAAAAGGTGGAGATCCTCATTGTGATCGTGTTGTGTTATGGAAATTGAAATGGAAATTCTTGATTTCTATGAATGTTAGAATCATGGTTTTTTTTTCTATTTATATAAAAGGAAACAGGTAGGTGTTGTTGAGACCAACCAGAAGTGGCCGATGAGAATGTTGTTTCACCTCAGTCCCAGGTGAACCAATAGTTCGTCCAAAGCATAGTGCAAGATTTCCAAGCTGTGGGAAGTGTGAATAGAGCAGAAGATCCAAAGCATGTTGATTATCTGGCTCATTTTCAAATGAAGGATCCACCCATCATTAGGGGTGATTTGGACCTAGAAAGGGCAGAGGCATGGTTGTCCAGAATTAACAGAATTTTGGAATTCTTGGGGACACCGGTAGAGATGAAAGTAAATATAGAAATGTTTAGGCTAGAGGATCATGCTCATAAGGGGTGGGAGTTGGTAATCCATGCGGGGACGGACCAGGTTATAATGTGGGAAGGCATTGACGAGTTGTTTAATATACAATTCTACCCACATACATTCAGAATTCAGGGCACAACTGATTTCTTCAGTCTGAAGCAAGAGCATATGTCTGTGACGGAGTATGTTGCTATGTTTATTAGCATAGTGTGGTTTTCAGCCGAGTTTGTGGGTAGCACATTGTGGAAGAAAAGGATCTTTGAAGTGGGTTTAGGGAAAAAGATCTGTTTAGAAATAGTAGTATTGGGAATTGGAGATTACATAGAGTTGTTTAATTGAGCATCAGTGGCTGAGTGGAATTAGTTGGGGGCTCCGGGCAGAGGAAGCATGGTGGTACCCATGGTAAATAGTGGTAACTCTAACGTTGGGTTCAAGTAGAGGAGGGACACATATTCCTAGGGTGGGAACTCTATGGTAGTATTTGTGGTTGATTTGCTGGGTTTAAGGGTGGAAATGATTCCTTCGATTTTGAAACTTCAAACTCCTCTGGGTCAAAGAGAGTGTCGAGCCTTCTTGTGTAGATCATGTTGTATCGTTTTGGGTGAGGTAGAGCTAATGTGAAATATCTCAGTGCTTGAGATGGATGGGTATGATGTAATCTTGGGAATGCATTGGCTAGTGGCATTTAAGGCCCACATGGAATGCAATGCGTGGACAGTGGCTTTTATGACACAAGATGATATTAGACATCTCTTTAGAGTAGAGAGGCATGAAAGGCTGTGTGCAACAGGTTTTTTGGAAGCAGTAGAGGGCACATTATCGTATCATTTTGCGGTGATGTTGTTGGAATCGGTAGAGGGTGTTGAGAATAGTGTTCTTCCAGCAATGGTGGATCAGTTCATGGATGTTTTTCCCAAATAATTTTCTAGGTTACCTCCTGTAAGAGAAGTGGAGTTTACGATTGTTCTCCTTCAGGGAACAAATCCTCTCTCGCTTCCATCTTACCGGATGGCACCTACATAATTGCACGAATTGAAAGACCCATTAGTGGAGTTAGAAAACAAAGGGTTTATCAGGCCTAACACATCTCTGTGGTCATCACCAGTGTTGTTTGTGAAAAAGGGGGATGGAATGTTGAGACTCTCTGTTGATTATCATAAACTTAACAAGTTATGATAAAGAAAAGATATGCACTTCCATGAAGCGATGATTTGTTTGACTAGTTGAGGGGAGCCTAGTGGTACTCTAAGTTCAACCAGATGTCAGGATATATTCAATTGCGGGTGAGGAAGTACGATATTCCTAAAACAACATTCAGAAATAGATATGTCCATTGTGAATATTTGGTTATGTCCTTTGGTCTATCGAATTAACCAGCGATATTCATGGAATTGATGAATCAAATATTTCATAGATATATGGATTCATTTGTGGGGGGTTTTTTAGATGATATTCTAGTATATTCAAAGACAAGGGTGGAACATGATCAGAACTTGGCGACAGTGCTGGGGATCTTGAGTGAAAATCGATTGTATTCCAAATTGTCAAAGTGTGAATTTTGGAAACAGGAAGTCCATATTCATGGCCATGTAAATTCTGAAAGGGTCATTTTAGTGGATTCAGAAATGATAGAGTATTTTTTCTCATGGAAACCGCCAAAGAATGTGTTTGAGGTACGGAGTTTCCTCGGTCTAGCTGGGTATTATCGGTGTTTTGATCATGATTTTTCAAGTTTAGCTTCACCGATAACAGCTTTGGAAACAAATAATGTTCCATTACAGTGGATTGAACTGTGTCAGCAGTGTTTCAAAAAGATAAAGGGTCGCCTTATATCTGCACAAATCATGGTTTTTCCAGAACTTGGAAGAGGGTGTGCGGTGTATTGTGCTGCATCAGAATCAGGGTTGGGGTGCGGTCTCATGCAAGGGAAACATGTGGTTGCATATGGCTCATGGAAGTTGAGGGTGCATGAAAAGAGCTACCCCACTCATGATTTAGAATTAGCAGTAGTGGTCTTTGCTTTGAAAGTGCAGGGTCATTATCTCTTCGGTGAGAGATACAGATCATTAGAGCTTGAAGAACATTTTCTCACAAAGGGATTTTAACTTCAGGCAAAAGAGAAGGATGGAATATCTCCATATGTTTTATTTTGACTTGATGTACACACCGGGTAATGAAAATTCAGTGGTGGATGCATTAAGTAGGAAATCATATTCTCATGTGGTGAAATAGGAATCAGTCCAGTGGTAGTTGATGTCAGTTTTAGATGACATTCGGTTGGAATGTGAGGACTATGGGGATAGAGCGGTCCTCTTTCTGGTAATTTTGATTCCAAACATGGTTGTCCTCGTTAAAGAGGCACATATATCTGATTCTGATTGTGTGACCATGAGGTCGAAACACATTGGTGTTGAGACCATTGAGGGTTGGAATCTGAATGTAGATTCAGTTTTGTGTTTTTAAAATCAAATGGTTGTACAAATTTATTGACAGGAGGATCATCTCATGGCATATCATCATTCTAGGTGGTTTTTACATACTAGAATTAAAGAAATGTATAAATCATTGAATTCACAGTTCAGGTGGGATGGTATGAAAAGAAATATGGCTGAGTTTTTTCAGAGATTCTTTACTTGTCAGCAGGACAAGGTAGAGCATTTTAGGCCAGTGGGAAATTAGTAGTATTTACCAATCCCTATTTTGAAGTAGGAGAAAATAGAAGGGGATTTTTGTCACAGGTCTCCCAAGAACAGTCAAAGAGAAAGATTCCATTTGGGTGATAGTAGATCGCTTAATGAAGTTTACCCATTTCATACCAATTCGTGAATCTCATATGGTGGACGATCTATCCAAAATTTATATCCAAGAGGTGGTAAAGAGGCATGGAGTTCCAGTTTCAATTGTATCAGATTGAGATCCATGTTTTACATATCATTTTTTGAAATCCTTATAGCAATCCCTTGGGACATAGTTGGATATGATCATGGCGTATCACCCTCAGATAGATGGTCAATGTGAGAGGAAGATACAAACATTCAAAGATATGTTGCAGGCTTCTGTCATGGATTTTGGTGGCTCGTGGGAGGAGCACTTGTCATTGGTTGAGATCTTTTACAATAAAATTTATCAGGAATCCATACATATGGATTCGTTTGAATCGTTCTTTGGGAGGCCATGTCATTCTCCACTATACTCGGTGGAAATGGGTGAGTCCTCAATGGTTGTACTGAGCCTTGTTCAGGAGACTACAGAGAATATCATGTTAATTAGGAAGAGAATGGAGATGGCTCAGAGTTGTCAGAAATCATATGTGGATCATCATCGATGTCCGTTTTCATTCAAGGTGAGTGATCATGTTTTCTTGAGGATCTCTCATAGGATGGTACATTGTCAGTTTGGGAAGCAGGGAAAGTTATCTCTGAGGTATATAAGACCTTTTGAGATTCTTGAGCGGGTTGGTAAGGTGGCTTATCATCTTTATTTTCCACATAGGTTTAGTGTAGTGCACAATGTGTTTCATGTGTCATAGTTGAAAAAGTATCATCCGGATCATGACCATGTGATTCGATTGGATTGTGTTAAGCCAGAGCTGGATTCTTCATTGGTGCACATGCCAGTGCAGGTTGTGGATAGGAAAGAGAAAGTATTTTAGGGTAAAATCATCTGTCAGGTTTTGGATTGGGTGAAGCATGGCTAGATCCAAGAGGAAGCTTGGGAGTGGGAGAAAGTGATAGTCGAGCAATGGCTAATGCTCTTTCGGTGAATGGTGGGTTCAGTACATTCCGAGGATGGAAAGTCCAATGGTGGGTAAAATGTAGCACCCCCGGTTTGAGGTATGTCGCATTTAATTATGTTCTTTATGTGTTTAAAGTGCATGTGATGAGATGAGAAGAGGTTGGGAGAGTTTGGAATGATTTTTGGATATGTTTGGAGGCTTTTCTAAGGGATCACAGTTTGGGAACGGTTAGGAAAAACCTTGCGGGTTCTCTTGGAAACCATACAGGGAGAGAATGTAGGCTTCGCATGGCTTGCACATGGTTTTCCTAACTGTTCAAGAAAACCGTGTGGACCCTTGAGCTCGAGTCAGCAGCGTGTGCACTGTTATTGCACGGTTTTCCTAATCGTGCGGGCTAACCATGTGACCACATAAAATAAGGGTTTTATAACCCGAGTTCACTCGGGATTTCCTAATTCCTCTCCAAATTTCTTCACACTCGAGACTCACTCGGGATTTTGGGATCTTAGGGGTTGAAGGTGATCTATCACTGAGTTTGGAAGAAAATTAAAGGGTTTTCATGGTGGTTTCTCCAGGGTAAGTCTCTCCTCTCGGTTTCATTGTATTTTCCTCTGGATCCACACATTCTTTTCTATCAGTTTACTATATATACACCCGTTGTGTGTAGATCTAGGGTTTTGGTTGCCTTGGATGTTAATTTTAATGCATTTGGATGTTAGGTACTGAGATCTATAAAGGCTTCGGTGGTGCGTTCGCTGGTTTTGAGGAGTAGATTCTTATGGGTCGATTTTTTTTGGAACCCTAAAGGTAGGTGAATTCTCTCTCGATTCCACTTGGTTAGAGCTAATGGTTTTGGTTACAATTAATTTTTTTGTATTCAAATCAATTTTTTTATGAGAAAAATTTGGTAGAAATAACTTGGGTGATTTTTTGGCGATATTTGGGAAAAAGTGGGTTTTGTGGTGAAGTGTTACTTATTGTGGATTTTAAAATAGATATTTTAAAATGGGTTACTGAATTTGATTTGTCAAAATTTGTGATGGGAAATGGTTTTCAATAAAAAGTTTGGATAGTTGAAATTTTGTTTGGCATGGAAAATGGTTAAATGGTGTTTTTAATAAATGGGTGATGTATTGAATTGTTAGACATGTAATTGGAATGGTTGATTGTATGTTGTTGTGGCCTTGGTGTTCAATTCATGGTTATGTCTTGATTTCGAATTTTGTGTGGAGGTGGGCGGGAAGAACCAATATAAAAAGGGGATTGATAGTGGACAGAAGGGAGACCATCAAAGGATAAGTGGTTGGGGAGTTCATCGAGTTGTGAATTGGTTAACGGGTTGGACAGAAGTTCCTCTGGTATGGCTGCTTTGTGTGCACTATTTTGCTAGAAGGAAATTGTCATGATAATGTGTAAATTATGAAATGTCTTTTCACATGCTTGTTTTGTCATTACCTTGGTTTTTTTGTTTGGGTGAGATGGCCTGCTAAGGGTGTGTTTGGATTTTGGTAATGGTTGAACTTGTGATTATTTTATATAAACTTTTTTATATAAATGTTCTAATGGTTTTATCCCAGTGGGGTGTGCTAGGATGTCATTTTCTGAAATCATACAGAGTAGTTGTACTCACCTCCTACTTTGGCACATTGGTGTCTTTGTAGAATTTGTGTATCAAGACTTGGGAAAAGGCAAGGTTTCACCCTCCTTTAGTGGTGTATCGTGATTTCTGGGTGGAGCTTGGAGCATGAGGCTTGGTGTGGAGCCACGAAGTGTGTCTTGGATTATTTTGGGTCTTTTGAAGAGTCTTTGGCATAATACTCTGATATATTATTGGTTGTATTGGTTTTGGGTTGTAATGTGGAACAACATGGTTGTCCTTTGAGAATACATGCTTGAATTTTTTGATTGACATGCATCATACAACGTTTGATAGTGGATGGTTTGGTTGGTTTTGTCTTAAGGGAAAATTGTTCCCAAATTTGTTCTCAATGCCCTTGACATTTATTATCAGCCTTTGGCGCCTTGGAAACATCGCTTAAGGCTATTTAACCCTCCCCACCTCCTCAAGACAATGAGGTAGGGGCGGGGTGTTACGTTATTGACTATTTAAACTGGCCAATTTTATAATAATTTTTACTAAAGTAATAAATTTCAAATTTTCTATATTTATTAAATTTATTTTCTACTGACACAATTTAAAATTAATTTTCTATTTTCTACACATTTGTCTTATAATTCACATATATATAACTTTTAAAATTTCTTTTTAACATCATTGATGATTAACAGAATCATCAAACTATTTGGAGACATCATTACCCTTTATTTTTATCTTTGAGTTTTCTATATCTTTATGTATAAACATCTTGAAGATGAAATTGAACACATTCATTTATTTTCTCCATCCGAAAACTATTTTTGAATACTTTTATGATCATTTTATTTTATTTAACCATCATAAATACAACATAATTTTTGTTATTTTATTAAATAATTATCATATTCAATTTATAAGTCTCTTTTTATAACATTGGTTCTTTTTCAACAAGGGAAAAATTAAAACAATTCATTATTTGAGTGTATTTCATTAAAATATAATTCTTTTTCACGAGAATTAATATTTTCTTTAAATAAACTCCCTAAATATTTACCTTAATATCAATTACATGTCGTATTATTCATCCTTTCCATAACCAAAACCAACATCACCAATGAACACTTCATGATTCACTTTAGATATTAACAACTTCTCTTATTTTTCACATATAGTAACAACTTTAGTATCCTTTCTAAAAAGATCTTCACCATGAAAAATTAATAAAAAAAATTGTTATTATAGACTATGAAAACTATTAACATTTACCTTAGATAGACACTTTTCACTTATAGAATATCTATGTCTTTTCATTATATAATTTCGTGATGAATCCACTTCTGCATTAAGTTCTTCATCCTTAAATATTGAACAATTGATTTGATAAATTTTATTAAATCTAAAAATTAAAAACTATAGTGGTATATTATATCTTTAATTTAATTTTTATATATGAAAAATTTGGAAGGTGAATAATATTTTCATTTCCAACAATATCTTGGTATTTTCACTATTCATTGAATTAACCTTATTATATTAGACATTATTAATAATATTGTATTACTTAATAGATTTTAATTATTTTTCCATCTCATTTTTAATATTCATCATTAGAATTATCCCCATCCTCATTTTTTATCAAACAAAAATGAAATTCATATCATCTAATAGTATTGTGTAGGAGTTACGGTATTTATGATTTAGTACATTTTAATCAAATATCTCTAACTATATGTGAACTATATATTAATGAAATATCAATTATTAATGTTTTAAGAAAAAATACCAAAATATCTCACTACATTAATTATTTTTAGAATGAAATCATTAACAAATTCATCACCATTCCTTAAAATTTCATAACAATTCAAATGAAAAATTGTTTATTTAATTTCATTACCGTTTAAATTTTCTCCAACAAAAATTCAATATGATTAATATAAATTCATATATATTAATAAGTATGTAGTTAATGAACTCTTTCACTACATGGGATGATTGAATGTCATTCAGAGCTCCACCATCATCCTCAATGTTCTTTTTATCACCTTTTATTGTCGCACCATTCTCTAGATGAGGAAGTTAATAATTTATTATAACATAATATACATCAAAAATAATGGAATATAGGTTTCCATGAATCCAATATTTTTGGTTTAATAGTTATTACCTTTAAATATTAAAATAAACTTATTATTGACTAATTTATAGTGATCAATTGTTTCAAAAAAAATGAATTATAAAATCAAATTTATAAATAGATATAATATGACACCTAAAAAATCTTAATTGTTTATTTTATTTAAATAATTCATTGAACATTAATTATAATTGAGAGATATATAAATATCAATATATAAAAAGATATAAAAAATAATCTTATAGGGTATGTATCAGTGTTTCAATTTCATTAAAATTAACCTATTAGAAAACCTTCATCACTTATTGAATGGAATATATTTATTACTATTTATTACATCGTTATTATTCATAAATAAATTTTAATGATCTTATTCTAAAAAAATTAAACCATGAACATACGTACAAAAAATAGAATTATCAAAAAAAAATTCAATTTTTACCATTATAAACTAATTGTTCTCTCATTGAAATAATCCATCAAAACCAAAGTCCACATAATCAATTAGACCCATAATCATTTTTACAAATTGGATGCGATTATACTTAAAACCTTGATATATATAATTATCTCATGAGAAATTCATTGTGGTCACACACAACCGAATAAATGTTCTTCAAAATATATATACAAGTGAATCTTTATCCCCTATAAGTGTCTCTTAATTTCTAAAGAAGTGTAACAAATCATCTTTTATTATTACAAAACTAATAGTGTCATCATCAATGGACCAAAAACATTCTCTATCCATCCAATATCCACACCACCTCTATAGAAATTAATATTAATTAAAGTATATCTATAAACATTAATTATTAATTTTTTTTAAAAATTCATTACTCAAATCATAAAAAATCCACTTCTCATTTAAGGGAGTCCTCAAAATTCATATTACATGTATTTTTTATTTCATGAATAATTTTTTTGAATATTCAATTTACTTATTTTGTTTTATCTTATTCATCATTGATATCTATCACACTCTTGAAATTTATATAGTGACCTTACTTTATTTTTAAATGGTTTACTTACATACATCAATAACCATGTTCTACATTCCTTAATATTTGTGATATAATTAATTGGTTGATCTTAATAGAATTAGGTTCCTATAGGAATGGTATTTAAAATTTTCAAGAGATATATTATGATAATTTGGTTTTGGCTCAAATATAATAGATTTAAATATGATAAAATTTACATGATTTCCAATTTATACTCTCAAAAGAAGATGAAAATTTCAAAGAAGGAAAAAAATCCAGGGAAATATAAATCTTTTTCTAATAATAAATATAAATTAAAACAAATTACATAATTTTACAAATTATTTATTCAACAAACATTATTATTGAATAATTATAAAACCAAATGACATTTTCAAAATTTTGCCTCTTATGGATTGATATAGTGAAAAATCAATTCTAAAATAATTTATTTTGATAATTTTTTGTATGAAATAATATAAATGGAATTTATATTCCCATTTATTATTGAAAAAAACCATTCTCTAAATATAGGAAAAATAATTAATATTAAAAAAACCACTTATTGAAAATTCATTCAATAATAAGGATAAGAAAGAAAGAAAATTTACTTATAGTAAATTTAAAAATGATTCCCTTGATATAAATATATTTATTAATTTGTTCATATATAATAAGATTTAAAAGGTAAATAAATATATAGAAGCTTCTAGTATGAGGGGTAAACTAAGGTGGAATTATTAAAATAAAGAAAGGTATAAGAGGTATGATAATTTATAATGAATTTTTTCTATTCTCGATGATTAATCAGTAATTATTTCCCTCTCATATGATAAATATAATTAGGAAAAAAATTACTTTTAAATATTAGTAACACAACTAAGTCATGATTTTATTATTTACCTCATCTTTCAATCACTATTTGAGATATAGTTTCAATTAGTTCTATTTTAAATATTATATAATTTATTATAGTAGTAAATAACCTCATCAATATATTAAGGTTTTTTATGCATGATATAAGAAGTAATAATTTGAGATCAATTATTATGTCATCAAATAAATAAGATAAATAATTTATCTCAAATAAGGAAAATTTATTTTTTATCTTTACATATATGAACATTTTTCATTAAAGAAAAAGCAGTTATCACTAAAGAGGAAACTTATCCCTGTTTTATAATGATGGATCATTTGAATCATAATTTTCAAATATAACTAAATGTTTTTATAAAATAAATAATGGAGTGTACAACATTTACATATGTTTCAAAGATAAATTAGTCAATTTATATTTAATTGGTATTTTATATATGTTATATTATACAAAATAATAAATAAGTACAATAGTTTACAAGTGATAAGGAATTGATGGAATTGTAGAAAATTAGTTAATTAAATTCAAGATTAAAGATTTATTTTGAATATTTGGATGATTTTAAGGATTATTCTATATGATTTTTTAGTTTTTAATTAATATTTATATATATAATTATAATTTTGAATGGGGTGGTATGGTAGTAAAATAATAAAACCAGAACAAACCATTTAAATGAGTATTGAGTTCTGGATGTGATCTCTAGTGGTTTAAAACAAATAAAAGTTACTAGTATTTATAAAGTGTAGTGGTAGTGGGAACCAATCTTTTTAAATTTAAATTAATATTTAATTTTTTTAAATAAAAATAGAACTCAACCCCCACTATCATTTGGATAAACTAGATTATTTAATTTCTTTTCTAACTTCCTTCTCTCTTGTTCCATTTATCAACTATCTCATTTGATTATAATGTGGTCATCACTTTTTCCTTTGATAATAAACAAATATAATAATGCTAAACATTTTTATTTCATTATTCTATTTTTAATTATTTTATAAATACTAATTTTTAAATCAGTAACGTTGTGGGTTTTTCATTATTTTCTAGTAATTGGGGGAGAATCAACCCATTATAATGGGTTAGAATTCCCCAAATATAATATATTTTTTTAATCTATATTCTATCTATTTATATTTATCTTAATCGATAGAGTTACAATGATATTAGGTATGTGGGTGAGTGTGACATAGAATTATTTGTTTTGGGCTTAGGACTTTGGTGTGCTATTGACTGTAATTACATAAAGTCATGATAAATGTTTAAATTTAGGTACATTTATATTTTTTAATATTTTTTTATTAATATAAATGTGTACATATTGGAAAAGATTTAAAAAACTCATAAAGGGTGAAGTGTTTTTTTCTTTTAGAATATTTTCTTATATGTTCTGTTAGAATGGTGTAAGTCTTCACTTTATGATAAATAAATATTTCTTGATTAAGGGGTTTTGTTATGACAATTTCACTTGTTTATGTGAGTTTTATTGGCATTTATGTCATATTTTTTTTGAGATACTACACATTAATGGGTTCAAAATGAGTTGTTCTCCAAAAACTATGATACAAAAGTGTGTAGACTAAGATATTGTTTACCTATAGAGGAATTATAATATAATTTTTGGATACATAAAGGGTATCTATGTATTTTACAGAACATATCACCCTTTAGAAATTGAATTATTGTTATTTTAAATTTTATATCAAGATATTTTAAAAGAAATATATGTTTACAATAGTATACATCACATAACAAAAACCCCAACAAACCATGAAATATTATTGTATAATAGTAGATGTTATAACCCAAACCATTAATTTAATGGTGTCAATATTATTAAACAAATTATTTAATGTATATAATGTTTATAATCAATACAAATTTATTTATTAATTCTATAAAAATAAGTACTCAATTTTTTATAAAGTCGTTTTATTCTTCAAATAATTGTTTCTTCATAAATGATTTTATTAAATTTTATGATTAAATATTATAATAAATTTTTGTATGTTTTATAAAATTTATTTTAATCCACATAAATTTATTTCTATATAATAATTTAAACATAATCAAAAGGATTGTTTTTGGTAATTTTTTAAAATTATGTAATTTTCAGTGAATATTGTAAAATACTTATTTTTTTTGAACATTGAATTTATTTTCATGAAAAATCCTCATTATTCATTTAATTTGTCCTAAAATAAATAGATATGTTATTTATTTATATATTATCTATATAAATTCCTTTGAATCACCAATATATGTAATTTTGTTATAAGTTTATTTTTTCTCTTAAAACTATTTTTTTCTAAAAACAGTTTTACATTTATTTTTATGAATTTATATTAAAATAAATTTCTATAATTTATAGAAATTGAACGATGAAAAATAGATTACATATATTGATTAGTGGGGTCCATATTTTGAATATATGACTGCTTTATTTTTAGAAATTATGAATAGTAAAATTAATGGTTTTGTAACCACAATATTCTGTAAATTCGGTAATTAAACTAAAATGATATGGACTAAAAAATTAATCTATTACTTGATTTCATTTTATTAGATTATTATATATCATAAATAATCAATATATATTATAATATATCTACTTTATTTATTTGGGTATAAATTTTACCTTTATAATATTTATGTTATTGTAACGAACAAATGTCACCCTCTTTTTTTAATAAATATATTATTTATAAAAAAGTGATAAAAAGGATATGATAAATTATAAATATTTAAATGAAGTAAAAATAATTTTCTCAAATAAAAAAAATTTTAAAAAAATTAATTAAGAATTACTTTTCATAAATACTTATTCAACGATTACACAATGCTTATGAAAGGAATAATGAAATTTAGAAAATGATTTTGAAAACTAAGGAAATAATATAATCTTGTTCAGTTTTTTTGTTGAATGATTTTTATATAAAAATAACTAATTAGAAATATTTTTATTCATTTAATTATAATTTAATTGTTTTAAATTCAAATTGAATAAATAGTACTAAAATTTTAGTTAATGATAATAAGTGTTAAAAAATGTTATATTAAATGGATTAAAACTCATAAAATTTTTATATTCTTATAATGAAATAATATATAGATTATTACATTATGAATGGTACATTTATAGACATTTTTTTATTTTAGAGTTAATATATTAACCCCAAATTATTATGAAAAATTATTTCATGGTAATTGTCAATAGGTTAATGTGTAGTTAAAATAATCATATTAAGGTGAAAATCACCTAACATTTCCCCATTGTTATTTTATGATATTATTTAAACCCATATATAACTTATCCTATTAATTAATGTACATTAATCTATGACAACCCTTCACTTTTTTTACACACAAACACATGATTTATTATGTAAACATTACCTGATACAAAATATAAGATCTAATGGTCTAGTGTCATTGGGGACTATGATGATTATATGAAAACATAAAACATGAAATACACCTTCTTTATTTAAAACATCCTTTACATGACAAAAACAGTCCATCATACTTTGCATTGCATTGGATAACCTGAGGACATGCATAAGAAAAGGGTGATCTATAAAGCCCAGTAAGGGAATAAACATAGGAAAACATGAGGAATACAATAAATGTTAGACAATAAGAATATCAATGGATCACAAGAGAAACATGAACATAAAGGCATGATAAACCATGATAATCATTATATGGAAATGTGGAAACATCAATTAACATGGAATTAGCATGTTCCAAGGATCATTGCACATGGAGCATGTGTAAACCCTCATTACACAAGAATAATGAGTAACCATTTTTTAATATTAATTAGCATGTGTAAACAGTCATTGCACATTATATATCATGATACTGTACTTTTACGAATGTATTGGAGCTCTATCAGGGTGGACCATTCTTAAACATTTCATTTCACGCATAAGTGAACCACATGGGTCATGTAACATGGAATCAATCCACATGATAAGTTATTCCATGATTAAGTAATAAGGAATAAATAAATTAATGTACTATTTATTGTGTATATGCGAATAAGTGAATACCCTTGATAGAGACATGGATATGTTATTCACTACAGAATGATCTTGGGTTGAAAAAAAGTAGTGGAATTTCAACAGCATAATATTGTGACATAAGAGTTCCTAAAAATGGTTGATGAGAGATAAATGGGTGTCTCATTATATTTAGATGAAATGGACAGTAAGGGGAGTCATATAAATACATGTCCCAACAAATGTAAATGAATTTAGATCCGTAACACAAATTAATTGATGGAATGTAAATGGGGAGAGAGAAATTCATTCCGAATTTTGGTATAATAATAAGTGTACATGGGAGGCCTTAATGAGAGATAAATGGGTCTCTGATCATTAAAAAATAAATAGGGAAGTATGGGGGAGGTGAAAAATCAGTCCCTAACATTTATAATTTATAATTAAAGGGCATAACAATATTAAGAAACTTCGATAAAAATAGAATGGTGGGAATCCCTTACATGATAGTGTGATCCCAAAAGCATAGGAGAAGCTTGAGAGAGGCTTAATGGGATCTTGTGGAACCTTGGGATGAATCTAGATAGAGGAGGAAATGGGTTGGTTGAACATAAAAGGCTTCTAGTGAAGAGGAAGTGGGAGCTTGGGTGGGATTATATAGGAAAGGGGAGGGAATTATTTATTATTTTGGTTTGGGCACCTCACATTAAACTAATCCAAACCAAAAAGCAATCCATAGTTTATTCCCATGTATTCTTCAAAGGTTAGTGGAAAAATTATTTTATAAGGCCAATGGCCGAACTTATTAAAATAATTGCATTGATTTTGTGGAGGTTAGACACACTCTCAAAGAAAACAATTTAAAATGTAAAAATGTTTTATAAGCCTTGGAGTATCCTATAATGCTTTGTAAAATAAATCAAAGAAACCAAAAATAACATTATTTTAATGTTAAAACATATATTGTTCGAACATAATGTTTATAGTATTTCATTACATCACTATTGGGTCATTATGATGTCATAAAACACATTATATATTTGAATAGTATTTAATTTTTACCCAAACTTTCTACTGTCTCAAAAAATTATGAAAATTCACCATTGGATAATTTCTAAATCATGATTCCAAAAATAATATTAATTTTATATAAATAATTTCCTAAATATTTGAATTTTTATATTTGAAATAAAAACCTACATTTATCGAATATTCATGGGTTTTGACAAAAACACCTTTCAAACATTAATAAAAATTACAATTTCATTCATAAAATTTTATGATAATTTATATTTAATAAAATGAAATTACATAATATTAATAATAATTTAATAACATATTATTTAATTAAAAAGTCCATTAATTAATCAAAATATATTTCTTAGTATAATATTAACTGAAAATAATATTTTTACTTTAAAAACTATTCCCAAATTTTCAATAATTTAAAAAAATGTATATTTTCTATACAAGAATAATATATATAATTATAGTACTAGGGTGTTGTTATATATCCCCTTAAAAAATCATCATATGTCCTTAGGGTAATGTGCACAATGATGACAGACTCTAGGGGTGGCTTAGATAACATTACTCAATTGGTAATCTCAATCAACGCCTAGTTATCTCTTTGGCAGTTTCGCTCGAGCATAGTGTATTCATGCTCGGATTTTTATTGGCTATGAGGGAGGCCCAATGAGACCACCTCCTTTCTGAGCTCCAACAAATGGACTATTTATGGGGAAAGACTACTGGATGAGGCTATCACTTCCTTTTTCTGAGTGAATTGGATTTGTTAAAGCCCTATATTTATACAAATCAAGGGATCATGGTTCAATAGCTATATTAGAAATGGTCAAAATTCTTAATGGTATTTTAATATCCAAAACATAGAACCAAATAAGTGAATACATTTTACATTACTATAAGAAGACATTTAAATAGGCCAAGATGGAATTTTCATTACTGAATTTTTGGGTTATTATAATCTCCCCCTTAAGAAATTTAACCATCTAAATTTTCATTTCCCACACAAAAAAATATGTGGGTATCTTTTCTTCCTCACTTCCTCTGATTACCATGTCGCTTCTTCAATCCTGTGGTTTCACTATAACACCTCAATGAGGGGCATTGTCTTATTTATGAGAACTTTTTTTCTACGATCTAAGATTTTCACTAGTTTCACCTCATAAAAAAGTTCATCCTGAAGTGGTACTACCTTGGATGGGAGTACATGTGAAGGGTCGGTTATGTACATTTTTAAGAGGGATACATGAAAGAAATCATGTACTTTTTCCATATTAGTAGGAAGTGCTAGTTGACAGGCCAAAACCCCGACATGATCAAGAATCTCGAAGGGTCCAATATACCTAGGACTTAACTTCCCTTTCTTTCCAAACCTCATGACCTTCTTCCATGGAGATATGCGTAGAAACACCATGTCTCCAACTTTAAAAACATTGTCTCATCAACAGTTATCTGCATAAATTTGCTATCGACTACGAGCGGCCATTATATGGTGTAGAATGGTTTTCACCTTCTCCACCATTTCTTCGACGATTTATGGTCCTTACAAACATATTCTCACCAACATCATCCCAAAATTTCTGTGTTCTGCACCTCTTCCCATAGAGGTATTTATAAGGATCCATTCAGATTCTCGAGTGGAAATAGTATTTATATGAGACTTCAACCCATGAAAGATGTTGGTCACACCCTACTTTGAGTTCCAAAAAAAATTGATCTTAACATATCCTCCAGTGTCTGAATATTTTGATCAGATTGGCCTTCCGTTTGAGGATGATTGGCCGTATTTATGTTCAGTTCAGTATCCAGAGTGTATTGAATACTCTTCCAAAACAAAGAGGCGAATCTTGGATCTCGATCGGTTATAATCGATAGTGGTACTCCATGCAGCCTTACCACTTCATTGATGTATATCCATGCCAATTTTTCTAATTGGAAATATTCTCGAATTGCAAGGAAGTGTGCAGACATTGTAAAATGATCCATAACAACCCAGATTGCATTGTTGCCTTTGGATGTCTTCGGATGTCTAGTGAAAAAGTCCATGGTGATGTTCTCCCATTTCCATGCTGGTATGAGGAATGGTTGCATCATCCCCTTAGACTTCTGCGTCGCTGCCTTCACATTCTGACACACCAGCCACTTTGATGTATACTCAGGGATCGCCTTCTTCATATTATCCCACCAATAATTCTCTCAACGATCTATATACCCCATTGTGTTTCATGGGTTAATAGAAGAAATTTGAACTATGTACATCATCCAAAATATCAATCTTCATCTCCAGACATGATGGAACACAGATTCTTTTCACAAATCACACAATTCCTTCTTCTTTAACAATTATATATGAGGATTTCCTTTTTCTGATAACTTCCACTTTATTTTGAATTCACACATCATCCTTTTGAGCATCCTTTATACTTTCCAAAATTTACTTTTGAGCAATCATTTGTGAAGGTATTGATTATGACCCCATATTTATGATTCTCATATACATCTACATCAAATCTATGAAGATTGGATCCATTTTAATTATCATAAATGATTGAATCATTGGGTAAAATCTACATAGAGCATCTTCCACCTTCTTCACTTTCTTATGGTGATAATAGATTGAGCAGTCATAGTCTTTGATCAGCTCTAACCATCTTTGTGGCGCATGCTCAACTCTTTTTGTGTGAATATATACTTGAGGCTTTTAGGTTCTATATATTTTTCACACATCTCCAAAAAGAGATAATTCCACCAAATTTATATAAAGTAAAGATCAAGGCAGCCAACTCCAAATAATATGTGGGATAATTCTGCTCAAGAACATTCAATTGCTATGAAGCATAGCCAATGAATTTGTCATTTTTCATCAACACACAGCCCATGCCCATTTTCAAAGCATCATTAAATAACAAAAAACGTTATCTACTTGTGGTTAAAGTGAACATGTGCGTAGTGATAAGCCTACTTTTCAACTCATTGAAACATTTTTCGCATTCATCCCTCCAAGAAAACATCACTCCCTTCAGTGTTATCATGGTAATATGGTTGGACAGTCATGGTTAATTTTTCAAAAATCGGTGATAATATCAAGATTACCTGAAGAATCTATGGATATCCATTACTGAAATTGGCCTCGACAATCCCTCAATTATAGCTCTCGTGGAGGGATCCACTGATATCCCATTGCTTGTGATTACATTTCCCATGAATGTGACCTCATTCAAACAGAAATCTCATTTGTTGTAATTTACATATAGCTTCACCATTCACAAGGTCTCTAGTATAGTTTAGAGATTCCCCTCACGATCCTCCTTATATTTGGTGCATATTATAATTTAATCTATAAATACTACCACAAATTGGATGATGTAATTTCTAAAGACTATATTTATCATGTTAATGATGATTTATGGAGCATTGGTGAGTCTGAAATACATTTTGGTGAATTCATAGTTCTTGTATCTTGTATGAAAAATAATCTTGGGGATTTCTTCCTTATTCACCCTTACATGATAATATCCTGAACCAAATTATAACTTGGAGAAGTACTGTGCTCCATGCAGCTGATCAAACAAGTCATCAATTCGTGGGAGAGGATACTTTTTCTTTATCGTGATTTTGTTTAGCAAATGATAATTGATGGAAAAGTGAATTGACCCATCCTTCTTCTTTACAAAGAGGACCAGTTCACCCCATTGTGAATAACTTCATCATATAAAACCTATATCTAGATTCACCTATAGTTTTGTTTCAGCTCGTCAATCTCCACAAAAACCATTCTACTTAGAGTCTTGGATATTTTCAATTCCCTAGGTATAAGTTAAATTGATAAATCAACATCTATTCTAAGAGAAACACCATGAAATTATTTGGGAAATACTTCAACAAATTCCCTCACAATAGGAACATTTTCAAGGATGGTTGCATCCTTACACTCAATCATCTGAGCCAGATATGCTTTCTCATAGGGAACTAATATTCATTCGTGATGGGACGGAGCTAAAGAAGATTCATATTCCTCCTTGCACTTCTATATAATTGAGGGTCAATTCTCCACATGGAGGGAGATTTCCCTCTCACGGAAATTTATTTTGACTCTATATAAGGAAATCCAATCCATTCTTTGAATTGCATCAAATTATACTATAGGTAGTATGACGAGGTTCTACGGGAAGTTCAATAAAACGATTAAGACAAGGGATGAGTTATATTCATTGGATGGAAAGACTGCCCCATTTTTCATGGTACCTGGCATATTTATTTCCATGATTTGTTGTGGTGTTGGAATTGTTATACTAAACATTTGAGATATAGAATAATTTGTAGAACCTAAATCAAAAAGTATGTTATGTATTTTTGAATAAATAACTAGTGTACCTGTCACCACTTCATTTACAGGGATCACCTTAGTAGTAGTGATGGTAAAATCACGCCCTAGCTGCCTTGGAGGTTGTTGGTTTCCTCAAAAACCCTTGGCATAGGGCACTGATTTGTACGATTCCCTATTTCATTTCTGTTCATGGAATGAACAATATGTTGAGATTCGAACAGAGAATTCCTCTACTCTGTCATAGTCTCCGGTTTTTCTTGTCGGTAGTTAATGGCTAGGTGCCCTTTTCTTTCACACTTAAAGCATTTCCACGACACCTTTAGGAAATTTCTGCATTACTTCATTTGGATCCTTTGGCACGTGTGTTTCTAGATTTTCATAGAACTGTTTGATATATCCATTAGACCACCAAAATTGAAGTCCACCCTACACTTTTTATCCCCATGATACTCCTAAGGTTCCCCGATCTCCATTTCAACCATGAGAGGACATTAGAAAATTTCTTCATAGCTATTGATGTCGACGATACCCAGGACATTCCGTATCCTAGGTTTCAGCCAACCAGAGAAGTGTCCAACCTTACATTCATGGTTAACGACAAATCCAAAAGCGTATCATGCGGGCCTAGTAATGTTTTCCTCATACACTCTTATTGAATCATCTTTGTTTTCATGTGTTCATTGAAATCCCTATCCAACTTAAGCGGGAGGGTTCATGGAAAATATTTATCAAAAAAACATCTTCCGTAAATCCTTCCATTGTAATGCCTCGATCTCCTCTTCAGGCTTTTTATTTTTTATCAATGTTCACCATTGATCAGCTACACACTCCATATGATAAGAAACCATAAGGACCTTCTATTGTTCAAAAAAATTGACGGATAGAGATATCGTTTCAATTGAGTTGATCCATTGTTTGGTGATTGAGGGATCAAATGAGACATTAAAAGTAGGAGGCCTTTGTCTCCTAAAGCTCTCGATAGCGACATGTTCTTTCTTGGGGGGGGGGGGGGGGTTAACTTTTTTCTTGACCCATGTTTAAATTAAATGCATGAGTTAACTGAGAGGATATCGTTACAAAGTTCATGATTCCTACTCCTATTGAATTGGGCCTGACATTAGAACAATCATTACATTGGTCTTCATATCAGTTGTTAGCCTGAGTCCTCCTATTATCGGCCATTAGATAAAAATAAAGGAATGCTAGAGGTAACACATAAAGGGTAATCCAAAAACAGATGACCCATAAATAACTTTTATTTCCTTAACTTATGAATCTATATGCTTCATTCTATGTTATCCATGATTTAATCTCTATATATATTTTTAGGGGATTTTTTTTATATTTCCATAATGATGGTTCATACTAAACTTTTGAATTTACCAATACATATCCCTCAAGTGTGAAAAAACCAAGAGTTTAATAAGTCTCGTCATCATGTACCGGGATACCCTGGGTCAAGCCCAAAATTCCTTTTCGGATTTTTCAGCCCCAGGTACATCTGTGCCTGAACCGCCTTTACCTTCTCATATCCTGAAAAGGATGTATTTTCTGGATAAACCACTTACTCAATACTCACCTAAATTCAGGGATGTTTCTATTATACATAGTCTTATCACTATGTATTTCTCTAGGTTTTTCTTATCCGAATCCAAAAAATTACTATACCTATCATCTAATACAAACTATGACAACCCTTCTCTTTATTACACACTAAAATATGATTTATTACATAAACATCACTTGATACAAAATATTAGATCAAGAGTTATTTTGTATTTGGGTCTTAGGATAATTACATAACAACATAAAACATGAAATACAACATCTTTATTGAAAACTACCTTTACATGACACTACATTTCCTCATACTTTTCACATCATTGGTTAACCTAAGGACATGCATTAGAAAAGGGCGAGCTACAAAACCCAGTGAGGGAAGATACATGGAATAACATAAAGATTAAAATACATGTTATATAATTGGAATATCAATGGATCACAAGATAAACATGAACATAGAGGCATGATAAAGATTGATAATCATAACCTTTAAATGTGTCAATAACACATAGTAAGGAATTAGAATAATCCAAGGAAAATTACACATAGAGCATGAGTAGACCATCATTGCACATGAATCAAGAATGAAACCTCATTGAACTTGAATTAGAATAAGTCAACACTCATTTTAGCTGGTGTATCATTATACTATAAATTATCCAATGCATTAGAGAGCTATCATGGCACACCCTTCTTAGAAATTTCATTTCATGCATAAGTGTGCCACATGGATCATATATCATGAAATCAATCAACATCACAAGTAATATAATGTATAAGGAATTTATAATAAATACATGAAAGTTCCATAAGTGTGTATATATGTATAATTTTGAATACCCTTGATAGAGATATGGGTATGGTATTCACTACAAAATGATCTTTCCTTGAAAAAAAAGTTATTCCATTTCAGCAGCATAACAGTGTGATATAAGAATTCATAAAAATTGTGGATGGGATAGATTTGGGTGTCTCGTCATATGTACATTAAATGGGAAATAATGGGGTTATATAGATACATTTCCCCACAAATGTAATTAAATTTAGATATATAATACAAAATAATTTCTTGGATGTAAATGGGGAGAGAGAAATTACTTTCTGAATATCGTCATATGAACAGGTGTTCATGGGAGGAATTTAATGAGAGAGAAATGGGTCTATCAACATTAAAACATAATTATGGTTGTATGGGAGAAGTGGAAATTCATAACCAAACATTTATAATTGAATATAAAAGGTAATAACAATATTAAGAAACATGGATAAAAAGAGAATGGTAGAAATACTTTACTTGGAAGTGTGATCCCAAAAGATTGGGAGAGGCTTGAAAGGGGCTTGTTGGGAGCTTAGGGCACCTTGGGAGGATTATAGAGGGAGTAGGTAAGGTGATGGATGATCTCTGAAGGCTTTGAGTGAAGATGAAGTGGTAGATTGGGTGGGTTTATATAGGATAGTAGAGGGAATTCATTATTTTTTATGTTTGGGACACCTCACATTAAACAAATCAAAACCCCAAAGAAGCATGTGGGTTTAGCCCATGGTTTTTTCTAAATGGGAGTGGAAAACCCTATTTTATGTGGAAAATGACCTAAATTTTTATAATAAATTGGTTTCTTATGTGGAGGTGAGTCACACTCTCAAGGAAAAAAATTTAAAAAGGCCAAATGTTTTATAAGCCTTGAAGGGTCCACTAATGATTTTAAAAAAAACTCAAACAAACCTAAAATCGCATTATTTTAATTGTAAAACATATATTAGATGAACATAATGTTTATTGTTTTCTGTTACATCACTATTGGGTTATTATGAAGTAACATAAAACATTATATATTTAAATGTTATTTACATTTTACCTAGAAATCATATTGTTTCATAAAATTATGAGAAATTCTCCATTGGATAATTTTGAAATACTGATTTCAAAAATAATATTAATTATATCTAAATAATTTTATAAACTTGTGAATTTTAAATTTTAAAATAAAAACTGACATTTATAAAAAATTCATGTGTTTTGACCATCACAACATTCAAACCGTAATAAAAATTACAATTGCATTCATAAAATTATACGATAATTTTATTTAATAAAAATTACTTTAATAATAATAATAATAATATTTTTTTAAAATATTATTTTATTGAAAAATACATTAATTTATCAAAATATATTTATTAGTTGAATATTAACTACAAATAATATTTGTGCTTTAAAAGTTATTAACAAAGTAAAAATAATAAACAGAATGTATATTCTCTATACAATAATCATGTACATAATCATATTACTATGGTATTGTTATATAACCCCATAAAACACCCGCATAAGACCTTAGGGTATGGTGCGCGATGGTGGAATACTGTTGGGGTGGCATGTATAACATTGCATGAGTTGTAATCTCTATCAACTTCCAATTCTCTCATAGGCGGTTCCGCTCAAGCTTAACATATTCTAGCTCGACTTGGGCTTGGTCAAGAACGATGCCCAATGACACCACCACTTTTATGAACATAGAAAAGTGGAATTTTTATGGATAAAGCCTACTAGATGAGACAATCTCTCCCATTTTCTTAGTAAATTTTTTTTGTTAAAGCCCTGTATTTATACTAATTATGTGATCACTATTCATGGATAAATTTGCAACGATCACAATTTTTAATGGAATATTAAAATCCAAAATATAAAAACAAATAAGTGAATACGTTTTACATAACCTTAAATAATACATTTAAATAGACCAAGTATAATTTTTATTATTTAATTTTTGGGTCATTGCATAAAATATCTTTAAATGAATAATTTTTTTTATTAATATAATATGTTAGGAAATTCCAAAAGTGCCCCTTCCCTCTCTTATAACGAGGAACATCCTATCAAATTTTATGGAAAAATAAAATTTTATTTTTATGAAAATATATAATGAAATTAATTCTAATCATACATCTTATAATTCAAGATGTATTTTTTTTGGAAAAATATTAACCTTAGAGGGCTTAAAGTGTATAAGAATGGTGGTTGTTCCAATAAGAGGTATAGTTTTTAAATGGGTGTTTTAGTTTTATATAATTTTCCTCAACATCAAAATATTATAAAAACATGATAAAATAATAATACTATATCATCTATATAATTATATTTTATTATGATAATTCCATAACCAATATTAATCAACATATTTCACCTAATGGGAAAAGAACTCATCATTCATTTGTAGGAATGACTACCTCCTCATGACCTAATGTAATTTTATCCATCACCCCTCTCATGGATGTTTATAATGACTGATTTAATATATATATATATATATATAATTAGTGATATATTCATCAGTTTTTATAGGTATTATATAATAACTTTTCAGAACATTACATGTAGTTAAAAATTATAACATATATTGTGAGTACGTGTGAACACTTCCTCCATGAAATGATGCAATTTGGTTTTCATAACCAGATAACATGAATGATATATATATATATGTGTGTGTGTGTGTGTTTTTGTGTGTGTGTGACTAATGAATTTATATGATATCAAATATATTATAAAAAAAATTTCTGATAAAATAATATATACCTTCTTTTCCTAATGATTATTAAAAAATGATAACGTTACCCATGCGTATGTACAATCCAACATTTACTAGATTATAATTTAGTTAATTTTTCATAATGATAATTACTTATTGGTTATAATTGGGAATATTGATGTATACAAATGATAAATTTTTCAAGATTATTATTCTAGATATGATGTAATAGTGACCTGTTTGATAACAATCTACACACCAAAGTTGTTTTTAAATTGTAAGCCAAATGTCCTCAAAGTACCCAATGTGGTTATAAATATTTAACTAATCTTATATGTGATAAAAATATATTAAATATATTCCTAATGATAAGATATTGATCTTATAATATTTTAATAATCAATAAAATAATTAATATATGTATACGATAGAAGAGTTTAAGAAAATTTCACTATCCCTAGACTTGAGATAAAGGATTTTTTTCTTAGTTTCATTTCTTTGAGGAATATTTTATTGTTATGAAAAAAATTTATTTTAAATTATTTAAAAACTAAAAATTTTACTTATTATATCTTTAATAAATCATAATTTTTTTATTTTAAATTGAAACATGAATTATTTAATCCAATGTGATTTTACTTGGATGTTACCAGAGCATTCATACCTCAATTTTCTTCTGTTGGGTTATAAATCATCTTCATTGACATTATTATTTCAGGATTATATGTTAATATAAATAATTTTTTTATTATATAATTAATATTTTTTTGTTGATCTACATTTTTCTAACATAATATTTTCTTAGATTAATTATCAATTCAACGTTGAAAAGGATTTTTGGTACAATGTGTTTTCATTTCAGTATTGATTATTTTCAAGGTTCATTGGGGGTAATATGATATTATTTTTTTTACCATATATCTCAAAATATTTGGTATTTATTTATTTTTATACCTGATAAATTTCCATTTCACATATCATTGATAGAGAAACACTAAAATTGTGGGTTACCAGTACAATTGATCTTATGTCTTCATTTAGATTAGAAATCATTCTATTCAATATCCATATTTTCTAAAATTACTTAAAAAAGTTATTCTCTAAAAAAAATATTTCCTAAATCTATTTCATATGGACTTTGACCTTCTTTTAAGCGTTTTTAGAAAAATAAATTTCTTAATGTTTTTCGAATGGGGTAATCTAGACTCGTATTACAAAATATTTTAAAAAAATTGATCCATTTTATTTTTTACATAATGAATAGATTTATCTATAACCATGAACATTATTTTAAATTAATTTTAATTTTAATGTTACAAATTGATATGTATTGTATGTATCTTTTAAGTTTATCATATTCGATCGTGAATATTGCGTGCAACACTATGTCTAATATCATGATATACTATTAAATTTTAACACATCTATTGAAATAGTTATGTGAATTTTATGAATTATAATAATGAAATTATATTAAAAAACTGACATATGAATGTGAAAAAAATATTAGCATCTAATAAATGAAAACATGATATATTTACATCAAGGAATAAGTAAACAAATGTTGTAAAAATAATGAATTAATTGTTGGTATTTTTTTCAAGTGTAAATGTTTATTGAAAATTTCATATTTTTAAAAATTACTTGAAATAAAATTTATCATCTTCATATAAACTCATAACATAATATTTGTTTTCTTTATAATTATAAGACAATTTTAGTAGGCATTCATTAATTTTTCAAATTCTCGTAAAATTTGTCAAATGTTTATAATAGATATATTTTAAAATAAATAATTATATTATTAAGAAGTTTAGTTTTTAATATTTAGAAAATTATTTTCATAAAATAGAGTCCATTATTTAAATAAAATCATTGAAAAAATTTATGTTGTTTTTTTCATATTTTTATAAAAGAGTTGTTTTTTTAAGAATGGTTAAAAATGGTAATTTACAGTATTTTACATTATATGTTAATAAATAAATTATTGATTCATTGATGAAGTATGGATTTCATAAGAAATTTTTTTATTAATATTATCTTTTTACTATACTTAGTCATAATAATCAATATTTCTTGTGGTCTTGGGCCAAAATAAAAAAAATGAATAGAATAATCAAAAAACACCACTCTCTTCCTCAATAAATACCACTCCTCACCACCCCTTCTCCTCACACCTAATAAGAATAAAATATATTATATTTTTTATCCAATTACCTTACAATGACTCTTCCATATGTCTAATACATATTGGTCTTACAAAAATACCAAATCCAAGTGTCATAAGGTGGTTCCCTAGGGGACGATTTTCAAGAGGTATAATACACCTCCTTTTTATTTTTTATTAATTTTTTTGACATTATATATTAACCTCCACTATTAAAAGTGAAATGGTTGTTCCTATATTATATATATATTTTAATTTAATTTTACTAAATTATTTCCATTGATCAAATCCTTTCTCCTCTATTATTATTTTAAGAATGAAAGCATTGCTCGTGATGTGTCGATTCACTGCCTTTGTAGATGAAAAGTGTTTATTTTCCATTATCACAGTAATGTAAGGTAATAAAACCATTATTATTCTGAAATAAAATTATAATATACTGATAATATTTTATATAATGTTTTTTAAGGAATATATAATGAGAATATTCAACAAATGACACATGTTTCTGATGATTGAAAAAACAGACAAATTAAAATTTGACATTTTCATCAACATTTTATATAATAAATTATTCTAATCACATTTATCCAAAGGATATATAATATGACTTATGCTTATGTATGTTTTTTGATGTTGAATATTTTCACTTCTAGGGAAGTTATTCCCATTTGACGATAACTATCATATTTTTAATCCAGGGAACTGACCATGAAACTATATGAAACATGATCCTGGAACAAAACAATTAAAAATTATAACACATATAAATTTCCATCATTGAACTTAATGAAATTATAAAAAAAATATATTTTTAATATTTTCTTAATTATGTAATTGATTATTCTAATTTGATTATGGTGTATATTAAGTACATGCTCAGATCACTCTCAGATGTTAGTTAAGGGGCTCTCCTTTGATATTTTATTTGTGTGAAAAGTATGTCTTATTCATCAATAATTTATTTTATATAGTGTATATATATCCTCTTGATATATCATATTACCAATATTTTTATCTCCATTATTATCTATTTCTGATTTGATGATCATTAATATTTTTGGCGATATTGTTAGACTTTTTAAAAAATCAGCAATGGAATTATTAACCCAATTTCCATTCTTTGCATTAAACTTATTCTACAATTAATATGTCATGAAATGAGAATTTTTAAATTCGAATTTTATTGTATTATGTGTAATTTCATCTTTTTTACAAATATTTATATCTCATAAACATAATATTTTCATTACCTTAATGTAATTTAATTCATTGAAAAATAAACTTTTAAATATTTATTTTTTAATATTTGAAGGAAATGTTATTTCAAAATTATACGTGACGAGAGGATTTTTTCCATTTTCATAATACCGTAATTTATTGAGTAATCCTTAACAATTTTATGAGTATATTTTCAAGGGAAATTTTTTCTTTTATAATAACACAACTTTCTAAATAAATGTTTTCATAAGTAATGTTTTATTTCTATTAAAAATTTATCAATTATTTCTTTAGTGTATTTTCATCTATGACATCACCGTTTGTTGAATAGTTTTGTTAATTGAGGTTGATATTTTATGATACAATATACCATATTTTGTTGAATTTCTTATAAAAAATTTTACTATGTATGTGCTATTATGATATCATTCATCATATTACACTAAATAGATTATGTTTATTTTTTGGGAATGTTATTTCATATGGGAGTTCAAATATGAATTTATTTGTTGAATATTTTCACACATTTCATAAAAAGAATGTATCCTACATAATAAGTGTTGTATGTGTCCCTCTATACCCCCTATATGGATCGGTAGGTATCATGAGACAAACTAGTTTGTGTATTAGTTGATCTCTTACCCGATTATGTATGGTGTCTTGGCTAAAGCCTTGATTATATTGTTATAATGTCATGTATTATCAATTACCTCATTATGAGATTAATTATTTATAATCAATGTGTTTATAAGGCAAGTTAAATATCCACGACTATGTATCATTCTACTGTGATTTTTTATCAATATATTTGATCATATTTTATTCATTCAATATTATTATAAATATTATGTTTTTAGGAAATGTGTAATTATTTTATCTACTTTAAGGACTTTCTATGTATGTTTATGATTGCTTCATCTTTATTCATACTCGTATTGAGAATTTGAGGTCACCCATTTCTAATTTTTTATTTTCCACAAGATACCATAATGTATATTATAATTGACATGCATGGACAATCTTGAGAGTATGTGTGATTCCAGAGGAGATACTTTGTTGTATCCTGGTTCAATATTTAATGTAATATGTATGATATTATCTTGTATTCCAATGAAACCAAAATTTTGATTCCATCAGGATGTGATTTCTTGTTTATTTTTCTAATATAATACAATAAGGAACCAGATCTGGGTTTTTGGGGATTGGGTATTCAAAATTTTTATTAGAGGAATATTAGTGGAAACAATTAAAAATTGATTTAAGAAAACATATATTAGAAAAATATAACTCTAAAACTCATATTGATAATATTACAATGGACACTGAGCTTAATATTTAGATATTAGTTATAAAGAATTTATCAAGGGCTTCACTAGATTTAAAATTTCATACTCTAACCCTGTGTAGAAAATTTTTATAAATGGATCCTAGTTGATGGAATGGAATTCATATTAATACCCATATTCCATGTATGTGTATCCATTCTATTCAAGACAATAATGCAGGTGTTGGATTTATAGATGGATTTGAAAAAAAATTAACTACACTAGGACAACTGGCTATGTTTATGGGGGGATCATACTCACGTGTAGCAGCACAATCAATAACATTGGGTAAATATTTTACACAACTTCATTAAAAAACAGCATCCATTATTATATATGACTATAATTTAAAGGTACCTAAGTAATGGATATATTCCTTATTGAATATATTTCTCTCTTTAGGAAGTAGTGAATGAGAGAATTTTCTTATGGAAGTTTATCATCTCTTAGGATATGGGGATTAATGGTGGTCATTAATTCAAAACAATAGTGAGGAGGATAAAATTTTATTTATGTAATGGGTGGAATTTAAGGAAATTTTCTTGGAGAAATATTCCCCACATGAACAGTTAAATGATATAGAGAGAAAATTATTTAGTCTTGTATTAAATTATAATGAAAATGTTACTATATATAAATCCATAATTACAAGTCTAGCAATGCATTCTGAAAAATACCAACATAATCAAATGATAAGTATTGACCATATCAATTATTGTCTGAAATAAATTATCCTAAGGGAACAACCATCTGAATAACTCTCATTATACGAGGATATAGTATGATGCATCATCAACACAAATAATTTTGTTTATAATACCTATGGAGATTAAGGTAAAGAAGATAGGAAATGGAATTCAAAGTACCCTAGAAAAGAAAATAATTAAAATTGAGAGAAGGTAGGAATATATTTCCTTGTTGAATTTTTTTGGAAGGAAACATTATGGACCATGCCTATTGGAAATGTGAGTTAGTTACATGTGTGGACAAAAAAGACACATAGTTCATGATTTCATGTGAAATAATGAATTCAAAAATGTGAAAATCTTCAACTCTATGGATATTCAAAACTATGTAACAGAATTTCCATAATTTCAAGGGAGCATTCCGCTAGAAAAGGCCAGGGAAGACGGTCATGCATATGATATCAGAACTATATAGTATGAAATTTCTAATAATGTTAAAACATTTAAATTAATCATCCCCAAAAATGTTTCTAAATCATTATTTGATTATGGATAATCACATTAGATTATATCTTCCAAGATTTATAAAAAAATTATATATTTACAATTCCACATAAAAAGGTATTTTTTGTTAAAAATCATTGTGGAATCCTAATTCCTTCTAATTTTTGTCTTGTAGTTACTATTAGGACACATAAACATTCTCGAATTTTGGATTTTATTTTCCCTCATATGGATCATTTTGAAATAACCCATATTATATATGGGATATCAAAATATAATAAAATATTTTTTGTAAAAAGAATAAAATTTGATTCTTTCTGAATTTATGGAATTTCACATCTTTAGAGGGGATATTTCATCATTTGAGCAATATTTGTATCCCCACCAATAGATATTCTATATGAGATTCATGGAGTAGAAGGAAAGATAGTACATATTGAGGAAAATGTGGTTATTAAAATAGTGGATGAAATTTTTTTATAAGAATACATTTATTTATTTCAAGAGGAATTACCTAGAAACACTCGAGAGAAAGAAGATTAGTTTTATATTGATTTAATCCCAAATGAAAGACTTATATCCAGGAATCCCTATAATATTTCTAAAATAGAATTAATAGAGTTATAGAAAAAACCCTAGTAATTGAGTGATAAGTGATTAATATACACTAGTGTTTCACCTTAGGGGATCATTTTTTTATTAAGAATAAATATGGATCTATGAAGCTCTGCATTGATTGTAGGGAGATCATTGAAATTATGATAAAGAAGAACTAATTTCATCTTCACTATGATAAATTATTCTACCAACTTCATTGAGATCAATATTTTTCAAAGATTGGTGTTTGTTCTGGATATAATCAATTCCATGTGAAGAATGCAGATATTCCAAAGTCGTCATTTTGAATAAGGTATGAACATTATGAGTTTATATTAATTTTATTTGTTCGAACTAATTCACACTCCATTAGTATGAATATTATTACTAGAGTATTCAAGGACTTTCTTGATATTTTTTTCATATTTATTGATGATTTATTAGTGTACTAAAAAACCAATTTGGACAATGGTAAACAATTTTGGGATATTCTTGAGTCTCATAGAAGAAAAGCATTATATGGGATGTTTTAACAGTTTTAATTCTAGATTCAATGTGCTAATTTTTTATTAATATTTTCTCTAATGTTGGAATCTTAGTTGATCCCGTAAAAATAATGCTACTCAAAGAACGGTCTAATGTAATGAACATAACTAACATATGTAAATTCATTGGTTTTGTTGGTTACTATCATTTTTTTGTTAAAATAAATCTCGATTAGTTATCTTATTAACCGAGATTACTCGTAAATGGGTTATGGTTATTTGGTAAAGGAATATGAATAATTATTTTAATAATTGACCTAAAAATTATTGAATTATCTGATCTTGAATCTACTATTGCAAAATGGTGGATTTGTGATTTACATTGATTCATCAAATAGCATACATTGTGTTTCCTTATATAGAATGGTGGAGTTATTTTCATATGCCTCAAGGAAGATAAAAACTCATGAATATAATTTCTAACACATGATATTTTGTTAGAAGATGTAATATTTACATTGATGATTTGGATACACAGCATCTATAGTGAAAGATGTAACATATTTACATATCACAAGAGATTGAAATATAACTTCTCATATAAATTAATGAACATGAGGCAATGTTGTTGCCTAGAGATACTCAATGGTAATGATAGTTCAATATACTATCACCGAAGAACGGAAAATAAGGTTGCATATTCATTGGGAATGACGGTTCATGGAGTTTTGAACACAATGACTGTTATCAAGAATCATGTGTACGTGGATCTAGTAAATCATGATATTGGGGTTATTGTGGAAGGTGAAACATGACTAATTTTTTAAATTGTTTCTAAACCATCTATATTAAAGAATAATACAACATCTCATCCTGATGATGACAATTGGAAATACAAAATTATAGCTGGGAAAGATGTAGAATTGGTAAACATCAAATATGATGATGAAATTTTGAAATTTGGGAAGATACTTTGTGATCCCTCTATAAACGAGCTAAAAATGATATTATTGGATGATCATAGATATAATTAATCAATACACATTGGTAGCACTAATATTTATAGATATTTGAATAGTATTTTATGTGATAATATAAAATGGAAAATTACTAATTATGTATAATGATGTTTTGTTTTTCAACATGTAAAGGAGGAGAGACAACATCCTAGAGGATTCGAGCAACATTTTCCTATTTAGAAAAAGAAAAGGAATGAAATTACTATTGATTTTTCCTTGGATTACAAAACACTCCAAGAAAGGTTTATGAAATATGGGTAATTATGGATTGAATTAGAAAATTGTTAAATTTACTTGTTATATGTGATCACTTTCCGCTGTAGTTTCATGTACTACTACATACTGATAAATTTTTAACACATCCTGGAGAACCTCATTCAATTATTTCTAATTATGTTACTACTTTAATATGAATATTTTTGTAAAATTATAAGAAGTCTCTTGGCACTATGCTTCATTTGAGAACAACTTTTCACAGTCAAATAGAGAGACAATTAAAAAGGATGAACCAAACATTATAAGTCATTATGAGGTCATGACCACAATATTTTCAAGTTATCTGGGATCTCTATATACCTCCAGTCAAATTTTCATATTAAATATTTTTTATTAATTCATAAATGGAACCATATGGAGCATTATATAATAATATATGTTATACTCAAACTTGTTGAGACGAAGTTGGTGAGATGAAAATTGTAGGCCAAGAACATTTGGATGATACAAAAAAAGATAAAAAAGATTCATGATCATATTACAGATGCTCAAAGTTTGAAAATGTATAATTTTGGTTACTAGAAACATAGTCACATGTATGTTAGACCATTTTAATTTCTAGAAAGAATTTGTGTTTTGACATATCATTTCGAAATTCAACCAAGCCTTTCTCTAGTATATGATGTGTTCCACATAGATTTGTCAAGGGATTACATGATTGAACCCATGCATGTACTCACCTATTATTAATAAGAATTGGAACATGATTTTTCTTATTATTAAGGTCCTATCTACCTTATGGACACTCGAGAATATTTTTTGTGGAATTGAGTGGCTCGACTGGAAGTTTTACTTTGGGAAAATCATAAAATAAAAGAGGTCCTGTGGGAATGAGAGTGAATTATGTTGAAGAACTGTCCAATTTTTTTACGAGGTGACATTGTTTAAATTTAAAGGAATAATTTTTTGAATAAGGGTTGGATGTAACACCCATATATTTTTTGGTATTTATTTTTTAAATTTAAAATTGTCAATGGCATTTGTTTCATGGAACATCGAGTTCTAAATCCTGATATACTATTCAAAATTATCATGAATGTTGGAATATTAATGAGGCCATTAGGAATAGTAATATATCCATTATAATAATAAAATTACCAATGAAAGTGTAAATAAATTTTATTTATATACTAAATTAAAATATGATATATTTATATCCTGGAATAAGTAAATAAATGTTTTAACAATGATATATTGAGTGATGGTATTTATGAGAAGGGTAAATCATTATTTTCAATTTTATAACAAATATAATTATTTAAAAAAAAAATATCAACATAAAATGTATTCATAAATTATATTTTTTTAAATTTTATTTATAATATAATTTTATTTGACCATAATTAATTTTTTAGTTTTTCCAAAATATATTATAATATTAAAATCAGTAATTTTTTAAATGATTTACTATTTTATTTAGAAATTAATTTTCTAAAATTTCTAAAATTGTTTTTTATCTACACATCATCATATTGTAATTGTGAATTGTTGGAATGTTTCTAAAATAGTTTTTTTCTTAATAGGGAACGACGAAAATTTACAGTATTAAACCTTATAGGCATATAAATGAATTATTGAGTCATGGATGAAGTAGGGTTGAATTATAAACCCATTACTTAGAGTTAAAATTCTCTAGTTATAGTTATTAGTCAAAAAAATCGACAGTATTGGTAATATTGATCCTCAATAATAAATGGATGAGTAAAATGAAAAAAACCCATCAACTCCCTTATAAATTCCACCCCTTATCCTCAAAAATTGTAATCCATTAATAATTTATAATTTCTACCTAATTCCCTTCCCAATATTTTTCCCTATTTACATGTCCCAATTTTTTTTTCCAAAAGACCAATTCTATGTGTCTTAAGGAGGTTCCCAAAGAGACCATATTCCTAAGGTAAAATCTTCTTCCATTCACATTTAGTAACAATTAATTTCTTATTATATCATCACATACACTATATAATGTGGAATTGTAGCTCAAGGTTAAACAATTACTCAACTGATCACGAAACTCTAGGATTATATTTAAAATTAAAATTAATTATTTTATGTGTTAGTTTCACTTGTTTTATGTGTTTTTATATATATTAAACATAGAATATTCACATTGTTAACATTCACACTTTCTTTTTAAAACACTCTTTTAAATTTTTGTTTTTTAATGTTTAATGGAAATTTTTTTGACTTATACATAAAGAGAATATTTTCCAACTATCATGATTACATAAATTAAATTTAATTATATACTTTTTCAATGTTTATTTTAAAACACTTTGTTTTATAATTTTATAACTTTTAAAATACATGATTTCAACGTAATGTGGTTTTTCTCCAAATAAATTCTAAATTATTTTATTAGAGTATTTTCATCTGTGACATCATTCTTTTATGGATATTATTATTAATTGTGGTTTCCCTATTATAATACCATATTTCATTTTTTTTAATTTTCAATGAACATTTTTACAAATTATGTACTATTTTGATACGATTTATCTTTTTAAACTTGGTGGTAAATTATTATTATTTGGGGAAAGTTATTTCATATTATAGTTTAAATATTAATTTATATATTGATTGTGTTTCTCATCTTTCACAAACAGAATGTGTTTTATTTATGATGTGTCAAGTAGGGATTGTTATAGCCTCTTTATGCATTGGTAGGTCTCATGAGACAAACTAGTTTGGGAATTTTTTGGGTTCTTACCCGATTATGTATGGTGTCATGGAAAAAGAATTAACTCTATGTTTATAATGTCTTGTATTATATATTTCATTATTATTTGATTAGTTATTTATAATACATGTGATAATATAATGTTTATAATATCTATGGTTATCTATCATTCTAATATTATTATTTATATGTTGTTATCTGATCGTCTTTTATTCTATCAATGTTATGGTCCATGTTATGTTTTAATGGCATTGTTTTTTATTGATTCTTAGTAACATATTTATTGTGTTTATTTATAATATATTTCATTATTTTAATCCCATTAATGAGTTTCTAAGCTGACCCATTTATGATGTTTTATTTTCCATAGTATTCTACGATCTATATTATTATTAACATGCATGTATAATCTAGGATAAAACGGGTTCTTCTTATGGAGCTACTATGTTGTTTTTCATTTCATGTTATAATGAAATACATATTCTTATATCTAATTTTACAATGATAATAAACTATTTTGTACTTTATGATGTTATTACTCATTTATTTTTCATACTTAATAAGGTTTTTCCCCAGCACTAGGCTGTTGGGGTTAAAATCTAGAAATTATAATATTCAAAGGTAATTTTCAAAGAAAATTATTTTTACAATTTATTCTAAATTGTAATGTTTATTGAAATAGAATTTCAATGTGGAAAATTATTTTCCTAAATAATTCTCTAATTTATATTTTAATGGTTTTTCTATGCATCAATTTCAAATATATATAATGTTACTTATGATCTACTTGGGATATTTTTATTCATACATTCATTATTATTTCCAAAGATGGATTATTAATATTCCATGTATATTCTAATGTAACTGACCTCTATTAAAAGGGAAAATCACGTTATGAATTGAGTAATGTATGTTTCATTGATTTTTATGACAAAATGTAAGCTTTGGGTACATTATTTATATTATTAATCTTGAAAAATGTTTATAATTATTAGTTTTTCTATTATAAACTGTTGAGAAGAGATTCTGTTATAGGCCAATGATGGGTGGGGATGTTATAACCAATGATGGGTGTGCCAGTGATAGAGCTCCAATGAAATGGGTATGGAATTGGGTTGCATGGTCATTTCATTAGTATGAGTGGTTTGTAAGACTGAAATGGAAATGATTCCCCACATTACATATAAGATAAATATATGATTTCCAAGTGTTTTTATGAATATTTAATGATTTCATAGTGAATGAAAATGATATTATATTTAATGAAATGTGTTTATTGAATCTTATTATTTAATATAAATCGGGGTTTAATGATTTTATAAATCAATATTGACATTACATTAGCTAATTATTGTCCATTATTATGATTCATTAAATTTTTAAATCTTAATTTCATGTTTTATGTTTACTAATTTGGGTATTGATGAGTATTTTTTCACATATTTTCTAATATTGTACTTTTATTAATTCAACATACCATTATGATAATGTTATTATCACTGATAAATTTTAGATAAAAATTATTATATTTACCATTTATAATAATTTGAGATAACCATTCTTATGTTTCCTTTTCCTGGTGATATGAATAATTATGATAAATTATTTTTGTATAGAATGGTAAAATATGTGATGAATTGTTTTGTAAATTTTAAAGACTTAATATGAAATTTTAAAAGTTATGTATAGTGGAAAATGTACACTCTTAAAGTTGAGAGTACTATTTATGAATGATATTGTCCGTATTATCATAACTATAATACAAAAATGTATTTGGGTATGTTAGTGATATATTATTTCCTTTTGATGATTGTCAATTTTCGATGGAAACATTTGGTTCACATAAATCGGTATCAAAGAATAAAATGTCATTTTTATTTTTTTAGCACCAGATCAGGGAAAGTGGGTTTGCATCTATTACAGTTGGTATCAAAAGAGTGTTTATACTGCTTCAATAATTATGATTTTTTTGATAGGTTATCTTAAGAGTGATTTATACCATTGTGGGAATATATGTTTAATGTTGATAATAAAATTTATTTATTATAAACTCTATTTTAGGTTTTATGTGATTAAATTTTAAGGTGAATATTTAGATTTTAGGAGATTTTTTACTATTTGGATGTATAAGTAACAGTAAGGTGTAACATGAAATATTATTTGTGGTGTAATGTTTGGATCTTATTTGAGACGTAAATATGAACATAATGTTTCAATATTTTTCTTCTTGATATTTAATGAAATGATTATCATATTTTTGAGATTATATGATTGAGTGAAATATATTATTGATTATATAACTTAATGAGGGACTAATGTTGTTTGGATATATATATTAAATTTATCTTGGAATAACATATAATGAAATCATTTTGACTTTTCAGATTAAATATTAGTCAGGAATATTTTGATTAATTTTATTTATATTTATTTATGTGTTTCTTTACATTGGGAATTACTATTGAATTTTAGAGTTTAATTAATTATTTATTTTTTGATGTTTTATTCTTTTTGGGAATTGTATAACATTGTATAAAAATATTTTGTTTTGGTTAATGTATAATGAAATGAGAAATTACTTATAATCATTTTTTGGAATTATGACATCCATTGGAAGTTGATTATAGTACTTAATGTATGAATAATTCATCTAGAATTATCATCATCTAGAGAAAAAGATGGGATGGTGGTGGAAATTAATTAGAGGATGAATTTTCATATTTACTGTCAGAATATTTCTTGAATTTATTAGTCAAGATAGTAATATAACTCCTCAACTCTATGAAATGGGTCTTGAAATAAAAACTTCTTCTATTACCTTCGTTTCTGATGAACCCATTGTATTTTTCACACATCATTGGGATATGGTTTTTTATTCATAAATTTTTCTTCATATTTCACTTTATTACAAAATATTATTTTGATCGTTATCCATAATTGTATAGAAATCATTTTTTCATCTATTTCTATATTTACACATCCCACTATTATTCTCCTATTCAAAATCCATGTATGTGTTATTTCAAATGACATTCTTATTTTCATATCCTCTTTTCACAAGGAAATTTTATTAAAACTTTTCATGATGTGTGATTAGAAAGAATTCATTTAAAAATCTAAATACCCTAATTAACTAGAAATAACTCAAATAACGAGGACACAATTTATTAATGTTGTGTGATAGAATGCAATATCCAAATATATTAAAAAGAATCTATTTTTGATAGTGTATACAACATGGAATATCGAGCCTAAACAAACTGTGAAATATTATTATTAAAATATCAAATATAAAAACTAGGTGTTTAATTTTTTTGGTATCAATATTAATAAACACGTTATAATATTCAAATATTTGTTTCATAGAAAATATATTTTTTGAATAATTCATTGAAAATAATAACTCTATTTTATAAAAATAAATTCTATTCTTCAAATATAGATTTTCTTCAAAAATTTTATTTATTTATTTTCATGAGAAAATATTATATTTAATTTGAATAAAAATAATAAAAAATATTTTGAAAAATGTATTTAATTGTTTAAATTATTATTTCAATTTTATCATCGGGTGAATTTTTTATAATTTTATAAAATGATTGACATCTTTCTGAATGGTGATTTTTTTTGTAAAACTGTTACTTTATTTTCATTAAAAAGTATCAATTGGAATCTAATTTCATCAAAATGTAACATAAGTATTATTTTATTATATATAATGATATTAAATTCATCAGAATCACCACTAAACTTGATTTTTAAATTAGTACATTTTCAGGCATAAAACACATTTTTTTATAAAATGTTATTTTTAAGTTATACACATTTATATGAAACATAATTTATTTACATTGGTAAAAATAGAAAATTTGAAATTTCATTCCATTTTTTAGAACTTGGTGGTCCATTTTTTTAATAGTTTCATTTAATTTTTAGACATTATGAGTATTAATATTAGTAATTCTATTACCAAGGTAAATGTTAAATCATGTAATAAAGAATAAATAAAATCATTGGGGCTAAAATATTACATTGAAATATTCCTTAGTTTTATTGAATGAGTATATCTCTACTAAAATGATTTAATAATCTAATATGATGTCTTTTTTTGATTTGCCCAGGGGTTGGACAATTATAATACTTTAGTGAATATAAGGATTGAAATTTCACACTCTTTATTTTATAGGCTATTATAATCTTACCTTAGAGAAAAATAGAGTATATATTCAGTTATAATATTAAATTTTAAAAATAAATTATTTTTTCCTCATGGTATTTAATTTTTAATTTCCAATGAATATATTTTACCGTAAAAAATTATTATGAAACACTAACACAATTATTGTTCAATCAGTAAATAAATCAATAATGTTATATTTAATACTATAAAAATAATAATTTTTCAGATATTTTTTTATATTCCATGTTTTTTGTAGATAATAGATACATGTTATATATTTTTATTGTACTATAAATTAATTTTTTATTATATATTTTAATGTAAAATTTAATAAATAGTATCAATGTTGTCAGTATTATTATATTGTATTAAATAATGATTTATTAAATGATATACAAATTATAAAAATAATATCTTCATTCAAGTGAATGGGATTTTATTTTTTAAATCAACCATGTTCCATTTAGTGGCCTTTTTTCTTTTAATTTTAATTATATAAACCTGTAAAGATAAAAAAAATATTTTTCCTAATAATAGCCAAAATGGTTAATGTGGTGTTAAAATAAATAAATATGGGAAAAAACATTAAATAGACATATAAAAATTTTATTTTATGATTTTATTTTAATCCATAATAGTTCTATATTTTAAATAAATCAATTTGGAGACATTATTATCTCTATATTAATTTTTATTAATTAAATAGTTTATCAAAATACAGATGTTGGAATCCACTCTCTTATAAAAGGAATCATCTTCCCATATTTTATTAACAATTATTAATCCTTTTTTATTATAAAATATCATCCAACGGTCAATAATAAATCATCCCCTAATTCAATAGGTCTTATTTTTAAAATTATACTAACCATATAGGTCATAATCTGTAAAAGATATGATCTTTTATGAAGAAGAATAATAATTCTTACCTAGATAGTTTTAGTTTATTTATACTTCCACCAACTCCAAATATTATTCAATCAAAATTAAATTACAAAACCAGCATATTTAATATATATGAATTTTATTATGTTAATTTTGTAATCTATATCCATATCAAACTTCCATTAAATGTAAATTGAATTTATCATTTGTGTGTATGGTGGACTACCACATTACAAACAGGTGTAATTTTAATACCGTCACATCCTATCATGGATGGTTATAATGCTGGATTTAATTAATATACATTTATTTAAAGAACTATTTATAATTATTTATAATAATATATAATATTTTTTGTTAAATTTCATTATACTTAAAATGATAACATTATGTAGATGTACCTGTCGAGTACCACCTCCACGAAGCGATGTGACTTTTTTCATCACCAACTGAAATGGAAGATGTTAATATATATTTAACGACCCAAAGTTTCATTAATGAAAAATACCTCTTGATCTTATTAAATGTCTCTTTATATAAAATGTTTTTATAAAATTTCAACTTCATTAGTTTTATGATAAGAATTGTGACCGTTACTTTTGTAGCTGTTGAATAGGGATCACATGATTAGTATAAAACATAGGGCTTTAACACATCCAATTTTACTTAGAAAAAGGAAGTGATGGCCTCATCCAGTAGAATTTCTAAATACGAAGCCCTTTTATCAGAGCTCTGAAATGAGGTGGCGTCCTTGGGCTTCGCTCTTGACCAAGCCCATACTGAGCTTCATCATGTCAAGCTCGAATGAGACCATCTACAGGAAAAGTGGATGTTGATTGAAATTACCACTCGAGCGTTGTTATCCGAGCCACTCCAAGAGTCTGTCACCATCGCACACCTTACCCTTAAGTTTTATGCGGCTGTTTTAATGGGTTATGTAAATAATCTATAGTACTATGTTCATGTACATTATTTTTGTATATAATAATGAATATAATTTCATGTCATTATTGATACATTGTAAATAGTTTTTAAAGTACAAATGGTGTTGTTAGTTATTATTTAATTAAGAAACCCATTTTATTAAATTTAGGGATTTTTGATTTAAATGATTTTTTAATAAAATATTATTATTATTATTATTATATTAATTAAATTATATATAAATGATCATATAATTGTATGAATTCAATTATAATTTTTATTAAGGATTGAAAGCCATTTTTGTCAAAACCCGTGAATTTTCAAGAAATGTCGGGTATTATTGTAAAAGTGAATATTAACATATTTAGAAATTTATTTAGATAAAATAAATAATATTTTTGGAATCAGGATGTCGAAATTATCCAACAGTGAATTTTTCATAATTTTCTGAGACAGTCAAATTTTTCAGTAAAAATTAAATATCGTTTAAATATATAATGTGTTTTATGACATCATAATGACCCAATAGTGTTGTAATGAAATACAATAATCTTTATGTTCGGCCAATATATGTTTACCACTAAAATAATCTGATTTTGGGTTTGTTTTGTTGACTTTTTAAAGCATTAATGGACCCCTCAAGAATTATTAAACACCATGTCTTTTTAAATTAATTTCCATGGGAGTGTGACTCACCTCCACATAAGCAACCCTAATATTTTAAGATTTTATGACATTTTCCTTATCAAATAATGTTTATTATTCCCTTTTCCAAAAACCATGGGCAAAAACTTTTGGATGGTTTGTGGTTTGGATTAATTTAATATAAGGGGTCCCAAACCTAAATAATAAAGAATTCTCTCACCTTTCCTATATAAAACCACCCAAGCTTCCACTTCCTCCTCACTCAAAGCCTTTTCAGTTCGTCCATCCTCTGCCCTAATCTCTCTAGAATCCTCTCAATGTGCCTCAAGCTCCCATTAATCCTCTCACAAGCCCCTCTCTAGCCTTTGGAAGCACACTTCCAAGTAAGGGTTTTTTCTTCCTTTGTCATTTTTGTCCAATTTTCATTAAGTTGTTTTGCCATTTTAATTTCAATTATGAATGTTGGAGTATGGGTTTTCACCTCCCTCATACTACCCTCTTAATTTTTGAATTGTGGGAGACCCCTTTCACTCTCATTAAATGCCTCCCATGTACACCAATTACTATGCCGAAATTCCGAAAGGAACTTCTCCTTCCTCATTTACATTCAAGAAATACATTTGTATCATGAACCTAAATTCCATTACAAATGTTGGGAAATGTATCTATATAACCTCCTTACTTTCCATTACATGTAAATATGATGAAGAATCCCCTTTCTCTCTCATCAACCTTTTTTATGAATTGTTATGTCATGCCGCTACGCTTCCGAAATTGCCCCGATTTTTTAAGCCAATGCCATTGTGTAGTGAATAACATGCCCATTTATCCATCAAGGTTATTCACCTTTATGCACATTTACTTATTTATTATATAGTTTCATGTATTAATTCCACATTCCTTTATCGTGGAATAAATGGTTATGTTTTATGAATCAATGTTTTATGATCCATGTGGCACACTTATGCATGAAATGAAATGTTTAAGAAGGGTGCGCACTTATAGCGCTCCAATGCATTGGGTAAAGTATAGCATCATGATACGTCATGTTAAATGAGTGTTGAATCATGATAATTCTAGTACAATGTGGGTTTACTCATGCGTTATGTGCAATTATGATCTACTCGTGCTCCATGTGCAATGAGCCTTGGCTCATGCTAATTCCATGTTAAGTGTTGTTTCCACATTTCCATGTTATGAATATAATGCTTCATCATGCCTTTATGATCATGTTTTTCTTATGATCTATTGATATTCCTATTTTATAACATGTATTGTACTCCTCATGTTATTCCATGTGTATTCCCTTACTGGGCTTTATAGCTAACCATTTTCTTATGCATGTCCTCAGGTTATCCCATTCAATGCTAAGTACGAGGGAATGTATTGGACATTTAAAGGAATATTTCAATAAAGATGTTTTATTTAATGTTTTAAGTATTTATGTAATTATCCTATTACCCAAAGACACTAAACATCTCGATCTTCTTTGTTGTATCAAGTGATGTTTTATGTAAAAAATCATGTATATGTTGTAATAAAAAGAATGGTTGTCATAGTTTGTATCATAGGATAGGTTGGGTTATTTTTGGGATTAGATTATAAAACCCTATTAAAGACTTAGATACAAGACTATGTACAATAAAAACGTCCCTATGTCTTGGTGAGTATTGAATAAGTAAGTTATCAAGAAAATACATCCCTGTTTGTATACGAGCAGGTAGAGGCGGCTCTAGAACAGATGTATCCTACGGGTAAAAACTGAAAACACCACTTTGAGCTAGACTCAAACGGAAACTAGTGCACGAAAATGGTCCTTGCTGCACTCTTGGTTACGACACTCCCGGGGGATATGTTTTGAAAAATTTACAATCTTAGTATGAACCCTTATTAAGGGAATTAAAAAAATTCCCCTAAGAATATATGTTAGAATGTAGATCATGAAAAGCCTAGATTGAAGCCTATAGACTCATGAGTAAAGGAAATAAAAGTTTATTTATAATTGATCAACATTTTTCGTTGGATTACCCTTTATGTGTTACCCTCTAACATTCCTTTTATTCCATCCAATATCCAGTAATACGACGACTCAGTCTAACAACCGATGTGGATATCAGTGTGATGATTGTACTAATGATATGCTCAATCCAATGGGACCGGGAATCGCAATCTTTGTCACGCTTCTCTCTCAGATAACTCAAGCATTGAATAGAAACACGGGTCAAGAGGAACGTCCAAACCCCCTAAGAAAGAACAAGCCACTATCAAGAGCATCATGATACAAAGGCCTCCTACTTTTAGTGGATCATCCGATCCCACAATCGTTGAACAATGGATCAACTCCATTGAAAAGTTCTTCTCCATCCTTCAATGTTATGAACAAGAGAAGGTTCTCCTAGTGGCTTATCATATGGGGGGTGAAGCTGATCAATAGTGGAAGTTGATAAAAAATACAAAGCCTAAGGAGGAGATCAAGGCGCTGGAATGGAAGGATATCCGGAAGATGTTTTTTGATATATATTTTCTGCACACCCTCCGGGTTAAGATGTAAAGGAACTTCCTTTCTCTCAAGAAAAACATCGAAGAATATTTTGGAGCGTATGAGGAAAACTTCATAAGGCTTTCAAGATACGCTTCCGGCATTGTCATTTCCCCTGAATGCAAGGTTGACCGCCTCTTTGATGTCCTGAAGCCTAGCCTAGGGAAAGAATTTGCAATCTGTGACTTCGACAGTTGTGAGGAAATTGTCTGATGTGCCCTCAAGGTCGAAATGGAGATCGGATAATAACATGGTTATCATGGGGATAAGAAGCGTAAGGTGGACTTCAATGCTGGTGGGACAATGGATAAATCCAACGATGCTAAGAATATCCAGCACCCCACTTTCAAAACGTCTGGAAAGAAGCACCCTGGATATTGCCTTAAGGGGACGACGAAATGCTTTAGGTGTGGAAGAGTAGGGATCCTAGCTGTTAACTGTCGGCAAGAAAGACATGCGGCTGCGATAGAGGAGAGGAACGCTTCATTCGAACCTCAACGCATTGTTCAATGCTAAAAATGTAAAGAAACGAGTCAATCTACAAATTAGTTCCCTAATCCAGGGGTTTTCGGAGACAACCAACAACCTCCAAGGAAGAAAGGAAGAGATTTTTCCATCACTTCTGCCAAAGTGAACCCTGACAATGATGTGGTGACATGTACGCTAGTTATTCATTCAAGAATAGGGAATTTACTTTTTGATTCAGGTTCTACACATTCTTTTATATCTTGAATGTTTAGTAGAACAATCCCAGAACCACCACAAATCATGGAAGTGAAGATGTCGGTGAGTACGTCAAATGGGGAAATCATTGAATCCCATGATTATAAGTCCTCCCCTGTTATAATCTGTGGATTAAATTCCTCTGTGAACCTCGTCATACTCCCACTAGTGGAATTAGATGCAATTCATGTCATGGACTATCTTTACTTATATAGAGCCAACATAAATTTTTGAGAGAGGAAAATCACACTCCATATGGGGTATCAACCCCCGATTCATTACAAGTGTAAGGAGGAAGATGAATCTCCTCTAGTTCCATAATCTCATAATTGGATATTACTACCTTATGAGCATGCGTATCTGGCTCAGATGATTGAGTCCAAGGAAAAAACCATCCTTTAAGAAATGCCTATTGTGAGGGAATTCGTTGAAGTGTTTCATGAGAAACTGCCTTATCTTCCTCCTAGAAGAGATGTTTAATTCTCAATTGAACTTATACACGATGCTTTACCAATATCCAATACTCCATATAGAATGGATTTTGTAGAGCTTGAAGATCTGATGAAACATCTATAGGAGAATCTGGAAAAAGGGTTTATACTCCCAAGTGCTTCACCTTGGGGTGCACCAGTCTTCTTCGTCAAGAAGAAGGATGGGTCAATGCAGCTTTGCATCAATTATCTTGAGCTTAAAAAATCACAATAAAGAACAACTATCCTCTCCAAAGAATTGATGACTTTTTTTATCATCTTCTTGGAACAAAATACATCTCTATGGTGGACTTGCGGTCGGTATATTATCAAGTAAGGGTGAAGAAGGAAGATATCCCCAAGACTTCTTTTCGCACAAGATACGGGCACTATGAATTCATAGTAATTCCTTTCAGACTAACTAATGCTCCAGTAATCTTCATGGACTTAATGAATAGATTCTTTAAAGATTACCTAGACAATATTGTGGGCAGTCTTTATAGATGATATTCTAATGTACTCCAAAACCAAGGAGGATCATGAAGAGCATTTAAGAACTGTACTGGAGACTTTGCGCTAGGAGAATCTCTATGAAAAGTACATCAAGTGTGAGTTCTGGTGGAAGGAGGTCTCATTATTGGGACATATCATCACAAGAAATGGTATATCTGTGGATCCCTCCAAAACATATGCAATTGAGGGATGGCTGAGGCCAACATCGGTAATGGATATTTTTAGCTTCTTGGGGTTAGCTGGATATTATCGACGATTTGTGAGAAACTTATCACGATTGTCCAACCCTCTTACCAAGATAACTCAAAAGGGAGTAATGTTTTCTTGGAGTGATGAATGTGAAGAAAGCTTCAAGGAGTTGAAAAGGAGGCTTATCACGGCACCCGTGCTCACTTTACCCACATGTGGGGAAATTTTGTTATATTCAGTGATGCTTCGAAGAAGGGATTACGATATGTGTTGATTCAGAATGATAAAGTTATATCCTATGCCTCAAAGAAGATGAAATTCTATGAGAGAAACTATCCAACACATGATCTGGAGTTGGTGGCGGTGATCTTTTCCCTGAAAATCTGGCGGAATTATCTCTATGGGGAGAAATGTGAGATACATACTGACCACAAGAGTCTTAAATATATATTCACACAGAAAGAGCTTAATATTCCCTAGAGAAGATGGATAGATCTCATCAAGGATTATGACTATTCAATCAATTACCACCCTAGGAAAGCGAACAAGGTGGCAGATGCCCTAAGTAGAAAGGATATAGCGATTCTATAAATGATGAGAATTGAGAAGGATTAAATCTTCTTAGACATGATGAAGATGGACATAGGAATCATAGAGAAGGGAACATCCTCAAAACATTCACAAATTATTTCTCAACCATATCTTTTGGAAAGGTTAAAGGATTCTCAAAAAGATGATGTGGGAATTAAAGAAAAATTAAAGGCTATCGGAAAAGGGAAATCCTCGGAGTTTAATGTTAATGAAGAAGGAATTGTGCGATTTGGGAAAAGACTATGTTTTCCATCAAGTCCAGAACTGAATAAAGAACTTTTTGATGATGCACATAGTTCAAATTTCTCTATTCACCCCAGGAGAAAAAATATGTATTGATATCTCCGAGGAAACTTTTGGTGGGATAATATGAAGAAGAAGATTGCTGAATATACATCAATGTACCTGGTGTGTCAGCAAGTGAAGGAAGACGGGCAGAAGTCTAATGGGATGATGCAACCATTTCCCATACCAGAATGGAAATGGGAGAACATCACCATGGACTTTTTCACTAGACTTCTGAAGACATCCAAATGCAATAATGCAATCTGTGTTGTTGTGGATCGTCTTACAAAGATTGCACACTTTATTGCTATTCGGGAGGATTTCTCTTTGGATCAACTGGCATAGATATATATCATGGAAGTGGTAAGGTTGCATAGAGTACCACTATCTATTGTGTCTATCCGAGATCCAAGATTCACCTCTAAGTTTTGGAAGAGTCTTCAACATGCTCTGAATACTGAACTGAACTTCAGTACGACCTATCATCCTCAAACTGATTCCCAATCCGAGCGAACTATCCAAACACTTGAGGATATGTTCATATCATCCTTAATAGACTTCAAATGAGGATGGGATCAACATCTTCCTCTGGTTGAGTTCTCTTATAATAACAGTTTCCACTCGAGCATCCAAATGGCACCATATGAAGCCCTATATGGGAAAAGGTGCAGAACACCGGCATGTTGGGATGAGGTCGGTGAACGTAAGCTGCTTGGACCAGAAATGGTCTAGGAAATAGTGGAGAAGGTAAAAACCATTCAGCTACATATCAAGGTAGCCCAGAGTTGACATAAGAGTTATGCAGATAATCGTCGATGAGACCTTGAGTTTAAAGTTGGAGAAATGTTTTTTCTATGCATATCTCCATGGAAGAAGGTCATGAGGTTTAGAAAGAAAGGGAATTTAAGTCTAAGGTACATTGGCCCCTTCGAGATTCTTGATCATGTCGGGGTTTTGTCCTATCGATTACCACTTCCACCTACTATGGCCAAAGTAAATGATGAATTTCATGTATCCCTCTTAACGAAGTACATACCGGACCCTTAACATGTACACTCTTATGAGGTGGTACAATTAGAATATGATCATTCTTATGAGGAGCAACTAGTGAAGATCTTTGATCATAGAGAAAAAGTGATATGAAATAATACAATTTCCCTCGTCAAGGTGTTGTGGAGAAACCACATGTTTGAAGTAGTGACATGGGAATTAGAGGAAGTGATGAAGCTGAGTTACCCACATCTGTTTTAGTGTGGGAAAAGGAAAATTTCGGGGGTGAAATTTCTTAAGGGGGAATATTGTAACAACCCAATGTTTCATTAATGGAAAATCCCTCTTGATATTATTAAATGTCTCTTTATATAAAATGTTTTTATAAAATGTCATGTACATTGGTTTTATGATAAGAATCTTGACCATTACTTTTATAGCCATTGAACAGTGATCACATGATTAGTATAAATATAGGGCTTTAACACATCAAATTTTACTTAGACATAGGAAGCGATGGCCTCATCTAGTAGAATTTCCCCATACGATGCCCATTTAGCGGAGCTTAGAAAAGTTGTGGCATCCTTGGGCTTCTCTCTTGACCAAGCCCAAGCTGAGCTTCATCATGTCAAGCTCAAATGGGACCATCAATGGGAAAAGATGAATTTGATAGAAATGACCACTCGAGCGATGTTATCCGAGCCACCCCAAGAGATTGTCAACATCACACACCTTACCCTTAGGTCTTATGTGGCTATTTTAAGGGGTTATATAACTAAAAATAGTAATATGTTCATGTAAATTATTTATTTATATAATAATAAATATAATTTCTTTTCATTATTGATACATTTTAAATAGTTTTTAAAGTACAAATGGTGTTTTTAGTTATTATTTAATTAAGAAATCTATTTTATTAAATTAAGGAATTTTTTAATTAAATAATTTTTTAATAAAATATTATTATAATTATTATTAGATTAATTTTATTATATATAAATGATAATAAAACTGTATGAATGAAATTATAATTTTTATTAAGGTTTGAAAGCCATTTTTGTCAAAACTAGTGATTTTTCGATAAATGTCAGTTTTTATTTTAAAAGTGAAAATTAACATATTTAGAAAATTATTTAGATAAAATAAATATTATTTTTGGAATCAAGACATCGAAATTATCCCATAGTGAATTTTTCAAAATTTTCTGAGACAGTCAAATTTTTGAGTAAAAATTAAATACTGTTTAAATATATAATGTGTTTCATGACATCATAATGACCCAATAGTGATGTAATAAAATTCTATAATATTTATGTTCAGCCAATATATATTTTACCATTAAAATAATGTGATTTTTTGTTTGTTTGGTTTACTTTTCAAAGCATTAAAGGACCCCTCATGACTTATTAAAAACCTTGTCTTTTTAAATTAATTTCCATGGGAGTGTGATTAACCTCCACATAAGAAACCCTAATATTTTAAGAAGTTCGAAATTTGGACTTATAAAATAATTTTTTCCTCTTCCCTTTTCCAAAAACCATGGGCAAAAACCATGGTATGGTTTTTGTTTTGGATTAATTTAATATAAGGGGTCCCAAACCTAAAAAATAAAGAATTCCCTCACCTTTCCTATATAAACCCACCCATGCTCCCACTTCCTATTCACTCAAAGACTTTTTAGTTCGTCAATACTCTACCCTATAATCTTTATAATCCACCCATGGTTCCCCAAGCTCCCATGAAGCCTCTCACTAGCCATTGGAATCACACTTCCAAGTAAAGGTTTTTTCGTCCTTTATAATTTTTGTCTAATTTTATTTAAGTTGTTTTTCCATTTTAATTTCAATTATAAATGTTGGGGTATGGTTTCACACCTCCCTCATACTGACCTCTTTAAGTTTGAATGATTAGATACCCCTTTCTCTCTCATTAAATGCCTTCCATGTACACCCATTACTATGCCGAAATTCCGAAAGGAACTTCTCCCTCCTCATTTACATTCAAGAAATAATTTTGTATCATGAACCTAAATTCCAATACAATTTTTGGTAAATGCATCTATATGACCTTATTACTGTCAATTACATGTAAATATTATGAGGAACCCCATTTCTCTCCCATGAACATTTTTTATGAATTCTTATGTCACGCCGTTACGCTGCCGAAATTGCCGCGATTTTCTAAGACAGTGCCATTTTGTAGAGAATACCATGCCCATTTATCCATCAAGGGTATTCACCTTTATGCACATTTACTTAATGATTATAAAGTTTCATTTATGAATTCCACATTCCTTTATCTTGGAATAAATTATTATGTTTTATGAATCAATGTTTTAGGAACCTTGTGGCACACTTATGCATGAAATGAAATGTTTAAGAAAGGTGCACCCTTATAGCGCCTCAATGCATTGGGTAAGGTATAAAATCATGATACATCATGTGTAATGAGTGTTGAATCATGCTTATTCATGTGAAACGAGGGTTTACTCATGATTTATGGGAAATGGAGATCTACTCATGCCCCATGTGCAATGAGCCTTGGCTCATGATAATTCCATGTTAAGTGTTGTTGCCACATTTCAATGTTATGATTATCATGCTTTATCATGCCTTTATGTTCATGTTTTTCTTATTATATAATGATATTACTATTGCCTAACATGTATTTTACTCCTCATATTATTCCATGTATATTCACTTACTGGGCTTTATAGATCACCCTTTTCTTATGCATGTCCTCAGGTTATCCTATGCAATGCTATGCACGAGGGAATGTAGTGGTCATGTAAAGGCTATTTTCAATAAAGATGTTGTATTTCATGTTTTAAGTTTTTATGTAATGATCCTACTCCCAAAGACACTAAACCTCTCAATCTTCTTTGTTATATCAAGTGATGTTTTATGTAATAAATCATGTTTAAGTTGTAATAAAAAGAAGGGTTGTTATACTATATATATATATATATATATTTGTATTTAATGAAATAAAATGGTATTTGTGTTATTTTTAAAATTAGTTAATCAAAAATTAATAGTCACTCTATTTATATAATAATCATTGAAATATGGAATCATTTCTAATGCGTACGTAGAACCTTCCATCTCCATGATTGTAACATAGTTCATTTTTAATAAAAATAACTCGTGAATGGTTTTAAAAGAATAATTAATATATAAAAATTATTATTATCTCATATTTATGATTATTTAAATGATTGTATAATTTCCCCATCTGACCATGGTTTACACACCGATGTTGTCTTTAAATTATTAACGAAATTTCCTCAAAATACCAAATGTGGAGTAAATAGATTAACTACATAAATATGTGCTTAAAATATATGAAGTAAATGGTTTATGGATAATGTATTAATCATTGAAAAATTTTATAAGAAATAAAATAATTAATATTTTTTACTGTATAGGAGTTAAAGGACATATATGAAAGTATGCACTAGAGCTAAGGGATTAAATCTCAATTTCTATACATTGAGTAATATTATTTTACTATGAAACTAATTTTTTAAAATTTAGTATATATCTCCAATTTTACATATGTTTATTGAATCCATCACACCCCATACTATAATATGTTTTAACTAGAATTATTTTATCTAATGGGAATTGACATGAATGTTACAAAGATGTAAAATAATTCTTGAACTTAATTTCCTTTAGGTGTGTAATAACTCTTCTTCCATGTCTTTATATAAAATGATTATGTGTAAATTGACATATAAATTTATTTATTCCATATTTAAACTTGTATATTATTGTACATAAATTTGATATACATAATCTCTTCAATGATTAGTTCTCAATTAAATGATATGAGATTTTTGATGGTTATTCATCTCAAATTTGGATACCTTAGGACATGCATTTATGATATTCACCTAACTTCTTTTATGAGGTGTGTATACATCCTATTTGATACAATATATCATGAACCTCCTTATTCTCATGATATTGTAAGGTTCATTAAATTTTATTCTTTCTAAAGGATTATAATTTAAGAGTTATGAATGTTGTAACAACGTTTTGTTACAATATATTTTTTCTAGATTTTTTAGGCTGATTTTTCCTTAGGGGGAATCATATACTAGTATTTTAATGAACTAAAACAATTTAATTATTCTATATTTAGGATTTTTATGTGATTAATTTCATGTTTACCATTATTTAATTAGTAATCATCTAGAATGTTTTTTATATGTGGTATTAACATTGTATATTCTTTTAGATATTGAATATTTTTCTTCCTTATACATGTTTCCAAAAATGTAATTTTCTAAAAAAAAAATAAAACTATTTGACATATTCTTGTAATTTCTTTTAAACATTTTTAAAATGTAAATTTCTTCTCATTTTTCAACTTGGTCACATTAGACTCTCATTACAAAATGATTGAAAATAATATTTACTTTTAACCATTATAATATGAATAGATTTTACAACCACCATGACCATTATTTCATATGATTCAAACTTTATAGTTTCAAAAATATTCTTTTTAATGAAAATAATTTTTGATATATTTTGTAACATTTTTGGGGTATAAATAAAATTCAAACATAAATGGACATTTTTCGTCAGAATGATCTTAATGATCCTATAATTGTATTTAAATTATTTAACATAAATAACCACTGATGAAATATATGATCTAGTATGTATTTTTTCGGATGAAAAACTCATTATTTCTCTATATTTATTTTGATTATCTCAAATATATTTTCCTAGAACCCTTCTCTTTTCCATTGATTAATCTAGTATGAATGGAATATTGGATGTTTCTATTATTTTTGTGACAAAATTCAATATTTATGTACATTATTATTTTTTGATTATTGGTATATATTTATGATAATGGTTTGTTCCATTATAAACTAATGATAATCTATGTTATCATCCATGGACGACTTCATACATTATAACCACTAATGGGTGGGTCCTTGAAAGCCCCCCAATGCATTCAGAAAATATAGACACCATATGGTTATTAGATTTGAAAGTATTATTATAAGAGTGAATGGGAAATTATTCCTCCTATTACATAACTTATTTATTAATTCTTATAATTGGTTCATATTGAAATATTGTTATTTTAAAAGGTAATAAAATTAGTTTATGTTTATGGAAAATTGTTTTATACTTCTTATGAGTGAAAATATTTGGATTTCTAATGATTAATTTGAAAAAAATTATCATCACATGGATCATGATTATTGGTTATTAATAATTTTACCTTTATTAAAACATAATTCCATGTTTCTTGACCAGTAATCCCAATATTAATGAGTATGAATTCTCTTTAGTTATTCCCAGGCACATTGATTATGTCATTATCCACATATTTAATTTTTATTCTCATATATGTCTTTCAACAATAAATACATATGACTACCCTTACTGAGCATTTGAGATCACCCTCCTTAATCTTCCTTTTTCTCACGTTATAATTAATGATGATAAAATATTTTATTTTAAAAAGGTATAAAATGTGAATAATTTAATGTGAGATATTGAAGGATAACATGGAAGATCAAAATCCAACTATAGTATGAATAATGATCTATTGAATTCGAGACAATTTTTTAGGGCAAAGGATGTAGTATTTGTCACAAAATGTAACATGAAAATGTTATTGGGTTAGTAAGGGATCCAATATATCATTTTGATGACTAGATATTCTTGGTGTAAAAAATTGGGGCACATTTCACAGTATTAAATATAAAATACATTGTTTATGCTTTTATCACTAGATCTGGGAGTGTGAGTATGGGGAATCTACAAGACAACCTATATTGGTTGATTGATCTAATTGTATTTTCTATGTTTCTACTTTGGTTGTTTATGTGTAAAACTTGTACTGTTACATAATCAAGGCCTTATTAATTTTCACAAGGTATACTATTTTAAATCAACTCAGTATTCCCCAAATATAGTGTTGTATATAGCTTCCTTGAGGCGATACCATTGATTGAGGGTAGCCTATCCATTTTTAGTATATGTTTTGACCACATTAAAGGTGGTTATATACATAAGATAGGGTTATAAATAATTAGAAAACTTTTTTATATTTTCAATATATTTGATTTTAACAATTTATTGATAATCGAGTAAATGATGTTTTTTTTATTTTACTCCATGATATGATATATTATGTTAATCATTTCATCTATTGTAGTTTCTATCATATGAATGTGAAGGTAAAATGTTTTAGGAAGGGAATGTAAAATATTCCTTAATGTATATTACTTATATTCCTTATTATTATTATTTTGTTATATGTGGATATTTTTTATTGATGGAAATTTCTTATCTAAGAACTATAGACATTAATAGTAGATATCATGGTTTGATATAAATAAAGTAGTAGTAAATATGAATCAAACACAAAACAAATATGTCTATATTGATTAATATTAGAATATAATCCTCCTAAATTAATATGGACACAAAAACACAAACACACACACACTTATAAATATAAATTTATATATATATTTACATTCATTATATTGAGGTGAGTGTGAAGCTAAGTGTGGATATATATATATAGGTATGTGTGTGAATATGCATGTTTTTGTGTTTTTTGTGGTTATTTCAAATCTTATATAGGATATCCTATTTCAAATAAAATTAGATTTTTATTATAACTAAAAGTTGGAATTGTTATTTATATGTTATCACTTTTATATAAGAACCCACTAGTAAACAAATTACACCATCAAGGATTTCTAGCATGGATCAATAAAGATTTCTTATTACCATGATAAATTTGAATGAATTTAGTACACCAACACCAAATGTATATATTATTTAGGTATTTGATAAGTAAAATTTGAATAGATTATAAATTTTTCATATTTTTTTGTCAATTTTATGTTGTTACTATATTTTTTTTGTCATTGAAGCACTCGTATATTAAAATAATTAGGTTAGAAATATTTTTAGTGTTGGTATGATGAGTTATATATGAACACCATATATATGTATTTTTGGGAACATTAAAACTCTAAAAATTCCATGTAGGTTAAGGAATGAGTTATATTGTAAATAAACAAGATGGACTAGCTTGAAAAGGATTTAGAGATAATGATGAGGTGTTATTTAATTCATAGTTTTATTGTACCTATATTATTTTTTTCATATAATTATGACATATATGATTGAACTTTATAGGTAATCACTTTTTATAATCTGTTGGAACATAAAAATGTGATCTATTCATATATATCAATATTATTTATATATCTATTGATTGGTTTTCATTTCCTTGGTATTGTATTCTAGGATATTGGGGGGATATTTTACCAAAAATATACTATTATTACCTTGGTTAATGTTTGAAGCATTTGTAATATTTGGAGGAGTTCTCATAAATTTTGACACATATGATTGGAACATATGTTCAATTTCAAATTAGGGATATTAAAAATGGATCTAGATAACTCTCTTATTTATTTTTGTTAATTTTATTATTTTAGAGGAGGTAGAATGTGGTAATATCGACAGGTACTTTTACTAAACAATAACTATGTTTTTCGAGAGAACTATTATTGTGAATATGTAATATTTTATGATTTTAAAATGGGTCGGGTTATGAATTAGGTTTTATTATTGTTATTTCACTTTTCTTAATGTTGAAAGAATATATGTTTTAATGATTCATAGTATTCATATTGGTACACACGTCATGTTTATGCTTATGTTTTTTTGATAAATTTAATCATTGAAAAAACAAATAAAATATTTTTTTGAAATCCATTAATAATAGGGTTTTAATTAATTAAAAAATCAATATTAAAATAATCAGTGTTATCATGGATAATATATTTATTGTTAATAAAATAAATAAAACCTAATTTCAATTGAAATTTTTATAAATGGGATGTAATATTATTTTAAGTGAATGAAAAATGGAATTAGTTAATTATTACAACTGCAATGAAACAATTAATGTTTTATTAAATAATTTATTGATTATATTTTTTATTAAACCCAATTATTAAAAGAATGATTATATTTTTCAGTTGATTGTGGTTTTAATTAAGATATATGTATACTGGAATTATCCTCATTCATAAAATGAATCTAATTTTCCTAGAACTGTATCTGGGTGGTTTAATTCATTTTTAAGACTGTATTGGAAAGGTATTATAAAATCTATATTGGTTTAGATTCTTATTAAATAGTTTAGTGTTATTGTTATGCAGTGTTCAAGTTCAACATAGCCTTATAAGGTAACATCATGCATTTATGTTTCCCTAGGTATATGGTTCAAAATAAATGAGGGTTTTTGTTTATATGGTTATTCTATTAACAGTTTACAAGTGAGGTATCAAACCTCATGATAATATATATAATCAAGGACTGATGGGATCATACTCATTATGATATGATATGAGTAGGTAATAAAATTTTAAAGGTTTTTACACTTATTTGATGGAATTTTTTATGAATCCTAAGGATGTGATTTAAAGATAAATAGTTCTATAGAGTGATTTAGACAAGATTTTTCCTGAATAATTGATAACTGAACATTAATTTTTGTAATGACACAAACCCAAGTATCCCATCATCAGGGGCCACTTTATTACATTGGATCTATATATATGGAATAACATTCTAAAAGAATTAATAGAATAATATTCATTGAAAACTAGATATATAAATGATTCTCACAATACAATTTAAAACATTAAATACTGTGTAGATTTTCCTTGAGAACATCATAATTTACATGGGCATATCCTTACATATCAATGATAATACACATAATGGAATCCTAGGGAGAGGATGAATAAGAAAGTGGTTATCTTTAATTTAATATAACGTATATGTATAACTTAATCTATCATGACTAAATAGTGTATATTAAATATGAAAATTTATATAACTAAAGCATATTCCATTTTTTCAGCAACATCAACATTGTGAAAAATATTCAAGGAATAAGATATGATCATTTAATACAATATTAATAATCACATGGGATTGAATTTTATACATGGATATTCATAATAATCATGAATTTATATCTAGTCTCATAATGATGGAATTAATAATGATAGAAATAGTTAACATATCATCATGGTCTCAGTTACATACATATTATAAAGACGGGTAGAAAGGTGCTGAATACCCAAGAAGGATTGTCTAATGTGACATATCGATAGATTGAGGGGCTATAATAAGCCCCTCCCATCACATACTAATCCCAATGCATTCCTCAATTTAAATGAGTGAAAAATAATCCTATAAACATCCATAATAAAAAAACTAGTATTTGAAATGATAATAATTTTTCCAATCAATAAACATAATATAAAACAATATTATATAATATAGAGAATGGTATCAAAATAGTATATCCTGAGTCAAACTGATCGTAAAACATCTGAAATAATAATAATTATGGTTTCATTAAAAATTATATCTAATGAAGTATATGATAAACTAGGATTTCTTCCATTGATAAATAAAAAATTATATGTATGTCTGATTTAAAAATTCTTGAGGAAAATATTCCTTGAATTTGAAATTTACTTTTTATAAAATAAAAAGTTCTAGAATTTTAGAATTTGTTTAAAAACCTTGTAAAAATAAAAAGTATGAATTAAAATAATGACGATGTGTAATTTAATACATTTCATAGATGTTAAAATACATTCATTTCATACATTGGAAGAATTTTTAACAAGTACCTAGTTTGAAAAAAGATTAGAATATTCCTAATAATTTTTTTTAATAAATTCATCATGGATAAAAATATATTTAATAAGTCATTTTAATGACGTCAAAAACATTTTCTAAAATATCATTATAAACCATGGATATAGAAGAAAAATTTATTTTCAACCAAAGATAAAAATAATGTGATATTTTTCTCATATAAGTTTCTCATTAGTTTTAGTCAATGAATATAGGAAAACGGTAAAATGAATTGGAAATTAATTGAATAATTTATGGGTGAAAAAGAACTTGAATTTCTTGGGAGATCTATCATAATATTTGATAACCATAAACATAATCATAAATAATCCTTAAATACAATGTTATTGTAAAATAAACCCTTATCAATTGTGTAGATTTTCAATTACGGCACCCAAATAATAGAATTAAATATTAAATACCATGAATCAAAGTTGTTCATGATTTAAAAAATAAAATAGTAAGTAATTAACCACACAAAAGAAATAAGTGGTGAATATAGAATATATATTTCATAGATGTAAAAGTGAAAGGAGAAATGATATCCTCAGTTAAGATTTCCTTCATACATGTTCAACACTCATATATAAAATATATATATATTTCATAATTCATTTAAAATATATAATTATATATATAATAAAGGATATGTAGAACACATAAATACACTTCACAGTGAATCTCAACACTTACCTAGATGAAAATGGATTAGCATATTGTTCTAACACACTAATTGGGGTATGAGACTTTATCTCCCTTCAAGGGACACTATCTTCACCCATTATCCATCGTCTCTCACAATGATTTTCTTCCCACCTTTACTCGGATCTCACATTTCACTAAAGTTCCCAATATTTTTTTATAGTATCCTACATATTTAAATCTCTTTATCAGAGTACAAGAAGAATTATTATTTTATTAAATTTATATTGATTGTGTGTTTCAAGAATCATCTATTATCTATTGATTCATTCATAATATTTATTTTCAGATCATTGTCGTAACATGATTGATCTATAGTTGGAATTCATGGAAGCTAAAACAACATGATAAACATCTCATCAAAGGAATTAATAATTTAGTAATAGTATAGTTATCTTATAATCTGAAATATATACATATTTTTCTTATTCACGTGACATTACAATTTATGTGTGAAGAATGATTCATTGAACTTGCTATCTGGGTAAGATTTCAAGAACATCCACACCCTATCCAAAACCCCTCAATTGTGTATATATTGGGAATCCTTGTTGGTATATATCATTTCTATAAAAAAATTTCCCATTATATTATTAATCCCACTTCTCCAAAAATAATTGTTCAAATAGGTATGTCTAGAATTGCAATAGATTTGTTTGATTTTTTTATATGTGTTTTTTTAAAGAAAATCTGTTTTACTTATATCATGAGTGGATTTCTATTCTCCATGCATGAAAATAAGGAATGAAACGATTGTGTGTACGGTCCAGGGTATGAATGGATTTATAAAACATTATTTGGGACTAGTAATAGGGGTTTCTATTTTGTATTTTTATTTAAAGTATTTTGTTATATTGGGTGATTCATGTGGAAAATGTAGGAATTAAGAGGTTTTGTGAGTTAGATAACTTAGGGATGGAGAGTCAACATGGAATGGCCCTATATTGTGGATATCATATGATTACATTGTTTCAAAAATATTAGAAAGGTATTCTGGTCATCTATTAGGAGGCACAATGATGGCCTCTGGATCTGATGTTTTTGATGTCTTTGAAAAAATGAACCACAACATAATGGTTGAATCTGCAACAGGGCAAGTAGATTATCAATAGAATAATTCTCTAAGATTATTCAATTATGATGAATTTAAAGCTCATGGTGGATCTAAATATATTATGGTGTCTCATGAATAATTTAAGGGACAGAAAACCATAAATGGTTCTTGTAAATGAACCAGAGAGTGGGTAAATCTTACAAGAAATGTGAGGTTAAGAGGGACAAACCCCAAAATTTTGGTTATAAATTAGTTTGGGATCCTAGATCTTGAAAGATCACTACATTATATATGGGTTTCAATATAAGAAAACATTTACACCACTATTACAAGGAAGATACTATCAGATTATCACTATTTCTAGGGGACTAGAGCGGAGGATGAGTTTTCTAGCCACGTCATAGTGGAAGGTTTTGTTGAAGGGTAAATATGTGGTATTCACAGTCCTATGAGAAAAAACAAGAGGAATGAAAAAATTGATTCAAAGATATATATTGTCCCAAAGTGAATGAAAACTAATGTTTATATTTAAAAATTCATTTAGTAATTCTGTTGGAAATTATTTATTCCCTAATGAATAATATTGTGGGTAGTGATCCCATGGCCCATGTTCAGGTACTCAATGAGATTTAAATTACTCATAATGATAAATCGATGATGGATTGTGGTGAAGACAAGGAACCATATCTTGGTGATGATAAGATGGATGATCTAATATAGGAGAAGGTGGGACAAATGACTACAGTTCGAGCAGTAGGTGATGTGGTCTTAGAAGAAATGGAAGCATGGGGTCTAATAAATCATTACAATGAAGAGATGTCAGATAAGAAATTTGATTTCTAAAACACACATTAATTATATATTGTTGAGGGAATGAGTATAGTTAACCTCATTAGGAAACATTATTTTTTATCAATAAGAAAAATCACAGTTTTTTCATTTGGATTCAATGAGAGGAATAATGGTTTAGAATAATTTGTCTAAGTATGGGACAAGATGAACTATAAATATAAAGATATCCACATGGATGTCTCATAGAAATAGGATCCTACATATCAATGTTGTTATTATAGAGGCATGGAATATAATAAACAAAAAAATTACTTAAATAATTTAATTATTTACTTTGGTGTCGATGTATAACATATCTTTAACTGGAATTGTAACATCCAATGTATTTGTAGAATAATAAATTTTTATATATATTAATATTTATTAATAAGATATTGATTTTAAATTAATAAGGACGCTTTTTATGATAGCATTCCCTACACAAAATATTGGTATCTCCAATATCTTACGTTGAAAACAACATTGACTTATACTGAAAAACAATAATATAATATTATTATTATTTTAAATAGTAGTTAATTCCATGTCATTTTTGTAACACCCCAAGATTTCATAGTGTGTTATTTCTTCAAAATAATTCAATAACTTGCACTACACGCAACACTGAGTTCAATTGCACCATGACTTACAAAAAAAAGCCATTAAAAGAGGTCATGAATAGTATTAACTAAATTTTAAACTTTATATAATCCTTATAATTTTAGAATCCATATTATGAGTTTCTTAGTCATAATGCAAGAACAGATTCATTTTCAGTATTGCACTTTTATCAACTTTTGATAGTGAAACCTTTTTAAATACAATATTTTAAACTTTTTGACTAAATGGAGACATCAAAAAATTTAAAATGAAACATCCCAAGCTTCCATGGTACGCTTTCCTTTGAATAAAATAGTAGCGTGTGTTGTACGCAACTTCGAGTTCTAACACACCGTAACCAATCAAACTAGCTGTTATTAATAGTAATACCTACTTTTTAAAGTTATATATATTTTATATTTTAAAATGGACTTCATTTTGGGATTCTGAATATCAAATTTAGCCTAAGGTGAAATTTTGGTACTTTTCGGATAACTTTCATATTTTGATGAATAGTGAAAATTACTAAATTTTAATTAAAAACAACTTTTTTAATCAAAATATTTAATAGTGATAAATTATGAATTTGAGTGGTGTTAAAGTATATTTAGAATATATTTTTACTATTTAATATAATTTTTTTCATTGGACATAATTTTACAATTAAACCGAACATAAACAAGTGTCAATCTTTTGATAGTTATTATCTCTTAAAAACACGCTTTTTGTTTTGACAGCGGGAATTAATTTTAAATTAATTTCTGCCACTTATGTGTTTTGAATTTAGGAAAATGGATAACATATTTGGAATCAGGATGTTCAAATTGTGTAAATAGGTAACTTTTATTTTTAGACATTTTGAATAATTACTGCGGTAAATATTTTATTTACCATGGTTAAGGGTAAATCCGGTAAATAAGGGTTAGAAAATAATATTATAATAATACTAAATTACCCTAAAACGTGTCTTAACCCTATTGGTTGATACATGGTCTACCATGGGCATCTTTTTGTCAATTTTGTGACCCCATGGATCCACTTGTAAGTGATAATGACACTTTATTTTAATTAAGTTAAAATGAATACAAAAATGACACAAGCATATATCTTTTAGAAAAACAATTGTTACATAGGGTTATATATGTTGGATTTTAGATTATAAATATTCATTAGAAAGATAAAAAGATTTCCTACATAATGATAGTTTATTTATAATTTTAGACATTAAATAATTTATTTTATTTATGACACAATGATGATGCAGTAATTACTATAATAGTGAAAAATTAAAATAATTGATATTATAAATACCCAAATAAATATAATATGAAACTTTTAATGAATTAAACTAATTTTATAGGATAATATGATATATTAGGATTTATTTAATGGACTTTGTTCGAAGTAATCAATCTGTTATGAGTTTCACAAAAATCAACTATTGAATAGTGTCAAAATTGACATAAAAGAGTTCTTAAAACAAATATTATATTATTAATTGATATTAAATTCCTAAAAATCTAAGGATCGGCCAAGAGACTTATTTCATGATAGGTTCATAATTAATGGACCACTTGTGGGTCTCTTGGATATATATAGTAAGTTTATTAACCATATTATATAAAAATACAAAGAGACATTGTAAAAGTGAAACTAATTAACTTAGAGTTAATACTTAATGATAAGGTTAATATAAGTACCCAAACCTGTCTAAATTCTATTGTTTGAGTGGTTTTCGACATATCACCACCTTAAAATTTAAATAATAAACTTTGGAGCCATTAGAAACCGAATATGAATTTATTATAAATTAATATTTCTAGCTTTTCCAAAGGTGCCCCTCACCCCTCTTATAAAAGGGCACTCCTCCTTCTCATTTCTTCACACCTTAAAAGCCTTTTGGTTCGGCCAAACTCTGCCCAAATACTCTCCCAACATCCCTCACTACAACCTAGAGGCCTTATTTTGATCAGAAAGCCAATTTAAGGAGCCCTTTTGATCAAATCAAAAGGAAGAACCCGAAGAAGAGGTAATGATTTCACCACCCTTTTCTAAGTTCCTTTCTTCTTCCACTTCCTCTTTATTTGTTCTTACCATTATAAAATAATAACTCCAGTATCTTACATATACTGTGATGTTATTATAAATATGGTACAACCATATTCATTATTCTATCCACCCTTTGAATAACATGTCACCATACGTTCGTACGTACGGCTTACCGTCTCCACGTCGTGGTGTAATTGTTATTCAATATAATATTATTTGGATGGGTATAATAATGATGTGTAACTCATGTAAATAATAAATATAACATGTTAATGATTCTGTATATATGATATACCATCCATTTATATATTATTTTAATATCAAAAGAATGATATTGTCGCTCGTGCGTACGTACGGACTACCGTCTCCACGAACGCGATGAGATTCATTCTCCATCGTATCCATTCAAGTATAATTATCATTTGATGATTTAAAAAATGATGTTTAAGGACTTGATATCATTCTGGATATGAATAATATACAACCTATCCTTTACATACATGTCTTACGTAACAAAACATACAAAAGAAAACAAGTAAGTTAACACACGAAACAACGATAATACTAAGATATTATTATCAAATCAATATTAAAAGATCATATATGATATCATATTAATGTATATGATTATTGTATAATTTAATAACAATTATTTCACCATTATACAGGAGGTTAACCTACCCCAACCAAGGAAAAGTACAAGGTAAGGGTTATTTCACAATCTCTTCATTATCCGAGGTCGTTTATACGTAATAATCTACTGGGATCTCTTTATCATCAACATCCATGTTTCTTAAAAATGTATTTTAAAACATTTTTACTATTTACTAGAATATGAGTTAAAGTCATTTATACCCTTTTTGACTTTTGTAAGTGGTTTATAAAGTAATCTTTCCATCGTTTTCAAAACAAGGTCCTTTTTAACCTTTTCGACAGAATTAAGGTAAGAATGATTTTTTTAACTTATACGGCGGCTGTGGCTATTTTCCGCCGTTATAAAATCGTCAAAGCTTCCTTTAAAATCTTATAAGAATATTTTCAAATTAAATGTTTTATTTTATAATTATGTGACTTTTAAATGATTTAAAAAAAAGATATATTTCTATCAAGTATATGAAAATCCAGTGCAAATGTATACGTATTTAACGCAAGCTCCAAAATGTTTTTAGAAAACCCGACTCTCGAGTGTGCTAGATAGGAAGGGATTGGAAGTGGACCCATCATGGCCTGTAATTAGTCGAGCAGTCTCAGAACTAGGTATTTTGTTTTCATAAGCTTGCATAATTTTTTCATAAAAACACTGGAGTATATTTGAGTAATTTTAAACGTAAGTATCTTCTAAAAAAATTGCATCGGTAGGTCTCATGAGACAAACTAGTGTCTTGGCACAAGGCCTTGAAAAAATCTTATTTTTAGTCTTGGCACGAGGCCTTGGCTATGTGGTTATGATAGTCTGGCATTATGCATTCCAACATTATGAAAGTGGTTATTGATTTTTGCATGTGATTATTCGATTAGTAGAATATCCATGTGAATAAGTAAATGGAATTATTTCATTTTATTTATCCCATACCATGTTGAAAGTTCATGTTTGAAAGGCTTTTGTTTTAGTTATACATTACCTTAAAAGTTTATTCTTATTTATGAAAGTTTCCGCTATTTTGTTATCCTTACTGGGCATTTGAGCTCACCCCTTTTATATGTTTTATTTTTTCCAGGAAGTGAAGAAGTAAATTATGAATGACCTGCAGGGATATTATGTGGGGATATGAGTGTGGATTATGGAGACATTATGTTGTTTTAGTAGTTTTTCATTTTATGATGTAATGTAAAACCTATGAATATATCTAGTGTTTCCAAGGCTACTAAACCAATCGGTCTTTCGAGATTTTATCTTTCTTGTGATCATGCCAATGTTATGTAATAATGCACCGACTCTGGGTAACTAGGGTCGGGGCGTTACAGTTGGTATCAGAGGAAGTTTAGTACAAACCTTGGAAGCTAGATTTAGATAAACTCTGATTAGAGCACGTAGACCTAAGATGATCTTTGAGGATTAGTATAGAAGAACTTCCTAGAATTTTGGTATTGTAGGGATTTTGCGAGTTTTCCGAGCAATACATCCCTGTCTGGATACGAGCAGGTAGAGGCGGCTCTGGAACAGATGTACCTAGGGGTAAAACCCGAAAACACCGCTTTGAGCTAGACTCGAACGGGAACTGGTGCACGATAACGGGCCTTACTTCACTCTTGGTTACGACACTCCCGGGGGATATGCTTAGGATAAATCTCATTTTCTTTACAAATCATTTTGAAGGGATTATGAGTATATACATCCTCAAAGAAAACATTCTTATGATTATGGATTATATCCATAAATAGTTCAATTTATGTTAAGTGTTTTATAAGTATGGGATTATGTATTTTGATTCATAAACTGATCTAGTTTATGCAATTGTTTAGAAATGGTGCCCAGTATAAGGAATGAGAACTCCAGAAATGCACATGATCCAAAGAGAAGGAAGGATCATATCTTTCATGGTCTTATGCTAGAATTTATAAGAGAAATAGTCTCCCATGTATTATCATCATATGAATAAATAATATCATGTGTTGATAAGATAAGTAAAGAGTTTACTGAGTCCTATGGCTTTGAAGGGAAGCAAGAGAAGAAAAGGATGGAAGAGAGAAAGATGGATAAATGTAAGAGGGAAAAGAAGAATTTTCCCATATGTGGTAACTGTGGAAAGAAACACCCTGGAACTTGCCTGAAAGGAATGGGAGTTTGTTATATGTGTGGAGGAAAAGGGCACAAAGTACGTGACTGCAGGGGTAAGAAAATGGTTTTAAATGTACAATGCTTCATTTGCAAGGAGTTTGGACACTACGCGAACCTATGTCCCAGTCATCAGACTATGCCGCAAATGATGCTATTGGATAATAATCAAGTTATGATACTACCACAGATGAAGAGGAATGATTAGAGTTCTTATGTTGATTATGTCAATTGAGTGTTGTATCCACAATGTACTTGTTATAATAATTATGGAGTATATAAGTATTGTACTGCAGTACTATTTCATTAAGGACTTGAGATTGTGTGGAACAAAGAAAAGTGACTCAATAGAAGGTTAAATTTTTGGAAAATATATGGTTGAGAGAATGATAAATCATAATATAGTTCTGATACTGAGGTAGTGATTTTGGAATAATATGTGATTATTTTGGATAAATTATATTGGATATTCTTGACTACCTGGGAACTGATTAATGATTTGTATATTCCATCATTGTTGGGGTTTAAAACATTTTTTGGATTAATGAAGTATATCATGCATTCTATATGGAATAAGGGAACATGAATGTAATCAATAAGGAATATGTTAGTACATGATAAAGGTATTCATATGCTATTACAGGGTAAAAAGGATCTATATTATGTTTACCTTCCTTATAAATGTTGGACTGTGAGTTTGGACAGAAGTATTTTGGATAGTTCTAGTTTGTATTATTTTGGATTTCCATAAAAGGACAACCCGGAGGTCGGGCGGCAACCCGTCGCGTCCGGCAAGGCTGTGAGACTTGAACCCGCAACCGATGGGCGACAAGGGTGTATCACCTACCACTGGCCCAAGAGATGTCCTGGATTAAATAATGTAGTTTTTTTAAAAGATCTGGTAGATGAATTATAAATTCGTTTATTTTGGAACCCTGTACGAATAGTATAAATATAATTTTTTTTACGAGTGAAAGATGAGTTTATGGTAGAAATTTATTAATGGAAAAAACTCTAATTATAAAGTAAGTATATCTCCTTATGATCTTAGCCAATCTCATAAATAAATTCCTCAATATTAAGAAAAGAAACTTAGAACAAAAATGTTGTCCTAGATGGTACCTTAAATCATCACTAATTTATGGCTTTGGGATTGTTGGCCTTTTCATAGCCATGTTCTCTACCACTCTCCATCAGATAATTGATGGTTAGATTTCTCTTCCATATACATATTTTCCTACATGGAACCCTAGTATGTGTTATTTTCAGTAATCTTCATACTTTCCACTCTTTATTTTAAATAGAGGCCTCATTAATTCATTTTTCGATGTGGGATTTCAACTAAGATATTTTGAAACGTCAAAAATGTGTTATCCTAATACCCTATGTTTTGTTGAACCGATGGTATTTCAGACAATCATAGATTGATGAATTTAAGGACCTCAATTATACACTTGTTTTTGATTGATGGCCTCAATCACTACCTATAAATATTTATGTTTTTCCTCCGATTATATGTCTCTAATTTCCACCAATGTTCTCCTAATCGAGATCATAATTTGGTGGTGACCCTTTGATTTCTCTTTTCCTCATATTAAGACTAAATTTTAGTAACCCAATTTCCGATGTGGGTTTTCCCACAAAAATATTTTCTACTTTCAACCTTTTATTTTTGAAGAACAATTTCAAATTGCGAGGACGCAATTTATTGAAGGAGGGGAGAATGTAACACCCCAAGATTTCATAGTGTGTTATTTCTTCAAAATAATTCAATAACATGCACTACACGCAACACTGAGTACAATTGCACCATGACTTACAAAAAAAAGCCATTAAAAGAGGTCATGAATAGTATTAACTAAATTTTAAACTTTATATAATCCTTATAATTTTAGAATCCATATTATGAGTTTCTTAGTCATAATGCAAGAACAGATTCATTTTCAGTATTGCACTTTTATCAACTTTTGATAGTGAAACCTTTTTAAATATAATATTTTAAACTTTTTGACTAAATGGAGACATCAAACAATTTAAAATGAAACATCCCAAGCTTCCATGGTACGCTTTCCTTTGAATAAAACAGTAGCGTGTGTTGTACGCAACTTCGAGTTCTAACACACCGTAACCAATCAAACTAGCTGTTATGAATAGTAATACCTACTTTTTGAAGTTATATATATTTTATATTTTAAAATGGACTTCATTTTTGGATTCGGAATATCAAATTTAGCCTAAGGTGAAATTTTGGTACTTTTCGGATAACTTTCATATTTTGATGAATAGTGAAAATTACTAAATTTTAATTAAAAACAACTTTTTTAATCAAAATAATTAATACGGATAAATTATGAATTTGAGTGGTTTTAAAGTATATTTAGAATATATTTTTACTATTTAATATAATTTTGGTCATTGGACATAATTTTACAATTAAACCGAACATAAACAAGTGTCAATCTTTTGATAGTTATTATCTCTTAAAAACACGCTTTTTGTTTTGACAGCGGGAATTAATTTTAAATTAATTTCTGCCACTTCTGTGTTTTGAATTTAGGAAAATGGATTCCATATTTGGAATCAGGATGTTCAAATTGTGTAAATAGGTAACTTTTATTTTTAGACATTTTGAATAATTACTGCGGTAAATATTTTATTTACCATGGTTAAGGGTAAATCCGGTAAATAAGGGTTAACAAATAATATTATAATAATACTAAATTACCCTAAAACGTGTCTTAACCCTATTGGTTGATACATGGTCGACCATGGGCATCTTTTTGTCAATTTTGGGACCCCATGGATCCACTTGTAAATGATAATGACACTTTATTTTAATTAAGTTAAAATGAATACAAAAATGACACAAGCATATATCTTTTAGAAAAACAATTGTTACATAGGGTTATATATGTTGGATTTTAGATTATAAATATTCATTAGAAAGATAAAAAGATTTCATACATAATGATAGTTTATTTATAATTTTAGACATTAAATAATTTATTTTATTTATGACACAATGATGATGCAGTAATTACTATAATAGTGAAAAATTAAAATAATTGATATTATAAATACCCAAATAAATATAATATGAAACTTTTAATGAATTAAACTAATTTTCTAGGATAATATGATATATTAGGATTGATTTAATGGACTTTGTTCGAAGTAATCAATCTGTTATGAGTTTCAAAAAAATCAACTATTGAATAGTGTCAAAATTGACATAAAAGAGTTCTTAAAACAAATATTATATTATTAATTGATATTAAATTCCTAAAAATCTAAGGATCGGCCAAGAGACTTATTTCATGATAGGTTCATCATTAATGGACCACTTGTGGGTCTCTTGGATATATATAGTACGTTTATTAACCATATTATATAAAAATACAAAGAGACATTGTAAAAGTGAAACTAATTAACTTAGAGTTAATACTTAAAGATAAGGTTAATATAAGTACCCAAACCTGTCTAAATTCTATTGGTTGAGTGGTTTTCGACCTATCCCCACCTTAACATTTAAATAATCAACTTTGGAGCCATTAGAAACCGAATATGAATTTATTATAAATTAATATTTCTAGCTTTTCCAAAGGTGCCCCTCACCCCTCTTATAAAAGGGCACTCCTCCTTCTCATTTCTTCACACCTTAAAAGCCTTTTGGATCGGCCAAACTCTGCCCAAATACTCTCCCAACATCCCTCAATACAACCTAGAGGCCTTAGTTTGATCAGAAAGCCAACATAAGATCCCTTTTGATCAAATCAAAAGGAAGAACCCGAAGAAGAGGTAATGATTTCACCACCCTTTTCTAAGTTCCTTTCTTCTTCCACTTCCTCTTTATTTGTTCTTACCATTCTAAAATAATAACTCCAGTATCTTACATATACTGTGATGTTATTATAAATATGGTACAACCATATTCAGTATTCTATCCACCCTTTGAATAACATGTCACCATACGGGCGTACGTACGGCTTACCGTCTCCATGTCGTGGTGTAATTGTTACTCAATATAATATTATTTAGATGGGTATAATAATGATGTGTAACTCATGTAAATAATAAATATAACATGTTAATGATTCTGTATATATGATATACCATCCATTTATATATTATTTTAATATCAAAAGAATGATATTGTTGCTCGTGCGTACGTACGGACTACCGTCTCCACGAACGCGATGAGATTCATTCTCCATCGTATCCATTCAAGTATAATTATCATTTGATGATTTAAAAAACGATGTTTAAGGACATGATATAATTATGGATATGAATAATATACAACCTATCCTTTACATACATTTCTTACATAACAAAACATACAAAAGAAAACAAGTAAGTTAACACACGAAACAACGATAATACTAAGATATTATTATCAAATCAATATTAAAAGATCATATATGATATCATATTAATGTATATGATTATTGTATAATTTAATAACAATTATTTCACCATTATACAGGAGGTTAACCTACCCCAACCAAGGAAAAGTACAAGGTAAGGGTTATTTCACAATCTCTTCATTATCCGAGGTTGTTTATACGTAATAATCTACTGGGATCTCTTTATCATCAACATCCATGTTTCTTAAAAATGTATTTCAAAACATTTTTACTATTTACTAGAATATGAGTTAAAGTCATTTATACCCTTTTTGACTTTTATAAGTGGTTTATAAAGTAATATTTCCATCGTTTTCAAAACAAGGTCCTTTTTAACCTTTTCGACAGAATTAAGGTAAGAATGTTTTTTTTAACTTATACGGCGGGTGTGGCTATTTTCCGCCGTTATAAAATCTTCAAAGCTTCCTTTACAATCTTATAAGAATATTTTCAAATTAAATGTTTTATTTTATAATTATGTGACTTTTAAATTATTAAAAAAAAAGATATATTTCTATCAAGTATATGAAAATCCAGTCTAAATGTATACGTATTTAACGCAAGCTCCAAAATGTTTTTAGAAAACCCGACTCTCGAGTGTGCTAGATAGGAAGCGATTGGGAGTGGACCCATCATGGCCTGTAATTAGTCGAGCAGTCTCAGAACTAGGTATTTTGTTTTCATAAGCTTGCATTATTTTTTCATAAAAACACTGGAGTATATTTGAGTAATTTTAAACGTAAGTTTCTTCTAAAAAAATTGCATCGGTAGGTCTCATGAGAAAAACTACTGTCTTGGCACAAGGCCTTGACAAAATCTTATTTTTAGTCTTGGCACGAGGCCTTGGCTATGTGGTTATGATAGTCTGGCATTATGCATTCCAACATTATGAAAGTGGTTATTGATTTTTTCATGTGATTATTCGATTAGTAGAATATCCATGTGAATAAGTAAATGGAATTATTTCATTTTATTTATGCCATACCATGTTGACAGTTCATGTTTGAAAGGCTTTTGTTTTAGTTATACATTGACTTAAAAGTTTATTCTTATTTATGAAAGTATCCGCTATTTTGTTATCCTTACTGGGCATTTGAGCTCACCCCTTTTATATGTTTTATTTTTCCCAGGAAGTGAAGAAGTAAATTATGAATGACCTGCAGGGATATTATGTGGGGATATGAGTGTGGATTATGGAGACATTATGTTGTTGTAGTAGTTTTTCATTTTATGATGTAATGTAAAACCTTTGAATATATCTACTGTTTCCAAGGCTACTAAACCAATCGGTCTTTCGAGATTTGATCTTTCTTGTGATCATGCCAATGTTTTGTAATAATGCGCCGACTCTGGGTAACTAGGGTCGGGGCGTTACAGTTGGTATCAGAGGAAGTTTAGTACAATCCTTGGAAGCTAGATTTAGATAAACTCTGATTAGAGCACGTAGACCTAAGATGAACTTTGAGGATTAGTATAGAAGAACTTCCTAGAATTTTGGTATTGTAGGGATTTTGCGAGTTTTCCGAGCAATAAATCCCTGTCTGGATACGAGCAGGTAGAGGCGGCTCTGGCACAGATGTACCTAGGGGTAAAACCCGAAAACACCGCTTTGAGCTAGACTCGAACGGGAACTGGTGCACGACAACGGTCCTTACTGCACTCTTGGTTACGAAACTCCCGGGGGATATGCTTAGGATAACTCTCATTTTCTTTACAAATCATTTTGAAGGGATTATGATTATATACATCCTCAAAGAAAACATTCTTATGATTATGGATTATATCCATAAATAGTTCAATTTATGTTAAGTGTTTTATAAGTATGGGATTATGTATTTTGATTCATAAACTGATCTAGTTTATGCCATTGTTTAGAAATGGTGCCCAGTATAAGGAATGAGAACTCCAGAAATGCACATGATCCAAAGAGAAGGAAGGATCATATCTTTCATGGTCTTAATCTAGAATTTATAAGAGAAATAGTCTCCCATGTATTATCATCATATGAAGAAATAATATCATGTGTTGATAAGATAAGTAAAGAGTTTACTGAGTCCTATGGCTTTGAAGGGAAGCAAGAGAAGAAAAGGATGGAAGAGAGAAAGATGGATAAAAGTAAGAGGGAAAAGAAGAATTTTCCCATATGTGGTAACTGTGGAAAGAAACACCCTGGAACTTGCCTGAAAGGAATGGGAGTTTGTTATAAGTGTGGAGGAAAAGGGCACAAAGTACGTGACTGCAGGGGTAAGAAAATGGTTTTAAATGTACAATGCTTCATTTGCAAGGAGTTTGGACACTACGCGAACCTATGTCCCAGTCATCAGACTATGCCGCAAATGATGCTATTGGATAATAATCAAGTTATGATACTACCACAGATGAAGAGGAATGATTAGAGTTCTTATGTTGATTATGTCAATTGAGTGTTGTATCAACAATGTACTTGTTATAATAATTATGGAGTATATAAGGATTGTACTGCAGTACTATTTCATTAAGGACTTGAGATTGTGTGGAACAAAGAAAAGTGACTCAATAGAAGGTTAAATTTTTGGAAAATATATGGTTGAGAGAATGATAAATCATAATATAGTTCTGATACTGAGGTAGTGATTTTGGAATAATATGTGATTATTTTGGATAAATTATATTGGATATTCTTGACTACCTTGGAACTGATTAATGATTTGTATATTCCATCATTGTTGGGGTTTAAAACATTTTTTGGATTAATGAAGTATATCCAGCATTCTATATGGAATAAGGGAACATGAATGTAATCAATAAGGAATATGTTAGTACATGATAAAGGTATTCATATGCTATTACAGGGTAAAAAGGATCTATATTATGTTTACCTTCCTTATAAATGTTGGACTGTGAGTTTGGACAGAAGTATTTTGGATAGTTCTAGTTTGGATTATTTTGGATTTCCATAAAAGGACAACCCGGAGGTCGGGCGGCAACCCGTCGCGTCCGGCAAGGCTGTGAGACTTGAACCCGCAACCGATGGGCGACAAGGGTGTATCACCTACCACTGGCCCAAGAGATGTCCTTGATTAAATAATGTAGTTTTTTTAAAAGATCTGGTAGATGAATTATAAATTCGTTTATTTTGGAACCCTGTACGAATAGTATAAATATAATTTTTTTTACGAGTGAAAGATGAGTTTATGGTAGAAATTTATTAATGGACAAAACTCTAATTATAAAGTAAGTATATCTCCTTATGATCTTAGCCAATCTCATAAATAAATTCCTCAATATTAAGAAAAGCAACTTAGAACAAAAATGTTGTCCTAGATGGTACCTTAAATCATCACTAATTTATGGCTTTGGGATTGTTGGCCTTTTCATAGCCATGTTCTCTACCACTCTCCATCAGATAATTGATGGTTAGATTTCTCTTCCATACACATATTTTCCTACATGGAACCCTAGTATGTGTTATTTTTAGTAATCTTCATACTTTCCACTCTTTATTTTAAATAGAGGCCTCATTAATTCATTTTTCGATGTGGGATTTCAACTAAGATATTTTGAAACGTCAAAAATGTGTTTTCCTAATACCCTATGTTTTGTTGAACCGATGGTATTTCAGATAATCATAGATTGATGAATTTAAGGACCTCAATTATACACTTGTTTGTGATTGATGACCTCAATCACTACCTATAAATATTTATGTTTTTCCTCCGATTATATGTCTCTAATTTCCACCAATGTTCTCCTAATCGAGATCATAATTTGGTGGTGACCCTTTGATTTCTCTTTTCCTCATATTAAGACTAAATTTTAGTAACCCAATTTCCAATGTGGGTTTTCCCACAAATATATTTTCTACTTTCAACCTTTTATTTTTGAAGAACAATTTCAAATTGCGAGGACGCAATTTATTGAAGGAGGGGAGAATGTAACACCCCAAGATTTCATAGTGTGTTATTTCTTCAAAATAATTCAATAACTTGCACTACACGCAACACTGAGTTCAATTGCACCATGACTTACAAAAAAAAGCCATTAAAAGAGGTCATGAATAGTATTAACTAAATTTTAAACTTTATATAATCCTTATAATTTTAGAATCCATATTATGAGTTTCTTAGTCATAATGCAAGAACAGATTCATTTTCAGTATTGCACTTTTATCAACTTTTGATAGTGAAACCTTTTTAAATATAATATTTTAAACTTTTTGACTAAATGGAGACATCAAAAAATTTAAAATGAAACATCCCAAGCTTCCATGGTACGCTTTCCTTTGAATAAAACAGTAGCGTGTGTTGTACGCAACTTCGAGTTCTAACACACCGTAACCAATCAAACTAGCTGTTATGAATAGTAATACCTAATTTTTGAAGTTATATATATTTTATATTTTAAAATGGACTTCATTTTTGGATTCGGAATATCAAATTTAGCCTAAGGTGAAATTTTGGTACTTTTCGGATAACTTTCATATTTTGATGAATAGTGAGAATTACTAAATTTTAATTAAAAACAACTTTTTTAATCAAAATAATTAATAGGGATAAATTATGAATTTGAGTGGTTTTAAAGTATATTTAGAATATATTTTTACTATTTAATATAATTTTGGTCATTGGACATAATTTTACAATTAAACCGAACATAAACAAGTGTCAATCTTTTGATAGTTATTATCTCTTAAAAACACGCTTTTTGTTTTGACAGCGGGAATTAATTTTAAATTAATTTCTGACACTTCTGTGTTTTGAATTTAGGAAAATGGATTCCATATTTGGAATCAGGATGTTCAAATTGTGTAAATAGGTAACTTTTATTTTTAGACATTTTGAATAATTACTGCGGTAAATATTTTATTTACCATGGTTAAGGGTAAATCCGGTAAATAAGGGTTAAAAAATAATATTATAATAATACTAAATTACCCTAAAACGCGTCTTAACCCTATTGGTTGATACAGGGTCGACCATGGGCATCTTTTTGTCAATTTTGGGACCCCATTGATCCACTTGTAAATGATAATGACACTTTATTTTAATTAAGTTAAAATGAATACAAAAATGACACAAGCATATATCTTTTAGAAAAACAATTGTTACATAGGGTTATATATGTTGGATTTTAGATTATAAATATTAATTCGAAAGATAAAAATATTTCCTACATAATGATATTTTATTTATAATTTTAGACATTAAATAATTTATTTTATTTATGACACAATGATGATGCAGTAATTACTATAATAGTGAAAAATTAAAATAATTGATATTATAAATACCCAAATAAATATAATATGAAACTTTTAATGAATTAAACTAATTTTCTAGGATAATATGATATATTAGGATTGATTTAATGGACTTTGTTCGAAGTAATCAATCTGTTATGAGTTTCAAAAAAATCAACTATTGAATAGTGTCAAAATTGACATAAAAGAGTTCTTAAAACAAATATTATATTATTAATTGATATTAAATTCCTAAAAATCTAAGGTTCGGCCAAGAGACTTATTTCATGATAGGTTCATCATTAATGGACCACTTTTGGGTCGCTTGGATATATATAGTACGTTTATTAACCATATTATATAAAAATACAAAGAGACATTGTAAAAGTGAAACTAACTAACTTAGAGTTAATACTTAAAGATAAGGTTAATATAAGTACCCAAACCTGTCTAAATTCTATTGGTTGAGTGGTTTTCGACCTATACCCACCTTAACATTTAAATAATCAACTTTGGAGCCATTAGAAACCGAATATGAATTTATTATAAATTAATATTTCTAGCTTTTCCAAAGGTGCCCCTCACCCCTCTTATAAAAGGGCACTCCTCCTTATCATTTCTTCACACCTTAAAAGCCTTTTGGTTCGGCCAAACTCTGCCCAAATACTCTCCCAACATCCCTCACTACAGCCTAGAGGCCTTAGTTTGATCAGAAAGCCAACCTAAGGAGCCCTTTTGATCAAATCAAAAGGAAGAACCCGAAGAAGAGGTAATGATTTCACCACCCTTTTCTAAGTTCCTTTCTTCTTCCACTTCCTCTTTATTTGTTCTTACCATTCTAAAATAATAACTCCAGTATCATACATATACTGTGATGTTATTATAAATATGGTACAACCATATTCAGTATTCTATCCACCCTTTGAATAACATGTCACCATACGTGCGTACGTACGGCTTACCGTCTCCATGTCGTGGTGTAATTGTTACTCAATATAATATTATTTAGATGGGTATAATAATGATGTGTAACTCATGTAAATAATAAATATAACATGTTAATGATTCTTTATATATTATATACCATCCATTTATATATTATTTTAATATCAAAAGAATGATATTGTCGCTCGTGCGTACGTACGGACTACCGTCTCCACGAACGCGATGAGATTCATTCTCCATCGTATCCATTCAAGTATAATTATCATTTGATGATTTAAAAAATGATGTTTAAGGACTTGATATAATTATGGATATGAATAATATACAACCTATCCTTTACATACATGTCTTACGTAACAAAACATACAAAAGAAAACAAGTAAGTTAACACACGAAACAACGATAATACTAAGATATTATTATCAAATCATTATTAAAAGATCATATATGATATCATATTAATGTATATGATTATTGTATAATTTAATAACAATTATTTCACCATTATACATGAGGTTAACCTACCCCAACCAAGGAAAAGTACAAGGTAAGGGTTATTTCACAATCTCTTCATTATCCGAGGTTGTTTATACGTAATAATCTACTGGGATCTCTTTATCATCAACATCCATGTTTCATAAAAATGTATTTCAAAACATTTTTACTATTTACTAGAATATGAGTTAAAGTCATTTATACCCTTTTTGACTTTTATAAGTGGTTTATAAAGTAATATTTCCATCGTTTTCAAAACAAGGTCCTTTTTAACCTTTTCGACAGAATTAAGGTAAGAATGTTTTTTTAACTTATACGGCGGGTGTGGCTATTTTCCGCCATTATAAAATCTTCAAAGCTTCCTTTACAATCTTATAAGAATATTTTCAAATTAAATGTTTTATTTTATAATTATGTGACCTTTAAATGATTTAAAAAAAGATATATTTCTATCAAGTATATGAAAATCCAGTGCAAATGTATACGTATTTAACGCAAGCTCCAAAATGTTTTTAGAAAACCCGACTCTCGAGTGTGCTAGATAGGAAGGGATTGGGAGTGGACCCATCATGGCCTGTAATTAGTCGAGCAGTCTCAGAACTAGGTATTTTGTTTTCATAAGCTTGCATAATTTTTTCATAAAAACACTGGAGTATATTTGAGTAATTTTAAACGTAAGTTTCTTCTAAAAAAATTGCATCGGTAGGTCTCATGAGACAAACTAGTGTCTTGGCACAAGGCCTTGACAAAATCTTATTTTTAGTCTTGGCACGAGGCCTTGGCTATGTGGTTATGATAGTCTGGCATTATGCATTCCAACATTATGAAAGTGGTTATTGATTTTTTCATGTGATTATTCGATTAGTAGAATATCCATGTGAATAAGTAAATGGCATTATTTCATTTTATTTATGCCATACCATGTTGAAAGTTCATGTTTGAAAGGCTTTTGTTTTAGTTATACATTACCTTAAAAGTTTATTCTTATTTATGAAAGTTTCCGCTATTTTGTTATCCTTACTGGGCATTTGAGCTCACCCCTTTTATATGTTTTATTTTTCCCAGGAAGTGAAGAAGTAAATTATGAATGACCTGCAGGGATATTATGTGGGGATATGAGTGTGGATTATGGAGACATTATGTTGTTGTAGTAGTTTTTCATTTTATGATGTAATGCAAAACCTATGAATATATCTACTGTTTCCAAGGCTACTAAACCAATCGGTCTTTCGAGATTTGATCTTTCTTGTGATCATGCCAATGTTTTGTAATAATGCGCCGACTCTGGGTAACTAGGGTCGGGGCGTTACAATTTTATTAGCGGGAATGAACATAATTAATTATATTATGATTATACTAATTTTTAAATAAATATTCATTTATCCAATAAAAGATTTAGGCTTAATATAGGAATGAATGCAATTATAAGCATACAATTCTCTAATATTTTTAAAAGGTAGTTTTACAGCATTTTGAAAAAGATCCCTTTTTAAATATAGTGTTTTTCACTTTTATATGTTATATATGACAAAATAAATTTCTTCTATAGAAGTAGGATTTCAAAATTTACTTTAGATAAAATTTTGGTAATTTTCTAATAATGTTCATTTTTTTAATGAATAGTGAAAAATACTACATTTTAAATCAAAACGGCCCTTTCATTTTATTTATTTATATATATAAATTTTCATTTTAATTGGTTTTAAATTGTAATTGGATTATGTTTTTATTTAATAATCTAATTTTGGTCGTTTTAAGTAATTATACATTTAAATTAGACATAAACACATTTCAATATTTTGATAGTTTATTCTTCTTAAAACCTCGCTTGTCGGTTTTTACAATGATATTTAATTTTATGTTTCTTTTTGTAAATTTGTTGTTATTGATTTGGAAAAATGTATTAAATATGTGGAATTAAGAAGTCCAAATTGTGTAAATAAGGTCATTTTATTTTTTGACAATATGAATAGTATCTTAAGTAATTATTTTAATTTACCATGGTAAAAGGGTAAATCAAGAAAACAAGGTTAAAAAATATAATAATAATATAAAACTACCCCAACCCTTATCCAAATTTTTTTCGATGACATAGGTCTGACTATAGGAACCCTTAGTTCAATTTTAGGACTCCATGAATCCACTTGGGTGTGATAGTGTACTTTTATAATTTTTAGTTTAAAGAAAAGGGAAATTTAACAAAAACATATATCTCCAAACTGAAACAATTTAGATATGGTTTATATAAATTATCTCTTTGAATATAAATATTAATTAGAAAATTAAAAATATTTCCTACATCAAGTTATTTTATTTATAATTTTTAATCATTAAATAAATAAATTTATATATGACATAATGATGTTGCAATGATCTCCTTACTAATGAAAGATTCCAATAAATGATATTTTAAATATTAAAATAAATGTATTTGAACATTTTTAATCAATTAAATAATTTTATGGATTCTTATGAAATAATTTATTTGAGTGAATTCATTTCTTTCAATGAAACATGTTTTTAAGTCTAAAATATATCAACAACAAAATACTATCAAAATTCATAGAAATTATTTTTTAAAACAAATTATATTTTATTAAATGATATGACATTCCTAAAAATATAATATTCTAGAAAATGACTTATAAAAAATTAAAAAATTATCTAATTATCCCATATTGGTTCTTTTGGAATTTTATTGTAACTATAGTAACTATATATAATTAAAATACAAGAAGACATGGTAGGAGTTAATGTTTTTAATTATCGTTAAAGCTAAAATATAAGGTTGATTTTGTGACCTAAACTTGTATAAAACCTATTGTATGAGAGGATTTATACCCATTAACATCTTATCCTCTAAATATATCACTTTTTATCTAGTAGTATTTCAAAATCAATTTATAATTAAATAATATTTCAAAACATTCTTAAAGTGCCCCCCCTTCTTCTTAAAAAAGGGCACCACCTCTTCCCACTTAATCACACCTATCAAGACCATTGGATAGTCCATATTTGGCTCAAATAATCTCCCAAAATCTATCCCTTCCTCCTATATACTTATTTGGAGCTGAAGGAAATTAAATAAATCTTTTTGTGTCAAATCTAAAGATGTTACCGAATTTAGAGGTAACATCTTTTCTCAAGATCCTTTCATTTATATTCATTCATCATTCCATATGATGTTATTCATCAATGATAACATAACTAACCCAGTTTATTAAATATAATAAAAAAATTTATGATATTTATTCAAACTACACTTATACACAATTCCATCTAATGGGTATAAACATTCTATTTCTATGTATGGTGAAAAAATCCCTCCCGAAATGGTGATTGTTCAATTTTCTCCTACCACCACTCCTGGCAGCCATTATGATAGAAATTTATTTAAATATGATATGTTTTTCATTTTTTTATATATTATTCAAAAATTTTGTAAAATTTACATCTATTTATTCTATAATGTGTAAATGAGATAATTTAATTTGAGGAAATGCAGACTACCGCCCCCACAAAGTGACATGACTCATTCATTCCGTACATGGAAAACATAAAGGATGTCATTAATTAAAATATGTAACATATATAACATAGATATAATAATGTAATATAACATACCTATGCATCATTTAGTTTTCATTCCTTTAATATGACAAGTAATCAATGTAGCATTAATGGATATGTATGACATATCTTCTCCATGAAAGGTGCATTTCATTTCTAATCACAAATTTTATAGACTATTATAAATACATATATACTAAATATATATGATATTTAAAATCATTAATATAATTATGGATATGATTTAATTTTTACACCATGGAAAATTTACATCAAACCAGGTTCATTATAGAATCTTGTATAGAATGTCGACAAAACGACCAGTGTGAACTTTAGTAATTACGGGATCATTATAAAAAGGTAATAAGTGATATAAAATTAAGTATAAAAAAGAATAAATGTATCAAAAAATTATAAAATAACATAATTTTATAATTCATGAAGAACAAGGAACATACGTGATGATTTGGACTCATGGCCGGGGAACTTCTTACCCCAATTTCCATTCTTTGGGTTAATCATATACCTCTTGATTATGTCATAATATGAATATGTTTGAAATAAATATTGATATACAATGTTTTATTTATAATTTATTTATCATTATTTATAGCGAATATATATAATCGATCTTTTTTATTAGCATATATATCTTTGTAAGGGAATTTCTAAACTCAATTTCCACTAGTTGGGTTTTATGCATACTTTGTTGATTATATTATGCCATGATTTTGTGGAGAATCGCTATTTATTTTTTTATGTTGTAATTAAAAATCCCTTTTTGGTGATATACTTTTTCTACTCCTACTCACCCTATTGATAAATTCTTATATATTTTTGGACGAACTTGGTAAGTGAAATCTTATATCAATCACATTTCATTGGGTAAAATATAAATGTCATAGGTTTTGTTTTTCCACGAATTTTTTTGAATGAACTCAAATTGTTTTTAACCAAATATGAACTTATATTTGGTGTCTTTATATTTTTCACACATAATTATGTCATTGATTTATCCAACATATAATGATATGATATTTTTAAGTGATTTCCACTCAATTTACATTCCATTGAAAATTATTTTTTGTTATGCACCAATTAACTTTTATAGGGTGTATATACTACAATTGGACAAATAATATCCTGATTCTACTAAATATAATGATATTAAATGTTTTGTAGGTTAATTTTTAATTATTTTTATTCAAGTATTTTCTAATTTGGAAATGTAATCTCTAACTAAAACTACATTTTAATTTTTCAATTGATTTATTCCTCTAAATACTTCTCATCAATGTCAATGTTTCTAAAAAGGATTTAGGGATTTTTTTTATATTTACTCTAATTTTCAAAAATGACAATTAATTTAATAGTTTCAAACATTTAGGGGAAACAATGATTTAAAAAATTATTTATTAAAATTTTTAAATGGTATTGTAACTGGATTGAATATTTCAATATCGTGGATTGATTTCTTGTGATTGATGACTGACATATTTATAATTTCAATATTGTATGTGTTATGATTATTTAATGGTAATTGAAAAATTGATTAATGATTAAATGATAAAAAAATATGGGTGGTTCTATGATAAACCTAAAACGGGTGATCCCATGATAGATCTCTAATTCATTGGGTAATATGATGGAGGTAAATAACAATTTTTCTCCTAAGAGACTTGTGGAATATACTATTATTGGTATTCCAAACGTAACCATTCAGGTTAGTCTCTATTTATCTATGAATTACACAATTTAATTATGATTTGGATTCTACAAGTTACATTAATTTATTATAGTTTCTATAATGTTTTTTTGTAATCTTACGATTACATGATGAAAGTTATGTAGTTAATGTTTTATGGGTGAAAAGTTTTATTTTCTTGAAATTTTTTAAATGCGTTTAAATTATTCATGGACTAAGGGTTTTAATCCTTATGTTATATTCCTTAGTATTCTTAGTATGCTCATTCCAATGTTTCAAAAATTTTTCCACAGGGTATATGTAAGGATAAGAGAATGGAAGAATTCACGCAGATTTTTATCATGAACATAATTATTACTTAATTTAAGGTGCTTAATTATTTTGATAAACATTTGATAGATTAGTAGTGTCTACATTGTAATTTTGGATGTGTAATGTAATAGTTATGGACTAATTCCATAAAACACTAAACAGTAAAAGAACCTCATACGGAATTAAAGTAAATTTATTTATTGATCTCAAGATTAAGTAATTTTTTAATGATGACGACTTATAGTTGGTTTCAATGGAATGGTATATAAATCATTAGGGATTAGGTATTTTATTTAAACATATAGTTACACTATATTTATATTTTTGGTTAAATTCCTGTTTTATATGTTTTTTAGATTAAGGATATAAGTCATAAATGGAAGCAAGCGGATCTCAAACGATATTTTTACCTCTTCCAGATAACTAGCTTTCAAATAATTATTGCAATGTCATGTCCGGATGATTAAGAAAATTTTTATAACATACAACTCAAATGTAAGCAGTTTCCTGACATATCAAACAACTCTATCATACAACTATACCATTATGTATTATGGGTTGTATTTAATCAAATCATATTTTCTCAATATTCTCATATTTTCATGAATGGTATATATTATGAAGAAATTTTCAAATATTTTAACAGATCTAAATATTTTGAATAATTTTATGATTTTGCAAAAGGTGTAGAAGAACGAGAACCATGTACAATTGATTTATATTTACATTTAAAATATTGTCTTTAGGATCACATTTATGGTATTGTAAAAGGACCATTGATTTAAAGTTTCAACTCAAACTCGGCACAATTTATTTTTAAATAATATTTTCTCAGATTTTTCGAAATTATACATCATACATGATTATTTTCTGAAACTATTTTTTTAACACCCCTATGACCGATGTTTTAAAAGGTGTATTTGCATAAATGAAAAAAATGGTTTTAAAGATTCTATAAATAATCTTTTCAATGCATGGACCTTATATCTAGTGAAAATTGAAGATAATGAAACAAGGTGGGTAAAATGATCAAGGTATAATGTTTTTTCTATTGAGAATAGTCTTATTTTACCACCAATAGTTGAAATAAAAAATTGTAAATTTCTTTAAGACTTCAGAAAGTAATTTGTTGAGGTATTTATGTGTTTGGGTGAAAATGAGAGGTATATAAAAAATTTAATGATAAAACATGTTCGGTTTATTTCATAGTTTTATAAAAGTGAAAACCTGAACGATGGGTGACAACAAGTCATGCCTGGAAAGGATTCCAGAATCGAACACACAATCGAAGGGAAATAAAGCTGCATAGCCTACCACTAGCCTATGTGATGTCCCCAGTTATTATTACATATTATTTTTTGATAAATTATTTTATAGATCAAGAATATGTTTATTTTTTGGAACTTATGTTTTATCAAATGGATATCCTTGGTATAAGAAAATGATTTTTTCATTAAGTGATAAATGTTATTTTGGAAGACGTTCGCTATTTTGGGAACACTATAAGCCTATGGAAAATATAATACTATGGGTTTTAATATAATGAGTAATGGTATAATTTTATATTGCATGAATCTATGTTTTTGTTGTGGACTGATAGAGATTTGGGTAATTTTTTAAATGATTAACCTATTATAGAGAAACGTGATTATGTGAATTATATTTTGGTATGAAAAATTTAGATTGGTTGATTTTATTAGGAGATAAATGTTATGATTTACTCTGGAAGACTACATGTACAATTCTTCTGAATTATGGGTTTCAATTTTAGATTGGATTTTTTGGAAGAATATTAAAGGAAATTGTTTGTAGGATAGTCTTTGATGATCTTTGGGTTTTATTTGTTGAATTTTGGAGATTATGAGTTATATTTATTTTTATAAAGGATTATTCTTTTTGGTGTATTACATGATCTTTTACTAGTTGTTTTCGTTTTGGGTTAATGCTAAAGTCATAGGATATATATATTTTATTTTTTGTGGATGATAAGATTATCTAGAATTTTATTTTATCAATTCAAGTGTCCCCAATCTATCATGAATAATCATTTTTAGAGAAAATATGTGTTTGTGGTAGATATTTATTGAAGTATGAAAATATACATGATATGTATGTATGTTTCCCTATGTACTTATTATAAATAGTAAAATTACTATTCAACTTCATGAAAATGATAATAAAAGAAAAATGTTTTCCATTTACTTTTCCATCTCTAAAATCAATGATCGTTTAACCCATCACATGTTTTTGTTTTTCTAGTTCTAACCTTCTATTTATCATTTTTTATATCGCTCTCCATCATATTATGACACTTAGTATTCCTTCCATATTTGTTTTTTTAATATAGAACCCTAGTATGTGTTATATCGGGTGAAATTGTTTACTTATATTTCATTATATAAATGTGGTAGTTTTATTGAACCCTTTTCTGATGTGGGATTTTTAATTATGCCAATGGTCTAAAATTTGAAATTATGAGCATGCAATTTCCAGAATAGGGAAATAATGTACCATCGAACGTATTTATCAAATAATTATTTTTTATATCAATTAATATTTAATAATAAGATATGAATTTTACATTAAAGATAAAATTTGTTAGATATCATACCAAACACATGACAATGGGTTTCTCCAAAATATTATATTGCTCACAATGTTGAGTTATACTGAAAAATAATATAATAATAATTTTATTAATTTAATTTGTAGTTAATTACTAGTAATTATATTGGTGGAAATGAACCTAATTTACTATATTATTATTTTAAATATTTGATAATTTTTTTACATTTTTTCAAACAAAATTAGAGTCTTAAAATGAGAATGGATCAAATTTTAAGCCTAGAATACTCTAATATTTCAAAATGGTAGTTCTACAATCTTTTGATAGAGATCATTTTTAAATATAGTTTTTTTTAACTTTTATAAGTTTAATTTGAAAAAATAAACATCTTCTATGGAATAGGGAAAAAAATTTAAATTCGATAAATTTTCGGGGATTTTTGGATAAAGTTCATTTTTGTAATGGGTTGTTATAAATACTGCATTTTAATTTAAAACAGCTTTTTCAACTAATTTTTTATAAATATTTTTTATTTTGTTAAAGGTTAATTGGATTAATTTTTTATCATTTAATATAATTTTGGTCATTGGAAGTAATTTCTCTTTTAAATTAGATATAAATATATATCTATCATCTGATAGTTCTTACTTCTTAAAAACCCGTTTTTTGTTTTGACAATGAGAATTAACTTTAAATTAATTTTTAAAATTTACGTGTTTTGAATCTAGAAATATTGATTCTATATTTGGAATCAAATGTTTCATATAAATTAAATAATAACCTTTAATTTTTTTACATTATGAATAGTAACTTCAGTAATTTTTTTATCTACCGTGGTTAAAATGTAAATTACGTAAATAAGGGTAAAAAATAAATATTATAATAATATAAAACTACCCTAACATGTTTCATAATCTTATTTAATGACATATGGTTGACCATGGGAATACCTGGGTTGATTTTTGGACCCCATATATTCACTTTGTTTTGATAGTGACATTTTATATGTTTTAATTTAATGAAAAGGAAAATATAACATAAATAAATATATTCTAACTAAAACATTTTTAATAGGATTTATATAAATAATATTTTCGAATATAAATTTAAATTAGAATTATAAAAATATTTCCTACATTATAGTATTTTATTTATGATTTTTTAGACATTAAATAGATATATTTATTTATAACACAATGATGGTGTAGTGATAATCTTATTAATAAAAGATTAAAATAGATGATATTATAAATATTAAAATAAAAGTAATTTGAATATTTTTTTGGCATAAACTAATATTTTTTATGATTATGAAATATTATCTTTGAGTTAATTAATTTTTTTAAGAAATCATGTTTTTATGGCTACCAAAAATCAATTGATAAATAGTGTCAACTTTGAAATAAATGGGTTTTTAAAATAAAATCTATTTTATTAAATGATATAACAGTACTAGAAATATAATATTCGTCCAACTAATTTATATAATGTTAAAAAATTCATTAATGATCCACTTTTTTCTCTTTGTATTTTATAGTTACTATACTACCCATATTTTGTTAAAAAACAAGAAGACATGGTAAGAGTGAATGTTTTTAACAATGGTTTATGCTAAAAGATAGGGTTACTTTTGAGATATAAAATTTTCTAAAGCTATTGGTTGGGATTATTTCGACCCACTATCATATTATCCTTTAAATATATCACATTATAACTAATATAATTCTATTATAAATTTGTAATAAAATAATATTTCAAGACTTTCCTAAAGTACCCCTACTCCATCTTATAAAACACCACAAACTTTACCAATTTAATAACACATTGCAAGACCCTTAGATCATCCAAAATCTGCTAAAGTAATCACACAACATCCATCCATTACTAATACATGGCATATCCTAGGAATACTGAATTCAATAAATCCTTTAAGATCAAATCACGAGCAGTTGCCTGATTTAGAGGTAACGTCTTCTCTCAAGTACATTTATTTTATTTTACTACTTCTCTCCCTATGATTTTCTAATTATATAATTAAATAAAAAAACTAGTATCATAAATATACGTGAAAATTAATAAGATAAGTATTTGAGTTTCAATTACACACACCTCCATCTAATGAATATGCATATATTGTTTATTTCTAAGAAAAACTATTTCCTCACGGAACGATGATTAAACAATTTTCTCCTACAACCTCTCATGGTTTCCATTTTGATGGAACTATTTTCATTCATGAAAAATATTATATTTCTTTTTTCCCTATTATTCTATAATTTTTATTTATAAAATACCTATATGATTTACATAATGTGTAAATATTATAATTTTATTTGACGAAGAGCGGACTACAACCCCCTCAATGTGATAAGAATCATTAATGCGATACATGGAAAGTTAAAAAGATGTAATTAATGAAACTATGTAACTTATATAAAATCTATATTATAATGGAATTATAATATACATTTTAATAAATTAGTATTCATTCCTTAAATATGGAAAAGAAATGAAATTAGCGTTTATGTGTACGTACGTCCTACGGTATCTATGAACAGTACATTTGATTTCATGTCTCCAAATGTTATGGTCTATTATAAATACATATATAATGGATATTTATGATATTTATATCATTAATATCATTTTTTATATGATTTAATTATTACTAAATGGACAATTTACTTCAAAACAAGTTCATTTTTGACTCAAGTGCCAAATACCTACAAAACGAACAATACGAACATCAATAATTAAGTGATAATTATAACAAGGTAATATGTAAAAATAAATATATAATAAAAAAATGTTTCTAAAATAAGTATAAATTATCTTATGATTATTATTTAGGAATAATTGGGAATATATGTGATGATTTTGACTCAAGGTAAGGGAACTTCTTAACCTAATTTCCAATATTTCGGTCAATCTTAAACTTCTTGATTATGTTGTGCTGTGATTATGTGAGAAAAAAAATTATATCCAATCATGTATTTATAGATGTTTATGTGTATTTATATTGAATACAAATAATTTATGTTGGGACCAAGTTGAATGGAGAAGGAAGTTAGAAGAGTTAGCCTTTGTAGAGTTTGGTATTTTGTTGTCAAAGAAGATAAATAAATTCACTTTGTATAAGGACAAAAAACTAGATGATGCTTTGATGATTTTTATTTCACAAATATCATAAGTTATGAGAACTTGTGACGCAATCCTTATAAAGGAAATAGGGATAAATGATGATGCAAATCATATACAGTTTTGATTGGTAGGAATGATGTTGTGGGAAGATGGGATGTTTCAGTACTTCCCATTGCAACTATGACGATGCTAAAGCTGATCTATCAAAGGATACATATCAAAATAGTGGAACTCGTGATAAAATAGGAATAATGGTTATGGGAAGTAGTGAAGATAGAAATAACAAAGTAATGGACAATCTGGGGGCAGTATAAAAGCAAAGTTTAATGATTTGCATTCAAGGCATGATTCAAGGTCAGAACATCAAAAAATGACAAAGGCATGGAGTGTGTGGAAATTTAGGCAAGTTGCGCGCAAAAATAAAGTGGTGCATGCAATATATGCGGGTTACGCAAAATATTTTTGGGAGTCATGAAATTTCAGTGGGATGCACGGAAAAATGAAGGCTGTGCGAAATATTAGAGGAATGTGCGAAATATTGGATCATTGCACGAAATACGATGTCACGTGAAATGTTGGATTTGCGCGCAATATAGAACACAGTGTGGGATTTTACGTGCTATTGGTGATTCATGCTTAGAAGGATGAAAAATGGCAAAGTCATGAGGTGCACGAAATATTGAAGCATGGCGCGATATATGATGTTGCAAAAAAGAGTTTTTACGTGCATGAAAGTGGTTTTACGCGCGGATTTGTGTTTTTCTCGTGGGGTCAAAAATGCCTATAAATATGAGGCTAACCCTTCTCATTTATTAATGATCGACACTTAGAATAAATCCCGAGCTCTGGTGTGCATAAATTATACACTAAGTGAGTTGTGCGAAAAAAATGATGTTTGCGCGAATAGAGGATAGCTGCACGAAAAAATAGAGATGTTGCGCAAAAAGAGAAAAAGTTTCATGAAAAAGGAAAGTTGGGTGAAAAAATTTTTCATGCCAAAAGGGAATTTTTACACTCAAGACACTTGAATAGCGCACAAGATATCCTATAGTCTGCCTGGAAAATTTTGGGTCTTCACACATATTCAATTGGGCATACGGAAGTTCTTACCATCTTCTGGGTACGAAAGTGAAGATCTGAACTTTAGAGAATACATCTGTTCAATTATAAAGAAGCATTGAAATATTGTAATTCCCTATTTGTGCTAAAAGGGTGCACACGCCCATGCGAATTGTTTTCCAAGTGCAACATGAGTGTAAGTGTATATCTTACTCTTTGTATTCCATATAAAAGTATTGTTCTCTAGTGGATTGTGTGGTACTGGATTATTTCTGTACCATACCAAGGACGTAGCTACTCTTGTTGAGAAGTGAACCTTGTAAATCATGTGTTCATATGGTTGTGTGTGTTTAGTAGAGAAGAAAATCATTAATAGGAGGTGATGGTTGTTTAAATTAAAAGGAAACATAAAAAGAATAAGATATCACTAATTCACCCCTACCCCTCTCAGTGATACTTGGATCCTGACTGGAAACTTCAATTTATCTATTTTCTAAACCCAATTTCCATTATTTGGGTTAATCTTCAACTATTGTTTATGTCTTTCTATGATTATGTGAGAAATTTTTTTTGATATTCTATCATGTATTTATACTTATTTTTTGTGTATTTATTGTGAATACACATAATTTATCTATATTATTTTGAAAATTATCTTTTTATGGTAATTGTGAAACTCAATTTTAACTCATTGGGATTTATAGACACTTCATTGATTTTATTATGCAAATTTTATTCATGGAATCACTATTAATTTATTTATATGGTAATATAAACATCCCTATGTGTTTATTTACTGTTGATACACAATATAACCCCATTGATATATTCTTACATCATTTATATGAACATTTTAGGGGTAATCTTAACTCAATCTCATTTTATTGAGTAAAATATCAATGTAATTTTTTTTGTTTTTCCATGAATATATGTGAATGACCAATGATTGTTTTAAACTAAATGTCCAATTATATTTGGTGTCTTTATATTTTTCCTACATAATTAGGTCATTTCTTTATCCTTAAAAAAGGATAACATAATTGTAAGGGATTTTGTATCAATTTGAATACCATTCATACTTATAATTTTTTGGAACCAATTCGCTTTTATAAGGTGTATATACTTCCCTTTGACATATTATATCTTTTATTTTTTTCTCATCATATTATATGTTTTTAACGTATTTATAATTTATTTATATTCATGTTTTCCCATGTGGTAAGGGAATATTTATCTATAACATCATTTTAAATTTTATAACTATTTATTCTTCAAAATAACTCACAAAAATGTCAATGTTTTCAAAATTGTTTTAAGGATTTATTTATATGGACATTAATGTTATAAATTATAATTCCATCAATTTTTTTAATTATTATGGGTCTATTTGATTCATAAATATCTTTATTAAATGTTTTAAATATTTTTGGAACGAGATCGAATATTTCAATATCTTGAATTTATTTTTGGTGATTGATGAGTGAAATGTGGATAATTTCAATCTTTTATGTGTTTAGATTATGTAATGGAACTTCTACATTTTACGTGTGGTTATGTGATAAAACGAATATGGGTGGTTCATTGATAACACTATGGTATGTTAACCCATGAAAGCTCTCCAATGCAATGGGAAACTTGATTGTGGTAAAAAAAGTATCTCATAAGAGATTTATGTAATATACCATGATGGGTATTCCAAATGTTACCCTGAAGTGTTCTCCCTATGTTGCTATGAAAGATAAAATGTAAGTATGAAATAAATGATATAAGTTACCTTTATGTATTATAATTTCTAACAATTTTTCTAGTAAAACTAATATTAGGTGATGTAACCTATGTTGAATTTGTTTTATGGGTGAAAAGTATGATTTTGTGAAAATTTATTCATGGGTTAAAATATTCATGGACCAATGGTTATATTCCTTATTTTATATTCCCTACTGATCTTTTTATGCCCATCCGTATTTTTGAAATGTTTTTCATAGGGTATAATAAAGAATACGAGAATGGAATAATTCAAGATTATTTTTATCAAGAATACAGTTCTTATTTTATTTAAATAGATTTATTATTCATAAAAAAATTAGATATAGTAGAAGTGTCTAATTTTTAATTTTTGAAATGTACTATAATAGTTATGGCCTAATTATCCAAAACACTGAACCTGAAAAGATCCTTAATATGAATTAATGTTAAATTATCTACTGATCTCAATATTAAATAATGTTTAATGGTTGGGTCCTTATATGAATGGTTTAAAACTTATTTTCAATAAATGTTCATAGAATAATATAAGGTTTATTTTAAGTAATATGTGTCCTGGTTTAGTTGTTTTAATGATTATTCATTGATTATGGTGAAATAAAATGCAAAATAATTCCATGATATAAATATCGTAAATATTTATTATATAAGTATTTATTATTTTCTATAATTTCTTTAGATAGAAAAATCAGTTACACCATTCTTGGAGCAGGTAGGCTATACATACGCATGAAAACTATTTTAATTTTTTTGATTTATGAAAAGAAAGAATGGTAAATATTAATTTCCCTTTACTGATTATATTTTATACACAAAATATAATATATAATAATTAAATATAATAATATTAAAATCCATTTAAAAAATTAAAAACATTTCTTATCGCTTTGTGAAGGCGGTACAGAAAACGTAAGAATAAGCGGTGTAATCATATTTAGAGGAAGAGAAGGTGAAATAGTAGATGTCATATTATAATTACAAAAGTATAATTATTTTATTAAATTATTATATATATAATTTAAATCCACAATTACATAAAACCTTGATAGGAGGTACTATAAAATTATTTACATTGGTTCATGTGGTTTTAGTGTTCTGTACTCATAATAGAGGGTTCTGTTTCCCATTTGATGAAAGAGGAGATGAATATAGATAACTCAATTATCATGAAAATATATTAGTATATAGAATATAATATTTTTGTTATTTTATATTTTTTGGATAATATTTGAAGTAGTTATATGATGAAATAAAATGAAGATGCATGGTATTGAAATACACCATTTCATTGGTGGACCTCTTTACGTGTATAACTAAAGCCTTTAGAAACGTTTTTATTCTCAAACTATGGAATATATATCATGTGGAGGGATTTAATTAGTTTATTTACTTATGGATTGACTAAAGAAAATGTATCTTTATATATAAAGTGGAGAGAATATGTTTTTTCCTTTTATATGTGTGGGTGGGAACCCCCTTGGAAATTACTTGGAATGTTCCCAAAACAATACAAAATATTATTTTCATTAACATGAAAACAATCTTCCAAATGATCTGATACTAAAATGTGTTATAGAATAAGGCCAAAAAACTTGTACTCAATAGTATTTTTACATGTTTATTATAAAAAATACACTTATTGTTTAGTTTAACCCCTAAGTAAAAAAATTTATAACCATAAGCATGGTAATTAATTTTCACTATTTTTAATATTCTTAATAACAAAAAATTAATTGGACCAAGTCACATTGTACTAACTATTACTATTAAAAATATGGAATATATTTTTTGAAATTAAATCTATATAAGTGGATTTATTAAATTTAAAATTTAACCCACGAACATGATGAAAAGTGGGTATCCAAAGAAAAGCTTCCTTGAGTATAAAAAGTTTTTCTATCAAAAGTGAACATATAATTGATTGTAATGATAATTATTGAATTTAAAATAATATTAGTAAAGTAAGTTTACATTAATAAAATCTACATAGTAAATAATTTAACTAATATGGCTGTTTTGAATAAACATAAGTACATTAATTATTCATAAAAAATTTATTCTTTTCATAAAAATATAAAAAATGAGCTCTAAAGTAATTTTATATTGATAATTTAAAAAACGAGTTGATTTGTTTCAAATAATTTCTATAAAAGTTAAAAAATGTTAATATTATTATACAAAACACATTGAAACTATTTTATTAGAAAAAATAATTTCTTAGAAGACCATTTATTTTTCCTTCAAATTTTATATACTATATTTATAATAAAACAATAAAAAATAAATTTATTAACACATCTGTAAAAAATTATTGTTTTATAATTTAGTTAAATATATTAATAACTGATAATTTAAGTACTGGATTATAATTGAATAATATTTTTATAATAAATTAAACTTGGTGTTCATATATCTCATGATATCGAAGAGATTGAATTTATAAATTTTGTACAACTACTGAAGAGGCATACACGCAAAGTAGAAAATAATGATAAACCTGATTGCCAAAATAGATTTCATTTATTTAAAAAGACATATATCATAAATTTATTGGGTGTTCAATTATTTCATCCCACAAAAAATTTCATATATCAAATTTATAGAATTTCACCTCATAAAATTGTACTGGTAGTTCTTTATGAAAACGTCCTCAGGATTACACTACACCACTTATTTCATAGGATTTTTCAAAAAAACCTTTACCAACTGATTCATCCTATTCCTCAACATAGGTTACCCAGTGTCTAGTAACTATATAGGTTCTTTACTATAAAATAGATCATGTTCCAATAACATTTCATCATAGGTGATCACAAGCATTGGTTTTCGAATTTAATTAATAAATAACGATATGTGGAATATGCCAAGTACATTAGAGAGGCTTGGTGACATTACCAAAGGGTGAGGCATGGCCCCAATTCTTTCTAGGAATACTAAATGACTGATTTACCTAGTTCTTAGTTTCCCATTCTTACCAAACATTACGAAACCCTTCCACGTAGATATATTGGATAAAATTTAATCTCCCACTTAAAACATCAAAGCGTTCCTACTATTATCGTCATTTCACTTTTTTCCTGATTTATGTTTATTTAACCTGAGTTTTAATTTTATTTACCTTTATCATTGTCACCACCACATGTTCATGCCCTATAAGATAACATTCACCAACTTCATCCCAATAAGTTATATAATGAAACATATTAATATATAATTCATCATATGAAAATATTTTAATATTATAATATATATATTTTTATAAGAATACTCTATAAATGATTAATATTAATCTAATATACCAATAATGTTTTAGATTTAATTACCTAAACATGTCATATACTATTTGAATAGTCCATTAATATTATCCATTGTTTTTAGGATGACAATAAGTGCATAATTGAACCACAATATTAAGAGGCTTCTGAATACTATTCCAGAATATGGTTCCAAACCAGAGATCATGATAACACACAGTATCTGAGCTATTACATCGTAAAATTTAAATAATATATAGTTTTTCAAGGCACAAATGTTTTTAATCTTCTCATATGTTGAGGAAATTTTTTTTTCTATTGAGGTTATCAACTTTAGCCAATACTTCATTATTTTCTCATGATTTATTTGTAATATTGTGACGAATCCATTGTAATGTCATTCTATTTACACATACGAATAAAGATAGGTTTAATAAATCATCATGGATGATTCCCTAATTCATTCACCTACTCGAAAAAAAATCATGTCTGATAATCATTGATTCCCCACATCATATTTTCCCATAAAAAATATTCCATAAAATATCAATATATTTTTATTCTACCATGCTTTATAGATAAATTGGAACTATGAGTATCATCCAACATTTGCATTTTATACTTAGGAATAGATGGAACATATCTAATCTTTCCAAATTTTTATTCACAATCTTTATATATGATATCTAAAAATTTTATTATCATAAAAATATGTAATATTTTTTGAATTTTATCATCATCATATTGAGAACATTTTAACTTTTATAAAAAAGATGGATTGGAAATATTTTTAAAAAATGTTAATGGTTCTCCTTCATTAATCATTCCTAGATATTACTTTACTATATCCATGATCATATGATCCTTTTCAATCCATATATTGGTTCGGACTCTATGATCTTTCAAATCAATTCATCTCCTACATAATTTTCATTCTCTAGGTCACAATTTATTGAGAAATCACTGTCCTTGAATATCCCAATCAATCATATTTTACTCATATTGTGGTATTTATATGAAAATGTATATTTACAACTCTTTGGATATGTATAAATCTACAACATTTTAATAGATAAATAATGTCTCCATATCCTTAAAAATGATTACGGCTCCCAAATAAAAATCATTGGTTTCATAGTATATTTCATGAATCATTAGGTGTCTAGATTCATAGGAAATAACATTAAAATTCATCATATGGAAACAACCATGTCCCCTATTTTATTCGTCATTATCAATCAAAATTAAATTAATTTGTGATAATAGAGTAAAAAACAAAGCATTCACCAATCACATTTTCTATTCTTCAAAAGATTATTCACATTAATCTATCTAAATATACTCACCCCCATAGTGAGTAATCTTGGCTAAAGGGTTATCCTATCAAAAAACATTTTGAGGCAACCCACTAATAGGAACATATGAAATCAATTAAACTATGTACCTAGGAAATGTTCATTTGTGTAAGACATTATTTGACTACCATTGTGTTCATAAGATCAATTGAGATTCCATCCTTAGAGACAGTATTCCAATAAAATGAATTATTATGAAACCAGAATTCACACTTTTTAAATTTCCTATATGACACTATTACAACAAGAGTCTCTAGAATGATCCTCATGTTATTCTTATTTTCCAAATAGAAAATATAGTGAACCATGAAATTGTCAATGATAACCATACCCAAATTAATAATATTCACCATAAATATTATACTCGTTATATCCTTGATGATAACAGGTTAATTTGTCAATAAAAATTTCATTGTTGTGAAATCAGAATGTACATACCTTTTTTTAAATGATATCTTTTAAATAACATCCATTTCTACTCATAATTGATGATACCTAGCGTATAGGTCAGTCATTGAGAAATATTAAATTTCATGAAGTTGATCCACTAAGTCATCAATGTGATTTATATGATATTGGTAATTTATCATAACATAATTTATTTCCCTATAATAAATAAACAACCTCATAGATTCATATTTCTTCTTAATGAAAATAAAAGGGATACCCAAGGTGAAAGAGTATGGAATATAAATCCTTTATGACATAATTACTCTATTTGTTCCATAAAAACCACTAATTCCTAGTGTCCATTATATATATGTTATATGACATTAGATTAGAAATGAGGATTAAATCAATAGAAAACTCAACTCCCTTCTCAATTGATTATTATATTAATCCCCTAGTAAATCCATAAATATATGTTGGTAAAATAGATCTTTCTCAAATTTTATGATTTATTTTATCATTATTAGATTATGACTTTTATTCATTCCAAAAATGTTCATTAATAATATAAACCATGTGATTATCCAGATATGTCTTCGATGGTGAATTTTGCCCTCAAAAGAAAAATAATTCCACATAATCTTCACAAAGCATAATTTCATTCTATTTGTAATAAATTGTTTCACCCTATTTTCTTAAACATTTAATAAAATGGTTTATATTTAAATCAACCCACTGTATAGTAATTATGTTATTAATTAGGGATACTTATGTGACATAATTTGAACTGACTACCAATCCCTTGTAGTAGTGAGAGTTCTACTTGGATTCATTACTCTTAACTCCCTTATTATAGTGTTTTAAATGTATCTAATCCTATTTTGAATATTGGAATATATAAAGTAGTTTCAAGATCCAGAATCAAATAAATAATTAGTTAAATGTTATTATATGATTAATTTAACTACGAGCACATCATTATTATTACAAAAAAAGCTATTTTGATCATATAGACATGTAAATGATCCTTTTTCATTTTTTATGGAAATTCCCCGGCCGCTTGGGAAATTCATTTTTACATTTCACAATATACATATAGTTTAATAATTTCACATTGGAAACATATTTATTTCCTAGGGAATCATGATAATTGTGTACCATATTTCTACACTTATAGAAAACTCTCATCCCCAACAACCATGTTCCATGGTGGCCATTTCATTATTTATTAAAATATATAAATTACCCCGGCTCGATCTTCCAAATTATTGTATTTCATTTTATAGATTATTTAGAAATCATCTTCTTATCCAGCATATCGTTGAATTTATAAGACATAGAGGATTATTTCTCTAACCTGATATCGCATGATACTATGTCCTCATATAAAAAGATATTTTATGATATTATTTACCATCTAAATATAATACAAATATCACCAAATAAGTAGTTAATATTACACTTTGTAAAATATACATAGACCAAATAATGAATTTTATACTTTAAATATTGTTTCATACCAACAAAAGTTTTCCTCTTCCTTTTTATCAGACTCAAGAATTGTCTCTCATGATCTACTCACTGTTCAGAAGGAGAATAATTTTCCTAGAAGTGTATCTTACAATAATTCCACACAATGATATATATTTTTTATTAATCATTATTGTTTTGAATCAATGACTTTCCTTAATTAAAAGACCCTGAGAAATGAGAAACATCCCTGAAAACCTAATGAATTTTATTATATTTAAAAGTGATAAATATCATCTATGAGGAACATTTTTATTTTTGAGAAACAATGGATTTATCATCCCATTTAATGACAGAAGTGATTGATGCATCAATTTTTCTAAACTATTTTCACCACATTATGTATGATAAGGTTCCTTCATATGAGAAATATTATTTTTCAAAACATTAGTCATCCTCCAAAATTCATTTATAATTTGTTTAATTCCAACTACATCTCCAAATCTAGATTCATTATCTTTCCTAGGATGGAAATCCCTATAAGGATTACATGAATTAGAATATTTCCCATTAATTAGGTTAGGTTCAATTTGTAATTAATGGTATAAAATATATTACATCAAAAACGTCTGAATCATAATAAAAATTTTAATTCCTAGTGAAACAGTAATCATAAATAAAAAATTTATGTATATATAATATGAAAATCCAAAACAAGGTATATTTGGGAGAATTCTCAAGTCATAAAAATAATTTCAAATATTTAATAATCATTTTTAATAAAAATTTAAATTAGTCTATGAATATCCTCCAATGAGTTTCAAAATAGGTGTGTAGTATGTCATGGTCTCATACACCGACTGAGGATCAAGTCAGTGCACAATGCACCCTTTTTAGAGTTATTACCCCTAGTTATAATAGTTCAAGAGCCACATCCACTTGTTGTATCTAGGAAAAGATGTATTACTAAGATATATACACAATATGAAACACAGAAAAACATCATGAAGTATTACTATAAATAAAATTATCATCAAAATTAGTAATATGGTGATATTTATCATTAAATTTTCACTAGATATCATGAATCAAATCTTAATGGACCGAATATATTAATAACCTTGGAAATCTATATATATAAATTATTCTCACAATAAAATTTAAAATATAAAATATAGAATAATATTTATATTGAGAAAAATATAATTCCATGAATTATATCCTCTTTTGTTTGAAAAAATTCACTTCCCTAAAACTAAGGAAATAAGAAATAAGAAATTTTTTAGAACAAATTATTATAAATATTATACATTATAAGGAATCTATCATGAATAAATTTGGAATACATGATATAGAAATTCAAATAACTAATAAATATTATATTTAATCATTAACATAAATATGATGAATAATATCGCATGAATAATTGATGATAAAATAATTCCATATAAATAATTACATTATTTTTAACATATCCATATATATTATAACAAATATATTCACATTAATATCAATAAATAACTACCAATAATGGAACTCATTATTTTTAACTACGTAATCATACCATCATGGCCTTATGTTATGAAATCATTCAAAAGTTGGATAATCCCTGGTCGGAATACCAAGATAGATTTTCTCATTGGACCTATCATTGAATCAAGAGAATACATTAGGCCATTATGAACATTTACTAAGTCCAATTAATTTCTCATATAAATGGGGATAAATAAAATCATGTAAACATTCATATTTTAAATCAACATATTAAATGTTAATAATTTCCGTGATTAATAAACATAATCATAAACCATCAAGAGTAATAATTATAATGGTTTTAAAATCATACATCCCCTGTCAAAATAATCATAAACCATACCGGGAAATGATAGGGACAGTATTATTATGACATATTCCCAATGGTGTATTTTTAAAATTATTTTTTCATTGATTAATAGAAATACCAAAAAAATCAATTAAAAATAATCTTGACAAAAATATATTTTTACATTTTAAAATATATTTTAATAATCTAAAAAATTAAAAAATATTTTGAAGAATTTTTTATTTAAAAATAAAATTGTAAACATTCAATGGATCTTTTAAATAAATCACAACAGCTAATTCCATACATTTTGTGTAATTAAAAAATTTATTTTCACATAGATGTAAAAAGGATAAAAATTACGTTGTTCTAGAAATATAAATATGATTCCTTTGAAATTGTTTTTCAAGATGAAAACATGATTAAAAATGTGCATAATATATAATTTTGAAAATGTAAACAAAATTATAAATATTTTTTTATACATAATTAATGAAAAAATGGATTTTCGATTGAAGAGATAAATAAAAATTTTGTTATTAAAAACGATCTCATAATAATTTTAAGTAATAATGAGTGGAAAATGGTACTATTATTTCATAAGATTATGAATAAATATAGTAAAATAAAATTAATGACCTTATTTAGAGATAGTTTATATTATTTCATAATTGAAAACATAATCATAAATAATCATGAAAATTACTGAGATTGTAAAATAAACCCTTACTACTTGAGTAACTATTGAATTATATCCCCCATAAGAAAAAGTGAAATATTAAATACCAATAAGGAAATGATATTCATGCTATATCAAATTAATAGGTACGTATATACATCACACTGAATAATTAAGTGCTGAATATGGAATATGTCTCATGGATGTAAAATTGAGAAGAGAAACCCATACCTTAAGAGGGATTTCCTTCGTAGATTTTTGAACCGCTTATATAATAAACATTGATTTATAATACATATATTAAAAACTAATAATTATATATATTATATAATAATTGAGTAAATTATTATTATTTATCACCTATTTATTAACATTCTCTTGGAAAAATAATTAATTTAGGTAATAACTTCAATTATTTTAATATATGTCTTGGTTCGGTTTTTTGGTCCACACACTGTTCATTCTTCAACCATATCAATAATAATAACCAGAATATAAATATAATATATATATATGTTCATTAAATAAGTATTTATCATATTCTATAAAATTTAAATATTGAAAAATGAGTTACACCGATTATGGAGACGGTAGGCCGTATGTATGCATGAAAGTTATATTCATTAATTTCATAGATGGTTGGAGATAAAGGTAAATATTAATTCAACATTATGAAATAATTTTATATAATAAATACTATTCAAATAAATTAAATACATTAATATTAAAATCCATTTAAAAATTAAATGAAAAACAAATATAATTGATTCATTGTGGGGGTAGTCCAAACGTATTCACAAGCAATGTTATTGATTTTCAATGGATTAGAAGATAAAAATTTAGAATTGATATTATAATTATAGGTGAATAATTATAATATAAATAATATTTATATATATATTTATATATTAATTATTTAAATCCATAAATACATCTACTTGTGAGAGGCAATGATGGAAAAATAATAACATCATTTCACGATGTGATTCTTCATCATAAACATGAATGCTGATTTTTTCCAATTTTATAAAGGATGAGTTGAATATAGGTTATTCCATTAACATAATAGTGTATCAGTACATATAAGATATCCATGTTTTTAATTCATCATATTTGGATAATATTTTTTTTATTTGGGGGATGAAATAAAATAATGATGCATTTTTACTAACTATACCTCTTCTTCATAGGAATTCTTTCAGTATATAATAAAAGCCGTTTTAAATTCATTTTATGATCAATAATGATAATCTTGATAATTATTTTATATTAAATTATTCAATTTGAAAATTTATTTTCAAAAAAGGGGTCTCAAATTATAAAGAGGATAGGAGTGGGGGTGTCCTTTTATAAGTGGTTGACGGGACCAACTTATAAGTTACATGGAAATTTCCTAAATGAATATAAAATATTAAAGAAATTACCAAGAAAAATTCTCCCAAATTAACATATATTTTATGTTTGGGTATGATAATGTATAAATATTTCCATAAAATAAGTTTTTTAAAATTTTAATTTGAAAATATACACTTATCCTTTTTCTAACCACCCCTTCTATATATATTTTAAAATTAATAGCGGTAATCAATTTTTAGTTTTTTCACAACTCGTTATGGAAAAATAATGAATATTTTATTAACTATTATTAGTTATTCTGATTCTATATATTTATTCCATTTTTTCAAATTCAAATGTCCAGTGTGGTAATTTTAATTTTAATTCAATTACTAATATGTGATGAAAATGCAGGTTTCGGAAGAAATATTTCCTTAATTAAAAAATTATCATATATAAATATTAAAAATATAATTGATTCAAATTAACAAAATTAGAAAAAAAATATATAATTTTACTAATTATAATTTTTTAATTATTTTATTTAAAATTTATATTTTTAAATTCATTTAAAATATAGTTATCATTATAAATTAGTAATTTCAAATATTCATCAAAAAATTATATATTCATTATTGTATAAAAAATTAAATAAATGGAAGATTTTACATAGTGAAACAAAAAATTATATAGTTCTCTAATCATATTTTATAAATTTATTAAAAATTAATTTTACCATCCGTGCAAAAAACCTGAGGAAATCGTATTTTAGAAATGCAATAGTTTTCCAAAAAAAAATTTATGTTTCTTCCAAATAATTATTTATTTCATTTATAACTAAATGATATAAAATAAATTTATTTATTAATTTATAAACCATATAATTTTCATAATTTATTTATTCTTATTCATATATTCTAATTTAATGTCATTTTTATAATGGTATATGATTTTATGGTTCCTATAGACACGATATTTCATGTATCGAATGTCATCAAGTAGACTGAATTTATTTTAATGGAAATATATCCTAAATTCTGAGAGTGTTATATATATGGTTTTTAATAGGGGAAATAAAATTTATATTCCGTTTTATATTATTTTCATTGAGTTTTTTAGTCATGAATTTGGTTCATCTTTAATTATAGTGAATTTTTCTATCCATATCTTAGTAGTAGAATGAAATAATTGTATAATAACAAGGGGAATTGAGAGAATCCATTTTCATTTGTAATATATCAGTAATCCTTTTAATTTATGTCTCATTAATTTTATATAAATTAAAATGTTATACATTTAAATACAAGATGACTATGGAGATAATTAGTAAGTGTGGGTAGTCATTTAATTAGAATCCATTCTATAATCCATGATATATTCTATTAAAAGGCAATACAACATTGAACATTTTGTATGGTTATGATGATCCATTGTTTTATTAATATGTAGTAGTTAATGTTTTGAAGTATACATGTTCAGGATAACTTTTAATATCCATAATAGGTTATGAATTTATAGAATTCATTCATTTGAAAATGGTTCTAAAGATTCATTATGTGTGTATATATTTTGTATATTACATGATACATCATTGAAGGTACTCATATAGGCATGATTGGTATTTTTATATGTTTATATACATCATAAATATTCAAATAGAATTATGGATTCCAATCATAAGTGAATACATAATGATTATGTCTATGATATTAGATGTTTCACTATCCTCTAAAGTAGTTATAAACCAAAAAAATTGATTAAAAACTAATATCTCAAGTGACTCTATTGTTGAATAATGAGAAATATAAAAATATTTTACCATGAACAAATATTATAGAAGAGTTTATATACAAGGAAAATTTCTATATGATAATCCTATAAAAGTGTAGTCGGTTTTGGGTAACAATAGTGAGGAATGTAAGAAAACTCTCAAACTTATAGTGGCCCTCAAGAAGTGAGATAGTCAATTTAATATAAGAATGGATTGTGACGAATAGTTATTTATTTGAAATGGAAAAAAAATTCATCTTTCATTAATGAAAAATATTTTTAAATAATAATATATTAAATAACTGAAGATTCATTATATAAAGATGATATCATTCTCAAGAGTGATAAATGATGAACATCATGGGTGACTTGTCATGTGGAACCATCATTGAGATTCAAAATGATTCTGAATTGGATTCTATATAAAATAATTTATTATATCCCTAGATATAAAAGTAATCATGGATTTATTTATTGGAACTATTTTATTTTAATACTTAAATAACATAGACATTTCATGGTATATTGTTTTGGATATATTACAACAATGCTAAATATTTGGATTGAAATTAAAAATATCTGTATGATTCCAATTTTTGTGTATTTTTTATAATTATCAATGGAATGTGGTTGAAATTATTAACTACTATATTTAGTTTCAATAAATAATATGGTGTTAAGATTAATGTGAAATATTCACGTCCTCGTTAAAAACCATCATTATTCAATGATTTATGTCCATATTTTGAGATTGGGGATTGGTTGTATAAAATTACTAAATGATAGAAGAAGACATTTAATTAGTAGTGTTTAGGATTATAATAATGAAATAACCATATATAGTTTTTGTATTTTTAACATTTTGTTTTTGGAAAACAATTCATTTTAAGGACCCATTATCATCAATGGTTGGAATCCATAGGTATCATTGTTTCTAAGACACTGGTAAGTTCAATATGAACCGGTAATGTATTCTATATTTTGTCTCTTATGATATATATTTTTCACAAATAGAATTATTCTATAATTATGTGAATTAATTAATCATGATTTATGGGTATTAAGGATCGGGTGCCATCCTTAATAAATAATCAGCCAGTGTATTAATTTATAAAAGAAGTATATTTTTATAGGAAAATAATGAGATATGTTATTTTATCCCATTAAATGGGTTTTACTGTAAAAATTTGTAATGGTTGGTTATTTAGGATAGTTTCTTACATGGTGGATAGTTTTTAATTATTGGTACACTTTTTTATCGGTGTATTTAGAGAAAATTGATCTCATTCTTCAACAAAGCAGGGCTATTTTTTAAAGTTGAAATACGAGATTTATTTTGAGGACATGGGATATATTTTATGTATGATATATAAAATATTTGACGTTTCAGTGATCATTTATAAATATAGTTGAATTTTTTAGTGAGGTTTTATAATTACTAATGGGTTGAAGTACCATTGGGTACCTAATAGAGCGATTATTGGTACCTGGTGAGGTCCTTTTAAAACATCAATTTTTTCTGATAAAATGGGGTAATAAGTGGTTGTGTATTGATTACTTAGTGATCCCATGAGTATAATTTTATAATTATAATTATTTTTTTTAATTTTTTTACAAGAAAACTAAATTAAATCCCCAATATCATTTTTTCAGAAAATTTCACTACGGAGAAGATCTTTCTCCATTCCCTCTTATTGTATCCTCTTATAAATCGTATTGTTCATTTCGGATAATTAATCTATCTAAGAATTTTCCTCATAATGGCATATTTTGTTTTGTATATCACTTTTTGTTCTCTCATTCTTCTATTCATTTCTACTACATATCGAATACCTAATATTGAAGGTTTTTTTTTGTATTTTTATTATAGTTGAACGAGGGAGATTCAATAAATAATTGGATGGGTATGCTTTCTTAAAATTTAGGGAACTTGTTATATTTAATTCTCATTTAATTTATGTAATGTTCTTATCTAGATCACATATTGACCCAAACCAATAAAAAATAATTTATTTTACTTGATAATATAAATTTAATAAATAAACTATGATACGTGGGATGATATAGTGGGAAGTAATATTCCCTTTTTGAGTCAAACATTTTCATTATAGGGTATTTCTATTAAATTGATATGAACTAATTTCAAGGTGGAAATTGAATATAAAAACCTAAATTCCATGGATGCTGCAACAAAAAAATGAAATATATTATGAATAAAAAATAAAACATTTAGAAATAAATATTTATATGAAAACCCAGTATTAATTGTGCATAACTAACAGATAATGCATCTACCTAATCTAATTAACCACGACTATCATATTAAATTCTTATGTTAAAATGAAAATAACTAATTGGGGACGAAATATTATTATCTATATGAAATTCCCCTGAATAAAGAACTAAAAATTGTGGAGGCTATAATGTTTTATACAAAACAACAAGATTTCAAAAAGTTCTATTATAACTCCAATCTCCCTCTAATAATATCCCTCATGTGATGGTGTTTTCACCTTACCTATATCATGGATGATAATAAATATAGGTATCCAATGGTTAAATATTTAGGTTGTGAGTACATAGTAACCTATGGGTGGCCCCCACACGACCACATCCTATTTTTTATTAAATTAGGTGAATGACGTAGCAACAGAAATCATTGAATTGATAATAATTAAACAATAAAAAATGATTAAATACTAAATTTAAATAATGATAACAAAATTATGTCTGTATATTTTTTCTATTAATTACCTTATGTAACCAACCATGCTATATTTGATTGATTCTTAAAATAGTTTGGGTAATCACCCATATGCTTGTATCAAGTTCCAAAAGAACCACTATTTGAGGGAAAATTATACCTATATGGTGTCATGAAAAATATATGGGTGTATATTTCACTATGATACACTCCCAATGGTGAAGAGGAAAGATTTATCATCTGTAAAATACGAATTATCCACCATTATTAGGATAGAAATATGCATACAATTTAAAATAGTACATCATTCCTTCCACATACTCATATATTAATGTCAAAAAATACATATACAAGCATAGTTAAAATAATTTTACTGAACACATATATCCCACAATTAATATATAATAATGGTGTATCTGATAATCTGAACAAAGAAATACTTATGAAATATAGAATAACTATTATCATATGAATAATCCACATTGACAAACAAGAATGAAGTTATTATTTAATTTATATAAAACATTTATTATGGAAATTCACATTATATATATATTCACTCTATTATAATCCACTAATAAACATTGGGTTTAATAATTATGGAATAATAGAGGGGTTTAAGACTGTGTTAAACCCTAATCCATATTCTGAAATATAAGAGCATTCCATAATAAACCAGATTAAAATAATTTAAAAGATAAAAATATTTTATATCACCTCAATATAAAAATTGATCACAAATAAATAGATATGGTAGATACATATCATTATCAGTAACTAAAATTTCACACCCAGATTTTCAATTCCATTCATTGATTTAAACCCTCTTTTGATTATTGGGTTTCTCATGGTTTCCAGGTGTTCATTGTTTGAAATTTTGGGGCCTATTATGTTCTTGATCTATGACAATTGTCATGGGGGTCATATTTTCTTGTATTACACCTATTTTTTCTAATGGATGTTGTGAGGTTGTGGTTTTTTAGAGTTGAATTTATGACACTCCTATTGGAACCCCTTGTAGAGTATGTTGTTGAGGTGGTTTGTACCTACGAGTTGGATGAGTTTTCGGTTGGAAAGAGTTCTTTTTTTTTCAGAGTTATTCTCCCCTATCCTTGGCCCCTCTTTTCCCCTTGTTTTCCCCCTTGGAACCCCCTGAATATGGAGGATTAGGGAAGGTTTTTGGTTCCCCAGAACTAGCCACACGGTTTGACCTCACGGTTTACTAAACTGTGCAGCCAAACTGCGCAAGGGTTTTTTAGGTCATTAAAAACATTTTGAAATTCCAACTCTTCCCTTATGTAATAAACTCAATTACACCCAATTATTCTCAATTTCATTCCCTACTTCCATGAACAGTATCTACGGTCTCTCACACTCCCCGAGACCTCTACATTGATGGGATATATGATGCAGGAAACATCAATACCATGCAAGTAATTCTTCCTCTCTTTGATTTTATCACTTTCCATTGTGTTTCATTCAGCCATTCGTGGAGTTCTAATGTTTCCAGTAGATAGAGATCTCCCCTAGAGTTTAACTACCTGTCTTTATGGTAAAATATTGTGGTCTATGGCTTGTTTTATCTTCCTTGTGTAGAAGCAGTCGTGCGGTTGATGTTTCACACCAATATTTTATTGTTAGGACTAGAAAGGTAGGTTATTCCTTTTGTAAAGAATTATTTATGAGTTATATTTCATTGTTTATTAATTTAACATGATTCTAATCAATTTCGTGTTGTGAAAAAATTATTTCTCGTCGCAATAGTAATGAATTTAGCATTTTTGTCACATTATTTTTAAATTTTTTATTTTCCGAATGTAACTCATGTGTTACCACTTGGGGTAGTTTTTTAAAATGTTAAATGGGGTTATTTGTTGTTAAAAGGGGCTTCCAATTCCGGTTTTCTATGGTTTTAAGGTCACATGGGCCTCAAAAGGGGATTTTGAATGGGTGATATGTGTAAAGCATTGTTTGACCACATGAATGTGTTTTATGAAAATCTGGGTTTTTCACCTATATACTTTGTGGTATTATTTGAGGAAACTCTATATCAGTTTATAAATGTTTTGTAAATGTTTAAAGGGATTCCAATATTTTTTGTTAGGGTATTGGTGTGATTTTTTCCTTGAAAGAGGGTTTCGAAATGGTTTATGTGTAAAAAACATAGTTATACCCCTTGGGATTGTTTTGTAAAAATTAAAAATGTTTTATTTGGTTATGAAAAGTGATAAAAGGGTGAATATGTATTATTTGGGTGCATGTGTTAACCTAATATGTTTTTTTAAAGGTAATATGATAATTTAATATTTCAAACATTTTTACAATGATTTATAAATTTCTAAAGTGCATTACGAAATATTGATGTGGGTGCGAAATATATTTGTGGACAGTTTAATGTGAGTATGATGATAAAATGAATTTTGAAGGTGATAATGGTATTATGTGACATGTGTCTGGTATGTTATGTGTGTTTGAATATATATTAATATATTTATAAAAAATTTAAAATATTTTTTGAAGTGTTAAAGAAAAGTAAAAAGTGTTGTAGGCTATTTTTGTGTGAGTATGATTTCAAAAATGCATTTAAATGAAAAGTGGATTATGAGACTTATGTCAATTTCAAGGGGGTTGTTTTTTAAATGTGTGATGTGGAAGTGGTTTATTCTTGTGAAAATTATATTTCATGGCTTATTGACCTTGTTTAATCATAAGAGGGAAACCTAGGTATCTAAGTTGGTGGAAATGTACTAGTATTCTCGTGATCCTGTGGGGTTTGGCCCTGGTTTTACGTAGACAGTTTGGCGATGAAAAAACAAACTAAACTATAATTATTATGATGATGATGGAGTTGGGGGAAACTATGTTATGGATATATTCTGTACTAGTGGCTCGAGCATGAGAACAAATATTGTGATGGTTACTTTAACCGGGATACAAGGTACGGATGACCCACAATGAGCCCGCACCTAGGGTTTGTTTTCCTATTTCTTGTGATCATTAGAAAAAATTTACTTACATTTTTAATATGTTATGGTTGGAAAAATATTTTGTGTCATTGACATTATTTTTAAAAGTGTTTATTCTTTAAAATAATCCACTTGAAAACTGTTTTATTTGATGTTGTATCTTTGGAAATTGTAACTAGCATTTCTTGATTAACAAAAACATGTCTTATTTTCATCTTTGAATGTTTATAACATATAATATCTTATTGGTTGTATCCTACATGGTTTTTCCTCACACCCATCTTACATAATTGGGTTTAAGTAGACTTTCTTATTTTTTGTCATAGGTTTGGGTACATCTTTTGTGCCAGTGGTTTTGGTTTTTTTGCGGTCTATGAGGTTGAAGGGTTGTGGAGATGGCTTAAGGGTAGTACCTCATGAAATGAAGAGGTTCATGGGATGTCATTTTTAGTTTTTTACCATTATAATGGCCTTTGAACATTGTTTTAAATTGGATAATTCAATTCTGAAATTTTAGTCAAAGGAGGTTTTTTTTCGAAAACCCAGATTCATTTTACTGAATTCATTTGTTTTTATATATTAATAAACATGAAAAAACGTTTCCCAATTTTTAGTTTTTGACACCAGGGAACTTTTACCAGCCTGTGGGGATCATGAATTCCCTTCAAGCCTTATCAAAAGTGGGGTACGGTGCTAGTTTTTATGGAAACCTGATTTGGTTCGTGACAAAATAGTATCAAAGGGGGTTCAGGATAACTCTTTGGGTCATATTATTTGAGGAACAATAGGGATAGTATTGAGCTAGAATTATCAGGAAACGATATTATGATTATGGGTAGTGTTTTTGGATAGCATACCTAATGATGGGATTCAATCCTCAAGGGGAAGTCGGTATTTAAATAATTCCATTGGTTTTCTTATTTTGATGATGATTAGGGGAAATGAAAAGAGAGATGTGTTAATGGTATCAATGAGACCGCATGGCCTTGAAAGCAATGTGGACTCAGGGATATTTCCTAAGAAAACCCTATATGATGGTGAAGTGCCTAGAATATGGTCACAAACCATATTTCCAAGTCACCCTACGAACCTAGTTTCCCCTCGCAATGCCTTGTAACATTTAGTTATGAAATCTTGGATACATAGTTTTAAAGAAAAATTGACATGGTTTTATGAAGTGTAATGTTTTTGTGAAATGATTTTTTAATAAATATGGAAGGGTTTGAATTTTTTAAATGATTAACTGATATTTCAGAATTGTTTTTAAAGTGAACAAGTTGTGTTTACACATCTTGGAAAAGCAGGGATTATGTTAATATGAATTTTGAAAAATTGTTTCCAATAGAGTTCCCTAAAATATTTAACGTTGTTGTAATGGGATGAAATGATTTGAAATAAATGTACATGAATTGAAAGTGTGTTTTTATTGAATGATTTGTCATATTTTAAAATTTTTTATGAATCATTGGAACCATGTTTTAAATAAGAAGATATGAGTTTTCAAAGGAACCAGAGTTGATAAAAGGGAGTTCTCATAAAACTGGTTGTGTATGGAAATGGGATAAGATATACTGAAATTAAAGCCTTTTACTTGAATTTTTTATCTTATTAAAATTATGGTGTCTCTTTGAAACGTTTTGTTAGATGTGAATTGATATTTTGATCTCGTGGTTAGAGGTCTTGAGAAAAAGGATGTGTTCGTTGACCGTTTTGGTTTTGAAAAGTGGAAAGAATTATAGTTTTAACCCATGGAATCTCTATAAGCGTCCACATGCATGAGGTCATCTAGGATGATGAATAGTCAATGGATTGAATGGATGATTTTTGGGATGAATATGTGGAGGCTTCCCATTGTGGCATGGAAACATGCATGTGTATGGGGAATATGGTACCATTGGTGGAAACGCTAACCGCTCAAACATCTGTTTCCAAAGAAATGTTTTAAAGGTAATCATAATGTCTTGATGACTGGTTTGGGAGGGTGTGTTTTATGTTTTTTTAATGTTGATGTAGTGGGATGTTTTGTGTCCAAGATCCCCTCCTGTTTGAAATGTTTTTTGGGTTAGTTTTTGGTCGGAATGATAGGATGAAGTACTAGTTACTGGTATCTTCTGATAAAATTTCAGGAAGAATTTACGGTGGTTCCCCTCATTTGTTTGGTTCAGGTTTGTGGAACATTTTTACCAAGGGACCAGATTGGTTGGTTCCTTGGGTTCTCTAATTAGATAAGGCTCTCCACCATTAAGTGTCAGTGCATGATTTTTGTGAAACATGGATTGTTTCTCCATTGGAAAATCCACCAGTAGATCAATATAAAAAATATTTTCATCATGATTTAAATATTGAGTTTACACCATTTCAAGTATTGGTTTTTAGGCTCATCTTTTTACGGGAGAGTTCCTGTGGAAGGTTTAATGTGACCTTCGTTTAATAATCTACCTGACTTATCGAAGGTGGAAGTTGTATGGGGTTGTTAGTATCATTGAGTATCTGGATGGAGTCTAATATGGCCTCTAGTTCCTTTACAGTCTATTTGAAGGAGTTCATGATAAACCCTCAGCGTTGAAAATATGGTCATGAGAATATATAGTGGCCACTTTTGGAATCATTTGTTGTTTTGGACTTGGCATAAGATCCTTTTCCTTTTATTGTTTCTATTTGTCGCAATGTTTATGTTTGGTGATGCCTTCTGATGACATGTGCTTGTTTTACTATAATGTTCAAGGTCGTGATATTTAATAAGATTCTATATTATGTTGAGAGTATGTATCCCTTTTAAGAACATCCAAATCCCTTGTTTTAGAGTAAGGTGTTTATATGTGTTCTTTGATTTTGATGTTTCTCACCTGAAGAAACATGGTGTGATTTGTGTGCATCCTATAAGACATTGTTTTAGTGAAATTCCATGTTAGGGTAAAGTGAGTTATGTAGTGTGTTTTTTTATGGTAAACCCATCTGGTTTTGTGGTGTAGGTTTTTTGTAGCACTAGAAGAAGAATTTCCGTATGGGGGTTTCTAAGGCCTAACTGCAAGGCTGAATATTGTTCAATCATTTGAGCTCCAGCCCTAGGTCTTGAAGAGATGTTGGCACATTGTTAGGGTAAATCCTAGTGTTGTTCAATGTTTTTTTGTATGATGGTTTGAAATTTTGGTAGACAAGTTGAGAACATTGTTTTGATAGGGTTAATAGTAACTCTACACCAAAAATTCAATCATTTAAAATGATCGACATGGTTAGGGCATGGTTTCCTAAAAAATGTGTATTGACAGTGTGAACGTCCCAACTCATTACTTTTTGGTTGTTCTTATGTTGTACCATGATGGTTGGTTAAGATGGATGGTTCATATGAGGGGGATACCTACAATGATTCTAATGTTTGTTCCTTTAGAAATTTCAAATGGATGTTTACCCCTTATACCGGGAAGTCCATTCGGGCCTCCCCCTATTAGTGTCCCTATCCTGTCTTGGGAAAATTCGAGTTGTGTCTTATAGTGGGGGGCCCATTTGTGCCTCCCTATACTAGTAACTCAGATTGTTCCATATTCATGGCATGGCGGTAGGAAGTCATGTTTGGAGCTATATAACTACCTACATCTTCCATAGGTAATCATTGGGATTGGAGAATGCCCAATGGTTTAGCTAAATCAATGTAAGTGTAACACTATTCATTGTTGTGTTAAGTTTTGGTAAACTACTTAATCCTTGTTTAGATAGAGATTAAAGAGTTTTATTTTGGGATAATGTCTGAAGGTGCTTAATAATTTTAGTAGAGTGTTGTTTGTTTGGGTTTGTGAGAGTATTACATCCTTTATTTACCACTGAAGGAATTTAGCCTATTAGTGGTGGACCAAAACATGGAAAAGGTGTACATCTTGTTTTATCGGTTGGGTTTGGTTTTTAATTTTGTCCTTTTTTTGATTTATATGGGTGGAAATCTTTATGGTGGGGATAATTTCCCCACCCGGATTTTCAATTCCATGCTTTGATTAAAAACCAATTTATCTTTTTTTCTTGGTTTCTATGTGTTTCAGGTGTTTAATTTTTTTATATATTGGGGTATTGATATATGAAAATATTGTTGGTGGTATTGGTAGGTAGTTGTACTCCTCTTTTTTCAAATGTATGGTGTGAGATTTTAGTTTTTTGGAGTTCGATTAGTGATGCTCTTAGTGGCACCACTTGTAGGGTAAGATGTTGAGGTGGTTTGTACCCAAGAGATAGATGATTTTGGGGTTGTAAATAGTGATTTTTGGGGAATTTTTCTCCCATATACTTGGACTATCATTCCCAAATGGTTTCCTCATTGGACCCCCCAAAATTTGGAGGATTATGGTAGGTTTTTGGGTGCCCGGAATAGGCTACATTGTTTGGCCGCACAGTTTACTAAACTATGACGCCAAATCATGGAAGGGTGTCCATGTCATTAAGAACATTTTCAATTTCCACCTTTTCCCTTTTGGAATAAATAAAAATACACCCCATTCTCTCCCATTTCATTCCCTACCTCCATGTACAGCCTCTATGGACTGTCACCCTCCCTTGGGCCTCAATATTGAAGGGATATTTGATGGGAAAAACATCAAAACCATTAAAGTATGTCTTCCTATCTCTGATTTCACCCCATTACATAGGATATATTTCACCATTTCTTGGAGTTCTAATGTGTCTAGTATCTAGGGATCGTACCAATTGCTTAAACATTGGAATTTTTTGTGAAATCTTGTGGTCTAGGTCTTGGTTTGTCTTCATTGTGGTGCGGTGGTGGTGCAGTTGATGTTCCGCACCATGATTTGATAGTTCTGACTGAAAAGGTATATGATTACATGTGTAAAATATTATTTATGAGTTATTTTGTTTGGTTAATTAATTTATAATGTTTCGAATCTATTATGTGTTGTGCGAAGACTATTTTTGGTTTCAATAGTAAATCATTCACCATTAATGTTACATTTTTTATAGAAGTGTTTATTTTTGAAATTTAACTCTTGTGTTATCTCTATTGGTAGTTTTATATAATGTAAAAAGGATCTATTAATTGATGTAAGGGGATTCCAATTCTAGTTTTGTAATTTTTTATTGTCATTTGGGCCACAAAATGGTGTTTTGAAAGGTTTTTATGTGTAAAACCTTGTTTCACCCCTTGAAAGTGTTTTATTAAAATGATTCTTTTTCACGTGTATCCTTTCTGGTATTATTTATGGAAACTAAATAGGATATGATAATGGTTTAATAAATGTTTACTGAGATGGGAATTCTTCTTTAGTGTGTTCTTGGTGTGATTTTGTCCTTAAAAGAGGGTTTTGTAATAGTTTTTGTGTGCAAAACTTAGTTATAACCCATGGGATTGTTTTGTGAAAATTGTAAATGTTTTATTTTGTTAAACAAAGTGGAAAAGGTTTTATATGTACTTTTTGGGTTAGTTTTTTCACCTAATATGGTTTTTTGAATGGTAATGTGGTGACTTAATATGTCAAACATTTTTATTCTTTTTTATAAATTTCTAAAATGTTTTACTAAAATGTGATGTGTGTGTGAAACTAGATTGTGGACTTTTTCTTGTGAGTTTGATGATAAAATGAATTTTTATGGTCATATGGTTTTTATGTGATATGTTTGTGGGATTTTATGTGATTTAGAATATATTGTAATGTTTTTATAAATATTTTTGAATGATTTTTGGAAGTGTTAAATAAATGTGACAAATGTTGTGGTTTATTTTGGCGTGAGGATGATTTCAAAATGCATTGGAATGAAAAATGGATTATGTGACTTATTTTATATACAAGGTGGTTGTTTTGTTAACGTATTATGTTGAAGTGTTATTTTCATGTTAAAATTATATTTCATGGCTTTTTGATCTTTTTCGAGCATAAGAGGGAAGCATGGATATCTTGTTGGGTGGACGTGTATTAGTAAGCTAGTGATCTCGTGGGGTTTGGCCCCAAATTCACATAGAAAGTTAGACAATGACATCACTATATAAAATATGATGTTGATGATGATGATTTTGGGGACAACTAGGTTATGGGTTTGTTCCCTACTGTTGGTTTCTTCACAAGAATGTATATTTTGATGGTTACATTCACCAAACTATGAGGTAGTTGGGACCCACATCATGCTAGTGCCTAGGAGCTATTTTCCTGTTTCTTATGCTAACTAGATACATTATTCTTACCATCATCATACAGTATGGTTGGCTGGAAAATTCAGTAGCATTGGAATTTTTTTTAAAAGTGTTGATTCTTCAATATAACCGACTTGAAAACTATTTTATTTAATGTTACATCTTTAAAAATTCATTATAGCATTATATTGTTTACCAAAACATGCAATATTTTCGTCATTGAATGTTTATCACAAGGTATCTCATTGTGGTTGTATAATATTGGGCTTTGTCTCACACTCCACATAAAATATTGGGTGTACATATACTTTCTTATTTTTTTTGTCGTAGGTTTGGGTACAGCTTTTGTGCCAATGGTTTGGGTTTTTATCAGTCCTTCACGATGAGGTAATGTGGAGATGGTTTTTGGGCGATACAAATTTCCATGAGTAGGTCCTCTGGCTGTCATTTTTTTCTTTTCTACCTTTTTAATTGTCTTTTATCGTTGTTTTAAATTGTGTAATTGAATTCTGAAATTTTTTAAATATGATATTATTTGAAAAAATATAGATTCTTTTTATTGTATTAGTCGGTTGTTTTTCTGTTTATAAACTCAAGTAAATCTTTACCAATTTTCAGTTTATGATACTCAAGCACCTGTCCTAACCTGTGGGGATCCATAACACCATTTGGGACTTACAATGGTCTGAGTATGGTGTCAGTTTTGATGGCGACCATATTTGCTTCACGACAAAAAGCTCATTCAATTTCTTGATCTAATATAAAACAATTTAGTGAGTTGATTTTAATCCTATATAAATAAAAAATTAAGTATATCATTTTATTCCTTGAATAATAGAGATAAATAAGTATTAGAATGATACTTCTCTATATATTCAATTATGTTTAAATCCTAATACAACTTTGAGTTGATTAGACTTAGGATAGAATGTGGAATTCTAGTGGGATGAATAAAATAAGAAGGAAGGATTCAATGAGAGTTTATAGTGGGTGAAATGATGAAAATCCCATAAGAAATGGGTATCTAGTTATTTTATATTAAATTTCAAATTATTCTTTCACCCCATATTAAAAATATGAAAGCTTATTCTATATACTATATATAATCCCACCACATTTCTAGTGTGATGGTTAAAGAAATAGCTTTACAAACACACCAATCACCACCAGTTACTCGGTATCCTACAACTATTTACGTGGATATACTCCTGAAACAAAATCCATATCCTGATCCTAAATATATTCACCTATTTTATTCCAAGATTACTCGTATTCCAATTTTATCCATCTATAAATTTCAATTATAATAATTAGATAATACTTACCTAGAAATATGACGTTCATTAGAATTTTTATTCAAATTCATTGATACTATAATGGATAACACGGGTAAATGGGTGTGTGAGGCCTGAAATATGGCTATTAGGTATTTTTTTATTTTCATGAGTTTATTCATGAAACCATGCTGTTTTTATGGAAATTTTAAAAAAATTATGTCTTAAATTTATTGACATTTTTTGGTAAAATCTAATTTTTCGCATTGGTCAATATTTAAAATGATACCCATTAAGGGTTTTAAGTCTTCAGTAATTTCTCATATTATTATTCGATATCTCATTGTAATGTTTTTAAAATTTCCATAGAAAGAACTGATTCATATAAGAGTATTTGAAGGGGGTTGGGAATAATACCTTTGTTAAAAAAATCATTGAGTCTATTAACTAATTTTGTTGAGTGATATCAAAAATGGGATGCCCTAAAAAAAGATTTTATTCTAGAACATTGATCTTAAAAATAATAAGTTCAAATAGTTTTTTCATTATGTGGTGAAAAAGAGGGTTTGTTTATATATAAAGGGTATAATTTTATTAGAAATTATTTATGACAGTTGATATTTTTCTTTGTGATGAGTATAAATCAACAAGTATAGTTTGAGTTTTCAAATTTCTGTTGTGTGGTGGAAAAGGGAGATTCGGTATAGGAATTTAAGGGGTTACCAATAAGGTTTTAACATCAAACCACTCCTCAATATTAGTGTCTTTAGTTTTTTATGTTATTAGTTTCATAAATTATTGTTAAAATTAATTATAATTTGGGTTTATCATTTTAATACATTTTATTTAAACTACTTAGATAAACAAGGTTAAATAAAATTTTATTACTTTAATTCCATGGTATTGTATATTAAGTGTATTATATCTCTAATTTTTTTCATACTATATATATATGTTGTTGTAATATAACAATAATGGAAAGGAGTATCTTTTTTCACATATAATTATTGTGTTTGATTTTATTATTTTGAGTTATATGTGAGGATTTTTTATTTTTGGGAATTTCATAGGCATGTACCTTATAAATTAACAGTAAATATCATGGGATGATACTTATGAAACAATTATACATATGATTTGTCTATTTTCATGCATGCATGCACACAAACTACTAAAAATTTTTATTCATCCGTTGTTCACTAAATTGCCTCTAAAACATGTCCATGATTTTTGAGTGGTTTTAAAAAAACTATCAAAAAATATTATTTTTTGTAAAAACACACTTTTTTCCCAACACCACCTCCTTATCCAATGACCTCAACCTCCTCTTGCGACTACCCCAACCCAAACCATATGTAACGCCCCCAACTGAAATCATCCAAGCCTGCTCTGTCAAATCCATCACCACCATCTCATGAGCTTAAGAACTCCATGCCATCACCAGTGTCTCCTAAGCCTAAGCCCTCTAATCACTTTCCATCCATGACTAAGCCCTCCAATCCCTCAATGGCATTGCCCAAGCCAGATCCCTCAAACCATGTGCTGACAGATCCCTCTCTGGCTAATCCTCAATTTGATCCCTAAGATCCCATGCCTCTATATCCCTTGTCTACATTTCTCTATTCTACTGTCACAACCTCCAAACTAAGGTATACTTACAAATGATTGATCAATAATAAGAAATGGTAGTTATAATCCTCAATTATATAGCTACATCATTATTGGTTATGGTAACTTAATTTATACATTGAATGATGTTCGTTAGGATATATATTTAGTGATTGTAGTTACATAATCTCTAATGATTATAATTATGGAACACGATTCATTATGATAGAACACAAATAAAAACCATGGTCTTTCAATTTTTTCACCATCAACATAGGTATCTACCAATGAATAATGGGAGTTCTTAATGACCATACTAGTTCCCCTTGAATTAATGAGTAGAGCGTATCCTTAATTTAAAATTCTAATTGTACCCTATTATTATTGATATCAAGTTAATTCAAAATATTTCACCCTTTTTAATTTTGATGTTCAAATTCATCATGTACTTTATGAAAAAATGATTCCATTTCCATAAATATTTATACTATAGTAATGATTAATTTCATAATTCCATGATTGTTTTATTCATATATCTCACCATAGCATCCCTACATTTCTCTCTTATAGGATGGTGGGACATTTTATGAATTATTTTTACTGGATCTAATAGAAGTTTGGTGGTTGAAATTAATATTAGATTATTGGATTAGTATTGAATGGTTGTGTAGAAATGTTGAATGATGTAGTGTGTCAGAGTAGAGTTGTGTGGATTCATTGTAAATGGAAGTCATATCCTTATAAGAATACTGGGAAACACCATGCTAATTTGTATGAGGTGGATGATCATGATGTTTTTGTTTGTATATCTATTGTGATGGGTATTATCCATATTACATAAAATATTATTTATGTTATGGTTAAATTGAGGTATAAACTACTATTTTACATATATACATATAATTAATATTGGGGGTTTCACATGGATCTTTTTCCATCCTTAATGTTTACTAATACTCCAACTGCTGAGAAAACCGAACCAGTTACCATGTGTATTTCCTCAATGATCATTATATATTATGTGTAAATCAATTGTCCTTTTTTATGGTTGTACCCTAAAAGGGGTGTGATAATTATGGTATTATAATAATTAATACATTTTCCTTGTATAAAGAATATTTTAATTATGTATTCACTAGAGTAGAAATTAGTTTATAATATTCCATCGAAAATCCTTTTATCTCATAATAAAATTACTTTTTAATGATTTAATGTTCTATTTTATCATTTAAATAATTTTAGACCATTGAAAACTAAGAATATACAAATAATATAAATATGTAATTTGTACCTCATGAATTTTGAAAACTACATGCATTGTGTGTAATTCATTCTTAAAAAGGATTTAATCAACATTGAAAAATAACTATCATCCCTTAAACATCCAAAATCACGATTTAGAGGATCTGATTAACCCCACATCTTTGATAAAAAATAATATATAAAGAAAAATACAAATTTTTCTTTCTATATCATGGTTCATTATTTAGTCCATATAAAACATTCAATAATTGGAACACTATTGCCTCATCCTCATCAATGGGAAAACTGTGCAGTTATTCTATGTATAGTTCTTATTCGAAAAAATAATTGTGGAGTCCATACTTCCCATACCTATGATATACCTAAATTTTTTTTTGATAATATATCAAAAATTCCAGTCTTATTCCCTCATTCTGTGATGGTGATTAGAAGTTATCATTTAGATCAATTCCTTATATATGGGAATAACCATTACATTACTATAGTTCTTTGTTTTTGGATAAAATTTCATTCTCTTTATGTTTTATTTAGAAAACTAATGTGCTTTATATCATGTTTAGGCTCTTTATCCCAGGAATATCTATATCGATCTTATTATATTCTATTAGATCAAATTTCACATTCATGTAATTAACCCAAATCATATCATTAATGACTTCATCCAGGGTTTTTGAATCATTTATTGATATAAAATATTGTTTCAACTATGTATCCATTATATTGGTCTATATTTTGGATATCAAGTCACTAACTATATTATTCAGATTGACTTCATCCATATTTTCATTAGTTTATAGATTTTATTTGTATTTTCATAAAATAGAAGGTGCAATTATATATATTATAAATCATGTTAAACACCACTTGTGTAACACAATTCATCTTAAAATTAATCATCATAAACATAATTGTTTTCATGTGGTGTCTTTTTTCAAATTAACTGACATGAATAGCAAGGAGGAAGCATTATAATAATGTCAGTCGGATCTCAGTCAATGTTCCTTTGACCATACGTATAGTTAATGATCCATCTCTCTCCCCCATACAGGATATGAGACACCATCATATTTCACCAATACAACTTCTCTCACACCATCTTTTTTGGTCCCATTAGAAGATCAATCGATGCCTTTCTCTTCAGCAACCACAATAGTGAGGGAGTAGGCTTCCACTCTTTTTTCACTGTGGGGATTTTGGAGGGGGACTATTATTAGTACAATTTTTAATATGAATAAATTTATTTCACATTTTTATACTAATAACAGTGTTTTCATAAATTATGGAGATCATTCTGTTATAGATAAAAATACAGAATGTTCAAATGTTTGTAATCTGAATGGAATAAGGACAATATTTCTATTTGACTATTATGGGGACCCTATGGTTGACACTATAGTATTATTTGGCCAGATTCATGGCTAATTTGTGGTGGATAGGTTCCCCTTAAGATTATGTATGATGATTAGAGGTATATGCATTCATCATAGAAAATTTATGATTTTTAATCACATATAATGTTAATTTTATTAAATTATGATATAATTTAATGTCATCTTGTTATTAATTTCTAATATTTTCAAAATGAATCTATTTTGAAGGATGTTTTTTCACATTCATGTTGCTGAGGTGATAACAGGAAAAAGGAAATTGAAATTTTTTTGCAAGAAATGAATTGATTTTTAATGCAGATTATCATAATAATTCAATGATACTTCATTGGCATCCCAAAATATATATGACAAGGTACCTATTGGGCATGTATTGCCACAATAATAATCTATGATTCTTATTTATTTTCAAGCTCACAAACACCCGTAACTGTTTTACTGATAATATTAAATTATGTGTATTTCAAAAAATTAATATTCTTTATAATTATTATTTTGGAAATATATTCAAGAATATTATAATCATTGAATAATTCTCAAACTGTTAAGAACTCCCTTAAGCGTATTCTAGAAGCAATGTTCCAACCATCTACTAATGAACATAACATTAGGAACAAATCATATATTTTTATTGAACCTTATGTATGAACAATAAGATGGTATGGTTTATCAATACTATATTGATAGAAACTTATCGATAAATAAACAATCATTTGGATGGAACCTTACAATTTACAAAGAGAGAATGCATGGTTAAAAAAGTTTTCATATGTATGGAACCATATCTTTGGGTAGAAAATGTATGGGTCATCATCCATAATTTTTTAAGCGAACTTACATTATAAACCTTACATTCATATAATTAATTATATTTAGTTAAAACCGACGTTGGGTATTTTTTTTCTTTTTGAAGGAGACCTGTGTTTGAATTTTCAACATCGAAGATTTGAATTTACATTTTTATCGGAGTTTCATTCAAAAATCATCACGAAATATCATGCCGATTTAAAGATAATTTTAAAATGACTCAAATATCATTATGATTTATTCAAAGAATAATATTATGTGGAAAAATTATCTCCCCATCTTATGGGATGTTTTAACAAATCCGAGTTGAATTGTGGATTTGAATTATCAAGATTTATCAAGCAATTTCAAGGAATCTAAAATTGAAATGCAGGCTCTTTTATTTATTTAATCTACCCGTGTATTTATATATATATATATATATATATATATATTTCTGTGTTTGTGTGTGTGTGTTTGTGTGATTCAAATAAGATGATATATATACAAATTTAGCCACATATTGGGAAACATATTTGTGATTGAAACTGTATTCTTCCAAATAATATTTACATATCGACTGCAATAATCGATCAAACTCTATTTTCTATAGAAGAGTCTACAATTTAGAGGTATACATGTTTTGAATCTCATATTTTCTATAATTATACTACTATTCATCATTGATATTTTTATTTCAAAGATCTATTGACACCATATCACTTTAGAACTATACTTTCATGAAGAAACTCTTTTTTGGAAGAAGAATATCCCTTTGCTATCAGTAACTGGTAAAACTATGAAGTTCAATCAGAACCTTCTTAATAAATATTTTTTTAGAAAACGTTTCAACAACTTGAAATATGTTGTGGTGGAATTTCAACTTTTCGAACTAATATGTGGATGTCCAATTCTCTGTTAAAGAACCTGAAGGCATATTTTTATCCTTATTTGTAATGGTAGAAACTTCCTGCACTCAGTTGTTGATTGTTCTTATGATAAGAGGACATGATTGGAGAAATTCACAAAACTATTAGAGAGAGTAATTGGTGGCGTTTACTAGTGGATCTTTATTCCCATAAACCACTATAAACAATCATGATTGGTTTTCTGTTTTAGCCACTACTCATACTTTCCTATAGATGTAAAAGACTTATTTTCTGCATAATCTATATTAAAAGGTAATATTGGGAATAATTTGAAATGTTTCAATGAAACCCCCCTGTGTATATTTTTATATTCTGAGAAAAATGTTTTTTTCATAGGAGAGCTTTTGGAAAATGTTATGTCAAGAAAAAAGTATGTGGTCTATACATATATATCAATGATTAATCAAATGGAAGACATGTCAATGAATTGTTCTCCTTATTCCAGTGGTAAATATTATAGATGCTTCAAATCACTGATGATTATCTACTTGAAGTATACTGGGTTTAAAGTCTACTCAGATATCATCACTCCTTATATAATTTCTAAAAATACTAAAACACGGACTTCTATAATTGATATTGTGTGTGATATGAATTATAAATCTATGAATTATATTATCTATGGTCTTTGACCAAATTAATTCAACCATATCCCACAATATCTCACTACTTATGAAATTTGGAAACCCATTATAGTTTCATATGAAGGGAAAAAATAATGTATGAAAAATGAGGTATGCAACAACAATACAGAAATTTGATACCTATAGAATGATTGATGGATAAAGTATCACTTAGATTAATAGACATTATACAGATATTATCATAATATTACATCCTTAGATGATCCTATCAAACAAGACTATCATTATTTGAAAGTACTGAGAGTACTGCCTACTAAATGCAATGGTATATCAGTTGCAATAAGACAATCATCACCTATAAAAGATATAACAATGGGATAATTAATTAATACAATGATGATGTATGAAACTAAAATAGAAGATTAATATGGAGAACACAAAATAATAGTTAAAAGTATACTACAACTCTAAAGTTAACATATAAAAATCAATGAATAAGAATAATGCATGAAGTCAAAGAAGAAAATAATTAAGATACATCTAATTCTGAAACGAAACTATATCACTTAGCTAGAAATTTTATCATTTTTTATAAGAAGAATATTAAATTTTGAAAACCCTTCAAAAGTGATTAGAATGAATCATGAGAATTCAGTTTCTATGAATACAATAAACTATGTCATATAAGACCAGATTGTTTCGATAAAATATCAAAATATAAATATAGAAATGAAATATCAGAAAAAATCTATTTTGAAAATAACTAAAAATAGAAATGAATGAAACATGGTGTGTTTCTGAAGACTCTATAATCTCATAATAATAAGATTGAGAAAGAGATGAATCAAATTAGAAAGAAAATTTTTACTTTTAATAGAAGAAGATAAGGTACAATCCTATTATTCATCAGATTCAAATACTGATTCAAATTATTGAAGTAATAAATTCACAACTTGTTTCACAATGATAAAAGAAAAATATGACTCATTGTTAAAGAAATAAAAAACATTAATGATTATTCAAAATGTTCTTTTAGGAGTAATAAATACCTTACATAAAAAACATCTATAGATAATTGAGAAATTAAACCCATCTACTAAAACTATGATGATCATTAAAATAATATTAAAGCATTACAAGATGAAGTAGAAACATTTAAAAAAATTTCTTTCTTATTCAAAAAAAGAGAATATATTGTTAATGAAATTCATTGAATTATTTTAAAGGAAATTTTTTTTATAGTAAGTAAGTTTGAAAAATATAAACTCTATATGAATTATTTTATTCCCAACTCAAAAATGGTTACTTGTCATATTTCTGGAATAGAAAGACATATAACAAAAAACATTCATATGATAAATCCTGAAATAAGTGGAATTAAAAGAGATTTTATTTAAAAATATTTATCCAATTAAAATGATATGAGTTATTAAAAAATTACATCTAGAATCCCAGATTTCTGTTAGCTGACAGTACTGGACCAAAGAAGATATGGGTACCAAAAACAACGTTTTTTCAGATCTCCATTGTAGTAAAAAAGATAAATAAAAAGGTAAGTTATATAGAATATGGATAGTGTTTCTTCTAGGAATATGAGTGGAAACTCATCAAACATCAATAAACCTACTAAATTAGATGGAGGACTATTCAATTTTTGTGATAATGCCAAATGAAAGATAATTAGACTCTAGACTATTAGAGATCAAAAAATAGTCACAATCTACAATGTACTATATGAACAGGGGATGAAGAAAAACATGATAAGTATCACTTAACTATGTGGTGATGGATACTATATTAATTTTTCTATCAATTATTGTTCTGTATTTAAATTTAAATAACTTAAGTTTCGAGCAAAAAGGACTAATAATTTTTTTAACTCTGGATTTAAATTCCTTATATAATGAGAAAGTGAATTGTTTAACTGATAAGATAAATGATTCATGGATATGTAATTAAAGAATTGGTCATTGTAATATATAATCATTAAACAAATTATCTTAGAAGTAGTTAGTTCCTGATTTCTCTAGTCCAAAACATGATAGTAATAGATTTTGTGATGCATGGAAAATTGGAAAAAAGAACAAATATTCATTCAAAACAAATAACAAAATTACTACATCAAAACCTCTCGAAATTATCCAGAAGGATCTATTTGGACAATAAAGAGTAGAAAGTTTGGCTAGAAAATTATATGTATATGTTTTAGTTGATGATTATTATTGATTTGCATGGGTATATTTTTTAAAACATAAATGTGAAGCATTTACTATTTTTGAATGTTTTTAATATAATTGTCAAAGTGGAAAAAGTTTTAAGATAATTTCATTAAGAAGTGATCATGGTAATTAATTTTAGAAACCTAAATTCAATTACTTTTGTTAAAATTCATGTATTAACACAAAATTTTTTTCACCAAGACCACCTTGGGAAAATGTAATTATTGAGAGAAGAAACAAAACAATTTAATAAATTCATAGCACTATACTGAATGAATATAGTATTCTTATCTACTTATGGTTATAAGCTGTAAGCACAACCTACTATATCATGAATATAGTTTTAATTCATCCTATTGTCAAAAATATACCTTATGAAGATTGGAGTAACATAATGCTGAAAGTAAAGTACACTTACATTTTTTGATTCATGTTCTATATCTAGAACACTAATGATAATCATGATAAGTTTGATCCAAAATCTACTGAAGGATTAATTAGAGTATATTATTCTTCTTCTAAATCCAATATTGTGTTTAATAAAAATTTAAGGATTATTGAAGAATCAATTCATGTGATGTTTGATGAAATTGGACCTTTTATTAAAGGAAAAAATCAAATTAATGAAATTACTGACTATTTTGACAACATGAGACTTCAAAAGAAAAAATTGATTTTGAAAATACTATAATTTTTTTCCTAGTTCGAAAGAACATGATACTGGTTATAATAAAAGTGTTTTACCTAGGTAGTTCAGAAAACTAAAGAATCATCCATTAGAAACTGTCATGGGAGACCTAGACATAAGAATAAGAACCAGATGAAATGTAGGAAACCTAGCTGAATTTTCTACCTTTATATCTCATGTAGAGCCTAAATCATTTGAGGAAGCCTTAGAATATGAGAGTTCGATGTTAGAAATAAAATAAGAGCTAAACAAATTCAAATTGAATGATGTTTGGGAATTATTTGAAAGACCATCAACTTGTAAGTTATAAGAACAAAATAGATCTTTATAAATAAAAAAGGTGATCATGGGATCATAACTAGAAACTATGATTGATTAATAGCTAATGGATATAATCAAGAAGAACGTATAGATTATCCAGAAAAAACATTCCCCTCTAGTTATATTAGAATTAATTAGAATCCTTTTGTCATATGAATATCATTTTAATATTAAATTATAATAGATAGATGTTAAATCTTCATTTATAAATGGATATTTAATGGAGGAATTTTATGATGAACAGCCTCCTGGTTCTGAAAATTTTCACAAACCTAATTCTGTTTTTAAACATTCTAAATCCCACTATGGCCTTGAACAAGAAAATATATCATTATATAAAATATTAAGTTCTTTTATTTTATAAAATGGATTTACTTATATATTGAAATATACAACTCATTTTAAGAAAACGGTTTGTTCTAACACTTTATTAACTCTAATCTATGTTGATGATGTTATTTTAGGTTCATCTAATGAATAAATTTGTAATTATTTTTTAGAGATTAGGAAAAAATAATTCGAAATGAGTATGATGGGGGAATTGAACATATTTTTAGGACTTCAAATTTTACTAAAATGTTATTGAAATATTCTAAACCAATATAAATATATTATTTATTTACTAAAAACTTTTGGTCATGAGAACATTAAGACATATTCAACTCTCATTTTTAATAATATAAAACTTTATTTGGATGAAGCTAGAAAACCAATGGAAAAAAAGTTATATAGAGGTATGATTGGTAGTTTATTATATCTTACTACTAGCAGACCCACTACTGTAGATTTTTTTGTTCATGTGCTAGATACCAAACAAATCATAAATAATACCATCTTATTACACTCAAAAGTATTTGTAGATATTTAAAATGAAATATTTTTAAGTCTCTTCATTATCCAAAAAAATATACTTTTAATTTAATATCATATTCAGATGCTGATTTTGGAGGTTGTAGATATGATAGAAAAAGTACCTCAGGTTCTTGTCACTTTTTAGTCCAAATTTAGTATTATGTTCAAGTAAGAAACAACAGCTAGTTTCCCAATTAACATTCAAGGAAAAATATATATTGGTGTGAAGTTGTTGTGCACATGTATTATGGGTGAAAAACACACAAAGGGAAATTGAACTAAAATTTAATTTTACTCATATTTTATGTGATAATACAAGTTCAATAAATATTTCAAAAAATCCTATAATTCATTCCTAAACTACGAATGTTGATTTTAGGCATCATTTATGAGAGATCATGTACTTATAATGGAAATCTATGTAGAATTTTTCAAAACATAATATCAAATAGTTGATATTTTCAATAAACAATTTCCCACAATATTTTTTTATTTTATTAAGGTGGAGTTAGGTTTATTTATTTTATAAGTAAATTTTATTCTTTATTTCTATTTAGTTAAATTCTTTTTATGTATTTATTTATTTTAATTTACTTATGTTAAATTTATTTACATAATTCCTTAAATATGGTTTGTTTTAATATTATTTTAATTCTATATATTTTAGATAATTTTATCATAAAATTATTCATGGCATGTATGTTTAAAAAATTATAATAATCATAGGAAATGACACAAGAAACAAGGCACTGTCAGAAGACTTATAAATGACATAACTTTTCATATCTCAACCCTCTTCAAAACACCAAACCCTTTTTCTACAATTTTCAACATTCCCAACCATAGAACTCGAGAACCTCAGAGAATTCATTTAATAAAAATGACAAAAACCATGAGAATTTAAGATGGTTAAGCAAGCGATCTAAAGCATCAATGAGTTTCTAGTAGACATATCCTTAAAGGAAAAGTGGTTTATTTTGAATGTCTCTACTAGGTAAATATTCTCTGAAAACTGAAGTTAGCATTTCATGGTCTGGAATTTGTATACAAAGAAGTGAACTCAAAGTTTCATTGTGAGGTAGAACAGATACTTTTCTATAAAAGTGTAATTTTTTCTTTTGATGATTATAAAATCACTATTTTCACAAGAATAATAGATTACACTTTTTCCATTTCTTCAACTATAACTTCCCAAATTTTGAACTATCCTCATTTGGTATTCCTTCGTTTTTATGTATGGTCTATTAAGGATAATGATCATAAGTCTGAATAAATTATTTTTTTTCTTTTTGGTTAGACAGATATTAGGAATATTTTTTCTAAAGATCTCAAGGAAGACCAAAAGACATTTTTAAATTTATTCCAATTGAAATTTATCTATGGTTTTATGAAATAGAGAAGCTTTTTTATCCAAACATGTAAACCAAGTTTTCTTTTTTAAGTGATATAAAGTTTAATGTTCCAAGATATATGATTAGATATCTTCACTAATATTATAAGCTAGATGCAACGATGACATTTTACCCTTATGGAAGTGTAATTTATCATATTCTATTTCATAAAATTATTATTCTTTTCTTAAATTATATAATATAGTGTCATAAAACCAATATCATCAATGTAGGAGCTTTAAGGAAGTTAGGCCTTATCGGTATTACTTTGAATGGAATCATGTTACCTATTGGTGATGATGAGTAACAGGGTTATGGAGCATTCTTAAGTAGGAAAAGTGCTATTTTAAATGATGGAGTTAGTGAAAAAAGAGGTGAAGGAATTTCCATACCAACCTAAAGAAAATTATGATTTGATGACGAAGAAGAGGTGGAAGAATTTGTGTTATAAAAATTGGTTCTAAAACAAATGATCATAGTAGATCGACTAGTTGATGAACTAGTATTGAGTTAAGCAGAAGCTACTACGTTAGTTCATTTTAAAGAGCATATTCCTGAGGAATAACAACTAGATGATATTTAAATTCGATTTGTGTAGGACGTGTCTATTCTAGTTGATCGAGAATAAGTGATTGTTATTCAAGAAGAACAACAGATGTTCAGATCATAAAATATGGCTACAATAATTTTTAAGTATCTTATTTGTAGTATTTTTTATCATTTACAAGAAAGACATAAATTATTTTTCTAAAAAAACAAATTTTTGTGACATTATATCTTATTCAATTTAAAAGTCAATTGAAAAACCAGTGAATAAGTATGTAGAGAAGTTAACTTCATTATCCTTAGAAATTGTGGAATTTGATCACTTGCAATAACCACCTGAAAAGACCTATGCTTTCCTCGATAATCTAGTTGAAATTCATGTGATTAATTTTAATAAATATCATAAAAATAAGAAATTGTTCTGAAAGAGCTCCATTTTGAATTGAAACTGTTATATTATCTTAAAAACTGTATTTCCAAGAAGTAGTTTGATTCTTTGAAGAGAGACATATTGAATGTGGTTGGAAAGATCACGTTTGAAGTTGTTTCTATGTCAGAAATTGTTGATCTCATGTGGTATATATTGAGACAATTTTAATCAATCAAAAGTAGTTTCAGTTTTTCTAGTACATCTATATCTACTCCTACTACCTCTTGAGATCAGAATCGATGATTTTAGGCATTCAAAACTATTATATCTGACATGAATTATCATCTAAGAAATATTCAACACAATAGTAATCTTTTGTTAGTTCCATTGGAAAATCAGATAATTCTAGTTGACCAAATAACTCAAAATGAATCGGGTATCTGATTTCTGTAAAAAAAATCATAGAAAAGTTTAAATAGTTTATGAAGAAATAGGAGAGTTTGAATTACTTTTTAAAAGTAAATATTGTTGGTAATTTTTATATAAGTCAAGATTCAAAAGTTTTTATTATTCAGTTGGGTGATAGTCTTATGATAAAGTTGTGGTTGAAATTGGCTGAGATGAAAGACATGTTTGAAGCCTCTAAAAACCATGCAGAACCATTACTAATCCAAATCCTACACAACTTCTTTCTACCCTAACTATATGTGTTGACTAACATGTTTCCCAGTGACACTAACTAATATACTTTTATAAATTTTTATCAATAAAATTTCATTATTATTATTTCCAATGATTTATTTCATATTGTTTTATGTCTATGTTCAAAAGACAAAAATCATGTTTTATTTGTTTAAATAGATTATTATAAAATTTACTTACTAATCAATGAAAAAGTAAATGTGTTATAATCTTTTTCATTACTTTATTGTTGATCTCAAAAAAAAGGGGGACAAATCATGATAAACAAAACTTTTTTTTATAAAAATAATTCATTCAAATCGTATTTCGAATTATTTTCATCTATGTTTTTGAAAAATTCTAAATTCTATTAATAATTATATTTGTTTTTTCATCATCAAAAAGGGGGATATTTTTGTGCATGTAATTTATCAATGATACTATATAAATCTTATTGATTTTGATGCATTCAAATACCCTTGTTTGTTTAACTAATGATATTACATTATCAATATTTCACGAAATTTATATTTATTCATTCATCATTTTAGTGTTATACTCACACATATTATTCACATGGAATATATGTCAATGTGTTTTGAATAATCTTAAGCATATTCCTAAATCAATGTTCATATCATAAAGTAAATAATGTCACATAAGGAATAAACCATATGTTTGTTTTAAACCATATGTTGAAATATCATCATCTGTGGTCAATCAAGACTAGGATGATAGAAATTTCTTTATAATGGACCTTGTGTTTTTAAGGAACCATACATTTGAAAAAGATAAAAAATAATTATTAAAGAACCCTACGTAATTAGGGAAACCGACATTTGAGAAGAAGACATTTGTATCTACATCCTTCCTTTTGTGATCAACCACACATTGTCAACACATCATCAGGAGAATGAATTATAAAAAATTGAACACTATGTTTGGTATTTTGTAATTTTGTGAAAGTACCCTACATTTGACATTCGAACCTCAGATATTTGAATTTACAATTTTCATCAGTCCTTTGTGCAACGGACTTTGTGGAATATCATGCTGATTTAAAGCTCGTTCATGAATGATAAAAAGATTTTTATGATTGATTCAAAGAATCCTATTTTGTGTATAAATTAAATCTATTTATAACAAAAGTTATTATTAATCTGATTTTTTGTGTGAGTATAAATTCCAATGACTTCTCAAGTGATTTTCTCCGATCTGGAATTAAACTAAAGGCTCTCTAACTTATTTTGTTCCATTGGTGTATTGTTTAAATATATATAAATATATAAATATTTTATTCAAAGTAGAAGTGATACATATACATATTAAGCCAAATATTTAGAAACATATTCGTGATTGGAAGTGTATTCTTGTGAATATATCTTACAGGTCTACTGTAATAGTTGATCAGACTTTATTTTATATTGAATTTGCTACACATTGGAGATATACAAGTTTTGAATCTCGAATTTGTTGTATATTTTCTACTATTAATCATTGATGTTTTTATTTTGTTGATACACTACAACCATATTACATCACAACTACTCATTTTTGTAGGACACTTTTCTGAAGAAGAATATCCATCTGCAGTCAATTTTTGTTACAATAATGATGTTCAATTAGAACCTTCTTAATCAATTTATTTTTGTTAAGTGAATTACTTACTCATACTCAGTTGTGTTGCAGTATCAACTTCTCAATATAAGGAGTGGAATTTTGGTAATCTATTAATTAACTATAAGGTTGTTTTTTTATTATTTGTATAGGTGTCAACTATGTACAATCAGTTGTGGATTTGTTTTATGATATGAGGACCCGATAAGTGCAATTCACCAATCACAGAGAAAGTGTAATTGATGGAGTGGACTAGGGGATCTTTATGCCCCGAATGTCTATAAATAGGTATGTTCTATTTTCTATTTTATCTGCTTCTCATAATATCATATAGAAGATATACACTGCTTATCTGAGAAATTTAAATTAAAACGAAGAGTTGTTAAAGTGTTTGGAAAGACACAATTAACCCCTTATTGTGTATATTTTTATATTCCAACTAAATAGTACCTAATGGTGTTACTATAAAATAATGGATAGTTTTTGTTGATAATCATCTTGATGAGAAGAATGTGGTATTTAAATATATATTATTATATTAATCTCAAAAGAATTTCTTATGAGATGAAATTTCATACATTAATACTAAATTAAATTTTATTTATTTTGGGATGTTTCAAGGAATAATGCATCGAGTTAGGCTAAGAAACACATCCCACACACTTTGGGGTCAAAGTGTTTTTCAATAAGCAGATTTAATCTGGTAATTTTTCATTAGATTAAATATATATAAAACAATACTATCTATTAAATATATTAAATTTTATATTAATCTTTCTTTAATGCAGTCATAGATTTTAGGGCACATTGAATCATAAAAAGAAGTGTGGTTGGATGTTTAAAAAATCTCATTGGAGGTTTATTAGTGTGGCTACAAATGTATTTAGGGTATGAATTAATTTTTCATTATAATAACTTAATATTAGGTTTCAATTTGTTAATAAATAATGATTCGAATATGATTGATAGTTGATTTATAGATAAATATTAAATAACTATGGGATTTCAATCCCATAGAGTCCTTATTAGACTCCCAAAATGAACATGTTGGTCTAGTCAATGGGATGATGCATCCAAGTCGAGTGTGTGGTATGGTTTTTGGTCCTGTACCATTTGAGATAATTAGTTGACAAACGAGTATTGTAGTTGCATCTACGCTTGTTTGTAGTCACTCCCTACCCTGAGACACTAATAAATAGTTTGTTTCTATGAAAAATAGAATTCATGAATATGGGGATTAGATAAATTCATTGTAGAAATAATTGGTTGATTTATATTAGAAGATGATCAGATATATCTCTAGTGGTATTACATCAATGACTGGTTTTGAACAGGTAAGTCCCACAACATCAAAATAATTTAATTCACAATCAATTAGTTACCTTATTTTTAAACATTAATATAGAATATTGTTTAATTTTCAAAATAATTATCATATAGGCGACGGTAGTGGTAATTAGAGAAAAAGATGGAGGGGTTGATAAGAAGAGATCATCAATGACAATTTCTTAGTGGGGAGAGTTTCTTAACGTTTTAGTTGTGGCATTGAGTAGAACATGGCGAGTGATCTGCACTGTGCATTTAATATATGTATAAAGGTTCTATGATGGGGAATTATTCCTTATGATTATATTTCATGTACACTCATTATGTTGGGTCTCATTTTTACATGATTCTATGCATATTTTTTCAATTTTTTTGGAGCTATAGATTGAACATAATATATTTTTTGTAATTTATCATATTGTGGTGGATTAAACCACCAGTAAATAAATGTTTTTTTATTCCGAGACAGTTTCAACAGATGATATATTATCATATATTTTTCATTATGGTGGTAAAAACATCCACTAAATAAGTAATTATTTAATTTAGTTGTGATTTGTTGGAAACAAATCATCATATTTTATTGGTAGTTTTAATCGCCACTAAAATCACTGTATCGTTTTTTCCATAAATCCAGAATTAAATCAATGAAGAAAACTTCTAAATACACTATCCACTATGATTTCTAAAAACCACTACTAAATAGAAAGTACTTATTCAGGTTAGATACCGACAACAATTTTAGGGGCGGTTTTAGGAAACCATCACAGAACTATCTGGTGGAATTTTAAACAACTGCCAAATAAAAAAATCACCACCACTACATGGCTACTTTTTTATAGAAATAAATTCTACATAATTATGTGAGGGATCATCTATGTGAGGATTCATTTGTATTTTTGCATGTGTGTAATTAATTATTTTATAAGAGAAAGGGGGAATTTTTTATTTTTCTAATTATGTGTGTGTGTGAATAGAATCCTTCTTATAAGGAGAGGGACCTCAAAATTGGGGGTGGATATACATATATATAATAAAATATTTATTTATATGTATTTGATTATTTCCCTACTATAGTGGAAGTCATGTTTCCGCTGACATTATATTCAGAGCAAGACTTAAATAATGTATGGTTATTCATTGATAATCATAGTTGTATAGGATACAATTTTTGTATAGGTTACACAATCATTGATTTTAAACATGAATAGATGTAGGTTTTATTGGAAACTAAGAAACATTCCTAATAATGAGGCAAACCAAAAAAATTATATATATTTTTACTCCTTTTGGTAGTAAAATGGGTCAATAGTTTTGTTGGTCTTTGATGTTATACATATTATATGATTCCAAACTATTTTATGTCATGTATTCAATTAAATTTAAAATGGATAACATTAGGGATACCATTTGATATGGATTATTGGGTAATATACACACACTCAAACTTCATTTCTATGTTAGTGGACATGAAAAATATACAAATAACATATATGTTAGAGTATGAGTTCTAGAAGAAATGGAGGTACTATACTAGCTCAATGGGGAGAAGTTGACTATGTTGAGGTGATTCAAAGGTAATTGTACTACTGTCACATATTGGGATTATAATTATATTTATGTATTTCAGGATTGATAATTTGAGAAATTTCATTCTATAATGTATATATTTTTGACATTGATGGACTATTATATTGTTTTATTTGGCTTAGTTGTGAATCATGATATGTTTTTTATAAGTACATGTGGTATAATGATGAATTATTTATTCGTTAATTGGTTTTAATTCATTCATTATAATATATAATAATATAGTTAACACTATCATCCAACTATATTACACTAATCCATCAAATTTACTTGATTGTATCTAGCATATTTGGTGGTGTATTTGAGGTATCAGATTCCCTAGCATGGCCCATACATTAATTTGTTTAACTGGGATGTAAAAAAATTCATATAAGATATGGTCCTAGTTTTCTATTTTTTAATTCAAAGAAAAATATATGTTTTATTTACATTGGTATAAAATCTTTATAACATTGAAAATTATATTTAGGAAATATATTTTCTAAAAGGATAGTGAGAATATAATTAAACATGTTGATTTATAATAATAAAGACTAACATTAAGGAGGTACCATAATTATTAACTATGAAATGTGTAAATCAATAAATGGATTTCTTTAATGATTTCCATAAAACTAACATTCTTCACTAATTAAGATGAATTAATGACACGTTTTCTTCTAACATTTCTTCTTAAATGTTAAATTTATGGAAGTTAATAAATTTAATTTTGTGACCACTCATGAAAATCCAAATTAACATAATCAACATATAAATTTTTAAGGTTTATCATTAAAAAAATGGATACATTCTTGGAATGTAAAAATGACATGAAATACAAAAAATTGACCAGTGTCATTAAATTATTAAATTATTAGGGATTATACATGAAATCACGTACAATCAAATGTTTCCCAGAAATTATAATGTCCTCCCACAAAAAATAAAGATCCATTTTAGATAATATAGTAAATATAGTCTTTAATATTTATCATGGATCTTTATGTTACTATTAGAATTTAATCAATTCTACTTTTAAATTTGAATTATAATAAAATTGAAATTAATTGAATAGACATATCTCTTCTATCACCAAACATATTACTTCAATATATAATATTATTTATTTATTTTTATATGAATAATTGTTTATTAACCAATATATGGAAACATAATATAGCATGACACAAATAACTCTACCCTTTAACCTCTTCAGTATAGTCCTACATATTATTATTTTTAAGGGAGTCTTCTTTAAAAATTGTCTCAGTGAAATGAATGTATGAATTTAGTCTTATTAAAGAGACTTCTTTTTTCTATATTAATTCTTCTTCTTTATTTTTAATACCACATTACTCCTATAATATATTTATTCCAAAGCTTATGTTTTTGTTTAGGTTAAAAGTACTAGTGACCATTTGTGAAATTTTTGGACAAAAAAAGTGTTTTTTTCTAAAGAGATGATAAAAATAATTAAATAAATATTAATGAAGTTGATATATTCATTGGTTAATATTTAGTTGTAAAATCATATATCATATTCAAAATAACATTTAATACAACATAGCTTCTGAGATGAATTACATTCTCGGCATCTAGAGTGTTTTAATATAGTTAGAATGTGTTTGTAATTATTTGTATGTATTATATAAATATTTTTTTTATTAGTTGTGAATATATTTGGAAAAATATAGTGATACCCAAATATAAAAGAAACCATCTACTATATAAGTGGAATTGGGGAAATGAATTTTATAATAATTATAACACCTTGGTATATTTTGAGTTTTTTTTCAAATTAATTTAACATTTGTGGAATTTTGGATTTCCGGTAACACTAAAAATGATTAATTTTTTTATTAAAGGACGTTGTTCGGGTTCGGTAATACACATCACCATATTTATCACACATTAGGCACAAAATAAATTTTAGGTTTATCTACATGGACCAATGAGGTTATCTTTTGACTTTACATATCTTAAAACCAACACCGACATGGCTTATGCAACATGCAACACTAACTTATCATCAGTTATATATAACACTCTGTTTCTAAAAAAATATTTTTATTGATATAATCATTTAAATGATATAATTATAATATAACTAGTAAAAAATTAATTGTGATAACTAATTTTAAAATATGTCTAATAATGTTATAATATAAATAAAACATATTTATGATGATTGAAATAATTTTTGGTAATGTCCTTATATGTTTAAAAATAATATTTTCTAAAATAAACAACATTTAATGTACTTTGGTGAAAAATAATAATATTTATTAAATACACATGGAAATTTAATTTTATAAAATAAACATAATTTTTGAATTTATAATGTATAAATTAGCTTAGGATGGATTTTTGGGTTTTTTCGAAGAAACGTCATTTTTTGGGATGAATAGTGAAAAAATACAAGATTTTAATGGAAAATGACAATTTCATCTAACTTATTTATAATGATAAATTATATTTTAAATTTGTATAATAATTTAATTAGATAATTTTTTTATCAATTAATCCAATTTAGGTCATTTAAATGTGTTTTACATTGAAATATGGTATAAAATTGTAGAAAATATTTTGATGTTTTTTACTTTAAAAACTCTTAGCGTCATCCTTTCAATGAGATTAATTTTAAATTAATTTATTACAATTAGGGAATTGAAACTTGGAAAAATAGATTCTTTATTTAGAATAAATAGAATTTATATAGTCTAATATGTTCAATATAGATTTTTACCAATAATATTTGTGAAACTAATTAAAATTATTTACATTGATTAAGGTAAAACTAAGATTAACAAAGGACTAAAGCTTAAATTTATAACACAAAACAATTTATACACTCTTAAAACACCAGTTTTATATAAATTATTTATCCATTCATCTTCCATTATTAATTTTATTTTGTTTTTTGTAACAGTTTTATGTAAAAATGTTAGTACACCTAACTTGTTTTAAAAAATAACAAGTGTTTCCTTTCCCTTCCCTATTAAAGGCCCCAAAATATCATTATTAATCACACCTATAATAAAAAATAGGATTGGATAGGATATGATCAATACACTTACAAAATATCAACCCTTCCTCCTTGATTCTTTTCTTTGTTTAGAAAGAATTCCAAAGAAGCCTTTTGGCACAATCCAAAAGGGGTTACTTGATTAAGAGGTAACATCATCTCTGAATATCATTTTTAATATTATTTCTCCATGATATACAATATATTTATTCTGTAATTATTTAAAAAAACCATTAACCTAAATATAATATTAATTTGTTATGAAAATATTTATACCTACACTTGCACACACATCCATCGAATTGGTAACGAACATACAATTTACGATTACGAAGAACAGTTGCCTCGATAAATTATTATTATTAATTATTCCTTTAACACTTCCCATGCTAGACATAAGGATGTAAAAACTATTTCTATATGTTATATTTTAAAATTATCCTTCCTTTAATCTTCAAAAATTAATTTACAACACATATATTTTTACCTTCCATTTTGTGTTAATAGAATAATGTTTTCAGTATGTGGGGACAACCACCACCTCAGAGCAATGTGACTCCTTCATACACTATTTGGAATGTATTAAGGATGAATTAAATGAATATATATTATATATATTATATATTAAATATCATTTTATATTTATTAATTTGTAAATATATATACATATATTTATTTTTCATTCTTTCATTCAACATGACAATTAAACTGAAATATTGTTCATGCATACTACGACTTACCATATCCATGAATTGTGTATTTGATTACATTATCCAATGTCTTATTGAGTATTATAATACACACATATAGACTAACTGTTACATATAAATCAAGGATTACATTATTTAAATCATGATAATCATATAAGGGCCAATGATATAACAAATTAAGACTCATGTGAATAAAAACAGATCTTACCTAAAGTGAAAACATAACTTAAAATTGTTATTAACAGGGCGTTATAAAGAAAAAATAAAACCATATATGTCATTATAAGTAATAACATTTTTCTCTTATAGATTTATAATATATTTATAATTGTTATACATGAGGCTTGAACTAGTAATATGAGATTCAAGACACAAGTTAAGTATATTTAATCAAACTTTTTATTTCTATGAGATACATGATATGTTCTAAACTCTTTCCTATTGTGTCATGTATGTGCTTACCATGATTGAATTATATGTATTTTATAAACATATTCATCTATATTAACATATCCATTTTAAGATCTTTATTTCATTTGGATTAAGATTCAAAAGATATCAAATTGGTGAAATGGTTTTGCCTCAATTTTCATTCTTTGATACTCATGTTTAATTTCCCACAAAAATTCTATTTTGAGGTGTATGTATATATATTTTATATTTTAAATCTTGAATTTTATTATTTTAATGATATATTAGATTACATTTAATTTATCTTTCATACATTTATAGTATTATCCCAATGTCACAAGTTATAAAAGTTCATTTATAAAATCTCATTGTTTTTCGAGATTATTTATGTTTATGCTTCTATTGATGAAATATTATTATCCATATCTCAATAAAATTATTGAAATTTATTATCCTATAGTTATTAATGATTTATTCATATATTTTTACCATTTCTACTACTCTTTGGTATATAATATATTTATGAAATTATTATTAATAAATATAGACATTACCCTCTCTTTTGTCAGAAAACTATGTTTCTTCAAAACCATTTTTTCTAAAAAGGGTTTCTGAGAATATTGTAAAATTATCCTTTAATATTTAAAAATCATTATTACGTAATTTTTATTTTACCAATCTCATCAAATAAATTTCCTTTTTTTTCTAAACAAATAATTTCTCTATCCTTTTTACCGTGGAAAATAAATGTTCTTTTTACCATGAATGACATTTACAGGTTTTCCCATGATCATTTCATTGAAGCATACTATTTAATTTAGAAAGGTAATTTTTATGACTTTTCTAAATGTTATTTTCAATGATTTTTTTTCAAAATGTTTTCAATCCTTATTTATATTATTTCAATGTATTTTCAAAGAAATAGTTTTCAGAACATTTTTAGGTGACAATCATATTTTTTAGGGTAAATATTTTATGAAAAAAATCAAGCATTATTTAAATGTTTTCAAGAAAAATTGTTTTTTCAAATATTCAGAATATTTTTTTATATTTTTTCATGGAAATATTTTTTCAAAATTATTACATGAATTTTTTATATGAATTTAAGACATTTTTTATGAAAATTATTTTTAAATAAAGTTATTTATTAAAAACACTTTTTAGTGAAGAATGGATATTTTATTTATAAAAATTTTTAAAAGATATTTCATAATTATTATTTCACTCATATGACATCTATTGATTTTACTAATTCACTTATAGGAAATTATCTAAAGGATCTATTAATATTCATTCTATGAAGGGGTTTATACTTAATGTTATGGCCTTTATGAAACATGTTTCTCTTTCATAGGTTATGTGTTTATGAAATCAATTTCTCATTCTGGGGTTATATTATTTTGAAACCCAATTCTTTTTTCAATTTATTTTTATGATGAAATTATTATGCAACAAGTATTTTTCTAAAGGAAATGATATGTATAAAATTATATAATAACTTTAAAATTTCAATAGTTATGATATGATTATTTACAATCTTGTGGAACACATATATATGATATCATTTTGATATGGGTGGGACCTATATCTCACTAAAATTCATTGGCTAATAATATATTGGATAAGAACTCAAATGGTATAGTGGATAAATCCCAAGACAAAAACAAGAAGGCACATGGCTACAGCCCAATCCTAAAAGTAAGTGGGTATATGGGTTATAGCCCAAGGTTGAAAACAATAGGGTACACAGTTTGAATCACAACTCTTAATACTAGAAGGTACATGGGTTGTAGCCCAGACCTAAAAGTAAGAGGGTACCCAAGTTGTTATCAAAATCCTAAAGCTGGCATAAGGGTCATAGTCCAAACCTAAAATGACATTGATTTCTTTGTATCTTTCCTTAAAATATATATATTCAAATATGTATAACACAAATTCCATGTCTTATTCATACAATATTTTTTCATATATTATTCTATTTATTTCCATATGATTCATGAATTCTGAATGACCAATCTATATTATGATCTCTAATACACATGGTATTATTTTCAATTATAATACCATGTTGCATCCCCTTTTATTCATGTTATGCTTATGCATTTCTATTATTTACCCTCACTGGGCATCTGATCTCACCCATTTCTTAAGTTTTATTTCCCCATGTTATGAAGAAACAATTAAGGTATAATTACTAAATAGGGATATCTTTATGGGAGATATTGAAGATATTTCACCAGCATAGAATATTTTGTTTCCAACTATCCAAAGACACAAATATATTATCATCCATGGCCATGTATTTTTCTAATGTACTGAATAATCATCTAAAATGATGTGTTATCCATGTATGTTAATATTATGTTTCTATAGTTGGTATTAAATAAAATGTTTAGTGAACCTTTTAAAATTAGGATGACTAAACATTAGTGAGATCTGTAGGTATATTTCTAATTATATGTCTATGGATGTATCTATGGATAAGTTTAAGGATGTGTTAACATTTAGGAAAATGTCATCGAATTTTGGAAAAGGTTAAATTGAGTGGTTTCCAAGAAATACATCCCTTTATGGATACTACAAGTGGATGTGGATCTAGAACAGATATAAATATTAGTGGAAACTCTGAAAAGATGTTTTGGGCCTTACTTTGAGTAATTTGTTACACGAACATAGGCCTTGTTACATACCTAGTTTTACACTCCCATGGGATATACTTTTGGAAATCACAAACTCTTCATGAACCATCATAAAAAATTTAAAAAGAATTTATCTATTAATAACCATAATTAAACATAAGGTTTCAAATATTTAGGATGGTATAAAAATTTAGATATAATATAAGTGACATTTAATGATTGGGTGCTTCCACTCTTTAAATTTTTTTAACTACTATACATTTTTTTTCATTTATTCAATGGCTAGAACCCAAAGGGACCACATTGATGTTGATTCTAAGGGAAAACCCATCAAATTTTTTCTTGAGTATCTTAATGATTTTGGAGCTAAAAATAAAAAACTCATTGTTATTCTCACATATCATTCTAGAGATATGAATCATCATGAACATTCAAAAAAAAAGAGGGAACAACATTCTACTAAGACATATGTAAATAATTGTTCACCTAATTTTTGTGGGTTTTCTGATGCCCTAATTACTAAACACTATATTTTATAAAATGAAACGATATTCTCTGTTGTTTTATTTTTGGATCATGAGAATGTCTTTATAGATGTTTATCTATTAGAAGGTGAAACAGACTAGTGGTGGAATCTATTCCAGAATACAAAGAAGAAAAATGGAAATAATTCCATGGATTGGGATGAGTTCAAGAATTTATTATTCATTTAGTACATTACTTGTGTTATTCGTATGAAGATGGAAAATGACTTCCTTAAGATGAAACAATAAAGATGATGAATATGATTGTGCTTGAGAGATTAATTTTTCAAGACTATTTAGGTAGCCTCTTAAAATTATCAGCCAACTAGAATGTAAGGTTGGTAGGTTCTTTCGAGACATAAATCCAAGTTTCATAATGGTTTGGGCCATAATATAGATTAGTAGATATGAATATATTGTGTGTTCTAGAATCATAGTTGAAATTCTAGTTGGAGTTATGTATCAATCTCATGGTTATATTTAGAGGAGGAAGATAGAGTACAATGGAAAACAAGCAAAAAATGGAGAAAATAAAATGGTCCTTTCAGTATGATCTATGTGAGGGAAGAATGATGGTGGGAATTGTATTAATGGAACTAGTGAATTTTTTATGTGTGGAAATGAATTACATAGAGCGGATTAAAGATTAATTGGTATAAAAAAGTTATTTAAAGATGTGAATAATGTGCAAACTCCTCAAGATGTACCTCACACACATCAATTCTTCAATTTCATGGAGTTTGTCATATTATAAAAATGTTCCCAAATCCATGGGTTAATAGTGATGATCAGCAGGAACAAACCCTGAAGAAAAAGGGAAAAAAGGGAATGCATATTAAATCACTACAGATGAAGTGAGACATTGTAATTTTGGAACTACATTTTGGAACACATCATATGGAATTTTTAAAAATAATATTTATGTAAATATTTTTTATCCTTTAGTGTAACTTTTTATGACTGTAAGTACTCATAATCATTATCTACATGAAATTTTGATTAATAAAATCGTGTTGATCTTCAAGAATTTCAAGGATGAAACCAAGATTCCAATTGAATTTTTGTTATTTATCATATGTTACTATTTGAGAAATAAAGGGTTAATTACCTATTTTATGAATGAATCTTTTCAATTAGGATTTATGGAATTTCATTTTTTAAACATGTTTTTAAGGGAAAATATGATGAAGGTATTCAATTTTATGGTATGTTATGACACATGGGGGGATCAATTTTAATATGATTTCATGGCCTTCTTTCTATTGTTTTGGGTCTTCAACATTTATAATGGTTATAAGGCTAATAATTAATGAAAACTTGAATTTGAACATGAAATTACCTATTTTTTTTTATGGTTTTATTGAACACCTTAGTTAAGTGGAGATATATTAAATAAAATTATTTCAGGGATTTCTATAATATTTGTGAAATTATATTATTGTGGTTTTTGTTAAATAAATCATGTATGTAAGGTGAAATCCAATCAAGTCCAGAAAGGCCACAGGTCATAAACCCATGGATGAATGATGATAAGGGTTTCATGCCTTCCACTGACATACTTGGTGTCTTGGTTAATGTATAATTATTTTTGGTGAATAGCTATTTATGATTAAATATTAATCTTACTTGTATTTTTAGAGATTAATGTATTAAACATATTTATTTTTTATGAATATTAGTATATAAATAGTTATACTTTTAATTCATTTATGTGTATTAAGATATGATATACGTGTGTTTTATCACTTCACGCATCAATGTTAATTTCTGGATGTCCATTACATGAAATAATGTATGAATTAGATATTGATAAAATCACAACAAAATAATTAAATATAGTTTTTTATAATATATCAAGTATGGTTATCTACTTATATTCTTGGTCAGTAAATGAATAACTCAGTGTTAGGAAAATGATAAGAAGAAAATGAGTTGTCTTAAAATCATAATTTTTTTGATTAAATGGCCTTATAAATCATCGTAGATTTTATAATTTAAGGCCCTAACATTTTCTTTGACCATTCACTTGTTTTGATATTAATGATTTCAATCACTCATTGTAAATATTTATGTATTACCTCCATTTACAATATTCACTCCCAACATATGATATAATATGTGGAAAAGTAGTTATATTTTACATTAGGTGACTATTATGGTTCTATATTTCCCTTTTTGATGGATGTTTTAGTATGAATTTTTACGATGTGGGTCTCTATGAATGAATATTTTAATTATTGAATCATTAAATCCAAACAAATTTTGATGTAGAAATTCATTTTAAGGGGGGTAGAATGTAACATTTTGAGATTATTTCAATTATTATTTTTTAAACTAATTAAACCTTTGTAGTATTTTTCACTTCACATAACACAGAAAATGGTCTTTTAAATATTAAATCACTATGTTTGGATTATGTTATCGACAACCCCAAGTTATTTTTTCACTATGACCAACATAAATGTTATCTATCTCTATATGGAACATTGTGGTTATCTGGTAACTTATCACATATTACACACAACACCAACTTGGTGTATACAACATGAAACACCAACATGGCACACATTACACCCAATACTGAGTTTCAACAAAACATCTTTTTATTGTTATAATGATTTAATTGATATAATGATAATATATCCATTAAACATAGTAATAATAAGAGTGATAACATATTTTTAGATATCTTTTAAAATAGTTTCATATAAATAAAACATATTGATGATGAATGATATAAATTATGGTAATGTCCTTATATTTTTAACAAAACTATTTTCTCAAATGAACTAATTTTAGTGTCCATTTGTGAAAAATAAGAAAATTTAAGTTAAGAACTTGTATAAATTAAATTTTATTAAACAATATTAATTTTTATATTTATACATTCACAATTATCTTAGGGATAATTTTTAATATTTTTTCCGACAAGAATTATTTTACATGAATTGTAAAAAAATAACCGATTTAAAATAAATACTATTTTTTCATCAAATTTGAATATTAGGATAAACTATATTTAAAATTTTTAAGTATATTTGGATAATATTTTTATCAATTAATTAAAATTAGGTCTTTTCAATCAATTCTACTTTTAAATTGGGTATAAATATGTAGAAAAAGTACAGATGTTTTTACTTTAGAAACATATAGTGTCACCCATCAGCGAGAATGAATTTAAATTAATTTCATCAATTTATATGATTAGAAATTAGAAAAATTAATTCCATATTTCGAATAAATAAAAATTATATTGTCTAATATGATAAAATTAGTTTTTTACACAAAATATTTATGAAGGTAATTAAAATAATTGCATCAATTAAAGTAGAACTGAACATAATTAAGGACAGAACATTAAATTTAAATCCCAGAACAACATAGAAACATGTAAAACCTATTTTATTTCAATTATCTATTCATTAACCATCCATTATTGAGTTTTTATGGATTTTTTAGGTAAAAACATGGGTAAACCTAACTTATTTTAAAAACTACCAAGTGTATCCTTTCCCTCCCTAGTAAAAGGCCACCACTTATCCATATTATTCAAACCTCTATTACAACTTAGGTTCAACTAGGATAAGCCAAATAAACATACCAAAAACCCTCACTTACTCATTTAATCCTTCATTTTTTAAGAAATAATTCCATATAAGCATTTTTTCACAAACCAAAAAAGAGTTACATGATTAAGAGGTAACATGTTATTTTAAGATCCTTTCTTTTATTTAATTTTACCACCCCTAAAATATAATTACACCATTATTTTATAACAAAAAAAATTATCCTTAATATAGTATGGTGTTTTTATGATACATTTTTGATCTAAACCTACACACACCTCTATCTAATTGTTAGTGAACAAACTGTTTATGTGTACGACAAACTATCACCTCACAAAATGATGACAGTTAGTTTTCATTTACCGCCTCACATGGAAGAAATTATGATGTAAAATATATTTATATATGTTAAATATTTTCTCTTTAATCTTCTGTAATTATTTTAAAACATATATATTTATAGCTTCCATGATCTGTTAAAATTGTTATTTCTTTTTTGGAAGTGTTGTCTACCACCCCTCAAAGAGATGTGATTCTTTCATAAAAAATATGGACTGTATAAAAGAAGGATTATTGAATATTATATATATATATGATACAATAAATATAATTTAATGATGATATATACATACATATATTCATATATTTCTTTTAATTTATTTCATTCAACATAATAAATAACAGAAAATAGTGTCCATGCGTACGTGCGGCATACCATCTCCGTGAAAGGTGTATTCTATTTCATACTTATATAACCTATGGATTATTAGAATATACAAATAATTAATAAAAATTATATTTTAATTAATTTTTAGAACCTTTAAATAATTATATTTATATAAGATTAAAATATATTAGAAATTTTGACATACGCAAAAAAAAACATTGAATTTTTTACGTGAAGTAAAACCCAAAACTATAATTGATAACAAGTTATTAATAAAAAGACATAATAAAAAATGATTTTAGAAGTAAAAATTTATTTTTATATAGATTTATAATATATTAAGGTTTTTTATACAAGAGGACTGAACAAGATAGACGAGAGTCAAGACACAAGGTAAGGGGAATTCATCTAATGATTTATTTCCATTTGATACATGATATGTTCACACCTCTTTCCTTTTTATGCTGTAAGTAATAACAATTATTTTATTTTATGTATATAATAATTAAATTTATGTTTATTCACTATCTATTTTTTTATCCTTCTTTTACGTGTATTATATTTCAAAAGTTATTAAATTTGTAAAATAGTTTTGTCTCAATTTTCCTTCCTTGGGACTCATGTTTTTTATGCTCATAAATAATATTTCTATACTTATTTAATTCAACTTTACATGGTATATCATGAACTTACATCATTTCATGACATTATATGTTTCATATCATATTATTTTTCTTACATGGAGAGTATAATCCGAATTTAACATGTTATTAGTGTTAATTGAGAAAATTTATTCATTTATTCAAAAAAATTATGATTATGTTTCATTTGAGTAAATTTTATAGTCCATCTCTCAAAAAAATTCATGATTTTTATTCTCTTATTATTATTAATTATGTAAACATATACTCATAGAATTTCATTTACACATGGGTATAAAAGATAGTTATGAATGTCTTTTTAGGAAATCCTAACATTACCCTCTATTCATTCAGAAATCTATCTTCCTTCAAAAACATTCTTTCTAAAAAGTGTATTCAATAATATTTTAACAATACCCATTAATAATTAAAATAAATTTTTACTCTTTTTGTATTTTACCATTATATTTAATGAAATATTCATTTTTCGTTCTAACTAGTGAATTTTTCTACCATTTTTAATGTGAAAAAGAAATGATCTTTTATACATTCTATGGCGTGCACAGATTTAACCACCCTCATTTACTTTAATGTTCCATTGAAATTAAAAAATATTGATGTTTAAGAAGTTGTTTTGAAAACTGATTTTCATGGAAATGTTTTCTCAAAACGTTTTCAGCCACTTTTATATGTTTTAATGGTTTTTTTAAACTGTATCTAGTCTAATTTATATGTTTTCAATTTATTTTCAATAAAAAAAATTCAAATATTTTCCAAACTCCTTTCGTATTTTTCATGTATGAATGTTTGAAAAAAATTAATTAATTTTTATATGTTTTAAATATTTTCTAATATAAGTTCTTATAAAATATTATGAAGATTATTTTATATGTTTTCATGAAAAAGGATGTTAAAACATTTGCAGGACTTATTTAAAAATTTTCACTAATATTTTTACAAAAATGATTTTTAAATCATTCTATGTTGTTAAAATCCCTTTTCAAAGAAGAAAGGATATTTTCCCCAAAAATCATTTTTTAAATATATTACAAAATTAATTTCCATCTAACATGACATATTTTGATGTTACTTATTCCATTCTAGTAAATTAGGTGAAGGTTCAATTCATATTAATTCTATGAATAGGTTATTATTAATGTCATGGTATTTATAAAACCTATTTCTCTTTCACATGTTATATGTTTGTGAAATATATTTATCTATAATTAGTTATAATCTTTTTAAAACCAATTCTTTTCAAGAGTCATGTTTATGATGAAATGATTTTGAAACCGATATTTTCAATATGTTAAGATATTGTTACATGTTTGATAATACCCATTTAATTTCATGTGTTATGATTTGTTATTGTATGATCTTTTGGAACATGTAAAAATGATTTAATTATGAGATGTTTGGGACATATATCTCCATCTAATGAATTCGGTAATGATACATTATATATTACCTCGAAGGGTCCACAGGTTATAGCCCAAGCCCAAAAGAAAGAAGGTACATGGGTTGTATCTGAAGTCAAAAAGTAATAGTTGACACATGTTGTAGCCCATGATGAAAAATAGGAGAGTACATGGGTAGTAGCCCAATCATGTAAACTAGAATGTACAATAGTTGTAACCCAAGCCTAAAATTAAGTGGTTACATGGGTTGTCACCTCATGCTCGAAGCAGGTACATGGGTTGTATCTCATGACTAACATGTTATAAAGGACTTGGTAGGTTTCCAAGACATAAAATTATCTATTCTTATATGTATTCCCCAAATTCCATGTTTTATTCCTATGTCATGATTTCATGGATTTTGTTATTTAATTACTTATGATTCAAGACTCACGAACATCCAATCCTCATTATAAACTCTTATATGTAGGGAATGATCATCAAGTTATATTTAAAAGTTACAAACCCTTTTTAATGTTATTCTTATGAAATTCCTTTATTTAACCATATTGACCATCTAATCTAACTCACTTTTCATGTTACCTTTCCCCAGGTTATGAATAATTATTTTAGGTATAAGTAATAATGTTAGAGCTCTTCATTGGAAATGATCAAGATCTTTCACTTGGATAGAAGATTATTTTTAGTGTTTCCAAATACAATAAACTATTATAGACCACAGGCATGCATTTTTGTAATAAATTGAATATTCATTTGTAATGACCTAATATACATGTATGTTAAGAATTTGTCTAAAAATTAAGAGTAACAACACTAGTTCATAATTTTATCATAATGTTTTTATGAGCATAATCTCTAATAAAAAAATTAAAAGTAATCAAGAGCTTTATATGAGTTTCTCCTACAATATTGTAAGAGTCATTAATGTGATAGAGGCCTCCCATTGATATCATTATCATTTCCATAAGAGTAATACCAATTATATATCATTACGTATGTATTTTTCTCATATAATATTAGAATAATTTTTATAATTTTTTAAAATCATTTTGTATTTTTTATGATTCATTTTGGTAAAGGGTACCAAACATATAAATTTTTTGACCAATGGATTTAAAGAAAAAGTAAATTTTTTTTGAAGATGTAGTTATATTAAAACAATTAATTAAACTAGAAAAAATAAAATTCTCGAGATACCTAAATTAAATATATGGTGATAAAAAAAATATATGGTTTGAAATACTATATTTGAATCAAACAATGTTTAGAAGAATTCCAACGTTATTAAATATCTTAAATTTTAATTTGAATTTTATTTTTCTAATAGTATATACTTATCTTTTCAAATACTAATAATGGTATGTTAATTTTTAATGAAGGAATATTAAAATTTTAGTTTTAATTTAAATTAGAATTTGACTATGTTGATTTAAACTTTTTGGCTAGAAAAATATATTTTTTGTTGTGTTAATATATTATATATGCATTAAAAATTACATATTCATTTAATAGTGAATAATAGATATTTATAATTTGAATTATAATTTATAAATACTTGAATTGAATGATAAAATATCTATGAAAAATCAATGGAAGTATTATTCAGTTGAAAATGATCTTTTTTTTCAAATTTATATATGACTGTGTTAGTGTAAAATCAATTTATAAAGCATGATGATTATTATGTAACATTTCTTCACTAATAAACTACACCTCTCTAAAGTCCACATAATTAATAAATGGAATTATATGTTCTCATGTTAATCTAGATCAATATAATGACTAGAAACTCAGTTTGAGTAGTGAAACATATAAATAAAATGTTAGGTTAGCTGAAAATTAATTTTATTATGTAACAATGATATAATATTCACATTAATTGGTAAATAATTTCATTTAAAAAGACAATGAATAATATAAAAATTAATCAATTCACCTTCCATCACTCAGTTAATTCCACTAATCTTGAGGGTCCTTTTCATGTTTTATTAGAGTTTGGTTCACTTCATTAAGGACATGCAGTTTGTGGGGTTGATATAAAGGGATTCATTTTATTAAGGGATTTCATTTCTAAATTTATGTTTTAATCAATGGAAAAATTTAACTCTTTAGAAAAATTATTTCCACTTTTGAAGGAAAAAACTATTATAGATGGAAAGATTAAATGTGACCCAAATTATTACCTATTAATTTGGTCATAATAAAAGCTAAAACTGGTGGATTTATTCCTCAAACAGAATGGCTTTCTATGATAATAGTCAGGATAAATAACATAGAACAAGATTATTGTTCTCATAATAATAATTATTCGTATCATTCAGATAATATGTTTCTTGATGGAAAAAGGATTAAAATATCTAAAAGAACGTGGTATAATCTAGAAAATACCAATGATGTTAATGAAAATGGGAAGAAAAAAACTACATGTTTGGAGGTTTATATAAAAACACCACATAATGATGAATGATGAAATTACAAAAGACATAAGTACCATATTTAATTAAATAAGGAGAATTTCTATAGGTTTTTGGGCACATTTTTGAGGATATAAATGCTTTTTGAAGAAAATATTATGAATTTTTTGATTAGTTTAATGGAAAAGTATTAACTCATAAATACAATGATCATGGTATAATTCATTTAGAAAATTTCCATAGTATTATTATTTTATACAATATTTGGAATTGAAGTATTTTAAAAACACGTGTAAAGATAAAAAAAATTAAATTGTATTACAACATCAATACCATATAGTGTGAGAAAGAAATTCATTTTGAAGAAGTAGTAGAGGTAACGAAGAATACATAAAATATAATTTTTAAAATCTCATTTCACTTATATCGGTCGGAATGGCCTAAAGGCCTTTATTTTTTATTATTTTGATAACACACCTTTCAATGGGTTAGGTGTAACCCTTACAAGGCATGAAGGCTTAGGGAAAATTACATGACTTTTAGGTCTTAGAGGGAATCACCTAGACAAGATAACTTGGAAATGCGCCTCCCCAGCGTATGTCATGATATCAGCACTCGACCTTTACAGGGCTGGTCAGCTAGCTATCCAATGAAAAGCTGCATAGGCCTGGTACTAATGGAAAAGTCATACCTTCTAATTCTTGCAAATCTAGTTAGTACTAATCTAGTGAATATGCATGCCCAGAATCCTCATCTTAAGCCATGAATCTTGTAGTCAAACTGGAACATATGAATTTCAAGTGGGATGAAGGCCTTGGGGTGGCCTTAAGGCCGTAAGGCCACCTGAAGGCCTTCAGAATCAACTAGCCTGAAGGCCTTGGGTGGACCTAAAGCCTTCCAAGAGCCAAGGACCAAACTAGAATCCCAATGGTCCATATGGATGAATAGTTCTGGCTGCTACAGTGCCGAATAGTTCCAGCTACACTACTGCTCTAGTGCTGTAACAGTGGATACTATAGTACTCGAAAATTCGCCTCCACCCAGATTTGATCTTGGGTCTCATGGATGCACCTACCGAGTACTCACCAACCGGCCTGAGGCTCATGTTCAATTTCACTTATATCATTAAGTGTAAAAAGAGATAAATCACAACTTAAGAAAAATATCCTAATTATGTGTTTCATATGAGGAACATTGTAATGTTTTTAGAAAAACGTCTAGTGTTAATATAAGATTATGTTAGTGAAGATAAGTATTATAGGCCAATAATATCATCTAACAGTAAAAAAAATATAAAATAAATCAATGATTTGTTTAATATAGTAGGTTATTTATTTCTATAAATAAAGAAAGAAAATCACTTAATAAATTTTTTAGACGACAATAATAGTGAAGAAGAAATTATACTTTTGTCTTTTAGAATAATATCCCATATTTTTTTCAGATATGTCCCCCTTTTTTCCTTGAATGCTGGTGGATGAGTCTTATACAAAGGTGGGGAGCCTTTGTTGTGGAAAATGAACTAATGTTCCGGGATATATATTTATTTAAATTACTTGAGTCAAAGTATAAATTTTAAAAATTGTATTATGATGGTTTTCCATGAAATAGAATGATATGGAGATTGTTTGGGGCCTTAAGTAGAATTTGGGTTGAACACAATCTGAAGATCATTTAACTGTATTGTACATTTAATACGATGTGTCACTACCACCAAACATAGTTTTTGAACAAGTTCATGATGTGAAGTAGTGAAAAATCTCATATGTAGATATTGTCATTGAAATATTAATCCGGAAAAATAATTAACAAATTTAATTGTTTTTTTGGTGCTAAATAAAAATGATAAAATATAAGGTGTTAAAGGATTAGACACCATGTATTCCCCAAACCGAGGGATTTCAAGGGGTATTCATGTTTGATTATTTAATTACAACTTGTTTATTCCTCTCTTATCAATACTATGAGGATTTCTAAACTATTTTAGAGTCACTTCATCTATTCCAGATGTCTCATCACATCATATGATCCTGGGAAAGTTTCTTTTATTATTCTTAACCATGTGTTCCATTGTTCTCTATTCTAGTTGTTGAAATATATTGGCCACAATGTTTTTTTGGGTTTTTATGTAATTCCCTAACCACAGTTACCTAGAGATGGTCCATTATTACATAACATTGGAATGATCACAAGAATGATCAAATATCGAAAGACCGATTGGTTTAATAGCCTTGGAAACACTAGATATATTCATAAGTCTTACATTACATCATAAAGTGAAAAACTACTACAACAACATATTGTCTCCATATTCCAAACTCATATCCCCATATAATATCCCTGCAGGTCACTCATAATTCACATCATCACTTCCTATGAAAAATAAAACATAGAAAAGGGGTGAGCTCAAATTCCTAGTAAGGATAACAATATAGCGAAAACATTCATAAATAAGAATAAACATTTATGGCAATGTATAACAAAAACAAAAGCCTTTAAAACTTGAACTTCAACATAGTATGGCAAAAGTAAAATGAAATTATTTCATTTACTTATTCACATGGATATTCTACTAATCGAATAATGAAATGCAATATCAATAACCATTTTCATAATGATGGAATGCGTAATTCTAGACTATCATAACCACATAACCAAGGCCTTGTGCCAAGACTACAAATTTTATTTTTCCTAGGCCTTGTGCCGAGACACTATTTTGTCTCATGAGACCTACCGATGCATCGAGGAGCTATATCGGGCTCCACCAGTCACATATTAAGTCCAATGCATTCCAATATGAAACGGTTTAAACATAACATAAACATTCGTATTAAAACTAGTATATGAAATGTCAATACTTTCACTATAAACTATGAATGGTATAAAAAAATTACATCCACATTCAATCATATCACAAAACCTTCAATGGAATATAGAAGTTTTGTATCATAATAAATCAACTTCAAATAAGCGTAAAATCCATCAACGGATGTTGACATAGGTGAAATCAAAACTCTTTTTAGAGAAATACCTCTTTCTATTTTTGAAATCATTTAAGAGTCATATATTTATAAAATAAAACATTTTCTTTTAAAATATTCTTATAAGCTTGTAAGTTAAGGTTCGACAATTTTATAATGGCGTAAAATAACCGCACCCGCCGTATAAGTTAAAAAAACATTCTTACCTTAATTTTGTCGAAAAGGTTAAAATCACCTTGTTTGGAAAATGATGGAAATATTTGTTTATAAACCTCTTATAAAAAGTCAAACAATTGTATAAATGACTTTAACCCATATTCTAGTAAATAGTAAAAATGTTTTGAAATTCATTTTTAAGAAACATGGATGTGGATGATAAAGAGATCCCAGTAGATTATTACGTATAAACAACCTCGGATAATGAAGAGATTGTGAAATAACCCTTAAATTGTCCTTTTCCTTGGTTGGGGTAGGTTAACCTCCTGTATAATAGTGGAATAATTGTTATTAAATTATACAAGAATCATATACATTCATATGATATCATATATGATCTTTTAACACTGCTTTGTTAATAATATCTTAGTATTATCATCGTTTCGGGTGTTAACATACTCGTTTTCTTTAGTATGTTTTGTTACATAAGCCATGTTTGTCATGGATAGGTTTCATATTATTCATATTCAGAATGATATCATGTCCATAAACATTATTTTTAAATCATAAAATGATAATTATACTTGAATGGATACGATGGAGAATGTATCTCATCGCGTTCGTGGAGACGGCAGTCCGTATGTACGCACGAGCGACAATATCATTCTTTTGATATTAAAATAATATATAAATGGATGGTATATCATATATACATAATCATTAACATTTTATATTTATTATTTACATGAGTTACACATCATTATTATACCCATCCAAATAATAATATATTGAATAACAATTACACCACGACGTGGAGACGGTAAGCCGTACGTATGCACGTATGGTGACATGTTATTCAAAGGGTGGATAAAATACTGAATATGGTTGTACCATATTTATAATAACATCACAGTATATATATATGATACTGGAGGTATTATTTTAGAATGATAATAACAAAGGAAGAAGAAGTGGAAGAAGAAAGGAACTTGGAAAAGGGTGGTGAAATCATTACCTCCTCTTCGTGTTCTTCCTTTTGATTTTATCAAAATGGCTCCTTAGGATGGCATTATGATCAAAATAAGGCCTCTAAGTTGTAGAGAGGGAAGTTGGTAGAGTATTTGGGCAGAGTTCGGCCGAATCAAAAGGCTTTTAAGGAGTGAAGAAATGAGAAGTAGGAGTTCCCTTTTATAAGAGGTGTGAGGGGCATCTTTAGAAAAGCTTGAAATATTAAAATATAATAAATTCATATTAGGTTTATAATGGCTCCAATGTTGATTATTTAAATGTTAAGGTGGGGATAGGTCGAAAAAAACTCAGCCAGTAGAATTTAGAGAGGTTTGGGTTACTATATTAACCTTATCTTTACGTATTAACTCTTAGTTTATTAGTTTCACTTTTACAATGTCTCTTTGTATTTTTATATTATATAGTTAATAAACATACTATATACCTCCAAGAGACTCCCAAGTTGACCGTTAATAATACAGCTATCATGATAGAAGTCTCTTGGATGAACCTTATATTTTTATGAATTTAATATCAATTAATAATATAATTTTTTTTTAAATCTCTTTTATGTCAATTTTGACACTATTCAAGAGTTGATTTTTGTAAAACTCATAACATATTTATTATTTCAAAAATAGTTAATTAAATCGTTACTAAAATTTCATAGTAACCTATAAAATTATTGTGATTCATTAAAAGTCTCAAATTATATTTATTTCGGTATTTATAATATCAATAATTTTAATTTTTCAATATTAAGTTAATTACTACATCATCATTGTGTCATAAATAAATTAAATTATTTAATGTCTAAAAAATATAAATAAAATATCATTATGTAGGAAATTGTTTTATCTTTCTAAGGAATATTTACAATCGAAAATAGAACATATATAACCCTATGCAGAATTTTGTTTTCTAAAAAATATATGCTTGTGTCATTTTTGTATTTATTTTAACTTAATTAAAATAAAGTGTCCCTATCACTTACATGTGGCGCCATGGGGTCCCAAAATCGATCCAAAAATGCCCATGGTCGGACATGTATCCACCAATAAGGTTAGGACATGTTTTAGGGTAATTTAGTATTTTTATAATATTATTTTTTAATCCTTATTTACTGGATTACCCTTAACCATGGTAAATAAAATATTTACCGCAGTAATTATTCAAAATGTCTAAAAATAAAAGTTTACTATTTACACAATATGAATATCCTGATTCCAAATATGGAATCCATTTTTCCAAATTCAAAACACAGAAGTGGCAGAAATTAAATTAAAATTAATTCCCGTTGTTAAAACAAAACACGTGTTTTTAAGAGATAATAACTACCAAAAGATTGGCACTTGTTTATGTCTGGTTTAATTGTGAAATTATTTCCAATGAAAAACATTGAATTAAATGTTAAAATATATTCTAAATATACTTTAAAACCACTCAATTTTATAATTTATCAATATTAATTATTTTGATTTAAAAAGTTGGTTTTAATTAAAATTTAGTAATTTTCACTATTCATCAAAATATGAAATTTATCTAAAAAGTACCAAAAAATCACCCCAGTATGATTTTGATATTCTTAATCCAAACATGAAGCCCATTTTGATATATATAATTTATAAAATTTCCAAAATTAGGTATTACTATTCATAACGGCTATTTTGATTGGTTGTGGTGTGTTCTAACTCGATGTTGCGTACAACACATGTTGTGGCATTATTCAAAGAGAAGCGTATCGTAGAAGCTTGGGGTGTTACATTCTCCCCTCCTTCAAATAATTTCATCATCGAAATTTCTAGAATACTACCACATGAAAAGACTCGGGTGGTTCTTCATTATAGGTTTCTCGAGTTCCCACGTTGCCTCTTCCATCTTATGGATTCCCCACAAAACATTTACCAGACGCGTCGTTTGGTTTCTCAGTACTTTTTCTCTTGCATCAAGAATCCTAAGAGGCTCTTCACAATAAGACATATCATGTTCCATTTCTAATTCTTCATAGGTGAGTACATGCGTTGGGTCAGGCATGTATTTCCTCAACAGAGATAATTGGAACACATCATGAACTTTGGAAAGACTTGGCGGCATTGCCAATCGGTAAGCTACAGCCCCAATTCTTTCTAGAATTTCGAAAGGTCTGATGTACCTGGGACTCAATTTACCTTTCTTACCAAAACGTATGACTCCCTTCCATGGAGATACCATTAGGAAAACATGATCACCGACTTGAAATTCCAAATCCTTCCTTCGATTATCGGCATAGCTCGTCTGCCTACTTTGAGCTGCTTTGATGTGATTTTGGATTAACTTCACCTTTTCTATCGTTTCCCCCACCTGTTCTAGACCTACAAGTTTTATTTCACCAAAGTCATCTCAACAGGTTGTTGTGAGACATCTCTTTCTGTATAACGCTTCATATGGTGCCATCTGAATACTCGAATGGAAGCTATTGTTATAGGAAAATTCTACCAGAGGTAAATACTGATCCCACATACCCTGAAAGTCAAGTGAGATGGATCTCAACATGTCTTATAAGGTTTTAATAGTCCGTTCTGATTGTCCGTCTGTCTGAGGGTGGTAGGCAGTGCTCAAATGAAGTTCAGTATCCAGGGATTTCAGAAGACTCTTCCAGAATCTTGAAGTAAAACGGGGATCATGATCAGAAATAATCGACAGGGGTACTCCATGAAGTCTCACAACTTCATCAATATATAGTCTTTCTAGACGTTCAAGTGGTAGATCTTCTCTTATAGCAAGAAAATGTGCTGACTTAGTAAGACGATCAACAATAACCCATATTGCATCGTCCCTTATATGAGTCTTCGGAAGCCCCATGACAAAGTCCATCGTAATATTCTCCCATTTCCACTCCGGTATGGGAAGAGGTTGCATGACTCCTCCAGGCTGTTGCCTTCCAGCTTTCACTTTTTTACAAACCATACATCTTGACACAAAATCAGCAATCTCCAGTGAGGCGGTAAACTGCCATGATAAATTTTTCCCTTTCACTACTCCCCAAAGCCTGAAATATATTCTCTAGGTAAAATATACATTTCTCAGATACTAAGGGATTTTACTCCCTTTGAACGTTGGTGGTTGTTTCCTCATGAAGCGATCTTACATTGATCCTCCACGTTGTGGATTAGGGTGCTCCATACAGGTAAGGTAATTATTCATAACCTAAGTAAGTTTTCCCAGTATGGTGATTAGCTGATCGGCACCGGTTCCATCACCAGCTCCACTATAATTATCTTGAGCAGGAGGGAAATCCATACATGGAGTGCGTGCATTGATACAATTTTCATTTCTTCCACTAGGCGCCATTTCTAAATAATGGTATAAACTAGATCAGTTTATGGATAAAAATACATAATCCCATACGTACAAAATACTTAACATAAATTGAACTATTTATGGATATTATCCATAATCATAAGAATTTTTTCTTTGAGAAGTATATACTCTTAAACCCTTCATAATGATTTGTAAAGAAAATGAGAGTTATCCTAAGCATATCCCACAGGAGTGTCGTAACCAAGAGTGCAGCAAGTCCCGTTGTCGTGCACCAGTTCCTATTTGTGTCTAGCTCAAAGTTGTGTTTTCATGTTTTACCCCTAGGTACATCTATGCCAGAGCAGCCTCTACCTGCTCGTATCCGGAGAGGGATTTATTGCTCGGAAAACTCAGAAAATCTTCTACAATACCAAAATTCTAGGAAGTTCGTCTATACTAATCCCCAATGTTAATCTTATGTTTGAGTTCTCTAATAGGAGTTTATCTAAATATATCTTCCAGGTTTTTACTAAACTTACTCTGATACTAACTGTAACGCCCCAACCCCAGTTACCTAGATTCGGTGCATTATTACATAACATTGGTATGATCACAAGAAAGATCAAATCTCGAAAGACTGATTGGTTTAGTATCTTTGGAAACACTAGATATATTCATAAGTCTTATATTACATCATAAAGTGGAAAACTACTACAAAAACATATTGTCTCCATATTCCACACTCATATCTCCACATAATATCCCGGCAGGTCATTCATAATTTACATTTTCACTTCCTGGGAAAAATAAAACATAGAAAAGAGGTGAGCTCAAATGCCCAGTAAGGATAACAATATAGCGGAAACATTCATAAATAATAATAAACATTTAAGGCAATGTATAACTAAAACAAAAGCCTTTTAAACTTGAACTTCAACATAGTATGGAAAAAGTAAAAGGAAATAATTCCATTTACTTATTCACATGGTTATTCTACTAATCGAATAATCACATGCAATATCAATAACCACTTTCATAATGATGGAAGGCATAATTCCAGACGATCATAACCACATAGCCAAGGCCTCATGCCAAGACTACAAATAAGATTTTTCCAAGGCCTTGTGCCAAGACATTAGTTTCTCTCATGAGACCTACTGATTCATCAAGGAGCTATAGCGGGCTCCACCCGTCACATATTAAGTCCAATGCATTCCCATATGAAAAGGTTTAAACATAACATAATCATTCATATTAAAACTAGCATACTAAATGTCAATACTTTCACCATAAACTATGAAGGGAATAAAAATAGCACATCCACAGTCAAACATATCACAAAACCTTCAATAAAATATAGAAGTTTTGTATCATAATAAATCAACTTCAAATATGCATAAAATCCATCAAAGGGTGTTGACATAGATGAAATCAAAACTCTTTTTAGAGAAATATCTCCTTCTATTTTTTGAAATGATTTAAGAGTCATATATTTATAAATTAAAACATTGTCTTTGAAAATATTCTTATAAGCTTGTAAGGGATGCTTTGACAATTTTATAATGGTGGAAAATAACTGCACCCACCGTATAAGTTAAAAAAACATTCTTAACTTAATTTTGTTGAAAAGGTTAAAAAGCACCTTATTTGGAAAACGAAAGAAAGATTCCTTTATAAACCTCTTATAAAAAGTCAAAAAAGGGTATAAATGACTTTAACCCATATTCTAGTATATAGTAAAAATGATTTGAAATTCATTTTTATGAAACATGGATGTGGATAATAATGAGATCCAAGTAGATTATTACGTGTAAACAACCTCAGATAATGAGGAGATTGTGAAATAACACTTACCTTGTACTTTTCCTTGGTTAGGGTAGGTTAACCTCTTGTATAATAGTGAAATAATTGTTATTAAATTATACAAGAATCATATACATTCCTATGATATCATATATGATCTTTTAACATTGCTGTGTTAATAATATCTTAGTATTATCGTTGTTTCGGGTGTTAACTTACTCATTTTCTTTTTTATGATTTGTTACATAAGCCATGTTTGTCATGGATAGGTTTTATATTATTCATATAAATAATGATATCAAGTCCTTAAACATTATTTTTAATTCATAAAATGATAATTATACTTGAATGGATACGATGGAAAATGAATCTCATCGCGTTCGTGGAGACGGTAGTCCGTACGTATGCGCGAGCGAAAATATCATTATTTTGATATTAAAATAATATATAAATGGAGGGTATATCATATATAAAAAATCATTAACATGTTATATTTATTATTTACATGAGTTACACATCATTATTATACCCATACAAATAATAATATATTGAATAACAATTACACCACGACGTGGATACAGTAAGTCGTACGTACGCACGTATGGTGACATGTTATTCAAAAGGTGGATAGAATACTGAATACGGTTGTACCATATTTATAATAACATCATAGTATATATATATATTATACTGGATTTATTATTTTAGAATGGTAATAATAAAATAAGAAGAAGTGGAAGAAGAAAGGAACTTGGAAAAGGGTGGTGAAATCATTACCTCTTATTCGGGTTATTCCTTTTGATGTGATCAAAAGGGATCCATAGGTTTTCATTATGATCAAAATAAGGCCTCTATGTTGTAGTGAGGGAAGTTGGGAGAGTATTTGGGCAGATTTTTGCCGAACCAAAAGGCTTTTAAAATGTGATGAAATGAGAAGGAGGAGTGCCCTTTTATAAGAGGGGTGAGGGGCACCTTTGGAAAAGCTAGAAATATTAATTTATAATAAATTCATAATAGGTTTATAATGGCTTCAAAGTTGATTATTTAAATTTTAAGGTGGGGTTATGTCTAAAAACACTCAACCAATAGAATTTAGACAGGTTTGGGTTACTATATTAACCTTATCTTTAAGTATTAACTCTAAGTTAATTAGTTTCACTTTTACAATGTCTCTTAGTAATTTTATATTATATAGTTAATAAACTTAATATATAACTCCAAGAGACCCCCAAGTCGTCCTTTAATGATACACCTATCATGATATAAGTCTCTTTGCCGAACATTATATTTCTAGGAATTTAATATCAATTAATAATAAAATATTTGTTTTAAAAACTCTTTTATGTAAAATTTGACACTATTCAACAGTTGATTTTTGTAAAACTCATAAAAGAATTATTACTTCTAAAAAAGTTAATTAAATCATTACTAACATGTCATAGTAACCTAGAAAATTAGGTTAATTCATTAAAAGTCTCAAATTATATTTATTTTGGTATTTATAATATCAATTATTTTAATTTTTCACTATTATGGTAATGACTGCATCATCATTGTGTCATAAATAAATTAAATTATTTAATGTATAAAAATTATAAATAAAATATAATTATGTAGGAAATTGTATTATCTTTCTATGAAATATTTAAAATCGAAAATAAAACATATATAACCCTATGTAAAAATTGTTTGTCTAAAATATGTATGCTTGTGTCATTTTTGTACTTATTTTAACTTAATTAAAATAAAGTGTTTCTATCACTTACAAGTGGTACCATGGGGTCCCAAAATTTACCCAAAGATGCCCATGGTCGGACATGTATCCACCAATAAGGTTAGGACACGTTTTAGGGTAATTTAGTATTATTATAATATTATTGTTTAACCCTTATTTACTGGATTTACCCTTAACCATGGTAAATAAAATATTTACCACAGTAATTATTCAAAATGTCTAAAAGTAAAAGATACCTATTTACAAAATATGAACATCCTGATTCAAAATATGGAATCCATTTTTCCAAATTCAAAACATAGGAGTGACAGAAATTAATTTAAAATTAATTCTCATTGTTAAAACAAAACAGGTGTTTTTAAGAGATAATAACTATCAAAAGATTGGCACTTGTTTATGTCTGGTTTAATTGTGAAATTATGTCCAATGCCAAAAATTTAATTAAATAGTCAAACTATATTCTAAATATACTTCAAAACCACTAAAAATCATAATTTATCAATATTAATTATTTTGATTAAAAACGTTTTTTTTAATAAAAATTTAGTTATTTTCACTATTCATCAAAATGTGAAAGTTATCCGAAAAGTACCAAAATTTCACCCTAGGATGATTTCGATATTCTGAATCCAAAAATGAAGTCCATTTTGAGATATATAATTTATAAAATTTCAAAAAGTGTGTATTACTATACATAATGGCTGGTTTGATTGGTTGTGGTGTGTTTGAACTCGATGTTGCGTACAACACAAGCTATCACATTATTCAAAGAGAAGTGTACCGTAGAAGCTTGGGGTGTTACATTTTACCTTTCCTAAAGATGATCTAGGTTGTTCTTATAATTATCTTCCCCTTCAGCAGTGTTTGAATTTTCTTTTGGAGAAACTATGCTAATATCTAGTTAAAGGTGTAGGGTCATTGCCTAACCCTATGTTCTATTTAATTGTGATTTATATGAAATATTATGATTGTGATAATATAGTGTGTTTTATAATTAATTCAAGAATTTATTAATGATAAATAATGTCATGAAATAATGGTTGGATCCTTTTGGATTCATGTATTGATGTGACCGAGCTTAGGGCTAACTATTGTTTATGAGAACCCTTTAAATAATTTGATATTTTCTCATTAATTTATGCCTGAAGAGTAGGACAAGAGATTTATGTGTTTGGTTGATATAGATTCATACTGGAAATGGAATTTCACTTAATATAGTTTTTTAAATTTATATTTAAAGGATTATGATAAATGATAACTTCATAATTAACTATTGATATGTATGTTATGATATTGTGATATCCTTGTTTCTATGTCAACTGTGTTGAGTCATGCTAAAATTATTATATTGAGAAGGCTTTTCCCTGTCTCATGTAATAATGAATATTTATATGTCTCTAACTAGTACAACTCCGTAAAGATTATATTGATCAAGCTCAGTCCTGTCCCACATTTTAATGCTGATATTGAGTGGGGTCTTCCCATTCCTATGTTTTAATGCTTATATTGAGAAGGATCATCCCATTTCCAAGATGAAATGATTTTATAGTGGGCCGAATAAATATTTTGTGTCATTTTTTCATGGATATATGGATGATGGTTAGAATGGTTATTCTACATGATCATTAATAATATAGCATGGTGTTGAATCAGGTTGGTTGTTATATGGTATTAATTGATTAATTGATCCACCTTTTTATCACTAATTGAATACTCTTATTATCAAATGGGTTATGATTACACACGAAGGTTTCGACATTCTAATTTTTAGTCACACACTATTCTTGTCACCAATAGGTATCTGAACATTATTCATTGATAAAAGTTTGGAGAAGGGAATGGGGACTTATTGAAAATAAATTCCTTGTCACTTGTGGAGGAGTTTGGATATGGGTCTGACCTGGGGTTCATGACCAACATCTTTTGGGTTTATATTATGTTAGTTATTTATTTTATATTAATATCTTTTAGTTTTACATTTAGATACATCTCACCTTTTCATCACATGATTCAATGTTACATAGTTTATTGTTTCCTCATTTTACATCTAAATTCAATGATATACTATTTATTCTATTGTTCTTACTCTGGTATATATTTTTACATCATTATTCTTTAATAATGTTTCTATGAACAACGAGGAGTAGTATCCCCCACTATAATTATTACATTTGTGTTTCTAGTTATCTTCATTTAGAATATAGTTAGGTGCGCTAGATCTCCCATTACCAATCATATTTTTCTGCATGTCAGGGTGATGGATCAGGGGATGTTACAATGTTGTATCAAAGGTGGTAGTTTTTCTTTTCTATTTCATTGTTATATAGGAAATTTATAATGTATACTAGGATGTCTGGTGAATTATTAATGAGCATGTACATAGTTGTGGAATAAATATTTATGGGGGGAAACATGAGTACCTTGGGACGCGATTTTGGTTTCTGTAGTTTTCATAATACATTTGACGTTATATGAACTTGGGTGATTCACATGTTGTGTGATGTTATTATTTGTTGAGATTTACACTCATGGATTATTATGGAATGGGATTGGTATGCATGAATCATGGTAAGCATATAGGGGTATATATATATATATAAATACTAAAATGGATTATTCATGAAATGGACATATTTGTCACATGCGATACATTATTGATTGGATGAACTATGATATGAGATACATGTTATATCTGATAAATGAAATTAAATGAATTGGTATGTCACACTAAAACACTTATAATCCATAGAGAGTCTCAGAGTATTTTTTCTCTATTGTTGTCACCAACTATTGTAGACCATGTTATTATGTCTATGATTATTAGGATTGTGTTTTTTTATAGAGATAATACATACTCATCTTATTATAGTTTGTTTTTCTGAAGTTTGAAAATCATAAAATTCCTAACACAACATAACTGTATCATCATATTCATTCTAAGGATCCTATATATGAATGGATCCACAACAACTTCTTTAGGGTAATGTGATCTATGGAAGGAGAGACTGTGTATACCATACGTTTGAAGTCTGAGTTGATAAGAGAGTTTAAGCTATAGAATCCACCTATGTTTAATGGGAACGGAGGCCCCTACATAGCTGATTTCTAGATTTACATGGTTCATATATCCTATAATAAACTCGAGACAACTAAAAATTGGAGGGTGAATCTTAATATGTATATTATATGTGGTCTGACAAAGAATTGGTGGGATATTCTAGAGTAGAAATGGTTGTATGTGGAGTAGTGTTGGAATGAAATTGAAGATATGTTATTGATAAAATTATATCCTAAAACATTTAGGGATGGGAAAGATTGTGATCTCTTTCACCTCACATAATAGGTAATATCAGTGATGGACTATGCAGAAAATTTCACTAAGATGTTGTACTTTTCACCATGTTTGGGGGCTTTTGAGATATCGTAGGTGATATATTTTCATGATGGGGATTTCAATGAGAATTGGATTCATGTGAATGTCTTACACTTGTGTGGTTTTAAGTAGGTGATGAAACACACAGTCGTCATGCAATGGAGTCTTAAAGAGGCCCTGAGTAGTACAAAATATTTTTTAGTAAGAAAAAATTGGATCTCTTATTTTACTATTATGTAGAACTACTGTTATAGTTATAACAAGGAACTAGAAGTCAAATTATTCAAGGGAGTGGGTTGAAATCTAATTGCAGTGTCCGGTTGCATTTATTTCATTATTTCATGTTGGGCCACATGAAGACATTGTGTTCATACCTCTCTTTGGAGTGTCATGTTTCTAGTATTATAGTTTACCTATAGAGGTTTTGTAGGGTAATTCAATAGTATAATAGCGGTAGTGGATGAAGAAAGGTTATGGAGGCTAAAAAAGACTCAACTATTCCTTAATAGAAATGTAGATATTGTGAATCCATTCTTTCATGTCGATGAAGGGGACATGGTTCCCAAGGTATGTGGTCACTTTTTGGAAGACGTAATAGCTCAAGGGAGTCATACTAGATCCCATAGTAATGGGACAAGTCAGTTGTGCGTTATATACACATCTTCAACTTATTTGTATTTAAGAAAATCTAACATTAAAGGTATGATTATAGTATTATCTAACCTCACTTATGTTTTTTATAATAAATGAGAATCAAATTCTATTTAAAATTAAATTTTTTAAAATGGTTTTTTTATTGGTTATGGATTTCTTGGATGGTTCATGCACCAATGAAACACTATTTTAAAGGATGTATGAGAATATCCAAGGTTATAAGGTGTGTTCCATAGAGATCAGTGCATACTATTTCTTTTGGGAACCATTCATGGAAGAAATTACAGGTTTCAATTTGATTCTTTGAATGGATAGGTTATCCGTATACAAGGATCATATTTTATGTTACTAGAAAATATCCACCTTTCTTTCTATAGAACGATGTAGCTATTATCAATAGGGTGTGTGGGATATTCATGGGGTCATGTAGGAAAAATTTAATGTATAATGGTTTTTTTCACTACTCATATAGAAGGCCTTATTCTAGTTGATGGCGGAATTCATTAGGATACCTTTCCTACAATGCTAGAGCATTTTTAGGGGTGTATTTACTTATGATTAATTGGGATTACCTAATGGGTGGTAGATCGAGTTCATAATCTAGTTTTTTATGACAGTAAATAAATTCTTTATTTTTCATTATATAATGACACCAATAGAGATTCAATAATCAATTATTTTATTTCATGATCTTGAAGTTAAAGAATTCATATAGCCTTGTACATCTCCAAAGGGTTCTCTAGTTCCTATCTCCCAAAAAGAATGTGGTAATTTGTGGTTATGATTGGATTATTAGAGATAAAACTGAATGAAGGTCCAGAAATGATATCATTTTCTACATATTGACAATCACATTGATTTGATGAGTGGTGGTAAGATCTTCTCCATGGTCAATATGATATTAGATTACAATAATCTTACGTTGAGAACATTGGAGATACATGTGAGTGAATTTATGAGTAGGTATGTATTATATGAGTTCATAGTGATAATATTTTTATTGAAAATTTTACTAAATGTACTTATAGAATGGATGAATTGGATATTTCATCCTTCTCATGACCAGTTTGGGGGTTTTTTCAACATAATATTATTTTTCTCATAGTAACGTTACAATCATGTCAAAAATATTATCTTCATATTGACTACTTTTAGAGAGAATCATTATTATTCCAACATCACTAAATATAGTTTTGGTATTGATAAAACACACTTTTTTGTCCATTTCAACATAGAGGAAAGAGTTATTGTTGATTTAGATAGTGTTTCAGCTGAGGTATATAAGGATAAACCCAATAATTTGTTCAATATTCATATTATTCAAATTTTATAAGGTTATTATTGGTGATTTGTTCATGACTTCTCCTATGTGGATGCACCTATGTATGGAATTACCATGAAATAGGTTATGTTTTTTTCCTACATGCTTGTTGGATATATTTTCTAACCCTGAAGAGAATCCTAACCTCCGCACATATTTGCAATAAACCTATGATGGGAAAATCCTATAAACTGTATTGTGATTCATCGACAATAGGACTCATATTAGTAGTGATGTGGGAGAATCAATTAGTTTTTTATGGATCTAAATACCTAATACCTCATTATATGAATTATCCTATAAATGAACTGTAACAACCAAATATTTCATAGTACGTTATTTCTTCAAAATAATTCAATAACATCTACTACAGGCTACACCGAGTTCAAGCGCACCATGACTTACCAAACAAGTCGTTCAAAAGTAGTTATGAATAGTATTTACTGAATTTTGAACTTTATATAATTCTTATAATTTTAGAATCCATATTATGAGATTCTTAGATATAATTTAAGAACAAATACATTTTTTTCAGATAAAAGAAGTATTTTTCAAAAATTGCAATTTTACCGCCTTTTAAAAGAGAAGCCTTTTTAAATCCAATATTTGAGACTTTTATAAATTAAATTTTACAAAATAAACTTCTTAATTATAATTGGGACATAATAATTTAGTTTCAATTACGTTATGGTGTTTTTCTGATAACTTTCATATTTAGGTGAATAATGAAAAGTACAATATTTTAACTGAATACAACTTTTTAAATAAAAATAACTTATATTGTTAAATTATACATTTTAATGGTTTTTAAGTATAAATAGATTATATTTTTACCATTTAATCCAATGATTCTCATTTTAAGTAATTTCACTTAGAAATTGGACATAAACAAGTGTCAAACCTTTGGTTGTTATTATTTCTTAAAAATACGCCTTTTGGTCATGACAGCGGAAATTAATTTTAAATTAATTAATGCAACTTTTATGTATTTAATTTGATAAAATAGACATCATTATTGAATTCATAAAATCAAAATTAACTTATGGTAATGTTTTTGGTATTTGTCTGAAATCTTTAAATTTTTGGTGAATAGTGAAAAACATTGAGTTACAGTTTAAAACAGATTTTTTTTAAATAATTAGTTATTTTATTTAAATTTATTTTGTGTCAAAATAGATACATAATAGCAATATAATTTTAATGTAATTCATTGGAGTCAGTTTATAATAATTTTAGATATATAAAAAATTTATTGAACTTTTCACCGTCTTTTACCCACCTCCTAGAAGAATTTGCAAATTCACCTAAAACATAATTTTACCGCATCTGTGAGTGAAATTTTGAAAATATGAGAGACACGGTTAATATCAAGGAGTAAAATGAGGTTCAATAAGATAAAAATAATTTTTTATGAATAGTACCTTTTTACTTTTATTTGCCACGTCAAACAGAAAATAGGGTAATTAAGGGTAAAAATGATATTATTATTACCATAACACAAGTCCTATTTCTATTGGCTACATATAATTCGACCAAATACAACCTTAGGAATAAAATATGAACCTCTTTGGTCCACTTAGATTAGATTAGAACATTTATTATTATTTAATTCAAAGAAGAGTTAAAAGAGTTAAAATCAATGTTTAATAACTAAAACATTTTTAATATAGGGTTATACATAAGATAAATTAGATTATAAATATTCATTAGAAAGATTAAAATATTTACTAAATAATGATAGTTTATTTATTGTTTTTAGACTTTAAATAATTTAATTCATTTATGACACAATGATAATGAAGTAATTACCTTATGAGTGAAATATTAAAAATAATTGATATTATAAATACCCAAATAAATATAATATGAGACTTTTAATGAATTACACGAATTTTATTGGTTAATATGACAGGATATAATTGATTAAATTAATTTTTTTTAATTAATAAAGTTTTTATGACTTCAAAAAAAATCAATTGTTGAATAGTGTCAAAATTGACATAAAATATGTTTTAAAACAGATATTATATTATTAATTGATATTATATTCATAAATATCAAAGGATAGGCCAAATGACTTATATAAAGATAGTTGTATCATTAATAGACCACTTGGAGGGTCGCCTAGATGCATATAGTATGTTTATTAACTATATAATATAAAAATACAAAGTGACATGGTAAATGTCAAACTATTTAACTAAGAGATAAATCTAAAAGATAAGGTTACTATAGTAACCCAAACCTGACTGAAATATATTGGTTGAGTGGTTTTCGACCCATCCCCAACTTATACATTGAATAATCCACTTTGTATCCATTACAAACTGAATATAAATTTATTATAAATTAATAATTTAAGTTTCTCCTAAAGAGCCCCTCCTCCCCCTTGTAAAAGGATACAACTTCTACCCAATTCTTCATACCTTCAAAGCCATCTAGATCAGCCAAACTCTGCCGAAATACCCTCTAAACTATATTCCCTTAATCCAAGAGGACTTCCTTTTGTTAAAAATCCATCCTATGTACCAATTTTTATCAAATCAAAATGAAGAACCCGAAGAAGAGGTAATGTTTTCACCACCCTCTTTGAAGTTCCTTTCTTATTGCACTTCTTCAATCATTGTTATTTCAATTATAAAATAATAACTCCAGTATATTATATATACTGTGATGTTATTATAAATATGTTATAACCATATTCATTATTCTATCCATCCTTGGAATGACATGTCACTATATGTGCGTATGTATGACCTACCGTCTCAACGTCGTGGTGTAATTGTTATTCAATACATAGTTATTTGGATGGGTATAATAATGATGTGTAATTCATGTAAATAATAAATATAACATTAGAATGATTCTGTATATATGATATACCATCCATTTATATATTATTTTAATATCAAAATAATGATATTGTCGCTCGTGCGTACGTACGGACTACCATCTCCACGAACGCAATGAGATCCATCCCACATCGGATCCATCCATGTCTAATTCTCATTTGATGATTGAAAATAATGTTTAAGGACTTGATATCATTATGGATATGGATAAGATAAAAACTATCCATAACAAACTTGGGTTATGTAAAAAAACATAACAACGGAAACGAGTAAGTTAACACCTGAAATGACGATAATACTAAGATATTATTAACAAAGTAATGTTTGATGAATATATATAACATCATATTAATGTATATGATTCTTGTATAATTTAATAAAAATTAATTGAAGATTATACAGGAGGTTAACCTACCCTCAACAAAGGAAAATAACATGGTAAGGGTTTATTTCACAATCTCTTCATTATCCGAGGTTATTTATACGTAATTATCTACTAGGACCTCTTTATCATCCACATCCATGATTCGTAAAAATGTATTTCAAATCATTCTTACTATTTACAGACTATGTGTTAATGTCTCTTATACACTTGTTGTATTTTTATAAGATGTTTATAAAGTAATATTTCTATCATTTTCCAAACAAGGTCCTTTTTATCCTTTTCGACAGAATTAACGTATGAATGTTTTTTTGACTTATACGGTGGGGGTGGTTATTCTCCGCCGTTATTAAACTTTTTAAGCTTCCCTTACAAGAATATAATAATATTTTCAAAATATAAGTTTTCATTAGAATTATGTGACTTCTAAATGATTTCACAAAAAGATATATTTCTCTGAAATAGTTTCCATTTTCATCTATGTCAACATCTTTTTATGGATTTTATGTTTATTTGATGTTGATTTATTATGATACAAAACTTCCATATTGTATTGAAGATTTTGTGATATGATTGACTGTGGATGAGATATTTTTATATCGTTCCAGGTTTATGGAGAGAAAGTATTGACATTTCGTATAGTAGTTTTAATACAAATGTTTATGTTATGTTTAAACCTATTCATATGAGGAATGCATTGGACTTAATAAGTGATGGATGGAGCCCACTATAGCACCTCGATGCATCGGTAGGTGTAACACCCCAAGCTTCAACGATACGCTTCTCTTTGAATAATACAGTAGCATGTGTTGTACGCAACTTCGAGTTCTAACACACACCACAACCAATCAAACTAGTTGTTATGAATAGTAATACCCACTTTTTGAAATTTTATAAATTTTATCATTCATAATGGACTTTATATTTGGATTTGGAATATTTAAATTATCTTATGGTGACTTTTTGGTATTTTTCTGAAAACATTCAATTTTTTTTGAAAAGTGAAAAAAACACTCAGTTATAGTTTAAAACAAATTTTTTATTTAAATAATTTTTTTTATTTAAATTTAATTATGGTAAAAATAGATACATAATACCTATATAAGTTCAATGTAATTCATTGGAGTTAGTTTAGAATAATTTTAGATATATAAAACTTTTATTGAACTTTTAACCGTCTTTTACCCAACTCCTAGGAGAATTTGGAAATTCACAAAAAACATAATTTTACCACTTCTGTGAGGTGAATTTTGAAAATATGAGAAAAACTATTAATATGAAGGTGTAAATTGTGGTTCAATGAGATGAAAATAGTTTTTAGTGAATAGTAACTTTTTACTTTTATTTACCACGGTTAAAAGTAAATAGGGTAATTAAAGGTAAAAATGATATTAATATTACCCAAACACATGTTCTAATTCTATTGGACAAATTTATCTCGACCAAAAACAAACATAGAAATAAAATATTATCATTTAATTCCACTTGGATTTGATAAGGACATTTATTATTTTTTTATTCAAAGTAGAGTTAAAAGTGATAAAATCAATGTTTAATAACTAAAAAAATTTTAATATAGGGTATAAATAAGATAAATTCTATTATACAAAATCAATAGAAATCTAAACATATTTCCTACATAATTTTATTTTATTTATTATTTTTATACATTAAATAATTTAATTTAATTATGACACAATGGTGATTTAGTAATTACCTAATTAATGAAATCATAAAATAATTCATATTATAAATATAAAAATAAATGTAATTTGAAAATTTTTATTAATTATACTAATTTCATAGGTTAATATGATTTATTAAAATTGGTTATATAAATTATTTTCGAATTAATAATGTTGTTATGAAATTATCAAAAAAAATTACCCAATAGTGTCATAATTGACATAAAAGAGTTTTTAAAACAAATATTATATTATTAATTGATATTATATTACTAAAAATCTAAGGTTAGGACACAAGACATATATAATGATAGGTGTATCATTAATGGACTACATGGGGGTCGATTGGAGGTATATAGTCGGTTTATTAACTCTATAATATAAAATTACAAAAAGACATGGTAAATGTCAAACTATTTAACTAAGAGTTATATATAAATGATAAGGTTAATATAGTGTCCCAAACCTGTCTAAAATCAATTGGTTAAAATTATTTCTACCCATTCCCACTTTAATCTTTAAATTATCTACTTTGGAGCCACTAGAAACTGAATACGAATTTATTATAAAATTATATTTCTAGCTTTTCAAAAGGTGCCCCTCACCCCTCTTATAAAGGGGTACTCTCCATTATATCTAATTTACACCTTCAAAGCCTTTTGGATCGGCCATCCCCTTCCCAAATATTCTCTCAACTTCACTAACCTCAACCTATAGGCCTTAGTTTTATCAGAAATCCAACCTAAGGAGCCCTTTTGATCAAATCAAAAAGAAGAACCCGAAGAAGAGGTAATGATTTCACCACCCTCTTTCAAGTTCCTATCTTCATCAACTTCTTCTTTATTTGTTATTTACATTATAAAATAATAAATCTAGTATATTTTATATACTGTGATTTTATTATAAATATGGTACAACAATATTTAGTATTCTATCCATCCTTTGAATGACATGTCACCATACGTACGTACGTACGGCCTACAGTCTCCACGTCGTGGTGTAATTGTTATTAAATAAATTATTATTTGGATGGGTATAAAAATGATGTGTAATTTAGGTAAATGTTAATTATAACATTATAATGATTCTGTATATATGATGTAATATCCAATTATATATGATTTTAATTTCAAAAGAATGATATTATCGCTCGTGCGTACCTACGGACTACTGTCTCCATGAACGCGATGAGATTCATTCACCATCATATCCATGCAAGTATAATTCTCATTTTATGATTAAAAATATTTTTTAGGACTTTATATCATTATATATATTAATAAGATACAACCTATCCATAACAAACATGACTTATGTAACAAAACATAAACAAGAAAACGAGTATGTTAACACCTGAAAATGACAATAATACTAACATATTTTTAGCAAAGCAATGTTAAAAGATAATATATGATATCATATTAATTTATATGATTCTTGTATAGTTCAATAAAAATTATTTCACCATTATATAGGATTATAACCTACCCACGATAAAGGAAAAAATACAATGTAAGGGGTTTCTTATATCACTTTTAATTCCATGAGATTTCCATTGTTCACCACTTATTTATTGCATGTGGTATGTGTACTTCCCATGTTTGTATTCATTGTGTAATATACTTTAATTCATTTATATTTAAATCATCATTGTACGATCCTTCTATAATGGGTGTATGTTTCGTAAGTTACCAAATCAATAAAGGAATTTGAAATTTCAGTTTCTACTCAATTGGCTTTACGAATTATTCATTGATTATTTTACTCTATGATTATTTATGGAATAACTATTCACTTGATTATGTCATAATTTCCACTCCACTTTCTATGGATATACCTTTAATACACATAATCACTCCATTGATAAATTCTCATGTCATCAGTGTGAACTTGATAAGATTAATTTTTACTCGATCTAGATTTGTTGAGTTAAAAATCCAATTCATTGGTGTTTTTTTACAAGAAAATGTGTGAATGTACTTTTATTTTTTTACACTAAATATACAATCATATTGAGTGTATTTATATTTTTCACACATAATTATGTCTTTGATTTATCCTTAACCTAAGGATATGGACTTTATGAGATATTTCATCTCAATTTACATTCCATTGAGACTCTTTTGTTGTTATACACCAAATCACTTTTATATGGTGTATATAATGTACATTTACATAATATATTAGGAATCCATTTATTCTCATGAAAATACAAAGTTTTTATTACCTCAATTATTTGTATTCAAGCGTCTCTTTTTTGGTTAGGAACTCCAACTAAAATATAATATTAAAATGTTTTAATGATTTGTTATTCAAAATCATTATCATTAATGTCCATGTTATTAAAATGGATTTAAGGATTTATTTATATGGATATTAAAGTTTTCAAATCAAAATTCCTATTAAATGTTTCAAAGTGGTTTGGGACACTTTGATTCAAAAATCTATTTTAAATGGATTCTTTCCAAATAGTGTGGCTTTTAAAAGTTTTCAAGAAGAAGATGGGTATTTCTCTCAACAGTTTGATAATTATTTTAATCTATGTCAATATCCTTCATTATTCTCAATTGAGGTTAATCTGATATAATAAAATCTTCTATATTGTATCGAATGAGTTATGGTTGACTGTGGATGTGCTATTTTTATGCCATTCATGGTTTGTGGTTAAGGTATTGACATTTCTTATGATAGTTTTAATACGAATGTTTATGCAATGTTTCAATTTTTTCAAATGATGAATGCATTGGACATAGTAAGTGACGGGTGGAGCCCTCTATTGCACCTCAATGCATAGGTAGGTCTCATGAGACAAACTAGTGTCTTGGCATAAGGCCTTGACAAAATCTTATTCTTAATCTTGGCATGAGACCATGACTGTGTGGTTATGATAGTATGGCATTATGCATTCCATCCTTATGAAAGTGGTTATTGATATTTCATGTGGTTATTTGACTATTAGAATATCCATGTGAATAAGTAAATGGAATTATTTCATTTTATATTTTCAATATTATGCTTAAATTCAATTTTAAAAGGATTTTGTTTTAGTTATACATTTCCTTAAATGTTTATTCTTATTTATGAATGTTTCCACTATATTTTTATCCTTACTAAGCATCTAAGCTCACCCCTTTCAATGTTTTATTTTTCCTAGGATGTGAAGAAGTAATTTATGAATGACATGCAGGGATAGTATGAGGGGATATGAAGACAAGATGTTGTAGTAGTTTTTTTTTACTTTATGATGTAATGTAAGACGTATGAATATGTCTATTGATTCCAAGACTACTAAACTAATCGGTATTTAGATACTTCATCTTTTTTTATCATGCCAATGTTATATAAAAATGCACCGACTCTAGAAAACTGGGGTCGGGGCGTTAAAGTTGGTATCAGATGAAGTTTATTACAAAACTTGGAAACGAGATTTAGATAAACTCTGATTAGAGCACATATCTCTAAGATAGAATTTGAGGATTAATATAAAACAACTTCCTAGAATTTTGGTATTGTATAGATTTTTTGAGTTTTCAAAGTAATACATCCATGTCTGGATACGAGCAGGTAGAGGTGGCTCTGGCACATATGTACCTAGGGGTAAAACTTGAAAACACCTCTTTGAGATAGACTCGAATGGGAACTGGAGCACGAAAATGGGCCATGCTGCACTCGTGGTTACGTCACTCTTGGGGGATATTATTTGTATAAATTACATTTTCATTACAATCCAATTTGAAGTATTTTAATATAAGATTAGAATAAACGACCTTGGTTAATCCTAATGTGTTTCAAATTGAGAATATGGTGTCATGATATTCTCTAAATGATTTTATGACTATTGTTACTCACACAATGCTTTCTGGTTTTAGTCATTGGCTGGAGTCCAAGGAAGTCATAATAACTTTGAGAATGATGTAAAAGGTGGGAACGAGGGTGGAAATGAGCAACAAAATGGAATTTTTATAGGCGTAAAATATATCATGTTCATGCCAATAAATTTTCCAAAAATATGATCAACAAAATATATATTAACCACCTCTCGGAATCAACAAAGAAGAGAAAAGAGATGAATTATAAGAGCTCCAGCAGTGGAGACCATGTAGAAAAGAGTTTTAAATTTCTATCATGCAGGAAATGTGGAAGGAGAACCCCAGGAAAGTGTCTCAACAGAACAAAGAAATGCTTTACGTGGGGGAAAAAGGACATAAAGTGAGGAATTGTCGAGGAAAAATTAAGAGTACTATGGATGAAAATATAAATGGTCCGAAGAATCCATTTATAGTCATTTTCCATAAATGTAGTGGACATGGCCATTACCCAAGTGAATTCCCAATTTTATAGGATATTTTCTTGGTCAAAGAAGAAGCTATGTGGAAATAAATTGTTGGATATTTGTTTAAAAGTATTAGTGCTCTTTGTTGATGGGATTACTTTGGAATAATTTTCTCTTTTATTTGCAACCCCACAGTTTTCCATGTGATAATGATATTTGAGGAAGACTTATCTTTTGCCTTGTTAATATTGTTATAAATAACCATTTGGTGTTATAAGATCATCATGTTTGAGGCAATTATAAGTTATTATGTTTTGGGATTAAAATGAAAGGTATGAGATAACATTTTTGGTTTAAATTATGTTATAGTTATTTTGAGGTATTTATTTCATTTGGGTAATGTTATAAAATATTGTTTTTGAAAAAGAAGAACATGCAGACCATGTGACAACCCATCATGTCGGACAAAGATGTGGTATTTGAACCGACATACAAAGTGTGATTGGGATTTATCGCCTACCACTGGACTACGTGACGTCCCTGGTTAGTGTGACTAATTATTTTTAGTTAAATGATTTTATTTATCAATAATAAGTAGATTTGGGTTATTATGTCTTACCAAATGAATACTCTTAGTATAGGAAGATGATTCAGTGATTATGTGATAACTGTTATTTTAGAAGCTATTCTCTTTGTTGGGAACATATATGCCCATGGAAACTAGAATACTATGGGATTTTATTTGAGGAGTAATGGTGGATTTTTATATATGTTTTTATTGTGGATTTATTGTTATTTGGGTTATTTATAGAAATGATTAACCTATAATAGAAAATATGTGATTATGTTAATTACTTTTCAGTATGTGACATTAAGAGTAGTTGATGTCATTTAGAGATACAATTTAACGTGGAAGACTACATAACAAAATTATTCTATGTTTTTTGTTTCAATATTAGTTTGGATTATATTAATGTATTATAATGACAATTGTTTATTTAATGGTATTTATTTAACTTTGGTGTATAGTAGGTTTAATTTTAGAAATTAAGATTAGTGTTTCTTTTTCTAAAGGAATATACATTTGGGGGATCATCAGATCTTGTACTAACCATTTTGGTTTTGATTAATCTCTAAAGACAAGGTAAATATATAGTTTATCCTTCTTGGATCATGTGATTCTATAGAAGTTTACTCTAGCTCATCCAGTGTGACCAAGTCATTTTGAATACTCATAATTTAAAAAAAATATTTAGTGGTGGAAATTTATTAAAGATTGAAACTCTACTTAAAAAGTAAGTATATCTCTTTATTTTAATAGACAATGTCGTAAATGAATTCCTAATCATTATGTAATGTAACTTAAAAAAAATATTGTTCGTATATTTATCTTACTACGAAACTAATGACCATTTATCCCATAACATGTTGTGGCTATTTTGTTGTTAAATTTCTCCTGATCATGTTTCTATCCCTATCCATCAGAACATGACCCTTAGTTTATCTTCCATATCGATGTTTTCCTACATTGAATCCTAGTATGAGTTATCTTGGGTGACAATTGTACTTCTCTTTCTTTCATTTAAGGTGATAGTTTTATTGACTCTTTTTCCGATGTGGGACATTCCATTATATTCCCAAGACCAATTTTAAAAACTTCGAGGTAGAAATTATTTGAAGGAGAGGAGAATGTAAAACCCCATGCTTCCACAGTACGCTTCTCTTTGAATAATACTACAGCATGTATTGTACGCAACTTCGAGTTATAACACACACCACAACCAATCAAACTAGCTATTATGATTAGTAATACCGAATTTGTGAAATATTATAAATGTTATCTTTCAAAATGGACTTCATTTTTGGACTCGGAATATCGAAATTAGCTTAGGGTGAATTTTTGGTAGTTTTCTAAAAACATTCAATTTTTTTGAATAGTGAAACAAGCACTGAGTTGTAGTTTAAAACCAATTTTTTATTTAAATAATTATTTATTTTATTTATATTTAATTATGGAAAAAAATAGATACATAATTACTATATAAGTTCAATATAATTTATTGGAGTTAGTTTATAATAATTTTAGATATATATAACTTTTATTGATCTTTTCAACGTCTTTTACCAGCCTCCTAGGAGAATTTGTAAATACACATAAAACGTAATTTTACCTCTTATGTTAGAGGAATTTAAAAACTGCTAGATACACAGTTAATATCAAGGTGTAAAATGTGGTTCATTGAGGTGAAAATAATATTTGGTGAATAATAACTTTTTACTTTTATTTACCACGGTTAAAAGTAAATAGGGCAATTATGGGTAAAAATGATATTAATATTACCCTAAAACATGTTATAATTCAATTGGAAAAGTTTATATTGACCAAAAACATCCTTAGGAATAAAATATTATCATTTAGGTCCAATTGGATTTGATTAGGTCATTTATTATTAATTAATTCAAAGAAGAGATAAAAGATATAAAATTAATGTTCAATAACTAAAACATTTTTAATATAGGGTTATACATAAGATAAATTCTATAATAATTATTCATTAGAAAGATAAAACTATTTAATACATAATTTTATTTTATTTATAATTTTTAGATATTAAATAATGTAAATTATTTATGACACAATGGTGATACAGTTTTTACCTAATTAATGAATTATTAAAATAATTGATATTATAAATATAAAAATAAATGTAATTTTAGAGTTTTTATGAATTAAAATAATTTTATAGTTTAATAAGACATGTTAGTATTGTTTATATAAATTTTTTTCTAAGTAATAATGCTATAATGAAATTATCAAAAACAAAATACCCAATAGTGTCAAAATTGACATAAAAGATTTTTTAAAACTAATATTATATTCGTAATTGATATTATATTACAAAAAATCTAAGGTTCATCCAAATTACTTATATAATGATAATTTTATCATTAATTGACCACTTGGGGGTCGATTGGAGGTATATAGAATGTTTATTAAATATATAATATAAAAATAAAAAAGACATGGTAAATGTCAAACTATTTAACTAAGAGTTAAATATAAATTATAAGGTTAGTATAGTGACCCAAACCTGTCCAAAATATATTGGTTTAAAGGATTATGACCCATCCCCACCTAAACCTTTAAATAATTTTCTTTGGATCCATTAGAAACTGAATATGAATTTATTATAAAATAATATTTCTAGCTTTTCCAAAGGTGCCCCTCACCCCTCTTATAAAAGGGTACTCCTCCTTCTATCTAATTTACACATTCGAAGCCTTTTGGATCGGCCAAAACCAGCCCCAATATTATATAAACTACAATAACTTCAACCTATATTCCTTATTTTGATCAGAAAGCCAACCTATGGAGCCCTTTTGATCAAATCAAAAGGAAGAACCTGAAGAAGAGGTAATGTTTTCACCACCCTCTTTCAAGTTCATTTCTTTTTAAACATCTTCTTTCTTTGTTATTTACATTATAAAATAATAACTATAGTATCATTTATATAATTTAATGTTATTATAAATGTTGTACAACCATATTCAGTATTCTATCCATCATTTTAATGACATGTCACCATAGGTGCGTACATACGACCTACAGTCTCCATGTCGTGGTGTAATGGTTATTCAATACATTATTATTTGGAAAGGTATAAAAATGATGGGTAATTAATGTAAATAATAATTAAAACATGATAATTACTCTTTAAATATGATATACCATCCAATTATTTATGATTTTAATATCAAAATAGTGATATTATTGCTCGTGCGTACGTACGGACTACCGTCTCCACAAACGCGACTAGATTCATTCCCCATCGTATACATAAAAGTATAATTCTCATTTTATGATTAAAAATAATGTTTAAGGACTTGATATAATTCTTTATATGTATAATATACAGACTATCCATAACAAACATGACTTATGTAGCATAACATATAAAAGAAAACAAGTAAGTTACCACCCGAAACAACGATAATACTAAGATATTTTTAGAAAATCAATGTTAAAATATCATATATAAAATCATATTAATGTATATGATTCTTGTATAATTATATATAAATTATTTCACAATTATACATGATGATAATATACCCTCAACCAATGAAAAATTAAAAAGTAAGGGGTTTATTATCTCACTTTTAATTTCGTGAGATTTACATTGTTCACCACTTATTTATTTCATGTGGTATGTGTGCTTCCCATGTTTATATTAATTGTGTAATAAACATTAATTCTTGTATATTTACATCATAATTTTGTGATCCTTCTTTCTTGGTTGTATGTTTCTTAAGTTACCAAATCAATAAGGGAATTTGAAATTTCAATTTCCACTCATTCGGCTTTACGCATACTTCATTGATTATTTCACTCCAAGATTATGTGTAGAATCACTATTCATTTGATTTTGTCATAATTCGTGCTCCCTTTTCTATGGATATAAATTTGATATACATAATCACTCCATTGATAAATTCTCATGTCATCGGAATGAACTTAACAAGAGTAATTTTTACTCGATCTCGATCTGTTGAGTTAAACATCCAATTCATTGGTGTTGTTTTTAAAAGAATATGTGTGAATGTCCTTTTATTTTTTTACACTAAATATACAATCATATTGACTGTATTTATATTTTTCACACATAATTATGTCGTTGATTTATCGTTAACTTAAGGATACCACGTTTATGAGATATTTCATCTCAATTTACATTCCCTTGATACTCCTTTGTTGTTATACACCAAATCACTTTTATATGGTGTATATAATGTACTTTGATAAAATATATCATGAATCCCTTTATTCTCATGATATTAAAATGTTTTTATTGCCACAATTATTTATATTCAAGTATCTCTATTTTTGTTAGCAACTCTAACTAAAATATCATTTTAAAATGTTTTAAAGATTTATTATTCTAAATCTTTCTCATTAATGTTCATGTTTTAAATATGGTATTAAGGATTTATTTATATGGACATTAATGTTTGTAAATCAAAATTCCTTTTAAAATTTTCAAAGTGGTATGAGATATGTTGATTCAAAAATCTATTTTAAATGGATTCATGAAAAATAGTGTGACTTTTAAATGTTTTCAAGAAAAAGAGGGACATTTCTCTCAATAGTTTGATGATTATTTTAATCTATGTCGATATCCTTCATTATTATCAATTGAGGTTAATATAATATAATATAAGCTTCTATATTGTTTTGAATGAGTTATGGTTGACTGTGGATGTGCTATTTTTATACCATTCATGTTTTCTGGTTAATGTATTGACATTTTGTATGGTAGTTTTAATACGAATGTTTTTGTTATGTTTCAAACATTTCATATGTGGAATGAATTGGACTTAGTAAGTGACGGGTGGAGCACGCTATAGCTTCTCGATGCATCGGTAGGTCCCATGAGACAAACTAGTATCTTCTCACAAGGCCTTGATAAAATCATATTTTTAGTCTTGGCATGAGGCCTTGACTATGTGGTTATGATAGTATGGAATTATGCATTCCATTATTATGAAAGTGGTTATTGATATTCCATGTGGTTATTGTACTAGTAGAATATCCATGTGAATAAGTAAATGGAATTATTTCGTTTTACCTTTTCCATATTATACTGAAGTTCAAGAATAAAAGGCTTTTGTTTTAGTTATACATTGCCTTAAATGATTATTCTTATTTATGAAAGTTTCCTCTGTATTGTTATCCTTACTGAGCATCTGAGCTCACCCCTTTCAATGTTTTATTTTTTTCCAGGATGTGAAGAAGTAATTTATGAATGACCTGCAGGGATAATATGAGGGGATATGTAGACAAGATGTTGTAGTAGTTTTTTTAATTTATTATATAATGTAAGACTTATGAATATATCTAGTGTCTCCAATACTATTAAACTAAACGGCCTTTCGAGACATAATGTTTTGTGATCATGACAATGTTATGTAAAAATAAACCTACTCTAGGTAACTTGGGTCGGGGCGTTACAGTAGGTCTCATGAGACAAACAAGTGTCTTGGGACGAGGCCTTTAGAAAATCATATTTGAAGTCTTGGCACAAGGCATTGGATATGTGGTTATGATAGTCTAGCATTATGCATTCTACCATTATAAAAGTGGTTATTGATATTTCATGTTATTATTAAATTATTAGAATATCTATGTTAGTAATTAAATGGCATTATTTCAATTTATTTTTTCCATATTATATTGATGTTATAGTTTAAAAGGATTTTGTTTTAGTTATACACTGCCTTAAATGTTTATGTTTATTTATGAATGTTTCCGCTATATTGTTATCCTTACTGAGCATCTGATATCACCCCTTTCAATGTTTTACTTTTCCCAGGATGTGAAGACGTATTTTATGAATGACCTGCTGAGATAGTATGATAGGATATAAAGAAAAGATGTTTTGTTAGTTTTTTTCACTTTATGATGTAATGTAAGACTTATCAATATATCTAGTGATTCCAAGACTACTAAAATAATTTGTCTTTTGAGAATTGATCTTTTGTGATCATGCCAATGTTATATAATAATGCACTGACTCTAGGTAACTGGGGTTGGGGCGTTATATTTGGTATCATAGGAAGTTTAGTACAAACCATGGAAGCTATATTTAGGTAAACTCTGATTAGATAACATATACCTAAGATGGACTTTGAGGATTAATATAGAAGAATTTTCTAGAATTTTTGTATTGTAGATATTTTGTGTGTTTTCCAAGCAATACATCCCTGTCTAGATATGAACAGGTAGAGGCAGCTCTAGCCCAGATGTACCTAGGGGTAAAACAAAAAAACACTGCTTTGAGCTAGACTCGAATGGGAACTGGTGCACTGTAAAGAGCCTTACTGTACTATTGGTTACGAAACTCCCGGGGTATATGCTTAGGATAATTACCATTTTCATTACAAATCATTATGAATGGTTTATGAGTATATAATTCCTCAATGAAAACATCTTTATGATTATGGATTATATACATAAACCATTCCATTTACATTAGGTATTTTACAAGTTTGGAATTATTCTTTGAAATTCATAAACTAACCTTGTTTATGCTAATGTATAGAAATGGTTCCTAGTAGAAGAAAAGTGAACTCCAACAATACGTATGATCCAAAGAGTAAGAAGGATCATATCTTTCACAGTATTAAGCCAACATTTAGAAGGGAAATAGTCACCCATATATTCTGATCATATGATGAAATAGTATCACCTGTTAATAAGATAAGTAAAGAAATCATTGAGTCATATGGCTTTGAAGGGAAGAAAGAGAATAAATGTATGGAAGAGGGAAATATAGATAAAGGGAAGACGTAAAAGAAGAATTTTTCCCATATGTAAAAACTGTGGGAAGAATCACCCTATATATTTTTGAGGGGAATGGGTGTTTTTTATAAGTGTGGAGAAAAAGGACACCATGTACGTGACAACAAGGGTAAGAAAAATGTTTCAAATGTACAATGCTACATCTAAAAGTATTTGGGACACTATGCAAACCAATTTCTAAATCATCAGAGTATGCCCCAAATGATGCTATTGGATAATAATCATGTTATGATACGACCATAGAGGAGGAGTAATGATTAGAGTTCTTATGTTGTTATTATAGAATTATGTCTTTTGAGTGTTGTATCAACAATTTACTTGTTATAATAATTATGTAGTATATAAGGATTGTACAGCTGTACTATTTCATGAAAGACTTGATATTGGGTGGAACCAAGAAAAGTGACTCAATACAAGGTTAAATTTTAGTAAAATATATGATTGAGAGAAAGATAAACCATAATATGGTTCTGATACCGAGGTAGTGATTTTGGAATAATACTTGATTGATTTGGATAAATTATATTGGATATTCTTGATTACATTGAAACTGATTAATGATTTTTATATTCCATCATTTTTGGAGTTTACAACATATTTTTATTGAGGAGTATATCCAATATTTTATATGGAATAAGGGATCATGAATGTAATCAATAAGGTTTTATAGTAATTCAGGATGTTGCAGTGTTTTAAATGAATACATGATGTAGGTTTTCACTTGTTATTAAGCGGAAAAAAGGATCTTCCTTGTGTTTACCTTCCTTATGAATTTTGGACTGTGAGTTTGGATAGAAGTATTTTGGATAATTATAGATTGAGATTATTTTTGGATTTCCATAAAAGAACAACCCGGAGGTCGGGCGGCAACCTGTCGCGTCTGGAAAGGCCGCAAGACATGAACCTGCATTCGGAGGGTGACAAGGGTGTATCACCTACAACATTCCCACATGATGTCCTTGATTGAATAATGTAGTATTTATAATAAAGGTTTTGTAGATGAATTATAAATTAATTTTTTTGAACCCCATACAAATATGATAAATACAATATTTTTTTATGTTCTATTATCTTTTAGAGTGAAAGATGAGTTTGTGGTAGAAATTAGTTAAAAGATAGAACTCTACTTGTCAAGTATATATTTTTATTCTTCTCTTATTTTATGAAGAAATTAATTCTTAAACATTATAGAAGTGTTATTAAAACAAAAAAATTGTTATCCTACTACCATATGTTTTGTTGAACCAATGGTATTTTAAATCATCATAGATTGATGAATTTAAGACCCTCAATTTTACACTTGTTTGTGATTGATGACCGCAATAAATAACTATAAATATATAAGTTTCCCTCCAATTATATGTCTCTAATTTACACTATTGTTATCCTAATCAAGAACATAATTTGTTGGTGACCCTTTCATTTACCATTTCATCTTATTAAGACAAAATTTTATTAACCAAATTTCTGATGTGGGTTTTCCCAAAGGTATTTTCTTTTTTCAACCATTTATTTTCAAAAAATAATTTCAAATTGCAAGGACACAATTCATTGAAGGATTAAATAATGTAACACCCCATGAATTCATAGTACGTTATTTCTTCAAAGTAATTCAATAACTTGCACTACACGCAACACTGAGTTCTAGTGAACCATGACTTACCAAACAAGCTTTTCAAATGCGGTTATGAATAGTATTAACTGAATTATTAACTTTATATAATCGTTATAATTTTAGAATCCATATTATGATTTTCTTAGACATAATGTAAGAACAAATACATTTTTTTCAGATAAAAGAAGTATTTTTAAAAAATATGCAATTTTACTTCCATTTAATGGAGAAGCTTTTTTAAATCCAATATTTGAAACTTTTATACATTGAATTTGACAAAATAAAAACCTTCTTTAGAATTGGAACATAAAATTTAGTTTCAGTAAAGTTATTGTGTTTTTCTGATAACTTTCATATTTGAGTAAATAGTGAAAAATACTATATTTTAACTAAAAACATCTTTTTAAATCAAATAAATGTTTATTGTTAAATTAATAATTTTAATTTATTGGAAGTATAAATAGATTATATTTTTACCATTTAATCCAATGATGGTCATTGTACGTACTTTCACTTTGAAATTGGACATAAACAAGTGTCAAACTTTTGGTAGACATTATTTCTGAAAAATACGCCTTTTGGTTCTGAAAGCGGCTATTAATTTTGAATTAATTAATGCATCTTCTATGTTTTTAATTTGGTAAAATAGACTTCATTATTGAATTCGGAATATCAAAATTATTTTAGGGTAAATTTTTGGAAATTTTCTGAAAACTTTTTATTTTTGATGAATAGTGAAAAACACGGAGTAATATTTTAAAACCGAATTTTTATTTAAATAATTATATATTTTATTTAAATTTAATTTATGTCAAAATAGATACATAATACCTATATATTTTTAATTTAATTCATTGGAGTTAGTTTATAATAATTTTATATATAAAATTTTTTTATTGAACTTTTCACCGTCTTTTACCCACCTCCTAGGAAAATTTGCTAATTCACATAAAACATAATTTTTCCACTTCTATGAGTAGAATTTCGAAAATTCGAGAGACATGGTTAATAACACGGAGTAAAATTTTGTTTAATAAGATAATTTTTTTTGGTTAATAGTAACTTTTTACTTTTATTTACCAGGGTAAAAAGTAAATAGGATAATTGAGTGTAACAATGATATTATTTTTACCCTAATACATGTCCTAATTCTATTGTAGAAGTATAATTCGACCCCAAACAACCTTAGGAATAATATATGAACATCTTTGGTCCACTTGTATTAGATTAGGACATTTATTATTATTTAATTCATAGAAAAGTTAAAAGAGTTAAAATCAAAGTTTATTAACTAAAAGATTTGTAATATAGAGTTATGCATAAGATAAATTCGATTATAAAAATTCATTGTAAATATAGAAATATTTCCTACATAATGGTTTCTTTATTTATAATTTTTAGACATTAAATAATTTAATATATGTTTGACACAATGATAATGCACTAATTACCTTATTAGTTAAATATTAAAATAATTGATATAATAAATACCCAACTAAATATAATTTGAGACATTTAATGAATTTCACGAATTTTATTGGTTAATATGACATTATAAGATTGATTAAATGAATTTTTTTTGAATTAATAAATTTGATAAGTCTTTAACAAAAAACAATTCTTGAATAGTATTAAAATTGACAAAAAACAGTTTTTAAAAAAAATTATATTATTAATTGATATTATATTATAAAAAATATATGGTTCAGCCAAAAGACTTATATAATTATAGTTTTATAATTAATGGACTACATAAGGGTCTCTTGTATATATATAGTATTCTTATTAAGTATATAATATAAAAATACAAAGAGACGTGATAATATGTCAAACTATTTAACTTAGAGTTAAATCTAAATGATAATGTTACTATAGTGACCCAAACCGGTTAAAATATATTGGTTGAGTGGTTTTAGACCCATAACCACGTTAGACTTTGAATTATCTACTTTGGAACCATTACAATCTGAATATGAATTTATTATAAATTAATACTTTATGTTTTTTTCTAAAGAGCCCATCCCACCCCCTTATAAAAGGACACCACTTCTAACTAATTATTCATACCTTAAAAGCCTTTTGGTTCAGACAACCTCTACCCAAATACCCTATCAACTATCCTATCTTAATCCTAGTGGCCTTACTTTAGTCGTAAAGACATCCTTTGTAGCCCTTTTGATCAAATCAAAAGGAAGAACTTGAAGAAGAGGTAATGTTTTTACCAACCTCTTTCAAGTTCATTTCTTCTTCCATTTCTTCTTTCTTTGTTATTTAAATTATAAAATAATAACTCCAGTATCTTATATATAATTTAATGTTATTATTAATATATTATAACAATATTCAGTATTCTATCCATTCTTTTAATGACATGTCACCATATGTGCGTACGTACGGCCTACCGTCTCCACGTCGTAGTGTAATTATTATTCAATACATTGATATTTGGATGTGTATAATAATGATGTTTAATTCAGGTAAATAATAAATATAACATGATAATTATTCTTTATATATGATATACCATCCAATTATATATTATTTTAATATCAAAAAAATGATATTGTCGCTCGTGCGTACGTACGGACTACCATCTCCACGAACGCGATGAGATCCATTCCACATCATATCCATGCAAGCCTAAATATCATTTGATTATTAAAAATAATTTTTAAGGACTTAATATCATTCGATATATAAATAAGATACAACCTAACCATAAAAAACACGGCTTATGTAACAAATCATATAAAAGAAAACGAGTAAGTTAACACCCGAAACGACGATAATACTAAGATATTATTAACAAATAAATGTTAATGATCATATATAATATCATATTAATGTATATTATTCTTGTATAATTTAATAACAATTATTTCACCATTTTAAAAGACTTTATCCTACCCTTATCCAAGGAAAATTACGAGGTAAGGGTTTATTTCACAATCTCTTCATTATCCGATGTTGTTTATACATAATTATCTACTGAGACCTCTTTATCTACCACATCTATGTTTCTTAAAAATTTATTTCAAATCATTCTTACTATTTTACAGACTATGGGTTAATGTCACTTATACCATTGTTGACTTTTTATAAGATTTTTATAATGGAATCTTTCCGTTGTTTTCCAAACAAGGTCCTTTTTAACCTTTTCGATAGAATTAAGGTAAGAATGTTTTTTTACATATACGGCGGGTGCGGTTATTCTCCACCATTATTACACCTTTTAAGATTCCCTAACAGGCTTATAATAATATTTGAGAAATAAATTTTTTCATTAGAATTATGTGACATTTAAATGATTTCATAAAAATAGATATTTCTCTCAAATAGTTTTGATTTTCATCTATGTCAACATCCTTTGATTGATTTTATGTTTATTTGAAGTTGATTTATTATGATACAAAACGTCCATATTGTATTGAAGGTTTTGTGATATGATTTAGTGTGGATGTGTTATTTTTATACCATTCATGGTTTATGGAGAAAGTATTGACATTTTGTATGCTAGTATTAATACGAATGTTTATGTTATGTCTAAACCTATTTATATGAGGAATGCATTGGACTTAATAAGTGATGGGTGGAGCCCACTTTTGCTAATTGATGCATTGGTAGGTCTAATGAGACAAACTAGTGTCTTGGAATGAGGCCTTGAGAAAATCTTATTTGTAGTCTTGGCATGAGGCCTTGGATACGTGGTTATGATAGTATTTCATTATGAATTCTATCATTATGAAAGTGGTTATTGATATTGCTTGTGATTATTCCATTAGTAGAATATCCATATGAATAATTAAATGGAATTATTTCAATTTATTTTTTCCATATTATACTGAAGTTCATGTTTAAATAGATTTTGTTTTAATTATACACTACCTTAAATGTTTGTGTTTATTTATGAAAGTTTCCGCTATATTGTTATCCTTACTAAGCATCTGAGCTCACCCCTTTCAATATTTTATTTTTGCAAGGATTTGAAAAAGTATTTTATAAATGACATGTAGGGATAGTATTAGGGGACATAAAGACAAGATTACAGTGTAGTTTTTTCAATTTATGATGTAATATAAAACTTATTAATATATCCAATGATTCCAAGGATACTAAACTAATCGGCCTTTCAAGACTTGATCTTTTGCGATCATGTCAATGTTATGTAATAATGCACCGACTCTGGGTAACTGGGGTCGGGGCGTGCCATGAACTAATGTTTTCAGTAGTGGTACATTCCATGAGATGCAAGATTATTTAAATTATGGATTAGAGGATTATGAAATATGTTGAACATCATAGCCTTAGGTACATCATTTCTCAAAGGGATCAGATATTTTAGTAGAGGAGGTGGGTTGAGTATATATAGTCTTTCATCTACGAGTTCAACTACACACTGTGAAAGGGAAACACTGTTGATGGTTTGTTGATCCAGAAGAAGTAGTCCGAAATAGTGAGAGATGTATGGGATGATTGTGGAATTATGGAACTACCTGTAGGCATGCATGTAGATGTTCATGCTCATTAGGTTTGATCATATCTGACTTCAAAAAATTTTATAACAATATTTACCATGATAATAAAGAAATATATTTTATCTGATCTGGATGTATTAGTTCTGTGGAACCACTTATATGGTTGGGAGAAACCATCAGGAAGGTCTCTAGGGAGTGACAATTCCCTTCATTTATGTGGTTGTTTATGGGTTCTTAGGGTCATGTGTGAGGAGATGAAAATATGGTTTTATGCCTCTATATTTATATACATCCTAGTTTGAAAATGATGAATCAAGACCTCAATAGACAGTATTGGTGATAAAGAATAAAGGAGGTAGTGTACTTTGGGGATAGATGCTTCACCTATTAGTAGGTGAATGTTTAGAATTAGAGGATAGCTGGATTTTTTTAGCCTTTTCCCAAACCATAGTTCAAATGAGATTATGTCATTATGTTTTTTTAATAGGACTACCTTGGATAACATGTAATAATGATGTCATATTGATGATCATGGATCAACTTATGAAGGTAACTCACATCTCTCTAATTGAGGATAACTTCACTATTGATGATCAAGGTAGTATTTATAGGTGTGAGATACATTGGCAGCACAATGTTCCAAGGAGTATTATTTTAGATAGGGATCCTCATTTCAGGTTTTGGTTATGGTTGGGTCTTCATAAGGCTCTGGGATTGTAGGTTATTTTGATCTTATCCTATCACCCTCAAGAATATGGTCATTCTTATTAAACTATTCATGTTCTTGGGGATATATTACAAGATAGGCTTTTTTGATTTTGGTGATATTATGGGGAATTTTAGGGAACACATGTATTTTTCTTATAGTAATATCACAAATTCATAGATATAGGTGGAACTTGTTGAGTATTTTTAATAAAGGTCATATTTCCCACACAACTAATTGCTGGGGATAGGTGGGTTCAGGCTTGTCAGGTCCGTTCTTAGGAACATAGAATTTGAGAAGGATGAGTTGATCATGAGGTATTTGGTGACCTTTAAGAGTAGTTATAAATCATATTCTGACCATCATTTATGACCTATAGGGTTTTAATTTCGGGCATTATGGTGTCTTTATGGTGTCTCATAGGTTGGGGAAGCATTGTATCGTGAAACAATGAAAGCTATTTCCAATTTATTTCAGTCCATTTGAGATAGTGAATGGTTTGGTCAGTTGGCATACTGATTATCTCTCACATAAAACTACAGTACCATGAATGATGAGTTTCAAATGTTGCAACTTAAAAGATATTATCATGAAACTTTTCATATGGTAGATAGAATTTTCATTTAGATTTGTCTAAATACTTCCTTTGACGTGCATCTAATATGGATTTTTGACCATAATAAAAATTATCTTTAGGGTTGAACCATATCTTCGGTTTAAGTCTAGTTGCAACATGGGGGTATTTAAGAGTGGCCCTTGGAGAGGGAGTCTAACATACAATTACAATATCCATACTTGTTCTCCACTGCCCCATAGTGATGCATGGAGTAGCATAAGGATATAAATGTTTATGCTGGGGTGGTTGTAAGATCCTTTATTTTTCTAAATACATCACCCTTTGAGTTTTTCATTAAAACATTTTGGTAAAGTATTGTTCAGAGAAAGAGAACCTATATTGGAAAAAATATACTAATGTTAAAGGAATTATGTTTATATTAATTAATATATCATGGATGTAAATTTTTTAAATGGGATTATGAGGGTTTTTAATAGTATGGAAGTAATGAAGGGTGGTTCGGCTTCTAATGTATAGTTTGGGATGAAAAATTGTTCAAAATGATTCTACAAAAAATGTACATGTTACATAACATATAATTAGTTATAGAAACATATCATGAACTGGTTTATAATGTGAAGTGGTTACACATCGTGAATCTAATTAAAATCATGTAAACATCTATTGGGATAAATATTAACCATTAAGTGATTTTATTATCAATATTACATAAAATTGTGGAAATACATGACCGAAAATGAATAAACATTGTCTATTATTTATAACTAGTGGTTTAATGTGGTAGTCATGTTTAATTATATCATCCCATAACATACACTTTTCAACTATAGACACTTGGATGATTCTTGGGTTATTTTGGAGATTCCACTTCCATTTTGGATCCCTCGATCAAGCATATGATCCCTAGTGGGTTTTTATGATTAGTTTTACCCCTATCTTCCATTATTTTTAATTAATGTACTTAAAGAACATTGACCATAGGGTTGTTTTGGGGTTTTTATCATTCCATGGGTTGATCCAGATACTATATAAGATATTCTATTCCTTCATCGATGATGGAATATATTTTTCAGGGTGATAAGTTAATCACAAAATAAAGGTACGTAGTCTAAACATTACCCTATGGTTTGATTAATTTTCATGTATATGGAATAATATTATTGTGTTGATTTAATTTTTGGTCTATTAAATTCAATCACTAAAAATGGGTAAATTATGGAATTTTATATAATTTTTATCCATTTTGATTCCATCATTAATGTGACATGGCTTATGGATACCCAATGGGGGAGAGAATCCATTGATTAATAAGAAATTGGCTAATATCATATAGTGTTCTTAGTATGATATTAGACTATAGTGTTTTCATAATGTAGATTAAATACAGAAATTGATATCTTTATTGATATGGTTGCTGATAAATTGATATATAAATGAAATTGAAATTGATATAAAATGATAATTTTCATAATTAACTGTTGATCTATATGTCGTGATACTGGGATTCCCTTGTTTCTGTGAAATTTGTTATGATTCATGAGGTAATTATAATATTTAGAGGGCTATGTCTTGTCCCATGCTACAATTCACATATTTAGTAGGCTCATCCTAGTCCAATATTTTAATTCTTATATCGAGCAGGATTTATACAGTCAGATGCTGTAATAATTATATTGAGTGGGTTTTACCAAGTCCTGTGATTTAATGTTTATATCAAATGGGCTCTACTCAAACTTGTGTTGTGATGGTTATATTCTAGAGATCTACCCATTCCCATGAAGAAATGAATTTATATCATGCTAGACCAAGATTTTATTTGATTTTACCATGGATATATGGATGTTGGTTGGAAAGGTTTTGTTGCAAGAAAAGATAAGTTTTGTCATGTTTTCAAATAATATTCATTGTTATATTATATTAATGGATTAATTAATACTCTGATTTATCTTTTCATACATATGATTGCTGTCAAACTGGTTATGTTTATACATGGTGGCATTGACCTACTAGGTTTTACTCCCACCCTATTCTGGCCTCTATTTGGTTTTCGTGTATATTTAATGGATGATTGATTGGAGAACGGAATGTTCCTTTGTGGAAAATTTATTATTTTTTTGTTTGGGATGATATTTGGATAAGGGTTTGACATTCGGTTCGGCACTGGCATCATTTTTGTTTATATTGATTCAACTGATTCTTTTTTATTTATTTCATTCATTTTTACATTTAGATACATCTAATATTGTAATTAAATTATTCATTATTATTTGGTTTATTGTATCCTAATTTTTACTTCCTAGATAAATGGTATGTTTTTTATTCAATTATAATTACTTTAATATTTATTATTATTGGATTATTCTGTTGAAACGAAACTCTATACATTGGGGGATTTTATCCCCAACCCCCAGTACTAGACAGAAACCTTTGGAATATATAGAGGCTTTCTTGAGGCACTCTAACCAGCCTAATTCGGCCACATGACAGTGTGTCAAATTGAGGGATGTTACATCATGTGACGTTGATAAAAAACTACTACATGTTAGTATGGATGAGTTCTCATGTGATAAATATAGTGATGTTAGGTGTTATGAAGAAATTAAAATGATGTCTACAATCTAGTAAGAACTTAATGACTTTATTTTTATGATCATAAACATTTCAAAGGAGATAAAATATTTATAAAAATACAATGAATATCCAATAATAAATATAATAATTTTTATAAGAAAAAATTATGTTTTCCAAATGTGGATGATGAAAACAAAAATTTCATACTAAAGAGACAATTAAAAAAGAATAAATGATATAGAATGTTAAAATAATGGTGACGATTTTAGAAACTGTCAAATTGAAGTTGATCACTAATGATAATGAATTAGACAAGTGAAAATCAATCATTCAAAATTATATTAATTATTTTGGTGAAAGGTGATGAAATAATGTTATGACAGATATTTATGATTCATTGAATGAAATAGAAAAATTTGACTAAATAAAATGAATGAAAAATGATTAAAATGATTATTGAAGAGTTTGTATACAATTTAAGATAACATCCAATATGATGGATGATATTATTTTGGAAAAACCAAATAATTTTCAAAAATATAGAAATTCTTGGAAAATTGTTGTAAATTTAAATAGTATTATAAATAAGCTTACATAATGGATAAAATGATTCATAAACCAAAAATAAATCATTGGGAATCGTCAAAATATTCCACACCAAAAATGAACTAAAAGTCATGAATATAATACCAAATAGAATTATGATTCAATATCTAGAGAAAAGTCTATTATTATAGGTACATATGAATGATATGATTATTATTACAACCATGAAATTTTTTGAAAAAATTTAGAGTAATTTTCATTTTATGTTTTAAAATTATTATTAGAATAGAATAATTGACTTATAAAGATTTATGGGAGGATTCTACCAATTCAAAATGATAATATTACAATAAATCTATAAATTCATCTGAGATGATTGGAAAATGAATTATTAGAATATTTTTTATTAACAATTTGAATCTTTGAGTCACATTTATTATTGTTGTCTCACTATCCAACCAACAAAATTGATAATCGATTTCAGAATGTTTAAGTCTCAAAATAATTAGCAAAAAAGGAATGTAAAATATTTTTTTTGAAGTATCACATAAAGCATCTAAATAAAAATGTTTACAGTTTTAGAATGTGGATGTTTTAACCACATGAAAAGAGGTTTAATTTTATTGAGTTGATCAAAATTATGAGTAAGGATTACTAACCTTTTGTAATTATGGATCATTTAAAATAAATATCGTCCAAATACAAATTATTAGGGAGGATAAGTGGAATTTTAAGAAAACTAAATAGGGTGGTTGGAAGAAACAGAAATAAAACATTCATCATAATTTTTTTTCACAATACCCACATTGTTATTTGATCACAATATTAAAATATATATTGATAAAAAAATAACAAATATGTAATTAAATTTATTGTATAAGCCGAAACCAATACCATAAATCATGTAGCAATGTGTGAAAATGTAGAAATATTATTTTTTGGTGGATCATACTAAAAAAATGACAAGAATAAGAGAAAAGATTCTATTAAGAATAAGTCAATAAAATTTGAAATTGATATGTTGTGAGAACTTAGAGAATTATATAATGGAATTTAGATATTGTACTATATTTATAAGAATTAATATGACCACATATAATTATGACTACAACTCAATATGAAAATTGGACATTATCAATTTTTTTCAACCTAAAGATATGGAATTTTTACCATTATTAGTTTAGTGATTAAGAATAGACCATCAGTATTAGTCAACATTATGGTTATAGATGAATGTTAATTATCACATAAGTTAGGTAATAAATTTTTAAGAAGTAGGAAAATATCTTATGAGGATATTTTTTCACAATTTGGGAATGACGTTGTGTCAATTCGGGTTATCAATGGATATACCCAGATAGAATACCATCAAGTTATGTTAGAGAAGAACCATATATTGTAGATTTTCAAGTTATTATATGGCCACCCAATCAATGTAGGTTAAACCAAAAAATTAGAGTACCCCAATTTAACAAATTATCCATGGGTATTATGATTTCTATATTAGATTTTATTTATTACTGGTTTGAAAAATGTAATAATGCAAATAATTTAACAATTTAAAATTAATATTACTCTTATGATTTATTTTTGAAGAATTTATCAACCTAGAATAAAACTAAAACTATAGGTAGTTAGAGAATGAATTTGATAAAATATAATACTTACTTCGAACTATGATTTTACAATTATTCAAGGGGTTAAATTTTTTAAAATTTTATTAAAATATTATAATATGAAAAAATGGTAGAATACATTAAAATATTTAAATGCATTTTTTATGACATCATATTTATGTATGTATGACTAATTTATATCATGAAACTAAAATTTTACAATTTATGTAACTAAACAATATATTGGGTCAATATAGGTGGTTGTGGATCATAATGGTAATATTAGGTCATTAAGGGAAAGCGGAATAATAAAATAATAAATAAATTATTTCATTAAATTCCACGCACCATGCCAAAAAATACCCATAACATCCTCAAATTATTATACATTAAATTCAAATAACTCTCTTCATTGATATTCCAATGTGTCTCTCCCCCATCTCTCTCTTTATTCTTGATGATCTTGGTAGGTTATAAGGTCGCGTACCATTGTAACAATCTCTAAAGATGTATGCATACCTATTTCTCTCTCCTCATTCCTATATGGATTTCCTTATTTGTAATCTCATTAAAATGTGAAATCTATATTTTTCTATGACATGTTTCCCAGTTATAATCACCAAATTTAACTATATTTAGTGATATATTAACAAACCCCCTTACTTTATACCCTTTTTGTGAACCATTACTAAGTCATTATAACTGTTGGATTTCTTTATCCCTCTATTTTCAATTCTTATTTACATTTGTGTTTCCATATCCTTTTTAATTGACAAGTTATTATCCTAATATTTTTTTATTTGACGTTATCTTAAATTCTTATGATATCTCTCCCATTTAAGAATTACATTTACTCATATATTTCCCCATTTATAAAACCTTTTTATGCCTATACCTCCTCATATCCATAAAAATCCAACACATTGGTGAAGTGAGAAATTTTTTATTTTCCCTGACAATAAATCATTTTCTTGTTAATACATGTCGATGTGGTTTTAGATAATATGAATCTAGGGGTAATAACCATAATAATATTTCATCAGGTATTTCCTAATCACTATCTTGGTTTATGGGGAATGGGCCCTTACTACGCTTCTGGCTTGAAACATCCAACTGATAATTAATATATTTTTTATAATTGAATATATATAATCTATATGGTGGTGTATAATTTATGTGATAATTTTGTATCTGACTAGTTGAAATAAAATTTCCTGAAAACATTGAAAATTATTAATCTTGAGATGTACATATTAGATATAATTTCAAATAAATAGCTTTTTTGGGAAATTTTTGAAAACTATGAATCCCAATTTATTCCTTATATGTGCTTTAGTAATAAACATAGACATTCATATAATCTCACTGACTGGGAAATCTATTTATGAACCATATAATAATTTTTTCATATTGGAATATCATGTATGATATATATTTTAGGAAAATGTTCAACGTTTTTCTGAGTCGTTAAACTAGGAACATTTTTCAAATTATAGAATATATTCATTCTAATGTGATGGAATGCATTAAAATTTTATGTACAGGTAGGGTTACAATTCTATATATATCATCAGTTTAAAAATAGTTATAATGGGACAACAAAGATAGGTTAATGGGAGTGTCCTTAAGCTTTCTGTATAATTTTCTTTCCTAGGGCCTCCCTGATATCATTATAATGTATTGTATAACAAAATTCCTTCATTTAGACGGTTTTTTATTTAGGTTATTACTAGTTTCTCGTTATTCGATGAATGGCACTTATGTTATCATTTTTATGGATTCAAATGTACTCATGATTATTCCTATGGAATATATATCCTCTAATAGATTACACTATACATTTTCCCCTTATAGATCATTTAATCTCACCACCATTACATCGTTTCACGCTTTTCTATTAATAAAGATGGATATTAAGATTTAATAATGATATCATTGTGGAATAAATACTTGTACCTATAGATTTCAAAAACATAATGTGAAATATTTAATCTCTTGAGGGCTACTAAACCTTGAAACATTGAATGTAATATATTTTATTACATTTTATATGTAATAAATAACCCACTAGTGTTGGGTGACTGGTGATTGGGGCCTTATAGTTCGTATCGTGGAAATATTTAGTAGAGACATTAAGAACTATATTTATAATAACATCATTATATAATATAAATTTTAAAAAAATAATATATATATATATGTGTGTTTTTATAGATTTTATTTGTTAGTATAATATATAATTCATGTTATTTGTTTATTAATTAACAGATAAAATTATTTTTCGATAATGGAACCATCTATAGGAATTAGAAATGAATAAAAACCCACTAACAATGTAATGATTATTTAAGTAATAATGATATTAGAGTTAATATATATATATATATAATTATTATGAGTCTTGGATAATAGACTCTAGTGATGAAAAATAACCCTTATTTCATAGAGAAACTAGTCACCCACTATAAGGATTAGTAGTGTTATATCATCCTTTGAAGGAACAAATTCCACATTTTAGTGTAACCATTAATCTTATTGACGTAGAGAAATGGTTTATGTCTGATAATAGAATATATTTCGCAATTAGATATCCTCATAGGGATAAATTCATTATGGTTGGGTATTATCTAAATGGTGATGTTCAGAAATATTGATCCTTAATATAGAATACTAGGGAACTAAATATAATTTAGTGAATTGAATATTCTACACTCAAGATGATTTTTTTGGAAAAATAATTTTCTAGATAAAAGGATGTAGTGATAGAGAGTAAATTGCTGAACCTAAGTGAAAATGAATATGAGATGGTGACAAAATTTGAGGAAACTTTTACAAGATTATCAATGTATTTTTTGGATTATCAGGGAACCATTGTAAGTAATGTTGATCATTTAATTAATTATTTAATGTAATGTAATTGGAGATCCTAGCTATCTCAGAATTTTTCAAGATAAATGAATATAGTAACAAAATCTATAAATATTGATTAATATTTATCCAAATATTTTTCCTATAAAGGGAATCCTAAGTAGAAGAGAATATTTTCTTGTTATGTGAAAAGAGTTATTTATCTATTAGAACATTTAGAGAAATATTAATTGTAAAAGATTCAACAAGAAGTTCAAATTAAGATTCCTGGGTGTTATCTCATTTAAAAAATAATCATAATGCATATGGTATGTTTTTATGTAATTCTGATTATACATTGATTCTTGATTAAGAAAGAAACAATTAATTATAGGGAGAATGAATTTATAATTAGTGAAGAAAGTAAGGAATTCCATCATTTTTATGAGAGAAATATTTAGTTGGATATTTTCTTAAACCATCCACAGTATCTCATCAAAAGGATTTTCATGGGGAGGATATAGATTGAATTTTATTTATCATCGATATCGGTTTTTAGATAATTGAGGATGTATATATTGTGCGTGAATATTGTCGTATTTCCTGATTAATTACCTATATTACTCTAAGATCGAGTTGTTTTATTTTATATTCATCTCAAATATGATGTAATGTTGATATCTAAGCTACCTAATTGGTTAGATCTAGTGTGACTAGTTATGTTAATTTTGAAAATACATGACTAATGGTATAATGTTTTCACTCATCTTAGTGTTTCACCATGGGGACCTCTTTTTTTGTGAAGAAGTATGGGAAAATGAGTTTATCATTGATTATATATAAATCAATGAAATTACTATAGATGACTACTATAAAATAACTCTAAAAGATACCCCATTTGATTATGTTTTTAGGGATCAATTATTTTCAATGATTGATCATTTTTATATCTAACATATGCCAAATTTTATGAAATAATATGTTCCAATAAAATAATTTTATATGATATCTGGTAATCATGTGTTTATAAAAATTCTTTTTGGGTGTCCAAATTCCCCTTCTTTGATTACAAATTTTATTAAAATGGTATTAAAATAATAACTTTTTTATGTTTCTGTAAAATTTATGGATTAAAATATTATATACTCAAAGATTTATGGGGGTCAAGATACTGATTTAGGAATTTTTCATGAGGTGTTGATGAAAAAAGTGAAATATGGTAAATTCATTTTATATAAATTTATTCTTCATCTAGTTTCATTCCATGGTGATATTTTAACTAATTATTGTATATCTATTCACCCTGAAATGATGGTGTATTTTCAAGAATTAATAAGACCAAACATTATAACAAAATTAAAGAAATTTAATCATGATAATGGGATACTATTATCAGTGATATTTTGAAAAAAAATCCTCAATCGGAAAATCCATTAATAAGGAAAAAACATTTGTGAGTTAATATTTCATGGAGAATGTAATGAGAATATATCATTGAGTAATTAATGAGGATAGTGGTGATTGATAATGTATTGACTATTCCATCTAGTAAAGAAACTTTTTGTTTTTTTATGGTGATGATACAAGGAATGGTCATGGATTTTTTCAAATAATAAATAATAAATTTGTGGCATGCACAACTAGAGAGTGGGCACCCCATGATATTAATGCTCTGATTCATGATTTAAAATTAGATGTAGTATTCTGGTTATATCGTGGATCAGGTGCAACTATGATAGGTGCCTTGGGCTCTTTAGTTACAAAACGTTAGGTGTGCCTCCCCTTACACTAGAGGATGAAGATTATATATGAGGGTTTAATGGAAAAATTGGGGAGACTATACCCTCTATATAATAGTAATCGGATGAAAATTAAATAAGAAATATGGAAAATATTAATAACAATTATCATGCATCAAAAATCTATTTCCCAAAACTAGTTACATTCCCAGAAAAAAATAGTAAAAATGTCATGTTATATCATACAGTGCCTTATGGAAAAACCCCAAAATAAATAGAAGAATAATAATTCTAAAAATGGTTCATGACAAAATGTCTGGATCTCTCATCCATGCATATCCCTAATCTTGAAATCTACTATCTAGCATGGGGCCTTTTCCCTTTTCCCATCCTTTTACCATAAAATCCTCTTTTATACTCGAAGGCGGTCTATGTAGGGTGAGTACAAAAGAATTGGACACAACTAATGGTTTCTATAAAATATCAAATCATTTCAATGTTTCATATATAATGATGTAATATAAAAAAAATAAGAGGTAAACAAGTTCCTCCAATTATCTGTTTTAGGGTTTAAATATTTCACTACCATTTGAAGTGTTATCCATTTTTTTCAAATTCAACATGGAATATTCCCATAAAACTAAACATCATATAAGGGGGTTTAATTTCCATAATACTTAAGTACAGTAATTTACAAAATAAATATAATAATTTAACTACTTACCTCATATCCTCGAACCATGTGATCTTGTCCCATGCATTCGTTAGGGGAATAAAGCCTTAGTCTTACACACTAACCAATGAAATATAGTAAAAGGGACTATCGCCTCAGTCTAGCCCAACCTATGGCATTAAATCCTCAGTAAAATACCACACACATAACACATAATAATATGAACATACAAATTTATCTATTTTACACATTTCTAATTACAGGTCATAACCAGGTAAACCCATTCATGCTTAACCGAACACCCCATTATGACATGTTATCAACTAAACACATTTAATAAAAACATCATTTCATATCCCATAATAAAAAAATAAACATAATTTCCATTTGTTTCCCTTCATAAACCCATGTTACCATAATAAAAATAATTATCATAGGATTCATCTCCTAAACTCGTCAATTATATTTTTAACAACCCAATTGGATGTTTAGGGATGTGGACTACCCCAAGGGTGGACCTAGGTTTTGGTTTACTCATCCACATCATATCCCACAGGGATAATGAGAGGTTAAATTCGTCATTATATTAACCCAAATTTATATTCGACTAAAAAAATTATACCAACAAGACACCATAGTATAACCATATTCACATAAATAAAACTTCAAGACAAAGAGATATTACTTATACACCACCTACTTCATGTTCTTAGATGAACACTAATTTAATCATATCCCTTGATTTTAACTCAATCCACATTCAAACTAATAACCTTGAATCAATAAAAAAAGTGGTGTCTTATTGATTTGGAAGGATAATAATGATAAGACAATCTCTATTCTACAAAATAGATGTGAGAGGTCTGTTAGGATCACCTGAATCTTGGATCCTCACCCAACGAATCTCGAAATGACATATAAATGATGGAAATAAATCCTTGGTATGATTAGGAGGGTTTTGTTCATCACTAATATGATGATGGAAGGACCATGGAGAAATTTGGGTGAGGTTTCATAGGTCATGTTGTGGAAAATGGTAAATTCACCATGTTTAATGAGGCACAAGGATTGGCTACATGGTTGGCCTATCAATGCACAAATTTTAAACCTCACGCCCTTAAGAGGAGGGTATATTTTCATATTATCATGGGAATATTTAAATTGTGGAGTACCATGTGGTGGCCATGTGGGATTGATATGTCCAAAACCACATAATTTGGACCTCCACCATGCAATGTTTTACCAATATCGAACCACCCCACTTTTGGGAAGATGGTTATGGTGCATGGTTGATAGTAAATCCTCACCTAAAATGGATGGCCTCTTCTTCCTTTTTTCTTTCCATGAACACCCATGACACCCATGTGACACCACATACTCCCAACAAATGAAAATAATAATTAGTTTAATGGGACTTAAATAAAAAACATAAGCAATAATGTAGCTCAGTAGAATTGTAAAGTCTTACAAAATCACAATATTATAATGTGGTGTCCTTAATTATCGATTCAAAGAATTTTTTATCCTCCAATGTAATGATATTTTGATTGTTGGCTCACTTATCTTTCTCCCTCTCCCATGTTCAATCCAAAACATAACTATTTTTCTATAGCATATGTACCAACTACACAATCATACCTCATAAAACCCTTCTCACTACGATCCAAAACATGAACTAGATACTCCTCAAAGGACGCCTTCTCCTCATGATCAACATCATCTACATAAATTACATGATATGGTTCAACATTATATTGTCGAAGTTGTAACACATGAAAAATATGGTGCATGCTACTATACTATTGTGGAAGTCCCAATTGGTATGCAACTAGTACAACATTCTCCATAATATCAAACTAACCTACATTTTCTAGAACCCACTTTCCCTATTTTAAAATATGATGGTGACCCAAACCTTAGAGACACCAAAAGTAACACATGATCACCAACCACAATTGCAAGACATCAATGACACCAATCAAAATATCACTTATACATACTATAAACCGTAAAAATATTTTTATAATCAATTTAAATTTCTATGATGCCCTATGTATGAGACTTAGTCATAAAAATATAGATCTCATAGACTCCAGCCAACATAACAGAGATATACATGGCCTACCATATAGTGCCACATATGGTTCCGTTTGAATAATTTCTAGATAACTGTTGTTGTAGGTGAACTCATGTATCTGATAATTTTGTCGGGGTGCATGTCATTTGTGAGGACATGATAATAGTTTCCTCACATTCCATTTTTCCAAAGGAGGATTGCATTCATCAAGACACCATATATGGTTTCCCATTGATCGAAATAGGATTATGGGATATCAATTACTCCTTTAAGGGTTTCCTCTTCAGAATTCATAACTTACTCTAGATATCCCATGAAAATGAAGATGTTGTCTTTGATACTCCTCTCGGTGCCATATATTTCTGGATGCCGATTAATTACACTTCTACTATTAAGAAATTCTCATGGGGGTATGTCAGGGATGTAACCTTTAGTAATGGGAGTAGTCATTTTGGTATTTTATAGAATATCTGGACACTCAAACACTGGTACATCTGAATATTATCTTATAATATTGAATCTCTAGGGTGAAGAAACCCAAGGTATCTCATATCATATATAGGGTTTCTTATGTTATAGGCATGTCTCCATGGTTCCTATTGTCTTTTCATGTTTATAAAAGGGTATTCCATGAGTTTAACATCTTTTAGAGAAAATATGAACTAACATAACAATTATACGAGTGGATTAGATGGGTCCATCCATATAAGGGATCACCTGGAAGGTTCACCAGATGGATGGGTCAAAATGCTCATGAGGATAGACAGTAGATGGAATGTCCTACAAAGGTAATATTTCACATTGTGATGGATAATCTGGATTGCAGAAAGATAGGATTATATGATGTTGAGTCCTAGAAAAGGGGACATCGAGGTATACCATTTTCAAGGATTAAATCTCAAAGGAGTTACTTTTGTACCTGGATCAGAAGACATGGATGAAAAGCCATATAGTTCGGTAGTGGTAAGACAAGTAATAAGTGTGATCACAATGTCAAAAAACCTGAATACATGATAGGGATCACTCATGGTTAGTGGCCTAGGTGCCACAAAGAGAAGGAAGATGGATGAGATGATTCCACCCGAACGTGGTGGCCAAGATAAAATCATATTGGATATGGATGAGGTGTTAGAGGATTAGAATGAATGGGGATAGAACTGAGAACTTTTGTGAAGGTGAAATTATTAGACTTGAACCTCAGGGAGGTTTCTGACATATCCTTATTGTAGGGGATCAATGAACGCATAGTTTTCAGAATGGGTGATGAGTCACTTGAGGATGAAATCATTTGAATGGATGCATTGATGGGACCTAAAAGAATTCAAACCTGTGGGACAAGGCTTGTTCTCCAAAAAAACACAAAGGCTCAATGGAGGGACAATAATGGGGATATGGAAGGTGGTCTTGAACTGGAGGGAGGCTTCTTATATACTTTTCTCAAGAAGGAAAAATATCAAAGTCATCATAGTTCAAAAATGAAGCATATAATTGGGGTGTACACAAACAAAATTCCAATGACATGTTATGGATTACGCATGGTTAGAATACCATAAGAAGAGGGAAATTATTGGTTAGAGGGGTATATACTAATCATAGGGCTTATGCGTGGTCAACAACCCATGTGGATCAGAACATCTGATCGGGGTGTACAAAAATCATAACGACCCGACTAGGTAGAAAGAAACACCTTAAGAAAGTAGATCTTGGTGGTTTGTCCCAAAAAGAGATGATTTCACATCAATAGGGTACATACCCAGGAGAGAGCACAAAATAGTACCATTTTTGGGATTGAACATCATGGAGGGGTCCAATATACCCAAAAAGGATTAAAACACACGTAGTTCAAATGAGCGAGAGATAGATTAACATCATGATGGATGAACGTGAACTGATGTAAAATGGTTAGAATCAATGGATTATGAGTAGTTAGGGGCTTAAACCTAATAAAGGCTTTTTAAATAGCCTTTTTAAGTATAAGGATTGACGTTCACATAGTTTGGTGAATAGGGACCTAGTGATTATGCATTGTTAGAGTCCCGAAGTAGATGTCATTGTTGATGATTACTCTAATCCCTACTGAGTCAGTCTCGGTCTGAGAAATACGAGTTAGAAATAGACATGGAGAATGTGTCCTGAAAGGTGACGTCCAGAGGGATGGTGATGGGATTATGTGTGGATAGCATCCTAGGGAGAGGCAGATTGGGACTTACTACTAGAGGGAAGCTTGAGTATGGATCCAGATGTATGAGTGGAATATGACCATCATACATGGAGCACCCTATCAAGTGGTGTTGAGGCTTACAAAAGGGATTCCCAGAGCATGCATGCTGAAAAACCACAGTAGGAGAGAGTTTGATAGAGGGTGTTGGTACTCATCCTTCATCAACCCAACCCAAGCTAGCTACACACGCGGTGATTATAGTTTAAATTAATTTGTTGAGATGGAAGGATCTTGGATGTTTAATGTTATTCCTCTTTGATGATGAGAACTTTTTCCTCACCCTTAAGACATTCATAACTTGTACACACCCATCCTTGGGATGTAGGAAGGAATAAGAAATTCCTTTTAATTTCGTTGTTGTAGAGTAATCTGTTGAGGTGTCCATGTTAGCTTGGATACGCAAAGAAACAATAGATATTTGCATTCCTATGCATATAATGACAAGTTATAATGATGAAACAAGAAAAACCACTCAAGGGGCCATAAAATCACTTCGTATAAGCCTGGAGGGCTTCACAATAGAGGGGTTCATGAATAAAAAGGGCTCAAAAAGAGGGGTTTCATGAAGCTATGGTACTTCATGAAGAAGCACTTTCTGAAGGAAAGGGCCTCACGATGCATAGAGAAAAAGATCTCCACAAAGGGAGGTGCTTTGTAAATAATAATTACCCAACCAATGTGTGGAGTCAACATGCTCTTGGAAGGTGTATTGTTAATAAATAATGTTTTGTGAAGACAAGAGTTCTCAAATTGTTCTCATTCTTTTGTGATTGAATGCATGCTTCACGAAGGGAATACCAACTTGATGTGGAGGTAAAATAGAACAAGGGGAAGTGGTATAACAAAGATCAAATACCTCAAATGATTCATTTTAAAAATGAATCACAGAGGAAAAATTAATTTGTGATTTTAGAATTCATAATGCGAAAGGATAGGGTCCCTCCATTAAAGTGAGGGAGCTGGTTATTTATAGGTGTCAGGGTGGGTGTGATGTGTTGAGGGAATATATGACGAAATTTCTGATTCCCAACTGATGGTTGATCCTCTAAGAATCTCATAGTTTAATAGAAGCCCATCACTCCTTCCATGGTAGTCACAAAGGATCCTAAATCCCATTAAGATACTCGTACTGATTGATGAGTCCATCACTTCCTCAATTTTGGTTGCATAGGTGGTATCCATGATGCTTCATGGAACTATGGCATGAGAGGATTTTTGGAGGAGCTTCATGGGATGGACATTTTTTAAAAAATTTCAACTATATTTGATGATTTATTTCAACGCATGGATTTTGGAACAAAAAATTCCCCTCATAATGGTAGATGAGGAGAAAACTTTGGTTGGATTCTGGGGGTAGTTCACCAAAATTTGGTAGATCATGAAGTAGAGTCACGATGTAGTTAGGCAGATTGTAGGTCGAGAGTGCCGCAAAGTTCACTAGGGCCATGAGCACCACAAATCTCAATGTGTCATCTCCAATAAATAAAGAATGAGGACCCAATTTTTTATGTATATCTCATTGAGAACTCATGTTTTGAGCTCTAAATTTTCAATGCTCTATCACTCTGTGAACGCTCTTTGTTAATTGATTTTTACAAATCATGGCACTGCAACCGCTTTTTAATGAATTGGTTCACCATGATCACTTTTGTCTTTCCACCGTGCAGTGAGTCCTTATGCTTTACGACTGTCAAATCTTGGAGTCTCAAATTTTCAAACATGATCAGTGAGATAGCTCTGTGACCATTCTCTGTTATCGATCTATGAGATCAAGATCTCCGATTAGGAAAAACATACAAAAATATTTGGGATGGAATGGAAAAATAAGAATCTTCTCAGGAGGTCATTGAGAAAGTTGTTCTAAGGAAGGAGATGGAAGAAAATATAGGGATTAAATAATATGTGTGAAGCCATTTTGATCATACGTCTTTGGTGGTATTACTGTGAGAAGGGGGAAAGAACTACCTATTCTACAAGAGACTATCATTGTATGGCATCGGTCTAAGGGATGATGTTATCCTCCCTGACACAAGTAGGAATGGACCAGCTTACTGGTATAGGAGTATGCCATGCTAGAACAAGTGGATCAGGGATACCGATGGTCATAAAAGGGAAGACCACATGTCTTTCAATGATGACTACATGTACAAAATTTTAAAAAATGTAGATGGTAATGTGTAACAACTAAAGGTATCTCCCCCACAATACCACACCATCCTCAAGGAAGCCTTATTGAACTCGGATAAGGGGTGGAACAATTATTAGAACTTATTCATGGCCGGAAAGATCATAGTTGACTGGTCTTAGGCCTGTTGTGTTTCTTCATACTACAAGGAATTCAGCAATGGGATGAAGCGTGTATGCCTATATAAAGCTGTGTGGGATCCCCAATTCCATGTCTATAAGAAAAACACATGCATAAAGAGTTTCTAAGAAAGTTTTCATCGAGGACCAACATGTTCAATATTCCTCATGGTTTATTCAGCATCAGCCTATGGGATCTCCATCAGATCTCAGGGATTCCCATTCTGGGGGAGATGTATGACGAGTTCCTCCCTGTGGATAATAGATGGAATGATCTAGAGCATACGTCATGGATGGAAAAGGAACTGATAGAATTTGTTATGATTCGTGACAAAAATGTTAATGAGGGGTGTCCATTTCAGGATGTGGTTTCATTGTTTCATAAAAATCCCTCTTAATCATGCCACTGAATGCGACGAGGTTCTTATAAATCTACATGTATGGTCTCCCGGTCGTCCCAAGGGAGATCATCATTGGAAAGAAAATTCATTCTGAGAAATTATGGTGGATAGCTAGTTGAATCTATGGGGGAATAGTTTCAACACCGATCAGGAACCATTGGTTAGGATAGATAAATTTATCTCTATAGCTACATGTGGCTGGATAGTTCCATTCAGGGATACGAACATGCGTTTATGACCACACAAATTTGTTTTGGATTCAAATAAAGTGATAGGGGAATGTGTCAACAATGGGATCCCGATGCTGGAAAAAATGTACAAGTTGTTGTGGCACATTAGAGAGGGGAAGAATACGTAAATGGTTTTTTGGACTGCTCTCTTTTTTATATGGACGGGTTGTCGCACAAATGGAAATAATTGAATATATGAGCCCTATTTCTCCCCCCAGGTGAAACTTCTGACTGCCCATATTGAATGAATTGGGGTGTTTTTCACCCATGATGACTCCACCACTAGTGTTAATTAGAGTTTTAAAGGTGGATGAATTCAACTACAATACATTTTTACTACCAAAAGGGTTATTCCTTAATATAGTAAATGGAACTAAGGACAAGCAGTCTTATCTTTTGGCCTTTTGCGGTGGAGTTATGGGGGCACAGGTCAAACATGATCCCATCAGTGAGCCATATACCCTGCCCCAGTTTCAGATGCAGTTCTGATGAATGCAGATATTGACCCCAAAAGTATACCTTGGGGTACGCCATGAGGATCATCTGTGTGTGATGAGGAAGATATGGTTCATGTTTATGTGGGAGGATTAAAAAACAGAATGAGTTTCCTCCACCAATAGCTTTCTATGGGATAGTCGAAGAATATCCCAAGAGCTAACAGGCACCTACCTACGTGAAATGATGAAGTGAAGAACCATCCTTGCTATTAATGGGGTGGCTCCTCAACCTCGAGTTTAGGGTTGGAAAATGGAATAAACAGACCATGGTGTATGGGGATGCGAAAATGTCATGTCAAATCACTCCAGGGCCTGCACCGAGAAGGATTCATGAGATAGTGTTGGATGTGGAAATCCATGATGGGAATAGCCTGAAGGAAGGGATGATACCAAGGGGTTCTATTGGATATCCACTCAAGCTCCGGGAAAGTAGTTTTGACACATAGACATGCCCAGGGATGGTGTTTTTCCAAAGGATTGGAACCCTAGGATGTCAGCAGAAAACTTATCAGTCCTTCAAAAATGTGGGACCACATTAACCATCATGCGATGGAGCACTCAGAGATCAGACCTACCAAAGAATTATTCCTAGTGTTTAAGGTGTTAGGGGAGCAGTACATTGTAGATCTAGAGGACATTGGGAATTCTCGGGGTACTTTGTACCCAATGAAGATTGGTTGAATGTACTACTCAATAAAATAGTCTCACCCTAACATTATACTACTGAGATGAGGGAATTTCTACCATTACAAGAAGAATCTAAGGGTCCCACTTAAGGATAAGGGTTAATAGAGGGATCCCCATGGATGCAGGTGAGGTTGTGACCTCAAAGTTGGAAGAGTTTTGTGAGACTTTGGGGTAAACATCAAAAAATTATGTTGTGACACTTACATGGGTAATCTTGACATTATCAACTAAAAGTTTTCATATATTAGAGATACTAATACAAAAAACCCATTCTCGCATGAAAGTGGATGTAGCTTCATGGACTACAACTTGGACGAAGGTGAGCACATAATGTAGTATGGTTGCGATAACCAGGGTGAACCTTTTGAATCAATCAGTGCTTCCAACCATATAATGGGGGACATATACTAGGGTCCTGAAGACAGTGACTCGAGATCAAGACCAATTATTTTGTCTCTATAAGTGCCCTCCATCACATAATCAGTAATGTGGTACATTGAGCATAGATAACTGACATTTTTTTGTAATTATATATAAAAAGTACTTTAAATCGGGTCTTATATTATAGGGAGGATGCATTGGGCTCCAAGTGCTCTTATCCTATCGGGAAAGCCAATTTACTGGAATTGGATGCCCAAGATATGAAAATCATGGCATCTATGGCCATGAGTAGGGTGGCTGGTGGGATGGAAGTAGAGGTTTTCATGTTGGAATCTAGTGATGAGGAACAACCACAAGATATGGATCCCAACCAATCTAATGGGATTCCAGAGTTATAACAACCTTATGAACTCCTATAGGCATAAATATAATATGAAACAGTTGATCAAGAAGTGATGGATGAGGCCGCTTTGGTTGAAGAGGATATCGAGGTTGTTCATCAATGGTCATAGAAACTAATCATGTTCTCCATCAAGGACACCTCACATAAAGAGTGGGTAAACTATATGGGGATACATTGTTCTTGGATACATGAACTATGTGTTGGAGGATGATATTCTAGATGCCCTCATATTCTCATTCAAGATTACAATGAAGGGATAATATGGGAATATGATCATGACCTCATTGTTAGATGGAAGGAGATGAAGTCTTTAAATACCAATAATATTTAAGAGGCTTAACAAGACATCCAATGCATGAGGACATGGGTGAATGAACACTCTACTTTTATTGACGCATAATCAAAACTCATATCAAGATTGATGGCATGGTTGGTAGAGGGTTATGAGAATATCAGAAGAATATCCCTAGAGATTGATAACAACCGAGCTGATGAAGATTGGGCATGGATTAAGGCTAATAATCATTGCCTCGTAGAAACCAAAGAAGAGGGGGATATTAATTGGTGATATAAAAACCATGGGGCCACAATCCAATGATTGGTAGAGATGGGACGCTCCATTAAAGAGGTCAACGCATCTATCAGAGGGGCAAGTCCATGGGGGTTGTAATTCACACAAACACACAAACACACTTTCCTGATTTTTTACATATTTTGGTTGTGTGCATGAGTCATGTTATATACATAGAATATTGTATCTCAATCATATATGAGAAATAACTAGTGATTGATCCCTAAGCTTGCATGGATTATGCCTGATGTGATAAATAAGTGATGACTACATAATTATTTAAAATGAATATAAGAGAACCAACCATCAATATACATCCAAGGTCTGAATAACTGGTCCATGTTTTTGGGAGGAAAGAAGCTAGCCTTAATTTCAGAATAGAATTCTCAAAATCGATAAACCGCCCTTTCCCAAAATTCATTACTACAAAAACAAGATAACTCCATGGGTGCTTGAATAAATTCAAATGAATGGGAATGGAAAGTGTGAATCAATATACCAAAAATTGAGAAAAAATGAAGGATCTATGATGATGGAGGATAATTATTGACCAAATTCAATACATAGCATTCATATCATATTAGCCTAAAATTGGAACAATAAAACGAGGTCCAACTACTGATTGAATTTGAAAACACATGACCAACCAAAAAGATTCACTTGATTTCCTCCAGAGTGATGACCCATGATGGTAGCCATGCCTTAAGGCCAAGCTTCCTAACAGTTAGGGGATTCTTTAAATCATGAAGGGGAATAAGGATCCAAAATAGAGGGTACACAAAACACCGTGATGGAATGATAGGAGTTAAAATAATTTCCATAAACCTTTAAATTACACCACTATGATAAAGGTACATTGTGTGTGTGTATTTTTCTAAAAAAGGTCAAATATACTCCAAAAATTTCTTATTTGGAAATGGAAAAAAAGCCTTACTGTTTTGAATCATGCAATGATGATGATATATGTGTTGTTTAGCATAGTATGGTGAGGACAATATAAAAAATAGTTTGACATCATATGACATAGATATTGAATATAGTATAAGGTCATACTTCATGGACCCTAGTTCATAATTTAATTTTGGGTGACATAGACAAGGGATTCAAAATTTAGGGTCATGTGGTTTGGACTGTAATTAGGGGTGAATAGTTATAAGGGTAAATAAACTTCGAGATGTTCCCATGGTATGGTTCTTAGGCGCCTCTATGTATCTTGTGAGGGAATGAAGGAAGAGAAATTTATTTTTTCAACAAATACTGGTTAGAAACCAACACTGGTGGGGGTAATCCTTTTGTGAAGAAAGTGAAGCCTCCCATAATTGTTATGGAGAATCTGAAACATATCTAGGGTGGGGAATCAATTTATGTTCATGTGTTGAGGACATGGGAACCCCATAGTCGAGATATGAGGTTTTGTATATAAACCCAACATGAATGAGGAAAAAATAATTCCATACCTTACCACATGTTCATGAATGGGGGGATAGGTCCAAAAGGCCTAAAAGATGAAAGGGGTAGTGACTGGACCATAGATGAACAGTCCATACATCACTACATATCTCATGAGAATGATAATCGTCCCACTCATAGTTCATAAATAGAGTATGTCATATTCCCTATAAAAAAGGAACGCTACCTCATGGGAAAGGAAAATCTAATCTATTTTTCAGTTTGAAACCATGTGACCCAGAAAACTGAAAGACATAGATTAATGGTCGAAGAGTTTGGACTAAAAGTGGAAGATTATCAAAGTGAAAATATGTGGCATGACACCAAAAAGAAACCCAATGTGAATGAGGACAAAGTATCCTGCACCACATCACTAATATAAAAGTGACCACACAAAATGTAAAGTCAGGATGCCTGGAATTGGGGATAAAATCTCCGACTATGAGGTTATTGAGTTTAGACCATAAGGAAGTGTGACTATACAATTTAGGCATAAACCTTACACAAATTATTAATCACATATGATTCATGATCTGTGTTGTAAAAAGGGGAAGAGAAGATCTTTATAGTTCATGGAATCACCCAGTAGTGGATGAAGGTCTGGAGTCATTGATGAACCCACAACATGGGTTCACCCTCTTAGCACACAAAGGTGCATGGGGGGAAAACACCAAGGGTGTCAAAGTCCTATCTGAACATGATGAAATGGAAAGGGATGTGAACCACCAAACCAATATTCAAGGAGTAATGGATTTGGAATAACAATTGAGGATACATGTTGACTATATTCTTATCAATGTATCCATACTGTGTGACCTGGGATGGGAATAAACAAGTGAGGGATGAAAGCTAACCATATTAATGAAACTGGACCTGTTTCAAATCTCGTTCATGATTTTTTGAGATGTTGGAATGAAATAGTAGGAGATCCACATGTACAATAATTAATACCATTCTTGGGTCCTTTTATGTTCAAAATATGTTGGATATCAAAATAAAGGGACTCAGAAAGCATTTAAATCGAATGAAAGCATTTCCAGGTAGAATCAAACTCTATAAGTCCTCAACTTCAATGCTTTGGAGTGCATTGATGAGCATAAGAGAGGTCAAGGAGACCCATTAAGAGAAGGAGACTAGAGGAGAAGAGTGGTGGAAGGGGTAATAGTTGGTTGATGGTCCCAGGGTTGGACCTGAAGACAAAGTGTCATGGAATTCCTACATATCCCTTAAGGATGTGAATGAAGCCATATGTAGTTCTTGAAATTTCATGTAGTTGAACTTCATGTGGTAAAGAAAAAGATGAAAGGGAATATCTTATAGGGGGAGTACATGTCTTGACTATTAAAGACCCGATGTGAATAAGACAAAATAATTACAAATTCCACAACACGTAATACCATTAGAATCATGATCGAGTGGGTAAACTAAAGAGATAATTTGTGGATCATGGGTTGGACTCGAGGACAGATTTCCCATGTGTTCCTAAAAATACTATGAGGGAAGGAATCCAGCCATGAGTAATTCTAGAATTCGATTAATTTTAACCTCTTAGGATAATGACATATGTCAAAGAATGAGGTTCTAAAAATAATTTGCATGTCATGATAAAGAATACTAAATGTGAATGAGGATAGGGGATGTCTACATATCATAGTGCACGATCCCATGGGGGATCCATAGGCCAAGGGGCCTGAATGTTTTGAGGCACCTAGGTTTAGACCCAATGAAAAAGTTTTTGGGGATTCCTACATATCCCATGAGGATGGGAATCATTCTAGATGCAGTTATCTAAATTCGATGTTGTACAACATTATGTAGTAAGGTTGAAGATATAGGGTGGTATTATTAATGGAGGTATATAGTTTGTCCATATTAATCCTAATTTAAATGGTGACAAAAGAAGTCCATATTTCTCCACATGCTTTTAAAAATGAATTTTTAGATAGTAAGACACAAAATATTGAACATGGGGCTGGACCCGAATACATCATTTCTGGGCATTCCAACATATCCCATAAGGATGGGGATCAAGTCATACATAGTTATGGAATCCTATATAGTTTAGTATAATGTGGTAAGGATGATAATGAAGTATAAAATCCTGGAAAAGGGGAACATGTGACACAGTTTTTGTATGCCTTACATGAGTAGGGATAGAAGAAGTCCACATGGTTTCACATGCTTTGGGATACATAGGCTGAGAGTCTAGAAAGATGGTAGGATATGCACTACCAGGGACTAGATGCAATAAAAATGTTTATGCATTCTTACATATCCTATAATTCTAGGAATCAAGACGTACCCAGTAATTTAGATGTTATGTAGGATAGAATCATGTGGTTATGGAAAAATGTCTTTTGTTAGTGTCTTAAATCTCGGACCATAGAAGCCCAGTTTAATGTTGTCTGAATAGGAGAGATGGGAAAAAAGCATTAATCACTACACCTGATGTTCAAGAGACCATGGGGATTGAAATAACAATAGAGAATAATTTTTGACCATGTTCTCAAAACATTATCCATGTAGTGTAGCCTATAATGGGAACAAACAATTGAGAATTGACAACTGACCATATTCACAATGTGGGACTTGTATCAAATTTTTCTTTTGAGATCCCTTTGGGACATTGGCCCAAAATGGTATGTGAGACATAGTGGCATGAGACTAGGGTACTAGAGGTGTCCTTTTAGATTTGAAAGATGATGATAACCCAAATTAATGGACCCATGAGGAGTGGTGTTTACCGTGTAGTTTATCGTCTTCTGAAAATGATGATATAGATCTTAGTTTGAGTTTGTAAAGCCCAGACCATAGGGTGTATTCACCGAGTGCATATTTTCATCATGCAGGTTGAAATATAGCATAGTTTATAATGGTAGATCTGATACCATTTCTAGTTTATTTTCAAGAAGGATAAAAGGGACCAATCATGTGATGTACTTTATTAGGAAATTGGAATTGGAGGGAGGAGTAATTCACTCAATATCTAAGTGACCCAAGAGTATGCACTGTTGTGGTAAACCTTTTTAAAGACATAATATCCATCCCATTTGGTCTCTAGCATTGGTTTCTTACTGCTAGTTATCATCTGCATCATCAGGTCCCATACTATACCTCATTGAAATAAGGAACAATGTTGAACCTTCTTATTCAACGCTCTGGTTATCTTGTTCTGATGCCTCTCCAGATTGTGCAGGGCAAGAAGCATGTTCTTATCGAGGGATTACAGTTCATCCAGATGGACATTTTCTGTCTTTTATGATGACTACTGACAATATATTTCTATATGTAGTTATCAAAACAAAATCTAAATGGAAAATAATACCTATATTCTAAACACGCAAGAATATAGAGTCACTTGGGAAGAATTTTTAGTAGTCATCTATTAATCATATTTAGCATTGGGTAGCTTTTTCAGCCATCTCTTCTTATTCTGACCAACCATCTCCTTCAAGAAGTTATATAGGATTTGGAAGAACACCTAGATCTTTCCATTTACTAGAACATGATAGAGAGATGTATGATTAGAACGAATATTATACTTGGTGTAATGTTTATTCTTCCCAACTGCTATGAAATAGGTGTAGTTATCGGTGAGGAAGACATTAGGTACTCTGTATTGGTGAATGATATTGGATTGTACAAAATCAACGATAGAATGGGACTTGAAATCATTGACCAGAATTTCCTCTGTCAACATGGATCAAAAATCTGTAGCATTCAGGATAAACATGCACTGGAAATATACTGCTAGTGAATACGGTCCCACGACATCAGGTCTCTAGACTATAAAGGGCCAAGAGTACATCATTGAATAGAGAGGCTCTAGCAGCCGATGCACACAATTATGATGGATCTATCCTACATGAAAACTTTTTTTGAACTTGATACAGTCATAGATCATGGTGGGCTAGAAGTATCTTAGTCTTCATATCTGGTGGGAGAGCATCGGCCCAACATGATGTGCTCCGTAGAAACTATAATGGGGTTCTTTTAAAACCTAGGGAATCATATCTACTTGAATGAAGTTATGGATAACTATATAGAACCCATGTTTTTAGAGGATCTTATTATGGTTGGGACCACTCAAGAGGGTGAACTACACTGTGTTTCGATATATTCATTCGCGTTCATCTCTGTCTGTCGGAAGATTACCATATTAGAGGTACTCAGTGAATCAAGTTGTCTAACCATGGTCTCATCCAATACTATTTATGGGTGACTTGGAGGTCTTCATGTGGATGAATTTTTGGTTATTTGAATTACCTTATGAATATCACAATCTTCTAGAGTGATGGGACCAATAACTCATTAATGCACCACATGGATAATCAAATCATTCTAGATAGTCTCTACAAGAGATGTGTCAAGGATGGCCAGGGCATCAGCTCAACTATTTTGCTGTTCAGGGATATGAGTGACTATAGACTTGGGCGGAAACTAGGCTATTATCTGGTGAGTTCACTCTATCTGGTGTACAAGCTCTAGCTTCTAGAAAACATAGTCACCATTAATTAGACCAATGATTATTTTATATTCCCCTTTCACTTTTATGTTATGAATATCAATCTCAAGGGGCATAATTAAAACAATTATGAGGGATTGATACTCAGCCTCATTGTTGGTGCATTTTTATGACAATAAGAACAAATGAGGTAAGATAGCCTATGCAGGCTTGGTGAGGACGATACCCAAGCCCACATTATTAGTACGGGATCATTGACCCTCTTGTAGGTAGGGCTTCGTAAAGCATTGTTGAAGTGCATATACCAACATTAAATGGATTTATCCACTATGTCGATCACATCATTTGAAAAATCAAGTTCTACATATTTCACTATTGGGTCTGGATGGGTGGAATGAATGTCTAATAGGTCATGAACATTGACACCTCTCTAGGGAACAAACTTGATGTCAAACTACTACAGGATAACTACCCACATACCTGCACGTCCTATTAACATGGGTTTGTTCATAATATACATTAGCAGATCTGCATGAGACACTAGCTATATTTCATTGTGCTGCAAGTGATGATGCAACTTGTAGACCACAAATAATAGTGAAAGGATGCTCTTCTCAACAGACGAATATTTGGTCTCTATAATGAGGAGCATGCAGCTGAGAGAGTATAAACATTTCATTGTCCCCTCGTAGTTCTTATTAGTGAGAAGGGTGTCGAAGGGCTGATCTAGGGTGGTCATATAAAGGACCAGCAGATTTCCAAAGAAGAGTGGAATCAAAACCGAAGGGTGTAGTAGGATTTCCATGATCTCTTGAAAACAATCTTAACACTCATCATCCCACTTGTAGTCGGCACAATTTTTTCAAGATTCAAGAAAAGGCCATACACATGCTTGTCATATTTTCAATGAATCAGACTATATAAGATAAGTGTCTTTAAAAGACTAGGTTCTCCCAATGGTGTCTTGGAGTAGGCCAAAAACTAATGGACTTTATCTTCTCTAGATCAATCTGGATGCCTCTATATCTGGTGACAATGATGAGAAACATTATAGAGGTAACCCTGAAGGAAAACTTCGAGGGGTCAACTTTATATGGAGGGAGAATAGGAAGTCGAACACTTTTTTAATATATCAGATATGGCCATGAAAATTTGAATATTTTACGATCATATCCTCCACATATCATTCCACCAATTTCATGAGGATCATTATGAATATACAGTGCATGAAAAGATGATAGGTGGCACCTAAATTCTTTATAATGAAAGAAATTCCCTGGTAGCTAATGGTACATTTTGGTTCTCTGAAGGTGGTAATATTTTCTTCAATACGGTCCATTTATATATGATTGTATCTGGAATTCCCATAAATGAAGAGTATATCATGGATTATAGTGGTAGTGTCGATCAACATCTCTGTTACAGGAATGGGGAATTCATCATTCAACCCATGACGGTTAAGATATTGGAAGTTGATGCAAACTCCTATTATTCTATTTTTTTTCTAATAGGCACAATATTGGCTAGGCTTTTTTGGAAATGGACTACATTAATGAATTTTGAATTAATGAGTTTATCAACCTTGTCATTGAACGTGGAATTGTGATAAGGGTGCATATTTTTTGGAGGATTTTTGGAACTGTGATGGTTTTTTTGGGAGACCAAGGTGATGGATGATGACCAGAGGATATACTCTTGGCATCTCGTCGTAGCCCCACAAAAATTAATCTCTATACTATTTCAATAAATCCACATACTATTGTTACTCTCTATAAGAATAATTACGGTGATCAGTGTGATTCATGGATCTGTCTCGGTACAGAGGTTCACCTGTACCAACTCATTAATGGTGGTGGATACACATTCCTCAAATGTGGGAGTAGCATCATCCAAATTTACATTATAATCCATAGCAAGAGGGTCATTAGTAGGGGGAAATCATTTAGAGATGGAAAATCCTAATGGAATTATGGTTCCATCTTGCGATGTAGGGAAATCTTCATTGGGGACCCCTATGCTGTAAAAACAATGGTGACAAAAGATGTTGATTTGATTCTATCTGGGCTTCAACCAAAGGGATCATGCTAGATAATATCAAAGCACTAGTTGCACATTTACTTGAGTCACTTAAACTGAACCCGGCTGAATAAGAAACTATATCGTATTTCTATTGTCATGAGGTGATCATTTAAATACCGCACATGTAATAGTGGAATTAGGATCACTCAGGATTGAATCATTTAGTAGTACGAAGTGATATTCCTACATTTCATATACATGTGAATTCATTATTTAGTTTTTCAAAAAATTAAAAATGGTTCTAGGTTCATGGTGGGTTGGGAGAATGAAGGCATTGTCCATGTCTGTCTATGGGTCAGTCATAGTAATATTGTTCTCAAACTCATTGGCCAGAACCTACATGTCCATGAAATTTAAATATTCAACATATAATTAGTGGTATTTACAAGAATAAATGGGATATTCGGCACATTGGATCATGCCCAATCCTTCATTGAAGGAGTACTCAAGGAATTGGTTATATGGGGAATGGACCGTTGATTGCAAGTGGAGTCACAGCCAACCCATCAAGTCATAGTAAGCCGTGTTCTACGAGAAAATCATGAACATAGTGCTTGAAACTGGGGAACTAAATTGGGTCTTCAGGAAGATATTTCCAATTGGGGTCTTATGCATCCTATCATAACCATGAATCCTCAGTTTAGAGGGGCACAAATCATTTTAAAAAAGACCCAGTTTTTGGAGCACTCGGGTCTAGTTGGGATTTATCCATGAACCAATTTCTATAAAAAATTTAAGGAACTACATTCCATTGAAATGACCAATGATGTACATTGGGTGGATGTGACCATATATAGTGGAATACTTATCTTCCCAAGATAATGAAACAATGGCCTAAAATTCCGCATCCTCCACTTCTTCAGCCTGGAAGGCATATAATGCAATTATCACTATCTTAAACTGGAGGGGGCTTATAAAGGTCTCTATGAGGGATTCGCTCATTACTTTAGAAAGGTGGATATACTCTAGGATTGAGAGCCTTTATGTATTGTTGGAAAGTTTCATATGTACATCATAATTCTGTTCTATGATAAAACTTCTTTAAAATTTATGTTTCTCCATGACAGGAGGCATGGAAGGTGCTGCTAGTTGAACTGAATGATTTTAACTGATGCTTGGGATATTTCACTGCCCATCTATTGAATAATGAAGATTGTCCACCAGCTAAGAGCTAGATGATTGAGGTCTACCCTCAATTGAACGTGGTTGGTCTTAGTGTGATCATGGTGGATCCTCCACATCTATATATGTGAATAGAGGTGGGGGAGAATATGAAGAAACAATATGAGAAGGATGTGTGTGATGAGCTCTATATTGGTAATATGGTCTACTCTTGGTGGCATGCACGGATTTTCTAGGAGAACTAGGCTGAAAATTCTGGTGATACATATACCCACATCTCTATTGACATTGGAATCATCATGGGACATCATAAGGGATGTCCTGCTTCTCTTCGTAGTCAGGTACCATGTAATGGTCCACCGGTTCAATGTGATTCACTTAGGTGTACTCCTGGTTTTCAATGAAAGAGCCCTCTATTTTTGAGTGGATTCTGGGGAAAATCCCTATCTTTGAGGGAATAAAGGCACAAACAGTATGGGATGGATTAGGTATTAGTGGAGGACCTTTCTTTTCGATGCAATTTCAACACATTATATCATAAGAGGGAGAAGTTTGTGATGTCGACGGAGAAGTAGTACCTAAAGGTAGCATAACAAAATTTAGATGAATAAGGATGATTTAAACAAGAACAGATAATACCATGGTCACAAGGACTGCCTTGCGATATATCCAATCATCAAACTTTTGAGACACACATTTTGAAACATTTTTTCTTTCACCATAACAGTCACTGTAGTTCTTTACAAACACACATTCCACTTATGACGGGGCCAGACCCAATAATACTATGTTATTATCAACCCCCGTGTTGGATCCAATATTTGAAAAACATAACATTTCATGGGTGTATTCCAAAATAAATAGTGAAATGGAGAATATATGGGGTGAAATTTGGGATATTCCACTTTGGGCCTCCAGAATTCTTACAATCAAACAATTCCCTGATCCAAGGAACTCTAGATATATCCAAGGGCATGTGCCTCATTGAATGAGTAGGTTTGGATTATTTTATCTAGGAAAGGGGCTTTGGAAGCCTGAAACTAATTATGGTATGGTGGATCCTAATGAGGAGTTGGAACCTATTTGTCTCCCCTAGGTGCTGGTGGGGCATTACATGGCGGAGCCTACCGATTCTAAGGAGGGGGATCCAGAGCTAGGGGAAAAATCGAATGTAGTGGCCCATGGAGAGGATATAAAGGTGGCTCTATATGCAACAATTATAGTTGTCTTTGGGAATATATATGACCAAAAACACTTTCCTCTACCATGGTGACTCTTCATGTGGGAGCTTCGAGAGCTTGTTTTCTTGTTGCAAGACTTCTTCTAAATTTCGAGCTTTGTCAGAGAAATCCCAAAACACACCATGTATGTTTTGAGTGATGAGAGAAGGAACCAGTTCAATATTCAGATTCCCTATGCACATTTTTAGTAATTTTTCTAGAGTTATCATCATATCGAGTGAGTTTTTGTGGTCCTTCAAATTGACGACATAGTATGTGACATGCTCATCCAACATTTTTTCACATGAATATATATGAAATACTAGCCTTCTAGGGGTTGAACTAATCCTATTGAGAAACCACTAATGAAGATCCTGCAAACTAGTTTTGTATCCTATGGGAAAATAGTTGTACCAGAAAAACAAAGGTCCTTCAAGTATTTATAAGAAATACTAGAGCTTAATCGCTTTCTACTATGCTGGAGTTCCTGTCATAGGTCTGCATGTTGGAATAAAGTGGTTCAGATGTTGTATTGTATCACCCATCACATTGAAAGTGGAGAAGGTAGGATTTCCAAATCCCATGGTTTCTGTAATATCATCCACCCCTAAACATATGGTTTACCATAATGTGGGATTTCCACCTGTAGAGTTTGAAGAGAACTTGGGGTAAGAAATAAGAGATGTCATTAGACCATCCTAGTTATGATTCAAGTGTTGATGAGGGTTTCGAACCACCAATGCATTGTCTAGTTCTGAAATGTGGTAATCTAGATGATTGGATAGTGGAGCGACTGGTGGGATGACCCGAGGGGCCACTGGTGGAATGTGTGGAGCGGCAGGTAGAACTTGAAGAGAGGTTGGTGGAACCATATCTGGGTCCTGAGGAGGATTTTTATGCAGATCAGGTGTATTTGGTGATATATACAATGATTTCATTCCATAAAATCCATCTTCTACCTGATCTAGATGGGAAGGGTTGTCGAGATCACAAAGAGTCACCTCACTGAGGGGAGTTGTGCATCCCTCTGCGGCCCTAGTTTAGGGTTACCGTATTATGGTCATAGTTCATCCACACATTTCAATGTAGCTTACCAACAATATTCTTATGTTCAGTGATCTACCAAACTAACACAATAACTTCAGGAACATCCTCTATATTATAAACTAAACTAGAGGGATTGGGGGTGATTTGATGGTTTAAGTGTGCTATTTACACTTGTTGGGGTCTCGACTGAGATGAAATGACTCAAAAGGTATGGGGGGGATGTTTATTGTTGGTGATTGTTGACACCTATAGGGTCTACTGGGTGTTATGCTTCCCAAGTGGGATGCTTATATTTCTCTAGACCCTATTCCAATTCCCCATTATGGGTATATCTCAGGACCAACCATGTTCACTATGAATACACCAAAAGGAATATCCAAGATATCAACAGGTGAACCAGATTGGACGATGATATGACTGAAATGAAATGTAGTATAATGCCCACATCCATAGATCTGTACATTTTTGGAAGCCTCTTTAGTAACTCTACGGAGAACTTTGGAGATCTGAATGCATCACATCTAGAGGGATCGATGATAACTAGGTGATGAATATTGTTGAGCCACTGGTAGTGCGACAACCTCAACCACGAAGCAGTACTGGCCATTATCATAAAACATTTCTTGATCATGGGGTATGATGTCCATCAATGATAGAGGTGGAAATGATACATCCCTAATGTTCATCAAAGGAAATTAACCTTGTCCTGGGTGAGGGAGTCCTGAATGTTGAATCATGTTGTTGCGCCTGGCCAGAACATCTCAAGGATGTTGTCCCCTACGATAATTTCCCACATACATCTCATCTCAGACATAGAATCTGGCACTTGGTTGCACCATCCATTAAATGGGGGTGGTTGAGGGACTCGTAATGGCACTGAAATAGATCATTGTAGTGGTAGACTTATTAGTGTAGAAAATAGTATTTTAGGTAACATACTATTCCATCTTGGGATATCTTACAAAGAATGCACTGATTTTATCAACACAACATTATAGGATGAGGTGATGACCACTACCTCCAACATAGGGGTGGTGGTTTTAAGTGGATATTAGGCTGGTGCTCATTGTCGACCAGTCCCTAAAACAATTATCTGTGCTCACTTGTTGAACTAGAAAATGATCTTGCTAATTAAATGTTAGATTTCAAAGAAATAACTTAGAAAAGTGGAAAAGTATTCCCTCTAATGTATGTATATACAGAATAATTCAAGTTTTGGGTGCATCTACTTTATGTGTGGACAATGCCAATACACCGAGTTCCTTCTATAGACCTTGATATGGAAGATCTGGGTGGGAGTACCATCACTGAGTTGCACTCTGATTCAGAATATTAAAAGTGGACTGGTTTGACGAAGATATAAGGTTTTTCAGAGCACTTCCTCTAGAAGTGATGAACATCCCTCCTACACTGGGATATTTTTTTAGAGCAGGGTAGATCTGCAACATGGGAAGGACCTCTGTGTGGGTTCATGTTGATGTGGGAAGGACCTCCACTTGGAAGGTCCTAGGTGTAAGGGGAACCTCAACAGATTTCAAATATAACACAAGGAGGACATATGTGATTGAGATATTTGGAGTGGTGAGGACCTCCACTAGAGTTGGTAAGAACATGTTGAGGACCTACATGGTGGTGGGTAACAAGGTGAGTTGGATCTTTTCATTGATAACCTGGTATGATGGGGAAATTTGCATACCCGAGATCATGAGAATGTGGAAGACCTTCTTGCTGGGTGTCATCAAGATGGGGATGAACACATCCTGGACTGATGATGGTAGTATGGGGAGGACCTCTATACTAAACTTGGGATTCTTGGGGACCAATAACTTATCTAGTGGTGGTACAGTGAGGTCCTCCGTTCTGGATGTCATCATTGTGGGTCGGCCGACGATGACTACTACTCGTGCCAGTAACTGATAGAGTGAACTTGAACAACCCGTGGGGTGGCTAGTGCCCTATTCCTAATTGGGTGTAATGGTACCCCAGCTCATTAGCGATATGGTGATAATAACAAACATCAGAGGTGGATTGGGATACTAATGTTGTAGAAGATTATTCTCTCAGGAAGACATACTTCTTAGCTTGCACAAGATGTTAACATATGGTCATCCAAGCTACGACCGGATGTGAAATGATATAGGAAACATGCTTTTTAGTCTACAAGACCAGTTTTTGGAACCATCTTGGTCTAATGGGAGTCCACCTTGGTGGCTCCCTATCTAAATTTACAGACGGGATGACTCATACACCGCTTACCTCATCTGCGTAAGGGAGTGAGTCATATGATCATACTGGGAAGAGGCTCCTAAAATGACCAATGATCAGAGTGTGGAGAAGTTGATCCCTAGGCATCTTTTGGGGGTAGATGTGTCGGTGGGGTATATAATCCTGAAAATTATGATGGTCCATATGCCTCGTATGGATGACACCGTTTTATTTGTATCATTGAACATGAGTATCGATCACCCAATTTTGAAATAATTATGATGTTGAGATAGGTTGTTGGCACCCAGTAGCTGTGGTCATGAGAGATATTGAAGAAGAGGTGAAAATATGTTGGATTTCCAGATTTATATTTCCCCTACCCCTACATATTTTGGAGGAAGGTGATCAGTTTCCTACTACTATTTCTTGGGTCCTACAATGAAAGATCATTCATACATTAGTAATAATAAGTTGAAAAAAATGCTCATTTATCCAGTTCCCCAGTGTATTCTATTCTTCCATGTCTATATGAAATTATCCATGCTTATAACTTCATGAACTGGGATTCCCCATAATTAACTACCCCAAATTCAGGTGAGTTTCACATGAGGCCCACTATAATCTTGGTGGGACCTGACACCGAATAGCTGGATCTGATAAGACTCTCATCTATTGATTCCCAAAACACTACTAATCCCCATATTGAGGAGTGTAAATTCATATCAATTCAACCATTTCTATTTCTAACTCTTCCACCGGGGTGTGCGTCATATGTGTGGATGCACTAATTGTGTCCCCGCATTCCTACATTCGAAAGGCAGGAAACATTACTTCTTCAGATATGTTTTATCTTTGATTGAAACAAGATGATGGGATATCAATTCCTCCTGTGGATTCCCATTAAGAATTTGACACATTTTATAGGTCTCCCTTTGTGATTAAGTGGTTGTTTGTGAAACTCTTCCCGATGCGTTATATTTTTCAATGCCTTTTATTCACACAACTTTTGTCAAGACATTCCCAATGGGGTCAAGACAATGTAGTAACCTTCATTCATGGGAGTAGTCATGTTCGGAATCTCTCACATGTATGGAAACAGAAATATTGGTACATCTGAAATTATAATATATTATAAATTCTCAAGGACACAGACACAAGTGGCATCCTATATTAAATAAAGGGTATATTATTCTAGAGTAATTTCTCTATGGTTATCCTCAGCTTCTCATGTCTAACAAATGATGGAAGGTGTGTTTAACCTCAAGAGGAGACCGGTCTGACAGATCAGAACATAGATAAGAGTTGATCAGTTGGGTACATCCCTATAGGATATCACATGGAAGGATTACTGGATTGATAGGTCAGAAATCCTGTGAGGACGGACCCTATATGGTGTGTCCCGTATAGGGAATATTTCACACCATCATTACGAATTTAGATTCCTTGAAGGGTGGATTAGAGGATGATGGTTGCCAAAAAAGGAAACACCATGGTATACCATTGGAAGGGATTTAACCCCGAAGAGCTTTCTCATGTACTATTTTAGGAATATAGGGATCAAATCCCATATACTTTGAGAGTGGTAAGGCATGGAATTTGGGCGCACACAAATGAAAATAACCCAGAAACATAATGGAGATCACGGGTGGTTAGCGGCCCGGGTGCTGCAACGAGAAAGGGGATGGATGTCATGATTCCACCAGGAGGTAGTGGAGTGAATGAAATGAGTGTGGATATGGATGATGCTTCAGAGGCTTAAAAATAATGGGGATGGAACCGAGAACTAGTTTGAAGGTGACAATACTCAGCTTGAAACTCAAGAAGGTTTCCCAAGTATCCCTGGGGAAGGGGATAAATGTCCATGTATTTATAGAATAGGGAGAGGAGTCACCTGAGGATACAAATATTGATAATGGACACATGAATAGTACTCGAAGAAAGTAGAACCTCCAGGTTAAGGTATGATCTTCCTGAAACAGAAAGTCTCAAGGGAGAGACAAGGATGGGGAAAATAACGATGGTCTTGAACCTTGGTGAGTCTTCCTATGTACTTATCAAAAGGGAAAAACATCAATGCAGAGGTAGTAAAAAATGGAGCATAGAATCAGGGTGTACACAAATGAATACATCTTGAAGACAGACTAGGGATTATGTGTGGTTAGAATCCCATTGAAATATGAAAACTCTTGGATGGATGATTATGGATTGAGTGTGATGATTATGTGTGCTTAGATACCCAAGTAGATCATAATGTTTGATCGGGGTGTACATAATGGAAATGACCCAAATCGGTTGATTGAGACACCTCTGGGAGGTGGATCCATGTGATGTTTCCAAAAAAGAAACTATTCCATGTCCAGAGGGTACATACCTAGTTGGGAGCAACAAAATTTACCCTGATTAGGGAAGGAACATCGTGGAGGTGTCCAATGTACCTGGATGGGATCACTCACATAGATTGAAAGTGGGGATATAGTTTAATGTCATACGGGATGGGGGTGAATTTACATAAAATGTTTGGAACATAAGGAATGTGAGTACTGAGGGGCATAAACCTCAGAGAGGTTTCTTATGTACCCTATGTTAGAGGACATAGATCACTGTCCATGTAGTTTAGTGAATAGGGGCTGAGGGAATGCACATGGTTAGCATCCTTGGTAGTATTTAGTGGCCAATAATTATTATATGACCACATGAGTCATACTTGGTGTGAGAAATATGATGTATAAATAGACCAGACGATCGGGTCATGAAAGGTGTGGTCACAAGGGATGATGCGAGGCTTAAGCATAGATTGCAAAACAGGGAGAGGCAGATTTAGACATACTCTAGGATATAAGCCTAAGTAGGGGTCAATATGTATGAGGGAGATATAACCCTTATACATGGGGCACCATATCAATGGGTTTCAGGGCTTTTCATGGGATTTCCAGAGCACACATGGTGATAAACCAAAACTAGAGAGACAGTTAGAGGGTGATAACATTCATCCTTCATCGACTCATCCTAGTCTATCCACACATCTGGTGATCACACTTTAGTTTCATCTATTGAGTAAGAGAGTTCTTGGTAGTTTAAGGTCATGTATCTTTGGTTATGAGGACTTGTCCCTCACCCATTAGACTTAAAAACGGGTACCTACCCACACTTGGAGGAAGAAAGGCACAAGGAAATTCATTTAATGACTGGGTAGTGGAGTTATCACTTGAGGGTTCCTCATTAGTGTGATTATGTGAATAAATAATATACCTTAGTGTACTTATGCAGAAAATCACAAGGCAGAGCATCACAACTTGAAGAACAACTCGAGGTACTTTAAAATCACTTCATACAAGCCTGTAGAGGCATGTGGGAGAGGGGTTCTCAAATAAAAAGTCTCACAAAGAGGGGATTCAAGAATATCTAGTGCATAAATAAGAAGGTCTTCACAATGTAATGGGAATAGAAATGCATGGTGAAAAATTTATACACAAAGGGAGGAGCATCATGAAGCATAATGACCCAGTCGAGGCATGTAGTCAACATGTTCATAGAGGGTGTTTCAAAACGATAGTATTTTCTATGGTGTCCTAAGTACCCAATGAGGAATTTATCCATTTTAATGACCAAAATTATTCACAAAGGTCATCCCCACGTGAATCGTAGATAAAATGGAGCAAGGGGAAAGTTGTTTGGCAATGATCAAGTACCACATATGATTCATTTCCTTAATGAATCATAGAGTATAAGATGTTTCACGATTCACGTATTAGGAATGAAAAAGTTTAGGGTCCCTCCATTGGAGTTAAGGGATCCAATTATTTATAGGCTCCACCTGGGGAATGATGTACTTAGGGTGTGCTGCGAAGCAATTAGTGCTTCGCACCTGGAGTTCGATTAGTCATGTTTATCAGAGTTGCAGAGGAGTCAATCACTACTTTTGTGGTCGTCATAGGGGCTCCCAATACCCGTCATGATCATCATAATCAGAGAGGAGTCTGTCACTTCCACCATGATAGTCATAGAGGTAAAATCAAGATGGATTCATAACCTTATGGCACTTGAGGATTTACGGAGGAGCTTTGCAGGGTGGCCCTATTTAGAAGTTTTTCCTGTTCCTTTGTAGATTTATTTCATGAAATAAGTTTTAGCATCCAACAACTCAAGAAGTTCCATGTGATTTTCTCAATAATGACTATAGTCTTGGATGAAATCCATCAATATGTCATATAGAACCTAAATAGTATGCTCTGACTTCTCATTTATCTTTCATACTCAAAAGCACTTTGGTACCAAATTCCTTCTCATGCCTTTCTATAAGCGTGAATTAAAACATGGATCCTATTATGAAACAATACTCTAAGGTAACCCATGCAACCAAACTATATCCTGAACATATAATTCACCAATCTCATTCATAGTAAATGTCTCAAATATCAGTATAAAATGGTCCACCTTGGTCAAATAATACATGTCAACCCATATTATGTCATTCTTCAGGGGTTTCCTTATAATATACTGCACAAAATCAATGGTTACATCATCCAACATCCATTATATAATGGGTAACAGTCAAAAAATACAACCCTTCCACTAATCTAGTGACTTTACCTGTTGAATATCATAACATCGCATCACAAAACCTCTATCCACCTTCTTCACCTATGGAAACCAATACTATGTAAGAAGTCCAATCTACATTTTTGTCAGACCTAGATACACCACCCACTTCATGGCATGTAACATAGGTATTTACTCCTCCAACATTCATGTAGGTACAAAAAATGGCCATGAACATAGATGGTCTCAACATTGCTGATATTTCATTGGGAATTTTACTCCCCACCTCCAAGGTATTCCTTCAAATCTAAACACTCTGGGTCTTCACACAAACTCTCCTTGATCAAGCTCAAAATACTTGACACAACAACTAAGAATGTGAAGATTATACACTCTTTTTCCACCCAAACATCTATTTAAATCTTAAAAAATGTGGCCATCTTATTCCATTAAAAATAAGACTCCTGGACTTCCTGAATATATGTATTCCATATAAAAGTTTCTCAAGTAATATTACCCTATCTTGGCATATGTTTCTACTCAAAATAAATCTAATGAATATACATAAGTCATATCCATTTTTGGTGATTCAAATAAAATAGGGATACTATTTTCATAATAATTTTATTATATATATACACAAAAAAACATTACACATAAAATATATTTGAGAATTATTTTAAAGAATAAACTACATTGGTTAACTTAAGATCATCTGTAGGGAAGATCCCTTCTTGCGGCCTCAACTATCATGAACCATATTACAATACTATATCTCCATGTAACAAAACATCCAGAAGACAAATACCTAATTAATCACAGAAGAAAAAGTATTCCTTACCCATCTCAGGTTGGATAACAATTTGAATGGAATTCAACAAATACATCAACTTTGGAATCAATTCCAACATGCTTCATACCAATAAAAATAATCCCATTTCATAGTTAATCCAAAAAGTTGTGTTCCCAAATTAGATATGTCCATGTTGAACCTACGGTAATATGCTATTAATCCTAGAAATTATTTGATTTCATAAAAAATCTCAAGAATCTCCAAAGATTTAACTATTAGATAATTCTTTGGGTCTATTGACACCCCTTCCTCATAGATTATGTGACCCATGAAATTTACCTTTTAAATCCATAATGGACACTTAGATAGTGTGGAGAATAATATTTTATCTCTTAATGTAATCTAGAACATTCCATGGATTTATTGTTGATCATCATGTATCTATAAGTAAAACAAAATGTAATACATAAAAACAACCAAATACAGATCCATGTATGGATGAATTATTAATTTCTTCGAGCCATAAACACATCAAGTGCGTTCATTAACCCAAAAGTTATTACAATGAACTCATTAAAATAAAACAGTGTCCTGAAATCTTAATATGGAATGTTAGAAGATATCACTCTTAGATGATGATGCCCTGACCTTAGGTAAAATTTTTAGAACACATAAATGATTATTAGCTTGTTAAAAAGGATGATTGATATGTTGATGATGGTATCGGTTCTCTAATGATATTTCAGTCAACCTACTTTAATTGACATAGAACTATAACTACCGATAATATTTCTAGGAAAATAATACTTGAGATCCATAAGATGGAATAGTTGGTGAATAAACCCTTATTACCTAGTTCCACCAATTGAGTTTTATGCTCCATAAGATATGCTAGTGAAATTTTGAATTGAAAATAAGATACGAGAGCTCTTAGAATTAGATCAATAGTGAACTCAACATAACTCTCATTTTGTAAACCTAATATGTCCTCCAAAAATACATCCATACATATATCTATAATAGGAGGAAATAAAAGGTTCCCTACTACCCACTTTTTCTATGAGCTCACCTATCAACTAATGTACAGACACTATGTGGTTTTCCTGAATATTAAATTCCCATTGCTATATGTAAGTGTTACCATCAAGTGATGTAAAAATACTGTTCAATGATAATAGTTGATATGATGATGATAAAATTTTAGAAAATACATTCCCAATATCATTTAAAAACCTGGAATATCATGTCAAAACATGTCCTAAAATAACTACTGCCCACTAGCTTCATGAACACACTCCTAACATCACTAAATATTTTCTCGTCACACACCAAACGATGCTAAGATCGACATAACCCCACACATATTATACACCTATTTAAAACATAATTTTAAAAAATATAAAGAGATAAATGAATTTGAGGGGCCCATATCAAATAATGAACTATCACGTGAGAAAGTTACAGGGACCGTACATCTAATAGAGGATGGTTTAACGTCACACCAATAGTTGAAGGATTAACTACATGAAAAAGTCCTATCTATCTCCTCTAGGTCCTGGTCTGCGTTCCTGGAGTTGCACTACCCTGCTAATAAGGATGCTCTAGTCTTGAAGCACAACATCTACCACAATATTTTTTACAGTGAGTTGGTATCCGACTACCTTCTTGGTTTGGGGTAGAAGACACGTTTCCAACACTCTACATTAGTCATGATATTTTATCACTTCCCATCCATCAAGGGTTCTTATATAACCTCTTTACATCTCACATCCCTCCATATAACTGGCACTAAACTGTATTTCAGGGACACAGACTAGGCATGTGTCCCATCATTCCACACAAATTATAGAACACTTGATCACTACCTTAAGAGATCTACCTCTTCTAGGGATAATCTGTCTACCACTTATATGATGATGAAACTTAAAATAGTTCCTCTAACTCTCAATTGTCATAACACGGGTCCACCCAACATGAACCACATGTACACCACATAAATCCTCATTCGAATTCTCTTATAAAATGAGGGATTTATCCTGTGCATCAGAAACCCATTTTAAATAGAATAAATTTACCTTGGACTTGATATCATGTTTTCATGAATCCGAAAAATACATCTCAGTAGTTTCTTTATCCCTTATCATTTCAATAACAAATAATTGGATGTTGGTGAAGATTCCAACATAGTCTATCACTGATAATGTTCCATGTTTAAACATCATAAATTATATAAATTTATCATATATCATAATATTCATACATAATTGTTCTAGAAAATATTCCTTGAATTATTTCCCCAACAATCCCTCTTCTAACTCAGGATGAACCAAAATATGCCACCAGTGCTTTACCAGTCCACACAACATGTAAGCTGACAACTTCACTATCTTCTTTGGATGACTATCAATGTTGTGAATAATAGTCAGGATGGATTCAATCTGGAACTCATATTTCACAATTCCACCCACTCTAGAAAACATCATTGGGTGATTTTGATTGACTTATCAAGTTAGGTCATACATTCTTAACACAACCCACCTGGGTCCCATTCCCACATCTGCATAAACCAATGGAATTTATCATGGAACTGATATTCAACTATATTATCCAGAACCAAATAGTGTCCATACAGTACTACTAGTTAATCATTCATAGTGATGTAATATTTACTCCAAACCCAAAAAGGACATCTTAGTAGAATTTCTCTACATTTCCACATGCAAATCTGAGGAAAAACCACATAAATTTTACACAATTTACAAAAAAGGATCACTACCAACCATATACACCCCATTCCGTATATTCTTTCCCAATAGAAATGACCACACCACAAATATCTTCAGTTATAACTATCTTCGTCCGTGGTTAAAATGGGTTAAACTATAAGAATAAAAAAACACATATCTCTCACAATACAAAATTTTTAACCCACTTCGCATTTACCAAAATTTTTATTCACATTTATGAAATCATTTATCCATGTCACATACATATTTAAATTTGTTAAAAATTATAATATCTCTATTGGTAACATTTTCTTTAAAACTAAATTGAATTCTATATTCATTTCCACTCCCATAAACACCTATAACAATTTTTCATCATGTCCTCGTAATCACGATGCATGTCGCATCAATCCCTATTTTCCTAAAGTGATGAATTTCTATGAAACCTCATACCATTTTATCCTATGATTAAAATATCATAAAACAATAGCACCACAGATTAAGGAAAACAATCAATGGTGAAATAAAATCCAACTATAACAATAGATATCATGAATAGCAACCCCGCCCTAGGCACATGGTTTTCCCCAAAATATGGGTAAGAAACTACCATACACCAGCTCATTTACAGGTCCTGAAACATCCTAATTTACTATATAAAATCCCTATATAAGGTAAAAAATATATAAGAAAATCACGTCTGATACCAATTTGTAGCACCCTATCCTAGGTTCCACTCTGACTAGTTCCTTATGATAGATTTTTACAAAACACTAGGTGCACCTCTTTGTTTTCTAGAATAAATTGAGTAGAATAAATGGTCTAATGGGACACATTGGGAGAATATAAACTCTCTATCAAATTAATACACAATATATAATTTAATAAATAAGGAATGATGTAGTAATTAAAAGCATGTATCACAAATACATTTCCCAAAACTCGTTATGTTTCTACAAACTAACCATAAATACATCGGGTCGTATAATACAATTCTAAGTGAAGAGAAAAATCCATGATCATGAAAAGAATAATAATCACCAAAAGGGTCCTAAAACCATTTTTGTATCTCCCATCCTTGCACATCCTTGAGCCCCAAATCAACCGTATAACATAGGGCCTTTCCCCTTGTCCTGAATTATAACCCTAATGTTTTCTTGGGGTTCCTAATGGCATCTTGAGAAGGGTGTGAGTAAAAATTATTAGGAAAATACAAATAGTCTCTAAAAGATATATAGTTTGATGAAAACTATATTCAAAATTATGATGTACAAAAAATAAACAATATAGAAACATGTTCATTCATTTAACAGTATTAGGATTGTCCACTTTCACAACTAGTTTGACGCATTTTCCATTTTTATCAAATTTACCTTGGCCTATGACAGTAAACCAAACATTATATAAGGAGGGTCCGGTTAACTAATTTATAAGTACAATAAATTCAAAAATCAATATAATCATTTAAAAAATAAACTCAGAGCCTCGGTCAAGATGATCATATTTCGTGTGTTCGGTAGTGTCATAAAGTCTTAGTGTGACACCCAAAGCCTAGAAAAATTTGTGTGGTGGGGGGGGGGCTAGATCCTCATAATGTCCCAAACATTACTAGTAGAGACAAAGTACAATACCACAAAATATGATATAATCACGTGAAATTTATTTTTAAAGTACTAAATACATTTACCAATTAAATGTCATAACCCACTGAACACATTTATGTTTAACTGAATTCCTCCTTATTCCACTTAATCAACTAAATACAATTAAAATAAATTTAATTTCACAAAAATTATTATCAAACTAATCACAATTTTTATTAGTTTCCCATAATTAACACATGTTAACATAGTAAAAATAATTTTCATTGGTTATTTCTAAAAAAACCCTTATGTTTCATATTTATCAACTTAGTTCCATGATCATGGATATTTCACACCCTGTGGGTGAACCTAGGTTATACATCATTCATCCTCATCAAATCCTAGGGGGACAATGGGGAGTTTAATTCATCACTCAATTAACATTTATTTCATTATCTACTTGGGAAAAAATGGACAAAAAGATGACACCCGATCACAACCACATACACAAAAATCAATGATCAAGATTTTGTGATATAAGTCAACAACTACATACATCGAGTGTGTAAATTTATTCTAACATAATCCTAGCACTTGATTCAAACTCAAAACACCTTCAAAGTAATGAACTATGATCAACAATATAGAGGTAGAGGAGTGTTAGATCAACCTAGATCTTCAATATTCACCAAAAAACACTCAATACATCTATGAAATGAGGGATATTGGTATTTGGGATGTTTGGGAGGGTTTGGTTCATCTACAAGGAAAGTTGATTAAAAATAGAGGAAAAATCGGGTGATGTGTCATAAATCCCAAGTGGGGTAATGGGAAATTGCCCCATGTTTAATGAGGAGCAAAATTTTTTCACTATGTCGGCTAAACCATGTTCCAACGGTGTGCCACCCGTTATCAAAGGGGGAGGTCTGGGTCACACAAACTCCAAAGGAGCAGAATGGATTTAAAAACTATGTGGGAACTGTGTGGGATGGATCTATCGAAGACTACATGGTTTATTCCTCCATCATGCACAATTTTACCAATCGTGTGCAAATACTCTATTAGGTGCACTATTCTGGCACACAGTTATCATTGACTATGTGGTAACCTACCACATGCACTAGATGGAATATTTTTCAGTATCATTATGCCCTAATCCCATAATACACCTATGAGACTCCACATACTCTAAAAAAATTATTTTATTAAATACATTAAAGGTGATTGAATCAAAACATAAACTAGTATATAACCGAATAGTAGTTCAGGTCTTGAAAATAATATATTCAAAAATATGAATACATTACCTTTATGGAGAGAGATATGATTTATATATTGAGTTCTAGAGTTTGAAAAATGTATTTATATATAAATATATTAATATAATAAAAATAATATGGTTACAACTACTCATGGTTATTATTTTTTATCCATTATCATCTTGGAAAAGTGAAAATCTTGGATGATTCTTTCTTTAGAAAATACAATGGCACCTTATCTATGTTAAGAGTAAAGAATGACCCGATTTTCAAAGACCTAGTATGAAAATGGTAAAATAATGAATATTGAAGGTTTATTATTATTGTATATAATAAATCAACAATATTTATTAGATATGATTAATATAGATCAAAATTGTGATAAATCCTTACAAAATTAAATAAAATATATTATGACTGAGACATTACAATATTTCAATATTTTTGATGAATGTGTATTAAAATATGGTATGATTTTATTTTTCCATCTATACTAGAGTTGAATAATGATATGTCTAATGAGGATTATAGATAAAAATTCTCTATATGTTATAGAAGTACCATTATTTATAGATAATTATGATACACCTTTTTTTGCTAAATTTTGAAGAGGGAAATTGGATACTATACTGCAAGATTCGTATTATGGCATCAGGTGATGAGTGATTAAAAAAATCCCAAATGAGTAATTAAACCTCTAAAAATACGAAAATGGAAGTGGGGTAATATTACTATGTATTCAATCATTGAGAAACAAATAAAATATATTAGGAATAATGATTTATGGGTTTTTATAGATTGTCTCACAAATTCAACACATTACCTTATAATTTTTGATTTTTTTCTTTGAACTATCTTGAAATGTTATATACAAATGATGTTTTGAGACCTAATCAGAAACCCTATTCAATAGTTTCTAACAAGACCTGAGGATCCTATAAATTATTTTGTGGAGACTTCTGAAGAATTTAAATATAGAGCTTAATCGTAGCACACCATATCACTCTAAAATAAATGTCTTTTTTGAATGAACAATACAGACATTCAAAAGCATTATAAGGTTATGATATATTGATTAGAAAGAAATTTTGGATAAAAATTATACTCTTGAAGAGTTTTGCAACTCTAAATGTTACCACTACAGTATTAATATGGCGCCATGTGAAACCTTGAATGGAAAGTGATTCTAAACACTATATTCCTAAGTTGAATTTAAAGAAGAGAACATTTTTTGTTCTCGATTGTGTCTAAGAATCAAAATAGTGGGTATAATCCATATAGAATCATATCAAGGAATCTATAAATAAGAAAATAATTTTTACACAGATGAGAATGATGGATTATTAATTCCTTATATGATATTTTTTCTTATATAAGATATATTCATAGAAATGGGTGATGACATTTGGAATGAAAATGAAGTTTATCTCATAAAATATTGGTTTGTTTAAAATATATGAAAAATAGGAGTGTATTTATATCATTTTTCCATTCCAAAAAACCTATCCCATGTTTAGGATATCTTTAATATATCACTATTAATAATGTATATTGTATAACCTTACCATGTTGTCCAATTTGATCATGTTATGTTGGATCCAGAATTTTCATATTAGGAAGAGATTATTCTAATTCATGATAAAATAAAAATATTATTTTAAATATAACTACCCAAGTGCTTAAATTTTTTTTGGAGGAATCATCTCTTGAATGAGGCAACTTGGGTGCTTGAGGATTCTATGTGAAATTATAATCTAGAACCTTTTATAGAATGATTTATAATTTTAATGAAAACATTTTTTAATGTGTGAGAATGTATTACCTAAGATTTTATAACATTAAATAATCCTTTAATAATATTATTATTTCAAAATTCACACAATATCAATTCATCATAATAGTACAACTAATATTGATATAGAAAACACTATAAATAAATTAAGAAATTATAGAATCTAAAACCATTACCAAAAACAACATAATAATGTGTCTAAATTCCATAAGAATATACTATAGTATATCATAGTCAAAAAATAATAAAAAATATAAGAGATAAATCCTTATTAAGAACGAAAAAATAAACCTTGAAATTTCCAATGTGTAACAAAAAATATAATTATTTAAATTGCTTTACATGTTGGTGTGTATATATATAGATTAATATGACTATTGGTCAATATGACTATTGGGAATTATGATAATTGGTGATATCATGATTAAGAACATAAAATTAATATCATCCTATATAATTTTTATGGATTAAAGTTAAGTATCCCAAAAGGGAAGAAATTTGGATTCAACCAGTAGGAACATCCATTATTAAAATAAAATTCCAAACCATGGGAATGAGGAAGTATCACATTGGTTTTCCCAAGAGAAAAGAAAATTTTAACTCAAAAAAGATAACTTGGATAGGAAATTTCTTCATGATAAGTTAAACTCAATAAAGATCTCCACTCGGTCAATGTTTTCCCAACTACTATATGAAAGTTACAAAATTGGACACCTTGCCCTTAGGGCATATTTTGGTGTCATTATTGGTTATGTACCTCAGAGTTGAGATGTATTATAATGTTAATACTTTAATAAATTTAGATATTTTTACTATTACACTTTATTTATCAATGTATTAACAAGACCTAAAATATAAAAAGTAGTAAACTGGATAATTAATTCGATAAATTGGATTATATATTTGGAATTAGGAAATAAAAATTTCATAATGGGTTAAATTTTGTAATTTTTTAATAAAATAATAAAATATGTTAAAAATGGGGGAATTCATTAACATATGGTAGATACAGTATATATTACATCATATTTATTTACCAATGACTCATCTAATCCAAGTAAGATCTATTTCCCAATTTATGGTCAAATACACTATAGTAGGGCATTTATTTTTTTAATGGAGCATAATTTTAATAGTGAGGAACTATGAGATATATGAATAATCCAATATATAATAAACTATCCCATAAAATTAACTCACCACATCAAAAAATAACCAACCAATCCTTTAATAATTACACCAAAACTTCTAAAATATCACTTTATTTCACACTCAAGTAGTCTCTCCCCTATCTCACTCTTTATTCATGAATAGTTTGGTTGGAAATATGGTTGGGTCCAAATCAAAGAATCTCACGATATGTAAAGGTTCATATTTCACTCTAATTATTTATATTTGAATTTCCATATTTATTATCTCTTTAAAAATTTCCTTTCATATAATTCCATCATATGTATCCACATTATAATCTCTTATTTGAACTATTATCAGGGATACATTTCCCAAACACCATAAATTATACCATTTTTTAAAACAATAACTATGAAAATATAAGTGTTGAATCTCTCTCTTATTACCATTCCTATTAACATTCACAGTTTTTTATCATTTTTAATAAACACTTTATTAACACATTATGTTTTTGATGTAATTGTTTATTCCATTATAATTAAATCCCCCTAATGTGAGAATTAAATTCAATCACATTAATCCCAATTCATAATATATTACAATGCATAAACTTCCTTAGATATATTGAAATCCTATAGTTTGGTATGGAAAAAATTGGGTTATTTTTAAAGAAAATAAATCCGAGTATCTATAAAATAACTGGATATGGTTTTTTAAAAGATACATCAAGGGGTAACAAACACAAAATTATTTTTTTAGGTAAAATTGATCATCTGCTGGGTACTTGGGGGAATAGTCTCATACTGTAGACCAAGTTTGACACTTTTAGGGATATGTTGTTGATAATTGTTATAATTTTCATCATCAAAAAATTGAATTAAATAGTAGTTTATAGTATATATCTTTATTTAGTATCATACCTTTTAATACACATTTTACTAAGTACATTGTAAATCAATAATCTAGATAAGTACTTATTTTAGAAAATTTCACATAAATATTTTATTGTGGGAACTTTTATGAAACTATGAATCTAAAATTATTCCTTCTCTGTATTTAAGTAATTAAATAAGAAATTATTATTAATTCATTGACTGGAAAATCTATTTGTTATCCATACAACATATTTTTCCATATAGGAAGATCATGTATGAAAAGTCTCATATGTAAAATGTGACTTTTAATTCTTAGTTGTTTAACCATGAACATTATTCCATGTATTTGTGAAATTCATTTGGTATGTGATGAAATTAATTGGAATTTTATATGATGGATGGGGCCCAAAATTATATATTTCGTCAATACACAAGTGGTTTTCATGGGAAAAATTGGTTATGGTATAATCATAAAACTTTATGTATAATTTCATTGCACAAGGCCTGGATGATATGATAATGATGCCCATCATTATTGAAATCCATCATTCCAAATTTTTTAATCCATGTGATTATGGATTTCTCCTAATCCATGTATTAAACTTACTTATTTATTATTATGGTTTCAATTGTATCAAAAATAATTCTTATTTATATTTATCTTTTATTATCTCACACTCTATGTTTTTTCTCAATAGATAATTTTAGCTGACAACATTTACATTGTTTTCTTTTTTTTCCTAAGTAATAAAGTATAAAAATGTATTTAAAAAGTATTTAATTTTTTAATAAATACTAATACGATTATATTATAATTTCTTGATAATATATTTATACTAACATGTATACTATTTAACCATGATTCTTGGAATTTATTATCCTATAATATTTTTTTGAAGTAATAAATAACACACCATCATTTGGAAACTGCAGTTGCGGCACTATACAATGTGTAATTTGTATCTCAACTATGTGATAATCATAATGAAGTAATTTTATAGTAATATTGGTTGTCTGAAAATATCTTAAAATATTGATGATTTTTGAAAGGTTTATAGAAAATGGGTCTCTTTGTTTTACGTTAGAGAAATTGAAATCTTATTCTACTTAAGGATGAAATAATAAAAATTAATTCATACACTGATATTTTGGTTATATTATCCAAACAAACATGATAAAAAATAATTGAGGACAAAAAGTTCATGCTGTAACTATTTTAAAAAGAGTAACAAATTATATATTCTCTCTATGCCAAAAGTGGGATATTTTTTATTCACCATATAAGAATGATTAATTTTTAATACATCATCTATTATAGGAAATATATTCAAAACCATTATAGTCTATTAGGAATTAATAGAAAAGTGTATATATGTATTTATTTCTTTTATGTATTACATTTATGACATGAAATTCATTATAATAACTATGTTAAAATTATGGAAACTATAAATGAAAAAAATTAAAATAATTTCATTGAAGGATTGTGGTTTCCCCTTAAAAGAGATCATGTTTATTAATTGTGATGAATATTATAGGGAATGATTTAAATAATACCATGAGAATCACGATATTGACCATGAACACAATTCACTATAAACATAAATCAAAATGGGTTTTTTTTTCTAAAAATTTACATATTTTTATTGATAATAACATGTATCATTTTGATCGAGAATGATACTTCTTTGTGTTTTTGAAGAAAACCAATTGGTGAAGCAGATCACATATAGAACCATGGTTTTTATAGACAAAATTCATATCAATAATTTTAGAAGATGTATTATAAGAGACCCCACGTCTAAATTATTTATGTGTGGTTGAAATCCCTTTTATAATTGATGTGTAATGATAAAATTTATTTATGTCTAAGAAGACAAGAGTTAATGACACCTTCCTTGTTTATCCTCAACATAGAAGAAGATTTAACTGTTACAACAATTTTATAGTGAAGACTATAGACATGAATTTTTTAAATCTAATTTAAAACTCATAGAATTCCATCTCAAATATAGAATATATTTACATAAGTGATTATGGTGAATTAGATTTTTAATAAGTTGGATGATGTTTATTAAAATAATATGAATTAATAAGTTTTAGTGATTAAAGATGATGATTTAACCATTTATATTCATGAATATTAATATATATCATCTGATCCAATAATGAGAAAGAAGGAATATATATAATATATTATAATAGAACAAGTAAAAAATGTTAATGAAATATGGACATTTAGGAAAGAAACACACACATCACTATTTTATCAAGTTGAATGAAGATATGTGAATGTATCTTTGAAGAATCAATAGTATATTGATGATATTATTGAAGAATTAAATCAGGTTGAGAATAATGAAACTACATTTTTACACCCAATCACAAAAATAAAAATGTTATTATAACTAAGTGGGTGCTTCAAAACAATTTCGGTGAAATAGGTGATATGTTAAATTTTTTGGAATTACTTGTGTGTAAAGGGTTCACACAAGATGAAGTAATTATGTTTTATTAAACATTTGAATCAATATATATAATAGGTACCATTAATATATAACTTTATATTGTAACATGAAGGTAATTTATTATTTTCCAAATAAATGTCAAGGCATACTTCGAAATTGGACTACATGAAGAAGATGATTACATTGAGGAACCTAGTGGTTTCTTGTATTATAATGGTAAAGGGTAACCTTAAAGCATAAAAGGCCTTATATAGTTTAAAACAGTCGTCTAAATCATGTAATTCATGTATATATGTATCCATGAAGTATATAAAGTTCAGGAATAGAATATTATAGAATAAACTATACATTAATGATGAAAATGATGTATTACATATCACTCTTGTATATATAGATGATATAATTTTTTCTCTAAAGAGTGAAAGAGTTCATAGAGAGTTTTATTTATATCTAATTTTTTTTTGAAATTACATTTCTAAATCAGTTCAGACTCTTTTGGGGATTGTAAATTTCTCATGTGGATGGAACCATTTTCTCCACAAGAGATATATAATTGATAACTTCTGATAATTTTTTCCATAGGGGTTCTAATGTCGGATTATACCAATATTTTATGGGTAACCAGACAATCCAAGGATAAAAATTGAATTCAATTTGGATTACAAAATTACAAAATATAATTTTATATTCTTTATACACAAAATATTTCCAGATGTAAATTTTATATGTGCATACATTATGTTCTATGTATTAAAGTTCACTAAAGGAGTCAGCATTTATTGATAGAAAGATAATTCTCTTGTATAATGAAGGACCATTGGACTACTTACATAAATATGATAGTAGTGGATTACTTTAACAATTTGTATATATAGATGAATATTTTGTTGGGAATATAGATTATCAAAGATCAACATCAAAATGCTTTTTTAGGTCATAGGATTGTATGTTTGTACACAATGAAAAAATGAATTATGACATTCAGTACTACTAAAGCACAATATTTTTTTATAGCTGAAGATAAAAACAAATTGATATGAAAAAGGATTAAATTGGATGATATCAAGGTGCATGTGATATTTCCACCACTTGAAGGATATAATAATCTATGTGCTATAAATCTGCCCAAAAATCTTAATATATATTCGCATCCAAATCACATTGATTTGAAATATCACTTCATCAAATTGCTCATTGATATAAATGTGTTAATTCTATAATTTATCAAAATATTATTTCATGTAGTCTATGTGTTTATCAATCAAATTTATAAATATATATTTCTATGATTGAGGCTGATGATTGGAGTTCATTCTTATTCCACTCAATGCTATAGTACACTGGTTTCATTTCTACTATCACTTTTTATTTTGATATTTCATCCAAGGGGGATGAATACAATATAAATATCTAATTATTATTATTCATTTATGTATTTAAAAATGGGGATATGTCTAAATTTTATATAATTCAAATATATGTGTTTAGCCTCATGGTGGAGTGATATCTTATTTGGGGGGTGGGGGGGGTCAAGAAGATAGAGATATTTTTTAAAAGGGTTATGAAGGAAGGGCAGTGTGTTAAAGAAAAATAATTCATAATTGGTATAGAGTTAAATTAGAGGTTGAAAATGAATGGATGTAAGCCATTATTTTGGTAAAATATGATTTTATTATTCTCCTAGAAGTATTTCACTCAATTTGGATCTTAATAATTGAATGATGATAATTTTATATGTTTTTTGTGTTTGAAATTTATTTATGTGTGTGATGTAACAATGAAATGTTGTTCTCCAAAGATTCTTCTTTATTTGTTAAATTCACAGTAGTTGTAAAGGATCACTCCTTCTTCATCCATTTCTTCAACCATTTCTTGTAGATTTTCTATTATATAACATCATTGTATCTACTATATCTGACACTAATTCAAATAGTGATAGTTTTAAAAATCCTTATCCTTTACCCTATATATTTGATGTCAAAAGATAATATTATCTTTGTCCTGTATAGGGCTAGGAGTTTCATCTTATTCTTGATCATATAGAACCTATCAACCTACTGATACTCCATATATTTTGTTCTATATAATACCTATATGTATGATCCTTCTTCTAAAACATGTTCTTCCCTTTAACTGATGCTTTGTTTCTTCTTCAAGTGATTCCATTCTATCTAATACACCTAATTTTTCTCACACTTATTCCTTCAAGACATTATCAAAAATTATAATTAGTATATAAATTCATTCTCATCACATTCTTATGATTTTTGAATTCATTAGAAGCACTCATTAGAAAACTCTCTTTATCAAAAATGAATTTTAATTGTTGGAAACTCACCCTTGTTAAAATTTTAGTTTTAACTATATCATGTGTATCTATTTAATACCTTTTAATAGAACATTATATTGTTACACACATGAATTATAGTAATAAAATAATCAATATTCTTTCATCCTTTTATATAGGTACACTTAGAAATGTTTGGTTTGGAAATAAAATGCATTTTTCTTCGCATTATAACCATTATTTTTTAAGCTTCCTCTCAACTGTATTTTGTGGGGAAATTATCAAGAATTATAGATTAATTTATGGATGGACGAAATTTATTTAAATCTCACACATTCTATAAACTAATAAATCATATTGTTAAAAAGAATCTAAAAACAAAACAAACTTCTCTAGAAAAAAATATGTTGAGAACCCATTATTGCATTACCAATTATTTATATATTTATAAATGTTTCATAATGAACTTTGAACCTACAAAAATTTACCCCAAGAATTCATCCACTAAATACTTGTAATAGAACATTCATCTGATGATAATACCTTCGATACACCATCATAACATTTTAGGAATTTTTCAGATGTCTTCTACTCATCTATATCAAAATATATTATCTTAGAACAAAAATCATTACCATTGTGTCTGTATACTAACCTATGACTAATGAACGTCATTGAGTAATATCCATATTATGTTATCAATTAAATAATTTTATTTATAACATGGAGACTCTCAATAGATAAATATGTAATAGATTCACTATGAAACATCTTTTGTATCCATTTAATTTACATTGTATAACAGTAACATATTTCAACAATTCAATAGTTTTATCTGATGGACATGGATTGATGACATTGTGATAGATCATGTTATGGTCTCTATCTACTTGTTCTTCATCTGTGGATGTTTCTTATCATATTTTATATAATATTTAATAACATTTATCTTATCTAAAAATATCCTCAATTTTGAAGCAAAATTCAATTCATCCAAACCTATGACTGATAGCACATATCCAGTGAACTCCATAGAACATCATAGTATAAACATTATTCATACCAATTAATTTATCATCCTCCTTCTCTGATTCTTGGATAAAAAAATCATGTGGTCATGATGTGAGGAAAATTTACAACAACAAAGTATTTCCAGATACAGACATTCTAGACACTCTATCTGATGAACCATTTATGTAGGATAAGATATATAGTAAGCACAAAAATCAAGTGGGACAATAAAATATATGAAATTATTTCTAATATAAATAGTAAATTAAACTTAGGAAAATATTCTCCATCTGATTTCCAATGTAGAAAATATTAGAAAATTTGGATGAATCATTATTTCATGTAATTTAAAACCATTTTTATACGTGTTTTGATTTTTTTTGGTTTCTAATAGATGTGAATTTTTAATGAAGTAGAATGATTTCATTAATTTTAAAATGTTTAATAATTTAGAATGAATAAGACATTAGAGTTTTTGGATAAGTTTCCAAGAAATGTAATAATGTTGTTGTTTGTTTGGTTAATGAATCAAGAAGGTTTTGTTAATGTGATAATTTTATATATTCACAAGATAGGCGAATGTTATTTTAATGTCTTTGTGTTTAATTATAATGATTGATGAGTTGTTTGTAATGTATCCCAAATGTGTCTTTAGGATCGTTTTTAATTGAAAACAAGTCAAGAGGGGGGGTATATATAGTAGTTTTTAACTTTAATGAAAAAAACAATATGTGTTTATAAAATATTTATCCAAATTTATTGTAGTGATATTGAGTGTAGATGTAGTCAAATAAAAAACAAAGATCAAATGTATTTATAGTCTTTTAGATCACCATGATCCTAGTCCACTCCACAATGTCCTCTACTCACCAGGAAGGTTAGTACCTACGAAGAGCCTCATGCTTAATGTTGTCAAAACATTATTTCAGAAACAAACTTTTAAACAAATTAGAGGCATAAACCAGTCTTGATACTGTAGTTTAAAATTTTCTATTTACAAAAAATTTGATTGGCAGTCACAACCCAAACATCCTCTTAGTTAGTGGAATAACCAAAACAATAAACCACTTCTTTTGATGGGGGAAATGGAAAACCATACATGAAGAAATATAAATAGAATTGTAAAATATCACACAAATAAAAATAAATCATGGAAATTAGAATTCAATCATAATATCAAATAAGTTTATGATTTATGATCAACGATCAATTTTATGAAATAAATTTTGAAAATGATGTCCATATGTGACCATTTAAAGAGTGTGGAAGTCATAGATGTTTGTAAAAAATTGAGAGCAGTAGAATATCCAAGCTATAACACATGTTGTATCTCTGAATTATTTGAATAGGTATATGTTTTCTTCCTTGATTATATCTCTCATATCCCAAAACAATATCTTTAATAAGTGTTTCTATGACTAATATGTGCATGAAAATTGTTAGTGCAAAAAAAAAGAAATATTCTTACCATCACCATGTAATTGTAATGAATCATTAAAAAACTGAAAATACAATTGGGATTCACATTTGACCCTAAAATATTAATATAAAATAATTAACATGTTAAGTAAAATGGTTGTAAAAATTTAATAATTAAAATTTAATTTAAAAACAAATATGGGTTTCGTACTTATAAATACAAACAAAGATCAGTATAATATATCCTAGCATGAACATCAAAATAGATTAATAAAATTTCTTCAAATAATGTTACAATAAATTTTTAAACAATATATAATTATATTTTCTTCTAGAATAGTAATACATTCAACAAATGAATTATTTATATTATCATCAATATAAATGATAAATAAAATTTTAGAAATACAAAAATTTAACTAACGGTGGAACATGACCTACTGCTGAAAATAGAGAGCAGTGGCTCGTGGCCTACAATTGGATATTTTTAATGATGTATTAATAGCACAATAGCTACCGTTCAAATTTAAAAAAAATCCTCCAACCACGAAAACATGGTTTCAATTATATTAATTAATTAAAATATTTAATATAATATATAGAAAAATTCATTAGAAGACCAATGATGACTCATGACCCACTATGGGTGATGTTCAATTGTGACTCATAAACTTCTATTGGCAGTATCCAATGATGGATCACAGAAAATATTTCTGAACAATAAAACAATAAATAAATGAAGATATCAACTAATAAAATATAAAATCACTTAAAAATAATAAATCATTTTTAGGTTAAATAAGAAATCATCTTGACACATAAAGATAAAATTACTGAATAAAAAAAATAAAATATAATCCTATTGCACTAGATTGAAGAGCTAATGAGGGAGCCTATTGAACTTTCTTCCAGAAAATGTAATAACACAATAGAAGTGATAATTTTCAAAAAAAATGAAATAACATATAATAAAAATAAGATATCTCGATAATATATTATAATAATCTTAAAATTGAAATAAATCCATGAATAAAAAATAAGAATATCAAATATTTCATTATGGAACATGAAAATCCTTCTATCAATATTGTGTGTAGAAAATATGATACAACTAGAGAGTAATAAAAGAACCCATCATTGATGTATAATAGTGAGACAAATAACTCACCATGATAATCAAGCAGTGGCTCACTAGTAACTGTTGGGTTCCAACAGTGAATCATGACTCGCCATTAGTGTCCAATAGTGAAAAATTACTCACCATTGGTATCCAATGGTGACTCATCTAACCGTCGGTATCCAATGATGACATAAGACTCACTATCAAAAATCTAATAAAAATAAATATCATGAACTACAATGGTCACACGAATAACTAGAGATGAATAAAAATTACGGAAAAACCCCAGTGATGATGAAGGAGAAATGAATTATCTTGAAAAATGGTGAAAGATGATAAATGATACAATTAAACCAGTAAAAAAGATGAGAAAATGAATGTGTGAATAAACATAGTTATTTTTGTTAGGTGAAATGTTAAGGTGTGTGGTGAACTAGAGAATGAATAACGAATGAGGAAGAAAAAAGAAAACCCAAAAATAGGAAGAGGCACAAGAGTTCCAAATTAGGAGGAGGAGTCCAAAAAGGACAAAACACCTTGAAGAGAACAGATAAAACGTTACAAAAAAATCATTAATACTATCAATGATTTTAAAGTAAGATTACCAGTGATACTTAAAAAAATGTCCCACATTTCATAGAAGATACAGTAGTCATTTAGTATATCAATCCATCAGTGATGATCCTAGGATAGAGTTACCAACTAAGGATCAACATCGGCTAACACTACACACATTGGATTACACGACTAACTTGTGACCTATCCCCCATATGTGCATCTGGGTGTTCTCCATGGGCCTTATACATGCACACTCATTCATTAGGTGTGTACTTTCCGGACTAGTATCCATCCTCTTTGGGGGGCTTCCTTAGGCGGGACATTCCATGTGTTTAACCTAATGGATCCCTTATGTGGTTTAGGGCTAACCACGGTTCCTCACAAAGTACGGCTCTGTATTTTTACATAATCAAAACTAATCTTATGTAAATAAAAAACCAAAACATAATAATGATTAATACAATATGTTTAACAATTAAAATTTTTAAAACATGTAATTAAAAATTATTATTTTTTAAAATAGTTGAGAGATTAATAAAACGGTGAATATAATACAATTAATTAATATTAATTAAAAAATAATAATAAGTTAATTAAAAAACATGGGAAACTAAATAAAATAGATATTTTTAAAAAATATTTATATATTAATTTATCAAATAATATAATGATGTTAAAGTATTTCAAAAAAAATTAAAATACAAAAAAACTCCCACTTTTTTGTTAATTACAAAAATGATAATTAATTATATTTTCAAAAAATTCATACCCTTTGGAAATTTTTCAAAAATTATATAAAATTATTATATAAAACGAAATCCGATTTTTAATCAAAACAACTACTTGAAATGTAAAAAAGTAATATATTATCTTAAGTGTAAACATTATGTTATATTATCCAATTTAACTTGAAACTAAAATAGAGTAAGAGTTTAATAATGAAAATATAAATAGTATGATCTAATAAGAATTTAATCAGAGTTAAATGTAATATCAATATTGAAAATTTTTACAAAACAAAATAAAATTTAATATTTTTTTCATTTTATGTTCAAACACAAGGAAATTGAAATATAATATTATTTATAATGAACCCATAAAAAAATTTTCCATGAATATATATATAAAAAAATATGATTCCCAGTGAAATGAAAAGATTTCTTTTTAATATTCATAAAAACAAACTACCATTTAGATTATGCAAAAAAAATTATATTAAAAATATAAAAAATCAACTATTTTTGGTAAAAAAAAAATTCAATTTTAGTATAATTTGATTATTTAAATCAAAACATAATTCCAAAATGATTTATCCAAAGATTTATTAAAATTAATTAAAAATACTATAATATTTGAATGAGTATAAAAGCATTTCCTGTAACATTGGTTAAAAATTATTTCAAACATACATATGATTTTTAAGATTGCATATAAAAATTCTTTATACACATATTTTAAACACATGAAGAATTATATTGTTTCAATTATAAACACATGACAAATCTCACTCAATTCATGCATCTTTATATATAGATAAATGAATACTATTAAATATTTTTATAAAAATGTAAAAAATATATTCATCATATTGAGACTGAAATTTTAACTATGTAAAATACAGCGCTTTTACTTGATAATGGAAAAAATATATAGAAATTAATATACATGTCTATATTTAGAAGTATAATTTATTATTAAAAAAAATTTAGATATCTTGTATGAAATCATATCTAATTGATGTATAAAATATATTGTGCATGATAGTTAACAAAACTATTACTTATCTTTAATGTTCAAGAGTTAAGGTCCAATGGGATTCGAGTGATATACTTTCGTACCCATGATGTCAAAAGTTTAATAGAATTCACAGAAGGAATTTTGACCACCAAAACATATTTCAAAAATTTGATTCATAGTGAATCTGATTAAAATTTAATAGATAAAAAAGTTCTAGTATAACAATAATATTGAGTTATTCTCATTGAGAATTCATTAGCCCAATGACCTTTTAGTATAAATTTAAATCATTATACCATATAAATACTTCTTTTTTATATTATATCAATAAAATTCTTATTTATGTTTCGTGTCAAATTGTTATAACCCAAGAAATTCTGGTTATTTTTTCAGTTTAACCATTGAATTTGATTATTCAATTTGACATTAACTTTAAAAAAAGATAAACAAAATTTAATAATAAAAATTCCATCTTCGAAAAAATATTAACATTTAAAATTATTTATAAATTGATATAAATATTTTCATAGGATTCATAAACAATTTTTTGACATCTAATTTTGTAGATTTATTTTTTAACATTATTTAAATATTACATGAAAAAAACAATCTTTTTTCTCATTCATTTTCATTTACCTGTAGAAACCCACTATGTATTGAATTTTCATATCTCATTTTACGAATCTCGGAATCATGATTCTGTTATTATTATTAAATATAAGAAATAATGATATTCACATTTTCACATTCTATTTTTAGTTTTTACATTTATTATCCTAATAGTCATATTTTTACTTTTATATTTTCTAAACATCTCAATCATTTTAAAACCTTCACTCCTCAGTTTTACATTTTCATTAAGAAATAGTTTAGCTCCTCAATTTTATGAATCCTAAACATAATCAGAATAAGAATTAATATACATTTCATTTTTAGATATTAAAATATGATAAACATTTTAAATAATTATTAACTGAGAAAAAAAAGGATCATTTACCTCACATGTTATACCCATTAGAGAAATATTCCATGTTTCCCTTTCTATTCCAAATTTATTGTTTAGGTCATAAATTTTATAAATATCCCATCCTCCAAAGAGATAATTCTTTTTGATTCCTCATATTTTTTTTGGACATCATTGAGTGATTAATCATAGGAAAACCAGTTCCAATATGACCCTTATTAATATAATTATAAAAAGATAAATCAGAAACATCATCACTTTTATTTTAATTTCCTTTTTTGTAATATTTTAAATTCTTCAATAAAAACTCTTGGTTTCATCCATAGATTGTTTTAAATTGAAATGTTTATTACTAAATATAGAAGTATCTTTATCACCTTCCTAGGACTCCGAATCAGATAATTTATATGTTTCAAACACATTTTATTTAATATGGATACCTTTTAATTTAGTAAAATCCTCATCCGGAATATTTATCAACTCTAACCCATTATTTAATAAATATCTTATTAATTCATCAAAATTATAATCTCTAAAAATGTTACTCTCATTGATGGACACCTTATTTATATACCATCTTTTTTTAAGATCTCCCATGACTCTTTCCAATTTATATTTGGTATCCAAGACTTATATAAGAGAACTAATACCGTTGGTCATATTTTTGACTCAATGGAGGTGTGACGGTTGATAGGAGGCGTTGTTAGATTTCACACTGTCATGCTCCTTGAGGTTGTGAAAATCGAGGTGTTCACGTGGTTAGCTCTGTTTTTTAATCTTGAATTTCTGATGTGGGTTTTCTTTTGGATGATGGGGTTTCGTTGGACCTGTGGTTTTGAATGTGTTGTTTGGTTGTGCGGTTAACAGTTTTCCTAAACCGAATTCATGAAAATAATAAAAAAAAATCTGATAAAACATGTCTATTTAAACATCTAATAATGTTACAATATATAATATTTTTAACTTTTAATTAATGAAATATTTTTCAATGTAATTTTCTACCTGATTCTCTATATCATCCTTCGGAAGCTTATATATATTTTCCATGATGTTCATGTTCTCCATAAACAAAATTTTTTGTACAAGATTCTATTATTTCATGCTAGTAGCCAGAGTCCCAACCATAAATGAATGTCAGTTTCTCTTGTGTCTAGAATAATTCACATTAACTCTGGCCATATTAAAATAAAACATTTATTTTTTTACATAGACTATTATGTATAGTATATTATGATATTAGATAGAAAAAAAAGTATTAGAAAAAATACTATCCTATCAGGGATAATGTTTGTTGCCTATTTTCTGATAACAGAACCATATAGTTTTTGAGAGGATTTGGTACCAAATGTTAGGTTTGAGATTAAAATAATTTTTATCAATAATAGACATTATATTATAACAAATTATTGATTTTACATTATATGAAGAAAAAAAAAGAAAACCTAACTTATTAGATATTATATAATTATAAAAATTATTTAATATCATAACTACATAGATATTTACCTATTTATGATAAATTTTTTTTCGTTATTGATAAAAAATAAGACCATAGTTGTGGTTAACAGCCATATTAAAAAAAATGACCTAAACAATGAAATTTAATAAAATATTAAACAATAGTATGACAACCCTTTCTTTCTATTACAACTTAAAAATAATTTATTACATAAAACTTCACTTGATAAAACAAAGAAGATCTAGAGGTTCAGTGTATTTGGGGCTAAGGATTATTACATAAAAACAAGAAAAATGTAATACAACATATTTATTGAAAACTTCCTTTACAAGACCAGAACATTCCCTCGTACTTAGCATTGCATAGGATAACCTGAGGACATGCATAAGAAAATGGTGAGCTATATAGCCCAGTAAGGGAGTACACATGGAAGAACATGAGGAGTAAAATACATGTTAGACAATAGGAATATCAATAGAGCATAAAAGAAACATGAACATAAGGGCATGATAAAGCATGATAATCATAACATGGAGATGTGGCAAGAACACTTAACATGGAATTAGCATGAGTCACGGCTCATTGCACATAAAGCATGAGTAAACCATCATTGCACATAAATCACGTGTAAACCCTCATTGAACTTGAATTATCATGAGTCAACACTCATTGCACATGACGTATCATGATACTATACTTTACCCAATGCGTTGGAGTGCTATAAGGGCACACCCTTCTTAAACATTTCATTTCATGCATAAGTGTCCCACATGGATCATAAAACATGGATTCATAAAACATAATTATTTATTCCACAATAAAAAAATGTGGAATTCATACATGAAACTTTACAATCAATATGTACATGTGCATAAAGGTGAATACCCTTGATGAAGAAATGGGCATGGTATTCACTACACAATGACATTGGCTTAGAAAATCGGTGTGATTTCGGCAATGTAACATCATGACATAAGAATTCATAAAATAGGTTTATAAGAGAGAAAGATGTTACTCATCGTATTTACATGTAATGGACAGTAAGTAGGTCATATAGATACATTTCCGAACAATTTTAATGTAATTTAGATTCATGATACAAAAGCATTGCTTGAATGTAAAATAGGAGAGAGAAGTTCCTTTTGAAATTTTAGCATAGTAACGGGTGTACATGTGAGGCATTTAATGAGAGAGAAAGGGGTCTCACATCATTAAAAAAACAAGAGGGAAGTATGGGGGAGGTGTGAAACCATACCCCAACATTCATAATTGAAATTAAAAGGGAAATACAATTAAAAAAAATTGACAAAAATGAGAACGGAAGAAAAACCCTTACTTGGAAGTGTGCATCCAAAGGCTAGAGAGAGGCTTGTGAGAGGCTTCTTGGGAGCTTGGGGCACCTTGGGAGGATTTTATAGAGAGTAGGGAATAGGTTGGAAGAACTCCATAGGATTTTAGTGAGGAGGAATTGGGATCGTGGGTGGGTTTATATAGGAAAGGTGAGGGAATTCTTTATTATTTAGGTTTGGGTCCCCTTACATTAAATTAATCCAAACCACAAACCATACCATGGTTTTTTCCCATGGTTTTTGGAAAAGGGAAGAGGAAAGAAATATTTTATATGGCCCAAGTCCTAACTTCTTAAAATAATGAGGTTTCTTATGTGGAGATGAGTCACACTCCCATGGAAATTAATTTAAAAAGGAAAAGTGTTGAATATGTCTTGAGGGGTCCATTAATGCTTTGAAAAGTAAGTCAAACAAACCCAAAATCACATTATTTTAATGATAAAAAATATATTTCCTGAACATAAGGATTAGGGTATTTTATTACATCACCATTGGGTCATTATGATATCATAAAACACATTATATATTTAAGCAGTATTTAATTTTTACCCAAAAATTTGACTGTTTCAGAAAATTATGAAAAATTCACCGTGGGATACTTTCGACGTCCTGATTCCAGAAATGGCATTTATTTTATCTAAAAAAATTTCTAAATATGTTAATTTTCACTTTTAAAATAAAAACCAATATTTATCGAAAATTCATGGGTTTTGACAGAAATGGCTTTCAAACCAAAATAAAAATTTTAATTGCATTCATAAAATTATAAGATCATTAATATTTAATAAAAATTAATTGAATATTAATAATAATATTTTATTAAAATATTATTTAATTCAAAAATTCCTTAATTAAATAAAATTGAATTCTTAATTAAATAATAACTAAAAACACCATTGGTACTTTAAAAACTATTTATAATGTCTCAAAAATGACTAGAAATTATATTCATTATTACATAAAAAAATTAATTTACACGAACATAGTACTACTTATTTGTTATATAACCCCTTAAAATAGTCGCACATTACCTAAGCGTAAGGTGTGCGATGGTGACAGACTCTTGTGGTGGCTCGGATAACATTGCTCGAGTGGTAATCTGTATCAACTTCCATTTTTCCCGTAGATGGTCCCGTTCGAGCTTGACATGGTGAAACTTATCTTTGGATTCATCAAGGGCGAAGCCCAAGGATGCCACCTCTTTTCCAAGCTCCGACAAATGGGATTCATATTGGGAAATTCTACTGGATGAGGCCATCGCTTCCTTTGTCTGAGTAAAATTGGGTTCTTTAAAGCCATATATTTATACTATTCATGTGATCACTATTCAACAGCTATAAAAGTATCGGTCACAAATCTTATCATAAAACCAAAGAAGTTGACATCTTATAAAAACATTTTCCATACAAAGACATTTAAATAGATCAAGAGGAATTTTCCATTAATGACACTTTTGGTCGTTACAATATTCCCCCTTATGAAATTTCACCCTCAAAATTTTCCTTTTCCCACACTAAAACAAATGAGGGTAACTCAGCTTCATCCTATCCTCCGACTCCCATGTTGATGCTTCAAACCTATGGTTTCTCCAAAAAAACTTGACGATGGGAATTGTCTTATTTCGTAGAACTTTTTCTCTACGATCTAAGATCTTCACTGGTTACATCTCATAAGAAATATCATCTTCCAATTGTACCACCTTGGAAGAGAGTACATGTGAAGGGTCCAGTATGTACTTCTTTAAGAGGGATACATGAAAGACATCATGCACCTTGGCCATAGTAAGTGGAAGTTCTAGTCGATAGGCCATAGCCCCAACACGATCAAGAATCTCGAAGGGGCCAGTGTACATTGAACTTAACATCCCTTTCTTTCCAATCCTCATGACCTTTTTCCATGGATATACGCGTAGAAACACCATGTCTCCAATGTTAAACTCAAGGTCTCTTTGACGATTATCTGCATAACTCTTCTGTCGAATTTGGGCTGCCTTGTTATGCTGCTGAATGGTTTTCACATTCTCCACCATTTCCTCAATCATTTATGGGCCATGCAGCTTACGTTCACCAACCTCATCCCAACATGTCGTTGTTCTAAACCTTTTCCCATACAGGGCTTCATGTGGTTCCATTTGGATGCTCGAGTGGAAACTGTTATTATAAGAGAACTCAACCAGAGGAAGTTGTTGATCCCATCCTCCTTTAAAGTCTATTGAGCACGCTTTCAACATATCCCCAACTGTTTGGATTGTCCGCTCAGATTGGCCATCAGTTTGAGGATGACGGGCCGTACTGAAGTTCAGTTCATTATTCAGATCATGTTGAAGACTCTTCCAAAACATAGAGGTGAATCTTGGATCTCGGTCAGATACAATATATAGTGGAACTCCATGAAACCTTTCAACTTCTCAGATATATATCTGTGCCAGTTGATCCAATGAGAAATCCTCTCGAATAGCAATGAAGTGTGCAGTCTTTGTAAGACAATCTACAACAACCCAGATTTCATTGTTGCCTTTGGATGTCCTTGGAGGTCCGGTGACAATGTCCATGGTGATGTTTTCCATTTCCATTCTGGTATGGGCAATGCTTTAATCATCCCCTTAGACTTATTCCTCTCTTCCTTCACTTTCTGACACACCAGGCACATTGATGTATATTCAGCAATCTCTCTCTTCATATTATCCCACCAAACGATTTCTCAAAGACCTCGATACATCTTTGTGCTCCTTAGGTGAGTAGAGAAATTTGAACTATGTGCATCATTTAAGAGTTCCTTTTTCAACTTCGGGCTTGATGGAATGCATAGTCTTTTCCAAAACCACAGAATTACTTCTTCAATAACATTAAACTCAAAGGATTTCCCTTTTTCGATAGCTCCCACTTTTTCCTCAATTCCCACATCATCCTTTTGAGCATCCTTTAACCATTCCAAAAGATATGGTTAAGCAATAATTTGTGAAAGTATTGATGATGTCCCCTCCTTTATGATTCCCAGGTCCATCTTTATCAAGTCTAAAGAAAATTGGATCCTTCTCAATTCTCATCATTGATAGAATTGTTGGGTCCTTTCTACTTAGGGCATCTTCCACCTTGTTCGCTTTCCCAGGGTGGTAATGTATTGAATAGTCATAATCCTTGATGAGCTCTATCCATCTTATCTGGCATATATTAAGCTCTTTCTGTGTGAATATATATTTAATACTCTTGTAGTCAGTATATATCTCACATTTCTCTCCATAGAGATAATGCCGCTAGATTTTCAAGCCAAAGATCACCGTCACCAACTCTAGATCATGAGTTGGATAGTTTAACTCATGGGTTTTCAACTACCTTGAGGCATAGGATATCACTTTATCATTCTTCATCAGTAGGCATCCTATGCCCTTTTTCGAAGCATCACTAAATACCATAAAAATCTCCACATTTATGGGTAAAGAGAGCACGGGTGCAGTGATAAGCCTACTTTTCAACTCTTTGAAGCTTTCTTCGCATTCATTACTCCATGAAGACATTAATCTCCTTCGACTTAGCTTGGTAAGAGGGTTGTACAATCATGAGAAATTCCTCACAAATCGTCAATAATATCCAGCTAACCCCAAGAAGCTATGGATATCTGTTACCGATGTTGGCCTCAGCCATCCCTCAATTACATCTGTTTTGGAGGGGTCCATAGATATCCCATTGCTTTTGATGATATGGCCCAGGAATGAGACGTCCTTCAACCAGAACTCACACTTGCTATACTTTTCATAGAGATTCTCCTTGCGCAAAGTCTCTAGTTTAGTTCATAAATGCTCCCCATGATCCTCCTTGGTTTTGGAGTATAATAAAATATCATCTATAAAGTCTACCAAAAATTTGTCAAGGTAATCTCTAAAGACTCTATTCATCAAGTCCATGAATATTCCTGGAGCATTGGTGAGTCTGAAAGGCATTACTATGAATTCATAGTGCCCGTATCTTGTACGAAAAGCAATCTTGGGGACATCTTCCTTCTTCACCCTTAATTGATAATATCTCGACCGAAAGTCCACCTTGGAGAATTATTATGCTCTACGCAGCTGATCAAACAAGTCATCAATTCTTGGGATAGGATACTTGTTCTTTATCGTGATTTTGTTAAGTTCACGATAATCTATGCAAAGCCGCATTGACCCATCCATCTTCTTGACGAATAGGACTAGTGCACCCCATGGTGAAGCACTTGTGCGTATAAACCCTTTATCCAGATTTTTCTATAGTTGTTTATTCAGCTCATCAAGATCAACAACAGCCATTCTATATGAGGTCTTGGATATTGGAAGCACCCCAGGTATAAGTTCAATTGAGAACTCAACATCTCTTATTGGAGGAAGACCAAGAAGTACCTCGGGAAACACTTTAGAGAATTCCCTCACAATAGGCATTTCTTCAAGGATGGATTCTTCTTTGGACTCAATCATATAAGCCAGATATGCGTTCTCATAGGGCAGTAACATCCATGCTTGAGATGATGGAGCTAAAGGAGATTCATCTTCCTCCTGACACTTGTAAAGAATCGGGGGTCGATTCTCCATATGGAGTGTGATTTCCCTCTCCCGACAATTTATGTTGGCTCTATATAAGGAAAGTCAATACATGCCAAGAATTGCATCAAATTACACCAAAAGGAGTATGACGAGGTCCTCTGAGAAATTCAATCCACATATTATAATACGGGAGGACTTATACTCATGGGATGCAAGGATTTCCCCATTTTCCGTACTCACCGACATATTTACATCCATGATTTGTGGTGGTGCTGGGATTGTTCTACCAAAAATTCGAGATATAAAAGAATGCATAGAACCTGAATCAAAACGTACGTTCACTATTCATGAATTAATAACTAGAGTACCTATCACCACTTTGTTTTCGAGGTTCATTTCGGCAGAAGTGATGGAAAAATATCTTCCTTGCTGTCTTGGAGGTTGTTGGTTGCCTCCGATAACCCTTGGATTTGGGCACTGATTTTCAAAATGACCCAGTTCTTTGAATTTGTAGCATTGAACAACGCTTTGAGGTTCGAACGGAGCGTTCCTCTCCTCTGTCGCAGCAGCGGGTACTTCTTGCCGATAGTTTACAGCTAAGTTCCCTTCTCTTCCACACCTGAAGCATTTTCTCGTCCCCTTAAGGCAATTTCCAGGGTGATTCTTTCTGCACTTTTGGAAAGTGGGGTGCTGGATCTTCTTAGCACTGTTGGATTTATCCATAGGACCACTAGCATTGAAGTCCACCTTACACTTATTATCCCCATGATACCCATGTGATTCCCCGATCTTCATTTCGACCTTGAGGGCACATCAGGCAATTTTCTCATAGCTATCGAAGTCACAGATCGCTAATGCTTTCCACAAGCTAGGATTCAACCCAATAAAAAAGCGGTCAACCTTGAATTTGGGGGTAACAAAAAATCCAGATGCATATCGTGAAAGCCTTGTGAAGTTTTCCTCGTACGCTCCAACAGATTCTTCACCTTTTTTCTTGAGGGAAAGTATGTCCCTTTATATCTTAAGCTGGATGGTGCGTGGAAAATATTTATCGAAAAACATCTTCCGGAATTCCTTCCATTTCAAAGCCTCGATCTCCTCCTCAGGCTTCCTATTTTTGATCAACGTCCACCATTGATCAGCTTCACCCTCCATATGACAAACAGCCAGGAGAACCTTCTCTTGTTCAAAACATTGGAGGATGGTGAAGATCTTTTCAATGGAGTTGATCCATTGTTCAGCAATCGTGGGATCAGATGATCCAATAAAAGTAGGAGGCATTTGTATCATGAAGCTCTCGATAGCGACTTGTTATTTCTTAGGGGAGTTGAACGTTCCTCTTGAACCGTGTTTCTATTCAAAACTTGAGTTAGCTATGAGAGAAGCGTGACAATGTTTTTTATTCCTGCTCCCATTGGATTTGGCTTCTCATTAGAACAGTCATCACACTGATCTTCACAACGGTTGTTAGCCCAAGACCTTCTATTATCGACCATTGGCTAGAATAAACTGAATGTTAGGGGTAACACATAAAGGGTAATCCAAAGACAAAAGTTGATTACTTATAAATAAACTTTCATTCCATAACACATATGTCTACAGGCTCCAATCTGGGCTATTCATGATCTACTTTATAACATATATTCTTAGGGGCATTTTTCACTTAATAAGGGTTCATACTAAGATTGTGAATTTATCAAAACATATCCCCCGGGAGTGTCATAACCAAGTGTGTAGCAAGGCCCATTGTCGTGCACCAGTTCCCGTTCGAGTCTAGCTCAAAGCGGTGTTTTCGGGTTTTACCCCTAGGATACATCTGTGCCAGAGCCGCCTCTACCTGCTCGTATCCAAGTAGGGATGTATATTTTTGATATACCAATTACATAGTATTTACCAAAATATAGGTATGTTTCTATTATACTTATTCTTGTATCTAAGTCTTTACTAGGGTTTCCTAATCCCAAAAATAACTAAACCTATCCTCTGATACCAACTATGACAACCCTTCTTTTTATTACAACTTAAACATGATTTATAACATAAAACTTCACTTGATACAAAAAAGAAGATCGAGAGGTTTAGTGTCTTTGTGGATTTGGATCATTACATAAAAACATGAAACATGAAATACAACGTCTTTATTGAAAACTTCCTTTACAAGACCACTATATTCCATCGTACTTATCATTCCTAGGATAACCTGAGGAAATGCATATGAAAAGGGTGAGCTATAAAGCCCAGTAAGGGAGTACACGTGGAATAACATAAGGAGTACAATACATGGTAGACAATAGGCATATCAATAGAGAATAAAAGAAACATGAACATAATGCCATGATAAATCATGATAATCATAACATGGAGATGTGGCAACAACACTTAACAAGGAATTAGCATGAGGCAAGGCTCATTGCACATAAAGCATTAGTAAACCCTAATTGCACATGAAGCATGAGTAAACCCTCGTTTCACTTGAATTAACCTTAATAAACACTCATTTCACATGATGTATCATGATACTATACTTTACCCAATGCATTGGTGTGCTATAAGGTCACACCCTTCTTAAACATTTCATTTCATGCATAAGTGAGCCACATGGATTCATAAAACATAATCATTTATTCAACAATAAAGGAATGTAGAATTCATACATGATACTTTAAAATCAATATGTACATGTTCATAATGGTGAATACCCTTGATGGAGAAATGGGCATGGTATTCACTACACAATGACATTGGCTTAGAAAATCTGTGTGATTTCGGAAGCGTAACGGCGTGACATAAGAATTAATAAAAAAGGTTGATGAGAGAGAAAGGGGTTACTCATTATATTGACATGTAATGGACAGTAAGGAGGTCAAATTGATATATGTCCCAAAAATTTTAATGGAATTTAGATTAATGATACCAAAGTATTGCTTGAATGTAAAAGAGGAGAGAGAAGTTCCTTTCGGAATTTCGGCATAGTAACGGGTGTACATGGGAGGAATTTAATGAGAGAAAGGGGTCTCCCATCATTCAATCAATAAGAGGGAAGTATGGGGGAGGTTTGAAACCATACCCCAACATTCATAATTGAAATTAAAAGGGCAGTACAATTTAAAGAAAATTGAAAAAAATGAGAAAGGAAGAAAAAACCCTTACTTGGAAGTGTGCTTCCAAAGGCTAGAGAGAGGCTTGTGAGAGGCTTCATGGGAGATTGGGGAACATTGGGAGGATTCTAGAGAGAGTAGGGCAGAGGTTGGACGAAATAATAGGTATTTTAGTAAGGAGGAAGTGGGAGCTTTGTTGGTTTTGTATAGGAAAGGTGAGGGAATTCTTTATTATTTAGGTTTGGGTCCCCTTACATTAAATTAATCCAAACCACAAACCATCCCATGGTTTTTGCCCATGGGTTTTAGAAAAGGGAAGAGGAAAAAAATATTTTATAAGGTCCAAGTCCGAACTTCTTATAATAATAAGGTTTCTTATGTGGAGATGAGTCGCACTCCCATGAAAATTAATTTAAAAGGGAAAAGTGTTGAATATGTCTTGAGGTGTCCATTAATGCTTTGAAAAATAAGTCAAAAAAACCCAAAATCACATTATTTTAATGATAAAACATATATTGGTCGAACATAAGGATTATGGTATTTTATTAAATCACAATTGGGTCATTATGATGTAATAAAACACATTATATATTTAAACAATATTTATAAAAAATTCACGGGTTTTGACAAAAATGGCTTTCAAACCATAATATAAATTTTAATTGCATTCATAAAATTATAAGATCATTTATATTTAATAAAAATTAATTTAATATTAATAATATTATTTTATAAAGTATTATTTAATTCAAAAATCGCTTAATTTAAGAAAATTGAATTCATAATTAAATAATAACTAAAAACACCATTTGTACTTTAAAAACTATTTACAATGTATCAAAAATGACACGAAATTATATTCATTATTATATACAAAAAAAATAATGTACATGAACATAGTACTACTTATTTGTTACATAACCCCTTAAAATAGACATATACGACTTAAGGGTAAGGTGTGTGATGGTGACAAACTCTTGGGGTGGCTCAGATAACATCGCACGAGTGGTTATCTCTATCAACTTCCACTTTTCCCGTAGGCGGTCCTGTTCGAGCTTGACATGGTGAAGCTTAGCTTGGGCTTGGTGAAGTTCGAAGCCCAAGGATGCCACCTCTTTTCTGAGCTCTGACAAATGGGCTTCGTATGGGGAAATTCTACTGGATGAGGCCATCGCTTCCTTTCTCTGAGTAAAATTGGCTTCGTTAAAACCTTTTATTTATACTAATCATGTGATCACTATTCAACGGCTATAAACGTAATGACCAAAAATCTTATCATAAAATCGAAGAAGTTGACATCATACAAAAAAAATTCATTAAGAGGCATTTAACTGGATCAAGGGGGATTTTCCATTAATGAAACATTGGGTCGTTACAAATAGTGAGTGAATTTTTCTTGAGATTAGTTTCATAACAATAAAAAATAAATAACACATGGATTTATAGTGGCTCGGATCACAAGGATCATAGTAAATTTTTTAACCCTCTATACTACACAATTAGATCAACACCCACTAAAAACCTCACATTTAAAGCTATGAGAACTATATATATGACCCATCCTCTAAAAAACCCATATGCACAACCACATATTGATATATGATACAGACCAATTATTTTTATTTGTCCTTTGATCAAGATTCATAACCCATTCAACCTTTTAGGTAGTAGAATAAAAATATAAAGTAAGACATTATTTAGATGTGAAAATAATAAATAAGACATGAACATATACAAACATAAGGATGTACGATTACTTGAATAAAACATATACACGGATTTTAGTAGATTAAAAAAATATTGAAGTATTTTAATTTTAAAGGCAATTGATCACATTAAAGGAATAAAAAATGAAAAATAATTTCTTCTATGATCACATAACAAGAACATAAATCATGGAAATTTGTGAAAAACTATGTGTAGAAAAAGGTTGAATCTATATCAAAATTTTTGTTCCTGAATGGTTAGCATAGTAATATATTTTATTCCTTGAATAGATATATGCATGACATATTTTAGTCAATAAAAATTAAATATTGTGACTATTATATTTCTTTGTTAAAGCCTCTCTAAGAATCATGAAATATAATTAGGATTTTATATTTCTTCATTAAATCATAATATAAAATAATTAACATCATATGTCAAATATTGTAAACAATTAAGAGTTATAAAATAACTGGAAGAAAATATAATTTGGTAAAAAATACATACAGAATAATGAAAGTAAAAAATATAAGGGAATAAACGTCAAACATTATAAATAAATGTTCGTCGAATAATATATCACCATAAAATAATTATAAATTTAAAAAAGTTATTTTTTAATAACATCAATTCCAAAAGGAAATAAAACTAGAATAATAAAATGTTAACTAACATTATCTCATGAGCTACCACTGATAATAGAGAACGGTGGCTCATGAACTGTAGTTGGAAATTTCAAAAGGTGGGTTCAGAGAGAATAATATAATATTCCAATTTCAAACAAAAAGAAAATAACCCAATAAACAAAATTTATTTTATTCCACTATTATTATAAAGGATTTAGGAGAACCAATAAAATATTTGATGTTTAGGGAGTGTTCTGGATGTTACCCATGACCTTCCAATGGTGGTATCCAACATTGTCTCACTAAAATAATTTCCAAATAAAAAATAATAAACAGGTTAATAAATAAAATAACAAAATAAAAAAAGTACATCAGACAACATAAATAAATCTCCAAAACCATAAACAACGAAACAATTTATTTTGAAAGATAAACACTGTTTAATCAAAAAAAATATATAATTTCATTGCGCCCAATAGAAGGGAATGAGTGGGAGATTGATGATGCTTCTAAAAAAAGGAATAACACAATAGAGTAAATAATTTTTCGAAAAAATATGTTAATATTTAATATAAACAAATTTTTTTTAAAAGTTAGTTTGATAAAATTAAAATTGAAATAAATCCTTTATAAATATTTGAGAAGATAAAATACTACTTGATGGATCATTGAATATCTTTTTTTCAAGTCATATTACAGAAAATATGAGACAACTGGTGGGTAAAACAATTACCCACCATTGACGTCGAACAGTGACTAAAATGACTCCCAATTGTAATTAGGCAGTGGCTCATCAATAAATGTCAGGTTCCAATAATAATTCCCGACTCACCATTGGTATCCAATGTTGAATCGAGACTCACCATATAGAAACCAATAAAAACTGGAATAGTGAACTAATATGGTCATAGGAAGAAATGGAGAAGAAGGCCTAACACACAAAAAACAAAGATGGAAATGAAAAGAAAAATATTAGTTCAGAAAAAAATTATAATGAAAATAAGGGAGGTTGAAACAAAATAAGAAGAGGACAATTTGTAAGCTAAAAGGAACATAGTTAATTTCATTAGAGAAACTGTGAAGGACATTAGTGAATTGGAGAAAAAAGGGTGCATGAGGAAGTAGAAGAAAATAATGAATATAAGAAGACGTGTAGGATTTAAAATGAGGGAAAAAGTGTTAAAAAAGAATTAAACAACTTGAAGAGAAAATATTTGAATGTTGATTGAACTCATCACTACTATATGAGATTCTATATATGACAGAATAGTAATTCATAAAAATTATCCCCATATCGATTTAATGATATTACAGTCATGTGGAATATCAATCCATCATCATTGGTATTTAGTTGGAGCTTTCTACCGGGAATCAACATAAATTTACACTACACACATGAGACTATGGGCCTAATGGGAGAATTAACCAACCTATGCACATGTGAGAGATCTCTACGAGTCTTATATATGGGCCTGCATGTGTCATGTAGGCACTATGCTCACTAGTCTCTATCCTCCATGTGGAGAATCTTTAGGATGACCTTCCCATGATGATGACCCATGTGGTCCCATATGTGGGTGAGGTCTAGAAAAGGTTCCTCGCTAAGCATTTCCCAAATTTTTTTAATAAACCAAAATAAACTCTTGAATATAATTATTATAAAATAACAATTAAAAATCCTAATAAAAATGTAAATAATTATTAATATTCTACAAATATTTAATTAATAGTTATTAAATCATTAAAACACTTGAGAGATTAATGAACATGCAAATTTAAAATAATTTCTTAAATCACATTTTAAATTAATAAGATTTTAATTAAAGTACATGAGAAATTTATTAAGAATAATAATGTAATAAAATATTAAAATAGTAGTTTATTAAAAAAATATCGAAAAAGTATTAAGACAATTTAAAATACTAATTATGTTTTTTTGATGGAGATTTGCATTTACTAAGAATGAAAGGATACAATTTCCCATGGATTTTTTATTTCATGTCGATAAGGTTATAGAGAGTGAAATGAATGTTTTAAAATGAAAAAGTGTAGAGAATGGATATAAAGTCTCACATATTGTCATATTAAATTAGAATGAGATTTTAATGTATTAGAAACAAAGCTAACTCACACACAAAGTGAACTCTTTTTTATGACTAATAGTTTCTAATTATGTTTTTTATTCTTTTCAATATATAAATCATATTTAATATCACATTAATTATTGTTTATTATGTGACAAGTAGTTTATTATAGGGTTTTGGACTGTTCGATAATGGTTATATTCTTTATCAATTATTTCAATGTAATTTGTAATTTCTTTCTACATATGAGTGTATTTGGATACAGAAATAGTGAGCCCCAACTTTTTTAAGAGGGAGTCCATTCGATTATTGAAATATGTATAACTACCAATTTTCAAAGAGAGTCTTTGTTGGTTTCTAAGAAATAATATATTTTTAATAACAGTTATCCTTGTGGAAAATAAATTTTATAATAGTAACCATAAAAATAATAAGAGTTGTATCGATATTTCATAAGATTAATTTATTCAATAGAGTATTATCATAAGGGTCATCCTAATTATCATAAATGTTTTCCAGAGTATATCTCATTTTTTATGAGATATTCAAATATATTATAAGATTCATTATGATTATTTCATAAGATTCATAGATATTTTTAGGTCATTTCTTTAAAGTGATCTAGACATGGAAATAATTAGTGTTCATTGCATATAAATAGATATTTTAATAAATGATCTTGAAATTGTAGTTCTATGATCTAGTAAACTTATATCAGAAAAATGCACATACCAGAGACACCAAAATGAAATCTTATTTGATTTGAACTGTTTTGATTACTTGAAGGATTATATTTCAATCATAAGAGGTTAACAAGAAGTTGGATGTTATTATCATTTTAATATTTTAATTTTATATTTAATTTTTTACAATTGCAAAGTTATATTTTCTCTAGAGGGGAAGATAATATGTATTGAAGGAAGTCAATATTGTGAATTTTAATTTTAAATTTTATTTTCAACATTAATATTGTGTCTACATGTGATGAAAATATATTTTATTTTATTTTTCCAGTATATTAAAATTGTTCTGAAAATTAAAATTAATTCCTCATGGTATAAATAGGAATAAAAAGTCACTAGATTATTTGAAAATATCAAATGAAAAATAAGAAATAATACTAAGAAAACTCGATAGAATAATATTTTTTAAGAATGTATTATTATTGATATAAATTTTTAAATATTTGGATAAGGGTTTTAGTAATTTATAAAATCTTGAATGTACCATGTAACACAAATTCAATACTAAACTCTACATGTTATTAATCTACAATATAAAACTATATAATTTTTTTATCTAAGGTGAATTTGGACAGTTCTAAGGACTATTTACTCATTTTGAGTCGTGATCCTTTTAAATTAGTTTTCACTGATGCATGTTTATTCATTGGAATTATATAATGCATTAATATTAATTTAGAAAACTGAAAATTTTCATTTCAAAAATAAAAGAGGATGAATAAAATTAAATGATTAAACCCTAGTGAATTCCCACTTATTGTGAGGTTCCTTTTCTCAATCAACAATCTCCATAATTTGTATTTGAATCATTAAAATTTTGAAATTATAATTAAAGATGTATAATCAACGAAAATATTGACTTCAACTCTTTACATTATGTAAACTCGAAACATCATGTCACCTTAGATGTGATTTATATATCTTGGGATTTATTTTGGAGTATTATTATGTGGAACCCAATAATCTAGGTCATCTATTACATGAATACTAGAAATTTAAAAATCATTTATAAAAATTACATTATTAGGGATACTATTTTTATGTAATGTATTTCCATACCAAATGATTAATATCAGCTTTCTTTTAAACCATAAATCCAATTAATATCATTCTCTATAGTATTTATATGTACAGTGTAATCATATTAATTTGGAAATATTAAATTTTCACAAATTAAATTTCAAGCACTATTTTTTTATAATACTTTATTTCAGATTAATTCAAACATGTAATACCTAAATAAATTTAAGGTCACTAGACTAAGGGGTAATTTCAAATTTTATGATATAATATACTTCTATCATTATGATTCCAACAACACATAATTACCATTCTTTATAAATATAAATCAATGTCTCTTAAATTATGATGTAACAAATATGTCTTGATGAAAATCCTCATGAATCCATGCCTCGATATGAAAAATATTTTAGTAATAGTATACCCTATAGTGTAAAAAAGTTTATCTATATAAATAGACAAAAATCATAAAAAAAAATTTGAAACAAAATATATTGCATATTGATTTCCAAAAAATTGATTAAAACATCACTAAACACTTCTATAAATATGATAATTAGTCCAAATATTCAATGGGATAATTAAACTTTTCAAATGGACAGAATCACTTGACATAACCTAAGATTGAATGTTATTAATGTTTTGAAAAAAAATTCTGCACCACATTCAATCACATAATCATAAAATTAATCAATCCATTATTAAAAAAAATTCAATAACAATTTATCTTGGTCAAAAAATCTAAAACTATCCATTTTTAGGTCGACTAGTAAACTGAAAACACATTTATTTGAAACATAATAATCATTATAAATGAGTCATTTCTCCATTATTTTTTTCCTGTGTATGTTTACATGATATATAAAGAATAAAAAAATCACATATTTTTACCTAAAAACTACAACTACACTCTTTAAATAGTTTTTTAACATAAAAATTACCCATGTATAACTGAAAAATTGATTTTCTATATAAATAACAATATTTATACTAAACCTATAAAACTATAATTTAAATAATACCTAAAAATATAAAATTAACCATTAGAAGTTATTTTTGATCCATAATAAATAAATAAAAATAACTATTTTTTTATTTCTCCCCCTTTGAAAATAAAAACATAAAGAAAAGTGAGAGAGGGGATGAGAAAAAAAATTGTAGCCTTGAAAATCTTTTAATTGAAACTCCATAATATAAAATAATTTCTAAAATTAAATCTCAAAAAATGGTAAACACAAATTCCATATTCTTCTTTTTTTGGGACAAAATCATTCTTAAAAAATACACCCACTATCATATCATTAATAAAATGGTTCTTAATATAAAAGTGATTAAATACTAAATTAAAAAATATTTCATTTTATATTTATGGAGCATTTTTTTAATAAATAACCATTATAGGTATGTTTATATACATTTTTATATCCTTTAATAATTAATTATCTAAATTTATTATGTTATTTTTTTTTGGAATCGACATTTTATTCTTCCACTACAATCAATGTAACATAATTACCATAAATGTGGTTAAAATTTACACATATATAAAAAACACTCTACTGTACACATATCTCTATCACCATAATTTCTATCCCAATCTCAATTAACATGTGCAAAAATATTAATATTTCAATTTTTAATATAAAATAATTCATAACATATAGTTACATTAATATACATTCATATTTTTTTTGTTATGTTAAATTGAAACTCCTTGTGTATACATTAACATAATTCACACCATATAAAATGATATAATCTAATATCTATATAATACATAATAAAACCAATAAATTTCATAAATTATTTTTTAAAGTAATTCATTATATGATTTTTTCGTTATGTGTTAAATTATCACTAAAATATATGTGTAAAATAGCTTCACATACCCCATGAAAAAATTCTTCAAAAGTTATCTAGAAATTTTCTCTTGAGAAAGACTGTTTTGTCATTTTTATTAATATATTTGAAGTATAAATAAGTAATTCTTCTCTAATAACATTTTAATCTCAATAAACACTTATATTTAAGTTGAAAATTCATTTAAACTGTCTTTTAAACCTATATAAAATACAATATCATAAAAACATACTCTAAAATTAAGAGATATACACATTCTTTCTTTTAATGGGATATTGTTTTTTATTTTCCATTTTCTAAAATTAATTAATTTTGAACAGGATTTGATAATGAAATTCCATCATCCTATGTAATTTTAACTCATATAAAACTTCTTTTTAATTTTTAAAACACAATTTTATTAATTTTTATGCATTAATAAACTGATTTGGAAGGGTAAACTTCTTTTACATGTTTACCATTGAGGAAATATGATTTCATATCTATCTATAATATCATGTAAATTATTTGTAAAATGTTAATTATTAATATCCATATCATTTTAAAACAGTAAACTATAGAAAATATCACATAAATGTCAATTCCTACAACATAATATTTTTCTTTAAAAACAAGACTCTCCCTTTTTTATTCATCACTTTTTGATTCTCTTTTAAATTACTTTATTTTAACCACATTATTCCCATAACATTATTATTTATTTTCATATAAAGAAACTCATATGTTTTATTCTTATAATCTAAACATGAAGTTCATTCATAATAAAAATCCACTCTAGATATGGCAACGACAAAATATTTTTATTTAATTTACACCTTAAATAAAATTATTTTTTATATATTTATCTATATATAATAGTAAAGATATATAGGATATAACCCTTATTATAAAAATTAATATTGCCCACTATAATGTAGTTATTAAATAATAATGTTCATACACTTCAAACCACAATATGAAGTAAAGGTCCCTTTAATAATATTTTTATATTTGAAACTAATAATATAATAATAATATTCATAAAATTACTTTACAAATAGAAAATTATCTAAGTGAAATTTATTTTTTTAATATAAATTATATTATTCCTAATTTTAGAATAAAATTTAATATACAAAATTAATATTTTCTTATAAATTAAAAATTATCACCATACATTTTGATATTATATATTATTTAAAAAAATTAAATTCTGAATAATAATTTAAAAAAAATTCATTTAATTAAATGTCACGGAAATATTCTCTAAATATTAATATTGTAATTTTTTCTACAATAATTGAATTTTATGTTTATAGTGAAAATATAGGTATTGATGAAAACTATCTCCTTTATGACATTATATTAACACATGAATGAATAATATGATTAATAAATATTTATTATATTAATTATATATATTAAATAATTAACATAATCATTTAAAAATAAAAATTTTCATTTTTTAAATGTAGTTTTATCTTTTTTGTAACCTATGTTAAATATAACTCTAAAAAGTTTTTATTTGTTTAAATGAAAAATTATATTTTATCCCGTGTTGAAATTAAAAAAATAAAATCGAAATTATGTATTTGGAAAAAATATATATTATTTTATTGGGTAAATTTTATTTTTTTTGTATTAAAATAATACAAATATAATTTATTCTATATTCCATGTCAATGGTGATATAGTAATTTATAAGGAACTTGTTTTAACATTTTGTAAAAAAATTTCAAATTAAATGAATTATTATCCACTAAGAATGAGTATAATTTATGTTGTTAACACACATAAGCCCTATATCTCAAATACTCACACACACACATATATACATATATATTATAACTCATTGAGAGGGTATCAAATACAAAATAATATTAATAATATTTAAAGATGAAAACAACATATGTTTTATATAGAATGGTTTTCTCTATATAAATAAATATTTATTTCAAAAGTTGATTTTATATTACTTATATATTATGATACAGTATTTGGGGATTAAATATATTCTCAACATATAAAAATTTATTATGTTTTGTAACATTATATCTAAAATTAAATATAAATAACTTATTTAGAAACTAGTTAACAATGAAAAAATTAAAATTCTAAAATGTATTATATTAGGTGCTAAATGTAATGAAAAATGTTTAAAACATGTGTGATAAATTAATTTGATTTTATTTTTGGATATTATCTCACGCAAAAATAAAATTTTTACCACTTTTTGAACCATATTCCCTCGAATAGAGTGATTACATTGTTTAAAAATAGTGGGCAATCACAATAATGTTATTTTCTTCATTTATAAAAGGTGTACAATTCCTCCAAATAATTTCACTCATTTAGATTCGAAATTAAAAATAAAAATCCATCATTTTACTCCCAAAATAAACATTTCCCACTTTATGAAGACTTTGGTTCCAAAATATTATTGAAGCCCCTTTAAAATGAAAGTGGTTTCTATGATATGATTAATTTATTATACATAATTGTCTCATTTATATTTGGTTTCTCTTACATATTTTGTTATATTAAATCCCCCATATAAATTTTAATATAATTAATATAGTATCATAATAATTATATAGTATTATTATATTAATTTATCAACTATTATTTAACCAATCCCATCTATATATAAAATAAAATAATGGTGATCATCCATTTGTGAAGACAACCCCTTCCAAAAAATGATGACTTCCATTTTTCATCCTTGTCTATAATGGTTGGTAAAAATGATGGATTTGATAAATAAATATGGTTGATATTTTAAAATTTTACATTTTAAAGGATAGTTTATCATATACCTACACTATATCTCACTCACTGAGAAATCGAATCATTAAGTGTGTCTATGTAGGACTAAAAACTCTACAAATAACGAAATTAATTTATCTTCACCACCATATATTGATGGTTATAGGAATGAAATTAAAACGTATAAATTTATTTTGTGTTGATATTTTTATTCTATACAATTTATATTAACATCAAAAATAAAATCTCTTTACTCGTAGGATCATTATATCATTCTCTCCTTTAGTTCAGTTGTTACCACTTATGAGAATGATGCTATAATTTTTAAACCATAATTTATTTTGGATTGTTATATAATGGTATTATTATTTAATAATAATTTGTTTAATATATTTTAATAATCCTATATTTTTGTCTATATTTAATATATTTATTAATATATCACCATTCGATTGTAAAACAAGCATAAACTAGTTAATCACTAATCTCTTTTTCGTGAACCCTGGAAATTTCCTTCAACTAATTAAAAGAAACTAAAATACTAAATAATAATAAATTATTATTATATATTTAATAATAATTTAATGAAAATATTTTGGATAATATAGTATAATAAAACCTCTATTATGAATATAGTTTGATATAATCAATATTACTCAAACTAGATTTCAAAAATAGTTAATAAGTAAGTAATATAAAAGTATATAAAATTTTTAAAATAGATTTATAATGTTTTATGGATATAAAAATTATTTTAAAATAGGTAATTATTATTGTTATTTTTTATATTTTCAGTCAACTATATTTCAAGGAAATCAAGAATAAAGATATTTGTGTTGGTAACAAAAAGTAATTCGTTTGAGTTATATTATTTTTTCATTAATTTAATTCACATATGATCACTCTATTGTCTATTATAAATGATTTCTCTCTTATATAATAGGGGGAAATTGTATCTAATCTGTAACGCCCTAACCCTAGTTACCTAAATTCAGTGCATTATTACATAACATTGGCATGATGACAAGAAATATCAAATCTCAAAAGACCGATTAGTTTAGTAGCCTTGGAAACACTGGATAAGTTCATAAAATATTAAATTACATCATAAAAACATCTTGTCTTCATATCCCCTCATAATATCCCTGCAGGTCATTCATAAATTACTTCTTCATAATCCTGGGAAATATAAAACATTGAAAGGGGTGCTCAGATGCTCAGTAAGGATAACATTATAACAGATGCTTTTATAGATAAGCATAAACACTTAAGGCAATTTATAACTAAAAAAGCCTTTTAAACTTGAACTTCGGCATAAAATGGAAAAGGTAAAATGAAATAATTCCATTTAATTACTCACATGGATATTCTACTAGTCGAATGATCACATGCAATATAAATAACCACTTTCATAATGATGGAATGCATAATGCCAGACTATCATAACCACATAGCCAAGGCCTCGTGCCAAGACTACAAATAAGATTTTTCCAAGGCCTTGTGCCAAGACACTAGATTGTCTCATGAGACCAACCGATGCATCGGGGAGCTATAGAGGGCTCCACCTCTCACTTATTAAGTCCAATTCATTCCTCATATGAACAGGTTTAAACATAACATAATCATTCGTATTAAAACTAGCATACGAAATGTCAACACTTTAACCACAAACCAAGAATGGTATAAAAATAGCACATCCACAGTCAAACATAACTCATTTGATATAATATAGAATATTTTATTGTATCACATTAACCTCAATCAAGAATAATGAAGGATTTTGACATAGATGAAAATAATCATCAGAACTATTTGAGAGAAATATCCCCCTTTTTCTTGAAATCATTTAAAAGTCACACTATTTGTCAAGAAGCCATTTAAAAATAGATTTTTGAATCAAAATGTCCCATACCACATTGAAACTTTTTAAAAGAAGTTTTAATTTATAAAATTTAATGTCCATATAAAGAAATACTTAAAACCATTTTTAAAACATGGACATTAATGAGAAATATTTAGATGAATAAGTCTTTAAAACATTTAAAAATGGTATTTTAGTTAGAGATTATAACCAAAAGAGAGACACTTGAATACAAATAATTGAGGTAATCAAAACTTTGTAATATCATGAGAATAAAGGGATTCATGATATACTATGTCAAAGTACATTATATACACCACATAAAAGTGATTTGGTGTATATCAACAAGGAAGTCTCAATGGAATGTAAATTGAAATGAAATCTAACATAAAGGCCATATCCTTAAGTTAAGGATAAATCAACAACATAATTATGTGTGAAAAATAAAAATACACTAAATATGATTGGATATTCATTGTAAAACAATAAAAGGTTATTCACACATATTCTTGTAAAAACAACACCAACAAATTGGATGTTTAACTCAACAAATGGTGAATGAGTTAAAATTACTCTTATCAAATTCATATCAATGACTTGAGAATTATAAATGGAGTTATTATGTGTATCAAAAGTATATCCACATGAAGGGGAGAGGAAATTATGAAATAATCAAATGAATAGTGATTCCACACATAATCTTGGGGTTATATAATCAATGAAATATGCGTATAGCCAAATGAGTGGAAATTGAAATCTCAAATTCCCTTATCGATTAGGTAACTTACGAAACATACACCCATGAAAGAAGTATCATACCATGATGATGTAAATACCCATAAATTAAAGTATATTACACAATTAATACAATCATGGGCAGCACACATACACCACATGCAATAATTAAGTGGTGAATAATGGAAATCTCAAGAAATTAAAAGTGAGATAAGAAACCCCTTAACTTTTACTTTTCCTTGGATGGGGGTAGGTTGACCTCCTCTGTAATGTTGAAATAATTGTTATTAAATTATTCATGAATCATATACATTAATATGATATCATATATGATCTTTTAACATTTCTTTGTTAATAATATCTTAGAATTATCATCATTTTGGGTGTTAACTTACTCGTTTTCTTTTATATGTTTTGTTACATAAGTTGTTTTTTATAGATAGGTTGTATCTTATTCATATCCAGAATGATATAAAGTTCTTAAAAATTATCTTTAAATCATCAAATGATAATTATACTTGAATGGATATGATGGAGAATGAATCTCATCGCGTTCGTGGAGACGGTAGTCCCTACGTACGCATGAGCGAAAATATCATTATTTTGATATTAAAATAATATAAAATTGGATGGTATATCATATATACAGAATAATTATCATGTTATATTTATTATATACATGAGTTACACATCATTATTATACCCATCCAAATAATGATATATTGAATAACAATTACACCACGACGTGGAGACAGTAAGCTGTACGTACGCACGTATGGTGACATGTTATTCAAAGGGTGGATAGAATAATGAATATGGTTGTACCATATTTATAATAACATCACAGTATATATATGATACTGGTGTTATTATTTTAGAATGGTAATAAAAATGAAAGAAGAAGTGGAAGAAGAAAAGAACTTGAAAAGGGGTGGTGAAAACATTATCTCTTCTTCGGGTTCTTCCTTTTGATTTGATCAAAAAAGATCCTTAGGTTGGCTTTATGATCAAAATAAGGCCTCTAGGTTGTAGTGAGGGTTGTTTAGAGTGTATATGGTCAGGGTTTGGCCGAACTAAAAGTCTTTGAAGGTGTGAAGAAGTGATAAGGAGGAGTACCCTATCATAAGAGGGGTGAGGGGCACCTTTGGAAAAGATAGAAATATTAATTTATAATAAATTCATATTCGGTTTCTAATGGTTTAAAAGTTTATTATTAAAAGTTTAATGTGAGGATAGGTCGAAAAAAACTCATCCAATAGAATTTAGATAGGTTTGGGTACTTATATTAATCTTATCTTTAAGTATTAACTCTAAGTTAATTAGTTTCACTTTTACAATATCTCTTTGTATTTTTATATTATATGGTTAATAAAATTACCATATATATCAAAGAGACACAATGTGATCCATTATTGATACACCTATTATGATATAAGTCTCTTGGACGAACCTTAGATTTTTAGAAATTTAATATCAATTTATTATAAAATATTTATTTTAAAAACTCTTTTATGTCAATTTTGACACTATTCAATAGATGATTTTTGTGATACTCATAACATAATTATTACTTCTAAAAAAGATAATTAAATCAATCCTAATATGTCATATTATCCTATAAAATTATTTTAATTCATTAAAAGTCTCAAATTATATTTATTTGGGTATTTATAATATCAATTATTTTAAATTTTCTCCTATTATGTTAATTACTACATCATCATTGTGTCATAAATAAATTAAATTATCTTATCTCTAAAAATTATAAATAAAATATAATTATGTAGGAAATATTTTTATCTTTCTAATGAATACATACAATCGAAAATCCAACATATTTAACTCTATTTAAAATTGTTTTTCTAAAAGATATATGCTTGTGTCGTTTGTGTATTCATTTTAACTTAATTAAAATTAAGTGTCCCTATCACCTAAAAGTGGCTCCATGGGGTCCCAAAATCGACCCAAAGATGACTAGGGTCGAAAATGTATCATCCAATAAGGCTAGGACACGTTTTAGGGTAATTTTGTATTATTATAATATTATTTTTTAACTCTTATTTACCGGATTTACCCTTAACCATGGTAAATAAAATATTTACCAAAGTAATTATTCAAAATGTCTAAAAATAAAAGTCAACTATTTCCACAATTTGAACATCCTGATTCCAAATATGGAATCCATTTTTCCAAATTCAAAACAAAGAAGTCGCAGAAATTAATTTAAAATTAGTTTCCGTTGTTAAAACAAAAAGCATGTTTTTAAGAGATAATAACTATCAAAAGATTGATACTTTTTCATGTTTGGAATAATTGTGAAATTAGGTCCAATGACCAACATTATACTAAATGGTAAAAATATATTTTAAATATAATTTAAAACCTCTCAAATTCATAATTTATCACTATTAATTATTTTGATTAAAAAAGTTTTTTTTAATTAAAATTTAGTAATTTTCACTGTTCATCAAAAAATTAATGTTACCCGAAAAGTACCAAAATTTCACCTTAGGGTAAATTAGACACTTCTAATCCAAAAATGAAGTCCATTTTAAAATATAAAATATATATAATTTCAAAAATTGGGTATTACTATTCATAACGGCTAGTTTGATCGGTTGTGGTGTGTGTTAAAACTCGAAGTTGCATACAAGACACGCTACTGTATTATTCAAAGGAAAGCGTACGATGGAAGCTTGTGATGTTTCATTTTAAATTTTTGAAGTCCCCATTTAGTCGAAAAGTTTAAAATATTGTATTTAAAAATGGTTCACTATTAAAAGTTGATAAAAGTGCAATACTGATAATGAATTTGTTCTTGCATTATATCTAAGAAATTCATAATATGGATTCTAAAATTATAAGGATTATATAAAGTTTAATATTTAGTTAATACTATTCATAACCTCTTTTGAATGGCTTTTTTTGGTAACTCATGGTGTGATTGAACTCGGTGTTGCGTGTAGTGCAAGTTATTGAATTATTTTGAAGAAATAACACGCTATGAAATCTTGGGGTGTTACATTCTCCACTCCTTCAATAAATTGTGTCCTCACCATTTGAAATTGTTATTTGAAAATAAAAGGTTGAAAATAGAAAATATATTTGTGGTAAAACCCACATCGGAAATTGGGTTACTAAAATTTAGCCTTTATATGAGGAAAAGAGAAATGAAAGGGTCACCACCAAATTATGATCTCGATTAGGAGAATATTGGTGGCAATTAGAGACATATAATTGTAGGAAAAACATAAATATTTATAGGTAGTGATTTAGGTCATCAATCACAAACAAGTATAAAATTGAGATCCTTAAATTCATCAATCTATGATGATTTGAAATACCATCGGTTCAACAAAACATAGGGTATTAGGATAACACATTTTTTAAGTTTCAAAATATCTTAGTTGAAATCCCACATCGAAAAATGAATTAATGAGGCCTCTATTTAAAATAAAGAGCGGAAAGTATGAAAATTACCGAAAAAACACATACTAGGGTTCCATGTAGGAAAATATGGATATGGAAGAGAAATATATCCACCAATTATCTGATGGAGAGTGGTAGAGAACATGGCTATGAAAAGGCCAAAAATCCCAAATCCATAAATTAGTGATGATTTGAGGTACCATCTAGGACAACATTTTTGTTCTAGGTTCCTTTTCATAATGTTGAGGAATTTATTTATGAGATTGGATAATATCATAAGGAGATATACTTACTTTATAATTAGAGTTTTATCCATTAATAAATATCTACCACAAACTCATCTTTCACTCTAAAAGATAATAGAACGTAAAAAAATTTCTATTTATACTATTCGTACAGGGTTCCAAAATATATGAATTTATAATTCTTCTACCAGATCTTTAAAAAAAACTACATTATTTAATCCAGGACATCTCGTGGGACAGTGGTAGGTGATACACCCTTGTCGCCCTTCAGTTGCGAGTTCAAGTCTCGTGGCCTTTCCGGTCGTGACGGGTTGCCGCCCGACCTCCGGGTTGTCCTTTTATGGCAATCCAAAATAATCCAAACTAGAACTATCCAAAATACTTCAGTACATAACTTATAAGGAAGGTAAACACAATGAAGATCCTTTTTTTTTCTGCATAATAACATGTGATCACCTTCATCATGTATTCTTTTAAAACACTGTAACATCCTGAATTATCATAAAACCTTATTGATTACATTCATGATCCCTTATTCCTTATAGAATAATAGATATACACCTTCAATCAAAAAATGTTGTAAAACCCAACAATGACGGAATATACAAATCACTAATCAGTTTCAAGGTAGTCAAGAATATCCAATATAATTTATCCAAAACAATCATTTATTATTCTAAAATCACTACCTCGGTATCAGAACCATATTATGGTTTATCATTCTCTCAACAATATATTTTCCAAAAAATTTAACCTGCTATTGAGTCACTTTTCTTTGTTCCACACAATCTCAAGTCCATAATGAAATAGTACTGCAGTACAATCCTTATATACTCCATAATTATTATAATAATTACATTGTTGATACAACACTCAAATGAAATAACTAACAAAAGAACTCTAATCATTCTCTTCATCTGTGGTAGTATCATAACTTGGTTATTATCCAATAGCATCATTTGCAGAATAGTCTGATGACTGGTACATAGGTTCGCATAGTGTCCAAACTCCTTGCAAATGAATCATTGTACATTTGATACCATTTTATTACCCTTACATTAACATACTTTGTGCCCTTTTCCTCCACACTTATAACAAACTCCCATTCCTTTCAGGAAAGTTCCAGGGTGTTTCTTTCCACAGTTATCACATATGTGAAAATTCTTCTTTTCCCTATTCCCTTTATCTATATTTTTCTCTTCCATCCTTTTCTTCTCTTGCTTCCCTTAAAATCCATAGGACTCAGTAAACTCTTTACTTCTCTTATCAACACATGATATTATTTCTTCATATGATGATAATACATGCGAGACTATTTCTCTTATAAATACTAGCTTAAGGCCATGAAATATATGATCCTTATTTCTCTTTTTATCATGTGCATTGTTGGAGTTATCATTCCTTCTACTGGGCGCCATTTCTAAAAAATGGCATACACTTGATTAGTTTATGAATAAAAATACCTAATCCCAAACTTGTGAAACACATAACATAAATTAAATAGTTTATGGATATAATCCATAATCATAAAAATGTTTTCTTTAAAGAAGTATATACTCATAAACCCTTCATAATAATTTATAATGAAAATGAGAGTTATCCTAAGCATATCCCCCGGGAGTGTCGTAACCAAGAGTGCAGCAAGGCCCGTTGTCGTGCACCAGTTCCTATTCGAGTCTAGCTCAAAGCGATGTTTTCGGGTTTTACCCCTAGGTACATCTGGGCCAGAGCCGCCTCTACCTGCTCATATCCAGATAGGGATGTATTGCTCGGACAATTCACAAATTCTTTACAATACCAAAATTCTAAGAAGTACTTCTATACTAATCCTTAAAGTTCATCTTAGGTCTACGTGCTCTAATATGAGTTTATCTAAATATAGCTTCCAAGGTTTTTACTAAACTTTCTCTGCTACCAACTATAATGCCCCGACCCTAGTTACCTAGAGTCAGTGCATTATTACATAACATTGGAAAGATCACAAGAAATATCAAATCTTGAAAGACCTATTAGTTTAGTAGCCGCGGAAACACTAGATACATTCATAAAATTTTACATTACATCATAAAAAACATCTTGTATTCATAACCCCTCATACTATCCCTACAGGTCATTCATAAATTAATTCTTCATAATCCTGGGAAAAATAAAACATTGGAAGGGCTGAGCTCAGATGCTCAGTAAGGATAACATTATAGCAGAAGCTTTCATAGATAAGCATAAACACTTAAGGTAATTTATATCTAAAACAAAATCCTTTTAAACTTGAACTTCAGCATAAAATGGAAAAGGTAAAATGAAATAATTCCATTTACTTACTCACGTGGATATTCTACTAGTCGAATGATCGCATGCTATATCAATAACCACATTCATTATGATGTAATTCAAAATGCCATACTATCATAACCACATAGCCAAGGCCTCGTTCCAAGACTGCAAATATGATTTTGCCAAGGCCTTGTGCCAAGACACTAGTTTGTCTCATGAGACCAACCGATGCGTCGGGGAGCTATAGCGGGCTCCACCCGTCACTTATTAAGTCCAATGCATTCCTCATATGAACAGGTTTAAACATAACATAAACATTCGTATTAAAACTAGCATACGAAATTTCAATACATTAACCACAAACCATGAATGGTATAAAAATAGAACATCCACAGTCAAACACAACTCATTCGATACAATATGGATGATTGTATTGTATCACATTAACCTCAATCAAGAATAATGAAGGATGTTGACATAGATGAAAATAATCATCATAACTATTTGAGAGAAATATTCCCATTTTTCTTGAAATCATTTAAAAGTCACACTATTTGTCAAGAAGCCATTTAAAAATAGATTTTTAAATCAAAGTGTCCCATACCACTTTGAAACTTTTTAAAAGGAGTTTTAATATCTAAAATTTAATCTCCATATAAATAAATCCATAAAACCATTTTTAAAACATGGATATTAATGAGAAAGATTTAGATGAATAAGTCATTAAAACATTTAAAAATGGTATTTCAGTTAGAGACTCTAACCAAAAGAGAGACACTTGAATACAAATAATTGAGGTAATCAAAACATTATAATATCATGAGAATAAAGTGATTCATGATATACTATGTCAATGTACATTATATACACCACATAAAAGTGATTTGGTGTATATCAACAAAGAAGTCTCAATGGAATGTAAATTGAGGTGAAATCTAACATAAAGGCCTTATCCTTAGGTTAAGGATAAATCAACGACATAATTATGTGTGAAAAATATAAATACACTAAATATGATTGGATATTCAGTGTAAAACAATCAAAGGATATTCACACATATTCTTGTAAAAACTACACCAACAAATTGGATGTTTAACTCAACAAATGGTGAATGAGTTAAAATTACTCTTATCAAATTCATATCAATGACTTGAGAATTATCAATGGAGTGATTATGTGTATCAAAATTATATCCACATGAAGGGGAGTGGAAATTATGACATAATCAAATGAATAATGATTCCACACATAATCTTGGGGTAATATAATCAATGAAATATGCGTAAATCCAAATGAGTGGAAATTGAAATATAAAATTCCCTTATCGATTAAGTAACTTACGAAACATACACCCATGAAAGAAGTATCATACCATGAAGATGTAAATACCCATAAATTAAAGTATATTACACAATGAATACAATCATGGGCAGCACACATACACCACATGCAATAATTAAGCGGTGAATGATGGAAATCTCACGAAATTAAAAGTGAGATAAGAAACCCCTTACCATGTACTTTTCCTTGGTTGGGGTTAGGTTAACCTCCTTTATAATGTTGAAATAATTGTTATTAAATTATTTATGAATCATATACATTAATATGATATCATATATGATCTTTTAACGTTTCTTTGTTAATAATATCTTAGAATTATCGTCATTTCGGGTGTTAACTTACTCATTATCTTTTATATGTTTTGTTACATAAGATGTGTGTGTTATGAATAGGATGTATGTTATTCATATCCATAATTATATAAAGTTCTTAAACATTATTTTTAAATCCTCAAATGATAATTATACTTGAATGGATATGATGGAGAATGAATCTCATCGCGTTCGTGGAGACGGCAGTCCGTACGTACGCACGGGCGACAATATCATTCTTTTGATATTAAAATAATATAAAATTGGATGGTATATAATATATACAGAATAATTATCATGTTATATTTATTATTTACATTATTTACACATCATTATTATACCCATCCAAATAATAATATATTGAATAATAATTACACCACAATGTGGAGACGGTAAGCCGTACGTACACACGTATGGTGACATGTTATTCAAAAGGTGGATAGAATACTGAATATGGTTGTACCATATTTATAATAACATCACAGTATATATATGATACTGGGGTTATTATTTTATAATGGTAATAAAAATTAAATAAGAAGTGGAAGAATAAAGGAACTTGAAAAGGGGTGGTGAAAACATTACCACTTCTTCGGGTTATTCCATTTTATTTGATCAATAGGGCTCCATAGGTTGGCTTTCTGATCATAATAGGGCCTCTAGGTTGTATTGATGGAAGTTTAGAGAGTATTTGGGAAGGTTTTGTCCAAAAAAAAAGTCTTTGAAGCTGTGAAGAAGTGAGAAGGAGGAGTTCCCTTTTATAAGAGGGGTGAGGGGAACCTTTGGAAAAGATAGAAATATAAATTTATAATAAATTCATATTCGGTTTCAAATGGTTTAAAAGTTTACTATTAAAAGGTTAATGTAGGGATAGGTCGAAAACCACTCAACCAATATAATTTAGACAGGTTTTGGTACTTATATTAGTCTTATCTTTAAGTATTAACTCTAAGTTAATTAGTTTCACTTTTACAATATCTCTTTGTATTTTTATATTATATGGTTAATAAACATACTATATACATCCAAAAGACCCAAAAGTGGTCCATTAATGATACACATATCATGATATAAGTCTCTTTGCATAGCCATATATTTTTTGTAATTTAATATCAATTAATAATATAATATTTATTTTAAAAACTATTTTATGTCAATTTTAACAATATTCAATAGTTGATTTTTGTAAAACTAATAACAGAATAATTACTTCGAAAAAAGTTAATTAAATCAGTACTAATATGTCATATTATTCTAAAAAATTATTGTCATTCATTAAAAGTCTCAAATTATATTTATTTGGGTATTTATAATATCAATTATTTTAAATTTTCACTATTATGGTAATTACCACATCATCATTGTGTCATAAATAAATTAAATTATTTAATCTATAAAAATTATAAATAAAATATCATTATGTAGAAAATCGATTTATCTTTCGAATGAATATTTAAAATCGAAAATACAACATATATGACCCTATGTAAAAAATTTTTTTCCAAAAGATATATGCTTGTGTCATTTTTTTATTCATTTTAACTTAATTAAAATTAAGTGTCCCTATCACCTACAACTGGCTCCATGGGGTCCCAAAATCGACCCAAAGAGGCCTATGGTAGAACATGTATCAACCAATAAGGCTAGGACACGTTTTAGGGTAATTTATTATTATTATAATATTATTTTTAACTCTTAATTACCAGATTTACCCTTAACAATGGTAAATAAAATATTTACCGAAATAATTCTTCAAATTGTCTAAAAATAAAAGTTGCCTATTTACATAATTTGAACATCCTGATTCCAAATATGGAATCCATTTTTCCAAATTCAAAACACAGAAGTGACAGAAATTAATTTAAAATTAATTACCGTTGTTAAAACAAAAAGCATGTTTTTAAGAGATAATAACTATCAAAAGATTGATACTTGTTTATGTTTGGTTTAATTGTGAAATTATATCCAATGACCAACATTATATTAAAATGTAAAAATATATTCTATATATACTTTTAAACCACTCAATTTCATAATTTATCACTATTAATTATTTTGATTAAAAAAGTTGTTTTTAATTTAAATTTAGAAATTTTCACTATTCATCAAAAAATTAATGTTACCCAAAAAGTACCAAAATATCACCTTAGGGTAAATTCGACACTCCGAATCCAAAAATGAATTCCATTTTAAAATATAAAATATATATAATTTCAAAAATTGGGTATTACTATTCATAACGGCTAGTTTGATCGGTTCTGGTGTGTGTTAAAACTCGAAGTTGCGTACAACACATGCTATTGTATTATTCAAAGGAAATCGTACCGTGGAAGCTTGGGATGTTTCATTTTAAAATTTCGATGTCCCCATTTAGTCAAAAAGATTAAAATATTATATTTAAAAAGGGTTCACTATTTAAAGTTTATAAAAGTGCAATTCTGAAAATGAATTTGTTCTTGCATTATATCTAAGAAACTCACAATATGGATTCTAAAATTATAAAGATTATATAAAGTTTAAAATTTAGTAAATACTATTCATAACCTCTTTTGAATGGATTTTTTTGGTAAGTCATGGTGCGATTGAACTCGGTGTTGCGCGTAGTGCAAGTTATTGAATTATTTTGAAGAAATAACACGCTATGAAATCTTGGGGTGTTACATAATCTAATTAAATTCCATTAATATTTTTCATTTCACATTGTTTATGAAAATAATCGAGAAAATTTTAAAATAGGCACGTATATATGAGATTACATTGATGATTTCAAAAGGGTTTTTAGGACATATGTTTTTTTATTTGGTTTTATTATTTAAATATATATTTGAAAATAATTATGTCAAATAGAGTTATGTTTCATCTCTAACCCTTTATTGTCCTTTTATCGAGTCATTGGTTCTAAGTGGTATTGTTTTTTATTTCAACTAATTTAATTTATGTTGTTATTTTATAATATTTTTTATTTTAATGAAACCATTTTTTTCCATGGTTATTTATTAAACGAATGATTAAATATTTTAATTGGAATGTTTTAGTAATCAAATATTTATTTTACAAAGATATTTTTATTTTAAATTGGGAAATGATTTCACTTATCTGATTTATTAATATCATTTTATTGGGGTGGGGTTACTATGAAAAGTGAATGATTTTTGAATTTATAAACATAAAAATGGATGAATGATGGGTGGGGTACTATATAATCCTTTATTCATTGGTTAAATGGTTAAATAATATGATATATGTATATACGTGAAAAACAATTCATCGCAAGCATGGGTGAATGTGTATGACTCATGAAACAGAAATATACGCGTGTACATTTAGTATTTTATCTATGATGGGTGAAAGTTTGTTACTAATGAATGTAATGTTTCCCTTCACTAATGTTTATTCTAGAGTTGGTAGATGCTTTTCATATTGATTTTATCCTATCATGATTCATGTTTTATGTTCAATGTGTTATTCCATGTTATGACTGTAATGTTTCCTTGTCCAATTTTGTGGATTAATGCTCTTATTCTATTTCCTTTAAATCTCAATTTTGTCTTATCATTAAAACATATCATTATATATATTTTTTTATTTGACCATGTATTTTCCTAATAATTATAATCTCATCCTTGATGAATTTTTTTTCACCACTTACTTAAAATTTGTGCTAACCCAATTTTTATGTTTTTAATCCCCAAGTTATGATGATGGTGTTCACTAATGATATTTTTTTATGATGATTTAGTATGGTGCACCTACGAAAATATGTTTTTGATAGTTAAAAAATAAATTGATTATGTAACTAGGCAAAAAACATACCAAAACTGCCATTCTGTGGGAAATTGATATTGTTAATTATAAAATTTAATGAATTATATCAAGTGTATGATATAAAATAAAGGAATGTTTTTCTTCAGTCGTAACAGTTGGTTTCCAAAAAAATGAATGTTTCTTTTCAATTAATATAGAATATGTTTTTGAGAAATGGGGTTACAAAACCATAGTGGGAGCCACAATATATATATATATATATATAAATTTACGTTTTGGTTTATATCTCTAAATTTTGGTATAGTCTTCGGTTTTTTGTTTTCCTGATAATTAAATCTATGTTTGGATACTAGAAATAGGATGTGGATATAGAACATATGAATTGAGACGTAATCACCCTTGATGTTTCTCCTTGGGAATTGACTCAATATTCACTCTGATGAACCATGAGTGAGAATACTACTAAACACCACTACAAAAACTCACAGAGAACATAATTTGGAGATTCAAATTTTCATTATGAACAATTGTGAAGTATTTGAACTTATTATTATGTTATTTTAGGGTTTTTATTAGTATGTATATAATGGATAATGTATATTAAAATCATAAAATTTATAATCTATGTTACTCAGGTTATTGTTTATTAATTATTTAACAGATTTACATTTTATTTTGAGATTAATTATTTGTATACATGAATTTTTTATATATTTAGGAATTCTAAATATCATTGAAAAAATTGGATACCAGTGGGCGCCATGGATAATTTAGAGATTGTACTAATGAGAAACCTAACTATAAAACAATAGAAGTGGGAACCCATCCTATTATTATAAAAAATATTTTAGGAATCATGACTAAAACCCTTAAAAATGTGGAGGATACAAACAAACCAAATAATATAAGCATGTAGATTCATTGAAGTTATGGTGATGAATGTGATTAAAGAAGGAAAATACAATTTTCCTTATCTAATTAACGTAGGAAGTGAAAATAAGTAAAATGTATTAAGGGATCAATAAGGAGTTTTATATGAAGTAAATTGAATATTTGTTATTTAATAATATTCATTACTAATTCTTCAATGAGGCTACGTGGTTCTATTATCGGTAATAAATAAACTAATTTCTATGGAAAACTATAGTGTTCTGGAGACATAGTGAAATAAAAAAGAGCTCATCAAAATGAACTGATAATTATTCATTAAGGGGAACTTTGAAATTCAACATGTCAGTTCACTAATCCGAGGGATTGAAAAATTATACTAGAAAATAACCTCAATGAAAATAAACAAAATATATAACAACAACAATTATGGATGAATTCTTAAAAAATTATATGGAATGAGGAATGTTGATCACCCAGATAATAATTCTGTGTGTTCAATTATTATATTGTTCAACCCACTCATTTGTGGCTATTATATTTTATAGAAATTTAAAATCACCAACTAGATGACTAGATATTTATTTTTCTAATATTATAATCATGTTATATGGTTATTGTTTCCCATATTTTCGTTTGAGGTATAATGAATTGAGAAAATCTTATTATCCTTCATTTAAATTAATTTGATGTGATCATGTAAATGTATTAGTTATCTAAAAACATAATCTATTATAATAAAATAGAGAGATCATATTTTATACATCGATCCATATTTTCCTCATTTAAATAATGATCTTATAAAAAATTACCCTAGATTGAATTTTTCGTTGGTTTATATGATCCTTATATTAAAACATTTGAGGCATTTTATCTATAGAAAAAAATCATAATATAAATATTGATCATAATAGAATGAAATATATATTCAAACTAAAGTAAAAGAATATAAAAAAATTGTTATTTTAATAAATTATATATTAGTATAAACTACTAATACATTACTACATGTGGAAGGAAAATATAGAGGTTGATACTCTGAGTAGAAAAAACCATGATATTATGTCATTGATATGGTTAAAAAGACCCAATACTCACAAATTTATAAAGGATAACTCTGGAAGACATATTGAAAAGAGGTAAATCATATATTCCTCAAATTAATACTCTAGAATCCATTCACATTAATATCATATAGCCTAAAAATTTAGTATAGTGTTACAAAAAAATGTACGGAATATTCTATAGTTCATCTTTGCTAATGATATAGTTATAAGTGTTGAAATTTAGACATGGGCTCCATAAGAAACCAAGATTCTGTGAGAATTTTTTAAATGATTATTATATCTCATCTTTCTCTATTAATCTTGGAATAATTATGAATTAATGATACCAAAAGAAAGATTTATATTTGGATAACACGGGGATAGATATTTCATAATACATGTCATGATTCTTGGTATTCGAGAATTTTAAGGTTGGATAATAGAAGGCTGTGGAAATGTTTAACCCATTATTTATACTTGTATAGAAACTGGAATACATAACCATTTATTTCAAACATAATTCTCCCCAAAATATCATAGGTACATAATGCTTTTTGGGATAGAGTCGACCATATTACTATGTTGAGGAATATTATTTCCATAAATGAAGTTTAATGTCATGACTAAATCTCAAATATATACAAAAGGGAACTGGGAAGGGTCAATGGTGGATGGATCTACAATATATGTTTTCAGGATATAAGGTTTACTGCATATTTATAGAGACATTCTCAAAAAAACATTATAGAATGTGTTTGGTTTAGAACATATTATCACACTCAAATGGATGGTGTGTCTAAGTCAACTATTCAAACTCTCTAGGATATGTTGAGATCTTTTAGATGGAATTCAACGGATTTCAGGATAAATTCTTCCCCTATGGTAGATTTCAGAAATAAAAATATGTTCATTATATAATTAAAATTGAACTATTTGAGGCTCTTTATAGGAATAGATGGATTAATCTAAAAAGATGAGATGATGTCTTAGAGAGGAAGAAGATAGGTACTAACCATGTTGAGGAAATTATGAGGATGGAACAAACCAGTAATTTATATTTTAAAGAAGAAAATAAGTTAATATAAGTGTTATGAAAATAATAATCAATGAAATCGATAGTTGTAAATTGGTTACAATGTGTTCCTTCAGATGACACCATAGAATCAAGATATGATATTGGAATAGAAGGAAAAGTCAGTTCATTAGTACATCGGTCCCTTCAAGATACCCAATTCTATATAGGTAGTATCTTATCTATTAGAAAACCCTCAAAACCATACCGAATTGAAGGATATATTACATGTATATATATTTTTAATGTATAACTGACACATCACTTATACTATACTCAAAAGACATAAAAATTGAACCTAGTCTCTTATATGGGAAGAAACTAGTATAAATAATAGATAAATGATACAAGGTAACCTTGAATAATGATCGTCAATGTTATATAGAGGAATAATTAGTTTAATGATTCAATGTGGGAACTTGAGACTATAAAGAGCCGATAGTTCGCTCACTTTTTTCAAATGAGTAATAAAATGTCAAGGGAAGAATACATTTAAATGTGGTTGAATGTAATGATTGATGATTTTAGTAAAATTACCCTCATTAAATAATTATTTTCATCAAATTATTTCTCTAGACAAAACAAGTAAACATATATAATCATGAAATTGTTTATAATAATATCTATTTTCCACTATAAGGTAGCCATTAATTTTGTGGGTTCAAATATTTGTAACCACATTTTGAAAAAATGGCCACTTTTAATAATACCTCATATATTTTAGAAAAGGAGCTAACAAAATCCTTTTTTATATAAAATTTATATTATAAACTATATATTCTTATATTTAAATATACTATTTTTATAAATAATATATTATAACTGATTTTGGAAAAATATTTTATATACCTAAATAATATTTTCCTACAAAAACATTTTCTCACCATACATTATGATTTTTTGTAATGACAAATTTATGTAATATAGAATTATAATTTGGAGAAAATAAATTCATTTTTTGACTTATCATTGTAATATAATATTAAGTTTAATTTTTGAAATTTATTAAAATAGTTTACTTTTATGTGAATAATGAATATACAAATTATTCAAAAAAATGACAATTTTATCATATTATCATAACACAAGAATTACATAATATTTTATTAAATTTATTTCTCATAAATTATATATATTTAATAATTAATATAAGTAACATAAAAAAACTATGTTGAATTTATAAAATCCATATTTAACATTTAGGAAACCTAAATAATATTTCACTCAAAAAATGTGTTTTTAAATTATATTATAAATTATTTCTCATCCCTTTTAGAAATTAAATATGATATAATTGACTTAATTTCTAGGATAAAATAATTCAATATTTTTTTGAAAGATTCCGCCTTATTTTTAGGCATAAAAATATAATTAAAATGATTGCTACTATTTGTAGAGATTAGGGTAAAAATTTTATTTTCAAATAATTAATTTATTAAGATATTATAATTTTTTAACTCATAAAGTTTTTTAATATCTTCTAAAACGAAATATACTATAATTTTTAGACACATACATTAATATACCAACACTCACCGAATTCGTAACTCATAACAAATAAGACACTTGATGGTGCAACCAATATCTAATTTCTTTAATAAAATCTATATAATATATGATTTAATGTAAAATATTGTTTTATATTATTTATATATTTATTTATTTTATATTTTTATTTTATTTTTTTGAAATAACAAAAAAAATTATGAGAGGTTTTTTGAAAAATTTTATAATAAATTAATCACATGGATAAAAACAAGTTACCACGTTAAATTGAATAATGGATAAATTTAACAAATTAAATGACAAAGGATTTGAAAAGTGTTTAAAACATGTGTTTAAAATTATGGTTGAGGATTCATAAAACTTCTATAATCCCAAAATCATTAATTTATACAATTTGGAACCATATACCCTTGAATATGTTCATTTCATTATTAAAAAAAATATTTGTGTTTACAAAGTAACCCTTTTATTACCTTATAAAAGTGACATATATCCACTACACCATGTCCCTAAAATACCTTAATTTTTTTTTCCTATTAAATTTCAATTTTACTCCCCCTATACTCTTATTCCATTTTTAATCCTCTGGGTCCATATTATTTCCCACACCCCTTTAAAGTCGTGGATATTTCTTATATAATATTATTTTCATTTATGTATTTGTCTCATTTCCCTTTAGTTTCCCATCCATATTTTCATCATTTACCATCAAAATATATATTTTATAATAATTAGACTACTATTATTACTATTATTAATTTTTTATATTAATTTTTCAACCATTATTTATTCCTTCCCAACAACATTAAAAAATAAATAAAGTTTGATCATGTGTTTGTATAGACTACAACCTCTGCCAACTGACATCATCCGTTTTTCACCACCACCATTAATTATTTTAAAGGATTTTTTTTATTTTATTAAAAATATTACTTTTTTAAATTTATAATTTTTGAATAATAATTTATCACATACCCTATTATATCCTATTAGTTTATAAATGGAATTATTAATCGTGCATATGGTGGAATTCCACTTCCGTGAAAGGTGAATTAAATTATTCCTAACCAACCTATATGTATAGTGATAATAATGAATTTAATAGAGGTGAATGATATATATATAATGAGGGTAATTATTTATAAACCTTCTTGACATTTTTAAAACATTCCCTTATTCGAAAAATCCATAAATCACACTCTCATTTTGGTATATTTTCAATACCTTCTTAAACTATGTTATAATTTTTAAACCAAGAATTAATATAGAATGTAATATAATTGTAAAATAATTTAACAACAGTATATTCATTAAGTTTTAATGAATATATAATTTTTTTAATATTTAATATATTTATTAATGTATCATTATTTTTTTATCAAACATGATGGATGTAGAACGTCACAATTTCATTTTTTGAAACCATATTTCTATAATTCACCAAACGACAATGAAATTAAGAAATAAATCATATAAATAATTTTATTATATATAAAAATATATTATTGATTAAAATTGTTAGAATAATGAATAATTATAACACTATTACAAAACTAGTTTGAAATAATCAAAATTATTCATACATTATATCGAAATTATATAATAACCAACTAATATACATGTAGAGAATAATTATAAAAGAAAAATTTAAAGGGTAATGTGTATGGTTATTGGTTTTAAATTTGTTATTATGAATGTTATTCCCTCTACAATGGTTTTCAAATAAATTACATGTAAATAAAAATTAAAGGTATGGGTTTCGTTAACTCAAATGTATTCATTTGAGTTAAATTATTTATTCTCAAGTTTATTTTCCCTTTGATCACAAAATACCCATTTTAAATTTTGTAACCTCTTATTTATCATGGTAGAAAGATATATTATTTCAACTCGACTTCCATGATTTTTTTATTTTCACTTCAGAAATGAAAATGGGACCCTTTTTAGAAATAGACATGTAGTTAAGACTAGTACATCAATGATTAAAAAATGTTCTCCAACAAATAATATTCATGATTCGGTCTTCATTTTTTTTATATTCAAAAATATATATCACAAGTGGATTTATGATCTAAGTTGTATACTCAATTTTTTCCTATTATGTAATTATTTTTAGGTGCTCATATTTTTAATATCAAATTTTTTTAATTCATATTTTCATTCTTTACTATTTGAATATTTTATAAATCCCATTTCAATTTCCATGGGTTATTTATGTTTTGAAATATGAATGATCTTCCTTTGAATGTTATAGGAAATCCATATTTATTTACATGGTTTCATTATACTATTCAGTTTCAATGATTTTCATTTTTATGTTTTATGAATGCCATTTTGATTTTCTTTGTTATAGGAATGAAAAGTGAATGATTGATCTGGTGGATCACATATGTATAAAATAATGGCATGTTGGGTCTTAAATATCCATCCAATTCATTAGTTAAGAGGTAGAATATCATGAGAGATATAAACATTGGAAACATTAGTTTTTCTTAAGATTTGGTGAGAGTATTTATCCAACAAATGTGATACATATAAAGGCTAAATAAGGTAGTCTCCCAAACACTGGTGAAAGTGTGTGACTTATTAAATAAATGATTCCCTCTGTTAATTTTTGTGCCAATGTTGAAGGATGTTATGTATTATGATCTTATACTCTCATAATTCATGGTTTATGATAATTTTTTTAATCCTTATATTATACATTATGTTTAATTATTGATATTTTGTGGAATAAAGATTATATTAAATGTCCTTTGTAACTAACATATTATGTATAGTTTTCAATATTAATGGTATTACTTATCAATAATTATCATGAATTTTTATTATTCTTATGAACCCAAAATTGATTAAATTTTTATTATCCCATTAATAAGCATTTGATACCACCCCTTTATTATCATTTCATTACATAGGTTATTCAGATGAGTTTTACTAATGAAATTTCTAGAAGATGGTCTAGTACTGTGAACGTAAAAATATGTTATAGAAATTTTTTTAAAATAAGTAGATAATATCACTTGTATCCAAAGAAAAAAATTTCCCTTTGAGTTATTATAATTATTATTTTTAAAATGTAATGTTTTGTGTTATGTTCAATTTATTAAATAATCTGACGTTTATCTTAGGTTTTCCTAGATAATTTAATTATTTATTCACACTCCTTAGTTTACGATGAATGTTAAATGAGTTTTTTTATGTTTTAATTAGTAAACTCCAAATTTAAACAATTTTCTCTTGAGAAACAATGATTTGTAGACAAAAACATGAATTACAAAGCATAGATGAAAAAAATATTATCATTATTTCACATAATATAATGTTTAAAAGTCATCTATATTATGTATATATTTATCTCTTCATTCATATATATTAAATAAAAATATATCACACAATCTAATGATCCCTATATTATCATCAAAAATAGCAAAATTAATTCATTATTTTTAACACTAATTAAATAACGTTTTTATCACATTGAAATAACTGTTATTGCCAATATTTTTTTATTCCATGTTTTCAATGATATACCCTTATACATGGATTATAACCTTGTATAAATGAAATTAATATCCATTGATCAAATATATTCATATGTAAACACATTACTCTGATAACAGAATTTCATATAAACTCCCTAAAATACCAAAAATGTGTGGTATTATTTAAATATATTTCACAATAAATAATTATGTTAAGATGATACAATAAATATTTTAAAATACAAGACAATATCAATTTAACTTTTCTATACAATAATTGATAAATAAAAAAACACCATGAATGTATGTCTCATGGATTTCAGGTCATTAAATTCGAGAGGAAACAAGAATTTTTATATAATGGGTGGGTTGTTTTTATAATGAGGATCAAGAACAACTTTAAAAGTTCATTAACATCACAAATGAATAAATTATGGTTGTGGGTTGATGATTTGATGACCATTTGAGTTTCTTGAGTGAGAAATAGGGTAGGTTTGGAGGTTTTGAGTTGAATGGTAAAATTATGTAGGACACGTTATCTATCTAGTGGGGGCCTAGAGTGTTGTTTTAATTGGGGGAATTTATACTATTTTTTGGTTTGGCCTCTCTTTATATTTTTGGTGATAAGGGGTAAAGGAGTGGTCATTGTGTATTGAATTTTCTTCTTCATTCCTCACATTTGATCCCCCATGATAATATATGAACATCGATGTGTCATAATGAATAATCTAGGTAAGATCATACATTTTTATTTCTATCCCTATATACTACCTTATTAATTCCATTGTTTTTATATATTATGTTATGTCTATTCCCTGAGATAATACTGAAATAAAACAGTGTGGATGGGATATTTTTTCACCTACATTTATGGAATCCTCTGACGTTGTATTCCTGTATTCAAGTATTAATTTAATCCGTTATTTCATAGTTTTGATTTAAATAAGTTTTGGGGTTAATATGTAATCAGTTTGTGATTGTATTTTTATTGAGGATTGTGTTTTATTGAAAGGATAGTGTAAAAGTAATGGTAGAGACCAAATGTAGGTATTTGGTCATGGTTTTGGTGTGATAGCGATGATCCGTGTGGTATTTAGGGATAATTACTATTCATAATCTAATTAGATAATTAATTATTTTTTTTTAAATTTTTATTGATGATGTTTCACATTAAATTTATTCCTTATATAATTGATGGTTCTAGGTTGTCTTCGATAATCTTAGTGATGGAATACACAAACATGGAGATTTCTTGGATGTGGCTTAGGGGATAAAAGTGATGGGTTAACTATATGTTCAAGATAGTAGGATGCTATAACATAAAACCATTTTTTTATAAATTATTTTCCATTATTTCATACTGAATGGGGTTTGAGAAAGGGGTATTGGGTCAGAAATTTCCCTTGGTAGATCAAATTGGATGACGTTAGACCTTCTATGAATATAATAAGTTCTGTATAATACTTTGATGTTTTTGGGATCTCCTAACAACTTTATCACCAAGGAATGAGTGTTTTGTTTGAAATGATGCACCACCATGAGATGGTATTTTGTTTCTTTTTTATATTTATATTTACTAATTTCGACGACCTCTATCTAGGGGAAGGAATGGGTGAATTTTGAATGAATAAACTATGAGAGACTGTTTTATATATCATAGATGATGGGAACATCCTCCTGAAAACATAGGTGAGACATTGTGTATGATGTGGGAAGTATATTTCCTTCAAGGTTTTGTAAAGTATGGTGGAGTGGGTTTCCACTGTAATATAGGTTTGGTGGTATCCTTTAAGTGATGTTAGAGTCGACCCAATTTATTATCTCATGAGTGGTTTGTGTATTTTCATTATAATTGCATGGGATTTTCATTGAAATTTAGAACCAGCTTTGAATCCAATACAGGGAAGGATGCATTTCCTTATAAATATTACTAGGAATTAGGACTTGGTGAACTAAGGGTCTTTGGTAATATTATACCGAACCTTGTATTTTTTAGTGGAGCATATGAGCATGGACATTACTAGTGGGTGACATTCCTATGATGGTATACCTGATGAAAAAAAGAATACATCAAGTTGATTTAGTGTAATCCCTAACGGGTAAGGTGATATGGGTTTGGTATGAGGGGTTAGGAATCGAGTGACTATAGTATAGAGTTCATATGGAATTTCTAGTGAGGTGATATATCTTTATAAGGATGTTAATTAGGTAGTATTATTTTAGTTAAATAGGGTTTATAAAACTTAGATGGCTGCCCTAGAGTATATAGGGATGGGTTGAGGTGCTGAGGGACACTGCACCCCACACCAACACCACCACCAACCCCACAATTTTTGGAAGGTATGGTTTTTTGCTCTGAGTGACCTTTCCATAGAGTATTTTGTTGGTGGATGATCATTCCTTATTCTTTTAGGTATTGGCATAAGGATTTTTCATGCCCAACTTGTGTCTGTAGATGATTGTTCCCAAATACATATCAATTGGGATGTGGACCTTCCCAAAAATGGCTTGGGTCAGTGCACCTGATTAGGAACATACTTGAGTAGTCTTATGTCAAGGACCACCCAAGACGTTGTTTCATGGTATTATATAGGTCCGACAGACCTTTTGAGAGTGATTGGTGATTGTTCAAGGAACCAGGACATATGATCGTACCCAGTGTCCATTGGTATTGGGATAAGGTTTTGTACATAGCCCCACCTTGAGACTTTAGGTATGGTTTTTGAATATTTATGATGGAATAAGACCACTGGAGGAGTTTAAAATGAATCCAAAGTAGGTATGGTTAGGGATCAGTTATCCTGGATAACACTTAATAACCTGATAGCAGTGAATAACTCTTCGAGTGTCATAGAGGACTTGTTAGAACATGGGATCTCAATGAATATTTTTGTGGTACTAATTTCATCATGAGTTCACATGAATATTATGACATATATTATTGTATTTAGTGATATCATGTTGATAATTATAGAGACTCTAAATATAGGTATCTCAGAGAATGTGAAATCCTCTTGTCTTTATTTCAGGTCACATAAAGGGGTGAGAAATGGATTTGGGTAGCACAACATGATGGGTTTATGGATACAGGTTGCTTAAGTCTTGGGGATGGTTGTGGCTCCATTATTCATGTATTTTATTTTTCTATTTTTTTATTTTGTTTCAGACCAGTAGATCATTAGTTATATTTTTTGTATGAAATCATTATTTTTTATTTTATGTTATTGGGAAGTTTATATTATGTAATATAATGTGGATGATGCTTGATTATTTTCCACAGGTTTATACTCTATGGTTTAGTGTAATATTATCCCCACTATATCGATATGTTCCTTTCTATTAGTTAGTAATTTCTATCATATGGATAGCTCAATTAATTATATGTGGTTTCCAAAGTTTGAGAATAATTTAGTAGCCCGAGGTGAAGCTTTACAATGTGGAATAAAATATTATATATTTTATGATTTCGTATGATGGTTGATAGTTGTTCTGGGTATGTGACAAATCCTATTATGGTCACTAGACTAGTTCATCAAGAGAACCTATTCAATTAGCATGTTTAGGTATCTAGGGTGATATGATATTTATTCTTTGTTTTCATTATCATGGTGTTCTGATTTCACTTTTGTTAATGAACATGGGTTTTCTTTGATTTATGATTTATTATTGTATTATATTGTCCTATTAGAAATAATTCATGTAGATGAACCATTATAGGAATATGGGATTCTCATGAACTATGTATTCATTCCTATTATAGTGATATTTTGAGAGTTCCACTATTTCAAGATTCAATTAAAACTCTAATGATGTTCCCCATATAACTTATTTGGGTAATTATAATTTGATGTGAATTTTTATTTGATGGATGGTCATGTGGATTATACAACATGTTGTATCCCTATGATATAAATAGAATCCCTTGGTAAATGGATATATGTAGAACCATATAACTTTGGTGGAGGAATTATATGATATAGAAATAGACCCCAAAAGTGTTCGACACATGACCTATTTTCCTAAGAAGTAATTCATGGGTGAAATCTTTTTCCATGAGGATTTGAAAATCCCATGTGGGTTATAAAGAGGCATATTTTATGCCTTTTTGTTAGTATCCAGGCTGGTTTCGGAGGTCAGGAATGATTGGGTTCCTAACCCGGTGGTTTTAGATGTACATTCCGCAAGTGTAGTGGGATCATGGATAGATTCTCGTGGCTATAGAATTATTCTATTCAAGTGAGGGATTGTTTCTAATGACTAAGGATATGTAAATTTATTTATTTTGAAATGGATTTTCTAGGGTAAATTGGATTTAATGTTACTAACATTGATTTGGGGAATGGTCAGTGGTTTAGACATGGAAGGCTAGATTATATGAGATTTGATTCATGGGAATGTGATTTAGGGTATATGATTCTGTTCAAGGGAGCCTATAAATGTTTGGTTTAGTATTTAGTAGAAAACAACATTTGAGTTGTTTCTTGGTGGATCACTCTCCCATGAGGGATAGAAAGACTGTTGGTGAGGATTTTTGGAATGGTGTCAACATTTGAGGGTAAGAGAATGTAGAAGACACATGGTGATGGTTAGTTTTTGGATTAATTAATCACAATTTGGGGGTCCATTGAAAATGGTTTAGATTGGGATTAAATTTGAGAGGTGTGAATTTTTTATAACATTGTTCTTTTTGGTTCATGGACACTCTCTTGTTGAGGTATCTAGTGTGCTTAGTGAGACTCATGATGACATTTTAACCTTGGGGTTTTGGCGAGTCATTGGAGATGTACCATGGTCGAGAAATGTGATGTTGGTGATAGATCAATTAAATTGGTACAATATATCAAATCATGGTCCTTAAGAATATTTGTTTAGGATGGGAGAGAATGGCTCGGGAGGATCGATATACATGAGGTATTGGGACCCATCTTGGTTCATCACTTGTGGAGTGGTATAGGTGAAGACTTAGGGTGGAGGGTGTACCCCAGGTAGGTTGGAAAGTGTGACCCTCGTATTTGATGTTTTTTTTGGGTGACTATACTAACATTCATGGTTTATAAATAATGGGTGGGGGTTGGAGATCCGAGTTGGAGTTGCTGTATGAGTGTGTTATCCATGACCATCCATTATTTGTGGTGAAGAATGACGAATGGGTTGTATAGATCAATGTTATATAATTGAAAATGATGGTAATAAAATTCCCAAGGGTGTATCAAATTGGTTTGGGGTGAGTGAACCACATTTTGGATGGGTCATAGATGTGGTAACATCAATCATGGATGGTATGTTTAGCATTAAAATGTTTTGTGTGTTGGTGAGCCTGAGAAATCTAGTTTCCATGATAAAATTTATATTTTGAGTTCACGTGTGGGAATGGAAAAAATTGGTGCATTTTCATCAAGAATTTGGTGGATGTTTTATAATCTTGACACGTTTTTTAATTGGAGTTGTGTTAGTGCTTAGGATATGAGAAAAATAGATGGATTTTATAGTTATTAATATGATCATAGAATTACATCGAGAATCGGTTTTAAGCATCAATGTCAATTACTGGAAAATGTTGTTTACTGTGCTAGTATAAAGACCTATGATAAGGTTTTGAGGTATTATCATAATGTAAGGAACCATTAAATTTTTTAAATTTAATATGTATTTATGACTAGTGATTTTGTAGGTATTTGTATTCATTTTGGGTTTCACGATGTCAAGAATGTCATATTCTATATGAAGATTCTACTATAAGGGTCTGATAAGATGTTCTTATGCAAGCTTGTTCATCTGTTCCTAGGGATGGAGTATCAATGAATTATTTTTGAGTGTCGAGAGAAATATAATTATAAGTGATGGGGGAATTTTACATTTATATTTTTCTGGTGGTGTGGTTATAGGATTAACATATATTATGAAGTATCATAACTATTATTGGAGGATTTTATAATTCCCCACGAAAAAATGGTTGTTAAGTTCAACATGGAATAATAATTTTTCATGTGGTACACATTTCAATTCAACAATCAATATTTGAAACAATTGTTTTCAAGATTAACAATCACAAATGAATATTTTTTGGATTTTTTTGGGTATTGTATAAGAATATTTGATGCTCTGAGGACAATAGAGGTGGTCAATAGGTCATGTAAGGGCTATAAAAAGTTTTATAACACCTGCCAAATATCCAGTTAGCCTCGATAGCTAGTCATTAGGCTGGATATAACCCATGGTTCCTTCTGGGATGCATCGATATACCGATGGGGTTATGGGTCTGTTGTCTTAATTAGGAAAATTTATATCTTTTAGTGGTCCTACTTCCCGTATGTTTCAATGGGTTTAGGCGCTTGGGGGTAATTATTTGATGAATTCCCTAAAATTACCTCTCCTAATTCTCTCATGATATGGGATGATATTATATGTGTTTTGGAAACTAATTGATGCAAGATCATCTATTATTCTTCAATTTGTGTTCCCTTATTCTCTAACCTCTAAATTCCTTTAATTTAATCTATGTAATTAGTTTTTATTATAAAAGTGAATGTTTTAATCAACTTAAATGGATGAATATTTTTATCATCCTATGTACATGTTGTCCAAATGACCATAGTCTGAATGTTTTTTCAAGTCATTTTAGAGAGTTATGACACCATAATTATTTTCTAATGATTTTAGAGTTAAAATGAAATTATTTGGAAGTTAAATTGTTGTTTCTATTTATGGATTTAGGATGGGGTGGTCTACGGAGTATGTTGCAAACCCTTTGTAGGAGGTTGGTCATTGTTTTTTTGTTATGACAATGCCAATTGATTTTTTTTGGTTTTTATTACTATTTTAAAATAAATTTTATAATTAATTATAAGTATTTATAAAATTACTATATGTGATATTAATGTGAGATAGAATATTGGGAGCATGGATGGTGCTTAGTTTTCCGTAACAATCTTAGTATATCCATGTGTAGGAGTGGTGGGTTCTTGGAAGAGTATTGATGGAGTACAGAAAGGGGTTTTCTCCATGATTGAGGTCTAGTTGACATATAATATATTAGCATAATTTTTTTATGCGTTATAGTTCATGCCTCCATTGTTCGTGGTGTTTGGGAATAGGTATTATGGTTCAAGAGTGCCTTGGTTAGATGTGGTAAGATGGAACATGGCCTCCAATTCTACGAATAAGTTCACATGATCACATGATTATTTTTTTAGATCACATAGTGACATGGTTTCCAATGGGTGAGGGTATCATTTGAGATAACATGAGACCTGAGTAATGTCTCAGGGTGTGTCTTGAGATGATTACATCCTAGGTTGGTTTACCTAGATTTAGCAGGAATACATTGATGACATAGGGGTCGATGACAATGGGGAGACCATATTTTTTTATTTATTAATATAAACCAATCATATTGATAGAGGGGAGACTTGGTTTATCATTTCTGTAGTATAATATCTTAATGGAATATAATAGGATGATGCAGTGGGTTGCTTATGGGTGAAGGGTTTAGGGATATCCCATAGGAAATGTGACATAAGAACCAGGTCAATGTCTCAATAGTTACTTAGGAGTTTCAATCATAATTCATGGGGGATTTTCTATGGAATTGGAACCAACCTGTATGGATAGTGTTGGGTCGGATGTGTTGACTTGGGAAGGACCTTGTGAATTGGGACTAAGAGAAATAATGGAAGTGGTGAGGTTGGACTAGAACTAGGGGTCTAAGATATAGCATCCTTGGTGATGGGACTTCACTAGAAGGTGATAGGAATGTGGTTGAATCTATGAGGAATGAACATGATGGGTATATTGTCATGGACCAACTAGATCTGACCCCGAACTGGTCACCTATGCTAATATGTGACAAGTCCCATGAAGCATTCTTGATCCTCAGAGGATGGAAACTAGTGTCCGGGTGTCAACAGAGTAACTTAGGGAACAATTTATCCAAATATAAATAAAATAAAATAAAATAAAATAAAAACATAATCAAAAATAGTTAAATAAAAAACTAAATAGAATTTATAAATAAACTAAAAAACAAAACCAAAGACAAACCACAAAACACAAATTGAACCGGACTACCACAAAGTGTTCATATGGCCTTGAGGGTCACTCTATGATTCCAAAACCAAACATCTACCATAAAAATAGATACAAAAATATAACCTAGAACAAAATCTAAAAAAATAATGAACTATAGGTATAAGTATTAAAACATATTAGAGGTTCTTGAACCAATATATTCCCAATTCACTTCCACACAATAAAGAACCACCAATCTCATATTTGAAATCAAAAATATAATAATAGGCTTTTACAAAAATATATTCTCTTTAAAACCAAACATAGTCAGTTTAAAATTTTATATTTATATTTATATTTTTTTTATAAAATTCTTAAATTATAAAATAAAAGGGAAAATGTATTGTTTTCATTCAAGAAGGGGGAAGAGAGTGAAAAATAATCCCAATTTTTTTTTCTACACCTTTGGAAACCCAATTTTCAATTTTCAAAAATCTATACACCACATAATAGAGGAACCACAATGATCACATAACAAGGGTAATTGAAAAATATCGCATAATATTAACCAAAAAACAATTAATAAAATCATATTCTTCAAACAACTAGGTGCCAATAGACTAGAGATAACCAAGAAGATTAGTGGAAAATCTAGAACAAACAATATATCCAGACTCATCCAAAAGGAATGTGTAATATGATAGAATCTATTATCTCCAAAATGCCCAATCTCACCCTACCTGGTGTGAATGAGTTTAACTAACCCATAACAATAAAAAAAACCCAAACTATGGGCCACTATTCAGAGAGATATCCCATTCTAGTGCATCAATAATTCTTTGAAAATCCACTAGCTTTGCTAGGATCCCCTGTTAAGACTAATATTTGGGTGAGACTACAATTCAAAACAATTATCTAGTCACATTCAAAAATGTGACACATAATCAATTCATAGAAAAAGCCACCCCCATATATCCTAAAGAATAATATCTTATCATTTAACTAGTAGATATCAAGGTAACATTCAAAGCGTCCCTCCACAAAAACTAACATAACCAATTAATGAGAATTATCCAAGGAGAGTTTCCAAGATCTCTAATTTTAAAAAAGATTCAATGGGGCCTCAAGCACCCTTAAAAACCCACCCTTTTGAAATGAATAGAATCCACCATTCCAAAAATATGAAAACATTCCATTTTAAATTTAAAATCCATTTATAGAATTACATTTAAACAGTCACACCACATTTTCAAACAAAATCTAGTTTCATCAGGATGCCAAATGGGCCTCACACCATAATCACAAGACAAAATGTTTTCCAAACCATCATACATATACTATATTAAAATACCAAAATTTTTAGGGAAAACATATTTAAGAAACAAAACCCACAATTTTAGACACAAATTTTTATTATCAAGACAGACCCATTCTTTAAATAAAAGAAATTTTTTTAAAAAGCCAACTGGAGATTTTATCAAACACATGGTGTACAACACTTAAGAAAAAAAATGCTATATACTTCAAAAAAATATGAAAACCACCTAAATTCAAGTTAATAAAATATCCAAAAATCATACATCAAAATTTTACATCCAAGGTCGGTGGTCAAACAATGAATCTAATGAATCTTAACATTTAAGGACACTTGACAAGGGAATACCACTTTTAGCTTTTAGTGCTTCAACTATGCCCACCCAAGAAAACCATGCAACTTTTTAATGAAAAAAGAGAACCCACATTGAACCAAAAACAGAAAAAAAAATCCAAAACAAATCCAAAAAAATTGGAACCCCAGATCTACATGACCACGGGAGAAGAGAAATTCATGTGAAAATTTAAGAATAATGAAGAGGAATGATAGAGGAGAGTATTATGTTCAGATATGACCCCAAAACCTTGAATAAAACCCTAGATCAAATATTGGGAGATTAGGAGTGGCTTGGAGAATGAGGGAGATCAACCTTTGGGTCATTAAAAATTAGGTGGAGGATAAATGAGGTGTTTGGGGTTAAAAATATTGGAGGTTAAAAAGGTAAGATCACACATTTGAAAGAATCAGAATTGTCATGTGGTTTGGCCACATGATTTTTTAAACTGTGCATCAACCATCTATCCATCAGTGTCCATGATGAACAACCGACATTTTTAGCCTATATGGTTTACCAGACCAAACAACAACCATGTGGTCTCTAGATTCCATCAGGAAATTGGCTGCATTTTTCTAGGCAATGACGTAGGGATTACCCTATATGTACGCCAACTATGAAAAAATGTCTATCAATCCCAAAATACATATTTTCCAAAAAAACTAATAAGGAAATGTAAGGGTAAATTAGAGACTAACAAAAAACAGAATAACATACCAAAATTTAAATATTGAACATGATAGGAAAACCATTATAAAAAAAATTAAGAGAAATTAGGGATGTAAATAGAAAATATGTCGGTGATAATTCTCCCCACCATTATTATTTTAACCCCCAAGAGAAACATAATCTTTTATTTTACTAACTAAAGACAAAGGATTCCCAACACTGCATGATCCAACCTCTCTAACTAATAACACCTCAACCACCACTAGAATGAAACCACCCATTACCATGTTTACACTGGGAAATAAACCATATCCTCAACTTAAAAGGCTAAAATGGACACCAATAATAAAAACCTACTAGAACTGATAAAATATTGAAGAAAACTCAATAAGACTTAGGGTGGGTCTCCAAAATATTAAGGACTAATTAGATTAAACCAACCATATACCTCCTTAAACAAACCAAAAACCCCACCACTAGGGGACCAGATGAAGGAAACTAAAAACCACGTGACAAACACAAAAATATGATTCATCAACTCCAAATGAGAACAATCCAAAACAAATCTTCTAACAATGTCGAACCACAAAAGGAAGACCACTTAGAGATCCACATATAAAATGTCACCACCATTGAAGGTTGATGAAAATGGGACAAGCATGCATCCTTAGAACCAAAGAGAAAATTTTAAACCCCATGAACACAATGATAATGCAAGGCCTATAACCCATTTATTGAAAAAAAGAACATTCAATATGATGAAAATATAATAGAGAATCTTAAACTCCCCATCCCCATAGTCATGAGAAAATATAGACCAAGGTCATCCACACCCTTGAGATTCTATATTTTCCATATGATTAACTCTAGATAATACTGATAGGGCCCTTAATTATTGAATCATACTCTACCTCGTAGTAAGGATCTAATAATCCTGGATTGAAAAGATGTTTTTTGGAGTCACGAGAGGACACACAACACCCCTGGTATGGCCCAAAAGAACATGATACATCACTAGAATCACTATTTTCAACAACACAATTTCACTAAGACAATATTTTAAATGATGCACATGCATCATCGTCCTTCATGATAAATGATAGGCAGCAAAAAACCAAAAACCCAATTGAACACACCTCCACTCAAGATATAAAAATTTCATAATTCCCAATAGAAACACATTCATTAAAAAAATATATCTAGATATCCAAAATATCCATGTTTAAATTGTAATGAAAATAAAACACCCCGAGACACAACTAGACTCAACTATTTCAAAAAAATAATTACACTGATGTGGGCCAAAAACAGATCCTAAAAGAACACCATACTCTTGTAAATCGGCTAGGGTGTTTTTGAATGGGTATATCTAGATCCTTGTTGATTCTTGAGAACACCTTGATAGAACTGTTGCACATGACCTTGGCATCCACATGTATAGTATGTATTTGGATAATTTTTAAACAATAACATATTATTACCATGCTTACCACATTGATGTCAAATAAATATCTTCTACTATGAAGAGACAGATAGAATACATGAAGGCATCATAACTACTCTACCAACAACACCCAATATAGGACTCTTCCCAATGTCCATACTAAAAATTACTACCACTGCATCCAGATATTGAATGATGGTTCTCTGCCTAATGCACTCATACTATCACTACTTCCACATGAATATCTAGCCTCACTAGATTATCCAACGAAGTCAAACTGAACTTTGAAACAACTAATTAGGATTCAATATGTTTCACATTCTCAAAACATTGACCCTATAGAGAATATTTCACATCCCACTAAAAAGGAATGGGACTAGATTTAAAAAATGACCCAAGAACTCTAACACATATCCATCACCTTACTGAAGACACCACATTTCCATCCTCTTACACACATTTACTACCTCATAGAAATACAACCATATGAATGAAGCCTTTAAAAACTCACAGGTAAGATCATTCTGATTATTAGTTTGAGATAATGACTTACAACACTTCTAGGATGGACCATTGAGAACAATGGTGGAAAACATGAGTTTTATAAACTTAAGAAAACTCATAAAAACTAAATATTATATCAATTTTATAAATCAATTATTTCAATTCCTAAGGATTTAATTGACCATAAAATATTGGAGAATTCAACTTATAAAATTCATGAATGGTGTATATGGGTTGATTAACTAGAGAGTCTTCTAATAGTGATCCACTTGTGGATAAAATTGTAATATCCATTGATTATGTTTTTGGGGAAAACAATAACGGATGATATAACAAATAACTAAATTAAAATAACTTCATCTACAATAATTCTAAAACATAAAACACCACATAAACAACACTTAAAAAAAGTATTCTAATCGAATGAAAATGCACCAAACAACCAATATTTATCAAGAAATCACTACATTCCTCTCGAAAACATTTTTTGAAATAAAAAAATCAAGGTGGGTTGTACACTCAACAAATATCATTCCATATAATATTATATGATTATAATTTTTTTCCTCACTTAAAAATAATTCATAAAAACATCTCTATAATAAAATTACTCTATCAAAAAACTAATTTATATAAAACCTAGGTTTTGACTATAAAAAATCAATTTTTTAGTACCCATCCACATTTACAAAAATATCATTTTATAAAATCTCATTTTCTAATGAATTTTTCTAATTGATTTTAAAAACTCTATTTCCATAATCCCAAAATCAAACCATTTCCACATTATTTGTTTTTCAAATTTTTCAATTGTGTTTTTTCAAAAAAAAATCCAAAATCAAGGAATTCGTAAAACAAATAGTTAGAGGAAACTAGTGCTGATGGGTAAAATTTTCATATGGTTGGATTCCATATTCCAATTACACAACAACTGTGGATAGTCTTCATGAACAATATCCTCAACTACGTATGGATTTCTATGCCCAGTGAGCTCACTAAGACCAGTATCACAACTCTTTTTTCATATCCCAAACATCAAACATCCTATAAGAACATACAAAACCAACGAAAAAATAGATTCCCATGGTAACACAATGTTCAATCACAAAAGTGTAGGACATACACTATACCAAGAGTACACCCCCAGATCTGATGGTCCTACTCCTTCCACCTTGACATCCCAAATAACAAAGGATGTTCTGATAACTAGGACCTATAAATAAACAACCTACACTGGTATCATTCTTTCATGAAACTAATATAGTTGACCCAAAACCGGTAGCCCAGGTTGATTCATGAAAATATCTAAGAGGAATTATCAATCCTCCCATGATGGAATCTAGTACCGGGGAATCAAAAGAGAAACCAAGGGAATGATTTCTAAAAATATCAATAAACTATACCAAAGAAAAAAATATCTTCCAAAATATATAAACAATCAATGTGAACATCATTTATACATAAACTAAAAAATAAATACAAAACCAAAAAAACATAACCAAAGCTAAACCTAAATACCTCAAAATCTACATGTGGCCACGAGGGTCACTCTCTAAAAATAAAACTAATCATCACCCAAAGTGATCAAAATAAAGATGTAACCTATACTAAAATCTAGGAACAACAATTAAATATAGGTTTGATTATTACAACTGAGTAGGAATTCTAAAACAAATCAACTTACAATGCACTTCGTATAAATAAAATAATCATTAATCATAGGTTTAAAATAAAAAATATAAACCTCGTATCTCACCTGCATAATTTTTCTTCAAAACAAAACATATTCCACTTCCATTTTATATTTAAATTAATAGTCCTTCCCATGAAGAATACCATTTAATTTATATGGGACAATATTATGATTTCATTTAAAAATGGTGTAACTGAGAGAAAAACATATTTAATGTATATTCTTAAACCATTGGATGACAATTCATTACTTTTAAAAATAATTGCACAAAACATGAAAGACTATACAATGATCAAATAACAAAGGAAATGAAGAAATATCACATAATTTTAACCTACCAACAAGCACATCGATCATTATTCAGAGTAAACTATATAATAAAATACATCGGGAACCGAGGATCTCAGTGGAATAACCCTGAAAAAATCTATACATATTGTCTCATCATGCAGTAATACCTCACTGTATGAAATTAATTCTCACCCACATTTTCTATCACACCCAACCAAGTCTATCCTAGGGGCACAATCCGATAAAAAACAAAGAAATTACCTACTATGGTCCACTAGCCAGAGTGAAATCTGAAGCTAGTAAAGAATCCATTCAGCAAAAATCAACTACTTATTCTCGGTTTCTATGTTAATACAAGAGTGTGGGAGAGCCAAAAATTACAACAAATAATCCATTCACATTCACATATGTCACACACAAGCAATTCACAAAACAAGTAACCCTCGAACCACCCCAAAAAAGAATCTATTGCCACTAAACCATCCAATCATAAGGGAGCCTATCATTATGGGATTCCAAAAACAAACAACATAACCATGGAAAGAGAGTTATCCGAGGATTGTTTTCAAGATCTATAATTTCAAAAAAGTTCCAAACAGGACTCAAGAACCCTATAAAAAATCACCATTTCTCAAATAATTGTATCCTCATTTCCAAAAATCTGAAAACAAAAAAATTTAAATTTCAAAAACATTTATGAAATTCTCTTTAAAAACTCATGCCACATTTTAATAAAAATATACTTACGTAAAGATGCAAAATGTGCCACACACCATCATCACATGCCAAACATTTTCACACCATCAAACATATACTACATTAAAATCCCCAAAAAAATTTATGAAAATTTCATTTTAAAAATCAATGAAATTTTTAAAAAAAAACTATGTACCTTTATTAATCCCAAACCATGCTTAAAATATAAAAACTCACTTAGGAAAGACAACCGGACATTTTATCAAACACATGGTGTGTAACACTTAACAAAATAATGGAATACACTTTGAAACAATTATGAGAAACACATTACATAACATAAAATAATTAGTATAAAAATAATAGATAAATTTTAAAATACATGGAATGTGTGAAAATAAAGAAACCAAAATTTCTTAAATTTAATGGAAAATTATGAATGGAAACCTACCTCGAACTCACATTGCTTCAACAACACAAACCCGAAACACTATTATAAAGGTCTGAAGAATAATGAACAACAAAAATGAACTATAGACACATAAAAACCCCAAATTAATCACAATAAAAGAGTAACCCTATATATATATGAGAAACCTAGAAGAGGAAATCAGGATAAAATGGAAGAAGAATAAAGAGGATAGAGAGAGAAGATTATTACCTTGGGAAATCATGCCTAAAAACATGATGAAAACACTAGATACAAGAATCAGAGAGGATAAGAAGCTTGAAAAAGAAGTGAGGAGTCCGCTTTGAATAATAAAAATCATGAGGATAACAAATGGGTTGTTTGGGGATAATTATATGATAGGTTAGATATGTAAAATATTAATTTTTAAGGAATTGGACAGGTCGCATGTTTTTCCCAAATGGTTTAAAAAATTGTGTGGAAAACATGTGTCCCTCGCTGTCCAAGATTAAAAATCCACATAGTTATCCCTAAAAGTATACCAAAACGTGTGACAACCATTTGGTCACCACTTTCCAACAAGAAATAGGTTGTATAGTTTCTCTAGAAAGGGCTCTTAGTTTCCCATAAATGTGCACCAACCATGAACAACCTGCAATTAAGCTCAAAATCTTTATTTTCAAAAAAACTATTGTGTAATACAAATGATAAATATGATACCAAGTGAAAAATAAAATGGCACACAAAATTTTAATCAGGAATACCCAGAAGTCGAATGGAAAATGAAGATTGAAAAATGTAGTAGTTTTCTAAAAGGCATGATAAAAGAGTATAAAAAATTGAATGATCAATATTGTAAAATAGTGTATGTGCATTGAAACATGTTACATATATCAATATACATATAGAATATAATAGTCATAAAACATTGTAGTGAGTAACAAACATATGAATAAAAATCATAACATAGTTGATCAAGCACTACTTATTTCCCTTAGTTTATTATGCATAAAAACCGTTTTCCCTTAGTGTATTAGGAGTCACAAGAAATTTACCTTTTTAAGAATAAAAATGTTTCCTATATTGGATCAAGAAACACAACCTCTTTACCACTAAGTATCGACCATTACAACTCATTCCCTAAATTAATCTCATGAGATACAGATTTTTACACAATACATTGTAGGTAAATATTGTTCCCACACATCACTTAATTATAAAACATACATATTTATTCCACATGAAATAAATTATATAACATTTCACGATAAAACTCATTGACATAATATGTTTTCATTGAATATTAAATTCAATTTCATAACATCAGGAGGTAGATAGTTTGGTACAAAAAATCAGTCTCCCAAAATAATTATATTATAAAATCACATATATATTCATCATGAATATTTATAAGAGTTAAATTTTTATTTTACAGAGATGAAAATTGATATGAAATAAAAATAAATAAAATTTTACAAAACAAATTCAACATATCTTAATAAGATTATATTATGATTCACATCAAAAATTCATTTCTCATTAGGTGACAAGAGTAATTTTTTAAAATAGTATTTTTAAAAAACATTATAAAATGGTACCTTTAAATGAAATAATCTCAATATAGGAAATGTTATGTGGGTGATCTAAAATTGACTAATGTGATATGAAATTATTTTTTACAATATTATATATTTTTAGAGTTAGATCAACACTAAAAAATATATTAATACATACACTTGAATATTGATAAAGCTAATTATGATGAATATATTGGATAATACATATTTATCATTCAAAATAATGTATATAAGAATATGTAGATGAAAATAATATAGAAATTATAAATAATAATCTATACGAATGGACTAGAATTATTCCTAAAATCATCACATTTTAAGTAGAAATAAATCCCTAAAAAAGAAATATTTGGTATGAAAATTGAAATTATATTGAATAAAAGTATTAAATACAATAAAAAATATTAGGGTGAACAAATTGATACACAAGAGAACATAGTTTATGAAAAATATAATATCACTAAAAAAGGGAGATAGTTAACAAAAATACTTATGACCATCTTAATTTAATTAATAAGGATCTATTAAGAAAGTGGTCATATTAAAAGAATGTAAATTCCCATAAAATAAATTAGAAATAATATATAATAAAAATATTATACAATAACAAAACATAGAATAATTTGGTTCTAGATGAAATGTTTAACTCATTGAAAATTGTATTATTTACAAAAACCCTTACCATTGATTCCTACTCAGATAGACACACTCTAACATTATGTATGAAAAATAATTCCATTTTAAAATGTAATTCATGATGAACATATTTTTGGTAAATTTTTCATAATTATGAGTTAAAATATATAAATAAATAAATTTTTGTGTTATAATTAAGAAATAATATTCATATCTTTGTTAAGAATTTAATTTCACATATTACGTAAAATTATATTTCCATATATTTCCGTGATAGAATGTTATATCATTGTTCACGTAGGTGGTTAAACAAACACAAAAAAAAGTTATAGTATATAGTGACAATAACAATGAAAGTTATTGTTTTATAACAAAATAATTATATAATTTTTATAATTATATTATTTGTATTTTATTAGTATGGTGAATATTATTGGAAGGGATTTATTTGTAAAATCTAGATAGTAAAAATATAGTATGTGGGTGATATACGTGTTGAGTTCTTTATTCTTCACTTAGAGGGCCTCTTAGAAAAAGAGGTAATTGGATGCCTTCTTATGACATGGTTCTTAAAAACAAAAATATGGGATATATTAAAGGAAAAAATTATTTAAATAGATGTTAAATTTATAGGAATATATTGGTTTATTATTGGTTAAAGTGATTCTCTTTTATAGGAAAAATTGGTCGACATTTCATTGGAACCTCATGTGAGGTAAAGGGTAATAATAGAATCTCATTGATGTTTTTTGAGATAGGTAACCAAATAATTGTGAGATATATGGTAATTAATATCACGCTAAAGAAATTTCTTCTACATGCGGTATGTTTAAGTTGATTTAATAAAATTTTATCCATGGAAAATTACCTCTTTTAAGCCATTGTTAACCTGTTTAACTATTTATCATTGAATTTTTCCTACTAAATATATAGGATGACTAATATTAACATTTCTTAAAAACTAATTATTATTTGGGACAACATTAACTCTAATATAACTAATAGTGTAGATAAAGTTTACTTTTAATCTAAACCCTATAATATATAAAAATAATCTTTATTTAAAAATTAATTTTTAGCAAAATACATGTCTTAAATTATTTCCCATTAATTAATAATTAAAATAATTATTTATTATTTAAATATTTAATATATAAATTAGAAGAATCACTAAAACATTATCAATTTAATTTTATTATATAAAATTTCACAGTATTCATAAAAATACTTCTTTGATTGTAATCCTTTTACATTCACCCTAGTAACTAAATTTTACCATATTATATTAATTTTTGATCTAAAAATAAAATTTCATAGAATACCAAATATTATCATTCTATTTAAAAATAAAAAATAATTTTAATTATATTCCATTTCATAAAGTGGTAAAAGTTTATTCTCATAAAAAAAATTACAAGAATAAATTTAAGTTAAAAAATGTAAGCATTAAATGTTTTTATTTTTATTATATGCATAGTATTAAATATTTTATGAATGTTAATTTTTTAAATATACTTATTAAAATTAATTAAAATCATTGGTATATAGTGGTCAATATAAAAAATCACATTACACACATATAAACTAACATTGAAAAGTTTCTCTTCTGAACACTGAGTGATTTTATCTTAAATTATTACTAACTAATAATCAATGATTTATTTCTTATTATTTTTTAATATATATAATCTATTCATGTTTTTAAATTTCATATTTCACATATTCAAAATAAAAAACCACAAATTTTAAAATAATTTTTTTATAATTACTATTTTTCTTTAGCTATGAATTATGAAATTATTATTCATTATTATATATTACTTTTTTCATGAATGTTATTAATTAATTCTAATAATTTTTTATTATATTTTTGGCTATTTTTTACAGATATTTTTTGAGAAATTAATAATTTTAAATGAATTATGTATTTCATAAAATTAATTACTTTATAATCAATGATATTTTTATAAATGAATTTTTATAATTTAATTCCCCAAGAAATATTTTTTATTGAAATCACGTTGTTTATAATAAAAATATACATATTTTATTATTTAAATAAAATTCTTCATATCGACTATATACTTATAATTAATAACTGGTAACATGTTTATAGGTATTATACCCAAAAACTATATTCCCCTTTTATAACTGATATATTACCACCTTTACCTTCTATAAATTCATTTCATTATAACATCAAAAGGAAAAAATCTCAATACATAGATATTCATTGAGTATTTTTAACAAATATTCAAACATTCTTAATGTTTTTTTAAGTGTTTATATAGTTATATTAATGGTAATTATAATAGATAAACATGAACCAAGATATATTTTAGTTTTAATGATATAATTATATTCTATTTATTATACTATTTTAATTTATATTATTGTAATCTATGTAATATTCCCATGTATGTAACATTTTGTGTATTGTAAAACATGGTTTCATGTACTCTATTTGTATTGTTTTACTATAAACGAATAATGTATTTTTTGTTTAATTCATATCTTGGATGAATAATTTCATAATAAATTTCCATTAACTTAAGTTAATAAGAAAACATAATTTCAAATTTGGGAAATATAATTTTAGGAAATAAAATGGGTCATACTATAATGGACATAGACATTTACACATATTATTATAGGATTTTAAGCATAATTAACCATTATATACAAGCTGAGTATTGTAATGTCTACTGTCTTTGGAGGAATGTGTATATAAAATTGAAAGCATGGAAAAAATGTTTTATTTAGTATTCATAATGATCTGCTAAATTAATTTGATCCCTTACATCTATATTGGATAACCTAATGAATTCATGAACAAATTTATGAGATAGAATCCCAATAAGGGAATAAATATTTGAATAAAACATAGAACATGGGTTAGAAGGAATAACAAGATTACATAAAAACGCATTAAACATGAATAAACATATGAAAAAAATAACATATATAACATGGGATCATGTAATCATGAAATCATATAAATGTAGAAAAAACATTCAATATGATGTGATCATGATTTGAGGATAACCACCATGAACATTGCACTTAATGGAGTATGAATCAAGGCTAACCACGAAGACCAAATCACATGATTATCATGAGTCAAGGAGAAACATAAATACCATATCACATGAATTATCATGATACTAATCTATTCACAATTATCTTGAGTTATATCTTTTTTCACACATTATAACATGTTCCTGAATATGTTTTCCATAAGATGAAACACGCATCTTGGTTAACTATAGAATAAATTGGGTAAAATAATCATGTCACAGGGGATTAAAAAAGGAAATATCATAAAGGTTTCATAGAAATAATATATTTATGTCATAAAAGGAAATTAATAATATTAAATATGTAAATATAATGATAATTTAGTTCAAAAATAAGTGAAATCATGTAAAAAAATGTGGTTAAGAAGCTTTAGAAATATTTCATTTTAGAGGAGTATAATAAAAATATTTTAATTAATTTGACATTGAAACACAAATAATCATATATATATAAACCCATAAATTTCCTAATAACTATATATTTAATAATAATAATGGGTTCTTAAAATATATTATGGAGTGCACTTGAAAATTGTTGAGAAATAGGGAAGCCCTCTTTAATTGGGCTTCCTTTTTGGGAAGAATTGAGAATGGAACTTATAAAAAAAATAATTTCCCCATAAAATAATGATGTAATGATCTGGACCTAGTTCTTTGAACCTATAAACATAATTTAGAATTATTATTTTGAAACAATTAATAATTAAATCTTGGTGATATTATAGAAATCATAGCTCGAAATAAAAATGAATGTTTGGAAAGAATCCCATAACTCTTGTCAAAAACTATTATGAACATACGCTTATATCCTTGATAATAAGATTATATCAATTAATGAATTTCTTTGTAAATATTTATAAAAGTATTTTATTTCGTATAATTATATTAAGTTCATTTATGGTCTTTTGATGAATTATAAGAGACATTTATTTTATTTCAGATCGTTCTTTTCCTTGTTTTCCATGATCTTTTTACTGTTCTAAATATGTGGAAAATCATGTAAATCATAATTGTTTTCGGGAATTGAAATTATAGTTTATTAATGAAAATATATATTGTCAAATGTTCTATATATTTTTTTTTCCTATATGTGAGGATGATTCAATAGATAAAATATTCATGATAACTGTTTAAATTATTTGTGTGTTTTTTGATCATCACGAACTAGTTTTGTTTTCTTAATTTAAATCACGTATATGTAAGGCTTCCAAATCATTAAATAGGATGTGACTCATATATAATAATATTTCTTAACCATTAATTTTTTATGACCATCCTTGAATGTGGTAATGGTGATTGAATACTCGTAGTTCTGGAATTTGATAAATCCACACATCAGAGATGATGATTTCATTTTAAGTACAAATATAGAGGGGAAGAGAAATTATGATTATTTTTCCATTACAAAAAAAATTATTATAAAAAATATCCTTGTGTTATAATTTCACTTGTGTTAGGGGAGTTGAGGAGATAATAAAAAAGGAAGATAAAAATAAATTAAATTAAATTTGAACGGAAGAGGATTTTACATCTTGAATTTCTCCTACTTGAAAACCTCTTTTGGGAAATGGGTTTGGAGTTCCATTTGGAAAAAAGGCACTTGGTTGTAGGGGAGTGGATTGGAAGATAATATTTTATATTTTTGAAGATATTGACGACTTTATTGGTTTAAATATAAGAGGTGTTGAGGAGTGGTATTTTAGAGTGGAGCATAGGGGTGGTTTTTGATTATAACACTCAATAGTTCGAAATTTTGTCTCAAGACTACGAATAGTGTTGAATAATAGGAATAAAAATGTTAAGTAGTGTATTTGAATTTTAACCAAGATTGATCACAATATCCATACATCAACCATGACTCAATAATTCATGTATTTAGTTTATACCATAAATTACAGAATTCCACTATTCCCCAAATATTCACCTATTTTTGATAAATAGCATAAATATTACCATTACCACATTTTATTGTATATAATTCAAAAATTTAGTCCATTTTATCAAAATTAATATCTAAATATTAAGAATTAAAATTAAAATAAAATTCATCATTTATTTGAAATATACAAATTTTAAAATTACAACAAGTTTTATAACACAATGAATAATTAATTACGGTCTCATAGAATTATATTATATTCACCAGAAAAAAATATTCATTTTTTAATCTATTTAAAAATAATAATTTTTTGTTTTAAACAATTATATTATTTATAAAATTGTAACTGAACATTTATGATTTACAATAATAGAAAAAAATTATTTATCATTTTCAAAACATTTATTTACTAATACTATTATATAATTATAGAATATTTTCATTTATAAGATGCCCAATTTTTTTTACTTCAATTTGTGAGTTTACTATTCTACTTGGTTTTTTACTATTCATAATAGCCAAATTATTATACCAAAGGAAATGTTACTATTCCATTATTATAGGTTTTTTTAATTTTTATAAAAACCACTTATCTAGTTCATTATTCGTTTCTGAATTTTTTGTGTCTTATTTGTATGATTGTTTTTTATTTGTATTGTCTGGAATAATTTTGAGTAGATAAATTTAGTTGATCTAATTTTTCGGTCATTAACTTTTTCCACTCTTATGAAATTTCTCCCTAAAGATTTGGTTTTAAATACTAAGGTGAAAGTTGTTGAGGGTACTTCTCCCTCATTTCTTCTTGATGTTCCCATTTTTTTTCTTCTTACATGTGGTCCCATTATATTTCATTGACTAGGTGTTTAGTCTACTTTCATATAAATTGATCTCTATAGTCCAACATCTTCACTGGCTGCTACTCATAAGCGATATAATTTTCCAACAATACCACAGATGAATTCAGTACGTGTATGGGATATTGTATGTAATTCTTCAAGAGGGATATGTGTAATCTTTGATTTAATTAAGACATGTTTTTTGGATGGGCTAGAAGATATGAAACATCTCCAACATGATCAATATTCTCAAAGAGTTCGATGTTCTTGGGACATAGATTTCCTTCCATCCCAAATGTCATGATCCTCTTAAATGGAGATACACAATGAAATATCATGTCTCTATCCTTAATCTCAAGGACTCATCGACAATTATCCTCATAGATCATCTGTCGAATTGGGATGGCCGTGATGTGTTGTTGAATGGTTGTCACCTTTTCCACTATTTCTTTAACCATTTTATTTTTGATCAATATAGGTCTACCGACTTCATCTCAACATGATATTGTTCTGAATATTTTCCCCTAAAGGGATTTATATGCTGCATTTGGATACTCGAGTGGAAAATAATGTTGTAAGTGAACTGACTAGAAGAATATATTGCTCTTATCCTCCAATGAAGTTCATAGAACACACTCTCAACATTCCTTCCATTGTATAAATAATATTTTTAGATTTTCCATTTGTTTGATGGTGATAGGTCATAATGCATATCTATTAATTTCAAAGAGCATGTCATAGTCTATTCTAGAACATGGAGGTAAATCACAAATCCTGATTAGATATTATTGATTGTGGTAATCCGTGCAACCTATGAACTTCTTTGATTAATATTATTTTGATTTGATTGTTTGAGAAGTCCTCTCAAATGGTGATAAAGTGAGATGTATTTCAATGAAGGTCCACAATGACCCATATAGCATTATTTCCCCTAGATGTGATTGGTAGTCGAGTGACAAAGACTATGGTGATTTTTCCCAATTTCATGCTGGTAGGGTTAATGGTTTCATCATACCCTTATAAATTTTCCTTTTATCCTGAAAATTATGACATACCATGTACATTGATGTAAATTTAGTAAGATCCTTCTTCATATTGTCATAAAAATATTGTTATCAGATATCTTGATACATCCTCTTGATCACTGAATGAATAGATATTGTTGATCTATGTGCGTCATTCCAAAGGTATTTCGTTATCATTGGATTGGATGGTGCACAAATTCATGAACTAAATCTCATGAATCCTTTCGTGTCAATTTTGACCTCTGAGTATTTCTACTTTCTCATTGATTCCACCTTATTCTGAATTTCCACATCAATTATCTGAGTATCATTTATTATCTCCCTGAGGGAGGGTTGATCAATCATTAAATTAAATATTGAGGATATGACCCTTATAATTATTCCAATGTCTATCATTTATAGGTCTATTAAGATTGGATCCTCTTCAATAATCATCATTGATGAAGATGCATGATCCTTTCTACTAAGATAATCTCCCACGTTATATTCATTTTAATGATTGTAGTGGAATGAGAAGTCATAAACCATGATAAGATGTAAAAAATGTCCGTGAATCCTATTAAGCACCTTCAAAATAAATTTATAATTATGGTTTTAATAATTATTATATATTTAACACTTCCCCCAATAGAGATAATGATGCCAGATTGTCAGCGCAATGATCACAACTACCGTCTCCAAATCACGTGTGGAATAGATTTTCAAAGAAAATTTCAACTACCTTGATGCGTATTATATCGTGATATAATTTTGAATCAGGACACATCCTAATACATTATTTTAATAATATATATACACCACAAAAAGTGTTCCCCCACTTGTTAGTAGTGTATGAAATGTTGTAGTGATAGCCTCTTTTTTAACTCATTGAATCATTATTCACATAAACTGGTCCAGAAAAACATTAAACCTACCAAAATCATCTTGGTTATTTGGTTCTAAAATCATGATAAATTTTTCAAAATTTATCACTAATTCTATGCATGACCATGGAATATATGGATCTCAATTACAGATATGATCTCGAACCACTCATTGATTTCCATTTTCAAGGAAAGGACCACATATATTTCTTTGATGGTGACAAAATGCCAGAATAATGATCCTTCCTCTATCTAGAACACATGTTTATTATACATTACATATAGTTTTCCCTTATAAATTATTTTATCATTGTATTCAAATGCTCCTCATGTTCCCCTTACTCATAGATTATATCAGAATATTGTCAATAAATACTTCCAAAAAAAATTCATTGTAATATATAAAGACTATATTTGTGAAATCCATGAAAATTGTTATAGAATTAGTTAATTTGAATGGGGTCAGTAATAAATAATAGTTTCCATACCTCACTCTAAATTATGTATTGGGAATATCTTCATTCCTCGCCTTTTTATTGTGATATATCGACAAAAGGTCCACCTTAGATATATTTTTGGCACCACAGATTTGACCAGAAATGTCATCTATCCATGTCAGGGGATACATTTTCTTTCTAATTATTTTATTAATCTCGTTATAACCTATGAAGAGGTTTATCAATCCATGCTTCTTATTGATAAATAGGACCACATCACCCCATAGTGAAGAACTTGGTCATATAAAACCCTTCCGTTGATACTCTTCTAATTGCTTCTTTAGTTACTCCAACATGATGGTGTCCATTATATATGTGATACTTGATATAGGTAGAGAACAAAAAATAAGTTCAATTGAGAACTCAACTTCTCAGTTTGGAGGAAGACTATTCAATTCAATAAGAAATAAATCAATGTAGTACCTTGAAATGTGCATGTCGTTGAGAATTATTCTTTCCATTGTCTCAATAATTTGAACTAGTTATGATTTCTCATAATGAAATAATATATATACTTGAGATGATGATTATGATAAATATTCATCCTAAACCTTCCAGTTAAAATGAATTGGCGGATGGTTTGGGATTCAAAGAGTGATCTCCCTTTCCAAATAGTTGATGTTTCCTTTTTATGATTATATCCATTCCATTCCCAATATAGCACGAAGCATTATTAAAGGATGTAAGATGAGATTCATAGTGATATTTATTATAAATTAATTATCCAAGGAGTAGTTGTATATATTGGTGGAAATAAGTTTCCCATTTTATGATCTCATTGATATCCCAACCTCTTTATTTTTAAGTGGTGTAAGAATAGTTCAAGTAAACATCTAACATATGAAATAATTCATTGAACTAGAATCAAATATTAGGTTTTCTATTCTTGAATGAAAATCTTGGGTACCTATCACCACATCATTTTTTGGGCTCCACATCATCATTAGTGATAAAATATTTCATTATATACTTCCTTAGAGGTTGTGGTTGTTGATTTCCTCCTACAACTCTTGTCTTAGGGAAATTATTCACATAATTTTCATTTTCAATGTAGTTGAAAATCTACAGTAAATGGGGAGTTTCTATCTAAACCATCCATTATTCTTTCACTTTATTGGGATTCATCATATACTCATGGATGTTTTTATCCAGATGACGCATTCTTCCCCCATTAATAAGTCTCTCTGTTCCCTTTAGACCATTCCTTGGATGCTTCATCCCTCAAATTCAACACCTGGTCTATTGAGATTTCATTCCACTGTGGGATTTATTTATTGATCCTCCAATATCTAACTCTATTTTCATATCTGATAAGGGGCCCATTATACCACTGAGATTCACTGATGTTCATTTCAATCTTATGGGCATAAAAAATAATATCCTCATAGTATTCAATGTCTTGATTCACCAAATATATTTATAGAACCATATTTATAATTCAAAATAAGTGATCCACCATGAATTTATTTTTCATGAAAATATATAGGTATATCTTTCAATTTATGTTATGTTTTTTTCAGATTCCCTGATGGGATTATCTTCATTTTTTTCAGTCTTAGAGACTTCCTTTTTATCTTATTTCAAAGGGTTTGTTGAAAAAATTTATTGAAAAATAGTTTCTTCAATTCTTCCCAATCCAAGGAATAAATTTCCTCTTTGTACATTGTGTTCTTCTTTGGTTCCCACCAATGATCAACTTCTTCCATCAAAACAATAGCCATCAACCACATCCTTCTCTTCTATTGAGCACCAGAGGAATGATAATGACATCTCAAGAGAGTTAATCCATTTTTCTATGAGGAGATGATCAAACGATCCACTATACATGTTGGGAATTTTTTTTAAATATAGGATTTGACAATGACTTTATCTTAATTGGGATATTGAGGGAATTCCATGTGATTCAAGATATTGTTGAATCAAAAGTTCTATTTTTTACTTTTTTGACTTGTTTTTGAAATCACAAATGTATTCATATATGATTATCATACTGACTATGTTTATCGTACTGACTATGTTTATCATACTTGCTCTATCAATCATACTAACTCTATCAATCGTACTAACATTATCAATCATACTGACTCTGTCAATCATTCTAACTATAAATTGTACTGAATAAATCGTACATACTCTATCAATATAACTAACTCTATCAATCATACTTACTTTTTTTCATCATACTCACTCAGTATCATATCAATACCTTATACTAAATAATACTTATAGTACTCATATTTTTATCACTTGCTAGTTTTTATCCTTAATCAACACATGTCAAACGTATGCATATTTTTCATCTTCATATATCTTTTGTTTTAACCAAAATGATGTCATTTAGTTTTTTATAACCTAATCAAAACCATGTCGTGTTTTCTGTTTCAATGTGAACTTTATAATTCCAGGTTTCCAAGTCCCTCCGAGTTTTCCAAATAAATATGACCGTTGGAGGAAATATTACTTTTGGAACTTGAGGCCTATAAATAAAAGGTCATTTGAATATGAGAAAAAAACTGAGATACATTGATCATTCTTTGCTACTATCATGTTCTAGAGAGAGACGTTGTGACTTCTCTCATGTTTCATGTAAAATCATTGAAATTACAAAACGTGAACGACTCATTCTTAGTTTTTAGTATTTCAATAAGTGCATTGTTTTTCATTGTGTGACCGATCAGGTGATAATTATTGAGGTATGAAGAGGATAGGCAGATAGACCTACCGATCTTCGTATCGAGGTCTTTCAAGTGATTTAAAGACATAGGTGTCGATTACCTGCAAAATCAAGGGCTTGCAGATATGTCAAGACAGACTTACTGATCATCGTATCGAGGTCTTCTAAAGATAGCAAGACAGACGTACTGATCATCATATCAAGGGAATAACAAGGTGGAGGTAAGACAAGACCTTTTGTCCTTGGTGAAAACATACGCTTCTCTTTGGGATAAAAGAATTGTAATTCTTTTACATTTCCACTGTTGTTTGTTTTATAAAGGGAATTTTATTGTTTCCTTTCTTTATTTCGTAATCAATTGTAATTTTTTCAATTACAATTATGTTGTTACATATTATATCGATAGATTCTACAAGTTTTATGATAGAATCTTTCACTATTATATAACTCTGATAACTGTATTCATTTTGAATGCAATTTATTTACACTTCTCATAGTATTAAATCAAATCATACCTTTGTACTCAATACAATTGTAGTTAATTGTATTTGTTGTGAATTTTATTAGTTTAAGATCATTTAAACTAATTTTCTTAAGTGTTTAAACAAAAATTATTTAAACCAACAATTCACCCCCTCTTGAATTGTTCCATCTAATATACATAAACATCTATATATCGATCCAAAATTTGGTATCAAAGGAGGATTCCACTGTTTTGTATTACTAACTTTATTTCATTCAAATTTTCATTTCAACAACTTACTTCACTAACATGTGGAGTGGAAAATATTTTGTTTTTATTAGATGGATAGAATGAATATTGGTTCAATTGACAATATAAATCCAACTAGATGACCTATCATTAATGGGAATGATTATGAATACATGAGAGATCGAATGAACACATTTGTTACTAATACTAGTGTTGAAAATTTTTTTATGCTTATTGGAGGATACAAAATTCCTGAACAAGAAGTCAGTACTTTCACTAATCAAGAAACGCAAGAATATCAACATAATTACAAGGTATGCTATAATTTTCTATGTTCTATGACCGGGAATATATACATTCGGATTTCATCTTGTGAAGCATCCATCTATATTTGGATGAAATTGGAAGTCACACATTTTGGTACATCCAAGGTTATAGAAACAAGAGGAGCAATTCTTCGAGTAGAGTATCATGGCTATTTTTCCTTATGGAGAGACAGTATGTAAAGTACAAAAATTATTTATGACAATTGGAAACAATTTTCAATAAATGGGAGAAAAAGGTATTGATGATGAATCTCTTCTAAACATAATTATTGATATAATTCCAAACAAATCGGAATAAAAACGATAGTTATTGATGAAAACAGAAAAGTTTCTCAGATTACTCTTGATGAACTATTTGGAACTCTTCTACAGCACGAGACAAGAATGAAGAGAGATGCTAATTTAAATAAAAATAAAAAAAGAAATAGAAGTGTAGCTTTTACTACTACATCTAAAGCCAAAACACCTGAAAGGATAACAAGATCTAAAGCCAAGAATGTTGTTTTATCAGATTCATGTGACAGTGATCATTCAGATAATGAGTTAGCCAATCATTCTTGAAGGATAAAATGATTGTGGGAAATAAATACTTCCATTACATATTCAAAAATAATGATAATACGGCTAAGAAAGATTCAAGGGTAACATGTTATAATTGAATGAAAGTGGGTCATAAAAGAAATGATTGCACTTTACTGAAGAGAAAAGATAGAAAGGAGAAATGTTCTGAAAGAAATATGAAAAATTATTACAACACAAAGAAAAAGAGAGTCTTTAAGGCCAATGATACTTGGAGTGCAAGTGGTGGTGATTCATCAGATGATTCTTCATAATATGAATCCTCAGGACAAAGTAATATTGGACTTATAGCAATAATAATAATTGAAGATCATTGCTTCATGGCTAAGGTACAAACTATTGAAGCTATTACAAATGTGTCTCTGAATGCAAATTATACTGATAATAAATATTATGAATCTTTAAATGATGAGTCTTCATCAATAGAATATAATAGATTACCATCTTATGAAGAAGTGTCTAGGTTTTCTAAACTACTTGAGAATGAAAATTCAAAACTCAAGAAAAATCAAGATAAGGAAAATTCTAAAATTTCAATTTTAACTAAAGATATATTAGATATTTCTATTGATATTGATATGAAAAAAATCATATTTTGAATGTATTTTAAAAACCCTTTAGAAAGTCAATTTGGATAAGGATAAACTTTATAAGGATCGTGAAAATATAATTTCTATTAAAATGGTTTTCAAGCCTAACTCTATATCAAAATCAAATGTTTTGGAGGATAAAAACATAGTTTTAAAACTCAAGTCAGAGTTTTTTTCTTTAGAGAAATGTTTTTCAAACTTTAGTTATGGCATGGAAAACTTTGATAAAATGTATTCTCAGATTCGACCTTTGAGAAATCATTCTATTTTTGGTTATACTCAATCTAAATCGGTTTTTAGTCATTACTATTGTATTCCTCAAAGTACCCCTTTTTTTACTAAGTGTCAATGTGGTGGACATTGGAAAATAGATTGTTCTCTTAATAGAACTCAGTCTTTAGGATTTCATAAATCCCATTTTTCAAAGAAATATGGATTCCTATAATTCATTTATCTAATCCTTCTGGATCCAAACAAGTTTGTATTTTGAAAAACTAATTGTTTCTTTTTCAGGAAAATAAGAAGTGTACCAGCAAGAATATTTGGCACATGGATATTAGTCATTCTCGACATATGACCGGAAACAAATATTTCTTTGAAAAGATTATCGAATCATAAGGTGGAAAAGTTTCCTTAGGAGCTAATGCTAATGGAAAGATTATTGGAATAAGTAATATTATTTTACTTGGAAAAGTTCTTATTTCAAATGTTTTGTTTGTAAAAGGTCTTAAGAACAATCTCATCAGCATAATTCAATTATGTGATGAAGGATACCTTGTGAATTTTAGAAATGATAAATTCTTAGTTCACAATTCCACGGATGAATTCATTCTATCGGCCCATAGGTAAGAGAATGTATACACTATTAACTTAGAATAACATAGAACCAAAATTTACCTTTCTTAAGTGTGATAGAAGAGAAATCATGGCTACGGCATAGAAGACTAGGAAAATAAAACCTAAGAAACCTTTGTATACATTCAAAGAAAAGACTTTAAAAGGGACTACCAGATCATAGATATGATTCTTCAAAAGGTTTTGATCCTTGTAAATTTGGAAAGAAACATAAAACTACCATTAAATAAATTAATGAAGTTTCAACTTCTAATGAATTATAGGTAGTGCATATGGATCTTTTTTTCCTTCACATACTAGAATCATTGGAGGCATATACAATGTATTTGTTTTAGTTTATGACATTACTAGATTTACATGGGTCTATTTTCTAACAATGAAATCGGAAGCATTTTTATATTTCAATGTTTTCAGAGCCCAAGTTAAAAATGAGAAAAACCTACCATTGATAACTATCCATAGTGATCATGGTGGTGAATTTAAAAATTTAGATTTTGAATTTTTTTGTAGTAATAAAGGTATTACTCAAAATTTTTAATCTCCATGAACTCCTTAGAAAAATGGTGTTATTGAGAGAAGAAATTGTATTATTCAAGAAATGACAAGAACCATGTCGAGTGAATACACAATTTCTATGAATTTTTGGGTTGAAGCTGTTAGTACTTCTTGTAATACTATAAATTGTATTTTAACTAGACCTTTTCTTAATAAAACACCATATGAATTGTGGTATAGCCAAAAACCTAATGTTTTATATTTCAAAGTTTTTCAATTCAATGTATTCATTCTGAATACTAAAGATAATCTACACCAATATGCACCAAAATCTGATGAAGGAATCCTTCTAAATTATTCCTCAACTTTTAAGTAATACAGAGTCATCAATAAAAATACTTCTACTGTTGAAGAAACATTGAATGATAAATTTGATGAAACTAATCCTTTTGTTTTCAAACTACCCAAACATACATCTTCAGATATGTTTTAAAAAATTGATCATCAACCTTTATTGGAAGATCCTTCTGATAAGGAAAATGTTCAAGAAAGTATTTCTGAAACTTTTACCCAAGAAAATTTTCTGCCATATGTTGTGGAAAAGGTTTTACAAAACACAAATCCATTTCTTCATAGGAATCATCCCAGTGATAACATCATTGGCGATGTAAATCAACTTGTAAGGGCAAGAAATTCCTTGAGAAATGAAATAGAATATCTCGCCTTTCATTCCCAATTTGAACCTAAATGTCCAAGAGAGGCCTTTGGTGATGAATATTTGATTAAATCAATTCAATATGAAATAAATGATTTTGAAAGGAATCAATTCTGGACTTTAGTTTAAAGACCTGATGAAAAAACTGTAATTGTTGAAAAATGGGTGCTCAGAAATAAATGTGATGAAAATGGAATCACTGTAAGAAATAAAGAAAGGCTTATTTCTAAGGGCTATAATCAATAAGAGGTAATATAATATGAAGAGACATATGCTCTGAGAGCTAGACTTAAATATATTCGTATTATATTATCCTTTCCCGCTTCCTTTAATGTTAAATTATTTCAAATGGATGTTATATGTGATATTATAAATGGTTATATCCTAGAATAAGTTTCTAATGAACAACCCCTGGTTTTGTAGACTCAAAATATCATAATCATGTTTTTAAACATACCAAAGATTTATATGGCCTTATACAAGCCCCTAGAGCATGGTATGATAGACTTACATTATCTATTTTTCAACACAATTATGTAAATGGTACAACCGATCCAACCCTTTTTATAAAAATGGAAAATGAAAATGTTTTTATTGTTCAAATTTATGTTGATGAAATCATATTTGGATCAACTCAGCAGTCTTTAACTGATTCTTTTGAAAATTTAATGAAATCTGAGTTTGAAATGAGTATGATTGGTGAGTTAAAATTCATTTTAGGTTTTCAAATTTCACAAAAACCAAAAGTAACATATATATCTCAACATAAGAATACCAAATATTTACTCATAAAGTATGGTTACGACAATACTAAAAGTATTATCACTCCATTTGGTACCTCAAATACACTTGACCTTAATGAAACTGGGAAACCGGTAGATCAAATAAGTTTTATAGGTATGATGGGAAGTTTGTTATACTTGATAGCTAGATTACCATACATAATGTTTTCTATATGCTTATGTGCAAGATACAAATCTAATCCAAAAGAGTCTCATTTAAAAGCTGTGAAAATATTCATTCGGTATTTAAATGGAATTCTGGATCTTGGTCTTTTCTATTCTTCTGGAAATGATTTTGTTTTAAAAAAAATTCAGATGCTGACTTTGGTGGTTGTATAATGGATAAAAAGAGTACATCTAGAACATGTCATTTCTTAGGAGATTCCTCAGTTACTTGGTCCTACAAGAAATAACACTCAGTAGCACTTTCCTCTGCTGAAGCAGAATATGTAGCAGCTGGATGTTGTTGGGCCCAAGTGTTGTGGATGAAACATACACTCACTAACTATGGATTGAGTTTTTCCAAATCTCAAATTATATGTGAAAATACTAGTTCCATATCTCTTAGTATAAACCAGACATATCAATCTCACCTGAAACACATAGATATTAGGCATCACACTCTTAGAGAGCACACACAAAATGATATATTATTTTACAATTCATTGGAATGCAATAACAACTTGCTGACATTTTTACAAAACCATTATCTTCTGATAGACTTGAGTTTATAAAACAGATGCTAGGAATGATTACATTAAAATAATAATTTATATCAACTTCATGTTTTATAATTCTCCTTACATTAAACTCCTCTCAAAATGGGGAGAATGTTTTTTATTCGCCCTATATATTTCTTAGTTTTTTCATTCTTTATTCATTTATTATTTTGTTTTCCTATATATATTATTATTATTTCAACTATTTGGTTAATGTTTTTATCATTTTTCATCTTTTTTTCCTGGTTACCGTATTAATTTTCTATCCATCTTTATGTCAACCTATAGTAACAACTTTTTTTCCATTGGCACGTCACCATATGGAAATGAGTTTTTTTTTCATCGGACTGAAAACCTATTGTAATGAATTTTTTTTCCATCATCCTGACAACCTGTGGTAATAACATTGTTTTCCCTCGACACGTCACCCTATGGTAATGATTTTTTTTACCATAGGACTGACAACCTATGTTAATGACTTTATTTTCTATCTTCAAGAAAACCTATGGTAATAAATTTGTATTCCTTCGGCATGAAACCATATGGTATAGAGTTTGTTTTCCATTGACATGTCACCCTATGGCAATGAGTTTGTTTTAATCGGGTTGACAACCTATAGTAATGACCTGGTTTTCCATCGTCTTGACAACTTATGGTAATGAATTTGTTTTCCATCGGTCTCACAACTGATCGTATTTTTTTCCTCAAACTCGTGTATTTTCTTTTTTCTATTGTATGATACTATGTTAATACAATTAAACCAAAAATTTCCTTAGAATCTTTGACATGTACATTATTTCTTTCTTTCTTTGTTTTGTTGTTTCTTGTTTTTTTAAAAACTCTTTTAAATACTTACTATTGATTTTATTTTCCTATAATCTCAACCATAGAAGATCAAAAGTCATCCTTTTTCTGTTATAAATTGACCCCTCCCCTCCCCAAACCCACACCGGTTTTTCAGATCTCATGATGAGGCTCTACCACTTTGTTTTAAGACGTAGTACAATCTTATCTTTGTTGCATCTACATGTCTCAGTCCTCTACCAACACTCCTATCAAAATGTCTTAATAAAATTTTTAGAGAAAGTCTTCTTCAGATAAAGGTCAGTTTCTCGGGACTTCATTGACACGTATGATTAAATAATAAAGAGGAATATGTATCTTTAAGGCCGGGAACATCTCTCTGTTGAAAAACCTATATCTCAAGAACTGATTCTTGTTAAAGAAGTTAGTAAATTCTAAAAAACTGTGTCTTTTGAAAAAAATATGATGATCAACATTGCTATGTATGATAGAAATTTTTCAATGTCTATGAAACAAGAAGCCCACATTCTAAATGTCTCAATAGAAGGTGATTCTTTATGTTCATCCCATAAACATCCAGAGGAAGTTGGTACATTTAATAAAGAATGTGCTGAAAAGTAATTATTTATTATCAATGAAGAGGAGAGAATAGTATATCATCTATCTTTAGATAACAGGTTCATGGTGCTTTGGATGCAAGGTTTTCTTATACAAAGGAAAGGAGAGAGAGAAACTCTTAACGTCTCTTATATATTTATGCTAGACTATTTTGTAAACATGATAATGTTATTTATCATGGGGTAAATTTTTGAAAAAATCTAGAATGTAAAGTCCGGAGCGATTAAATCTAATTTGATTATGTATCCCTCTATTCTTACAAAGCTCATTCTTGAGGGCTTGATGTTTTGTAATATTCCGTTGAAAGGGAAATTGAAAGAACTGAAGACTTCTTGATTAAGTAAGAATACTTTGAAGAATTTTTATGTTTGTTTCGATCAAAATTTATAGATTTTTGTTAAATATGTAGATACTGAATCTGAAAAAAAATCAATCGGCACCAATGCCATTCAATGATAATCCAACTGTCATTTCTCCTCAAAAGTCGTATCTGCAAACCAGTACTAATCCTAAGAAGAATCATAAATATAGCATAGAGATTGTGTCTAAGTTGAGGAAAGATAGAGATCTAAGAACAGAAGGTGATCCTATGTTTGGTCTTGATCCTGGTGAATCCATGGCTGAGAGATTATGGGTAGAGGATAATCTTCTAGCTGAGAAGAAAAAAAGAAAACTCTTTCGAAAAGGAAAGCTAGGACAATGATGTTTCTAAAATCATGAAAATCGTTGAGGAGGCTAGTGCTCAACTAACGGAAGAAGTGCATCCAGAAACTTAACATACAGAGTCTTCTGGAGAAACAGAATGGGAATTTTTTTTGAAAGAAATGCAAGATGTTGAAGAAGAGAACGAAGATTTTCTTTTTGAATTTCATCAGATTTCAAAAAAGAAGAGAATAATTTTTCAAAAGAAAATTTAAGGTATTCCTTACGATTCTCATAATGATCAAGAACAAGATGAATCTTTTGAAACTCTAGATAGATTTCTTTCCCAAGTAAAGCAAGGTTATAAATATTAATATGCCAAAAAACTAATCATTATCAGTGAGAAAGTGGAAGAAAAATGAAAGGAGAAAGAAAAAGAAAAATGAAAACATCCAGTTGAAGAATCAAGACGATCAAATGAACTGGATTAATACGATGAGGATACTGATTTAGAACAAAAAATTTCTCTCAATAAGAGTGATTACATTTTTCATGTTTTGAGGATAATTGATAAGTCTATTCCTTGTTTTCCTATACTTGAAGGGAAAATTGATTTCATCACTGACAATCAATGGTATATGTTTGGTTATGTAAAAGAACATAGGAAGAGAGTATTTTCAATTGAAGCCGATTTAAAATTATTGTCTAAATGTTTGGCTGCTCATAAGAAGGTGTGCAATAGAATAACTAAGTGGTCATACAAAACATAAATCATAGTGAATGATCATGAAATTTAAATTGAAAACTTAAGGAGGCTTTTAAATGATATTTATATTGCTTTCAATATGCTTGAAAAAGAAACCATTGAAAGACTGAATCAGCTGTCAAAAACTCATGAAGCCTATATCCCTTCAATAAAAGAGTTGTAAGAGAGAAGGAATGTTTTCCAGTCAGATATTTTGAAGGTTTCATATTTCAAAGATGAAATAGTTATGTTGAAGAAGAAAAATTATTTTTTATCTAAATAAAATATTAATTTTCAAGACAGAATTGATACTCTTGATGAAGTAATCAGAGTCCAAGAAGAGACTATCAAGAATCATGATCATCTGTTTGCCGATCAACCAGAGCTTCTCAAATCCAAGGGTGATTCTATCTCTGAATACAAGTAATAAATCAAAAAAATGAACATCGTTATTCATGAGATGATCAATAAAGGAAAGGAAAGTGAAAACAAATTAGTTTTTTTGTAACTTTCATTATTTATTTCTAGAATTATAGACTTTTCATTTCTCAATGCGATTTATGTTATGTTTCTCATTGCATTGCATTTATTTTCTCTAACTCTTTTATGAAACTCTCGATTAACCCATTATTTTTGTAAATTACACAGGGGGAGAATATTTTATGAGGGGATAATAGTTTATTAAAATACTTCTAAATGAAAGAAAGTTTATGAATACAATCCTTAAAAATGTCCATAGCGTAGGGGGAGTTAGTTGTATTCAAATTATTATTCAGATGAGTTTCCAATAACTTAGGGGGAGATAAGTATTTATTTTTGTTTTTACCTAATGATTTGTGATTTCCAAAAAGGGGGAGATTGTTGAGTCAAAAGTTCTCTTTTAACATATATATCTTGTTTTGGAAATCACAAATGTATTCATATATGTATATCGTACTGAATATGTTTATCGTACTAACTATGTTTATCTTACTAACTATGTTTATCATAATGACTCTGTCAATCATACTGAATATATCAATCATACTGAATCTGTCAATCTTATAGACTCTATCAATCATACTGACTCTGTCAATCATACTAACTATCAATTGTACTGAATAAATCATACAGACTCTATCAATCAAACTAACTCTATCAATCATACTAAGTTTTGTGCATCATAATCATTCTGTATCATATCAATAAATTACACTATGTAATACTTTTAGTACTAATATTATTATCATAATCTTTCTTTTATCCTTTATCAACACATGCCAAACGTACTAATATTTTTTATATTTATATATCGTTTGTTTTAAACAAAACAATGTCATGGAGATAGATTTAAACTAATCAAAATTATGTTGTGTTTTCTATTTCAATATGACCATTATAATGCAAGGTTTCCTAGTGCCTTAGAGTTTTCTAGATAAATATGACTGTTGGAGGAAATGTGACTGTTGTAACCTCAGGCCTATAAATATGAGGTCATTTGAAGCTGAGAAAAAAAAATTGAGATACTTTGATCATTTTTTCTACTATCAAGTTCTAGAGAGAGACATTGTGACTTCTCTCTTACTTCAGGAGAAAGCCTTGAAATTACATAACTTGAACGGAGCATTCTTAGTTTTTGTATTTTAATAAGTTATTTTTTTTCTTAGTACGACCGATCATGTGATAACAATCGAGGGCTACCGTGGATGAGAGGAAAGACCTATCGATCTTTGTATCGAGGGATTTCAAGTGTTTAAAAGGCAGAGGTGTTGATTACCAGCAAAATCAAGGGCTTGCAAGGATTTCAAGATAGACATACCTATCATCGTATCGAGGGCTTGCGGGGATAACAAGACAGATGTACGGATCATCGTATCGAGGGCTTACCAATTTTGTGGTAAGACAAGTCCTCTAATCCTAGGTGGAAGGATAGCCTTCACTTTGGTATAAAAGAATTGTAATTATTTTACATTTCCACTGATATTTGTTTTAGAAAGGGAATTTTATTGTATCCTTTCTATATTTCATATTTACTTGTAATTATATCAATTAAAATTATACTGTTACCTATTGTATCGATAGATTCTATACGCTTTATGATAGAATCCTTCACTATTATATAACTCTGATTACTGTAATCATTTTGAATACAATTGCATTACACTTCTCATATTATTACATCATATCATACATTTATAATCAATACAATTGTGGTTAATGGTACTTATTGTGAATTGTATTAGTCTAAGATCACTTAAATTAATTTACTTAAGTGTTTAAACACAATGTTTTTTAAACCTAAATTCACCCCCCACTTCTTTTGTTCCATCTAATATACATATAGATCTATATATCAATCCAAGAGATATTATACCTAACTAGATCATTTTGAGTAAGTACTATCATGATGTTTTTAGTACTCATTCCCATGAAATTTGGAATATCATTAGAGAAATCATCACATTTCCTTTCACATTGATTATTGTAAAGGGTTCATCTATTTCCATCCATTAACTAAGAAAATGAATTTAAAATTATAGGGATTGAATATTTAATTACAGTCATAATAAAATGATTCTTTTAACATAGAGGGTTAAACTTGTAAAATAAAATCATGTCCTAAATTACAACTCATAGTGTTTCAATCAGGGTTATCCATGGTGATAGAGTAATTCCTAATGTTCTTACTAAATATATATAGTCTTAATATAAAAAAGGCCACAATTTGATACAAACTAGGAAATCACTATCCTTTTACATATATTATTAAATAATTTCATTCTTAGTTAACCATTGAATAAAAACCAAGGTTCATAAAGTCTATTTTATTTGATAAATTATGTACATCAACCAATAAACAAGATACCAAAAAAATCATTTATTTAATCTCCATAAATATCTCTTAACTTCCTTTGATCATATACATGTACATATGATAACTTGGGTAATACATGAACAAAGGGAAAATATAAAATACTAGAATGGGATTAATCATGTGAATAAAGCATAGCACATGGTTTAGAAGGAATAACATGATTACATAAAAACAAATGCAAAATTGAAAAACGTTTAGAAGCCTAAAAAATAGAACATGGGGCCATGTAATCATAGAATAATAGTAGAAATAAAATACGACCTGATATAATCATGAGTAAAGGATAGCCACCAAGATCATTGCATGAGGAGGGGAAAGGGACATGGATAACACCAAGACCATTTCAAAAGATTATCATGAGTCCAGGATAATCACCATGAATATTGCACATTTCATCTCATTAGACTAAAATTACCCAATGAATTAGAGTGATACCGTGGTTCACCTGTCATAACATGTTCAGGAATATTTGTTCAATAGGAATAATCAAGTATTAGTGTTACCCATGGAAATATTTGTGTATAATAATCATGTAATAACAAATTTAAAGGGGATATCATAATGGTATCCATGAAAGAATGGATTTAAATCATCTATGGAAATTAATATTGGAGAATATCCATAGATATTGACAAGTTATTTCTAACTAATGTGAAATCATTTAATAATATTAAGTAAGATAAATTAGAAATAAAACATTTTTGTGAGGTTTGAGGAAAATATTAACGATAATTTGAATAGGGAAAAAGGTAAATATGTTATTTAAAAAAAGAAATAAACAACTATTTATATATTTTATAATAATAATAGAGTATTAATATATATTTTATTGTGCACATGAAAACATGTGACAAATTTGGAATTTCCCTTTAATCAGGCTTACTTATCAAGAAGAATTGAGAAGGGGGCCATTTTAAAACATGTATTTCCCCATCAATGAATGATGAACTAATCGGGATACATGTGTTCTGAACATGTACATAGAATTTAGAATAATTATTTAAAAATTAATAGTACTTTCAACAAGATAAATAGAGATAAAGTTTAACTTGACGGAAAAAGTGTAGGTTCGCATTTAATCCATTACAATATGTCCAAAAATATTCTTAAAATGAACTTAATGTCCTAGATTCTATGATTAAATATATTAATTAAATAATTAATTAAGAACATTTTATATATTTATTTTATTTATTATATTGTTATTATATACATTTATGTCATTTTTAAGAGTTTTAATATAAAATTATATCACTTGGGAGTGTTTTTTTCTTTGGTTTTCATAATCGGTTTACTTGTATACATGTCTGAAAAATCATGTAGGATTAGAATATTTTTCCAAAGATGAAATTATATATTATTATAGAACATATATAATATTAAATGGTTATATATATATATATTTTTCTATAATAGAGGTTAATTTTTTAGATAAAATACTAATAATAATCATTTACATTATTTTTGCATTTTTCAATTATCAAATACTAGTTTTGATTTTTAATTAATATCATGTATATAAAATAGTTAAAAAAATAAAATAGGCTATAATATATATTATAAAGTTTCACATAAAAATTGATTTATGATAATCCTTGAAGGTAAAAATGGTATTTTAAAACTCTTCAACCATGAATGGAATAACAAGGAAGGCGCAAGACTAGGCGGAGTGGCTAGTCCCCCAGAAATATATTAATAAAAAAGGAGGGAAAGTACAAAGTTCAGCGGAGAAAAATAAAGCAAAACGACATACCTCACAACATTATATATCAAAACGAATCAAATATGTCACCACCACCACCTTCTGAGGACTCATCTGGATCCGCCGACTCCCATTCAGAAGGTGAAGCGTATTGACATAACATTTGTATGTATTGCTCCCTCGAAAGTAATGGAACAAGGGACATTGGTTAAATGGTCCTACTTCATCCCCTCATTTGACCCGTGACTTTCACTTTTCCATTTTTTGTAGAAGACCTGGTGGATATGGTCCTCAGAATGTTGGAGTAATCTTTTTTGGGTTTCATCTTTGGTGAAGCAGTGGAAGATTCATTGTGTTCATTACTTTTCACCCCAATCCTGATAATCTAACTATATGATTCCTTTATATGAACCTTTGGATAGGATCCCTGGTTCTCCTTCCCCTCATACACCATTTGTGAGGTCCCATGCACCAAGGAGGCTGTACCCCGGGATGGTTCCTTGTTGCCATCTACAGGTGTCATACACAGAGAATAATCCCCATTATTATGATTTGTTCCACTTGCCTCTAGGAATTCATACCTATCCAAGGATATCTCCTCAACATCATGCTGCTCCAAAGTATCACTCTCTTTCAGCACTTCCTCGGAAAATTTTCCAGATTCTGTTCCAGGAACCTCTTTCACCATATTCATAAGTTCATGCTTCTGTGGCCCACCACATCCCTCATTTGGCTCCTCCTATAATAGGACAACCAGTTCCCCAGCAGCCTACCCCATTCCCTTATTATCACAATGACCAGACTTATGATATTCAGCTACGATCAAATCCTGAGGTGAGTGTTGTGCTTCATGAGCATTGAAATCTATATCTTACTACTCTGCAAAGTGATTACTTAGAGATATTATGCTTCCATCCTTTAGGCCAACATCATTGTTCCCCTTACCCGACACCGTATTTCCACATTCAAAATCTGAATGCTCCTTCAACCTGCTTGATTCAGCATGAGCATTGTAATTGAGATCGTTATTCAATCTGTCAAAAACCTCTCTAACTGATGGATTGAAACCTCCATTGGATTCCTTCCTCAGAGCAGGAGTAGCATCACCTGGTGCCTCCAAGCTTTCTCCTCCAGTAGTTGCATCAATAACAGCATCCTTCGATCCACATGCCTCTGATGTAGTGTGAAACATAAGAGCACCAGGAGGTTGCATAGCATCGTCCTCAATACTATGAATATTGTATATTATAAATATAAAATAGAGAAAATAGTACATGTGATTTCGAAAAAATATTTCTTATAACATATATAAATACTCTATTACTCAATATTTTATGTATTTAGCTAATAAAGTAAATTACCTAACATCATTATTCACTAAAGAAATCAACAATTTATGAAAAATACAAAAAATTCACAAAAACCATTTTTTGATGTGTATAGTTAAAAATTGTAACCCATTTTATGAAATTAAATTTATAAACATGAGAATTGATATTTTTAATTAAAATAAAAATGAATTCAAAAAATAAAAATATTAAAATTATTAGTGATTTTATAACACATTAAAAAACAAACTAATCTATCATAAAATTACCAAAAAATCACAAAAAAAAATATATTAAGTTATGAATTTAATTTATACAAATAAATTTATATTTAAATCATTATATTAATTATTAAATCATAAATAAAAAATTCTGTTTCACAAAAATACTAATACTTAATTAATCAATTTCAAAATAGTTATTTACTTATACTATGAAATAAATATTTCATATTTATATTTATTAGATGCATACATTATATTCTTACTTTAATTGGTGAGTTTGAAATTATATTGGATGATTTAATATTCATAAGGGACATATTATTATTCGAAAGGTAGACTTACTATTCCATTGGTATAGGGTCTTTAATTTCTTAAAGGGCCTCTTATTCCATTAATTTTTCATTCATAATTTTTGTGTGTGATTATTTGTCATTTATACTATACAAAATTATTATAATAATGGAAATTTCATTGATATGATTCTTGGATTGTAACACCTAAAAGATAAGGTGAAATATCAACAATAACATTTTATAATAGTATACATGTGACACCCATGATATCAAAAATACATATTTTATCTGAATTTTTAATTATTTTATTTCATTTATATATTTTTAAGGATTATTTATATCATAAATTTAAAATTTGTAGACATTGGATGATATATGGCTAGTGCGCAATAAGCGCAAACTATGAATCCCTACAATGAAAAGTAGTGATGAACTCTAAATGGAAATACATGGGTTTATCATGGATTCCCTAATGATGATGTAAAACCATGAAATATTCCCTAACTATTGTAGGATATATTACATGTTTGGTATATAGTTGTCACATGGTTTATTAATACGTGCGGCCAACAGTAATGACAAACCAACAAATCAATCCATGAAATTATAATTATTTCTTTACCTAATTGTTACTCACATATGGCCTCTCCCATACTTATAAAACGATTCTAGGTTTCATATACATGGAAAAATTACTCTCCAAGCCTTTAAGGTCATCTTATATTGATTCACAAGAATTTATCCAAGGTAATCTCTAATTGTACTTCAATTTATGTTCCCCTTCTATTCAGTAATTATTTTATTCAATGTTCTATTAAATTACTAATACATGTTAGCCTTAGTGAGCCCTATCTTGGATAAGGTATGTACTGAAATTGTTATTTTTAATTCCTAGTATTTATGAGGTTTCCGTTTTCCCTGAATATTTTATTATTTACCAATGGATATAAGTTTTTAGTGTCTTTTAGTTGTTGTCTTCCTATAACATTTTTCTATAGAATATGTATTATGCATGAATATTATATTATTTATTATTTATAAATTATTACATATATTTCCAAACATTGAAATATTATTAATTTTTCTATATGGATTATTAATTTTTGTGTGAAAATGGGTGTAATTATATGTCCTTTATATTTTATTCTTCTATGACCACATTTTGTTCGTATAATATTATTCCAAAACACATTAAAGGGATTTTTTAGCTTCAATAAATTTTATAATTACTTTTAAATGGTTTTATTGATATCTAAATAAAAGATTAATTTTTTTGATATATTATTATTCAAAAACAATTCTCAACAAAATGATCATTTGGTAGTTATTATTAACACCCCAATTTATTTAATCCTTTTGTGATATATGTAATTATGTATATATATATACATACGTTATTGGTTGCATGATGGATTTTTAATTTTAACTAGTTTAAAAATGGAACCCTTTTTAGTATTATAGTAAATCAAAATAATTTTTACGCTGGATTATGTTATGCATTGTCTTGTATAACTACTAAATTTCAAAATATAGATAGGTTTGGTCACCGTTGAAGAGATGAGGTTATTTTCATGTTTGGGTTTATAATGTTCATCATGGGAATATAGGTATTCTATTTGTCATGTGTTAAGTTATATCAGATAACTCAAGCATAAATTCTGTTATATAGTAATGTTGAAGTCATTTTTATTCCCTTCATTATGATACTATAAAATATTAATTCACAATCATTTCCTTAGATTTTTTCTCTTAGGATTATTGTTGTTTTTTTCCTTTGAATTAATTTTTAAAATCTAATATATTATGATTATTTTTCCTTACACATAAAAACATAATTAAAAAAATTGATGTTATATTTAAATAATTATGTTAAATATTTGTCATTTTATACGGGTTACATTGATCCATAGTGTAACCTTACATTATGATTTCTCACACCCTATATACGCACTCAAATTTTATATAGACTTTGTTATATCTAATTTATGATATAAAAATAGTGACATATACTTTGATATTGTAATATGAATTCTTATTGTTTCTTTTTAGTTATGTATTTATTAATAAAACCATGTGTCAAAATTAGGACAAGTAGATGTTATTTTGGGTTAAATTTGATTCTTCATATTCCCATATGTCAAAAAAATATCTCTCTATATTTTTTTAATGTGTATCACTTGAATTTTATCTTACTTTTCAATTTTATATGAAATTTATATTTATTTCTTATTATATTTTCCTTATTTTCCTTTTTTGGGTTGCATATTTATAGTGAAACTATTTATTTATATTTATTGTTTAAGAAATTTATAGATGTGTCATGTTGGATTCATAGTTTGGGTATGTTTTGTGGGTTCTTAGATATAGTGTAAATAATCATTTTTTATGTATATGTTATAATATCATAATAAATTTAACAAGACTGTGGTGACTATAATTTTTTTTGGGACTTATGGAAATATATATATCTAGTTATGTGGAATGCATGACTATGTTGGATCATAGTAAAATTTTATTCAGGACCTCATGTTATTTTGAATGTAATAATACAGTTGGAATGGATTTTTTGTTCTTAATATATAGATAGGAGGAGAGTATAAGAAAAAACTTATCATAAACAGCCTAGAGTTTCTAAGGGTGTCTAGAAATTATGACATTAATTTAAAAATTATTATATTCTTTAAATGAGATATTTTTTCTTGGATTATTTTGAATATTATATTTTAAGTACATTAATGAATTTTTTTCTGAAAATTACCTATTTTAAGTTGAAATGAAAGAAACACCAATGGTCTAAAATTAGTGCATGGTATGTAAAACCATTCACATTTCATGAAACCCACATTGGTTAACCTCTAGTTGAATCTATATATTAGGTTCACGTTTTACAAATATATGTGAAACAATAATCTACATCTGTATATTTTTTAATTATTACATTTTTAGTAGTTATTTATTGAAGCCCCTTCAGAAGATGAAATTATTTTCTATTAAGAAATTGTGTATATTTTTCCGTCAATTGATTTTTTGGAGTCCTATTATGTATTGATTTAATTTCATGTTTCATGTTTTTACATAATATTCCTCACAAATGATATCTAATGTTTTTTAGATAAATTTCTATATAGAAACCCTAGTATAGACACAACATAATTGAATTAATTTAGTAAAAACTTTTAATCCTATTTCTATGAAGGAAATTGAGATCAATATTTAATGTCGAATCATGCTCAATAATTCAATAGTTAAAATATTTATTCCTTAAATGATGGTTTAGGTTGTAAGTATCTCAATTTATGGGTATAAAAATTTTATTATATTTTAAACATATACAATATTTACATGAATCATATGTTTACGTTTTACATCTATATGTTGGAAGGATTGATTTGTAAATAGTGGGAGTTTTTTATGTGTCCCAAGATTTGTAAGGGTCTCACTCGGGGTAAGTTCAATGGAATGTTAAATCAGTATTTTAATCTATATCTTTTAATGATGGATAGAGGTATGTAGATAGTGGTTTTACATAATTAAAATAGAGTTTCACTGAATATTTTACTTGATTTCCTTGTTTTTTAAATTTTATTTTGAGATACTCTTGAAACAAATCCTAAAAAAATTTCAATTTGAGATGGTACTAAAATATAAAATTAGATTGAATATATTTATCATCTACCAACCAAACTGTCATATGTATTTCAATATTGTGGTAATGTCAAGGAGTTACTTGGAATGGTATATCGGGTTAGGATGTTCTATAATTGCTTTAGGTGGAATCCAATGTTCTTCATTTAGATTGAAATGGAAATGTGATGATTATCAACTAAGAAGAAGAATAAGATATATGTAATTCACATATATCTATATTCCCATGGTACCTCTAGGAGATGAACTATTTTTAATTTTCCATGGTGGTAATATAATTATATTAAGGCCATATTTTTAGTAATTTTCTAATAATTATCATTTATATAGATGAATGGGTAACATAAAACCCTTTTATAAGTTTCCTCATATTATTAATGTATTTTTTTCTTATAATATATTATATTCGATAAATCCTAAAAAACCTAAGATTGGTCTCATTTTATGGTATGGGAGGAATTCCCTCATATTAAAGGAGATTATTATTATTTAATGAAAACTAAAAGTTAGACATATTCCATTATTTTTTACATTATATATCATGCACCCCTAAAATTTAATCATTGGAAATATTTTATTAGAGGTGTGATATAACATAATTATTTTATAGTTATCAATATATTTTACATGGATATATCAAACTTGTTTATCTCTTATAAACTAATTAATTTATTGGGTTATTGGTTCAATATCATTTCCTTTTTGATTGATATTTATACAAATTTAGGAATTAATGATTTTGGAATGAAGTTCCCTTTAGGGTATGTGATGGTTTCTAATGTTTAGATTAGTTGGAAATTCCATATTTTTGATCGGGATATCTTTTATCATTATCTTTGGTATATACTATATGACCATCTAAGAAGATCAACATCAGTACTATCATTTAGGGGGTTTTGATGCCATACTTTTGATGGGAGCAGACATAATTTTCAAGGAGAGTAGATTCCATGATCATAATGTAGGACCTACCATCCTTGATATTGGGTCAATTTCATGTAAATTATACATCTGGAACTCTGATAGTACGAATTGGATTTAAATAGTATGATTCATATTATTATAGATATGTATAATGAGTTATTTCAAATTTATTTTTGTAGGTTTCCACCAGAGGGATTGGATTAATTCATTATCATATTTCATTGAGTTATAATGAAAAATTCCATATAATTATATCTATAGGATCTTATGGAGTAAAAGGAATTTTAATTTCAAATTAAATATGTTTTAATCAAGGGGTTAATAAACCATAAAGAGTCACTAGTGATGGTACCTATTCTCTTATCCATGAATGTTGATAAAAGACTATATGTATGATTATTGGAATCTTAACTTGGTGATTATACAAAATAACACCTAATTCATTGAATAAATTATCTCATTCATCAGTGTGTGAGAGTAAGATGATTTTGTGATTCATCTTTTTTATGATTATAATCAGTTTTGAGTTATATAAAATGTTATTATGACGGGTACCATGATATGAGGGTTTGATAAATATGAATATATTATTATTCCTTTGATTCATATAAATTATCCTAAAGTTATTTATATATTTTATGAACCAAATATTCCAAAAATACCTTGAAACTTTTTTTGCATATTTTTAATTTATATGTTGATTTTCTCTATGAAAAAATTAATATAATTTTTAAAATATAGAAATTATATAAATATATTAAGGGATCAAATCATATATAATAATATACATAATTTATCGTTCTTGAATCATGATGTGAGGCTTATGGGTCATGTCTTTTTTGAGAGAGTTATTTCACTAGAACACGTAAAGATTCATGTAGTTTTAAACATAAAATAACCCAGAATGTGTTCTTGATAATATTATTTATAGGAATGAAAATATATTACATATTATTCATTCAAGACTCCTTCATTCTTATATCTCCCTTTGAAACATTGAATTTATTGCGGATGAGATTTCAAATCAATGAAAATTTCCAGAGGCCCTTTGATTAGTTGAAAGGGAAGTAGACATGGAAATCCATTCTAATTCTTATCAATCATGTTATAGAATATGGGGTGTATTTTTATTTCTTATGTATGGTATTTGGGTGAGTTTCTAGGAAACATAATCCTATTATTCCGTAAGTCATGTTCTATTTACAACCTTATAAAAATATTTGCCTCACCCTTAGTATAGATTTAGAAAATTTAATGTAATTATTAAAGAAATGACACCATAAACACAGTAGAGATAAATTGAACATGTATAGTAAATAAAAATGTTTTAGGAATATATTTTTTCTATGGACATAAACCTCAGGCAGAGATATTGGTTGGATTTTCCTAAAACTTTTTTTTGATTAATCATATATCATAGGTAAATGGAAACAGTTTTTTGATTACCTATGTTGGAATGTTTCAATGTATGTTGTGGATGAGTTTAAGGAAGAATAATATTTAGTTATCCTTTTTAACAAATTTCACAATGATATTTGGGATGGATATGTTCAGTTATTTCCTGAAATTTCTTAATTCATACCTTAGTAATACAATCTAATTATAAAAGAAAATGTAATTGATCAATGATTCCAATATTTATGGGGAATTCTAAATTATGGGTTATATTTTTTTTTAGGTATCATACTACAGACAGTGTCAATTTTTTCATTATGTTATAATTTTTCATTTTTTTAATGATATATATAATAAATAATACCAAACATTCTAGTTCGGAATCCAACCTTGATATCAGAAAAAACATTGAAACCTTAACTACATATATTGGTGGATGGTCATGAAACATGCATATTGAGAGCATATGTCTTATTTCATATCAAATTAAATAATTATGTTCAATTATCTATGTAATTTAGAATTATTATAGTGATTATGGGATAAAATAGCTTTATAAAATTATATTTTCTTTCCTTAGTATCCTTGTAGGAATATTTTAATTTTAGTAATTTTTTACCATTTGATGATATATTTGAATTTTTTCTATAAAGGAGAGAATAAAAGTTGAAGAGACTAATAAAATATATGTCCAATATATTTATATTATTCATGGATATAAATTATCTATGTAAAAACCAAAACTAAGTATAAATAAAACAATACATTTATCTCTTAATTAAAATAATACATCTCACACATAGGCACAAAACCTAAGGGCCTGATGATTTAGTTTCATAGATATTAGCTAAAAAAAATTATTTTACAACAGTAGGAAATTTTTTTCATATAATCTTGATCCTCTAGACCCTTTCTATACATCTCACATGAAACAATCATCTTCAAAACCTATTTATTGGAAAAATAAATATGCGATGACATCAAACACCTAGTAATGGAATAGAAATATTGTACTGTATTATATCATAAATGACAAGGATAATATGATAAATATAAGAATAACATAATAAAATATCAAAATAATATTTATTATAATCATCATATATGATGGATAAACATAATATCATTATTAAACCCTTAATAATCTATAAAACATATAACTTGCCTTCAAAAAAACATCAACACTCATAAATCACATGACCATGATATAAGTGTGATGAGTACTTTTAAAATATGGCATAGTAATGGAAGCTTGTCAGGACATATTAAACAACATTAAAATGTAGAAAATTAATAAACAAATGATTTCTTACCACTGTGAACCAACATACTCACTATCTAATTTACATAAAAAGTGTGAACAGAACATAATGATTTTATACCCACCCTTTTAGAACAAAGTTTCATGTTAAATTATTCACATATAAAACATTTATTAGAGATTCTATCCGTCACACTCTCCCTTTGTAAACCTATAATAATTCGAAACATTTCACATATAAAATTTTGAGAAGATATTAATTTCATCACACTCAACCTTTTGGGAACATTTTTATATGATAACAAATTCCCATGTATAATTTTTATTATAGCATAATTCCCTCACAGTTATTATTTTTGAACCTAGTTACTTGATAAAAAGTTATCCTTACATTTTTATATTGTGAGATATGATCCTTTTGCAAATCTATTTTATGGAGATATAGGTTCATCAAATACCATAAACCATATATCTGTGTTCCACATCAAAAACAACATCACATCATAAAATATATCATTGGAGGAAAATGTATTTCATCAAATTTCTAAATCATCAAATAAATAACTAATGGAAAAAAATTCGGTTCATAAGACATCTAAATAAGATAGATAATTAAATCGATTAATACATAAACACTCGATCACACAAAGTAGTGAAATAATAAAAGAATAATATATGATGAAACATTAATTATAACTCTATTGAAGTTAGATCACAATGAAAACTAATCAATGAAAATGTGTTTCTAAAAAAAATTAGAATAAGAAGTCATAAAATTCATAGTAATGTGTATATATTAAAAATGGTTCCTTTATTTATAAAAATAAAAAAAAACATTCAAAAAGATTGATTTGGTTTAGACAAATATTTCACCAAAATAAAATTATACGTTACAAATAAATTAAAATGATTTACTATAAATAAAATATTTAAAAATGGAAACATGAAAAGGACATAAAATTTTCAATAAAAAATAAAACATACATATAAAATATTTACATTAAAAAATAATAATAAATAATAGAATCCTGAAAAGAAAATTAATAAAATAACTTGAAATACTTTTAAAACAATTACATTTAAAAATAATACATAACAATTGAAACATTAAAAATATACAAGGATTATAAAAATAAAATTTAAAATGGATTGTAAAACCCATTTTGATAATGTTGAAGATGGATTTTTATAAAAAATCACATCATTAAAAGGTTAACATTTTATTCTTAAAAATGAATTCTGGGGGAAACAATCATTGGAAAAATAATTTAGTTTCAATTTGGGAATGAAAAAAAAATGGAATGTAAAAATGTGGTAATTAATGAAAAATAAACCAAAGTAACGAATATTATTCATAACAAAATTCACTTAAATAAAATAATATATTCATCATGGTAGAAAAATATTTTCTAAAACAAGATTTTCAATGAAAATAATATTGAATTATAACATAACATAATTATATATATGAATATATAAATTCTAAAATATAATCTATAATTAAGCATGAATATGACCAATGAATTATATTTGAGTAAGGAATACCCTTTATGGTTTTTGTAAATTTTAAATAAAATATAATTAGAAGAATGGAAATCCTTTTTTTCCAAACTTACAATTAACTAAATAATGTGTTATCAAAAAAAATAAATTCTTGGTCTGAATATAAAGTAAAATAAAATTAATTTAGGTATAAAAACAAAAAATGTCTCAATGATGAGAAGCTAAGATAAGAAAACTATAACTTGTTTCCTTGCATAGTCGATAAAACACTAACCTCATATAAAACATAAATATATAGAATAATTTCTTATTTTAAAACCATGATAATAAATATTTAACCTCAATTATCAATATTAATATTATTTATTAGGAGTACATTAATTTTCTATTGTATATCATACCTATACAATGTTAATAACTTTAACTATTTTGCACATATTTAATAATTTTGATATCATTACCCATAATTTGATATAAATATTATTGTCTATATATAATCTAAATTTCATTGATATATTTTATACATTTTTTAAAAATTTTACTTTTTAATTTTATATTTGTTTTGGTTACGCTACTTTAAAAATTAATTGATAACCACTTATTTAGATAATTTTATTGAATGAAAATGTTAAATTAATAATAAAAAACTAAATAATATTTTAAATCCATGAACCATATATTCATCATTTTATGATTAATATATTATAATATTATTATTTTAAATATTTTTATATTAATCCACAATCATATATTAAATAATTTTTCACGTATGTGGTTAAGTAGACCAAAACAAGGTCACGCTTTAACTCGACTAGAGAGTATGATTTCAGTGGTGTTTCTATTCACATAATATAATTAAAAGAGAATAATAATTAAATTATTTTGGTTTTTTATGATTTTTAAATAGTTTATAGTATTTTTATATAATTTATAAAACAACAAATATAAAATGTTTCATCATGGAAGCGGTAATCCACACATAAGGACAAATAGAATTCACGTTTCACAATGCGTGATAGTGTGAAGATAGAAATTTAAATTGAATTTTAGTTTAAAAATTTGATGTAATATATTATATTCATTCCCAATTAAATCTATTAAAACTATAAATTAACATAGGTATGGAAAAAACAACATCTCTTTATGGATGCAGAAGACTGCGTAATGTAATAAATGTGTTCTTTTGTTTTTATTAGTGGATCAGAAAAAATAAATATGTGTATTAACAACAATAAAAAGTCAAATAAAATATAATAATGATAAATTCCAAATCACATTATTATGGTGAAATGTATTTTGTAAGATTAATACTAAGACTTAATACATAGAATGAGATAACACTTATTTTAGAGAATTTGTTTTGGTTGGAAGTTCCATGGAAATTAATGTTATAGGCTAAATTTGAGTATCCTAGGGATTTTTTATGGGATAAGGTTATAAGTATAGTAAATTTAATAGTTTTATTATGGAAGTATAATGATATTTGTTTCATTTAATTGATTTAGTGGTATCAATTAATAATTGTAAAAATGGAACTTTTAGAAACAATCAATTTTTTTAAATTATCATTACACAATTCCAAGGTATATGGATCGAATGTTTCTAAATTATAGTTTTTGGGTTTAGGTAGGTATTTAAATTCACAAAAAAAATCACACATGTTTTATGCATTATATAGATATTCTAGAATTGTGTTTTACATTTTCCTTTTTTACTTTTTTTCTCAATAAATAATTTTATTTATGTGTTTTATTATTTTATTAAATATTTAACATTAAACATATAACCCAACTAATTTCTGATATTATTATATAAGACATATGTTTAATCAAATTAAAATTTTATATATTTTAAATTAACTTTTAAATTAAAATTTCTAATTTTTATATAAGAAATTTTAGTTGAAGAAATGACACTTTAACTATTGTGAATTATTAATCTCACATAGTATTGAATATTATTATATTTATTTATATGTTTATAAATCATATTATATTTGTTATAAAATGGAGTTCCATTTAATAAATTTTAAAATAATTCTTTTTTATTAATGTTAGTATAATTTAAAAAATAATTCCTTCAGCATTATCATGTAAATTAGTATTACACCTAATAATATTGATTTTATCCCTAAAATTGATGTTGAAAATACTAAATAGTGTGAAAAATATTTTATAATATAAAAAATCAAATTATCAAATTTACTTTCTATGTGTATAGAAATTAATCTTAATGGCATCATTTGTAACATGTAAAACCTATTTTTTGATAGGCTTATTTTTCAACAAATATATTTGTGATAGGGATGGAATTATAAATTCCATTGAAACTTTTGAATTTAAAATAAAAATATTTACTAAAACATCATTTACTTATCAATAAAGAATAAAAAACACCATTTCATCACGTTATAATTAATTTTATAAAACATATGAAAAAATTTATTAAAACACTAAAAAATTTCAAACTATTAATCATGGGACTAATAATTCAATATAACATTTTAACAATATTTATTATACTCAATAATATATATATTTATGATGAAATGTTTTTGAAACCCTATATGTAATAAAAATGATGGTGTTTTAAAAATTAAAAATCAAACATTAATCACCTAAAAACAATTATTTTTAAAAAAACAGAAAACTACATACTAAGATAGGTTTTTTGAGGAATTAAAGAGTAAATTTTAGTTTATAAAATTTGAGTTATATAAAATTGAATATATATTCTTTAGAAAAATATATATAATATAATGAAAATATAGTTTATTTAAAATAACCTCTTTAATATGAACTGATATTAATTATTTACCATTTAGTGGTAATAACTATTAACTCTTATCTGTATTAGTTTTAATTGTATCTTTATTAAAAAATTTATAATATTATTTTTTTGTATATCCACATTGATATTAGTGTGATTTGTTGGATATAGATTATTGTATATATTTAAAAGGATCTAAAATCTCAGTTACATGCATTTCACCCCTTAAATATATTATCCCCCCTCAATTTTTATTATTCATAATAGATTAAAGTAGATTATTGGTTTTATTCTAGATATAACTTCCAATGTGAATTTTACCTAACTATGTTATGCTAGATTATCATACTTATATTTCCTCAAACAAAATTTATTATTCATAACATCATCAAATATTCTATATAATATTCCTTACAAAAAAATCCTATTTCTCTAAGTCATAAAACCATAGTCAAATCTCATCTATTTCCAAAATTATTTCTATATTTTATCCTAAAATGATATTCGCCATTATTTCATCCAATTTAATTATAGGAAATATATAACATAATCCAAAAACTCTGATAAAATTCAACAAAAATATCATGAATTATCATCAATACCAAGGATATTAATATTAAATAATGTATATTATCAAAATCCCCAAGCCATTTATAATCTAGACTTTAAATCTGAACTGAGCCTAAGACATATCTACCACCTAAAAATATGTTCCTGGATAATTATATCCAAAATATAACATTTCCATAAAATCATTTCTCTATGTTATTAATACCATTTAATATATCATTTCAATACATCAATGAAAAAATACTTACATATAATCATTATATATTTCACATAATGCTCAATAACATTTATAAAATGACAAAATATCATAGATAGTTTTTACTTCACTAATTAGAGTAGTCTAGAGCATCTAGATATAATATTTGATAGCATATCAAATTCATTAACATGTTTAATTCAAGAAAACTAACTTTTCCATCATAATAGCCATATAATTGGTTTAATATATTTATGTGTGCTCCCTTATTTGGTTATATGGTGTATATTGTTTTGATACATACATTTCTCATCATCATAATTTTGTTCATGTTTCAGCCAAAAACTAAAACCAGACTGTTTGTGTTGTTATCCAAAAGAATAAGAGTATGGCAATACGAAAGCACAATCATAATATATATTATCCATTGAATCCATCATTTAAAAATATAATAATTTTATTTCAACTATGTTATTCTGGTTAAATTATATAACTCTTTTAGTTCATCCAACGTTACATTATCTGTTGTTCTCTCATACTTAATAATTTAATCCCATAATGTAATTAGCAAATAAATCACAAATTATTGTTCATAAAGAGTTTCTAATCAACTTAATAATATCCCTTGACATTGTCTAGTCAAGTGTGTAGTCTTTTTACCCCTCAGCATGCGTTAGGGTGATGATCAAGTCAATGATTATCAAACAATTTTCCTAGTGATTACACCTGGGTGAATTTTTACCACACACACATCCAAAGACCAATATGTTGACATGGATATATCACTGGTAAAATCACAAACTCATAAATTTTCCACAATTTCACTATATAATCTTATACATAGATTCCTGAAAATGGTTTTCAATAAGGTTGTCTAATCTATTGATGAAAAATAATTAAACTTATCTCTAAAATGACTAAACTATACTCTAATAAATATTAAATAGAACCAAACCAGACACGACTTAATTAATACATAAGTATCTTCAATTTCATTTTAAATATCAAAAATAGTTACACAATCCATGGAAATAAGTGTTCATTTTCTTTGATATTAGCTATAATAATAGATTATTTAAAAAAACATTCATCCAATTAACCATAATGGTCCCTCTATAAAATCATTCTAGAAATATCACATGATACAAAAATCTTTATATCCTTATGATCGGAAACTAATGAAAATGTTGATCTGAAACACAAAATATGAGAAAAGATATATCATAAATAATTAGATCATATACATGAAGGAGAATATGAGAAATATATAATTAACAAAACCGAACCTCAGAAGACCATATATAATAATCATATGGAATGTAGAACAATATTACATCAACAAAATATTTTAATGGAGCCATATATTAAATGAAATGGATTAAAAAATATAAAGCTTTATAAAATATGTGAGAATAATATAGTAGGAAAAAATACATTAAAAATAATTAATAATAAAAAATTGAAATAACATGATAATGAATGTGAAAAGTATGTACAATAACAAACATTGTATTTTATAACATTGTGAAACTGGAAACTCATATGTAACATTGTGAGTAGTGCTTAAGGCCTTGAAACAAATCTTTTTCAACCTAGATACTTGATAAAATTTTTAAATATAAAAAAGTGATTACTTCCTACCACCGTCAAACTCACCCTTTTTATACCTAGAAACATGTAAACCCGGTCTTGTTTAAAATAATTAGTAGAGATTAATAGAATAACACTCATTATTTATAAACCTAGAATCACCTTATATTTATCACCTATAATATCTTGAGCAGACTATAACTTAACCACACTCACCATTTTTGAACATAGTGACTTCATATAGTTTTAACCTAACATTTATATCTCATAAGATATAATCATTTACCTTATGCATCAGAGGGAGATATTGGTCTCACTCATCCAATAATACATATATTTATATTCAACCTTAAAAAAAATCAAATCATAAAATAAACATCATTAAAAAAATGGATTTTGTGATACTTAATATTAAACTATAAATAATCCATTGAAATAAAACGATATTAATAAAATAATCTAATAACATCAGAAATTAAATAACATTATACTGAAAACACAATCACACGAAATAATCACAGAATTATAAATAATATAGTATGAAACGTGAAACAAAAATCCATTATACATTGATCACAATGATAAGGTATTCTTCAAAAGTGTATTTAAAAAAATCAATCAATATTTTAAAATTCATAGTGATGTGTATATTTTCAACACAAATATCTTGATACAATAAAAATTTGGTGAAAAAATTTCATGAAAATATATTGGGATCAAAATACATTCCCCCTTGAAATTCAATAGTAAATTTTGATTAAATTATAAATATTTACTGTTAAATAATATTTAATAATGGAAACTATGAAAATAATAAATTTTTCCCATAAAATTAGTGTAAAAAGTTTGATAACATTTACTTTAATAGCATATATTTAATAGTAGAAAGATGAAAAATATATAATGTTTTCAATTAAATAAGTGGAAATACATTTAAAAATTTTCATTAAAAATAATAAAAAAAATTGAAACATTAAAATTACAAAAAATTTATCACGAAAAAAAAATTAATATACTATAAAACCTATTTATTATGTATGGACGGAAAAAATTGAACATTTTGAAATTTATTTTTTCTGAAAACCCATATCATTAAAAGAATAAATAATAAAGAAATTTAGAATGAATTAAGGGTAAATGGGACATCTGGAGATAAAAATTAATTGATTTTATGTTATTTAAATGATAACATTGGTGACAAGTAAAAACACATATATTGAAAAAAAAAAGAAAATTAATATAAAATATTCTTTAACAAAATTTAGTTTAGAGAAATAATATAATCATCACGGAAGAATATTTTAATAAAAAAAATGATTCACATATAAAATATTATTGTAGTATAAGATAACTTCATTATATGCTACAATATATCAATAATAAGGATAATAAACATATAATAGTTTATATTACCCATGGACCATATTTGAGTGGAAAAACACATTTTAATATATGTAATTTAAAATTTAGAAGTTTTTGAATGGTTGAAAATAAAATTTCTCTGAAAATACCATGAATTAAATAAATCTTTGTGAAAAAATATAATTTTGTGATGAATATACACCATACAAATAAATAATTGTTTCATAAAAACAATACATGTCTCAATGAAGATAAGTTGAGGCAAAAATATAAGACCTCATGTAAAAAATAATATATAACTTAATATTCTATTAAATGACACAATTAAAATATATTAATATTTTATAATCCTTATTATACCAATTTATCATGAGTATATTAATTATTTATAGTGTATTACGTCTATCTGATGTAAAAACTGTAACTATTTTTCCCTTTTTTAATAATTTTGATATCACTACTCTTATTATTATTTTAAGTTAATTTTTTATATAAATTATTAGTAAAATAGTATTTAAATTTAATTTATTAAAAATTTATTATTTTATTCTAGATTTTATATAGTTAATCTATGTAAAAACTGAATCAATAGCGACTCATTATAAAATTTTAATCCAATGAAAATTTCACATTAATAATAAGTTTAAAAAATAATATTGTATTTAAAAAAATATTATAATACTGATTTGGAAAATATATTAAAATATTATTATATTCTATGTTCATATAGTACCCAGTCATTGGATTTTAAATCAATGTTATCATAGGTGGTAAAACTGCCCCAAACATGAGAACATGTCAACTAGAATTGAGAGTACAGTAAAGGTGGTGTTTTGTTTTTCATAAAATAATTATAACATAAAAATAATGATATTATTTTTATTTTTTCATGATTTTGAAAAATATTTTTAACTTTTTAGATAATTTATGAAAATATAAAATAAAAACATATCATCATGGGGGAACTAATCCACATGAACCCATGATTAGCTTTCTGGTTTCATAATGTGTGAGAAGGGCTGAACATGGATATTAAATTATAATTTTAGATAATAATTACATGATATATATTATTTTATTTTATTATTTTCACTGATAATTCCAGCCATTAAATTATGCAATGAAAAAAATGATGTCACTTTATACATGTGGTAGTTTGCACAGTGCACTCACGATACTATTTGGGTTTTTTAAGTGGATAAAAATGAATAAATAATGGTGATAAAACTAATATAAAAAAGTTTACTATAATAATGACACAAAATTAATCATATTATTATGGTGAAAAAATATTTGTGAGATTTAGATTAATATGAATCACTAAATAAAAGATAATAATTACAAAATAGTCTTGATTTTTTCTATAGAATTTTCGATGAAATTGAATCCTTTAGGATGAAAATGAATTATATAATGATTATGATTGTGTGACAGGTTCTTTAAGAGATTAAAATTTCATATTAATAAAGAGTAATTAAAAACATATCTGTATATTTGAGGGGTGGTTATAGTATCCAATTATAAGGTTATAAATGCAGATCTTTTGAAAGAACATAAATTTTTAATTTATTCTAAGAAACTATTTTATGGTCAATGGTTCCAATGATTCAAAATTATTTATTGTGTATTTTTTTAATAATGGAAAACAACTTGTTTAAACACATTTTTTAAACATTTTATTGGTTTTCTACCCTTAATTCTTAACAATTTAAATTTCAAATTTTTTACACTTTAACTAGTTTTTAACTATGTGATTTAAAAATTTATTTAACATATAAAATAAATACAGACAAAAATTGGATTTAATTGAAATAAATATAACATATATTTAATCCAATTAAATTTATATATATTAAAAAATTAATATTTAAATTAATAGAGATAATATATAAAAAACTGGTTTAGTAGAAAAATCTAAATTTTATCAATTATAGATTCTTAATACAAATAAGTATTCAGTGATAATATAATTATTAATTATTCTATACTAAATATTATATTCATTATGTATTTTACTTTTATTTATTAATTTCTATATATATTACATGATAATAATAATACAATAATTTTATACACAATCTTTCATTGTCATCCTGGTAATTAGAATATATCCTAATTATAAAAAATTTATAACTAAAAATAAAATTGACTATATTGAATATTTTTGTTAATTTAATCTAAAATACCTGATTTAGAATATGAATTTCAATTTCTATGTGTATATTATTTTATAGGAATTAAGAGCTAAATAACGTGTCAAAACCATTTTTTAAAATTTTATTTTTAAGTAAAAGAGATTTTTATTATGTTAAAATTATCAATTTAATTCAGTAATGTGAATAAAAAAACTATTATTATATTAAAATAGTTTTTCAAAAATATCATAAATTTAATAAATTATTTCATCATGTTATAAATAACTATACAAATAGTCAAAAAACATTTTTCATTAAAATGCTATATAAATTTTCAAATTTATGACAATGGGCTTTCAAATTCAACTTTTTAATTTAAAATGATGTGTTTTACCATTTAATATATATATTTTATATATTGAATTTTTTTGAAGACATATATGTCATATAAATGTGTTGACATTTTCAGAAATATCTATATTTCACCAAATAAAATAAAAACCAATTATATTAGATAAATAGAAAAACTGTATCCAAATATAAGTTAGTTTGGATGAATTAAAAAATTATTTTTAATCCATGAATTTTAAATTCAAAAAACCAAATATATATATTTTAAAAATAAAAATATATAATCAAAATAAATTATCTTTTATTAAATATATTCATCTCAAAATTAACTCATATTAATTATTTACTTTATAATGGTAATAAATATAAATGGATAAACATCTTAGTGTTTATTTTTCCTTTATTATCAATTTAGCCTTAATTTTTTTTTACTTTTGTTGTAATTTTAGATACATGTGATAAAGAATAAATTGTTCTCTAAGAGATCCAAACTCTAGGGTAAATGCTTTCTACCACCTTTAATAAATTGTGTCCTTGCAACATTACTTATTTCTCAAATATTAAAGTAAATGAGGGTATTATTAACGTACTCATAATATTAAATATAAATTCCAATGTGATATCTACCATATTATATTAAACAATATCAATATACATTACTTTCTTAAAACAAAAATTATTATCCATACCCTGGTAATATATTCTCTAGAGTAAATCTTTCCCAAAACTACCATTGTCACCATGTCATAAAACTGTAGTTTAATCAGATATTATTCATAATATTAGTACTTTATTTTTGCATCAAATGGTATTAGACACAGGTTTATAAAATCACAAACTATACAATATATTTCATAATCCCCAAAATGTGATGAACATCAAAAAAAATATTTTGAATTATCATCAATCCAAAAGATATTGATACAATATAACATACATTTTCTATATCACCCAACCCTTTTTTCTATTCACATGTAACACATATTAAACCTAATACATATCCAACCCTTATACATGTCTTCCAGACATGTTATCTCCAAAATATAGAATATCCATAAACTAATTTCCCATTTTACTTAATACCATTTAATATATGACAATAACCACATAATATAAATCTATTGAATAATGATTCATTGTTATTTTATATAATCCTCAAAAAAATTAAAATATACCATTTTTTCACTTACATATCTAAATCCACGAAATAAAACATCTAAGTGCGTCTATAATGAATTTTTTATAGGATATCAACCTCATTGGAAAATGCAGTACTAGAAAAATAATTGTTTATCATAATAGATATTTAATAAGATTAATATATTAATTTATCATCTCTTATTTATTTATAAGGCATGTATTTTTATTGAAACATGCATTATCTTGAGTTGTCCTCATGCTCAAATTCAATCCAATAACCAAAACTAGTATTCTTGTGATAAAGTTATATAGAATGAGAGCATATGAATATGAGCCCTAAATAATAACATTTTATCTCTATTTAAACCTTAATGTAAAAATATAATACATTTATATAATCCATATCAATAATGTTCAATATTTTAACTCTCTTAGTTATAAATATTTTACATTAATTTGTTTTCTTTCTATATTCTTAACCTAATACAATAATGTAATTAAGAAATAATCACTTTTAATGGTTTTTAAAGAGTATTAAATAAACTAATGAATATACATTTTGAGTTCCTATCAAGGTGTGTTGTTTGAGACTCACTCATATTGCATTAGATTGATGATCATGTACATACTCAACAAACCCATTTAGTTGTTATTACCATTTGATACATTTATTATATAGTCATATACAATATCTAGATAGGGATGTATTTCTATGAAAACCACTTACTGTGGAATTTAAAAATATTTCATGATATCATTATAAATAGTGAAACATCTCTAGAGTTTTCAATTTGTTTTTCGAAACTAATATTTGAAAATGACAAAACTTATAGAAAAAATAACAAAACCCAACTCGGATACTAACTGAAGAAACCAAAACTAAACATGACATAAATAATATATTATTATCATCTTTTAAAAAATAAATATCACAACCATTCCCACAACCCAAGGATATAAAATTTTACTTCCTTCTTTTAAAACACAAGAAAACATTTCTACATAAAACTTATCTTCAAGAACCATTATAGAAATATCACATGATAAAAAGATTTTAAAATCCAAAGGATTGAAAACAGAAGAATCGAGTGAAATTAAATGACCAGTAAAGGAAAATAAAAATAATAAATTATTAGATCATAAACATAAAAAATATTATTACAACAATATAAATAACATTAGAAAATCTTAAAAGACCAAGGATAATAATCATAATACTTTACGGAGAAATAGAATATCAAAGTATGGTTGTTAAGAAACTATAAAAATGAACACTATTAAAAACCAAAAATAAATAATATTAAATCATGTGAGCATGACATAAAAGTTTGAAATACATTAAAAATTAGGCATAATCATAAAAACATGGAATAAATGATAAAAACATGAAAATGTTGCATGATCATAAAAATATTCTTTCATGTCCTTGTGAACCATGATACTCACCAAACAATTCACATATAATATTCTTTGTAGAGATAAATTCTGTCACACCCACCATATGTTATCCTAGAGTCATACTAACCAACTCAAATATAAAATTGTGAAGGGAGGTCAAATCCATCACACTCACACATCGTGAACCATGAAAGTTGATGACATATTCACTAGTAAAATTGAGATTCAATTTTGTCACAATCACAATCAACCTTTTTTATACTAGAAACATCTTAATTTGTTCACATGTAAAATTGTGTTCATAAAACCAGAAAATTCAAAAAAATTGAATATTTATAATTCATGACATGTTCAAATGACATTTTTATAACTTGATATATAATCCCTTACCAAATTCATTTCAGGGAAATATAGGTCCAACCCATCATATGATCTATATATCTGTGTTCCACCTGAAAATAGTCATCATATTATAAAATAATGCGTAGAAAGAAAATGGAATAAATGGCGTTCATAAATAATGATGTGAAACACATGGAAAAAATGTGAATCCTAATATATCCCAATAACATCGTGAATTAAATTCCATGATTCCAAAACCCTAATCACCTATAATAATCACTTCATAAAATAGAAATGATGGGTAAAACATAAAACATAACTTAATTAGAGTTAGATACAAATTAAAATCAATTCATGAAAATGTATTCTTAAAAACAATTTGTATTCAAAATTGTAAAATTCATAGTTACAAGTATGTTTTTAAAAAAATAGATTTTTATTAGAAATAAAACTTTAATTTTTTATAAAAATTAATTTGGTTAAATAAATCATTGTACCTAGAAATAAATGGTGAAATTGTAAATACATAAAAATGATTTAATTTCATAAAATCTATTTAATAATGGAAATATTAAAGATACATAAAATTTTCAATAAATAAGTGGAAGTACATTGAAAATATTTACATTTAGAAATAATATATAATAATAGAAACATTAAGAAAAACACATATTTTTTCAATAAAATATTTGGAAATAATTTTAAAGACTTTATACATTTTAAAATAATACTTTATAATTTGAAATTGAAAAATACCAAAAGTTTGACAGTATAGAATTTTAGATGGATTATAAAAACTATTTATTTTGAGTAGATGGGAAAAATGATCATTTTGATGACCATTTTTTCTAAAAAACCACATCATTAAAAGGAAAATGAAAAATATTCTTTAAAATGAATTAGAATAAAATGATAATTAGTGAAAAATATGTAATTGTTTTGTAATATCAATGATTAGTAAATTGTTCTCTTATTTCTAAAGAAGGAATTCATCATTTATTTTATGTTAATGTTCATAAATTCATGTTAATTTTTTTGGTATTGAATATTATCTAATATATTATATTCAATCCATTGTGGTTAATTTAATTTAGGATATATACTAGTTTATTATTCCATGATTATTTCTAAATTTAAACAATATTCACATAATAACCATGGGAAGTTTAATGGGTAAATTTTATGAGTGCTAAATTAGATTACATTTGATAATATCTATCCCATGAATTAATATTTGCCTCATGTATATGTGGTTGTCACCTAATGAGGACAATAGGGTATGTTAGGGGTTGGGGTCATTTAGGATGATCAATGGTCAATATTTCTTTCAAAATAATTTTCCTAGGTTGTCTCTTAAAACTGAAGGATGTATTATAATATAGTGTTAATTTAACGGAATTTTTATTCACGTCATTATCTTTATTTTAAATTTTTTTCCCATACACTCTTTTTAACTTTTCACTTATACCATTCCCATAGTTATATCTGTTGATATTATTTCTATAAAATGTAATATAATCTGTTCCCCAAACTCATATAAAATATAATGTTAATTAATTTAAATTTATTTTTTTCAAACTAGTGCTTATTTTTACTCCAATGAAATAGTTCGTGTCTATTCATGGTGGTATACTACATGGAAGTTACTCACATTTTATAGATACCCTATAGTATTATGTAGAACCTATTGTATAAAATATAGTTATTAGAAAATGATACACTTCCTTAGGTGGCATACCATGATGTATTCTTCTTCCATTTAGTGATGTTGATTTCTGTGGAAATAATTGCACATGTAGAGATAGATCATGTGATCTTATTTTTTGTTCATTTATATATCTTGAGACGAACAATTATCAACTAATAAAACTATATATATATTAATATCTTCATTTTTATCATTTTTATGTCTGTTTAAATTTTGATAATGAATTTATATATTATTTATATTTTCTCATCTGTACTTAGTACATGTTTGATTGTATCTTGGTTATGAATCCATTTTTTACTATGGATTTTTTACCCAAATATTTTATATATATCATTTTGTATTCTCAATTAGAGTCTATTTTATGGTTTAATAAAATAATTATGAGAAATCATTCCGAATGGTTATTAATTATATCATTATATCTTTTCTCTAACCCATTAGTGTCAAACATTCACTACATGACTTATGTCGATCTGATGCAGGTATGTGGTAGGTTAACTAATTTTAATTCATAATAATATAGTTTAGTATAATAATGATGAATTTAATGATTATATAAATAAACATAAATATTTTCACATATATATTATCCCCCATTGTAAAAATGAAATATATCTAAATAATTACCACATTCATATTTGACACTTCTAAAAAAATCCAAAGTTTTTTTAAAATACATTATATTCATTCATTAAGAAAATAATGTGTGTGATTTCAGTAAAATAATCATTAAACATGTTATAATATTATTTTCCATTCATTAATAAATTCTTAATAACTCTTCATATATCTAAATTTAAGAATTAAAATCATTGGTTCGCTTAAATACCACTAATTTTTTTGAATAATTAAAAATATTCAATTTTATTCTTGGGGAATTCGTCTAATTTCTCATTATTTGTAGTATTAAAACATAATAATATTATATTATTTAGTAAAATTAATTAAGATATTTTTTTAATACGACCATTCCATCTTTAACAGAATTTATTTTTCATCATTCAATCTCATATAATAGAATTTTTTATCTCCTTTGGCCTAAAATAGGTTTACCCTTCATAATTTTCAATATGATATGAATTTCCATTATTTTATGTACTTTACAAAAAAATAATATTTTTAAAATATTAAAAAATTTATTTATCAAATATTTGTGAAATATTAAAAATATTTTTCTTAAAACCATAAAAATGTATGTACTCTTTAACATCAATAAGATTTATATGCGTATGTCTTATTCTTATCCATCATTAAAAAACTCCTCCCTAATCACCTTAAAAACACGATTATCCCTAGGTGATGAATTGTCTTAATTTATAGTATTATCATATTCTTACCCCCCTATATTTTAAAACAATTCTCTATAACTTAGAAAATGTATTTTCATTTTTATCATATGGAGACTTATTATAACTATGTTTTTAATCCCACTTCCTTGAGAACATGTTTTAATGCCCCATAATCATATTTACATTCCAATTATATTAAAATTGGACAATTTATTCAATAATATCAACTACCTCTACTTGAAAAACACATCAAAGGTATTTTATAGTGATTTCTAAATTTCCTTATTGTATACATCTTCAGAATGGTGATGTGAGACTTTCAAACACCATATTAGTAACATTATTATACAATAAAATTTTAATGTATTTGGTTTATGTTTAAATCATGTCATTATTAATGGATTTTAATGAAATTTTATTTCTAAAATTTATTATATTTCGATAGAATCACTTATCTACATTTTATAACACAACAATACACAATGAACATCATCCAATGTAAATACCTTCAATTCATGAATTTCATGAGATGAAACTTGTGTTTTAATCATATTTGGTAAGATAAAGAGTGAATCCTTGAAAATCCTAGAATAATACATTTAATCTCCCAAAAAACGTATATATATAATAATTTCATTGAAACTAATATATAAAACATATTTTTTCTCTATTTAAAACCTATCAAAATTTAAAAAATGGACATTAAAAATTTAATATTTTGTTTCCTTCACTCTAACATATACACCACAAGTATTCTATAAAATTTTCCAAATATTTTTATGAACATGATCTTAATAATTTCTATGAATTCCCTTTGTTAATTTTGTGATAATATATAGTTCCTCATATGATCAGCTATCAAAATATTTTTTCTATCAGCATGATTCTTCATAAAAAATTCATTATCAAGAGTGAAACCATTGAAAGTAATCAATAAAACACCCCTACATAATAGGTATATGTATTTAAGAATTTTGTCACACCAAACATTATAATATATTAAATAATAATATGAATTCCTATTTTATTAATTCAATAAGTGTGATATATTATGGATACCAAAAAATACCATTTATAATAACAAAATAAAAAGAATAATTGATTCCTTCAACATCAAATAGAATCAATTTATTTTATGACAATACCAAAACCCTATATGAGTTCAATTTTATAATATCTAAAATCGAATATACTGAGGCCTGATAAGAATTCAATAATAAAGTAGGTGATTCAAATAATGTGAATATTTTATAATTTCCTAAAATCCATCCTTCATTACTAGTAATGATGAATTACAATAAAGTTGTCATCAAAACATTATACTTATACACTATGTTAAATGAAGACAACACATCTAATTTATGATCTATAATAAAAATACACACTAATACAATTATTATTGTTATATAAATTCATCCTAATAAAAATAAATGCTCAATTAAATGAAATTTCATGGTATAATAATTATTTAAAGGATCCATTTCTATTATCCAGTGGTTATGTCCAAAAAGCATCATCTAAGAAATCATTTGAAAATATATGTAACCTTGAAAATTAATTCTTCTCTAAAAATAAATATATATCTTAAATAATATGATATTAAGATTCTTCTACCATTTAAATGTATTTCCATTTCCCTAGGAACATTGTTTTGATTTTACTTTTTTATATTCAATCAATGTAACATTGAATGTTAATGAGTGAACAACTCTCATTGATCAACTAAAATATTCCTTTATCATTCATAATGGTTTATTAATGTGTAAATAAATATTTTATCATTAAAATATATGACAAATCACAATATAAAATTATATATCCAATTATTTACCACATATAATTTTTTGTAATCATCCAAACAATACATTTAATGATTTTTACTAAATGAATTTTGTTGATGATAAAGAACATTAAAAATTATATTTTTGGGTATCTCCCCCAACTACTACAATTTGAATATTTTTATTTCAATAATAATTTGTAAGTAATACTGGGAGAAAACAAGAGTTATGGAATCCAAAACATCAATCCGGATATGAAATAACTCGGTCATTCCAAATAAAATTAATAGAGTTCAGATGGTTTACCCTATAAAGAATCCATTCAATCGATGTTACATTTAGGTATTTATTTTACACTATGATATCCTTAAATATAATATCATCTTGAAATAGGTATGCACATGATCCTCCTAGCTCATTTTCCCCTCACTGATGCGACATATCAATAAGTTATTCTTTTTTTCAATCTAATTAGCCAGTTTATTATTTTGGTCAACATGTAGTGTCTTCCAAAAATTATATGTGATTTATCATTTGTTATATTGATCATGATAGACTCATCCAACATCACTTATTTAGATTAAATTATAATAACATGAAATTTTTTATAATCAAATTCACCTTCTTTAATCCCTTAAGAACTCTATCTTTTGAACCTAACATAAGGTTTGAGGTGAATTCCCATTCAGGTCGTGTTTCCATCAAAGGTTCTGGGTCTATAGTACTCACACATTGGTCCTCATTATCAAAATAAATGGAATTGGAATCATAAATTCAAGACATACCACATTTTTAGAAAGTTCTTCTACCAGTTTTGATTCACCTAGCAGTGATTTATCCCTACAATTCATTGACTTACTTGAGGATCTCATATCCATGGTTTCAGATATGTTTTATTAGTTCGTTCAATTCATTTTTTTCTTATCTTTGATTAATGGAAGGTTTCTAAAGATGATGTTTCCTTTCATTTCATTTTCTATGCTAAAACCAATAATCCTTATTGGGAGGGGTTTTGTTCATATCTAATCATTAGTTTGGAGTCCAGGTCGCTTGTGTTTGGTTCTTTAATGGACTTTTCCCTAACCTATATCCTTCTCTATCTAGGAAAGTATTTTTCTTCACCTTCATGGTCAACATTATCTTTTTCATTTCCGTTCAAAAATGTGAGATATTATGGTGTTTTATTTATTTATAAGTATCAAACTGACTGGAAGACCACCAACACATAGATGTTATACCAATATTGATTTCATAAACCTAAAGAGGAGAGAGTGGCTATAATAGATTTGTGTTTTATTAAATACATTTCTGGTAGAATCTGGTACACTAAGCTCTCTCTACACATTTCCCTCAATGTCATCCTTCATAATTTGTATGAAAGATGTAGATAACATAATATGGGCGAGACCAATAACATTTTAACCATGTATAGATGACTTGTGATCCGTCAACATTCAAATATAGTTATAATATATGTTTACATAATTTATATTTGAATAAAAAAGACCATAATCCTTATAAAGAAGATCATCATTAGTGGACTCTCTATAATCCAAAAGTTCAAAAGAGGGGCATCGAAACTACTATTACAACTCAGCCGAGGAGTAGGAACTACCCCCTAAGATTTTCCATTCAGTGTCATCTAGATGAAGATTAAGAATGATCTAAGAATTTGTAAGAAGAAAAAAATCAATCCATTAAATAATGACCACCAACTGTTTCTACTGAAATACTTCCCAAACAACTATCCATGACCACTCCACTAGTAGTTTATAAATATAACCATAGACACAAATAAAATGGGAAATCGTGTTTTAGACAATATTTATTTTACTGTTTAGAGATACAAAATTCCCACCATTATTCCCTAGTTTGTGGATAATCAAGGAATTGAAGAATGGAAGTGAAAGACAAGTGATTCATGCCAACAAACCCATTTTCAGACCATATTGTTTAATATAGAATTAAAAACACCATATTGATATATAGAAATATAATTCATTGCATGTATAAGGGTATTTGTAACAAGCCATGATAAAATCCGAAATAAATGAAAACCGGACCAAAATGTGTCGCTTGTCGATAAGGCTGACAACCACTCTCTCTTATAAGACCCATGAACCGAATAGAAATTGGTCAAATTTGTATTCTAATATATGGTAAAAATTAAAGGGATCTATCAAGTTGATTTTCTAGACAGAGAATGTTTCCTTGAACTCTGAGGTCCAAATCATGGGAAGAGGAATGCCATAAAAAATATCATGGACTTTAGGAAATCGTCTGATAAGGGGAAATTATGGTATAATATCTGGATTTAATAATTCTATAAAGGGAGAAAGTTTAGCCCTGGAGTATGAAAAAATTATTTAACCCCACCCACCCCCCAACCCTGTATGGGTGATGGACTAATTTGGTGGCTATCACTACCTAAGGAATTTAAGAATAGCAAGAGGTTGAGAGTGAGGAATTCTAGACCCCTCTCATTTTGATATCCTCCCCATTCCTTTTCTAATATTTTATTATCCACATCCACTACCTTATTATTCCTATATAAAATAATAAAAACATAAATCCATCTACCTCTCAAGATTTTTAATTTTTAATTTGAAATGTAACTTAAATTTTATCTTCCACTTCCAATATAACTTTAATCCCCTCATAATGATGAATTAAAACATTTATTTCTCCTTATATGTTATTAAGGGATATTATAATCCCAAATAAAATAGTATGATGTCGAGACCATCAGTAAAAAATCAATAAATAAATAAAATATTTAATTTTTTAATATTTAATAAATATCATGATGTAAATGAAATTATTACAGTAGATTATATGAGGTCAAAATATGGTTAAAATCAACTTCCATTTTAAACTAATACTACCTTAACAAATATTTCCTTATATTATTTTTCCATACAATGTTATGTTTTCAATTATAATATGTTTACTAATTTTCAATGAATAGATAAACTCTCTTATCATTACACCCTTATGTTCTATAGAAAACCATTTTTGTAAGACATGACACCATGTTGTAGTTTTATATTGTAGTAAGATATCAATATTCATGATATAATTAACATCCATGAAAATTAATCTAGATTCTCAAAAGTATATGGATCATTTTGATCTATTTGAAGATTGTATTTATTATATATTAATATCATGGTGGTTGGAGGGTGAAATTTGTAAATTTTTAAAGAGATTATTTTGTTTGGGGTTAATGAAAATTCCAAAATACAAAAAATGATTCTTAAAAATACCATGTATTTATTTTGTTGCTAATTTAGGAGGGACACATGATCGATGTATGGTCACCTGGGCCTATGTAGTCAGGAAGAGTACACCTAATGTGGGATAGATAGAGAGATCTGTATTATAGATTCACATCCACTAATTTCTCTGTGATATAACCATAAATATAAAAAAAACGAGAGACAATAACCTCTGTATAGTTAATGTATGGTTATCGAGACCATGAAATTGCTTATTTAGGAAAATAACAATGATGAAAATCTATTATTTTAATATGATTCACGTGAATTTAGTCCAATTACCTCCAACTCATGTTGGGTTACTAATTTAAGGGAAATTTTGGACAATCCAATCCATATAACAGTAATTTCTATCACATTCATGGGTGGTTATAATTAATATTAAAGGCATGAAATTTTCAAACCTCCCCACTTATTTTTTATCATCATTACCTATTAGTAAAAAACAAAATAAGTTGTGTTAAGCTTAAATTGGTTGTTTAAATTATAATATTATTTTTTCGTTTCTTTGAAAAAAATAAGTTTCTAACAGAATCTAGGATCTCATATTTTTTAGAGTGATTCCATTTTATCTGTTGTTCAATGTTGGTGTATTGTTCTTTAAATAATTATATGAGAATTTTATTGAAATTTAATGTGATTTTTAAGAGATATATATTATGTGTCATAAAATAATTTATTGATAATAGTGTTATGAATTTGAAAACAATGGGATTTTTTAGGGGTAGGATTTCAAGAAAGCAACATTGGTGATTTTTTGCAGGTGTGAGCATTTTCTCTGAGTGGTGTGATTGTTTTGATTATTGATTTTTTAGTGGATTTTTCATTTTTTGGGAACCATTACATCAATGATAAAAAAATTTATATAGTTATTATGTTATAATATGGATGGCCGGTTGTGTGATTGTGTATGGTATTTGAGAAAACTATTTTAGCATAGGTGTCTTCGTTAGGGTTTATAATTTTTTAATTCCCACTTATGTTTTGTGTTCCTCAATAGAGTGGATTGGGATATCAGATATTTTTTGGGTAGTGGTCCACCCTTGATCATAATTTCACTTGATGGATTTTAATAATGGCTTCTCATGGATTATATGTTCCTTCATTTTAGTTTAGAACCCAATATGGCATGTAAGGGTTAGAAAATTAGGGATTTTAATTCCTCATTTAATTTATGTTAAAACATGTTATGGTTAAACATTATATGTTTTTTAGGTTTTATTTATGTAATTTATAAATAATTTTTATATAACCAATTTTTTAGATTTTTTTATTAACATATATATGATGTTTTGGAGTCATCAATGAAATCATACCTTGTCTAGTACACACTGCATTCTCTAATAATTTATATAAGAGAACATTAAATGCAATGTATCACATGAAAAAGAAATTTACACTTCTTAACTAGTGAGGGACTATATTTGTGTTAATTTAACAATGGAGGGGTAGGTTTACTTAACAATGGAATTGATTTTAGACTTTCTTGGGTGATATGAAGGAGTATTTGGCCTCCATTTCAGGGATTCTATTTTTACAGACTTATTGGATTTTTCCTTGAGCTGGTTAAACTTTAATTATTGTAGTTGTTTAACTATTTTAATTTTATTAAAATATTATTTATAATTCATCATATGTGGTCCTTTATTGTAATTCTATTATGTCATAATTTACTTTATAAGTTGATAATGTTTCATATATGAATACCTAATGCCAAATCATCTATAATTTTTTGGTATGTATGGTATTATTTATATTGGGATAATCTATCCCCCAATGATATTATATAAACCATAAATATTTATTGATATCCTTTATTGATCTATTGGTATATCTAATGCCTTTATATATTATGAACTTGCTTAGGTGAGGTAAATATGTGAATGATATTGTTGGTATGTTATAAATGATATCATTTTTTCCATTCATTATCATAAGATTGGATATTTGTTTAAATATAACTCATTATGTATAAGAAAAAATCCATACCCAACCCATTTATATTAAACCATGTCTTGTAATGGATATTGGGTTATGAAAGTAGTTATTTAAAAACTAATTTTTAAAATTTCGATCTTTGGTGTTGGTTATCCTTGGTCAAAGTCACAAATGGTCTTATGGGTCCTATAGGAATTCAGGGATGGGTTTTGAATCATGGTTTTCTAGTTTTATTAAATTATTCTACTTGTTATGATGTTTATTTCAAAAAATATAGAAATGTATATTTTAAAAGGGTCATCAAAATCATTTTTATTGTGAGAGGTTTAAATTCCATGATTAATGTTTTGAATTATATAAAATATAGTGTAATAACATACCTTTAAAGGAGGGATTGTTTTCCAAAATATTATTTTCCCTATTATGATTAAGGTAATATAAAAGTGGAAAAAAATATCTAGTTTACGATACACCATTAAATTTCAATATTGGAATGCATTGATATTTTTCCCTTAATCATCACTAAAATATACATATAAGGAGGGATCCTACTAATTTGAACAAGGAATCAACAAAGTGTAATAAACCATCCCAGGTCAACATGGAACTTCACTTGAGATGCCCTACCATAAGGAATAGTATAACAACTTAACCCAAAAAATGTATCATGGATAACTAATAGGATATAAAAAAAACATTGTACAACAAGTAAGTAATTTATATATCTCTAAGACATATAATAACAATATTTAAGGGATGAAACTAAATGAAAAAAAGAACAAAAAACTATCTATATCTGACCCACTATAACCACCAACCTATCTCACAATGAATACATTTGAGAGAAGAATTAATGATACCTAAAACACTTACCATTATTAGTGTTTGGATGGATCATATATAAAAAATCCAAAAGAAAAAATGAGCATGTTAGAAATAAATATCAATAAGATAACAGAGAAGAAACAACACAATTTTTATCACCATAAAATCCTTAGTTTTATATGTAAACCAAAAAAAGTTTATAAAAAAATTAAAATGATTTTATTTTTGTAAAAAAATATTTAGTTTCCTTTAATTATTTACATATTCACATAAACTAGAAATATGAAATGTACATTAAAAATAATATAATGTTAAAAAAATAATTTTTAATTTATTTATCATTCTATAAACATGAGAGTAATCATATACTAACCCAAAACATTTGATAATATTATTACATAATTCTTAACATAATCATTGATTAATTAAAACCCAACAATTTTGAGTCTTATTGTATTTGATGGAGTAGTTTTACAATACGTCAAAGCGAGACTAAAATAAAACTTTTTTATTTCATTCTATATATTGTGCTTCTAATTCCTTTCAAGATCTTAAAAGGCATAGGATACCCTGGTGAATACAAAGAAAAAAATGGTGAGATAAAAATACCAGTAAGGTAATAAATATGATAAGGAAACTTAACATGTGATTAAAATCTATGAAATTATAAAATAAAAAATATGGAAAATTAGTAATCATAATGGATAACAACATAAATATCATTGTATTTTAATATAATGACATCATAAGAAATTTTTATAAAATATATAACCTGATATAAACATGTGTCAAGAATAACTATATAGACAATATCACATGGTATAAAAACACTCCCAAATGGGATATGTTTTCTCCATAATCCCATTCAAAACATCTCATAAGAAAATAAAATTACAACATCATTGGAGTGTTATTTTTGTACACCAATGCTATAAGAAATACCAATCTCAACCTATGCAATTTGGGTGAACCCATCATAAGATATTCATGATTTAGGTGTTCCAAAAAAAGGAAATAAATAATAATTCATAAACATAAAAATTACCCATATAAATAAACATATTTCATAATATTTTCTCTTATATCATTCAAAAGAAACATTATAATGAATGAATTTGATATATGAACACAAGGAATGAAATAACGCATAAAATCAAGGGATCATTACCTATATATATATTAGAGATTCATATATAAATAATTTTGAATAAATCCATAACATCAATGCTAGTATATGTTGATGAAAATTTCTTTGAAATACTACATATAATAATAATCGATAAAATTACAATTTTCACTTGGACAATTTTTTTTTAAAATAGAGTATTATTAAAAATGTTATAGAAAAAAAACTGATTAATAAGAACCAGAGAAACTTATAAATGAAGACTCAAGGATATGAGTGGTATTGACGAATGGCTATTACATAAATATAATATAATCGAAAAACCATTTCTTTTTTACTTTCATAAAAAGGCTAAAAAGTACATTGTTTGGAATACAACGAGATGAAAAATTTCAAATTGTTTAATAACATTTTACACAACAGTTAACATTTATTTAATAAATAATATGAGCTATATCAAAAAAATATGAAATTATTTTTAGAAAAAAATGATATGTATAAATAATTATTTTTCACAGAAAAGAGAAATGAAATCATGAAATATTTAATAAAAATTGCTAAATAATTTTAAGCACTACAAATAATAAAATGGAATTATTTATTGAAACATTCACAAATATATAGAGGAGAATATGATGAAACAGGTTTATTATAAAATGATAAAAATAATCCTTGTAAATTAAAATTATTTCATAAATAATCCAGATTAAATTGGGATGGAAATATAAATCGTTGCCACCTTGGTAAATTTTGAATCATAACATCCATAAAATAATTTTATGAACTGTAACATAAAATATCATGAATTATGATTGATTAAAAATATAGTATTTAAAGGTGATGTATAATGTCATTTTAAAAAATCAAAATCATTAAAAACATGTGGTTTGAATAAGGATTTATTGAGAACAAATCCTTTCCTCGATTCCACACATTATCATGTATGAATTTTATCTCAAATATTATAAACTAACATGAATTGATTATTTTTCTAATAACATTTTCCTTGTTTAATTCATTAATACTTAAACAATTCTATTTTATATAAATTACTATCTTATTTATGTCATCATTTTTTGTTTTTATTATTTTCATTTAACAATTTAAAAACAACATTGGTGTGTTGACCTTGGATAAATGGGTTATTGTTCAATCATCACCATAATAATAATAATCACATATTTCTAATATTTATTCATAAATTAGTATTTTAATACCAAATTAGAAATATTTATATGGAAAATTATTTATGATAAAGTCATTTTGATGATATGATTTATGTACTCAAGGGTAATGTACTGTTGTATACACATGGGATGAGGTAATAAAAAATAAATCACAACACTTCATGAGGTGGTAGTCTAAAGTGCATAAGATCAATATTATCATGTTTAATGGATGGTAATATAAGATATTATATCATATATTACATTTAAATGAGATTAATATTTCATGAATATCACATATAGGAATTAATCCATCCTTATAATTATCAATTAGAGTGAATGGATGAAAAATAATTAAATCAGATCACAATGAATTAGTTTTCAATACACACGATTGATGGTTTCATTACTCATTTGATAGAAGTGGGGATGGATTTTTGGTATAAAATTAACATAATAACATCATAATATATTATATATACATATTTTATTATATGAAAAATATTTAGAAACATATATAGGAAGTGTAGGGCCAAAAAAACTAATATTCCCATTCTAGTACGCTTCCACTTCTTCGGGAAACCTCTTTAGGATTATACCGAAATCCTCAATAGATTTGATTTATGATCAATATAAGGCCTAAAGGATGTGGGGTGGGAACTATTTAAGGTATTTCTTCTTGTGTTTTCCAAAAAAAATTGTTTTGAATGTTTGTAAAGGATATGAAATGGGGTTTCCTTTTGTAACAGAGGATGTGTCTCATTCTTGTGAATAAGATAGACAATTCAATAATGAGAAAATAATGTCCTAAAATTTTACTCGAAAATTGATAAATAATGGAGTGTAAGATGTCTAAGTCGATTCCACACTTATAACATTATAAATAAATATTTTTTAAAGATTATATCATCTATACTTCAATAGTTACTCACTTTTTCAAATTTAATTTTTTTACAATCGTAATTAATTTTGTTAGTATTTTCACGATTTATTATGAAAAAAATAAGTTCACCAGATTATATAATATATATTATTCTAAGTAAAATATATAGTATATTTAGAAAATCAATGATATAATATTAAAAAACCTGAAAGGACGATGAAAACATGGATTTTTAACAAATGTAATTATCAAGGGAATGAAAATATTACATTAACTGTATGAAGAGATATTATCATCACATGAATTTATATTAAATAAAAATGAAATAGATTCTATAAATTTCATTTAAATTATTTATAATTAATGGTTTTTTAGTTTATTAAAATGTATAAACATTATTCACTTTTTAACGGTTTTTAAAAAAATGTGTTTTTTAATCCAGAGAATAAACGTATAAGTAAATCTGAATAAATAATATATAACACAAAATATAGGAAAAAATATAAATAAATAAATATAAAAAAAATTAAATAAATTTAATATAAAAATGGGACTTCCAAATTTCAATATTTGATAAAAGAAAACATAGCTTTACAAAAATCAGTATTTTTCACTATTCATTGGAAAATCAATATTTTAAATAAAAATACAAACATTTGACCATATGTTAATATAAAAATTAATACTTAAAATAATTATGTTAATTTATAATATTTACAAATATTAATTGTAATAGTTTCTCAAAAAACAATATAATCATTTTTGAATGAAATTTGTTTCTTGTAGAGTAAAACTTATTTATTAATAGTGAGTGAAAATTATTAAGAATTTTTAAATAAATTTATATTTAGTGATACATTTATATATTTATTTATGGAAATAATACTATTAATACCAATAAATTCATTAGTTATATTATAACATACATATTTAAAAAATAAGCTATTAATATTATATTGTGGGTTTTTATACTCAATACTGAGTTTTGAATACGCTATCAAATACAGTGTTCTTTGAAAATATCATGGTGTTACATGAAACCCCATTAAATAAATTATTTATTTTTAATTTAAACTTATTCCTAGTAATCAATGAATAAACATTAAAAAATTCCACTATGTAAAACCCACATCTTAAAAAGGACTAATATAAATTCATCTTAAAAGTTGGAAAAGGGAAATAAAAATGTCATCTAGAATATAACATATGTAGGTTCCCATGTAGTATATGGTTTGTGGGATGTGAAAATAAGGAAATTGTATAAAAGGTAAATAATTTTAGATAGTGATAGATTTCATTTATCAAAATAAATTAAATATTTAAATTAATGTAAACAACTACCAAGATATAATTATGTGATTATTTAAAATAACATTAATTCAACATATATGAATGTAAAAAAATAATCGTTTTGTTTCGAAATCATTTTCCTAGATTTTAGGATGTTTTTATATTAATATTTATAACACGATATAATTTAATTTTTTGATATATTTTTATTTCATAAACAAAATTTCGTCATTTTGTTATGATTCAATCACTTTACACTTCACCTATTACCCTATGGAATGAATATACAATTACAATTTTTTATGCATGAAGCATAAAAAATAACTTGTAGTCGATCATTAGATTCGTCAAATACTATCATGATACTCCTCTTATCTTCATTAAAAAAATTATTATCATAAATAATGATAATTACCAAAATGAATATTTATATATTAATCTAAAAAATTCAAAAATAAAACCAATGGTTTAACATAGATCATTCCTCAAATAAGTAACCCTATATACCAAATACACTCAATAACCAAAACTTGAAATAATTTTTTATCATCAAATTTAATTTCATACCCTTCAACTTATATTTCCAATAACAAAATAATATTCTTATGAAATATACCATTATGTTAAACCTAATGAAAAGTTATATATATATAAACCCTAATTAAGAATCTTTGAAAATATAATTTATCTTATCAAAATCCAAATTATTCAAAACTATTTTTTCCTCTAATTTGTTTTCCAATATAAGGGAAAATATTAGCCACCAAATAATATTGCTATAAAATATCCTGAAAACCTGTACATCATGTATGCCAGTGGAAGGACTTTTGCACTAACCTCCATTTAGTTGATGATTCAACAATAACAACCATGATAGATATTGTGTGTTTTCACCAAGAATAAAGTTTCTTATTTTACTAATAAAATATTCACATACATCCAATAATGTTCCAAAAAATATGATGAACATACTCAAAATATAATTAATCATCAAATCAATTGTTTACTAATAAAATCATTTTTGATTATTCCTTATAGAAAATGAAATATTAATAATTAACTGAAATTACCCAATCATAAATCACATATCAAATATTATCTATTACTCAATCATGTTTTTTAATAAAATATCACCATTCAAATAAATAACCACTCTATGTCATTTCATTCATTCAATATATTCTTTCAATTCCATAATGAAAATCCATTGAAAAATAATCCTTAAAAGATTCATGATTCTTATAACCATAATAAAATAGATGAAAATAATTCAATAACAGTATTATCTAGTTAAAAAAATAAAATATTTCAACATCAAATATTGTCAGAAAAATAGGCCCTTCAGAATTAGTCCTTGGACAATACCATTGACTTGGATAATCAAAAATCTTATAAAATTCATGGTATTGAACTATTTCTGGTGCCTTTGGATGAAAATTATTTCTCTATGTATTATTATATATAATTTGTACATTTCATCATTACTTTGATACATTATGGCCTCTTTTAATACATGTAAACAACATTAGATTTCCATTAATTAATATTCCATGGGTTTTCATCCCAATTATTTACTTGTATGAAATTGAATGTTATTTTCATTGTAATATTAAAAAAATCATCATCTATGAGACTCCATGCATATATACCTTGATGAATTCAAAAATTTAACTATTTTCATTTCATTAATAAAAATATTAGATATATTTCATGGAATGTTAAAAATATGGCTAAATTCTATTCCCATTAGTTTGGGCGTCTCATTAGGGAAATCATTACATTTACCATCACATAGGTTGTTATAATTCATTCTAATATTTTCAATCAATAACTAAAAATAATAAAAGAAACAATTTGTGAATAAATTATAATACAAAAGGATAAACTTATCAACCTTAAATGTAGAACTTATAAATGATTTGTATATTATTACATATGGTTCTATGAATTAACTCTAGGTAATCCATGGTTTTATTTCCTATTATGTTGTCTAGCATGAAAATTTTTCCAATCCTTCATAATTTTTTATAAAGAGTTTGAATTTCCAATATAGATCCCTATGGAGTGTCAAAGTAAGTGTGGATCAAGGACCATTTATCATACTCCTGATGACAATTGAATCTATCTCAATGTTCCCTTTTTGGGGTTATTAACCCTTGTAAGAAGTATACCACGAGGACATTGACATTTGTATCTTTAAAAAGATGAAATTGTTTGAAAACCACTATATCTATATTTTACTAGTATTACAAAATATCTTCCTATAATATGAACTATATTTACACATATCCATAAGGTTCTCACTAATTTTCACTCTTCTTAGATTCTAAATGTAATCTAAACCATTTCATTGTTTAAATCTATAGTGACCTAAACCTTTTACAGATAATATTACATGATTTTTAAAATTAACAATCATTAAATACAACCTAAAAAATCCAGTTTCTTAATGTCTATAGAAGTCAATGTTCTTAAAATATACAAGTTTGACTAAAATAAAATGTTTTATTTAATTATCTTTAATGACCCCCTAGATCATTTTGGGAAAATAAACATCATTGGATTAAATGGGGAACACATTTAAAAATTTAAGGAGCTCAAAAAATCCATAAGGGAATAAACATTATAATGAAAAATAACATATTAATAAAAGATAAAATATGATAACATAAATGAGAATTATGATTAGTAATAACTTAGTATCATAATATAAGGATGATGATATAATAATATCATTTCATCATATGAAATGTGGCAACAACATTTGTCATGTCATAAATTGATTTAAGGTTAAAATACATGAAAATAACACATGGTGGACAAATTCCAATAATGAATTAGTGTTACTCCCTAATCTCATGAAAGGAGACTCATAAGATTATAGAATTACCCAAACAATTAGAGTGGTATTTGGGAACACCCATTCTATATTGTATATTTGGATCACCAAGTTATATCTTGGCATACACATCATAACATTATCATAGATTATGTGTTCCAAAAAATGTAAATAAATCATGAAACATAAAAAAAGTATTACTCATAGAAAGAAATGGGTTTTATAATCTGGTCTCATATAATATTAAAAATGAATTTCATAATTATAGTGTTATTGAGAAGAACATAATGCATGTATTACAACATCACAGTACAAGATAATAAGATGGATAAATATGTGATAGACAAATATTCATAATTTATGATCAATAAGTACATAAAGGTTATTGGAATTGATGAAAATGTATTTAAAAGATGACATATAATATTTATTGAGAAAATAGAATTTTCACTTTGAAAATGCATTTTCAAAATTCATAAATTTACATAATATTATAAACAATTAATAAAAACCAGGTAAACATATAAAGGAAACATCAAAGAGTTTATTATTCAAAAAGGTGGGTAATTTGATATATATTATTTAACATAAACAAAATCCTTTCACACAAACATAGAAAGGGTAAAATGTGACTCATTCTGAAAACAACCATAAAATTATTTTCAAATAATATTTTAAAAATAAAATCATGGGTAAAATAACATTAATAAAACATTTTTATATTGTAAAAAAAATCCAGAAAATATTTATAGATAATATTTATATTGGTGGAAATTTATTTTCTAAATAAGAGGGAAAATAAGTCACCATTACATAAATAAATTTTCTCAAGAAATAATTAACAAATGATATTAATATGGAAATATTATTAAAAAAAATCATGAATAACAATAGGAGAGTAAAATGAATGGTTTTTATTAGATAATTATCAGATAATTTCTTATAATTTAAATTCAACAATAAACATTTCTTATCATAATGAGATTGAAATATAATCATTTCCTTCCTTAGTAATATCAGAATCTTAAATTCCATAAAATATATTAATGAATTTTAAGTTAAAATTTCATGGTTGATGATTTATTCAAGATATAATATGTAAATGTTAATTATATAATACATTTAAAAGAAATTAGTTTCATAAAAACACGTGTCTCAAAGAAGGATGTTTTGAGATGAAACCATTCCCTCGTGTATAGACTATATCATGTATTTATTTTTTATTTTATATAATAAAATTAAATTAAATATATATTTTCTAAAGAAATATTTCTAGTTTTAGTACCTTTTTACTAATCCCATTGACTTTATTATTTAATTCGTTATTCAATTATGCCCATGTTGACTGTTTATAGTATTTTTAATTCATAATTTTTAAAAAACCATTGATGTGTTGATCCTGGTAAATGGGATAATTTTTCGATTATATGATGATTTATGATGATGAAATAATTATAATTTTAATATATAAATTATAATTTTAAAACTATCCATGAAATTTGGTAATGAAAAATGTTTTATGTTAAAATTTTAGATATTGTAGTTCGTTTGTACACATGTGTGACATTCCCATTTTCCAATGATCGTAAGGAAAAAAGTTTAGTGTTATATTATATTTCTAGACTAATAATTATATATTAAATATCATATTATTTCTTTAAATACACTTAAGTATACCATCCATTTGATTTTGTAATAAAAAATGTGTCACACTGTTTCTATGGAGGTAGTCCACCTTACACAGGAACGACGCTATCATTTTCGAAGGATGGTAAGGTAAGAATGTATATGTTATATTAATTTTTCATAAAGATTAATATATTCTTAATATCAAAAATAAATATTCAATTTGTAATCACCATCATATGTGGGTGGTGGTTATGGAAAATAAATTCTTTCAGTCCACGAGATGGTAGTCTACCGTAAACATGATCGATAGTTTCATTTCCCGATTAATGGTAGTAGAGATTGATTTATGGTATAACATTGACATAATAATACCATAGTATATGGTAGATATTTATGTTATTATATTTCAATGATTGAGTAATATTTTTAAGATGTTGGAATAATAAAAACAAGAAATATGCTTATTTAAGAAGGATTCCACTTTTTCTTGTCTACTCATTAGGATTACACCTAAATCCTCCACAGACTGAACTTGTGATCAAAATAAGGCCTATAGTAAATGTTTTGAGAATTAATGAATGCATGTATCTTGGTATTTGAAGAACCAATTTCTTTTTTAATTTTATAAAGGAGAGGAGAATGGGTTACCTTTTATAGTGGATGAAGAGATGTGTAATTCTAAATTCTTAAATATATGTAACAATTGTATTTCGCTATCAATCTAAGTGCCTCCCAAAATTAAAATTAATCTACAAGATGTGACCTTTGGTTTTTGTACATTTATAAAATTCAATAGAAAAAAATTATTCATATTATTCTCTTTACTTATAAGGTTACTCAATTTTTTCCAATATTATTTTTTTAACACGATAACAAGTTTTTTACAATTTTTATTGTTCATTATGATAAAAATATCTATTGAACATATTATATAATATAAATTATTTTTCTTGAAAATATTGAATTCATTTTATCAAATTAATCTCACACAATTGGTGGAATGTAATTTAAAAGAAAAAATAAAACCATGAAGAAAATGTTGTTTCCCAAAAAATGTATTTTGCAAGGAAATAATGATTTATATTCACTGTATGGATTGAAATAACCATTATATGAATTTAAATTCAAAAAATAGAAAGATAATCTAAATATTACATTCAAATTATTCATCATTAGTTTTTCTTTCAAACACCTTTAGGATATATGAAATAATATTTCCAATGAATTTAATTTTATGTGCATCTTGTGCTACACACAACAACGGCTATTAACAAACCACGATATACTATAATTATTACTATTTAAACATGATCATTAACACAATCGATATTAATTTTTTTGGTATAAATAGTAAAAAAATTATTTTTAGAATTCTTAATAAATTTTCTAGATAAGGATAATATATTAATAAAAAATTAATTAATTAACAGTAATATTTTTATATACTTCAAAAATAATTTTACAAAAAAAACTATTTTTGTGAGAAAGTAAAAAAGTCATTTTTAAATATTTTTGAAAGTTTAATTGAAAATTTTCATTTAATATTTTAAATAAATTAGTAAAAATTATCCTTAGGTGACGTTTTGAGAATTTATTGTAAGAGATTAATATTATATTAAATAGTAAAAAAACATATTTCCATTCACATTTTCCATTTCGTTTAAATAATTTTTAAATATAAATATTGTTTCAAATATATTAAAATTAAAATGACTTCATCTATGTAATTATTAATATAATTTCAGTCATTAAACATGATTTTAGATTGAATTTTATATTAAAACATCATATACTTATGATGATTTTTTCGTTTGAAAATTTCTTTTCAGTCGCGTGTGTGGGATTAAATTTAAAAAATATTTTTTAAATTATATAAATGGAATTTAAAAAAATATATATTAAATATTTATAATCATAATAATTGACATAATAAAATAATTTCAACATATGATTGGTAATAATTAATTCAAAAAATAAAAAAAATGATTTACTGTGTTTAGTGTTAAAACAGGTTTGTAAGGGGTTAAACCAAATAGATTACAATTCAAATTACTAGAAGACATATCCAGTACCTATTGTATGGATATATTTTAACCTAGTGTAATATAATTCATTCTAATGATCCATTAGGGAGACTTTATCCTTTTTTAATGCATGGGTACACTTTTTTCTTTTCAAAAATTCCATGTGTGCCCCCCTCCCCCACTTATCAAAGAGCACTCGTCTTCTCTTGTATTCATACATATAAAACTACTTAGTTCATCTAATACCTAAAAAGTAAAAATTTCTCTACTTCCCTCATTACATCCTATTGGCCTTTTTTAGGAGTAAACCCATATACAAAGGATTTTAGTGTAATCCTAAGGAGTTTATTCAAAGAAGAGGTATCATTATAAACCGAGCATTTCTATAATATTTCATCATCCTACACATTAAAATATTACTCAATTATACATATATAATATAAATATAATCTCAATTTTATTTTTTAATTTTATTGAAAACATATATTCACTTCATCTTCCAACAATGGAAAATAATACTATCAATCATGTGTATGGAGAACTACCACCTCAAGAACCGATATAATTCATTTTACATAACATCCTACCATGAATATATATAAACACTTATTAATCATATATATATATATAATTTATTACATAGTTATATTTTTTAATTATAATATCTCATACACATTCATAATTTAAAACCCTTGGGAATACGAAAGCATTTCTCATCTATATGGAGGACTATCACATTGTAAAGAGATGTGATTTTTTTTCCAAATACACATTACATGGAAGGTAATAATGTTGTACATAATTAATATTTGTCATTAAACCATCTGAAAGAAGATATCACTGTGGGGTAGAGAGATAGTGACTACCCAAGTTTCACCTCTAGTAGACCCTAGGTTGGCGACCAGTAGTGAGGGTATAATAAACATGAATATGGGAGGCACTACAATATAAGTGTGGAATGAGGAAGAGGGGATTAGAATGATTCTAAAAAAAGTATAATATATATATATATCCCACAATAAAACATAACATTTCATATAGTTTCATAAAAATAGAGATGAAATCTACAAGTTATGGAAAGGTAAAAATTGTAGTCGCCATAAAGCCAAAAGATGTACTAAAATACCATGAGCTAGTAATATATAGTCTAATTTTCAACATTATCTGAATGAACATGAGAATAGTTATATATATATATACATTGAGAGTAATTTTATACTCAGTAGAATCCTCCATGGATATTGTCATGTAAAATATAAAGGAAGCATGCACAAGCACTTTGAACTTCATTAAATCTAACTTGTTATGTGAAATGGTATAATATGTTCTCAACATCACCATGGATAACTCTATACAACAATCACATAAAGGATAGAATATAATATAATAATGATACATTGAGGGTAAATCTCTACCTCTTCTCCACTGGTTTGACACTGACCTATCATCACACCTCATAAGGAATCTCTCTCTAAAAGTAAGCTAGCTCTAAGACACCTAGGAAAACTATCACACCATGAACCTCATGCATCACATCATCACATTATCCCATAAACAGTCCCACATATATACTAACCTTGTATTTTCTATAATCCACAAGAGCCTATATTTCAAGTATCAAACATTGGGTATTACACCTCAATATATTACATCCCATACACCAAGTTAGTACTTTATGCCACCAACAAATACACTTTATACATATATTAATCCATTAGATAAAATTTCAGGAAATACATTTCTATCAAAAAACAACATTACATCACATAACATTAAAACATATATAGGATAACTAACAGTCATCTGTACAATCACAAGTAACATCTAATAGAAGAGAGTTGGCCTGTAGTGGGTATTTATCTATCCAACCTCTAACCATGTTGGTGGTGAAAAACCCTCCAATAGTCCATTGGGTTACAGTTTCTGTAACCCACATGAGTGGGGTACCATATGAAATCCAAATATATGCATTCTATAATATAGATCATAACCACACTATAGGAATAAACATGTCTTAGAATCAACTATAGCTAACATCGCTCAAAATCCAAACTTCCACTACTATGAGAATATATTCTATAAGCATATAATAATTCAAAGGGCTACTTTAATTTTTTTTTTAAATTTTTTCCACATCCCATGAGTAAAATAATTCATCCTCCATTAATTAACCATTATCATTATTCCACAATATGTTAAATTAATTATCGATGAAAATTCTATTTCCTCTACGAATAATCCAAACCAATGACTCGAATTTTCATGATTAACATATTTGAGAATTTTTATTCCATTATCAACCAACCGAATGGGTTATGAATTATTTATTCAATATTATATTCATTTAATAAACAATTACCCTAAGAAAAATATCATCCTCTACCACTAAGAGGAAACTTGTAAGGAATCTTGCTTAGACACCTCAATAATTTGGGAAATAAATGCTAATGGAAACAAGAAAACCAACCATCCTCTATAAAAAATATTCACTTTATATTACATATGCTCTCAATATCTCATCAATTGGTAATCTAAGACTCAACCAATTCCATAACCTCTGGTGCTATCTATGACACCCATATTCACACACACACACAAACACACACACACACACACACACATATATATATATATATATCTATCAATAATTTTCTCTAAATGAATCCACATCATAGGGGCCTCCACACCCCATATCATATTAGCCATCCTAGGCTCAACAATACCTAGATCACATCACATCTACTCTACCATGCCCTATATCACATCATCCCTCACAGGCACATCCATACATGGATCATATCACAAGGCACATATCTAGGGAACATGATAAAATCAGTAGGAATCGAAAATAGACATCCAGAATGGAAATCTAGTCCCTAAAACAAGGCATCCCGACATCAAACATTAACAAGATCCCATGGATCCATACTCATGGATATATAACTTCTTATGAATATGGGATGCTCAGGTAATAGAAACTATATTTATCAAATAACTGGTTCTTATTCCAAAATTGATAAACCAATTCATTATTAACAAGTGCAAACTATGGTAATCCTAAGGCAACAAGCTATGACATGTTACTAAATTAAAAAACAATTAATATTGAAATTATTCATATAATCCAACCATTCAAAATTTTCATTTCATTTCAATTTTTATCAATAGAAATAATAATTATTATCATTATTTATCAACTCCATTAATCACATGGAAGATACAAAATTTAATTACACATGCACATTTCATCAATTTGGTCATTATCATATTCCAAAAAAATACGAGATTACATACATGAATTTCCTTTAATTTATTATTCTAATTAATTATCAATTAATTATGGATTTACATTCATTAAAATTTTCCACATGGTAATCCAAGAATAAGATATTTATAACGAATAATACATAGTCATATCACTATCTAGAAAATCATGACAAAACTCGTTATCACGGTATATTGAAACAATACCATCAACGTGTGATTGAAACCAAATTCTTTAATTTGGTTGAACATAATTTGGATAATTACATTGACATCAAAATGGGTAAAACATTATCAATTTATGATTTTATGTAAATAAGTGAGTCATAAAATCTTCTACCTCAAAGAAATAAATATTCATTTCAGGAGAATGGACAAACAATGCAAATCCAGGTCACCTACTCTGAAAGAAGATATACCCATCCAAGGGAATCATGAAATAACGGCACAAAAAACCAAAGAGAAAATATATTAGTAACATGTATATCAATCTACATCTCATGGAAATGAGAAGGGTTGGAAAATGATACATAATTGGAACAAACCCCATGAAATGGGGGTAGAAAACACCTTTGATCACAATGGATCATAGAATAAAGACCAAGGATTAATCCCCATAGAATTGGTCTCAGAAAATGAAGGGAGAACTTCATGATTATGGAAATTGATAGATGAGGGTAGGGTTTGAGAAACACCCCAGTGGTATCACCCATTTAATATGCATTGAAAAGGAGGTTTAAGTGGCATGTAATGCTTACACATCATGAAATTGTTGAAATTTAGTTAACATAAAAAATTGTTTTCTAAAATCCTTATATCCATGAATTATTGAACATCATGAAGAACCCCATGAACTATTCTTGAAAAGCTATGAAATACACATACACGGTTTGAAAACCCCTTACACATCATTTATTCTTCAATATTCTTTTTTTTCATTTTAACCCCTCTATATTCACTCTATGATTCTTTCAACCTCCATGAGCATAAAAATACACATATTGATGGTCTAAAATGATTTATGCCCTTACATTAGATACCTAAAAAAATTCATCCCCAATACACCAAAATACAAACCAAGAGTGAATGTGAAAATATGTTTTATGACCACCACGCCAAGAGATACCACACATTGACCTCTCTATCTCAGCAGATTAACCACCTCACTCATTGGAATCATGTGGAAACCCACATGAGAAAAAAAAAATATCTAAAACACTCTTTCTGGGGAGATATCTCCAAAATGAGAGTAAATAAATAACAAGAAACAAATGGAAACCAAATCATAAACTAGAACAATCAACATCTGTATGACAACAATACTATAAGAGAAGAGATAAACATCAAATGTTTTATAATATTGAGTTCCCATATACGACTCACATTCCTTTTTTACTCTCTTCTATGGAATATTGCTTACGTAATTTATGTTCCAAGGGTAGAGATTAACCATAAAACACTTAATCCTTACTGTAATTGATCTCCACAGACCACTCCACGAAGATTGCATCTTCATCCACATTAATCACACCCCAATTTATGAAATGCAAGTCATCATGAAGATAATTACAAAGATATGACATGTGAAAAAGATCATGTATCCGTGTTATCTATAGAGGATGTGATGTCTGATATGTCATTGATCCAACATTAGAAAACACTTCGAAAGGAATAATAAACTAGGGAGAAATTGTAATCCCATGAACTGACATTCTCTGCATGTGATGAGGATTCACATTAAAGAACATTTTATCTCCTATAATGACCTCCAATGGTCTCCTCCTATAATAGGCATTGTATTTCTAGTGATCTCACGCAACTTTAAACCAATGTCAAATTAACCTACCCATATATTTCATAATCTATACCAGTTCCATTCTAAGAATTTATGCCTCACGGACCCTAGTCCAGCACAATAGAGAATGGAAAGGTCTGTCATACAATGACAGAATTAGTGTCATACCAATGGTGGATTGCAATATATTATTCTAAAAAAACATGACCATGGGAAGATACATCGTTCATTAACCTACAAAATACATTCCATAATAGTGAATCATGTCTCTAAGAATCTGGATGGTCATATCTATTTGACCGTATATCATCAAATGAAAATTAGAGATAAGGAATAACTATGAACTAACATTATTCTAGAGTAATATCTACACACATGATGTTAAATGATGATACTGATCATATATGATCATCTTTCGAACTATATGGAGTCAAACCACATACTCCAAATATTTCCTTGATAAAAAATCATTGATCTTGACTCCCTCATTGATATATAGTTGGAATATTTCATCAAATGATCCCCTATCAGCCATATATAATCATATCCTCCAAGGGTTCGATGTAACCCTATAGATATGACCTCCTATATGTCCTCCCAATTCCACTGTAGGAATCTAATGACAAGATAAAACCACTATGTACATAGTTCTTGGATATCATCATCATGAAGAAAAAATATTAATAAACAAACCCTACAACTGCATGCATCAACCTAGGACACCAACACTGACATATCAATACTAGTTACATATTAGTCATGATGGGATGTTCCAACAAATGAAAAATATATAACTCCAAAGGAACCATATCATTCATCTTTTAGAAATAAAAATCCTTCTCAACAACAACACCTTGTGTTTTCTATCCTCAAAACAACCATTAGGGGAATCACCAAATAAATATGGTCCCTCCAAAACCCCACCAAAAAATCTCCCAACAGGGACTCCTCCACCTGCAACAACAAAAACATTACACTATTATATATAAAAAATAGTTTCCTCAAACCTCTTCTATATCATGATGCATCAGGGACAGTTCTTAAATCACTCTATAGGAATATTCAGATGCACACATGGAATGACTCGGTTTCTTCCTTCTCAACAAATCTACTAAAACATATTTCATTCATGGAGAAAATAAAATATCAATGTCATAATCATATAATAATTACATCAATCGATGTTGATGCAAGTTCAAGTAACAATGTGAGAAGAAATACGTTAGGATATTATGGTTTGTAAAGACAACAAAATATTATCCAATGAGGTAATGTCACCAAAAAAAAGAACAAAAACAACTACCACAAACTACAGATCATCTGTTGAATAGTTATCCTCATAGGGATGTAAATTATGAGAACCATAAGAAATATCTATTATTTTATGCATCATACTATAGCTCAATCCAATATTAAAATCATTTTAGAAAACCTCAAACAGAAATATCTCCACTAGAAAACAACGAACTGCAGCACTGAACAATTTCTCCATCAAGTACTCAAAATATTTTGGACACAAGTCAATCAAAATGAATTCATGATCCTTGTCGGCCAGGACTACCAATGTATAAAAAACATGATAAAAACCATCTATAAACCTTTTATAATGAGCTTTACAACTAAAGACACTATTCACATCATCCATAATCTTGTGGGATTCCCAAGATACAACCACCTCTATTTTCAAATGATACACAATTACTTCTTACTGGAATATGGCATGCCCCAATAAAAGGACATCATGAGCCCAAAACTCAAAATTTAAAAACATCCCAACCAGCTTCTCATGATGATGAAATCCCAAAATGGAATGCATATTCTCTATAATCTCCTACCCATACACAGAGTACCTAATGATTTCTTTGATGAAAAATAAAATCATGGACTTATCTAGGAATTCTCTAAACTATTCCTATATCAACCCAATGAACATATCAAGAGAATTCATCACACCAAACGACATTACAATAAAATCTGCATTCACATGATGATAATGAAATATATTCTTCTAAATATCTTCATCATTACCTGGCATCTGATGATATCCTAGACACTAATTGATATTTAATAATAAATATTTCCCTTTAATATGATTGAATAAATATTAAATCTTAAAAAGAGTGTAATATCTCTTTAATTTCAATTGTTTTAATAGATGATAATCGATATAAATCCACGAACTACCATCGACCTTCTATAAAAAACAGTGCACCCTAATGTGACACACTCATTTGACAAAAAAACCTCAAAACAATTGATCATTTAATTTAAATCACTACCCCCGCAACTCATAAGGCTCCATCCTTTAAAGAGTCATCAATATAAGAGAAATTCATGGTCGTTACTAGATCCAAATTCGATCTACCATCAAGGGGTTAATGCTACAACCCCCTCTAGAATGACATATGGTAACTCTCAAATAAGACTTGGAAAAACACAATTTTGACCTTCCAATGAGCTCAAAATTAACTCATTCATCAAATATAACTATAATAGAACATCCAAATCACCCATCTGAGGGTTGTAATCACCAAAAAACAATGTGGTATCACCATTAGAATCAATTAACACAATATTCGTCTAGAATAAAACCATGATTTCCTACATTTAATACAACCAATCCATTTAGAAGATTATTACATATGGTTTTATACATACAAATTGGAAATCACCCCTTTATTGGTGATTCCCCATCACTAGGACATAGTATATTAATACATTGTATAAGTTAGATTATTGTTAAACTAGAATAGACTACACCATGGAAATTAAAAGCTTCTCTACCTCATGTCCTAATGAATATAAGAGGGTTAGTGATATAAAGGATTATGTCAATCCTAAATCAAACAAATCCTGAATCCACTAGATGGAAAGAAAAGGGTGACTCGAGCGACATTTGTCTCACCTCATGGAGGAAAATCTAAAGCATGAAGTTGGGAATGACCTCCTACATAGCATCTCTGACCCCAATCCTGACGTCCTCCATGGAATGAATTTACACTATGATTATGAAGAGATCTCATGGTTATGATGTGCCTGCCACATATCCAATCTACTAATTTAAAATACGATAACACTTATATTATTTTCTTGGATAAAACTACCTCAAAAAAGGAACCTGAAATAGAACAAAGGGAATATTATGACATCCCAAAATGGTTGGGCACTCTCACCAGTGATGACATTAGCCTCATTAAGAAAAAAATGTGTCGTATCCCTTGGAATAATTATACGATCCACCACCCTTATGATGTGCCTGCCACATATATTATTTTCTTGGATAAAACTAACTCAAAAAAGGAACCTGAAATAGAACAAAGGGAATATTATGACATCCCATAAAGGTTTGGCACTCTCACCAGTGATGACATTAGCCTCATTAAGAAAAAAATGTGTTGTATCCCTTGGAATAATTATATGATCCACCAGTGATGACATTAGCCTCATTGAGGTACTTATTTTTCATAAATGGGGTGAAATGGAACTAGATATATGGATGTAATGAATCATAAAAATTACACACCCAATCATCCTCATCTATAAATACATGTGAGTTATAGCGTAGATGGTTCCTGAAATGGATCTCAATCTCTTTTACACTGGAGCTCCCCAACTAAAGGTTTAGTAGATCATAGAGATTAGAGACTATCGTGGTGGAAGAAATAACCATATTACAAATGGATCTCATAACATCTCCCATGATACTAATGACTCCAATAAATACCTTAGGAACAAGAACCGCTACTACCTCACTATTCCACACAACATCACCATAGCCAATGAAACCCAATGTTTCTTCTGAGCATGGATCAAACTAAAGCTTATATCAAACTCCTTCAACTAGTATAAGATTAATGAATCTTAAAAACCATTATAATTATATAGAATTTAATGGTGAATCTCTCCTAGTAAACTTATCTGTGTGTCGTCATTATCGACAGCCACACTATAGTGATTTGCGAGAAAATCCCGCTGAAAATATTTTCCATGAACCTGATAAGGACATCAATCTGGAGCCATACATGAATGAAGAAAAACATATTAGAGATCCTAAAGCGATTATATGGAAAATATAACACTGATTAATTTAGTAATTAATTATCTTGTTGTGTTTTTAACTTATTCCATTGTCTAATTATTCCAAACAATGATGAAAAAAACAATAAAGAGTGATCCTTTCAAAGGGGTATACCATGTAACCAATATCACATCATATAGTAGGATCAATTAATGTAATATTTTTTAATCAAATAATATTGGGTCATAAATGATCGTTTCATAGTTAGTAATCCATGTTTACATTTCCTACTTAACATAGTTGACACTATTAACCTACCAACCCATGAAACCTCACATCTTCCAAATTATGAACTCCATCATATCCCACAACCTAAACCATTTATACAAATCTATCTTGAACTCCACCCTCCAAAGATAACACAATCAGGGGAGAGAGATAATGAAAGACTGAGTCTCGCCTTTAGTAAGCTCTGGGTTGGTGACTACCACTGATGTTATTATAAACATTCATATTGGAGGCATTATAAACTAAGAGAAACATAAGGAAGAGAAAAAAAAAGAAAGATACACCAAGAAAAACTACTCAGACACACACATATAGATATATATATATATATATATAAAGAAATACTAAGCTCAAAAATAATTTTCATAGAGTACAATAACAACTAAATAGAAAACTATGTCAACTAAAAAGTCATATATAGAAACAACCATGAAGACAAAAAAGATCCAAAAAAACCATGATACATTAATATCCATCTTGATCCCTAATGTACTCAAGCTAACCAGAAAAATATTTCTATATACTTAGGGTGATCATAATAGAATACTCAATAGGATATTCCCCAGATCCACCTGTGAAAAGATAGAGAAATCATAAAAAGTACATTTAACAAAAGTGAACCTAACTCATCTCCTAAACAAGTATTCTAAGTCCCCGAAATCAAAAAAGTTAACCTAGACCTAGTATATCATAAAATATAGCTTATAATATAATAATAAGACATCAAGGGTACCCTGATCATGCTTCACCATAGGTCATATGAACTTCCACAATTTCACATGTCCTAATCCATCGCTCTCTAAAAGTAAGACAATATGAACATACTAGTGAAAGGCATCATATCATGATCCTTGTGCATTAAATCATCACATCAACACATCCAAATAGATATATATTGAACAGGTCTTTTTTGGATTCCATAACATATTGTAAGACATGTATCATATATCAAGAACTATACCAAAATCCATTATAGCCCATACGCTTAATTAGTACATCAGGACATCACAACATATACAAAACATAACTATAACAATCCTTCGTATTATATATCAGGTAATACATGTGTTCAAAATAACAACATGAAATCAAAAACGACTACACACATATATGGGAAAACTAACCATTGTGTCTGTAAGCACATGTAACTAACAAGATAAGAGAGGGGGCATGAGGGTCTAGTTTTTCATCCATCCTCCCATCGGTATGTTGGAGAAAACACAATTATTGAGTGCACAAGATAACAGATTCCCTAACTACCATTGGTGGGGTAGCATATGAATTCACAAAATATATGTGATATTATATATCTCAATGAAAAACTATGGGAATCACCTGATCTAAGGATAAAATATATATTACATAGCCCAGACTCATGTCCATCATTGAAAAGACCATATATCTTAGAGGAAAACCTAAATTTAAAGAGGTACATTAAATTCATTATTCACTTTTAAAATTTTCCATGTATTATTTAATTAATAAGAAATTAATAACCCATTTAAATTATTACATTTTACATAACATTAATCATTTGAGTAAATTTAATTCTCTCTAATAAAAATCTAAACTGAGGACTTATTTTATGTAGATTAAAATATTTTAGAATTTTCATTCCATCCTCAACATACCCCATGGGTTAAGAATTAATTATTCATTATTAATATCATTTTAGAATGAAATACACTAGAAGAAACTTCTCAGGCTTCCACTAAGAATAAATATGAAATCAAGAAAACCCAGTTGCCTCATGCAATGGGGGAATGAATACTAATATAAATAAGAAACTCAACTACCCACCATTAAATAGTTTCACCGGACAGGATGCCACCTCTCATTATTTCATCAATGGGTAATACCATCATTAACCCATTCTATCACCTTAGGTCTCTTCCATGACATAGATATACATATACCAATGCATCTTGTGATTACAAGAATCAAATTCTATCTCATCATCGGGCCCTCCTCACCCTATATCATATCAACCATCCACATATCATCCATTCCAGGCTCACATCACATCCAACCATCCTCACCCCATATCATGTCAACCATCCCTACCTCATCCATACCATGATCATATCAAAATAACATCAAAAATTCCTTAGAAATCAAAATAAAATTTACCACAAGGAAATAAAATCCCTAAAACAAATCATCCAACCTTCAAACATAAACTATATCATCAAACACGAGATTGAAGGCACTCACCCTTCTTAAAAAAAAGGCAAAAGCAGGCTCTAGTAATTATATTTTTCAACTAAATAGTTACAATTACCTACTAAATTAATAGATTCATTATTAGTAGGTTCAAACTGTAGTAAACCTAAGGAATCAAGCTATAACATGATACTATATTAATCGAGAATTTAATTTAAAAATGATTCCATTCATACAATCATTTTGATTTATCTTGACATTAAAATTATTATCAACAAGAATAAAAATTTATCAAATTATTTATCAATTCTATTAATCACATGGAAGATAACATTTTTAAATTACACAAGTGGATTACATAGATTTGATAATTATCATGTTACAATAAACCCCAAATTTCAATCATGACTCTTCTTTAATTTCCTAATCAAAATAATTACCAATTATTTCAGATTATACATTATTTTAAAATTTCAACATTATATTATAAGAAAGACAACACGATAAAAAATAGTAGAATAGATACCATATTATCTATAAAAGAATAAGGAAAACTCTTATAATGGTAAAAAGCAATAACCTCATAAACATGCGGTCACAAAAAGTTTCTTCAATCCAGTTCTATATAATGAGGTTAATTCCATTGACATCCAAATGGATAAATCATGATCTATTTATAGTTCCACATTGTTAAATAAGATAAGAGAAAATTCCCTTGCATCAATGGTTTCAACGTTCATTACATGATAATGGACCAAATTTTGGAATCCTAATATCCTCTCCTACAAGAAGCTTCACTGATCCAAGGATTCCATGATACAACCAAACCAATAGAAACCAAGTGAATGTCCACTAGAAACATGGAGATAAAGTGTATATTTTTTGGAAATAGGAACAAATTAAAAATTATACCAAAAATATAAATTGAAATAAAATGATATAGAACTCACCTTGGATCACCACATTTCAGTGATGGTGGTTCATGGATTGATCCTTGTTAGTGGGATCTCAAAACACCAATGGGAGGTGTCGCTAGCCACTGAAAATATAGATTGGAGGTTAATATTTCAGAAACACTTGAGAATTTGTATCCTTTAAATATGTGTTATAAAATATATTAACCCTGAATTTATTTTTACATTTCATGTAAATTTAAAGATTAAATTCTCACAAAAAAACATGTTTCCTTGAACCTATTTTCTCATGAATTACTACACATTATGAAGCACCCCCATGAACCAGACATAACAAGCTACAAACAACACATAAATGATATTGAAATCCTTTACATATCATGTATTTTCCCATATTCTATATTTTTTTATTTGAACCCCTCCACAATAACTCCAAATTTCCTTTGGGATCCACGTACTTCGGTAACATGTAAAGGGTCAGTCTACAAGGATCGAGGAACATACATTTATAAGTGATCTATATAAAATCTTAATTACAATTAAAAACTAATATAATATTTACCTTCTTTTAATTCATTTTTTTGAGAAAATATAAATTACATTCATGAGTATGTATAACATACCATCTCCATGAATGGTGTAATCCATTTCTTATCTCTAATGATAAGGTATAAATATAAATACATTTATAATGAATATATATGATATTTATATCATGTTTAACATTATAAAGATGATGGAACCATGATCATAGTTAAAGGAAAAAAAACTACCAAACTAAATCATGCATGATTAATGATGTAGTTATTACCTGAAACATGATATTAATAAGGAATTGTGAATAAATGGGAAATAAATAGTCAATAGTAAATAATATATTTTAGGATACATATGATATTTTTTTAGTCTATGTATAATAAATATATGATTATTATATACGATGTTCAAATTTGTATGAAAAAATGCATGACACAATGTATGGGATTTCTGTCTCAAATTGTCTTATTTAGTACATATGTTATGTTATGCACCTATATTATATTATATGGTATATATGAAACCCATTTTACATGTTATATCATGAATTTATTAATTATCATTATATATAATGTTTTAGTTAAATTTATTCTATCCTGGGGCTTATGATTAAATAGTTATAAAATCTTGTAAGGGATTGTTTTCTCACATTTATTTTAGTCAGAACCATTAAAATAAATTTTTTTATTCGTTATACACTATTTTTTAACTTAATAATAAAATATATTGATTTTCCAGAGACATAACTATAAGGACATGGCCTTAAATGTTACTTAATACAGAAATAAATGAATAATTCACATTGAGTATATTTTCAGGTTTAGAGTTTTAGACAGTTAGGCCATAACTATTACATCTAAAAATATTACAAAGTAAGAACTTCTACACAGTTTCCATTTTTTTTACAAAGCATGAACTCTTGAAAAAAAATTGTCATGTCTACTTCCATGTTTAAGACATCATGACTTTTCCATGATCCCATCCTTGATCCTATTCCACATTATGACCTATGAAAAACATTTCAAAAACATGGGATGAGAATAAAAATCTCAGGAAGGGATACACAAAGAAAGAAAACTATTAGTTCTTCAAAACAACAATTCAATCATGAATAATTTAACATAAGTAATACTTTTCACCTTTATTAAGTAGTAAATAATGATTGCTGAATAAAAGATCATTAATTACCCTTTTGAAACCAAAATATTACCATAAAACCCATATAAAGAACACATAACATATAAAGGTAACTTGGGACATAGACATACATAAATAGAATAACCATATGGTCGACTTCCAAACATATCACTAAATGGAATAGCCATACGGCTGACTTCCATACCCAATGCATTGGAGGTTATAAAGTAACCACCCTTCCTAGTATTCACGACACCACCCGTCATTTGTTTTATCACGTAACCACCTGTCAAATGTCCAAGTACCAACAAAAATCATAACACATACAACAAATATAAAGGAAAGAAAACATTTCAGAATTTCAATCACAATATATCAGATACATATATTGACATATCAAATCCATTTTCAAATCCATTTTCAATTCCAAAAATACGTAAAAGTGTATAAGGTATATATTTTCTTTTCAAAAACATTACGTCTTGTTGAGGAAGCCAAAGATAAAATAATACTCATGGCGGCAGAAAAGGTCGTTGTCACCGCGTTTGTTAAAAGAAACATTCCATTTTGTCATTTAGTAAAATGATTCATATAAATAGGTTCCCTTTAAAAATTAAAGGGTATGTATACAGCTTATAGAATAAAGTCATGTATTAAAACAAAATATTCCTCAATGAAAGGAGATTGAGACGAAGTCCCTTACCTCTTGTCCGACTTGACCCGTTCATTCTTTAATATCCTGAAAAATAAACTAAAGTTAATTTATACTTTCTTAAGAACATTTTTCAAGTTTATTATTCCTTTTATATCACTTATTACCATGTTATAAACATTATGTAAACTTTTAAGTTAATAACGTCCATTTTGTCGATATTTGGTACTTGAGTTAAAAATGGACTTCTTATAATTACATGTTGTCCATGTGGTCAATAGTCCATTATATCCAGAATGGTATTCATGATTTTGATATCATATATATCATATATATTTTGTATATACATGTAATTTATAATATTACATATCATTTATAGGTTAGAAAAGAAATGCACCGTTCATGGAGACGGTAAGCCGTACGTACGCATGAACACTAATTTCATTTCTATTTCTTATTTTAATGGAATTATAACATAATGATACATATGTATATTAAAATTCCAGTATAATATCATATATAATATCATTAACTCTATCCTTTATACATCACACATAGGTCATTAATGAATCACATCACTTTGAGTGGTGGTAGTCTGCACTTCCTCAAATGAGATTATCGTATTTACCCAATATGGAAACCATAAAGGGATGATATAAATGGAAAGTACAGAAGCATATTGAAATAATAAAAATAATACATATCATATATAAATATATTTCCATCATAATGGCCACCATGAGAGGCTGTAAGATGTAATTGAATAAACATCGTTTCGTGATGCCTCAATTTACCATCCACAGAAACATTATGTTCATCATCCATTAGATGGAGGTGTGTGTAAGTGTGGTTTGAATCATTCTCATTACAACATACTAGTATATTGAGGATACTGTTTTTTGGTACCAATGAAAGGAAATAAAAAGAGACTAAAGTTTGGAGAAGTAAAATAAATGAAAATAATTTAAGAGAAACTGTTACCTTTAATTTGGTAGCTTCCTTTGGCTTGAACCAAAAGGAATCATTGAAGTTATTTCTACCTAAAGTAAGGATTTATGGAGGAGTATAGGTATGTAAGGAGACTAATTGATAAGAGGTTAGACGAGCCAAATTTCTTGAGAGGTGTGTGGAATTGCATAGAAGTGGTCTTCTTTTATAAGGGAGAGGAGGGGCTCTTTAGGAAAGTGTGATACTATTATTTTATTATATAATGATATTCAGTTTCTAATAGAACAAAAATCATTATAGTCAAAGATAAGATGATTCATTTTCGAAATAAAATCATCCAATCAGAATTGGACATTTTTTCGATAATAATATAATCATTATAATCAAATTTATCTTAATCATTTATTAATGAGGTAAATACTTCATCAATATTGTGTCATAAATAAATTAATTTATTCGAAGTCTAAAAATTCTAAGAAATATATCATGATGTAGGAATGTTTTTTATCTTTCAAATGAGTATTTATAGTCGAACTGATAATATATATAACCTCTTCTAAAAAGTAATTTACTAAAAGATATTTGCTTTTGTCATTTTTGTCTTTTCTTTAAGTTAAATATTCTAAATTGTCATTATCACACCCAAGTGGCTTAAAGGGATCCCAAAATCAACCCAAATATTCTAATGGTCATAGATGACCCAACCAATTCGGTTTGGACAAGTGTTAAGATAATTTTGAGTTATTATAATATTCTTTTAACCTTGAATCGCCATATTTACCTTTAACAGCGGTAAATAAGTCAAAAGTTACTATTCACAAAAAATTATTTTCATCTTATTGAACCACATTTTACATCTTCATAACAACCATTTATGTCATATTTTTTAAATTAAATTCACAGAAGTGGTACAATTTCATTTATATGAAAAAGTTAGTTTTTTTGACTAACACTAAGTGGTGTCACTATTCATCAAAAATTGATGTTTTTAAGAAAAATACCAAAAATTCAGCCTAAGATATATTTGATATTCCCAATTCAAAGTTGATGTCCATTTTTTCAAATTTAAAACATATAAGTGGCCTTAATTAAATTAAAAATTAATTCTCGCTGTTAAAACAAATAGCATGTTTTTAAGAAACAATAACTATCAAAAGATTAATACTTGTTTATGTCCAATTTCAAAGTGAAATTACTTCCAATGACCAAAATTTGATTAAATGGTAAAAATATATTTAAATTTTACTTTAAAACAAAATAAAACAATAATCTAACCATATAAATAAATTAGATTAAAACATAGTTTTGAATTAAAATACAATTTTTTCACTATTCATTAAAAAATGAACTTTATCAGAAAATAGAAAAAAATTACCCAAAGTAAATTCTGATGTCCTAATTCTAATTAATGATTTTATTTGGTCATAAAAAATGTATTAAAGTGATCAAAACTAGATTTAAAAAGGGTTCTCCATTAAAAGGTGGTAAATCAGCCATTTAATGAAAATTATGCTTAAAATTAGATTCATTCATATATTAAGCCTTTAACTTTTATTAGATAAATATAAATACATTTATAATCATATTATAGTTAGTTTTTTTCATTACCGCCAATACAAAGTCTATGAGTTAACTACCATTCAAAATAATAATAATATATTATTAGGGTGCGACGTAAGATTCCAAAGAAACCCGTTGTTGCGTATCGGGTACGCTATCGAACTTAGCCAACCCTTTAAGATAAAATTAATATTTAATTCAAAAATATTAATAAATATGAAAATCTATTATTCTTTTTTACCTGGTATGTTACATCCTTCCCCCTTTTGGAAATTTCATCCTCGAATTTTTTATCCACTTATCAAAATAAGTGGGGGTATTTATCCCTCATAGCATTTTCAGATTCCCACGTTGCCTCTTCAACCATATGGTTTTTACATAAAACCTTTACCTGGTGAATTTCCTTATTCCTCAACACATGCTCTCTACGGTCAAGAATCTGGACTAGTTATTCTTCATAAGATAGATTCTCTTCCAACTGAACTACCTCTGGGCTCAAAACATGAGATGGATCTGGCATATACTTTCTCAACATCGAAACAGGAAAAACATTCTGTACCTGGGATAAACATGGAGGTAAATCCACTTTGTATGCAACTGGTCTAACTTTCTCTAAAATTTCATAGGGTCCAATGATCCTCGGACTCAACTTTCCCTTCTTAACAAAAACAATCACACTTTTCCAAGGAGAAACTTTGAGAAACACATGATCACCCGCCTCAAAAGAAATATCCTTCCTCCCGTTATCAGTATAACTTTTCTGTCTGTTCTGAGCTATTCTCATGTGCTTCTGAATCAATTGAACATTCTCTGCCGTCTCTTCTACCAATTCTGGTCCCATCAGCTTTCTTTTACCTACATCATCACAAAACGCTGGAGTTCGATAACGCTTCCCATATAATGCCTCAAATGGATCAATCAGTATACTAGAATGAAAACTGTAATTATAATAAAATTCAACCAATGAATGTTGTTGGTCCCAACTTCCCTGGATGTCCATCGAACAACCATGTACCATATCCTCCAAGGTCTGAATTCTTTGTTCTGACTGCCCATCTGATTGAGGATGAAAAGCTTTACTAAAATTTAATTTAGTACCCAATGACTTCTGAAGGCCTTTCGAAAAGTTATCAGTGAACCTGGGATCATGATCAGATATAATGGAGAGGGGTACTCCATGAAACCTGTCTATTTCTTTAACATACAACCAAGAAAGTTTATCTAGAGACAAATTATCTCTAATAGGAAGGAAATGAGAAGATTTAGTCAATCGGTCAACTATAACCCAGATTTCATTATTACCTCGAGATGTCTTTGTTAATCCCACAACAAAGTCTATGGATATATTTTCCCATTTCCACTCTGGCACCAGTAGAGGCTGAAGCATTCCTTTAAGTAACTACCACTCTACTTTAACATGCTGACAAGTCAAACACTTCACAGTAAAAACAACAATATCTCTTTTTATTCCATCCCACCAGTAATACTCCTGATAATCTCTGTACATCTTAGTACTCCCAGGATGAACTGAAAACGGAGAACTATGATCTTCACATAACAACTCATTCTTTAACTGTGAATCACAAGTCACACATAATCTATTTCAAACCTCAAAACAAAATCATTGTCAATGTTAAACTTAGGCAACTTACCCTTCTGAACCAACTCTACCTTTTTCTACAACTCATTATCTTCCTTCTTCACTTTCTTTATTCTGTCGGATAGATATGATCTCACTGACACTTGAAACAAAATTGAAGAATTTCCTACACCATCAACTTCTATGCCAAATTTCATCAAATCAAAAACCAAAGGATCTTGTTCCAAATGTATCATGGCTAATGAGACATTACTTTTTTGACATAAAGCATCCTCCACATTATTTTCTTTTTACGGATGGTAATTAATCGTGCAATCATAATCCTTGATTAATTCCATCTTTCTCCTTTCTCTCATGTTCAACTATTTCTGTGTGAATATATACTTCATACTTTTGTGATCAGTATATATTTCACACTTCACTCCATACAAATGATGCCTCAAAATTTTTAAAGCAAAAACAATAGAAGCTAATTCCAAATCATGTGTAGGGTATTTAACTCATGTGGTTTCAACTGACGTGAAGCATAAGAAATTACCAGATTATTATTCATTAGGACACAACCCAGTCCTTTCAATGAAGAATCACTATAGATAACAAACTCACCTTTTCTATAAGGAAGTTCCAAAACTAGATCATTCACCAATATTCTTTTCAATTCATGAAAAAAATCATCACATTCTTTTTTCCAGATGAACATAACATCTTTTCGAGTTAACTTAGTTATTGGACTAGAAAACCATGAAAATTTTTCAAACAACCTCCGGTAATAACCTGGAAAACCAAGAAAACTATGAATCTCGGTTATATTTCTGGGTCTTGGCCATTCTTCAACAACTTTAGGTTTAGCAGGATCAACAGTTATGCCATTTTTTGAAACAATGTGACCAAGGAATGAAATTTGTTGTAACCAAAACTCAGACATGCTGAATTCACCAAATAGTTTATTTTCTTTTAAGGTTTGCATGAAGACCCTTAAATGACTTTCATGTTCCTCCTTACTTTTTGAATAAACCAAAATATTATCAATGATGAGAACCACAAACATATCCAAGAACTCATGAAAAAATCTATTCATAAGATCCATGAATACAGAAGGTACATTGGTTAAACCATAACGCATAACTACAATTTCATATTGGTCTTATCTAGTACAAAAAGTTGTCTTTATAACGTCAGATTCTTTTACTTTCAACTGAAGGTACCCCGACCTCAAGTCAATCTTCGAAAAATACTGAGCTCCCTAGAGCTGATCAAACAAATCATCGATATGAGGCAAAGGAAACTTATTCTTAAAAGTGATGTTATTCAATGCTCTATAATTAATGCAAAGTCTCATTGAACCAAATTTCTTTTTAAAAAACAAGACAGGATAACCCCATGGTGATGTGCTATGTCAACTGAAAACGTTATCTAATAACTCCTGCAATTGCTTCTTTACCTCTAAAAGTTCAACATGACCCATTCTATAAGGGGGGTTTTTGAAATTGGCTTTGCATCAGGAACTAAGTCAACAGTAAATTCAACTTCTCGATCAGGTATAATACCAGGAAAATCATTAGGAAAAACATCAAGGTACACATTTACCACTGGCACATCATTTATCTGAACAGTTTTTTTGTTTTCAACAATATGTGCAAGATAACATTCATTTCCATCTTTTACCAGTTTTCGACATCCTGATATTTTATCAAAAGCAAGGGTTCATTCTTGTACACAAACTGAAAATCATTCTGAAAAGAAACCTCTTTAGATATGCAGTCAATATTAACATGATAAACAAAAGTCCAATCCATTCCCAATATAACATCAAACATTATAGAGGCAAAACAATAAGGTTTGTAGGTAGATTGTTCCCACATAGAAGGAGAGGAATGTTCTTATGTTTTCTTTTTGTCTCAACATTTTCTCCAGGTGCTTTTATAGTAAGTTCAGTATTAATATCTTGAGATGGAATTCCCAATTTTATAGAAAACTATTCAAAAATGGAAGAGTGTGTAGACCCTGATTCAAACAACACATTGGCATAATCTGAACAAACAAACAGTGTACCAGATACGACTTCATTCGATGGCCCAACATCTGCTGAAGTAGTTGCAAAGGATTTCACCACCCCTTTCTGCTTGTATTCTGGCTGCTTTCCCTTTGTTGAGTTCTTCAATGGACAATCATTTTCATAGTGATCGATTTAATTACACATAAAACATCTTACCAATGACTTTTCATTTCCTGCTTGTTCATCTTCCTTACAGTTATGAGAAATATGACCAGACGTACCACATCAGAAGCATTTTCCAGTCTTTGATAAACATTCCCTAGGATGTTTTTTACAAAACTTCTCACAAGTTGGGTATTTAGTTTTCTTACCTCCAGGCTTCTTTGATGAATTCTTCCCCTTTGCCTGCTAACTGGACCTCTTATTCTGTTGTTTGTCAAGGAACACTTGTTCATCGTAAAACTCTATTTCCACCTTCTCTGCACATCGAACAAGTTTTTCATAAGTTTTGAACTCAAGATAGGATAACGATATTCAATATCGTGGCTTCAGTCCTGAGTAAAATCAATTTATATTACTATCAAGATCTTGGATGAAATTTGGTGCATACCTTTCCAGTCCAGTGAACTTTGCTTCATAAGCGGCCATTGAGTCATCCTCTAGCCTCAATTCCAGGAAATGTTATCCATTCAAAGACGAACCACCTTAGGAAAATATTTCTCAAGAAACATAACTTTTAATTCATCCCAATTGCGATCATCAATATCCTCACTATCCCTGATATTTTTCACCATTGACCATCACTGATCAGCTTCACCTTCAAAACGGTAAACAACAAGACTAACCTTTGAAGTTCTGAACAACCCATGACATCGAAAATCTTCTCTAGTGCTTATTCAACCCTTCTGCAAGCACCAGATAAGATGATCCTTTGAATTATGGGGGATGTTGCCTCATGAAATTCTCCACTACTGACATATTCCTCTGTGGTTTATCTGGTTGATCTCATGCATGGATACCACCACCATTTATCGCCTGAGTCAACTGTTCCATCACTGGAAAAAACTGTTTAGTTCCAATTCCAACCATCTTAAGTTGCTGATTTGGAAGGTTTTATTCCTCTTGATGTCATCCCAACATATCTTCCTTGTATCCTCTATATAAAACAATTCTGAACAAAGAAATATCTTAGGCGAAGCAACATGGTAGTCTGGAAATGCTATATGATGTCAATATTAACAAAAATTACTTTATGGATATTACTTTAACATTACCCTAGCTCCTAAAGTTATCTAAACCGACCTTTGATACCAACTATAAGGACCTGACCTTAAACCTTACTTAATATTTAATTAAATAAATAATTCACATTGAGGATCTTTCCAGGTTTATATTTTTAGAGAGTTAGGCCATAACTATTACATCTCAAAATATTACAAAGTAGACACTTCTACACAGTTTCCATTTTTTTACAAAGAATGAACTCTTTAAAAAAAATAGTCATGTCTAGTTTCATTATTAAGATAGCATGACTTTTCATTGATCCCATCCTTGACCCTATTCCACATTATGTCCTGTGAAAAACATTTCAAAAACATGGGATGATCATAAAATGCTCAGTAAGGGATACACAAAGAAGGAAAACTGTTAGTTTTTCAAAACAACAATTCAACCATGATTTATTTAACGTAAGTAATAAATTTCACCATTATGAAGTAGTAAATACTCTTCTCTGAATAAAAGATCATTACATACGGTTTTGTAACCAAAATATTACCATAAAACCCATATAAAGAACACATAACATATAAAGGTAACTTGGGACATAAACATACTTAAATGGAATAATCATACGGTCAACTTCCACACATATCACTTAATGGAATATCCATACGGACAACTTCCATACCCAATGCATTGGAGATTATAACGTAACCACCCATCCTAGTATTCACGGCACCACTCGTCATTTGGTTTATCATGTAACCACCCGTCAAATGTCTAAGTTCCAACAAAAATCATAACACATATAACAAATATAAAGGAAAGAAAAAATTTTCATATTTCAATCACAATATATCACTTACATATATTGACATAACAAATTAATTTCCAAAACCATATTCAATACCAAAATTACGTAAAAGAGTATAAGTTATTTACTTTCTTTTTAAAAACATTACGGCTTGTTGTGGAAGCCAAAGATCAAATAATACTCGCGGCGGTGGAAAAGTTCGTTGTCACCGCATTCATTAAAAGAAACATTCCTTTTTGTCGTTTAATAAAATTCTTCGAATAAAAATATTCCCTTTCAATAGGAAAGGGTATTTATACAGTGTATAAAAGAAATTCAGGTATTAAAACAAAACATGCCTCAATGATAGGGGATTGAGACGAAGTCCCATACCTCGTGTCCGAATTGACACGTTCATTCTTTAATATCCTGAATAATAAACTAAAGTTAATATCTACTTACATAAAAACATTTTCAAGTTTATTATTCCTTTTATATCACTTATTACCATGTTATAAACTTTATGTAAACATTTAAGTTAATAACGTCTATTTTTTCAATATTTGGTACTTGAGTTAAAAATGTACTTCTTATAATTACATGTTGTCCATGTCGTCAATATTCCATTATATCCAAAATGGTATTCCTGATTTAGATATCATATATATCATATATATCCATTATATACATGTATTTTATAATAGTACATAACATTTAGAGGTAAGAAATGAAATGCACCATTCATGGAGACGGTAAGCCGTACGTACCCATGAACGCTACTTTCATTTATATTTCTTATTTTAATGGAATTAAAACATAATGATACATAGTTATATTATAATTCCAGTATAATAACATATTTAATATCATTAACTCTATTTTTTATACATCCCACATAGGACATTAATGAATCACATCATATTGAGGGGGCAGTAGTCTGCACTTCCTCAAATGAGAATATCCTATTTACCCACTATGGAAACCATAAAGTCATGACATAAATGGGAAGTACATAATCATAATGAAATCATAAACATAATATATATCATATATAAATATAGTTCCATCATAATGTCTACCATGAAAGTCAGTAAGAGGTAATTGAACAATCATCGTTTCGTGAGGCCTTAGATTGCCATCCATAGAAACAATATGTTCTTCATCCATTAGATGGAGGTGTGTGTACGTGTAGTTCGATTCCCTCTCATAAAAACATCCTAGTATATTGAGAATACTGGTTTTGTTTCAAAAGAATGGAAATAAAAAGAGATTAAAGGTTGGAGAAGTAAAATAAAAGAAAACAATTTAAGAGAAACCATTACCTTTAATTTGGTAACTTACTTTGGTTTGAATGAAAAGGACTCCTTGAAGTTCCTTCTGCCTAAAGTAAGGCTTTTAAAAGGAGGATAGGGATTTAGGGAGACTAATTGGGAAGAGTTTGGAAGATCCAAATGGCTTGAGAGGTGTGTGTAATTTCATAGAACTGGTCTCTTTTTATAAGGGAGAGGAGGGGCTCTTTAAGAAAGTGTGAAAGTATTATTTTATTATATAATGATATTCAGTTTCTAATGGTCCGAAAATAATTATAGTCAAAGATACAATGATTCATGGACGAAATAAAATCATCCAATCATAATTTGATATGTTTTGGATAATATTTTAATCATTATAATCTTATTTATTTTAATCATTTATTAATGAGGTAAATACTTCATCATTATTGTGTCATAAATAATTTAATTCATTCGAAGTAAAAAAATTAAAAAAAGATACCATGATGTAGGAAATTGTTTTAGCTTTCCAAAAAATATTTATAGTAGAACAGATAATTTTTATATCCCCTTCTAAAAATTAATTTACTAAAAGATATTTCCTTTTGTCATTTTTGTCTTTTCTTTAAGTTAATTATTCTATATTGTCATTAAAACACCCAAGTGGCTTAATGGGGTCCCAAAATCGACCCAAAGATTATAATGGTCGTAAATGACTCAACCAATAAGGTTTCGACAAGTGTTAAGGTAATTTGAAATTATTATAATATTATTTTAACCTTGAATTACCTTATTTACCTTTAACCGGAGAAATTAAAAGTCAAAAGTTACTATTCACCAAAAATTATTTTCATCTTATTGATCCACATTTTACTTTTTTATAACAACCATGTATGTCGGATTTTTGAAATTCAATTCACAGAAGTGTTAAAATTTCATTTAAATGAAAAATTCAGTTTTTTTAACTACTACTATGTGGTGTCACTATTCATCAAAAATTGAAGTTTTTCAGAAAAATATCAAAAATTCATCCTAAGCTATTTTTGATATTATTAATTCAAAATTGATTTCCATTTTTCGAAATTCAAAACATATAAGTGGCATTAGTTAATTTAAAAATTACTTCCTGCTGTTAAAACAAATAGTGTGTTTTTAAGAAACAATAACCAACAAAAGATTGGTACTTGTTTATGTCCAATTTAAAAGTTAAATTACTTCCAATGACCAAAATTAGATTAAATGTTAAAAATATATTTAAATTTAACATCAAAACCAATTAAAAAAATAAACTAACTATATAAATTTATTATATTAAAACATAGTTTTGAATTAAAATACAATATTTTCACTATTCCTTAAAAAAGAACTTCATCAGAAAAATACCAAAAAATTACCCAAAGTAAATTCTGATGTCCTCATTCTAAAGAAATATTTTATTTGGTCATATAGAATGTATTAATGTGACGAAAACTATATTTAAAAAGGGTTCTCCATTAAAAGGTGGTAAATCGGCCTTTTAATGTAAATTATGCTTAAAATTAGATTCTTTCATATATTAAGCCTCTAAATTTTATCGGATAAATATAAATACATCTATAATCATATTATAGTTAGTTTTGTTCATTATCTCCAATATAATGGCTAGGAGTTCACTACCATTTAAAATAATAATATTATAATTTTAATGTGCAACGTAAGATTCCAAAGAAACCCGTTGTTACATATCAGGTATGATATCAAACATAGAACCCCTTTAAGATAAAATTAATATTTAATACACAAATATTAATAAATATGAAAATCAATTATTCTTCATTTACAAGGGATGTTACAATAAAATTATTTATCTCTTCATTTGAGAAGAATTTATTTCCATGTCTATATTTTGTAAACAAAAATTAATGAAATTTTTTTCAGATATTGAATGGTTTAATTAAGAATTTCATACCCATATTATTATTTCAAAAAAAATCATTAAAAACAATATTTTTTTTCGAAATGTGGTACATTATGTCTTTTTACAAAAAATGTGAATGAAATATTTTTTTAAAAAAGTACTCTATGAACATTATAATATTCCTTCATGAAAAATAATTTTTTAAATAACAGTTTATAATTATAAAATAAATTTTCCAATGAGATTTATTTCATAATTGTTTTATAAATAATTAGTTTAAAAAAATTATTTCCAAATTGAGAAGTTTATTTTCTAGAAGAAATGATCCATGTGTTCGGTCAAAATAATTTCCCATCTAAGATGAAATTATTCTATGGTACATAATCTTTAATAGGTATATGACCATGTATTCCACCATTCTTGTTTTTCTTGATGGTTCATGCTAATGATGAAGAGAATTTATGAAACCCATTACCTTTCCATGGGTTATGGTATGATGAATTTATAAGATGATTGTAAAACCCATTTAATCCCATGTGTTATGATATGATGAAATGTCTATAAATCCCAATTCATCAAATAGTATCTGATATTGTGAATTTTTTATGTTCTTTTAGAAAAAAAAATGTATGTATTATGTGATCATTAGGTATTATATCACCTAATAATTCATTAGATAATGTTTTATATCTCTTGATATAATTATGGGAAACAATTTTATAGGCATGATATGTTATGGTAAATAGGCTGATGTGCATGATCTACTATAAGAAACTGATTATGGTGCAAGATGTTTAGGAAATAAGAAACTGGTGTTGATTCTTGAACCATTATGATTTTTTCCTTGGTTGTTAATCGTGAAATATGGGATGGTTTATATACCGACGATGGTTCCATAATTATATGTAATTAAATTTAAGTTCATGATTTCTTTATAATGATTTCTCAATCTAATGGTTCATGTCTTTCAAAATGTAATGGGGTATTCCATTAATCTTACTTACAATTCATCATAGGATGGGTATTAAATTTTTCATAATTTTTTTAATATCATACCCTAAGGCTTCTCTTATGGTTTTATATGATCATTGGTTGAAATATTCCATGTTTACCTTTAAGGGGCATCTATTATCACCCTTTTGGATGCTTCCTTTCCCCATGATATGAAGAAATATTTATATAGGGTATTTCTATGAAGTGTAACAAATGGGAAGTTCATTATATGAGATGTTAAATAAATGTCATTAAATTCAAATATATTTCAACTAGTTTCCAAATGCAATAAATATTTATGGTATTCATGTTTGTATATGTGAAATGTATTTAATATTCATTTATTAAGAAGTAATTTCTATGTTTAAAAATAAATGGATGATATAGTTCATATTCGAGTAGATTTTAGTTAAACATTGATCCTAGAATGAGAAAACATTAGTGATATCTTTAATGATATTTCTATGTATAATTCAAGGTATGGGGAAATGTATTATAGTTTTGATGAAGGATAGAGTTAGTGGTTTTTGAGTAATTACAACCCATTTTGAATATAATAAGTGAACATGGATATGGTAATGTATTACATAACGTTTATTAAACTAAAAAGGGAACATTTTTTGGACTATATATTCACCTATTGCAGTGCTACAAATCTTGATGTATATATGGTTTCAATACTCCATGGGGATATTCATTAGAAATTGAACATCTCTTTACAAACTATAATAATGGATTTGAATAAAGAACATGGATATACATTATTAATCCTAATGTTTTGTCTATTAGAACACGGTGACATGATTTTATATATCCTATAAATTATTATTTTCTTGATTATGTGGGTTCACACTATGATTTTTGCCGCTCCAATTTTGCTTTTTGGATTTAGTAAATGACCAAAACCTTAGGTAACCATGTTAATTATGAGTGTGATGGAAAATATAATGATTATCCTACATATAAATAAAATTTCATGGGAGTTGAATTTAAAATCTAATTTATACTATCAAACCAATTTCTCAAGATATGATTCATACCGAAATCCCAAATCAGTAAAAAAGGGAACAACATTCAGTTCAACCCTTCATGGAGAAGTTACTACTTATTTTAGTGGATTCATTGATCAATGAGGTGAAAATAAATTTATATATAAAAATAAAAATTAATTTTCCATTCCCTATTGTTCAAAGCATTAAATAGTTATTTTGGTTGTTTATTATTTGGAATGTAATGTCGATTACTGTAATATTTGTAACAAGAACATAATGGTACATAAATAAATTACCTCTTTAATGTTGTTTGAGTTAAAGATCATTTTTCTCAATAATTATTATCCTCTTATTATTCATAAAAATATTGTGGAGGAATTACATGAGATAAAGTAGAATGATGGTGAATGTTTCAAATACTCTGAGGAAGATTTTACAAGACTCAAGAGGAATGATAATTGTATAATCATCCCACCGAAATATAAATATTATCTATTATTTGGTGTCTTTAGACCATGTCTTAAAAATGTTTTAGCTATATGAGAAATTAGTATCTATTAATAAATGATTATATGTGCACGTTATATGGAAATTGAAATTTCATATTCTCATAAATCATAGGGTTTTGATAGGAAAAGGATGATTGTGTCACATGAAAAATTAATTCAATCACACGTTGGGAAGAAATTATTGCTATTTGTATGCTATAAATATGGGAGGAATCGTCAAGGGAACTTCATCGATGGAATATGGTTGTTCTATATATTTTAAAGTGGGGTTCATTAAGCCTATTTTTTTTGAACGGAAATGAATGGCCAGGTTAATGAAATGAATGTGAAAAAGACACCAACTAACACACAACCCACACTTCAATGCTTCAAACACAAGGAGTTTGGGAATTATGCTAACACGTTATAAATATAATGGCTAATGATGATGAACAGTGTCAGAAGCCTCTTTAGTCAAGAGATTTTGGGTTATCTCATATGATCACTATTTCATATGAGGGGTTCAAGAATGATGTGTTGAAAGGTAAACATATCATCGAATCTAAAATAGATGGTGTCTTATTTGACTCTAGATCTACCCCCTCATTTATATCCAAAATATTTTCTATGGGTATCAATATACCACCTTAGTGATTATATATTGAAATTTGAAGTGAAAAAATATAATTGTAATATGAACGCATCTCACATCTATGCATCTTCTAAAATTGAAGTTTGTAGTAATTTTCATCATAATTTTTTTATTCTCACTCTGGTTGTATTTGATGTTATCTTAGTCATTGATTAATTTGGTAAATATAAATCCTGCATCAATAACCAATAAATGGCAGTCAAATTTTGAATTAAAAAACAACCAATGATCATCTATTGTTGTGAGGATAAATATTAAATTCCTATGGAATACACATCATTGATATGGGTTATGATTCCTATTCTAAATGGGAATTTATCTCAAATGGTTGGGTGTAAAATTATCATTGATGATATGACTATTGTGAATGATTTTATTGATTTCATTCTATACGAATTTTACATTCTTGTGAAAAAATATTGGATTTGAGTTATTAATAGTACTATTTATTAGCACCTCAGATATTACAAAGAATGTATTTAGAGTGACCTCAATATAGTTTTACGAATTGATGAATAAACTCCATTAAAACATTGACAATGGACTCATTTGGCGAACTGTGTCACCATAAGGTGCACATTACCTTTTCATCTGAAAAAGTATAGATTGATGCAATGATACACTGATTATATATAATTGAACAAGATAAAAATCATGAAAAGTTATCATATACCCTATATAAATGATTATTTTTTTTTACCAATTTGAATTAGATAAATACATCTCTTATAATAAATTCATTCTACATATCATTAATTGGGTTCTAAGAGAGATGATATACCAATGAGAGCATTCCTTATAAGATACAGGCAATGTGAATATATGGTGATTTCACCCAGTCTTATTAATTACACCAAAATATTAATGTATTTAATGAATATATTATGTATATATTACCAAAATAATTTTTTGGAACTCATTATAGAATATTATATATCCAAAGAGTAAGGAATATCAGGAAAAAAACATCTCAATTGTACGTAATTCCTTAAATAATGAGATAATGTAATAAAAATTTATAAAGGGTTAATTTTTTGCAACAAAAGGTTCTATTTTTTGTTCATATAATCTCATGGGAGGTTATGTTACTAGATCCATCAATGATAGTAACTATTAATTTTATTGTATACCAACAAGAATAACTGAGATCAGATGTTTTCTGGGTTTCAATAAATATTATTGAAGGATTATGGAGATTTTATTCGGACTATCTAATCAACTAACCAAATTAACATAGAAGGGATCTAATATCCTTTTGAAAGATAAATGTGAGGAATATTTGAAATAACTAAAGATAAAAATAGTCTATGTGCATGTTTATACATTACCCTGTAGTAGAAGATAGGTCTTAAGATATAGTGATGAATCAAATAAGGCATTATGATGATTCCTGATATAGAATGATTTTTTTTTTCTTATGCCTCTTTCTAATTTAATGTTAATGATTAAAAATACCTAGAAAATGATTTTAAGTAAGTTTCATTAATTTGGTCATTAAAGGCACAAAAGAATTTTTTTATTGATAATAGTTTGATATATATATGGATCATAGAACATTAATGTATATATTCAAACAAAATGAGTTCAAAATGATGATGAAAAAATGGTTGTACATTTTTTTATATTATAAATCCTCAATACATTACCACAATGGGTAAGCCAACAAGGTGGTCTATTATTTAAGTAGAAAATATTGTTCGAGCTTATCTACAATGAGGTTAAAAAAAGTTCTTATATTTTTTGGATTAATAATGGATGGATCCATTAATCCAAAGTGATAGGGAGAAATATTACCATTCACAATGGAGTTTTCAACCATCTATTATAGTGATGTTTAAATAGGCACTGATGGACTATATAGAGCTATAGAAGAACGGGAGAAATGTTGCTATGTTTAAGCCATGATTTAATGTAATTTAAAGGGTTACAAACTATGTATTATTTTTCTGGAATATTGTATTTGAATAAGGATATATTATAAGAGTCTCATAGTTCTTCATTCTGTATTAATCATTGATGTAAGAGGGTGTATAGGTGTTTGAAATATTATTTTTATTTGGTTGGAACAAAGAGACATATCGCATAGTTTGAACCTCTAGGCTTTTTATGTTTCCATGATAAGGATAACAGACCAAATCCAATGGGTATGTTATAACCATTACCAAAAAATAATTGAATTGGGGGAAATCACCATGGATTTTTTGTTTTACTCCCCAAAATATCTAAATGGAATAATGTAGTAAGGGTTGTAGTCGATTTCTTATAAACATATACACACTTCAATACTGTTAGAGGTGATTTATCTATGGGCCTTAATTCTATAATATAAATTAATGAAGTATAAAGGTTTCATGGAAAACCATATTGTATTGTATCTTGTCCGGGTCCATGTTGACCTCAATGTTCTATGAATAACATTAACAGTAATTAGAAATGAAGTTATTTTTCAGTATAATATATCATCCTCAGAAAAAAGGTCTGTATGAGAGAAAAATTCAAAACATCAAGAATATTATGAGATATTGTTCTATGGATTTTAAAAATAGTTTTGGATGAAACCCTTCCTCTATTATGGGTTTTTATAATAATAGGTTTTACTTGAGCATTTATGTGGATCTATATGAATTCCACTATAGAAATAAGTGTAAAATTACAACATAATAGTAAGAAGTTGTAAAAAATAATTATATTCGGGTCAAAGATAGGTAAATAAATGGAAAAAAATGTTTTAACAATTTAGAAACATATAATGGAATCATCAAGATTTTAGAAATGTTATATTGATAGTCATCGATGTGATCTAGGATTTGAAGAAGGTGAAATGGTTTTTCAAAGAATCACACCATCGAAGGAAGTAATGATATTTGGAAAGAAGATAAATAATAATCCCTAGGTATATCATTCCCTTATATGTTCTTGATCATATCATGGTGGTATCTTATCAACTAACACTTCCATATAACCTCTATAATGTTCACAATATTTTCTATAGATAACAACTGAGGAAGTACATACCCAATACCACACATTTATTAAACTCAAACATCATAAAACATTATCTTGATATTTATTATTATTAAGAACTACAATATATTCCATTTTATATGAATAATGTTCCATGAAACAAGACAGGTCACCTAGTCAAAGTATTTTGGTGAAACCACTTGCACGATGAAGCTAAATTGGAACTTGATGTTTCAATTTTGATGAATTATCCTATGTTTTTTTACAAAAGAGATAAATTTTGAGTGTCAAATTCATTTTAAGGGGAGTATAATTTAACACCTTAAGAATTTATATGATTTTTTAGATAAATATATTTTCTTTTATAGAATTCACTACAAGAAATATCTAGTTTTAAAGAACCACAATATAATAATATTATTATTATTTAAACATAAAATTTATTACATTGAAATTAAATTTGGTGGTATGAATAAGACAAATAAAATTTCTAAAATTAATTTTATATGTTTTAGTTAAAAAATTCTAAATAAGTTCTTCTTTTTTTATAAAGTATTTATAAGATTCTAAAATACAGTTTTCTCAAAAATAATAATGTGGATTGGTGTTGGTGAAAAAATAATATATTATTATTGTCAGTTTAATATATTTATTTGAAAAAAATAATTCATTTATTGATTTAGAATTTCAAAATTATCTTGTAGGTAATGTTTTTATTATTTATTAAAAAATTAAATTTCATGTGAATAGTTAAAACTGTTTATTTCTACCAAAAATTGAATTTTAATTAATATTATTTAAACATTTATGTATTTATAAAAAAATTAATAGAAAATTTAGTTTAATTATGTTATTATTAAATAATCTTATGTTTTTTGAATCATTTTCATATTGAATTTTGACATTAAAACATTCTAAGGGTATGCATATTTTCACTTTAGAAAACCTCTTTTTAATCATGTTTAGAGGATTATTTTTGAAATTAAATTTTCAACTTATATGAATAAAGTTTAACAAAATGTATTCCCTATTTTGAACTAAAATAATTAATATTATATATTTATTTTGTCAATTTTTTCCTCAAACTAAATTTTAAAAACATAAAAAAAATAATTACCGTGGTTTGGATTATATTTTGTTCACTGAGAATTAATATAGAAATATATTGATTAAAATTAAATATAAACATGTAAAATTAATATTTCAAGGGAATATTGGGACCATATATCATATAAATTTGATAGTGGTCCATTTTACAGTCGTTTGGGATGTCCAAAATATGGCACACTTTTTTCTTTTAAATAATTCAATAGTGTGTCCCCCCCCCCCACATATAAAAGCTAATGCCATATCCTATCCCCTATACACTTATTAAACCCCTTGATTAATCCAATACTTTCCTATATCATTTACTTACTTCCCTCCTCACATTATATAGTAATTTTTTTCATTAATCTGTCCTAGTAATGTTTCTAGTGTAAACCTAAGGGTCTTGTCTGAAGAAGATAGATCATTCTCAATAGAGCGCTTCTATTTTATTAATTACCCCATGTCTATAAAATACTATTCAACTATGATGGTATAATAAAAATTGAATTTCCAAAATAATATGGTTTTTATGTAAATTTTATAACAAATAATCACCTCATATTCCATAAAACGGGAAATGAAGTTATCGATCATGTATACTGTGAACTACCGCCTCATGAACCAAATTAATTTTTTCCATATTCTCCTCTGAATAAAAGATCAAAAAAATTATTTAACATAATTATATTATATTTATGAATTAATTTCACTTTTTTTAAATTTACATATAACATTTTTACTTCCTATTGTATGGGGGTACGATAATATCGTTTGTGTGTATAGTTGACTACCGCATTATAAAGATGTGCTGTTAGTTTTTCAGTTATGTTTTACATGGAAGGTAAAAAAGGTATATTGACTTAATATAAGTATTATATATGAAATATTAATTAATATATAAAGTTTTTATATTATTTAACATTACATGATTTAATCTGATGAGAAATAGAAATGGCGTTCATCCGGGTATAGATCCTACCATCTCTTAGAAGAGTGTAATTCATTTTATTACTCTTTTTTAACAGATTAAAATAAATACATAAATAATGAAGATATATGATATTTCTACCATTTTCAAAATTATTTATGAAAATTAAACCATGATCAATGTAAAACATCCAAAAACTCCAAACTAAAACATACATGAAAAATGAAGTAGTTATTACTCGAAACATGATTCTAAAAATGAATTTTTCATAATTGGGTAAATACATTTCATAAGTAAATAAATTATATATGATATTTATATAATTGTTATGTTATTTTATGAACCTATATTAAATTATGATGAATAAATAAAGAATCATATAAATTTTATATCATTAATTTATGAAATGTCAAGATATTCAATGCTTCGTTTCAATTTATTCTTTCACAGGTCTTATGATTCAAATGTTTTAAATTAATTTAAAAAAATTTCATCTCAATTTTATTTCTATGTGATACCTTCCTTATACACAATCTCATTGGTTATAGTTATTTTTAGTTATTATGCCTACAATGATGAGATCTTATTATCTAACTCTCAATAAATACATAAATTCTATTCTATTATATTTATTTATTGAAAATAATTTTTTTTAATTTCATATTCCTCTCTTTATTTGGTCAATATTCTAGAATAATATTTTTATGGAAAAAAACATTATTTCTCTCATCGGGTGAAAATCATTTTTCATCCATTTCCATGTCATTTAGAAATTATTTAAGTAATTATTTTTAGTTATCATAAGAGGTTGGTTAAATTGGTTTTATCCTATGATCGATTTTTTTTTAAATTGGTTAAAAATAAAGCTTCTTCTATTTTTTTCGGTGATAATAATTTTAAATTTTCACCACAAACGGAATGGAATCATTGACTTAACATGTACAAAATCATTCTAATTTTATTCCTTCATGACCTCTAAATTTTTTAAAATATATTTTATAATTTTATAATATTATTTTCAAGGAAAATGATTTTTTCAAGAAATTTTCAAAATTTAGTTTAAAAAAATTTATTTTGAAATTGAAAATTTTAAATAGATAGATAAATTTTCCCATTAATCGTTACAAATTATTTTCCATTTAGGATGAAATCCATTGATGTAAAATAATATTAAATGGTGATATGATCCAAAGTCTCTTTAGTAAAATGTTTTACAGCTTAATTTTCTATTTATTTAGTTTTTAAAATAACAAACCCTTTCTTAAAAATAGATTTACTAAATTTTTATGTCCAAATATGTTTGTATTGTTTTTTTGAGAACATAATTTTTTACCATACATATAATTAGTTCATAATTATTTTAGATATAAACATATACATTGTTCTGCATGATTATCGTAATAAATATGTGTACTATAAACAATGTATTTTACATTATCAAATCCCATGGTAGACTTTATGTCTTTTCTATCATACTGAAAAAGAATTAATAAGTGGATTGAAAATGGTACTGATCACATTGGATATATAATCATAAGGATTATCTTAATAACATTCATAAGGAATTTAATCACACTGACTAAGTTTATAATCAAATTATGAATGAATTATTCTATTATAAGGAAAATAATTACACTATAATGTTGTAGATCAATTTGAGATCGACCCTTTAGTTGTTTTAGATTGATATGATTTGTAATGTTATAAGTTTCTATGTTGGAACAAAATAGGAAAACGATGACCATTGGGAGACAAATATAACCATCAAAATTCTATATATAAATACTATATCTTTTAAAGAGTTTGGAATTGGTTAATTACATTATCTCTAAAATTATTTAAATAATACAGAATTTGAACAAAACGTTCATATTATTAATACTTATTTTATAGATTAGTCGTCATAAGGATTCCTTGTCAGGCTGTTTCCTAGAGAAATTTTTTATAATTGTTATCATATTCGATCTTCATAATAGTGATGGTCCTACCCTAATAATATGAAGGGGAATCAAATCCATTGGATCTAGGGATACTAGGGGTAGGTTGATAATGAATTTCATCATCATATTGAGGTACATTGAGGAAGGAAGACTGGTCCATTATGATCATCTCATTGAGGGATTTTTTATTAAAGAAAGACATACATTACTGTAAGTATAAAACAATGGATATCATTAGTATCGTTTATAAACTACATTTCTCATTATGTTAAATGAGTTATCTTATTAATATCATAAAAGTGAATCTTTTGGTGTATGACATTGTTTAAGAGTTTTATGCATGTTATTAATTCCACTACATATTTTAATCTAACTTTATTAACCATATTCATCTTTCAATTTTTATTTTTTTCTATTTTTATCAAATTATAATATCAAAAATACATTTTATTTATTCATATCCATATTGATTATTATTCAGGTACACTGATAAATTTTTTCAATGGTGATTAAAATTTTGACACTAATTTAATCTGAATTAGTTTGAGTCTAATAATTTTAGCTAAATAGGATTTGGTTTTATCAAGTTCAATTCTGTTAAAATATATTTTCAAACATACAATTCACCCCCCCACATATCGTGTAAGTATTTCTTTTTTAAGAATGTTATTATTACCCTAAAATTAGTATTATAGATATGTTAATCCAAAAATTTGTATCTGTGAATTTATTACTGATGTAGCTTGTTGGGAATTTTACTTCCTTACTATTAAATTTTTTTAATGTTTTTGTATAAACATCGTTTACGGTAACAATAATATATGGAAAATAAATTATTTTTCATTAATATTGGAATGAATCAATTTATTATCCATAAAAAATCTAAATACAAAGAGACCACCTATCATTGATGGTGCTGACTATGAGTACAGGAGGAATATGATGAAATGTTTTGTTATAAACCCAGGAATTTAAAAATATTTATTGAAATTTTCATATTATAATATTCCAAATAAAGAAGTAAATTATTTTACTCATAAATATAAATAAAAAATCAATTAAACTATAGACTAATAGATACATTGTTATGTTACATGAAAGGAATCATTTATAGGAAACTTTTTCCTTGTTAAGATGCCAATAGTATATAGAAAAATATTAACATCAAACCATATGGTACATCAAAGGTTATTTATACCCGAAGGGATTTGTTAAGAGAATTCTACAAAGGCATTAACATAATATGATTTGAATCCTTTTCAAAGATGTATCATAAATTCATGAAAATTATAAATATTTTACAAGATATTTGGGATAAAGGACAAGATGATGTGATACATTTGTAAATGATAATTGATATCATTCCTAATTAGTGGAAACCAAATAGAATAGTAGTTGAAGAATCTATAATGATAAATAATCCTACCATGTATGATTTGATTGATACCCTTGGGAAGTATTTGGGTAGGATAAAAAGAGATTCTGAGAGACATAAGAATAAAAAATGTTGGTATTTACTTTGTTTCAGAATCTATCATTCATTCTAATGTAAAATATCCTAAAAGTTTTTTTATGATTTCATGAAAGAATAAACTGTTTTTTCAATTTAATCCAGGATTTTTTGAATATTCTGAGAATTAATTTGAAAACATTTCTAAAAAGATGAATAAAATATTCAAGAAGAATGATTTTAAAAACCTATACAATAAATGACATAAATATATAAGTGAAAATAATTATGATGTCAATTGTAATGAATGATATAATGTTGGAATTTTTATATCATATTTTCTATAGCTAAAGTATATGGAAATGACCTTAATACATTACATCATCATGAATTTTATTTAATAAAAAACTTCCTTCCATTTTTTGGATCTTTTCACATTTATAGTTTTAGATAATTGGGATATAATACATACATAACATTCAACTTTAATATTGTTCAGATACTACAAAAAAAATATCCATTTCTACCAATATATATTACTTTTTAAATAAAACATGATTTCATTGAAAAAACATCATAACATTTAACATGGAATCCTTCTTTATCTTACACATCCTTATAACTAGTGAAAATAATTTATACACAAGATATGATAAAGAAAAATCCCCTTAAGGGATATAAAAATAATAAAAGGAAACATTACTCCATGAATACTTGTAATGTATGAAATAATTTTGAAAAAATACATACCAGTTACACACATTAACTAACATTGTGAAACTTGATATTTCCATGAGATTTACAAAAACCATATGAACATAAATAAAAACATAAATGTATCTTGGATAATTATATACAAAATCTTCTAACCATATCGTATACCTTATAATTTTTAACCCTCATGGCTACCGTTCAATGTAACCCTCACACATACCTTATTATGTAACCATCACAGTTATGCTTGGAGTAACCATACAATAGACAAATAACTTACTCATTTCCTATTAATTGGAGGCAGATATAGGTCCCACACTTCATCATAAATAGTTCCCAAACACCAAAACATAATCATACAACATGAATAATTCCATAAAATGTGTCATTTGAATTTTTTAAAAAATTGTTTTGAAAGAGGATCTTAAAAGAAAATACCCTTATAAATATAATATAATTAAGTAGAGACATAATAGCATGAATGTAATTTTTATATAAACAATAAATACACATAATTCAACATAAAATAAAAACAATTCATCACACAAAAAATTTTAGTACCATATAAACAATGATGTAGAAGTTTAACCCACATAATGGAAATCGGGTTAAGAATTCCCTTACCTAGAGTTTTTATTATATAAAACCTGTTTAAACCACCCGTAAAATGGTTAAAAGAGTAATATTAATATATTATAGAAAAATATTCTTGTTTATAACACCTTATCTGATTATTTTATAAAATCAAACAACCCATTAATTATTATTATTTTGTTACTTTCATTATTCTGGGTGCGTTCTTTACATGATTTCCATTGCCGATTTGAATTTCATTTTCTTTTCATATAGAAATGAAATTCTATTAGTGGAATGAAATTGTATTCATATGTTTCCATAATATAAAATGATACCATAAATAATTTTTATCACTTTTGCGGATATATCATTAGATAAAATATTAATGATGTTTGTTTAGATCATTTTTTGTGGTACCCTGATAATCATGAATTTGTTTCGATATATAATTTAATTTCATGAATTGAAGACCATTATAGAACATAAAATAGGTTACAAAAAAAATTTACATTCTTATTAAACTGTTGATATGGTTTTTTGGTCACCTTTTAATGTAGTAATGTAGATTTCAAACACATCGTCCAATATTTTGGTAAATCAGCACATCGTGGATCGTGTATTTATTTTTCGAATAAGAGTGAGATGGGAGGAAGAAAGATGTGGAATTTATGAAATTGATAACCAAAATAATATATACGATTTTGGAGATTCCATACATCCTATATAATTAGATTAAAAGATTATAAGAAAATAAAGGAATTGAAAAGAAAACACATGAAAATGAAAGATGATATTTAACTCTTGATCTATTCTCTTTGAGATCCTCCTAAAGGCCTATGGAATTGGAATTTTGGTGAAACAATCATGTATATGATGTGGGGATGAGATTTGGGGATAAAATGTGGTAGAACATAGACAATGGTCAAGGCCTGAGAGGTGTGTGAATAAATGGGGTATGAGGGTGGTATTTATAGTTGAGGAGAGGATGGATTTAACATTATTTTAATAAATATTATAATATTTTTCTCAAGACTATGAATAGTCATGATTCGTGAGACCCCAAATAGTACAATATTTCGTGTGATTTCTAACCAAGTGGGAATAAATCATCCTAAAGGTTCCGGGCGTGGCGGAAGTGTGTGGGTGGATGTTCCCACTTGGATTTTTGTCATTAGCAATGATCAATCTGGGATCAAAATGATGATAAATGCCATTCTCCACGGATCAAATCATAGAAAAAGACAAAGAAGAAGGAATGTCCTAGAACCACAGAGTAGGATCATTACAGGTTGATTATAATTAATTTAATCAATTAAAAAGAAATACCTTTTGGGTGTTCTTTCTTAGTTGATGTTCTTGATCACGTTCCGATGTGATTCGTCGTTGCATTGTAGAAGCCAAGTGTAGACTTCCTCTAGCGTTGATCCAAAAGTTTACATCATCTCTCAGGACGTCGCCAAAGGAGTCTTCGGGTGCTAGCATGGAGAAACCTTTGCTTGCGTTGTCTGTCATAGATCATATTGATCCGATGGAAGAAAATATCTCTCAGTCTTGAGAGCGTTCTTGGAGGAAGAGGTTCTTTCGGCCTTGAAATAATTCTCCAGATTTGTTGTGAGTTCGATAATATTTGGGGTTGTGAGGATATTTATAATCTGGTTTCAGGTTGTAGAGTTAGGACAATAAATAAACGCATTACGCGTTTTATTTATTCCATTGACTCTTATATAAAACCCTGATGTTGAATAATTAATTGCTTGACATGTTCCCACGCTGATTATAATAAATATCGTTTAAAACAATATTATATCCTCAAAATCCAGACTGGAAAAACAACACGGCATGTATTAATAAATACAAGCCATGTACTTGTTTTTCATTGAAAACTACATGGTGTGTACATTCAGTGTACACGGTGTGTATGCCTTGTTTTCATTTATTCATTTCCATTCCATAAAGAAAACTACACGACGTGTAATTATTAATACACGGCGTGTACTTGTTTTCCATGAAAAAATACATGGCGTGTAATCTTTAATACATAGTGTGTATATCTTGTTTTTCATTTCCTTCTTCCTCCAATCATTAAAACGATCTAGGCTTCCTTGAATAATTATTTAACCATGTACGGGAATAATATTTATTCTAATTGAGATACTTGAATACACTTAGTGTGTGACCCTCTAGGCCTCTTTCTTGTTGGCATTAGGTGGGTTTGCCTAAAGTCGAAGATTACTGTCTAGAAACGGGTCAAGGCACCCAAGAGAAAGAAGTTGACACCACATTGACATATCATCTCAAATGAATTCTTACTGTGTAATTTAATCTCTTTGTCTTGATATCTCATCAAGAAGGTTTCATGGTAGTGTCAAAAACCTATATGCTTGATCCGTCGTTCTTTGACTACCTGAAATAAACTCGTCGTTCACACTATGGCCATGGAATTTAATGTGACAATTCTATTTCAATCAAAGGGCCGAGATATCAAAATCCATAAATGGAAGGGACAAATCCTTCCTCGACTTATCCATTAACAACATGTCACTCGTGACGCACCAAATGTACCCTACTTCCCGCCAACTGTCTGCGTGACGGTTTTAGTCAATAAATCTTAGTGCACGAGTCATGACATGAGTTAATAATAATCTTTCGGTCTAAGGACCATTACACCTGCTCGTAGATAGCAATGTCCGATGACACCAAGACATGCAGAATTGCTACTGGAGGGTCTGTTCTCATAATCTCCCATCTTGGAGAATACCAAGTGTGAACTCAATGACAGGGAGTCTCATCATCTTACGGGTACTTGGACATGACGGTCTGTATTCTATGTGTCCTATCATAGTATGTCATCCAACCATAATACATTATTTAAGAATATTATTAAAGCATTTCAAGTTTCTCATCATAGCGGGGATTTTCCATGACCTTATCAATGCAACAAATATTCCAGGACATTATTATATTATAGTCATTTAGAACAATGAACAATATATAATAAGTGAACATTCATGTAATCAAAGTACAAAAAAGTTGGTTCTCAGGACACCAACCCTTACAAGCTCCCACTTGGACTGGATCCAACTGCCTACGACTTTCTGTCCGCTAGACCTTACATGATGATCATATTTCTGCTGAGCCATGGCTTTAGTCAAGGGGTCTACCACATTGTCTTTTGTGGAAATACTGCTCACTACAACTTCACCTCTCTGAGAAAAACACCTCAAGAGATGATACTTCTGATGTATGTGCTCTGTCCTCTGATGTGACCTTGGATCTTTTTAAACTGCCACTGATGTAGTATTATCACAATATAGTGTGATAGGATCTTTACTGCTTGGTTCTATATACAGATCTTGTATGAAGCTTCACATCCATATTGCTTCCTTAGCTGCCTCAGAAGCTGCGATATACTCGGACTCTACTGTAGAATCTACCACCACACTCTTCTTTGAGCTCTTCCAGCTCACTACACCTCCATTCAACCTGAAGGTGTATCTAGTCTGTGACTTCATGTCATCTTGATTAGTCTGGAAACTAGCATCTACATGTACCCTGATGACTAGTTCCTCATCTCCTCCATAAACCAAGAACATATCCTTAGTACGCCTCAGATACTTAAGGATAGTCTTGACTTCCATCCAATGACGGTCTATTGGATCAACTTGATATCTGCCTACCGTACTTAATGAGTAAGAAACATCTATCCTCATACATAGCATAGGATACATGACTGAACAAATCACATATGTGTAAGGTATCCTTGACATTATCTTTATTTCCTCATATGTCTGTGGACGCATTTTCATGGAATGATTAATGCCATGTGACACTGGAAACAATCCCCTCTTGGACTATTCCATACTAGATATATTCAGTATCTTGTCAATGTATGTACTTTGACTCAGGCCCAGAATTTTCTTGGATCTATCACGATGGATCTTGATCCGAAGAATATATGTTGCCTCACCCAAGTCTTTCATGGAGAAGCATTTATGAAACCAGCCCTTAACTGACTGTAAGACAGGTACTTCGTTTCCAATTAAAAATATATCATAATCATATACCATTATGAAAACGACTACACATCCACTAAACCTATTGTAGATACACGGCCTAAATTTGTTCTTAACAAAGCCAAATTTTGTTACAGCTTCATCAAAATGAATGTTCCATGACCTTGATGCTTGATTTAATCCATAAATGGATTTCTGCAACTTGCATACCTTGTTGGCATCCTGTGGATTCACAAACCCTTTAGGTTGTGTCATGTAGACATCTTCCTATAGGTTCACATTAAGGAATTCTGTTTTGATATCCATTTTGCAAATTTCAAAGTCATGGTAAGCAGAAATGGCCAATAAGATTCTGATGGATTTCAGCATTGCAACCGGTGAAAAAGTTTCAACACAGTCAATTCCTTGATTCTGTCTAAAACCTTTTGCAACCAGTTCTACCTTGTAGGCGCTGACTTGCCCCACCATGTCCTGTTTCTTCTTGAATACCCATTTATTACCAATAGGCTTTACATCAACTAGAGGATCTACCAAAATCCATACTTGGTTTTGGTACATGGAATCCATTTCAGAATTCATGGATTCTTGCCACTTGGCAACATATGTGCCTTAAAATGATTCCTTGTAGGTAATGGGATCATCATTTTTAACCAATAATGTGTCACCTTCCTCGGTGACAAGAAAACCATATCGTTCTGGTTCTCTCACCTCTCTCGTGCTCCTACACAGTTCTTGTGTCTCTGGAACAGATTGTTCTTCCACGGGGCTTTGTGGAATATTTTCTTGTACCAACTCCTATGTATCTTGAGCCTCGACTTCATCGAAGTCTATCTCTCTCCCACTATCTCTTTTGTATATGTGATCCCTCTCATGGTAAATGGAATGTCTTGCCACTGTTACCTTTTTGTCTGAGGGGTTGTATAGGTAATATCCCCTTGTTTCCTTGGGATATCCAATAAAGATACACTTTGTGCCTCAGGGTGCAAGTTTGTTACCTGAAGAGGCCTTAACAAATGCGTCTCTACCCCAAACATGTATATTCGATAACATGGATTTCTGTCTACTCCATAACTCGTATGGAATACCATTTATTGATTTAGTTTGTATTTGGTTTATTATGTGCACTTCTGTTTGTAATTCATATCCCCAAAAGGATAACGGAAGACTCGAATGACTCATCATTGATCTCACCATGTCCAATAAGGTGTGGTTCCTCCTTTCACTTACACCATTCCACTGCAGTGTGTAAGGAGGAGTGAATTGAAATAGAATCCCAAACTCCCTTAAGAAATCAATGAAGTCCTGATTAAGATATTCTCCTCCTCTGTCTGAGTGGAGTTTCTTAATATTCATACCAATCTGGTTCTCAACTTCATTCTTGTATTCTTTGAACCGATCAAAAGAATCTGACTTATACCTCATTAAGTAGATATATACATATCTACTAAAATCATCAGTAAAACTTTTGAAGTACGAGAACCCGCCCCTTGCTTCAACTAGAAATGGTCCACACACATCTGTTTGAACTAATTCAAGAATCTCTTTAGCTCTTTCACCTTTCCCACTAAATGAGGCTTTGGTCATTTTGCCTTGTAGACACGCATGACATACACCAGGTGGTTTTAGTTAAAAATAATCTAAATACCCATCTTGATGTAATTTTGTCAAATGTTTATCATTGACTTGACCTAGTCAGTACTGCCAAAGTTAGGTGTGGTATGGTTCATGTGAATTAACATTTTTATCGACTAAAATTACTTGGTTTGGGTAGTCTAACACATGAAGGCAGTTTTATAAATGTGCCAAACCAAAACAAATTCTATATTTATAAAAATAGCAACATCAACTTACAAACTTGAAGATGAATCCATTAGTATCTAATCTGGATACTGAAATAATGTTTTTGGTTACAGAGGCTACATAATAAAATCCTTTAAAAACCATGACCATCCCTGTAGGCAATGTGAGGTGGTAGTCCCTGACAGCTACAACAGCAAGTTTGGCTCCATTGGCTGCCCGTGGATCCACCACCCCTCGATCAATATTCCTGAATCTACTTGGTTCCTGTATTTGGATACAGATGTGAGAACCCGAATCTGTATCTAATACCCAATTATTAGAAACAGCTAGAGTGAATTCGATAACAAACGCACCTTAAGCTTCCCCTTGCTTCCATGGCTGGGTGCAGTTTTTCATCCAGTGGCCCTTCTTGCCACATGCGAAACAAACACCATCATGTTCCTTTTCCTCCCCTTTTATCTTCCTTTTTTTGGAAGGCGTTGAAGATGCTTTGGGCTTAATGATCTTCGACTTCCCTTTCATTTTATTCACCATGAGAACAGAAGGTTTTTCACGCTTCATGTAATTTTCCACTTGGCGAATAAGTATAAGAAGATCAGACAGAGACTGCTCAATGTTGTTCATGTTGAAGTTCACTAAAAAGTTTCAGAAGCTCTGGGGGAGTGATGCGAGAATGAGATCGGTACCCAGTTCTTCATGGAGTTTAAACCCTACAACCTCCAAGCACTCAACATAGCCAATGATCTTGACTAAATGAGGCCCAGTTGGGGCACCCCCTCCAAGCTTTCTATGAAATAGAGCCTTGGAGATCTCAAACCTTTCTTGTATTACTCTCTCCTAGTATAGACCACAGAGGTTCTCAAGCATGCTATAGGCATCCATGTTTTCATGAGCTCAATAGACATCGATGATAGAAACAAACATTTAACACTGAGAGTGTCGTTCAAATGTTGATCATAGAACAGGAAATCCTCATCACTCACCTCTGGGGTAGAAGAATCAAGACGTGAGGACTCCAGCACGTAAAACATTCTGTCATGGCGTAGGATAACCCGAAGGTGCCTAAACCATTCCTGAAAGTTACTGCCGGTGAGGATATTTTCATTATCCAAAATTGATCGCAAAGAAAATGTGGTTGAGGAGTTTGTCATTTCGATTCTACAAATTAAAAGAGAAGATCTATCAGTAATTTCTTGATTACATTTTATGAATAATAAATTAATTTATTAATTCTCCCACTATTTTATCAAGTCACAATGGCCCACACCATTGAACTCGGAATGTCCAGTTGATTTGACATTCTAGTGGCAAGGATCAATATTCCTCTTCGCATAACCCCAATAGGGGTTGGTCAAGGTATTTGATGGTATTTAGGTAGGAAGGTCTTTGCCAACAGTGAGCTTACAGTTCCTTGATTTGTTGAGTGGACTCCCCAATCCTGAAATCCTGACTTGTATTTCCTCAAATCTTGCCTCTAATATTACATTTAGTCTAGCAAGGGCTACTTCTCTTGATGTAATATGGTTAAGTCAACCTGAAACCTTTCATAAGGGCTTCCTTTATAAAAGTAAGTGTCCCAACAAGGGTTGGTCAAACACATAGTTTTATTGGGTCTTGCCCTTAATCATGTACCAAAAGGCTTGGTCTGACTTAATATGGTATTTGAGGGATTTTATTCTTTTATGCGTAGTTTTTCATTATCACATGCATTTTAATATTAAGTGATTCTTGCTTAAGTGATTAACCATGTTCTAATAATGTTTATGCATAGTACAGTTTTTATTTTATTCCATCGTTGCAAGCTAGTTCATTTTATTAACTATGTGATTGTGAAAACACATATATAATAAATAAAAAATGCATTTTAGATAGAAATAAAATAAGATGTCATGACCATTTGCTTATATTGGTTATCTTATCTAGAGGTTATGATAAGCTAACCCTGACCTCGGGAAAAAACCTTGAACCTGATGGTTCGTGTTTTGCAGCTACCACCTGTCCACCTTTGTATCTTTTTGTATTGGTTTCACCTTGGAATTGGGATTTGAACTGTATCCTCTGTCTTGGGAGATCCTCTATTACATGGGTTTACATTAAAGAAACCATGGGCACACAGGACCTACATTTTATTAGAAGAAGGCTCGCAGGCCAAGAAAATTTAAATTAAATAAATTTAAATGAAACGATACACATACAAAGGGTCATTGGTCTAGCTCATGATCATCCATAGAATGTAATGAAAATTACCCAAATCTAGAATTCAAATTCTTTTAATCGTTCTTTCATTTAAGTCAAGCTCGAATTCAATTAATTATGATCTTATAATTAATCAATTATTTATCTTAAATTCATTTCTAAATTTCCTTGATATTCTTATCATCCATATTCCTTGTACGAGACTTTGTACATTGGAGGAAACCTGGTGAAATTCCATTTATGGAAAGTACACGGCATGTAGTTTATAATTACATGGCGTGTATTTCTTTTCCACTTTTATCCAAAGTGCACTCTGGGGGTTTTGGTGTGTACCCTATACTTTGGAAATTTTGGCGTACACGGATTGTAGATGAATCATGCATGGGGTGTACTTCCTTGTTACGTGGTAACCGGCATGGAAATCCTGTGTATGCGGTACGCGGCTTGTCATAGTACACGGTTTCACCTGGGCTGGAATGGACAACACAGCGTGTTTCTCCAACATACACATTGTGTATTCCTATTCCACGCGTCGTTCAATTCTGGTCAATATAGCATGATTAATACTTAGGCATATTTAATTCACACGGCGTGGTTTGGAAGACTAGTGCTGGTTCATTGAACCTAAGTACATGGCATGTAGTTTTAATTACACGCCGTGTAATCCCGTGTTGTACAGAGAGAAAGAATGGCTCCTCCATATGAGTTCCTCATTTTTATTTTAATCAAAAATTAAAATTAAAAGATCGTTTCTGTGATATGAATCGAGAAACGAAGGAGGAAGAATAGATCTTATTTATTCAGATTAATAAAATGATATATTTCAAATTAAATCAAATATAAATGCATAATTATCAACCAAAATTAAATTACTATAATCAATGTTGTAACCTCCCTTTGATACCATTTGAAGGTTCCGGGCGCAGCGAAAGTGCGTGGGTGGATGTGCCCACTTAGCTTTTTTTCATTATCAATGATCAATCCGGGATCAATACGATGATAAACGTTAGTCTCCACGGATCAAATCACAGAAAAAGACAAAGAAAAAGGAATTTCTCAGAAACGCAATGTAGTAACATTACAGGTTGATTATAATTAATATAACCAATTGAAAAGAAATACCTTTTGGGTGTTCTTTCTTTATTGATGTTCTTGATCATGTTCCGATGTGATTCGTCATTTCATCAAAGAATCCAAGTGTATACATCCTCTAGCGGTGATCCACACGTGTACCTCGTATCTCAGGACATCGCCAAAGGAGTCTTTGGGTCTTAGCATAGAGAAACCTTTGCTTGCGTTGTCCACCTTTGATCGTCTTGATCCGATGGAAGACTATCTCCCTTTGTTTTTTGAGAATTCGTGGAGGAAGAGGTTCTTTCGACTTTGAAATAATTCTCTAGAGTTGTTGTGTGTTCGAAAAGAGTTGGGGTTGGGAGGATATTTATAATCAGGTTTGAGGTTGTAGAGTTATGATAATAAATAAATGTGTTACACGTTTTATTTATTACATTGACTGTTATTTAAAACCACCATGTCGAATAATTAATTCCTTAACATGCGCCCACACTGATTATAACAAATATCATTTATAATAATCTTATATCCTCAAAATCCTGACTGAAAAAACTACACGGCATGTATTAATAAATACATGGAATGTACTTGTTTTTCATTGAAAACTACACGGCGTGTACATTCAATGTACACGGCTTGTATGTATTGTTTTCCTTTATTCATTCCCTTTCAATAAATAAAAGTACACGGCGTGTAATTATTAATACACGGCGTGTTCTTGTTTTCCATAAAAAACTACATTGTGTGTAATCTTTAATACATGGCGTGTATATCTTGTTTTTAATTTCCTTAATCCTACATTCATTAAGACGATCTTGGATTCCTTTAATAATTATTAAACCACATACATGAATAATCATTATTCTACTTGAGATACTTGAATACACTTAGTGTGTGACCCTTTAGGCCTCCTTCTCATTGGCATTAGGAGGGCTTGCCTAAAGTCCAAGATTACTGTCTAGCAACGGGTCAAGTTACCCAAGAGAAATAACTTGATGTCGTATTGACGTATCAACTCATACTAATGCTTACTTTGTAATTTAATCCCTTTGTCTCGATATCTCATCAAGTAGGTTTCATGGATGTGTCATAAACTTATATTCTTGATCTGTCGTTCTTTGACTACCTGAAATAAACACGTCGTTCACACGATTGCCATGGAATTTAATGTGACAGTTCTATTCCAATCAAAGGGCTTAGATATAAACTTCCATAAATGGAAGGGACCAATCCATCCTCGACTTATCCATTAACAACATGTCACTTGTGACGCACCCAACATACCCTACTTTCCTCCACCTGTCTGCGTGACAGTTTTTGTCAGTAAATCTAAGTGTGTGAGTCATCACATGAGTTTATGATAATCATCCAGTCTAAGGACCATTACACATGCTCAGAGATGGAAATTTCTGATGACCCCAAGACATGAGGAATTGCTACTGGCAGGTCTATTCTCATAATCACCCATCTTGGAGATTACCAAGTGCGAACTCCATGAGAGAGAGTCTCGTCTTCTTATGAGAACTCAAACATGACGGTCTGTATACTATGTGTCCTATCATAGTAAGTCATCCAACCGTAGAACATTATTTAATAATATTATTATATAATTTCAAGGTTCTCATCATATTGGGGATCTTCCATGACCTTATCAATGCAACAAATATTCCAGGACATTATTATATTATAGTCATGCAGAACAATGAACAATATATAATAAGTGAACATTCATGTAATCAAACTAAAAAATAGTTGGTTCTCAGGACACCAACCCTTACACATCCTTTAATCACTTTTGATGTTGTAAAATAAGTATTTAGCATTTATCGTAATTTATCATATTTTACTATTCATCGAAAAGTCCATAATTTCAGAAAAATCCCAAAAATTTACCCTAACCATTTTTCGACGAATAGAATTGAAAAATGAAATCGTTTTTTGAAATAATTTTCTAAATATAATTAATTTAAATTAAATATATAATAATTTATCAAAAAATAAAAATTTGGAATCTATAACTCATTTATTAACACTTTGAAAAATTAATAAACATCACCTTATCTTATAATCATAAGAATGTAAAATAATACTATGTTTTACTATTCATAAGGTTATATTACTATTCAAATTAATTTTCATAAGGGTATTTAACTATTCAAAAAAAGTCAAATTGGTTCTATGGGACTCAAAATTACTTACTGATCACAACCGTATAGGAACATTTTTTTAAATTCAAATCATTGAAGAAAAAAAATTATGTTCAACAACTAAATATAAGTATCTACTTAAAAAATGAATCATGCATTTCAATTTATTTTGTTAAAACCATTGGGTGTTACATTATCCCCACCTTCTAGAAATTATACCCTCGTAATTTTATTTACATATTAAACAAGTGACGGTACCTTTACTTCGTAGCTTTTTCAGATTCCCATGTTTTTTCATCAAACATGTGGTTTCTCCAAAAAAAGCATTACCTAGTGGATTACCTTATACTGAAATACTTGTCGCCATTGATGAAGAATCTAAACTATATTCTCTTCGTAAGTAATGTTCTCCTCCAAATGAACTTCTTTTGGACTCAATACATTAGATGAATATGGCACATAAGTTCACAATATCGAAACATGAAAAACATTATATACCAAAGATAAACATGGTGGCGAAGCTACTCCATAGTCGAATAGTCCAACTTTCTATTATATTTCATAAGGCCCAATGAAATGTGGAATTACATTTCCTTCCTTTACCAAACACATAACACTTTTCCATGATGAGATTCTATGAAAAACATGTTCAACTAGCTCAAAAGAAAATACTTTCCTCCTATTGTATGCTTAACTATTCTACCTTTTCTGAGTTGTCCTCTTCTTTTACTAGATCATCATCACATTATCATCCACATTGTCTACTAATTTTGGTCCCTTCTACTTTCTTTACCCAACTTAATCCCAAAAATATATTGTTTTACACATCTTACCATACAATTCGGTGAAAGGATCCATTTGTATATTGGAATGAATAATGTTATTATAAAAAACGAAACAAAAGAAATTTGTTGATCCCAACTACCTGGGTAGTCCATTGAACAATATCTAAGAATATCATCTAGAGACTGAATCATTCATTCTGACTACCCTTCTGATTAAGGATGAAATGAAATACATAACTTTAATTCTTTCCCGAATGAATTCTGAAGTCCCTTACAAAAGATATAAGTCAAACTGGGATCTTGATCAGATACAATAGTAAGTGGCACTCCATGTAACCTGAAAATCTCTTTTAAGTAAAACCAAGAAAGCTAATGCCAACACATTTTATCACGAATATAATGAAAATGTGTGGATTTAGTCAACCATTCAACAATACAACAATTCAAATTATTAACTCCAGATATCATAGGTAGTCCCACAATGATGTTTTGGGATATCTTATCCAATTTCTACTATGTCATTAGAAAAGGATGAATCATCTCTTATGGTAACATCCTCTTTTCTCTAACCTATTGGCATGTAAAAAATTCATGGGAATGTCTACAATATCTCATTTCACTCCTCACCAATAGTAATACTCTTGATGTTCTATGTAAATCTTAGTAATTTCAAGATGAACTAAAAATGGAGACTTATGATCTTCACACAAGAAGTATTTCTTCAACAAGGAATCAAATGGCACACAATATATTTTTACAAATCTCAAAACACAATATTTGTCATGGTTGAATTCTGGATACTTACCCATTTTAACCTATTCTACATTTTTCGAAATCTCAATGTCTTCCTTCTTTGCTTTATTAATTATGTATGATAATGATGATTATTCTAAAACCTGAAATAAATTTTTTTTCTTACACCAATAACTTCTAAGCCAAAATTCATGAAATCATTAATCAAGGGACCATGTTCCAAATGTAACATGGTTAATGATGCATGATATTTTTGACTCAAGTAATCTTCTATGTAGTTTTATTTTTCTAGATGGTAATTTACTGGGAAATAATAATCATTTATCATTCAAGCCATCTTCTATGTCTCATGATTAATTCCTTTTTAGTGAATATTTAATTAATACTTTAATAGTCATTATATATTTGACATTGAGCTACATATAAATGATGCCTCCAAATTTTCATATAAAAATACATAGGTTACAATACCAAATTATGTGTGGGATAATTTAAATCATGAAGTTATATTTTAATTGAAGCTAATAAATTACCAGATCATTCAACATTAGAACACAACGATGTCCCTTAAATGACTCATCATTGTAGATGAAAACTCAACTTTTTAGGAAGGAAAGTCCAAAACTAGAGAATTCAAAAATATTTTCTTTAGTTACTGAAAAATATCATTGCAATATTCAATACAAATAAATTTAAGCCCTTTTTTGTTAGCTTAGTCAGAGGGACAAAGAAAAATAATTTTTTTTAACAATCCTTCAGTAATAACCTAGTAATCTTATAAAACTATAAAGCTTTGTAGGATTCGTATGTCTTTTCCATTACTCAAAAAAAAATTGAAGGATCAACAATGATTCCATCCTTATTTAAAATGTTTCCAAGAAGAGTTATATTTTTCAAACTAAAATCAAACATGCAGATTTTTTTCAAATAGTTTCTTTTCTGTTGAGGTTTTCAAAACAATCCTTTGATATTTTTCATGCCTCTCTTTACACTTAGATAATATCAAATTGTCATTAATAAACACAACCACAAATGTATCCATGAACTCATGAAATATTCTATTCATAAGATTCATGAATATAATAGGTACATTTGTTAACCGATACGGCATAACAAAAAATTAATAATTCCCATATCTAGTAAGAAAATATGTTTTCAGGATTTAATCCATCTCTACCTTTAGATAATTTTATCTGGATCTCATGTTAATCTTTTAAAGGTACTATGGTCTCGAAAGAGAATTAAACAAGTCACCAAAATGAGAAAAATAATACTTTTGATTAGTTGTGTTATTGTTAAAGGCTCTATAATCAATGAAAAGTTTCATGGAACCGTCTTTATTTTTAAGAAAAAAACATGAGACACCCATATGATTTTCTAGGACAAATGAATTATTTATCAAGAAAATCCTGCAATAGATTTTTCAGCTCCAAAATTTTCATTTGATCTATTCCGTAAGGGGGTTTTGAAATTTTATTTGCAATAAAAATTAAGTCAATTGTGAATTCGAATTCTAGATCAAATATGACACTTAGTAACTCATCAGAAAAAACATCAAGGGATTCATTTATCAATGGAACACCATTAATCTTTATAGTTCTATTTGTTTAAAAAATATGAGTCTGAGAAAATACATTTCCATATTTCAAAAGTTTCTCAACTTTCTAATATGTTATCAATTGTAAGGTTTCATTCTATAATACAAACTAAAAATGGTTCTAAAAAAACTTCTTTAGATTTACAGTCATTCACAGCATAATAAACTACAATCCAATCGATTCCCAGAATTACATCAAACTCTAATAGGGGAAAACCACAAGTTTTGCAGGTAATGCCTTTCCGAACACCAAAGTAGCAAGATTATTATAATTCAAATTTTCTATAATACTTCCCCGATGTTTTACTAATATGTTCTTGTATAATTTTTTGAGTTTATATTTCGAATTTAAAAGAAAATTCCTCAAAAATAAAGAAATGTGTATACCCCGTATCAAACAAAACATTAGAAAAATCTGAGTAGGAAGACAATGTACCTGATACAAAATCATTTTTTGGAATGATGTCCATTAATGTAGTCTCAAGGGTTCTCACAACACCTTTCAAGTTATATTATGTTATCTTTGCATCACTTAGATCCCTCTATCTGATGGTATCTGTATAATGACTCATCTCTCCATATTTAAAACTACTAAAATTTTTATTATTAGTATTAGTCTTATAAAAATATTCATTAAAATATCATAACATATGTCTAAACTTACCACATTGAAAACACATCCCACTTTTGTTAAGGCATTCCCTAAGGTACTTTTTCCACACTTTTCACAAACTGAAACAAGAATTTTTTACCATCAAATTTATAAGGTTGATTCTTACCCATCTCATTACATATGGACCAATTTATCTATTTATTGTCAAAGTGCATGTGATCATTAGAAAAACTTCTTCATTACCATTTTAGCATGTCAGACAATATTTCCAAACTTTTTAATTCACATAAGGAAAATTCCCATCATTATCTTGCTATTAATATTGAGTAAAATCGAATGATTTGGATATCAAGATCTAGAATAATATTCGGAGAATGCCTCACCAGTCGGGTGAATTTTTCTTCATAAATATCCAGTAAATATTCCACTTTTCTCTTCAATTAAAATTATTTCTTTTCCATTATATGTCGCCCCACTTTAGGAAAATATTTTTAAAGGAAAATACGTTTAAATTCATCCCACTCTATGGCATTAATCTCCTCTGTATACATGATATTTTGACTATTGAACACCATTGATCAGCTTCCCCTTAAAAAAAATAAGTGGAAAGACTTACCTTTTGATTAACTGAACATCCCATAATATCAAATATACTTTCAAGGGCTTTAGTAAATTGTTCAGCAGTTATTGGGTCCAATGATCAACTAAATGCAGGACGGTGTGGTCTCAAAAAATGTTCTCCTATTTTCATGTTCCATTGTGGTATCTTGATTTGTTCTCTTGCATGGATACCATCACAATTTATGTAATATATTAGATAATCCATTACTGTCACAAACTAGTTGGTTTCAATCCCTACCATTTGAGGATAATGATTTGGAAGGATATTGTTCTGTCGGTGCCTCTCCTCTTTAGCTTCTCTATTTATCTTACAGAAAACCATTCTAAACAAACATATCTTAGTCAAAAGAACATGGTAATATTTAAATTCTATATCATTTCAAATTAACCATCGAGTAAACATTATTTATGGTATTATATTATCAACATCCAAACCTTTAAATTTTATCTTATCTATCCTCTCATACCAACTATAAGGACTCGGTCTTATTACATTACATAATCATGAATTTCAGTCATGAAATCATTTCCTTTCATATTGAGTATCACTTAATATTTTGAGTATTATAGAATTGGGATTTAATACATACATAAAATTGAAAATTAATATAGAACATATACCATAAAATCATTATCCATTTCCTAAAAAATATAAAACATTTTAAATAAATTTTTTTCTTTAACAAATCATCAAAATATATAACTTGGATTCCTAATTTTTCATACACATCCATATAACCTTTGAAAATATTCTATAAAATTTGGATGAGCCCAAAAATCTTAGTAAGGGATATAAAAACAAATAAATAAAATATTATTCCCTGATTACTTGTGATGTATGAATTCATTTTAAAAAATGATGTACTTGATACACATATAAACTTACTTTGGGAAATGTGATATTTTCATGAGATTTTTAAAAAACATATTAAATATAAATAGTCGAATAAATTTATCTTGGGAAGATATATACATAATCTTCTAACCATCTCATCTACCTTATAATTTTTAAACCTCACAGTTAGCTTAAAATGTAATCCTTACACCTACCTTATTGTGTAAACATCGCAGTTACCCATTGAGTAACCGTATGTCCAAAATCTATCTTACACAGAACCAATGAATTGTAGGGATATATATGTCCCACCCTTAATCATAGAAAAATTCCCCACAAACTGAGAACAATTATACAACATGAATTATTTCCTAAAAACATTACTTTTGAATTTTTTAAAAAAAAAATTAATGAGGATTTTTAAATAAAATCCCCTTATAAATATAATATAACTGGAGAGAGACTTAATAGTGTGTATGGAATATGTATATACACATTAAAAACCAACAGTTCAACATAATATAAAAATATTCATCACACAAAAAATTTTAATACCACATAAATAATGAAGTATACGGTTAAACCAACGAATGAAATCAGGTTAAGAATTCCCTTACCTCCAGTTTTTTACTTAAAACATGTTTAAAACTCTAGTATAATTATTAAAAGAGTATTATAAATATATTATAAAAACATATTCATAATTATAAGACCTTATGTGAATATTTTATAACTTCATTTGGCCTGTTAATTATTAGTATTTTGTTCCTTTCATTTGATTGTTTGCGTTCTTTATAATATTTTCTTGGCTGGATTGAATTATATTTCTTTGTCAAATGGAAATGAAATTATAGAAGTGAAATAAATGGTTATTAATATTTTTCTAGAATAAATAATTATACCATAAATCATTTTGTTATGGTATATGAATTTAGATCATTAGAAAAAACATTAAGGATGTTTGTTTAGATCATTTTTGGTTGTTCCTCAGTAATCATGATTTATTTTCATATTATAATTTAAATTAATTCATAGAAGTTCATTTTAGAGAATAAATAGGTTAAAAATAGAATTTTTATAACGATTCAACCATTAAAATGGTTTTATGATCTTATTTTAAAGATGTAATTGAAATTTCAAACACATCATCCTTGATTTTGGTAAATCGGCACATCAGAGACAATGTTTTTATTTTTAGAATAAGAGTGAGAGTAGAAGAAAAAAATTGATAAATTTATGAACATGATATCATAAATAATATATACTATTTTGGGTATTTCATACCTCATGTATAATAGGATGGGAATTGATTATAAGAAATGAATGGAATTGAAAAGAAAACACATGAAAATGAAAGAGGATTCTTACCTCATGATCTCTTCTCCTTTAGATCCTCCTTATGTCCCTTGGTTTTGGCCTTTTGGTTAGACTAGTAGGTCTAGGAAGTCATATAGAGACTTCAAGAAGGGATATAGTGTATCTTAGACAATTCTAAAGGCTTGATATGTGTGTGAGGAAGAGGGAAATAAGGGTGGTATTTATAGAGGAGGATAGGAGGGATTTTACATTATTTTAAAGATTATTATAATATTTGGTATCAATAATATGAATAGCATTTATTCAGTTACCCCAAATAGTAAAAATTTATGTGAGTTCAAACCATGTGGGTATAATTCATCCTTTTATCACATATGACCAATTAAAAGAATTATTTGGCATTTATCATAATTTATCATATTTTACAATTCATCAAAAAATCATTAATTTCAAAAAAAAATCCTAAATATTTACCCAACCAATTTTTTGTGTATAATTAAAAAATGATGCCCATTTTTTCAAAATAAATTTTGAACTATTTTTAATTTAATTTTAAAATAAATCCATAATTTATTCATAAATAAAAATTTAAAATCTATAACTCATTTTTTAACACCTTAAAAAATTAATCAACCTATTATTATCTTATAAAATTAAGAAAATAAAATAATAATATGATTTATAATTCATAAGTGTCATATTACTATTCATAATGGTACATTACTATTTACTAAAAAATAATTTTGTTATATCATACTTCAACTAACATACTCTTCACAACCGTAGATGACTGTTTGTTGAAATTCAAAGCATAGAAGAGGAAAAATTATTTTCAAAGTCTATTTATAACTACCTACTTAAATCTAAGATTCATACATTTAAATATATATTTTTAAAACCATAGGGTTTTACATAAAGATGAAATATCAATAAGATAATAATTCAGATAGGATTGCTAAAAATATTATAAATATGGTATAAAAAATATATTGAATTATATAGACTGTTAAAATGCTAGTGGAGGTGATTCTTCAATGAAGCCTTCAAAAAATGAATGTTCTAAGCAAAAGAACATAGGTATATTTTTTAATATACCGAAAATAAATCAACGTTTCATTATTAAGATATGACTAGAAAATAACCGTACCAATATATATTTATTCTCTAATTATCCTGATGATAAGGATTCTACATAATCTAATGAAGAATCTTACTCACCATATGACGATTCTCTTCCTTCTTATGATGATGTTTCCCTTTTGGTAAAACTTTTCGAAATTTGAAAAAATAATAATATAATTCATAGAAAAAACATGATAAATACGATTTGACAAAAAATGTTTTAAAAAATTAAATAAAAAGTCACTAAAAATATCTTGAAAAGACTAATGTTGAGAAATAAAAAATATCAAATGATTTTGAAAAATTAGTTTCTATGAAAATTATTTAGAAGATAAAAATAATTCTAAAATTAAAACATATACGGATATATATATAGTTGTTAAAATAAAATCATTAATATCATGTTTGAGATAACTTTTAACAAACTTTTCCACAAGAAAGTAATTTTTTTGATGAAATTAACAAACCAAATTTTTTACCTGTTACTGGTTTTGAAATGGGTTATACATAAAAAAATATTTTGTTGTAAAAATCTTTTTTCTCCCAAAAGACCCCCTTTTGACCAAGTATAAATGAAATGTTCCTTGGAAAATGAATAAAAATTCAAAATTCAAAATTCATAGTATTTCACAAAAAAAAATTTCCAAATCCAATATGGATTTTTGATGTTCGATTTTCTAGCAATCCATGACCCAAGAAGGTTTGGGTGACAAAAAGACAATGACTTTGTTTTTAGGAAAACTATGAAAGTAACCAAAAACATATGGAACATGGATAAAAGGGGTTCTAGACACATGACATGAAAAAAATAATGCTACCAAAATATTATAAAAATGAATGGAGGATAAGTACATTTTGGATATAAGGATCATGGAGAGATTTTCAGTAAATCTAATATTATTCTTCTAAAAAAATATTTTATTTAAAATGTTTTTTGTTAAAGGTCTTAAGGAAAAACATATAATAAGAATTCAGTTATATGTTAACAGTTTCTATTTGAACTTCATAAATGATAAATTCTTAGAAAATTATTCCAAGGAACAATGTATTTTTTCTAACAATCGACACAGGAATGCTTATAAACATAAATAAAATCCCTTTAAGTGCTTAGAATTAATTCTCTTTAATTCAATGAAAGATCACTCTTGGTTATAAAAGTGAATTTTAGGACATTTTAACCATATAAACTTATCTATGTCAAATAAGAAAGGGCTTGTTAAGGATCTATTGGAAAATAGGTTTGATACTTAAAATTATTGTTACACTTTTCTATATGGTATGAAATATAAGTCATGTTTTAATTCTATTTGTGAAGTCTCAAATTCTAGAACTTTATAGTTAGTTCAGACAGACTTGTTTTTTCTGACAAAAACTAGATTTATTTGAGGAAAATAATATGTATATTTCTTAGTAGAATACTACAATAGAAACATTTGGGATTATTTTCTCATAAACAAATCTGAAGAATTTTATTATTTTAATACTTTTTTAGCCAAAGTATATAATGATAAAAATCATACCTTGATAACTAATAATAGTGATCTTGGAGGAAAATTTGGAAATTATGATTTTAAATATTTTATTTAAATATTGTTACTGAACATAACTTTTCGTCACCTTGAACTCCTCAATAAAATTGGTTAATTGAGATAGTAAATATAATACATCAAGAAATAACTAAAACCTTGTTGAGTGCATACAAAATTACTTTGAAAAGTAAGTTAAAGTCACTATAACTTTCTTATATACTATAAAATGAGTTTTTATGAGATATTTTTTTATTAAATGCCTTTATGAGTTATGGTAATGGAGAACCCGCAGAATTTTTTTTAAATTGAATATTTTTTGCAAATTATTAATCATGAATATGAATGATAACATTCATAAATATTCACAAAAAATGACTATGGAATATTTTTAAGTTATTCCACTACTCCAAATAATTATAGATTTTTCTATTAAAATACTTGTACTGCTGAAAAAAATGTTCATGTCAAGTTTGGTGAAACATCCCCCTTTTTTTAAACACCCAATCAACATCCTCAGATGTCATTTCTAAAACAGATCTGTAATGTTTTCAAGAAAGTTCTTCTTATAAGGATATAACTGGAAAAATTGTTTCTAAAGTAATTCTTCATGAATATTTTCTATAAATTAGTGAAGAATTGAATTCTCAAAACTCGTCATGTGAGTTTTTTTTATTGGATGTATCCTAGGGAGAGTATCATTGGTGACAGAGAATATCCAATTAGGTCTACAAGTTACTTAAAAAATGAAATTGAACATTTAGTTTTCTTATTCCAATTTTAAAAAATATATATATATATATAAGTATTTAGAATATAATGATTTTATTGTGACTATAAAAGATATTCTCAATGAATTTTATATGAAAAAAAATTTGACATTAGTTTTATGACATTCAGAAACTTCTATAATTTCAATAAAATAGGTTTTCTAGAATTATTATTATGAGAATGGTAAAAAAGTTTTAAATAAAGATTTAATTGTTTCTAATGGTTATAATAAACAATAAGGTATATATTATAATGAAACCCATGCACTGGTATCTATTTATTATGTTATTTTAATACTTCTAGCATTTTCTTCATTCCAATAATATCAAACATTTTGAAATAGATGTGACGTGTTCCTTTCTTAATGGATATTTTCATGATGAATCTTATCTTGAAAAACTCATGAATTGAAATATAAAAAACATCCTTAATATGTTTATAAACATTCAATATATTCATATGAATATAAAAAATTCCCTAGACCTTCATATGAAAGATTAATAATATTTGTGTTAAAAAAATCTTTTTAAGGGAGTTATGAATCCAAAACGTTTTATAAAATAAGAAAATAAAAAAATTATGATTCTGAAAAAATATTTTGATGATTTATATTTTGATCAAATCAAAAATCATTAATATATTTCTTTCGAGATCATATGATATCTGAGTTTTAGATGGGTATGATGAGTGAGTTAATATATTTTTGGGGGATAAAAATTTCCAAAAAATGAGTAGGAACTTTTATATATCAAAAGAAGTATATAAATGGTCTTCTTATGAAATTTTGGTATGAAAAAAATAAATTTACTATTACTCAAAATGGTACCTAAAATACTTTAGATCTTCAGGAGGATGGGAAACCAGTTGATCAAAATATAATTAGATGAATGATAGGATGTTTACATTACATAAATATCAATCGTACATTTTTAATGTCGTAATTATTTTTATAGAAAATATATCAATAAAATATATAGTAATCCCATATGAAATTTGTATAAATAATTTTTTATTATCTCAAAGGAGAAATGGATCTAGTACATTTCAATTCATCTAGAATTATTTTGAATTAAAAAGTGTTTTGTATAGTGAAATTGTTGGAATTATAATGAACTAGAAAAGTATATCTTGAAAATTTCAATTAGTAAGAGGAACTTTAGTTTCTTTTTCATATTAAACACAACAAAAAAATCTCTTTACACTGCTAAATCAAAATATATGGAAGCTAAATATTTTTGTTCTCTAGTGTTGTGGATTCCACACATACTCACTGACTGTATAATGAGCCTTAAAAATCAAATACTCTGTTATAACACATGTTCCATTGAATTAAGTAAAAACCTGTCACACCACTCATTTGATAAGAAAATATATATCATATACCATTTAATTTAGGATCTAAAACTTGATGGATTTATAATTTTACCATTCATCATATCACAATGAAAATATGCTAACAATTTATCAAAACCACTTCCTTTCAATAAATTTAATCACATCAAATAGGATATAATAATGATCAATGAAATTTAATACTTCATTTCTAAGTTTTGATGACATATCTTATTATATTAAAATATTATTTTTCATATGATAGGTAAATAGGAATTTTATTTTCCTATACTTTTACATTTTCCTGAAACTCCTAGGTTTCTAAAAAAATAAGTTAACTAAAAAAAATTATCGTAATGAAGTTAATGGATTCATATTTCTTTATAAAATTTCTGGATAAGGAATTATAAAAAGGGTTTCTATATTCCTAAAACATAAAAAAATTTAGGATTCAGAATTCATGAAAATATCCTCTAATTCTGAAAATGTTGAATTTTCTTTGATTCGTGTTTTTTTACAATGTTCATAGATTAAAAAATATCTTAAATTTTTTTCTAATAAAACAATTAAAATTACTTTTCATTGTTGAAATAATCATATTTATTTTAAAAAATAGTTATAACTGACTTTTCTATAATATGACATTAATAATAAAAATAATCATAATCACATTAGTCTAAAAATACCCATAAGAACAGGTTATTCATACTGATGGAACTCTTGCAACACCAAGAGTTTTTATAGACCTTTTTCCCTGAATAAAATAAATGTCAATATATGTCATTAAAATAAGATAAAAATTCCTTTCTCGCTGAACTAACTCAAAATAAATGAAACAAAACATATACTTGGTTTATATTACATACAACACATACTTGGTGTTTGTCACATGCAACACATATTTTTTCAAAAAATATTTTTATTGTAATAATTATTTAAAAAAGAAATATGTAACCTAGACATTAAACATTTTAATATGAATAATTATGACTGGTTTTAAAATATTTTTTATAATGTTTTTATGAAAATTAATCATATTTATAATGAAAGATATACTTTTTGGTAAAATCCTTATATGTTTAAAAATACTATTTTCTCAAGTAAACTACTTTTAATGTACTTCTGTGAAAAATAATAAAATTATTTTTAGACACAATGAGATATTTAAATACATAATATAAATTTAATTTTTGAATTTATAATTTTGAAATTAGATTATGGTGAATTTATGATATTTTTATGAAAAGTTTCATTTTTTGGATGAATAGTTAAAAATATTGGATTTTAATTCAAAACTGGTTTTGAATTTAATTATTTTGTAAAATAATTCTTTTAATTTTTTTAATTTTAATAAGATCATATATTTTTCAATAAAAATTATTTGGATCATTTGAATAAATTTTACTTTGAAATTGAAGATAAACCATAGCATACTTTGGATCGTTTTTACATTAAACCCCTACACAGCCGACCCAACTACAGGATTAAATTTAAATTAATTTATTACACTTATATAATAAGAATTTTAAAAAAATATTCCATATTTATAATTATTATAATTTATAATTTATAATAAGGTAAAATTATTTTTTGACCAAAAATATTAGTGAAAGTAATTAAAATTAATTACAAGGACTCCTCTCCTCCCACATCATCACATATCTCAAACCACTTAGGATAGGAAATGAATTTACCAAAATAATCATCAACGTACCTGAATTACTTCTTGAACACTTTCTTTGGTTATAAATCCTTTCATGGAATTCCATTTGTGCAAACCAAAAAGAGTTACCAGGATAAGAGTTAACATTCTTCCTTTAGTTCTTTTAGTTTATTTTAATTAATCACCCTCCTCAACACTTCTTATTCCATTATTGTTTAAAAACTTCAAAATCCTAAATATACTAATCTGTTTTTTTTTCTAAGGGTCCTACGGAAACTTACACATAGTTCCATATAATGGATAACAAACATACTGTTTTTTTGTTGGGCGAACTACTACCTCACAAAACAATGATTTTTCGTTTTCCAATACTACCTATCATGGTATAAATGTTGATTAAAACACTATTTATATATTTTGTAAGTTATTTTTATTATTAATTTAATATTTTTTATTCAGTTTACAAAAATATCTTTATACATTCCATTTTTTAAATAAAATAATTTAGTTTGAGGAAGTGTAGACTACCACCCACTCAATGTGATGTGATCTGTTCACACAATTCCAAGATTGTATTAAGGATCAGTTTAGTGAACATATACGATATATATGATATAATAGTTATACAAGTGTAATGATATATATAAACATATATACATATATTTCATTTACATAATTTATTTCAATAAGACTATTAAACAGAAACAACTTCCATGCATATGTATGGTCTATAGTCTCTATGAAAATTGTATTCTATTTTCAACTAATATATTTTATAGATTATTAGAAAACACATATATAATGAATATCAATTATATTTATTCCATGTTCAAAAAAATAAAAATCATTATATATGTATAAGGACCATGTATATAACACATTAAGACACCTGCAATGAACAAATTTGATATTTCCTGAAGTGAAACCATAGTTATGATAGTTATCAATTTGGAAATATAAAGAAATAATAAAACCATATGAATTATTAGATATAAGATTTTTATTCTTTGATAAATGTATATTAATATTAATTTTATTATACCGAGGTTTTTATGATTAGGATGGGAGTCATGAAAACATATAATGGGATTTAATCTCAATTATTATATTGGTGAGCTACATGATCTATTCACCACACATTCCTCTTGTGTGGGGTGTAAATTTCCCATATAGGTATTCAATAATTATAGTATTTAGATTTTTTGGTATTTATATATCTATTATATAAAATTTATTTCATGGGGTTATTGTAACATCCGATGTAAATAAAGAAATATGAAATTTTCAAATTTATTAATATTTGTGAATTAAATATTAATTTTACTTTAATGGGGTTTCTAGGTTCGATGGCGTACCCAATACACAACAACGAGTTTCATTAAAATCTTACGTCGCACCCTAAAAATATTATATTATTATTTTAAATATTAGTTAACACCTAGAACATGTATTGGAAAATAAGAAAAGAACTAACTACACTATTATTATACATTTTTGTTAAATGTTTTTACATTTATCCAAAAAAATTTAGAGGCTTAAATGTGAATTAATCAAATTTTAATCTTAATTTACCTTAAAGGATGATTTACCGCCTTATAATGGAAAACCCTCTTTAAATCTATTTTGGTAACATTTATATGTTCTATTTTACCTAATAAAATTCTTTATTATAATCGGGAGATCAAAATTTACTTTGGGTAAATTTAGGGTGTTTTTCTGATAAAATTAAATTTTTAATGAAAAGTGGAAAAGGATGTATTTAAATTCAAAATTGATTTTCTATATAATTTATTTATATGGTATATTCTATTCTTAATTGGTTTTAATGAGTAATTAGAATATATTTTTACCATTTAATCCAATATTTGTCATTGAATTAATTTAACTTTGAAATTTGATATAGACAAGTGTCAATATTTTGATAGTTAATATTTCTAAAAAAACACCCTTTTTTATGACACGAGAATTAATTTTAAATTAATTTCTATACATCTGTGTTTTGAATTTAGAAAAATTGATTCCAAATTTGGAATCAGGAGGTCCAATTTTAGTAAATAGGTAACTTTCATTTTTATACGTTATTAATATTTACTTGAGTTAAAATATTATTTACCATGGTTAAAGAGTAAATCTGGTAAATAAGGGTAAAAAATATTATTATAATAATATAAAATTACTATAACATGTGTCCTAATCCTATTGGTTGATACATATCCAACCATGGGCATCTTTGCGTCGATTTTGGGACCCCATGGGTCCACATGAGAGTGATAATGACACTTTATTTTAATTAACATAATGTAAAGACAAAAATGACATAAACAAATATCTTTTAGAAATTTTATTTTTACATATGGTCATATATGTTTTATTTTAGAATATAAATATTCTTTAGAAATAAAAAAATATTTCTACATCATGTTTTATTTATTATAATTTTTAGACATCAAATAAATTAAATTATTTATTACACAATAATGATGAAGGTTTTACCTCATTAGTAAATGATTTAAATAAATAAGATTATAAAGATTAAAATAATATCCAAAACTGGTAAAATTCTTATTGGATTATTTTATTGATACCATGATTTATCCTATCTTTGACATTAATAATTATTGGTCCTTTAGAAGAATAAAATCAATTTATAATAAAATAATATTTTCACACTTTCATAAAGAGTCACTCCTCCCCATTATAAAATTCAATCACCTCTAACCCAATACTAACACCTCTCTATCCCCATTGATCATAGAAAACCTATCTAAATATTCTCTGAAGATCCATTTATTTCACAAAGAAGCCATAACATAGGCATAAGGAACTTTAAGATGTTATTTAGGTTCAAACCAAAAGGAGTTTCCCGAATTAAAGGTAACAATTTCCATTAATTTATTTTGTTTTATTTTACTTCTCAAACACCCTAAAATCTTCTAAATATTATATGTTATAAAAAAACTAGTATCATCAATATAATATTATGTTTTGATGAGAAATAATCGAACAACACTTACACACACCTCCATCTAATTGTAAAAGAACATTCTGTTTCTGTGGATGGCAAACTAATGCCTCACGAAACGATGATTGTTCAATTATCTCCTACCACCTCTCATGGTGGAAATTATTATGGAATTGTGTTTATATATGATATATATTATTTTTATTTTTTCTTTATTTTTTTATATTTTCTATTTCTATCATACCTTTATGGTTTCCATTATGGGTAATACGATAAATTCATTTGAGGAAGTGCGGACTACCACCCCCTCAAAGTGATATGACTCGTTACTACCATATGTGGGATGTATAATGGATGAAGACAAGGATATTATATATGATATTATAAATGAATTAAAATATACCTATGTATCCTTATTTTTTAATTCCATTAAAATAAGAAATATAAATGAAAGTAGCGTTCATGTGTACGTATGGCTTACCGTCACCATGAATGGTGCATTTCATTTATTATCTCTAAATGTTATGTAATATTATAAATAAATACATATACGGAATATATATGGTATATATTATATCTACATCATGGATATTATTATTGAGATAATTTTTATTTGACCATATAATCAACTTATAATTATTAGAAGTTCATTTTTGACTCAAGTTCCAAATATAGACAAAACGATCGTTATTAATGTAAATGATTACATAATGTTATAAAATGGTAATAAGTGATTTAAAAGTAATGATAAACATGAAAAAAAAGTTCTTAAGAACATATAAATTATCTTTAGTTTATTATTCAGTAGATTAAAGAACGAACCGGTCAAATCAGACAAGAGGTAAGGGATTTCATCTCAATATCCTTTCATTTAGGCATCTTTTGGTTTAAAACATGAATTTATTTATATGATATATAAAAAACATTGATTTTTTATTTCATTCAAATGGAATCATTTTATATGAAACGTTATACTAAATGAACAAAAATATATGCTACTTTTAATGTAAGTATTGACAATGACCTTTCAGCTAGAGCGAGAATTATTTGATCTTCAGCATCCTTAATAGGTTGTATTATTTTTAGAAAAGAAAATATATAACATATAATCTTTTATGTAATTTGTTATTGAAAATGGTTTTTATAGTGGATTTTTTATTTCAATATATTTAAGTGATATATTGTGATTGAAATGTGGAAATTTTTTCATTCCATTATATTTGTTGTATATATAATGATTTTATAATGGTACTTGGACATTTGATGGGTAGTAACATGATAAACCAAATGATTGGTGGTGTTGTGATAAACCAGAGAGGGTGGTTATGTTATAAACTCTAATCTATTGGGTATGGAAGTTGGTAGTATGGCTATTCCATTTAGTGATATGTGTTGAAGTCGACCGTATGGTTATTCCATTTAAGTATGTTAATGTCTCAAGTTACCATTATATATTATGTGTTCTTTATATGGGTTTTATGGTAATATTTTTGTTTCAAAAGGGTAATAAATGATATTTTAATCAATGAAGTGTACTTACTACTTCATTAAAGTGAAAAGTATTACTTATGATAACGTATTCATGGTTTTCAGGTTCTTTAAAAAAAATAGTTTTCCTTCTTTTTGTATCCCTTATAGATCTTTTTTTGCTCATCCCATGTTTTTGAAATGTTTTCCAAATGAAATAAATTGTAATAGGGTCATGTATGGGATGAAAACAATTCATGGTTTGTAAAACATGGAAATATAATTGAATATTTTTTTCAAGAAATTTTATAATGTTAAAAATGTGGGAACTGAGTAAAAGAGTATACTTTATAAATTTTGGGATGTAATGTAATAGTTGTGACCTAATTATCCAAAACTCTAAACCTGAAAATATCCTCAATGTGAATTATTCATTTAATTAATGATTATGTAATGTTTTGAGGTAGGGCCTTTATTGTTGGTATTAGAGGTTAGTTTAGATAACTTTAAAAGTTAGGATATTGTTAAATTAATGTCAATAAATTAATTTATTTTAATATTGAATTAATATAGAATTTACAGATTACCATGTTGCTTCACCTAAGATATTTTTTTGTTCATTATGGTTTTCCGTAGAGGAAACATGGAAGATATATTGGGACGACATCAGGAGGAAGGCAACCTTCCAAATCAGCAACTTGAGATGGTCAGAATTAGAAATGAATAGTTTGTTACAATGATGGCACAGTTGTCTTAGGAAATAAATGGTGGTGGTATCCAATCATGAGATCATCCAGATCAACCATAGAAGAACATCTGAGTATTGGAGCATTTTATGAGGCAACACCCCTCATCATTTAGAGTATTATCTAACCATCTTCTAGCAGAAGGGTGAATTAATAAAACTAGAGAAATTTTTTGAAGTTATGGGGTGTTCGGAACAACAAAAGGTTAGACTTGCTATTTACAGTTTTGAAGTAGAAGTTGATTAGTGGTGGTCGATGGTGAAAAATATTAGGGATAGTGATGAGATTGGTGCTATTGATTGGGAATAATTCAAAGGTATGTTCCTTGAGAAAAATTCTCTTAATGTGGTTTGACTTATAATGGAAAAACAATTCTTTAAATTTATGTAGAAGGATGAATCAATAGATTATTATGAATGAAAGTTCACTCCACTAGCAAGGTATTCTCCAAATTTCATTTGAGATCTTGATAGTAAGACAAATAAAGTTTACATAGGACTAAAGCCATGATATTGAAGAGAATTATCCTCTCGTGAGTTCAAAGTTTATGAAAAACATGTTCGATGTTTAGAGATGGTGGAAATAGATTTTCCGGATGATCGGTTGTTCTTTGAAAAACAATATAATAAGTGGTCCAGTTAGGAGGCAAAGGGAAATAATTAATCAAAGAAGCCTGGAGTTAAGAAAAATGAATATCCAACTTCTAAGAAGTGTGGTAAAAACCACCCTGTAGAATGTTTATCAATGTCTGGGAAGTGCTCCCAGTGTGGTATGTATGGACATATTTCTCTTAACAATAAGCAATATGATCAAGAAGGCAATGAAAATCTAGTGGTAGGATGTTTTAAATGAAATTAAATAAGATATTATGCTAATGAGTGTCCAATGAAGAACTCAACTGAGGGAAAGAATCCAGATTACAAACAGAAATGGGTGGTGAAATCATTTGCAACTACTTCAGTTGATGTTGGGACATTAAATGATGTAGTATCAGATACACTATGGGTTTGTTCAGATTAGTCCAATGTGTTTTTGGATTCAGGGTTTACACATTTCTTCATTTCTAAAAATTTTCTTCAAAATTTTAAATTCATATCAAGATATGAATCCTGAACATACGGTAAAAACACCTGGAGGAAATGTTGAGACAAAAAACATAAGAACCATCATGTCCTTCTATGCAGAAATAATCTACCTGCAAGCTTATTCTTTTTCCTCTTTTAGAGTTCGATGTTATTTTGGGTTTGGATTAGATTTCTGTTTATCATGGTAAGATTGATTGCAGAGCTAAAGAGGTTTCTATTCAGAATGATTTTCAATTTTTGTACAAGAATAAACCCTTTATTTTGATAACATATCAGGAAGGTGATAAACTAGTAAAAGATTGAAATGAATGTTTCCTTCCACATATTGTTGAAAATAGAGGAATAGTTCAGATTAATGATGTGCTAATGGTAAATGATTATCTTGATATTTTTCCTGATGAGTTTCATTGAATTATACCTGATCAGGATGTTGAATTTATTTCTTACATAGTTTCTAATGCTAATACAATTTCAATACTCCCTTATCGAATGGATCAAAATGAACATTTAGAGTTAAAGATGAAATTGTAGGAGTTATTAGAAAAATGTTTCATTCAACTTTTCACATCACCATAGGGTGATCTTGTCTTGTTTTTTAAAATGAAATATTGTCCAATTAGACTATGCATTGATTATAGAGCATTGAATAATCTAATTTTTATGAACAAGTTTCCTTTGCCTCATATAGATGATTTGTTTTATCAGCTCTAGGGGGCATAGTATTTTTCGAAGATAAAATAGAGCTCGGGGTACCATCAGTTTAATGTAAAGTAAGTAGACATTCCAAAGACGTTGTTTCATACTTGATATGGCCATTATGATTTTTTAGTTATGGATTTTGGATTAACCAATATACCTATTGTATTCATGGATCTTATTTATAGAAATTTTGTTGAGTTTTTGGATAAGTTTATGGTTGTGTTAATTGATTATATTTTGGTTTATTATAAAATAAAAGAGGATCATAAATTTCATTTAAGGGTTTTCTTGCAAACCTAAAAGAAAAGAAATGTTATGGGAAATTCAGAAAGTGTGAATTTTGGTCACAATAAATTTCCTTCCTTGGTCACATTGTATCAAAAAATGGAATCACTATTGATCCAGCTAAAACAAAGCTTCTTAAAGAATGGCCACGACCCACAAATATAACTGAGATCCATAGTTTATTTGGTTTGGAAGGTTATTAACAGAGGCTTGTTGAAATTTTTTTATGGTTATTTAGTTCACTGACTATGTTAACTCAAACAGGTGCTAAGTTAATTTGGACAAAATAATGTGATGAGTGTTTTTGGGAATTGAAAAAAAAATTGGTGAATGCTCAAGTTTTGGCACTGATTTCCAGAAATGATGAGTTTTCCATCTACAATAATGCTTCATTGAAAAGACTTGATATTGTAATTCTGTATAATGATCAGGTAATTGCATATGTTTCATTTCAGTTGAAACCTCATGAGTTAAATTACCGTACACATGATTTGGAATTAGCTGTTATTTTTTCTTTAAAAATTTGGAGGTATCATCAGTATGGAGTAAAATGTGAAATATATAAGGGCCACAATATTTTAAAGTATATATTCACTCAGAATGAATTGAACATGATATAGAAGAGATGGCTGGAATTAATCAAAGATTATGATTACAATATTCTTTATCATCTAGTAAAGGCAAATAAAGTGTTTGATGCATTGAATATAAAATGTATTGCTTCATTAATTGTACTATGTTTGGGAGGAGATCCTTTGGTTTTTTATTTTATGAACTTCCACATAGATGTTGTTCGTGCCCCAAATTATTTTGTTTTGTTTCATATGTCAGTGCAATCATCTCTATCAGACAGAATAAATCAAGTGCAGAAGGAAGAATCTGAGTTGTTGAAAAATGTAGAGTTGGTTTAGGAGGGTATGTTTCCTAATTGTATCATTGATAATGATTGTCTATTGATATTTGGAAGGATATTATGTGTTTCTTTTGATTCGCTGTTAATAAATGAGTTGTTATATGAAGCACAGAGTTCCCCATTTTTAGTTCATCCTGGTAGTACTAAGATGTACGTAGATCTTCAGAAATATTACTTCTTGAATGGAATGAAAAGAGATATTGCAAATTTTACGGTGAAGTGTTTGACTTTTCAATAGGTTAATTTAGTGTAGATGTTACCTAAAAGGATAATTCATTCATTACCAGTGCGAGAGTGGAAATGGGAAAATATATTCCAAGAATTCGTTGTGGGATTAAAAAATACATCTCAAGGTAATAATGTAATCTAGGTTATTGTTGATCGATTGACTATATCTGCTCATTTCCTTCTTATTCAAGTTACTTTTTCTCTTGATCAACATTATTAGTTGTATATTAATGAGATAGTCAAGTTTCATGGTTTTACCCTCTATATTGTTTCTAATCATGATCTCAAGCTTACTTCTAAATTTTGGAACAGCCTTCCAATGTAGTTGTGTACTGAATTAAATTATTGTACAACATTTCATCCTCAATCAGATGGGCAGTCAGAATGAACAATTCAGACTTTGGAGGATATGATACATGTTTATTCACTGGATTACAAGGGAATCTGGGACTATCAATTTTCTTTGGTTCAATTTTCTTATAATAATAGATTTCATTCCAATATAGAAATGGATCCATTTGAAGAATTATATGGAAAGTGTTTTTGAACACCAGATTTTTGGGTTGAAGTAGGTGAAAGAAAGCTGATGAGACCATAATTGGTAGATGTTATGATACAAAAGGGTAAATTGATTCAGAAGAACATTAGAATAGATCAGATTAGGCAGAAAAGTTATATGGATAACCGGAGGAAGGATCTTTCTTTTCAGGTAGGTGATCATGTCTTTCTCAATGATTCTCCATGGAAGAGTGTGATGCATTTTTTGTACGAAGGGAATGTTGAGTCTGAGGTTCATTGAACCCTATGAAATCCTAGAGGAAGATGGATCAGTTTTAAACAGATTGTCATTACCTCCATGTTTATCCCAGGTAGAAAATCTTTTTTATGTTTCAATGTTGAGAATGTATATGCGAGATCCATCTCATGTTTTAAATACATTGGTAGTTCAGTTGGATTTTAATATCACTTATAAGGAACAAATATTCCGGATTCTTGACCAAGAGAGAGTGTGTGCTTGAATAAGGTAATTCACCAGGTAAATGTTTTGTGGAAAAACCTTTTGGATGAAGAGAAAATGTGGGAATCTGAAAATTTTATGAGGGATATATACCCCCATTTATTTGATAAGTGAATAATATTGCGAGGAAGAAATTTCAAAAAGGGGGAAGGATGTAACATTCCAGGTAAATGAAGAAATATGACATTTTCATATATATTAATATTTTTGAATTAAATATTAATTTCACATTAAAGGGGTGGCTTTGTTCGAGGGCATACCTGATACACAACAATATGTTTTTTTTTAATCTTACGTGGCACACTAAAATATAATATGATTATTTTAAATGGTAGTTAACGCCTAGCCATTGTATTGGAAGTAATGAAAAGTAATATCTACAATATAATTATACATTTTGGTTAAATGTTTTTATATTTATCTACTAAATGTTAAAGGCTTAAAATGTGAATTAGTCTAATTTTAAGCATAATTTAACTTAATAATTTATTTAATACCATTTATTGGAGAACCCAACTTAAATATATTTTTTTCACTTCAATATTTTCTATTTAACCAAATAATATTCTTTTTTAGAATCAAGACATCAAAATTTACTTTGGGTAAATTTTTGTGTTTTTTTGGATAAAATTAAATTTTTAATGAAAGTGAAAAATGCCGTAAATTAGTTCAAAACTACAATTTAATCTAATTTATTTATCTGGATAGATTATCTTTTCACTTAGTTTTAAAGTGAAATTATATATTATTTTTACCATTTAAGAAAATTTATGTCATCAGAACTAATTTCACATTGATGTTGAACATAAACATGTGTCAATATTTTGATAGTTAATATTTCTAAAAAATACACTTTTTTGTTTTGATAGTGGGAATTAATATTAAATTATTTTCGTCCACTTATATGTTTTGAATTTGGAATAATATATTTCATATTTGGGATCAGGAGGTCCAAATTTTGGAAATAGGTAACTTTTATATTTAGACATTATGAATATATACTATAGTAAAAAATTTGTTACCTTGGTTAAAAGGTAAATCTGGTAAATAAGGGTAAAAAAATATTATTTTATTAATATAAAATTACACTAACATATGTCTAAATCCTATTGGATGATACATATCTGACCATGGACATATTTGGGTCGATATAGGGACCCGATGGAGCCATATGGGAGTGATAATGACAATTTATTTTAATTAACTTTAAGTAAAGACAAAAATGTCATAAAAATATATTTTAGTAAATTAATTATTAGATAGGGTTATATAAGTAATCCTTTTCACTATAAAAAATATTTAGAAATACAAAAATATTTCCTGCATCATAGTTTTTTATAATTTTTATAAATCAAATAAATTAAATTATTTATGACAGAATAATGATGTAGTGTTTACCTCATTAATAAATGATTTTTATAAAAAAGATTTAAAAGTCTAAAATAATATCCAAAACCCTTAAAATTTGTATAAGATTATTTAATTTTGACCATGAATCATCCTATCATCGAATTTAATATGCTTTGGACCTTTAGAAACTGATATTAATTATATAATTAAATAATATTCTCACACTTTCTTAAAGAGACCCTCCTCCACCATGGAAAAGTCCCTCACCTATAACCCACTCTTCACACATATCAAGCCCCTTGGCTCATCCAACCCAATCTTAAATAATCTCTCCAGATCCCTCTCTTCTACCTAGAAGCCTTAATATAGTCATAAGGTAGTTCAAGAAATCATTCTGTATAAAACCCATGGGAGTTACCAGAATTAAAGGTAATAGTTTCTCTTAAGTTGTTTTGTTTTATTTTACTTTTCCAACCCCATAAACTCTCCTTATTGTTTTATTTCATAAAAATTATAGTATCCTAAATATACTAAGATTTTGTTTTATAAATGATTTGAACTACACATACACACACCTCAATCTAATGAGTAAATAACATACTGTTTCTGGGGATGAAAAACTGATGCCTCCCGAAATGATGATTGTTCAATTATCTCATACCGCCTCTCATGGTGGCCATTATGATGAAAATATATTTATATATGATATATATTATGTTAATTTTTTTATTCTTGTATATTTTCCATTATATAATTCTTTATGGTTCCATTATTGTAAACTTGATAATTTCATTTGAAGAAGTGTGGACTACCGCCCCCTCAAAGTGATATGACTTGTTACTCCCATATGTTGGAAGTATAAAGGATAGAGATAATGATATTATATATTTTATTATACAGGAATTTTAATATGACTATGTACCATTATGTTTTAATTCCATTAAATTATGAAATAGAAATTAAAGTAGTGTTCATGCGTACGTACGACTTACTGTCTCCATGAACAGTGCATTTCATTTCTTATCTACAAATGTAATGTACTACTTTTAATACATATATAATCAGGATATATATGATATATATGATATCTATATCAGGAATATCATTCTAGAGATAATGGCTATTTACCACATGAACAACTTGTAATTATAAGAAGTTCATTTTTGAGTCAAGTACAAAATATCGACAAAACGACCATTATTAACTTAAGTGATTACATAATATTACAAAATGGTAATAAGTTAATTAAAAGGAATGATAATATTCAAAACAGGTTCTTAAGAAATTATAAATTAACTTTAGTTTATTATTTAGTATATTAAAGAACGAACGGGTCAAATTGGACACGAGGTAAGGGATTTCATGTCAATCTCTTTTCATTGTGGCATGTTTTCTTTTAATACATGAATTTATTTATAAGCCTTTTAAACACCTTTGACTTTTCATTTAATTAAAGTGGAATATCATTCTATTAATAGTTTAAAAAATGACAAAAAAATGTTTCTTTTAACGTAAGCGGTGATAATGACCTTTCAGCCGCTCCGAGTATTATTGGATCTTTGGCTTCCTTAATAAGTCGTATTGTTTTTAAAATAATATTAAATACCATACAGTCTTTTATGTATTTTCTTTTATAGAAAATGGTTTTGATAATGGATTTGTTGTGTCAATATATTTATGTGATATATTGTGATTGAAATGTTGAAATGTTTTCTTTCCTTTATATTTGTTGTATGTGTTATGATTTTATAATGGTACTTGGACATTTGATGGGTGGATACGTGAAAACACAATTGACAGGTGGTGATGTGATAAACCAGGATGGGTGGTCAGTTCATAACCTCCAATTCATTGTCTATGGATATTGGCTGTATGGCTATTTCATTTAGTGATATATGTAAAAGTCAACCATATAGTTATTCCATTTAAATATGTATTTATCCCAAGTTACCTTTATACGTTATGTTTTCATTATCTGGTTTTTATGGTAATCATTTGGTTACAAAAGGGTAAGAAATGATTATTTATTCAGTGAAGTGTATTTACTACTTCACAAAGGTTAAAAGTTTTTCTTATGATATCATATTCAAGGTTTACTTGTGGTTTTTTAAAAATCTAACTGTTTTCCATCTTTGTGTATTCCTTACTATGATTTTTATGCTCATACCAAGTTTTTGAAAAAACATCATAGGAAATAATGTGGAATAGGGTCATGAATGGGATCAAAGAAAATTCATGTTGTCTAAATCATGGAACTAGTCATTATAAAATTTTTTCAAGAATTTTTATTTAGTGAAAAATATGGGAACTGAGTAGAAGAGTCTACTTTGTAACTTTTTGGATGTAATGTAATAATTATGACCAAATTCTTTAAAACTCTATACATGAATGGATCCTCAATCAGAATTATTCATTTAATTCAAGATTATGTAATGTTTTATGGCTGGGTATTTATATTAAATTCTTAAAAACTTTCCATATTTTTGATATAGTTTTGTCTCAAATTTTCTTCATTGATAATAATGGTTCATTATGCAGCAAAATGCCTTTATGAGGTGTATATACTTCCATTTTAAATATTATATCATGAATATAATTATTTTCTTGATATTTTAAGAATAATTTAATTTATTTTTCTTATATTGAGAGTGTGATCCCATATTACCAAGTTATAAGTGTTTATAGAAACAATCGCAAATCTTTTCAATATTGTTTATGTTTATAGTTCCATTGATGGAATATTATGATCCATATCTCAATATCATTCATAATTTCTTTAATTATATAGTTATTCATTATATGTTCATGTATTGGAAACATTTTTCAAATATTTTTAATATAATATAGTTAATAATTTTTTTCTATAAAATCCAGAAATTACCCTCTCTTCGGTTAGAAATAATTAATCGTTAAAAACCATGTTTTCTAAAAAATATTTCAATAAATATTTCTCTATTCTACTATAATCATTAAAAAACCCAAATTTTGTCTTTGATAAATTATTTCATAGGAAAAATATTTTCTATTTATAAAAAAATCATTATTATAACCTTTTACCATTAAAAAGAAATTTTCATGTTACCTTTTACGACATGTTCATATTTCATACATGTTATTTCAATGAAGCTTCCATTTCATGTATGAAAGGTTAACATTTAAGAAAATGTTTTTCAAAAATAATTTTCATATAAATGTGTTTCAAAATGTTTTCATTATTTTTTTTTATTTCATTAATTTATTTATTCAAGGAATGTGTTTTTCAAAATGTTTTTAAGATACTTCCATATGTGTTCAAGGATAATAGTTTTGAAAATGTTTTCATGTGTCATTTATATGTTTTCAAAAAACACATTTTTCTTAAAGATTTAAAGAATTATTTATTTGTTTTCAAAGTAGTTTCAATTAAATGGGTTTCAAATCATATCTATGATAATTTTATAAGTATTCATGGAAAAGATATTTTAAAAAAACATTTAAAGATTCATTTTTATTTATTTCAAGGATTAAAAAAAGTTTTGAATAATTTTTTTTTCTAGAAAAAATGATTCAATATGTTTTATAGCTTATTTTATATGTTTTTAAGGAAAAAGGTTTTCCAATTGACTCGACTCCTTATTTATTATCCTGCAAATTATTTTCAAAGAAACGATTTTCAAAACAAATTAAAGATCCTTTTATATGTTTTCATTGAAAATCATTGTGAAAATATTTTCAATATCTAATTATATATATTCAATGAAATTGGTTTCCAAATGTTTTTCAAAGATTAATTTATAAAATATTTTTATTACATTCATGAAAAAGTTTTTTATATGGTTTTTATGTTTTGAATATATTTTTTCGAAGAATAAAGAATATTTTCCTCAAGAGATTTTTTGAAGATATATTTATAAGTAATATTCCAAGTAATCATAAATCTATTGATGTTAATAAGGCCCATAAATGGTTATAATGATGATTGAAATCAGTTTAATAAAATAGGTCTAGAATGGGGTGTTAACGCATTTCAGTAATGGACATTGTTCACCGAGAAGACCTTGGTAGTGATTCTTTGAGAATAATCGAAATCATTATATATTCTTATTGGTTTTCCACATTTATCTATTTTATTCTTCTATTATTATTTTATATATTATTTTCTTCATATCGTTATGATTTATTTCTTATTTACATTCAATATTTATGCTAGTATTCTAGTTTATAATCTTGGATTTGAATGGTATTATCTTTTACTTTCATGATCACATTCTCATACCCCTATGCTCATGTTTATACATATATGTATCCATTTGTTACCCTTACTGAGCATCTTATATCACCCATTTTTATGATTCCTTCCTATGGTTATGATGATATGTTTTATGTTTTATGTCTCTAGGAAGGGTTCCATTCAGGAAGAACGTACTGGGAGGTAATTTATCTTATTTATGTACCAGTGTATATGTTTCCTTGTTTCCAAATGCACTAGAATAGTAAAGTGATTTTCCATCTATTTGTATAATGTTTTAATTATTCTGGAATAGTTTTTAAATTTTGATGTATCAAACTTAAGTTTCATTATAATTGGTATCACAGAATCGTTTTAATTATACATTGGAAGCTAGGATAAGAAAACCATAGTGAGAACCCTTAGGACATGTCTAGGGATAAGTCTAAGGATTTGAAAAACTATATTAAAATGACCTTGAATTTTGGTAATGGATGGAGTGATTGGATTCCTAGTCATACATCCCTAAATAGATAATAGGAGTGGATATGGATCAATCATTGATGTACCTATGGGTTACAACTCCAAGATGATGTTTTGGGACTTACTCAGTGTAATCTATTACATGACAACATGCCATTCTGCAAACCTGGTTTGACACTCCCAAATAATATAATATGAAAATTCACAAGCTCTTTGTGAACCATTATGATATATTTTAATACAATATTAAAATGAATAACCAATGATAAACCTAAGGTGTCATAGATTAACGATGGTTTCAAAATATAGGCATCATAAAAGTTATTATTTTCATGACATGTGGATTTAATCTATAATATGTTATGATCACACTATACTTCTAGTTTTATTCTCTGTTGGTAACTAAAATGAACTGGAATAAAATTGAATATGAATGATGGTTCTTTGGTGATATGTTAGGTGGTATGATCACTACAATGAGTTATTTTTTGATCTCACCTAATTAGTTTCCAGGGAACATGATTATTAATTTGTAACTTGATCAACTCTTCGATTCACCACAGAAGTGGAAGAATGAGTTCACTAAGAGTTTATGCATTGGAGACTATGGAGGAAATAATATTTGGTCTCCTTTGTGTCATGAATGTGGAACAAATCACCTGATATAATTTATTATTAGAACATGAAGAATTTTTTATGGTGGAAAATAAGGGCACAAAGTAAGTGACCACAAGGGAAAAATAAAGAGTTTAATTAATGAAATGGATGTGAATATGAGCATCCTTATGTTATCATCTAACGTAAAGGTTTTTTGTGTCAAATAAATATTCATTATGACACTCAATGTCCTCATATGAAGTCTCATGAAGTTAATCAGCGAGGTGGTTCACATAATGGATATATTGCTGATACTGATGAGACTATAGATCAAACATTAAATGAATTCATTATTATGTAATAGGATTAGGTAGACTTCACAAGTCTTATGGATGAATTAGATTAATAAAATTTTTATGTACATGGAATTAGAGAATTTTTTTATATAAATGGTGAAATATATAAAGATTGTCCAGTTTATGTTTTTCACAAAGGATTTTAAAGATTATGTGGAAAATTTTGGATAAAATGGAAAAGGGATTTAATGATAAGGTTTTATTTTGACTAAGAGAAGATAACCCCTAATATGTTACTTAGTTAAGATATTGTTGTTTGGATAAAGATATATGGGATATGAATAAGTAAATTGGATTGTACTAACTACCATGGAACTAATTAATGTGTTTTTGACTCGAAGTTCATGCTCTCGTGGATAATGTTTACAAGTTCTTGAATTTAAAAACAATATATAATAATTAATGGAATAACTAATAATTTATTTTTTCATAATTATTTATGTTAATTCAAGTTGTTTCCATCTACCAAGAGAATTTACCATAAGGGTATTCACATGTTTTGAATGTGACAACAATGAGATACATTATGATATATTTGGGAATAATGTTAAGCTTATTTAATGACATTCTTTCAAATTTTTTGTATTTTAATCATTATTTAGAGTTATAAGGATAACCATTCAAGAAAATTATAATCAAATCAATAGAGGTAGTAATTTTGTATTGAGATTTAATTGAAAATAATGGATAAAAATCTATTAAGTGATTAACCTTATTTTAGGGATTTCTACATTAATTATTTGGTAAATTATATTATTGTGGTTATAGAAAAGAAATCTTTTATTTTGGGAAACATACAATCATGTTTGTAAATGTTGTGGGTCTTGACCCCTTAACTGAACGAAGATACAGGTTTCATGCCTACCACTGGCCTACATGATGTCTTCATTAATATGAAATTATTTTGAATAAGTAAATATTTAAGATTACACAATAGTGATACATTTTATGTATATAGTTTAATTTATTAACTATATTAAATAGTAAGGATAGTAAGAGACAAATAGTTGTATTTTTCATTATTTTACGTGCCTTATGAACTGTAAAATGAGTATCTTTGTGCTTCAAGAATCAATGATAATTTATGGACATCCATTTCTTAAAGTATTGGAATAATTGTAAATAGATATAATCACAATGAAAGAATGATTTTTTATATATTTATATGAAGTAATTATATTTTTTTATATTCAAGGTCAATAATAAAAATTACTCAACGTTAGGATAATGAAAAAACTGGGATTTTTTAATACCATAATATTTGTTGAACAGATGGCCTTTTAAATCATCACATATTTATTAATATGATGCCCTCACCTTTTATTTTATTCATTAATTTTGTTTGATTCAGGACCTCAATCACTCCTTATAAATATTTATGTTTTCCCATGATGTCGAATATTTACTACCAACCTATGTTCCCTTATATGGAAACATAGTTATATTTATCATTGTGTTACCATTATGGTTCAAACATTTCATTTTTAAATAATGTTTTTGTATTCACCTCTATGATGTGAATTTTAATGAAATGAACTTTAAAGTATTAAACCTTTGATAGACCCTTTTTCTCTCAAATTAATAAAATTTTCATTAATAAATTTTATTTTACTATGTAAAAAATTACTTTCACATAGTATACTTTTCAAGGAAAATAAACTTGATGTATGTTACAAGAAACACTGACTATGAATACGTTACATGAAATGATGAGTTATTATAAAACCTCATTTTATTAATATAATTATTTAAACAATATATTTCTAAAAAATCCATTAAACATAGTAACATGGATAGTAATAACTACATTTTGATTATTTTTTAGAATGTTTTTATATAAATAAAAAATATTAATAATGAAAGATATAATTTTTGGTAATGTTATTCTATGGTTAAAAATACTATTTTTGGAAATGAAATACTTTTATTTTCCTTATATGAAAAGTAATAAATTTAATATTATAAAAAATAAACAATTTATTTTGGTAAAATAAATTTAATTTCTAAATTTATACTTTTAAAATTATCTCATTTTTTTGGGATTTTTCTGAGAAACATAATTTTTGGATAAATAATGAAAAATACCAGATTTTAATTTATTACTGCTTTTTTATCTAATTTATTTATAAGGATTAATTATATTTTTATTTTAATTATAAGTTATGTTATATTAAATTTTTATCGATCAACCTAATGTGGAAAATTGAAATCAATTACACATTAAAATTGAATATAAAAACATAGAAATGTTTTGAATGTTTTTACATTAAAATCCCTCATTATCGATAAGACTGTGAGATTATATTTAAATTATTTTTTTCTGCTTATGTGACTAGAACTTTTAAAAAATGAGTCTCATATTTAGAATCATAATTATTTATAATTTATAATTATTTCAACTTCTTTTGGACCAAAAATTTTAGTGAATGTAATTAAAATTAGTTATAATTATTAAGGTAATGTTAATATTAATAAGAGATTAAAGATTAATATTAAGGGCCCAAACGACCTAGAAACATAAAAAACCATTTTATGGGAATATCTAGAACATACACTTTATTGGATGGAATTTTTTCCATTATTGGATCCACATGCAACATGAAAAACAGGGGTGCAATTATCTCTGTAACTTTTTCATAGAGTGCCACTCCTCCTCTATTATAAAAAGGCCTCCACTCCTCACACTTCCTCACACCTCTCAAAAAACATATGTTTGGCCAATATATTCCAAATAAAATCATAAAAATTCCCCTCTTTTTTGATGAAAACTACATTTAGGGAGAAATCCTTCCAATAAATCCCTTTGGTGTAAACCAAATAGAGTTATCTAAATAAGAGGAACAATTCTTCCATGAGTTCTTTTATTTTATTTCCATTATCTACATCCTTAGAAAATTATTATATATTAATTTTATAACTATACATGTATAATAAATATAATAGTAATTTTTTAGGAAAAGGTTCTTGCCTACACATACACACACATCCATTTAATGGGTAATTAATATTCTATTAATTTGTAAAGCGAACTACCCCCTAACAAAACAATGATTGTTCATTTTTCATATATCACCTCTTGTGGAAGAAATTATGAGGTAAAATTTATTTATATATGTTATATATTATATTTATTAGGTATTTATGATTCTCTAATCCATTTAAATTGCATATATTTGAACATTCTATTATTTGTAAATATGGTTATTTTGTTTAAGAAAGTGTATACTACCGCCCCTCAAAGAAATGTGATTCATTCCCACACTACATGGAATAAATTAATGATGGATTTACTGGAATTATATGATATTTAAAATATAATAATTATACTACAATAATCATATTTATACATATATATACATATATTTCATTTACTTATATTCTTTAAATATAAAAATTTAAAGGAAACAACATTCATGTGTACGTTCAACTTACACTCTCTATTAACTATTCATTCAATTTCATACATCTACATTATATAGACTATTATATTAAAATTTTAATTAATATAAATGATGTTTATATCATTTTTTTACATTCATTAAATCATGAAATAAGTATATGTACCAAATATATAAAAAATTATACATATACGAAGAACAAAGCAGATATTACTACAAGTGATACCTTAACATTGAATTGTTATTAAGTGAGTAATATAAAGTCATAATCAAACCATAAAAGGTATTTTATATGATAATATGGTTTTGGGATATATTTATAACAAACTTATATTTATTATTTATGAGTGTTTTATGATTACAATGAGAGTAATGAGTCATAGTTAGGGGATATCATCAGAGTTTTTATTTTCATGAGATACATGCTTTATTCACCACCAATTCCTTTTTTCTAGATTGTATATTTCCAATGGATGTATTAAATTATTCATATAATGAGATTTATGGGTATTTAAATATCCATTATTGGTCTTTATTTCATGGGTTTAATGTTTATAATGATACCAAATCGGTAAAACAGTTTTGTCTCAATTTTCCTTCTTTGAGACTCATGTTTTCTTATGCACATAAATTATTTTTTGAATTGTATATACATATATTTTATATGTTATATAATTAATGTACTTCCTTTCATGCTATTTTAATCTTAATTTAATATCAATTTCCTACTCAGAGGGTATGATCCCAATTTATCAATTTAGAAGACTTTATTGACACAATCTAATCCCATTTAAAGAGTGTTTATATTTTCACTTATTTTTTTGAAATATTGTGATTCATATATCAAGAAAATTCATGAACATTATTATCCTTTAGTTATTAATAACATATTAATGTATTGGTAGCATTTTTCAACTCTTTGGTAAATAATATAGTTAAGAAAGTGTTTTTAAGAAATCCACATGTGACCCTCTCTTTTGTCAGAAATATGTGTTCATTCAATAAAAATGTATTCTAAAAAAAGGGTTCCAAGAAAATTATATTATATTAATATAATATTTAGAATAAATTTTTAACCTTTTATCAATTTAAATTTTTTTTCAAATGTATATTCTTGTTTCTATCTAAACAGGGAATATTTCTACCCTTACACTGTAGAGAAGGAATATTCTTCTTACCTAGTACAACATGTACATATTTACCCACCATAATTTTTCTGATGTGTTCATTGATTTTTGAAAAGGCTAATTTTTAATAAAATTTATTTTACAAATAATTTTCAAAGAAATGGGTTTCAAAATGTTTTCATGATTTCTTCATAAGTTGTCAAATAATTTTTCTATGGAAATTATTTTTTAACTTTTTTAAGATTCATTTATATATTTTCAAATAAAAATATTTTCCAATTTATTTCAAGTAAATTTTATAAGTTTTCAAAAAAAAAATCAAGATCATTTCAATCATTATTTATCGTATTTCAAATTATTTTCAACGAAATGGTTTTCAATACATTTTCAATATCATTTTATATGGTTTGAATAAAGGTTTTTAAAAAAATATTTTCATGATCCCTTTATAATCTTTTCAAGAAAAATTGTTTAAAAAATGTTTTCAAGCTTCTTTTATAACTTTTTAAAGAATTTTTTTTAAAAAAAATATCATGCTTCATTTCAATGTTTTCAAGGAAAACATTTTTAAAAATGATTTCAATCCTCATTTATATGTTTTGAAATTATTTTAAAATAAATGTTTTTCAAAACAGTCTCAAGTACCATTTATAAGTTTTCAAATAAAATGGTTTTGAAAATGTTTTCAATATTCTATTATATGTTTTCAAAAAAATGGTTTCTAATATGTTGTGAAATATTTCTTTAGAAGCATTCATGTTTATTTCCATGTAAATTATTATCAAAATTTTTTATCATTTAAAGATATTTTATTCAATGATGAAAGGATATTTTCAAAAAGAAATGTTTTAGAAATATATTCCCAAGTTATTTTCCATCAAGGTGGACATATATTAATGTTAAGCATTCCCTTATATGAAATGATACAAAGGTTACATTCAAATTCATTCATGATTGTATTGTATTTTTATGGAATGGTGTTTAAGACTCATGTTTATCTTCTATGAGTGATATTATTTTGAAACCAGCTTCCTTTCACAGGTTAAAATTTTATCATTATGAAACATATATTTTTTCATAAGATAAGAAATGAGTTCATTCATATGAATCTGATTTTATTTTATGGGTTATGATATAAATTTTTATGATTTTTTGAAACATGTATATATGATTTCATTATGAGATTATTGGGATCTATTTCTCCATCTAATGAATTAGGTAAGGATTTATATGTCATTAGATATACATGTTTATAATAATAAATGAATATGGGTCAGTATTACATAGATGGAGTGGGAAACGATCTTGGTTTAGTATTATAGGGTAGGAATGATGAATAAACATAGTTTATTATTACTGGGATAGAATGGGGTGTGAACCCTATTCAATAAAGGAAAATTTCTCCTTATATGGCATTGGTAGTGATGTCTTGACTACTATATAAATAATTATATATTGTTATGTGTCTCCCATATTTCTATGTTATATTCCTAGGTTATTCTTTCATGGATTATGCTCTTTATTTCATTATGCTTCTTATCTTATAAACAGTCAATCTCCAGGCCAACATTCTTGTTTATGATATTTGATATGCTGGGGTTCATCATCTATTTTAATGATCATGTTCTCCTTCCCATATGCTCATGTTTCTTCTTACATTTCTCCCTAGTTTTCCCTTACTAATCATATGAGCTCTCTCATTTTCTTGTTTTCTTCCCCATGTTATAATGATATTTTTTATGATTGAGTTGATTAAAAATGGTTATTGTCCAGAATAACCTAGTGGGAGATAATATACATCATTTATGTATCGGTGGTTAATTTTTCATGGTTCCAAAGGCACTATACTATTATGAAAATGGGTGGTTACTATAAGGATACACTCCTAAAGGTACTTCTTCATTTTTTTAGGTTTTTTCATTACCTCATTAAATTATGTATTTTATTTCTATTTTTATACTTTTATCTTTCATGAAAACATTTGTTTATCTGAAACAATTTCATATTTTTTCTATATTGGAATCATCAATAAAAATAAAATTGATTTTGAAACATGGAATGTTCTAAAATTATTTAAATATTTTTTCATGTCAATATCAAGATTCATATTGAAATGATTTTAATCTCAATCGTTGGATTTGATTTGTAAATTGATTTGACATTTCAATCACATATATAATGGAGGGAGAAACCCTATCCCACATAGGTTGTTTCAGTGTTTTTCTCCTGAGATTTTGATTCCTTTAAGATTATTAGTTTAGTTAGTTTAATATATATTCGACCCACAAGATTTGGTTTTATTTTTATGGTCCCAAAATCTGTTTTTTCAAAATGGTATGTTCTCATATAAATATTGATATAATGGGATATCTATGATACGTTTGAAAATTATTTGGAAAATATTTTTTATTTTCAAGGTAGGGAGTCCATCATTGTTGAGAAAATTGATAAGTAATTTGATTTGTTTCATCCTAATATTTTTCACAACTTCTATGATTTCATTACTTTTTTAAATAAGATGGAAGATAGAAAATATCTTTTTAAGATATGGGAATGGTTACAAGAGGTCATATACAAAATCTAAAGATTTGGTAGGAGTATCATCAAAATTAGAAGTGTATTGCCCATCTCAAAAACCACCAAATAGACATGGTTATATTTTATGTCTAAATCAAAAGATTCAATGTTTTTTCATTATGAAAAAGTCAATAATGATTCCCTCCTACTTCTGGATAATCTCATTGTTTCTGTATGGATGCATGGTTTTTAAATACTAAGAAAATGAATCCAAGACATATTCAAAGTCTTAGTTTTTTCTTATTAAAATATCTAGTTAATATGAGAGAATCCCATATTGTTATGTCTTCTCTAATCACTATTGATAATATCTTATTTGGAATAATTAAATCCAAGATCATTAGGTTTCTAGACTTATTTAGTGATTTCATTGAAAATTACATGTATTATTTCAAAAATGATAACATATCAACTTTAATGAATGAAAATATTTGTATTATTAATTGTGATACAATGAATAAGATTATATTTGTTTTTATAAATTAATATAATTTTTTTAAATAATTATTGTGAGGCCTGAAAATCACAACCATTAAAGAATCAAGATAATGCTTAAAAGAAAAATTTAAGGATGTTTTTGGCCTCCCCATGAAATAAATAAAAGAACAAAAATAATATTCCGGGTGATTATTGTAAAAAATGGATGACAAAAACTGATAAAAACAAGGTGATACCTAGATCGGTCACTGTCCCATTTTACTAGAGACATTGGTAATTAAATATTCAGATACGTTAAACAAAAAATAATAGAAAATAATGAAAATTAAAAGGTTGATAGAGGCCTAGATTGTTTTTAGTATTTTGAAGGATGTGGAATTTACATTCAAGAATATTGACATACCAATTTCTTAGACGAAAAAATTTAATCCTAGAATTGGAATATATTCTCAAAAGACTTCTTTAGTACATCCTAAAATTCCAACCGTTGTAGATAAAAGGAAAGAAAATTTAATTGATGAAGAATCTGTTCCACCAATTTGAGATGAATAATTGGAACTAGGACCCCCATGAAAAAGATTTTTGAGATCATATAGACAGCTCAAGAACATTGTTTACAAAGTTGATGATTAAAAATATGATGGGTATAAAAAATAAGGGTAATAATTAGATAATGGATAAGTAAATGGATATAAAGTATTTGAAGAATTATTAGAAGAGGAAGAGGATTATAATTATGAAGATAATAATTAAGAGGATGATGAAAATGCAAAAACTCATTCTGATAATGAATCATCAGAATTATCATTAGAATACTCATTCGGCATACCCTTTATTGATGGTAAATAAGAAAAATACAGAGCTTTAGAAGAAACATACTCATTGAAATGAGAGGAATAGTCCTAATATAAGAGAGATGGGGAATATTAGAATTCCAAAACATTGTTTGATGATAAATCTATCAAAAAATATATGGATATCATGTAAATTTATGATGATAAAGAATAAGGTAAAAAATTTAATAAAATTTTTGAGAAATCAGGTTCAAATAAAGAAAACCATAAGTTCAAGGAGGTAAAATTGGTAATGAGCCTAATTTATCCACGTAATGTTCAATAAGAATAGTTAGACTCAACCAAAACAATTTTTTTGAAGGATTTGATTACATTTTTCATGCTCTCAAGATGCAAGATGGATCAATTCGATATTATTCAAACCATGAATCTCAATGTTTTCTGATTAAATATATTTCAAATGAAAATTTTGAATCAAATAATGTTTTAATAGATAAATTAATTTTTCTTGAATTTCAGTTGAAAAGTATTCAAGAAATATCCCAAACATAGAGAAAGGCGTACAATCAGATGAAAAAACGGTCCCATAATGTTTAAGTTGATATCAAATTGCCCGATGAGAATATTTATGATGTGTATAGGCTCATTAATGAATCATATGAATCCTTAAATTAGTTAGAAAAGGAAATGTATTAATGGGGATGTTTATGAAAGAGTCTAAAAATGAAACTAATGATAATACTGAGGAATTTGAATTATTAAAGATGGAGATCAGAGAAATGGAACTAGAAGTTTCAAGGACCTATTCTTGTGATGATAAAGTCACCATACGCATAGATCAGAAAATTTTATTATTTGATAAATGTCATATTCAGGAAGAGAAGTTGGGGAAGTTTGATAAGAATATACATGATTTCAATAGGGTCAAAGTGTTTTTAAATAACTTAATAATGTAACATTAATATTTTTATTATTGAACTCTCATTAAATTTCTTTCAAAAAATATTTTTGATGTTTGTAATATATGAATTTAATTTTTTATCCAATCCTAACTATCTAAGTGGTTTCCATTTGTTATTGGTTGTATTTTATTTCATATTTTTTAGGATGATTAGTTATGTCATTATATTGTTTTGTGTGTTTTTTTATAAAACTTTTGGAAACCGAAAATATATTTCCTATTTATTTTAAAAAATAAAATAGGGTGATAATTTTATATAATTTATGAGTTTTTTCTTAAATTATGTGAAGTTTTTATAATTGGTGATAAGCCTTTATGGGGTAGTAGTTTTAACATAGGGATTAGTATTTCTTAAAAAGGGGGAACAAGATCCTTACATGGGGAATATTATCCTAAGAGGGATTTCATATTATTAAATATCAATCTATCTAATGTATTCAAAATAATTATAATTCTAGTTGGAGAGAATGATTAATTATAAACTTTAAATATGATGTAATGAAAATAAATGGTCTGTATTTTTTTCAATGTTATTTTTTATTAATCTATTAGTATTTTTGATTTTTAGAATGTGGGAGATTGTTCAGTCAGATGTTTTATATTTTAATTTTTTTTTCCTATTACTTTTTAAATCAAAAAATATTTCTTAAAAATATCAACTAACTTCCTATGTCCATATAGTTTAAGAATTTTGTTTGTAGAAAACAATACATTTTTTCTACCAAGAAACATTTCGTAAGTATTTCATATATTAATTTATAAATTCATTGGTAAGATTCTTTTAAAGGGTATGTGTCCAATAATCATTAGAATCAACTTTATCATATCTGTTGTTAGACATTCTTTCTTGTATATATTATTGAAAAAGTTGTATACATCATACTAAAAATGATGTCGATAACATCATATTTTTACTCACAAGGATTATCTTAATTATTGTCATTAAAAAGTACATTAGACTGACTATGTATATAATCATATTATGACAGAATTATTTGAAATATAAAGAATGATTTTTACACAATAATTTTGTAAATCAATATGATGTTGGACCTTATTCTATAGAAGATCGTTATGATCTTTGAAATTCCAACTTTCTATGTCATTGAAAAAAATCAGAAAAATGTGACCATTAGGTGATCATGTGACTGTAAATTGGATTCCAATAAATATCTGGTTATCTGAAGAATTAGGAACATGTTGATTACATTCATTTTATAATTTTTAGAAGAATACTCAGTATCAACATCTCATTATTAGTCATTATATTTCTTTTAAATAATAGTCTTTATAAGGAATCCTTGTTGGGATGTCTCCTTAACAATAATTTTGTAATTTCTACTATATTTAATCATTATAATGATCAACGGATTATGGGGATAGAAATATGGATAATCAAATCCCTCAGATTGAGGACTATCAGGGCAAGTTAGATGGATAATTTGGTCATTGTATTAAGGGAATTTGATGAATTAATGACACATACATTCTAATCATATTATTGAAGGATTTTGCTGGTGATGAAAGAAAGTCGTTTTTATAAGTATAAAAACTAGATAATCTTATTCTGGGTAATAGAATATCATTTTCATTATGTTAAAATATTTATCTTTTTAATTTCTCAAAAGTAATTCTTTCTTTTGTATGATATTTTTTGCATGTTGTATACATGTTTTTAATTACACTATATATTTTAATAGAATGTTAATAATCATACAAATTTTTTAATTATGATTATATTATCTAAATAAATCTAATTATGGTAATAACAATACATTTAATTTAATCATATTTATCATGATTAAGATTTTTTGTACTCCGATAAATCGTATCTAGAGTGACTATAATTTTCACTATAATTTATTTTCTTTGATTCTATGTCTAATAATTATATGTAATGTGGATTTTTGTTTGTTTAGTTTAATTAATTTGAACAATTTTATTAAAACTAAAATTAACCCTCCCTCCTGTATGTATTTATATTATAATCAAAATCTTAGGATCCCTCAATCAGTATTAGGTCTATAATAATCCAACAATTATACTATAGTTATTCTATCTGTAAACATTATTTATTATGGTGAAGGTATTTTTAATAAACTCGTTTTTTCCATTGGTTATGATATGATGAATTGAAGATATTATTTTAAAACCACTTTCCTTTAAAGGGGTTCTACTATGATTAAATTATTATAAAAGCAATTATTTCATGGATAATGATATGATAAATGATTGAAAATCTTATAGAATATAAATGTATGGATAATGTGTTGGGTGGGACCTATATCTCCCTAAAATTACGCAGGTAGTGTTTTATATCTTAGGATATAATGAGAGTACTTAGGATGATGTGCTTGATCTATTATGGGAAATGGGATAATGTGATTGATCCACTATGGGAAATTGGTTATGATTCCTGGTCCATTTAGAAATGGGAAAAAGGTGATGATTCCAGAACTATTATGATTTTATGGACTTTATTTTTAACCAAGATATATATAATGGTTTCAATACTTATAATTTTTATATATTTATATTTCATGAACTTCTAGTTAATGATTTATTTCTGATGATTTTTAACTCTTATGGATTATGTATTTTTAAATTATAATATTTTATCCCATGTGTAATACTTATGATCCATGATATATTGGGTATGAACTTTTTATTTAATATTTATAATCTCACAACCTCATGGTAATTTTATGGTTTTATACGATCAATGGTTCATAACATCCATGTTTAACATTACCAAGAATTTGCGATCATGATTTCTTCTTTTCCCCCCATGTTATGAAGAATGATTTATGTAGTGTATGTTTATATTGATTACTAAATGGGATGATCCTTATGTGATATTTTGAGGATATTTCAAAAAATAAGAAGATAGTCTAACTAGTCCTCAAGGATTATAAATCATTATAGTTCATCATCTTGTGTTTATGAAATATAAATATTATTAATCAACTATAAATAATATATATTTATGAAAGGATATTTTTCTATAATTTTATTTAATTAAAATAGAGATACATTATGAAAATAAAAATAATTTTCTGAAAAAATAGTGTTTTCTACACCTAAGAATAATCTTATATATAAAACCAATATAGGTCTATTTTAAACACAATTAACTGGATTAAATATATCTAAAGATTACATAAAACATTAAATTAAATTAAAACTGTAATGGTATTTTAAATCACATAATTTATTAAAAGATATTATTTTTTTACAAAAAGAGATATATTTCACTATTTTCTAATCGAAACCATTGTTTCTGGAAATTTTACAATGTTTCACCAAAAGATAATACCAATATTTTAATATAAAAAATGATATTAATTTAAATAAATAACATTTCAAAATGTTTCAATTATTTTTCATTATACTTTCTCAAAAAATCAATGAGTATAATTTTTTAAGGGAAAATATTATTTATAGAATAAAATATACTTATTAAATTTGAATCATAGTGTTTATAAAAAATCATTATTAAGTTGGACAATTATATATATTTCATAAAATAGTTAATAATATTCATACATTCAAATTGAATAGCTATGTTAAAATGGTCATATTTTAAAAAATACATTTTAATAGTATATCATAGTTTGTTAAAACATAACACTATATGTTGAATATATTATCGAACATACTTTTCATTCAAATTATCAGGGTGTTGCCAATAAAATATGAAAAAATAGCATCATTCCTAGAAGAATAAATTATTGTGTTCTGCCATGTGGGAATATATACTGGAAGAAATGAAGGAAAACTAAGTGGGGAGTAAAATGAATACTACAAATATTGTATCCCATCATAGTCTATATATATAACAATAATAACCCCTAGTGGTGCCACATGCACTATTCTTTAAATATGTTATTAACCCATTGCAAAAAACGTTAGGAATATTCTTTGTTATCCAGTAAATTTAAATAATCATTCTCAAAATCTATTAAAAATCACATGAAATCTTTACCACTCTCATGTTTGAAAAAACTTTATTTGGAAAAAATCATCTTTGAGTAATTTTATTCAATATATAATGTGATCAAACTATTTTTGTAAACCCATTTTCATTCCACACATAATGAAATTATATAAAAAATCTCTAAATTGATATCAAAATAATCATATTCATGAACCAAAAATATGGAATTTATAAAAATATAAAATAATTAATTTGGTAGAAATATTTTTTAGAGACACCTACCAAACCAAGAGGAAAACTATTATCCTTTGAAAACAAATATTGGAGTCATGGAGAACATGCCCTCAAAATCGTCTACCCAAGGGAAACATCATCAATTCCCATTTTTAACACCACTAGATCTATCAATCAAAACCCAATTGGGTTGCAACAGAACCGGGGTAGAAGATAGGAAGGATATATCTAGAAATATTAGAGGTTATCAGATAAAAAAGGGAACAAACATAGAAAAGATGCACCAAAAATTAAGGGAAATCAACATTGATCAAGGAAATATCCTTGTAGGGAATTTAGGAGATGGTAGTTTATATCTAAGAGGGGTTAAAAGAATATTAGATATAAATACCACCATGTTCAATGAGGTAAATTAGAAATTTAACTAGTTATTATCTAAAAACATGGTTAGGGTGCAGGGTTTGACAAACCATACCCCAAATATGCATGGATACATTCTAGGTAAAATCAAGTTATACATCCTGGTTTAAAAATCTATGCTCAAGATGTGAGATATCACATGAAAAAGTTTCTAAAAACCCCCATGATTTTTCCAGATAATTATAATAATTAAACTACCATTCCTAAACTGTTCAAGACACCTATATAGCTCATAGTTCTATATCACACAATTGAAACATGGTTATAAAAATCAGGCATCCAAAAAAAACTACATTTAGCATATTGTCCCTCAAAATATTAATTTTCATACACAGACCCTCGATAACCTCTCCAAAAAAAGGGATAGTCCAAAATCAATTTAAATCGTACATGTGACTTGAGTTGAATCACAATTGTCCTCATCAACAAACATATCATCCATGGAAAGATCTCAAGATTCAAGACCACCAAAATGAGAAAGAATGTTTGTTCCAAGCCGATGATTAATGCTACCACATCTCATGGATTCTCTATTCTCACTTCCATATTATAAAAAACATATGGATTTGTTTACCATATTGTACCTTATGTCATCGATCCATATTCTGAACCAATGTTTTAACCATTGTGGTGTTGGGATCAATATAAACTACTTCCCTTTAAATTATAATGAAGGTTCTTCTTCATACCTCCTCATCAAGGAATCATAAAACACATCATAAATATTTGTCATGAGATACTTAAATTACAATTTATAATCCATATTTTCAATATGAATTGATGATCACAAAGTTCTTATAGTCACCAGTTCCAACATACCTAGTATTCTTAAATGATGATGTCCCACAAAATGATATTTTAGGTGAGTAAACAGACCACATACCTTAAAATAAAAAATAAAACCATCGTGTCGCATATAAAATCATTGGTAGCTCGAAATTTCTACTAATATTTTATGAGAAAATGAAATCTCAATATCCCCAAAACTAGACTCAGTTATACAATGACTAAATGCCTACCATTTCATGACAGCAATGATATCCACAAAAATTTAAATATAAAAAAATAATGGTTTCTTCATTTTCAATAAATTAGTGTACAATCCACACTCAAAAAACAAAATTAAAATATTCATTCTAGAATCACATCCTATATAATTGAATGACTCATAAACTGGGATAATACATATAAGGATTGAACGTCATCAATAACCCCGATATAGAACCCATCACATTAAGAAATCCCAACCAAAATCAAGATGCAAAGCATGGTTATCTATTAGAAATGGTAACCAAAAGTACACTAAAAAATTTATAACCATATTATTATAAAAAAATTATTTATTCTTCTATAATTACATCCATGGATGGAAATACATGAGTTGATTTTTTTAATCTGGTAATGATCCCCCATATCCATATTCTCTTCCCTACATGGAGTCTATAATAGTCCAATTATGATATCCATGGACCCTTCACCCAAATGACATAATAGAATGCATAATTCCATAGAAAACATATGGGTATCTAATGTTCCACATATATTTTCATGTAGGTAGGGAATCATGTCATAAAGACTAAAAATGACTAGTTTATTCTAGGAAACTAACTTCCAAACCTCATATCATGAAAAATCCTAGTAACCCTTGAGTATAGAGACCAACATGACCTCTGTTAATGATCAATTAAACCACATATCATATTAACTTCTATAAAAACCTACCAAAAATAAATAATCATCATTGGGAGACTGGGATAAAAACTTGACATCTCAAAAACATTTAAGGGTTCAACACAATGTTTCCAACAAGAATCCTCTAATTAGAAGATCAAAAATCATAATCACAAGTATGAATTATCTTTCTCATAATCTAGTCATACAATAAATTATATCCTCTAACAAATACAAATCATTTTTGAAGAATGGTTCACCAAGGATCTATCCTTCATTGATTCTTTTATAAAATGTGTCAGCAAATCCCTACTCAAGTCACCTTTAACCACACTTCCAATTCCATGAATTTACATAATCAAGTTCCATGATCTGATTTCATATAAATTAAAATTTATAATATGTGATCTTATTACTCTATGTAAGACTACCCTTTAGGTTTCTATTTTCATATTATACCATGGAATTAACAATATGTGGGTGTGTCACTGTTTTTTTAGAATATGTACAAAAACTATCATCTCAAGGTCATCGTGGTGTTGATCTTTTCTATGAAGCCATAATTTGTGAAAGTCTTACTCCAACACCCATTTTCCTGACATCAAGATATATCCCAACTCTATGTGTGAGGTTTCAAAGAGACATCCTTAATACCCAAATCGGCTTATCATTAATCAATATTGGAGCTATTATTAACCTCAATTCCATCTATTCAAATGATTCATAAGTATTATATTATTTGACATAGTCCCCTAATGGGAAAAAATAACAAACATAGTCTCCCAACCATCTATATTCAATTTAAAAATCATTAAAAATAATAATAAGACTAAATAAAATAGAGAAAAAACAACTAAATGAGGTTTCACATTTCATTAATTGGAAACCCCCAAGATGTCAATCCCAAACAAAGGATAACAGACATGCTTCTTTAATATTTAGTCAACCAAGAGGCAAGTAGATCAAGCATACAAAAATGAATGATCCCTAAGAGGCATGCAGAATATTATCAACTCAAACCACAAAAAATGTAATTATAATGTGAAAATGTATATTAATAACTTCACCATGTGATACATTTTCAAGTGGTGGTTCAAATAAAAACACATCTCAAAAATCAATGAAATTTATTTATTGTGGGATTATAAAACTGAGTCAATTGTAAAAAAAATTATAGAAATATTATCCTTGTGGTCCCCATTATACATCTAATAATATCTATCTCTTATGGTTCTCCAAGACAACTAGTCATGAAACTATACCCTATTATCTATGTATACACTTAATTTTTTCCATTTACAGAGCACTATTCTTTAACCCATGACATTACAATCACAACAAAGATATCCCTAGTAATAATGTTCGCAATTTTAAATGAAATAATAGGGCATGAAAAAACTTGAGATGTCCCCTACACTAAATGGAGTATCCCATTTAAGAAGCTAAAAAACAAACCTAAAGAAAGATATTCCATGAATAAAAACACACTAAAAGAAAAAACTATAAACATTAAGGGATTAATACTCAAATTATATGATGACCTCAATATTTATCTCCTCGTATAGAACACTATGAACCTAAGAAAATTGTTCTTTGCTAACTCAACTACCCAACTAAGCCTATAGAGTTTACTATTTGAGCTACATAAGTACATAGAAAGTGTATATAATCCTACGAACTCCATTTGAATTTTGGAAAAGTCAATATGTATGAAGGAAAAACCACTCTTTAGGAAATAATATCACTTAATATCATGACTTAAACAAAATATTAGATCAGGATACACAACAATGTAACTCCGTCCTTTAATGTAGTTTAGACCACAACAAACAACACCAACACACTAGAATGGTTCTTGGAAGACAATTAAATCAAAAAATAAAGAATCATATTCAAATAGGTTTCATAAAACCCCACATAATGGTAAGAAACATTTTTTAAAACTGCTAATTTTGAAAACCTAGAACAACCATTTGAAATTATTTTGTACATAAATAACCGATTTTATAAATATGAAACATTTTTTAAAAAATAATCTAAAATTAAAATTCTAAATATTCCTCTATTACAATATTAAACTCCATAAATTTTATACCAAATCATGATGAAAAATTATTTTTCCATATGAATTAAATTTTCCATGAAAAAATATTTCTAAAAACGAACCACATGCCATGTTATAAAATCATGTTTTCCATTAAAATCTATAATCTTCCCTTCACATATCATTCTTCTTTCAAACCCACTTTCTATACAATATTACATGTTAAAATAGGCCATGGATTTTCCATTAAGATATAAATCCCAATATTTACTACATAATTGATAAAACCCATTTCTCTTAAAAAATGTAATTCTTATTAAAAAACTATTCTGAGTTGTGATATGCATTCATAAAGAATTTTAACTAGTTTTAAAACCTAAACATTTTTATTTTTTACATGGTTGAAAACCCATTTATAAAAATAATAGATATAAAAAATATTCATTTTAAAATATACAAAAAATGATTCACTTCTCAATAAAAAATCATTTTTTATGTAATCCATTTTTACAAAATAAAATAGTTATATCAAACCATAAAATAAAATAATTTCATAAATTTTTTTGAAATAAATTCATTAGGTCAACATATCCTAGAAACCATATTAAATCATCTCAAATCAAGGAGATTCACTCAAAGAATACATGAATCATGGGTTCTACATAATAAAAGAAATGATATGGAAATTTATGCTCAACATATTAACTAGGTTGAAAATAATGTTTTAGGATTAATAAAATCCTTATTTAATTTAAAACTATTTTTTAACTTAATGTTTTTAAGGTAATCCATGTCTATTTCACAACATCATTCCTATTTTGGTTTACAACCAAAATCTAGAATCACTCCTAGGGAAACCAACACATTCCATTGAGTATCACATGTTATCATATAATTCCTTAAATAAAAAAGACCCTCAAAATTAAATTAAATGTGACTACCCATAGTGTCTCAAGTACAATCATAAATTTCAATGATCATGAACCTATATATAATGTACTCTTTGAGTACTGATAAGTCTTAATGGTAGCACAATCAACCTTGAACGACATCATGGATGTGACAACACACTTCTTGTTAGTTAATTCCTTTAATTCCAATTTTTAATTAACTAACATAGGGAATAAATTATTAACCCCTATATTTTATGAAATATTTATTTTCAAATATATTTACATTCATTAATAGGTTGTGTTACATGCAACACCATGTTTTAAAGAACCACAACTTAATAATATTGTTATAATTCAAAAATTATATTCATAAAGTATACATTATATTTAGTAGGATAAATAGGCAGAAACACATTTTAAAAATATGTATAAGGATTTTAGACAAATAAAATATGTTTTCTATTGAATTCTTAATATTTTTTAAAAAATAGATTTTCTTACAAAAACCATTTTACAAATTTTTATAGAAATTAATATTATTAAAAATTAAAACAATTATTTAATTTTTTTGGAAAAAATATATTAATTTCTAAAATAATAATATTAAAATTTTCTTTTAGTGATTTTTTATAATTTTATAAGGAGCTTCTTTTTAAATGAATGCTGAATATAGGGAATTTTTTACTAAAAATGTTTTTTAAAAAGTATTTATAATGTCAAATTGTATTTTAAAATTATTTATAAAGTAAATATATTTAAATTATATATTATTAATCAAAATTTCGCTCATTGGAACTAATTTCATGTAAATTTGTAATATTAAATTTTTTTATACTTATGAAAACTTTTTTTTTGGGAAAACTACTTATTCATCACATATTTGGAGTAAATTTTAATTAAAATTATTCCAATTTATGAATTGAATTTGAAAGGATTGATTTAATATTTTGTACCAGAATTATTAACATTATATAATAATTTAAATATAGTTTTTACGTCATAAAGAATAGTAAAATTAGTATAAAATAATTATTGTGGTTATGGTCAAAATGAGTTTAAGGGGGTTCAACATAAAATCTAATCGTATGTTTTCAAATGAAACATTATTAGGTATTATTTATTAGACATATTTGAAACTTATAATATTCCATGTTATAATAAATGGTCCATTGGAATTATTTCTCTTGGTAATGACTTTATCATTTTGGAGTCCTTTGTGAAATTTGTATGTAGTTTACAAGTGGGTTCCTTTCCATGTAGATAAAATGACATCCCCACTCCTCTCATATTCACTCTTCTATAGAATTTTGTTTCAGAAAAGTACTATATAATTACGTTCCTTATTTCCTTACCACATCATTGAGGGCATAGTTTTATTATAAAACCCTCTTAATAATGATCGGGTTATAAACCTATAAAGGCTTTCTGAAGAAGAGGTATTACTTGTAACCATGCGTCGTCATTTTACTTCTTATTCCACCACTTTAAAATATAATTAATCTATAATAATATAATTAAATTGGCATATACCATATAATTTTATGTTTTTAACATAATGTTATGACCAATATCAAGTTAGTAATCCATTAAATAAAAATAAAACCATTGATCGGGTGTACTGCGGACTACCGCCTCATTAACCAATGTAATTCTATTTAGTTCACCACCACTAATAGCAATATACAATGTTTGAATTAATATTTTTATATGATAACAACAAATAATTATTCTTATATAATTATAATTTCATATTTTCCTTCATACCTTTAAATCCATTTTAATATGATATGTTTTCTCATTGTACCTATGGACTCCCACCTCCATAAAGTGATGTGACACATTTTTTATTTTATTTTGAAATAGACGGTAATAAGGATACATTAAATGAATTTATATGATATATATTATGTAAAAATATTTATCTAAAAATCAACTAACCATTACATTTCTTTGGATCCATCTGACGATAAAATGAAATTAATGTTCATGCGTTTGTGTGACCTTCCATCTACATGAACTGTGTTTTTCATCTTATATCGCTAATGTTTTTGTATTACACTGAATTCATATATAATAAATATATATAATATTTATATAATGTTTAAAAATATGTATATTATGTTAACATGATCAAATTAAAATAAACAAAAATTAAAAAACACAACATATAAGAAAAATATAATTATTCTAACCTAAAACATGATATTTACATGGGATTGTTAGTAAACAAGAAATAAAAGGTCATAAATAAATCATATTTGGAATTATATATAAAATTATATCTTTAAAATAGATTAATAATCAAAATATATTTATTATACCGATGTTTGAAACATTTATGAAGGAATTTGAGATAAATGGTAATGGAATTTTTTTACTTCTCTTTTTCTGGGACACATGTCTTGTACACCACCTTTTTTATAGTGTATATATGATGAACATGAATGTATTTTTTATTACTATCATGAAAATAATGGGAATTTACTTGTCTATATAAAATTATTTCTTTTATGGAATTATAATTCAAAATTTATCAATGTGGTAATGATATATGTTATAATATCATTCTTTCCCTAGACTGCTTTTGATTATATTCATGAAGATGGAATATTCTGAGAAATCCTTATGTAAACTATTGTATTTTCATATCCCCTTTTTATTTCTATTTAATACATTTTTCCTTTTCATTTACCTCTATTTAGTAACTAAAGAGACCATAATTTTTTTGGGAAAAATTTATTTCTCTCATTGGTCAAAAGATTTATCTCTTATGTCTGGTTTTTTCAAAAAAATGTTTTAATGGTAGATTTTAATACTCTGAAATGATATATTAAATAATAGACCCATTTAATACATTTATGAAAATTTATTTGAATCTTATTTTCCATTTCATAGTGATATAGTTTTGTCATTTTACTAAGAATATGAATAGAATCATTGTTTTAACATGTACGCCATGCACTGAAGAATAAATTTTCTAGAAAACTATATAAATAGAATATTATACCATAATTTTTAATGGTTATTTTAAAATAAATTTCATTCAATAGAATTTAGGGAATTTTTATATATTAAATCATTTATTTCAAATGGAACTGATATTTTCATTAATAATGTTTTAAGGATATTTTAATGAAATATTTATTCCTCAATGATGAAAACCTTTGGTGTTGCTTATATTTTATGGGGATATGATCCAATGGTATTATACTTTTTATTTATTTTGATAGATTAATTTTATTATTATTATGATATTATTTTCCTAAAACCCATTCCTTTTCTGTGGGTTATGATATGATGAAATGATAAAATAATTATATAACCTATTTATTTCTAGGACTTGTAAAGGAATGTTTATGAATACAACTTCTTTTTCATTTGATATGTTAGTATAAATGTTTTACTATTGGGGTGGAAAAAAATTAATGGATTAATTTTTGTATGGTACATTTATCTCCCACCAATTATTTGGTTAAACATTTATATCCCATGTGATAATTATGGGAAAAAAGATGATATTATTGATCCGAATTGGAAAACATCGCAATTTTCTTGATACACAATTGAAAAATGTCAAAGTGACTGATAAAATACTGGAAAAATGTGCTACTGAATGATCCCAAATGTTATGGGAGTCATGTAAGGATTCTTGACCCTCTATGAATTGATGTCATTAATAGTTAAACATGAGATATAAGAATCATTGTATTCTTATGAAGGTCCCACACAAATATTTCATGAAATTATTGTTTGTGATTGAGTTATTATTATTTGTAACACTTAAGATTCATGTATGGAAAATGATAATGTTTTATGTTGTGACTCATGTTTATGATCTTTGACATATTGTATATACACATTGTATATTTTTTTCATGATCTTATACCTGTTTGGTTATCTTTATACTTATTTTGATCTTTGATTGATATCTGTAATGTTTACCCCTACTAATAATCTGATATCACCCTTTATTATGTTTCCTTTAACAAGGTTATGAGGAGTTTTTCAAGTGGGTTATATCTATGATGTGTACTAAAAGGGATGGTCATTTTCAGAGATGTTGAAGAAATTTCATGAAATTAAAATATTATATGTCTACTATTTATAGAATTTAATATTTCATGGTCAACATGCATTTATTTGTTAAATGTAATGAATATTCATCTAAAATGATGTAATGTTTCTCCATGAAAATCATGTGTCACTATAGTTTCTATCAGAGGAAAGTAATAGTTAACCATTTGAAACTAATAAAAGATAGACATAGGGATATCTCCAAAGATAATTCTAAATATAGTAAAAAATCAGAAAATATTTTTGAATGATACAGAGATTATTTACCAATATATTACACCAATATTTGGATACTACATGTGGATATGGATATAGCATAATTTAACATAGGGGTAATAACTCAAAAAGGCGAACATTTTTCTTTGACACAGTCTTCTCCAAGTATAGAATAACGGGCCTTGATGAACACCTAGTTTGACACACATAGGGGATATGATTCCAAATTTACAAACTATTAATGCAGCATAAAAATTAATTAAATATTGACCATGAATGAAAAAGTTAAATCCTAAGGTTTCATTGATCGAAAATAAGGTTTCGTGATTTAGAAATATTATGAATGACTGATCAAACTGATCAATGACACTTGATTTTCATAGTGACCATTTTTTATAGAGGGACTGAAGATAGAGAAATGATGTTGGGGTGGTGAAAGGTATGCTCAGATGTTGTAGTATATTATTTGAGAATAGATATATAAATAATATTATATCATGAAAAGCTTATAGAATTTTTAATTCCTATCCATAATAATTAGATGATTATTAATCTATGAAAACCATTAATGGAATGATGATCACTTCTCAAGTCTATAATTCTTTTCCAATTAATGATTGTGGGAACATTATTTTTATAAATATTATCATCATCTATCTACACTATTCATGTTATAATAGGCATGCTTTGTATTTCTATTAATAAATATCATTTCAACTAACAATAAAGGGAAGTCATGATTTATATTCCAACCAAATCTATGATCATTAATCGGTGTGAAAAAAAATGTAAACTTTTTATGGAAATTACATCTGTTATATTAGTCATGATCCCTTTGAAAAGGGGATTTTTCTCTCTGATAGTTGGTGAGAAACTCAACATCAATGACATTTCTATTATTTTAGTGTTCATTAATGTCCTTAAATAATAATTTCATTGTATTTAACTTAATATTTAATTTGACTTCTTATTAAAACCCATAATTGGATGTATTCCTACTTCAATGAATCTCTATATAATGGCATAGATTAAGTAGCACTAATTAATGAATAAACTTCTAGAGAATCAGGATAAGGGATTTATTCATCCAACTATGTCCCTTTGGGGTTCCCTAATTCCTTTTTTTCAGAATAATGAGGGATTTATGAAACAATGCATTGATTATTAGGAGCTGAAAAATATCACAAAAAAGATCATGTATACTCTACCCTGTATTTATAACTTTTCAAAGCTACTATGAAAGACTCAACAATTTTTCAAGAAATGACATCATTATGGATATCATTAATTGATTGTTAAAAATGAAAATATACCCAGGAAAAAAAATTGTTACAAATTATGGATACATTAAGAATTAATTATTAGATATATTCATACTAATTCCCCCACTATCTTCTAGGATTTAAGTAATAGTGTTTTTAGAAATTTACATGATAAATATTCTACATTATTTATAGATGATATTATAATATATTGAAATACCATGGATGAGCATGAAGATAATTTAAGGATTGTGATTAAAACCTTAAGGAATGTGAAGCTGTTAGAAAAATAGAGGGCACAAAAGGAGAGTGGGTGAAATTTTCAAAGTCCTCTACATTTTTGTTCAAGTGACTACACAGCTTGATTGAACAAGATGCTTGTTGGGACCTATAAAAAAGCTAATTATATACTGGTTCCACTATCTAGTTAGTGGATTTCATCAAAGAGTGAGTGTGTTCTAGATAGAACCTTGGTTTTATCCAGGGTCCATCGATTGGCCGATGACACCAACTTACTGTTTAGTATCGCTGAGATATTATAATAAACTAGTCATTGGGGGTTTCCCTTCATGCATTAATTCAACTTTTAACTACATTATTCTTCTTTAAATGAATCTATAATGCTCTTAATGCCATTTTACTCTACAAATAAACCCAACATGATGCTTTTAATCCATGGTTACCTTAACCATTCATTATAGATCCAAAATTAGGTCACTTCTCTTTCATTATCATTCGCTATTATATTTGTATCCCTCCCTCGCAATAATTTTCTTTTTTAATATTTTGGGGGTTTACAGAGCCTTCTCTATTGGTCATGAAATAGTATGTTGCTTATTTTTTTTATCAGGTTCTCACTGTCAATGGATGTAATTGGGATTGTTGTGTTATTCCATTGAATGTGTATGAATTGTGTTTCTAGCCGTAATAATTAAATTTATAGTCATATATGTGTGTTTTATAGAACTAAAAACTCAAAACCATGTGTATTTTTCTTTGAAATACATTTTTTACAACCGTTAAAAATAATGGTTGTTCTTTCTTTCTTGGGCTATTATAATTATTGGTTTAAACTAAATCACATCAAGGATACTTGAGGGTAGGATATGAAGTGATCCCTAATAGATCATTGATGAACTCCATTATCAATATCGTGTTATTTATCTTCTATTTAATATATATAATATTATATAACTATTAGGATTATTTATCACATTAATTAGTTAAATCTCATATATTTTAGTTTTATTTTCTATAATGTTTTTAAAAACATATTCACCCACCACCTTTCCATCTTTAATTAATATAATTAATTGGAATCATAGCCATCCGTCATTTAAAAACCTTAACTAGAGTCAAGTATTGAATATTTAATGATTTAATATACCTTGAATTGTAAATGTTCATTGGAAGGACAACTATAGGGTTAAGATTTATACTTTGATAAATCTATCTATTAGTATTAGTTAACAAAAAAAATTATTCTTCCTAGAATAATAGTTAATATGATTTAGAGGATTTTTATGCATGCTTATATGCCACCCACCCCTCCCTCCTAAGAAAAAATGCATAAATGAACACCTAATTATATTGATCTTCTTGATATTGATGGAAGATATTTTAGTGAATTATATTTTAGGTTACATAGATATAAATTTAATAGAGTATCTATTAGTTAATGTTATCCTAAAATATGTAAATTATTATGTTTTAGACATGAAGGTAAGAATAATGTGAATTATATTATGATTTATATATACCTTGATATTTTGAAAACATTATCATGAATCTTATTGAATCAATAACTGAACTATTTACTTTTCTATAGATATTTCAAAATTAAAAAAGTTCTTAGATGATGATATTTTAATGGATATGATTTTTAATATTATAATTTGGGTATGGAATATTATTTGTGCCCACAAATTTATAGTGATTCAATAAGAAAAGGATATACAAATATTCCATTTGGATATCTCATTATTTTTTTCATTCCCTATATAATTAAAATTAAGAGGAATGTAAGAAGAAAGTAAAATGGGATGAAAAGAATAATTTCATTAATTTTAAATATATAAATGATAAATATTATGAATGTGAATATAATATTTCTCATCTTTATATGATTATAAATAGTTTTTTCATCAGAAATAATGCTTTCCACCATAAAAAATGTGTTGCACCAGATGAAACCAGAGGTAATATTTTATGAGTATAATCAAAAGGGTCACATAAAGCTAGAGTGTCCCAATCTAAAATATAATTAAATGGATACAAATGAAAAAATTGAATTACAAGTATCAACATCAAGTGAAAGAGATGACTATGTCTCCTCATCATATTCAATTGATGGAATCCTCAACTTCCACATGGTCAATATCAAGGTATGTGAAGAGATAAATTCTTCAAATTCTTCTTACTCCTCAATCCCATTAAATTATAAAGATCTATGATACAGTATGTTTTATATTAGGGTTTCTTCCATTCTTTCTCAGCATGTGTGATTTTTTTTATTTCTCGGGTCCTATCATTATAGTGATGGATTTATGTTAAGGTATTAGATAACTTTACCTATACTATTGAATCTAAAAACATTTCTTTCAGCCTCTTACTTTGTCTAGAACAGTGGATATCATGGTGGATTGGGATGTATTGATTAAGGATTTGAGGTTATCCCTAAAACTGTTACCTATGTTGGTGTTTCATTACCCATTTTTTGTGTTCTTGTTATTAGATGGAGGTGTTTCATTATAGTGTTATTGGTGATATTAATGACTCTTTTTTCATTAGATCAATTGTTTTTTTGGATATGAGTATTGGTGTAGTGAAGGGCTTAGGATTTGGGGTCCAATTGGATCATCTTGATGGCTTCTGAAGCCCACAGTGGTGATATTCGAAGGAAGTTTTGGTCTAGTTTTCATTATATTTTGTTTTTTTACTGTGGTGGAAATTGTTTATGTTGTTGATGGTGAAGAGTACCTGATGTTGGATAGTTTTTGCTGATGTTTGTTTCAGTTTGTTTTAGTGGAAATTAATAAAGAGACAATAGAATCAATGATGAGATTATGACAATGTTATTTGAACAGGACATGTCTCCTCGATGTAGGGTTCCTTGTGTTTCTCATGAGATTTGATGGGATTTCATTGATGTCATGTTCATTTGTTTTTTGAAATTTTTAAATTGGATTTGAATTTCAAATGTTTCCACTACATTATGTGTGATTTGGGTGACGTGATGATTCGCACTCTACCCCTAAATTTTATTTTTAAAAATATTTAAAAAAATTATTTGGAGGCTATGGTTCAAAATCAATAATCATTTGGTTAGATTACCTCAAACAAGAAAGATATTGAAAAATAAATAAAACGGAATCTTTAATGAAAAGTATCATATTATTAATGATTAAGAAAAATTAATAGAGGAAAATAAAAATACCGTATATTTCCTTTGAAATATGAATTAGGATCATGAAATATGGAATTATTTATTATTAAAATAATTTCATGGTTTTAAAAATTATGTATATAATGTTAATGATAAAACGATATGCCTAAAAAATCAGCCTAACATTGAATAATTATAAAATTCAATTAAATAGATCAAAACTTCTCTTGAAAAGTTTTCCTATGTTGGGAAAATCCTAAATTTGATTTTCGGATCCCACCATTATAGAAAATATACTTATATTATTGGTTATTAGATTCAATAAATCACCTATAGGAATTCCTAAAATACCAATTGAATTAAAGGTATAAAAACATATATGTTTTGTAGTTATTGTATCAATACTAAGAATTTGATTTTTCAATATAATTTTGAGAATACTCAAAATGGAAATCCAAATTACATTCATATTTCCATAAATATTTATACATTAAATACTTTTTAAATTTAATTATGGCTTCCAAAATTACATTTGTATAACATTTCGGGACCCAAATTTTGGGTACCAAAATCTTTATTCTCTTAAATTGTGTTATAGTAAAAGTGTCTCAAGAGAAATTATTGATCATCTATAGGTTTCGTAGATAATAGGTTCTCAAGGAATATGTGTGGTGCATAATCAAATTCAATCACCTTATAAATCATAGTGGTGGGAATCTCACCCATGTAGAAAACTCAAGGAGTTAGATCATCGATATAAGTATCATAGGTTTTTCAAAAAAAATCTTTATTAATGATGTTTTATAAGTTATTTTTTTAATAAATATATGATTATTACTAGTCAATTATATTATATGGGTTTTAATGCTTCATTTGAAAATTATGTTTGAAAGTATTTAAATCCCATGGAAAAATTTTATATATTGCTTCTAGATATCAAAATGTCTATGTTATTGATTTTAAATCTCATTGAATCCAAATTGTTATGTATTTGAATGAAAAAGACAGTGATTCATGGCTATGGAATATACGCCTTTGTCATTGTTACAAAAACTAAGTAGTGAAACATAAATAGAAAAATATACAATCTAGTTTAAAAAAAATTATTTCCATAATGAATTTTGTTTGAGAACCATGAGATCTTATTAAACAAAATAGGTTATTATTTAATTTAAAAAAACCTTTGACCTCTAAGGGCCTCATACTAACCCAACTATATCTTTTTGGACCAACCTATGTGCCTAATGTAAGAGGTAAATTTTTCCTATTTGTTATTGTTGATGATCCTAAAATATATAATTGCAATTGTTTGTTGGAATATATAAGTGAGTCTTATAAAGTATTCATTATTTATACCATGAATAAGGTTAATGAATATGGGAATCATATAATTTATAGATGGAGTGATAAGGGGGGAGATATGGATAATAAAAATTTTGTTTATTTTTTATGTTTCATACAGTTATCACTATTTTTTCGGCACCTATAACATCCAAATAAAATGGGGTTGTTAAAATTATGAATTAAATATTCAATAAAATTTCTCAAAATATACTTAATGAATTAAACCGCCAAAAAGAATTATCAGTTGATGAATTCAATAAAAAATGTTGTACTATTAACCATTCTCTATTAATACTCATTCATAAAACTACCCATTATTCACTTCGGAAAGAAACATTTCCTTTGGTTTTTTATTTTTTGATGTTTGATTTTATGATTTTTATTATTAATACCTGCGATAAAGTTAGTAAATTTGAATATAATTTAGAAGAATGAATCATTATTTTGGATTGAAAATCATGTATATATTAATAGATCTTCAATAAAAGGATTAAAATAGTTTAATAATCAATTCACATAAAATTTGATTTGAATTTTCCCAATACACACTCTCAATTTGATGACTTTTAGGTAAACCTTGTTAATATGACCTTAAATAAAACTAAACCACCTATAGATATTGAAGTAGAAAAATAACCTATAAAATTGTCATAGGGATAATAAAAATATAAATACTATCCTCTTGAAAATTTGATTTATGATTTGAAATCTAGTACTCATATTAGGTGGACCATCATAAATGAAGTAGAACATCATGCTTTTGTGTCACACCTTGAGCACCAAAACATTGACATAGAAAATAAGGAGGTAAGTGGGTTATTTTGAGAAATATTATTTAAATAAATTTACTTGGATCAATGTTAATACTCTTGTGGACATGCCCAATGACTATCCAGCTATTGGAACTGAATGGGTCTTTAGAAATAAATCAGAAGAACAAGGTAACATCACCCATAACAATGACCGACTTGTGGCTAAAGGGTATAATCATATGGAAGTAATTAATTAAGGTGATACCTTTCTAATATCTAGGCTATAATCTATAAGTATATTGTTGGTACTTTCATACGACTTATCTCTAAAAGAATTCAAATCGGTTTAAAAAGTATATTTCTAAATTGTTTATTTTTAAAAATGTAATAGCCATTGGTTTTAAGGATTCAAAAGCTATATATAATGTCTTAAAGATGACCAAGGAACCATATAGATTGAGTGAAACCCATCGAGATATGTATGAGCAGTTAACCAAAATATATTTAGAAAATTTTATTTAAATCGCTAATGCAAAGACCAAATTTTTCATTAAAAATATTGAAAAGATCATATGAGAGGTTATATTATTGTCAATTATGTAATTTTTAGTTCTATGGAAGAGTGATGTTACAAGGAATTTTATTTTTAATTTATATGGAATATGAAATGATTTTTATGGGAGAACACATATTTTTCCATGGTTTTCATATTTTTTAAATCAAGGATGGAACTTTTCTTATCCAAATTCAATACACTGATGAAAAGTTTGAATATTTTAAAATGGATAATGATAAGGAAAAGATTACTCTAATGATTGCTTAATTTAATATTAGTTGTAATTAAGTATATAATATAGTGGAAAATAAAATTTATAAAGGTATGATTTGGAGTATTCTCTATCTTACTTCATCCTAGTTAGAAATCATGTACATTGTCTAAAATGTTCCAATTTTCTATATAATATAATGAAATACCATTTAAAATATCTAAAACGATTTCTTATTAATTTTAAAGAAACCAAAATACTTAATTTATTTTCTCTAAAATACAACTTATTGAAAAAACTAGTTTTTCAATAAAAATCTTATTGGGTGACAACTATATAAGAAGAGTACAAGTCAGACATTCTACATTCTCAGAAAATCCTTTATATCATGGATTATTAAGTTGAATTTTTTTTATCATTCTAAATTTGAAGTGGAATTTATTATCAATAGAATTTTTATCTCTAAATTAATTTTTATGAAACATACTCTGCTATATTATGAATTAAATTATGATAATGTTCCTATTATGTGTGAAATCACAAGTGATATTTATATTTCTAATAATCCAATTCAAAACTCTCTCACAAATCAGATTAACCTAAGTAACGATTTTATTAGAAAAAATTTCCAAAAAAATCATATTGTTCTCGATTTTATTAATATTTACACCTAATTTACATATATTTCAACCAAAAACCTTGAAATTAATATTTTTGATGTTCATAAAGTTGAGTTAAGAATAAAATAATTTTGATTATTTCAAATTAATTTGTATATCATAATGGGTTTTCTATTTTTCACCTTGACTACATTGATTTATGATATTTATTTTAAATCATTAGTTAATTGATATAATTTCATTTCACTGAATCTCAAATTTATTGATCTGTCTCTTTCAATATCGTAGTAATTTTTTATCTGGTTTATTAAAATCTTGGTTGATATGATAGTGGTGGATATTTTATAAATTTAAAAATATGAAAAACACATCGGGAGATCCCACACATTTAAAAGTGAAATGTTATAAGATAGTAAAAAATTTTAAAATTAGATTTTATCATCCTTAAATTGAAAATAAACTAATTATTAAAGGTTTAGGTGGTATGATGTTATTTTATCTCTATTTTTAATTTATGAATATCTTTATGTTTTGTTATTTTATAAAAATATATTTTTTTGGAAATATTTATTTTATATTTATAGAAAAAATAATGTTTTCCCTCTCTTAAAATATCACTAATGATGCACTCAATAAAACAGAAAAATATTTTTATCTCTCCACTGTATTTTTATGATTACATTGAACATTATTTATCTAACCCTTTTCTATGATTTTGTTAAAAATATATAAGGAGGGGATAAGAATAGAAATATTATTGGTATACTAATGGTTCAAGGTATGTTTTTTAAAATACATATATAAATCTATTTTCAAATCATTAATTATTTTTTTCAATTTCAAATATGTTCATACTTTCCTTTTGGATTTTTGATAAAAAAATGTAGGGAATAAGATAATGGAAAAGTATTAAAAGAATTTATTTTAGTCAAAAATGAAAATTAGGATTAAGTTCTCAAATTTGGAAGTCATTTCAATGCTATTTTTAAATTAAATAATATTTATTATAACCATCTGTTTTTAATTAATTAGTAGATTACTTTTCAACATGAAATGTTAGAAATATATTAAAATTAATCATTCCTCTATTTTAATTATTAGTTAGTTTATTGTTTTTGGTCATCAAAATGGGGGTAATGTTATAAAAAACACTTTATTGGGTGGTATCAATGTTCATAAGATAATATTTAGTTTCTAGTAGCTTATTCTGATAGATTAATGTGTTTCACATTTAGACAATTTTACATTGAATTACTTGGCCAAATGATTGGTTCTAGAAGATATTGCATTACATTTCCATATTCCTCCACTCATAGGTTCCAGTGGCTACTGGATTGGACCTATTCAAAACCATAGTTTTCAACAGGTTCCATTAGTTGGACACTGACACCCAATTATTAGCTAGTGAAAACCAACAATTGTCTAGTGACACAATCATCACCCTAGATACACCCATAAATTTTATGGTATCATATAGATAGACTCAAATATGGTTCATTATTGGTGGCCCTTTTATTCTTTCATTTTACTTGTAATAGCTCAATTCCACCCTAAAAGCTTTCATAGTGATCATAATTCCATTTAATGATACATTTAAAATTCCATGGTTTAGAAAAATCCATAGTTACCTTGTAGATTCATTATAGAGAACAAATTTTCTCACTTTTCTATAATTATATTACTGTCTAACATTTATCTCTCTCCCTCCAAATCTTTTCTTATAATAATCCTATTGTGATTTAATGAGTGTTCATCATTGGTATTTAACATATCATATCATGTCATGTTTTTTTCGTTATCTATATTTCTCAAAATCATTGAGTCTTAAAGTGAAATTTTTATAAAACAATTGAAAGTGTGGGGATTGAGTTTCAATCAATAATCAATAAAAGGCTAGTCATGTATTAGGTTTTCTTAGTACAAAAAACAAAAAACAATAGGTCTACTTATTGTAAATGGGTTTTTCTACAACATTTAAAAATAAATGGTATATTTTCTTTGTATTACTTTAAAAAGAAAATTTTAATCAAAAAACTGTCAAGGATACATTATGGAAGAGGATGTAGGGGTCCATTTTTTATAGTTTTTGAACACCATTATCAATATAAAGGGATTTTTGTTTTATATTATAATTCACTAATGATTTTAACATTATAATTTTTGTTTATCACTTTCATTATTTTCTTCTCTTCTATTATGGTTTTATTTTATAAAAAATACAAAGGAAATTTACCCCCTACACACTCATTCATTATTTAATCAGAACCACAGTCGTATAGAAATTTATTTTCCAAGGAATTTTTTTTCATATATTATCTATATATAGTTTATCTTCACATAAATAGCTTTTCTATAAGATCTTTAGAGTATAAATTAATGGTTTTGAAGTTAATTTGAATTATTACTTTTCTCTATTAATCCATTTAATAATCAATTTTAATTTATTACATGCTTTGTAAATGGTTTTTCCTTCCCTTTCATGCTCTTGATGTTATGTTCTATAACACCCAATACCTATAATAATCACTCCACATATATTAATAATCGTCTTTTAGTTTTATTATAATTTAATTATTCTTGTTGAATAGTTTTCACCTCGATTCTCATACAATTGAATTACTCGGTAAACTATTTCCTAAACTATATAGCATTAATTCTATATAGTGTAAATAATATATACTTAATTTTATATATTATTGTGTATTTAATACTATAGTAATGTTATTTCACTGGATTCCCATTTTATTTTCAGAGTTAATAAATTAAATATTAGAATTATGGGATTTAACATTTTTTAATATTCATTTAGCTTGCATATGACTTATGCATTATCATTGGATGAAAAAATATGGAACTATATAACACGCTAACTTATTTGGTAATGTTTGCATCTGATGAAATTTAGTGGATGGTGCATAAGAAAAGATCCTACAGGTTTATGTTTACAATATATTAGTAGTGAGCTGTGACCTATGTTTCTGACACCTTTATAGTGACTCATGTCCTATTCATATGATGACATGCCTTATATTTGTTCCACATTTATTTATTCTCATGATTATTATGTAATAAGATACCATGACTCACATACCATGTTTTTATGTTATGGTATATGATCCAATCCAAGATTAATGATTCTATTAACCCGCCTTATTTTCATCTCCTATGATTTCATGATCTTACTCCATTAATTATTCCATTTATCATATAAACATGTTTTCCATTTATTTATAATTGATAATATCTTTGTGATAATATTATCCCTTTATAAACAATTTACCTCACTCCATTCCTATTCATTCTCATTACCCTAAAGGATTGTAACAGATGAAGATAGTGTGATTAGTTTATAAGAGTATTATTATCAATTATATAGTAACATTTTATGCTATAGAATAGATTTATGATAAATTATTTTATTAGTTATTAAAAATAATAAACATTTGATATTGCTAGTTTTTTTAATTAATGCAATGCATAAAAGGTACATACGATTTTCACTAGATTAAGAATTTTGGGTAAGGGTGAATCCAATTTATTGGATCTATAAATTGACCAAATATCAGAATGTACTGGAGGAGATAAATATCAAGATGGATAACTTGTTGGTATACTATTCCATAATGTGGAGTATAAAACAATGATCTGAAAATTTTCATAATATCTTGATGATTCGGTTTAAAATATTTAATTAACCTAATTAGATATATTTAACCACATTTCACTATATTGGACACTTGCAATGACCATAGAGGCTTAGAGAATGATATTTAATCCCATAAATATAATTATTGGTCTGACTATTTATAAAATACACCATTCTTTGTTATAGAAACACGGATAGTCTAAATATATCTGATATATATGGTTTTAAGAGAGAAAGTAAAACAAAGTAATATAATTATACAGAGCATATCAAGTTATGTTTAAATAATAAATATTGATTAATTGTATATATTTTCATTGATATAATTGGTTGATTAAAAAGGTGTGAAACAAGATAATTATAGTATGGGATTATATTCATCTTGATGAGATTCTACTATTGTATTTTATCAAAATATAAAATTCCAAATCTTAAAGAATATTTTGCACCATATTCATATATAGAAGATACCTTCATGTTTATAAATTATTAATGAATATCATCATATCAATAAAGTAACATTCCTTAACCAAAGAATTGTGTGATGTTAAAGAATATGGAGTATCCCATGGATCAAAAATGATTAATTCCATAACCTTGTGTAGGAATTTTACACTGTGAATGTGTGACTATGAAAAAAATGATTAAATCTTTTAAATAGCTCATGAGTGTATGTTTTCGTACACAATCATAACACTGTGTATATGCTATTTCGATAAGGCCTTACTGATGAACCAATAAAAATTTCTTGTTCTTCTGTTTAAACTCCATTAACATGTGTTTGATATTTTATGTGATTGGTGATAAGATAATGTATGATTAAATGTGTTACCTCCAATAGATGGAATTTTAAAGGAAAAATTAAAGAAGAAAACATTTAATCATTTTCCACCCTGACTCATCCCCAACCCCTATATATATTATATTTTGATTGGTACCATTAATACATATTTTTGGATTATGGGGTGATCGATCTATGTTAGGGAATAGTATAATTATGAGTAAAAGTTACCATTAATTTGGGTTGATGGTAATTTCCCATGGATTTTTTTTTTCCTGTTTGTTTGAATGAATATTCTAGGTGACATGAGTGTCTTGGATAATTTTTTATTTGACTTATTCATTTGATTTATATTAATTATTATTATGTTTAAATATAAATTCATTATCTTTGATTTATATATATCATTATTGGGGAATTTGTTATGAAATAATTATTATAACATGGTATAATTTTATATATATTGGTTTCATTGTTGTCATTATTGGATATTATATTGGGTCTAGTACTCACCTACTACTTGAAAAAAAAATTGACACATAGATTTATAATAGTGTGTTACAAGAAAATTGGAAAGGAAGCATACTTTACTAATGAAAAACAATATGTGTTCCCAAGAATCTATAAACGATGGATACTTCTAGATAAAGTAATGAGTCATGGAGTTTATAAAGAGACGTGGAGGATATATTTTTTCTATATTTTAACGAGCCTTTTTTTATATATTTATAATCATTTACCTTTAGTTTATTATATTTATACTCTTACTAAATTTTGTTAAAATATTTTACTTTATTCAAAAAAAATTATTCATGAAATAAATGTAATCCTCATTTGGTATTTCACTATCTTATATTTCCTTTTCAATAGGATTAGAATGCCAAAAATAAAGATAACTCATGATGGTATTTTTATAATTTTTTGGCAAGAGTGGTTAGGTTTTAGTGATGGTAAACTATCTCTATATTTTATTTTTTAAACACAAGACATTTATTTATACCCTCTCCGGATCAAGGAGTTGTGACTAAGTTCTATCATAATTCAAACAAGGATTGTTGGAATTTGATAGGAAAATATCTAATTGATATTCTATAATAAAAACCAACATATAAATCAAGACTAGGACATCCCCCATTTTAATTACATAACTTTTCATTTATGTGGTACAAATATAGAATTTTTTGAAGTTTAGTTTATTGGAAATAAGGTACATAATACATGAAAATGTAAAACATTCTTCTATTACACTTGAATGGAATAGTCATAGGTTTATCATAATTATATTTAATGTAACACATAACTAGGGTACATACATTAATATAAATGGTGAACGTATGGCTGAGTAAGGGAAATCAAGGAAAACAGTTTACTTGTGATCTTGAGAAATATCAATAAAAATATAGGGAACATAATAAAGGCATTAGTGAATGTGAAATTAAAATATCATAATAAAAACAACATGAATCATAAAATTAAAATGTGGACAAAAAATTTAAATGATTCAATCCTGAAAATATAACTAATGTTTTTCATTGAGGTTTTGTAAAAAATTTAAAGGTTATTCACCATGGTATCGTAAAAATTTTCATCTCTAGAGATTAAATTGTTTATCAAATGCATTGGAATGTAATAATGTTTTACCCTCAATATGTATTAATTTTTATGTGATCCACATAGATCATAATAAATAATTTCAAAAATAAACCATGTGTAATAAAAGAAAATTGGGTTCATATAAAAATCCATGAATTTAAAAAGTGTTTTAAAAACATGATCATTTTGTATATTATAATCCACAAAAAGAGAATATGGGTTTTATGTAAGTCAATACTAGAATAAAATAAATAATATTTTACTTATTGTTGAATACCCATGGAAAAAATAAGTTGGGGAACTCAAAAATAGAAATTAAAGTGTAATTTTTTAGAAGATATAGAATTTGAGAAGTTAAATGAGCAGAAAAATGGGTATAAAAAATGGATTTAGATATGAGTAAAAAGTGATGGGATATGGGTATCCCATTGATAAAACATAATTTTTATGTAAGGTTATTAATATAAAGTAAATAATAAATATTCACCACATGTTTTGAAATACTTATATAAAAAGTGGTTCTTGAAATAAAGTGGAAGGAAGGATATTTCCATTACCTGGAAGAATAACTCTTAAAACTCTACCTTTTGAATCCACTTTTACACCAATATGAATCAATTATCCTTTTCCATTTATAATTATAAACTCTAATTATAACATGAAAAATTATATCAATATTACTATTTCTAATGGTTGTATTGACCAACAGTCATATAACGGTCGAAACATGATGGTCATATTCCAAATTACACTCACTTGATTATTAATATGATATAGTATTATTTTGTAAACAAATAATGAATGGTACGTCTTATAATAATGAAATGTCATTCAAAAATTTAGGGCCTTTATATTCTTACTGTTTTAATAAACTTCATCCATGAAATTTCAACTCATTCCCTCAATTGGGAAAATGAGTGGGTACTTCTTCCTCATTGTTTATTCTAGATCCCTCATTACTTATTTTTATCTATGGTTCCTCCATTATAATTTTATGAGGTGGTATCATTGTGGCATGTAACCATTTCCCTATGGTCTAATATTTTCACTAGATTCTCCACACAAGAGAGGTCATGTTCCAGCTGTACCACCTTTGGATTTAGTATATATGAAGGGTCATGTATGTACTTCTTCAAGAGTGATACCTACAGTAAATCCTGAACATGAGCTCTAATTGTTGGAACTGAAATTTGATAAGACACTTACCCTATGTGATCAAGGATTTAATAAGGTCCAATGTACCTGGAGATAAGCTTCCCTTTCATTCCAACTGACATGAATCTCTACCATGGTGAAATTCGAAGGAAGGCTTTGTCAGAAACATCAAAATCTATGTACCTTTGACAGTTGTTAGCATCACTCTTCTGTCATCTTTTCATATATTTTATGTGTTTTTTCGATGGAATTAACTTTTTATAATCAACTCTTACACATGATAAGGCCCATGAATCTCTCTACCACCAAATTTCCCCAACAATTTGTAGTTCTACAAAGCTTCCCATATAGAGCTTAATAGGATTCATGTTTGAATACTCTAATTAAAGTTGTCTTTGTAAGGTAAACCACCTAATGGGTGATGTTGATCCCATAAAACATTAAATTCCATTGTGAATCATCTTATTATGTCCTTGAGTGTTTGAATAGTCCTTTTAGATGGGCCATCATTTTGGGGGTTATAACAGAACAACAATTCATTTTTGTACTCAAAGCATGTTAAATACTTATATAGAATTTTCATGTGAACCTTTGATAAATATCAAATGTGTGGAGAGTGGTTCCCATTGTATCTTTACCACTTCCTTCAGGAATATCATGTAATGGTGTTAGAGATAGAAATCTTCTCATGTTGTGATGATATGGGAAGTCTTGGTGAGACAATACATTACAACCCAAATCTTATTATTTCGTTTTGATGTTCTTGGGAGACTAGTGAAAAAGGTTTATTGTGATATTATCCCAAATACAAGTAGGTAAGGGTAGTGGTTTTAATATCCCTTGAAGAAGTTTTCTCCCTACCTTCACTTTTTGACACATAGGCACCTTTTAGTGTATCTATCCATCACTTTTTTCATGTTGTCCATCCAATAATGATCGCAAAGGTACCTATATATTTTAGTGATTCTAGTATGTATAATGAATGTAGAACTATAATCATTTTCAAACAGATCTATATTTATTTATGAAATATATGTAACACATACCCTTGTATGAAATTTCAGTAGACATTTTTAATAAATATTGAACTTACGAAACATCTCATTCTTCACAACCCCTATCTTTTTCAATGACAAATTATCTTTTATTTGATCTATCATGATGTTATCCAGTAATTATGAATGATAAATCATTTGGGATGAGGTTAATGATTTCCCTTCCATTATTATTACCTTGTCTAGTATTAATATTATTTTGATCAAAGGAACTTTAGAATCTATATCATTTTCAGAACAATAAGGACTTTCTTACATAATGTATCGATTTCTTTGTTTTCTCTTCTGATATGACATTCAATTTAACAATAATAGTCATTAAGATGTTATAACCATAAACCCTATCTCATGTTCAATTAATTTTGTGTAAAAATATAATTCAAACGTTTTTTTCAATATATATATCATATTTCCCCCCATAAAGATAGTTCATCAATATCATTAGTGAAAAAAACCAAAACTTGATCCAGGTCATGCATAAGATAATTTTGTTCATGAGGATTTAAAAGATTATATTCACAAGCAATAACCTTTTCATTTTTCATGATGAATAACCATGCCCTTTCATTGATGCATCACTAAAATTAATGAGTCATTCTCTCTTAGATTGTATAGTAAACATTGGTGAAGTAAAAAATCACCCCATCAGCTCTTTTAAAAATTCATCACACTCCTTTCTAATGTTGAACATGGACACTCATCGAGTTAACATGGTTAATGGATTAGGATGTTTTGAAAAGTTCATCACAAACCACCTATAGTATCCTAATAAACTAAGGAAACTTTGAATCTCAGTTATTATTGTACGATTGGGCCAATCCTCCACCATCTTTGTCTTCGTAGCATCAACTGAGATCTATTCAATTGTTACAATGTGACCCAATTTCTTTTAACCGAAATTAACATTTTCTAAACATTTATAACATACTCTAATTCCTAATGATTTGAGATAAAAACCATATATGACACTCATTATCCTAATGAATTTTGGAATATATTATAATATTGTCAATAAAAACTACAACAAATTTATCAATGTTTTCCTTAGAGACTCTATTCATAAATTCCATAAAAATTTCAATAACATTAGTAAAACCAATGGTCAAAACAACAAATTTATAATTCCTTTATTGTGATTAGAATGTATTATTTTCCAAATCATCTTTCCTCACCAACAGCTGATGATAACTCGATTGAAGATCAATCTTGGATAAGAATTGAGACCCATAAATTTGGTCAATTATATTTTCAATCTAGGGAAGATTGTACTTCTTTTTCATTGAGATCAAATAATTATTCTATATTCAAACCGTAGCTTTATTGATATATCTTTATTATTTACAAAGAGAATATGTTCTCCCCAATGATATGCACATGATTATATAAACTCATTTTCTAAAAGATTTTTGAGTTGTTTCTTCAATTCCCCCAATCACACATTATCTATTCTATATAGGGTATTTGATATCATATTTGACCCTATAATGAGTTCAATGGAGGACTCTAGCTCTCTTTCTAAGGGAGTCCCTGGTTAATCCTTTACAAATACGTCTATGAATTATTAAATGATCGGGACATTATCAATTCATATAAATTCATTTCCATCTTCATACTCAATAATTATTTTTATAAATAAGGCTACTAAAGGTGCTTCTATAGAAAAATCAGACCAAGATATATCTCCTTTGATGATAACTGTAGGATTTCCATTCAATAATACTATTATTCACTTAATTTAGAAGCTAATCTTAGCATTATACGATGACAGTAAGTCGATCCCTAGTATTGTTTTGAATTATAACATAGGAATTACTACTAAAATTGTTATGAGATTGTTCTTAAAAAAGTGAATACTAGAGTTTCAATACACTAATGATGCTTGAATAATCCCTCCAGGAGTATTGATTGTTAACTATACTTCTTGAAGATCATAAATTGATTCTAAATTCATTGCAATATTTATGGAAATAATGTAATGACTAGAACTATAATCAAACCATGGCCTTTACAACCTTGATAGAGCAATGACACTACCTCCTACCCCATCATTTGGAGAATGAACTTCAGTTTTCTTGATTTAAAATTCACAAACATTCACCCTTGGCCTATGATGGGGTTGATGGTGACACACCTCCATTGACATCATATTTGGATAGTGATTAATTTTTTTTCAATATGTCCACAAATTAAGCATTAGAATTAAATCTAGGTCTAAACAATATAACATTTTTTGTTAGTGTTGACAAGTTGAGGTTTCACATCACATTGAAAGATATGTGAAATAAGGTCATCTATTACACACTTGTATCATTTCCCACTCTGAATAAAGTACTTACATGGTTGTTTTTATCTTATTTGTTGTATATGGAAAGTTGAACATTCTTTCTTACTCTTCCACGATAAAATTTGCTCCCTCGTCATGGCTCCATTGATCTATTATTTTCTTTCAATTTATGGGACCACTGCATCCCTCTGAACTATAGATCAAACATTATAGGACATCGCATTATCTCCTCAAAGATGTCATGTCTCGATTTTCTAGGTTCATCAATATATTAGGTCATAGTCAAACAAAAAATCAATAACATATTCTATTAAGATACATGGCAATGGTAGAGGTGTTGAAAGAATATCTTTTAAATTTTATCTCATAGATTCCCACAGATTCACATTCCTTCTAAATCATCTCTCCTACTTACTTCTCTATTTTCATTCACATTAAATGAGGGAAATTTTTTTTTTAAAATTGATAACCTGAACTATTCCCACTACATAGCTTCAATATCCATTCATGGATTGGTTTTTTATCAATTTCCATCATTGATCAACAACTCCCTGTAATCGGTACACAAAGAGGGTGAAATTATCTTTTTCGAACAATAGAGTATAGAAAATATATTTTTTATAGATCTTATCCATTTTTCGGAAACCATATGGAAAGTATATCCAATTAAATAAGGTGATCATTAACAGATAATGGAATCATCATAAAGTGTTTCCCTTCATGGTGAATCCAATTTATTTACTTGATTTAAATAATTATTCAAAACTCGAGTTAGAGGATTCATCATCCACATGGATTTTTCTATATCATCTTCCACTTGAGGTATGTAAGTGCCTCATCCTTTACACTATCCATTTACACGGTTTCTCCTATTTCCCTCCATTTTATAAAAATATAAAACCTTATTATGAAACCAGTTTCATTTAAGAATCTTATAATTATTAAAGAATTTTATATCTTGATACATCATGATTACCAATGTAATTCAATACTAACAATTACATTTTCTATAAATCTGTCATAATGATACATACAAATATTGTGATTAACAAAACATATCCGCCAATTTTTTCAAACTAGGAGGGAATCAAGGCCTATTATTGTGCAACGCTTCCCATTATAGTCAAGCACAAACTGTGTTTTTTTGGGTTTTATCCCCACATACATCTATGAAAGAGCCACATCCACACATTCGTATCCAGAAAAGGGTTTTATTTCTTGAAAACAACTTCATAATTGACCAAAATACCTGTACTTTTTTTAAATTTCAACATTGAAACAGGGTTATTCATAATGTTTTAAAATCTCAATTAAATAAATAATTAATCCATCCTTTGATACAATTTATGACATCCCACCTTTTTATTACATAACATTTCATTTACATGGTAAAAACTGAGGATATTTTGAAGTTTAGTTTCATAGAAATAAAGTACATAGTAAATGAAAACATAAATCATTCTTCAAATCCACATGAAAGTCTTAATCATGGGTTCATCCTAATCATATTTACTACATCTCATAACATGGGGACATACATTAATGTAAAGGGTGTGAATAAATCCCAGTATGGGAAAGCAAGGAAAACAGTTTACTCGTGATCTTGAGAAATGTCCTTAATAATGTGAAGAACATATTAAAGGAATGAAAAAACATGAAAAATGATCATATCATAATATGAAAAACATGAATCATAATATGTAAATGTGGATGTACCATTTAAATGAGACATTCATAAATATATCCCCATGGTTTTTCTAATGAGGTGTCATAAAAATTAACATGTTTATTCAACATGGTATGATAAAACATGGAAATAATAGAGATTAAATTATATACCAAATGCGTTGGGTTGTTATCTGTATGCACCCTTTATAAAATAATGTGTTTTAAAAACATGATCATTATATAATTTATAACCCAAGAAAAAGGAAAGTGGGTTTTAGGTATGTAAATACTAATGTTAAATAAATCATTTTTACATATTTTTTCATAAACCATTAAAATAAATAGGTTTGGGTATTCACAACATGAATGTAAATGGGAATATATTGAGATGCGACCAATTTTGAGTAGTAAAATTGAAATAATAGCAGGTTTAAAACATTTTATTAGAAAAAATTGAAACGAATGGGATAAGGGTCTCTGATTGATAAAACATAAATTTTAGTTTCTTAATGATTAAAAAAGGAAATAATAAAGGGTGAAAATAACACTCTAGAGTCATATACAAGTAGATGATCTTGAGATTTATAAAAAAGAAGGATATTTTCATTACCATGAAGTGTAACTCCAAAAATTAAATGAATATGAGCATGTGGGCTTGAGGACACCATAGGAGGACCCATTTAGAGGTAAAACTATAAGAAACTCATATAGGATGAAATGAGATAGGAGGGAAACAGAGAATTGGGTTTCTATTAATAGAAAAATTGGAGGATTTATTTATTAATTTCTAAATTTTGGCATTGGACACTTAGGTAGTAGTTAAAGTAAAACCATGGGCTTTACCATGGTATTTTCTATGGTATTTGAAATTTTTTACAACATATATGTTATTTTACTACACAAGAGTTGACTATAAGTTTTATATTTTTTTTCTACGAAAAATTAATTTTTTCAGAAAATAATAATTTGAAACATAATATTTCCTTTTGAGAATTTGGAATGAAAAATATATATTTGGAAATTTATTAAAATATATTAAAATAGTTTATAATAATAAAATAACATACATTAATTCATTCATTTTATTAATTAAATATTAAATCACTATAACATAATTATTATTTCATTAGCATACTGAAAAACTAAAAATATATTTTTAATATTTATAAAAAATATAGATTATTAGAATATAATAATAAATTTGTAATTAAATAATTTCGACATGCTGATTTCAAAATTGACATTTATTTTATCATAATTGTTCCCTAAATTTTATATTTTTAACTTTTAAATACAAATTATCATATTTTTTAAAAATACTACTAGATTGAATATGCATAGTATGATTTCTAAAACATGAAAAAAAATATCAGTAATTTTTAAATAAGAGAGTTCTAATCATACTATTTCATTAAAATAAATTTTATTCTTAATACTGATGTTTTTTATAATAATATTATCTTTTATGAAAAGTAAAACTCTATTTAAAAAAATCATTTATTAGAATCCATATCAATTTTATTATGAAAAATTATTCTTATAATAAGAATGAGGGGATATAAATTTTATTTAAATAATGGAATAAAAATTTAAGTAACTAGCACCTAGACAGATAACCCCCTGTAACACCAATATATGGCATAAGAGTAATGTGTGCAATGGCGAGATATTTATGGGGCGGCAAAGCTAATATTTCTCTTGTGGTGATTTCACCTAACATGAGAATCTACCGTATGAGATTTTGTTTAAGCTTTGCTTGTTGAATCACATCTTATGCTTAGTCCATAGAGAAGCCCAAAGATATTAAATCCCACAGAAATTATGAAAATGTGCTTCATATATCATGAATCTACTTGTTGAGGTTTTCATTACTCCTTTCTACACTAATTATCCTTTTCAATTTATACATATAAACACAAATAATAACATTAAATCTTTTATCAAATGTGATGTTTCTAATGGTCTTATTGACTAAATTTCATATTGACGGATAGTCATATTTTACCAATGGTTATATAAAGGTTGAAACCAGATGGTCATATTCCAAATTATAATCACTTCATTATTATTATGATTTTGTTTTTTTAGTATACACTAATTAAAAACAATTATCTCGAAACAAATATCATTTTAAAATGTTGGGTCATTACATAGACTCAATTTATTGTAGTTTAAAATATATTTTTTGAATAAAAACCCATAAATCCTTAATTAAAGCTATGAAATCATGGATTATAAATATATATTTAAGCATAACATATTATTAATCTATTTATAAAAATGCACATCCTATATAGTATGGTGTAACACAATATATTAAAGTATAAGTATATCTGAACTATGTAAAGTATCACCTAACACTTCATGAAAACATATATTCTACCCCAAATTTCAATTGAACCAAAAAACTCTTAAAATAATTTCAATCACTTCAATTAACCAAATATTGAATTTCACTTATATTTAAGAATTTTAATATTACACCACCATTAGTCACATCTAAATCAAATCCTTCAAATGGTCAATAAAAAATCAATTTTACCATTTTATTGGTCTTAATGAGTGAATTAAAATTAGTGAAATTAAAATAAATATTTTTTTATATGAAATTTACTCCTCTTCCACAACCACCCTTATGAGATGTCTTCCCTCTAAAATATCATTATTGGTTTTCGAAATCCAATTCCTTCCACCTATATACATTATTATTTTAATAAAGAAAAAATACCAATATATCCTTGCTCTTACTTACACGTATACCCCAAAAAATAGTTCTTCTTGATATTTTTTTTCAAATGTGAAAATAAAAATCCATTAAAATGAAATTTTTTATGTTGAATTTGTCCAAAAATTCACTATTTTAATGATAATTAATCATATATATTTTATTTTTAAGGAGTTCCATATTCTTTTTTAATAGATTTTATTTTTTGGATAATTATGAAAATATTACTTTGTGTCAAAGAGGCCATAAATCTAGCTATAAATCCTCTAATGAACCTCAACAGATCCCATGAACTGTAAATCAACCTTGTGTTAGATGAGTTAAATCTCTATGTATTAAATGAATAGAAATATTATTAGATCGACCATAAGAGTCTTAGATAAAGAACAATAATGGTTTTATCGACTTAATATTTTAATTTCAAACTCTAAATAAGTTCACGATGGATATAACTATATAAAATACTATGTGGATAAACTCCATTACTAATTGGTCGACTTTGATGGAAGTTCATGAAACTCTTCATAAGATAATAAGGGAAACATTATTGACCAAATGGTGATATCATGTGACCACATGAAATATATGAAATTTTGGAAAAGTATTTTAGAAACAATATCATGAATTCTAGTGATAAACTTTTTATATGATGTGGTTAAAAACTAAAACAAATTGATATCATGTTCAAACGATCAACAATATAAACTATCAAGAAAATCGATCAGATTTTTTTTACATAGTGTAGAATCCAACACAAGGTATCAATATGAGATTGTGTATTTCAATAGACAATGTCTTACTAGAATTACATTTTAGTAATATATTAGAGTAGTCATCTCAAAAGAGATAAATTAAATTTTATATCATTTAATACACCAAAAATTCATTCTGAGATAGAGGATCATTAATGATTATCCTTGAATTTATATTTTGAGGATAAAATATCTATTTTACAATGATAAATTATTCAATGAAAAAGAGAGAGAATAACATAGAGAATATAAATTTTATGAAAGGAACACACGTTCTAGGGATATATTTCAAAAATTAAAACTCTCTATTCTCTATTATAAATCATTGAAATATCATAGTTAAATTTTTTTATCGTTGTCTCTTTTCTAAAAATAGAATCAAGACATTTGGGAGAGAATAAAACACTACTAAATAATTGGTAATCAATATGTGTCAGGGAAACCTTGATAATTATCTCTCCCTTTATTCATTTTAAATTTATTTTGGGGTTTACGTAGTTTATTTTTGTATATATATTAAGTGCACACTCTTGTAAAATGTTAAGGTGTACCCAAATATTATCTCCTTAATTTCCTTCACCCATGAATTCCCATAGAAATCATGGAAGTGGATTTATTATATACTAGATATTTTACTTTGTTATTCCAATCAGTATACCCAATATAGGTTGCATACCATTCTATTTATTTTAGTAAACATACATAAATATGGCTTTTCATAATGTAGAGAGTAATAAGCCTCGGATTGATAATAAACCTCTTGTTTTGTACATCATTTTTGTGATTATTTATGTTATTATCACTTCATTATCAAAAATCATCTTTTGAATCATTTTATCAAAATAATAAGTTGAATAACAAATTTTACAAGTGATATTTTTACTATTTTTGTTAATATAGTAATCTCTAAACATTCAAAAAATATAAATTTATTCTAAATGAGTTTTGAAAAAAACTTTTATTGGTTATTTAAAAAACATGAAATTATTTATACATACTATATCTGTTAAAAGTGAATTCTCTATATTGTGCGATTTTGTTTAAAATATATTTTAAACAACAAATTTTATTAGATTATAAATTTATCAACCTCTTATGAACTCCACTTTAACTATAAATTTATATTTGGATTTAGTGTAATGAGTAGTTTTGTCACTATTTCATATGATATCAATTTATGGATTAATATTCTAATATTGTAATTGACCATTTGACATTTAATAAGAAAACTAGGGAGGATTGATCAATTATTCTAATAATTGTATATTAAATGTGTTTGAAAATTAATTAATTCTCCGTGAAGCCTTTAGAATAAATTTTCATCATTTATTGGGAAGATTATCAAACCCAGCAACTTTATAATGATTTTGATTATTTTTTTTTTTTAATGTTCTATATAATGATTGTAATTTTTAAAGATTTACCCTAAAAGATCAACATTCAATATGTTGAAGCTAATTACATTGATGAATTAATATATAAGTAATTAAATTAATTTTAAATCAAGTATAAGTGATTAGAATACCCTAATAAATTGTGAAACTGTTCTCAAATAATAAATAGATAGGTAAGGATAAAAAATGACACATGATGAATGAGTGATATCAGAGCTCATTGTCTTCACAAAGTATAAAATCCACATCAATATAATCCATTTAATTCCATATTCATTGGTTTATAAATAGAGTATCTAGTAGAAATGGTAAAAACCTCCATTATTAAATCAAAAATCATGTGGTGGAAACAAATTGATGTTGGAAACATGACTTTTATTTTTTATTCTTTCAGTGTTGTAGTAGGGGATTTTAAAAAACATGTTTTAATGGAATGAGGTCTAGACTTTTGTTTTTATACTGTTTCCCTTGGATTTGTTTCATCATTAGTGGTAGGTCAAGAATATCCCACCTTCCATGTCGATTTTTAGTAGAATAAGTTGTCTGAAACAACAGTTATCACCAAATATACAAGATTATGGTATAAGGGGATATTTCCATTTTGATATTATATATATATATATAGAGCTCACTAGTTACAAAAACTACTAATATAAAAGAAAACACATATTACTGATGAAGACATTTTTACATTGTTTTAGTGGAAAAGTCTATATTATGTACAGAATATTCCAATTCTCAAAGAAACATGGTAATGGGATTAATAAAAATATCAATATTAAAAAGGTAACTATAATAATGGAAATGACTTATGAATTTTTTTTTTCATTCTAAAAATAATATTTCTTAATAGATCAAAATATTATATTTTTTATAAATGAGAAAAATGAGTAAAAAACTAAATGTCGAAAACTCTTTTACATTTTAACATTAGTAGGATCAAATATACTATATAAATGTGAATTAACTAGCTATATATGTGAGGTTTTAAATTATTTTATTAATTTTTATTGAATATAATAATTTTTTAGACTATATATAGATAAAAATTTGGTTGTAGAAAGAATTCATTCCATATTAAAACATGATAGATCATAAATGGAATTGAGTTTTTACCTTTAATGTTTGTTGGGTAAAAATAAAATAACATTATCCTTTTTTTCTTTTTTTCTATTTGTTCTCATAATATTTCAAATAAATATATGAATAATAAGTGCTTTTTCCTTAATAAGTAATCTAATTCTATTATTATTCTTTAAAAACTGATGTTTATTTCTATTATATTTTTTTTTGATTTCAATGAAATTAACTATGTAATTTCAATTTTTATCATAACTCTATAAAAAGAGATTATGTTATATATATAAAGGGTATCCCTTTATAAAAGTTTTTTTGATGCGTTTTGTAGACATGTTTGATCCCAAATTAGGATTTTACTATAGAAAACAAATGTCTCTAACAAAAAAATGTTTATTGTAATTATTGTTCTAGGAAATAAAATTCATGTTCAAACATAATATTATATGATATGAAGATATTTTTTGTGTAGTTATTTAAAATTTTAAATATTGGGACTATAATTCAAAGACCATAATTATCTCAAAATATTCTTTTAGAGAAATTATTATATAATTATTTTGGAAGGATATGTGACGTATTTTCCTTTTTCATGATGACATATTGGGTGTTATATGTTAAATGTTAGTGTTACAAATTAATGTAACATATTTTGAAAAAAACACTCAAATCAATAAAATATTTGATTATTTATAGTATTTATGTAATAGTGTGTATAGTAATTAATCATTATTTTTATGGACAAATCTATATATTCTGATTTAATTCATAAGAATGGTGTATTAGAATATATAAATGAATCATATAATTACATTTAATGAAAAAAACTCATATTTCATTATCATTGTGTTTTATCTTTTTAAATATATAGTTAAATAATAATTTTCCCCTCAAATCTAAACATTTTAGCAAACTCCAGATGATAGCCTCTTTGGAAAGGAATCAATTGTGGTGTTATGTTAATATAATCCTATTTAGAGTCTCATTTGTGAATTTAAAATCAACTCATGAGATATAATTAAGGTGAAAATATTAAAAAACACATTATTATCATATGATAAGAACACATTCATGGTTTGATTAAATTAAATTATATGTTTAAATTAACAAAATCATGAAAACTATAGTGATCATGAATATACCACCAAATCAATACTTATCTATACCAACAGTTTTTTATTGATGTATGAAATAATTGAAATCTGCACTCCAAGGAACAATACCATTTTAATAAATAATATTATACATGAGAATAGAGTTAAAACAGACACAAAATTTATTTGTATTAAATTTGTGTAAACCCAAAAGTAATGTCATGTGTAGAAGAACCCAAGAATAAATAATACAAAATGAAACCTAATTTTGTGAAATAGGGTGATGATCCCCATTAGATGAATCCAATGATTATTTTATTTATTATTATTCAAATTTTCATCTGAGTATGTTTTAATTTTATAGAGTCAACTAACATAATATTTATATTAATATATATAATAAAATTTAGACTATTGATTTCAATAAAATAAAATAAAAATATGAATCTTTTATACAATATACCAATGATGTTTAAATTACTATAATGATTATGTGTTTCATATATGGGTCACCAAGAGATCTAGGGATCTGAATATTAATATTAAAAAAACATTAGGATATGATATGAACAAAAATAAAAATGGAAAATACGGGTGTGCGAAAATAGATAAGGTCTATAATCATTATACCATCCAAAATCAAACAATTGTTTCACTCATTCTATCCACCTTAACAAGTTTTGAACAATGTTTCCATAATTTACATTTTCCTCCATACCACTACTTTCACTCATGTACATAATTTTAAGGGAAATTTTTAAATATGAAAATTAATTAAAAAATTGATTACTATTATTTCAAACATGTTAATAATTTTATGAGATTGAATTTAAATAACTTTATCAAATTAATTTTTGTATTATACAACATAATTCTTTTAAAAAAATTAAAAAATTTAATTTTAAACCTAATATTTTTGTGTGAGTTATGATTATCAATTATTTTTATTTTGAATTCCTAAAATGGTTTATTATTAAAAAAAACTATTGCGTGTTATTAAATCATTTGAAAACAAAATTTTACCAAAATAAGTTTTAATAAAATGAAATGAAATAATATAAGAATTAGTATATTACTTTTGTGTTGTGAGGAAAATCATTGATTTTATAAATTAAAAAAATATATTTACAGAGCACAAAGTTATTCCATAAATACATATTTAAGAAATTAAATGGTTTTATCAAATTATAATTCACATTTTTGTACTGAAAATCTAATAAAATTCATTATTTTGGGAAAAAAATATATTTTCTACTTTTCATATAAAAATCAATTATTTGGAAAAACCTCAAAAAAAATTATAAAATCATTCTCACATGATCAATATAAAATATGAAAGTCATCTTATTATATTCAACTTGTATAAGTGATAAAAATTAACATTAAAATACCAAATGTATTATTTACATAATGTTTTTGAAAATTATTAATTCTTTTCTAAAATGTAAATTATGTGTTTGTAAATTAACAACATCAATTTTTAAAATACATTGTCACTTTGTAAATTACATAATTTCAATTTGAAAATTATTTCTCGAATTCTGAATTTATATATATTCATTTATAATGAAAAATAATTTATGTTACTCATAAAAATTGTATACATCATTATTCACCTAAAAATAAAAAAAATTATAAATAATAAAAAAAAAAATAAATTAGTATTGACATTGTAAATTCAAAAATGAGGTTAATTTTTTAAAATTAAAATTCTGTAATGTTTTATTTTATATTTTAAACATAATACTAAATATAACAAGAAAATAGTTTTGTAAGAAAATAAAATTTAAAAATACTATTTTTTTCTTATTCATAATTTATAAAAAACACTAATGAGTATATAATTAAAAGGTAAATATTATATTTCATTATAATCATCATTAATATAGAAGGTAATTTGTTTTGATTAATTAAAATTGAAATTTATATAAATATAGATTCTTAAACACAAAAATGAATTAACTTTTTTTGAATAAATTAGATTATCATGACACGTCCCCCAAGGCCTATGTTGTCACTACCCCATGATTTCCTTCCATAGGTAAGGAGATGACAACTAGCACCAAATTATAATATCCCAAAAAGGGATGAAAATTTCCATTAAATATCCACACACGTTGATAGCTCAAACTAGGTAAAGTAAACAAGATGTAAACCACAACGTTCACTGAGAAAACTAAAGAGAGTACAATATACAATAAATGTTCATAGGGGTCAAAATACATGCCGAAAACCAAAAAGGAAAGTACAATAGCCACAGTCTATCCACTAGAGACCCCACCTGAAGGATAGATGATGGGTAGCTTCTTGTAGCTATAGAAGTATGCCTTTTTGTCCCATCTCACTGAGTAATACTTGGTATTGGACCACCAATGTCTCTATTGAAGCATCAGTCCATCCCATCTCATTGAGAAACACCTTGTCCTAGACTACCCTGGTCTTTGTCAAATCGTTTTTCGGTCCTTTCTCACTAAGAACCACCTGGTCCCAGACTATCAAGGTCTCCATCAAAGCATCAATCACCTTCATGGGACATGACACCTATAGGTGAAACCCGTATAAGTGTGAGTAACACAATACTCAGTAGGTACCCCAAACCACAAATTTAATATCTCACAGAAAAGGGAACATGAGATACATTCATCTTACACAGGTATAATCCACTGTATAGAATGAAAAACTATCAGTTGTAACACTGAATAGCTTGAACTATTGGGGTACTCATCCCTGATGAGTATTGTGGTTATTCTAGGTCATACATATTCATTCCCCCCATGGTAATATTGGGTTACACAGTGTCGCCTCCCACTTTGGCCCTCATATTGAGGTACTCAACCCTAATGTGTACCGTCTGTCCACTAGGTCACACAGAGCTACTCCCCATCATTGGCTTGTCGGGTCACACAAAAATTCTTCCCACATAGGTAATCATTAATGATTCACATAAGTACTTTAGTAGCTAATTCACATAGGGTCGCCATTCAAAAGTCCTCAGGGTCCATCCCGCAAGGTCACCCATCAACATGGTTCCATCCAGCCCAACCTACAATAGGCAGGCCGGTTCATTTTAATCATGGGACGCCCATCAGCACAGTTTTATCCCAGTGGACTAGCCTACAAAAGCGGGCTTTCTGAAATCAATCTTGGGCCGCTCAGTGGCTCGGTTCGTGTTCCCCCCTCTCTGCATGCATGGTGGCCCGATATCCTCCTACTTGAATGATAAGTGGTGTCTGGTTCATGTGTGTCATGTCCGACTAAGCTGGTCACCCATTTTTCTCACATGCAGTCCCTACTAGGCTATGTGCTAGCATGCACCGCATCCCATACAATGCATGTTTCCCTTCTGATGCTTCTAGATACATGGATCCCACTTCCTCCATCCATTGGCTAGATCCACCATAGCATCCTCCTCGGCCCGCCGTCGTGGGGCGCTTCTACAAGAACCGATGCACCAGAAAAATTTTAGGCGGACCACCAGGTCTGCTCAGGTAGTCCGTTCTTCGGACTAACTATGCCTTTGGCATCTATGCGGTGATATATTCCCATCGGGCCTTACTAGATCTGGGCTGGTTCAGCTGGGGGTCTAGCACATCAGGTCACTTGGTGTCCTGGTTTCATCTGTCTCGGCCCACAACAAGCATTACAGATCTTTTCTAGCACAGGCCTCGCAACAGATTGGTTTTATCCTATCAGCCCGACACAAAAAAGCGGGCCCAATTAACTTCAGCCTAGGTTGCTCAATGGCCCAGTTTTCACACCCTTGGAATGGACCATACAATGTGTCTGTCTCCTCCAGCCCAAATTCCATTTTATGTCCAGTTTTTTCATGTCCTAACTGCTTATATCGGTCGCCCATTTGTCCCGAACACAGTTCCCACTAGACCTTGTGCTAGAGTGTGGGGCGGCCCGCACGACATGGTCCGATGGTCGCCTCCTGCATCCACCATCCCCTCATCTGACTTCTAGTGGCTCCTATAGCATCTCCAAAACCTAAGCCAGACACAATAACCACTTTTCCTAGGTGTCATGGTATACTGCCACCTGCCATGGGCAGCATATTATACTGGTGCACTAGCTAGATTTTGTTCGAACAACTAGGTCTTCTCTAGTGGTCCATTCATCAGACTCTCTCTACCTCCATCCTCCATTGGGTGTCAGATTCCCTATTATGGCCTTGAAATTTTTTCTCTATCATCTATGAGGTTTTTCCCCGAAGAACACACAAGAAAACAATCTGTGGAGGGTCCCATTCCATGTTTGTGTCATCCCTCACCCTCCGCGTTAGAGTTTTTAAAATATGGTAGGATGAATAAGGATCTTTAAAAAATTAATCCCAATCCAAAAAGATAGAGAATAAAAACCCTCCCTCATGATCAGGCCATATGCAAATCAACTGGTTTCTGGGTTGATCTTCATTTGTCGTTTTTTATAGAATAATGGGGAATTCAAATTACAAAATGTAAACCCTACATGGGATAGCAATTGGTCAGGGAGGAGCGGGGTCACACACCTTCATTAATCATTATTGATCCTCCTCCCACACTTCTAGATATATTTATAAGGGTGGAAGAATAATTTATTCAGTTTTTTTCATTGGAGAGGATTCCTCATCGTAGATTCAACAGAGAAATTCACAGATAACCAATTGTTTCTCCAACCTGTTATCTCATTAAAAAAACACATCGCAGCATTTCTCTTACACTGCGTCATTGCACCATTACTCTATTTATTTTTTGAAACAACATATTTGTTACACATCACTTAAAGATTCTCATTAATAGGAAACATTTAATGAGTTTCTTTGTGACTCATCGATGCAATGGAGTACTGATGGGCCACCACCTAATGGTGTGGGAAAAAATAAGATAACTTTTTAATTTATTTTATTTATCTTTTGAAATGAAGAAAAAATTAGTATTTCTCTCAACCCCCACCGGTCAAGGTTATTTCCATTTATAGGTAATTTCGTTGTTCTAGACACAATGATGCCATCAAATTTTCAATTTGGGAACCCATTTAAAAGTTTCCAAAAATTTGCACACACACTGTTTTAATATGTTTAAAAAATTTCCATAATTTTTCATTCACCCTCGACCCGTGATGGTCAAGGTTAAGCTGCACCTAAGGTAAGCAAGCCCTCACGAGCTAATGGTTCTCTCATATTTCAAATCTATGTTACCATTTATGAGTTATAAGTATTTGAAACATAAAATAATTTTCTATTATTATTTTATTTACAATTTTGTCATTTTCAGGATTTCCACACATATTTACACGCTCAATTTAAGTCATAATTCTTGAGTTATAAGAATTTGAAACATAAAATAATTTTCTTTTATTATTTTATTTACAATTTTTTCATTTTTAGGATTTCTCAGTAGAGGCATAAGCCGACTAAACAAAAGTTGTGATTTCGGTAAACCCACCATCTTGAATGCAATGGATCCCTCATAATTCTTATTTTGAAATCATTTTAATATTTATTCCGCTTTTTTAAGAAAACCGTTGGCATGTGCTATTTGAAACATAACAATTTATTATGGATCATTACAGCCACTCCACATCTCAGAATTGCATGTCGTCTTAGAGCCTGGTCTTGATATAATTCCATATTATTTAAAAATTACATGGAATTTCTGAGACATTACATTTCCCCCACCATTAGGGATTCACATCCCTGTAATCTAGATCAATTATAAACCAAAAAATGAGGGCACTGCGCATTAATCTAATCCTCCCACTCCCATGTGCTATCCTAGAGATTCACGTGTAGCCAACAAAACCGAACTAGATGTATCAACTATCCATGAAGTACCCACTGTTGTAGATCATATTTCTCCACTAGGAACTCCACAAACATCTTCATATACTCAATGTACAGCTCACCTCATTTGATAAGGTGAGATAAATCATGAACATACAACCTCAGCTGGGACACGTGAAAAAAATCATGCCCCCAGTGAATCTGTGGGGGAATATCTAGAAGGCGCGACACCCCACCAACTCTTCTCAGAATCTATAAAGGGTTGATGAACCTTAGAGATAACATGTTACCCTGGCCAAACCTTTGTATCTCTCATCGAGGAGAGACTCATAAGAATACATGTTCCCCCTCCTCATACTATAAGGGTGTCATTCTCTTATTAACAATGCATTTATGTCAAATCTATGTAGTCTTCATACTCTCTCGGATAACCTGAACCTTCTCAGTGGTAGCTGATACCATCTATTGACCCATGAATTCTGACACCCCTAGGGTTTTCAAGAATAATAGTGATCTACATGGTCCTCCCATCTATTATCTAAATCAAGAATGCAAAGAATGAAACATTTTCTCCATGGTTTGTATTGTCCACTCTGTCTGGCCATCTGTCTATGGGTGAAAGGTTATGATCAAGAACAGCTGAGTCCCAAATGCCTCATGTAACCCCTTCGACAGTCAGGATGTAAATAATTCATCATGACTTGATACTATCATAACTATGACACCATGGAGTCAAATTATCACCTGCACATAGAGGCATCACAAGTTCTCTGCTGAACTCTTTCCTCGAATAGGTAGGAAGTGAGCCCATATGGTGAGTTATTCTATGATCACCTATATGGCATCGTTCCCCCTAGACATAGGTGGTAAGACCGCCACAATGTCCATTGATATCCCATTCCACTTTCACTCCATTATCTCAAAGGGGTTCTATCAAACCTTCTGGAACATGGTGCACATCCTTCACTTGATGAAAAGTGTGGCATCTTGAGACAAAATTTTCCACTCCCTTCTTTATCCACAGCCATTGGTACTGATGCTGGAGGTTTTTATATATCTTATCTACACATGGATATACATCAAAATGGGATGTATGGAACCTATTCAACACTTCCTCCAATAATGCCACGGGTACAATAGTGTATCCATTGAAAAGGATGATGTGCTTCCCACATATACAATATCCATCATTGGAAGGCCCTGTTGACATCTGGGCATGTGTAGTATCACAGCTAGCATCTATGAGTTCCGCCTCACAAACTCGTTGTAAGAGTGGAGGTACAACCACCAATGACTGAAGATAATCTGCCTCATCTATAACCACAAATTATCTTTAAAGCAAGGAAAATTCCTCTGAAGACTCATTCCATAGTTGTGAACTCGATCTCTTCCTGAGATCATATGCCACCACATTTCCCAACCCAAGAGTTTTTAAAATATCAAGGTCGTAGTCCTGGAGAAACTCTATCTAATTTTTTTGTCTCATATTCATATCCCTTTTGGGAAAAGAAATACTTGGGACTCTTATTGTCAAAGTAGACGATGAAATGTTCTCCCATCAAGCAGTGTCGCAACATCTTTAGTGCGAAGAATATTGCTACCAACTCAAGGTCATGAGGTGTATAGTTCTACTCATGTGGATTCAACATTAATGACACACAATTAGTCACTTCATTCCCCTTCATCAAGAAACAACCAATCCAGGTTCTTGATGTTTCATAGTACACATCATAGTCAGCTCCCTCAACTAGAAGACTTGGGGTAGGAGCACTCATCTTGCTCTGCCTCTAATTCTAAAATATTGGATGGAATACTTCTATAAACATGACTTTTTTTACCTTATTATTCTATTATTTCATGGGTGATACCTCTCTGGTGAAGTCGGGTATAATCCTATGATATTACCCAGCTAACCAAAGGAAACTATGCACCTTGTTAATGCTTTTAGGTGGATCTCAAGCTCACGTCACCATGGTCTTTATATGTTCCACTACAACTCCATCCTTTGAGATGACATGTCCCATAATGTTGAAAATTTTTATACAGAACTCACAGTTCAAAAGATTTTAGTAAATTATTTTCCCATGAAATGTGTCCAGAACCATCCTTAGGTGTATTACGTGCTTTTCCTCAGATGTATAATAAACTACGATTTCATCAATGAAGAAAACTAAAAACCATTCTATCTATGGATCAAAAATCTTGTTCATGGGTACCATGAACATTGTTGGTTGTTCATCACTCCAAACGACATCACTAAGTACTCATAGAGGATTTAATCATATTTCCAAGTCATCTTCCAACTGTCCACATCTCATAATCAAAGTTGGTGATAGCCTGATCTAGGGATTATCCCCAATAACCATGTCACTCCCTTCATCTAATTAAAGAGGCCATCCATCCTCGGTAGAGGATACATGTTATTCACGGTCACCTATTTCAAGCACTGATTATTAAATGCATATCCTCAAGCATCCATTTTTCTTCTTGGAAAGCAACACTAGGGATGCCCTATGGTGAAGCACTGGGACTTACCAACCCCTTCCTCTACAAGTCTTATTATTATAACCTCATTTGTGGGAGCTCTGCGAAATAAATCATATATATAGGTGTAGATATAAGTTTTTTCTTGGGTTATAATTCCCTGAATAAATCTGCCTCTCTTGGAGGATGTTTTCTTCGAACATCCTCTGGAAAGTATTCATCATACTCTACTAAGTATTTGAGACTAACATCAGATTCATTCGTTCCTAAGGCTGACATACACTAGATTTTTCTACTCATCCAATGAACATTCAACAACAATGGATATCTTGAAAACCCTAGAAAAAGTAGGAATTTATAGAGGAATAGTTCTGATTCGGATATCCCAAAACACATCTCTCTCAGAGGTCCGATCCCTGAGCACTGGTTACATCAAATTAATCAAGTACCTAGAAGTGTCATTATGCCTCAATGAAAACCCAGGTACCGACATGTCATCCCACTGAATCTATAGATTCTCTTAGGAACACAAATACTTTTTCTTTTCTAGAATGATACCCTTCTTGGGGAGAGTTTCTCAAGCATTTTCCACAAAAAAAATAACCTCATCATATAATCGAGTGATATAAACACTGTCATCACCCTAATAATCCTCATAGAAGGCTCACTACCAGGATTACCATTTGGTTTAATAGTTCCCTAACTAGAAATAAAATGTGGTCACTACCTAAATCTATTCATTATCTAATTATGATTTGGGCTCACCTCGGTAACTAAGGGGTATCTATCTCTGAAACTCATGTAAATCACTGATCTTACATGTGTCCTCTACCAGTATCTATGGTAGTAATTATTGATCAACGTGTAGTGGAAAAGATGAGACACCGCCCTAAGGTTCCATCTCAGGAAATGGTCCATGTCTCGAAGCCTCAACACTTTGTGGACCATACTTGTGGTTATGCACTAGAAAATTGGATGGCTGTCTACGTGGAGGCAGCATGAAAGTGATCGTGATGAATCACGATTAATAGATTATACATATTGAGCCGAATCTGACTTAGAAATATCATGAGAAAATATTTGAATAATCATGCAACTAGTGTTTTCATATATCGAGTGGGAATGTAGAATTGAAGTCCCTAGTGTATGAATACGTTTCTCACTGCACAAACACTGGAATCTCATGCCTGAATGCTGTACTCGAAACAGTTTACACTGTTTCCCCATAAAAATTTTCAGACACTTTGTTCTTCTAGTAGAACAGACTACCTCTGATTCCCCTTTGTCAGGACTCGTCCCCTATGGCCCATGTCGTAAATACCCCAAGCCCTACATACATAGGCCAGGGGTTGGTGACAAGAACCGAATAGGCACATACCAAAAAGGGAACTCATTTTCCATTAAACAAGTACACATGCACATAACAAAAACTGTATGAAATATACATGACGTAAACTAAAACTGTCATAAATACAATTATAGGATGTAAAAAACAAACTGAAAGTATAAAGGGGTCAGAATACATGAAAAAACACAAAAATTAATGTACAAATTCCATCGACCATCCGATCGAGACCCCACCTAAACGATAATAGAGAGTTACCATCCAATAATTGTGGAAGTGGGCCTGTCTGTCCCATATCACTAAGCACTAACTCATCCCTGACCCCCATGGTCTCCATCGAAGCATTTTTTTGTCACATCTCACTAAGCACCACTTTTTCCTAGACCATCATGTATTCTGTCGAAGCATCTATTTATCCTCACTCACTGAGCACCACCTTGTCTTGGGCCACCAAGCTCTCCATGGAATGATCAATCACATGCACTTGACATGACACTTTTGGGTGAAGCCCGTGTAGGGTTGAGTAACACAATACATAGTAGGGACCCTAAACCATAAATAAATGACCATAAAGAAAATTATATAAGATGTACTATCAGGTCACACTAGTATAATATAATGTATATGAAGAAAGACTATTAGTCATAGCACTATACACCATGAACTACTGACGTAATCATCCTTAACTAGTACCATGGGTATTCAGGGTAACATAGAGCCTCTCCCTAGTGTGGGCATTCCATGTCAAATAGAGTCACTTCCCACTTAGGCCATCATACTATGGTACTCATTCCTAATGAGTAGCGCGACTCTACCAAATAACATAGATCCACTATCCATTGTGTGATTTCTGGGTAAAATACAGTTATATCCCACTTAGTTCATTATTACTAATCTAGATAGGGTTTCTTAGAGCTAATCCACATAGGGACTCTTGTCAACATTCTTTGAGTCTCATCTAGCTGTAGTATTTCCACACTTAGTGCTCTTGATTCCAAAATAATCCACTACTGTAGCCATTAATTATATTTTAACTTCCATTAAAACCCCAATAGAGTATTCCCAAAGAACTACCTCATCACAAGGGTTCCAATGTTGTAAAATGTTCATCAATAGAATGCCCATCCTAAAAGATATTAGTGTCTTGGTAAACATGTATTGTTTTTATCTAGGCCTAGTCAGGCCTCGATACAAGGCCAGGCCCATTTGGCCTTGTTGGATCCAGCCTAGTTCGGCTAGGGGTCTATCCAGCCAGGTCCCTAGTGACATGGTTCCTTCCGTCATAACCCGCAATAGGTGGGACGGATCTTTTCTAGCTCGATTCACCCTACATCCCAGTCTTATCCCTCTGGCGCAACCTAGAAAACTAGGTCGTCATATCTTCATCCAGGGCTGGTCATCGGCCTAGTTCATGTGACCCTTGGACTAGTCTATATTACAGGTCAGTCTCCCCAAGACTAGATTCCATGTGGCGTCTGCATCGATTGCATCATGACCTGCTATGTTGGAAGCCCCTTAATCCTATACACGGTCCCCACTTGACCATGTGCCAGTGTGTTTCGTGGCCCGCATGGTGTGGCTAGATGGTTGTGTCCTTCCTTTTCCAGCTGCCCGCCCGACTTCCCGAGGCTATTTCCACACCGTTGCGGCCCGAGCCATATGTGACATCTTCCTTGGGTTCCCGTCGTGGTGCGCTGCCACCCATTGTGGGCCACCGCTAGCGTCTATGCACCAGCTGGATTTTCCACAGACCAACGGGTCCGCTCTAGTGCTCCGTTCATCAGACCGTCTATTATTACGGCCTCCATGGGGTGACATCTTCCCTATTACGGTCGTGAAAATGATTCTTCATCAACTCAGGGGTTCATCCATGAAGAACACAAAAGAACACCCATGGCGAGGGGACTTGGCCCAACTTTGTGGCATCCTGAACCCTTCACGTAAGAGTTTTTTTAATATGGCAGGAAAAATAAGGTTCTATAAAAAATTTATCCTGATGAAAAAAACCCCAAGAATAAGCACCCCCCATAAGAAAAATCTATTTGTAGATCAATATGTTTGTGGGTTTATCCACATTTATTGTTTTAGAAAGAAGAAATGGGAATTCAAATTACAAAAAGTAATGCCTACCAAGGATAGACTTTGGCAGGGGAATAGCGGGGGTGCATGCCTTCATTCTCCGTTCATGATCCTCTACCCACGTTACTAGTGATCCTTCAAAGGGTGGAAGGAGAATTAGTTCTTTGTTAATCATTGGAGGGAATTTATCTTCATAGTATCTTCAGATAAATTCCCAGATCTACAACTATTTCTTCAACTTGTTATCTCAATAAAAGAGAAATGCGTCATAGCATTTCTGTTACGCTGTTTCATCACATCGTTACACTATTTCATTTATGAAACAACGTCTCTTTTAGGATTCAGTTAAAGTTCCACAATATGGGATTCATTTAATGAGTTTCATTGTCACCTCATTGTTGCACTACTGTACTGACATACCACCTTCAATGGTGTGGAAAAACCAATAAAATAAATTTTTTATTTATTTTATTTCTCTTCTGAAATGTTTAAAAATTATCTTTTTCCCTCGACCGATTTTGGTCGAGGATAGGTCCATTATTATGTAATTCTTTTGTTCTATACAGAAAAGTACCCTCTAATTTTTAATCCACACACACATTTAGATGTTTTCAAAACCTCGTATGTGCGCCATTTTAGTTCTCTTAAAAAATTCCAAAAACTATCTTTCACCCTGAGTGTGTTGGTCAAGGTTAAGGTCCGCCTAATGGAAACACGACCTCATGAGATCAATCGTACAATCAGATTTCCAACCTGAGTAACTATTTATGAGTTATGATTATTTGACCATGAAATAATTGTTAATTAATTATTTTATTTATGTCCAAAAACTAGCTTCCATCATTAGCTCCTAAAAGCCAACATTAGGCTCTACCAAATGAAAGAATATACTCAGAAGCAAAACAGTGGTCTCAAATTTTCAATCTGAGTCCTCCTTCATGTGTTATAAAAATTTTAAAATGAAAATAATTTTACCTAATAATTTTATTAATAGTTATACCATTTTTGGTTTTTCTCACTAGAGGCATGTTCCAACTAAACATAACTCGCACCTAGGTTAAACCCCCCATCTTGAAGGAAATGGTGCACTCAGATTTATGATTCGAGCCCTTGTTTAAAAGTTATTATACTTTTTTTAGGAAAACCATTCATGTGTGCTATTTAAAATGTATCATTTTTCGACAGATGATTTTGGGCACTCCGGGCTTTGGCATTGCATGCCATTTCAATTCCAGGTCTTGAAATAATTCCACATAATTTTAAAAAAAATAATGGAATTTATGATATATAAAATATATAAATAAATAAATTAATATATTTGGTAATTAAGTTACTAGTTTTATACATAATAAATCAGTGTAAAATTATTAATGGTCTAAAAATATGAGGTCTCGTTTCTGTTTGGGGTTGCATGTGGGGAACGATATTGAACATATTTGATTTAATTGGGGGAAACATATATTAAAATATCAGGTTGTTACATTCTCATCTCCTCCCAAATAAATTGCATTCTCACAAATTTAAAAATCAAATGGTGGGAGTAATTTCCATAAGGTTTTCCTAATTTAACACACAGAAGTAGTTAATCATGGGTTTATTTAGGATTTGACGTGAGTTTTACATGTATGAAATTGGGTATGATCCATTGATAAAAAAATATTACATTCCTAATAAAATCTTTATAGGTGATGAAGAGATAAATATATATTGTTTATATTTTCTCAAACCAAGAATACTTTTCATATATAATGGATATAATATTTAAACCACAGGTATTGTTTTTTATTTTTTTCATAATACCTCATAGGTTATATCCTACATGGGCTGGGACATCAAAAAATCAAATGTGAAAAATAAATATGTACCTCATCAATAGTTACTGCATTGGATTTTTCTATTTCATAGCACAAGGAGGTGGTTGGTGTGTGTTATCATCATTAGCCCTTTTATTAGTTTATTAGGTTTCATTGTAACCAAGTTCCTTACATCAAAAACAATGAATCATTTCTTGATTGTTAAATATAATAATATATTTGATCATTCCATCCTTCTTATTTACTAAAAATCTAGTTTCTTAATACAATCTTTTACCAAAAGTAAATAATCATTCATTCCCCTTGAGTAAATTGTCATGTTGCTTCATCCTACATTGATTACATGTACGATGATGAATATTCTTTCCCCCATCTTTTTTATCACCTGATTAACCATAATAATCTATCCTTCTATTTTTTTGGGTTTATAATTTCAACTATACTCACATGGTTAATCATATTTTCATGAAAATTAGTTTTAAATAGTAAAAAACATTATTAGTCTATCTTCCACAAAATGGGATGATCACTATAATATCATTGCATTATCCCTCTCACCGATTGAAAACACGGTTTTGTATGGTTCTTGAAATTACTCAAACTAAAATGGTTTCACATGAGGGATGAACAATTTTCATCTTAATAAAATTTCATAGATTACTAATGATAAATTTCACCAAAATATGTCTCACATAATAATACCAACATGTTAGCATATAATTATTTTAGTCGATGTTATATCACTCTTTTTAAAATTATTCATTCATTGGTACACCTATATTTTTCATGGATAAACTTATATGATCTTTAGTTAAAATAATATCATTTTTTATTCATCCTATTTTACTTTTATATTGACTTTTATTATACAACCCTTCATAACTACTCAATTTAACATGGAAATCAATAAATTATAATGTTTTTTAAATAGTATTTTATTAACCAAATAATATCCCCTAGGAGTGTCTGGTAGGGTGTGCAGTCATAGTCCCACTCATTATGCATCAGATTGGTGATTTAATAAATGATCAAACAACCCTCTTCATGGTGAATACCCATAGTTGAATATTTTCCACAACTGTATCTAGTAAACAGTAACTAGGATAATTTTTGATGACTAAAAAATCTATATACCCAATAATTTACAAAAATAAAAGTTTTTTAACCAATATTTGGACCCATTTATAGTTTTCTCGCTGAGGTTATCACATCCAAATCACTAAAAAAATCTATACCTTCCACTGATACAAAATATAATGAAATATTCCTTAAATACAATTTATTTCAAATAAATCACATAGATTTACAAAAATACGAACTAAGGATATATTGGTCCAATTTGTGTTCAATATTAGATAAATTAATAAATCATCTAAAATTCAAACAATAATATTTATTTGAAAGCCCATATATTAATCCTAACAGCCAAAAATCATCTAAAATTGTGTAAGATACAGTGGTGAAAATATATAAGAAAAACTCTGACCTTGAAAGATCAATACGGGAATAAATATAGGTAAAAAGCATAAAATGAGAGTCAAGATGAAATAGATGATATCAGAATGTGAAATATCATATTTATGGAACATTGAATAAGGAAATGAATTAAAAAGATCATAAAATCTTGGAATATTTGTTAATAGCTTAAGATATGACGTCATAAATATTAATCAAGTGTTACTCCAAAGAAAATCACAATAAATTTGATAATGTCCCATGGTGGATTGTGTTCCCTCCCCATTCCCATTAATATAGTTGAAAAAAGTATCATTACAGATTTGGATCACTCACTAATCTCATATATAAGATATCAAGAGACATAAATCATTTCCCAATGTATTGGAGGGATATAAAATTTTGGGCCAAACCCTCACATAATAAATTGTGCTTAGGCTAACAACCCATGAACTATACATGGTATATACTGAGATAGAAACATTAAGTAATGAGTTTTATGGGCATACAATTCCAATACAACCAATAAGAAAATTATAATCATATATATTATTTATATATAAGGAACAAACTATACATAAATCAAAGTCATTATCAAACTATTGAAAAGGCATTGGATTTTAGAATTATAATTCAAGGCATCATTGAATGATAAATAAAATAGATTCCAAAGTGAAGATGGAATTAATTTTCTTTATCTTTTATTATTTTAAAAGGTCACCAAGGTATTGAAAATGTAGTACCATGAAATATATTTTAAGTTAAATATTTAGGGAACAATTAATTAAAATAAACCACATGGGTGGATATATTTTGAAAAAACTAAAGCATCATCTAAATAATGAAATACCATAGTTTCTTTTAAAAAACAATTTAAATAGGTGGGTTGAATATAAAATAATTTTTGTTTAATCTTTTTATGTTCTGGAAAAATTTCAAGGGTGTGATACTTGACATGAGATAAGAAACTAGAATTTTCCCTTAAATCAAGTATACATAAAAGTAGGAATTTCGAACTGAAATATATCCATGTATAACCCCATCAATGAAAATGATATTGACAAAGGTATATATAGTGAAATGTATATAAAAATAATAAATTTCATGAGATTAATATTTCATAAAAATGATATAATGTAAGAAAATGTGTAACTAACAATTAACGATGGTGGTTCAAAAGATCCATTACCTCATGTTCTAATGTGCTCTAAAATTATGCTTAACATAATGAATAGTTAAATTTAGTTGATTGAATTTATAACCAATAATTTTATTCATCTATATTCAATAGAATATGGTATATTTTAAAACTTTTTTATTTTACTTTTAATACAGTTTCCTATTATTTCATTTAGTCAGGATTCTCCTATTAATTTATTCATAACAATATTTGTTAATTGACCATGGTAAAAGGTTTGGTAAAATAAATTCATGATATCTATAATTTTTTAGGTTTATAAAAATTATTATTCCATTATAACAATACTTATACAATATAAATGGTCATACAAAAATAAACCCAAATTTGGAAATGTTTCTTTATAAGTTCTTTTATGGTGGTTACAGTTACTATGATCATTTATAATTGATCAAACATATATAATTCACTATATATTTTACAATAATTTTAATGGAATTTAAAATATTATTTTACATATTCAATACATTTTAAAAATTTTCCATGTTAAATTTCAGTGGAAAATAATTCATCCCAACTATCATGGTGGTAGTATTCATGTACGCGAGTATGATTCAATCATTTTAAATGGTATTAGAGGGTATAAAATGAATAAATTATTATTTAAGAATTATTTTAATGTTATAAATTTCAGATTATATAATTAAATTTCCTTTTTTAACATTGTATTTAAGGTAGATATGGATAATTTAACAAGACATTCATGGTGGTTGTTGTATGCACACTCACACATGATGATGTTTCCCTTTTCCCCAATAGATTTCACGACAGTTATAAAATTGATATACCAATAGAATAAAATCATTTAGTTGGAGTAAATATTTTGGTGTCACCATTCATTAATGGACATATTTGTGTTGTGATGGGTGTATAGGACTAAAAGAATAAGACAACTTTTATCGATTGAAATACCTCTCCCTTTTATGTTCTCCCTTGGGTATCTCTTTAGGGATGCATTACTTTGTATTTTGGTAGTACGAAAACATAAAATGTGTGGTGAGGGTGTTTGTGAGAGATAATGTTAGATTTTTATTTTAATTAAAAAAATAATGGATGAGTAAATGGGGAAGATGTGAGTTACTTTTATAAGCAAAGAGAGTGGCATTTTTTTAAAATCTCTTTACTTTTCAATAATGCCACTCTATTATACAATAAAAAATGAAAAAAAAATTGTTTAATGGAAAAATAGGTTCTATAATCAATCCAAAATCTAATATAATACATTTAATTCAAATTTTTAACCATTTTTATAGTGCTTATACCATTTTTCCTTAATTGAACCTTACCGCGGTTACTCAACTTTAGTCCTCAGAAACTATTTTTATTGAAAAAAATTTAAATTTAAATTATTTAATAATTGGAATATAATGATTTGAAAGATGGAAATAATTTTATTAAATAAATTTTCTAATAGTTATAGAAATTAGTATGATTTCACATAACGCATGAAAACTGTTTCATAGAAATGAATTATTTGAAAAAGAATAATTAAGTGTTTGATAATACAATCAAGCTTTTCTATTTTAAATTCATAAATATTTTTTTGAAAAAAATATGGTATATGTTCCTTTTAAATCAATAAAATACCAATATTTTCGAAAATTATTTTTAATTAATTGAAAAAACCAAAATATTTTTTTTATTATAATTAAAATATTATTTTTTGTTACAAGGATTAACAAGGGTTTTATAAATTTAAGAAAAATATATTTAAAATGAATAGAATTTATGACTAAATACATATTTGATCAATTAAAATGTTTTATAAATTTCAATGTCTGACATATATACTATTAATGTAACAAGGTCATAATTTATTTTTAAAAATTACTATTCACCCAATAATAAATTATTCTTGATTATAAAGGAAAATTAATTATATGAACATTTTCACATTATAAATCGAAAATATAATTTTATTTTATCAAATTAAACTTATATAACAGACCAAAAAATTATTTTAAAATAAAATATTTATAATCAATTAAAACTAATTCTTTTAAAAAAAATATAACTTGAGTTAACAAATTTTAAATATGGTTTTGTGAATGAAAACTAAAATTTTAAAATTTATAAACCCTTATATAAAATAAATATTTTTTCATTTGAAAAGGATTCGAGATTTTTTAATTCATTTTTATAAAATTATAATTTCATAAAAGTTATGCGAATCTTAAACATAGTATTGTGTGCTTTGCAAAAAAATAATCATTTTTAGAAAAAATAAAAAAATAAATATAAAACTAATTTTTTAATTATAACTAAAACTGTAATTTTAATTTTTATAATTAAATTAATTTATGTTTCTATTTTGAATTTAAAGTAAAATCATAAAATATAATGATAAACAGTTTTTATAGTAATTGTTTTTTAAAATAAATGTCTTTTTAATTCTGTATTTTTACAAAACACTAATAAATATATCATTAATATTTCAAAATTATGTTATTCTAAAATAATTATATACAAATTATATTCTCATTTTTCTATAATAAAAATAATTCATATAAAATGTAATATTTTTAAACACAATTAACTAAATGTTTTATAAAATAACCTATATATATACATTTAATATATTTATTAATTCAGTTTATCTTATCCACACTTACTAAGTCAACAACAATGTTTTAAAAATATAAAAATATCATTGTTTCTTTATTTTGTTGGAAAAGAAATATATCAAATATATGTATCTCAATTAGTAAAAAACATATATTAAAATCTCAAGGTGTTGCAACTAATTATCCAACACCCTATTTTAATTGAATTTTCTAAATAGTTAGGAGATATTAACATTATATTCATTGGTTTTTTATGTCACGAAGGTGGATTTGTAAACTACTAAATGGAAATTAATTAATATTTCTTTATACAGTTCTAATGACCCTATTTTACATCTAGAGTATATATATTCAAATCCAATTACTATTTGTCTTTTGATAAGAAACTAGTGTTGAAGCTGTTCGACCATTTAATATCTATTAAAAAAATTAATAAATAACATTAATTTATTAAATATGTACTGTAGATATAGAATAGGAATTGATTTCTACGAAAAATAAAATTTAAAAAAATAAAAATTATATTTTTTTAAAAAAATAAAAGAAGAATAAAAATATTAATTTTGGAAGCACTAAAATAAATGGGAATACTATTGTGACTATTCAATCATAGTAAAGTAACACATAACAAAAATATATATTTTTTATTGGGTTAAATAAGTGAAATGTGAGGTATTGAAATTTATGGATAAAAATGAAACATTGAAGTATTCCTCGATTAATATAGTAATATCCTATCTTTTTATTTTAGAAAGCATGTAGTGACCTGAAAAAAATAAGAATTTTTGACCCATTTATATAATACTGTTGGTTTGACAAACATAATGAAAATAAACATATTTATTAATAATAACATTTATAATAAACTTTTTAATTGGTGTATAATATACATGTTAAACACAAAGAAATCATGATTCTACCCAAGATGGAAAATATTATTATAATAATAATTAAAAGTGATAATTTTTTTTCTTTACTATGATTTTTATCTCCATAAATCATGGTCAACAAAAAACCATGACTCAAATAAATCATTCAATATAATATACAACCTAAGGCAGTTATACTAGGACTACGAATGCTTGAGATATTTGAGATATACAAGGTGGTTTTTTGTAAATTATATGTGATAAAAAAATATATCCCCACACAAGAAATTATTATGAATGGGATTGTAAATGGCGTAGATATATTCTGGTTTTTAGAAATTATTGATATTAATATTGATATTATCATGTAATTATATTTTTATATTTATCACTATTTTATTAATAATTATAATAACAATTATGTTAATAAGTCTTTAAATAATCTCAGTAATATATAAAATACATATAAGAATAATATAAAAGGTATTTTATAGAAACCAAGCATTTATTTCATCATTAAAAGGGTAATGTAATAAATTTATAATATAAAAGACATACTTACAATGGAAATTAGAAGAGTGTGATTTATTTTTGAAACAAAAAGGTTGTTTCAAATATTTTTTGTTTACTTAATTATAAAAAGTTAGTTCATTAGAACTAAAATTTTCATGAATACATGAATATGGTTATATAGAAACATGGAAAATACATATAATTTATTTATATTATTGAAATAAATCCTTAAAATTATAATTCTTGGGTATTATATTGAAAATATTCAGTACACATGCAATAGAATGTGTATGAACTAAAAAGTATGATATATTATTGGTTGGATGAAGTGGATTCTATTTCTAGTAATGGATAAATTATTTCATTATTAAATTTAGTTATATATTATCTACATATTGCTATATTATTGTCATAAAAAATCACATACACATTTTTTTGGTTCAAAAAAATTATATATTTACTTTTTAGGGTGTTTTCTCAATGATTAAAATTTATTCTATAAAAATAGATAAACAATCACAGAATAACATATATATATAATATATAAATTAGAGACACCTTAAATAATAAATATAATGATTTTTTAACAAGGGTTTATGTTTCACTCTTAGGATAATATTGATATCTTGTTTTAGATTTTTGTTATGGAAATATATTTCTTTTGAAAATTAAAATGTCTAGTGGGGGTTTTCAAATTTAATTTTTCATATCATGGAAATATAAAATTATTTAAAAGTATCATCCTAAATTATATTTTTTATACCAATAAACACATATGTACCAATATAAGGGTCAATGTATGGGATAATTTTGAATGTTCTATTTCATCATTCTTTTTTCAGACAATAATAAATGTTTTATATTATTCTATATTTATATATGTATTTTAATACTAAATTTGAATATATTTTAAATTATAAATAACAAGTTATATGAGTAGGTTTAGGTTTAAATTTGTTATAGTTTTAATATTTTTTATGGAGAAAAAAATTCATATAGTGCAACTGAACTTTTTCTAGTGCACTAATTTTCATCCATCAAAAGCACTATTCATTATACTTTTTTTCATATATAATTGGTCATTTTTAAAAAAAATTAAATTCCATTTTAAAATAAAAATATGATCTATTTCTTATTATTATATGATATGTAGGTCAATTTGTTTTGTGTATTGTTTATGTCATTAACCTATTGTATTGTTTTTTTCAGGTTTAATTGATCTTGCACCATTTTATCTTCCTATTAAAAAATGAATAAAATATTCTTTGTGCTTATTTATTCCTATAAAACATCTATTATGTTTATATTTTTTACCATTTTATATACATAAGAAATAAAAATTCTTTGGGTATTGTTTATTAAATTTATTTGGTATTTTTTGTATTGATTATTATTTTCATAGTTGAAGGTTGAGGGAAGAAAGAGACCAAGAATTTGGTATTGTGATATCAAAGAACTAATAGAGAAAAAAATAGAGATAGAGAGTGTTAATAGATACTATGTGAGGTAAATATCTCTTTTAGAAGAAGATATATTGAAAATATAAAATATAGGATCAATATGAAATGAGGATAAATAAGGAGGAAAGAAAAGTAATAAAGAAAAAATAAGCTCATTGAATGAATAAAGATAATATAAAAACTAATAAAATCTTAGTAATCAATAAAATATCAAGACAGGGTGTGATATTTCATATTTTCTACACAATTTGTTACATATAGTTTACCTCATGTCCCCTTTAAGGTATTTATTGTTTCATGATTTATTTCAAATATGAAATAGTGTACGGTCTATTTATAAATTCTTAACAAATTATAGAAGAATGTAGAAAAATTTTATTATGTTTCCATGATATATATATACATATAACTCATTTTTTGAAATGTGTTATTTTATTTATAAAATAATGAAAAAAAATTAATTTTTTATGAATGTGGTTTTTAGGTTTTGGATAATTAAATTTATATATTTTAATATGAAATATTTTGAACAATTCCATCAAAGACATAAAAACAAAAAAAAATCTATAGATATTTCATTTGAATAATTTTCGTTGAATAATTTTATAAATTCATGTCTTATTAATTTATCAAGATTAAAAACAGGTTTTTAGTATAAAAGGGGAAAATTTATAGATCTATTGAATTTAGTAGAGACTGATGTATATTTCTAACTGATCATAAAATAATAAGATTATTATATATAATTTAAATAATTTAAGAAAAACTATAGTCCATATAAAGTTTCTTTTCGTATAAGTCACTAGTTTAAACCCATTTATATATTTAAATAATGAATATTTTAAGAATCAAATGAAAATTTGAAAATTATTAGGAAACATTAATTATTTTATTTTGGGGAATACTCAAGAAAAAAATATATAAGGTTTTATGGTATTGTAATTTAATTAAATCATCCATAAATACTACAATGGAAACACTCAAAATGTCATTTCTATGTATTTATTTATTTTCATTTATTTGGTTTTAAATGAATTTCAATGTTTAGAGATAAAAATTTTAAATTTAAAATAATTCCCCAGGTTTCCTGGCCATGGTTTATGGTTTTGGGACTATAATATGATTTTTTATATCAAGTTTAAGATGCAATATCTTTTCAATGATTGATGCATGGTTTGGTAGACCATCAAAGTCATCCGTGAATACAATTAAAATTTATACAATTTTAATTTTCTAGTACCTAATTTTAATATAGTTGACATTATGTTCTCCCCTCATCCTCAGAACTCATAGAGCGTAGTCATTGACTCATCCTATGAGAGCTCTCATTTATTATATATAGGGAGTGTGGTATTGTAAAATAACTCAACCAAAAACTAATATAATAATTATAACACATAAAATTTCATTTTTTGGTAGTTAATTTGAAATTTTGATTATTCATTTATTTTAGATCTTGGAGCTAAATATAAGTAAATTTAAATGATATTCTTGGTTTCATCATCTTGGTGTATAAACCTAGGACTATGAAATATGATTGTGTAAGTCAAGGGAAGTAGAAATGGAATTTCCATGGTCGATTATTTGTCTAGGAAACTATGAAATTTTATCATGTATCACATTAAAATGAATAAATTTTTAATTTTTTATAATTATAATTTAATATTGGTTATTTTTTCTCCCACCATTTTCTAGGCTCCTGTATGAAAAGAGTTTTTCATTATATGGTAGTCGTCATTTACTTCTATGTGATCAGGAAACAATATAAAGTAAAGATAGATGGAAATTACCTAAGATTTTATATCTATATTATCATATTTCATCTATATTTATGGAATTAGATGGATATAAATAAATGGGAGAACTACTTGCTATTATAAGTGACTCATATAGGGAGTTTCTTGATCGTTTTAAATGGTTATCTCTAGTGAGAGAAGAAAAATTATCTATTAATATAATTCTTGATGTGAAATCCTTATATTTTCTATTATATAAAAGGGTTTTATGTGAATGGAAAAATTTAATGTCCATATAGGATTATTTTGAAGGTAAAAAATTTATTTATCATAGTGAATCTCTATAGGAAGCTCCTCTTCTCTTTGATAAGATGGTTGTTTAATGTTTACTTATATTATTTGAATTATAGGAATCTTAATATGGTGGCTATAATTAATACATATCCCATACATTTGAATAATAATTTCTTTAACCAATTTAAATGGGAACTGAGGTTTTATAATATTGATCTGTAGTAAAAGTAAAATCACCTCATAATGAAGAGTTTGATATACCCAGGGCCCCATAATGAGGTATATAAAGTCACATTTAATATCTTTTGATACAACATAGCCTATACCTTCATGGTTTTTATGGTTTTCATTGATAATATCTAGGTGTATTCATGATCTAATGTGAAGCATGAGAAATACCTGGGGATTTTTTGCCAATTTCTTCAATACCAACCTATATGGTATATTTAGACAATTTTTATCTTCATGATATATTATGTATTATTCATATGATATATTGTGTTTTTATAAGGTATTTCTATCAATATTGTGTAGGATAAAGATTTTATGTCTAAGGAATTGGAAAAAATGTGTAAAATATATGATACTTCTTATGTTTAGGGTGATAATATAAATAATTATGTCCCAAATTATGGAAATATTAAATCCCATATAATGGTTCTCACTGACAGAGATATAATTTTTTATACAGTTCTGAAATTTATATCATATTTTATTGAATTAAATATAATATTGAGATCAAATCTAATCTTTATTATCCATGATCTTAGAGATGGTTATTTGCAATATTGTGATGCTTTTGGAATGTTATTTTTTTTTCCCATGCAAAGTGATCACGTGGTGGAATATGACTATATCGAACATCACCTTCTAGAATGGAATTACCCAACATATGATCTTGAGCCTCAAATAGGAATATATCCTCTTGAATGATGAAAATATTATCTCTTTAGTAAGAAGTTTCTGATGTACACTAAAAAAACAGAATGATTCATATCTTTTCTAAACAATATTTGAATTGTAGGAAATTGTTATTCTTAAAATACCTACAAACATTTTATTTTTTAGAAATCCTATATTCTGGGAATGAGAAATGCTATTATTAATTCCCTATGTTTGATTTTGTCATCGCAAGCATTGATTAAGTCAAGAAAGTAATTAAAAATGATGATAATATTTTCATAAATGTATCTAGACATTAATGAAGAGAAATAACATATGTTTTTAGATATTTTTCAGAATACAACTTCTCTCATCGAGCTTTTTCATTTAAATAAATGTATTCATGATGATTTTCAATAACATTAATGGTTCCAAAAATATGGTGATGTACGAAATGATCGGTAAATATATATTCAAGGCCTATATATCTCAAGAATAATAATTAATTTTTTTCTTCCATGATGAAAATACTGATGAATGATTTCCATCACACTCAATGAAATTTTCACCTTGGCGTGACTTAGAGGTGTTATTATAATAAAGTTCAATATAGGAGGCTTAGAATGTTATGGGTAATACTAGATTATATTTCAATATTATACACATGTAAATGGAACTTGTAGGTTATAAGAAACCTTTAACAAATAAATACTAGTAAATATAATGATATATAATTTGATTTCTTCACACCATCCATTGGAATAATTCTATATGTATGGATGTCAATAAGTTAGATAAATTAACCAACTTCTTACAGATTTAGGATGACAACATTTTAGTTGAGCTTGTAAAAAAATACATGCATGATATTGTGAAACATTGTGGGGTACCTTGGGAAATATGTTTCTGTTGAAATCCCTGATTCAACTACAGGTTTTGGAAATTTCTACAAGGTTCTATGATGTCAACTGTGATACATTGTTAATATTAACATCCATAAATAGATAGGAAAATTAAAAGTTATTTTCAAATAACTTAATATATGATATTTTCTTCTGTTATAAATTTTTTAGGATTGTGGGATTCCTATCTAACATTTATTTAATTTTATTTTAATAAAATATATCAATTATCAATTTGGATGCCTCTCCTTGTATAATTTTATAGTCCACACCTCTGATTCCCATTTCATAGTAATAAGGTAAGTTATTCCTCAATAGTGATGTTATGTATATTAAAATATTTTATATAAAAGGATAATAATATATGAAATAATCTAGGGGTGGATCAAAATCACCCAAAATTATTATTTGACCCACGTCTGAGACTTGAAATTTTACATTAGTGATCGACGGTTCTTGAAGGTATCACCTTGATTAGTTCACCCAAGCCTATATAGATTTAAAAAATGTACACCATGTAATATACAATCATTTAAATCATTAAAATAATTTGAATAGTAGTATAATAGAAGGTTTTTTCATCCCAGTTAACATCAATCCATAATAACTTCCATATCTACCTATTGGAGAAATATCATCTGAGTCTTAGTACTATCCAGATATAGGAAGATTTGGATCAAGAAAAATATTTTTTGTTGGTTGAACAACTAGTATAAATTCATAACAATCACAATAAATTATTATAGGTGAAATAAATACCATTATAATGTGTCTAATGTAATCAGAGAGTGATAATCATGTGATGTTGGATAGGGAAATTGAAATAGGGGATTAGTGGTCTCGTGTATTTTTTGAATCGATAATACTTCTATGAACATTATATTTGAATAAAGGGCTATAATTTAGAAAATTATTAAACCAATGATTTCATTTTCCAATGTCTAAATTTTTTATTTCATTGAATTTCGATTTATTTCATAGTCTAGACCTGAAAATTGACAATTTAAAAGAATATTCAATGATTCATAGTCTTGGTCAGTGTTTTAATGACAATGAACAGTGACCATGTATCTCAAGAGGGGAAAGAAAGTCATTTTCATCGTCGACACATGGTTTGAAAACCCACAATATTTGACAATGAATCCTATTAAAATTTATAAATAATTAATTTTTAGGAATATTAATTTATTATATGGGTCTAAATTTTCTCCAATAAATATTCAAAAAATTATCTCAATCACTTCTCTATGCCGATCTATTTTCTCTTTCATATTGACCTTTTTTATTTTATTATCATAATAAATCCCTATATTATTTTAACTATGTTCTTAAAATCCCTTATACCATTATGTTCTTTCAATATTGAATATTATTCTCCTCTTGTGTGACCATGGATCCCATGGGTTGTGAATTTCATGTGGTTAATTTTTTTATTCATGTTGTTATAGTTTCACATTAGTCTCTCAGGATTTAACCCTTCCACTTCCCATTAAAAAATCATTTTTTATTTTATTCAATACTTTTTAATTCATGATCCCAAGGTTAATTCAATAACCAAATAAATAGTTATTTCCTTAGGTATTTAAAAGGTGTTTCCATTATAATTATACCTATATTGATGAATTTGATGATATTCTCCCACTGTGTTTGTATTTATTTATTTATTAATAAATTATTTAGAATGGAATAATATTAAGTTGTTAATAATGGCCTTTTTTATATTTGTAACACTCCAAAATTGATAAAATGAAAAAAAATATTCAATAGTTTACATTCCCCACAACACTGAGCCTAAATAAACCATAACATGTTATTATTTAAATATTATTAGTACAACTAAGCCATAAAATATGAAGTTATGAATATAAATAACTAATTTTTGAAATATCTATAAATTTTATTCCCAATTTAAATATATTGATAAATTCTTAAATAATAAATAAACAATTATTACTTGAGTCATTTTACACTTCAAAAATATGTTTTCTTCCAAAAGAGAATATATTTTTTAAAGAAAATATATTATAATTAAATTTTAAATTTTTTTTAATTTTTTTTGTTAAAAAAGATAAAATTTCATAGAATATAATATCAAAATTATATTATGTTTTTATTTTTAAATATTTCAAAAAAAATTGATTTTTTTAATGAATAGTGAAAAATACATATTTTTATTTAAAACTATATTTTATTTTAAAGTATTTACAAAATAAAAATTTATATTTTCCATTTTTAAAACATAATTATTTCTTTTTTAATAAATTTAATCTAGTTTTAGTTATCTTGTTTAATTATATGTTTTAATTTGGTATTAAAGACATATTTATAATTAAAATGACAATTTTATCAAAAAAACTGTTTTACTAAACATTTTACATTTTAATCTTATATATATATCTTTCACTTATATAAATTGAATCATAAGAAATGGGTTATATATATGGAATTTGAAGTTCCAAATTTGAAAAATAGGTCCCTTTTATTTTTTCACTGGGAATAGTAACCATAATAATTAGTTGTCACCATTGTAATGTTAAATCGGGTAATTATGGTTAAATATAATATGATAACGACTAAAGAATTAAACTAAAACATCAATTTATCATAATGGATGAATTCATTACATAAATTTCCTTACATTTTTAAAAAAAAGAAGCCATCTACATGCCTTATTTATTTCAGTTTGAACTTTATAACATTTTTAATAAAAATTCAAAAATGACATTTTCATTGTTTTATTATCTATGAATTTTTTACAAAGAGATAAATAGTGTATTTTCTTGGTTGTAAAAGAGTTTTATTAAAAAAAATTAATTCTTATCTTATTAATTTATTTTTTATTCTTAGATATGAAATATTCATAATAAATTGTTGTGCAATGTTGGCATGATATTTATTCAATAAAAAAATAAAGAAATGATTCTAAAAATATAAAATGTAATATTATTTTATTGAATTACTGTGATCCATATAATTTTTGGATAAACATAACATGTCAATGATTCTTAAAATGATTATATTCAAGTTCTATTTTCATCATGTTGTTTTGAAATTTAAATTAAATAAATAGTGTCAAAAATGAAATTATTGATATTTTATGTAAAATAATATTTTTATTAAATTTTTTAAATTTTTTAAAAAAATAAAATAAATATAATTATAATAATTCATAGTCTAAAAGAAACATTTTTTCAATTTTTAGCTTTTTTTTACCTTATAGGTAAAATTATAACCCTTAAATATTCAAAAAATCATTACTGGTGTTAATATTAAAATAGTTTACCCATGGGGTTAACACAAAATCTATGGTTTTAAATTATATAAATAACATAAGAAAAATTATTTGATGAAAATATTAATACCATATATTACATATTTTTAAAAATATTTCATTTTAAAACCATATTTCATGAGTTATAAACATGTTATATTATAATATTTTCAATATTTCTAAAAATTAAATAAATGGTATTTTATAATAAACAATATTTTATTGTATGATTTAATATCCATAAAAATTAATTATTTCAAAACATCATTTGGATATCGTTTTTAATAGAAACTATGATCCATTTATAAGAAAATTCTTATTTTATAGTAACTATATCAACCCTTAATGATTAAAAACATTTTATCAACATAATTTTCAAAAAGGTTAGAATGGGATTTAAATAAAAATATAACAGAAAAAAAATATTCTAAAATTGTAAAAAATTTATTTTATGAATTTATTCGACCCAATTTCATCCTATATTGTTAATATATATTTTTGGGTTATTTTAATTTATAAATTAATTAATATTAATTTAATTCGTTATGAAATCCTAGAGTGCTCATCCCCTCTCTTATAAAAGGGAACCTCATATCCTCCTTTCATCACACAAAATTAATGATATATCATTTGGAAATAGAAACTCAAATACCTTCATATAATTCATCCCCTTGTTATAGAGGTTTTGATTGTGTCATAATATGAACCCTAGAGGGTGGTAGTTGTAATTAAATTGAGATTTCCTGAAGAGGTAATGATTTTAACCAAATTGTTTATATTTATTTTTTCTTATACATCCTTTAAATATTATTAAATAGTTATTATATAGTAACAATAATATATCCCATATAACGATATTTTTATATATTGATTTAATTATCTATATCCATTTCCTCTTCTATCAAATGGGAAATGAAACATTAATTTTTGTATATAGTGGACTATAGCCTCACAAAATGCTGTGATTTGTTTTCCATACTCACATATCATGGTTTTTTGTGATTATGTTTTTAATGCATATATAATATATTCAAGAAATATTTATAATTTTTTAACACTAATATACTATATAATTTCTTAGCATTCCGTTCATTTAAAAATTATAATGTTGTTTATGTTTATGTGTGGATTACCACCTTCATGAAGTAATGTGATTCATTTTTCAATAATATATCTTATGGATAGTATAAATAATAATGTTTATAGAAATATTATTTCATTTAGGAAATAATTAAAATTATATTAACATAAAATATTTCTTATCTTCTTTCAATCATGATCATTGAAAAATGTAAATGTTACTCATGTGTATGTTCATCTTACTATCACCATGATTGGAACTTAGTTGATTTTTCATAAGCAACATTCATCGTTGGTTTTAAAATTTTAATTGGTATATAAAATTCATAATTATTTCATGAATTTTACTCTCATGATTATAAAATAATGACCTCATTCACCATATCCAACCTACCAAACTAATTTTGGAAAAATGAGCGGAATATCTTCAAAATATATGACTTTAAGTAAACTATTCAAATAATTTATTATATCATTCTAATAAAAAATTTATAAGTAATAGTAAACATATAAATTTTGTAAATAAATTAAAAAATTAACACAATAATATTACACTAGAAGATAAATAATTTATGTGATGAGTAGAACATATGTTCCTGGAGAATTTACATTTTTACCCTCATTTTAAATATGTTAATGATTAATTTTCGAAATATTTATCTTCAATGTCCATATTCTTAAAAATAATTTATATAAATATATATTTATAAGGACATAAATCAATTATAAAATAAACCTTATGTTTCTTACAAAATTTTTCAGAATGAATATTTTTATGAAGCATTTTTACTTTCATGAAAAAGGAACAAAGTATTATTCAATTTTATCATATTATACATTAATATAGTTACCCTTAATCAAAGCGATTATATTATATTTTTATTATTTTAAAATATATCATATTTTTTTTAAAATAAAAACCCACCTTCCCTACAATCTGTGTATTCTCAAAAACAATTAATGGATTTTTTTTATATCTGGACATATTTTACTTGGGGTGTAAGGAATATTTCTTTAATTATGAAAGAGTTCAGGTATTATGATTTTCTTATGGATATTTAGAATTGGTTATGATAATGAATTTTTTTATTATAACACAATTATTAGTGGTTAATGTATAAAAAAGGACGGGTTGCTTTCTTATAATTCAAGTAAGGGTGATTTTATTATAATCTAAGGAGAGGTGGTTATATTATCAACCGAGCATGTATGGGTCTATTATATCACTCTAATACATTAGGTAATTATCAATATGGAATTCTAACATGTATGTTATTCCATTTTAAATATTGAAAATAAATTAAAACCCAATTTACATACATGATCTTTTTTCCATGAAATATTTTTACAAAAATCGGATGATTTATAGTTAAGAAAATGAGATTATGTCAAAAGGGAAGTATTTTCAACTTATTAAAAGAGATATGTATAAATTTTTGGAAAACAATTCCAAATTTTTTCATTATTTAAAGGAAACATTTATGATTTTTTCCCTTTAATATTTATTATGTAATGACTTATGAAAATATTTTGAAAGAGATGTTTATTTCTGGGGTAATAAATTCTTTATTTGGAAATTAAAATTTATTTTTAAAAATGAAAAATTTAATAATTATTCATTGACTAATGGGTTTGTTTCATTATTAATGTATCTCGTGCATATATTTTTATGTTCATTCAATATTTTATAATTTATTTCAGATATTATTTTTGAGGAACATGAATGAGGACGAGTTCAATATTTGATGTTTAAAAATATTTCTGGAAAATAAAACATATTATATCATATATGTTTTTAATTTCTAGGAAAATGGATATTGACTGGAAGTGTACAATTTATGTTGTCATATTTATTTATTTATGTGAGGGGACAAAATTATATATAAATATAAAACTGAAATGTTCCTCATATTTAAAGAATGTGGATTATCTTTTAGATATTAAAATTCTGAATTGATTAAGGTACGGTCCTTTTAATTTCAATAAGAGGAAAGGTTTAGATAAATTTAGAGACTATGAATTCTTCATGTGAGATTTACTTAACAGTTATGGATATAATCCTAGGAATATATGCATATAGCAGATAAAATGATCAAATACTTAGGAACCACTTTTTAGGGTTTATATAATGTAAGTATAATATGATTAGTATTATTTTGGGTGAATATAGTTTTAATATAATGCTTTGGTTTAGTATGGTTTTTAGTTAAAAAGTTCTTTGATGAAGAATGAATTTTAATTTTTCCACATAATTTAAAAGGTATTAGGAACCATATGGGTATATATAATCCTTGAAATTGATGTAATTGTGGGTTATTATAATCTCAAAACGTATGAATTATTATATAGATAACCATGGGACTAAAACATTTGTTTGTTAATTAAGTGATTAATGTTATTTTAAGGGAATAACACTATAATTATGGGAAATTTATTTGATTAAGGTAAAAAAAATCCTAAAGGATTTTAATTGAGGAAGAAATGTAGGATTATATTTCAAAATCATTCATTATTTTTATTTGGATTAATGGTGATCCAGATATTTTTGGAAATGATTTTAATATTTTCTATATTATATGATTAGGTTATATACATATACAGGTATATGAATTTATGAGATACTAATGGTAATTAGAGGCAAATGGTAGATTAAAATCAGAATAATATGAGATCAAATACTTTTGGTATTAAGGTTTCAAAAATGGTTAAAAATATTTAGAATAATTTTTATTGTAGTTATTAATGGAATGATCTAAGTTGATTATTTGGTGTTATTATTGACACTTAGAATATTAATATTTTATTTCATTTTAATAAGGTATATTGTTTTTTGGAAATTATCTTACATTCAGAAAACCATTTTTTTATGTTTAAAGATTGGAGGAATATCATGTTATCCATTTCAAGATTATGTGATCCATTATAGGTGAATTTTAGTGCTTCATGTATGAAAAAATCATTTTTAATTCTAATAATTTGGAGAAAAGGATTATGTTGTTTTGGAATTTTATTAAAATATGAAATTATATTTATGAATAATGTATACATCTTTATGTTCTCGGTCTAGATGGTAATGTAGTTACTTAACTATTGGAAAAGTATATTAGACAAAAAAAGATATCATATTACCTTTATTTTTGATGAATTGAAGATCTTTTTGACACCACATCAAATTTTGTCCATTAACATTCTCTTGATCATTCAATTTATTATTCTCAAAAATATTCACAAACTTCCATCATTATTTGGGCATTAAATTTCTCCCCCATATTGATATTTTTTCCGACTAATGTAATACTATTTTAAACCTAGTTATGTGCAATTATAAATTAATTTAAAATTTTGTTTTCCCTCATTTAAAGAGAAATTTGTATTAACCATTTTATGATTGGGGATTTCTGTAAACATATTTTTAGATATCAACACTTAAATTACTGAAATAAATTTTAAATTTCAATGATGAAATTATTTAAAGGGGGATAATTAAACAACGTAATTTATAAAAAAAATTATGCTTCATGGTGTATATAATATGCAAAAACTAGCCTAATAGAAAGATGAAATATTATTATTTAAATTTGAGTATTATAACATTGCCACAAAATTAAAAGGTAATAACAGGATTAACTAAATTAAGGAATGTATTTAAATATCATACTCAATATAAATATATTTATAACTACATATAATAACATCAGTTAATTTATAATATAGTCATTTTATTATTCAAAAATATGCTTTCTCAAAAAAATGGTTTTTTCCTTTTCATGAGAATATATAATAATAAATTTTTTAAAATTACACAACTTTTACTTGATAAAATGATATAATTTTTGAAATCATTATACCCAAATTATCTTTTGGTGAAGATTTTTATTTCTTAAAAAAATTTATTTTTTCAATAAATAGAAAAAAATACAAATTTTTATTTAAAGTTATATTTTCATTTAAAGTATCTAAAAAGATAGAAATATATTCTTAAATTGTTTTAAACATTAAATCATTTTTTATATAAATTAATTAAATAATAGTCTTTTGAATTAATTTTAAACAAGAATTTGGTATAGAATAATTTATTCTTAAATTTTATTTTTTTTAATGTTTTTTTATCTTCTGAGTTTTAAACATAAATTAATTTATTCCACTCATAGAAATTTTTTCATAGAAACATATTCCTTATTTAATATCTAGATGTATAAATTTGGAAAATATTATTATTTTATTCTTTGGAATTTTTAATAGAAACCAAAGTCAATTATTATCACCGTATTAAAGGTAAATTAGGTAAATAGGGGTTAAAATAGTATAAAAAAGATTAAACTATAATAACTATAATCCTGAAAACATAAATTTGGTGTTGAGACCATAAAATTAACATTTATGGATTTGATACCAATTACGGTGACCTAGTTTTCACTATTTAAAATGTAAAACATCAAAAGGAAATATTTTTTCACCAACATTATCATATACATATTTGGTTGATAGTTTTAAGGTATTAGGATAGAATCTTAACATCATGGATTCATAAAGAACTAGTTCATAAAGATTAACATCATATCCCTACATTCCCAAATTTTTATATTCCATATCAGGTCGTCCTCATCATCCATATAAAATCATTCTTGACATAATTCATTCAACTTCAATAATTATAACCTGGGGAAAATGAAACAATAGAAGGGTGATCTCAAATTATCATTAAGGTTCTACAAAAGAATTAACAATAAAATATCCTCAGTGATCAAGAGAGAATAAGGGTATGGTTACATAATAAAATTGCAAGAGCATACCATAAGAATATTCATACCCATCAATACATAAAACATAAAACATGAAATCATGGCATAAAGATTTAATAAAGGCAGGAGATATCAGAATAAATAATATTGAGCTATGTCATATCAATCATGATCATATTAAATATTTCCAATACATGGAAAGAATAGATAAAATATTTCAGTATCATGGAACACCATCATAATAATACCTTTTTATAACCCTTATTTTTGGAATAACCATATGTAAAACTTCTAATATAATTATTGTGATAACATAATAATTATCCTATTTATTATAGTTATTTTTAACCACACCCATCATTTGAGCTACATAAGGATAAAAATGAACTATCGTAGAACACCCATATTATAAGAAATTTTAGGAAACCAAAACCTTCCTAGAGTATAATGAACTTTTACTCAATCATAAAACTAATAATACAACCACTATCCCATTTATATCATGATTAACCCAATGAAATAAAATGGGTTCTGTGACAATCTCCTTGAAACAAGATTAACCCATAGAAAAGAATGTGGTTCCATAATAATATATTTAAAACATTATTAACCAAAGGAAAATAAATAGGTTCTATAAAAATCATTTTAATCATCATAAACACAAGTAAAAGAAATGGGTTTCAAAATAATCTCTCTAAAACACGATTAACCCATGAAGAAGAAATTTATTTCATAATAATCTCTATAAAACAATCATTAACAGTCTAGAGAAATAATGAGGATGGTTTCATTTCAAAATATATTCATTTTAATAAAAGTGTCAACATGTTTTGTTTTAATTGAAGAGTGGTAATACCATTAAAATTCCACTTAAACATTTTTTATTAATATTAACTTTTGATTTTGGAAATTACTTTTAGTGAATAAAAATTCATAAAATATTGTGTAAATAGTTTTCTTTCACAAAATCATAAGAAAAATATAAAGGAAGAATCATGTAAGATAATAGAAATTATAGAGGAAAAATACATTCATATTAAAAATGATATAAATAATAATTATTTTAAAAACATTTTAAAAAAGGGTCATGGTGTTCTATTAAGAAAAAGTAAAATATTTTACTTTAAAACCCTTTTAAAATAAGTTATAATATTATAAAACTGGCATTTATATATCCTTATTTTATAAAATAACATTTAAAAAATAATAAAACGAAGTTACGGGATAGAATGGTTTTCATTAAAAAAGAATATACAAGATTTGTATCTTATATTATTGACATTCATGTTGTTTATTGAATTAGTAAGGTATTAAATGAAAATTAAACATTTGAACCACATTCATAACCAGAAGATAATAAAACATATGTTTTTCAAGAAAATAATATCATATTAGTTCCTCCAAAATAAACATGAACACAAATAATGGAAACCGAAACGGGATTGTAACATAAAGCCTTTACCACTTTTGTAACTCTTCAATTATAATACCCCATTAAAGAATAAATTAAAATGAAAATTTATAATTCATGAACATACGAATATACAAGATATAAAATTTTAAAACATCAGTATATACATGTAATAAATAAGATATTTTCATATCATAAATATAAGTTCCTAATAAATTAATTATGGAATATTGACATCAACAATGATAATATAATTTAATTGGGAGTTAACTAATGGATATATTATTTTTTAAAAATTTAAATCCACTCCAAAAAAGTTTAAATGAATTATAAACCAATTTATAGAAAAACTCATGCATAATCATATAATAATAGAATCAATGAATAATTTTTCTTACCCAAGTTTAGGAAATTGAGTTAAAAACTATTAACAACTTCGTATCATTCATGTAAAATCCATTTAGATAAAATAATTAACATTTAGGCATAAAATAACATTATATATGAATGATTTGGGATATTATATGTAAAAGGTAATTTATAAACCCCACTAAATAAAATAAGTGGTGAATATGGAATATGACACGTAGAAGTAAATGTGAGATGAGAAAACACCTTACCTTGAGTCCAGAAATTCATTGTATGTCATTTAACTCCTGTAATATAATATCAAATGAATTATTTAACATTTTTAAAACCCTACAAAGGAATAATATCTTATACATAAATAATTTATTTTATTTAATTATAATTACATATTAAAATAAGTAATTAGTTAAGTCCACATCAGGTGTTATAAGGAAATTTGGTTCATTGTTTTGAACAGGTATTATTGTCTTGACCATGGTCAGAAAGGCCATTATATAAAAATATTTAGAAAAATAATAACTAAATATTAATCATATTTACTAATAAATTATATATTTAAAACCACTCATGGAAAAGGATTATTAAAAATGAACTATGTTATTCTCATGGAGATGGTAGGTTGTACGTATACAGACCTAACGTTTATATTTTTCAATGATCATTATTTAAAAAATGCATGTATTATTTTGACTAAAAAATGATAATAATTCCATATATAAGGTATTATTTCTTTAAATATAACAATATATATCATTATACTTATGTGGTTAAGAAAAAAATTGCATCGATTCATGGAGGTGGTAGTCCAAACATATACAAATGTCATTTTCATTTTTAGTGTAAGAAATAAAATGATATATTATGTATTTAGAATGATTAATATGTAATTAGTGTAATTATTATATAATTTATATAGAATATAATCAATAAATGATTCCATATTACAATCTATGTGAAGTGTAATGAAAAATGAACCACATCGCTTTGTGGGGACATAGACTACCATACACAAAAGCACTATTATCGTATCCACAACAAAATTTAAAATATAAAGATATATGTGATATAATAACTCCATAATTATAAATTTGTTATGAATATAATATATATATATATATATACATTAACTCAATCATTAAAAAAATTAATGAGAGGTGATGATAAAAAATCAATGATAGTGGTTCGCAAGGTGATAGTCTTTGGTACACACTAATGATGATTTTTATCACATTTGATGGGAGTGGAGATATATTTTTAATTATTAAATTCATATAATAATATATAAGTATATATGATAGATATATTTTTAATCATATTATCATATTTTAATATGATTTAGGGGAGTTATAATAATAAATAAAACAAATACACCTTGTTGGGAATTTTACCTCTTCTCAGACCACCTCTCTATGATTATACCTACAACATTTTTATAATGAAATTATGAAAAAAACTAGAGATTATGGGATTATTCAATGGATTTTGGGAATATATTTGGGTCGGTACTCTCTTAACCAAAATATATCTAATGTGTGACAAACAGGGGAGTGGTGGTGTCCTTTCATAAGTAAGGTGAGTAGAAAACAAGTAATTTTTTAAAATAAAATAGTAAACTTGTATTTTTCTCATGAAAAAAGGGTAAAAAATGAGTATAATCAGAATTTGACAATATGAGGTCAAAATATATGTTTACAATAGTTTTTATATAAGTTTATAGTTTATAATGACATTATTATTTTTAGTTTAACCCCTAGATGAACCCATTTTTCCCTTAACCATTGTAATTAGTTTTTTTTGTTTTCACTATTCATTATTTTCAACAGTTTATTTGATAATATTATAAAATATAAATTATATTGAATCAAAATATGGAATATATTTTACAACACTCTATTTAGACAATTGGAAAATTTATTTCAAAAATTAAACATATTGACTCATTGAAAAAGTGGGTTTTACTGATGTTTATTTTTTAAGGAAAAATGAATTTATATTAAATCTATGACTATTAATAATTATTAGATAGATATAAGTTAATTTATATATAATATAAATTCAATTAAAATAATTAATCATTTGGGTTATTTAATTAAATTGATATTGGAAACATTCTTCACTTTAAAATTGTTTTCAGAAAAATATTATTTTTAAACCCAAATTCAAACTTATACTTAAATATAATATAAAGATAATTAAAAATAAATTAAGTGGATTTAATATATGTTAATTATACTTATGTAACATTAAATAATAAACCAAACTTAATGGATATTTTAATTTTCGTAATTTATCGAAAAGAAATTCCATTTTTAAATAAATATGTATTTTTCACTATTCACTAAAAATTAATATTTCACAAAAGATCCCAAAATTTTACCCATAGTAAATTTTTATAATCCTATTTATAAAATTATATTAAACTTATCAAATGAATTTTATAAGTGTTCCAATAATTTTTTGTAATATTTTTTTTGAAAAAAATATAAATTATTTTTGGACAAATATTATTTTTAAAGAATAAAATTACTCTATAAAAATTTGATTGAATATTTTATAAAAATTTTCCAAAAAGTTATATTGAGTATGAAATATAAATATATATATATATATATATATCATATATTCATTAATACTTTTCATTCTTTCTAATTACACAGATATGTTATGAGGGTTATATATTTCACAGGTAGTTAAAGCTCAGTGTTACATTCCAAATATGCTATCAAACATAGTTTTATTTTCTAAATTATCATGTTGTTACATACTCACCAATTTAATAATTATTCTCCTCAAAATATTAACATTACCTTGTAAATAAAATGTTTTACATTTGAAAATACGTTTTTAACCAACATTAGAAAAAGGTATAATGAAAAAAACATTTAAAGGTCTTCTAGAAAAACACATATATGTTTTCCAAATCAGATATCATAGGTGGGAAGAGGATATTTATCCATGTAATAAAATAATAATTCCCATAAAATAATATGGAGTGATATATAACATTTATCAAAACAAATTTAATGATCAAGAAAATGATAAAACGAAAAAATTTAAAAAAGATATTTGTGAGAAAAGTTATTAATTTAATTCGAAAAGATGGGAATAGGAAAAAAATTCAATATACATTTCCTAGAGTTGAAGAATTAATTTATATTGTTGACTATGAGAATAAAGAAATAAACTTACTATATGAGTATAATTTCACCCTTTTCTCAATTTCCACAACAATATCATCTTTTTCGTATAGCGATGAATATTCATGATTAATTGTTTTAATGTATGAAGAAATTATCCCAACCATTAAATTCCACATAAAGATAAAAAAGATAATTAATATGTTACACTTGTTTTTAAAAATTAAAAAAAAACCAAAATGAATATTACATGGTAAGATGTTTAACAATATGAGAAAACCATTATATAATGAAATACTACATTAATCTCCAAACTTCAATAGTAATACCTAATATCCAAACTAAATAATTCATAAATAACCTAAATATTAAAGATCATTTTGAACAAAAGTTACATATCATAACATCCAACATTCATTCCCAGAAAAACAAAATGGGAATTTTCCTTGAAATAAAATTTATAACTTAGTCACAAGATCACTTTTCAGTATCGTTGTTATCTATATTTTAAAACATGTGCTCCTATAATTACATCAATATACAAATCATATAATCCCTAAAGGATATAAATAAATTAATTATTATTTCTATAATATGTAAATTCATACTTGATTTTAATAAAAAATTCTTTACATATACATCAAACTAATAAAATTTGTCCTAAAATTCCATCAATCACTTTCAGGTACTTCTCCTAAATCATCAAAGTGGTGTCTAAGTCTTTGAACATGTGATAATTCTTAATCTTATATACATCATATGGTGTCCCCAAATCTTAATATAACCTCATATGAAATAATACTAATCTCAAAAATTTATCTAAAACATTCCACTGAGATGCCAACCATAACAGACCCAAACCTAAACTCCATGATTCAGTGAAGAAAACATAAACATTACATATCCCTCTTTTATAAAATAATATTGACCTTATTTTCATAATCCTAAACATAAAGTAACTAAAAAATATTGGACCACATACATTCTAAATAACTATTTAGGTTTAGAGTCATAAGGAATTAAGAAAAAATCTTAACATCATGGGTTCATAAATAACTCGTTCAATTGTTTAACATCATCTCCCACTATGCAAATCATTTCATATTACATATTAGGTATTAATGAACATTGAAATTTAATTATTATATATATAATTCAATCTACAACAATCATTATTAACTGGGGAAATAAAACATAGAAAGCGTCAGATCAAATTCTCCATAAATGTAAATATAAGCATCAAAAATTTAATTTTATTAGTGAGAATAAGGATCTCAAAATGGTATGATTACATAATTAATTTGAATGAGAATAATATAATAATATCAATATATACCTAGATAATAATACATGAAATCATTTAATAATGATTTAACAAAGATAAGGTCTATGAGAATTAATTATCATGATATGTGTGATATCAATCTTCACCATAAGAAACATTATTAACATGTGGAAAGAATATAAAAATGAGTTTGAATCTTAAAATATGATCATAATAGGACTCTTACAAAACCCTTCCAATTTTAATAACCATAAATTCAATATCTAATATAATTCTACGGATAATATAATCATTATCCAATTCATTTCAGCACTATCGTGGTGCTCACCTTATTTAATCGTTATCAATATTACATGCCCCCATATGGTCAATCTATCCTTATAATAAATATAAATGAACATCAATATGATTAAAATAAACTTAGATTACAATTATTCATAAAACTAATAAAACATCCATTATCTGTAACATCTTAAGTTTTAACAAATAAACACTATGTTCCAAAGCGTACATGATATGCTAAGTCAAGCTTAGGAAATAACAAAATAGTATTATTTTAATGATACCAGTATAACCTATCTATTGGAATGACTTTAATGAATAGTATTAACTAAATTATGAAAATATGGTTTACACATGTTACTATAATGATTCATTGGTTACCAAATTTATCATAATTAGAAATAAAAACCAATTGAATATAAAGGATCTGTTTTTAACAAAACCAATTTAATGAGGAATATTGTCTTTATAAAATCATATCACTATTTTTTGTATTATTTTAATGAAATATATGATCAAATTTATTTTTAAATTTCATATTTTTTTGGATAGTATAAGAACAAAATCAATTCTTTCCATAAAAGAAGTATTTTTTAAAAAGGCATTTTTACCGCCTTTTGATGAAGAACCCATTTTAAATCTAGTTTATGAAACTTTTATAAGTTTTATTTGACTGAATAATCTTTTTTTTGAATAGGGACATAAAAATTTACTTTGGTTGATATTTTGGTGTTTTTATGATAAAATCTATATTTTAATGAAAAGTGAAAAATATAGCATTTTAATTCAGAATGGTCTTTTCGTCTAATCTTTTTATATTGTTAGATGGTCCTATTAATTGGTTTAAAGTGTTATTGGATTATTTTTATTATTTAACCTATTTTTTTCATTGGATGTATTTTTACTTATAAATTTGATATAAACACATGTTAATCATTTGATAGTTTTTACTTTTAAAAAACCTGTTTTTTGGTTTTCGCTATTGGAATTATTTTTAAATTTAATCCTGCAAGTTCTATGTTTTGAATTTGAAAAAATAGATTCAATAATTTTAATTAAAAGTTCCATATTTTATAAATAGGTCCCTTTTATTTTTAGACAATATGAATAGCAACTTTAGAAATTCCTTTTATTTACCATGGTTAAATGGAAAATCAGGTATGTAATGGTAAAAAAATATTATAATAACATAAACCTACCCTAAAAAGTGTTGCAATCCTATTTGATGACATATTTCCTACCAATAAAACCCTTGGATTCAAAAGTTGGAATTTTTAATCCTCTTGGTTGTGATTGTGACAATAATAACTTTTAATTTAAAGTATACCTAAATATGTTATGAACATGAATATCATCCCTAAAAAAATTTAAATATTTGTTTATATAAATGTTATACTCAACTATAAATATTCAATAGAAATAAAAAAATATTTTCTTCATAATGGTGTTTTATTTAGAAATTTTGAAACAATAAATAAATAAATTTAATTATGACACAAACATGATGGATTGATTAATTAATTAATAAATGATTCAAATAAATGATATTATAAATTTTAAAATAAGTATTAAATGAAATATTTCATTCCATCCACGAATTTTTTGGATGGCTATGACATTTTATTATTGATTTAATTTATCTTTTCTATGGAATAAGTTTTTTATGAATTTTTTAAAAAGTCAAGTATGAATAGTGTCAAAATTTACATAATTGATAACATAAAATAATAAATAGTTTTTTAAATGATATAAAATTCATTAAAAAACTATTTGAAAAAATGTTTAGGATAAGCCCTAATATGTCATAAATGACATGTTTTTGGTTGTTTTATGTGTTATGGTGATTACATTAACACACAATGTGTAAATTTCATGTTGTCATGGTTAGATTAAAAATGATAAAATAATGGTTAAACCAAAAATATAAAGAGTAAAAAATATTAAAATATAGTATAATTTTATTTATATATTGGTTAAATGACCCTAAAGAATCTTATTTTTTGAAATAAATTTTTTTGGGACCATTATAACCCGAAAATAAATTTATAATAAATTATTATTTAAAGGCTTTCCAAAAGTTCCCCTCATCACTAATAGAAAATTGAACATCTACTTATATTTTATTCACACATAAAAAGCCTTTTGGTTTGTAAAAACTATATCCAAAACACTTCCTATAATTCCTCCCAAAATTCTTAAATCCTTATTTTTGTAATAAAAACCTTCTTAGATGTGTTAATGTGTTATTCAAAGGAGATCAACTAAAGAAGATGTATCATTTTCTTTAATTGTTTCTATTTTATTTCTTTTTCTAATTCCACCAAATCAAGTCCAGCCATGTTGGGATAATAACCTCTTGTGGGACCCTCTACACTATTGGGAACTATTCTAAACCCAAGGGATGGAAACCATGGGCCTTGCTGGGGACGTACGACGCGTAGGTGGGGAGGCCACCCCAATACCTTGTTACCTAAAAAAACTTTGCCTGCGGGGCACAGGTGAGTTGGTTAAAGGTGGTGGCGTCCTGACCCCGAGGTTCCGGGTTAGAGTCCTCACAAGGAAATACACTCTATATACTATTAAGCCTCTCGTGGGCCCCTCTACCCCATTGGGAACTGGCCTAAGCCCAATTGTTGGCCACCTTGCGCCTCGCTAGGTATGTGCAGTGCGCAGGTGGGGAGGCCACTCGAATACATAATTTGTTAATAGCACGTTTTGCCTACCAGGCACAGGTGAGTTGGTTAAAGGTGGTGATGTCCTGACCCCGAGGTTCCAGGTTCGATCCCTCGCAAGGCAACATGCACTATATGCTAAAAAACCTCTCATGGGACCCTATACCCCTTTGGGAACTGGCCTAAGCCCTAGTTTTGGCCACCATTGGCCTTACTGGGGACGTGTAGTGCGCAGGTGGGGAGGCTATCCCAATACCTCGTTACCCGACAACACGTTTTCCCATTGGGTAGGGGTGATTTGGATAAAGGAAGAGGAATCTTATCCCTGAGGTTCTGTGTTCGAGTCCTCCTAAGGAAATGCATATTATATGCTAACAAACCTCTCATGGGCCCCTCTACCCTATTGGGAACTGGCCTATGCCCAAGTTCCGGCCACCTTGTGCCTTTCTGGGGATGTGTGGCGTGCTGCTGGGGAGGCCACCCCAATACCGTTTTACCCAACAACATGTTTTGAGTTCTTGTTATATTTATACCTCTTCTTGAAGATATAGGGGCTCCTGGGAGCTCTGCTCTCTAGAGTGCCACGGGGTTTCGCCTCCAACATGGAAAGTAGTTCTTTGGCGGTATTGATGGGGTCAGCACAGGCTTTGAGAGAGATTGCGGGTCCAAGGTGGTGGTGTCTCCGGTATTTTTATTCAGTATCATTCCTTTGTCCCTGGTTCCACTCAACCGATTAGTTATTCCCTCAGGCTTCGGGTAATGACCTCTTATAGTGAGGGAGAGGATGTTTTAGCTCGGCTTGGGTGTTAGCTTTCATCAGATATGGAGAAGTCATGTAGCTGCTATATTGGTGATGACGTCGATCCAAATGTTGATTTGTGGCCTCAAATGAAAAAATCTCACCGTTGAGGCGATGTCGCCACTGCGAATTCATAATAAAATGAATGATCTGTTCTAGAGAAGTTTCTCTTCCAGATATGTTGAATCCTGAACTGAGGTTCTATCAAAGCTAATGGCATGGGTGGAATCAGGATCTGATGTTTTCTAGTATTCATGGTGTAACACCCCAAGATTTTATAGTGTGTTATTTCTTCAAAATAATTCAATAACTTTCACTACACGCAACACCAAGTTCAATCGCACCATGACTTACCAAACAAGCTGTTCAAAAGAGGTTATGAATAGTGTCAACTAAAATTTAAACATTATATAATCCTTATAATTTTAGAATCCATATTATGTGTTTCTTATACATAATGTAAGAACAAATTCATTTTCAGTATTTCACTTTTACCAAATTTTAATAGTGAACCCTTTTTAGATACTATATTTTAAACTTTTTGACTAAATGGGGACATCAAAAATTTAAAATGAAACAACCCAAGCTTCCACGGTACGCTAGCGTGTGTTGTACGCAACACCGAGTTCTAACACACCGTAACCAATCAAACTAGCCGCTATGAATAGTAATACCTACTTTTTGAAATTATATATATTTTATATTTGAAAATGGACTTCATTTTTGGATTCGGAATATCGAATTTAGCCTAAGGTGAAATTTTGGTACATTTCGGATAACTTTCATATTTTGATGAATAGTGAAAATTACTAAATTTTAATTAAAAACAACTTTTTTAATCAAAATAATTAATAGCGATAAATTATAAATTTGAGTGGTTTTAAAGTATATTTAGAATATATTTTTACCATTTAATATAATGTTGTTCATTGGACATAATTTTACAATTAAACCGAACATAAACAAGTGTCAATCTTTTGATAGTTATTATCTCTTAAAAACACGCTTTTTGTTTTGACAGCGGGAATTAATTTTAAATTAATTTCTGCCACTTCTGTGTTTTGAATTTAGAAAAATGGATTCCATATTTGGAATCAGGATGTCCAAATTGTGTAAATAGGTAACTTTTATTTTTAGACATTTTGAATAATTACTACGGTAAATATTTTATTTACCATGGTTAAGGGTAAATCCGGTAAATAAGGGTTAAAAAAATAATATTATAATAATACTAAATTACCCTAAAACGTGTCTTAACCCTATTGGTTGATACATGGTCGACCATGGGAATCTTTGGGTCTATTTTGGGACCCCATGGATCCACTTGTAAGTGATAATGACACTTTATTTTAATTAAGTTAAAATGAATACAAAAATGACACAAGCATATAGCTTTTAGAAAAACAATTGTTACATAGGGTTATATATGTTGGATTTTAGATTATAAATATTAATTAGAAAGCTAAAAATATTTCCTACATAATAATATTTTATTTATAATTTTTAGACATTAAATAATTTATTTTATTTATGACACAATGATGATGCAGTAATTACTATAATAGTGAAAAATTAATATAATTGATATTATAAATACCCAAATAAATATAATATGAAACTTTTAATGAATTAAACTAATTTTCTAGGATAATATGATATATTAGGATCGATTTAATTGACTTTTTTCGAATTAATAAATCTGTTATGAGTTTCAAAAAAATCAACTATTGAATAGTGTCAAAATTGACATAAAAGAGTTCTTAAAACAAATATTATATTATTAATTGATATTAAATTCCTAAAAATCTAAGGTTAGGCCAAGAGACTTATATCATGATAGGTTCATCATTAATTTACCACTTGGGGGTCACTTGGATTTATATAGTATGTTTATTAACCATATTATATAAAAATACAAAGAGACATTGTAAAAGTGAAACTAATTAACTTAGAGTTAATACTTAAAGATAAGGTTAATATAAGTACCCAAACCTGTCTAAATTCTATCGGTTGAGTGGTTTTAGACCTATCCCCACCTTAACCTTTTAATAATAAGCTTTTGAGCCATTAGAAACCGAATATGAATTTATTATAAATTAATATTTCTAGCTTTTCCAAAGGTGCCCCTCACCCCTCTTATAAAAGGGCACTCCTCCTTCTCATTTCTTCACACCTTCAAAGCCTTTTGGATCGGCCAAACTCTGCCCAAATACTCTCCCAACATCCCTCACTACAACCTAGAGGCCTTAGTTTGATCATAAATCCAACCTAAGGAGCCCTTTTGATCAAATCAAAAGGAAGAACCTGAAGAAGAGGTAATGATTTCACCACCCTTCTCCAAGTTCATTTCTTCTTCCACTTCTTCTTCCTTTGTTCTTACCGTTCTAAAATAATAACTCCAGTATCTCACATATACTGTGATGTTATTATAAATATGGTACAACCATATTCAGTATTCTATCCACCCTTTGAATAACATGTCACCATACGTGCGTACGTACGGACTACCGTCTCCACGTCGTGGTGTAATTGTTATTCAATATAATATTATTTGGATGGGTATAATAATGATGTGTAACTCATGTAAATAATAAATATAACATGTTAATGATTCTGTATATATGATATACCATCCATTTATATATTATTTTAATATCAAAAGAATGATATTGTCGCTCGTGCGTACGTACGGACTACCGTCTCCACAAACGCGATGAGATTCATTCTCCATCGTATCCATTCAAGTATAATTATCATTTGATGATTTAAAAATGATGTTTAAGGACTAGATATCATTCTATATATGAATAAGATACAACAACCATGGCTTATGTAACAAAACATATAAAATAAAATGAGTAAGTTAACTCCCGAAACGACGATAATTCTAAGATATTATTAACAAATCAATGTTAAAAGATCATATATGATATCATATTATTATATATGATTCTTGTATAATTTAATAACAACTATTTAACCATTATACAGTAGGTTAACCTACCCCAACCAAGGAAAAGTACAAGCTAAGGGTTTACTTTACAACCTCTTCATTATCCAAGGTTGTTTATACATAATAATCTATTGGGATCTCTTTATCATCCACATCCATGTTTCTTAAAAATGCATTTCAAAACATTTTTACTATTTAATAGAATATGAGTTAAAGTCATTTATACCCTTTTTGACATTTATAAGTGTTTTATAAAGGAATCTTTTGGTCGTTTTCAAAACAAGGTCCTTTTTAACCTTTTCGACAGAATTAAGGTAAGAATGTTTTTTTTAACTTATACAGCGGGTGCGGCTATTTTCCGCTGTTATAAAATGTTCAAAGCTTACCTTACAAGCTTATAAGAATATTTTCAAGAAAATGTTTTATTTTATATGGCTCTTAAATGATTTCAAAAATAGAAAGTGATATTTCTCTAAAAAGTGTTTTGATTTCATCTATGTCAACATCCTTTGACGGATTTTACGCTTATTTAAAGTTGATTTATTATGATACAAAACTTCTATATTGTATTGAAGGTTTTGTGATATGTTTGACTGTGGATGTGCTATTTTTATACCATTCATAGTTTATGGTGAAATTATTGACATTTCGTATGCTAGTTTTAATACGAATGTTTATGTTATGTTTAAACCTTTTCATATGGGAATGCATTGGACTTAATATGTGACGGGTGGAGCCCGCTATAGCTCCTCGATGAATCGGTAGGTCTCATGAGACAAACTAGTGTCTTGGCACAAGGCCTTGACAATATCTTATTTGTAGTCTTGGCACGAGGCCTTGGCTATGTGGTTATGATAGTCTGGCATTATGCATTCCAACATTATGAAAGTGGTTATTGATTTTTGCATGTGATTATTCGATTAGTAGAATATCCATGTGAATAAGTAAATGGCATTATTTCATTTTATTTATGCCATACCATGTTCAAAGTTCATATTTAAAAGGATTTTGTTTTAGTTATACATTGCCTTAAATGTTTATTCTTATTTATGAAAGTTTCCGCTATATTGTTATCCTTACTGGGCATTTGAGCTCACCCCTTTTCTATGTTTTATTTTTCCCAGGATGTGAAGAAGTATGTTATGAATGACCTGCAGGGATTTTATGAGGCATTAATAGTGTGGATTGTGGAAACATTATGTTGTTGTAGTAGTTTTTCATTTTATGATGTAATGTAAAACTTATGAATATATCTAGTGTTTCCAAGGCTACTAAACCAATCGGTCTTTCGAGATTTGATCTTTCTTGTGATCATGCCAATGTTATGTAATAATGCACCGACTCTGGGTAACTGGGGTCGGGGCGTTACAGTTGGTATCAGAGGAAGTTTAGTACAAACCTTGGAAGCTAGATTTAGATAAACTCTGATTAGAGCACGTAGACCTAAGATGAACTTTGAGGATTAGTATAGAAGAACTTCCTAGAATTTTGGTATTGTAGAGATTTTGTGAGTTTTCCAAGCAATACATCCCTGTCTGGATACGAGCAGGTAGAGGTGGCTCTGGCACAGATGTACCTAGGGGTAAAACCCGAAAACACCGCTTTGAGCTAGACTCGAACGGGAACTGGTGCACGACAACGGGCCTTGCTGCACTCTTGGTTACGACACTCCCGGGGGATATGCTTAGGATAACTCTCATTTTCTTTACAAATCATTTTGAAGGGATTATGAGTATATACTTCCTCAAAGAAAACATTCTAATGATTATGGATTATATCCATAAATAGTTCAATTTATGTTAAGTGTTTTATAAGTATGGGATTATGTATTTTGATTCATAAACTGATCTAGTTTATGCCATTGTTTAGAAATGGTGCCCAGTAGAAGGAATGAGAACTCCAGAAATGCACATGATCCAAAGAGAAGGAAGGATCATATCTTTCATGGTCTTAAGCTAGAATTTATTAGAGAAATAGTCTCCCATGTATTATCATCATATGAAGAAATAATATCATGTGTTGATAAGATAAGTAAATATTTTACTGAGTCCTATGGCTTTGAAGGGAAGCAAGAGAAGAAAAGGATGGAAGAGAGAAATATGGATAAAGGGAAGAGGGAAAAGAATAATTTTCCCATATGTGGTAACTGTGGAAAGAAACACCCTGGAACTTGCCTGAAATGAATGGGAGTTTGTTATAAGTGTGGAGGAAAAGGGCACAAAGTACGTGACTGCAAGGGTAAGAAAATGGTTTCAAATGTACAATGCTTCATTTTCAAGGAGTTTGGACACTACGCGAACCTATGTCCCAGTCATCAGACTATGCCGCAAATGATGCTATTGGATAATAATCAAGTTATGATACTACCACAGATGAAGAGGAATGATTAGAGTTCTTATGTTGATTATGTCAATTGAGTGTTGTATCAACAATGTACTTGTTATAATAATTATGGAGTATATAAGGATTGTACTGCAGTACTATTTCATTAAGGACTTGAGATTATGTGGAACAAAGAAAAGTGACTCAATAGCAGGATAAATTTTTGGAAAATATATGGTTGAGAGAATGATAAACCATAATATAGTTATGATACTGAAGTAGTGATTTTGGAATAATACATGATTGTTTTGGATAAATTATATTCGATATTCTTGACTACCTTCGAACTGATTAATGATTTGTATATTCCATAATTTTTGGGGTTTAAAACATTTTTGGATTAATGAAGTATATCCAGCTTTCTATATAGAATAAGGGAGCATGAATGTAATCAATAAGGAATATGGTAATTCATGATGTTTCAGTGTATTAAAAGAATACATGATGAAGGTATTCATATGCTATTACGGGGTAAAAAGGTTCTACATTATGTTTACCTTACTTATAAATGTTGGACTGTGAGTTTGGATAGAAGTATTTTGGATAGTTCTAGTTTGGATTATTTTGGATTGCCATAAAAGGACAACCCGGAGGTCGGGCGGCAACCCGTCGCGTCCGGCAAGGCTGCGAGACTTGAACTCGCAACCGAAGGGCGACAAGGGTGTATCACCTACCACTGGCCCACGAGATGTCCTGGATTAAATAATGTAGTTTTTATTAAAAGATCTTGTAGATGAATTATAAATTCGTTTATTTTGGAACCCTATACGAATAGTGTAAATAGAATTTTTTTTTCATTCTATTATCTTTTAGAGTGAAAGATGAGTTTGTGGTTGAAATTTATTAATGGATAAAACTCTAATTATAAAGTAAGTATATCTCCTTATGATCTTAGCCAATCTCATAAATAAATTCCTCAACATTAATAAAAGGAACTTAGAACAAAAATGTTTTCCTAGATGGTACCATAAATCATCACTAATTTATGGCTTTCGGATTGTTGGCCTTTTCATAGCCATGTTCTCTACCACTCTCCATCAGATAATTGATGGTTAGATTTCTCCTCCATATCCATATTTTCCTACATGGAACCCTAGTATGTGTTATTTTCGGTAATCTTCATACTTTCCACTCTTTATTTTAAATAGAGGCATCATTAATTCATTTTTCGATGTGGGATTTCAACTAAGATATTTTGAAACGTCAAAAATGTGTTATCCCAATACCCTATATTTTGTTGAACTGATGGTACTTCAAATCATCATAGATTGATGAGTTTAAGGACCTCAATTTTATATTTGTTTGTGATTGATGACCTCAATCACTACCTATAAATATTTACGTTTTTCCTCCAATTATATGTCTATAATTGCCACCAATGTTCTCCTAATAGAGATCATAATTTGGTGGTGATCCTTTCATTTCTCTTTTCCTCATATTAAGACTAAATTTTAGTAACTCAATTTCCGATGTGGGTTTTCCCACAAAGATATTTTCCATTTTCAACCTTTTATTTTCGAAGAACAATTTCAAATTGCGAGGACGCAATTTATTGAAGGAGGGGAGAATGTAACACCCCAGGATTTTATAGTGTGTTATTTCTTCAAAATAATTCAATAACATTCACTACACGCAACACCAAGTTCAATCGCACCATGACTTACCAAACAAGCTATTAAAAAGAGGTTATGAATAGTGTCAACTAAATTTTAAACTTTATATAATCCTTATAATTTTAGAATCCATATTATGAGTTTCTTAGACATAATGTAAGAACAAATTCATTTTCAGTATTTCACTTTTACCAAATTTTAATAGTGAACCCTTTTTAGATACTATATTTTAAACTTTTTGACTAAATGGGGACATCAAAAATTTAAAATGAAACATCCCAAGCTTCCACGGTAAGCTAGCGTGTGTTGTACGCAACACCGAGTTCTAACACACCGTAACCAATCAAACTAGCCGCTATGAATAGTAATACCTACTTTTTGAAATTATATATATTTTATATTTGAAAATGGACTTCATTTTTGGATTTGGAATATCGAATTTAGCCTAAGGTGAAATTTTGGTACATTTCGGATAACTTTCATATTTTGATGAATAGTGAAAATTACTAAATTTGAATTAAAAACAACTTTTTTAATCAAAATAATTAATAGTGATAAATTATAAATTTGAGTGGTTTTAAAGTATATTTAGAATATATTTTTACCATTTAATATAATGTTGGTCATTGGACATAATTTTACAATTAAACCGAACATAAACAAGTGTCAATCTTTTGATAGTTATTATCTCTTAAAAACACGCTTTTTGTTTTGACAGCGGGAATTAATTTTAAATTAATTTCTGCCACTTATGTGTTTTGAATTTAGAAAAATGGATTCCATATTTGTAATCAGGATGTCCAAATTGTTTAAATAGGTAACTTTTATTTTTAGACATTTTGAATAATTACTGCGGTAAATATTTTATTTACCATGGTTAAGGGTAAATCCGGTAAATAAGGGTTAAAAAATAATATTATAATAATACTAAATTACCCTAAAACGTGTCTTAACCCTATTGGTTGATACATGGTCGACCATGGGAATCTTTGGGTCTATTTTGGGACCCCATGGATCCACTTGTAAGTGATAATGACACTTTATTTTAATTAAGTTAAAATGAATACAAAAATGACACAAGCATATATCTTTTATAAAAAAAATTGTTACATAGTGTTATATATGTTGGATTTTAGATTATAAATATTCATTAGAAATCTATAAATATTTCCTACATAATGATATTTTATTTATAATTTTTAGACATTAAATAATTTATTTTATTTATTACACAATGATGATGCAGTAATTACTATAATAGTGAAAAAATAAAATAATTGATATTATAAATACCCAAATAAATATAATATGAAACTTTTAATGAATTAAACTAATTTTCTAGGATAATATGATATATTAGGATTGATTTAATTGACTTTTTTCGAAGTAATAAATCTGTTATGAGTTTCACAAAAATCAACTATTGAATAGTGTCAAAATTGACATAAAAGAGTTCTTAAAACAAATATTATATTATTAATTGATATTAAATTCCTAAAAATCTAAGGTTCTGCCAAGAGACTTATATCATGATAGGTTCATCATTAATGTACCACTTGGGGGTCACTTGGATGTATATAGTAAGTTTATTAACCATATTATATAAAAATACAAAGAGACATTGTAAAAGTGAAACTAATTAACTTAGAGTTAATACTTAAAGATAAGGTTAATATAAGTACCCAAACCTGTCTAAATTCTATTGGTTGAGTGGTTCTAGACCTATCCCCACCTTAACCTTTGAATAATAATCTTTGGAGCCATTAGAAACCGAATATGAATTTATTGTAAATTAATATTTCTAGCTTTTCCAAAGGTGCCCCTCACCCCTCTTATAAAAGGGCACTCCTCCTTCTCATTTCTTCACACCTTCAAAGCCTTTTGGTTCGGCCAAACTCTGCCCAAATACTCTCCCAACATCCCTCACTACAACCTAGAGGCCTTAGTTTGATCAGAAAGCCAACCTAAGGAGCCCTTTTGATCAAATCAAAAGGAAGAACCCGAAGAAGAGGTAATGATTTCACCACCCTTCTCCAAGTTCATTTCTTCTTCAACTTCTTCTTCCTTTGTTCTTACCATTCTAAAATAATAACTCCAGTATCTCACATATACTGTGATGTTATTATAAATATGGTACAACCATATTCAGTATTCTATCCACCCTTTGAATAACATGTCACCATACGTGCGTACGTACGGACTACCGTCTCCACGTCGTGGTGTAATTGTTATTCAATATAATATTATTTGGATGGGTATAATAATGATCTGTAACTCATGTAAATAATAAATATAACATGTTAATGATTATGTATATATGATATACCATGCATTTATATATTATTTTAATATCAAAAGAATGATATTGTCGCTCGTGCGTACGTACGGACTACCGTCTCCACAAACGCGATGAGATTCATTCTCCATCGTATCCATTCAAGTATAATTATCATTTGATGATTTAAAAATGATGTTTAAGGACTAGATATCATTCTGGATATGAATAAGATACAACAACCATGGCTTATGTAACAAAACATATAAAAGAAAATGAGTAAGTTAACTCCCGAAACGACGATAATTCTAAGATATTATTAACAAATCAATGTTAAAAGGTCATATATGATATCATATTATTATATATGATTCTTGTATAATTTAATAACAAATATTTCACCATTATACAGGAGGTTAACCTACCCCAACCAAGGAAAAGTACAAGGTAAGGGTTTACTTTACAACCTCTTCATTATCCAATGTTGTTTATACGTAATAATCTACTGGGATCTCTTTATCATCCACAACCATGTTTCTTAAAAATGCATTTCAAAACATTTTTACTATTTACTAGAATATGAGTTAAAGTCATTTATACCCTTTTTGACTTTTATAAGTGGTTTATAAAGGAATCTTTTGGTCATTTTCAAAACAAGGTCCTTTTTAACCTTTTCGACAGAATTAAGGTAAGAATGTTTTTTTTAACTTATACAGCGGGTGCGGATAATTTCCACTGTTATAAAATGTTCAAAGCTTACCTTACAAGCTTATAAGAATATTTTCAAGAAAATGTTTTATTTTATATGGCTCTTAAATGATTTCAAAAATAGAAATTGATATTTCTCTAAAAAGTGTTTTGATTTCATCTATGTCAACATCCTTTGACGGATTTTACGCTTATTTAAAGTTGATTTATTATGATACAAAACTTCTATATTGTATTGAAGGTTTTGTGATATGTTTGACTGTGGATGTGCTATTTTTATACCATTCATAGTTTATGGTGAAATTATTGACATTTCGTATGCTAGTTTTAATACGAATGTTTATGTTATGTTTAAACCTTTTCATATGGGAATGCATTGGACTTAATATGTGACGGGTGGAGCCCGCTATAGCTCCTCGATGCATCGGTAGGTCTCATGAGACAAACTAGTGTCTTGGAACAAGGCCTTGACAAAATCTTATTTGTAGTCTTGGCACGAGGCCTTGGCTATGTGGTTATGATAGTCTGGCATTATGCATTCCAACATTATGAAAGTGGTTATTGATTTTTGCATGTGATTATTCGATTAGTAGAATATCCATGTGAATAAGTAAATGGAATTATTTCATTTTATTTATGCCATACCACGTTCAAAGTTCATATTTAAAAGGCTTTTGTTTTAGTTATACATTGCCTTAAATGTTTATTCTTATTTATGAAAGTTTCCGCTATATTGTTATCCTTACTGGGTATTTGAGCTCACCCCTTTTCTATGTTTTATTTTTCCCAGGATGTGAAGAAGTAAGTTATGAATGACCTGCAGGGATTTTATGAGGGGTTAATAGTGTGGATTGTGGAAACATTATGTTGTTGTAGTAGTTTTTCATTTTATGATGTAATGTAAAACTTATGAATATATCTAGTGTTTCCAAGGCTACTAAACCAATCGGTCTTTCGAGATTTGATCTTTCTTGTGATCATGCCAATGTTATGTAATAATGCACCGACTCTGGGTAACTGGGGTCGGGGTGTTACACATGGCCTCAGTTCACAAAATTGGTTTTGATTCTTGCTTTTTTATTTCAAAAAAAAAATTGAGAAGGTGACCTTCTGTGGGTTTGTGGCTGTGGCGGCGGACCTTGCAGATGGAAAATTTAAGGCAGTGGTATTTAGGATTTTTTAGGTTTTCCTATGTGACCTTTGGATCAATGAATTCTATGTGGTTCTATCCCTCTTGGTTCTCATATCATTTAATTATCACTGGACTTCGAGCATATAATGGGTTACCCCCTATGAGCTTTCGGGGGACTAATCCCTTTGGCCCCGTGAGTATGTATTGGGTTTTCCCTTACCCAGTATAAATGGGTTTCTATTGTCGTTTTCTTATTTTTTTTTAAAAACGGATTTACCCCAATCTTTATTGTATACATAATATACTGAGATTTTATTATGTTAATATCAATACCCAAATCCATCTCTACTTCCATTAAATATGAATAGAATTAATCGTTTGTGTGTATGTATGAACTATCACCTCCATGAACCGTTCTAATTCGTTTTCCATTACCATATCTCACGAAATGTTATAATAATTTAATTAATGTTCATGTGTTATATTCATGAAATATAAATACTTATAAGGTAATAATATTTCAATTTTGTGCTTACTTCCATGTTCATAAAAATGATATCTTCGTTCGTGCGTACATGTAAACTATCACCTCCATGAAGTGGTGTGACTCATTTTGATTTATTATATAACATTAATGATATATATAAGTATATGTAAATAATTTTTATTATGATAATAATATTATGATAAATATGAAAACTATTAAACCATAATTTCTTTATTTCTATAATGATCAATGAAAGATGGAAATGTTACTCATGCGTACGTACGGCCTACCATCTCCATGATAATAACATTGCTTCTTTTTTCATAACCATAACTAATGGTTTGATTTATAAAGTATGATTAATGTATAAAATTGATTAATATTTCATTAATACTATTATTTATATGATTTACTTATGACCACATGGAAAAATTACATCATACCAAGTTCATTTTTTGACTGATGTACCGAATATCAACAAAACGTCTGACATGAACTCAATGAAATATCTAATACATATAACATGGTAATACAGTATATTAAGAAAATAAGAACATGAAAAAGGATATTAAAAAAATACGAATTAACATATGTTTATTATCTGTGAATATAATGAAGAAACAAGACAAGTCAGACTCAAGCTAGGAGAAATCATAACTCAATCGCCATTCATTGAGTTAAATATCGATGACTTTCATTTTTTTTCAAGAGTTTCTTTGAATGAACTTTGATTATATTAAATTGAATATAAAATTATATTTATTTTATTTATTTATTTCACACATAATTATTTAATTGATTTACCCTTGATCTAATGATACTATCTTTGTAATAGATTTGGTCTCAATCTCTTTTTATTGAGGCATATCTTAATGTTATGAACCATTATTATCAAGAAGGTGTATGTATAACCATTTTGACATGTTATATCATGAACTAGTATATTTTCTGATATTTCATGTTTTTTTTAATGTTATTCTTGAATAATTTTTATTCAAGTGTTTCTCATGTTTTAAGGGATACTTTAAAAATCATCATTTATAATGTTTTAAATATTTATTCTTCTGAAAACTTATATTTTTATGTCCATGTTTTCAGAATGGATTTTATGAATATATTTATATGGACATGAATGTTTAAAAATGTTAATTCTATCCAAATGTTTTAAATTTGGATGGGACACATTGATTCAAAATCCTCTTTAATAAATGTTTTAAATGGTTTTGGAAATGAATTGAATATTTTAATATCATGAAACGATTTATTGTGGTTTGGAAATGACATTTTATGAGTGAAATGATGATAATTGAAATATTTTATGTGTTATTATTATTTCATGGTTATTGGGCATTTTTTATGTATACAGGTGGTTCAATGATAAACTCAGGTTAGGCGAGCCCATGATAGCTCTCCAATCCATTGGGTAATGAGACAGAGGTTGAAAATAATGTTTCACCTAATATATTTAGGGAAATACTATGATGGATAATCCAAACGTAACCATGATGGTTACTTCCTATGAATCTTTGAAAGATAAATTGTATGTATGATATGGATTCCATAATTTACGTTTAGGATTAATTATTGCTATGATGTTTTCAGAATTCTTATGATTTCATGTTTTTATAAATAATCATAAACTAACATTTTATTTCCTTATTTTATCCCTTAATGTGTTTTTGTTCTCATCCCAAGTTTTTAAAATATTTCCACATGGTATAAAGGTGAGTAAGATAAATGGATAAGTAAATAATATTTTTAAAATGAAAAGAACCCATGTTTTATAAATAAAATTGCATTAGTTGGTGAAAAATTGATTCAATTTTGATAGTATCATATTATATGATAATGGGATGATATTTATTTAAAATTTCTTAATTCTTGATAATTATATAACTAAGAAGATCCCAAATTTTAATTCCTGTCTTAAATTGTGGTTATGTAATATTTATGGTTGGGGCCATATAGTTTTTATTAGAGGATGGTTTAGACATCTTTGGAGATTATTATATCTTCTTTAGTGATAGTGATACCATATGAGTTTATAATTATCAGGTTCATCATATGCTTAATATCATAGAAATAAATTCTATGGATTGTGTTATGAAATTTCTACATAATAAATAGTATTTTTTGAGACATTTATATTTTAGGTAGTTATTGGTTATTACTTTTGGTGCAGAAAAATGAAAGGTATAGAATAGCATTAGAGATTAAAACATGTTATTGTTATTTTGGAGGATTTCATCTGATTTTTTTTAATATTATAAGAATGGTGAAGTTTTTTAAAAAGGACATCGCACAGACTATATGACAACCTGTGACATCATACAACACTTTGGGAATAAAATCCATAACAGGAGTGTGATATGCCTTTATCACCAACCACTAGCCTACATGAATTTCATGGATAGTATTACTTATTATTTTTGTTAGATGATTTTATAGATTAATAATAAGATGATTTGGGAGACTTATATTTTATCGAATAGATAAACATGGGACTGGAAAATGATTTTAGGATTATGTGATAAATTTAATTTTGGAATATTTTATCTACATTAGGAACCTTGTATGATTAAGTTAAATAGAATACTATGGGATTTTATTTTTGAAATAAATTATTGATTATTTTCAAAGAAATATTTGATTCAATTATGGACATATGACAATTTGGGTTATTTATGGATGTGATTAACCTATCTAGAAAAAAATGGGATAAGGTTAATTTCATTTTTGTATGGGAAATTAAGAGTGTTTGATGTTCTTTTGAGAAAAATGTTACAATTTATATTGGAATAAAATGTTATAAAATCCTTTTAATATCAGGTTTTCATTCTTAATTTTTATTATATTAAATAATATTAAAAACAATTATTTATAAAATGGTCTTTGTTGAACTTTGGATATTACAATTGAAATTTAGAGATTTAAAAGTAGATTTTCTTCATACAATGGTTTATTCATTTGGTTCAATTATCTGATTTTTTCTGAACCAATTGGTTTCAATTTATTTTTCATGATAGGATGAATATATAGTTAATATTTTGTGGATTATGTGATTCCTTAAATGTTTATTCAAGTGATTTAGGAGGGATCAAGTCATCTTGATGACACATCATTTGGAGACAAGAAGAGTGTGTGGTAGAAATTTAATAAAGTGTGAAACTCTACTTGACAAGTAAGTATTTTTCCATATGTTCTTTTTAATCTTGTAAATAAATTCCTCAACTCCATGAAAAGAATATTAAAACTAAAATGTTTTATATTTACTTTTCCTACTGAGAAATCAATGATCTCTTAACCAATCACTAGTTTCTAGTTTTCTAATTTTTTACTTTATCCTAATTGTGTTTTCTATCACCCTCTTTCAAAATAAGATGGTTATTATTCTTCAATATCCTTTTTTCTAAATGGAATCATAATATTTGTTATCTCAGGTTACCTTTGTACTTCACTTTCTTTATTTTCATTTAGTAGTTTTATTAACCATTTTTCTGTTGTGGGTTTGCATTAAAGGTATTTGGAAAATTCATACCATGGTTACCAATCCCAAATTTGAATTGTGAGAATTAAGTTTTTTAATGGGGGCGTGATGCAATATCCTGAGTTTTAAGAAATAAACACTATGTTCAATAGCATTCCTGATATGCTACATAGAGCTTAAATAAACAACTAAATAGTATTATTTAGATGTTACCATTAATACATAGTTTTTGGAATGGAAGAAACGATTATTATTAATTGAATTAGGAAAAAATAGTTTACACATTTTTATATAATTATTCATTGGTTACCAAATTTATTAGAAATTGAAAATACCAATTGAATATAAAAGATGTGTTTTTATGAAAACATATTTAAATGAGAATAATTGTGATTATTAAAACAAATCACCATTTTTGGATTATATTAATGAAATATAATGTCAATTTTATGTTTAAATTTCCTTTTAAATGTTTTCTAGAAAAGTTATAAGAACAAAATCAATTTTAAGCTTAAAAGAGTATTTTTCAAAAAATGCATTTTTACCGCCTTTTAATGGGGACCCAATTTTAAATATAGTTTTTATACTTTTATAAGTTAGTTTTGATAAAATAAACTACTTATATGGAATATGGACCTAAACATTTACTTTGGTTGAAATATTGGTATTTTTTTGCATAGTTAAATATTCCTTATAATTTGTTTTAAAGTGTAATTGTATTAATGTTGTATCATTTAATCCAATGTTTTTCATTAGAAGTAATCTCACAATATAATTTGATATAAAAACATGTTAATATTTTTATGGTGTTTAATTTTCTATACACATTTTTTTTGATAATGGAAATTAATTTTATATTAACTACTTCAATTAATGTGTTTTGAATTTAGAAAAATGTATTCCATATTTGGATTCAGAAAGTCCAAATTTTTAAATAGGTCCCTTTTATATTTTTACATTCTGAATAATAAGTTTAATAATTATTTTTATTTACAACAGTTAATGGGTATGATTGCTAAATAGGGGTAAAAATAATATTATAATAATATAAAACTACATTAACAAGGGTTATAATCCTATTATATGACATATTTCTCACCACAAAAACCATGGTATTAAAATTTTTCTTTTGAAATCCACTTGGTTGTGATTATGTCACTTATAAATTTTAATTTATAGTAATGAAAAATATGTTATATACATTAATTTTCATACTAAAACAATTTTAATATGGGTTTATAAAAATAACATCTTTAAGTATAAATATTAATTATAAATATGAAAAAACATCCTACTTCATGGTAGTTTATTTATAACTTTTAGCCAATAAATAAATTAAATTAATTATGACACAATCGTGATACATTTATTACTTCATTAAAAAATGATTCCAAGAAATGATATTATAAATGTTAAAAAAGAAATTATATAAAATATTTGATTCCATAAAAAAATTCTGGATTACGATGACATGATAGGATTTATTATATTTATTTTTATCGAAGTGTTAGAGTTTTTATGAATATTTGGAAATGTTTTGTATGAATAGTGTCCAAATTGACATAATTCATAAAATTGAAAAAAAATAGATTATTAAATGTTATATAATTACTAAAAATATAATATTTTACCAAATGGTTGGGATATGTCTTAATATTTCATAAATAACACTTTTTTGGCCTTTTGATAGCTTATTGTAATTACATTAACACACAAAGTGTAAATAACAAGTTATAATGGTAAGATTGATGAGGGTAAAATAAGGGTTAAAAACGATAAGGATAAAAAAATATTCAAAACAAGTGTAATTTTTATTTGATAATTTTTTTAAAAACCATAATCATCTTATTATTTAAATAAATTATTTTTGGACCATTAGTAACCGAAAATAAATTAATACTACAAGACTTTCATGAAGTACCACTTCTGTCTCCTATAAATAGGATGTATACTTCTCTTTTATTTACACCTCCAAATACATTATTTTCAGAAAATATCCTTAAAAAACAATTCGTATAATCCCTCCTCACATTAATAGTGCCTTATTATAGGTAAAATACACTTTCTTTAAGGTTTTAAGGTGTTCTTCAAAGGTGATCCATCAAATAAGACGTGTCATTTTATTTTTAGTGTTTTTATTTTATTTCAACTTCCAATTCCATCAAATATTCTATAAACATGATTATATAATAACCCCAATATCCTTAATATACTGCGATGGTATTAGTATTATATCATAACCTAAATCCATATCCACTTCCATTAAATGGTAAATTAACTAATCGTTCATGCGTACATGTGAACTATCACCTCTATGAACTGATCTAATTCATCTTCCATAACCGTCTATCATGACTGGTTAAAATAATTGAATTAATGTTAATATGTGATATTAATTACATTTTAATCACTATAAGATAACAATATATCAATTATGTTCTTAGTTCCATGTGTATAAAATTATAACGGCGTTCATGCATTCGTGTGAACTATCGCCTCCATAAAGCGATGTGACTCATTTTTATTTATTATATAATTTTTTTGATATATATTAGTATATTTAAATTATTATTATTTTAATAATATCATTATCTTTCTGGAAATATACAATTATAATTACCTTATTTCAATAATGATCAATGAAAAATGGAAATGTTACTCATGTGTACGTATGACCTACTGTCTCCATTATTATAATGTTATTAATTTTTCATAAACATAATTAATGGTTTTATTTTAAAATTAATATTGATGTATAAAATAATGTAATATATTATTAAAACTATTTTGGATATGATGGGATTATGACCACATTGACAAATTACATCATACCAATTTCATTTTTCGACTCAAGTACCGAAAATCGACAAAATGTCTAACATGAACTCAATGAATTGTCTAATTATTATAACAAGGTAATAAGTGATAAAAAGGTAACATAAAAACATGACAATTGTTATGAATAATTTATAAATTAAACTAAATTTATTATTCTGGATGACAAATAGTGAACAAGACAAGTTGGACTCAAGGTAAGTGATATCTTAACTTGATCTCTGTTTATTGAGATAAATATTCATGTCATTGGTTTTGTTATTTAATGAATATGTGTGAATGGCCTATGATTGATTTACATTAAATATCAAATTATATTGGATGTATTTATATTTTTTACACATAATTATGACATTCATTTATCCATGATCTAATGATATGATCTATTTAAGGGATTTCGTTTGAATCTCCTTTCATTAAGGCATATATTGAAGTTACGCACCTTTATTATCCTATAGGTTGTATATAAAACCCTTTTTACTTGTTATATCGTGAATTATTATATTACAATGATATTTAAAGTTTTTTTAATGTTATTCCTTAAATGTTTTTGTTGAATTTTTTCTCAAGTGTCAAGGAACTCGTTAACTAAAATATCATTTTTAATGTATGAAAGATTTATTTTTATAAAACCTCATATATAATGTACATGATTTGAAAATAGTATTTATGACTTTATTTATATGTATGTGAATGTTTAAATATGATAAATCTATCCAAAATTTTAAAATTTGAAGGGGATACTTGGATTCAAAAGCCTCTTTATTAAATGATTCAAACGGTTTTGGGAATGGAATGAATATTTCAATATCATGAAATGATTTCTTGAGATATAAAATGAAATTTTATGAGTGAAATGTTGATTATTTCGATATTTTATGTGTTATGATTATGTTATGGTTCTTTTTTATTTCTTTTGTATATGGTTGGTTCTGTTATAAACTAAGGGAAGGAAAGCTTGTGATATCTCTCCTATGGATTGTGTAATGAGACGGAGTTTGACAATAAGGATTCTCCTGATAGATTTAGGTGATATACTATGATGGGTATTCCAAAATTAACCTTGAAGGGTACTCCCTTTTAATATTTGAAATCTCAAATTTATGTATGATATGGATTCCACAAGTTACCTTTATAATTTAAGATTAATATGTTGTTTTTAAGATTATTATGATTTCAAAAGTTTATAAAAATTCATGTACTAATGTTTTCTTTACATATGTTATCCCTTACTGAGTGTTTATTCTCATACTATGTTTTTAAAATGTTTTCACAGGTTATAAGGATAAGTAAGATAATGGAAGAAGTCACGAAGATTTTTCTCATGAAAAGATATCATGTTTTATTTATAAATGGGTTTCTATTGGCGAAAATATGGATACTATTTGGATAGTATCCTCTTCTGTGATTATGGAATGATATGTATTAAAAAGGACTAATTCAATGAATAAATATAACAGACAAGATCCTCAATGTGAATTCTTGAATTAAACCAAGATTATGAAATGTTTACGGATGGGGCCTTACATTATCCTTTTTGTAACATGATTAACCAATGGAAAGGAAATTAAATCCATGAAAATTTATTTGAAACGTGATTAAACTTGGTAAAATAAACAGGTAATATAAAAATCCCTTTGAAATATGGTTAACCCATGAAAAATAAACATGTTCTATAACAATATCTTTCAAAAATGATAAACTTGTGGGCTAGAAATGGGTTCCATAAAAATCTCTTTAAATCATTTTTAACCTATGGAAAAGAAATTGATTATATAATAATATCTTTAAAACAATTATAAACCATATAGAAAAAAATGTATAAGTAATCATAACAAAATATTCCTTTGGTATCATTATAAACAACATGTTATTCTGACATTGATGTATGGAAATACAATTAAAATATCATTAAAAACATTTTTGATAAAAATAAATTTTTCCTTTTGAAAATCACTTTTAAAAAAAATTATAAAAATTTGAAAAAGACATTTCTTTAGAAATAATAAATGAAATAAATACGGTAAAATTCAATTAAATTCATGGGAATAGTGGAAGGAAAATATCTTCTTGTCATAAATGTTAAAAAAACAATTATTTCCAAACATTGAGAAAAAGGGTTTCAAAGTGACATATTTATAAAATGTTAAGAAATTGATTTTTAAAAACATATAAATTATATTAAAAGATCATGTAAAATAGATTTAATAAGTCATTTATTTTAGAAAATTAAATTTATGAAACAAATTTAGAAAACATGGTTATAGATGAAAAATATAATTGATATAAAAAAATTATAAGAATTGTTTCCCATCTAAATTACATTTTTAATATTTCTTAAATTAGAAAAGAAAGAAATGGAAATAAAAAATATAAACTACATTAAATAATATATGATTACAAAATATATTTGATTCTATAAAATAATATCATATGACTTCCTCCAAAATAAACTTAAACATAAATAATCCCAAATAAAAAAAGAAAATTGTAACATAAATCCTTTTTCTACTTTGGTAAATCTATAATTGTAATACCCTAGAAATAATAACATCAAATGAAAATTTAAGTAACATGAATAAAATGAGATCCATTATATAAAATTACAAAAGTTAAGTATATAAATATCATTAATTATATAGGTTTATATCATAAACATATGTTCCATAGAAAGTAATTTCGGATGATTAACCTTTACAAAGATCATTTCAATAAATTTATTTTTAATTAATGTAGATATTATGTGTAATTAATCTAAATGCATAATAAACAAGTGAAAATATATAATTAATCAATTTATTGGTCAATTCATGCAGGATCATATCATTTTCGAGTGAATTAGGATGCTTTATAACCCAACGAAATGAAAATGAAATAAGAAACACTTTAACTTGCAATAACATCAATGTAAAATATATTTAGATGAAATAATTCAAATAGAAAATTAAAATACCATTATGTATGAAGGATTCATGATATTTCATGTGAAATGCAAATTATATATATCACATAGTAATAAATGTTGTGACTATGGAATATGTTTGATGGAAGTTAAAGCGAGATGAGAATTCTCAAGTCCAGATTATCCTTGAATGTCCTTGAACTCCTGTATAATATGCTTATATTATTAATTTCATTTATTTATAAAAACATAAATTTTCAACAAAATATACATAAATTATTTATTTCATTTCTTTATAATGAATTTTTTGGATACATAATCAGTTAAATCCAAATCATGTGTTTTGAGGACATTCGACTCATTGTTACGAAACAGCTTGGGTGTGTTGACCATGATCTTAGAAGTTGTTATTTATAAATCTATAAAATAATAACCATGATAAAATTATTATATTTATTTATCATTTATAATTTTAAACTAGTCATGAAAAGTAGTTATGAATAATGAACTATGATATCATGATAGGGATGGTTGGGTGTGACTTTGCATGAGTAACATTTCTGTTCTTCAATGATCATTATGGAAAAAATTATGTATTATTTTATATTTAAATAATTATTATAATATCATAAATATAATATTATGTCATTAAATATATTTATGCATTTCATTATTGTGATGTGGTAATGAAAAATGAATCACATTGCTTCGTGGTAGCAGAAGTCCACACATAAGCAAAATATATTATCATTTTTCAGGGTAATAATGAGAATGATATATTATATTTTTTCAAAATATAATAATGAAATTTTTATTATTATTATTTAATTTATAGCACATATATTCATTAAATATTTCCTTTTTACCTACAATTTATATTTTTAGTGAAAAATGAATCACATCGCTTCGTGAGGCGGTAGTAATCCGTATACACGAGCGACCTTATTATGCCCCCTCATGGAATTGAATGTAATAATATTTATGTGATATAATAACCCCATTAGTTTAAATATGTCACAAACATAATAATATTAATTTAAATTTATCATTGAAACAATTCATGAGATGCAAAGCTGGAAAATAAATGGCATCAGTGGACGTGGAAGTAGTCTGTCGTACACACGAATGATGATCTTGTATCCCATTTTATGGAAGAGGATATGCATTTATGTTATTATAGAAATTTGAAAAATATAATTATATTGTAGATTATTTTTATATCATATGATATTTTTTGAAATATATTTGAATTAGGTGGAAGAATAAGTAAAATGAAAACACATTGTTATGAATTTTACCTCTTCTCAGACCACCTCATTAGAATTATACCTAATGTACTCCTAAAAAGGATTTATATCTAAACAAATAATTATAGGATTATTGTATTGAATTTTCTAATCTATTGGGAATGTTATTGTCCGAATAATTTTTTTGATGATTTTAATAATAGGGAAGAGTGGTTGGCATTTTGTAAGTGAGACGAGTGGAACCCTAAAAATGTTTAAGAAGAAAATGGTGAACCAATGTTTTTAACATTCCAAAAGGGTCCACAATGGATTATTATAGAAAAATGGAATTTATAGGATCTAAATATGAATAGAAAATTGTTTTTATAGAATGTTTTAGGTCATTTTGAACACTATCATTTTAGTTCGACCCCCCAGTAAACTCATTTTTACCATAACTATTGTAAAATAATTTATAGTTTCTACTATAACTTATGGTAAGACATTAAGTTAAAAATATTATGAAACACAAATTATTATGAATTTAAATATTTATTAAATTTTTCCAAATTCAATTCACATATTTTGAAATTAAAATTTTACATTAAACCTTTAGACATGACGAAATATATGGTTTTCAAGAAGTTTATTTTTTAATGAAAATATGATATTATATTAACTTTATGAATAAAAAAATTATTTCATAAATCTAATTTATTATATATATAATTTATCCATTTAATTTAAAACATTTATTTTTTTATTTTTTTTAATTAATTAAAGGCATAAACCATAGTCCATTCAAATTAGCTTTTAGAAAACTACAATTTTAAAACCCAAAGGAAAACCTATAATATATTCCAATATAATATTTATTTAAAACATACTAAGTTTATGAAATATAGATATATAATACTTATTTTTTATTAAATCATATTCAAAATATAAAAGGAATTTGAAATTTAATAATTTATTCAAAAGAAATTGTATTTTCACCAAAAAAATATTATTTTTCACTATTCACTGAAAATTCCATATTTTTTGAAAAACCTGAAAAGTTAACCTAATGTAAATTATGATATTATAATTAAAAAAATATTTAAATTTCATGATATATTTTATAAAAATTCAAAAAAATATTTTAATATTTTTTCATGAAAATAAATAAAAAACATTTTTAAAGAAAACATGTTTTTGAAGTAAAATATAACATTACTAAAAATTGAAATATTATTTACTAAAAATTTATCAATATTTCTTATTTAGTATGAATTTATATATATATTAGTTTCATAAATTTTTAAAAACTACTTCTACAAGAAAATTTAATAGCTTTGTTATAACGATTATACATTTCACTGGTTGTTGAAGTTCGGTGTATCATGTCGAATATGCTATCGAACATAGTTTGATTCATTAAAATCTCAAGGTGTTTTAAAAAAATTCCGTATAAATTTACATCCTCAAATTATAAGATTTTAGTTCATCCATATCTGTCCATGTTTATAAAATATGGGTAGTTTGTGCCATAATTATTGGATTTTTACCAATATACTATTTTATGCCAATAAATGTGAAAAAAAGTATATGATGTTTAATTTATTATAACTAAATTTTTGACATAGGGATATAAAGAGGATATATTCGGTTTTAAAATCTTTATTTTAAGTATAAATTATTTTTTATTTTACTAATTTATTTCTAATTTATAGTGATTAAATAATGAACATAAATTATTTGGTACCATCAACTAGATATTTATTCAATAAATAGAAAAATAAAATAAATGATTTTAAAAAAATAAATGTAATATAATTTGGATTAATTATTTCATTCAAATGATTTTTATGAAAAATAATTCTTTTCAATAATTTTTTAAAAAATATATTTTAACTCCATCACTATCATGTAGTCTTCAAGGCCAAAATAAGTGAATAATGTTAAGAATGACATTAATGGGAGAATTATAAAAAAGATACTGAGGGGTTAAAAAGGATAAGGGTAACTGTAGGATCCAAATAGAATATATAGATGCTCAATTAGAAGAGGGTAGTGAATAGTAAGTTTAAAAACATTTGTTTTTTATCTTAAATAAATATAATGTTTAACAATGTTAAACAAAGAAAATTCACAAACCCTATTTTGTTCTTAAGTATACAAAAAAATTCTTTGGTTCTATAAAATGGATGCTGAAAAGAAACATAAGAATAGTTTACTTAGGGAAAGATTCTACCTTAAAGCGTATAGATTCATATTTATTTGAGTTAGTAAAAATACAAGAAAGTACATGGAAACTATAAATTATTTATTAATCAAAATACAATGGAAATAAAACATGAAACAAAAATAATTAACAGTTCTGAAATATTTTAAACCAAAGAGTAGGGTACCAAAAATATGTGATAAAGGTCCCCTGATTTATAAATTCATGAAATTATAACTTTTCCACACTACAATATTCCCTTGATAAGAATATTAGAATCTATCTTGAAATCCACAAAATCCCTCGAACATTAAAGTAGTTAGAAACTCTGTCTTTTTATCCACAGAAGCCCTCGATTGAACATAGCAATAATCAGAGTCTCATAAAGAAAGCTAGACAAGATTTTCGTAGTTGAACAAGATATTCATAAAACACAAAAGGCATGAGAGTCTTTTACTCTCAAGAAATCACATCACATCATCACATCATGTAATCTCTAGATAGATTATCAGATCGTTTGAAGGAGCTCTAATTTATAGGTAGAACATCAATTGTCGGATCCCTTCTCTAACAGTCATATTTTTCCTTGAATTTCAAAGCAACTGTTACACATTTCACTCAACCAAAAATTTAGTCAGAATTAAATTGTATGACATCGTTTTATACCTAAAAAATCATGTTTATGTAAAATGATGTAGATCAATTAAATATAAAATTATAAAATATAAGGAAAAATCTAATTCTGAGTTTAAACATAAAAACAATCATATTATAGAAACAAGGATATTCAGATTCTATTTAACAATGAATTTTGAATCTGAATTCTATAGTTTTCAGAGGCTAATTCTATGGAATTTGGACCCTGAATTCTAAGGAATTAGGAGTCTGAATTATCAGAAATTCAGAGTCTGAATTCTAAGGAATTTGGACTCTGGATTTTAGTGAATTCGGAGTCTGAATTGTAGAGAATTCAGAGGGTAAATTATATATAATTCAGAGTCTGATTTTAACAAAAATTTGATCCTTAATTTTTATGAATTCGATATTCATGAATCTATAAGATTCTAAAGTTTTATATAAGGATTTGAATTTTTTATATAGTAATAAATCTTACATGGTTTTATAGGGACAATGGAAACTAGGGTAAGGAAAAAAATTCTCTTAAGAAAGAAAATTTCCCTTAAAAACAATCATTAGAGAAAAATCATTTCCCTTAAGATAAGGTGTTTGTGATTTTGAAAACTTATAATAATAGAAAATTCATAAGGAAACCTTATTGACTCAACAATATCCCTCTTTTTGGAAATCACAGACAGCCTTTTGAAAAAGAATATAATAGATAAGGATTTTACATTTTTGAATTTTTAAAATAAAAACTTATCTCACATTAAATATGAAACATGATGAATAAGACTAACTCCACCTTAGGTTTTGAAATCCCTAAGGATTGTATTATTTACTTCTTTAGAGAAGTTACTTTTTCTTGTGTAATAAATTCTTGTTTAAGTATAATCCCCATTACTTAAACTCTCCCTTACATTGGGCATTTTCTTATTTATACATAGTATTATTTTGATCATTTTTTATCCCCCTTTGTGAATTTCAAAAAGGAAAGAGTGATTATAAAAACAATTGTTCTGGAAATATTAAAACTATACAATTCAAAATAATTGAAAGATGGGAAAAATTGTTATTATGATAGGAAAATTTGATATAGTTTAAAATAAAATAAAATATCAGAATTGAAATGTAAAATTATTCATACTTATTTTCCTAGAGCATGATCTTTCTCAATGTAGAATTTTACTTCTTGAGCTCCTTATGATCTTCCTCAAGCTTCTTGAGAAACTTTTCCTGATCCTAATTCTTATTTTCCAGTGCCCGGATGTTTTTATATTTATACTTATGGATTTCTACCTAAAAAATCATGGATTATTGTAACTTGTTGAAGTTTTATTCAAAATATTCCATGAGTTCACTTTCTCTATTTTTATTTAATGACACTGAATTTAACATCCCATTCAGACCTTTATATTCTTACTTCCAGACTACATTCTCAATCTTTATATTCTCATTAAAACTTGTTGAATAGTTTTTTATTATATCATATGACTTATCAAAAGAATAATTCATTGAATCTTGGAAGTCATAAATAATTATTATTTGATTAATTTTATTTTCAGACCATTTTTAAATTTCCTTACATGATCTCTGATAAGCATCATAACCAATAAATAATGTCTAAAAATCTGACTCAAGATTGATTAATTTTTCCATGATTATGCTTTCAAAATCTATATTCTGATAGAATGTGCTTTGAAGCAACTATGATATAAAATAAATACATAGAAACAATGTAATGGTTTTCACTATCTTCTTCAACAACTGAAAAAACGAATCCTTACCCATCGAAGATAATGATTTGGAATCTGATTCCCTTATAGGAGAATATTTTTTATCCATCTCTCCATATTTCCTTTTGGATGAACCACCACATCCTTTCTCCCTTTTACAACCAAAACCTTTTTAGGTGTATCTTCAACCACAAATTTTCATTTATCAACAATGTAAATAACCTTCTCATCACTTGGAGACTCGTGCTCATTATCTGAAATTTGGACTATTTTATCTTCTTTAACCTCGTCATTATCATAATTTTTCTTAACATCATCTAGTAGAATGAAATTGTGGTTTATACTCTCACAATCAAGGGATTTATCAACCTCTTCATATCCCCCATTCTATTATTCTTGAGAAACAATTTTGGTTACTAAACCTGAGATGTTCATATAAAGAGCATGTCTAAAAGGATTTCATTCTTATGGTATTACTCTACTTTCTCTATCACATTACTCCTATAATATTTTTCATCCACTTTTTCTTCATCGATTTATTCATCTTCGACTATCTATTCTTCCAAAACACGTTCTGGAATTGGAATTTTTGTTCCCAGAGTCCCTACTATCACTGATTCTTAGAGAAAGGATTCTAGTAACTGAATCTGTTTATAGTATTTCTATATATCCTTTATAAGTGAATGAACGATCTCATCTTCAGACATTTTATTTTTCATATTCTTCAAAAAAAATTCCATTTCATGTCCCAAAATAGTTTTAATGGTCAAGGATTTTTCCTCAACAGGACCTAGTTCAAATCTTTGATCTCTTTATTTCTTGTTCTTCTTCAGTTCCCTCCACTATTCTACCACTTCATTAAGTAATTTTTGTGACTTTTCTACTATGGTGGTGCTGACTATCTTTCTAAAACAATAGATTATTTTTTTGTTTCTAGTTCCTTCTATTTTCCCTTTTCTGGGTTTTCAAAGACGTTTCGTCGTATTCCCCTTTATTTATTAAAGCATCAATATCACTTTTAAAAAGATCATAAAGCTCTCTATACATGGTATTGAAATCAAATTTCATTCACCTCATGGAATCTTCAAATATCAACAACATCTTAAAGGTTATTGGTTTATAACTATAAGAAATTTTAATGAATTCTATATAGAGAACTATAATCTTTGACAAGATAGCCAAATACATGTTGATCTCGTATTTGAGACATATATGGTTAATATTAGTGATTGTTAGAAGAATATAATTCACTAGGTTTACCCTCCTGATGATAACTAGAAAATCTAGAATAAAGATATCACTTTACTTAAAGGATTCCTTTTTCCTCTTCTCAGAATAAGTAAATCTTGTACCTACAAGGATAAAAAAAATTAAAATGATTTTACATATGGTTACTCTTCAGTGATTTTACTAATTTAATTCCAAGGAACTCTATTGCATTTTCCTTCTCAAAACATCCTAACTGATCTGTAAACCTATGAGTGCTGAAACATGACTCACCTTCATACAGAATTCTAGTAATATTAGTTAACATATTTAAATATATGGAATATATTTTCCGATAGCTTTTGAATGAAAATATCTCTATTCAACCTTCCTTAAAAAACATACTGAATCATATAATTCTATATATAATTCTAGGTAAACCAGATCCCAACCCTTTGGATTGAAAAACCAAAAACTCTCCCACCTATTCAGCATATTATTTATTTTAACCGAGGAAATATACATAGAAAAGAATTTTTTGTCAACCAACATTTCCCGATAGATTTTCCAAACCATTATTTCCTTAGTTGAAGACATTTTTTCTATGGGGAAACGTCCAGCGACATATAGAGAATACACAAACATGGAAAAACATAATGGCCTTTTTTAGGAGGGGAAGAGATTCAGTACAAAAATCCTTGAAAATAGATGTGGGATGAGGTATCTGAGAGACTTTATATAGGCACTGAACCGATGTTTTGAATTTCTAAAATGATCTAATAATTTAAATAAGCCAAATATAATCGGAGGATTAAGATGAATTCCAAATAAATATTTGGTATTTTTTGATCTTTTGAGGTTTTAAGGAAAAATCGGATTTACGGAAAGTGAATCTGATAGAGTTTTCACAAAACTGGTTAAAAATATCTTCAATTAAAAAAATCGATTATAAAAATTTATGCATGGTAACATACCATTCTGATTAGCCATAACAAATTTTTATTAATGAAAATTACTCTTCCAGATGAAGATCAGATTCTAGATAATTTTATTATGTAAAAGAAAAAATTTTAAATTTTTAAAAAAATGGATTTAGAGAAAAAAATTAGTTATGAAAAATTTTATTGGGAAAAAAATATGGTTAGAAAAAATTGGATTAATAAAAAAAATTGTTATGAAAAAATTTGATTTAGAAAAATGTTTTATTATGAAAAAATTGATTATGAGAAAACATTGTTAACAAGAAAATGTACACCCCCTATAAAAATGAGTTTCTTAATTTTAGGATATAGGTTTCAACATATATTTAATATAAAATATTACCTTACGGTTATCATTCCTATAATTTTTTAAATTTATCCATATTTATCATAGGGTAATGATTTTGTAAAAATATCATCAATTTGATCTTGTGTTCTGATAAATTGTAGTGTAATGTCTTTTTTAAGTTGGTGATTACGAAGAAAGTGATGCCTAATATCTATGTGTTTTATAGCAGACTGATGTGCATGGATTTTTCATAGGGAAATGGCCCTTGTATTATAAAAAAATATATGTGTTTTTGTAAAACTCATGCAATAGTCCATGAGTGTGCGTTTCATCCACAACACTTGAGCACAAAAACTTCCAACATCAACATATTCTTCTTCATTAGTGGAGAGTGCTATTGAGTGTTGCTTCTTGTATGAAAAAAAACTAATTAATCTCTTAAGAATTGACAAGAAAACATGGTAGAGGTGGACCAATAACAAATGGCACAAAATACAAGTGAAATTCAAAACCCAAAATCATCACTAGGGACCAAATTTTGTCAGAACATGAAAGATGTGAGCCATATCAGGGGAAAATATATAATGAAAATAACCAAAAAATAGGACCCTATATATTGGGATAAACAATTGTTTAATTTATTGACCTAAATCCTTAATTTGGAACTATTGGACTATCAATATGAGATAAACACCACATTACAATACCATAAGCCACTAAAATTATAATAGATGTTGAAAATAATACAATAATATGGGATGTAAATGATGATGTATAATGAATGAAATAAAATCCATATAACTAGAAATTGTAGAGACGTTTTCATGCTTATCAAAGGGCATGGAAAATGAAAATTTTATTTTTCCTAATAATGATAAAAGGATAGATAAGGTATTCTCACATAAGGAAAATCATAGTAAATTCAATCACTATTTCTATCACACCAATTAAAAAAATATTTCTGGATTTATTGTTTATCTAAATGATTTTTTTATTTTATGCAATAATTTTTTGTTGGAATAAATTATCCGAAATGATGATGCATAATTAGTCAAACAGAAATTAGGGAAGAAATTCCTTAGACCTAGGGTTAGCAACATGGGTTAATTTATTATTTTTTATTAATTTATATTCACTTTTAAAATATTTTTACATTATAAATGGATTTATATTATCCACCTATACAATTTATTTTCATACTAGGGAATCCACTTCATCACAATTATACTACAACTCCCACAGTATGAAGTTGAAATGAATTTGAGATTCAAGCCATGGTGGAAATTCATTGTACCCATGAATTAAACTCTTATCCACTAAAACAATTATCATATAATTAAATATTTTTATTATTAATAATAAATAACCCCACAAAACATCCCTCAATGCTATATCTCGGGTTATTCACTTTTCATTCACAATGTGAGAAAAGATCATGGTGGGAAGAGAGAAGATAGAGAGAGTTAGATTATAATTACAAGAGAAAGAGAGGTGGAATAAAATAGAAATACATGAATTAATATATAAATGACTATATTTTAATGGAAAATAAATTTTAAATAAAAGGAAATAAAATATATCCAAATGTAGAAACACCCCTACAGTGCAGCACAATGTCTGGTCCATAGGAAATGATTCCAGAATCATCATTCATGTCTTCATGTTTATGGAATTAATAGATTATTAGGTTTCATAAATGGGTAGAAATTTATAATTTAGGGTCAAGAGATCTTTAAAGTGGTTTTCTCTATTAATTTTTTCAAATCTTGCCATTGTTTGTATGTTCTAGAAGTTTTACATTGTTTATATGTCAGATGATGTGTAATGTGTGGGGGATAATTATTTAAAAGATTTCATTCTTTCTTTGTAATTCTTAAAGTTAAATATAGTGAATGACTTACACAATTTTTTATGCTTATTTTAATCCAATTTCACTTAAAATCATAAATTTATTCATTTTTTTAGATTTATATTTGGTCCATTACTTGTCCATTCATTACGGGCCATCAGATATATCATCAAATCTCTATATTTTAGATTATTTTCAATCAAATAAATTACAGTTTCCATTATCAAAATATTTGGTGTAATTCTATGATATAGAACCTCATGGTATGAAGTATCTTTTCCATACTGAATTCTTTATTTTTTTCATTTTCCATAAATTTTTGGTATCCATCTATAAACAACACACATTTAAATTCCAAAAATATTAATATATTGAGGTGAAAAACAGTTTTTTTATATAAAACAAATTTATCTATAATATGACTCTCTTAGAAACCCATATGAAAGATACATAAATATAAGATGAATTATAATGTGGTATTCATTGATAGAGCTCCAATTGATAACATAGAACCCATTTGACCACTTATCCCAGCACCCCATCACACCATTCAAATATTATTAACCTATGAACTGAAGACACAATGCTTATGAGAAAACATAATGTGATATGTCGGGAAAATGGGGTTGGTAGGGAAACCCAAATATAGTTGATAAAGAGAAATCCCTAGTAATAACATCAAATCTGAGGACATACTAATATGTCTTTTATAAATAAATTAGCTGTGAAACAATAGGAAATTTATTATTTATGATAATATTTGACAAAAATTTAATGGATTCCCAATTAATTTGGTTTATAATATATATTACTAGATATCGATAATTATAATCCTTATAAGAAATATTTATTCTCTATAATATATGTACTATTTATGAAATAGTTTCAATTTATGGGGAAACTATATGGTGGGAACATGGAATTATTTTTTGAAAAATAATGAGATTATTATTTCTAAATTTAATAGTTAAAATATTCCAAAAATTGAAAAAAAAAATCTAAATAATTATCCTCACTCCTTTATCAAATTCCAAAATTATCAATCCTTCCTTCTACTATGATATAATGTTTTCCAAAATAAATACATTAATTTTTAGAATGATGAGAATAGAGGGATAAAATAAGATAGTAGTAAATTTGTATTCCAATAACAATACTTCTAGTCAATCCACCCCTACAAAATATAGTAAAATAAAAAATTTCAACCTAAATAAATATCATATATTTTTTAATCAATTATTTTGTACTTTCTATATTTACCACCATTAAGAACGAATTTTCATTTCTAAAATTTTGTGAATTTATATTTTAATTACTACCATTCTTTATTTTCCCAATATGTATCATTTTTAGTTCTACAAATTTTCTGTCAATAATAATTCACAACCATATAATCATGATTTTCCTATCAATAGTAAGAATTTAATGTGGAAATTAATTATCAATAATATTTTTTTTATGGAAAATTTCATTCAATATATAAAATTAAAATAATTTACTCTTGTTAACTACCAAGTAATCAACAATAATATACTTAATATGTCTCACAATAGTTATATTCTAGTATAAAAACCTGAATCTGAATCCCCATACAATAAAAACATTGATATATCATTTATGAATAGTTATCCCTCTATTTCCAACTTCTCAATAAAAATTTACTAATTCTCACTTTCTTCTTTTTCATCTCCAATCCTATAAGAAGTACATTCATCCATAATCAATATTTAACTAGTGATATTCATTATGAAATTTAAATAGTCCTTATTTCAATACCTGAATGATCATTTTTAGATAAAAAATTATTTTATGTTAGGATTCATTGTAGTAGAAAGGGAAGATTAGTTCTAGAATCTACAATCGACATCATCATCTTCTATTGCATCTATTTCCATTTCCTTAACAACTAATGCATTATTCTTATCAAAATTTTCCACATTATCATGAGAAATATTGGTATTCGTATATTTGAAAAATATATATTTTAGAACCTACATATATATATTTTAAAAAAATTGACACCTATTAAAAATTAATAAAATTCAACTATAGATTTTAGTTTATCCATATTGCATAATGATAAATCATTTGGGACTATAAAAATTTATTTATTTGATGAAAAGAAATTGATTTTATGGAGATATAGAAGCAGAATCATTAAAAATATCCCAAATGAAATGACATATTTCCTCTTTATATATAGTTAAGGTGTGGTTATTAAAGGCTTTAACTCTACATAATAATTTATTTCGAAACTACTTAATTATCTTCTTAAATAATTTCTTAATTCAATATCATTGTAACTTGATCTCTGACCAGTTCTAAATTAGTGAATCATTATAGTTTTTGTTTTAAAATAGACTCATTTTATAATAGAGAGGTTCTCTGTATGATTTTTTTTCTAATAACCAATGTGATTTACTGATCGAGTATAATCAGACATTTTAGACTTATTGATGTTATATTGTTTAGTAAAGATTTTTTGATGAAGTGAATAATTTTAAATTAACATTTTTATAAATGTTTCACATGAATTCGCTATTATGGAAATTTAAAGGGACATTTAGATATCCCTATACAATAATATCATGGTCTTAGAAATATTGAAGATTAAATAATAATACTCAGGTTATGGGGGGAGGATACACAATAATAGTTTAAGGTATTTGGGTGATGTAGTATAACGTTTTATATTTATTTTTTTGAAAAGAGTAAGGTTGTGAAATAGTGATAAAAAGTTTGTTGTGATTGGACTTTGTAACGTATATGGGAGTACTTGGGAAGATTCATGCACACCATGACACAATAGGTCATTCCATGCCCTAAATATCAATGATCTTTGATAATTCCACCAACTATTCTCACACCTAAGATATATCAGGGTTAGAAACATAAGATACTACTTTTAAAAATGTAATATATTTGGCTTCATTAGATTTATTGTGCTTTGTTACACACTGTAACATATATATCATGTTATGATAGATTCATCTATAGATTGTAGCACTAGAATGTATGTATGTGTCATGATTCAAGATTCTATCATATAAAGAGTTTCATGTTCAAAAAAATTGAAATTATCATGCATGGAGATTTAGAGAGTTAAAAAGGAAGATATTCCCCAATATTTATTAGATATTATTATTTTACTAATAGTGAACTGTTGTAGAGACCCGAATCTTGACGTACATGGACATTACATTACTTTTGCGGAATACTTAGTACATAACAAAAACACACACACAAGGATCGTAATAGTTTAGTGTCTTTGAAAACTCAGAATCTAATCTTCTAATCATGGTGAAAGATCATCAACATCTCCCATAAAGATATTCCTTTTTTTAATTACCTAAAACCTTTCATTATATCATGGGGAAAAGAAAACATAAAAGGGTGAGCTCAAATGCTCAGTAAGGATAAACAAAATAAATATCAATCACATCATATTCATAAGAACATAACATTTTGGAAATCTTAACCTGCAAAAGAGAGCATAATTTCATAACATGGGATAAATCATTGTAGTGAAATGAAATCCCAATAATCATAACTTAAAAATGAAACTTTGTGGAATACACACATAATCATAGAGAATCATATCTTATTAGTCAAGACTCATTTCCAAGACTATATTAGTGGACAAAGTCCATTTCTAAACCGAGTCACCCACGTTTCAGTCCTTTTTCACTGAACCGGTATAACCTACCATTCCATACATGTCTATCTAATGAGATATAAAAGCTTTACCTAATGCATTGGAGGGAGATATAGGTCCCACCCATCTCATAATGATATCATTCTTATGTGTGCCACAAAATCATAACCATACATCATAGCATAACCCATGTAATAAAAATGGAAATCTTAAACATCGTGATATCATAAAACAATTCATATAAGATAAAGGAATTCATAAACATAATCCCATCACAACATAATAAAATCAATGTAACAATAGGGATAGAAACAGAACCCTTTATTATCTTAGATGGAAAATAATTTTGATAAAACACTTGAACTCCATTCTTGAGGAAAATATCCTTTCTACTTCAAAAACACTTTCCTTTCGTAACATGTCATAAAATTTTAAACTAAAAGTAGTTGATTAAAAATAAACATGAAAACTTGTAAAGTAAGATTCTTGGAATTAATTTTAAAAAAAATCCATTCATGTCGTATAAGTTAAAAAAACATTCTTCGTACTTTTGTCAGAAAAGTCAAAAAGTACCACGTACGAAAAACGACAAATGATTCATTTCATATCTTTTACTAAAAACTCACCGAAGGGTAAAATTGGATATAAACTATTGTAGAATGATATAATTATTACATATTGAGGAAACATGTATGTGGATGATAGAATACACCCCAGTAAATTTCAAAGTATAAACAATCTCGGATAAAAATGAGATTGTGATATTTCCCTTACCTTATATCCGATATGATTTGTACGTATCCGAACCTCCTGTATAATGATTTAAATAATATCATTAACTTATTACAGAATTATATTCATTGTTATGATATCATATATGGTTCACATATGACTTCATATTACCCGTTCTTTTGTAAATTCCATGTTAAAGAAGCGTTTTGAGTAAAATCATTTAATTTATCGTAGGTGTTTGGACTTGTTGTTCTTGACATTATTATTACTTATATCATGATTTACATACTTACATAATATAAAACATGATTTATATATCATATATATTCAGTATATATATATATATAATAGATAGATAAATGAAATGAAGCACACCGTTCATGGAGACGGTAGTCCGTACGTACGCATGAACGTTGTTTTACTTTCCTTGTTGTCTTGAATGGAAGTAAGTAGATGACATAAATATATATATATACATAAATCCAGTAGATTTAACATGTCATATATTTCATTATTATTCATTATATATACTTTATAATCATTCATGAATGGTTAATGTGGAAAGTGTATCTCATCGCGTCGTGGAGACGGTAGTCCGTACGTACGCACGAGCGATGATATCTTTCTCATGATCGTGAACTAGTGTTAAAGTGTATGTATACTATTTCTGCATCAATATCACTTTATAATAATCATATATAGTTACTCATTACACCATTATACCCATCCAATTAAGGTGGTGGCGGAAAATAGATTACACCATGGCGTGGAGACGGTATTTCGTACATACGCAAGCGCGGTGATTTACTTGTTCTGTAGGATGGATAAGAAGTTACATAGAGTTGTTTCATATTTATAATTACATATTAGTATATAAGAAATACTGATGTTATTACTTTATCATGAAACAACTAAAGAAGAAAAAGTTGAAGAAGAAATAAATTGAAAAAGATCGGTAATGGATATTACCACTTTTGACACGCCTTCACTTAACCTCCACTAAAAGAACTAAGGATGGTCTTTGAAGAAGACCAGGACCTCTAGGATGATACTAGGGAAGTGGAGAAGAGCTTTTTTCAGGGTTTGGCCGAGCTTGAATGCTCAAATTGGTGTGAGGAGGAGAGGAAGGAGGTGCCCTTTTATAAGGGAGGAGAGGGGCACCTTAGGAAAATCTCAAAATATTATTTTATATTAAGGTCAAATTCGGTTTATAATGGTTCCAAAGGGTCTTATTTCTAATATAAAGTGGGGATGGGTCAAAATCCTCTCATAAAATAGGATTTAGACTAGTTTAGGTTATTATTTTATCCTTATCAATTAGATTAAACTCTAAGATAAATAATTTGACTTTTACCGTGTCTTTTTGTTTTCTTACACTATATGGTTAATAAACATACTATATCAAGCCAAACGAACCCCAAGTTGTTTATTATTAATATATATAATCTTATATAAGTCATTTTTCCGATCCTTAGATTTTTAGGAATAAAATAACAATTAATAATATAATATGTTTTTTAAAAACTAATTTATGTCAATTTTGACACTATTTGGTACATGAATTTTATAAAATTCATAACAGAATGATAAGGTCGAACCAAGTTACTTAAATCAACAATAACATGTCATATTAACCTATAAAATTATTTTAATCCATAAAAAGTCTCAAATTACATTTATTTGGGCATTTATAACATCAATTATGTCAATATTTCATTAATAAGACAATTACTGCATCATCGTTGTGTCATAATAAATGATAATTATATAATACCTAAAAATTATAAATAAATTCCTATGATGTATTTAATTTTATTAAAGTTCTGGATACTATTCATGTTCTAAATTACATGAATTTTATCACTAGATTAAAATTATTATACTTATAAGATTTAATAAAGTGACATGTTGTCACATTCTTTGGTTTTAATAATAATTAAATTATTTTCATGGCCAAAAGTCCATAAAATGAATCTAATCCGACCCTTAGGTTATATGTGTCTACTTATAGCCATCCAAATGGATTTTTCCAAGTTTTAGGGTAATTTTATAATCTTATATTTACCCTTAATTACCCGATTTACCTTTAACTATAGTAAATAAAATTTATCGTAGTTACTATTCACAATGCCCAAAAAAGTAGCTTATTAACATAATTTAGACCCACTGATTCAAAATATGGAATACATTTTTTCAAATTCATTACACAAAAGATGCATAAATTAAATTAAAATTAATCTCGTTGTCGAAAGAAACGGGTTTTTCTTTAAAATATTGCAAAAGATTGAATTGATTTAACCTACGAATTCAAGGTAAAATCAATGCTAATGACATACATTATATTAAATGGTAAAAATATATTCTATTTATACTTTAAAACCATACAATATTATAATTTAACCAAATAAGATATTATGATGAAAAAAGTTGTTTTTAATTAAAATATAGCGTGTTTTTACTATTCATTAAAATATTAAAGTTATCGGAAAAATATCAAAACATTATCTAATGTAAATTTTTATATCCTGATTCAAAATAAGAATTTTATTTTGTCAAATTGAACTTATAAACATTTCAAAAACTAGATTAAAGTGGGTGCACCATCAAAAGGCGGCAAAACTGCATTTTTTGAAAAATACTTATTTTAACTGAAAAATTTATTTTGTTCTTATACGATGTTCTAGAAATGTGTAAGATGAATAATAATGTAATAAAATTCAAAATTTAGTTAACACTATTCATAAAGGCTAGTTTAAAACAATATTATAATAATATATCGTTGTTTAGTAAAACCCGGTATTGCGTACAACACACGCTATCGAGGAAGGTCGTGATTGCGTGTAATGCAAGCCAAGTCAGGGTTGTGTGTAGAGCACAACACCTTTTTTGTTGCGTATAACAGAATCCAACCATATTTTAATTATACATTGAAGATATATATATATATATACACACTCAATGTTGCGTAGAATAACTTCTATCAAAATTGTGTGTAACACGATCCAAGAATATTGTTGCGTATACTGCAAGCTAATACGGTGTTGCGTATAGCGCAAGGTAATCATGGTGTAGCACAAGACCTTAATGAAATTAAAAGAATATTTTTCATAAAATCTCGGGGTGTTACATTCTACCCCCCTTAAAATGAATTTCGCCCTCGAAATTCGTCGGGGTTATAAATGGTTTACTACTCGAAAGTTTGTTTAATAGAAACCCACATCATAAAAAGGAATACCAAAACATGACTTTTAAAAACTAAAGTATGAAATGTAATGGTTACCCAAATTAACTCATCACAGGGTTTCCACGTAGGAGAACATAGGTGAAAATATGGATATGGAAGAAAAATCTAACCATCATGTTCTGATGGAGAGTGGTAGAGAACATGGCTATGAAAAAGCCAACAATCACAAAGATATTGATTTGTGATGATCTAAGGTACCATATGATTAATTGGATATAAGGGAACTAGGACAACATTTTTGGTTTTCAAGATCATTTCCCTAATGTTGATGAATTAAAAGAAATACTTTCATGATTTTGGTACAATCTCACTGTTGTTCATGAATTGAACAATTTCCACTTTATCCCTTTAAGAAATGAAGTTGAATTTGTTATTCGTGATGTGTTAGCAAATCATGTGATAGAATGATGGGTCATTCCATTTCATTCAAACAAATTGTTAGCAAAAGCTATAAGTCCATCTTATGGTTAGATTAATCGTATATGGTTCCAAAAATGAACTTATACTTCATATATCATACCGCTTAATAAAATAAAACTAGTTTATACTAACCAGGGACTTCCTGTAGGCCAATGGTAGGCGATAAAGGCCAGTCGCACTTCGGTTGTGGGTTCGATTGCAACGGCCTTGTCCGATGCAATGGGTTGTCGCCCGTCTTGCAGGTTTTCTTTTTTCTAAAACTATATTACTATAACATTCCATCAATAATATCAAAAAACAAACAATACTAACTTATGTCCAACATAATCCATTCTAATCATTAGGCTTATCCATAATACAGCAGTCCACTCTCAGAGATTTAATACCATCTTTGATCCCCATATATCATAAGATATATCTTATTGGTCACATTCCAAACATTCAAAGGCCTTAATCATGTACTCTCTTGAATACCCATTGAACCTTATTGAAAACATGAGTGCTGTTAAAAGTTAACTCTTTCCACATACCAAAATCCTCAAAATTCTATATACTCAAACCATGATATCACTTAGTCCTTATATCAATCATGAGCTCATGAATATAATCAAACATCTCATTATCTTCTTATTCCTTCATTATGCGCATATTATCTACTTTATAAAAATATCTGAATAACCTTCCATGGTTACTGATACCATTCAACATATACTTTCAAATAATTTTAGGACAAACAATAGTGTAACAATCTTTAGATGATTCTTTATTCCATAGTACCATTAACTATACAACATTACTCTCGATAAACATACAATCATTCTACTACCTTCTAAAACAACTGACTGAGCTTCAACACTTCTTTCATCTCACATATCATTTGTAGTTTCTTCATCATCATAAACATAAATACTACCCATACGGTTGTACTTATTCTCTTCATGAGACTTTACCTTAGGACATTGGTTTGAATAATTCTCATACATTCCACATTTAAAACATTTAACCATTGTTGATGTCATAGCAATACCATTATCCTCATCCCTGGTGTTAACTGAACCTTTTCCTTTGAACTTACTGGATTTGTGTCCTTCTTTTCCACACACAAAGCATATTCCAGTTCCTTTGAAACATTCTCCTTGATGCCTCTTCCCACATGATTTACATAGGGGAAATTTAATTTTCTTTCCTCTATGATCATCCTGAAACTCTATCTTTCTCTTATTAACTGAGCCAAGAAACTTACCAAATTTTACTTTATTGATCATATTATGATATTGATGATTCGGAATAATAATGATGTTTAGACTTCCAAATCCCATTTCATTTGGTTTCTCATGAAGAATATCATTCCATTTTCCATCATATCCTCCATTATCGTGAATCATCTTTTTTCCAGACATTTTATAAAACCCAAAAATAATAGTGTGAGGTGCAAAAATAATAATAAAGTGGGATTAACTTCAATATATAACATCTTTGGTTTAATCTAATATCGTTACCATAGTTCTAGGACTATATCCTATATGTATACTTATCCTTAGGGACATCCCTAGACATACCTTAAAAATATCTCTAGGGATCTCACTAACGTTGTCGCATCCTAGTTTCCAAAGGTTGACTAAACCTTTCCTATGATACCAACTATAATGACCCATACTTTACATACATTGTTAATACTTCAAAATTAAAGCATACTTATTACAACATATAACAAAACCACGAAAGGACCTTATAGGCATAGTGTCTTTAGATACTGGGAAACATAAACAACTCGTTCATAAAGCGTCTACACTGCCTCCCATTTATTTCATCATATCTATAGTCTCTTTTGGAATATCTTACTTAATAACCTTCTTCCTGACCTAGGGATAGAAAAAATACAAAAGGGTGAGCTCAAATGCTCAGTAAGGGTAAACAAAAGAAATATCAATCACATCATATTCATAAGAACATAACATTTTGTAAATCTTAACCTGCAAAAGAGAGCATAATTTCATAACATGGGATAAATCATAGTAGTGAAATGAAATCCCAATAATCATAACTTAAAAATGAAACTTTTTTGCATACACACATAATCATAGAGAATCATATCTTATTAGTCAAGACTCATTGCCAAGACTGTCTTAGTGGACAAAGTCCATTTCTGAACTGAGTCACCCTCGTTTCAGTCCTGTTTCACTGAACCGGTATAACCTACCATTCCAGCCATGTCTATATCATTAGTTATAAAATCTTTACCCAATACATTGGAGGGAGATATAGGTCCCACCCATCTCATAATGATACCATTCTTATGTGTGCCACAAAATCATAACCATACATCATAGCATAACCCGTGTAATAAAAATGGGAATCTTAAACATCTTGACATCCTAAAACAATTCATATAAGATAAAGGGATTCATAAACATAATTACATCACAACATAATAAAATCAATGTAACAATAGGGATAGAAACATAACCCTTTATTATCTTAGATGGAAAATAATTTTGATAAAACACTTGAACTCCATTCTTGAGGAAAATATCCTTTCTACTTCAAAAACACTTTCCTTTCTTAACATGTCAGACAATTTTAAACTAAAAGTAGTTGATTAAAAATAAACATGAAAACTTGTAAATTAACCTTCTTGGAATTAATTTTAAAAAAAATCCATTCATTCCGTATAAGTTAAAAAAACATTCTTCGTACTTTTGTCGGAATAGTCAAAAAGTACCTCATACGAAAAACGACAAATGATTCATTTCATATCTTTTACTAAAAACTCACCAAAGGGTAAAATTGGATATAAACTATTGTAGAAGGATATAAATATTACAAATTGAGGAAACATGGATGTGGATGATAGAATACACCCCAGTAAATTCCAAAATATAAACAATCTCGGATAAAAATGAGATTGTGATATTTCCCTTACCTTATGTCTGATATGCTTTGTACGAATCCGAACCTCATGTATAATGATTTAAATAATGTCATTAACTTATTAAAGAATCATATTCATTATTATTATATCATATATGGTTCACTTATGACTTTATATTACCCGTTATTTTGTAAATTCCATGTTAAAGAAGCGTTTTGGGTAAAATCGTTTCATTTATCGTAGGTGTTTGGACTTGTTGTTCTTGACATTATTATTACTTATATCATGATTTACTTACTTCCATAATATAAAACATTTTTTATATATCATATATATTCAGTATATATATATATATATAATAGATAGATAAATGAAATGAAACACACCGTTCATGGAGACGGTAGTCCGTACATACGCATTAACGCTGTTTTCCTTTCCTTATTGTCTTGAATGGAAGTAAGTAGATGACATACATATATATATATACATAAATCCAGTAGATTTAACATGTCATATATTTCATTATTATTCATTATATATACTTTATAATCATTCATGAATGGTTAATGTGGAGAATGAATCGCATCGCGTCGTGGAGACGGTAGTCCGTACGTACGCACGAGCGATGATACCATTCTCATGATCGTGAACTTGTGTTGAAGTGTATGTATACTATTTCAGTATCAATATCACTTTATAATAATCATATATAGTTACTAATTACACCATTATACCCATCCAATTAAGGTGGTGGCGGAAAATAGATTACACCACGGCGTGGAGACGGTATTCCGTACGTACGCACGCGCGGTGATTTCGTTTTTCCGTAGGATGGATAGAAGGTTAATTAGAGTTGTTTCATATTTATAATAACATATCAGTATATAATAAATACTGATGTTATTACTTTATCATGAAACAACTATTGAAGAAAAGTTGAAGAAGAAAGAAATTGAAAAAGATCGGTAATGGATATTACCTCTTTTGACGTGCCTTCACTTCACCTCCACTTAAAAAACTAAGGATGGTCTTTGAAGAAGACCAGGACCTATAGGATGATACTAGGGAAGTGGAGAAGAGATTTTGGCAGGGTTTGGACGAGGTTGAATGCTCATATTTGTGTGAGGAGGAGAGGGAGGAGGTTCCCTTTTATAAGGCAGGAGAGGGGCACCTTAGGATAATTTCAAAATATTATTTTATATTAAGGTCAAATTCGGTTTATAATTTTTCCAAAGGGTCTTATTTAGAAGCTAAAGTGGGTATGGGTAGAAATCCTCTCATATAATAGTATTTAGACAAGTTTAGTTTATTATTTTAACCTTATCAATTATATTTAACTGTAAGTTAAATAATTAACTTTTACCGTTTCTTTTTGTTTTCATACACTATATGGTTCATAAACATACTATATCAAGCCAAACGAACCCCAAGTTGTTTATTATTAATATATATAATCTTATCTAAGTTATTTTGCCGAACCTTATATTTTTAGGAATAAAATAACAATTAATAATATAATATTTGTTTTAAAAACTAATTTATGTCAATTTTGACACTATTTGGTACATGATTTTTATGAAATTCATAACAGAATTATAAGTTCGAACCAAGTTACTTAAATCAACAATAACATGTCATATTAACCTGTAAAATTAGTGTAAGTCATAAAAAGTCTCAAATTACATTTATCTGGGCATTTATAACATCAATTATGTCAAGATTTCATTAATAAGACAATTACTGCATCATCTTTGTGTCATAATAAATGATATTTATTTAATCCCTAAAAATTCTAAATAAATTCCTATTATGTAGATAATTGTATCAACATTCTGGAGACTATTCATGTTCGAAGTTTCATGAATTTTATCACTAGATTAAAATTATTATACTTAAAAGATTTAAGAAAGTGACATGTTGTCACATTCTTTGGTTTTAATAATAATTAAATTATTTTCATAGACAAAAGTCCATAAAATGAATCTAATACGACCCTTAGGTTATATGGGTCTAATTGTAGCCATCCAATAGTATTTTTCCAAGTGTTAGGGTAATTTTATAATCTTATATTTACCCTTAATTAACCGATTTACCTTTAACTATAGTTAATAAAATTTATCGTAGTTACTATTCATAATGCTCAAAAATAAAATGTAGCTTATTAATATAATTTGGACCCACTGATTACAAATATGGAATCTATTTTTCCAAATTCAATACACAAAAGATGCAGAAATTAAATTAAAATTAATCCCGTTGTCGAAAGAAAACGGGTTTTTCTTTAAAACATTGCAAAAGATTGAATTGATTTAACCTACGAATTCAAGGTAAAATCAATGATAATGACATACATTATATTAAATGGTAAAAATATATTCTATTTATAATTTAAAACCATTAAATATTATAATTTAACCACATAAGATATTATGATGAAAAAAGTTGTTTTTAATTAAAATATAGCGTGTTTTTACTGTTCATTAAAATATGAAAGTTATTGGAAAAATATAAAAACATTATCTAATGTAAATATTTATATCCTGATTCAAAAGAATAATTATATTTTGTCAAATTGAAATTATAAACTTGTCAAAAACTAGATTTAAAGTGGGTGCGCCATCAAAAGGTGGCAAAACTGCATTTTTTGGAGGATACTTATTTTACACGAAAAATTTATTTTGTTCTTATACCATGTTCTAGAAATGTGTAAGATGAATAATAATGTTATAAAATTCAAAATTTAGTTAACACTATTCATAACGGCTAGTTTATAACCATATTATAATAATATATCATTGTTTAGTAAAACCCGGTATTGCGTACAACACACGCTATCGAGGAAGGTCGTGATTGCGTGTAATACAAGCCAGGTCAGGGTTGCGTGTAGTGCACAACTCCTTTGTTGTAGAGTATAACAGAATTCAACCATATTTTATTTATACATTGTATATATATATACACTCAATGTTGCGTAGAATAACTTCTATCAAAATTGTGTGTAACACGATCCAAGAATAGTGTTGCGTATACTGCAGGCTAATACGATGTTGCGTATAGCGCAAGGTAATCTTGGTGTAGAATAAGACATTAATGAAATTATAATAATATTTTTTATAAAATATCGGGGTGTTACAACTGTGAATAAGTTGTTTTCACATAAAAGGATCCCAATTTAACAAGAAACTAAAGTAATGATACAAGTTGTTTCATGATGAATTAGATTCTAAAATACCTAAAATATTCTATTGTAATTTAAAAAGAAGACATATGTCCTAGGTTTTAAAGGGTTTAATTTTTGTTTATTAAATATTAATTACAACACTAAATTCATGGGTTATACCTATTATTATTTCAGTACAGTAGGGAAAGGATAATTGATCTAAACACTTGTATAATGGTCTATAATAAATACGGATTATAAATATTCATGTAGTAGTTATGAAAAATGTATAGGAATTGAAAATCTATCTTTTAGAAATTATGATGATATATTGAGCATTATTGAGAAAATAATGTTCATGGGAAGAAAAATGTGATCCATAAAATTATACCTTTATCCCAAATGGTTTATTTATTAATGAGGAGGATTTAGAGATAGAATGTATTGGAACTTCTATATTCAATTTGATAAAAAGTAACAAATAAGTAATTCAAAGGAATAATTATCATGTTTCAAAAAATGGGTTATTTTTTTCTATCATCTATAATAGAAAAAAAATTTAACCTCATATAATAATGATACACTTATTTGAGATTAATAGAATAGGATACAAGAAAAATATAATTAAATATATTTGATCTTTTATCTCTTAAAGTTTCAATGAAAACAAATAAGGAGATAATATATGAATCGACCTGTAGATAAGTATGAAAGGTATGTAATATATCTATGTTCAAATTGACTACATAGACATGTACTTAAACTAATTATGAAGACTTAAAACTCTAAAAACTCTTTATTCCATATCTATAAGTACTTACAAAAGTAAAATAAAAATTAGTATCCCTAGAACCATATTACAGCTTTCCAAAATCATTTTATAAGACCTATAGTTCATACTATAAATTTATCTCAAAACTCTCATAATCTTATGTGTATACCCCATGGGATATCAATTGTTGGAGGAAAAACTAAAATTAGTATATTTGTATGATTTACATTCTTAATATATTTTATTTTATGCGATAAAGTCATAAAAAATATATTTAATTTTTTCCTACTGACATGGGAATGATATCTATAAGGATAAAGGACCAATGAAAAGGGGAATGTTTTAATCCTTATGCAACGTGATTCACCCCCCCCCCCCCCAACATGGTTCTTGGGGTTATTATATTAATATAAATTAGAATAAAATAATAAAATTATTTTTATAAAGTTTATTATATATATTTGAATTTATTATGCATATAGAATAAATGATAAATCCTCATTTCTCATACAAAGTAACTTTAGTGGATTGAGTAAGGAAAATTTCTTGTTCCTCTAGGATTATATAAAGGAGGATATGGTATGAATGCATTTATAGGTTGATTTTACTAATACAATGATAGATTTAGTGATTTTTGGATAGAGGGGATTGTGATTATTACCATTTCTAAAGAATATTAAAAAAAATATTCATTGTGCAACTTCATTCCATATTTAGAAAACTCTATATAGAGACACAAGATAAAAATGACATTATTTTCATAATTTAAAACATAAACCTTAAATATTATATAATAATCTCGCAATATTGGGAATTTACAGTTTAGTGACTTTTAGGAGTTGCTATATATGATATTTATTTTATAACACTCATGCCCATTTATCTATAATTGATCCACATAAGAATTCTTATAGACATCACTTAAGTTATACTCTTCTCTATGACCTGCGAAATGGAATCAAATGAAATGGGTGAGCGCCAACATTCATCATAGGTAAACATAATCATCTTGTATCATTTGCATAATAAATATGATGGAAAAATGAATATATGAGATATATGACTTTAAAACTCATGTAATCATAAACGGAAATCATTAAAATTGATTGAGAATTAAAGATCATGGAATAGGAACATCAGACCAATTAAATTTCATCTGAAAATGATTTTGAAGCATATAAAATTAATATAAACACTTTAAAAATAAAATGTATGAATATGGAATTTCATTTGTACGTGGTATATTAAAAATGTTTGTAAAATCATTAAAATAATGTATATCTTACAAAAAAATGGAACAAACATTAACATGGATAAACATAACATAGTGTTGAAACCTACAAAAATTAATTCTCATAAAATTTTTAAGTAGTTATCATTACATGATTCCCATATTATAGTAGTAATTAATACCTACGTCCCATGGTGGATTTGGCATCACTCCCTGATTATTATTTTGGTCCCGATATCACGACCAGATTCATGTAGTGTAATGATCGTTACTTACTCAATTTTCATAGTTATCCCATAAGATATATAATCATAACTAAAAAATAATATTGAGATATATTACCCACCCATCATCTCTAATACATGTGATTACCAAAAAAAATCACATCATTTATCTTATGATAAATAAACCATGGGACGAATATGGGTTTTATAACCATTTAAATTGTATCACATAAAAACATAATCATTTGATACGAGAAACATGATCATAAAAAATGATTTTTAATAATATTTTATATGTGGAGATTTATGAATTATTACTCCAATGATGATGTCTAATTTTTAAATTTAAGTGAAATATAAAAAAAATTATTAGAAAAAATTTCCCAATGTCATACTAAAAATAAGGGATTTTCATGTCACATTCTGAAGAAAAATTGCATGAAGATAAATTGAATGTAAATCAAAGAAAGTATATAAAATGATATTTCAATTTATGATTCCATTAATAGAGATGAAATTTATATTAAAAATTTGATCCCAAATAGATGAATATTAGATCATGGAAAGGAAATGTTTTTTAAAATATTTTCAAAACATCATTGTTGAAAACACCCTTGATTAAAAGGATAATTTTATTAAAAAATGATTAAAGGGGAAGATAAATATCATTAGAGATAAAACAAATTTGATATTCCAATAAGGTAGGGAGATAATTTTAGAGAAGTAAAATCATGGAAACATAAGGAAAAAATTTTAAAATACGTGGGATTTATTCTTAAAGAATTTTAGTTTTTGTGAAACAGGATATCCATTAAGAAAGTTTACACTAATATGATACATTATTTTACAAGAAATTATGATTAAATATATCATAACATCATCATAAATAGAAATGGATTTACCTTTAAAGATTATATTAAAATATGAGTGATTATGATCTGGGGAAAGGGTTTGAGTCATAAAAAACAGTTAACTTAATTAATAACTTTCACTATAGTACCTGATCCTAAAATATAATAAAATAATAATCTTAATAACACATTTAATAGAATTAAATAATAATATAACTATTTATAAAAATACTTATATGTTATAAATATGATAGTTATTATTATTTTTCAATATCATTGGTTACTAGTTTTGATTTTTTATTTAGTATTGGTTTCATAGTAGTGGTTTTGATTAAATTTTATAATGTAGCACCCCAAAAATTTAAAATGTAATTATTTAATAATAAATTTCATGTCATTAATAGCTTGTGAGAGATGCAAAACTGAGTTTTACCAGAGAATAATATAATATCATGTTATTATTTAATATTTTATTTATCACAATGTCATTGGAATGGAATAAATGAATAGTACTATCTTACACAAGTATATTATTTATCTATTTATTAATAATATAATAATAACCATTTAAGGGAAAATTTAAAAAAATTTGGGAAAGGTAATTTCTCTAAAATATGGTTTCGTAAAGACCTGTAAAATTTAAGGGAATTTTTTTCTTAATTTTTTTTGGAATTTTACAAGAGCGTGGTTTCTAACGGCACCTGATTCTGAGGCCCGGTGTACCCAGAATCAATTTCCGAAGTTTGGCTCGGGTACGTTCAGTGAACGAATGAGCGGGATTTTTCTAACTTTTCAACCGGTGCCCGGAATCGAATTCCGAGGGCACCAATGGAACCGCATCGCTGGTAATTTCTTAGGAACTCATGTTCCGGAGTTGCGTTTACATGAGTGTTGATAATAAAAATTGTGCAAGTATATTTAATAATTACACTACAATTTTTATTATTTTACTCTAAGTGTTAGTTCTTGATGGAAGTTGGGTAACCACCCAACCTCTTTTGGGAGGTTATGAGGGTGGTGGGGCCCACACAAACCCCACCCCTTCATATCCTCTAAAACCCCCCTCAACTCCCACTTTAATGTTGATAACTTAAGTTTACTTAACATATGAATTTAATATGGTGAGTTCCATGTATTTTTTTGAAATTCTGACAATTGAATTTTAAATGCTTTGTTGTGTTAATAAAATAAGATTAGAACATATTTTATTAGGGGTTGGTGTTGGGTTGTTTGAGAGATTTTTGGAGGAAAAGCTAAGGAACATCTTCTTCCTCGATGAAGAAAGCGAAGAACACTGTTCTTCAATGAAGAACTTCTCCGCCGAATAACACGGTTCTTCTGCGACGCTGTATCCGCGACGCGACGTTCTTCTTCCGCGTCGTCTCTTCTGAGACAGTTTCCCGCGATGAAATCGCCGTCAACGACTTCGAATACTCGCTACGCGACGTCGACATTCTTCCGCGACGCCCGACCTCCGCGACGCTCATCTTCTGCGGCTCGTTGACGAACACCATTCCTGAACCAAGGTAGGGGATTATTTTATTTAAGTATTTCCATTCATGATTCTAGTTTATCGATTATCGTGGGTTTTCGACTAGATGTTATCATTAACGAGAGGGGGTTCGGTCCTCACAAACACGGCCGAACCCCCCTCCTATGTTCATGTTAGATTTCTTGCGGATGGAACGGGATGGTGTGGTGCCGTTGCACCACGCGGGAATCACACGGCAAATATTGTGTGGCGCCGTCGCGCTTCGCCGTGGAAAGAAGTTCAAGAATGTGACGCCATCGCGCCTCGTCGAAGGAATTCAAAGGCGTCGCGGCAAAGGGGCATGGTGTCGTCGCACCGGGGTGGAAAACAAAGGCCACGGCCGGATCTGGGCCGCGGCGGAGCAAGGAGACTGGCGACCTGACCGGGCCGCCGGTGTCGGCGAAGAAGGGGACCGGTCGTCACCGGTCCCATGGAGGCCGGAACCGGCCGGCCAGGGCGGGCCGGCCGGACCGGTGTGCAACCGGGGGTTCAAACCCCCGGCCGGCCGGCTGGCTGGCCAAAAACGGCCCACCTTGATTGTGGGGGGCCGCGATTACACAGGGGGGCAGGCGCCCCCCCCCCCCCCCCTTTGTCCAACGGCTTGGCCAAAGCCGAGCCAGACAGCGTGTTGTACCCTGCCGGACCGGCACCCGGCTGGTCGGCCAGGCCGGGCCGCGCCGCGCCGCGCTGGGCCGGGCTGACCCTGTCCGGGGCGGGTCGACCCGGTTCGGGCAAACCGGGGGGTCTCGGACCGGGTCGGTCCGGGCCCGAAACCCCCGTTAATGGACCGTTTGGGTTCAAATGCCCATAACTCGGGCTACGGACCTCCAATCGACGCTCCATCAGCGGCGATGCGATCCTTGGATCAAGACGGCCGTTTCAGTATATCTCACTCAAGGTTTCGGAATACTTTGTGTTCGGCCGGGTTGGTTCGTACACGAAACCAACCGGGCCCTCGGAGCGGAAACGCTCATATCATGAGCTACGGACGTCCGATTGACGTGCCGTCGACTTTGTTGGTTTCCTATTAGTGAGACGGATCTTTTGGCTTACTCCACCCGAGGTTTGGACATAGGTGGAGTACGATCGGGTTGGTTTTGCCTTAAAAACCAACCGGGCCCCTTGGACGAAAAAGCCAATAACTCTCAGACCGGGCGTCTGTTTGATGCGTCGTCTGCGACGTTGAGTTCCTGTTGACGATACGGAACTTTTGGATACATCAACTCTAGACTATGGGTCAGTTGATGTATCAGCCTCTCAGCTCGTGGAGCGGACCCTCCCGAACGAGCTTGCTGTGTGCGGTAAACCTAGTGCTGGTTGTGACTGCTACTGTGACTGCGACGACGACTATGCATAGATCCTCAGTGGATTCGACGACGATGACTACATCACTCAGCGATCCTGTGTGGATTAGTGCTACCGATCCTGTGTGGGTCTGATCCTGTGTGGGTCAGCACTCAGCGGTTCTGTGTGAGCCAGCGCCTACAGATCCTGTGTGGGTCCGATCCTGTGTGGGTCTTTGCGGGGGTTAGTACCTATCGATCCTTTGTGGGTCCGACGACTTAGATGGATCAGTGATCATCTCTATCGTCTTTTGAAGATGTATACCTGTGTGAGCTGAATCATGTTTACTTTCCTGTGTGGATTGTCTTGCGCTATCCTATGTGAATTTCGTTTTCTTTCCTGTGTGGAATACGTATACTTTCCAGTGTGGACTGGGTTATACTTGGGCTCGGAGGTTGGAGCGTATTGGAATTGATGACTTAGGTATATGTATGGGAATATACCTAAGCAGTGTCGGTTGTTACTTTGTGACTGTATCTTTCCTTTTTGGTTTATCCTTCGTGGATTTTGGGAGACCTTCGGGGGGTCTCGGGGTCCCTACTGATTATCTTATACACACCCCTACACGGGCTATGCCCACACTACGTTGTGTTGGTTGCAGATGACGGACAACGTTGATCGTGGTTGAGGCTTGCAGAGGAGGACGGTACCTGGAGGTGGACCACTGGGCGGGACGTGCTTGGAGCGGATGGCGTACCCGAGGAGCAGTGTAGCTATCTGTACCCACCCTTCAGGTGGGATTTCCAGTGGACAGCTCGGTGTAGCGGCTTTTACTTTTCAGTTTCTGTTTTCCTTTTCGAGTTGTACTTTACATTCAGTTTGGGTTTGTATACTGGCCCACTTACTTTTCTACACTTCCAATTGTACTCTATTTTTACATAGTGTTTACCTTACCGGTTGCTTACTCTGTGGTGCTTGTTTACTTTACAAAGGAAATGTATTCCCTTTTTACCGGGATTTACGCCTTGGTGCTAGTCGCCCGCCCCTGGCCTATGGAAGGTGGTCTTGGGGTAGTCACGGCACGGGCCCTGAGGACGGGTCATGACAAATTGCTATCAGAGGTGTTCAGTTCTACAGAAAACTCTGATCTTTTCTATGTGAAGCAATAATGTTTAGCGTATTGGGTGTGGTTATCAGTCTATGGAGTCCAGTGTTGGTGCGGTGGCCGACGTATCCGTACACCAGGACCCTGACTTCTGATTTCTGACTTAATGTACGAAAACATTGATTGCCTGTGTGTTTCAAGTTTTCTTTGTGAATACTTTGTATCAGCTCACCAGGTATACTGTTCTGACTGTGGCGCACCTGTTTTCTTTTCTGGATGGCCCCACGACGGCAGCCAGCTAGGGTTCCGAGAGTCGAGCGTGACGACAGCCCACCGAGCGACGAGGCCTCGGCGTAGGGCCATTTGTCAGCATTGGCACTGGCGGTAGCTCTACCCACCGATCCACTGATGCTTCCAGCAACAGCCGCGGATGATGCACGTCGCCTCAGCGCACTGCATGAGTTCCAGCGCCAGCGACCACCCAGGTTCCGTGGGGAGACGGACCCCCAGGAAGCCGAGGACTGGCTGGAGGCAATCGTACGAGTTTTCAGGCTAGTGAGGACACCAGCAGACCTCATGGTCATCCTCGCTGCGAGCCTACTACACGCAGCAGCGGGCCGATGGTGGATCTTGATGCTCCAGGTGCAAGATGAGGCATCTCTACTCTGGACAGACATTGAGGGCCTCTTCCGCTCAGAGTTTGTCCCAACCACCCTTCGTGCAGTGTGTATTCAGGAGCTTCTTCAGCTGCGGCAGGGCAGCATGACGGTCGCTCAGTACTCGGCGAGATTTACTGATCTCTCGTGCTACTCGACCGACAAGGTACGATACCCCTTCTTCTGGGCCCGGACATTTGAGCAGTGTTTGAGACATGAGATTAGGGCATCGCTGATCTCCCTCAGCATTCCGACTCAGACAGGAGTACTGGAGTGGGCTCTTTTGATCGAGAGCTTTCTTGTTGAGTCTACACCAGTGCTGAGACCCACCACAGGGCAGCACGTAGCAGAGTCTTCTACAGAAGGCAGTCGACGGATGAATCAGGTGTCCCGGCAGACCAGACCCTCAGGCAGACGACCTCAGGACACTAGCTTAGTAGTGCGGGGCACACAACGCAAAGCCAGTCTTTTTAGAGGCAGACAGTGCTACTCGTGCGGCGGGCAGAGCCACATGGCTCGTGATTGCCCAACCCGTCGTGCCGAGGAGAAGCAGACGATTGAGGGACCACCGAGGCAGAGGCAGAGGGTCAACCGTGGCAGTCCGTAGGGAGGAGGCAGACGAGGCAGAGGAGCTGGCCGAGCAGCAGGTGGTGGGCGACGCTTTGAGGCTCTACCACCACCACCACCAGGAGGTCCACCCCGACCACAGGGAGCTGGCGGGCAGAGACAAGCACAACTCCAGGCAGCAGAGGCCTACGACCACGGCGTGCCCGAGATGATTCGAGGTACTATCTATGTCTATTCCACCCTTGCTGCAGTACTTATAGACACAGAAGAAAGCCACTCTTTCATAGCTGCTGCCCTTGTTCGGAGCTCGGAGATGCTGACAGAGTCGTTGGATCGATCCTTACGGCTAGAGACTCCTACGGGAGCAGACTCGATGATTACTCACTGGTGATGGTAGTGTGAGCTTACTCTAGGAGGCGAGAGCTTCGGCTGGGATCTTTATGTAGTAGCGTCGAGGCCTTACGACGTTATCTTGGGCATGGATTTGTTATCTATGGTCCATGAACAAATTGACAGTTTTAGGCGCAAGGTGCGATGTGTACGCACTGATGGGAGCAGGTTCACCTTCACCGGGGATAAGGGAGCCTTTGCAGCACAGGATGGACTTCCTTGGAGGAGAGGACAACCCATCACTCATTAGTTGGCTAGCCTCATCCTAGGAGCAGTTGACGTGCGGAGTCCTGGTTTTCCTGCAGTGGTGGATCAGTTTGCGTACGTTTTTCCCGACGACGTTCCAGGGTTACCTCCTCGCTGAGAGGTAGACTTTTATATTGACCTATACCCCGGGACAGCCCCGATATCGACTCCAGCATATCAGATGTCCCCCGCCGACCTTCGAGAGCTACGGGTACAGTTGGAGGACTTGCAGGGCAAGGGGTTTATCCGACCCAGTGTTTCACCCTGGGCTTCCTCGATATTGTTCGCCAAGATGGTGGACGGGAGCTTACGACTGTGTGTCGATTATTGTCACCTAAACCAGGTGATAGTGTGGAACAAGTATCCGCTACCGAGGATTGATGACCTCTTTGATCATCTCAAGGGAGCACGGTGGTTCTCGAAGATAGACCTCAGGTCAGGCTATCATCAGCTCAGAGTTCGAGACGATGACGTGCAGAAGATGGCCTTCAGATGTCAGTATGGCCACTATGAGTTCTTGGTTATGCCATTCAGCATAACCAATGCTCCAGCAGTGTTCATGGCCCTCATGAAAAGATGTTTCATCCATACCTTGATCGATTTTTCATGGTCTTCATCGACGACATTCTGATTTACTCGACCACTGAGGAGGAGCACGCCTACCACTTGCGGGTTGTACTAGACACACTCCGAGAGCTCCAGATTTATGGTAAGCTCTTGAAGTTCCAGTTTTGGATACGTGAGGTCCACTTCTTAGGACACTTCATCTCTGAGGCAGGGTTTGTAGTGGATCCTGCGAAGATCGAGGCAGTGTTAGCTTTGGAGCCACCCAAGAGCGTGACGAAGGTACGGAGTTTCTTGGGTCTAGCTGGATACTACCGGAGATTTGTGCCAGACTTCTCCAGAGTTGTGGCACCACTATCAGCTTTGACGAAGAAGGGGAAACCCTTCGTGTGGTCAGACAGATGTCAGCAGAGCTTCCAGGAGCTGAGATAGAGATTGACCAGCGCACCTATCTTGAGGTTTCTTGAGGAGGGAGTAGGGTACGTAGTCTACTACGATGCATCAGGGACCAGACTCGGGTGTGTTCTGATGCAGGAGCGGGCAGTGATCGCCTATGGATCACGATAGTTGAGGCCGCATGAGCAGAGCTACGCTACCCATGACCTGGAGTTAGCAGTAGTGGTCTTCGCTCTGAAGACATGGCGACACTACCTGATGGGCGAGTGCTTCACAGTCTTTTCTGACCATCAGAGTCTTAGGTACATCTTCTCTCAGAAGGACCTGAACCTGAGACAGCGGTGATGGCTCGAGTTCTTCCAGGACTATGACTTTGAGATAGTCTATACTCCTGGGAAGGGGAACGTAGTATCCGATGCCCTCAGCAGGAGGACGGGCATTCAGCTACTTGAGGAGGTGACAGAACAGCTAGCCGCTTTGCAGATATCCTTTGTGGATAGATATGGAGCAGCCTTCCTTCAGTCTCTCACAGTCACTCCTCCACTATTGCAGCGGGTCAGAGAGGCACAGCGAGGGGACGTTGACTATGAGACGCGGCATGCACAGATATCCTCAGGACAGGCACCTGATGGTTTCTCCTTTGGAGCAGAGCACGACATTATTTTCAGAGGACGTACCATGGTACCAATCGCTTTACGTGAGGAGGTACTGAGAGAGTTTCACACTTCTCCTTTGGCGGTACATCCTGGGGTGGCGAAGATGTACCAGGATCTCAGACAACATCACTGGTGGTCGGGCATGAAGAAGGCTGTAGAAGAGTTCGTTTCTCGATGCCTCACCTGCCAGCAGGTGAAGGCCGAGCACCAGGTACCAGCAGCCTTGGAACATCCCTTGGAGGTTCCGGTGTGGATGTGGTATGGAATATCTATGGACTTCATGATAGGACTTCCACGCACTTCCAGAGGTCACGACTCTATCTGGGTGATTGTCGACCGACTCACCAAGTCAGCTCACTTCTTACCCATCAGAGAGCAGGGCTCAGAGGAGAGCTTGGGACGACTTTACGTTCAAGAGATTGTTCGGATTCACAGTGTGCCATAATCTATCATCTCCGATCGAGATGATCGTTTTACTTTCCAGCTATGGAAAGGATTATAGGAGACGTTCGGGACAAAGCTACGTCTAAGCACAGCCTTTCACCCTCAGACGGATGGTCAGATGGAGAGGACCATTCAGACTCTCGAGGACATGCTCCGCACATGTGTCCTCGACTTTGGTCGTAGCTGAGAGGACCACCTACCCTTGGTGGAGTTTGCGTACAACAACAGTTACCACTCCACCATCGGGATGGCACCGTACGAGGCGTTGTACAGCCGACCTTGCAGATCTCCTTTGTGCTGGATAGACCCTATGGAGTCAGCACTTGTGGGACCGGAGATGGTCCAGGACATGACAGAGAAGGTCCAGGTCATCCAGGAGCGAATGAGGACAGCTCAGAGCCGGCATAATTCATACGCTAACAGGAGGCGGAGGCCACTAGAGTTCAAGGATGGTGACCACATATTCTTGCGTGTCTCACCTCGACGTGGATTACAGAGATTTTCCCGGGGTGGCAAGTTGTCTCCACGCTTCATCGGACCGTTCCGGGTAATCAGCAGGATTGGCGAGGTGGCTTATCGTCTGGCTCTACCTCCTCAGTTGCACTGGGTGCACGACTTCTTCCACGTATCTCAGCTGAGGAGATACGTTCACGACCCGATGCACATCATAGACCATGGGGATCTTGACGTTGACGATGGGGCGACTTTTACGGAGGTTCTGGTGGAGATAGAGGATCGACAGGAGTGGGTCCTACGTGGATGGTCGATTCCTCTAGTGCGCATTAGATGGCAGCATGGGAACCTCCAGGAGAGCACTTGGGAGCGGGAGGTTCAGATGCATGCTCAGTACCCTCATTTGTTTCCCTAGTTTTGATGTATCTTTACGGGGATGTAAAGCCCTGAGGTGGGAGTAATTTAAAGACCCGTAAAATTCAAGGATATTTTTTTCTTAATTTTCTTTGGAATTTTACAAGAGTGCGGTTTCTGACGGCACCTGATTCCGAGGCCCGGTGTGCCTGGAATCAATTTCCAAAGTTTGGCTCGGGTACGTTCAGTGAACGAATGAGTTGTATTTTTTCTAACTTTTGAACTGGTGCCCGAAATCGATTTCTGAGGGCACCGATGGAACCGCATCGCCGGTAATTACTTAGGAACTCTTGTTCTGGAGTTTCGTTTACACGAGTGTTGATAATAAAAATTGTGGAAGTTTATTTTATAATTACACTACAATTTTTATTATTTTACTCTAAGTGTTAGTTCTTGATGGAAGTTGGGTAACCACCCAACCTCCTTTGGGAGGTTATGAGGGTGGTGGGGCCCAAAAAAACCCCACCCCTTCATATCCTCTAAAACCCCCCTCATCTCCCACTTTAATGTTGAAAACTTATGTTTACTTAACTTATGAATTTAATATGGTGAGTTACATGTAAGTTTTTGAAATTCAAACAATTGAATTTCAAATGCTTTGTTGTGTTAATAAAATAAGATTAGAACTTATTTTATTAGGGGTTGGTGTTGGGTTGTTTGAGACATTTTTGGAGGAAAATCTAATGAAAATCTTCTTCCTCGATGAAGAACGCAAAGAACACCGTTCTTCAAGGAAGAACTTCTCCGCTGAAGAATATAGTTCTTCCGCAATGCCGTATCCGCGACGCGACGTTCTTCTTCCACGTCGTCTCTTCCGCGACGGTTTCCCATGACGAAATCGCTGTCAACAACTTCGAATCCTCGCTTCGCGACGTTGACGTTCTTCCGCGACTCCCGACCTCCGCGACGCTCGTCTTCCGCGACTCGTTGACGAACACCATTCCTAAACTAAGGTAGGGGATTATTTTATTTAATTATTTCTGTTCATGATTCTAGTTTATCGATTATCGTGGATTTTCAACTAGATATTATCATTAACGAGAGGGGGGTCGGACCGCACAAACACGGCCGAACCCCCCTGCTATGTTCATGTTTGATTTCTTGCGGATGGAATGGGATTGTGTGGTGTCGTCGCACCATGCGGGAATCACATGGCAAGTATTGTGCAGCGCCGTCGCGCCGCGCCATGGAAAGAAGTTCAAGAACGTGACATCGTCGCGCCGCGTCGAAGGAATTCGAAGGTGCTGCGGCCGAAGCGGGGCCGCGGCGAAGGGGCGCGGTGCCATCGCACCGCGCCGGAAGACAAAGGTCGCGGCCGGATCCGGGCCGAGGAGGAGCAAGGGGACCGGCGGCCGGACTGGGCCGCCGGTGTCGGCGAGGAAGGGGACCGGTCATCGCCGGTCCCGTGGAGGCCGGAACCGGCCTGCTAGGGCGGGCCGGCCGGACCGATGTGCAACCAGGGGTTCAAACCCCCGGCCAGCTGGCCGGCTGGCCAAAAATGGACCCCTTTAATTATGGGGGGTCGCGGTTACACAGGGGGGCAGGCGCCCCCCCCCCCCCCCTTTGCCGAATGGCTCGGCCAAAGCCGAGCCATACAGCACGCTGGGCGCGCTGTCCCCAGCCGAACTGGCGCCCGGCCGGTCTGCCAGGCTTTGCCGGGCCGGGCCACGCTAGGCCGGGCCGCGCCCAGTTGGGCCGGGCCATGCCGGGCCGGGCCGACCCTGTCCGGGGCGGGTCGACCCGGTTCGGGCAAACCGGGGGGTCTCGGGCCGGGTCAGTCCGGGCCCGAAACCCCCGTTAACGGACCCTTTGGGTTCAAATGCCCATAACTCGTTCTATGGACCTCCAAACGATGTGCCGTTAGCGGAGATGCGATCTTTGGATCGAGACGGTCGTTTCGGTATATCGCACTCAAGGTTTCAGAATACTTTGAGTTTGGCTGGGTTGGTTCGTACACGAAACCAACCTGGCCCTTGGAGCGAAAATGCTCATATCTTGAGCTACGGACGTCCGATTGACGTGTCGTCGACTTTGTTGGATTCCTCTTAGTGAGACGGATCTTTTGGCTTACTCCGCTCGAGGTTTGGACGCAGGTGGAGTACGATCGGGTTGGTTTTTGCCTTAAAAACCAACCGGGACCCTAGGACGAAAAAGCCAATAACACTCAGACCAGGCGTCCGTTTGACGCGTTGTCTGTGACAACGAGTTTCTGTTGACTATACGGAACTTTTGGATATATCAACTCTGGACTATGGGTCAGTTGATGTATCAGTCTCTCGGTTCGTGGAGCAGACCCTCCCGAACGAGCTTGTTGTGTGCGGGAACCCTAGTGCTGGCTGCGACTGCTACTGTGACTGCGACGACAACTATGCAGAGATCCTCAGTGGATTCGATGACGACGACTACAGCACTCAGCGATCCTATGTGGATCAGTGCTACCGATCTTGTGTGGGTTCGATCTTGTGTGGGTCAGCGCTCAGCAGTTCTGTGTGATCCAGTGCCTACATATCCTGTGTGGGTCTTTGCGGGGGTTAGTACCTATCGATCCTTTGTGGGTCCGATGACTTAGATGGATCATTGATCATCTCTATCGTCTTTCAAAGATGTATACCTGTGTGAGCTGAATCATGTTTACTTTCCTGTGTGGATTGTGTTGTGCTATCCTTTGTGGATTATGTTTGCTTTCTTGTGTGGAATATGTATACTTTCCTGTGTGGACTGGGTTATACTTGGGCTCGGAGGTTGGAGCGTATTGGAATTGATGACTTAGGTATATGTATGGGCATATACCTAAGCAGTGTCGGTTGTTACTTCGTGATTATATCTTTCCTTTGTGGTTTATCCTTCGTGGATTTTGGGAGACCTTCGGGGGTCTCGGGGTCCCTACTGAGTAGCTTATACTCACCCCTGCATGGGCTATGCCCACACTACATTGTGTTGGTTGCAGACGACAGACAACGTTGATCGTGGTTGAGGCTTGCAGAGCAGGATGGTACCTGGAGGTGGAACACTGGGCGGGACGTGCTCAGAGCGGACGGCGGGACCCCAGGAGTAGTGGAGCTATCTGTACCCACCCTTCAGGTGGGATTTCCAGTGGACAGCTCGGTGTAGCGGCTTTTACTTTTCAGTTGCTATTTTCCCTTTCGAGTTGTACTTTACTTTCAGTTTGGGTTTGTATACTGGCCCACTTACTTTTCCGCAATTACAGTTATACTCTGTTTTTACTTAGTGTTTACTTTTCCACTTGCTTGCTCTGTGGTGCTTGTTTACTTTACAAAGGCAATGCCTTCCCTTTTTACCGGGATTTACACCTTGGTGCTAGTCGTCAGCCCCTGGACTATGGAAGGCGGGCTTGGGGTAGTCACGGCACGGGCCCCGAGGATGGGTCATGACAGGTTTTGTCATGCTTTGTATACTTAATTTAAAAACAAAATATAACACATTTAGGAGATTTATTTGGAAAAATAAAATTAATTTCATAAATTAGAGTTCCAAAATTATATTATGCTAATTTTTTTTTATTACTGTAATTTGTTTCATTTTTGGATGAATGGAGAGAAAAACTGAATTTTAAATGTAAACATCTATTTCATTAAATAATTAATCGTGTTATGCTATATTTTGAATTTCATTTAATGAAAAATTTGTTCAATTATTCTAATTTAGGCTATATTATTATTTTTTATAATGAATATGGATATAAAATAATCGTAAATATTTGACCATTTTGTCTTTAAAAACCCACTTTCCCATCATATATGTGAGATTAATTTAAAAAAAATCAATATCTATCAATTTAATGTAGAAAAATATATTCAATATTTGGAATCATTGAAAAAAATTTCTGTTTTCCAATTGGGAAACATGAGATAACTTATTTCATTTAAAAAATACAATGTGTGTCCTCTCCCTCACTTATATAAGGCCCCTCCCATCAATTCTGGACACATTCACACCAATTTGGTTCATCCAATACCTTCCAAAATTAATTCCAAAATCATCTCATCACATCATAGAAGCCTTATATTGGTCATCAATCCATCCATTCATGGATTTATTGGAATCCATAGGAGGATCCCCGAAGAAGAGGTAATATTCTTCAATAGAAGTCTTTATACTACTTCCTTCTCCACCTCTTTAAATTTTTGAAATAGTTCTGGTATAATAAATTCATTACATTCAATATAATTGTATTATTTTATCATAATTTATTTAAATAAAACAATATCCACTTCCATAAAATGCTTTACAACGTCATTATTTGTGTGTGTGTCAAACTACCACCTCGTGAACTGATGTCGTTCATTTTTTCATTTCCACCTCTCAAGGATCAGTATGATAAAGGATATAAATTATATAAATTATATTTATAAAATATCTATACCTATTTATTCCTTTTATCGTATATATATATATATTTTAAAAATTTATTCCGTATGAGATATGATAATGTCGCTTGTGGGTACTGCGGAATACCACCAAACATTGTGATATTATCGGGCATTCACTAATACTTCCTGTTGAAGGAGGTAAAGATAATTTTTATCGTTATACATTATATAAATGAAATAATCATGATATTTATTGAAAATTTATCTTTCTGAAAAGACCATAAAAACTATTTTTCTTTTTCCATTTTATCTCATGTAAACATGATAACATCATTCTTGTACGTGTTGTCTACTGCATTCACGAACTGATGTGGCTCTCCTTTCATAACAACACCACAATGAAGATTTATATAAGTATACTGTATGGTATTTTTAATATTATAAAATTTATATAATGTTAAAATATTACTCACATCTTTTCTAAATTGATCAGTGAAATATGCAAATATTTCTCATGCATGTATAAGGCCTACTATCTTCATTAACATTTCCATCATCATTTTTAGTAACCATAAACAATGATTTGGTTTAATAGTAATATTGATAAAAAAAATTGATAATTGAGTCTTTATTATTATTCTTCACAAGATATAACTATATAGTATGTCAAATAACCATATTATTCATGATTAAACTAGCATGGGGAAATAAGGCAATTTACTCCGAAAATAAAGAAAATAATGAAACATTATTAACGAAAAGGTAATAATTTGTCATTAAAGGATCATATATGATATTATAAAAATTAATATGGTTATATTATAAGATAATAAGGTTTTTAAAATAATTATATACGAGGTTAAATCACATTCACCGAAAAGGATACATGAGGCAAGGGATTTCATCTCAATTTACATTCCATTAAGAATTATTTTTTATAATGCACCAATTCACATTAATGTAATATATATACGTGATGTTTGTCATGTAATATCATTATTAATTAATAATCCATCTTATTTTAAGTTCCACTTATAATTATATTAACCTAGGATATTTGACTTGAAGGCAACATGTGGAGAAAATTACTGTACTATATGAGTTTCATTTTTGATTGTTAACCCCCTGTTATAATAAACTATTAATTGTGATACTTTTTCAGTATTAATTACATATATATTATATATCAATAATATACTTATATAAATATCATTATTTCCAAAACCACATATCATTTTTATATCTGGTGTTTACATAGAAATTTATTTGATTAACTGGGGAAATATTGAAAGATGTGTATCCATTACTCAATATGCATACTTGATAATAAGGGAAATTGTTTATAAATTAAATTTATTATTAGATATATGAGGAATTATTTATAATGGTATGACATTTGTGGTACCGGTTATAGATAGACCGACAATGGATCGGTAGTCTCATGAGATGAATCATTGTACCAAATAATATGGGTTTTTACCTAGTATGTTTTAAACCATCTTGTGGAAGGTCATGATAGTAAAGTTATCATGTACCTAGAAAACAAGACAACCAAAAATTCATAATTTCATTCATTGAGAATTTATTTTTTATTATTATCAATGATGTCTTTTATATGAAATTATCTATGGCTAAATTTTCATTCTCAAATTATTGATTAAATGGAATGTGTTTCAGTTGTTTACCTTTTAATCTTGATCACTCCTTATCTCACCAGGATATTCATGTTATTTAAATGGAATTTTTGTTTAGTTATCCACATTTCCATGTTTATTATGATTATTTAATCATGAAATCTTCCTTTTTTACTTATCCATTATGGACAATTTGAGCATACAATTATTTTTCCCTTTCCACAGGATATGAAGATGAATTCTTTGAATTATTTTCAAGGATGTTGAGATTTTAAGTTTTTTGTTTTATTTTCATTTCTGAATGTAAAATGGTTTTGATGTTTCTAATCTTGTTATATAAAATAAATAATTTGTTCTATCCTAAAATAGTTTAATCCATGTATCAATGAGAATTTAATAAAATAAACATCAGATCTAGATTCATGGGGTCAGGGTCATGGGAGTTTCTATTAGTGGAAATTTTGTGGAAACATGGGAAATAGATTTGGGAAATAATATATTAGGGAAAATAACCTATTAAAAATTTTACAACAAGTATATTAAAAATATTAATGTTTTTATATGGAAGATATTATGTTTTTCTTCATTGAAATACATCCTTGTCATGATGCAATAGGTGGTTGTGATTAAGGCATAGTGGTTATTAGGGGTAATAACTCTGAAAAATGCATGTTGTATGTAATTAATGAATTGCCAGGTACATGAAAAAGGACCATGGAGTGCCCTTGGATAGACCCGCCTAGGGGATCTAATTAGAATAATTAACATTTTCATTACAAAATATTATGAATTATTTAAAAATAAATATATCCCTAAATAAAAAAATTTAATAATTTTGAGATTTACAATTCATAAATTTTAACATTTATGTTATGTTTCACTCCATATTTGGATTTATATTGTAAGATTTAAAATTAATAATTTAATGAGATAAAAGAGTATATTGAATTGTCTAGAAATAGATCCTATAAGGAATAATTGAATCAAAAATCTTGGTCAACATAGAGATATCCATACTAAGGAATCCAATAAAGCTAGTATTGGAACTGAAAAAATTGTGGCTATATTGGGGAAGCATAATCATGTTATGAAAAATTACCTTTATTGAATTCATAAACCTACTCTATAGTGATAATATTATATGATTGACCACTTTATTTGATTGAATCCCCCATCAATTGGTGGTACTTCAAATTCAGTGGTGGAAGAGTAATGAATCATGTCTCTAAAAAAGATATTTATCGGATTGGGAAGTGGTGAAAAGGAAAAGATTACACATTGAGTATATTTTATCAAAAGATATGTTGATCTATGTTAATAATTGATCCATAGTACTATGGATGAAGAGGGAATAGATCTCATGGAATTTGATTCTTTTAAGGAGATATTATATGAAAAATATTTTCCTCATGATTATTAAATAGAAAAGAAGAGAAAGTAATTTACATTAAATAAAAATTAAGCTGAAAGTATTTTTAATTATGAACCTACTATTACTAAGTTAACTAGTTATATAATGGATTATATATGAAATAGCGAGTTTTTGGTTCCCAATTTATTTTAAGGGATTTAGTCTATTCTCCAAAAGACACTAGACACTCCAACTTTTTCATCACATAATGAATTAATTTTATATACCATAAAAATAGAGAAATAATCCTTAAGATCTGAAAATTCAAAGTGTAATCATGGAAATAATACGTCTAATGGGAACCAATAGAAACGAAATCATTCAAAAAATAAGAATAAGATGAAGATATTGTCATCATGTGAGAACTATGGACAGATTTATCTAAGGAAATGCATTAAAGGAATCATAGTTGGTAAAAATATTGAAATGATAAATCCTATATATAATGCAATGGGAATAATGAAAAAAATTATATTTTGCATTATAAATTTTAGGATATTGATCAATATAAAAAAACATTTCCAAAATACCCAATGTAATCTATGATAGAAGACACGAATGGAAAAAAGACAAGATTCTACAGTCACTATAGTTGAGGTGGAAGTACCCAAAAAAGTGTTGGTAGGTACATTTATCCTATATCAAAATTTCTCTAATGATTTACTATACTTCATATACTCACACTACTTCATATCTAACCGACTTTCCATGAATATTAGACATTTCCCGATTAATTTATGAAAGTAGTTATTAGTAAAAACTCATAAGGGAGGTCTGATTATAATAAGAATGTTTTAGGAAGTCCTCATTATGACACATAAATGTAATTTACATTCTAACCATATTATCATGAATATAGTTTAATTTTATATAATCTTTGGTTAAGACCAGATTTTTAAATATGATCAAAAAATTATTTTAGGAAGAAGTAAATTAGGAATTGTGTGGATGATTTAGAATTCTCAATCTTTAGAGAAGACACTTAATCATCATATTCATATCAAGATCCACCCCCAAAGGATAAAATGAATGAGTTTTTTGGGGAAGAATAAAAAAATAATCTAGGGATAAATATGGAAATATTCAAATTAGGGTTGTAGCATTGATTGAGAATACATTGATGTTTTTTCAAAGTGATTACCTAGACATCCCCCAAAAAATGAAGTTGAGTTTTTTATTAATTTAATTTCTAATGAAAGACTATTATAAAAACATTCCTATATAATTGACACTAAGGAATTAGTGGAACCAACTAAACAACTATAGGATTTGGGTGACAATAGATTTATTTTCCACGATGTTTTACATGGGGATCCATTGTTCTCTTCATTATTAATAAGGAATGATCTATGAGGATATGAATTTATTATATGGAAATAATGGATATTATGATAAAAAAAAGTAACCTCTACCTAATAATGATGGCATATTTCATCACCTTCATTGAGCCCAATATATTTCCAAGTTTGATCTTTATTGTGGTTGTCACCAATTGCGAGTAATGAATTAGGACAATCTAAAGACATCTTTTCAAATGAGGTATGGACATTAAAGGCTTAATGTAATTACATTTGGATTGACTAATGAACTCTGTATTTGTATTGATCTAATGAATATAGTATTTAAGGAATATTTTGATGATTTTTTTTTATTCATTTATGTTTTTTGGTGTATTATTACAGCTCTGAGGATCATGAGAATCACTTCAAGATTATTATTTTTGGGTCATGGAAGGAAAGTGTTGTATTGTTAATTTAGTAACTATGGTTTTTGGATTAAGGTTGTTTTTTTTCTTGTTCATAATCTCTCCAAATATGGATTCTCAATTGATCCTGTAAAGAAAAAGTCATCCAAAAATTTTTCTTTAAAAAGAACAAAAAATAGAGCTGTGTAGTTTCTTAGTTTGACAGGTTACAATGGGTGAATAGTTTATAATTTTAATCATTTTTAACCAATTAATCATGTTTACAAGAAAATAGGTTACATTTTTTTGTCAAAGTAATGGGAATTATGTATTAATGAACTAAATAGGAGATTAGTCAATTTTATAACTTTGACTTTACAATCTTGAAGTGATGGGTTTGTGATATATAATTATTTATTAATGAAGGAAATGTTTTGTGTCTTGATGAAAAATGATAATTATATAACATATGCATCAAGGCATTTTAAGACTCACAAATATAACTATCAATCCCCTGATCAGTAGTTTGATGTTGTAATATTTTCAATAAAGACATAAAAACATTACCTTTATATAAACAATGTGATATATACATGGATACTAAAATAATAAAAAACATATTTTCATAGAATAATCTCAATATGAGACAAATTTGATTACTCATGCTACTCGAGGATTTGGATTTACCAACACACTACCAACTAGGGAAAGTAAATAAGGTTGTTGATTCATTGAGAAGGAAAGATCATGGAATTATGAACCCAATGAGGATTGAGATGGATCATATATTCGTAGATCATTTAAAGAAGATTATGGGAATCACTAAGGAAGGGTACACATCAATAATTTTCCAATGATTGAAAATACATATCTATCAAAAATGTTAAATAATCCTCAATGTGATAATGAGAAATTTTTGAACAAAAAAAAGATATTAATTATGGGAAATTAACATAACTAATTTGTGAAAATGGTATTCAAATATTTAGAAAACAATTATTTGTTTTATCTATACAAGAGCTAAAAATTGAATTTTTGGATGACACTCATAGATCAAGTTATCTATACACCATGGTATCAAAAATATTGTTTAGGGACTTCAGGTAACATTTTCGTTATATTAAAAGAAGCTGAAAATTGTTTATTATGTTTCTTGATGTTTGGTTTTCCAAAAAGTTAAATATGTGAGGAAGAATACCCATAAGATTCATGTAACCTCATTCAATTACTATGTAGTAATGGGATGAAATTACTTTTGGATTTGTCACATTACTTCCAAATACTCCTATAAAGAATTATTAAATTTGGGTTATATATGATTTCATAATGAAATGTACATATTTCTATGAAATAAGAGAAGGAATACCTCTTGTGTTCCTTAAACGGATCTATATTAATGATTTTATAATACTTCATGGAACACCAATATCCACTATGTCTAATCATGATCCCCTTTTATATCAAATGTTTGGTAAAAACATTACAAGGACTTTAATACTGATCTTCATGTGATATCTTCCTATAATCCTCAAACTAATGGACATTCCAAAAAGACTGTTCAAGAAATAGAAGATATGTTGGGGTCATTCTCACTTGATTTTAAAGTTATATAGGGTCAGTATTTTCTAATTTTATATCTTTCCTATATCAATATTATACATTCAAGTATTAATTTGGTGTAATATAAACCATTCTATGGAAAGAGATGTCTTACTCAAACTTTTTATTATGAAGTGGGTGAATGGAATCTCAAAGTCCCATATGTTTTTGAATAAAAAACAACAAACTTAACGGCTATTAAGGATCACATTAAATCATACCAAATTAAGAAAATGATTTTTCTAATAATCTCTTTAAGTATTTGGAATTCCAAGTGGAAGATAATTTTATCTTCAATAAATCTCCATATAAAGGTAAGATAATATTTAGTAATAAAGGGAAACAAAGCCCCAAGTACATCAAAGCCGTTCAAATTCTTAAAACAATTAGACTTTTTTTATCATTTGTAAATGCCTCCAATCCTCTCAAAAGTACACTATGTGTTCCATATATCATTTCTATGAATGTACATTCCAGACCCAATTCATGTGCTCACCTATGATGAAATTGATTTATAATTTGATGTATATTTTGGTGAAGAACCCATCAATATTTTTGATGTTATATTGAAATTATTGAGTAATTGAAAAACATGTCTACTAAAGGTACATTGAGGAAATCAGAAGATGGATTAAGTAACAAGGGAACAAGAGGATATTATAAAGAAGAAACACCATCAAATTTTTAGAATATAATATTCATGAAATATAGAATACTAATTTTTTATAGGACGGAATATTTTAATACCCCACAACTTTACAACATATTTCCTTAAAAATAAATTTATTTTCATTGATATCTTGTGATACATGTAATAATGAGCTTTACCGAACAATAATATAATATTAACAATATAATTTAATATGGTAGTTCTCTCTTAGCTGTTGGAATTTCATGTATGAATATGATTAAATAACTCATGAAAATATATATTTTATATATTTATATTATCAATTTATTTAGTATTAATAGAATCATAATCATTTAAGAGAAAATGAAATATTTTTCTCAAAATATTCATTTTTCAAAAACATTATTTAGTCGCACTTTTTGGAGATTGTTTAAAATTAAATTTTAACATATTAAGAAATATTTTTTGAAAAATAAAGTAATTTTTTTGAATGGTAATACCAAAACAATATTATGGTGAATTTTTCTATTTTTTAGAGATTTATCAATTTTTTATGAATAATGAAAAATATTGAATCTTAATTGAAAATATATTTTTCTTTTAAATAATTTTTTGCGATGAATTATATATTTCAATGGATGGAAGTAAATTTTATTCAATTTTGTAACAATTAATCTATTTTATTTCTTTAGAATCAGTTTTTTTAATTTTTCATATAAAAACATTGAATGATTTTGAACATTTTCACATTAAGAACTTGTTGTATCATCACATAAACAAGATTAATTTTAATTTTAATTTTAAAAATTATATGAATTTAATTTGGAGAAAAAGATTATATATTTATAATCATAATAATTTATATTTAATTATTAGTTAAACATAATATTCTACCAAAATTAATAGTGAATGCAAAAAAAAATTAATTATCGTTGTTATCATTGAAATGGGTTTACTGGTAGTTAAACTAAAAAGATAAGGGTAAAAATAACCTATAAATTAGTTTCAAAATAATTTTATGGATACATTTAACCTTTACTCAATTGTGGTTTGATATTAGACCATTTCAGACCCTTTATCCAAATGAAAAATGTGGGATCTCTCAAATAATTTCATAAATACCATGTGTGTCCTCTCCCCACTTATAAAAGCCCACCCCCACTCCTCGCCTCATCACACTTACTTGCCTATTTTATAGGAAAATTTCTAACCAAATCACCACCGAAAATCCCTCCATACTCATAGAATCTATATTTGGTGATAAATCCATCCTTTTAAGTCTTTAGTTCAATCCCAAGAATAATACCCAAATAAGAAGTAATGTTCTTCACTGAAAGTTTTTATTTTAAATCATTCTCCAACTCATTAAATTTTTATTAAACCAATATAATATAATAACCTCAGTATATTACATATAATATTATTTTTATTAATAATTTTATAATATAAAAACCATCTATACTTACATTAAATTATTTACTAAATCATTATTTATTTGTACGGTGGACTTCTACCTCATGAACCAATATTGTTCGCTTTTCAGTTTCCACATTTAATGGTAGGGTATGATGATGGATCAAAAGAATATGTATTATATTTATAACATATGTATATCTATGAAGATAAAATTTCAGATATATATATATATATGTTCCATTCCATAGGATATACGATAGTGTCGCTCATGTGTAAGGTGAACTACTGCCTCACGAAGAGATTTGATTCGTCTTTCACTAATGCTTCACGTTAAAGGTGAAAAATATAATGTTACTAATTATATGTGATATAATGAAAAATTAATCATACTAATGACATAATTGTATTTCTATAAAAAATATATATATATCATTTTATTTCTTTTATTTCTACTCATGTAATTATGATAACATCATAAGTTTACATGTGGACTACCACCATCACGAAGTGATGTGACGCTCCTTTTATTACCACAAAAATTGGTTGATATAGATAAGTATATAATTTAGTTTTGTTGATATTATTATCATTATGTAATGTTAAAATATTACTTTTCTCTTTTCTATAATGATTGGTAAAAATATGGAAACATTACTCATGCTTACTTGTGGCATACCATCTCCATGATTGTAATGTACTTCATTTTTCAAAATGGTAATTCATTATTGGTTTTAATAATAAAATGTATAAAAAAATAAGATAATTGTTTCATTAAAAGTATTGTTTAGATCATATAAATAAGTAATATTTTCAATAATCAAATCATTCATGATGAAACTAGAAAGGGAAAACAAGCCAATTAACACCCAAAACAAAACAAATAATGAATGATTATTAATGAACAGTAAATAAGATATTATAAAAAGATAATATATGATATAAAAAAATTAATACAGTTCTAGTATAATTTAATAATAGGATTAAAACAAATATATGTGAGGGAAAATCATGTTTACGGGAAAGGACATGTGAAGCAAGGGGATTGCGTCACAATTTACATCTCATTGTGACTTATATGTTTTTATGCACCAGGATGCTTTTATGTGGAGTATGTACATCCAATTTGACATGTAATATCATGATTCATTCATACTCAATGTAATTTTATGTTCCACATTGAACTATATAATCCTAGGATATTTTACATCAAACTGCCAAGGGGTAAATGTAATTGTGCAATCACACTTTCTTTGGTGATTGTTATCATTCATTGGAAACAATCATATTATTGAGATAATTTTTAATTAGAAATTAAAATTATATTCGATTTACATGTTATTATATTTTAAATATTATTATTTTCTTAAATTTATACCATATTTATATAGGTGTTCACTTTGAAATTTATTGGTTTATGTGGGGTAATATTTATAAATTAGTAACCTTTTATTAATATGGATACTTGATAATAAGGCACAATGTTTATGAATTTAATCAATTATTTGATATTTGAAGATTCTTTATGTAGGTATAACATGGGTGGGTCCCAGATATAGGTAAACCCTCCATGCATTAGTTTTAAATAAGATGAATTAGTTGGCCAAATTTTATGGGTTTTTAGAAGATATATTTTAATCTAACTTGTGAAATGTATTGATGATAAAGGTATCATGTACCTTGAAAAAGTGAAATCCACAAATTAAGAATTTTTTTCATTGTAAATTAATCTATTATTATTATCCATGATAATTTATCTATGACATTATCTATGCATGCATTTCATTGCAATTTTATTGATTAAATGGAATGTGTTTCCATTTTTTACCATGCCATATTTATTTTTCCTTATCTCGCCATAATATAAAAGTCATTTAAATGGAATGTTTGATTATTTATCTACTATATAAGGTTTATTACGATTAATGTTTCATGGTGTACTCAATTGTACATAACCCTTACTATGAATTTGATATCACCCTTATTTTGTTTACTTTCCCCGTGATATTAAGATAAATTCATGTAATGAGTTTCAAATATGTATAGATTTTACTTTTTTGTTATATATGTTCATTTAATAAAATAAAATGGATATTCTCTATGTGATCTGGTTCTCGAAAACTTCTTAATTTTTCCTTTAATCAGGACGTGATTCCTCATATCTATGCCAATATAATAAAACAGACATTGTTTAAGGGTTATTAGGTTCAGGTTAATTATATATCGACTAAAAATTCATCTTAAAAGAATAAATAATTAATAATTAATTACTTATATATATCATATATTAACAATAAATCTGTTTCCATGTTAATCTATGATACAATTTTATAGTTTTGTTCTAGTATGTTGTTAAACTGACCATAAAATTATATCCCTTAATTTGATAGATAAGAAATATTATATAGTAATTAAGTTACAATATCATAATTATATAATAATAATGATATTATTATGGTGTAATTAAGGGGTTGAATCATATTTAAAGAAGTTTTTTCAAAGTATAATAGTCAATATGATAAACAATAAACATTAATTCGTGGTTGTGATAGTCTTCACGGACACGTGATCCTTGTTCTTTTGATTTTAATAATATATGGAAATGAGAAAATAAATGTTTTTAATTTAAAATAATAACATATTAGAATATTAATTATATATATTTCATTATATTAAGGTGGTCTGGAGATATTGGGAAGAGGAAGTCTTATACTGATGATAAAAATAAGTTAAAACATGCATCAAGAGCTCGATTTATCCCTTAGAAATATCCTATGAAATAGAGGCCTTAATCTAACTAATAGCGACCAAAATATTATGTAATTGGAATTTTATTCATAGTCAAAAAATAGAAGATATTTAAGAAGAAACATTAAGGAAAGTTTTTATCCAGAAGTAGTGTAAGTGTTTCCTTTTATAAGTAAATAAGATGATAATTTTGGAAGCACTATTTACATTTCGAGCATTGTAATGTTACTATTTAAAGACCAAATGCTATGAATGATCAATATATAATGTCATATGACTCTTGATTGATCCACACATCTACCATTTAGTTCAGAAACATGGTTTAATGATTTCTTGAATCATTTTCAATTAGTAAATAAATTTATACCATTCTTACTTTTACCAGTTTAACACCCTGAAATTATAATATATGATTTCCTTTAAATAAGTCCATTTTTTCTATATCTTTATCTACATGAACCACCGACCTAAAACAATACCTCTATATATTTAGATATAATATAAATGATCATTTTTACCATTAAAACATATCATTTTTATTATTGGGAATGAATAGTAGTAATTTCTCTACGAAACATTTGTATTACAAATAAAATTATACTTTTAATTTGAAAAAAATTCAATTATTTTACATAAAATGACTAATATGATAATTTATTATTTAGAAAATTATTGTTTTAAAAAGATTGTTTTGTCTTAATCAAATTTTGATTTCATGAAACTTATGATTACTTTTAAATTTTATTTTATATTAAGAATTGTTGAAAACCAATGTAGTTGGTAAATGAAATTTATTATTAATAATATTTAATATTTAAAAATTATTATTATAAAAAAGTTTCGATTAAATTTTATAATTTTTTTTAAAAAAATAATTTCTAATTTTTTTAATTCTAAAATAGTGATATAAAAATTTATTTTTTAATTTATCATATCATGATTAACATAGTATTCATTTTTGAGATTTTCCAAAAATGGCTAGTTTTTAGTGGAAAAATATGATTTTAGCAAAACATGTAATTTGTATGACATTAATATTATATAAAAAGAAAATAGAAAATTATAAAAAAATTTACTAAATAAAATTATAATAATAGAAATAAAAATATTTATTTTAAAATATTCATTGAGCTTCCAAATCTAAAGTGAAATATTTTTATAACTAATTAAAATTTCACTTTTACAAAGAACATATCTTTGGTCTTTATCGTAAAATTAAACTATATTAAATTGATAGTGGGTTTTGGTTTTCCTTGAAAACCCCATACCCTATATTTTTTATATTATGTCAATTTATGTCCATAAAATAACTATATAAGATAATTTTATTACTAATATTAATTTAAAACATCAAAAACTATTTCTCTAAAAATTGTTTTTTCATGAATAATGTATTTATTTTAAAAGAAAATTTTCAAATATTTTGAAATTTTATTCAAGAAAATGATTTTAAAATTTAATATTATTGGTTCCAAATTATGTATAAAATTAAATCTTAATCGTTTTCACTAAAATTAAAAAACTATAGTTAAAATTTAATTATCATCATAAAAGTAATAGTGGTAATCATCGTTTAACCAATATTAAAAGTCCTAGGATTGTAAACATTACATATTTTGTTTATTGTAAAACATTAAATGACAATATTTCCCCAAATATATATCTGGTCAGGATATTCTGATAATTAGGACAAAATGTAACATAGTAAACTCAAACACTACAAGTGGACACTTATACTCAATATACATTTTTCCGCCAAATGTAACCCTTTTTAAATTAAACATGATTTATTTTCAGGAATCTTATTAAATACCTTTATCACGACATATTAATTTTCTTTTATGATCATAATACATGTGAAAAACATTTAAAATTTATATAGAGCAGAAAAATCCTAGTAAAGGACATAAAAAGGAAGAAAGCTGTTAGTTCAGTAAAAACATGAATCTCTTTGAGAAAAAAGTCTCGTGAAAACATAATATTTTCCCCATATAGAGATAATATCATTAATTTGAAAAGGTAATTTATATTACCTTTTAAAACCAACTATTCCCATAAAAAATCATTACAAGGTATAAAAAATTCATTGTGGTGTCTTGGTACATCATCACATAGAACCCGTATGGTACCATTACAGATGAAATAACCATACAGTCGGCTTCCTTCCTCTAAGTACCCAATGAATTTGAGCATTGTTTGTACCCATCCATCATTTAAGCAATAATGAGATATCTAGGAGCTATCTAGCTTTACCCATCGTTTATAATATCTATGAACCATAACATGTAATAAAACATTTCAACATTCAAAAAAACTCTTATAAACTCGTATGCAAATCACCTCTAATACCATTAACTATCAATAAAAAACATTCAATACAAAATAAAAATTTATTTTGAAAAAAAATTCAATACCAAAATACTAAAAATATATATATGGTTTGTCAATTAATGATGCATTAATTCTCACAATTTAATCCAAAAATTAAATAATGGTGATTTTTATGGTAAATTAATTATCTCCATGCTTGTTAAGAATAGAACATTCCTTTTTTTTATTCTGTAGACATTTATTATAAAACATGTAAAACGGTTAATTTTTGAAAAAAAAATTGAATGAGATTAAAAATAGACATAAAATGTTCTTTATATTTAAAATAATATCCAGAATATTAATAAAGTGGAAATTATTTTGAAATCAAATCTTAAAAATTTTAAAATTAAATTTTCCAATCAAAGTGTGACATAACAATTTGAAATATTTGAATCATAAAGTAATAACATAATAACATTAATAAAACAATTATTATAATGATAATAGAGAAAATTAATGATATATCATGTAAAATTTGATATATATATATATATACCATATAATAGAATCAAGATATGTCACAATGAAAAGAGGTTGACATATTATCCCTAACCTAGAGTCAGAATCGTCACATAAATCCATTATATTCCTAAAAAATAAACCTATGTTAATTATTTATTTTATTTTGAACCCTTTTAATTTTAATATTACTTTTATATCTTTATTATCATGTTATAAAAACTAAATAATTATTTAAGCTCGGTTTTAAGGTTTTAACTATATTTGGTACGTAGTTCCAAAATGAATTGGGTATGGTGTCAATATTAAAATTAGTCATTAGTACATCAGATCAAAAATAATATTCATGAAATTATTATCATTTTTATACATAAATTATACTTTAAATAAAACCATTATGTATGGTTATGTAAAATTAACTATGTTACAATCATTGAGAATATAGGTCCTACGTATTCATGAGTAATGTTTTAATTTATCCATAATCTTTATTGAAAGAAGGTAATTATCATTTAATAATTAAAAACTTCTCATAATATCATAAATATCATATTTATAATTTTAAAATACTGATATATATCATCTATTTTTTGGGTGAGGAAAAATATATCGCATCACTTCGTGGAGGTGATAGTTCACACGTACGAATGAATGACATTATCATTTTTATGTTCATGAAAACCTATAAATATAAATGATATATTATTATTTAAAAATAATAAATATTTTATTAATATTATATATAAACATTAATTCCATCGTTATACTTATTATTTAGAGATTGTGAGGGAAAATCAATAATATCGGCATGTGATATAGAAGCTTACCGTACAAAAAAATGAATAATTTATGTCTCTTTATATAAAATTATAGGTGGATTTAGGTGATTATATTAACATAATAAAATATAATTATATTGAATATATTTTATTTATTATTTCAGGGTGGATTATGAATGATATTAACAATGTTGTATAAGAAATAATATCGAAAAACATAATTAAAAGTGATAACTTTTCTTCGGATGACCTCTTTTGATTAACTAAATAACACCTCTATGTAGAGTGTAATACCAATCATGAGGCCTCTATAATGTGGAGAGTTATTATAGTAATGAATTCTTCAAATATTTTCCAAACTAAATAGGTTATTAAGTTGATTGCAATTAGAATAATGTGTTCCCCTTTATAGGAGAGGATAGGGAAATCTTAGAATTCTTCAAAATATTAAAATAATATAAATTAATTTTATATTCCAAATGGATCAAAAATAACTTATTTAGAATATTGGATGATTCCTTTTCTAAAATAATTCATCCAATGAAAAAAAAATTGATTTTCAATTTTTTTATTCATTGTATTTTTTTAACCTTATATAATCATTATAATTTTTACCCATGATATTATATAATTTACACTTTAAGGGTAATTATAAATAATATAAAATTTAAAATGACAAAAAAAATGAGTCATTAATGAAATTTTATGAATTATAGAAATAATTGGGATGAAATTTATGTTTTTTGAAGTTATATATCATTTACATAAATATTATTCAATTTAAAATATCAATATTGTCAATTTTGACACTATTCATTATTTGACATTTTCAAAATATCAAAACAAAAAGATAAATTCGAATCAATACTTATAAAAAATTAATAAAAATATAACGTAATGTAAAAATATATATTTTATGAAATTAATCATAGAATATATTTTTTATTTTACTATTTTTAATGTCATTTATTTGATATTTCTTTTAATTAAATAATTACTACATCATGATTGTGCAAGAATTTAATTTAATTTTTTCATTCCTTAAAATAATAAATAAATTCGAATTATAAATATAATAATTTTATCTGTAAAAATTATATTTATAGTCCAATATATCCCTTATATTATCCCATATTGAAAATTTACACTTTTTAAATAAATAAGTGTGACAAAATTGACTTTTAATTTATATAATATTATTAATGGCACACTCTCACCCAAGTGGCATAAAAAGTTTATAAATATTTTCCAATGAATATTTTTCTTGAATTAAAATCATAAAAATAAATTAGTATTGGTGTTAGGGTAATTTTATTATATTAATAATATTATTTTTACCCTTAATTGCCAAATTTACCTTTGAATCTGTTAAAAAATTACCAAATTTACGATTAATAATTCCCAAAAAAAATTGAAATAGTTACTATGTTTCGAAATTATGATTACAAATATGAAATAAATTTTTTCAGAACTCAAAATAAGACATTTTCATAAATTAATTAAAAATTAATCTCGTTAAAATAATGAGAAAACTAGTTTTTAAAGTAAAAATGTTCAAACATTGAATTGTTTTTATCAAAACACAATATGAAAATGAGTCCTTTGAATGAAATTTGATTAATAGAAAATAATATTATCTAATTCTACTTGAAAAAAAATCCAAAATATAATTTAACATTATAAGTTAATTAGTACAAAAATATGTATTCAATTGAAAATAAAATATTGTTTCACTATTAATCAAAACCTGAATCTTATCATAAAAATACCAAAAAATAGAAAAAGTAAATTTTATACACCTATTTAAAGATAAATTTTTATTCTATTTGATATAATTTATAAAAGTGGTAAAATTATATTAAAAACAGGTGTCCCGTCAAAAGGTGACACAAATGGCTTTTGAGAAAAACACTTCTTTTAATCGTAAAATTGGATTTGTTCTTATACCATATCTAGAAGACACGTAAGACTAATATTAAAAATTATTATATTATGTATATATATTTATCATTAATATAATCCATCAAGAGTGATTTGATTATTTATTGGTATAAAATACACTTCTACACATTTAAATATTGTTTTTTGAAAAACATTTCCTTTTATTTGAAATATTGTTTTCTTTTCATTTATAAATAATTTTTCACTGAATAAGTAATTATATATCTATATTTTTAAACAATATTTTCGTATTTAATTTAATCATGGTCATTCTATCTATTCTAATAGCCATGTGATAACTACCGTATTAAATAATAATATTTATTTGGTCGTTTGAGCTCAATCTGGCATATCATGTATAATATCGATCATAGTGTTTCCTTTTAAAAATGGGTTGTTGCATTATAACCACTCCATTTAATAAATTTATTCCTCTCAATTGTATCTCGATATCTAAAACTAGTTAACTGACATTTCAAAACACCATTTTTGAAATCTGACATCTAAAAAAGGATTAATAAAACTTCTACTTTAAAATAAATAATTGGAAGTATGAAAATTACTTGACATAACAAAAAGGAGTGTTATATATATGAAAAAATGGAAATAGAAGGGAAAAATAAATATCATGTTCTAATGGAGGGTAAAAGAGAACATGGTCATGTGGAAGTTAACAATTACAAAACAATAAGTTTGAGACATGTAAAATTTATTGATTTCTTAGTAAGATTAGTAAACAAATAATATTTTTTTTGGATCCTTTTCTTATAGTTGAGGAGTTATTTTTCTTATTTTACTAAAAACACAAGTAAATATAATTACATTAAATGTATATCTTCATCCTTTATTCAATTTTCATTATGAACTCGTCTTTATTTTAAAAATTTATAGTATTGAAGATAAGTTTTTCATTCTTGAAGTACCAGAATCATATTCTAGAATATTAAATAAAACAAAAAATATTGACTTTATTTTTCCCCAGTATTGAAACATTAATTAAAACAAAAATAGTTAGAAAAAGATAAGATATTTCATTAGAAATAATAATTATTTAAATGAATAAATACTACTTTTATTTCTACAATTCCATAGTAATACCCAAAGATCATTATAGACGATTCAACTAACTTAAAATTTTCCAAAAAATATTAGAGACTAAGATTAGAAAACAAAAAAATATTAATCACATAAATATCCAAAATACATATCAAGAATTAACTCCAAATAACCTCAATTAATCTTTATGTCTCATAACAAAATATAATTTCCCAATTAATATATAAACACGTGATAACAATTTCTATAAATAACAAAAATCAGCATAATTTCAAAATTAAATCATATATTCTTTCAAAATATAACTCGAACCTTATTCCTCAAATACAATATCATAGTATTCCATTTACCCCAATAATATATAATTATGAAAATAACAAACATATTCTGAAATAACATTCATCACATAATACCCAAATCTTATTCTAATCCCAGGGATTACAACTTCATAAAAATATGTAATCAAAATCTACCTATTTTTCATGAAAAAAATCAAATTACTAAAATGTAAAATTCATACTAATAGATAATTAAAATATTATAGTGGTAGAAGATGCACCAATATTTCCATTTAGTTGTGATTTCGATTCCTGCGGGCATTCCAGACACGATGGGTTGTCACCGATTTTTTGGATTTTCCCTCTTTTTTAAACTATATAATTTTTATAACATTCCCAAAATATGTTAAAGTAATAAAAAAATAAAAACATGATCTAAAATCAAATTTTTTCTTTTACGTTTCATTTTTCGTCCAAAAAAGTAACTCATAATTACCTCAAAAATATATGTCTCCAAAAATACTCTTAGTCATACTAAAATTTCATAACATATATTCTATATAGGGTTTTTATGAAATTAAACTTATGATCAACCTAAAAATTATAAACTCATTATGATATACATAACCCTTTATAATAAATCCTAAGATGAAAGGTTGTCTAAACGCAGCTCTGGTACCAACTGTAAGAAACCGACCTTAAAAATTACATATTCTGTTTATTTAAAAACTATAAATCACATTATTTTCACAAAGAAATTTTATTTCTATAGTTTTAGGGAATTTGGAAAAACTATATATAGTAAACCCATATATTACAAGTGGAAACTTATAATTAGTATCATTTATCCACCAACTAAAACCCTTTTAAAATAAAACATGATTTATTTTCAAGAAATATCTTCAATAATTTCATCATGATATCTTCTTTTTCATTACCAATATTAAGAGTGGTGGAAAAAATTAAAACATCGTATGATCACAGGAATCTCATTAATGGACAAAAAAATGAATGAAACCATTAGAAAAGTTAAAACATATAAACCTTAGAAAACACATTCATTGAACAACAAAATTTTACCTACAAAGGCGAATACCATTAATTTATAAATATAATTTATTTAACACTATAAATATATGATTACCATAATAAATCATTATAAATCATCACAAATTTAAGTAGGTTCTTCACAACATCATCAAAGTCAACCCTCACAAAACCCTTATAAATGAAATATCAATAATGACTAATTCCTTATCAAGAGTACCTGATGCATTACAGCCCTATTTAGTCACCCCATAGTTTAATCTATAATGGTATCACTCGAGCATATCTTGAATCTCACATAATTTATAATTTCCATGAACCACAACATGTAATAAAACATGTTATCATTTGAAAAAATCTTTTAAACTCTTATGAAAATCACTTTCAGATGCCATTATCTATCAAAATTATATTTTCAACACAAAATACACCATTTTTTTGAAGACCCATTTACAATACCAAAATACACAAAATATATAGTGGTTTTTTTATTTGAGAATCATTAAATCTCTTGATGGAGGACACAAATAAAATAATTACAATGGCTATAAAAAAGTCATTGTTATTGTGTATGTTAAGAATAGAAAATTATTTTTTCATTCTTGAAAACATTACATAAAAAACATATCAAAAGATTAATTTTTAAAAAAATTATCATTTAATTAAATATCTAGATAAAATATCCATTATATATAAAATAATACCATTAAAATTTACAAGGAAGAAATGATTATTAAATTTAATATTAAAACATTTAGAAATCGATTTTTAAATAAAATTGTCCCATAAAGCATATAAGTATTTGTATGATAAAACTAATTAAAGAATAAGATATAAGAAAAATTAAATATCATGATAATTTAAAAAATTCATGATATATCCTGTCAATGTGGATATATATACACCTTCTAAAATATAACGATATCTACCAAGGAAAAGTGATTGAGATGAAGTCCCTTACCTTGAGTCTGAATCATCGTGTTTTTCCATTACATTCTTCAATAATAAACTTATAATAATTAGTTACATTATTTAGAAACAATTTCTGTTTTTTTTTCATTTTTTATCCCTTATTATCATGTTATAAAAATTATTTATTTATTTATGTTCATGTTGGGCGTTTTGATGATATTCCATACATGAGTCCAAATGAACTGTGTATGATATCATTAGTCAAAGTGGTCATTATTCCATCATCTCCAAAATAATATTCATGAAATTATAATCATTTTTATACAAAAATTATACTCTAAAATAAAACCATTATTTATTGTTATGAAAAATAAATAGTGTTATAAACATTGAGACGGTAGGTTGTACTTATGCATGAGTATTGTATCAATTTTTCAATGATCATTATGGAAATAAGGTAATTATTATTTAACCTTTACATAATTATATTAATAACATCAATATCATATTAATCATATAAATATAATTATATATATCATAAATTTGAATTTATGATGAAAAATTAATCACATCCTTGTGTGGTGGTGATAGTTCACACGTACGCACGAACAATGTTATCATTTTTATTTTCATGGAATGGAAAGAACATAAATTATATACTGTTATTTATTATAAAAAATTTTTTATTAATATAAAATAAAATAATTAATTCCTTTAGTATAACAATTATTGAGATATAGTGATGGAAGATTAAAAATATCAGCACGCGCGGTGGTATCTTTTGTACACATGAACGAATAATTCATTTTTCATTTTATGATATTGTGGATGGATATATATGATAATATTTTTTTTATAATATATATTTATATTTAGGATATAGTATTAATTATTTCAAAATGGATGAATAATATTTTATGGTAGCGGAAGAAAAAATAAAACAGAAAAAATAATAAAAAACAATGCCTCTTCTTTGGACGACCTCATATTATTAACAATGTAACACCTATAAATAGGGTTTTATGATTAAAATACGGCCTCATAATTTTTTTAGGGATTATTGTAATGTATTTGGGAAAATATTTGATAAACAAAATAGTTTATAATGTTGATTATAATTAGAATAATGGGTACCATTTTTTAGGAGATGGGAGAGGCACTCTTGGAACTCTTCAAAATATTAAATTAATATAATTTAATTTTCTACTCTAAATAGATAAAAAGTTAATTTATAATGAAGATATTTTGATTAAAGGTCTAACATTATACATAAAATTAATATGATACTTGTTTTTATTGTTTTTCAATCCTTGTTTTTTGTTTTAACCCTTGCATATCATTTTTAATTCGTATTGTAATATCATGTAATTTACAGTTTGAGGGTAAATATGAATATTTTAAAATTTCATACAACAAATTAATGAGTAATTTATAAATTTTTAAGACTTATCACAACACATTAGTCTAAATTGAGATTCTTGGAAATTTTATATCGTTTAATATAGTATTATTTACATTAAAAAAATCAATAATGTCAATTTTGAAAAAATTCATTATTTTACTTTTTAATAATATCATACCAATGAGATAAATTTCAACCAATACTAATAAAAATTTACTAACATGTAAAATTCATCCAAAAAATTCATTCATGGTTGTTTTAATCTTAAAATACAATTATTTTAGTATTTTTATATAATTTATTTTATATTTCCTTTTATTGCACAATTATTACATCATCATTGTGCAATACGTTTATTTATTTATTTCCTCCATAAAAATTTAAAAAATTATCATGATAATTATAAAATATTTATCATTCAAAAAAAAAACTTTGTAGACTAATATATTCTCTATATTACAACATATTAAAAATATTTCACTTGTTTAAAAAAGTGGGAAAAATTAACTTTTCTTTGAATATAATATTATAAAGGTCATACTCTCTCCCAATTAGCTTCCAATGTTTATGGTTTCAGACCAATGATTATTGTTTTAAAAAAACAATTATCTAATTAATTTAGGATGAGTGTTAGTTTAATTTAATTATATTTACAAAATTATTTTTTCCCACAATTACTAGATTTACCTTAAACTCTGTCAATAAAAAATTTACTAAAGTTGTTATACATAATTTCAAAAAAATAAAGGGAAATTTTTACTAAATTTAAATCTTATGATTTCAAAAATAGAATATATTTTCAAAAATTAAAAAAAAATCATAAATTAATTAAAAATTAATTTCATTGAAATAATAAGAAAACAAGTTTTTAAAGTGAAAACTTTAAAAGATTGCATTTTTTATATCCAAATTCAATGTGAAAATGATTCCGAAGACCTAAATTTTTATTTATAATAAAATATTTACCTAATTATACTTTTAAACCATTCAAAAATATAATTCAACATAATAAATTATTTGTGAAGAAAGCTATTTCCAATTAAAATTTCAATATTTTTCACTATTAAACAAAATATGAAACATTGCCAAATAATTACAAAAAAAATCTTCCCAAGTAAATGATTACTCTAATCCTTCAAATAATAATTTTATTTTGTAAAATTTAGTTTAAAAAATATTCAAAAAGTATTTTTAAACCAATTTCACCATCAAAAGGTGGTTAATATGGCTTTCTAGAAAAATACTTTTTTTATTGGCAAAATTATATTTGTTCATATATAATGTCAAAAAAACATAAGAACAATTTATAAAATTATATTAAATATATTAAATATATATTTGAATGATATAATTAATCAATATTGGTTTTATTATTTATTTGTATAAAATATAATTATGCACATTTATAATATTTTTTAAAAATTCATTTAATTTTATTTTAAAAATGGTTTTATTTTTATTTATAATAAATTCATAAAAATAACTAATTATAAATATTTATATATACATTTTTAAATATTAATTTTTTAATTTCGTTATTCATATTCATTCTCTCAGTTGAAATGGTTATGTGATAACTACCATATTAAATAATATTATTCAGTTGTTTATTTATGCTTGATGTGGTGTATCATGTAAGCTATAGAACATATTGATTCTATTTTAAAAAAAATGCATGATATAAAAATATTTAAAAAAAGTTCCATGAATTCAAATGTTTTTACTTATATCATCTATGAATATTTTGCACTATAATGTTTTTTATTTTTGAGCCTCTGAACTTGGAATAGAAATATCACACTATTGAAAATTTTAAAGGTTCTTCCAAAATTAAACATCCATTAAATTAAAAAAGGGTAACATATCTAATGTTATATAAAATTATATTTTAATTATTAACATTTAAATAAGAATAGACATGGAAATAATTTTTATGAAACTAGTACAAATAATAAAAATAATAAACTTCCAACAAAGAAAATCAAAAGAATTCAAGAAAGGAATTACAATTTTTGAAAATAATGGATAAAAATGGATATTTTATGGTAATAAATTAGTTCATTAATATATATATATATATTTGTGTGTGTGTGTTTTTTTTTAAATATATGAGGATAATGTCCTCTCCTGGTTCTTTGGACAATATGTAATGATTCTTATTTCAATTTAACTTCATTGAGACTTGTACTTTATTAATGCACCTATATTCATTTTTGATGTTTTTATACCAATAATTTGAGATATTGTATGATAAATACATTTTATTTCATGGTATATAAATATTCATTTTATTTTTTAACTCTTCTGTCAATTTTATTGATAATATTTTCAATATACAAAAGTAATAAGTGTTTTTGTCTCAATTTCACTTCATTAGAACAGTGTCATATTTATCCACCTATATTAATTTATGAAGAATAGATACTGGATATTTAATATATAATATCATGAATTATGTTTTAATAATTTTATTTTATGTTGTATCTTAATCCATTTCTTTTAATGGGTTTTGATTGAAGTGTTACTCAATGTGGATGAGTTTTCTTGCTCTCAATTCCGATTCATTAAGACATTATACATTATGTACTCCATGTTACCATTTTTTGGTGTTTTCAAAAAACATGGATATATTATTATCATACTCATTTAATTTAATTATATTTACTAAAAAATATTTTTCCCTTATTCATGTGTCTGTTGAAAAAAATTTCTCCCCAATAGTAAGACTACTCAACTATTTTTATTTAGGAACGATCATTCACTTGAACTTATTTCACATAATTTGGTGCATCATACCCTTAGTTATATTATATGGTAATCTATCAGTTATTTATAGGGATATAAATTCCCATGATATAGACACTTGAATAAACTTTTCTCACTTATTATGATATATAATTTTGAGACCATATACATTCTTTATTTAAAAGGATTATAATCAGGTTATTCTAGAATTCACATAGTCATATAATCATTATTCTATAACATGTGAACATCATATTCTATATATATCATAATGAATTATGTTAACATATAAAAATTGTTATTATATTAAACGGGTAAATTCATTGTCACTCACTATTTTGAAATTCCAATATAAAATATTATTGGCAAGTTGAATATTTATTGCTTGATCGTCCACCTTTTTTATGGATCTGTTATGATTGGGATATCCCTTTTGTCCACATAGGAAATAGTATTGAAATTTTTAATTATTATTGACTAATAAATAATATTGATCATGTATTGATGTTATTTATTATTCATTATATGGATACCCATTTTTTTATTCACCCAATTGTTTCTTAGGTAGTCATATGAAATGTCTGGTTGACTCTTATAGTGAATGAATTGTACATAGTCATGTGACAGGTGGGGCCAAAAATTATATATCCCCTAAATTAATTATAATGTATCATGAGACAAAACAAGTTGGGTTTTTCTTTATTCTTCATAAAAAATAGGATATTGTCATGGAACTAGGCCATGAATGTAAGATAGCATGGCTATAGTCTCAATGATAGGTAAAGATTCATGGAAAAAGGCCTTGACATTACGTTTCTTATTTATAGAATTACGAATTCCATTAGTATGAGATCAGTAATAGTGATATAAATATTTTAATTTCTTTTCATGTAAATAAAATTCTTATAGTTTCTAGTTTATTATGGAATCATGTTGTGTACCTATTCCTTCTATAATATTTATTCCATATTTATGCCTTGATTTCTTCATTTATATGTTTTGCCTACTATGTAATTCAGATCACAAAATCTTATGTATTCATTTCTCTAGGTTATGAAGATAATTAACACACATGACATGTTTATAAGGATACCAAATGTGGATGAATTTATATTATATGATTTAGAATCATTATAGGTTAAGTAGTTTAATTTATAATGAAAAATATTTCTTCTTAATACAAAGAAATATGGATTTATTAGATTATGATATTCTGTAAATTCTCAACATTTCTAAATATTAAAATATCCATCTTATTTATAATATAAAATAATTATTATTTACTTTTTAATAATTCATATTTATATAAGGGATTTTTTAACCAGTATCAAGGAAATTATTTAAAGTATGTGTCTATGAACACCAGACCCGGTCTAGAGAAAGGTTTAGATATCATTGGATAATATGATGTTTTTTTGGGATAATTTAATGTTTCATATGTTAGGGTTAATAATATGTTCAAATTTATAAACAACCCATTAGGATAAGCATATTATTTAATAATAAATGCATAGTTCATATATTATTTTTCTATTGGGACAATAATCCATCAGAACCCCTATGTATAAATCTAGGTATTGGATAAAATCTTAATGTTTTCTAAAAATTTATATTATATGTTCTTTTTAGAAATAAATCCCTATCTGGATACTCAAATGTGGATGAATATGTGGAAAATATCCATCTTAGGGATATCTACCTAAATAAGTGTTGCTTGAGCATTGATTCAATCATCACTCTAATACACAATAAGTGGGATCAAGACTGCGCACCTGATGAGACACTCTCAGGGGATATTCTTTGGTTAATAAATCTATATTTAAAAACCCTTATAAATGATTTAATGATGCTCTTAACTTATTAAGTTAGATAACCTTATATAAAAATTACTATGGACAACACAGGATTGAAAAAGGAGAGTCATCGGTTGATTTTAAAAAAATATTTTTTTTAAAAAAGGTGTCTTAAGGGAAGATATATTTGGATTGATTTTTTCATATTAATATTTTTTATATTATTATAACTATTTTGGTTATAGTGTTTGGGTGACGAAGGATCACGAAATGAAGCTGATAAAGGTATATACCCAGAAACCACTATGTCTAATGACTTCATATAGGATCCTAATTATCTGGTTAATAATATTATTATACAAATATTGTGATAGAATGTTTGAGATTACATGTATTATCTTAATTAGTGGGATTAATTTTTTTTCACTTTTATATATTAATATATGATTCTTGTCGATGAAATTTTAGAATATTATAAATTTCATTATTGATCATGTGAATCAACTAAGGATTTTTTTCTGTAATTTTGTGTTAATATTTTGAATTCATATACTAAATTGTATCAATAACCAACATAAATATTTTTTTGAAAATTTTAAATTTTATCATATAACTATTAATGAACATATTTTTAAGGGATAGACAATTTTTCAATATTCTTTAAATTATATGTGTAGATAATAATTTTTTGGATGATATTGATAATATATATTATGTGGAATAAATATCCTTGAGATTGATAATAATTCATTGGTTATGTTTATCTTGTTTTCGGGGTTATGAAATATTTACATAGTGTGTAAACTTCTAAACTAGTGTTAATACAATTTGGGGGATATAAATATAGTTAATTATTAAAGAAATATATAATCTCATTGTCAATTAATGTCTTAGAGAATCAAGAAGAATTTAGGAGAGTGTATTATAGAGAATATATTCAAACGTGGATAAATTATTGATGGATTGACTAAAGTTGTTTGAAAAATGATGAGTTGAATTTTTATTTCAAATATTTAAATGATTATTGGGTTTATAATATTTTAAGAATGTTCGTGGTGATTTGGGATCTCTATTTTAATGATTATGTTATTATGTGTGATATAATCCAACGAAAAGTATCTTAGGTTAAACAAAGAATTATATATGCTCGTCTAAGAATGATATATATTGAACAGAGTCTAACGCAAGTTAATTTTTACGAACTATATGATAACATGATATGTTATAAATTAAAAAATTTAAGGACTTTTCCAAACCAGAAATCATGAAATACAATTTCCAATGTGAACATATTTAAAGTCCCAAATACACTATGGGAGATAACTATAGAGTCTTATGAAATATCAAGTGATGATGGTCATATGTAATGAAGGTTTTAGGGAAATAGATGAGCAATAAAAATCCATTTCTTTAATTTCATGAGATTTTGACCATTATGTGACTCAATATCCCAATCCAGGGGACAATAAGGGAGATAGTCACCAAAAATTATATAAAAAATAAAATTACTATATAAATATAACTATATAATTAGATAGTTAGTTTTTACTCTAGATTCTCTAGAGTCCTATGTCATATATGTTTTCTTTAACTACTAGATATTGATTTATAAATAAAACCCCATAGTGGTATTATTATCATATAAATTTTTTTTAGGGTCATTGGAAGTTATTTCATATAGATCTCGTTCTTTATCTCTTAGCATAATTATATGTGAAATTAATAATGGGTTATATACCATTATAAATCTCTTATAAAGATTTTTTATATATAAAAAATCTCATTCCACATCTAAAATAAACCCATGATCATATATTGATAAATAGTTATTTATGAATACCCTAAATAAATTACTTCATTCCGATGCTTAAATTTTGGTAAGGAAATCTATATTGGGGTGGGAATATGACACCCTAAAATTATAATATATTTTTATCATTAAATAATAAAATTTATCAAATATATTTCTCTACAAACAACTCCAAATTTAAACAAAACCATGATAAATTTAGTTAAAATATAAATGGTTTATAACAACGACTAATTTCTCTCTATTAGATTTGTGTGAATGAATATGAGTGACAACATTATGAAATATATGAATAAGTTATATAATTTATACTTTTAATATGAATTAAATTCAAATTTATTACATAAAATAACCAATAATATCGTTTTCTTAAATCATTTTTCTAAAATGAAAATTTTATATAATGAAAAATATATTAGAAGAAGTGTATTATTAATGATAATTGTTTTTTGAAACAATTATTCGTTGACATAAATATTTTTGTTAATTACATGAAATAATTATAATAGTTAGTATTTTAAAATGTTCATGTCATATTAAAAAAACATTATAATTGTATTTCATGGTGTTATTCAAAAATTAAATTTACAAAAATTTAAATTTTGATGTAAATAAAAAAGAAAATAAATTTTTAGGACATCATTTTTATATTAAAATATTATAATTTTTAATATTTTTTTGAAAATGTGAGATTTTAGTGGAAATATGGTTTTCAAAAAAATTATAATTTGTATGAATTTACTATTATATTAGAATAAACAAGAAATGTATAAATCCTTTTAAGTAATAAAATATTAATTTTATGATATAATTTTTCTTTTTAAAATATTATTTGAAACTATAATCCCTATGGAAAACATTTTTATGTCTAATAAAAAATTTACTACAATATATACATTGTTTTTTATATCTTCCTTCAAAAACTAGTATTTTCATGGGAGATTCATTTTTGGATTGAATTTAAATCATTATAACCCATGTTGTTTTTTTGTTAAATTAAATTCTATGAATAAAATGTTTATCCAATATAATTTTATTATATATATATATTTATATAAATCTTAAAAGAAATATTTCTTGAAAAAAAACTCTTCCTATGCGATTATGTGTATTTATTCTAAAATTAACTTTTTACATATTCTAAAATTAAATTTTATAAAACTATATTAAAAGATTAATTTAGAAGTATAAAATTAATTAAAAATTTAAGTCTTAATATTTATTATTAAAATAAATAACTAAGATTCGATATAAATAATAAAGGTAAAAGTAAAAGGGGTAAATTGATTTAAACCCAGGATAAAAGTCCGAAATACTTTCAAAAAATCACATATATTTAATGGTTAAGATATATCATTTAAAATACATATTTTCCATACACATTTTTTATTTTGGATCCTTTGAACTTGGAAGAGTAACAACACATTATTGAAAGGGTTACAGGATCTCTAAAAATAACGCTTCACTTCTCTTATAAATGGGTAACATCTCTATCACATTAAGAAACAAATTTAACTAGAATTTATAATAGAAACATAACCAATTTATATTCATTTGACCCTAGAACAGTAACATAATCCATTGTTCACTAAAACATAGCATGCTCCTTTAAAATTCAAGGATACTTCCAAGTAGAATTCAAGTCCCAAATGTGAGTATTATCAACTAATTACATTTATCCATATTCTATATATTTACAATTTATTCTGGACGCACTAAAGAATGATATATTTATAATTTATAAACTCTATTTTTAATATAATAATGTCATTGTCATTTTTTATTCACTTACACTATCGATTAATAAAAACAACATTATTGTCTGTGTGTTATATAATCTATAACATTCGAGATGTAAAGTGTTTTGACTTTCATCACCACCTTAAAATGTTAGATATTAGGATTATATTAATTGATTAATATTACTTTGATGATAAAATTAAGCTTATCATTTTTAAAATATAATAATCAATTAATAATAGGAATAAAAATGATCATCATTAATTTAACTATTCAAAATTAGCGTGCTAAATAAATAATCTTTTATTTAAATTGTGTAACGATTCCATATATATAAATTATTTATATAAATAATTCAAATTAAAATATACCATGATAATAAATACTAAATAATATAATTATGCCTCTATTATAATGATATTATAAAAAACCCACCTCATAATCATTTATTAAATCACGGCATATTCATATTTTGGTCAGTTTAACAACCTACATGAAAAACCCTATGAATTAATGTCATGGATGAAAATTTTAACTAATTAACTAATAAAAACTGAGAAAAATATTTAAATAATTTTATTTTTCTAGTACTGGAATTTTGAAATCAATATTTAATTCATTGATTAAGAGAACACAATTCACCTGTTAATAATCACTCAAACTTGTTTATTAATGACTTCATCATCAAGGGTAATCCCTAAATTGATCATGATTTAAATATGAAACATAAAAAATAATTATATATCTTCAAAAATAGTAAATTTAATTATCTATTAAATTTTATATTTTCATTAATAATAATAATAGGCAACGCTATGAGGAAACTAGTCCGAATGATAAAAACTATAAACATCTTATATGGAAAATTGGAAAAATTTATTTTGAGTATTAATTTTTATGAAATTTATAACTAAATATTTCTTTGGTCAATGTTATTAATTAATTTTTTAAGATATTAATGTTTCTGATATATGATTTTAAAATATGTATGGGAATTGAAGATAATATGTAATTGTATTCGTCTCAATTTCCCCTAATTGGGAATAGTATTGTATTTGAGAACCAATTTTAATTTTCAAGGTGAGTATAATTCCAATTTGAGATATTTTATGAATCCATATTAATTCATGTTATATAAATATATATTTCATGATTTAACTCATTGTAGTTTTTGATATAAAAAATTATATAGTAGTAATGGTTTCTGTATAGATTTTTCTGTTATTGAGATAAATGTTGTATTTATGCACCTAATTTAATTTATATGGTGTATATACTACCAATTTAAGATATAATATCATGGATTATATTCACTACTTTTATTTTAAATTGAATTATAATTACACAATTAAATGGATTTATATAAATGTGTTTCTCATGCTGTAATAGTTTCTTGTTCTCAATTTTGATTCTTGAATATATAACACAATTTGTACATAACATTTCCTTTATAGGGTGTATTAATTATCCATTGATATTTTTTAATAATAATCCATGTATATCATGGGATTTATTGTCCAAATCATAATACATTATTCATAAGGCAATATATTTAATTGTTTCTCCAGTATTCATTATTTTTGTAACTCAACATTCATTCATAGAGTTAAAATCATTCGCATGAATTTATTTAACATAAGTTGGTTGTATCCTACCCATTCTTATATTATGTTTTTTTCATTTATTTTTTAGGGATAAAAACTCCTAAAATGTAAAACCATTAAAAAAACATTTCTAACTTTTTAATATATGTCTATTTAAAACATCCAATTTCAATCTCTGAATATATTATGATCATGTTATTTGATTTTTGACTTAGTCATATTGACATTTTTCTATTTGGTTTGAACATCACATTTAAAAAAAATCAGACTAGCTGATGTTCACATAGAAATATTATTATTCTAGTGTAGATGGTAAATTTATTGCCATTCTATATTATGTATTTTTTATATAGATCATTATTATCTAGTTGACTTTATATCCCCCTAAAGAAAAGGTAAATCTTTAGAGATAAAACTGGTTGTCTTTTGGTGTATTACGATTCCAATAATATGATAGTGTCTTTGCACAAGGCCTTTATAATTCTATTTTTTTATTGTGGTCTCGATGATGTGTAATGTTTCTGGGCATGAAGCATTGACATCATGTTTGTGTTGTTCGACATTACGCATTCCATTAGTATGAGATCTTGATAATATTTATCCATTTTTCTATTTATTTTCAATGATATATAAATCTATGACTTTCTAGATTATTATGTATTTATTTTACTCACCAATTCCTTTCATAATATTTATTCCACTATTATGCATTTATTTCTTCAGGTATATGTCTTCCTTGTTTAGAAATTTATCTCATGCTTCTTATGGTACCATTTACCCTAGTTATGACGAAAATTATTACATGAGAAATATCTAAAATTTTGTGACATAATGGATGATTTATGGGAGATATTGAAGAATAATTTTATAATATGTAGTTTCATATATAATTAAAAAAATGTCTTCTTTATAAATAGAACATGGGCTGTATATATTTATGATGTTTTATAATTCTATAAAGATCTAAACCTAAAATATTCCTTCAGATGTATGATATTCAATAATAATTATTGATTACATAATTATGGATATTTATACATAGTATTTCATAACTGATAAAAAATCAACTATGTAAAGTATGAGTCTATGAGAACCAGATCCGAGAGTTTGTGTTTGGGACATCACAACTGAGGTAATCAATTTTAAACCATAATCATAAATTTTAATGAACAAATTAAAATTTCCATTTTTAACTAATTTCATAATTTTCTTTAAATTTTGAAAATCATTTTATCAAATAAAATTTCTAAAGGTGAAAATATTTGTTTTTAAAATAAACATCACATATTGTGAAAAAATATTTTATCAAAAAATAGTGTTTTAAAGAATAAAAATTATGTGTAGGTCATAATGATTGAAATTATCAATTTTGATGACCTATATTTTTTTATTATAAAAACAAAAGTATATGTAGTTTTTAAAAAATTCCAAAATTAAATTTAACCACAAAAATACTTAATTGAAAGAGAAGATCAAAAATAGTATATATTAGAGTTAAAATATTAATTTTTTTATTATAACGTAAAACATAACTTATATAATTTTTGAAATATATATTTAAAAATTAATAAATCAATTCCAAAAATAATTTTTTTTCTGAAAAAAATATAGGCCTTTCTTATATACTGAATTTCTAAAAAAATAATCATTTCTATAAAAACTAGATTTTTCATTATTTATCTAGAAATAAATTATTTTAGGAAAATATTAAAAAAATCACCTTATAAAAAATATTTAGAATTCAAAAAATGAAGGAAAAAATTTTAAATTCAAACTATAAAATTTATAAATTTAACTTTTAAATTAAAATTTCAAAATATAGAGAAAATTATTCTATTTTAAATAAATTTTCATCATAAACATTATCTGTTCTCAATATCATTAAATAATAATTTTTATTTAAATAGTGTCCATAAACTACTTCATATATTATAATTTTATCTATTATAATAATAATAATAAATTAGATGAGAAAATGTATTAACATAGTAAATAATTTTTTAGAAAGAAAATTATTTTTTAATATTAAATAATATTAATAATATATCGTTTAAACATATGAAATATTAATTGACTTCTATATTTTTATATACAAGTGGTTTAATTCGTCTTATTATTTATTAATAATGTTCATCAAATATCCCGTACTTCATTTTTGTTTTTTATTATGGTTATAACAAAATATTAACACTATTTTCATTTAAGGAAAATATATGGTGAAATTTTATGTTTTTGCATTCCCCCCCACCCCCACCATAAATAAAATGATTCCAATCAATTTTAATAAATACTCCCTAATGAAATTTATAGGGATATCCTTAATATGTACATGATACATTATTTTGTTTCAAAAGATATACCAAACATAGTAATGTTTTAAATCTAGGAAGCTCATTTATTTCTTCATAATTGGTATATCACAATATGGGGTTATTCCAATCCATTTCAACTAGATACTCAACACGATTAGGGTTAAGGACTAATTAAGGGAATCAATTTTGCTACAGAGTTTATCATCATCTATATAGTGATAGGTGATCATAAGTTGATTAATGATATGAAATATTTTATCCCTATTTTATTACTATGGAGTCTCATGACAGATAGCTAATTGATTTCCAAAAAGCATCAAAATCATCTAAAGGATGGATAATATGCTTTTAACAAGTTAATTTCCTATAAATATGAACATGGGAAACCATAATCATACCACTATAAGTTTTTTAAAAAAATAATATAGTCATTGAGGTTATAATTTTTTATTCTTATCAAACATAAAATGTACAATGGAGTCAGTTGAACAATATTAAAATAAAACACATGTAGTTCTTGAGTGGTTGATTGGTCTTCTTCACTCCAAGTCATTTTCTAAACATATTTTGACAGTTTTTGTTGCATATGATTTACCTTTTCATTATTCCTTTAAAATTTTTGATGTATATCATCCTCAACTTCATTTGGATTATAGAATTTATTTCAGTAATTCTCATGTTCTCCATATTTAAGGCATTAAACTATTAGTGGTACCATAAGATATATCCTTTTCCTTTCACCATGTACACTGATATATTCACTTTTCCTTATAAAATAATTACTCTTTCCCACCATTACCATAGATAAAACATCTCTTGGTTCCTTTAAGATAATCCCCTAAGTAATTATGACCACATTTTTGACTTGATAAAAATTTAACATTCAATGAGTCGTCGTCATAGTTTTATAAATATTCATGAGTCTATGTCCTTCTAGTAATTAGTGAGCTTTTAAACTAAAAAAAGTTCACATTCATAATCATGATTCATTATATCTATATCAGAATAATCTAAGATTTATCACTTCATATCTTATCATATTATATTTCTAATTATGAAAAAATCCACATTTTCCATAGTATCCAATATTAACATCATTCCTTTGGGATTCATCCATTACTAAAACCAAAATGAGTAAGTCATGAGTGATGAAAAAATACCACTATAATATTATTATTATAATATAATGAAAAAATCCATATAATAATTTCTTACGCTAAAAAATAATCATAATATCCTTCAGTATAAACTAAATTTCACACAATTTGGTGTCGGTTTTTTTATTTGGTTACTCTTGTATACATGAAGCTAATTCCTTAAGATAAAGATTATATCATATTTTATATTTAAAATAATTTTATTATCCAAGGAATATTCTCTAGAATTATCATCCCAATTTTTTATTCTTCGGCCCACTCATCATGTACCATAGTAAAGATCAATTCAATTGTCAACCAACCATTTTCAATTTGATTACACCTTTATACGTATGTTTCAAAACATCATCTATTATCTAGTGTCCATAAAGGGATGTAACTTCTTGTATAACTACACAATCACTACTTTGATAAAATATTGTTATATTATCCTTTACTTAAACTTATCCCTTAGAAGTATCACTATGTCTTCCAGTAATATTATCAAGTCCTATCACAAAAATAAAAATTTTTAATCCTCAAAATTAACTAAACCTAGTTTATAAAACCAACTATATATACCCAAGGTAAAAATATATTTAATATATGTAATTTCAAAAAAATTATCATTTAATATTAGAAAAAAATCTCAAAATACAATTAATATAAGGAATAGTTTCTTTAAGGACTAGATACATAAGTAATATATTTTACCACAGTTGTAGAAATTTCTCAATAATTAAACTAAACTAGTCTCCTCTTATACATCTGTTATGTTATTCTCATTTTCACAACAATGGGAACTAAAATAGAAAAATGGAAGAGATTATATTCTTAGTAATGGTAAAATTTAATGAGTTTTATCAATTATATCAAAAACATGAGGGAAAAGTGAATATATTGGAAATTTCATTTTAAAATTTATGGAATCATAAAATAAAGTGTTGAAACATGATTTAAAATTAAATATCACAGTCTGGGTAGATTAAAAAGATGAAATGTCATAAAAATATATTTTAATTATATAAAAATAAAAAAAACTGCAAATATAACCTCAGAATATGGAATATCATTATATCATGGAATGTCATAAACATTTTCCATATCTTGGATATAAATCATATATTAAGAAAAATAATGTGGAACAATCAGGATAATAAATAAACATAACATAGTGTAAAGGCATTGAAACCTTATTATTATAACATAGTTGAGTATTAATCACAATATAATTCCCATAGTGAAGAATGAATTTCTACCATATTCCATAGTGAAGTACACATCACTACTCAGTTCCCATAGTGGTGTGAGTATTCTATGATCGACTCCAATAATTCTCTTGTGAGATATAGAACCTTAACGAATGCATTTAATAAAGATATAAAACCCCACAATTATTTATCCCCACATATGAGTACCACTTAAAATCTTATCTGTCATATTTTCTTAAATAACCACTAGGAAGAATATGTGTTCATAACCATTCCAAATAGTTTCACAAAAAATGGTCATTTGATACCAAAATCATTATCATATAAAACATTTTTTTTAAAAAAATATAGAGTGACTTGTGAACCATTACTCAATTGGATATGACTCATTATAAAATGGAACGTAAATCAAAAAAACTTTTTTTTTCTTTCTTATAAATCACTTATTAAAAAAATATTAAAAAATGTGATTTTTGAGTCACTTTTAAAAAACATAATAATTGAAGATGTATAGGAAAATTATTAAAACATTAGTTTAAAAAATATTTTAGTTCAGGATTCCATGAAAATAAATAAACCATATGTGAAAATGTGAAGAATTGGTGAAGAATACATGATCATAAAAAAGATGAGATATTAAAACATGTTAAAAATGAAATTTTTGAAACCCTTCTTCATTCAAAGGATAAATAAATCATTATTTTAAATTGAGTAAATAGGGAATTTAAGAATACTAATAGATAATTTTGTTTACATACAATAAGGTAGGAAGTAAATTTTTGGGAAGTAAAAAAATGATTTGGTGGGAAAACCCATTTAAAATTTGTGGGATTAATTCTTAATGAAATTACATTTTTATGAAATATGTGTACCATCAATGAAGAAGGAACTTCTGGGAAACATAATTTCCCTAAAAAGAAGTATAAATACATAACAACACAATAATAGTATATAATTAACAAATTATAAAATATTATAGTCATCCATGAGTTATTATGAACTATGTAAATGATTTATTTCATGACAACACATTACCTAAATTCATGTCTTTCACAATAGAACAGAAATCTCTTTTCTAATCAAAATAACTAACATAGTGACACATTTAAAAACCATAATCATTTATAAAGCATTTTATAAAAATATTTTAAAATCATATATTATGTATATATATATATTAATCAAAATATTTAAACTCCATCATCAAAGGTTATTATAATTGATTGTTTGTTTAGAAATACTTTCATAGTGTCAGTGTCATTCATTATTTATAGATTAAACATTTATAGTTAAATTAAAACATTTATTATTATTTAATAATATATATATATATATCATATTTTGATAGTATCTAAGATCCCATAGTCATCCATTATATAATTTTATATTATTTTCAAATTGTTTGTTAAACAGGCCCAATAAATAAATACCATAATTTCATAGATAAGAAATATTATTGTGTAATTTGTTTATAATATCATTATTTCAGATGTATAATAATATTATTTTAGTTTTATATAGGTGTTGAAACATATTTTAATTGTTGTTCAAAAATAATTGTAATTAAACTTAAAAATAAAGATTGTTACTTTGTGGAGATGGTAGTCCAGACGTGCACATTGTCAATGTTCTTCAGTCTTGGTTTGTGGATCGAAATAAAAAAATAATCTTTTTTATTTTATATAATAACAATTTAATATATTAATTATATATGTTTCATTATGTTAATTTAGTTATAAAAAGTATTAAGATTAGTATTAAGAGAAAATATTAACAAGAAGGTAGTACTTAAATTGGTTTCCTGAGTAGTGTCTTAAAACATTCCTTGCTAATAGAGGACTTAATATAAATAATGATTACCAACGGATTGATTAAATTTTATAGGGTTATAGTTGGATCAAATTGACTAATTATTAGGATGTAATTATAAGGTAAATATGTAACATGAAGTGTTCGATGTGTTCCAATTTATAAGTGAACACGAGGGATGTCTTGGAAGCACACTTCACATTTTTTGTAATGTTATGTTAATATTCAAGGGTAAAAGGGTCAAAATTAAAAAATCTGTCGGTTGGATGATTTTTTTATAGATAAATATTATCCGTCCATTTTTAAACATGTTTTGAAGATGTTTTGGATTATTTTTATTAGTAAATAAATTTTTATTATTTTTACTTTTATTGGGGAAAAAAATTTCATCCATAGTAATAAATTTTAATAAAAACTTTAAAATTAATGCTTCTGTATAATTTATACTTTATGATTTGAAATTTGAAAAAAAAAAATTAGCAAACAATGTTCTTAATTTTTTGACACTTCATTTTAAAATAAATGATCAAAAATCATAATAATAGTTTTTTGGACTTATGTGTTTTTGAGCCTAAAACATATATTTCAGACATAGTTATAATCATTAAAAAATTTAATCACATGAATTGTTTTATTATATTATATATATATATGTGTGTGTGTGTGTGTTTGTGTGTTTATTTCAAAACAAATAACAAAAAAATACTATAAAAACATATATTTAGAAAATCTCAAAAATAGATTTTATTACTGTTAGAACCAATAGTGGAAATGAATGGTATTTTGTGAATGTTGTCAATTCACACTAGTTTGATCAATAATTTCATATATAAATTTATATTAATATGTAAGTGGTTTCTATATTGAAGTTTGTATGGTTTTCTATTGTTTTTTATATTTTGGGGTCTAAAATTTAGAGGATGTAGAACATTTTTTGGGAAAGGGAAATATTATCGAACAAATACAATAGTTGTGCGACAGGGTAATGGAGGACTATTGAGTTGTGTGCATGTGGTGATTCATGAAAAATACATAAAAATTAGGCTATGGAAAGTTTTATTCACATGTTTTTAAATTTTTTAATGATTATACTTAAGAACACCCCAAAAATGTAGGTTAAGATGCTTTCAAAAGGCGATGTCAAAGCATAGAATTTAATTAAACAATGAACTTTCACGTGAGGGGATATCCTAAGCAGGATTCATACAATATCCTAGAGGATTATATAAATAGACAAGTACCCCCATTCAAGAACTTCTTCTCTCTCAATGTAGATTTGAAACATTTTCTTCACACAAGAGTTCTGTGCAAACGAGTTGCATACATCATTCTCACGTTCATTAAAATTTTTCACAGAATATACATTTAAATTTTTCAAAAAGTGGAGTTTCATCTAATTATAGGATTTTTCTTCAATTCCAACAGTTTCATGAAATTCCATGTGTTGTGCGCATGTTCAAGAGGTGTGTGCCAATCTGTTCTTGAACATCTGGTTTAATTGATCAATTCATATAAGTGCATCAATCCAAGACTATGGTACAAGCATGGTATCATTATAATATAAGAAAACAACCTATTTTCATATTTTATTTTATTTAATTTTTGGATATAAAATGTGTAAGGCTTCCCATAAGGAAATGATAAAGGGTGATTCAACCGAAGTGATCAAGGGAGGTAGTGTGTTGTCCCTTAAATAATTGTAAAGGGAGTATACATGGAACAGAGTGAGAAAGTCTAAAAATTTCTAATCCACACTAAATATTGAAATATAATGGGTTTGTAATGACAGAAGCACTATAATTTTATTCTCTATGAACTATCCCTTATTGGTTTACCAAGTAATGTTTTTGTGTTATATTTCTATTTATAAATCAATGTGTTTGATAACTACATGTTTCCATTATATAGCTTTAACAGGTTACTAAAAATGTGGGTAAATGAACAATCTCATTTTAATGGAAATATGACACCCTAATTATCCCCTCCCCTCTCAGGGTGTTGTAGGATCCTACAAGTGGTATTAGAGTGAACATGTTATCCAGTTCTATATCAAACTTATATTTTTATATATAACTACATAAATTTTTTTTGGAGTTACACTATTTGATGGAAGAAACTTCCATATTTTGAATAATATAATTGAACATAATATTTAGTCTGTTTGAATTAATTTTATCTTTTCTTAATCGTAAGGGATTTTGGTTAGTGATACTTAATGTATTTCAGTGAATGAAACAAATAGGATTATTATTCATACAGATGCCAAAAATCAAAATGCTCTTACCCCTACTATATTTGATCATATTTTTTTTAAGGTGATGTGCTTCACTATATCCAAGTATATTTTGGACGAGCTAGAAAATATGTATTAAATAAATAACAAAGTAAAGAAGTAAAAACATCAAATATTTCACAATAATTTTGAAGATCAGAAAATTAATCTAGTTGAAAATGTTGATAGTTTCTTTAATATAATTGCTAATATTGTTGGAGATATTTGAGTTCTTATAGAAGAAATTAAGGATTTTGAAATTGGGATAAAAATAATGAGAAGGCTTGCATCAATGTACAATTCAAAGTGTAAGACCTTGAGGAAATTGATCTACCTAAGATTTCTCTTGATGATCTTGTAAGTAGTCGAGTGAGTAATGAAGTGAGAGTCAAATAAAAATATTAAAATAATAATCTAATCAATGAAATTCCATTACATGACATGGGGAAACATGACGTTTTCATGTATAGTGATGATGGAGATTATGAGGTCGATTAATATCTTTCCATCTTTACATTAATTTCAAGAAATGAAAAAATGATATTTGTTGGAAATATTCTATTTGATTGTTTTAGTGTTGTGGAGTAAGTCACATTTTTTTCTCAATGATCAATGAAACTTGGTCATGTAGAAAGTGAAGAATAAATCATGCATAATATTTAGAAAAGAATTTTTCAAAAAGGAGACTTCAAATTTTGAAATAAATTATAGAGATATAGATTCATATGAAAAGAGGAATAAACTAATAATTACTCTTTTGAGGATATAAAATGAGAGTTTAAACTTAATCTGGAAGAATCCATGATGGCTACAAATGAAAAGGTGTAACCTAAAAAATATAAAGATAATAAGTTTATTAGTGTTTTTGAATTAATGTTTTAACATGAGGGTGATCATGATGAGCTTTAAATTCAATCAAATAAATAAAAAAATATAATATCCTTTTTGAAAGTTTCATCAGAGTATGCAGATCGACTTGATGGATAGATTGATCGACAAGAAGAAGAATCTGAAGAAAATTTGACAACTCTTGAAATCATGAAAAAGGTTTTGGAGATTAAAATTGGGATTATAGAGTGGGAAAAAGTCGTCATTGGCCTAATATTGAGATAGGAATAAAACGATAATATATTTTAGGTACCTCAAAAATATCATGTTATAATAAGAAGTAAATTAGAAATTGAATAAAATTCAGGTGAAATGAATAAGAAATTATATTTTAAAAGGTTTTAATTTGTAGAGATATTGGAAAAATTAGAACATGGTTCATAAGTAGTATAGAACACCTTGAATGATCAAATATCCATATTTATGGGAATATTTTGAACTGGATGTGATAAAAAACATAAATGGATGGAAACATAATCAACAAATGTAAAGGGAAACATAAATCTGGACATATCTCAAATTTTATTTTTTCATAATAGAGACATCTTCAAATGAAAAAGAAAAATGAGATAAAAATGTTCCCCATATATCCAAAGATGTTATCTAGTAAAATACCCTTAAAAAGGAAGGGTACATTTGGCAGAATGGAAGGGATAAGATATTTCTCCTTATAAAATATCAATTTCATAGATTTATGGGTCATACCGTGTCTTACTATAAAGAGTAATGGAGATACCTAAATGAGGATGCACATTGAATTCCAAAATTTATAATGAGATTGTATCCTTCATTATATATAATATATAGTATCTATGTATAATATTTTTACTATTCTAGCTAAATCATTAAATCTATTCATTAATGATAGAGGAGAATTTGGAAAACACCTACATAATTCTAAGACAAGTCAATACTAATCCAACTAGAAAAAATAATCATAAAAATATTTATTTTCCTTTGGAAGAAGAAAAAAATTTTATGATGAACCCGTGAATATTGAATAGAAATTTTATATTTCATATTTTTTCTCCACTCAATCAGGTATCTCATGGATGGAAAAGAATATTCTAGGGAAATCCATCCTTGTAAAGATTTCTCTCAATGTTAAAACAAACAGAAGCACCAGGATTATTGATAACAGATGTTCAACCTGAATAAGAAGAATTTTAGATATATTATAAAATGGTTAGAAAATGATTGATATAACAGTGATATTTTGAAACTATGGTTCCCAAAGGATGAATAGATGTAGAAATATAGAACTAGAAAATTTTGATTTATTGGAAATAGAAGTTCCTTATATGGATGTATTACATCACAATCTCTAGAGTGTGAGTCTACACTATAACACTGGAATGGTAGGATGGGATTCACTATCAAAATAATGATAATTAATTCTATCATTAAATGATTTACAATAAATGGAAATTCATAACAAGATGATAGTAATGAAAACACTTGATTTTAAATAATTGAAGAATAAAACAACTTGTGGTACTAGTGGTTCGGTCACATTAATCAACAGATAATGGAATACTTATCCATGTTAAATATTTTTGACTATATTCCCAATATAAAATGTGATTGATAAAAGAAATGTGATTATTTCTTTTAGTGAAATTTGGTCCAAAGATCATATCAGTTTAAGAAAAAATACAATTAAATCTTCAAGATATTATATACATAGATGTGTGTGGTCCAATAAATATTTATGGAACATATGGAGAGTTTAATTTCAATATTTTTATTTATTATTATATTTTAATGACATTTGTGATGTTTATATAGAAGAAATAGCATGTTCATTATCTTTTAATGACATATCATAAATGTTATGAGAATGAAATTGGTCGAAAAATCAATACATTATGATCTAATAATGGAATAGAATACACATTTATTAAATTTGAAAATAACATTTAAAAAATTTAAAAAAATCAAGATATATATTTAATAAGAACCCCTAAAATTGGTAATTTAATGGAATAAATTTATATGTGAATAAGATTTTTATGGTAGATACCAAAACAAAAAATGAGATATAGAACCAATGAAAACCATCTATAAAGTTTTCTAATGATTTTGGATGTAAACGGTTTATTTGAAATAATGAATGGAGTCAAAGAAAGTATGGTGATGCTGAAGATGAGGGAATGATCCTTGGATATTAAATGAATAGTTAATCTTGAAAATGATATGATAATATTCATAGAAATATTTTGGAATTAAATTATGTCAGTATCCCTGAGGATAAAACAATAAATAACTTCAGGATCTCATATATTGAAATGAATGAAGGTAATGAAAAATTTGGACAAGGGAAATATTCTGATACAAAAATAGTGGAAGACTTCCACAACATTCTGGAAGCACAAAAAGATGATGATTTATAAAAAGATTCATAAGAGTAAACAATTTCAAAATAAACATTCTCATAAACACAAAGGATAAATATAATTGAAAAAATTCAATATTAAAAAACATTGAGGATTGTCCCGCGCCTACATAGACAAGAAGAATGAGGAATTTTGCACATTCTTATTTCCTATCAATTGTTGAACCAACCATGAGTGAGTAAACAGTGAAGGATAAACCATGAGGTAAGTCCATTAATTAATAACTAGATTTGATAAAAAAGAAATAGAAGTGGGATGTAGTTAAAAGACTATAAATTGTAATGTGTCTCTAAAAAGGTGTATCTCCACCAACAAATTCAATGAGCAAGGAAATCTGATTCGAAACAAGGAACACTTTTATTGTAAAATATATGGACAGTTTTAAGGAATTTATTTTGAAGAAATGGTTTCTCTTTTATCTTGACTAAAATTGATTAGGCTCTTCCTTTCTATAAAAAATCAAATAGGGTACAAATTGTATCATATAGATTCCAAATTGACATTCTTAAATGGTGTTTGGGAAGAAAAATCCTATATTGAAAAAATAATGGGACTTAAAATAAGAAATTATAAAACAATATTTTTTATATTAGATAAATATCCTTATGGTGTAAATAATGCACTATGAGAATGGTATTCTCGACTGGATTCTTATCTAAATAATTAATAAAATAAAATAGGGTCTTCTATCATAATCACCTTGTAAAGAATTCATAGGAAGAATCATTTGTGGTGCTTGTGTATGTTGGTGATGTTTATTTGTTTGGAAACGGGTAGGGATCAGTGGAATAGTTTTATAGTAATATATAATCAAAATTTTAAAATTCTTTGATTGGTGAGATCACATACTTTTTGGGGACACATGTGATTCAAAAGATGGATTACACCATCATTTCATAGGATAAATATGAAAAAGATATTTTGAATAAATTCAACATAAAAGTCTCAAATCCAATATAGACTCTGATTATGGTTGGGAAAAACATGCAATGTATGGAAATGAGAAATCTTTAGATCCCATCTTATACAGGTGCATAACTGGAATCTTATTATTTTTTATGAAAGCAAGGCTAAATTTCATCTTTTCATCCTGTTTAGGGGATCAATTTATATTAATCTAAAATAATTTCATTTTTAATTAGTTAAAATAATCATTATGTATATTCAAGTTAGCCTCAAATTTGTCATATAAATTACAAAATGAAGAGAAAATGAACTACCATCATTTTTTTATGTCGACTGGACTGGATATGTGGTGGATAAAAAGTTAGCAAGTGGAGGTTATTATTTATTTGAGAAAACTGTCTAGGAGAGTTTTGAAAGAAACTAGAATGAAATCTCTTAGTATGAAGTAAAAGTAGTATATATCAATGAAAAAGGAATGCACTTAACTATTATGGAGGAAGAAACAACTTTTTGATATTTGAGGTTATATGAAACAACCTATGGTGATACATTGTGAAAACAAGTGTGTGATATATATTATAAAAAATCTATTTCAATAAATTCATTCCCAACGTGTTGAGATCTAATATTAATAAATTAATGAGAACATTGAACATGGTGTGATTCAAATGAATCATATTATAACTAATGATCAAGTGGATGACATTCTGACTATGTCATTGGTGGAAAAAATATTCAAGAAACATCAGTTAAACCTTGATGTTTTCCACATCCCATTGAATTATGTGGATTAGGATTGTACAGAATCTCCATTTTTGTTAACTGTTTTAATTTGTTGAGTATGTTATATAGGTATCTTGGGGAGATATGATCCAGGGTTTGTTTTGGGCACTAAAATTACAATTTCATTTTCATTTTGTTTATTCCCAAAGGGTGAGAATAGATAAATTCAACATAATAAACGTTTCTGGGTCATGAGGAGTTTTCAAGACATGAAGTCTCTCAAGGTATGGGATTATCTATTAAGCTCTTATTTTCTACACTAAGGTTTTATCTTGTAGACTTATAGTGAAGGATGATTTATTTCATTACTACCAAGTTTCTGTTTATGTTTAGTTCTTTATTGAATTTCTCTTCTGATTGCTAATAATTCCAAGGGGGGGATTTTGTATCCAATGGTTTTCATAGTATGAAACAAATAGTAGATGTTTTCAATTCACACTGGGTTAATCAGGGATTTCACAAATCACATTACCTTGCATTACATGTGCATCTAATATTAAAGATGGTGTAGTTTTTTAGTGTTTTCCAATGTTAGGGGTCAAAAATTCGGATAATAGATAAATTTACCTTATAAAAGGTAATATGTTCATGAAAATATAATAGTTTCATGATATAGTATAGGATGCTTCTAGAGAGTTTCATAGGGGGATACTCAAGACCATCAAATCAAAATTCAGCTAAAGAAAGTGTTGAATGAAATTTGAGAAATTTAGTGAAGATCATAGTTACCTGGACGCGTGAAATACATATAGATATGAATGAAAAATGAGACGTCAAAACATTTAAGTTTATTGAACCATGAAATTTTTAATGAGTTGGTAGAATGTAAGGTAGTTGTGTACAGGGCCATCAGCATCTATAAATTGGGAGGTACCCCCAATATTAAACTCAAACTCTCTCAGTAAAGATCTAGATCCTCTGTAGTGGGAAATATTTTTTCACATTAGAGTTCTGTGCATTATTTTTGAACTCTATGTATTTCGGAAAATAATATTCCTATTTATTTTGTGTAAAGTTACGTTGGGATAAATTTCAAGATTTGTGCGCAAGTGTGATAGTTGTGTGTCATAGAGTTTTTGAACATCATGTTTAACAGATCGCTTCTTATAAGTGCACCAACACAGGACTATGGTTCCAGGAGAGTCACATTCTTGTTAGGGAAAAAGAAATATGTTCCCAATAAATTTAACATACCTTCAATTCTATAAGATGAGTAAGACTTCTCCAAAAGAAGAGAATATGGGGGGTTAACAAAAGTGATCCGAGGAAGGTAGTGTGATATCCATAGAATTCATATAATTGAAGTGTACCTGGAATGGATTGAACATGCCTGAAAAATATAATCCACACTAACTAGAAAATGTATTTGGATTTTTGTATGACTAATGCACCAGTGGTGTATGCTCTTTAGAATATCATTATTGGTGGACCAAGTAAAATTGTCATGTTGTGTTTCTATTTTAGTATTTGGGTATTTGATAACTACATGTCTCTATCATATAGGTTTAATAGGTACTTATAAACATAGGGACAATATTTATATCATTTGAAGAAAATATTTACATCTTTATTCAGCCCTCCCCTCTCATGGTGTTCTAGGCTCCTACAATTATAATTTAAATATTTCTTTTGTTTTATATGTTTAAACATATGATTTATAATTTTTAGAAAATATACCCTTAAACTAAATAAATTTTTTCCTTAAATATATATTTAATAAATGTATCTTGAACATTCCTGTGTATCAATAATTAAATAAAAGTAATTATTTTTGGAAAAAATTTGAATTGACACTATTATTCTAAATATCAATTAATTTTGAAAATTCTCAATAAATCACCTTAAAATTAATTTGATTTTTTGAAATAAAAATTATGTTAATTTTTTGAAATTGAAATTATCAATTTTATATATTTATCTTTTAATTTAAATTTTTTATATAAATAAAAACTATTTTTATTAAAATAATTGTCTTCTTAATCATTATGTTTTCTCAATATTATATCATCTTTATTTCCAACTTAATGAATATAAATAAACAAGTTCCTATATTTTAAAATTATCTATTATCCTAATTATAAACATTCAGTTGAAAAAGGAAATTTAAACTGTAAATATTTTTTAATAGAGAAGATACATTTTTACAATTCAATCATATTAATTATTTATCTTTGAAACATAAAAAAATTTAGTTTATTTCTATATTTTAATTTAATATAGTATATATTTATATTATAACTTATTTATAATGTCAACCTAATATTTCATGGTTTTTTAAGTGCATTATTAAGTGTTGAACAAGTTAATAACACAATATTTATTTAAGGAAAATACATAATGTAATTTTAGGTCATTACACACTGAAGAAATATGTGGTAAAGTATTGGAATAAAAAGTGTTCATGGTGTCTAATTTTAGATTATTTATAAATCAGGGAGATAATGAAAACCAAGTAAATTAGTGAGGAGAATAACAACTTATTTATAAAAGAAAATATGAGGAATAATAAGAAGTCTCATATAAAGAATTACCCACACCTTGAGGTATGTGGGATTGATATTAATAATAAATATGTTACTAAAATTGTTTTCTATTATATTTATACATCTATGAATTCAGACATCTATATGAAGAAATAAATAATTAATAAATCCATGTAATAAATTTTAATGAAAACTGACAATCAATAAATATTTAATTCAAGATAAATTCAAGGCAATATCCAATCTCTTAATGAGGATTTGTATCAACTTAATATCATGCGCAAAGTGGACCATTTATTGATAGAATATTTTTTTCATGTATAAAAAATCTGTAAATATATTTTATGTTTCCATAAACTATTAAATGAAGAAAATGGGTGCAAAAATTAGATACCAATTTTATTTACAAAACGATCTTGTAAATGAGATATGAAAGTATATTCCTTCAGTGATAGAACTCAAATATATCCTTTTACCGCTCAAAATACAAATTTATGGGATGAAAATATCTAAAAATGAATCAGGGTCATGGATAAAGGAGATGAATACCTAAATATTTGATGAATAAATAATGATCAATGATAATGATATAATGTTATTAAAGGGAAATGATATAGTAAAACCATCTCCGATGTATTTAATATCAAGTTCAAAATAAAAAATAACCATGTTTGGAATCATAATGTATAAAAATAATGTTTCAAAATCAAGAATAAAAGGATCTCAAGAGAAGAAAACTGTCAAATTCTATTATTCTAGAAGAATGGGGAATGCCATGATTGTGCATATAGAATCTGAATGTGTTAATGATGAAATTGAAACAACTAAAAAATATCAACCATGTAAAATAGAAAAGTTATATGATTTCAATGGGTGTTTTTTATATGTTATAACCCTAGTCATATGTAAAGTCGGCATGTCTAAATGGTGTCAACAAAGTGATAAGAAAATCATCAATTCATATAAAATATTGAGATCTGGTTTATAATGGAAGAAAAAAGATTATTTTGTAAATCAAATTCAATGGCCCAGTGTAATGTTATAAAGCCCATCCAATGGTGCACTATGAACATATTATGTTTCACACATAGAAACTCATATGTAATTAAAGGAAGTATATGTTAAAGAGAAAGGATTTAATTTCCCTAGTTATAAGGAAGGTGAATAAAAATATGGAGAAGGATTCACTAAGGAAAATTAATTCTCAAGTGAGTTGAATAGATATTAAAGAACAAAAATATGAGGAACTCCTTAGAGGTATTTCAAATCACACTATAATAAAAGTGATGATGGTAGGTTGAATATAACTCAAATGGTATAGTTAGAATTAAAAAAGATGGATCAATGTTGCATCAAATGAAGGAACATAAACTAGTGGGATAAATCTTTCAATAGAAATGGATACCTCATTGATAAAGATAGAGAAACCTAAAGATAGAAATGAAAATTAAATCTACATGATTTTGATAACAAGAATAAAATATCATAATTCCTAGTAGGAATAAAAAAAGAAGGTGGGTTCATCATGAGAAACCCTAGTACTCAAATTGGTGTTTTTTGAGGTACCCCTCTACCAATGTGTTCGACACATGTAACTATTCTTTGATGTGGAGTAGAGTTTAAGGGGAGATATTGTCCTTGTGGTTATATTCTTTGAAAATAGAATGCATGTTATGTTTTAAGAAAATAATGTATCTTTAAAGAGTTAAAAAAATAAATGAAACTATTTGAGTAAAAAAATATACTATCTTTGTGGTATCATACATGAATAGAAATGAGAAATTGTGTCAAGTACCTGATCTAAATAAAAGAGTGGTGAAAATTAACAACTTTGGATTTTGAAGATGAATCAAGATTTATTTACATGGAAACAAAAAGAAATCTGTGAAACATGATCTAATGTTGAAAATGTATCAAAAATGAATTTTTTAGTTCTAATGGTATTGAACTACCATTAATGATCAAAATGTGACATAAGTATTTATCTCAATTGGAAACATAGATAGATAATGATAATATATATTAATAAAGAAGTAAAATAATTTATTATTTCATGTACGTATGTTTATATGCAATGTAAAACTGTCATCTGACTATTTATAGTATACTGATAAGTTGTTATATTAAAAATATAATTACAGAAAATTGGTTCCTTATGCTAATATTATCTCAAGACATGATTTCATAAGCTGAAAATATTCAAGGGATGTTTTTGTTGAGAACTCAAAGGTTTTTTATCCTTATCTGAAAAAGAAGATTCTATATGGAGTAAGGAATATACAATATCACCATGTGTTAATATATGTTTTTTATAAACTAATGATAAAAATTTATCAAATGTGTGTTATGTCCTATACACATGATGCTTTATTGAATATTTGTGGTGTAAGGGTGATTTAGATCATAGTTTGTGTCGAAATGAGTAAAACCTCCTAGTTTTTAGGTTTTTGGAATTATGTGACTGACATCCAAAGCTTCTATGTTATTGAATTCAACTCTAATTCCATACACCAATTTCTAAATCAATAGTATTAGACTACTTATTTGTGACCAATACACCAAATGGTAACTTCAGTAAAAAAAATCATTGAGTAAAAGGAAGAAAAAGAGGAGAAAGTGGCTCAAACATTTAAGGGTGATAAATATGAAAATTTTCAATTTTACATGTGTTTTAAATAAAGATATAAATGAATGATTAGTTAATAAATATAGTCATCAAGTGAAACCTAGTTGATATGAAAATTTTGATTTTTCCTCTAACTATTAGTCCCAACTAGAGATTAAATCTTCAAATGTTCATTCATCAAGTTGTAGATCCTAATATATAAGGAATTAAGCTAAATTAAAATCATTTTAGATGATCTAATAAAATTGGTTGTAAATCATTCAAGTGGTTGACAAATCAAAGGGGTTTTTTGATTTAAACATCAGTATCAAATGGGATAGAATAAGAACATGGTAAAAAGGGGGAAAATATATACTTATACAGGTTTTATATATTTTAGGTTGACTAACTTACCCCATATGGACTTTTTTAATGATCAATAATAATTGAGTTCAACATGATTATTGAAAATTTGGTAATAAAATCTGATGATTTTATCCCTATAGGTGTTTATAGATATAAGGGTAGGACCTTAAAAGTTAGATATAGATGGAAACAACTCTACATTTTATTGACATTGGATGATTGATCTTAATGAACCATAAATCATGGTGGATAATATTATATTTTAGTATTGTAAATAATATAAAAAGGTATATAATAATAAAACCAAATAGGTTTTTTATTTTATTATTTGAAAATAAGATAAGTAGATGTGTATTAGAGTATAAATGGACATTAAAGTCTTTTTGATTTGAGAATAGTAATTAAATATCTAAAGGAAAATTTTAAAAAGTACATTAATGGTTTATAAAATAGGTTTGAATGGTTACATTAGTGGATAAATTAAAATAGAGACTACGATATACTAATATTTCATGTCCTTGGTCTTTGACATAGTGAACCTGAAATAGAAATTATATGATTTCAAGTGGAGGATCCACAACATGAGATGATAAAATTTAAAAGAGGTTAGATAAATGTTAACAATTTTTATTTTGGGTACATCACATTCACACCATGATGACAAGAATCACACCATGACTAGTCTTTGAAAAGATCATGGGAGAAACTCGTAAGGTCGATACACGGTGCAAAATGGTTGGTCAAACTATTAGGTATGGATTATAGATTTTGGATAAGTATTCCATAGGGATTCATGCATATTATATATCAAGGTAAAAATGTTAGATATTGTTGGTATAAATGTATTTTTTTCATTATATTATTTGGTGTTTTCCCATATGCAAAGTGACATTGACGTTATATTGAGAGGAATATTTGATCATTTTTCGGCTATTCTATAGATTTTTTTCTCTTATAGTGATATTAACAAAATTTAAAAATTGGTTTATCTAGAAATAATAATTTAATATCTAATGTCATGATAGACCACATGAATAAAATAATATTTCCATGATTTTAGAGCTCTAAGATATTCAACACAAGAATGGAAGTATTCACCCTAAAGTGATCCATAAAAATGTAACTAGTCTGATTTCCAAGGCACGTGGCGATATCAGAAAATAGAATTTAGTTATTTAAATCGGAATACATTCATTAAAATTTTATGGATCTGATCATTAACTGAACATGACACTGTGAAGAAGGTGTTCAGTCCATAGATGAGCTTTAAGGGAACCAGTCTTTGAAAGTAAAATTCATTACAAGATAGAGTGTTTTATAGAATATCTGGAAGATTAAATTAGAATTTAATATAAGACATATAGACTTGTATTTAAATTATTTAATTAAAATTTTTTAGCACATAATAACCACACCAATTCAGGTAATTCATAATGAAATATTTTAGAGTAAATAAAGGATAATGTATATCACCTATTGGATTAAAGGACAAAATAATGAGAGATTGTAAAACTACTTATAAAAGTTCTAAAAATCGAACTATACTATATTTATAATTTTTTAGGAGAGGGGAAGATATAATGATAAAAGATGAAAAAATCAAGTCTAGAGGGTGAAAAATTAGATCCATTGAATAATACCATTTATACATCCATTAAGTTCTTAAAGAGGATTATCAAGAGAATAGAGGGTTGGAACTGCTACATTCTGTTTGAATAAATGAATGGAAACATGGTAATTCTAGAGTGAAATTTTCTTAATCTAGATGAGGGGGATATTTTTATATTTTATATAAAAGTAAAAAAATCTTCGACATAGAGGTGTTACTATCTCTCTTTATTTTTTATGAAGAATATAAAAGATGAAAATTGAAATGATGATATGATATTATCTGGCTTGAAGAATAAGATGGAAGTGAACAAGGAGTTATCCAATTCATTTACCTATGTATAATAATGCAAGGGGTTTTCGAAACGTATTTTTAACTAAATTATCCCAATATAACCCTAAACTATTAAATTAGACCCACATGTCTACAAATGGACTATGCTTTATATATGGTCATTGCATAAAATAATAGAAGAGGCAGTTCCTCAATATCGATAGTGCACATTTATGAAACCGTTTATAACATGTACAGTGAAATTTTTTAATACCCATTACACTACCATAACACTATGTCAATAATTCAAGGATTTTCCCATTGTTATAAAATAATTAAAATCCATGTGAGTATATTCTGTACTTTATTTATCTATTTTATTTTTTGTAGAAAACTGTATGAGAGAACAAGAGATTTAACATGTTCCAATGAATATCGGAACAAGATTTATATGGATAAAGGAAAAAATTAAAAAGAGAAATGATTAAATCAATGCACACCTGAATACACCCCCAGGGTGCCTCGAGTCATTATGGTCCAAACATACCCATTTTAAACTCTTAACCAAACATTATTTATAAAGGTAATAGATAAATAAATTAAGATGTAAATTATATAATGAACCATATTTTATCTAACTATTGGCCTCTGATCCCCCAAATTGATCTAAAAATGAGTAAACATGACAATTAATTAAGAGAAAATATAATCACATTTGTTAAGATATTGTGAAATATGGATCAAATCATTTAAAATAAAAAACATAATGTTTTTATATGTTATTATATTGTCCATAAAGATATAGTTTTCACAAATTTGATAATGATGATATTAAATTCATGTAGTATGCATTAAATACTTACCAATGTTCTATTGAATGATTCAAAACTAAAAAATATTTAATCCATAAAATTTTTTAAATAGATTCCATTTTAATTAATTGAACATGAAAATTTTTTAATCCACATAAATTGGTTAGACCCATATGGTACAACTGAGTTTTCAAAATGAGAACCAATATATACAGTAAAACATATAACTATAATTGTAATCTAGAGGTAAAGGTTTATAAATAAATTTATTATATTAAATATGAATTTACCTTCTAAGATATAACTATATTTTTTTATTTTTTTATTTTTATTGACATGGGAAGATTTTTTAATCCAGAGATCATCCTTCTAGATATAAAAAATCTATTAAATAATGAGAAAAAATTTAATTGTATGTATAAAAATTGTTCTACAATATATGAACATCAATATGATTATACCGTGTTTATAATGTTTTAAAAAAACTTTTATGTGAATAAAAAACCCTCTAATAGTTAAAATTTTAAATTTGATAATGCAACTAAGGGTTTTAGTTACCCAAAAATTAAATACAAACATCTTGTGTTAATAATAAACGATGGAATCATGAATATATATTTAGTGTTATATGTGGATGAAATTATTCTAAATTCAAAATAAAATTATAGAATTCTAGTTTATAAGGGTTTTTTAAGTAAATATTTGTCAATGAAATACATGGCAGTGGTGGGCTGTATACTCGGAATGAAAATATATAAATTTTTATATGAGTGGATTCTTATAATGAGTCATAAAATGTATTTTGATAATGAAATAAAATTTTTATCATTACGTATTCTATGAAGGAAAATTTTATACTATTATGAAAAAATATTTTTATATAGGTCAATTTGGATTTTATTAGTTTAGGATGTGATATTATAAATTAATTTTATTATGTTTTAATAATATTAAGTATCATGTATTCCTTGTATTATTGTTACCATGATATCTATTATTCTCTGAGAATAAGTACTAGGTACCAATCAGACCAAATTTGTAGTTATTATGTTATTATAAAAAATATCCTTGAGGAAATAAAAAACTAAGAATGTATTTTCAGTTATTTGAGGAGTTAATGAGTATTTTTATAAATTTTTAAACATACATTATCTTCTAAATGACTAATGATAAATCTAAATGATATCGATGTGTTTTTCTACTAATATAATGGATTGGGGAGTTGAAATATTTAAAATGGAAAATCATATATGTCTATTAAATAAATATTGTATACATCTAATCATCGGATGGGGTAAGAAAACCTTTTAAATAAATAATTTTAAATGTAAATAAAGGTTTTACCAAAAATAATAAACCTTATAAAAATCTATTATGATATAATTTGAGTCATCGCTCGGGAAATGGAACCTAAAACACCCGAATATTTATAATTCACCCGTACAAAACAACATATATTTGATAAATTATTTATATTAGTGATATAATGATTTTTTTGATTATGATATGTAGTGACATAGTTGACCCACTAAATCCCATTATCACTACAAAAAAATATTTATAAAAATTACTAAGGTTTTTGTTCCAAATAATATTTACTCTAGTAAGAATGGAATAAATTATATATGTATCCTTATGTTTTTTATGAGATATAAATTATATTAATATGTTTTTGAATCATATTTTACTATTAAAGTAAATTTTTAAATTACTAATCATATATATATGAAATAAATGTGGCAATATAATTAACATACTTTAAGAAATTAATGAATTTTTTACTAAGACTTTATTATTATAGAATATCATGGGTTGTGATTCTTTGATAAAATTAATATATCATAGAATATCATGGGTTTTGATGCTTTCATAAAATAAATATACAAGTAAGAATATATATTGAGATATATACTTTACTCATTAGAAACAAGATTATGAAATTTCTATATTGATTCATTCACATTGGGTACACTACAAGGAAAATCATTTGTATATTTCATTAGTGTAATTAGGATGTAAACTATATAGTAGTAACATACATAAGGTTAAAAAGGATCCAAAAAAGTAAATCATTGTAATTTAATACACATATTAGGTTAATCATAATTATAATCAAAAGAGTTTATTGCTGGGTACGATTCTAACCATAATAAAGAAGCCACTGTACTAAAGTGATATTTTCCTACCATAAAGGAATAACATTTTATCGTAAAATTGATTAAAAATTAGGAAATAAATAACCATATTCAGATGAGTGACATTGTATGCAGTCATATAATCATTTTTTGAAACATGATAAATTTATATAATTTTTTTAACCTTATTAGATCATAAATAATGAAAGAGTTTTCTAATATGGGATTTTAATGTTTTATTTTTGATTGATACACAATATATCATTCTTAAGGGGTTGTATGGGAATAAATATGTTTAATATATGTTATACTAAAAAACATTCTAAAAAATTAGAATTAACATGTTGTTAAAAAATATTCACTTATTAAAATTATATAATAATAATTAATAACTGTTTTGAATTTTACAAGGTGCCAATTGGTTATAGGTGATATGATTTTAACAAGGCTTTTTCAAGGTGAAATATATTGTCTGAATCAGATAATGATTTCATAGTAGCATCTAATACAAAAGTACTTGTATTTGGCTTCACCAACGTATTTTATGTGATATAAAAGTTTTATAGTGACATAAATGTTCTTAATCATTGTTGAAAGTGAGATACTTATATAATTATTAAATGCATTATAAATAATTTCATATATTTTTTACAAGAACACAACATATACTTAAGAGTAATTCATATAATAAGACCATAATAATTCAGGATATATATATATAAGATATCTACCTATGTAATTCAATTTCTATATTTATGTTATTAAATATGTCTTAAAATCCTAAAATATATATAAAATAGTTAAAAAAAGTTATAATTATTCTAAAAAGGGTTCAAGAATCATATAAAAAATATATTTTTCAATAGAACATTTTGGAAGTATAATATTTTACTCAAATGATACAAGATTATTTGAAAGAGAGATATCACTTAGAGTGTATATAAATAGTTGAGAAAAATATATATAAAGTTCCTGAGTATCACTAAAATAACAACAAGTCTCTTAAGAATTGTCCTTGATAAAATATATTCAACTCACCTTTTCCTTTATATTTTGAATTAAAAAAGGGAATTTATATATTGATCAATCACAAAATTAATTCCATATAGTATATGGACTATATAAAGTTACTGATCTCATTGGTTTGTTTTATTCAATTTTAAGAAATCACATTGAATAAATTCAATAAAGATTATTTTATGGCCCCTATAGTATCGGTTTCATTTAAACAAGTAAATTCCATTCTAAGGGATGTCAAGATAAATTAAGTTATCTATCATTGGTTTTTTTTAAATAATGATTGATTCCTAAAATATAATAACTTTTTACAAAAAACATCATTTTTAGAATCATTTATGAATATGTGATAATCATAGAACTGTCATCAATAAGTTCCTTAAAAAGTATTAAATACTCAACATAAAGTTATGAAAAAAATGAAAAGGTTGTTATCATTTAGAAAAGAGTGATTTCGAGTTAGTGAAACATAAATGGTGGATTAAAATCAAGTTTTTTCAAATAGAATTATCATATCCCTAGATAAATATTGTAAAACAAACTAAAAATAAAGTATCACAGAGCTAGTGGATAATTTAATACACTATTATATGTTACAGTTGAGCATTTCCGAAAATAATAAGTAGTTTTTTGGAATTTGTAGACTAGATACATGCATAAATAACAAATTATATATGAAATCATAAATTACAACATAGTGAATGTAAATATAATCATCCTTGAACTAATTTAAACATTCATTCTTAATATCCTTGGGAAAATAAAATAAATAATTTTGAACTCATATACACATTAAGCATTATATAAAGTGTAATTCATCATGGATAAATAATGCACCAATAATATGGAATGTTAAATCACTAAAAACATATGATATTTAATCATATCATGAGAATGAGATTCATCCATGTATAACATCAATGATGTAATATCATGGATAATAATAACATAATTAAAAATGATGTAAATACATAATATTAGATACCATGATCTCATATATTAGGATATCAATACTATCAATACCTTATGCCAAGTATGTTTAATCGATTGGTTGGTTTCCAATAGAAACTCATTTAATGAATGCTTACTAATTTGTTTAATGTGTCATTTTGAGGCATCAAGGGGATATATAATTTCAGGTCCCACCCATAACTGCATGTCAATTCATTCCCCATATATCAATTGATCGATTTCATTTATGAACTATATACCTTTTCAATAAATATTTATATAGACTAGAGAATATATATTTATCAATTTTTTCCATATCAATCAAATAACTTTAATAAAAAAATATATATAGATATCATATATCTATTTAATAATAATCATATTAATGACAAAATTATATATACTAAAGGGAAATATAATTTCAATTTATCATGAAAAATTTAATGTTTCAAGGTAATGTTTATGACAACATAATTAATCAACAATGTGAATATCAGTAATTTCCTAGTCAAAAAGACTGTAACCATCCAGAGAATGAATAGTAAATATAACATTACAATATATCCTTATTCTATTATATGTGAAACAAATATCTATTTTCATTAATGAATATAAATACCTCAAAATGTTCATTAAAAACATTTTTCGGGAAAATACACTTTTCACTTTGAAAATAACTTTTAAAAATAAATAATTCTCAAATATATTAAGAAAAAATGTCATAGAAAAGAACCATGTAAAGTTGTAAATGAATATTAAATTTAATTATTTTTCATTATGATGGAAAAAATATATTTATACTGTATATACTAAAACAAATATTCCTATCAAAATTTCGGTACAAAATAAAAATGTATCTCATTTATAAAATAAAATAAAGATTCATTATAACCCTTTTTTAAAAAGTAAAAAATTGGTAAAATTTTTTGAAAAGTTTTTTATTATATTAATAACATACTTAAAAACATTATTAGAAGACATGGATATTAAAGAAAAATGTTTTTCAATTGAAGAAAAATATAATTTTTTATTTAATTAAAACAAAATCAATATTTTTTAACTACTATGAAGTGGATAATATTAATATTTTTTCATAATTTCATAAATAATCATAGAATAATGAAATTAAATGGTATTATATTAAATTTATCAAATAATTTCCATAAATTTAAATCCAAGCATAAACAATCTTGATTAAATTTATATTGAACCGTAAACCCATTCTAATTTGGTAACATTGAATCACAACCCCAATGGAAGAAATAAAATCAATTTAAACATTAAAAATAAATAATATAAAAATAATTCTGATATAAAATATAAAATTGGAATTGGATACACCACATAATATAAATTGGTTCATAACTAAAAATATTTTTTAATAACTTGTAAATTAATATCTAATATCTTACAAATACCATACCGTTTAAATGAGAATATATAAGTGAATTTTTTATGTGTATCAAATTTAAATCCATATAAAATTAGTGGAATTATAACATAAAATAATAATATTTCGTTACATACAAAATATTATAATATCCAATATATTGAAGATGTAATATAATCCAATGAAAAGAAATCGAGTTACGAAACCCCTTACCACTTGGTAACGTTCATTTCAAATCTCATTGGATGAAATATTTAGAATGGACACATAAAATTACATTAACTAGGAATAATTGATGGTTTTACATCTAAAAGGGCTGATATATATCCCATCATAATTAAATTGGGTTCATAATAATAAAATATGACATAATAAAACAAAATTGATATGGAATCCCTTTCCTTAGGTCTAACTCATTATGAAAATTATTCATTTTGATAAATAATAAACATATTTTAATTATTAAATTGATCAAAAAAATTTAATTCTTAAATTTCCTTTTATATCAATTATTACCTTGTTATATTTAATTAATTTATTAATTAATTAACTTCATGTTTGATTTTTTGATGATATTCACTCCATATATACAAAATGACATTGGTAACTTGAATATGGTTGATAAGGTTATTATTCCATAATCATCAGAATAATATTCATGAAAATATTATCATTTTCATAAATCAATTATTCTTTTAAAACCAACCATGAAATATGGTTTTGAAAAATGAACTAAGTTACAATCTGGAAGATGATAGGTCATATGTACACATCGATAACGTTTCAATTTTTCAATAATCATTACGAAAATAAGGTAAGTATTATTTTTTATTTACTAGATGATAATGATATAAAAAATAAAATAATATTATATTAAATATAATTATATATATCATCCATATTATGTGGTGATAAAAATGAATCACATCACTTTGTGGAGGCGGTAGTCCACACATACGCACAAATTACATTATTAGTTTTTCTTACATGAAATGGTAAGAAATTAAATGATATATTATCTATTTAGAATGATAAATATTTTATAAATATTATTTATATATTAAATAAAATATTAAAAATAGATGTTATACGTGGTGATTGAAAATGAATACATCGATTCACGAGAAGGTAGTCCGTTGTAAACAATAATGATTGTTATATTTTATATTTTATAGAAGAGTATATATATAGGTTATTCCATTGACATAATAACATCTCAGTATATTTTAGATACTTATTTTATTATATTTTAGGGTTTTAAAAATATTTTAGGTAGTTGGAAGAAGAAGTAAAATAATAACGCTCAGTTGAGAATGATACATCTTCATCAGACAACCTCTTTAAGATTATACCTATGGAATTACTTGATTGGATTAATGATCAAAAAAAGGCCTTGAATATGGGTTAAGGGAATTGAGGAAGTTATTATATTAGGGATTCATTTTACCATATGTTTATTATGTTTTGATATTAGAGAATACTTAATTACCTTTTAAAAATAAGGGGAGGGGAATATTTGGAATTACAGAAAGTAAGTTGAAATACAAAAACTTTAATTGGATTTAAATAAATTTGGCTAGAAAAGTAACTTTTATCTCTTGTTTTTACCCTCATTTAAACCTACTTTAACCTGAATTGTGGTAATAACTTTTTCAAAATAATATGGTTGAAATTTTAAACATATGATAACAATTGGATCATTTGTCCACTATTCAATTTATAATTATTTAAATATCTGAATAAAATAATCAATTTCAATAAAAATTTATTTAAATATCAATAATTCAAAATATTAACTATAAATTTCTTTTGGAACCACAAATAATCCCAAATAAATTACTTTTATTTTTCAAAAAAAATTACATTGATTTTTCAACTATTTGAAAAATCACTGTGTTAGTTTTTTTTAAGTTTTAAAAATAAATTTCTATCATTAACAAATTTTCACTCTACTAAAAACCATTTTATAATTTTCCACAACTTATTTTAATCCTCATTTTAATATATAAGAGATATTTATAGTAAGGAGACTGATATTGGTCCTTTTTCATTACATAAATGATTAGATATGTCAATTTCATGGACAAGTGTCCAATAAATAATTGAATCTAAAGCCTAAGGTTATAAGGGTCAAAATCCATTCATAAAATAATAACTAAGATTAAAAATTGTGTCATTATCACTTATTTTTATCCAATGTTATCCAAATTTTCCCTTTTACCATAGTGATGAATTATTTGTTGTTTATACTATTCATAATGACCAACCATTACCTTGGCATTATTAAATAATAAAAATTATACTGATTAAAATTATGGAATAAAATTACCCAAATTAAATCCCTATTAGTTGTATAAATTCATTTTATAATAATCACATAATGCATTATCAAAACCAGTTTTTCAGGAAAATAGAATTTTCATGAAAAAGAAGATATTATATTAATTCAATGACTAGAAATCATCATTTTATGAATCCTTATTCAAATAAATATATATATATATATATATATATTGGTAAATTTTAATTTAAATCTTCCCTTATAAGGGTTTATTTTAAGAATTAAAATAATGAAAATTTGGGCACATAAAAACTATTTTGAGAAAATAAGTTTTTAAGTGTAAAGATAAACATATGAAAAAATCAGGTTTAAACATTATTAAAATTTAATTAATTACATTACTTATAACTAAAAAATACTTATTTTTTATTAAATAAAATTCATATCATAATGGTAATTTATAATTTATTACTTTATTGAAAATAAATAGTATTTTAAAAAAAGTGGTATTTTTAACTATTCAATGAAAAGACACACATTACAAAAAAAATCTAGAATTTCTCCCTATGTTAGTTTTAATTTTTTATTTGAAAAATTAAATTAATTTTGTACAAGACACTCTGTAAATTTGGAAAAATTATATATATTATTTTCAATCAAAAATAAATAAAAATAATTGTATAAAATATATTTTGGAATCATATAAAGATTTTACTAAACATTTATTTCACAATTAAAAACATATTTTATTCATATAACATATTTATACATAATTTTCAAAAAGGTTTTATTATTATTCATACATTAACTTTAATGGTCGGGTTATAAGAGTCATGTTTTAGTAGAGTAATTTGATTTATTTAGGCTCTATGTTGAGTATCGAAAAAACTATCTAGCATACTATTATTCTTTTAAATTTTAAAGGATTTACATTCTACCAACCATAAAAACTATTCCTCAAAATTTGAACATATTAATAGAAATAAAGTCTTTGAAATTTAAAAATTACTTTGTGTAAAACTCAAATCAATAATGTTTTAATAAAATATCCTCTTAAAATAGGGAAAGGTAAATACAAAGGTAATATTAGAGTAACGCAAAACTATATTATCATATATAATGAAATTAGTGGGTTAGTAGAAATATAGGCATGGAGGAGATCAATATCACTCAGTGACTAATAAAGAGTAATAGAGAACAATTTTGGGATAAATTTAATAACCATAAATCCATAAATATATTATATGTGAAAACTCTAAAAATTCATTGGAAATTATTACAATGTGATTACATTTTTATTTTAAGATCCTTTTTACTAGGGTTGATAAATTTATTTACCATCTAGACTAAAGACATAAGTAAATATAGTTTCTTCAAATTTTTCTATATCATAATAAAAGTTTCACAATTTGGTTGTTGTTTGATCAATTTTCACTTTAACTCTAACCCAAGAAATTAATATCCAAACTAATTTTTATGCCTAATTAAATAAAATTAACTTTTAACATATCATAATATTCCTAAGCTAATTATTATATATTACCCATATTTTTACGTATTAACAAAAATGTAAATTTTTAACAAGAGGTAAGATAGTATATAAATTTATAAACAGTAATAAGAAGAAATAATAAATTTTACTTAAAAATATCCACCAAAGGATCACCTTAGAGTATTTCAAAAATAAATTACCCTACACCCCAATTAACAATAATATTTTTAACATTAAATAATGCTTTCACTTCAAAGTATGTCTTATTTGTTTAACATACATTCCAAAAAATTAAATTGCATAATTCCCAAATAATAGTTTATTCTAAACCTAATGGTTATATATATTCCTAAACCACATAAAACGTTTCTTGAAATATAATTAAAAACCTCAAAATATATATTATATCCAATAATATGTTTCCAAAAATCAAGGTAATATTTATCTATAGAATTTTCTATGTAAGAAAGTTGTCATAATAATAATGAATTCATCTAATATAGATGTAGGTGTTATACCTATGTCAACCTTCACTGTTGTGTAAAATCTCAACCCATGATCACTCTATAAAGAGTAGTCATAATGCTCACCACATATCAGCAATAATGCCTTACTATATTATAGAGGAATGTTACTTTAAGAGAGGGTCTTATGATGGTACGATGGGGAGACTATACCCTCATGGTGAGAGTAGTAGAGCGATGAATATTAAATAAATCAATTCTGAAATTAGTGTAAATGTGAGGCAGTGAAAATAAGTTATCCCAATAATGATAAATGGCTACATCAATTCAAATATTATTTACAAAATGATGTCTTCTCTGTACCTAAAAGAAAATATCCACACATGGTAGCTAGAATAAAATATATAAATAACAAAAAGAAATAAATCTCAAAGGATACCTCCTTGAGTATCCTAATAACCAGCTCATTCATGTGATTCTAATATCTCATATCTATGATTATAGCACATAGCATAATCTTGAATCTGGATACTGTGACCATGAGGTATGCATGGGCACCAAACAGAGGCCTGAATAGGGAGTGAGACAAACTCATTACACCACCAAAAATGGTGACTAATGTAATATATTTCATGAATATAAAATATATCATTTTGCAGTTATAATTAATTAGGTAGTGAATAATAAATTGTAACTAAGTGGGGATTAGTTTCCTTAAAGGATACCCGGATGACCATAATTGGTTCAACCTAAGACATGATAGCCCTAAACATTCCATTTTATACAAATATAGTAATATAAGTAATAGTATATATTCATAGATATACATCCACTAGAAAGGACCTTATGTGTTGAGCCAAGGCATCCACATATGGTAATAATAATTGTGTGAGGATTGTATCATTATAAATATGGGTTGTTCTGCATGTATTCACATACCTAGTCAAAGTATGTTCTTAGACTTGTAATATGCATCAAATAAATTACATTACAAATTCATTAATTGGAAACCATATTAATTTCAAGTAATTCTATAAGAGGAACCCAGGAGTCTCTCAAATATTATTATGAACCCCTAAATATTCAATCATTTATAAGGAATTCCTTATTGGAATCTAAGTATCTCTATTGGAATGGTATAAATTTGTTTCCCTAGGATTGTATCCTTGATGTTCTACGTAAGAAATCCAAGTTTCAATCATCAAGTATTATAAAAAACATACCTCTAATCTTGTAATTGGAATTATATTCAAGGACCCCAAGTATCTCTCATCGTAAATATAATCTTAACCTATCTAAGATTTCATCAACGGAATACCATATAAGGAAGTTGAGTGTCACTGGAGGTGTATATAAAACATTAAACCAATGATCACGGCAAAATAATTCCATAAAAATTAACCCATGTATCGCTCAATATTGAACACAATTTATTTAACCTTTTATATTTAATCAAGGAAGAATGCCATGTTAGTAAGTATGTTGGGTGAGGATAAATTAATACTTAATAAAGAGGTCATTCCCCTATGAATTTATATATTAAAATTCAAGTAAAAAATATAGTTTATTCAATTTAAATTTAATATCGAAGGCCATGGGAATTTTCTTTCGTTTTCCATTTCAATCGTTTCACCTCATTTGACATAATCCAAAATAATTAAATTAATTCTATTTATCAATTCTCTTATAAGTGAAGGAGTTTGGAATTAAATTTTATAATTTTGCTGTTGATTAGGAAACAATCATGCCTCAAGCATCCCACTCTATTCTATTTGGTTATTTCAATTATAAAGCATGGCTTTGGCATATTATAAATAATGTTCATATGATAAGTGAGTAATCTACAGTAAATATAGTTCATTTAATTCCATTTAAAAATTTCACTTTATAGAAATAATTTGAACATGATAAAAGGGTGATTATAATTCCAAAGAAAAAGCATAAGTGTCACCAAGAAACATAGGTCAACCCAAGACTAGTCACTCGAGTCGGCCCACGACAAGGCCTGATAGGCGTTCCCAATCCTCCTGGGATGGAAACTAGTCTCATGGAACAATGATAAGATAATTTGGAATGATTTATCCTATAGAATAGAAAATAAATATTCAATAGCAGTAAAAAACTAAAACGACAAAACTAATAGAGGAAAATGGAATAAATACTACTACATCCTCCATCTGACAAATGGATAACCACCACCGAAAAGATCATCCCACTCCACAAGTAAGCAAAAATGAGAACCTGATTCTATAAAAAAGATCTTGTCTTCTGATTCTAAGATAAACAAGTAGGGTGTGAACATAAATTTCTCAATAGTTAAACGACATATAATCCATTCATTTCATTTCCCGAAACAGTCCTTAAACAATAGTTTTAAAATATTGATAAAAAATAGGTTGTTAACATTAATAACAGCTTAACACATATTTTCTCAAAATATCTATCAAAAAACATTTATTTAATTTAAAGTAACATTTTTCCATTTCAAAACCCAATTTTGAAAACCAATCCCCGGAAGAAAAAAACACAGCCCAAACAAGAGCATAATGATAATGAAACTAACCTATATAATAAAAAGGGTATATCAAAGGAATAATTTTAAATGAAAATTAGTGAAAATAGGATCAAGAATATAAAAAAAATAGACTATAGTGTTATAAAATAAAACAAAAAACATATATACATATATATAATCATGGGAATTTATTAAAAATATATATTGATGTCTCTAGATGTACTCATTTTGGATCCATCTATTGGTATGTAATGAAACTCAGTAGTTAATAACAAACATCGTTTCTCTGCACTAGCATTGCTAATGGAACAACCCAAAAAGTCTATCTCTATTATGGGGATCTAGTTCGTCTAACTAAGAAATAGATAGAACCCTTCTCTTGAACAAATTGTAAATAACCAAAAATACACTGATAAAATTACAAAGGTAAACTTATGAGGTCATCACTTTTTTGGAATTAAATATAACATGAAGATACATCATGCATGACTTTCCCACTCTCTTACACTATCTATGAAAATATAAACCCTAATGGATGATAACAATAGGGGTTCCCATCACATAATAAAACATGTCACATGTTCCAATCAATTCTACCCCTCATTATTTTTCAATACATTTTCCAAGAAACAACTTAAAGTACGAAACAATCCTTAACATTTAAAATTAAAAAAAATCCAAAAACAAGGTTCCAAATATGACTATAAGAGAACTCATTACCATAACATGCATATAAGGAGTTAACTAGACCATAATTTAGAAACATCACTTTAAACCCTCATTAAGAGTCATTTGAAAGTCAAGGTTCTATTTGTCACACATTTGTGGTTTTCGAGGAAGGCATTTGGAGTTTTTAAAAAAACATTTGAGAAAGTTTAGGTTCTAAAAATGAGATTTAAAATGACTCGACCTCTTATAAGTATGTGTGTCTTTATATGGTCAAACTATGTGAATATTAATTTATTCATATCAAATAAAAATATATGTGGATATATAGGTAAATTCTCAAAGTTTATTTTAATGAAACACAAGAAGCAACACAATGAATCACAAGGGGAATCACACCAAATCAACATACTAAATAAGTGCTAAACCACATAACATAACCAAAAAACTTACAATCCAAAATTACACTAGTAACCCAATTTTTTATAATTTTAAACAAGGATAAGTAATATTCAAGAATACTAAAATCCAATTTAAAGGCAACATTCATCAGACTATTAATAAAGAAAAACATAACTAATTATACTAACACACCATATGCATGAATAAAAAATTAAAAAATATTTATAAAAGGTCAGGAATCTAATGGAATAATTTGAAAAACACCTGGATAGAAATAGAATAATTCATGATGATTAAATGTGGACAAACTCCAAGCATGGTTCAAGCAGAACCCAAGGAAGAGACCGCACACCCTTAAGACATATACACCCTAATATATTTGCTTATACCCCTTGTTTTATGTATGTATTCCAGGATTCATTTTTAAAAATATTAGAATTTGGTATATATACACATATATATTTATAATTGGGTAATTATATGTCAATAGGATGCACCCACAAAGCAACAAGATTCTTCCCTCTACAAACACCACAAAAATAGACTTCAATCAAACCCCATAAACCCTAAGAACCAAAAACTAACAAAAAAGAAACCTAAAAAAGAATTATAGTATTCCCTAGGTCATGTACACCAATAGGGGGAAAGATAACAAGATATAAAGGGAATGTTGTAGAAGGATATGTGTTGAAACTCACTTGGGATGATCGTTCTGAAAATCAAATGCTGAAATAGCCAGAACTAGAGACTTGAAGTGACGTTATGGTGCATGAGACGGAGATGGGAAGGAGGCACTCGTGTATGGGGAGCCCCTTATAGGAATTATTCATGAACTAAGGGTATATTGTATATGACAAAACCCCTTTATGGGTTATAATATTAAAAATAATAATATCAATATAATTATTAATATCTTTATTATTGTTATTAATATTATTAACAATCATAATAAAATATTAATAATCATGATAATAATATTAATAATAAAACATTTCATTTATTATTTTTATTATTGTGATTATTATTTTCATTTAAATTTTATTTTATTTTTTTAATAAGGATGCCCGCACGATTTGGCTGTATGGTTTACCAAACTATATGGTCTCCTCTGTCTCGGCCCACATGGACTCTTGTGTTGGTGCATGGTTTTGTTCCTGATTGTGTGGCCTATAATGAACCACTTTTTGGTCCACATTATTTTTCATATCCTAGAATATAGTTTCCATTAATTGTGTGATAATAGTTCTTCACACCCTTGACTTTTAAAAAATCCCCAACACTCAATATTTTACATAGAATTCGACCCAAAAACCAATAGAAATATTAAGAATAAATAATTAGATTACATAAAAACGTATAAAAGAGGTTAAGGTATGAAATTTCTTATAATTTTTAAAACAAACTATACTATAAATTCACTAGATAAACTTCGGAAAAAAGTAGAACCTAAAACCAAACAAAGTCATAGCAGCCCATGTGTGACCTTTCTACTCCACATGTCATGAATGATAGTCTCAACATAGAAGAACAACTAAAAATCCCATAATGGGAATATATGTATATAAACTCCATTAGGAACCAACCATCATAGACCAACCCCCAATACAAGGGTAACCAATTGAAACCAACTGAAAACAACCACCGAACAAAACCCTGATACCTCACTCCCAAAAGACATGACCATCCCCATGAAAGAACAAATCAAAACCAAAAAAAATCCATGCGATGGATAATTAATCAAATATTTACATCAATAATGAATAACCAAAATAATTAAATGAAAAATAATGCCTCTATGATATTCAATCAACAAGGATTCTAAAAAACAGAGAACCATAACACATGAAACCTTAAACCATTCTCACTCCAACGTTAGAGACAAAATCTCAATCAAGGTCCCCCACACCTAGAAATTCTTGACTGTATGAAAATATTCATTGTGGGGCCTATAATTGGAACCCTTATAAATTGAAACATCTACATCCTCACAGTTAGGAGATAACAACCTCAGATTATGATTCCCTTTTTTGGTGGTGCAAATACAAAACCTCTTCAGATGGCCTCAGCAGCAACACAATCAACAAGCCATTGGAGGGTTACAAGAAGGTGGTTTTTAATGCCAATCCTACCAAAGTGGAAGTACATGAGCTTGTAGTACTTCAAAATAAAAAGTGGAACTGACAAAGGATACTTCTTAGAACCATATTAATCTATTTCACACTTTTCACCAAATGTGGACCCTTCATGAGTGCAAAGGGAAAATGAATCTATAAATACCACAAACTACACTTTAGAAATCAACTCGGCATGATACACATTAACCACTAGCTTTGTGAATATAATTACCCTTGATAATAGAACTTCATCTTTATTCTATTGAAAAATAACATAGATATGAGTGGATCTTTTAGAAGTTCCTTTGATTGTATCTTCAAAGAAGATTGATGTATCTATTTTAAATGATCATCATAGGCCATCACAGTCCATTGACCACAGAAAATAGCGATAATATATGACACTTTCCTCACCTTAACCTCTTCTAGAATATACCATCTGATAAATGTTTCTTAAAAACATCCCATTACGTCCTAAATTTCAATGATAATGGGATGATCACCTTTCATTGATCCAAACCTGAACCCTCAGGAAAACCTTGAACATCCTGCAACCTAAATACTTTGGGAGTTCCAAAATACCTAAAAAAACCCATTTAAATTCTCTTGAAACTCTACTATCTCTATTAAACATTGATCTCCTTGGAAAACTGGAAAAAAATGAAGAATTATCCTTTTCTAATCCACTCAGTGTTTGGGAAAAATCGATAACTGGAAGAGACCCCTCAATAACCATTAGGACCTTTCTATGAAATATAATCTAAGTAAAAAAAACTCAAAACTGAATCAACATAAACTGCTAATTCAACTAATAAGGGGAATTTCAAAAAAAATGAGCACATAAATCAACACAAAAAACAAAACCAAAATCCTCTTTCAAAATTAACTATTTACATTCCAAATTTCAATACTATTTCAAATACAAAAATAACTTTTCTATTCATAAAACTAATTTCTTTTTAATGGCCAAACCAATTTCCAAAATCACTTAAATTTCAAAATCCACTCACACCAAACAAAATGAACCAATAACATTACCAAAATCAAATCCTCTAAAATGGAGAACAAGTGGCTATGAATAACCTAGACACATGTTTTAGAAGACCATGTTCTAACTATGCACCCTATACAAGATTATCATTAAGTCGTGTTTTAGGTGACTATGTGGTTCGCTACACTCGGAAACCTCACTATATAACACCAGATCGCTTCCTTTTCCATTCCAAAAACCACAAAAAACAAAAAAGAACTAATAATATAAACACAAACACTGTTGGAAAAAATAGCTATATTAATGATTCCACACCCACAGTTTTCAAAAACCATATAGGCTTTAGAAATTATCTTATCCAAACATTTTTCGGAAAACTGTTGGAATAGGTACATCAAAGGAAACATTATACCAATGGTTTTTTAAAGTCATTGGCATGTGATGTAATTTATAAGATAAATCCAATGGTTATATTGAAACATTAGTATATATTTCTCGGTATTTCTATACCAACAATTTAAAAATCCCATGGAATAGAGTTCCCCCTAAATAACAATCATTACGTGTACTCTCCCGATCTGATTTCCACTAACACTGATCCCTTGGAGCACCTTCCATCTTTGTCCCCATCCATGGAGACCCATACTCAACATCTCATTTCACCCTATATCTCATAAAAATCAAATTTTCCAGTTATACATCAATCATTTATCATTCCCCTCATGTGGTTTCATCATATTTGATTGTGGTTTCATTGAAAAAACCTCAGTCTATATGTAGAGTTGTGGTGAAAAAATATTTTTCCAAAATTCCTATGAAATGTTCATAATCCCACTTCTATTATGATCTGTTTGAATAATATATTATAGTATATATTTTGTTAGTGAGATTCTATGAGTAAAGTTTGGGTCTGTTAGGGATAAGTGATGGACATTTTTTTTGTTTGAATATTAGCACCTCATTAACTTCCCATTTTATTATTCTATTAAGGAATTGCATTTATTACATTATTTTATTTTTTGGTCTTCTTTAATTTTTTAATTTTAAGTCATTATTGTAGTGAAATTCATATTTTTAATTCTCATCCCACCTAGATGACCCATTTTGATAATCCTTTCATAATAGTGATTTCTAATAATAAATTTGGATTTTATTTTTGTGTGCAGTGAGATGATGGATGTAATATATTACATTATGATGATTCTTTAGATATTCCATTTTTTATACAATGAGGTAATTTGATAGGTTAATTAAAAATTATATAAAATTATTATCTACACTTAGGAGAGGTGTCTCTTTAACTTGTGATGAGATCTCAATTAATTTTTAACAAAGTTGGTTATTTATTTAAATGTTGTATAAGTTACTTAATCTATGATTTCTAACACATTATATTATAGGTATAGACCATACCTTTTTAGGCTAAGTTGTTTAATTTTTAGGGTTAGTTGAGTAAAATTATTTTGAGGAATCATTAATCTGAGGATATGTTGTGAGAAGAATATTAGATAGTGGTATCACCTTGAGATGTTCATAGAGGTGACATGATATATGATTTAACATGATATAATTTAAACATAAATTTGGTTGAATTTATTATCTTAACATTATAAATGTTATCATGTTTATTTGAAGGAAAAATAATAATTCTATTTATTCTCTGAAATATATATATATTTGAATCAGTTTTTGATGGAAAATTTAATCCTATGGTAGATGATATAGATATGAATCACTTGTTCATCAAGGTTCTCTCCTCTAAACCTTCATGAATCAATTAAACTCAACCGAAATAAAGCATAAACCCTCAAAAATACTTCAAGTATAAATATCTATCATATTTTCAATATTATTTTTTACTAATGGTTCTACATTCATACTCATAACTCCATACCAATTAAATCCTCCAACAAATTCATATTAATCTCTAACACCCCTTAAGATGAGTGCTGATGTTATTTCTATATCTAACACATATAATATTCTAGGAATTATAAAAGCTAAATAGGATTATCAATAATATAATATATCACCTATCCAAATGAAATTTTGAGAATAGTTCAAAACCTGAATAATAAATTACATTCCCAAATAAACACACACATTAATATATAAACAAAATAAAAAGAGTGATCTAAAATAACCATTAATAATAATATGTTCTACAACCTTACCTCACTGTAAATAAATACTCATTACATAAAATAAAAATAAAACGGTAATATATAACTACACTCACCATACATGGACCGATCTAAATTGAACTAAACCAAGCTAAACAAATGGGACCCAAACCTACATGAAAGTAAATGCTTTAGATCAGCCTAATCCGAACTAAACAGAGTTAAAATCCACCACATAAACCTAACTCAAATGGGTTGAAATGTATTGAAAATAAATATTAATGACACCTAAAAATATTTACTTGAAATAACATGAAAAAAAATGGAATCAAACAAAACTAAACAAAATTTAATAGTACCATGGATACCTAAAAACATATATTCCATTAAACCATTAGATTTCATGGAATTTAGTTGAGGAAATTAGTTTTTTTTAAACAAATATAATTCATGTTTTCCTGAAATATATCATATTATTATGAGAAGAAACTACTGAATGGAATGATTTTATAAAATGTGTCACATATCGATAAATGCCAAAATTTTATGGAACAACATCATGTGTGAAATAAGATGTTATGTGGAACATACCATTGATCCTTAGACTCCATAATACCTTAATTTATAATGAAATATCAATAAAAAGTGATGGAATAATACTGAGATATAGAAGAATAATGATGAGTTAGTCCACCCTACATATGGATTTTAATAGAAGACATTTGATTCTTGATATCCTGATTTCATATATGACTTGTGTAATGTGTGGTTGTGTATTTCATGTAGTTATTTTAATATATTTAGGTATATTCTTACATCAAAGAATATATGGCCAATTTTTATACACATTTTTTACCTTCCTCCGAGGATGTTTATGAAAATACCCTTTCACTTTCATGAGTATTCTCATATCTGGACAATCTAATACTGACAATGATATAGATGTATCTATTCAAACTCATGTAAAAGTGTTGAAATAAAACTGGAATGTGGGTGTGTGCACATATTATGCATGTTAGAAAAACATATTTCATATGTGTGATGAGATTACCTGAATGATCAAGGATTTTTTTACGTATGAAATGTTGTCTTGATGGACCAGAAAGGGAAAACTATCATGTCTTCTTTGTATGAAGATTACACGATCTAGAATATTGACATATAATCATATTTTTTGTTTTATAGTTCATCGATGATTCTTTCCAATAGACCGTCTATAAGGGAATAACGATAAATGATTTGAAAATAGTATAGAGACAAGAAATACCCCACTTCATATGTAAATAACTATTGTTTTTTATGAATTGAAAAATTTTATTTTTTCATTTGGGAAGGGTCAAATGAAATCTAGAAAGGGGAAGAATGTTCCCATTGAAACCATATAGAATTAGAAAGGGATAAGTATCTTTATTGAGTTTTCTTATTGGAAAACCAATTTTATAAATCAGGGTTTAGATGTGATTCATATTGAAAAAAATATATGTGAAAGGTTACATTCAATTCTACTAAATGTCAATGGAAATAATAAAGATGATTTATGATCTCATCCTAACATGGTGGAATGGGGAATCAGACAAGAATTGCATCTCATGTGTATCAAGGAAATTAGTTATAAATTTCAATGTTCTTCTTATGTGATAAAACTCATAAAAAAATTCTAGAAGCACTAAAGGCAATTAAACTTCATAATAATTATTCACGAAACATATAAAAATGACAAATTAAATACATTTAAATATAAAATATATATAGAATCATGATTATCACACCCTTCTGTATGATTTGGTTCTTATATAAATCTATCATGTTCTATCTAATAATGTAAGGGTTTCATTTATTCACTTGTTCCATTCTCATAGATATCCTTGTGCTATGAAGTTTTCGAAGTCTTTCTTGAAAAAAAATGTGGGCAGAGGCCATATTAATTTTGTGTGAGTTAGAGAAAATATTTCCTCCAGAATTTTAACATTCATGATGTGTCTAACTATCCATCTTCAAACAGAAATACTTCTCAGAGGACCTATTTATTATTTTGTATGTATACAACTAAAATAAACTTGAACACATTAATGTCTTTTTCTATTATGAGAATCATCTGGAAATTTATATAATGAAATGTTCCTTGGATAAAGAATGTAAGGAATTTTGTTCAATGTATTTTTCTAATATGACTATGAGAAATAATAGACCAATGATAAATAAATAAGAATAATATTTGATAATTACACCAAATTTTCAATCAGTTCCCCAAATAGGTGGTATTCCCAGATCATACACATTGACCACACTATGCCTTTAAGAGTGGGAGAAAGCACATCACACTATTTTATTTAACTACTATTTTTTCAATGAATTTTGGAAGTAATTATGTTGAACATGTATATCTTATCTCATATGATGTAATTTTACATATCTGTTAAAAACATTTTTGGGAACATAAAAAATTAAAAATAGAAAGAATCATTATTTATATTTGAGAAGCATAGAGACATTTCATAGAAAAGAGTTTTCTCATTGGATGAAATTGAAGGGATATATATTATTGTAATAAATTAAAATATAAATATTTAATGATTTTTAATATTCATTTATATTTAAGGTATTTATTTTTCTAATTACTTTGTCTCTCGGGAAATAAAATCTTTGCATTTCAATCATGTTTTTTTGGTTAGTGAATGGAAATCAACTATGATCAATGGGTATATATTTATTACCCCATAACGATAGATTAACATGATAATACAACTTGATGATGTCATGGTAATAACCATAATATATAATCATTCCAATGCATCTAATAATAAACATGGATTTGAAAATTTATCCTAATATGAAGTCTTTGAGAAAATACTAATATTTGATTATTAATATCATTGTCGTGTCACGTTGATAAAATGTAAGTGGTTTGATTCGATGATGAGTATTGGAACATTTATTCATGATTATGGATTTTGATTTTTTTACATAACTCATAGTCTTGAAATCGATGAACCCTATGTATTGTAATGATTGTTGAAATAGGTTTTTTAGGTGAATGGTCATCTTGGAAATAAGTTTACTGTTATTATTTTGGTAATATGAAGCCCTATTTTTAAAGATGTTGATGATGGAATAGACACCATACATGATCTCATTGGCATAGATCCATTATTTACTTATGATGACATCAATACTTCAATTGTCAGAGTAATTGTGAACCAAGATTTGTGTTGGGAAATACATAGAATCAACCATCTTAGTTTCCAGTTCTTTGGTTTTAGCTCAACATGGGATGTTACAGTTGGAACTATTAAAATTGACTTACTATTAATTACAAATAATTTGTATCTAACTTGACATTCATGTACATTTTAAATATTTAGTGGTTGTAATTTTTTTTGTTTCATTTTCCAGTATTGAATTGAACTGTATTCGAACATACCAAACCAAACCAAACTAAAATAAATTAATTGGAACAAAAAATGAGTTGATTTTAATTCTTTATATTAAAATAATTAATATGAAAATAGAAACTAATAAAAGTAATTACCTAACCAAAATATAAAAAATAGACAAAACCCAAAATATGAACTAAATGGCCTATAAAAAATAAAATCGGAAAAATGACCCAATAAATTGAAAAAAAAGAACCAAATGATGTAAAATAAATGAAAATGGATATATGACCTACTAAATAGACTAGAATGAACCAAATTACATAACAAAATTTGAATTTTATCAAATTTAAAATAGAATAAATAAATATTTTAACCGTGATAAACATGCTAATTTGAACATGTTAATTTTTCTATGACATGCCTTGTGTTCTGATATTCTTCTTAATAAACATAAAATGTAAATTTTATATCACTATGTATCCTATATTTGGATTGAAATATTTTTTTTTTTTAATTAAGTCATGTATCATATTCTTTCTAGTTTGGATTAGACATTAGTTATGGATTTCTTATTTATTCGATATTTGTTTTGAAATGTGTGAAATAAAACACATTAAGAACATAGGAATAAATAGGATGACAAAAAATAATCATTGAATGAGAGAGATGGGAATTGCTCCTTTGGTATCTATTGTGAGTACATTGTTTTAAATATATATATATATATGTGTGTGTGTGTATTAATAAAATATAATTTCATATCAATAATTTAGTTTTCAACTTTTAATCGGGTTCCACCACAAAGTAAATAGTTGTTCTCCAACCAGTCTAGAGGTTTCAGTGCTCTGGCTGAGGATGCGAGGGGGGTGGTAGTAGAGTTATGTACTCCATTCGGCATTCCCAGTCACACTATATTCCTCCCCATCACATACCATCAACCACACCTTCTGATCCAATTGTGTCATTAGAGACACTCAAGATTTTTAGGCCACCCATGTTTTCACCACAACTTTAAATTGTGCCTCCCCACCTATATTTCCATTATCTATTGATGATTCCTACTCATCATCTATATTATGTATTTTTACATCATTCATTCCATCTTCTTTTCATTCTACTACCTTCTCCCTAATATTCTACATTCCCTCTTCTTCAACACCTGGTCTGATACATTCAGATCCAATAGAGCATAAATTGGGAAGCACTGCATCTGTAAAGGTTAATACATGGATAAAAATATAAGTAAAAAAATATTAGTATTCATATTTGTATTATAATTTTATTATATGAATTAATATTCTGGTTTTAGCTTCATTTTTATTTTCCTATTGTGAGGCTACGGGGATAGCACAACCCATGGAATGAGGTGAGTTTTAGAGAGTGTAAAAGAATTATTTTTATAGTGGTAAGTGTACTATAGTGGTTACAGATTTAGAGGTCTCACCATTAATTAATGGCTATACAATATAATATTATTAGGAAATAATTTCCCATTGGACAAGTATTGAGTTAAATTTATTAATCTAATTTATGGTTTTAAAATGAAAATTACAATGATTTCAGATAATATTTTGTTTTTAATTAATGAAAATTAATTTTTAGGAAGTATCTGGATGAAATAAAAAATGGATACTATGAAATAGTTATACACATTAGGGTGGACTAAGATTCTGGATCAAGAGTGGAATCAGGTACAACACTAAATTAATATAATCAAAGAATTTTATTTCTAAACAATATTTATTATTGAATATAAGTTTACAGTTTTCATTCACTTGGATATTAGATTGATCCATTCTATGACATAGCCGAAAAATAAAGGGTGAATAGACTAATTCATCTTCCATATGTTTTTATTTTCAGCACCACTTAGAACTAATATCCATTTATTTTTTTTAATGAAATTATTTATTAATGAAATATTTTCAAATATGGTTTTGTACCATAAATTTCATTACAATGGGGGTGTCTGAATTTTTATGGATGTGTGCCTCAAGAAAAATTATTTTTCTCATGAAAAAAGAAAAAAGATGGATGTGTGGTAAATGAACAGAAACAACAACATGTTGTACGTTTTAATTGGTTGATTAAAAATTTTAATATATATTTTTTAACTTAATTGACCATTAATATTTGAAATATTGTGCTTTAGGGTCCCTTGATAATTATGAAATTGTAAATTTTGGGCCTAACAATCAATTACATCATGTTTTTCCAGATGAGAACCATAGTAGGGAATATTTTCAACCTATGAAGATTATTTTTCCAATGAGGTATTGGCCCACTAAAAATGCTAATATTGGTAGAACTAAGTTATATAAACCTAATGCACGAGCATCATATTCTTAGGACAAGAATGAAAATGCGTAAAAATGGTTATATATGAGCGTGAACCGAATTAAAGGGTAAACAATGATATATGAAATTTATGGAATTTTTATGTCCATAACTTCTACTAGATATTGCTAATTTTTGTGATACAAAAATTTCAAAGATGTATACATATATAGTTCACTGAGAAATTTTCTAAATGGTGGTCAGGATGATGATGTTACGAAAAATAGTGATAGTGTTGTTATAGTGACCCTGACTTTTCTTACATTACTATTACATCATTTAAAATATAAACAACATAATACTATTACACATAGAAGATCCAAATTTTTAGTTTCTTGGGAAAACTAGGACCACACATAAAAAATAAATCATCAACCATAAACATTAATTTAATTTCATCTTCATTACCTTCTTAGTGGAACTTGTCCTCTCCTTAGTATATGTAGCCACCTGAGGATATAAATCAAAAGGGGTGATCTAGAAGCCCATTAAGAGGATAGATAAGGACAATATAGATTGGGGTGTTCATAATCATAACATTGGTAAAAGATCATGAACATGAGAGGAGCATAAATAAAAGACTTGAAAGGTGGCAATGCATAAAAATGAAACATCATGTCTTAGTGGTTAACTAACACACATAATTGTGAACCAATATAGCATATTTTTCACACATTATTTCACATTTACTCATGAGATTAATCACTTTACTCAATGCATTGGAGCGCTATATAATTCGGGGCGCACCCATCACATTTAAACATTCATATTGCGCTATATAATTCCGGGCGCACCCATCACATCATAACATTATCATTTATCATGCATGCCACAACGAACATATAACATAAATGAACATAAATAACCCATGAAAAGGAATGGTTTTCATATCATAATAATGCCTTCATCAGCTTCAGGTTCCCAAAAGAAAGAGGGAATAACCCACATGTTACAAGAACTGTCCACTTTGAGTGAGAAGTGAAAGGAACGTTCTTAAAAGAAGAGTTCATTTGGAAAACATTTTTTTGGACATGAAAACTATTTACAAACATTTATATCCTATAAAAGTTAGGTAAATTATGAACAAATGATCTTTTAGGAGTAACCATATCAAAAATGGAGTGAAAGAGGGAGAACCCGGAGGAAGAAAATTGGGTTTGAGATTTCCCCTTACCTTGTACCCAAATGCCTCCTTCTCTTTATTGTCATGTATAATGACATTATATTAATTAATTAGAAATCCAGAACCATTTTTACATTAATAGGGTTAATTATGGTTTCATAATTTCATATTATGTTCCTTTTTATGACTTATACAGTTTAAAAACATTGTTCAAGGATGTTCGTTTTCATGGCTTTCTTGAGTGGTTCACTTGTATTCTTAAATTGAAGTTTGGGTAGATCATGGGTAAACATCCAGAACTAATATTACATGTTATTAATGATATTACAGGAGCTTTAATTATTTTATAATTAATTATATTAGATCCATGTGGATGAATCATTAAATAATAATTTAATGATGGTTATTTGGGTTAATTTGAGCGGTTTTTGGATCACAACAAACTTGTTTTAACATTTCACATAATAATATGGCCATAGGTTATTTCCAGAACTTAATATAGAAAATAATGCATATAAAATATTCTGGTTCAACCATAAAAATGGTTTCATGACCAGATATTAAGGTAGAAATGGAAGAAGAGAGCATGCCGTTTTTGAAGGTGATAAATTAACACCTCATGAACAACGTTATCTTTAATGAAATAAAAGGATGAGGTAAAGGGTGTGGGGTGATATAATATCCCAATAGAATCATAAAATTATATTATATGTATAATACTGGAGTTACAATACAATTTGGATGAATATAGGTGGGGAGAGATCAAGAAAGTAACTTGAACTTGAAAAAAAATTAAAGGAGAAGAGGGAGGGAAATTACCTCTTAAATATTCCTCTTGAGATCCTCCTTAAGGAAGATAGTCTTGGTATTTCGATGATACCAGAAGATTTTGTACTTGGGGAAGGGATAGGGAAGGTTTTTGATCAGAGTTTAGAGAAGGCTTGGAGCTTGAGAGGTGTGAGGAAAAGATGGAGTGAAGGGTGGCTTTTATAGTGGAGGGGAGAGGGGTTTCCTTAATATAAAATTGATTTGTTTATTAATTTCACCAAAGACAATGAATAGTGAGTCTTGAATGACCAAGAATATTAATTTTATAATTTAATCCCGAAACAAGTGGGATTAAATCAGCATAACATCATCGATGACTCAATTAATACATTATTTAGCATTTATTGTGAATTATCAGATTCTACTATTCATCAGAAATTCAAGTATCTCAGAAAAATCCCAAAACTTTACCCCAACAATTTTTTGACATGTAGAATCCAAAAATGAATTCCATTTTACAAAAATAATTTTCTAAATATTATTAATTTAATATTTAATTAAAATCATAATTTACATAAAAAACAGTTTTTAAAATTAAAACTGATTTTATAGTTCTTTCAAAAATTATGTAGGGTCTTATAAAATTATCTAAAAACTATTAGACATTGATTCAATAATTTTTGAATACTTTCCAAGGATATAAATTTTCTTTTAAATTAATTAACTAATTATAATTAATTATTTATGACTTATAACATACCAAAAATGTTTACTAAGGTCAAATTATCACTTTCCAAGATGTCTAAATTTAATTTTATTATTCATATGTTATGTTAATCTTATTTACTATTCAAAAGGGTCATATTACAATTCATAAGGATAGGTTACTATTCATAAGGGTAGGTTACTATTCACCAAAAATTATTTTTGTTTCATTAGACTCCAAAAACCATCTTGAACACAACTGTGTATGTCGGATTTTCAAAATTCCAAACATAGGGGTGACAAAAATTATGTTTAAAGGTTACTCATCACTTAGTAGTTCATTATTTTGTGTTTTTATGACATAAATATAAGAAGGTAATTTACCATTGAAAAACTTTGAGTCATTACATTCTTCCCCCCTTAAGAAATTTCACCCCCGAAATTTCACTTTACACAAAATGGTGAGGGTAATTCTCCTTCATTTCCTCTTTTGGTTCCCAAGTTGCTTCCTCAAACTTATGGTTCTTCCACAACACTTTGACAAGATGGGTTTTCTTGTTGCATAGAACCTTATCACTTCGGTCCATAATCTTTACTGGCTTCTCTTCATAAGAGAGATCATCTTCCAACTGCACCACCTCTGAGTTTAGTACATGTGAGGGGTTTGGTATGTACTTCTTTAGTAGTGATACATGAAACTCATCCTGAACTTGAGCCATATTTGTCAGAAGTGCTGGACGATAATCCATGGCTCTTATGCGGTCAAGGATCTCAAAGGGGCCAATATACTTAGGGCTTAGCTTCCCTTTCTTCCCAAATCACATGACTCTCTTCCATGGAGATATTCGAAGGAAGACTTTATCTCCAACATCGAAATCCAAATCCCTTTGACGGTTGTCAACATAGCTCTTTTGTTGACTTTGAGAAGCTTTGAGGTGTTTCTGGATGAGTTGAACCTTCTCTATCATCTCTTGAACATGATCGGGCCCAAGCAGCTTTCTTTCTCCAACATCATCCCAACAGGTTGGAGTTCTACATCGCTTCCCATAAAGATCATCATACGGAGCCATCTGAATACTCGAGTGGAAGCTATTATTGTATGAGAACTCAACCAATGGGATATGTTGATCCCAAACACCTTTGAATTCAAGAGAGCAGGCTCTTAGAATATCTTCAAGTGTTGGAATTGTTATTTCAGACTGGCCATCGGTCTAGGGGTGATAGGTCGTGCTGAAATTTAATTCAGTACTCAAAGCATGTTAAAGGGTCCTCCAAAACATATATGTGAACCTTGGATCACAGTCAGAGAAAATTAACAGTGGAACACCGTGTAGTCTCACCACTTCTTTCACATATATCTTTGCAAGTTGCTCAAGAGAGAGGTCTTCCCGAATAGCGATAAAATGGGCAGTCTTGGTGAGTCGGTCAACCACAACCCATATTGCATTATTTCCCTTTGATGTCTTCGAGTGAACCATGAAAAATTCCATAGTAACATTTTCTCATTTCCACATGGGTATAGACAATGGCTGCATCATACCTTTGGACTTTTTCTGTTCATATTTAACTTACGGACATACCAAGCACCTTGATATATATTCCACAGTCTTTTTCTTCATGTTATGCCACCAGAAGTGTTCTCGGAGATCATGGTACATCTTGGTACTCCAAGGATGGATAGAGAAAGTTGAGCTATGTGCATTATCCAATAGCTCCTTCTTTATCCCAGGTGATGATGGAACAGAAAGCCGCGTTCCAAACCGAATCACACCATCATCGTCGATATGGAACTCTTGCATCTTTCCTTCCTTTACTGCATTCACCATATTTTGTATCTCCACATCATCCCTTTGTACTTCCTTAATCTTATCTGGGATGGATGGTTGCGCAATCATTTGTGCAAGGTAGGATGTATCCCCTTCCCTTATGATTTCCAAATCCATCCATTGCATTTCCAAGAAGATAGGGTCTTTCTCAATCCACAGCATGGAAAGAGTAGCAGGTTTTTTTCATCTTAGAGCATCAGCTACCTTGTTCACCTTTCCAGGATGATAGTGAATAGAGCAATCATAATCCTTGATTAGCTCTAACCATCTCCTTTGATGCATGTTGAGCTCCTTTTGTGTGAATATATACTTTAGGCTCTTGTGGTCAGTTTATATGTCACACTTCTCACCATAAAGGTAGTGCTGTTAGATTTTCAAGGAAAAAATCACGGCTGCCAACTATAGATCATGCTTTGGGTAGTTCTGCTCATTGATCTTGAACTTCCGTGAGGCATAGGATATCACATTATCATTTTTCATGATTACATAACCAAATCCTTTCTTTGAAGCATCGCTGTATATCACAAAACTTTCTCCACTTTTCAGTAGTGTGAGTACAGGTGTAGTGATTAGCCTTCTTTTTAGCTCCTTGAATCTTCCCTCACATTCTTCCATCCCGGCATACTTTACCTCTTTCCTTGTAAACTTAGTTAGCGAGCTTGAAAATCGTGAGAAGTTTCTCACAAAACATCGGTAGTACCCAAATAATCCATGAAAACTAAAGATTTCTGTGACACTAGAGGGCATGGTCTATTCCTCAATCGCCTTTTCCTTTGAAGGGTCCACAGAAATTCCCTCACTTGTGATCACATGTCCCGAGAATGTGACTTGATTCATCCAAAGTTCACACTTTCTAAACATGGCGTACAAATTCTCCTTTCTCAATGTCACCAACACAAGTCTTAGATGTTCTTCCTGTTCTTCCTTACACTTAGAGTATATGAGAATATAATCGATAAACACTAACAAAAATTTGTCAAGGTAATGTCTAAAGACTCTATTCATCAAATCCATGAAGATTGATGGGGAATTAGTAATTCTGAAGGGAATCACCAAAAACTCATAGTGCCCATACCTTGTATGGAAGGAAGTCTTCTGAATATCTTCCTTCTTTACCTTTACTTGATGATATCCAAAACGAAGATCCACCTTTGAGAAGTATTGAGCTCCTCTTAACTGATCTAAAAATTCATCAATCCTTGGGAGAGGATACTTTTTCTTAATGGTGATCTTGTTGAGTTCCCGATAATCGATACACAGCCACATGGTTCCATCCTTCTTCTTCACAAAGAGCACTGGCGCACCCCAAGGTGATGCACTAGGTTGTATGAACCCGTTGTCCAGATATTCTTCCAGCTACTTCTTTAACTCCTCCAGTTCGATAGGAGCCATCCTATAGGGGCACATCGAGATAGGAGTAGCTCTGGGTATGAGTTCAATTGATAAATCTACCTCACGATCCGGGGTAATTCTGGGTAACTCTTCGGGGAAAACATCATTGTATTCCCTCACGATGGGCATTTCCTCAAGGCTGGAACTTTCCTTCGACTCAACCATTTGGGCGAGGTATGCTTCTTCATAGGGAATCAACACCCACACCATTAAAGGGATTTTCAAAGGAGATTCATGATCTTATTTGCATATGTAAAGGAGAATGGTATGGTTCGGAATATGAAAATATATTTCCTTTTCCTGACAGTTGATATGTGCTCTATATAACGAGAGTCAGTCCACTCCCATTATAGCGTCAAATTCCACCAAGGGAAGTATTACGAGATTTGCTGGAAGAATCTTCCCACATACGTCAACAGGAGAAGAGTCAAACACTTGGGTTGCAATGATTGCACCACTTGGGGTTTTTACAGATATCTCTACTTCAAGGTTTCGGGGCTTCGATTCTATAGTTCTAGAAAACTTTCAAGATATAAAGGAATACGTAGAACTAGAATCAAATAAGACTTTTTCCATTCCTGAGTGAATAGGAAGTGTACATTGTATGACTTCATTATCATGATCTACCTCCACAGTAGTGATGGCATAAGCCTTCCCTTTTTCCTTCTGCTTTGGTGGTTTTTGACGCTGATAACCCTCGAGATCTTGAGGTTTAGATCACTGGTTTGCAATGTGCCCTAGCTCCCTAAAGTTGTAGCATTGAACCATGTGTGGTTCTCTCCTTTCATTAGCTACATTATCCTTCCTTTTTGTGTCTTTTCGACACTCTTGAGCATGGTGTCCTTCTTTCCCACACTTGAATCATTTCCCCATCCCATTGAGGCAGTTCCCATTGTGCAACTTCCCACATTTTTGGCATGTGGGTCGTTGATTTTTCTTCCCACCTTTGTCATTAGATCCACCAGCATGAAAATCAATCTTTCTCTTCTTATCACCATTGACATTAGACCATTCTCTAAAATCCATCTCCACTTTGAGAGCTCACCAAACAACTTCTTCATAACTCCCAAAGTCTCGAATTGCAAGATACTTTCGAAGATGTGGTTTTAAGACTCTAAAGAATCTATCAATTTTGCTATCATTGTTAATAACAAAACCTGAATTATACCTTGTGAGCCTTGTGAAATTTTCTTCATAAGTTGTGACAGATTATCCTTTTTTCATGAGCTCTATGAATTCCCTCTCTATCTTTGTGATAAATGTTCGTGGGAAGTACTTATTAAGAAACATTATCTTAAAGTTTTCCAATTCCATCTCTTCAATTTCCTCCCTTTGCTTGGTGTTCTTAATCAAATCCCACCATTGATCTGATTTTCCATATAGACGATAAACAGCTAGGGTCACCTTCTCCATATCAGAACAGTGAAGAACAGAAAAGATCTTCTCCATGGATTTGACCCACTGTTCCGCAACTAGTGGATCATAAGATCCACAAAACGTCGGTGGTCGTTGCCGCATAAAACATTCGATAGCTAGTTTCTCCCTCTTTGGTGAAGGAGGAAGTTCCCCATTATTATGGTTATTATTCATAACCTGAGATAATTGGGTAATTATTTCCATGAATTTTTTAACTCCAACTCCCAAATCATTGGGGATGTCGTTCGGGCAATCGTTGCATTGGCCCTCGCATGAGTTGTTGGCCTAATTTCTCCTACTTCCCACCATTTTCTAAAATATAAAAGTTTAGAACAAAACATAAGTAAACAAGTAATGAATAACTTATTCATTTAAACAAATATACCAAAAACATAACATATCGGATCCCTAGGTAAATATTTCTATGTGCATTTTTGTACTTAATCTCATTCTATAAGTTTTCTCTAGGGTTCACTAATCCTAATTCCCAAATTAACTAAACCTTTCCTCTGATACCAACTATAGCGACCCTGCCTTTTCTTACATTACTATTACATCATTTAAAAGATAAACTACATAATAATATTACACATAGAGGATCCAAAGGTTTAGTGTCTTGGGAAAACTAGGACCACACATAATAAATACAACATCAACCATAAACATTTGTTTAATTTCTTCTTCACTAGCTTCTTAGTGGCACTTGTCCTCTCCTTTGTACATGTAGAAACCTGAGGATATACATCAAAAGGGGTGAGATAGAAGCCTAATAAGAGGATAGATAAGAACAATATATCATGGGGTGAGCATAGTCATAACATAGGCAAAATATCATGAACATGAGAGAAGCATAAATAAAAGACTTGAAAGGTGGCAATGCAAAAAAAACAAACAACATGTCTTAGTGGTTAACTACCACACATAATTATAATCCAAGATAGAATCATGTTCACACATAATTTCACATTTACTCATGAGATTTATCACTTTACCCAATTCATTGGAGTGCTATATAATTTCGGGCGCACCCGTTACATTTAAACATTCATATTGCGCTATATAATTCCGGGCACACCCGTCACATCATAACATTATCATTTATCATGAAAGCCACAATGAACATATAACATAAATGAACATAACTATCCCATGAAAAGTAATGGGTTTCATCTCATAATAACTCCTTCATAAGCTTCGGGTTCCCAAATGAAAGAGGGAATGACCCACATGTTACAAGAACCGTCCACTTTGAGTGAGAAGTAAAAGGAATGTTCTTAAAAGAAGAGTTATTTTGGAAAACATTTTGATGTACACAAAAACCAGTGAAAAACATGTATATCCCAGTAAAGTAAAGAAAATTATGAAAAATTGATCTTTGAGTAGTAACCATATCAAAAATGGAGTGAAATAGAGAGAACCCGAAGGAAGAAAATTGGGTTTGAGATTTCCCCTTACCTTGTACCCAAAAACCTCCTTCTCATTAATGTCATATATAATGACATTATATTCATTAATTAGAAATCCAGAACCATGTGAACATTAATAGTTTTCATTCTGGTTTCATTATGTCATATTATATTCCTTTGTATGATTATAGATTTTAAAAACATTTTTCAGGGATGTTCTTTTTCATGGTTTTCTTTAGTGGTTCACTTGTATTCTTAAATTGAAGTTTGGGTAGATCATGGGTAAACATCCAGAACTGATATTAAATGTTATTAATGATATTACAGGATATTTAATGATTTTATAATGACTTATATTAGATCCATGTGTACGAATCATTAAATAAGAATTTAATAATGGTTATTTGGGTTAATTTGAGCAGTTTTTGGATCACAACAAACTTGTTTTAAATTTTCACATAGTAATATGGAAATAGGTTATTTCAAGAAATTAAATTAGAAAAAAATACATATAAAATATTCTGGTTCAACCATAAAAATGGTTTGTTGACCAGATCTGAAGGTAGAAATGGAAGAAGAAAGCTTGTCATTTTTGAAGGTGATAAATTAACACCTCTTGAACAACGTTCTCTTTAATGAAATAAAAGGAAGAGGTAAAGGGTGTGGGGTGATATAATATCCCAATAGAATCATAAAATTACAGTATATGTATAATAATGGAGTTAAAAAACAATTTGGATGAATATAGGTGGGAAGAGATCAAGAAAGGAACTTGAACATAAAAGAAAATTAAACGAGAAGAGGGAGGGAAATTACCTCTTAAATCTTCCTCTTGAGATCCTCCTTAATGAAGATAGTCTTAGTATTTTGATGAGACCATCAGCTTTTGGACGTGGGGGAGGGGCTAGGGAAGGTTTTTGGGCAAAGTTTAGAGAAGGGTTGGAGCTTGAGAGGTGTGAGGAAAAGAGGAAGGGAAGGGTGGCTTTTATAGTGGATGGGAGAGGGGTTTCCTTAATATAAAATTGATTTATTTATTAATTTCACCAAAGACAAGGAATCTTGAGTATTGAACGACCAAGAGTAGTAATTTTATAATGTAATCCCAAAAAAAGTGGGATTACATCATCATAACATCATCGAAGACTCAATTAATACATTATTTAGCATTTATTGTAATTATCGGATTCTATTATTCATTAAAAATTTAAGTATCTCAGAAAAATCCCAAAACATTAACCCAAACATTTTTCGACATGTAGAAACTAAAAATGAATTCCATTTTTCAAAAACAATTTTCTAATTATTATTAATTAAATATTTAATTAAAATCATAATTTACTTAAAAAACAGTTTTTAAGATTAAAACTGATTTTATAGTTCATTCAAAAATTACGTAGGGTCTTCTAAAATTATCTAAAAACTATTTTACATTGATTCAATAATTTATGAATACATTCCAGGGATATACATATTCTTTTAAATTAATTAACTAATTATAATTAATTATTTATGACATATAACATACCAAAAATGTTTACTAAGGTCAAATTATCACTTTATAAGATATCTAAATTTTATTTTATTATTCATAGGTAATGTTACTCTTATTTACTATTCATAAGGGTCATGTTACTATTCATAAGGGTGGGTTACTATTCATAAGGGTGGGTTACTATTCACCAAAAAAAATTATTTCATTAGACTCCAAAAACAATCTTGAACACAACCTTGTATGTCGGATTTTCAAAATTCCAAACATAGGGGTGACAAAAATTATGTTTAAAGGTTAATCATCACATAGTAGTTGATTATTTTGTGTTTTTATGACATAAATATAAGAAGAGAATTTTCCATTGAAAAACTTTGTGTTGTTACAGTTGTGGAGGATGATGGCTAGGAAGAGGATGTGGATGATGGTGAGGAAGACTTTATGGATTGGGATGAGAACAAGGATGGTTATTAGGGTGAGGATGAAAGTCATGATGATGGTGGTGATGAGGGAAAGGGTGATTATTTATATTTCTAACCGATGGTTATGAAATTTAATTTCTGATTTTCTATTCTGAATGAATATATGTGATTTTTTATGTGTGTTATTAGTGGTTTAATTAATTAATTGGTTTCTTATGTCATAATTATTTTTATATTTGTTGGTTATGTCTTTTTGAAAGTAGTTGACAAATTTGGGCTGACGTTGTGGCTTCAAATATTTATTTGAGAAAGTTTTATTTGTTTATTGCAACTTATGTCGTTTGTTTTTCTGTTCTTTTGGTTCTTGGGTAGCATGGGGGTGCTACATAGTTGGGAATAAGGGGGCTCTATGTCAAATTGGTGAGTTCTAGATGTTCCATATATGCTTTTAATAATCATATTCATTTTTGTGGATATAAAATGCTAGCCATGATTTTTTATTGTAGAATTATTCTAGATTAATTATACTTTAGTTACTATTGATATTCATGGATTACAGTAAAAAAAATTTATTCTACTTTTTGTTATATTTATAATTACTTTTATTAGTGTTTTATTATATATATGAAACATTTTTATAATTTAATGGTGATTTTTTTGTTTTGTTCCACCAAATATGGTATTTTATATTACTTCCTACCATGGAAAACCCCAGTTTTTTAAAGATAATAAATTACATTCTAAAATTTTAAATGAAAGTGGGGTGGTGAATTTTATTTTCCAACAACTTCCTTTCATTGAAAAATTTGTTTTGACTAGTAATGGTTTATATTAAAAATGTAACAGAAATGTTAATTTAAAATTTAATTCATATTTGATTTGAAAATTATATAGAATTTCGTGTATTTTATTTTATAATTTATTTATTAAATAACATATAGTCTTAAATAGTAATTCAATGAAGTTTTCTTATAACCAATGTATAATAATGAGATTTTTTCGAATTTTTATTTTAAAAAAATCTATCAACTAAATTTTTAAAAATAAAATTATTTTTAGAATACACTTTTTTCAAAATTAAATTTCAATAAAATGGATTTTCTAACATCACTTTTAAAGAGAGGATATTTTTTAAAAAACCATTAATTAAAAACCATCTCCATTTGAAAACAAAATTTTGTAACACCATTTAAATTTTTTTGTTTTAAGTATGAATATATTTATTACTTTTGAAAAACCACTAACCCTTATATGACTACTTACATAATAAAAAAGTATAGCATGGAAATAACAACCAACATGAAGAGGATGAATACTTTTAGAACCATCATATCAACATGTTAACAATAAAGAAAATGTAGAGTGAATAGTACCCAAATCATAATAAGTTCAATAATAAAATATAATTAGGGATCTAGAAATGGTTTTCTGAGTAGTAGGATATTATAAAAGACACTAAAAAGGAAAAAAGGAATACTTTTTAGTTATAAAAGATATTTAACAAAGAAACAATATAGTGTGGATTATAAAACACACTTAAACCAAAAATATAAATAGATAATAAATATCATATTCGTAGTCAAATAAATGTTAGTGCAAAGTTAATTAATTAGATAACAACTAATAGATGGGATTTGATTTTCCCCCATCAAATATAAAAGAAACCAAACACATGGCCTGCTAAAAAATCACTTTAACTATAGGACTTGAGGGACCTATGGACCAAAACACTATCATTTGTTATCAATGTACATATCAATGGATATAAAAATTTGACACAATCATTATATGAAATATTTTTAAATTAATAAAGTCTCATAAACCTATGCAATTCTATAAAAATAACGGTACATACCCAAAACACACTATTCATAAAATACAAAACAAAAAGTTTCCTTAGGGTAAAATATGGTAGGTTCCATATGTAAAATACCCATGAAGACAATAGCAGATATCCCATGTACATCCCATGTGCATCAACTCCACACATATGTTAAAAACTCTAAGAGACTCCACCTGATCCTTAAACTAAATGGTGTTCTAAATCTTTTAATACTCGTATTTAGAAGAACCATAAAAACTCAAGACCTAATGAGGGACCTTAAAAATCATTAGAAGAGATTCATTTTAAGAAGAGTAACCATGTAGTGTTTATCCTATACAAACTAAATATGGAACAACAGGCATGCCTCGACGTAGAAACAAATAATCAGGTGTATGTGTAAACATGTGAACTCATTTACTCACATATATTAAAAAAAAGGAACAAACATAATTAAACATGAAATATGAAGTTCAAATATGAATTAAAGGTAATCTGAAATCACTCTATATAACAAATATGATCCTCACGTGAATCTACCTTGGCTTTACAAACTTTTGGAAAGATTGGTGTTTATATCAGGCTAAAGGTAAATAATTCTTGTATTAATTCCCACAGATTTTGTGGTAGGAAAATCTTATAGCCTATACCACTTAAGAAAACATATATGGTTGGGGTTAAACCCCATCCTATGGAATGTGGAAGGGGTATGAAAATTAAGGTCCTTTGGACTCCCCATGGAATAGGGGAAGAGATATGCAGAGCCTTGGGATTGAGATAATGTCCCATTATCATCCTCTATAATAATTTGTACCTATATAGACAATTTATAAGGTAGTAATAAATATGCACATACACCACCTCTCTATCATGATCATCAACTATCAAAGTAGTTACCATGGTAAGAAAAAAAACTCATTATATTTTTTAACTAACAATGATAGAAATACTCAGAAACTAACATTCAAAAATTTAATACATTAATGCTATTTAAAATACATGCAACATAGATCCAATATAAACATATAGATAAAATAACATTTTACCTAAATTTAACGTTTTTATACATAATTCAATACATGTTTCATATAAGAGTAAAGAATTCTTTTTTGGTAACTCGTGTATAAATTATATCCAAGTCTTTTTTCTTCTATAGATTGAATTAAAAATATATTTTAAATGTTCATTCTAGTTTATTTCATTTTTTACAAGTTTCAGAATAGCTATTGGAAGGTCCTTCTATTCTTGGTGGGTAGAGGAGGCTATATCAATAATTTTTGGAACAATTGGTATACAGAAGTTTTTAAAAAAAAATATTATAAGCATTGTTGTATAACTTAAGGCATACATGTACTACAACGATTCACATGTAGATGTTGTAATAAGTTAATTATATATATCATATACCAATAGTTCATTGAGAAATATTGGTATTGGGAAATACACATAGTAAACAAACCAACAGTTTAATGAATCATTGTTATAGCTTATACCAATGGTTAAATGGGTTATACCAATAATTCCAACCCATTGGTATAGGTTCAATTTCTTATAGTGATAATAAAATACTCAAGTCCTAGACTACCCCTAGTAACTCAAGGCTCATGAAAGGTAATAGTTCCTAAAATTATTCACATACCTACCTATTGGGTCCCAAAAATCCTATATCTAGTATAATTAACACTGGAAATAATAATGTGTTGCTCTAATGCCATTTTTTCTTGAACGAACCTGGGTCAACCTTGAACCAGTCACTCAATCCCTCCTGTGACAAAGCTGGTGAGGTGTTCTTTGTCCTCCCATGCTAGAAACTAGTTTCATGAATAAATAATAAAATATATAGGAAAACATTATCCCTTATATTATAAAATATATAAACATCAGTACCAAGAATAATATAAAAGGACAACACAAGGAGATAAAATAGATTAAATACTACTATATATCTCCTTGTGGCCACTAGGTCACCACCACCCATAATATTGGCCCTATTACATAAGTAATCATGGATGAGAACCTGAACCTATGAAACATGTTGGGCCTACCAATGCGATGAGGCAGAGGTAGGGTGTGGGGATAAGCAAATCAAAAGTTAAGAACCATATATTCCATATATTTCCTTTACCAAAATAGTCTATAAATACTAGTTTTAAAATATTGATAGAAAAACTTTTTTTAAACTTTAAGAACAACCAGACACATATTTTCTCAAAATCCCTTTCAAAAACGTATAACTTTCCTTTAAAATAACATATTTATATTTCAAAACCTATTTTTTAAAATTAATTACAAGAATAATAACCACAACCCAGGGATGAGCATAAATAAAAGGAATCTAACTAAAATATGAAGAAGGGTATACCAAAACGTCATTTCCAAAATAAAATTTTTACAAATAAAAGAAAGTATATAAAAAAAATAAAGGGATTGGAGTGATATAAAATAAAAAATTACATATATATATATATATAATCCTGGGATTTCCTAAAAATATATTGAGATGAACTTGGATGTACATGGTTCATATCTATCTTTCAGTGTATGATTTAACTCTATTGTTAATAACAATCTCATATTCTCTACAAAAGCATCACTAGGTGTATAGACCAAAATTATTATCTCTAAAAATGGGATAGATTCCATCAAATAAAGAAATAGATAGAGACTATATCTCGAACCTATAGTGTACATCCATTAATCCCATGATAAAAGTAAAAAATGGAATGTGAAGAGTTCATTACACACATTTAATTAATTATAACATGTAGATGCCACCATGCATGCCTTTACCACACTCTAACACGATATATGCGAAGACCCTCCCCAATAAAGGAAATATATAGTGTTTCTTATCATACAAGAAAAATTTCTCAAGTTCCAATTGGTCATAAAAATCATGAAGGATTAAGCCATTTTTCATGAATCAGATTAAAGTACCAAAAATTCCAGAACACTAAAAATAAAAAATTGTTTCAAATACAATTGTTCCAAATGATACTAAATACTGTTTATTTTTAAACCATGCTTATATGGTTTCAATTGGGCCAAATTATTGAAATAACACATTGAAACCACAATTATATTCACTTGAAATTCAAAGTGACATTTGAAAACATTTTTTGTTTTCGTGGAAATATTTTTCTGTTTAAAAAAAACAATTTGAGAAAGTTATGATTTAGAAAATGATCATTCAATGGAATATAAAAATTGTAAGTATTTTTGTTGTTATATTAACATGTTGTACATATCTGGAATTAATCATATCACACTACTATATTTATGGAACTCAATGTGAATTCCTAAAGTTCATTTTAAATAAATTCAAACAGTGTCAAAATGAATCATATGGGAAATCACACCAAACCTCAAGAGTTAATAATAACTAATTCATAAAAAGGCACCCATAATCCATCATTTCCACAATTATACATGTAAAAAATTTTAACAAAGTTTAAATGTGGCCAAAAACATCCAAGAATACTCAAATACAATTTAAAGTTAACTTTTATCAAACTACCAATAAGGGAAAGATATAACAAGTTATATTAACACACCACAAGCATGAATAACAAATTTAAAAATTATTTTTAAAATCTCAGGAATATAATTGAATTCTTCATGATGGATTTGAATGGAAAAACCTAACTGAGTGACATATGTAAGTGATGAATCTTTAATCATTGTGTTAGGAGAAGCCAAGGACTGATCTACATGCCCTTAATTGATATAAACCATGATATATACACATATACAATAGGTATGATGTTTATATTCCTCAATCCATGATAGAAAATATTCATATTATGAATATATATATATACATATGTGTTTTTTTGTGAGTAGGTCTCACCCAAGAATTCATAAGTCAATACCATTGATAAAAGCCACAAAAATAGACCTCAATTAACCCCATAAATCCTATGAAAAAAAAACAGACCAAAAAAATTCAAATCTAATTAGGTAATACACATGGTCACACACAACATAAGGGGAATAGTGTAAAACAAAATAGGACTAGTGAAGGAGAAACTCTCTTGGGATTATTGCACTATAAATCAGATATAGAAACAGCCAAAAAATAGGGTCGGAAGGGTAGTTGTGGCACACAAGATGGAGTGGGAAAGGAGGTGCACATGGATAGAGAGCCCCTTCTAGGAATGTCGCATGAACCATGTTAAGAGGGGAGAGGAGAATAACCTTTTGGGGGTTATAATATAAAAAAAATTATTATTATTATTGATAATAATTTCCTTCATAATAATATTAATTAATCAATTATGTTTTTATTTGACTCATATTATTATTATTATTAATTTCATTTTAATTTATACTATTCTATTTTATTTTTAAACTAGGAAGGCCGAATATTCAGGCGAAATGACTTCCAAATCATGTTCCAACAATTTGTTCACCTCTATTTGGGGTTGCATGTTCTCATGGTCTGGCGTAAGGTTGTGCGCCTAACCATGATTCCTGGACAGTCCCCCATCCTAAGCTGCACGGTTTTCCCCAGGCTGGAACATGGTTACCTCTAACCAATAGATAACTATGCCTTACCCTCCTACCTATCAAAAATTCTTAAAAACTCAAAATTATACCCATAAATTGACCTAAAATCGTCAAAATGATCAAGAACCAATAAAGAAATATAAAATAAAAAGAAAAATTGTTGTCAGTGCGGGACAATAAGGGTTACAGAATACAAGTGATACAACCCAAGCGGGCAGTTTGAGTTGAGTGGAACATCTTCCAGTGGTATAATTAAATTCTCAAGGATATTCAATTAATGGTATTAAGTTCTATATAAAAAATTCACATATTATGGGAGATGCATAAGAAATATAATGCATGGCACAATGGCATGTTTTGTAATTTGAAGATACCATAATGTAAAATATATAGACCACCAACCAAATTCTTTGGACACTTAACATGACCATTATCATGATTTGATTAAATATAGATCAACAGAAATCATAACATTAATCAAATACATTTAAAATAGGGGGAAAGAAATCATATTGAAATATCATTCAATAAGGGAAGATAAAACAAGAAAAAAGAAAATATGAATAATTAAACAACTGAGGGTGATCAAACATGATTGATCGAACTCAATTATCAATATAAAAATATATAATTAATGGGGCCTATGAGGAGGAGGGGGATCACAATTGGTCTCCTATGTATAAGAGAAAAAATGAGGGATAAATGGGTGGGTTTTGGTAAAATAAGGTTGGGGATAATGATAGAAATTTCTCCTTTAATGAGGCTCACAGTTTGGTCACATGGTTTTTTTAAACTGTCTACTAACTGTGTGAAGCCATTGGTTATGTGTCACAACCCATACAGACTAGGCACCTAGATTGTTTATACATGCCAGCCCATGTGATTTGTCTTGGTATTTTTCTATAGATACCTTGTTTTGACATTGAGCCTCAGATTCCTATTTTTATAAACTTTTTGACACCCTCTAGAACCCATATAGTTGAGGTACATGGTTATAACATACCATTCACCAACCATCTGCCACCCATTGGATTTCCAAAAACCTGGATTTCAAATCTGAATACTTCCAAAACTCAATGGGATACCTATGATACCTCTCGATCCTTAAACACCATATAAATAAAATATTTTTGGTTTTCCAGTGCTTGGATTTACATTTTGCATCTTGTTGTAGGAAATGGAACATCCACCAAATGATAATATTTTCATCCCTTTTAAATTTCCATGTTTCAAAAATGAGATATGTTACAATTTGTGTTCAAGCCTCATAGCCATACATGATGTGTTGTTTTATCACTATTCTTTTTGGTTATCCATTTACTAAAGCTATATTAAAAAAATTACTAAAAAAATTCTCAAAAATATAATGAAAATCATCTTAAATAAAATTAATTATCAAATCACTTTTTACTACAACGGATTTTCAATACAATTAATTTTAATAACAAAATAAAATAATACTAATTTAATATTATTACCTTTACATCAATGATCATATTAAACCTATTTTTTAACAATACTTTTAAAATAATTTACATAAAATATAAAAGAATCACCCCTGAAATAAACTTTTCACTAAAGAACATTTAATCCCATGGGTTGTTGAGTCAATAAGGATATCTTATGACTTCTCCATTTATTATTGTTTTATGTTTTGAAAATCACAAACACTTTTTTCTTATGTTCTGTTTTTTTAAGTCCTGTATTTTTTCTTATGATCCGGAATTATCATTCTGTTATGCTTACAGATATATCATTTCTTTTTTCCATTCTGTTAGACTTATAGAATTGTCATTCTGATTTTCCATTGAGTTATTTCTACAAAATCTGTCATTCCATTTTTTTCAATCATATTTTCAATACCGAATCTGGTGTATATATGATTCCAATTTTCAATACTGATTCCGGTGTATATGTAAAGCTGATTTTAAATATAGAATCTGGTGTATATATGATGCCGATTTTCAATATTGAATATGGTGTATATATGATGCTGATTTTAAATACTGATTCTGGTGTATATATGATACCGATTTTCAATATCGATTTTGGTGTATATTTGATGCCGATTTTCAATACCGAATCTGGTGTATACAGGACGCTGATATTCACTATATAGAATCCAGTGTATTTGTGACTCTGATTTTATGATTTCGTTTTCTTGAGAATGTTATTTCTAAGAATCTGTTTTCCTTATTTCTTAAGATTACATTATCTTGATAATGTTAGAGAAACCTATTGTATCATTCCAATGATTTTGGATTCTATGATTTCTTATACCTAACATTTATCTTTAACTTAAAATCATTTATATTACTTGAAACGATGTTGTATAATCTGTTAAAAACTAACTATTGTATGTTTTCCACGTGTCCGGGTCCCTCTGAAATTTAAAGAAAATATAATCATTGGAAAGGAGCCTACCATTGGACTTGATGCATGTGAAATAGTTGTGTATTGATTTCTAGAGAGAGAGGATCTTATAACTCTTAGTGATTCGTGAGGATGTTGTGAACAACTTGTTTAAGCATGAACAACTTGTTTAGACTTGCTTCGTGTGGACTCCAATTTTGTTGATCGTGGGCTTCTGGGTTTGAAAGACATAGGTTCTGATTTCCTTCTAAATTGACGGCTTGCAGGGATAGCAAGACAGATACTGATCATCGGATTAAGGGATTACCCTAGATTGGGTAAGAGAGACTTTCTTGAAATTATAAATCAAGGACCCTTTATCCAAGGTTGTTGGATACCCTTCTCTTTGGGATAAAATAATCCTATTGTTACTTGTTTTCTTTAAAAAGTTGTTTTAATTCTGCTGATGTATCTTAACTTAGTTAAAGTGAGAATGTATAACATTCTTATACTTTGTAATTCTGTTACTCTGATTATATTTCAGATTCTATACTCTTTAAGGTAGAATCTTTATTTTAAGAGAAATAGAAAATGTTTCTTTAATAGGTCTTGTGAATGTTTTTTTAACCTTGTTAAACATAATTTTTTAAGGTTCCAAAGGAATTTTTAATGTATAAAATTCACCCACCCCCCACCACTTTTTTATATTGAGCATCTACATTCTTATTTTTGATCCTACAATTGGTATCAAAGGAAGGTCTATAAAATACTTATGTCGACATAGAAGTTTTCTTGCTCAAATTTTCCTTTTCATAATTTCTTCATATTTGATTTTAAACTTTTACTACTAATAAGTTTGGTAGAAATAAATTCCTTTTAGAATGATAGGTATTCATGTTGGATATCTAGACAATCTAAATTCTACCAGACCTCCTATTTTTGATGGAAATGATTATGAGTATTGGAGAGACAGGATGAAGACTTTTGTTATTAACACTGGAGTGGATAACTACCTGATGCTGACAGGAGACAATAAGATTCCTTATATGGAATTGATAACTTTTACTAATCAAAAAAAATCAGAACACCAAGAAAATTTCAGAATCAGAAATATGTTGTTATATTACATGACTAGGAACTTCTATAGTCAAATATATTCATGTGAATCTGAAAACAGTATCTAGAAGATACTTTAAGAAACATATTTTGGTACTTTTAAAGTTATAGACACAAGAAGATCTATGTTGAGAGCTGAATACCATGGCTTTTAGCTTTAATTATAGAAAACCTATAAGAGAATTTAAGAAAAGGTTTATAAATATCATGAGTATCATTCAGTCTATGGGTGAGAAAGGTTTGGATGATTAATCTCTGGTAGAAAAGATTATAGACATTATTCTAGATGAGTGGAAATCCAATAGGACTACTATAGATGAGAATAGGAAAGTTACTCAGATTTATCTTGATGAACTCTATGGAACTCTTCTTCAACATGAAACTAGAATGAAGAGAGATGCTAATAATATTAAGATGAAGAATGGAAATGGAGGTGTTGCTTTCATAACTAATTAAAATTATATGAAATCCAAGACTCCTGAGAGAATTAAAATATCAGAACCTAAGATGTTTGTTGTTCAATCTGAATCCAGTGAAAGTGAAGCTTCAGAAAATGACCTATCAAATCTTGTTCAGAGGATGAAAAAGATTGGTGGGCAGAAGAACTTTCAATATAGATACATGAAGAAATATGTAAAAGATAATAATGATGGAGAATTTACATGCTATTAATGTAGAAAAATTGGTCATATTAGACCTGATTGTCCCTTGCTTAAGAAGAAAGACAAGAAAGACAGGAATTCTGAAAGAAAAAAGAAGAATTTATACATATTAGAGAATAATAAATTCTTGAAAGCCAATGAAACATGGGATTCTAGTGGTCGAGATTATTCTGTTGAATCTTTAGAATATGAATATTTTCGGCAAAAGAATATTTTTCTAATAGCTAGAGCTCCATTTCAAAATCATTTTCTTATGTCTTAGGTACGAACTGGTGAATCCTTAACCAATATGTCTTTAAGTGAAAATTTTCCAGATAGAGGTTTTTCTACAGATGAAGATTATTCATCATCAGATAATGATAATGATTTTTTTCCTATAAGGTGGTTTCGAGATTTTCAATGTTTCTTGAGAAAAGAAATTGTAAAGTTTCTAAGAAACTTTATAAATCAAATTATAGAGAATCTATTTTAATAAAATAAATTTTAGATCTTTCCAAAGATCTTGATGTGAATTTTTTTTTTATAAAATATTTCAAAAAAACATGAGGAAGTTAATTCTAAGAAGAATAAACTTTTTATGGATCATAAAAATCTGATTTTAGATAAAGTTGTTTTAGAGGATAAACTTAAGTCTAAATCTATTTTTCTTGAGGATAAGAATTTAGTTATAAGAATAAAATCTAAGATATTTTCCTTGAAGAAACATCATGAAAAAATAACTTTTGGTAAAGAAAATTTTGACAAGATGTATTCCCAGATCCGACCTCATGGTAATAGTCAGGGTTTAGGTTATTCTCGTGAAAAAACCCATTTTTAAAAATAATTATTTTTTCCATTCTTGAGCCCCTTTTTGTAATAATTTCCAAAGTGGTGGGCATTGGAAGATAAAAATTTCTTTAAATAGAGTTCAATCCCTTGGGTTTCATAAAGCTTATTTTTCCAAACAAATATGGTTACCGAAGTTCTTATTATCTAATAATTCTAGATCCAAGAAAATTTTGATTCATGAATATCTAACTCATTAGTTTTCAGGAAAATGAAGTAAGTACCAACAATATTTGGTACCTGGATAGTGGATATTCCTAGAAAATGACTGGTAAAAAAGACTATTTCAAGAAGATTTTAAAAACTAAAGGTGGAAAGGTAACTTTTGGTGATAACTCTCAAGGATAAATTGTCCGTATTGGTAACATTATTCTTCATAGTGAAGTTGTTATTTCAAATGTTCTTTTTGTAAAAGGAATTTTTCAAAACCTCATAAGCATAAGTCAATTATGTGATAAATGTTACCTTGTAAATTTTAGAAATGATAAATGTTTAGTTCACAATTCCAAGGATGATTTTATTTTCTCTACCCTTCGTTATGAGAATGTGTACACCTTAAACATAGAAGACCATAGAATTCAAGATCTACCATGCCTTAGTGCATTTGAAGATCAATCATGTATTTGGCATAGGAGACTAGGAAACTGTAATTTAAGGAATCTATGTAAGATTTCTTAGAATGAACTTGTTCGGGATCTACCAGATCATAAGTTTGATTCTTCGAATGTCTGTGATCCTTATCAATATAGAAAGCAATATAAATCTAGCTTTAAATCCATAAGTGAAGTTACAACTTATAATACATTACTGTTAGTGCACATGGATTTATTTGGTTCAACACAAACTGAAGTATTGGAGGAAAATACTATGTGTTTGTCCTAGTTGATGACTACACTAGATTTACGTGTGTCTATTTTCTCACAATGAAATCTGAAGTTTTTTCATATTTCAAAATCTTTAGATCTCAAGTGAAAAATGTGAACAACCTACCATTGATAACTATTCATAGTGATCATGGTGGAGAATTTAAAAATTCGTATTTTGAAACATTTTGTAGTTAAAAATGTATTACTCACAACTTCTCAGCTCCAAGAACTCCTCAAAGAAAATAGTGTTGTCAAATGAAGAAATTGCATTCTTCAATATATGACAAGAGCCATGTTGAGAGAATATTCTATAGGAAAACATTTTTGGGCCGAAGCAGTATGTACTTATTGTTATACTATAAATAGAGTTTTAATAAGATTGTTTCTTAATAAAACACGTTATGAGTTATAGACTGGCATAAAATGAAGTGTTTCTTACATCAATGTTTTTTTATTCAAAATATTTATTTCAAATACCAAGGATAACTTACATAAATTTGCACCCAAATCCAATGAAAGTATTTTATTAGGTTAATCTACCAACTTTAAGGCATATAAAGTTTTTAATAATAACACTTTCACTATGGAAGAAACAGAACATGTTAATTTTGATGAAAATGATCCTTTTGTTTTCAAACAACTTATAACTTCAGATGTGTTTTTTAAAACTTATCACCAAACTTTGATAGAAGATCCTTGAGAAAATGATAATGTTCAAGAAAATGTTTCTAAAACATTAACCCCTGAATATTTTCTACCTTATGTTGATGAATAGGTTTTTCAAAATCCAAGTCAGTTGTTACATAGGAATCATCCCAATGATAATATCATTTCAAATTTTAATCAACCAGTAAGAACTAAAAGTTTTTTAAGAAATGAAGTTGAAAATATTGCATTTCATTCTTAATTTTAACCAAAGACATTTTAAAAATCCTTGAGAGATGATGATTGTATAAAGGCTATTCCAGATGACCTCAATGAATTCGTAAGGATTCAATTTTGGACCATGGTTGAAAAACCTAAGGAAACTTCTATTATTAGAGTAAAATTGGTGTTTAGAAACAAATGCGATGAAAATGGAGTCATTGTTTGAAATAAAGAAATATTAGTTTCAAATGGCTATAACCAAAAAATAGGCATAGACTATGAAGAATCTTATGCTCCTATAGCAAGACATGAAGCTGTTAGTATTCTTCTATCATTTGCAGCATTCTTTAATTTTAAATAATATCAAATGGATGTTAAGTGTTATTTTGTTAATGGTTATGTATGGGAGGATGTCTATGTAGATGAACCCCCTGGCATTGAAGATACAAAATATACTAATCAAGATTATAAACATACCAAAGCTTTATATGGACTTAAACAATCAACTAGAGCTTGGTATGATAGACTTTCAGGATTTTTTCTTCAAAATAACTATGTTAAGGGAACTTCTAATCCAATCATTTTCATTAAGAAAAATGATAAAGGTGTTTTGATTGTTCAAATTTATGTTGATGACATCATCTTCGGATCAACTCATCCATCCTTAACTGATTCCTTTGCGAATCTTATGAAATCTGAGTTTGAAATGAGTATGATGGGTGAGTTACCTTTTTTTCTTGGTTTTCAAATTTCACAAAAACAGGAGGTAAATTACATATACCAACTTAAGTTTATCAAATATCCTTTAAAGAATTTCGGGTAAGACATCACTAAGACTATAAGTAATCCTATTGGAACCTTTAATACTCTTCATATTGATGAAGCTGGAAAACCTGTAGATCAATCATCTTATAGAGGGATGATATGAAGTTTATTGAACTTAACATCTAGTCATCCTAACATAATGTTCCCAGTATGCTTATGTGCAAGATTTCAAAAAAATGATAAAGAATCCCATTTAAAATCCGTAAAAATATCTTTATGGTATTTAAAGGGAACATTAGATTTGGGACTATTTTATTCCTCTGGAAATGATTTTGAACTTAAATGTTTCTCGGATGCTGGCTTTGGTGGTTGTAAAATAGATAGAAAAAGTACATCTGAAACTTTTCAATTCTAAGGAGATTCTTTAGTTCCTTGGTCTTGCAAGAAACAACACTCTACAACACTTTACATTGAGGAAGCTAAACATGTATCAGCTGGAAGTTATTGTGCTCAAGTGTAGTGGATGCAACACATACTCACAGACTATGGTATGAGTTTTACTATGACTCGAATTATGTGTGATAACACAAGTGCCATTTCCCTAAGAAAAAAGCTTTTACATCACTCTTATGATAACCACATAGATATTAGACATCACTTTCATAGGTACCACACACTAAAAGTAGATATCATTCTTCAATTTATTGGAATGCAAGTGAAACTAGATGATGTTTTCACAAAACCTCGACCTTCTGATAGATTTGAATATATTAAACAAAATCTACGAATGATTTCTTAAAGTTAGTCAGTCATATCCACTTCTCCTTTAAATATTCTTTTAAAATTAAACCACTCTTTATTTTAGGGGGAGTATATATGCTTGTTTATTTTCATTCTTTACAATCTTTTTCTTTCATTTGAAAATTTCAGATTTGAAAATTTCAAATTTAAAAATATCATATTTGAAGATTTTGGATTTGAAAATTTCGGATTTGAAAATTTCAGAGTTGAAAATTTTAGATTTCAAAACTCCCAAGAAAAATTCTTATAATACCGATAAATCTCTCGGAGTATTCCAAAAGGTAGTCTTTGTTACTCTTTGTCATAAATTTTGGTTGTTTTTAGTTCAAAATTTCATAAATTCTGGTTTAACTTACTTCAAAGGATCGGAATTTATATTTTCTATATCTATTCTTAACCGTTATATCATATCAGGCTTTTGATAGCAGTTTGAATATCTTATGGAAGTTGAAAAGTTGTATATATGTCTATATAAGGGGTGTCTCGTTCACAAGTATCTCACCATCCGTATTATTCTCACTGCTGAAGCTCTTATTCCACCAAATCTTTCATTCTGAACGTCTCCTTCACCGTGAATGACTCTTGAATCATCAGTAAATTAGATGTTGGTTTCCAAGGAGATAAAGGACTAGTCAATATTTAAGGAAAGGTTAGTCTTCAATGTTCTTTGAAAAATATTATTCCCTTATTTCTAATGTGATAAGATCTAATGGATGGGAAAGCGTATGTGCTTTTAAGGAGAAATCTCAGGATCCAGTTTATCTTGATATCCTTATTCAATTCTATGAATCAGTTTCTTTCTTCCAAAAGGATGATAAGGATATGTTTAAGTTCAAATGCTATGATAATACATATACAGTTCCTTACATGAAGGCAGATAATGTTATCAATATTCCTTATGAAGGGGAAGCTCTTCTATTCTCTCAAAAACCTCTTGAGAAAGAAGGTTCTTTTGAGAATGCTAAGGATTTGGATTTTCTTGGTCTCAAATTTGTTAAGAATTCGAAGATCACAAATCTCTCAACGAATCACATGATCATAGCCCTTTACATGCAGGGATTTCTTATTCTAAGAAAGGGAGATAAGGATTATTTGAAGATATGTGATATCTTTCTCTTAGACTTCCTTGACAACCTAAGGAAGATCAACTTAGTGAAATATATCTTTCTCACCATCCAAGCAATTAAAGGTGGATCTATTAGAATTCAGATTCTTTTGTACCCAGCAACTATTTCAAGGATAATTGTTTTGTGTCTTCAGGAATTGAATGTTTTGTGTCAATCATTCTCGAATCCATTCAAGATATTATTGCTTATTGATGAAACTCTAAGGAGGATGAAGGTATATTTTATCCCAGAATCCGAAAAGATTGAAGAAACGGTTGTCCAGAACAAGGTTGATGTACTAGAATCTTCAAAGATGATATCTAAGATAAGAAAACATGATGAACTGAGCTTGCCAGTATCAGTACCTAATGTCCTAGTATCATCACCTCCTCCTTCAAAGATACCAAAATCTTATTCAGATGCAATAGTTGCAAAGTGGAGAGAAATTGCAGCCACCATAAAAGAAAGAGATCCTTCTTTTGGTTTGAATCCCACGGAGGCTAAGGCCTTAAAAATCCATAAAGCTAAAAATCTTCAAAAAGAAAAGAAGGAGAAGATGTTAAAGAATAAATCCTTAGAAGCTCTAGTGTTTTAGTCTTTAGTGAAATTAATGTAAAATAAGTCTCAACAAGTTCAAGAATCTGATGTTTCTCATATGAAACCAGTGGTCACTCTGGAAATACAGAAAGCTAAGAATGTCCTAGTTTTATCAGAACTTGTTCAAGAATTAGAACATCAGATAGTCCAAGAAGTTGATGACGATGTTTTAAGGTAAGTGGAAGATTATGTTGGAACTTCTTTGAGTTTGGTTTCAAAATCTGTTTTATTAGAACAAGTTGGAAAACAAGTGGATGATGAAATTGAGGAAGAAGTTGAGGAAGATGTAGAAGTTGAAGAATAAATTTATGTAGAATAAGAACAACAAGTAGAAACTGAAGCGGAAGGAGAAGATAAAGAAGAAGTTTAATATCAAGGTGAATTAGAGGAAGAATTTCAAAAGGAATAAGATGAATAAGAAGATCTTAATGTTATCCATGTATCTGATGAGAAAACCCCAGTCCGAAATCCTGACAAAGGCAAGAGTATTTTGGTTACCTCAATGAATAATGAAACTCCTCATAAGTCCTCTAATAGAATAGAGAGACAAGCTTCCTTAACTCCAAGATGAGTTGATAGAGGAAATGATATTTCAGGATCTGAGTCCTCTTCAACTTTTGGGAATGATTTTGTTAAGCTATCTCTAAGATAGTTGGTAAGTACTATTTCGGTTCTTGCAAACCTAGATGCCTGGAGTCAAATGATGTAAGAAACCCTGAACCAAAAAATGGAATCAAACAATATGCTTATGGACATTGTTGTCAAGAAAGAATAATACTTCAATAATCTTTTGATTGATTACAAAGCCCAGAAGATAACATATAAGAAAGTCTATAACCACACCAAAATCATCAATGAAGATCTTAGGCAGTTTAGTGATTTCATGGATTCAACAAAGGGATCTTTTAATACTTTTGATACCAAATTTAAGAAGGTTAAGACTTCAATTTCTGTGAAGGGTAGTCAACTTAATTATTTTGCCCGATCTGTTAGCAGTGAAAAGGATGTCAGAGATGAATTAGAGAAAAAGGTTGCTGGTCAAGAAGAAAAAATTTTGGCTTTAGAAAAGAAGAACCAGTGTCAGGAGAACTTGCTGAAGAAGTTTCAAGATGATCATAAGGATGTCAAGAAGCTCAAAGCCATGATAAAGAAGATTTTGACTTGGCAGAAGAAGAATTAATTAATTTTATTTACATTCAAATGTTTTTTTGTAATATAAACCATACTTATAAAATTTTGTTAGTAAATTTCCTGCATATCTTTCTTTGGGGTCCGGATGTATGCTTTCTTAAACTTTCACGTACATCTTATACTTCTCCATTCCTTTTCCTTTTTTTATGAAAATCACAAAGGGGGCGAATTTATTTAAAGGAAGAATTTAATCCCCTAGTGGGAGAATCTATTAGGGGGAAGTTTGGAAAGAAAGGAAGATGTCCATGTAAGGGGAAGTTTTCTTTTAAGAGGAGATTTTTATCTAAGGGGGAAGTATTTCCCTTAAGAAAACCCAGACATTAATGATCAAGAATAAAATCCTTGGAAAACACAACCTAAGGTGGAGTTAGTCGTATTCATTTATAAAATCATTCAAAGGAGGAGATAAGTTTTTCTTACTTACCTAGGTCAATATATCCTTCCTTAGTAATGTTGTTTCTGCTTTCTAACAGGGGGGAGATTATTGAGTCAATAAGGATATCTTATGACTTCTACATTTCTTATGGTTTTATGTTTTGAAAATAACAAATAATTTTTTCTTAAGTTCTATTTTTTTTAGTTCTGTATGTTTTCATAAGATCTGGAATTATCATTTTGTTATGCTTACAGATATATCATTACTTTTAACCATTCTATAAGACTTACAGAACTATCATTTCGATTTTCCATTCATTTATTTTTACAAGATCTTTCATTCTGTTTTTGTCATTGAGATTTTTAATACTGAATCCGGTGTATATATGATGCTGATTTCCAATATTGATTCTGGTGTATATGTGATGCCGATTTTCAATACCAAATATGGTGTATATATGATGCCGATTTTAAATACTGAATATGGTGTGTATATGATGATGATTTTCAATACCTATTTCGGTGTATATATGATTCTGATTTTCAATACTGATACTGGTGTATATGTTATATCAATATTCAATACCGGATCTGGTGTATATATGATGTTGATATTCATTATACCGAATCTGGTGTATTTGAGACTACAATTTTATTATTCCATATTCTTGAGAATGTTATTTCTAGGAATCCATTTTTCATGATTTCTTAATATTATGTTTTCTTGATAATGTTAGAGATACCTAATGTATCATTCCAATGATATCAAATTACATGATTTCTTATACCTAACATGTATCTTTATCTTAACATCGTTTCTATTACCTGAAACGATATCGTATAATATGTAACAAACTAACTGTTGTATGTTGGCTGCGTTTCTAGGTCCCTATAAAATTTAAGGAAACTATGATCGTTGGAAAGGAGTCGACCGTTGGGAAGTTTTTCCTACAAATACAAGCTCATTTGAATGAGAAAAACACACATTATAGAAAGTGTAGGAACTTGATGCAAGTGAAATATGTGTGAAGTGATTTATAGAGAGAGAGGCTCTTACAACTCTAAGTGCTTCATGTGGATGTTTTGAAAAACTTGTCCAGACATGAAGAACTTGTTTAGACTTGCTTCGTGAAGACTGTGATCATGTTGATCATGGGCTTCCAGGTTAGGAAGACAGAGGTTTTTATTTCCCTCTAAGTCAAGGTCTTATGGGGATAGCAAGATAGATACTGATCTTTGTATTGAGGGCTTACCTAGGTTTGGGTGAGACAAAATTTCTTGAAAGTATAAATCAAGGATCCTTTATCCAAGGTTTTTGGATACCCTTCTCTTTAGGATGAAATAATCCTATTGTTACTTGTTTTCTTTTACAAGTTGTTTAAATTCGTCAACTTTATCTTAACTTTGTTAAAGTTAGAATGTAAAACATTCTTATACATTGTAATTCTGTTACTCTTATTATATTTTAGATTCTATAAGCTTTAAGGTAGTATCTTTCTTTTAAGAAAAATAGAAAATGTTTCTTGAATAGGTCTTATGAATGTTTTTTAACTTTATTAAACTTAATTTTAAAAGGTTACAAAGGAATTTTTAAAGTATATAATTCACCCCCCCCCCCTTTGTATATTGAGCATCTACATTCTTATTTCGATCCTATAGGGTTGTTTTACCATTAATTGTATCCCAAAAAATCCATTATCACTTTACACATCCATCACATAAAGCCTAAAAAAATTTATCTATGCCCATATACTTATGAGTAGAATTAAACATATTCTATCTAGACACTTTAGTTTTGTCCAAAATCATTATATCATATCATAGTTTTCTATATGTTATATTCTCTAATTTAACCTAATTTTTCATAATGAAATATTGAATTAACCCAATAATATTCCTCGAGAGTGTCAAATAGGTGTGGAGTATGGTCTCAATCAATGTGCACTAGAATGATGGAAAGGATATACTCAAACATCTTTTTTAGTGATGTTACCCCCAGATGTGTCTATAAAAAAACCGCATCCACTTATTGTATCTGAATAGTGACGTATTTCTAGGAAGACCACACCATATTTACTATAATAAATATTTTATGATTTTATATTATAATTAGACTTATCTTCATTTTTTTTATATAGTTATGTTCTCTAACAGATATTTTCCAAAAAAACCAGTTATCAAGGTTTCTGCTAAACTTACACTAATACAAATAGTAAAGACCTCAACTCAAGTAGGCCAGAGTTAGTTGTCACATTATATCAATTGCATAAGATACAAGAAAATGCATCCCAAATGGATGAATAATTTAGTATTTTTGGTAAGAAAACATATATAATTGAATCTCCCATATTATTTGGGAACATAAATTAAAAAATTGATATAGTAAACATTCTGAATCTTTAAACTAATTTAAGATTAATTTTTCATATCCTATGGAAAGGAAAAAAAATATATGGTGGTCTCAATTTCTTAGTAAGGGTTACATAAAGTGGAAACTATCATGAATACATAAGGCATAAACAATATGGAAAGGTAATTAACAGAAAACACAGTCCATTTAATCAATATCATGAGCTTGAGATGGATCCATTGATAATATAATTGCTATAATCTCATGGATAATAATAACTAAATTAAAAATGATGGAAATGAAAAATATTTTACATCATTATAACATGCCTCATGATATCTATACTACAAATACTTATGACCAAGTAAGTTTAATCAATTAGAAAGTTTATATTAGAATCCCATTTAATGCAAGCTTTTGAATCTGTCTAGTGAGACATATTGATGCATTAAGGGCATATATAATGCTTAAACCAAAAATTCATTTCATTTCCAATTCATTCCTCCTATATTAACCTATTTATTTAATTCATTAATAAAAAAATTTATCAAAAAATATCTATATTGATTAAAGAATACATATTTTTCAAGGTTTTCCTGGTCAATTAAAGAAATTTCATAGTGAAAACTATATTTATAAATGGTATATGATTTAACTGACAAGAATGATGATGAATATGTATATTTAAGGGAAATATAATTTCCAATAATCATACAGAATTGAATGTTTCAAGGGAATTCTAATGACTATAAAACTAATCAATAAAGTGAATGTTAATACTTTCCTAATCAAAAGGTTCATAAACCATTAAGAGAAATAATAGGGATGGTATCATTATTACATATCCCTACTTTATTATAAGTAAAATAAAGATTAATTATCACTGATGAATAAAATATAATATTAATTTCATTAAAAACATTCTTGAGAAAAATACTATTTCTTAACTAGAAAATTAATTTTAAAAACTAAAAATTTCTAGAATATATGGTAAAAATATTCTGTTATAAGAACATTATAAACATGTAAATTAATTCTCAAAGTGATTATTTGTCATGTTAGTAGTAAAATTCCATTCATTTGGTTTATGTAATAATAAATATTCCTTTTACATTTCTTGTAAAAAGACAAAAAGTACCATGTTCGGAAAATAGAAAGAATATCCCTTTTTAAACATTTGTCAAAATTTCTACATGGGTAAAAATTTCTTTAAAATTTTTATAATATTAAAAAAATACTTGAAAATATTTTTCAAGACATGGATGTAGAAGAAAAAAATTAAAAGAAAAAAATAAAGTAGGATTTTAAAATAAATATATCAATCATTTTAAGTACCAATGGGAGAAAAGTTGTATTATTGGTTGAAAATTTCATGAATAAGTTGAGTAGAATAAAATTAAGGTGTTTTATTATAAAATGATCAAATATTTTCCTTCAATTTAAATTAAAGAATAAATAATTCTTAATAAAATGAGATTGAAGCCTAAACCCTTACGGATTTGGAAACATTTTAATAATAACCACAATGAAAGAAATAAATTTAAATGAAACATTAAATACCGTGAATATAAAGATAATTTGGATATGAATTATCAAACGTTTTTTATATACACTTCATAAAAAAATATGTGCATACTATGAAATAATTCATAATAAAGTGGAAACTGAGAAAAATATCTAATATAGATCATTCCGTTGAAGTGAGAATTAATTAATGAATTTATTTTTGGTATCAACTAAAAATATATATTAAATAAGGAAAATTAAAACATTAAATAATAAATAATTGTTTCATGCATATTATTATAATATCAAAAAAATGGAGATGTAATGGTACCCAATAAACATAAATTGAGTTGTGAAACCCCTTACCACTGGGTAACATTCAAGTCAAATCCCCTTGGATGGAAAAAAATTAATTTATACATAAAATACACAGATTTATAAATTATTCATCGTATAACATGTAAAATGGGTAGAATATACACCCTATAAATTAAATTAGATTTATAAGGATAAAATATTCTTCAATGATGTAAAATGGGACGAAAGCTATTACCCTATGTTTGTCTTGTTAATAAATATTTTATCTTTTTAAATAATAAAGTTATGTTAATTAATTAAATTCATAATAATTTTTATCAGTTTTATTATTCTTTTTTTTATTTATTACTGCTTTATATTTAATTATATAATTAATTAACTTCATATCGGATGTTTTGATGATACATCATCCATATGTCCAAAATAACATCTATAGGTTTACCATCGTCAATGATACAATTAATCCAAAATCTATTAAATAAAAATAATGAAACAATTATCATATTTAGAAATAAATTTTTAATTTAAAACCAACTGTGGAATATGGTTATGAAAAATGAACTACATTACAATCACAGAGACAATAGGTCATACGTATTCATAAGCAAAGTTTCCATTATTTTGAACATCCTTATGGAAAGAAGGTATGAATTATTTTATATTTAAATCGTTATAATAAAATAATAAGTTTTAAATTTTTTAATTAAATTTACTTATATATATTATCATTTTTATGTGGTGATAAAAAATATTGCATTGCTTCATAGAGGCAGTAGTCCAAACGTACTTGCGAATGACATTATCATTTTTCATTGAGTGGAAATGTAGAATGTTTCAAAAAATATTAAGTGTTATGGATTAAAAATATTTCATGAATATAACAAATATATATATATATAATAAAACAATCATTACAATCATCCAAAGGAGTAGGTTATGGAAAATGAATTACATCAGTTTGTCAGGCGGCAGTCCTCCACACACATGAATGATGGTTTTGTTTCCCATTTAATGGAAGAGGAGATGGATATAGGTTATTTGATTAACATAATAAAATATCAGTATATATATAATTTAATTATATTTTGATGGTTGAATAATATTTTATATAGTCGGAAGAGGAAATAAAAAATTGATCTATTAATAATTCTACCTCTTCTTCAGAAAACATCTTTATGATTATACCAAAATCCTTACTTTATTGGATTTATGATCAAACCAATTATTATAGCATGGGTTAATATAATTTATAAAGTTATTTTATAATTTATTGACTTAATGGATTAGTTTTTTAAGTGTGTGGGGATAGGATAGGGGATTAACTTTTATAATTAATGGGAGGGTACTTTTAGAATTTTAGAAAGTATTAAATTATAAAAAGGTCATATTTAATGGAATAATTTCCAAGTATAGAAGGATTATAGTTTTAAATAATATAATATTTAAATATGTACATATATAAGTATTTATTCAATTTAATTTATAGAACAACTGTAATCTATTTGTTTCCCCCACCCCACCCCCACCCTCACCCTCCTTAAAGTTATTTTAACAATAACCACAATAACAAATTATTCAAAATGGAGGTGTTATATTTTAACAGATAATATATTAATTTGATAAGAAAAAATATGGATGACATTTCATAATATTTATCATCATAAATTTCCTTCTACATTTTTTTAGTAATTTAACAAAATATTATTTAATACAAAATATCACTAATGTCATTTTTTATAATATTCATTTAATTAGTCTTCAATGTCTTGAAGATTATTTAATATAACCAATTATGACCTCAATATTGCATCATTTTAAACTATAAAATTATTTTGGGACTAGAACTCATCCCAAATACATTACTTTTAATGTTTTTAAAATTATTTACCTTTAGTTTTAAAATGTTTAAAAAATCATTGAGTCAATGTTATATAAGAATAAAAAATGAGTTACCACCATGAAAATAATTTAATTATACTCAAATTAAACTTTAATATTTATTAACCTATTATTTTTACCCTCATGTGAACATATAAGAGATATTCCATGGAAAGACAGTGACATTTTATCTTTTCCCTTACAAATATTATTAAAGTTTCATTCTCATGGACAAGTGTCCAATAAATAATTGAATTCCTATTATAAAGTTAAATTTTTTGGAATAAATTTATTAAATAATAATTAATATTATAATGGTGGGCTTATCAAAGAATTTTAACCTAGGTTTATCATATATACCCTTTTACCATAATGAAAAATATTTTTCTATGTTTAATATGCATATAGATGAAAAAATTTTATTTCCTTATAAAATAATATAAAGTACTTTAATCAAAATATTTAATCCATTTTACCAAATCAAATTATTTTTTTTTTTGAATTAATTAATTTTAAAATAATCTCGCAAAGCATGATAAAAAACTGATTTTTGGGAAAATACCTTTTTTCTAGAAAAAGACTATCTTATATTGAATCTCTTACTCAAAATCACCATTATATGAATCTCAATTCAAATTAATAAAAATATAATTTATTTATTTTATTTAAATTTTTTATTATTATGGGTTATTCTAATTAATTAAAATGGAGAGACATTGTGCACTAAAAATAGTTTTTAGAAAATTTTGGTTTTTATGCCCAAAAAAAACATATACAAAAATCCAATTTAATATGATTAAAATATAACTAATTATATTAAATATAAATAAATAGTACTTATGTTAATTATAAAGAAAATTCAATTCACATAGGGGTTTTTAAATTACATAAATTACTAAAAATAAATAGATGTTTTACTAAAAGTGATATTTTTAACAATTCACTAAAAATCAATATTTTAAAAAAACATAAAATTTTACCCTAAGCTGTTTATATATAATTATTTCAAAAATTAATTAATGCTTTTACAATAAAATTTTTAAAATTTATAATAATTAATTATATTATTTTATAAAAAAGAATTTTTATGAGTGTCTTACCACTAACTTAATGAGTTCTTGATTTAAAAATTAAATAAATGTTTTATATTTTATTTTATCGTGAATAAATCCCTCTTTGGTCCATGTATATCTCATTTATGGATGTAAATACTTCACTTTCTTCATAAATTGGGATGAGCTTTATTTTGGTGAAAATTGGGAATATAAAAGGAAAACTATGGGGTTACACAAATTAAATGATGATATAGTAAGAAAAATATAGATTCCTTAGGATAATACCTAGGATTAGATGTATGGATACTGCATTATTTTAAGATATTTTCCCTCAATTAATAAGTGTAGGGATTTTGGAAGGGTGAGTGACCCTCTCAAAAATAAACTAAAAAAACATGTTCTTGGAAAATTTTATGACATAAATTTTAAATGGATGGTGAAAAATATATTATTTCTAAATTATATTTGAATTTTTCCCTGGATGGGTCTCACTTATCCTTATTGATATATGTGACCGTGTTACTATGTGTGGTGATCTTCTCCGAATATGATATTTTACTTGTGTCTTGGGTGGGGAACTCTTTCCCCATTGATATACATCTTATTTCTAGAGTAGTACTCTCTTACATCCAAATAAGTTTTCTTACTTGTTTATATATTGGGGTACTCTACCCATGGATGATCTATTTGACATATTTCCAAAGTAGGGAAGTCTTCCCCTAAAAATAATCTATAATAATTGTTTCTAAGGTGTATCACTCTTCTCCCGTGATGATGTATATGACTTGATTATATGGTGGGTTCTCTTCCCCATTAAAAGTTAACAATATATCATCTTCAGATACATTCAATGGTATATGAACTACGTATGGTCAATATCGATTGTCACTATAGAGCCTGAGGATTAATGATTCTTATTTAATTATACATATAGTTCTTTATTATGAAAATTAGAAATAGTGTTGTGTACTAGATATATATATATATGTGGAAACCATTCGTTGTGGTCCACATAGTTGTACTCACACCTTGTATGGGTAGTTGTTGTTACATGATAAAATTCCATGGTTATAGGAAAGGATAAGGTACAAGGCCCTATAATTAATAGTATATTTGGTCTCGTAAATTTGTATAGTGAGAGATGATTCAATGCTATGAAACAGAATTAGATTTAAAGTATTTATTACTTTTTTTATTCTTTTCAATCATGATATAAACAATCTACCCATGGGGGTTTTCGTGGCTATGTATAACTTGAATAAATTATATATCATTAATTTTTATAAATCATGGGATTTATATGTCATTTCTTTGTGCCAATCATGGTTTCTATTACCATTTATTAATTTGGATATATGTTTCCATTATTTCCATTATTATTACTTACTATGTTAAGCAGATATATCCCCCCACGGAATTGTTGAGGACACTATGTTGGAATTAAGAGGATTTTTTTATCTATTACCATTATCCATTAAATATATTGATATTTTGTGGACTATAGTTGTGTTATGTGTTAAACATTGAAAATAGGTGAGGTTTTCTTGAATGAAAATTAACCAAAAATATTGGATTGGTTTCTAAGTACATTGTATTACTATAATCAAAAGGTCTAAAAGATATCCAATGGATATCATAAATATATCCACAAATTCTTGAGTGGGGAACTGGAAGTGGGGTAAATAATATTTTAATTTTAATATATATCATGTACATGGAAGGTATATAATTACAGTGTGAAGAAATATCTTGTTTTTAAAGTAGTATAATTATTTTTTACAATATCTTGACATGTATAAGAAGTTATTTCTTGAAATAATTATATGTTGTGACCCAGAAGTTAGAGGTATTCTTCAAAAATCAGTGGGTAAATGTTATCATAATATGTAGATGATTTAATTGTTAGAATATGGTAGGCTGAATCTCAGAAAATACTTAAATATATAAGATACATTTTGGATGAAATTGAATTAACAAAAAGTAAAGAAGTTTCCCAATATTTCTAATAATTTACATTAGATGAGAATTCTAAGAATTTAATAATTTTATAAGTATCTTTTTATTTATGAGAATATTTTTCACAACGTTAAAATTTTATTTTAATTTAATGTGGCCTTTAGGATTTCAATAATAGTTTTTAGAATTTTTTAATACAAATGTTTTCATAATAATTGGTGGATTCTATATAAATTCTGATGGATTTCCTTAGACTTTTTTGCATTAATTAAGACATTATTAAGAATTTTTCATAAATTGTGGACTTTAAGAGACTTTTATTTTATAATAATACTTGGTTGTGTTTTTATTAATTATTGAGTTTTTTTAAACTTTATTTCATAATAATTTTATATTTTCATTAATAATTTGATGATTTCTATATCACATCATCTTAACTAATTAATATTAATCAGTATACATTTTCAGAAATGTCTCATTTAAAATTATTTGTGTTGATGGGTTTTTATTCATATGTTTGGATTCTGAAACATTATGATTCAATTTACTCATCCATAGTGGAGAATGTTTACAAATATTAATGTAACATCATGCTCTGATATTGTGAGGGATATAAAATATAGGGATTCTACATATTATTTTCTTGGCTAAAATCATATTATAACTTCAAATATCATTTTGTGTGTCTATATCCGTGAGATTATTATGAATACTTGCATACAATTAATAATTTAGTCAAATTGATGTAAGGAAGGCTATGGATTTCGGGGGAAAATAGATACAATGGTATTTTTCGGATATCATGGAAATTATATGGTGTTAAAAATGAAGAAGAATTCTTGGGTTTTTCATATTTAAATAGGATAAAAATATCATACTAAAATATTGAACAGGTTGGATTAAGAATCATGGGATCATAAATGATAAATATATAATGATCGTCATTATTGTAGGATTTAAATGTTTTAAATATTGAAAAATATGGGACATGTATATTCTATGGATATATCTTATGATAAGAAGAGAAGAAAAGAAAAATGATTGAATCTAAAACCATTATCAAAATACCTATGTGTCTAACAATAGGGAGTATATTCTAATAAGTTTATAATATAACGGTTAAAAGGAAAAGGTGGACGATGAACTGAGTTATAGAAGGATTCTATGTTTTATAGTTGGTTCTATTAGAGGAATAAGGCTCTAATTAAGGTGGAGTATTTGTGTTTTATCTAAATTTTAAAGAAGAGTGAAGTAGTATAATTCCAATGTGGAATTATCCACATATAGAGGAAGTGTTTCACAATGTTTAGGATTAAGATATCGTATTAGAATTCATATTGTGTAGTCAATATCATATGGATTACAAAACAAGCAGGTCCATTTTATGGAGTTCTAATGATAATCTACCTTGAAGATATGATGTAATGACTCATGGGTTCTATACTAAATATGTAAATCCCACGCATCTATAAACCATTGAGGTCCTTCGTAGAATCATTAAGTGGGTGTGAAGAAGAAATATTACCCCTTGGATCTGTAGTGAGCCTTTCATAAACTTTTATAATCACTATAGTGAATAGTATTACCTCTTGAGTACACTAACACGCATTAGGCATATTCTCATTGGATTTTAACTTTATGGTTAACAATGTAAAATATATTTGTCACTATGCATGATTTATATTTCTATATATATGCTTGATATTTAGTGAGGAAGACTGTATAAAAGAATTATTTTATAGGATGATCATATTTTCTACCATCATGTGAACTAGATAATAAATAATTATAAATAAGTTAAATAAAAAGTTGTGATTTTTCCTATACTTTTATTCCTATATCCTACCAGTGTGACTTTTGTTTAATATAGTGGTATAAAATTCCAATGGTTATGTTAAGGTGTTCAACTTCATAATATGTTTATCTATTTCTTGTACTCATGGAATCAATGATAAATTCTTAATTTTTTATAGATACTATATCTGATGTTTGATAGTTTCAAGGGATTATGTTCCTTTAGGTATGTCTCAAAGAGGTTATGGAATAAAATATTAATGATGCATATTTTAAAAATCCTTGTGAAAAAATTGCTAATGTTAGTGAAAATTGGTCTATTTTGGATCATTTTCCAATGAAGTTCATAAAAAAATTACTCATTGTGAAACTTCCTTTGAAATATGTAAGACCTTGGAAATTGATTATGGAAAATTAGAATATGAAAAGGATAAGTAGCTATATCCCACTACAGATAATTATTATTTCCATTATCAAATTGAAGGAATTAGAAAACCAAAAAAATAATCCTATATTGGTGGAGTCACAAATTAAGGTGAGAAATATTCATTTTATTATTATATATGATTTTACAAATGTTTGGGAAGATTTTTCCAAATATAAAGTCGAATTAACCCCTATAATTTTATAGAAGATGATATTTTAATGATGATTTGGAAACTACATCAAGTTTTATATTTATAGTTTTTCCATGATATAATCAAGAAAATATCCAATACTCAAATGAGAAGGTGGAACAACAAGATATTTTGCATTGATTAGATAATTTTTTCACTGTAGTGGTATCCATAAAGAACAAAATATTGTGTGATATATAAGTGTCCTTGAATTTATAAAAATTGAATATGGCTTCCAAAATTTAAAAAAGTGATCTACTTAAAAAAATTATACAATATATTAGTAAACAAATGTTTAAATATATATAACTGAAATAATGTATTATCACTCTCAAGAAATAAATTAAATATGGAATAAAATATAGAAAATACAATATATCAAGGTTAGAGAGCATGCCTTCTCAACTATGAGAGAAATTTGAGAAGATTAAAGATCATGGATCAATGTTCGGTTCCTTGAAAGAAAAAAAAAGAAATACTAGGTATTTCCTTCATATATGCATTAAAAATTAAGGTATATATTTAAATTATCAGGTCATATTTTACATATATTGATCCATGGGCCAGTTCTCTATATGAACTTAGGTTCACCACACCATGTTCCAAAGGTAATAAATTTGTAGTGATGGTATAATGTAGCATCATGGGGAGACTATACCCATATACCATGTGTCACATTAATTGATAAATGTATCAAATTATCATCTAAAATAAAAAATCAATGGAGTATTCATCAATAAATAAAATAGATACATGCTATAACAAATTAGATACATCGTACTAGTAGTCATACATGACTAGTCACCCACAAGGCTGACCCATGTAAATTATAAACAAATTAAATAAATAAACGTTCAAGAGGCTTTAATTTGACAATGAGATTCATATCATCCTAATATTCAATCATATCCAATACATCCCACTCGACCATTATACATCAGGACTCTTCCCAACTTTAACTTGAAACAAGTGAAGTCTTTTAATGTTCCCAAAATCCATGTTTGCCAAAGCATGGTGTGAGGTCAACATTTTAGGGAACCACCAAAATTTCCTCATACATAACCTATAAATACATTTAATTTCCATGTGACAGGATCAACTAAATAAATAATAAAAATTATAAGATTAATGAAATAACTAATATTGATCCCCAGGTTCTACCATGGAACCCTGATCGACTAAAAACAATTTCAGCATGTGTCAGTGTATCTCTAAGTATGTCATAATATCATGAAAACTATAATAATCGCATATATAGTTCATGGGAATACTATTGAATCCAATAGTATCATTTATTATATTATAATTCACCGAAACACTAGGAAATTTAGGATCATCTATTCTCAATAACTAAATCCTATGTATCTCAGAAAATCCAGTAATATCAATATTTTTTATCTCAATAAGAGGGATCCAAGGGGTGGCCTAGGATTCTTCTGGGAGTATCATCTAGAAAATTATTGATTCTTAAGAATGATATAAAATCTTATATTTTCTCATTCTCAATAACGATAACCAAAGTATCAACTCTAGGAATCTATATAATAATACTAGGATCAATGGTCGTCTATTATAAAGACTTTGAATCTAACGAACCATGGGAATCTAGGGTAGTTCAATGGACCCGAGGGTCAAATCCTATCATCTTAGTCATTCCTCGCTAGTATAATGCATAGTTGAACCTAAGGGTAAATCATTATAAGGAATTATTATAGAACAAATATCAGTATTAGTGACTATATCTGAATCTCAAGTGACTAACCCTATGTATTCCATATACATAGGCCCATGGATGACCTCAAGGTAACTCTCTAGGCATTCCATTTCAGGTTTTGAGTTCAATGTATCCCCCCAATCATGTCTCATATTGTAATAAAATATAAAATCAAAGGGGAAAGTTGAATGGCCAACCCATCATCTATAATTTCAGTCGTCCTCTCAAGGGTCTGACCTAACCTCATTACCATGTTTATACATGAATTGGATGTCTGATTTGGGTTATAAGATCTAAGTCGCAATCATCACCACAAATTCAAATATTCACACCCCCATCAGGGTAAAAACAACTCAGGGCACCCAATTGGGTCATTTTTTGTCTCACTATTAGCATGACATGGCCCCACTAGCCTTATCTTGAATACCTTAGTGGAATAACTTATAAGTGTTTTCTCATGAACCATCATGTATTCCTACTCACCCTAGGTCAGTACTCACTCAAATTTGATTCATAAATCTCCATATGGTCTATCTACCAAATCTATCACATCATGTAGAGGGTGGAGAAACCACCCAAATATTATCATGAATATATAAAATATTTTTAAATCTTTATAGATTCTCACATGACCATTTCTATTATATCCATCCCAATCAATCATCCACCTCTACAATGAGGAAAATAAGGGCTCTAACCCAATGTATACTAAGTCTCATGTAATCTATCCACACTCATCAAGTGGGCCACCCTCCATAAAAATGAATTTACTTATTTAATTATTCATATATTGGTGACCATGGCATCCAACCTAAATCTAAGTGTCTGAAATTTCCCAAGACACTTTGTGTAGTCCATATATTAACATTTTATATTAGTTAATTAATTTAAATAATTTATGAATTTCTAATCACTTTAGTTGGCAAGACCACACATCAAATGAAACTACATAAATAGAATCATTTTTTATTGGATAAATCATATGGACTATCTACCTTTATCAAATTCAATTCCAATTTATGTTCATAGCCAATCTTCCCTTTTGAAGATCATTCAGGCCTTGTATCACACCTCAGGAACCAAACTCATATCAGATGTCCAAATATTTAATTTTAATAAATTATAATTTATTATAAAATTTATTTATAACAAATTATAATATATTTATAGTTTAATTTAATTGAAAATAATTACTGAAAACACACTAAGTGTCTCTATCACACTCAAATGGTTATCAAATGCACACAATTGGTCCATGAAGCACTCTTGGTATCTTCATGGGCCAAATCTCCAACACGTGAAATCTATTATATAATTAATTTAATTTAATTATAGCTATAAAATAATGAAAATTATTACAGTGTTTTTAACTAAACCATATCAATGAGAAAATATTTACACTCATTGTTTTGGGGTGTTATAAACATAATCCAAGAACATTTTCCGTCTAAATCAGGTGATTTCACCATGATCTATTGAAATTACCGTTAAAACCCTAAATTGGAGAAGGTGAAAATCAAATGAGATAAATGGTGGGATTAATAGATATCAAAATATGGTGGAAATCAACATATATTTCCAAATAAATTCAATAAAACCTATCCCAAACAAAGGAGGAGAAGGTTGGGGAAATGATTGGGCGTATGCATAAAATACGGGAGAGGGGAAAATTAGTAAATTATCCACAAAAAGTAACACACTTTCTAGCTAGTGTTCTTCACTAGTGATATAGTGACGCAATGGTAAATTATAGATGGACCACTAGTAGAACGATGGACTCAGAAACACCCTTGGCCCACTAGAAGTCTTGTTAATTGTTTGAAGATTTTCTAGTGGATAGTTTGTGGCTACTATAGTTCCAAATATAGTAGATCGTCCCCTATATGGCCTCCATTATGCTCACCTAAATAGATTTAACTCTAAATGGTTCAAATTCTCAGCCCATATAAAATATTTTAAGATGTTCATAAACTAAAAATTCTATTCTTAATCTTGTCTCTCATAACAAACATACTACCGAAACTAAAAATCAAATTCCTTATAAACTTTGAAAAACCATAAAAATATGTGTTATTACATCCTCTCCACTATAACACTTATCATCCATAAGAATTGTCATCAGTTATCCAATTTTACATCCCAACCTATCGTATTCATTAGTACCCAATCAACTAATTGTGTTCTACTAAGAAACATTGAGGGAGTTTCCATAATATAAATCCAAAACCAAAGTACCAAATTTATTAAAACATTACAAACCACTCAAATTATTTTTAAAAACAGTGAGACGATTATCAATGGCATGATAACATCCTAATACACCATAATTGGGTCACTCTCTAAATAATCAATAGTCTCATGGGATCCCCACTATAAGACTCTACTCATAATGGTTTTTTATAATTCATGATTATCCTAAACATTGAAATCACCAATAAAAATACAATATCTATATTTTAACAATGTTCTTGGTGTAGTATACATATTAAAAGTCTCAAAAATTAATGAATATAATTGTTAATGTTGATACTTATCCTCGTTCCCAAATACAAAATCAAAATAGATGAGCCTATAATGTACAAAAACCAATCCATATATTTTTTTCCATTCTAATCCTCAACCAATCCTCAAAACAACCCCTCCATTTCCAAAAAGATATACCTGATGTGGTTTATATCCCATTTTACCTAACTTCAGGAAAAAATGGAATTTGACCATCCTTTGGTTTAATTTTATGATTAATACTATGCTCAATCTATTGAATCTAGATCAAGAAAAAAATTCCATAATTCCTTAACCCTTAGAGGAAAACTATGATCATTCAACAAAAACACTAGTTTCAAAACCTAACTCCTAGTGAAATTACATGATGGGGCTTCCACCATCAGAAAACATTTCCATGATCTCACCCTTAGTATTATAAGACTAATGATCTGACGGTTGCTTGGATCACCAAATAAACTTTTCCATCCCAATGAAAACTATTAAATTCCATATATAACCACATTTGTATCCAAAAATTATTGTATAGAATGGAAATGATTAATATGATTCACAATCTCATCCGGATCCTAACACCACCATGATCAATAAATGACACAAAAGACCCTTCCAACATGTGAGTGGTGCCTCTATGGCTCCCACTATATCTATTAACACGTGATATTGTTGAATGTGACCATAAAACACCTACCTAAGGGCCAACACCCAACATAAATTTACATGACTTAACTTAAAATGGGAACATCGTTATTAAAAAACACTAAAATTCCAATTATAATGAGGTCCATACCCTCAAAAAACCAATGGGGAACTTCTTACTATATGTCTTAACATGTACCACTCCTCTAGAACAACCTTAAATGGTTCAATCTTCAAACATGTGTCACTCATCTTAATAAACATTCATATCAACCCAAAAACACCTATCTCAGATGTACTCTTAGATTATAGCAGCCTGGACTTAACATAAATGGATATTACATAATTTTAGATGAATATTTAGAACCTTTCCAAAATACATACCTGAGAACCATAATAGTTTAGTGTCTCTGGAAACAAGGAACAAATCCATTTAATTTTGTAAAATATATTCAACGTAACTATAATGATCATCCCCTTATTTAATCTTATATAAATACCATTATTCATAACCTGGGGAAAGGAAACATAAGAAATGGGTGAGCTCATATCCTAATGATGGGAAAAAAGATATATTTAGGCATAATATTGAGCATAAGGGTATGCGAACATGATTGTATCAATAGAAAATCAAAACCTACAGATCAAAAACCATAATTAGGAGTCATGCAATAAATATTGGAAATTCATAAGACATTAATGATAAGGTAATCAATAGAATAATCAATAAAAATGTAACATAGGAATAATACATGGAATTGATTCCTACACATTGGATTATAACATTGTGAATATGTATAAGGAGAAACATGTTCACTCATTAAGTTGATGACATAACATCTGGCCCTTGCATAAACTTATGCACAAGAAACCTGCTACATACTTAACATTACGACCATGTAATCAAGTTCACACAAAACATTGTAAATAGGTAATTAGGTTCACACATAAAATTATGAAAATGAAACCTGTCTGTGCATAACATTGTGAACAAGTAATCAGGATCATCCATAACATTGTTAACAAGTATTATGGTTCACTCATAACACTGTGAATATGTAATCACATTCACACATAAACATATGGAAAGAAACCAGGTCCATCCATAATAATGAAAACATGTAATCAGGTTCATACATGACATTTTGAACATGAAATAAGGTTCACACAAAATTTTTTGATCATTTAATAAGGTTCATGCATAACCTTTATACTCCTAAATCATCCATCACTACCCAATGCATTGTAGGGTGATATAGGTCCAACCCATCACATAATAATATCAAACATAAAGGTTCCACAATATTCTAAAAAATCATCATATCATAAACCATGATATGAAATGGGTATGATAAACATTTCATCAGGAAATTACCAAAAGATAATAGATAAGTCTCATAATAATATCATTAAGGAAAAACCCATAAAAGAAGTGGGTTTCAAAAATCATATAACCCATGGAAGATAAACTAGTGTCATAAACAGCATTCCATCAAAACATCTATCATTCAAGAAAGAATATGAATTGTATTGTTGGATAATATCTCCAATAAATCATAAAGTATAATAAATTATATCATATTATATAGATAAAGATTTTTAAAGATCACATAAAACATTTCATAAGAAAAATATCATTTTAAAAAAATCTTTTTAAAAAATCTTTTCAAAAAAACAATTGTTATAAAGAAGGATTTATAATTTCATTTAAAACATTTCATAATCAAATTACCTTTTCTTTATTGAAAAAATATTTTTAAAACATAAATAATTTTGATAACCATTTTATTCTAAAATAACATTGATAACATATAAAAGTATCTCAAATAGTTTTAAAAACTTTTTCTTTAAAAAATATTGAAAATCATAAAGAAATATTAAACACATTTTGAAAAACTTTTTCATTGAACATTATTTGAAAATGTAAAAATAAGGATTGAAATCATTTTGGAAAACATATTATAAAAAATAGTTCTGAAAACATAAAAATGAAACTTTATATCATTTAAATCCTTTTATTTTAAAATAACCTTTTGAAAACTTATAATGTAATCTTTAAAAATTATTTTAAAAACTTTTTATAAATAATAAAATAGAACCATTTTATCTTAAAATCATTCTAAAATAAAAAATTTCTATAATATTCTGGAAGAAAATTTTCCTAAAAATAAAATTGTAAACATTAAAAAAAATATTCATGGTAATGACAGTCAAAATAGTGTGTATGTCTATACATGCCATACATTTTTTTCATACTAAAATGATTAGAAAAGTTCCTTTATTAGAATATTCCAAGAAGTTCCATTTTAAAACCATTTTCAAAAATGTAAAACATGGGTAAAAATTTTCTTTAATCATCAGAGGATAATATTAAAACATTTTTAAAAAAATAGAAAACAAGGTATTTAAAGAACTTGTATTTCTGATCGAAAGGGGAAATAATGTTGGATTTTTATAAAATAAATCCATGATATCTTAAGTTACAAAGAGTGGAAAATGGTAATAACACATTAAGATATCAATGATAACTATAGGATAATAAAATTCATGAGTTTTATTGAGATATTGATCAAAATATTTCATCAATGGAAGCATAATCGTATACAATTCAGATTAGTTATGATAGTGTTGCAATAAACTGTTACCACTTTGGTAACATTGACTCATACTTGAGAGAATAAAATTACATGAAGAATAAAAATCATGAAATAACGTAATTATTGATATGTAATTTAATTGGAACTATTTACACCCCATAGAAAAATATAGGTGCATAACATCACATGTATCTCAAAGAAGGATACTTGAGACAAAAAATACTTTACAAATTCGGTAGCTTTTGAAAGATAAACCCCATAAAAGAAATATTATGAAATAGATATTTAAAGAACCATAAATTTTATTATAATAATAATATAATACCTTCATCATCATTATATTCACCACCTAAAATAAATTATTTGTGAATAAGGCATCAATCTCACACATATAAAAAGTGAGATGATAAAACCCTTACCTTATGTCTTGACTTTCTTCATACCCATTCAAACCACTTGTATAATAAATATAAGTTTATTTTAAATATACTATTGTATAATTTTACTATATATCATAAGATATATGATTCACTTATGACTTTATATTACCCATTTATTAATAATTCATTGTTATATAAATGCTCCAAATAATAACAACTTTGTTTATCGTACGTGTTTTGATTTGTTATTTTAGATCCTTTTTCTTATATAATTATTTTCATATTTATAGAATTTAAAACATGATAAATATATAATATATATTAACCATATAATTATTTATAATAATATATAAAATATATAGATATGAAATTTAATATAACATTAATGGAGATGGTAGGTTATATCTACGCAAGAACGTTGTTTTGGTTTTCATGTCATATTGAAAAAAAAGAAAAAAATAATGGAAATATATTTAAGTACATATATATATTATCATTAAATTAGAATAATTATGTCATATAAATCATATATTTTTACAAAACTCATCCTTTATACATTCCATGTAATGTGTGAACGAATCACATCATTTTGAGGAGACGGTAGAGAACACATCCACAAAAATAGTTATCGTATTTTCACAAAATAAAAATTATTAAGTTATATGTTATATTATAATTCTAGGAGAATTAATAAATAATAAATTTCGTTTTCATAGTATAAAAATAAATTTTCTATCATAATTACCAATTGTGATAGGTGGAAAATTACAATTTAATAACATCATTTTGTGAAGTGGTAGTTCACCACACACAAGAATATTAAGCTCATTAACCATTAGATGGAAATGTGTATAATTATAGGTATAAACCATTTAATAAAAATATATAATTGTATTTATGATACTATGGTTATTACAAAATAAAGTAATAAGAAGCGTTTTGGGTTTTTAGAATGAAAATAAAACAAAATAGCTTGAGGATATATGTTACATCTTCTTTGGGTAACTCTATTTGGTATGCACCATAGGGATCCCTTCGTTGGATTTCTTCCAAGAAGAGAGGATTAGAGTGTAACATCCCAATTAAGTAATGAATAATATATATAGTTATCTATGTCTATTTATGAATTAGATAGTGTTTTAGAGGCTTAAAGCGAGAATAAATCCAATCTTAAGCATGGAATACACTAATATTTCTAAAAGATTGTTTTACTACCTTTTGGTGGAAAACCTTTTTTAAATCATACTTTTGACACTTTTATAAGCGCTATTTTTCAAAATAAACTTATGATTTCTGATTGGGACATTAAGATTTACATTGGATAATTTTTTGGTATTTTTATGACAATGTTCATTTTTTAATGAATAGGGAAAAGTACTGCATTTTACATCAAAACAGCTTTTCCATCTAATTTAATTATATGGTTAGATTATATTTTTAATTGGTTTTAAAGTTTAAATATAATATATTTTTACCATGTAATTCGATGGTGGTCATTGGGATTAATTTCACTTTGGAATTTGGGATAAACAAGTGCCAAACTTTTCATAGATATTGTTTAAAAAAACCCCCTATTTGTTTTGAAAACGGGAATTATTTATAAATAAATTATTGAAATTTATATATTTGGAATTTGTTAAAATGGATTCCATATTTGGAATCAGAATGTCCAAATTATTTAATTAAGCCTCTTTTGTTTTTGTACATTATGAATAGTAACGACGATAATTATCTTTAATTATCTTGATTAATGAGTAATCGGGTAGTTAAGGATAATAAAATTATATCAAAATAATAACAAATGACCACAAAATGTTTCTTAATGCTACTGTTTGTCTCATTTCCGACAATGGGATGTCTTGTGCCAATCTTGGGGACCCCATGGAATAACTTTTGTGTGAAAGTTACTTTTTATCTTTTTTTTTAAAGAAAGATAAATATAACAAAGAATGTATCACCTAAGTAAAACATTTTTAATTTTGTCTACATAAACGATATATTGGACTATAAATATTCAATGGAAATATAAAAATATTTACTACAGAATAGTATTTTTTTTATAATTTTTAGACATTAAATAAATTAAATTATTTATGACATCGTGATGATGCAGCAATTAACTCATTATTTAACGATTAAAATAAAATGAAAAGATAATATAAAATCTAAGACCTAAACATGTAAAAAACCTATTGGATGAGTATATTTCGAACTCTTATCACCTTATCCTCAAAATAAATCAATTTGGGACCTTTAAAATCCGAAACTCATTTGAAAATAAAGTAACATTTTATACCTTTCCAAGAGTGCCCCTCCTCTCCTCTTATAAAAGGTCCCCACCTCTACCACCTTACCCACACATCTCAAGCCTTTGGCTCGGCCAACCCCTACTCATTTTGTCTCTCCACATCCCTCTCGTAATCCTAGAAGCCTCAGTTTGGGTAGAAGTCTTCCCAAGGAAGCCTTTGATCTCAAATCAAAGAGAGTTACCCGATTTTAAGGTAATGCTTTCACTTGGGTTCTTTTGTATTATTTTGCTTCTACATCCAACTAAACTCTTTTTATTCATTTCATTTGTAAAAACTCCAGTATCTTAAATATACAAGGATGTTTTATAAGAATTATTTGAGCTACACTTACACACACCTACTTATAATGGTTAAAGAACATACTGTTTCTGTGGGTGGTGAATTTCTGCCTCATGAAACAATGATTGTTCAATATTCTTTTACCACCTTCAAAGGTGGCCATTAATATGTCACTATATTTATATATAATATATAATATGTTTTTGTTTTACTTAAGCTTCTTAATTTTTCATTTATGGCATACCTTTATTGTTTCCATTATGGGTAAATGTGATATCTTCATTTTAGGAAGTGCGGACTACCGCCCCCTCAAAGTGATTTGATTCGTTAATACCATATGTGGTATGTATAAAGGATAGATTTAATGATATTATATATGATATCATACTAGAATTATAATATACCTTTATATAATTATTTTTTCTATCCATTAAATTATGAGATAGAAATGAATGTAGCGTTCATTTGTACGTACGGCTTTCCGTCTCCATGAACGGTGCATTTCATTTCTTATCCCCAAATGTAGTGTAATGTTATAAGTACATATATATAATGGATATATATGATGTATGTTACATCTAAATGATTAATATAATTATGCAATTAAAATATACATATCTCTCATTTAGTTTTAATTCCATTAATATGACATAGAAATGAAAGTAGGGTTCATACGTACGTACGGCTTACCGTCTACATGAACGGTGCATTTCATTTCTTACATCTAAATGATTATGTAATATTATAAATGCATGTATATACTAGATATATATGATATAAATGTCATCTACATCATGAATATCATTGTTGAGATAATGGATATTTGACTATGTGAACAACTTATAAATATAAGAAGTTCACTTTTGACTCAAGTACCAAATATCGACAAAATTACTGTTGTTAACATAAATGATTAAATAATGATCATAACATGGTAATAAGTTATATAAAAGGAATAATGAACTTGAAAATGTTTCTCAAGAATGTATAAATTAACTCAAGTTTATTATTCAGGAGGTTAATGAACGATCGAGTCAAGTCGGACACGAGGTAAGGGACATCGTCTCAATCTCCTTTCATTGAGGCATATTTTGTTTTATACACAACTTTATTTGATACGGGGTATAATCCCCTTTGACTTTTAAGCTTATTCAAAAGGGATATTTTTTTATACCAAGGGTTTACTAAATGATAAAAGGGAATTTTTTTGTCGTACATATGCGGTGACAACGACTTCTCCGTCGCCGTGACCATTATTTGAGTTTCGGATTCCTCTACAATTCATAACTTATTTTAAATGAAAAATAAACACCATGTTTTACTTTTCTTTTATTTTTGTATTGAAAATGGTTTTCATTATGTTTTTATATCAATTTGTTGAATTGATATCTTGTGATTGAAAAGTGGAAATGTAATGTTTCCTTTATGCATGTTTTATGTGATACGATTATGTTATGGTTCTTGGGCATTGTTATGAATACGGGTGGTTCCGTGATAAACTAAGGGAGGGTGATCCTGATATATCTCTCCAATGCATTGGGTAACTCAAAGGAGTTAAACATTAAGGTTTATCCGATGAAATTTAGGGAATATACTGTGATGGGTATTCCAAACGTAACCAATAGGGTTACTCCCTACGTAAGAAGGTCATGAATGCCTCAAGTTACCTTTATGTATTATGATTTATATGATTTATTAATGATTTTATGATGTATTTTAATGTTCTTATGTTTTATGGGTAAGGTATGATTTCATTCTTATGTATATATGTACTCATGTTTCCTTTCCATACTTTTTATAACCTTTACTGAGCTTTTTATGCTCATCTCATGTTTTTGAAATTTTTTTCAAAGGTCAAGGGAATGGTATATGATATGATGATTGTGTCAAGGAAGTGTCAATAAATAATCCATGTTTTATTTTAAATATGATTCCGTTGATGGGAAAAATGATTACTGTCTTTTATGTAACCACTTTTTTTAAATGTGGAATGTAATGAATGTTTTATGATATATTTCTCTAAAACTCTAAACCTGAAAAGATTCTCAATGTCTAATCTTGTAATAACTCAATATTAAGTAAAGTTTATGGCTGGGTCCTTATAGTTGGTATCATAGGTCAGTTTAGATAACTTTAGGAGTTTGAATTCTATTAAATGATTATCCAAAAATATTTTTTTAATGGTAAAATTGAAATGATATAGCATTTGAAGATAACCATGTTTCTTCGCCTAAGATATCTCTGTGTTAAGAATAGTTTTTCATAGAGGAAACAGAACAAATTTTCTGGGAATGCATACAGAGGGAAATGACCTTTTAAATCAGTATCCTGAGATGTTCAGAATCAGAACTAAACAGTTTGTTGCAGTGATGGCTCAGTTAACTCAGGTGAAAAATGTTGGTTGTATTTATTTATGATATTTTGGTGATTTCGAAAACTAAATAGGAGCATGAAAGTCTTTTAAGGGTTATTTTTCAAACCTTAAATGAAAAGAAATTGTATCGGAAATTCATCAAGTGTGAGTTTTGGTTGCAACAAATTTCTTTCCTTGGATATATTGTCTCTAAAGATGGAATAACTGTGGATCCTGCAAAAAAAGTTGTTGAAGAATTTCCAAGACCCACAAATGTAACCGAGATCTGTAGTTTTCTTGGTTTGGCAGGCTACTACCGAAGGTTTGTTGAAAATTTTTCAAGGTTATCTAGTCCAATTACTAAGCTAACTCAGAAGGGTTTTAGGTTTATCTGGAAAAAATAATGTGATAATTGTTTTCATGAGTTGAAAATAAGATTGGTGAATGCTCCAGTTTTGGAACATCCTTATAGGAATGGTCAGTTTGTTATCTACAGTGATTCTACATTGAAAGGACTTGGTTGTCTCCTAATTTATAATGATCAGTTAATTGCTTATGCTTCACATCAGTTGAAAACTCCTTAGGTAAATTACCCTACACATGACTTGGAATTAGCTGTTGTTGTGTTTGCTCTAATAATTTGGAATCATCATTTGTATGGAGTAAAGTGTGAAATATATACCGATCACAAAAATTTAAAGTACATATTCACTCAGAAATAATTGAACATTAGACATAAGAGATGGCTATAATTAATCAAGGGTCATGATTTAACAATTCATTACCATCTTGGAAAAAGAAAATAAAGTGGCTGATGCTTTGAGTCGAAATAGTAATTTTTTATTAAAGATGCTACGTTTTGAACGAGATCCTTTGGTTTTTGATTTGATGAAATTTGGCATAGAAGTTGTTGGTGCAGGAAGTTCTTCTGTTTTTTTTCAGGTATCAGTGAGATCATCTCTATCAGACAGAATTAAGCAAGCACAGAAGAAAGATAGTGGGTTGTAGGAAAAGGTAGAGCTAGTTCAGAACGGTAAGTTTCCTGAATTTATTATTGATTGAGTTTTGAGATTTGGGAAGAGATTATGTGTGCCTAGTGATTCACAGTTGAATAGATAGTTGTTATGTGAAGCTCATAGTTATCCGTTTTCAGTTCATCCAGGAAGTACTAATATGTATAGAGATCTTCAGGAGTATTACAGGTTGGACGGAATGAAAAGGGATATTGCTGATTTTACTGTGAACTGTTTGAATTTTCAATAGGTAAAAGCAGAGAGGCGGTTACCAAAAGGGATGCTTCAGCCTTTACCAGTACCATAGTGGAAATTGGAGTGTATATCTAGGTACTTCGTTGTGTGATTGCCGAAGACACCTCGAGGTAATAATGCAATCTGGGTTATTGGTGATCGCTTGACTAGATATGCTCATTTCCTTGCTATATGAGATACTTTTTACCTAGATCAACATTCTAGTTTGTATCTTAAAGACATATTTAGGTTACATGGAGTTCCCCTCTCCATTTTATCTGATCATTATCCCAATTTTACTTCTAACTTTTGGAACGTCCTTCAGAAGTCGTAGGGTACTAAATTAAATTTTAGTACATATTTTCATCCTCAATCAGATGGGTAGTCAGAACGAACAATTCAGAATTTGGAAGATATGTTATGTGCTTGTTCGATAGATTATCAGGAAATTTGGGACCAACATATTTCTTTGGTTTAATTTTCATATAATAACAGTTTTCATTCCAGTATATAGATGGCACCATTTGAGGCGTTATATGGGAAGCAGTGTCGAACTCGAGCCTTCTAGGATGAAGTGGGTGAAAGGAAGTTGATGGTACCAGAATTGGTAGAATAGTTGACAGAAAAAGTTCAGCTGATACAGAGACACATGAGAATTGCTCAGAGTAGGCAGAAGAGTTATGCAGACAACAGAAGGAAGGATCTCTCTTTTGAGGTGGGTGATCAGGTCTTCCTCAAAGTCTCACCATGGAAAAGTGTGAGGCGATTTGGTAAGAAAGGAAAGCTGAGTCCAAGGTTTATTGGACCATATGAAATTCTATAGAGAGTTGGATCAGTTTCTTACCGAGTGGCTTTACCTCCGTGTTTATCTCAGGTACACGATGTTTTTCATGTTTTGATGTTGAGAAAGTATATTCCAGATCCATCTCATGTTTTGAGTCCATAGGTAGTTCAGCTGGAAGAGAACCAATCTTATGAGGAACAACTGGTCCAGATTCTTGACCATAGGGAGTAAGTGTCGCGGAATAATTTGATTCATCCGGTAAAGGTTTTGTGGAAAAACTATATGGTTGAAGAGGCAACGTGGGAATCTGAAAATGGTATGAGGGATAAATACCCCCACTTATTTGATAAGTAAATAAATTGCGGGGACACAATTTTCTAAAGGGGGGAAGGATGTAACATCCCAAGTAAGTAATGAATAATATATATAGTTATCTTTGTCTATTTATCAATTAGATAGTGTTTTAGAGGCTTAAAACGAGAATAAATCCAATCTTAAGCATGGAATACACTAATATTTTTAAAAGATTGTTTTACTTCCTTTTGGTGGAAAACCTTTTTTAAATCAAACATTTGACAATTTTATAAGCTCTATTTGTCAAATTAAACTTATTATTTATGAATGGGACATTTAAATTTACATTGGATAATTTTCTGGTATTTTTCTGACAATGTTCATTTTTTAATGAATGGTGAAAAATACTGCATTTTACATCAAAACAGCTTTTCCATCTAATTTAATTATATGGTTAGATTATCTTTTTAAATTGTTTTTAAAGTGTACATAGAATATATTTTTACCATTTAATCCAATTGTGGTCATTGAGATTAATTTCACTTTGTAATTGGGTATAAACAAGTGCCAAACTTTTCATAGATATTGTTTCACAAAAATCCGCTATTTGTTTTGACAACGGGAATTATTTTTAAATTAATTATTGCAATTTATATGTTTCAAATTTGGTAAAATGGATTTCATATTTGGAATCAGAAGGTCCAAATTATTTAATTAATACTCTTTTGTTTTAGGACATTATGATTAGTAACAATTGTAATTATCTTTAATTATCTTGATTAATGAGTAATCGGGTAGTTAAGGATAATAAAATTATATCATAATAAAAACAAATGACCACAAAATTTTTCCTAATGCTACTGTTTGTCTCATGGCCGACCATGGGATGCCTTGTGCCAATCTTGGGGACCCCATGGAATCACGTTTGTGTGAAAGTTACTTTTTATCTTTTTATTTTTAAAGAAAGTTAAATATAACAAAGAATGTATCACCTGAGTAAAACATTTTTAATTATGTCTACATAAACGATCTATTGGACTATAAATAGTCATTAGAATGATAAAACGATTAACTACATCATATTATTTGTTTTATAAATTTTAGACATTAAATAAATTAAATTATTTATGACATCATTATGATGCAGCGATTAACTCATTATTTAACGATTTAAATAAAATGAAAAGAGAGCGTAATATCTAGAACCTACACATGTCAAACAATTATTGGATGACTATATTTCGAACTCTTATCACCTTATCCTCAAAATACATCAATGTGGGACCTTTAAAATCCAAAAATCATTTGAAAATAAAGTAACATTTCATACCTTTCCAAGAGGGCCTCTCCTCTCCTCTTATAAAAGGACCCCACCTCTACCACCTTACCCACACCTCTCAAGCCTTTGGATTTGCCAAATCCTTCTCATTTTATCTCTATAAATCCCTCTCTTACTCCTAGAAGCCTCACATTGGGAAGAAGTCTTTCCAAGGAATCCTTTGAGCTCAAATCAAAGAGAGTTTCCTGATTTTAAGATAATGTCTTCACTTGTGTTCTTTTGTTTTATTTTGCTTCTCCAACCCCCTAAAATATTTTTATTCATTTATTTTGTAAAAACTCCAGTATTTTAAATATACTATGATGTTTTTATAAGATGTATTCGAGCTACACTTACACACACCTACATCTAATGGTTAAAGTATATATTGTTTCTGTGGATGGTGAATTGCTGCCTCACAAAACGATGATTGTTCAATATTCTTTTACACCTTCAAAGGTGGCCATTGAGATGTCACTATATTTATATATGATATATAATATTTTTATGTTTTACTTAAGCTTCTGTATTTTTCATTTATGGAATAACCTTATGGTTTCCATTATGGGAAAACCCGATATCTTCATTTTAGGAAATGCGGACCACCGCCCCCTCAAAGTGATTTGATTCGTTAATACCATATGTGGTATGTATAAAGGATAGATTTAATGATATTATATATGATATTTTACTGGAATTATAATATACTTTTATATAATTATTATTTCTTTCCATTAAAGTATGGTATAGAAATGAAAGTAGCATTCATGCGTATGTACGGCTTACCGTCTCCATGAACGGTGTATTTCATTTCTTATCCCCAATTGTAATGTACTATTATAAGTACATATATATAATGGATATATATGATTTATATTACATCTAAATGATGAATATAATTCTGGATTTAAAATATGCATATCTATCATTTATTTTTAATTCCATTAATATGACATAGAAATGAAAGTAGCGTTCATGCGTACGTATGGATTACCGTCTCCATGAATGGTGCATTTTATTTCTTACCTCTAAATGATAATTTTATATTATAAATGCATGTATATACTGGATATATATGATATATATTGCATCTACATCATGAATATCATTCTTGAGATAATGGATATTTGACTACATGAATAACTTGTAAATATAAGAAGTTCACTTTTGACTCAAGTACCAAATATCGACAAAACGACCGTTATTAACTTAAATGATTACATAATGTTCATAACATGGTAATAAGTGATATAAAAGGAATAATGAACTTGAAAATGTTTCTCAAGCAAGTATAAATTAATTCAAGTTTATTATTCAGGAGGTTAAAGAAAGATCGAGTCAAGTCGGACACGAGGTAAGGGACATCGTTTCAATCTCTTTTCATTGAGGCATATTTTGTTTTATACACAACTTTCTTTGATATGGTGTATAAACCCCTTTTACTTTTACATTTATTCAAAAGGAATCGTTTTTTATACGAAGCCTTTACTAAACGATAAAATGGAATGTTTTTTTGTCGTACGTATGCGGCGACAACGACTTCTCTGCCGCCATGACCATTATTTGAGTTTCGGCTTCCTCTACAAGCAATAACTTTTTTTGAATGAAAAATAAATACCATGTTTTACTTTTATTTTATTTTGGTATTGAAAATGGGTTTCATAATTTTTTTATATCAATGTGTTGTATTGATATCTTGTGATTGAAAAGTGGAAATGTTATGTTTCCTTTATGCATGTTTTATGTGATACGATTATGTTATGGTTCTTGGTCATTGTTATGAAGATGGGTGGTTCCATGAAAACTAAGGGTGGGTGAGCCTGATATATCTCTCCAATGCATTGGGTAACGAAAAGGAGTTAAACTTTAAGCGTTCTTTGAAGAGATTTAGGGAATAAACTGTGATGGGTATTCCAAACGTAACCAAGAGGGTTACTCCCTACGTAAGAATGTTATAAATGCCTTAAATTACCTTAATGTGTTATGATTTCTATAATTTATTCATGATTTTATGAGTTATGTTAAAGTGATTATATTTTATGGGTAAAGTATGATTTCATTCTTATGTATATATGTACTCATGTTTCCTTTGCATACTTTTTATAAACCTTACTGGGCTTTTTATGCTCATCCCAAGTTTTTGAAATGTTTTTCACATGTCAAGGGAATGGTACATGATATGATGATAGAGTCAAAGAAGTGTCAAGAAATAATCCATTTTTTATTTTAAATATGTTTCTGTTGATGGGAAAAATGAATAATATCTTTAATGTAACCACTTTTTTAAAATGTGGAATGTAATGCAAGTTTTATGATCTAATTCTCTAAAAATCTAAACCTGAAAGGACCCTCAATGTGTAATCTTGTAATAACTCAATATTAAGTAAGGTTTAAGTCTAAGTCCTTACAGTTGGTATCAGATGTCGATTTAGATAACTTTAGGAGTTAGAATTAGATTAAATTATTATCCAAAAATATTTTTTTAATGGTAAAATTGAAATGATATAGAATTTTAAGATTACCAGGTTGCTTCACCTAAGATATATCTGTGTTAAGAATGGTTTTTCATAGAGGAAACAGAATAGATTTTCTGGGAATGCATACAGAGGGAAATGAACTTTCAAATCAGTATCCTGACATAGTCAGAATCAGAACTAAATAGTTTGTTGCAGTGATGGCTCAGTTGACTTAGGTGAAAAATGTTGGTTGTTTTTATTGATGATATTTTGGATTTTTCTAAAATTAAAGAGGAGCATGAAAGACATTTAAGGGTTATTTTTCAAACCATAAATGAAAAGAAATTGTATGGGAAATTCAGCAAGTGTGAGTTATGGTTGCAACAAATTTCATTCCTTGGTCATGTTTTTTCTAAAGATAGAATAACAATGGATCCTACAAAAATAGAAATTATTGAAGAATGGCCAAGACCCACAAATATAACTGAGATCCGTAGTTTTCTTGGTTTGGCAGGTTACTACAGAAGGTTTGTTGAAAAATTTTCACTATTATCTATTCCAATGACAAAGCTAACTCGGAAGGGTTTTATGTTTATCTAGACAAAAGAATGTGATGATTGTTTTCAGGAGTTGACAAGAAGATTGGTGAATGCTCCAGTTTTGGAACATCCTTCTAGGAATGGTGAGTTTGTTATCTATAATGATGATTCATTGAAAGTACTTGGTTGTTTCCTAATGCATAATGATCAGGTAATTGCTTATGCTTCACGTCAATTGAAAACTCATGAGGTAAATTACCCTACACATGACTTGGAGTTAGCTACTGTTGTTTTTGTTCTAAGAATATGGAAGCATAATTTGTATGGAGTAAAGTGTGAAATATATACCGATCACAATATTTTAGAGTATATATTCACTCAGAATGAATTGATAATGAGACAAAGGAGATGGCTATAATTAATCAAGGATTATTATTGTATAATTCATTACCATCCGGGAAATGAAAATAAAGTGGTTGATGCTTTGAGTAAAAAAAGTAATGCTTCATTAACGATGCTACGTTTGGAATGAGATCCTTTGGTTTTTGATTTGATGAAATTTGGCATAGAAGTTGTTGGTGCAGGAAGTTATTCTATTTTATTTCATGTATCAGTGAGATCATCTCTATCAGACAGAATTAATCAAGCACAGAAGAAGGATTGTGGGTTGCAGAAAAAGATAGAGCTGGTTCAGAAGGGTAAGTTGCCTGAATTTAATATTGATTGTGTTTTGAGGTTTGGGAAGAGAATATGTGTGCCTGGTGATTCACATTTGAAGAGAGAGTTGTTATGTGATGCTCATAGTTCTTCTTTTTCAGTTCATCCAAGAAGTACTAATATGTATAGAGATCTTCAGGAGTATTACTGGTGGGACAGAATGAAAAAGGGATATTTATGATTTTACTGTGTAGTGTTTAACTTGTCAATAGGTAAAATAAGAGCGGCAGTTACTGAAAGGGATGCTTCAGTCTTTACCAGTACCAGGGTGGAAAATGGATAATATATCCATGGACTTCATTGTGGTATTGCCGAAGACACCTTGAGGTAATAATGCAATCTGGGTTACTGTTGATCGCTTGACTAAATCTGCTCATTTCCTTGCTATACGAGATACTTTTCCCTAGATCAACTTTCTCATTTGTATCTTAAATAGATAATCAGGTTACATGGAGTTCCCCTCTCCATTGTATCTAATCGTGATCCTAGGTTTACTTCTATCTTTTGGAACGGACTTCAGAAGTCATTGGGTACTGAATTAAATTTTAGTACAACTTTTCATCCTCAATCAGATGGGCAGTCAGAACGAACAATTCAGATTTTGGAAGATATGATACATGCTTTTCCGATGGATTATCTGGGATGTTGGGACCAACATCTTTCTTTTGTTGAATTTTTATATAATAACAGTTTTCATTCTAGTATATAGATGGCACCATTTGAGGCTTTATATGGGAAGCAGTGTCGAACTCCATCTTTCTGGGATGAAGTGGGTGAAAGGAAGTTGATGGGACCAGAATTGGCAGAAGAGTTGGCAGAAAAAGTTCAACTAATACAGAGACATACGAGAACAGCTCAGAGCAGGCAGAAGAGTTATGCAGACAACAGAAGGAAGGTTCTCTCTTTTGAGGTAGGTGATCATGTCTTAATCAAAGTCTCTCTATGGAAAAGTGTGGTGAGATTTGGTAAGAAAGGAAAGTTGAGTCCAAGGTTTATCGGACCATATGAAATTCTGGAGAGAGTTGGATCAGTTTCTTACTGAGTGGATTTACCTCCGAGTTTATCTTAGGTACACAATGTTTTTCATGTTTTGATGTTGAGAAAGTATATGCCAGATCCATCTCATGTTTTGAGTCCAGAGGTAGTTCAGCTGGAAGAGAACCTATCTTAAGAGAAACAACCGGTCCAGATTCTGGACCATAGAAAGCAAGTGTTGTGTAATAATGTGATTCATCAAGTAAACATTTTTTGGAAAACCCATATGGTTGAAGAGGCAACGTGGGAATCTGGAAATGCTATGAGGGATAAATACCCCCACTTATTCGATAAGTAAATAAATTTCGGGGATGAAATTTTCTAAAGGTGGGAAGGATGTAACATCCCAAGTAAGTAATGAATAATATATATAGTTATCTATGTCTATTTATGAATTTTATAGTGTTTTAGAGGCCTAGAACGAGAATAAATCCAATCTTAAGCATGGAATACACTAATATTTTTAAAAGATTGTTTTACAGCCTTTTGGTGGAAAACCTTTTTTAAATAAAACTTTTGACAATTTTATAAGCTATATTTATCAAAAAAAACTTATTATTTATGATTGGGACATTAAAATTTACATTGGATAATTTTTTGGTATTTTTCTGACAATGTTCATTTTTTTAATGAATAGTGAAAAATACTGCATTTTACATCAAAATAGTTTTTCCATATAATTTAATTATATTGTTAGATTATAATTTTAATTTGTTTTAAAGTATAAATAGAATATATTTTTACCATTTAATCCAATGGTGGTCATTGGGATTAATTTCACTTTGGAATTGGGCATAAACAAGTTCCAATCTTTTCTTAGATATTGTTTCAAAAAAACCCGCTATTTGTTTTGACAACATGAATTATTTTTAAATTAATTATTGCAATTTATATGTTTAGAATTTGGTAAAATGGATTCCATATTTGGAATCAGAAGGTCAAAATTATGTAATTAAGACTCTTTTTTTGACATTATGAATAGTAACAACGGTAATTATCTTTAATTATCTTGATTAATGAGTAATCGGGTAGTTAAGGATAATAAAATAATATCATAATAATAAAAAATTACCACAACATCTGTCCTAATTCTACTTGTTGTCTCATGGCCGAACATGGGATGTGTTGTTCCAAACTTGGGGACCCCATGGAATCACTTTTGTGTGAAAGTGACGTTTTATCCTTTTATTTTTAAAGAAAGTTAAATATAACAAAGAATGTATCACCTAAGTAAAACATTTTTAATTTTGTCTAAATAAACGATATATTGGACTATAAATAGTCATTGGAAGGATAAAAAGATTTCCTACATCATATTATTTGTTTTATAATTTTTAGACATTAAATAAATTAAATTATTTATGACATCATTATGATGAAACGATTAACTCATTATTTAATGATTTAAATAAAATGAAAATATAATGTAAAATATAAGACCTACACATGTCAAAAACCTATTGTATGAGTATATTTAGAACTATTATCACCTTATCCTCAAAATACATCAATTTGGGACCTTAAAATCAGAAACTCATTTGAAAATAAAGTAACATTTTATACATTTCAAAGAGTGCCCCTCCTCTCCTCTTATAAAAGGCCCCCACCTCTACCACCTTACCCACACCTCTCAAGCCTTTGGATCGGCCAACCCTAGCTCATTTTGTCTCTACACATCCATCTCTTACTCCTAGAAGCCTCACTTTGGGCATAAGTTATCCCAAAGAAACTTTTGAGCTCAAATCCAAGAGAGTTACCCGATTTTAAGGTAATGTCTTCACTTGTGTTATTTTGTTTTATTTTGCTTCTCCATCCCCATAAAATCTTTTTATTCATTTTTTTGTAACAACTCCAGTATCGTAAATATACTAGGATGTTTTTATAAGAATGATCTGAGCTACACCTTCGCACACCTACATATAATGGTTAAAGAACATACTGTTTCTATGGATGGTGAATTTCTGCCTCACGAAACGATGATTGTTCAATATTCTTTTAACACATTCAAATGCGGCCATAAAGATATCACTATATTTATATATGATATATAACAATTTTTTGTTTTAATTAAGCTTCATTATTTTTCATTTATGGCATACCTTTATGGATTCTATTATGGTTAAACGTGATATCTTTATTTTAGGAAGTGTGGACTACCGCCCCATCAAAGTGATTTGATTCGTTAATACCATAAGTGGTATGTATAAAGGATAGATTTAATGATATTATATATTATATTATACTGGAATTATAATATACCTTTATATAATTATTATTTTCTTCCATTAAATTATGATATTGAAATGAAAGTAGCATTCATTCGTACGTACGACTTACCGTCTCTATGAACGGTGTATTTAATTTCCTATCCCCAAATGTAATGTACTATTATAAGTACATATATATAATGGATATATATGATGTATGTTACATATAAATGATGAATATAATTCTGGAATTAAAATATACATATCTCTCATTTAGTTCTAATTCCATTAATACGACATAGAAATGAAAGTAGTGTTCATGCATACGTACGACTTACCGTCTCCAGGAACGGTGCATTTCATTTCTTACCTCTAAATGATTATATAATATTATAAATGCATATATACCGGATATATATGATATATATGGCATCTACATCATGCATATAATTCTTGAGATAATGGATATTTGACTACGTGAACAACTTGTAAATATAAGAAGTTCACTTTTGACTCAAGTAACAAATATCAACAAAACGACCGTTATTAACTTAAATGGTTACATAATGTTCATAACATTATAATAAGTGATATAAAATGAATAATGAACTTGAAAAATTTTCTCAAGTATGTATAAATTAACTCCAGTTTATTATTCAGGAGGTTAAAGAACGATCGAGTCATGTTGGACACGAGGTAAGGGACATCGTCTCAATCTCCTTTCATTGAGGCATATTTTGTTTTATACACAAATTTCTTTGATACAGTGTATAAACCCCTTTGAATTTTATGCTTATTCAAATGGAATCTATTTTTATACGAAGCGTTTACTAAACGACAAAATGGAATGTTTTTTTGTCATATGTATTCGGCGACAACGACTTCTCTGCCGCCGTGACCATTATTTTAGTTTCAGCTTCCTCTACAAGCCATAACTTCTTTTGAATGAAAAATAAATACCATGTTTTACTTTTTATTTATTTTGGTATTCAAAATGGTTTTCATAATGTTTTTATATCAATGTGTTGTATTAATATCTTCTGATTGAAAAGTGGAAATGTTATGTTTCCTTTATGCATGTTTTATGTGATACGATTATGTTATGGTTCTTGGGCATTGTTATGAAGACGGGTGGTTTTGTGGTAAAATAAGGGTGGGTGAGCCTGATATAGCTCTCCAATGCATTGGGTAACACGAAGGAGTTAAACGTTAAGGTTTATCCAAAGAGATTTAGGTAATATATTGTGATGGGTATTCCAAACGTAACCAAGATGGTTACTCCCTACGTAAGAATGTTATGAATGCATCAAGTTACCTTTATGTCTTATTATTTCTATGATTTATTCATGATTTTATGAGGTATGTTCAAGTGCTTATGTTTTATGGATAAATTATGATTTCATTCTTATGTATATATGTACTCATGTTTCCTTTCCGTACTTTTTATAACCCTTACTGAGCTTTTTATGCTCATCCCATGTTTTTGAAATGTTTTTCACAGGTCAAGGGAATAGTAAATAATATGATGATAGTGTCAAGGAAGTGTCAAAAAAGAATCCATGTTTTATTTTAAATATGTTTCTGTTGATGGGAAAAATGAATACAATCTTTTATGTAACCACTTTGTTTAAATGTGGAATGTAATGCATGTTTTATGATCTATTTCTCTTAAACTCTAAACCTGAAAAGATCCTCAATGTGTAATCTTGTAATAACTCAAGATTAAGTAAGGTTTAAGGATGGGGCCTTATATCGATGATGAAGTTTGATATGTTTTGAGGAAATGTGTACATATTCTGGCTGAGAGAAATTGATTGTGAGGTGTGAATAATTGGTATGGGTTACTGTCATTTTATAGTGGAGGAGGAGTGGAATTCTTGTATATTTTTTAAAAGGGAATTATACCCACATTTTTTCCATTTCATGTACTATAATAATGAATAAAATTAGGTAAAGGATTTATAGAATCAAACTGTGAATATACAATGGGTTTTGGACAAGATTCAAGGATTTTCTATCCATATGTTTAATGTTTTGTCCTCTGTTAAGCTAATTTTTCTCTTAATCATTATAATTAATTTTAATCACATTCACAAATATTTTTTGTCAAAAAATAAAATGAACTTATTATAAATTATTAATTATTATTATTATAAGTATAGAATCCATTTTTAAAAATTTAATTTAAAGAAGTGGTATAAAATAATTTAAATTTAATCCCATATACGGGACAACAATGTGGGTTTATAGAGTAAAAATATTCAAAATATTGAAATGGTTTTATATCCAGTTTAAAAGTGGAATTGATTCCAATTCCCTAAATTGTATTAATTATTTTAAAATTGATTTAATTCAAATTTCAAAAAAATTAAAAATATTACTTAACCTGGTAAATTATTTTATGAAAAAGAATTTTTTAATTAAAATTTACTGTTTTTTCATTATTCGTCAAAAAAGAAACTTCTCATAAAAATAAGAAAAAATTACCAAAATTAAAATTTGATATTCTCATTTGAAAATGAAGTTTATTTATTCTAATAAAAAATATAAAATTTTAGAAATTTATATTTAAAATGATTTTTCTAATAAAAGGAGATAAAATTACAATTTATAAATATATATATTGTTATTTATAAAATAGGATATATTCTAATCCTATACTTATAAAATATATTGGATGAGTATGAAAAATATTGATCGAATATGTAATATATAAATTCTATTATAATCCTTAATAAATATTGGTGTGTTTAATTTATTGATATAGAATTCTTTTTGTAAAAAGAAAAATAGTTTTTTTAGAAAAGTAATTTATTTATTTCCAAATAATTATTTTATGCAATTATATTAATTGATAACCAAATTATTCATTTAATATAAATTTATAAATCTTATTTTTACTATTTATTTAATCATATCTGTAACATCCATTCCCACGGTAAGGTGGTAGCTATAATAATATTTTAGTAATAATATTAGTAGTATAATGTTGTATGGTAAAACTCAGCCTTGCTTGTAATGCAAACTATCAAATGAAATTTAGAATTGTGTGAAAGGCAAAAAAAATAGTGTTGCATGTACTGCATGCTAATCTATGTTTTTTGTGTAGTGAAATCATATGTTTTTATCATGTGAAATGAAATCTTACCTTACGAATTTCATATATCAGAAACTATATTTAGTGTTGCGTGAAATGAAAATTATCAAATTGTTTAAATTAATTCGAAAAAATATATTTCAAAAAATCTTGGTGTGTTACATTCTACCACCCTAAAAATGAATTTCTCCATTGAAATTTATCTGGGTTATGAAAGGTTCAATAATTAGATGTTCCACTCATAGAAACCCACTTTGTAAAAAACAATACTAAAAATTCCTATAGAAAATAATATTAGAAAGATAGTGGTTACCCAAAGTAACACATAACTAGGTTTTGACATAAGAGAATATATGTGGGAAGTGAAAACAAGGACATATAATAAATCGTAAATAATCATAGATATTGATAAGGATCATTGATCACTAGAAAGTTGGTGATCTAATGAAAGTTAACAATCACAAAACCATAAATTCAATAAGTATAAAAGATGACATTGATATCATAAAAATGATTATAATAAGACAAAATTTTATTTCAAACCCCTTTTCCTAAAGTTGAATTATTTTTATAAGAATACGTACCTATTTTATATCATCACTATCTAACCCTTTGTTTTGCCTTGATCAATTTACACATCATCTATTTTTTCAAGAAATATAGGTTTATTTTTCATTCTAACATATCATGAGGTAGAATGTTAAATGATTCCATATGTATTTAGTTAGATTCATAGAAAAATTGTGAGCATGTTTTATCCAACATACATAAATACATACATGGTATGATAATATTTAAATCACTAAACCTACATCTAATGTTTAAATTAAACTATTTAATAAATAGGTAATTTTGTATCCCTTAGAAAACATGATAACATAAAACCTTAGAAAGAATGTCACTAAATTAGATAACATTAATCCCTAATATATCATAGGCTTTCTCTTGGTTGTCACATTCCTGACATTTGAATAACATTGTCATGTATTCTATTGAAACATGTTACTAACCTAAATTACCATACACCCTTATTGATAACATCCATATATCCATATTCCAAAGATTATTTGATATATTCCTTAAATAAATAAAATCATGTACACTTTATCATGTATAGAATAAACCAACTTTCAATAATTCCTTAAATAGATCCAAGGTAATCAGTATTGTCCAATTTACATATTCATGTCCAAAAAATATTTTTCCAAACATAATTATATTAACAAAGAGAATATAGTAAGGGTTATATATCAATAAATCATGTGTTTTCCATATACATGATCATTATATTAAATCACTTTTCTATGTCCTCAAACCCGTTCAACATATCCTTTCTAATCCAAAATAATAAACTTATAATAAAAATAATTATATATTTTATGATTCAAATAACATAATATTTGAATTCGAAAACATATATACTTCAATAATAAAACGTTATTATTAAACCATTACTCAGAATTTGTCAACTTATTCCTTAATACAAATTCCTGAGAATATGAAATATGAATCATGACATAAGGTTCCACAACATCAATTTAATATTTCTTATAACATTTAATGTAAAAAAATACAGTTATAAGAACACATAGCTTTCACATATCATTTTTGTTCCCTTTATCTTATGTATTATAACCAATACTCATTCCACATTCCTGGTTCTCTTCATGATATTTTCACGTAGGAAATCAATTTACATAATTCTTGTTCTTATAATATATGAATCATTCAATGTTAACTGAAATACCATAAATCATGGTTCCTTCTTATTCTAAGTATTAAAAAATTCCCAAAATCATAGAGTGATAAACACTTATCATAGATTAAAACTACATAATCATGAAAAATCACTAATTGTATGTCTAAATCATGACACCTAATTTAAAATCTAATAATATTCAAGATTATACTTAGAGAAAACCCTAAAATATATTTATAAATATCCCATGGTATATCACTAAAGTTTTATCATCCTCATTACCAAAGGCTTACTAAACCCTTCATTTCATACCAACTATAGAAAACTCTACTTAACATATATAGATACTACATCATTTTAGAATAATATTCTACACATTACAAAAATACATTTCTGAGGACTGAAATATTTTAGTGTCTTTAGAAACATGGAACACATTATTTTAATTTGCGGAAAGATTTTCAACCTCTCCCAAAATATCTTTTCCAAATGTACTCTGACATCTAAAAAATTCTCCATAACTAGGTGAAAAGAAACATATGAAAGGAATGACTTCAGATGCTCAGTTTTGGTAAACAAGGAGATGTTTAATCATAATCATAATAATAAGGGTATGAGAACCTGATAATATCATTTGAAGATCATATCCTATATAACACTGATCATAATCAAGATTCAAGGAATAAATATTGGCAGTTCATAAGAGATGAATGATATTTTAATCAAGACATAAGACATGAAATCATAACATGGGAATAAGACATAGAATTGTGGCTTTCACATCATAAAATAACATTTTGAACATGAATAACAGTACTAAAAATACCTCTTATACCAACTCCCCTACCCAAATTATTTATATGAACCATTGGGATACGGTACATATACCAACAGTTTTTTTAAAACTATTGGTATATGAGTTTCTAGCGTTAATTTTACCAATGGTTATTCAAACCGTTGTGGTAGTCCCTCATAGAGATAGTTTTCCCAGTGGTTTTTTGAAACTGTTGGGATAGTGGTCATTTACTAATGGTATTTTTAAAACGGTTAGGTTAAAATGACACAAATTCAGAGGAAAATCAAAATTTGTAAGGGCCCATATTATTCCCTAAATTAGTGCTCCAAAATCTATTCTAGAGAGCACCCATTCTTCCTGCATGTGAACCCTTCTTCCAAACAACTTATTTTTTGTACTACCAATTGAATATGTAAGTAAAAGTTGGGTTTTAGGTTCTGAATCCATTTATTCTTTATTTAATTTATATTTATTTAAATATATATGTTTTACTTTGTTCTTGATTGTACCTCCCATTATCCTTGTTGTAATTTCTCTTATTTAAATATATGTGTTCTCAATCTTGAGATTATTTAATCTCTCATTATTCATTTTTTGACCATAATGGTCAATATTATGTGTTAAAAGTTGTGGAAGTATTTTACTTCGGATAATCCATGGAAGGACAATTCATGAGTAGTATTTAAGGTGCATATAATTCATTTATTCTGTCCCAGTTCTATTAAAGGACTGAAATATATGTAGTATTTTTATGTCTAAAGAAGTAATGAAATGGTGTTGAAGTACACTCACTGCTTTATCATCATGGTATTGTATCTTCTTCTTCTAACCATGGTTGATAATATAACAGTCACATGTTTTTAAGAAGGTAATTTACAAAATCATTCATGGTTTTTTTTCCTCTTATCAATGACTCTTATAGAATATTTCTTATTCATGTTGTCAAGGTTAAAGTAGGTTTTGAAGGATCACAAAAGTTTTTGTTATTTATCATATTTCAAACTATGATAGAGGTTCCTCTATAAATGGAGAATGGAATCATTCTAATTTGTTCCCTAAGAGTAGTGGTACAAATAGTTCAATTTGTTTCTTCTATCCACTTTCATCTGTATTGAAGCACCAAGTTTTCTACCTTTATAAAAAGGTGTGTTATAAAAATCATGCTGGTATAAATCCCCATAATGTATGTGATTTTTTAGGACATAGTGGTTATTTATAGAGGCTCTATTGGGATCTATTTTAATCCCAACATAGATAGGGGTCATCATATTCTAATATAATTATAACACATCTACAAGATTCAAGATAATAGGGATCCAACCACAAGCCTATGGGTGAAGCATTACCACAAACAACTTATCCCAATGGTTTAGAAAACCATTGGGAAAGCCTCCATTTTTCTAATATATACCAGTGGTTTAAAGAAATTGTTGGTAAAGACTGTATTTCCCAAAAAAAAATTAAAAATGTTGGGAAAGTTTTCTCCCAAATATAGAATATATCTTGTTCCCCATCTATATGATTTCATCCCTAAACCAATGTTCTCTAGAATCTCTCCCATTACCATAGGATGTGAAACTCATTCCACCTGATAGGTCCATATTCAATCAATCTGTTTTTTAATTTTACACATAAAATTTGTAAGTTCTGCATTAATTTTAATATTTTTCATTTATTTTTTTGTTTTCCATTTTGATTTGGCCTAAAGGATAGGTATGTGCGGTCTGTGGCATGGTATACCAAATTAGTTCATATAGATTTTTTTTGTTTTTGTTCTACACTTCATTAGTTCTCTTTGATTATCTATAACTAAGGATTTCGTTTAATAAGTTTTTATTAATGGTAATAATAATGATGGTATGGTATACTCAATATATGAATTATTATGTCAGTGATAGTTGGTAGTATTTGAGGTCCTTGCAGGTGCATCTGAGGAAGATGATAAAATGATTCCTAGAATGAACACTATAAGATGATCCAACAGCTCACTGTCACTCAAATTCAATAACACAATCACTATAATTGTCAATCTGAACACACTATATTGTCCTAAACTAATTCCTCCAGAAGAATCATGATGATCCCAACCATTGGAATCATTATATGGGACAATATTATATAACTCCAATGGAATTCCCAGTTCTATTCAGTTCCATCACACATTATAGATGAATGACACAACTGAAGTTTCAATACCCAAACATCACTCTGGGTTTTGAGATAAAGTAATGACTCACTACAAACAAATGAATCTTTAATAAGATGAACTTCCATTAAAGGAACTAGATTACTATTAAACAACTTAGTCATACTTTATATGTTGAGCTCGATACAGTTAAAACCCACATCATTTAGGTTTATAAAAATTATTAGTTATTTCACTTCCCATGTCTATTCATTGTATAGAGGATATGGATGGAGAACATAGAGACCAAAATATCTGAAGAGTATTAGTTAATTTTAATATGTAATTACCTTCTATATTATGAATTCTATTTTGTATTTGTTATACAGCATTAAATTCTGTATGTATTAAATTTTGAAATGAATACACTATACATAAAATCTCTCAACTGGTATAGTTCTTCTAAAAATAAATGAATACTCGATAACAACATGCTTTGTATCCATAAATTTCTCCCGAAATTAAAATATCTCAATTTCTTTTATATATAATGTATTGATCTCTAAAATTTATGACACAGCTTATGCAAGTAATTTTAAAATCCACTACTTTCAACTTTTTCAGCTTGCATAATAAATTGACACAAAATATCATATGAGTAAAATATCCCATATTCAAAATATGGATTCTCTATGATCATTGGTAACATGTAATATTTTAGATTTTAAATCTTCAGAAAAATATTCCTGATTTATTCTTCCCTGAATCAAAGTTTTTTATTCTCATTAAATTCACCTAAAGAATCAGCAGTTTATTTATTTTAATCCTCAAAAATAAACTTCTTTAAACTCATTAGAAATCACCATGTACATTAAATCATGATTATTTTCCTCATAGAACCTTCATCTTATGAAATAAAACTCCTCTTAGATTCATTTAGTATTTATTGTATTATCATCCACATGTATGCCTAGGATTTTTTAATACCTGATGAACTTTTTACCATCATTTTCTGATTATATTTCCCATTTATTTAGAGTATATATTATAAAATCATTCAAATAATCTACTAAAATATAAAATTTCTTCGATCTCAAATTTATTCAACTCCGGAATAATTCTCCTCCACCAGTGTACATGATCTTGTACACTCATGTTTAGTTCTTCAAAGATATTCAAAACCTTCCATGAAAATTTTTTGTCCCGACAAACTCTCCATAACATATGTGATCGTGTTATTAATTATTTCATTGAATAATTGAGAATAAGGGGATTTTTCTCCTTTAAAGGATCATTGATTCAAAACCTCTCCTTCCTTTTGAAACAAGACGTATAGGACTTTCAAAATTCTCCCAGATATTATATATTTTCTCTCAATATAGACAACTCTCGTGGTATTATATTTATTATTGAAGTCAATATCATGTATTTATATTAATTTATAGTATTGTGATATAAATTTAATATTTTTTTGTCTTTTATTTTATGATTTTCACATAGAGTAATGTGTCATTTATGGTTTCATATTAGGTAAACAATTATCATTTACAGAAATATATTTTCAAAAAATATTTAATCTTATTGAATTTCTTTTGATGAAATGACTTATAATAAAAATTACATAATGGATAGAAGTTGGATGTATGAAACTGATTGGATATCAAGCAATTTTCAAAACAATTTGGAGATATTTTTGTATTTTTCATTTCAAAATTCCTCAGATTGTGGTCACATACACTTCCCAAGTTACAATTACGTTGGAAGACCTTGGTTGAGCTATGAAGAAGTCAGCTCCCACATAACCAAATATATTTTTGAATAAAAATACTATGTTTGGTATCATAATGGGGAGAAAATGAAATCTAAAAATTCTAATAATCCAAATGAGAGGACTATATTGGAGAATTGTTTATATGACAGGTTTCTAGTTATTCTTCATCCTGAAAAATAAAGGATTCCATCCCAAAAATACTTAGATATGAGAAAACATGATGCGTATAATGAAAATGATAATGTTGTCATGGTGAAAAAATTAAATGATGATATCATGCCTCCAGTATATCGACAATGCAGTAAAACAAAAAACTAAGAATTTTTAATCTAATTGTTTCAAGGGAAAACTGTGTATGAGATTTCTAGTATTTCCATCGATTATATTGTTACTTTCTTGAAGAACATATTTCAAGATGATGCAGATATTCTCACAAACCACTATATATCATGGAAGTTAGTTGAGGAACATTGATATTCAAGAAACAAAATTCATGTTATCCCAAAATATTTTAGTTTTTTTTTTGTAGGAAATTGCAGAACGAAAAGATTGTATAAAATGTTTCACATACTTTTGGAAGGAAAAATTTGATGGAACACCATCCCATGTGCCACAAAAAGTAATTTGGAACTTTCTATTGATCCCCAAACCTCAAGACTTTTTATGTCTACGGAAATATCAATAAACATGAGATGGAATCATAATGAGATAAAGGAGGCTAATGATGAGTTGTTTCACCCAGAAAATGGATTTCATGGAAGAGATTTGATGCTCGATATCCGGGTTTTTCAATTGACATGATTAATGTGAGTTTGGGTCATTAATGTGAATTTTTTAATCCATTTGGGAAGATTCTTACATCACAAAGCACATTTCCAGTTTTTATACACATTTATAACCTTCCTCCATCATTGTATATGAAAAAACCATTCAATTTCATGAGTATAATTATATCTCGACCTTTTGATGCTGGAAATGATAAAGACAGAAACAAGAAACCTTTAATAAAAGATTTGAAACTTCTTTGTGATGTGGGTGGGAGCACATACGATGCATGTTTGAAAAGCATATTTCAGATGTGTGTTGAACTATGTGGATGATCAATGACTTTTCTAATTATGAAATGATGTATGGATTGAGCATGAAGTAAAAAACTATAATTTCCTATTTTTATGAATAATACATGATCTAGAAGGCTGAAACATCATTGTAATTTCAGTTTTACAGGACATCGACAATTCATTCCAAATGGTCCATCCATATAGAAATAATTGTTGAAGATTTGACAATAAAATGGAGATCGATGATCCACCTCAGTGTATGTATGTAACTGATCTACTTAATGAATGGATATATTTTAGTTTTTCATTTGGGGAGGGTCAATGTAAATCTGGAAAGAGAAACAATTTTTCCACTCAAACCTGTTACAATTGGAATAAGAGGAGTATCTTCTTTGATTTTCATTATTGGTAAACCAATTTGTAATGTCATTTATTATATGTAATGAACAATGAAAATAATATATGCGAAATGTTTCATTGAATTCTTCTAAATTTTAAGGGAAATACAAAAATATGATTTACTATCTCGGCATGACATGGTGGATTGGGGAATCAGACCTGAATTACATCATGTGTGTATCAGTGAAAATTAATAGAATGTTCCATGTGATTTTTATTGATGACATATATAGAAAAAATGAATTTTATGTAAGTACTATAGACTATTAATTTTCTAAATATCTATTCAAGAAACATATCAAAATGTGTTAATAGAAGAGAGTTGAAGCAAAAATCTTTGAAGAATCAGGATTATCACGTCCTACTGCATGAGTCGTTTCCAGTAGAGATTTGTCATATTTTGTCCAATAATGTAAGGGTGAATGTTATTTGTTTGTTCCTTTTTTTATAGATCTTTGTTCTAAGAAGTTTTCCAAGTATTTCTTAGAAAAAGGTTGATGGCATATTTCTCATTAATGTTGTGTGAGTTCAAGAAAATATTTCCTCCATCATTTTTCACATACATGTTGCATCTAACTGTCTATATTCCAACTGAAATACTTCTTGAATGACCCATCTCTTTACATTGGATGTATACAACTAAAATAAATGCATACAAATTAAGTTATTATTTCCAAAATAGGAATCATCCTGAAGGTTCTATCACTAACTATTAATGGCTCAAGAATGTATGGATATTTGGTCTATGTATTTGTCTTGTCTTACTACAAGAATGAATAGACCAAATACAAATGAAGAAGAACATTATGAGAATAGTGACCTATTTTTCCATCACTTCCTAAAATATGAGGAATTCTTGAATCGTATACCTTGAGGACATTAAGCCTTTAAGATTGGGAGATGGCACATTACATTGTTTTGTTCAACTTTGATTTATTTAATAACTACATCAGGTAAGAAAATTAAATATGAATATATTAAATATATACTAAACTCTTACTATTTTTATCAATATGAAACATAAGGCAATGATAAATAGAAATCATCACATTTTATCTTTGAGAAGGTGAGATACTTTTCATAGAAACGATTTTTCTGCTTGGTTAAAATTGAAGGTAAAAATGTTACTGTTTAAAATAATTAAACCAACATTTAATTATATTCAATATTAATTTATATTTAAGGTATTGAGTTTTTTGTTCTCTATGTCTCTGAGGAATTAAGAGTTTTTTCTTTCGGTCCTAATATCGTGGTTCGTGAATATAAATCAATTCTTATCAATGGGTACAGATTTATTATCCCCGAACGAGAAAAGAACGCGAGAACACAACATGATGGTGTTATAGTTACTACCACAATAGAATAGTTTTCCATTTCTTCATATAGTAGACTGAGATTTAAAAATGTACCTTATTATAGAGTCCTTGAAAAAAAATTATTGGATTATTACACCCATGGACAAGTCACGATGATGAAATGTCATTAGATTGTTTCGATGATAAGGAAGGGAACATTTATTGACTATTATGGATTTCAATTAATTGATATTACTTGAACTCTTGCTACTGATGAAACATATGCATTGGCCTCAATGGAGAAACAATTTTTCTATGTAAACCATCTTAAAACTAAATTTGGTGTCATTATTGAAGTAATTCAAAGAAATATTTTTTATTATGGTGATGATGGAATTGAGAAAATCCCTACTTCCATTAGAATGGATCCATTTAATACTTTTGATGACTCTAATATCTCAATTGTTAGTGTTGACTGTGAACATAAAGTTGTCGTGGGAAATATATAGAATCATTCATCCATGTTCTCAATTTTTTGTTTAGCTCGACTTGGGTTGTCATGTTTGGTAATATTCAAATTGATTTAATATTAATTAAAAATATTTTGCCTCTGACGTGACCTAAATATGAATTTTCTCAATGTTTATTGGCTGTAATTTTATTTGAATTTCATTTTATAATTTGGAATTGAACTGTATTCCAACCTACGAAACCAAAATTTCTAACTTGGTGAACATTTCAATATTTTATTGACAATGTATATAATTAGTATAACTCTATGACCTCACTTTAACATTTCCCCAGATAAGGAACTTGATTATTTATCTTCTTCTAAAAAACATGTATATAAACCTATATCATCTACTTGGGCTAAAGAAATTAAATTTTTCTTTAATTTTGACAAGTGATTTACCCCTTTTAAATTTGGTAGATAACTAATCTTTGTTCATATGTTTATATAATCATTTCCATCTATCTAAAGGGTTTAATAATTCATAATATACTCCTTGCTGAATTTTCAAGAGGCATAATTTAGTATGCTCTCTCTCTTGTTTTTTGAGTGAAATAAAGCCTCAGAAACAGTTTTCCATGATTTTAACAGACCAATGACACTTAGTGAATAACCATCCGACCCAAATATTTAATTTCTTTATTACATCTTTTATGATTTATTGAATTCATTATATATCCATTAAATCTATCCTAAATAATGGATCGATAAATTATCCATGAATCCCCTTATTCTGTCTCATATATTTTATTTTTTGGGTAACACATTAGTTATTCCATAACATCCTGGCCCATATCATTGGCTTGAGAGGGAGGAGGAATGCTACTTGTCCTAAAGCGACGTTCCCAAGGTGCCCAAGGTTGGAAATGAATTTTTAGGGCTTCAAGAAATTGGGGAATGATTTTTCCCTTGAGATGAAACCAACCAACCCAATAGTCCACTTACAAATAACTACATTATGAATGACAATAAAATAACCAAACCCATACATTATTATAAGACAACCGACAATTTAAAATTAATTCTTAAGAACTAATACAACAAAACACAATATTAATGTACCATGTGAAAGACTGAAAAAGAGACCCAAAATAAACCAAGACACACTCTACATCTCCACACCAATCTCTAAGCTCCAAGCAAAACAACATATCTCAAGCTACACTATGAATCACTAGTCATGAGATTCTTTACCTTAACCTCTGTCACATAATCAACATCTGTAAAAGCACCAAAGTGCCAAAGTAGGGGGTGAGTACAAATAATTTCTAGGTTTTCCCCAATTGACTTCCCTACACACACCACTAGGAGAAAACCATTAGCACATCATATAAAATAGTTTATATAAAAGATTAAAAAGTTATATCATTTCCTCAAGACAGACATACCCTTATCAATCCATGTAAAACAAGGGAAAGACACAAACATGACATAAGCCATATCACTTTCACACACATTAGAAAAACTTATTTCCAGTTTGCATAGCCACTACACAATCAAAACACTAGACAACATTTCACTACCCCAAACCAGTAGAACCTTCATGGAAGCACTCCCGTCCGACCCGTTCTTTCCTTCCCAATTTAGTGGCACTTCTCATTTACTTATCCTTGATGGTGGATCTTACATACACTATTCATCCTACCTTTTATAATGGGACTTATCTCCCACTTAACACACAATACTTAAACAAGTCATAACTAAGTGTAATGCCCCAAGACCACAACAATATGAAAATAACTATTTCCATCACATGTCAATCCACTTAAATAAATCACCTATTTATTGAAATCACTATTTAAAATTTTTCCAGGCCAAAAATAATTTCAATAAAACAAAATATTTATGGAAAATATTTTCCCTCAACCATTTTCACAAATAAATCCCAGAAACACATTTGAAAATCTCCATTTTAAAATCCACAACAAGACCGTTTCACCTGAAATCCCAATTTTTTCCCAAAATCCATATTACGTCACCAAATGTATTTTCAACCAAATTCACAAATCAAAAACAGAATTAATTTTAAGAAAATAAAATTAATTTTAATCAAGATAAGGTTTCTAGAAATATGGAGTTTATAGGGAAGTCACCTACCTTTAGGGTTCTAGAAAAATTAACCCACATGCAACCGCACCACAAATCCTACGAACGCCCCATCGAAACCATTCTAGATCCCCTTACATAACATTCATAAGCCTTAAAATAAACACCAAAGGCATCAAAAACCCTAGATCTATATGAAATAGAAGTATATCTCGAAAATCAAGAAAGATGGAAGATAATACCTTGAGAAAACCATATAGAAACCTAAAAGAGAGGCTTTCCTGAGAGAAACCACCTACAAATCACTTTGAAGCCCCTTAGATTTTCTTCCAAAACGTGTGGGAGAGAACCTCCAACCATTGTGAACCCAAAATGCCAATTGAGGATCATGTGGGAGAAGATTTGGAGTGAAATAGGTTAATCCATAGGGATCCTAGATCTAAAAACCCTCTTTTTATGTGGTTCCACGGTTTTCTTGCACGGTGTGGAAAACTATGACAATGCCACTTTATCTAGAGAAGGGGTCCACAAATTTTCCTCACATGGTTTTTCAAATCATGGGCAGGTCATGCGAAACTTATTGTCTCCCATTGAATGGTTTTCTCTAATCCTCCTCAAACCGTGCGCCCTTAGGAATGTCACCAAACTTATTCAAAACAATAGAAAACTCTCCCAATATCTTCCCAACTCATCTTCAACACTTTAAACACATAAAAATGAATAGAAAATTGCTACATACCTCAAACCGAGGGTGCTAAATTTTCCCAGCCATTAGACTTTCCATCCTCAAAAAGTGTAGGACCATTACTTTGCAGATAGAGATCGGTCCATTTCTTGGTCATTTATTTCTCTTACTCCCTTGTCTTCTCCTAAATCTAACCATGCTTCCCCAAAACATGAAATAAATTGATTTTTTTATCAATCAATGCATTAACTTTCCTATCCAAAATTCACACTAGCATGTGCACTAAGGAAACATCTAGTTGTAGCTAAACATGATCCCAACAAATCACATGGTCACAATCCAGTTGATAATTTTTCAACTACGACACATGAAACACATTGTACACCCCACTAAACTATGGTGGAAAATCCAAATGATAAGAAACATCTACAATACGCTCAAGTGTCTCAAAAATTCCTAGTATACCTGGGATATAACATACCATTCTTCCCAAACTGATGATGTCCTAACCTAGGATAGATTCAAAAAAAACATGATCACCCACCTTGAACAACTAAGGTCGTCGACGATGGTCTGCATACAATTTCTGACGACTTAGAGCTATCTCCATCCTCTTCCTCGTCAACATGCTTTTCTCCATAGTCTCTTGGACATGGCTCGGTCTAATCATCAATGTCTCGCCTGTTTCAACTGAACATAGTGGAGAACGACACAAATGCCCATACAAAGCCTCAAACGGAGCCATATGTATTGAATCCTAATAACTTTTATTATAGGAGAACTCCTATAATGGTAAGTGATCCTCCCATGAACCAGAAAAATCCATCACAAAATCCCATAACATATCATCCAAGGTTTGTATCGTCCCCTCAGATTAGCCATCAGTCTGAGGATGATATGTCATTCTCATCGTCAACTGTGTCCCAAGGGATTAATGCAAGGATCTCCAGAAATGAGATGTGAACATTAGATCTCTATCAAATACAATTGAAACTAGAACACCATGCCTTTTTATCACCTCCAGAATATAAATTTTGGATAGATCCTCCACCATATGAGATTCATGAATTGGGATGAAATGGGATGAATTTGTGAGTTTGTCCACAATCACCCATAGGGAATCGTGTTTCCAAACCGTTCCTAGGAGACACTTCATAAAATCCATTACTATTTGCTCCCACTTTCACACTGTGATAGGTAAAGATTGCAACAAGATTGTTGGACACAGATGCTCTACCTTGACTTACTGACTAGTCAAGCATCTTGAGACAAACTTGGCCACATCCCTTTTCATACCAGCCCACCCAAAATGGACATTAAATACCTTGTAAATTTTTTGAATTCACGGATGGACATCCCAACTAGAATAATAATTATCCATGAGAATTTCTTCCCAAAAATATACCAGTACCACCATCTTATTCTAAAAACACAGGAATAAATTCCCATTTAGTTCCCGGTTTTCAACGGTCTCCCCACCATTGAGTTTTGACCTATGCACCACACATTTGGAATCAGATTCCTTTTCCCCTTCAACCAAACCATCCATGTCTAGAACCAAAAAAACTAGAAAGAAGATCTCTCTATCATCCCAGTTCTCACATTCCAACCGCATTTCGGCTATGACCGACATCAACTGCCTCTAATGTGATAACTTCTTCATGATTTGAGAATATGATTTCTGACTTAATGCATCTACTACCAAATTTCTTTTACCCAGTGTGTACATTAGGTAGAAATCAAACATCTGGAGATATTTTTTCCATCAAAATTTCCTTATGTTTAAATCTCTATATGAGAGAATATTCTTTAAAGTCATATGATTGGTAAACACTGTAAATTTCTAACTGAATAGATAATTACGCCACATTTTTAAACCATGAACCACTGCTTCCAAATCTAAATGAGGTGTTGGATAGTTCATCTCATGAAACCTCAACCATCGTGATCCATATGCAACCACAGGATCCCCTACATGAGAACACACCCTAACCCTGATCCAGATGTGTCATAATACACCACTTACCCATTCCCTTGTTTTAGAAAAACCATTATTTGTGATGATGTAAGGTGACCCTTTAACTTTTCAAAGCATTTCTGACACTACTGATCCCATCAAAATGGGATATTATTCCATGTCAAAGCTTTCATCAGTGAAGTCAGTCGTGATAAATCATGAACAAAACATCCATAATACCCAACTAGACCAAGGATGCTCCATGTCTTGAAAACAATCATTGGTGGTTGCTATGAGATAAAAGCCACTATCTTTTCCAGATCGATTGAAACACCTCTCTCAGAAATAAAATGGCCAATAAAAGAATCCTTCTATATCCAAAAGCCACACATTAAAAATTTGGACAACAATTGATGATCCCTCAAGAACCCCAACACTATCTCCAAGTACAGATCATGCTCAACTTCTGTCCTCAAATACACCAGTATATCATCTGAGAATACCACCACAAATGAGTCATGATATATTTGAAATATCTTATTCATCAATTCCACAAACAATGTTGGTTCATTCATTAGTAAAAAGTTAATAACCCCATACTCATAATGGATATATCTACTTATGAATGATGTATTTGTAATATCCTCTTTCCACTCCCACAATTGGTGATACCTCGACCTCAAGTCAATCATGCAGAACTAATAAGATCCCCTCAACTGGCCAAAAAAATCATCAATGAATGGAAGTGGATATAGGTTCTTTATTGTAACTTTATTAAGTCTACAATAATCCACACAGTTTCATAGGTTTATATCCGCCTTTTTGACAAAAAAAATCGGTGTAGCCCACAGAGATGTTCTAGGCCAGATGTACCCTTTGTTTTCTAACTCTTTCAACTGCACCTTTAATTCTATAAATTCTGATGGTGTAATTCAGTAAATCGGAAGTGAGATAGGACTGGTCCCCATATAGAGATTAATTGTATACCCGACTTCTCTCACAGGTGGAAACCCATAGAATTATTTGGGAAAAACATCAAGAAACTAATCCAAAACTGCAGGTAGAAGACTCTACTCAGCACCTTCCACAGATGGAAACTGCAAGGCCTATAACTGATATGATATCATGTCAATAGTTGGTTCCAAAAAATCTATTGCACCCGGATTTTCACTCTTCTTCCCCTCTAAAGAGATGTAGAATGACATCCTCCATCACCAAACTAATAGTTCTCACATAGATATTGATGTGGGCCTTAAACACTGTCAACCAATCCATTCCCAGGATTATATCATAAGAATCCATCTCAGGCACTATGAAATCCCACATCAATTCAATTCCATCCACAACTAAACTACATCCTCAACATAGGAAGGCTAGAAACTCTAATTGACCGAGAGAAGTTTTTTGTTTCAAAATAGAAGGCATCATTTCCATGTGTAAACCCAACAAATCAATGATTCAAGAAGTAATAAAAGAATTTGAAGAACTCGTATCAAACAAATATTGTATCAACGTTGAATTTAAAATAACATTACCATGCACCCTGGATGGTCTTGACTGATCATCCATCACCACCTGCTCAGATCCAAACAACCACTTGCATGCCACACTCTACTCCTTATAACCGTACTAAGGAATCATGGTATTCTGAGAATCACCATGACCCTCTTTACTCTATTTCGGAGGGGTATGTCGCTTCCCTCATCGCATTAAGTTGTAAGACCACTACAACCCTTGAGCAGTGTCATGGACACCTAACCTCAGAGCATTCTGACAATACCATTGAAGATTCCCCATTTTCTAAAAATTGTGACATTCTTGAAATTATTCCATACAATCCCAATTGATGTGGCTTGTATAAACACATTGAATACATCTCAGTATAATTTGAGGCTTGATAGAAAGATTCACTGATCCTTTCGTCAGATTCTAAGTTATACACCCATCCTGGAAATAAGTTTCCCTCTTCTACTTGAACCCGGTGTTTGAGTTCCCACTATTTCTCGTGGGTACCAACATACTTCCCCCACCTGTAGCTCCCATAAGATCCTACTCAGCCACCATAGCTTTATTTACCATTTTTATGTATTCATCTATAGACAACACTACTATATTGGAAGTAATTTCATGGTTCAAGACCGCTTTAGAAATTTATGCCTTCAATGATGTACTACCTTCCACCTTGGGTGAAAACCACACTAAGTTCATAAACTTAGCTGCATATTCCATTACATCCTTGTTGCCTTTCTTTAAAATGTTGAAATCTATAGTACTTTGAATAATGAATGTATTAGGATATAATTTTTTATTAAATAATATTTCAAACCCCTCCCATTGTGCACATTGGTTTGTCCCATCTTAGAACACTAGCTCCCACCACTGAAGGGAAAGATCTTCAAAAATATATGTTTTTATCTTCACTTTTATCTCTACCGTTTTTTCCAAGAATTCAAATATCCTGCTCATTTTTTTCAGCCACACCTCGGCCCCTTTCGGCTCTAAATCACCTATAAACATTGGTGGATTTTTCCTTTTAAACTGAACTGCATGACCCACATGTTTTGGTTCATCCACTTTATTTCTACTTCTCAATACTTTTAAATTATGTACTATACTTTTCACTAGCTACTGTTTTACCTATGGATCATGTGCAAACACATTTTCAGCAACTTCCCCCAGTATGTCTCTATGATGCTTAACCGATTCCATTTCTATAAATAAAAAACAACCATATGTCCTACTCCCTTTGTAAGAAATGGTATACAACATTAAAATTCTATTACATAACCACTATCACAACCATTTTTTCCACAATTTCACATTTCACATGATTCACTATTCTGAAAAATCTACCATGTTTTGAAAAACAACCCATTTTCAAAATACCACAAGTATCCATGTTTCAAATAATTCCATTTTGAAACCCAATTCAGATTATTCAAAGTCCACACATTCATATCACACCATAATTTATTATACCCTAATAAAATATGCATCATAGTGGGAAGTCATTTCTACCATCCAAGTCATGCTCATCTCATTGGTTACACCAACTACAATGAGGAATTCAATTACTATAAGTGTCTCCAAATCACTTATGTACCCAATTGCTTTGAAATATAAGGTTTAGCATAAAAGGTTTAGCTATATCCTTTTATGCTATGCATTCCATGTTACAACAATCCTACACCTTGCTTCCATCCCGACTCAAGGAATTGGCCAAGAACAATTGTCAACACCAATACCATTGATCAAAACCAAGGATCGAACAATTGATCTCACATGAAAGCTAAGGACTGAACAAACTGATACCACTTGTAACTTCATTCCCCATCTCATTGACCTGAGAGGGTGAATGAATGATACTTGGCCTTAAGCAATATTCCCATGGCACCAAAGGCTGCCAATAAATGTCGAGGGATTCGAAAAATTGAGTAAGGATTTTCCATTTATATGCAACCAACCAACCAAACAGTCCACTAAAAACACACTATATGATTCATTAAAACAAATCAACCAAACCCATGCACTACCATAACACAACCAACAATTCCACAAGAATCCCCAATAACCAATACAAACAAACACAATATCAGAGTACCGTGCAGAAGACTAAACAAGATACCCAAAATAAACCAAGACACATTCCACAACTCCACACCCTGATCCATGCTCCAAGCACTACCACATCTCCCAAAAATCACTACGGATCACTAGCCCCGAAATTATTTACCTTTACCTTTGTCTGGGAAAACAAAATCTGCAAAAGCACCAAAGTGCCAAAGAAGGGGGTGAGTACTAAATCTTAGTAGGTTCTCCTCAAATGACTTCCCTACACACACCACTAGGACAAATCCATTAGAAAATTATTTAAAACAACTTATGTAAAACATTATGTAGTGAAACAATTACCAAATCCAAACATACCCTTATCAAGCCATGTCACACAAGGGAAATTGACAAATGTGCAACAATCCATATCAATGTCACACACATTATCTCAAATAATTTTCACTTATCATAGCCACAACACAATCAATAGACAACATAACATTTCACAACCCCAAATTGGTAGAACCATCATGGCGGCAATTCCTTCCAACTCGTTCCTTCCTTCCCAAATTAGTGGCACTTCCCATCCACTTATCCTTGATGGTGGATCTTCCGTCGACTCTCAATCCTCCCTTTTATAGTGTTAATTATCATCCAATTTACACATAATACATAAACAAGTCATAACCTAGAGAAATTCCCTAAGGTCACAACAATATAAAAATAACCCTTTCCATCACATGTCAATCCACTTCAATAAATCACCTATTTATTGAAATCACCATTAAATCATTTTCCAAGACAAACAACATTTCAATAAAAAAATATTTATTGAAAACCCTTTTCTTCAACCATTTTAAAAAATCAATCCCATAAGGACATTTTAAAATCTCCATTTTAAAATCCACAAAAAGATCATTTCACCACAAAACCCCATTTTCTCCAAAAATCCCCAAAACATCACAAAAGGGTTTTCCAACCAAATTCTCACATTAAGAAAAACAATTAATTTTAATATAAAAAAACAATTTTAACTAAGAATCATGTTCTAGAAATGTGGAGTCGAGAGAGATGCCAGCTAAATTTAGGGTTCTGGTGAAATCAACCCACACGAAACTACACCCCAAATCCAAGAAAACGCACCACCGAAACCATTCTAGATCCCCTTCACTAACATCTACCAACCTTAAAATCAACACCCATGGAAGCCAAAACCCTATATAAATACTAAATGGATTTATATCTAGAAAACCAAGAATTAGGGAAGAGATTTCCTAGAGAAAACCAAATAGAAACAAAGAGAAGAGACTTACATGAAGGAAACCACCTTCAAACCACCTTCAAACCCCTAGGATTTGCTTCCAAAAAGTGTGGGAGAGCACCTCAAACCTTTGAGAAACCAAAATCTAGAGTGAGGCACAAGTGGGAGAAGACTTGGAGTAAAATATTTTAAGGCGGAGGGAGCCTAGAATTAAAGGCCCTCTTTTTAATTGGCTACATAATTAGCCCGCATAGTTTGGAAAATCGTGCATTAACTATGTACACGCCATTGTATCCAGGGAATTTGTCTACAAGGTTTCCACGCATAGTTTTTAAATCTATGTACAAGCCATGTGAAACCAATTGTCTCACCTTATGCAGTTTCTTGGAGAACTTTCACAGTTTTCTCTAACTATTCTCAAACTGTGCACCCTTAGAAAAGCCTGCAATATTATTCAAAACCATTCAAAAATATCCCAACCTCTTCCCAACTCATACCATGAACTTTAAAAACATTAAAAGGATATAAAATGGCTACCTAACTCTATCCAAGGTTTCTACATATCCTTTTCTAATTACACCCATTTTTGTTTTCAAATACCAGAAATGCATCCAATTGAAGAGAGGCGATGAAAAAAGATGATGGACAACAATCATCGCATGGCTGAGATGGGTGTTCCACCACTAGTTCCTATAGTGAGTATTTTATTTCAAATATATATTCAAATGAAATATAATGTTATGTGATTAATTTTGTATTAAAAATTTTAGTAGGATCCACCTCTTAAGAAAAAATAATTTGATGAGAAACCTAGTAGTGGTCCCAGTACTGAGGATGGGGGCTCGAGGGGGGTGGTATAAGAGCTAGGAGATATGTTCGGCATATCCGATTTGACCCTACCCCTCCCACTAACATACCCTCTATCCCACATTCTTATCTTGGTGTGTCGTTAGGGAAAAATAGGATATTTAACTCTCCCATGTTTTCCCCACCCTTTACATCTAATTCTACTCACCTGTATTTAACATATTTGATGATGATTACCACTCCTTGTCCATATTTATAGAACCCTAACAAATTTTTATAACATTATTACTTATCATTATAACATGCATTGAAAAAATATTTGTTTTTATTTAATAACAGATACATCAATAGATAAGACATGGGGGCAAGGGTGTATATGCATGTGTTTGGTGTGGAACCACCGCACACTATTGATAGTGACCTATAATGAATACAATCAAATGATAGAAAAATAGGGTCGCAATGTTAGAGTTTTTTGGAGAGGCGTTACAAATACTCTAACATCATTCTCCTCAGCCTGCTCTCATGGAGACAATTTCCAAATGAAATTAAGGATTATTTTGTGGCACCGATATGAGTAAAAAATATATTGTATTTAACACAATATATTATTTTTATATTTATATGAATTAATATTTTGTTGTCTGCTTCAGTTTAATTTCTACGATGGTGAGGGTGCACGACCAGCATGTCTAAAGAAGTTAGATGACCTTTGGAGAGACTATAAGCATGAGTGGTATATTGTCTTTTGTTCTAGAGTTGTCATAGAGTTAGAGGCAGTACGATTCATGTATGATAGTTTTATAGAACATTGTCGACAGATGATTACTCATTGGATAACTATCCAATTTAAGGTATTAATCACATTTGAGGTATTTAAATGAAAATTTTCATGTTTCTCATTAATATTATCTTTTTATATTATTTAATTTTATTTAGGAATCATAAAGAAGAAATAGAAAAACCTTTATGCTAAAAAATACATCCACACATTGGGACGTACTATGATGTCAGATCATGAGACGAATCAAGTACGACAATTGTTTATAATTTTTCTTTAAAACTTGCAATTTTTATTGTTTCTTCCATAATTTATTTGATTTCTAAATTTTTCATATAATTTAATTTATCAAATTAATTATTGTTAACTTTTTTTTAATAATGTTTTCTTATATTAAATGTAAATTTAGAGGAAAACATTGTATATTCAATGATGTGTGCCTGAGGAAAAACTGTTTTTCTTGAGTAGAAAGAAAAAATATGGAAGTGTAGTTAATTAACTAACTCCGAAGAAGATTTTATGTTTTAGTTCATTGATTTGAAATTTTAATATCTATTTTTGTGACATCATAATCTATTAATATTTTTAAAAGGTTTCTTTAGGGTCCCATGATTCCCAAGAACCTGAAAATTTTGGGCAAAATGATCACTTACATCAGTTGTTGGTAGATGAGAACCCTAGAAGAGTATGACGCCGAATTTGGAAGAGTGTAGTCCCAAAAAGGTATTGGCCCTCTTCAAGTGTGATTTGTAGTACAGTCGAGTTCCATTTGGTTAATGAAAGGGAATATCAGGCTAAAGAATTTCCACAAAGATGGCAGAATAGTCTTCTCGAGGAAACACTACAGTTTTGAAACTGATGGATGTTTTATGTCCAACACTTCCACAATAGGCCAGCATAGCTTGTGATGAATATATGTTGTCGATGCATTCTATATTTTCTAAACCATGTTGTAGTACTAGTGGTGGTTGAGATGATGTCATTATTAGAAATGATGATGGCGATGAGGAGGCCGAGTCGGAGGAGGATGGAGAGAGGAGGCTGGGGTGGGTTAAGAGTTAGAGGAGGAGGGCGTGGGGGAGGGCGGGATGATGATGGAGACGAATATGAGATTTGGGATGATGTTGATGATGACAGTGATGATAGTTAGGGTGATGATGGATATATTGATCTATTACGTGGTTGAATAATATTACTGACATTTGATGTTTGATGATATGTTCTTCCTGAATATATGTGTGATTAGGTAGGTCACATTATCTTTATTTCATTATCTGTAAATAATTAAATAGGACATGATGATTTTTTGTGACTGAATATATGTGTGACTGATTCACCCCTTCCCTCTTTATGTGGATCATATTCCAAATTAGTCTCCTTGGTTTATCTCAGATATGGGTTGATCTGGAAGTAGGTATGATAGGTATGGACCCTCCCAGTATAATGATTTATCTATTTAGTAATAAATTTTTTTCTTTAAATCATATATATAATATTTTCATGTACTATGTTTAATAAGGTGTAGAGTTGGCTAAAGAGGTATAAAGTTGTTTTTAGTTAAAATTTTAATATCCTAGATTCATGTAATAATTTTGAGAACATTTCCAAATCTACATAAATAAATGTACTTGGAATTCGAATCTATAACTTTGCGAAGTGTGTGTCCCTAGATCCAAAAAATTAGGAAAATCTACTACATATCCTTGGGAAAATCAATATATATGCATTGTCTAGGTGAATCATTTTTATAGGTGGATGGTAAAAACCATGTATATGAACATCCCACATAAGAGAACATTATATGTAGTTGATCTGGTGATGTAAAAAAAAAGTAAGTGTTGTGACATAGTCAAATTTAACAACATATTGTATTTACATAGTATTTTAAGTTCAATTTAGGGGATAGTATCTACTTGTTTCTGGTGATATTTCAAGAACCAATTTGGTATTAAAATGTAGAAATAGTTAAGGAATTACTATAATAGCGGATTTTATATATTGTAGGGAATATGGAATATATTTCATGTGTTTAAGTGGCATAAAATATGTTTTGAAGATAAATTTTCTATAAAAGAATAAGATCTAAGATAAACACAAGACATATGTTTCCTAATCCAACATGAGTATAAAAAGTACAATAAAGACTTCAATAAATCAGTATAGATTAATAGATATTCTTCTTGATCTGGTATGGTGAAGGGTTTAAAATATTATTTAAAATCTTATACTTTTTATTATCAAGATAGATCAATTATAATTAATAGTGAATGTGTTAAAAAACTAGTACAAGGTTTCTCAATGTAAATTTTGAGGAAATAATCAATATCAATGGATTGGAAGAGTATTTCAAGGATTCCAAAACCCCTAGTAAATGTGAGGATTCTATTAAACTGGACAGAATCAACAAAAATATAGACAGATCTTGGAAAAATATAGAAGAACAATGTTTCAATATTTTTGTCAGGGTTGTGGAGTGAATGGACATAAAACCTATTCTAATTTCTTCAATATTAAATTACTAGTAAATATTCAAGAAATAAAAGGGGGTTTTTACAATAATATAAGTAAAAAATATCATAGACAACTACATAAGACTCGATCATCACCATAGTTTTTTACACACAAAAATATTTGAGGAGATGATTGGAATCGAAGAAGTTTGTAAGGTCATAAGGATAAGTTATGGATAAAAAGGTTCTAATTATGGGTTATATATACAATGAAATGGAAGAGGATTCAAAATAAAAACAATGTTACGTCATATTAATATTATGAGAAGGATAAGAATTTCATGAAATACTTTCTAGTTGTTTGCCTAAATAAATTTCAATTAGTTAAACAATTGGTGGAATATGAAGAAGCATCTAAGGCTACATAAATGTGAAGAGATTTAGAAGGTAACATCAAAATTAATGAGAGGTCATCCAAAACTAGAAACTTGATGATTTATAAGTCTTATGTAGAAAAAAAGTATTTCGTATAAAAAAGAAGTGTAAAGTAATAACCAAAAAACATAATATGCAGTGATTGGAAGAATAGAATGGTTTAGGATGAGTTGAAGGAATCTTCTAGAATTTATTTTCTTAGAAAAATAAGTGCAACCACCACATTTTCTATAATTTTTATTTGTGCTTTATCATGTAAATAATTGAATGAGTTAGTTGAGTGATTCTCATACTCTAATGTAAAGAATATTCTTGGGGAAATAAATCATGGAAGACGTGGAGAGAATATATTTCATATAGATTAATAACTACCATGAAATAGAATAATAATATGACATCCCATTAGGGGGAGAAAATTTAAGAATGAAGTGGAAAAACTTTTATTTCTAGTATACCTGGAATTTCGGGATAGATTTCAAAAAATTTGATTGTTGGAACAACCAACCCTATAGTGTGACTCCTAATCCTTAATCATTTTCCCATTCCATTACCTATGCAATGGGCGTGGTGAGTTTTACCACGTAGTGTCCCATATTTACCTACCCCAAGAACAACTTAATGGCCACAACTATTTTCCACCTTTATTCTTTTACCCCGAAGCACACCCCGGATAAAACATCTTATACTAAGGTGTATTGTTGTCCATTTTGAACAAAAAACCTTCAATCCAACTTTTATTATTCATAAAATATCATGAAATTTGATTTATTTCTTGCATGTGACGAATTTATGCATGTGGTTGGAGACAGATCATGGTGTGAGGGTGTATATTTTTATAATTTATATAAATTCTATCCAATAATAGTGAATAATATTTATTCCACACATAGGGATGATATACCAAAGAATATTTTGGTTTATATAGACGAATAATCTCACACAAATATGGTTATGTCATCAGCATTTCAATTCCTAGACCACCACTATATGTATTTCCAGAAGATGCCTCCTTCCACCCTATATGCATTTCCAAAAGATTCCACCTTTTGATGAATTTCTTCATTTCTATATATGGAATTTAGTTTTTTCAAAGACCTGGTCAGTTTTTCTTCTTTAATTACTAACTATGGTCTCCATCACATCCCAAGGTTTTAAAAGGTTCAAACTCAAATGCATACTCCTTTCTATGATTGGTTAGTCACCCTAATTGTGGATTCTCCACTATAATCCCATTTGGTTACACTAAGGGCCTATTAATACTATAATAATAGAGACCCACTATGATATTACTCTAGGTTCCCACCAATGAATGCATCTTCACACTAACCAATAAAATGTTATCATTAAAATAAAATAATATCTCCCAAATCTCCAAGTTTCATCAGCACCACTTCAAGAAGATATCCCTAGATGAGAACATAGAATAAACTAGACTACACCTGAAAATAATATTTAAGATCTTCAACAGTTGATAAGAATGATTATATATACTTGACTTAAATAATCTCATCATATCTTCAGCTATTTGGGTCTCTCAACCAACTAAAGACTCATGAATATAGATATCCTCTTTCTTGAATGAATCTTGACTTCAATCCCATATTTCACTCTTCAATAATAAATTATATCAGGCTCTCAACTTATTAATTATCCCACTCACTCCTCTCCATTTTATATATTTATATTAATAATGTAGACATTAATAATATTATCTTTAATTTAATTATGTAAAATCCATTCTTTGTAGTAGTAAAAAATTACTATAGTTCCTAATATAATAAAATCCACCAATTAAAAAATCCAATTGAAACACTATATTCATATTAATTTTCGAACATTAAAAATTAAAAAAAATGTCACATGCCTTAATATGAACATCACATAATGACCATACTCTAAATCATCCTAGTGTTCCTTATACAATATATGAAATCTTGATTGAATCAATGTGATACCAATATTATATGATGAAATCATGTCACTAATATTTATTCAAAAAAATCTCAAGTAAACAATGAATAATGGAAAGAATAAGGGAATTGTAATGGAAGAGATTACTATAGATTTTATAAATCAAAACCCTTGTACAAAAATCATAATTCAAGAGGGAATAAGGAATTGTAAAGGAAATAAGTGAGGGTATTATCATACTAAAAAATGACTCTCTTTGTTCCACTTCAACATGAAACATGGGGGAGTGTGAACATAAAATAACTATTATTCCCCAATTTTTGTTGGGTAAAACTAGAGAGGAAAGAAGGATTCATTGAAAATTTTGGGAGAAAATTACACAACCAAAATCATGAGGTGGGATGGGTTTCAAGGAACTTTAATATTTTAATTTTTCCTTTCTCACAGAACTGGCTTTGAAATTTCTTTTAAATCCTGAAAAAAATTTGGTACGTGTTCTAAAAGGAAATTTATTTTCCTTTCACTTCATTTTTTTGGATTGTAGATGATTGAGAGATTCCTTTGGATGGTCTAGTATCTTTCATGGTAAATGTTTTCTCCTTAAAGGTGATCTTTGAAAAGTATGATACGGACATTCCATTAATGAACTGAATGATAAATAGATTCCATGTTCAAAGAAGTTTTGACTGTTAAGTAAACCTATTGGTCCTCATTATGATTCAATATTATATATTTCATCTATCAATAATATGGTCGGTGGAATATCTATATGGTCCATAGGTATTTTGATGTTGAGACAAGAAGGGAGATTTAAAATATCTCTCTTCCAAGGAGTGTGGTTGAAGATAGACTAATTAAGACTTTTGAGAAGAATGAAATGTTTAGTGAAAAATATGGATATAATTTTTCTAAGACTTCTTCTTTTCAAGCCAGTTCACAAGCCTCAAGTACACACTACATTTGAAAGGATCTCTGGAAGAAAGTGTACCATTTCCCCTATCCTCCTAATGTTTAGTATTCCTTTTGGAGAGATCTCAAAAATTATTTTCATTTTCAAAGTAACTTGTCTTGAAGGAAGGTTATTTCTTCTCCTTGATATTTTTCTATTATGGAGAAGAATAAGTGGAGAACATTGTGAACTATTATCTTTGGACTAAAGCATTTTGGTTTTCCACTTTGGTTATTAGAATTTTTTGGATAATGGTTCTTATTTGGATGTTTGGTTGGAATCTTTTTTTAATGGTTTAAAGTATGAAATGGTAGTTTCTGATACTTTCATGTTCATTAACACAGTCTTGTAGTCCATTTATAAATATAGGTGTAAGGATATCTTTAATAAGGGAAATATTGATGTATTTAGAGTTGTTAATGTAGTTGAGCTGGCTCTTCTCAACCAGATATGGAATATGCAATTGTCCCCTGACATGACCTGCCTTGTGACACCTAGTTCTCTAATAACAGTGGTGCATTTTACTACTCCCAAGCTATTATTCACTAATGGACACTCATTTTGAACCACCAGTACCTCTTCATTACACTGAATTATGATTCTGCTTTATGCCCCTTGTCTAGGGATGCTTCTTGGAGATTCATTGAAAGATACTCCAACTGTATTGTGTGTAGATGTCGATTGAGTATATTCATTGATGATTGTATGGATGTTATAGAATATCAGGGTGTTCCTGATGCATTATATCTTTCAAAGGAAAAAGGTTGTATTTATATCATCATGGAGTTAGATATTGAGGTTGTACACACTGCTTTGATTTATTGGATCGAAACTCCTTGGATTTTACACATTATTTTCTGAGATATTCAATTTTTGATCCACTCTTTTAAGCATGTTCACTTTTCCCTCATTAAAATTTCTATGAATTATATGGAAGATTGGATTGCATCCCCACATAGACAAAAGTGTCTCCCTCAAGGAAGAGTTCCCTTTCCACTAGCTAAGGACGACCCTTCATTGGTTAGTTGGGATATACAAGCTAGACTCTATGTTTTGGATTCATTTTTTGAATCCATGGGGAGTAGTCCGAGATGCTATTCTCATAACTGGCTCATTCAGTTTCATTCATGCATACTAACTAGTTAAAATTCCAGCCCATAACATTTTGTTCCTAGACCTAAGATATTTTTTTCTCTCTTCTTGTAACTCGGTTCATTCCACAAACTCAAATGTTGTATAGTCGTTTTGTAACCCGATTCATTTCACATATTGTTATGACCATTAAAATACATACATACAACATGAACTATTAGATCCTCTACCCCATGCCACATTACCACTTACTATAGTATGAAATACCACATTATCCAAAAATTATGATCTCATCTGAATTCACCCATGCCTGTGAACAACAATTCCATATTGAAAACATAAAACATGCTTTCCTTATATTTGGGTTGTTACCTTATGAATTCAGAATTAAATTCTTTATGTATTCAATTAAAAATTTTGTATTGCATATGGTAATTTCCTTCTAAATTCTGAATTAAATTCAATATGTATTTAATTAGCTTTTTAGTTATGTGTTAATTTTTTATCTGTATATTTTTTGTATGTATTTAATTACCTTATGAATGATGTTTTAGTTTTTATATGTAAACCAATTAATAAAATACATACTTGTAGTTATTGAATTCAGAATTCATTATTGGAGGTAATTATTATAGGTAATTGCAGGGGACGAGGCAGGCATGCTTCTGGAAATGCATAATTCTAATGCCAACAGTTTACAACTATTCACATATGTGTGAAAACCATAACTTTTACCCAGTGATTCACAAAAACTATTGGTAAAAGGATATAACAAAGGTTTTTAAATAATTTTTATATATCAAGAAATTATCTTCAACCATCATTTTTGAACAAACCATTGATAAAAGTATATTCCAGCGATTTGTATACCGTTGGAAAATACATGAACTTTCATATTTTCCAACAGGTTGAAACTGTTTGTAAACAAGTATACCAATGTTTTTCGTGTAATCATTGGTATATAATTCATTATGAATCCATATGACAACAGTTATCAAAGAACCATTGGGATATTTCTATCCTAATGGATCCATAACCAACAGTTCGAAAAACAGTTGGTATAGTTTATACCAATGGTTGTACATCCTTTTCCAATAGTTTAAAACCCTTGGTAAAGATTAATTTTCTAGTAGTTTAAGTAGAAACATGTTAACTAATTTAATTATGGACATTAAATTAGGCCCTCACATAAACTTATGCATAAGCAACTAGGCCCAGGAATAAAATTGTGAATAATTAATCAGGTTTACGCATAACATTGTGACCATGTAATTAGTGTCATTTTTAAAATTTTAGACATGAAAACAGGTCCATGATTAACATTGTGAACATGTAATCAGGAGCATGCATAACATTTTGAACGTGTAATATGGTTTACTCATAAAATTTTGAACATGTATTTATGTTCATGTATAAACTTTTGGAAATAAATCCAAGTCTATGCATAACATAGTGAACATGTAATCAGGTTCACGCATAACATTATGAACATGTAATCTAGTTCACATGTAACTTTTTTGACATTTTACTAGGTTCAAGAATATCATTTACATTCATGATTCATCCATTATTACCCAGTGAATTGGAATGTGGTATAGGTCTCACCCTTCACATAGTAAATTCAAACATACATGATCCAAAAATTATAAGAAATCAAAATATCATAACCCATGAGATGAAATGGGTATCATAAATAATTCATCATATCATTACATATGAAAAATACATAGGTATCATAATCATTCCATCAAATCATAACCCATGAAAAGAAGTTGTTTTCAAAATCATATAACACAGAGAAGAGAAACAGGTGTTGTAAACATCATTCCAAAAAATCATATCCATTGAAGAACAATTATTAATGGTATCATTGGATCATATTCTTGGTAAATAATAAACTATGAAATGTTATGTCATCTTATATGGATAAGTATTTTCAAATATCACATTGAACAATTCTTGTGGAAAATATCCTTTCTTTGAAATAATTTTTATAAAAGTGTTTCAAAAATACTTTTACTATAAATATGTTTTTATTATATCATTTAAAACATTTATTCAAGAATATATCTTTTAGTATTTCAGGAAATATTTTTTAAAACATAAATAATTTAGAATCTTTTTTCAAAATATATTTGTAAACTTATAAATGAATCTTTAGAAAAATTGAAAACCATTTTCTTTGAAAAAACATTAAAAACATATAAAGATATATTGAACACGTTTTTAAAACTGTTTTCATTGAAAATGCATTGAAAATTTAAAAATAATACTTGAAAAAAATTTGGAGACCCTTTTCTAGAAAATGGTTTTAAAAACTCTTAAAGATAAATTTAAATAATTTCTATCATTATCTTTGAAAATAACCCTGTGAAAAATTATTAAGAAATCTGTGAAAATTATTTAAAAAAGATATAAACAAAAAAAATTGAAATAAAATATTTTAAAATAAAAAATATACTTTTAAACTTATAGAGGAAGCTTCAAGGAATTGATGGTCATGATGGTGGGTAGGTATATACATCTCAAACATTTCTTTTTCATCTTCAAGAGTTTTGGGAAGTTCCTTGGTAAGAAAATGACATGAAAGACACTTTTAAAACCATTCATTAAAAATTAAAACATGGGTAAAAATTTCATTTAAATGTCATGGGATAATATTAAAACATTTTTGAAAACATTTTTAGAAAATTGGGTTTTTAAAGAACATGGAATTTCGATTGAAAGGAAAAAAAATAAAGTCATATTTTCATAAAAAGATTTTATTTATAATATTATGGAAAAAAGAGTGTAAAAATGGTACTAATACATGAATATATCATTTATAACCAAATTATAAGAAATGTGATGTGTGTTATTGAGATATAGATCAAAATATTTCATCAATGGAAGCATACTCCTAAACAATCCTAATGAATAATGAGATTGTTGTAATAAACTATTAACACTTTTATATATTTGGCTAATACATGAAAGAATAACATTAAATTAAGCATAAAAGATCCTTATATAAATATATTCATGATATATCATTTAAAAGGGTGGTATATATACCCCGTAGAGAATATAGGTGCATAACATGGCATGTATCTCAAAGAAGGAAACTTCAGACAATAACTACTTTACCGATTTGGTATATTTTGAACCATATAAACCATGAAGGAAATATCAGAAAATGGAAATTTAAATACCCAAAACATTATATATAAAAATATAAAAAATAAATTTATCGGCATTATATACATCACAAAAAAATAAGTGATGAATAAGGTACGTATATGATATATATAAAAAGTGTAAAGAGAAAACCATTACATTAAGTTTTAAATTTATTCATACTTGTTAAAACCTACTATATAATAAATATAAGTTTATTATAAATATAAAAGAACATATTACTATATTTAATACCATATATGATTCAATTATGACTATTTTTTTCATTGAGTAACAATTCCATGTTAATGCAACATTTCAGATCATAACTACTTTATTTACCATACGTGTTTTGACTTGTTCTGCTTCATTCTATTTCATTGATCAGGATTTATTTATTTACATAATGTAATAAAATTTATATATATATATATTCAGTATATAAAAATTAATAATAATCCAAAAAATAGATATATGAACTCCAATACATCGTTCATTGATATGGTATGTCGTACGAAAGCATGAACGTTGTTTCTATTTTCTTGTCATTTTGAATGAATGTAAATAAGATACATGTATTTATATATTAATTATCATTATAGAAACATTATTTTTTCATATATATCATATACATTTACTAAATCCATCATTAATACATTCTAAGTAAAGTGTGAACGAATCACATCGCTTTAAGGAGACGGTAGTTCACACGTCAACAAATGAAGTTGTCATTTTTAAAAAATGAAAATCATGAAGGTATGTATTATATAATGATTAAATAAGCATAAATACATCATAAATATCATATATATAATTTAAGAATAGAGTACCCATCATAATTCCCAACCATGATAAGTGGTAAAGGAAAAACTAACTACATTAATTCTTAATGTTGTAGTTCATCATACACAAGAATGGTAAGTTTGTTACCAATTAGATGTAAGTGTGTTAAAGTATAGGTTAACCCCTTATAATAAAAAAATATAAGTATATTTATGATAAGTATTTTATTATATAATCAAGTAATAATAATTATTATGGTGTGAATAATTAATATAATATAAAAGATCTCGAGGAAGGTTGTTACCTCTTCTTTGGATAAATCCTTTTGGTTTTCACGAAATGGCATACTTGGGAGTTTTTTTCCCAAATATAGGTATCTAGGATTAAGGTAGTGATTTTAGAAAGATATTTTTCCCATATTTTTCTGATAAAATGGTATTTAGTGGTTTTAATAAGTGGGAGTCATGAGTTTCTTTTTATAGAAGAGGAGAAGTGGAATTCCTCTAAATTTAGAAAATGGAATTCCAAAAATGTTTTTCCACTGTAAAGTACATACCATAATATTCCACATCTGATAAAAGGTAGTATACGATCTAAATATGAAAATTATATGTATTTTCTGATAGGTTCTTAGGTTATTTTGGTTCTTAAGTGTAAGGGTTAGTCCTTTGTTATGCTAATTTTTTTTCTTAATCACTCCCATTAATTTTAATCACATTCACGATTTGTTTGGTAAAAAACTAAGTTTAAATTATTAAAAATTATAAAGAATGATAAGTGAAAAAATGGAATCTATTTTTCTAAATTTCATTCACTAAAGTGATAGAAATTAATTTAAATTTAATCCTGCATATGTGACGAGAGGGGGGTATTAAAAGTAATAATGTTCAAAAGTTTGAAATTTTTTTATATCTTATTTCAATGTGGAATTGATTAAAATGTCCTCAATAAGAATAATTTTTTAGAAAATTATCTAATTAAACGTTAAAACAAATAAAAAATATAATTTAACTGGATAAATTATTTAAATTAAAAATCACTTTTGAATTAAAATTCCGTGTTTTTTCATTATACATCAAAAAATGAAACTTCTCAAAAAAATCCAAAAATTCACAAAAAGTAAATTTTTATATTCCAATTTAAAAAATAAATTAAATTTTATCAAACAAAAATTACAAAATTTAAAAAATTTATGTTTAAAATGTGTTCTCTATTAAAAAGAGGTAAAATTTTATTTTAGAAAAATACATCTTTTTATTCATAAAATTGGATTTTTTTTCTTTATCTTATACCAATCAAATCTATTTTATGTGTATGAAAAATATAAATTTAATATATGAAATATATATTTTATTGACAAAATTAAACAAATTATGTTTTTTTAATTTATTGATATATAATTGTTTTTGTACACAGAAAAATACTTTTCTTAGAAAAGTAAATTATTTATTTTCAAATAATTATTTAATTCGCTTATAATAATTGATAAAAAAGGGATTCATTTTTTATACATATGTAACTATTATTTTTAAAATTTAGTTAATTTTATTCATAACATCCATTATTATGTTTAGATGGTAGCTATAAATAATTTTTAGCAAGAATATTAATAGTGAATTGTAGTTCAATAAAACTCAACCTTGCATGCAAGGAAAAATATTGAAGGAACATTGGAATTGTGTGTAACCCAATAAAAACAAAGAGTTACATGTACCAAAATATAATACAAGTGTTGTGATTAGTGTAATATTAATTTGTCTTATGTGAAATGAAATACAAACATAGTTATTTCATATAACACATGATATATTCAATGTTGCGTGAAATGAAAAATATCAAATAGTTTAAATTAATTCAAAAAAGTGTATTTCAAAAAAAATATTAGGGTGTTACGTGAATCGACTATTAAATTTCACCTAATCCATTTCCAGTGTATCTACTAACACATAGATACATTTATCATATAATTATAACTCCTAGGTAGCTATTTTTGTAAAAATTCTCCAAACCACCAGTTCTCGTCCAACACACGACCACACAACAATTAATAATTTCAATAAGTCCCACCTGTATCCAACTTGCACCACTTCAACATCAGTTAAACCTAATGGGAGTAATGTCATATACCCACTATATAATAATCACTACAAAACCTCTAGCATCCATAGAAGCACTAACAACTCTGCTAGAAGAATATCCAAAATCAAAATGGATAAGTAATTTACCAGTAATATCCTCAAAAATTAAACTTCAATATACTGTAATATCACTCAAGTTGATTTACTCATGAAAAATTATGTCAAAATAATGCATTTATTATGTCCTCCCTGGTGCATATTGTGCACTACTATTAAGTCAAGGAACCTTCCCATGACTTCCACATTCAATATCACTAACATTGTAAGTCCTTTCTTAAGGAACTATACTCACCCATGTAACCCATATGTCATATCTCTATAAATAATTTCTCATGGGGAAATATCCTTACTCTCATCTCAAAGGTAACATGATAAATCAAATTCCAAACTACCCACTCTATGGTATCATGTATATAAATATCAAGCACCACATGCCATCTCATCCACCAACTATTGAATCAATACTAACCCTAATAAGGAACCAATAATCATAAATAATCAGCATACATGACTTACCCCTTGAGAATCATTACCTCAAATTGGTACATATAATAAATTTTCCTTCTCCACCATCTATATACAGGAACACCCTCTATAGGATGAAAATATCATCTCTTAGATTTTTATTAAATATAAAGGTATCACACTAGAAAATATATAACTGGTTAACCATAGTCATATGGTTTTTCTATGTATAATTCCACCAAGAAACTACCTGAAAAAATCATAATATATTCTTTTATTAACACTGTATGTAAATAAAATTATTATCTTTCTAGAACTTGTATTAAATCCAACCACTAGTGTTTGTCTCTAATCCATCTCCTAACTTCAATAACCTATATGGGATGTTATACATCCCTTACACTGATAGGCTTTAAATTCATTGTTAGATAACATCATACTTCACGATCAACATGAACCATCATCAAAATAAATATAGATTGGTTTAATTGAGTGATATTTCATTCCAAGATACACCAAAAAACACCTTATATATTCTTACTAACATTTTAAATAGCTTAATATGCTATAATAAGTGATATATGTCACACACAGTCAGGATAATGTCATGGGAATCCAACATGAAAAATATGATTCAAATGAGAGTACTTTAATCTATGGTCCATGAGATAAAATCCATAATAAATCATAAATAGAAATTATAGAAGTGTTACACATGAGGTGAAATAACAAATATTTGAAATTATAAACATCAAGATTATTAATCTTATACCCTTCGTAAATAGGAAATCATACCATGAATGGTTTTCACAATACACTAGTCTGAAATATATCACAGATTACAACACATTCTTATATATCTATTCTAATATATTCCCAAATAATATGTCCAACTAATCTTTTCTTATAATACATTGTAATTTATAAAGTAATAATCCACTCAACTAGTTCCTAGTCTTTAATCACCACATAACCTTAAGAGAACCTCTAAGTATTCTAGAAGATACTGACCTGCATTGGCAGTCTTTTGTAGCACCATGGGGAGACTATACCCCCATATCAGGTGAATAATAGTGATTTAGATTAAAAATTATCATTCAAAATATAAATGGAGAGTTCACATCAATAAAAAAATGGAAACAAACTATAATGAATGAAATGCAGCATAGTAGAAACAAGACACAACTAGTCACCGACTAGGATAACACAAATATAATATAAATAAAAGAAATTTATATAAGTATAAGAGTATCCACTATGACCTCGATCCATATCTCATCACAATCACTAATTCCATATAATTCATCCCACTCGACCATGCTACTATAGGACTCATCCCAACCTGATCTTATATTAAGTAAAATCTTCTTGGGTACCCAAGTGCCATGGTTAGCTGGGAGTGGAGTGAGTATAACTAATTAGGAACCAAAAACATTTTCTTATACATACCTAGTAAATATATTGCAAATTTCATTCACATTTTTATTTAAATATATTACAAAACAATAGAATCATAAATAAATAAATAAATAGGTGCTATAAATCCTTGGTGTCTACCATGGAACCCTGATCAAACCAAACCTTCATTAACCAATGAAGGGGTGTCTCTAAGCACATCATGAAATCATTCCTACCAAAATATAATTGTTTATTACTCTTGGTTATCCTGGTAAATCATATAGTATAATTTCTTAAATTATTATTCCCATATATCTAAGGAAATAAATGAGTATCATGGCTTAATGGGAAATTTTTGGTAATTATAGAAAATCCAATAATATTAATATTATATGTCTCAGCTTGCGTGGTCCTAGTGGTGACATGGGAATCTTATAAGGTATCATTAGAAAAATTGATGATCTCTAGTCATCCTAAGAAATATCAGATATTCTCATTCCCAATAACGAAATCCCAAGTAGCAACTCCTGGAATATATTTAATGACATCTGAATCAATGGAAATATCCTAGTCATACTCGGAATCCTGGGTACCCTAAGAGTATTGGGAATCCCAATAGACCCAAGGGTTTAATCCTAATATCTCAAGAATTTCTCATTAGTAAGAGACACATTTTAATACAATGGTTAATCACCTAAAGGAATTACCATGGTATAAATATCAATATTATGCACCATGGCTGAATCATGAGTGACTGTCCTGAGGAATTCCATATACATAGGCCAATTTTTGAAACCCAAGTTACCATTTAGGAATTCTATTTCCTTTTTTAATGTGAATTCATTCCTCCTTTCGTGTATTATATGATAATTAAATTTTAAATAAAAGGGAGAAATCTGAACACTCAACATTTCATAAATAACTATAGTCTACCTCCCACAGGAATGTTCTAACCCCAATACAATGTTCATACTATGATTTCATGCAAAATTCAGGTTCTAAGGTGGCACCCACAAAGATCACTAACCATTCCCATACTCACAACCTCACTGGGGTTAATAATCCCAATGTTACCAATTATTATCCCCTAGCTCTCAATATACTCGTGAAATAGCCCCACTGGCCTCATCAATCATTCCTTAATTTCATCACATGGATGAGTTATCGAAGATTCCATCATGTATTATAATTTACCATAGATTGGTCCTCATTCCCAACTGATTCATCCTACTCCATAGGGTTCGTCTACCCAGGCCATCAGGAAAGGGTGGAATACTCACTCAAATAGTATAAGAATTGTATTAATGTTTCTAAGTCATTTTAATGTTATCACATTCCCTAATATAGTCTATCAATCCCAACCCATCATCCTCTTCAACAAGGAGGTTACCAAGGAATCCAACCCTAAGACCACTATGTATTACATAAACAAATCACACCCCTCAGGGGTACTAACCTCTATTAAGAATCAATTTAGTAATTTAATCCCTTTTCCATTAGTAGTCGGCGAATACAACTTGTTTCAAAGGCTCTACAGTGGCCCAGGACACTTTTTACAGTCCATACATAGGCATTTTATTTTAGTTATTCTATTTACTTAATTTAATAATGGTCAATTTCTCAAGGTAGTAGGACCAAACATGACATTAATCCAAATAAATAAAATCATTTTCAATTGGGTATTTCATTAGTAACACTTACCTTTTAACAATTCAATTCCTATTTAAATTCATTGCCTGATAGATTTTCCAAGGCTCTCCCATGACTAAAATCAGACTATTGTTCACTAATCTTACATCACAATCCCAAATAATAAATAATATTATATCATACAATTCAATTATAAAAAATTTTAATTTATTTAAAATTTAATCTATTATGTTAAAATCATGGAAAATGATCCTAGAATATTTGTCTCACACAAATGGTTATCAATGGCATGTGGGACTTCCATGATGCACTCATGGTATCATACTAAGCCAAATGCCTGATATGAACATCAATTCATTAATTAATTTAATTTAATTTAAACAAAAATTATAATATATATTGATACAAAAATGATTCTCAACTAAATTGATGAGAAAAGTCATGTACTCATCATCATGGGATGTCCTCTATACAAGTGGAGTGAAAGCCCCATCAAAATCGGGTGATTTCACCACACTCTTGTAAACTCACCATCAAAACCTAAATCTAGATAAGGTGAAATTAATATGAGATGAATGTTTAAATGAATGGGGAATAATGTAGGATATAAATCGCCTTAAATAACTTAAGAAACACTATGAACCACATCTCAGACAAAAGATAAGTGGAGTGGAGAAATGACGAGGCATGGACAAGTGTACAAGTAAAACAGGGCTAAATGGGTCTTCCCTCTCTTTAAAACAAAACGTTTAAATAGTAATAAATAATTATATACATAAATTTAATTTATATTTTTTTATATATTTACAAGTGTTATTAGTTGTTTATTTTAACATGATATCAAAAATATACTAAAAAGGGATAACAAGTCGTATCCCTAGATGGACGATTATTTAAAAACATAGAACTAGAGAAATGAAGGAAATTATGGGTAATTAGTTACATAAACTCTACTGTTTCTAAACCTCATATAGAAAAGGATAATCCTTATAAGGGAATAAATAATATTATTGATCAGTGGTATCTTAATTTATTATTAATAAGTTATATCATCTAGCCTATAATATGGTTTGGATCAAAAACACTTTCCTTTATAGTTTATTTAATGATGGTTTTTTATGGTAAATTAAGTTCATAGGGTATTTCAAAGATGAGAAAACTGGTGTTCTACGCATTTACAAAACTAGGTGATTGTTGTGGATAACTTTAGGATTGTTCAGACAAACTCTCGTTCACTACACCAATCTCTAGAATTTTAACCATATATTATTTTCATATTAATCAAATTCATGGAGTTTAATTAAATATCTAAATTATTTAAGTAAAATGAAGTTATCTATGTTTATTTTTTGGAACAATATTAAAGGGGAAAATCAGGATTTCTTATTCTTGGTCAAAAAGCTATTTTTTAGCATGAATTATGTCGAGTCTAAATTATTATAGAAAAAAGTGATGTAAAAATGGTATAATTGATAAAAAAATCATAAGGGTCTCAATCAATAAGTGGTGGAGAAATAAAAATATATTGCAATTTGATAAGTGGATAAAATAGTTCAAGAGATGAAGTAATATTTAGAGAAATATCGAAAAGGATGAAATGTGTGTAAAAATTTTAGAAGTCTATAAAACATTGTATCAAATGATGTGAAAAGAATTTTGTTAAAATAGAGGTGTATAAATTCTATTAATATAGAGTCTAGAATATTATAAGTTTCTATTTGAAAATTTCTATATATATCATGAAATATATAGAAAAAAATTAGAAAGGGGTAGTGAAGCTAAAATAATAACCACTATAGAGTTTTTAGATATTAAAAAGAGAACATAAAATAAATATCTCTATATAAGCTACACTATAAATTTATCTTAACAACTGGTAGATTATAATTTTCCTTATATCCATAATAATTGTTTGATGAAATAACAGTTATAGGAAGAAGTAAGATTTAAATTTTCAGCAAAACCTAAAGAGAGGGAGCGTTATAACCAAGAGGTTCTTTGTTTTTTTTATTGACAAAATAAATTTTATTTGATAAATTATTATTTATTATTGTTTTTTATGTGTTAAATTTAATATAGTAGTGTTTAATATGTTAAACTATTAACAACTATTATTGTTGAATTGTTTGTAAAATACATTAGAGTTTTCGGATCTCATGGTCAAAAAGGGTAGCAGGAGATGTTTGAAAGATTGAAATGAATGTTTTGAAACAATAATATTAAGTTGATGTAGAAACATATTATTATTAATAAACATCAAGGACATGACATGTTAAGTATTTGAGTTTTAAGATAGATATAATTTTGAGAGTAGTGTTTTCGGATTTAAAAAATGATTCACATATCTGGAAAGTGAATTGTTGAAAATTTTGAATATTATGGAATAATTGTTTAAAGTATTATTGAAAACTCTATGTCTAGAAGTAATCATAAGAGTTATATGATTTAATATTCATAATGCTTCATATGGAATCTTATAATATATTTAAAAAACTATTATTTGTTTGGGGTGAACTAGAATTTTAAAAAAGATAAAAAGGTTACCTGTATTCACAAGACATTCATTGAGTCTAGATATATAATAATTAGATAACTCCATAAGCCAACCTATATTCATAATAATTTTATTCAATTCATAATACATTTGGTTATATTTTTATAATAAATAGTGGTATTTTATAATGATTTTTATGGATTTTATAATAATTGTTGATATTATATAGGACTTTATCATCACTTCATTTGACTTGGTGGATTTCATAAGAATTATATATGTTCAAATGACTTGGTTTTATTTTATAAGACTTACTAATTTTCATAAGACATAATTTTTTAAGACAATTGTGTTTTAATATGACTTGAAGGATTTCAATAACCTTCATGTGAACTTTTTAGGAATCATTCGTGAAAACTTTTATAAATTTTTCATTTTGGAGAATGTGTGTAGATAAGGATATTCTTATGAGTATGGCCTATTATAAATACTAATTTTAGTGATCATTCTCAAATAGATAAGATTGTAACAACATTAAATGAGTATTGTATCATGATATTTTTTGGGATTTAATATTTAGTGATTAGATGATTCTATTCTTGATGAAAATCATATAATGACTCAGAATCTCACATTAAGTATCTAAATGCTTAAAAATATTATTAAAAAACTTATACTACTAATATTTAAATCATAGTTATTTAAAGAATCCTTTGGATTTTTTGGGGGAATGAAGATCATGATACTTTTAAGAGTTCATGAAAATTATATGGTGTTAAAAATGAAGTGGATTTCTCATTGTTTATCTAATTAAATATGGGGAATATCTAATATAGAAATATTGACCAAAATGGACCAATATTCATAGGATATTAAATTATAATTATCTCTCAAATGAAATTCAAGATAATTTATATATATTAAATATAGAAAAATATTTTAAAAGGATATTATATTTTTCTTTAAGAATAGAAGGTGATAAGACTGAATTAAAGAGTCACTCTCCTCCAATTATTCAAATATATATATGTTAAAAATAAGTATAACAGTCCAAGTAATATTCCTGATTCATATCCAATGAGAAGGAGTAGTTGAGACAAAATATTATTCTATCTATGATATTTCGTTTTGTTCGATGGATTATCTTTATTGGAAGGTTGAGTGTTATTGTTATTTATGGACATTGAAGAAGATTTATATATGATAATTCCATTTTAAAATTACCCTCATTTAGAGGAAGGGATATTTTTGTATTCATGAGGATGAAATCAGAGTGAAACTCATTTTGAGTACTCAGACTCATCGGTATTAAAGAAGAGAAAGTTAATATGCATGGAGTTCTAAATATCATCTATCTAGAAAAGATTCAGAAAGGATTCATTATTATTATGATAAATATTTAAAACCCATGTGTCCATAAACTATTAAATTCCTTCACTGATGAATTGATATGAGGGGAAGAATATGTAGTTTCCCTAAGATCCTAAGTGAACTATTCTTAATGAAAAATAATAACTACAGTGAGTAGTATTACCTTCCTTTTATGTTGATAAGTAGTTAGTGTTTATTTACGGATTATCTCTTGGTGGGGAACCAAGTAAAATACCTATATCATTGTGTATTCTTTATATTCCTATTTGTATTATTTATATTTTGTGATGAGTATAATAACTAATTATTTGATAGGTTGAACATTGTTCCAAAAAATATGGGAATAAGATCTCAGGGAAAGAGAAATTTTTATTAGAAAAATATATATTTTTTCCTACACCATAATTCACCCCCCCCCCCCACCCTTCCTACTCAGGGTATCTTAGGTTGAAACACCATCATGGGTATTTAGAAACCTCTAGTGTACTGGGAGGTGTTCATAATGTCATGTATCCCTATGATCAATTTACTATAGATTGATTTGAGTCATGGAATTTCCAAGAGGTAATACGGCCCCATTTATATTGCATTCATCTTCCTATTTGAGAATGGATGGAAGAATATCGGTAGTTTTTAACATTTTTTATGGATTATATTCATGGTTGTAGCTAATCCGAATATGAGGGATGTCTATGTTACCCGTGATGGAATTGTTATTCTCGGTTTTTTACTTTTACAGTTGTGATAATTCACCAAGTTTGATTGACTTTGAATATTGATTTATGATTTATGGGATTTTACTCTCATATCTGAATAGATATAGTGTGTGCATTCCGGTTTCATATTAAGTGGGTTGGATTAACCTAATATTCATGTGATATCTAATAATTGGTTACCTCAATTATCATATAGTGTTTGGTAATTTAATGTTTCACTTGTAACTTATATGGTGTTTTCCAATATAACTTGATGGTGACAACATATTTAACTAATACATAAATGGTATAATTATTTATATTAGTGATTAAATAAACTTTTATTGGATTGTGTTAATTAAAAAAATACTAATATAATATTATAAATATTTTTACTCTATATCTTTTGAATGTAATTTCATTTAATTTAATGAAAAACGTGATATCCATGATATAAGAAGGGAAAATAAAAAATGGAAATGTAATAATTTGAATCTTGTATTCGTTGATGATAACCCTGAGTGTTTCTATATAAGTCCATAGAGTTTACCCATATGGTGATAATTTTATTTCATGCTATAAATAGGGTAGAAATATTATATGGTAATTAATACTTTCCCTAAACTATCTTATAAAGAACTGTAAGACCCTGAGTGTTTATGGACCATTTTTTCAAATGAATTAATTTTTAATGTATTTAATTTCAGTAGGTAAAATATTATTTTAACATGGAACTGACGTGGCATAGGTTACACACAACACCGACTTGGCGTATGTTACATGAAACACTAAGTTTCTAGGAAGCAACTTTTTTGTTAGAAATATATAAATGATATAACTATAATCTAGAAATTATTCAAATGTTTAAAAATAATATTTTCTAAAATGAATTGATTTTATATCCTATAGAAAACAAAATAAATTATCCACATTTATAAATTTAATATAATAAAATAAAATTTATTTTTGAATTTCGAACTATGGCATTATCTTAGGGTAAATTTTTAGTATTTTTCTATGAAACATCGTTTTTAGTTGAATAGTGAATAAAATATAATTTTAATTCAAACCAACTTTTTTATATAATTTTTTTGGATAAAATATATTTTAAATATGTTAAAAGGTTTAATTATATCATATTTTTATCAATTAATCCAATGTGTTCCATTTTAACCAATTTCGCAATGAAATTGGATATAAAAACATAGAAAAAATTTAATTATTTTTACTTTAAAACGATGCATTATTATCCCATATTTGATATTATTTTTAAATTAATTTATACAAATTATGTGATTAGAATTTGGAAAATGGGATTCCATATTTATAATCCTAATAATTTATAATTTAAAATTTGTCCAACATATTCTTTTACCAAAACTATTTCTAAAAGTAATTAAAATTAATTATAATGATTAAGGTAAAATAATGATTAATAAGGTACTAAACCTCACAATCAATTGATTAAATGAACTCTATACTTGTTAAAACCCCATTTTATGTCCATTATTCTTCCATTAACCTTAATTTATTGAGTTTTTTTGTTTTGTATTACTTGTTTAGGTAAAAATATGGGTACACCTAACTCGTTTCAAAAAATACCAAGTGAGTCCTTTTCCTTCCCTATAAAAGGCCACCACCTCTATCCATTATTCACACCTATCATACAACTTATTTTCAGAAAATATCTTCCCAATACACCTAAAACAATCCCTACCTTATTTTTTTAATCCTCCCATTGGTCAGAAATAATTCAAAGGAAACCCTTGGATGAAAACCAAAAAGAGTTACTCAAAGAAGATGTAACATCCTTCCCCATGCTCCTTTATCTTATTTTCATTCTCCAACCCATAAAATATCATTATTAAATTATTATAAAAAACACCATTATCATAAATATAAATATAGTTTTTTATGCTAAGGTTTATTCCTACACATTCACACACATTCATCTAATGGGTAATGAACGTTCTATTTATGTGTACGACGAAAAACCTCCTCACAAAATGATGATTGCTAATTTTTCCTTTATCACCATTAATGGTTGGGAATTATGATGGAAAAAATATTAATATATGATATATATTATACTTGTTATGTTTTTAATCTTATGTAATTATTTTATAACACACATCTTTATACATTTCATTTTTTGTAAAATTATATTGTCTTTTGAGAGAGTGTGGACTATCGCCCCCTCGAAGTGATATGATTCATTCAGTCACAAAATTGAATGTATTAGGATATTTTAATGAAAATATATTATCTATATGAAATAATGTTTCTAATTTAATTATATTATGTAAAAATACTTCATTTTATTCTTTCTTTCAATGCGACAACAAAATAAAACAGTGTCCATGCATATGTATGGCATACCATCTTCATGAACAATGAATTCCATTTTACACTTATACATTCTATTGATTATTATAATAAATATATACTGAATATAAATTATATTTATATCATTTTTTACATTCTGGAAATCATATAAGTTTATAAGGACCATAAAAATATAACAAATTATAACACATATTAAAAAACAAAGTGAATTTTATCCAAAGCGCAACCTTAACATGAAATTGTTATCAAGTAGGTAAAATAAAGTCATAATTAAACCATATATGGTATTAGATATAAGATTATGGTTATTATTTTGATATATAAAAAATTATTTTTATCATACAAGATTTTTTTTAGTATGATGATATTCAAGACACAAGGTAATGAAATCTCATCTCACATTTTATTTCTGTGAGATACATGCTTTTTTTACCACTCTTTCATTCTATGTGGTGTATATAGTGTCCATGAATGTATTATATGATTATTATTATTAAAAATTTTGGTATTTACATATCCATTCTATTATATTTCTTTCATTTGTATTATTTTTTAAAAGTTACCAAATCAGTAAGATAGTTTGGTCCCAATTAGCCTTATTTGTGACTCATGTTTTGTAATGAAACTAAATTCTTTTTAAAGGAATATATACTTACATTGGAAATTTTATATAATGAATATTATTATTTTAATCATATTTTAAGATTTATTTAATTTCAATTTCTTACATTAAGAATACGATCCCAAGTTACGATGTGTTAAGATTTTATTAAAACAATCTCATCATTTATCAGTATTGTTTACGGTTATTCTTCCATTGATAAATTATTATGATAAATATATCAAAACCACTCATGAGTTTCTTTATACTCTCTATATTAAGTTTATCTCTATGTATTATTACCATCTATTCGGTCTTTGGTATTCAAAATAATTAATAGAAAGTTTTTTAAAAAATCTTACCATAGTTCCCAATTTGGTCGGAAATCTATTTTATTTCAAAAACCATATTTTCGGAAATGTTTTCTAGACTGTTTTCAAATTACAGTTGATGATAATTTTTAAGTAACAAGGATTTTAAAATTTTATTATTATTTTCCAATATTTCATAATAAGTTTTCAAATTTATTTTCAATGAAAATAGTTTTAAAAAATGTATAAAGTTTTAAAAGGTATTTTTCAATATAGAAAAGAAAATTTTCTTCATGATATGACTTTAAAGATATTTCAAAATTATTTCCCATTTAAGATTAAACACATTGGCATTAATCATGCCTTTCCAAGGAAATGATTCAACATTTCCAATTATATTATTCCTCTGAATGGTTTATGTATTTATTGATTGATGTTTATGAAACATGTTTCTCTTTCATGGGTTATATTCTTTTGAAACTCACTTCCTTTCACGGTTCATGTTTTTATGAGATGATTGTGAAACCTGTATATTTTTTCAATGGTTGTGACTTGATAACATTTTATATTACCAATTTCATTTTATTGTTTATGATATTATTTTTAATGATCCTATGTCACATATATGATTTCATTATGAGATGTGTGGGACCTATATCTCTCTTCAATTCATTGGTCAAATATTTATATCTCATGAGATAGAATAATATGGTCTTGGGAGTGAACCATGACTACTAAGATGTTAATGGGATTGATCCATGACTACCATGATGGTATGAGGAGTGAAATCATGCTTCTAAGATGGCTACGAGATTTATCCATGACTACGAAGATGGTATAGGGATTGAAATAATACAACCAAGATACTCTTAATAGTTGTGCCTTGACTACTATGGAAATAATTTTATATTTTTATGTGTTTTCCCCAATTACAGGTTTTATTCTTATGTTATGATTCCATTCTCTATGTTCTGTATTTCCTTATGATTCGTTTCATATAAACATATAGTTATTATTCCATGATTAATGTATAATATCTTTGATATGTATGGTATGATCTTCTGTTTTCATTATCATGTTCGCATACCCTTATCCTCATAATTATGCTTACATGCCTCCCTTTTTTACCCTTAATGATCATCTGATCTCAACCCATTTTTTATTTCAATCCCCATGCTATTAAAATATTTATTAAGGTAGATTTTTCTAATAAGGATTTTAGTTCTGAATAACCTAGTTGGAGACAATGTATCTCAATTATGTACTATTATTTATGTTTCCATGTTTCTAAATAAACTAGACTAGTACAGTCTTCGGGTACCTATTTGTATAATGTTTTAAGTATTCAAAATAATTAATTTCATGTTAATGTATGAAAATAGAGGGCCGCTATATTTTATATCATATAAAAGGTTTAGTTGACCTATGGGATGAGAAAACCATAGTGATAACCCAAAGGGAATGTCTAAGGATAAGTCTAAGGATAAGGAAAATCATATAATAATGTACGAGAATTTGGGTAGAGGATAGAGTGGTTTCATAGAAATGTATATCTATCAGGGTACTATAATATGATGTGGATTTGTAATATATGTTCCAAGGGTTAAAAACTCTGAAGAGGTGTGTCGAGCCTGACTTGGTGTAACCCGATTCAAGAAAATGGTCCTTACTACACACCTGCCTTGACACTCTTAGGGATATTCTTTGGGAATTCATAAACACTTCCCAAACCATCATGAAGGATTTAAATAGAAAATTTCAATTCATAACCTACTATAAACATAATTTTTCATATATTGACTATGCTTTCTTAATTAAGTCATCATATAAGTGACTTTTCATGAATATTTGGTCCCCCGCTAGGATAAAAATTTATTACCCTATGCTTTTTGGATATAGTCAATGGATGAAACCCAAAGGAAACATGGTGATGGTTATTTCGGTGGAATATGAAATGATTTCCATCTGGAGAAAATTAATTATATGGGAGATTGAATGTAAAATCTTGTTTCAATGATCACCCAAATATCTCTAGATATAAATCATAGTGGGGTTCTTAATAAGCAATAGATGGAACAAAATTATATTGAGGCTTTCATAAAAACAGTTTATGCATTCTTTCATAGTATCTTATGATCTACTTATTACTGAAAAATAGTTATGTATTATTGAAAATATATTCACTATTCTCTAGTGTTTAGATCATGTGGAATTCATTCTAGCTACATATCAATTAAAATGTGAAGTAGACTAGTGGGGGACTCTAATCGGGAATATAACATAGAATTATGATATTGAATCTATAGATAGGGAAAAGTTGAAGAACTTTTTTTAATAATTTCATTCCTCTATATCTTTATACCCAGATAAAGAATAAGATCCTTGAGTCAAAACAAAGGTATGATGGATTGGTTGGTACCTACAAGTATAATTTCACAAGACATTCATGCTATGATTCAAGAATTATCATCCAACCCAAATGTAATGTTGATAGGTTCTTTAGTGGATTAAATCCAAGTCTCATAATGGTGTTGGTCATAAGATAATTTAGTAGCTATTAAGAAATTTTGTGTTGTGAAATCAAGGTTGAAATAGAGGTTGAATTCACTTATAAATCTCTTTATCGTGAAAAGAGAATGAATATAGATTTTAAAGTAAAATGTAAAAACCATGAAGAGAATAATATGTTCTTTATTTTCTTCTCTAATTATGGGAAGTAGCATGGAGGAAATTTACATGCGGGGTCTTATAAATGTTTTATGTTTATATTGGAAGGCTACGTAGAATTTTATTTCCCAAGTGATGGGAAGAAGATAAAAAATGGTGTGAATGGAGAAAATAAAGAATCAAAATAACCTCCCCTACTTCATGGATATAAGTTTAAGGGGAATAAGAATTATGCTAACCAATTCCCGAATACAAGTTTTGGTGATGATGATCAACATAATCAACCAATTATGCTGATGCAAAATGGGAAATATCATTTAATCTTTATTTCTGATGAGGACTGCGATAATGACATGGTAAATGGTACACTTACCATCCACTCCTGAATTGATAATGTCTTACTTGATTGTGTATTTATCCACTCTTTCATATCTATATAATTTTTTAAGGGTGTTAAGATTCCACTAAAATGATTTTATGTTGAATTTTCAGTAAAAATATCTAATGGAGTGATAATTGCATACCATGTCTAGGATTTCTCCTTGATTAATATTTGTCATAATGTGCTTCTGTAAAATAATATTATTCTTCCATTGGTTGAATTTGATTTCATCTTAGTCATGAATTGAATTTATCTTCATAAAGAACACATCAATTTTCATAAAATATGTGTTTTATTTGATATTTAAAACCCTCTTATGATCACCCATTAATATGATGATAAGTATGAACTTACTTTAGAGACCACGTATACTGTATGGGTATTTTTCCATTCAAAATGTATTTTTATCTAAAATGTATGTGGGGAAGTCAACCTTGATGATATTTTTATATTTTTGGAATTTGTAGATGTATTAATAATTTAGTTTTCTATCCTTCCGCCATAACATGGACTTTTGTTCTATATAGAACTCATAAATTGTTCCACACTGATTTCAGAGACTTGTTATAGAATGGCCCCAATTGAGATTCAGGAGTTGAAGAAGAAACTACCAGAAAATTGTGACAAGGGATTCATTTTTCCAAGTGTGTCACCTTTGGTGCAACTATTGTTTTTTTGAAAAATAAAAAAGTATCAATATCTCTCTACATTGATTATTGAATGTTTAACAATAAAAAAAACAATAACATTTGTCATATTATGTATATTAATCACTTATTTGATCAACTGTGCAATGTTTACTACATTATAATGATCGAACATCATTCTGAATATCATCAGTTGAGGTTCATGGTGACTGAGATTCGATGTTTTCTAGGATAAGATGGATATTTCCAATGTTTTTTGGAGAATTTCTCATGACTATATAATCCTCTAACAATGTTAACTCAAATGGGTGTCAAGTTATTCTGGATAGATGAAGGTGAGGAATATCGCAAAGAACTAAAGAGAATGTTATCCAGTGCATATGTTCTTACATTACACTCTAGTGGGTAAATTGTTTTAATTTATAGTGATGAATCCAATATGGTATTGGGATGTGTTACTATGAAAAATAACGTAGTTATTTCCTAGTCCTCATGGTATTTACAGATTCATGATCAAAACTACCCAACTCATGATTTGGTGTTAGCAGTAGTAATTTTTTTTAAAGATATGGAGGAATTATCTTTATGGAGAAAACCAGGATATATATATCGATCAAAAAACAAAAAAATATATATTCACACATAAGTAGTTTAACATGTTCCAAAGAATATGTTTAGAGTTGATAATGTATTATGACTACTCAATACATTACCACCCTACGAAAGAGAACAAGGTGGTTGATGCTTTAAGTCAAAAGAGTCATGCAAATTTATCCACGATGAGGATCACAAAAGACAACAAAAAATTATTGATGGGAAAATGATGGACCTATAAATATTGAAGGAAGGGGAAAATATTATCTTTTTCAAACAAATTTTCAACCCTCTATCCATGTGATGATTAAGGAGGCACTTAAAGAATATGAACATCTACAAAAGATGGTTAGAAATGTTACTATGTTAAACCATGATTTGGATGGAATAATAATGGTCAAGAACCATGTATGTGTTCTTTTTATACCAGATATTAAGAATTAGATATTAGAGGATGTTCATATTTCTTTAATCTCTATTCATTCTAGAAGTACGATAATATATAGGGATGTGAAAGAATACTTCTGGTGGGATGGAATGAAGAGAGATATCGCAGAGTATTAATCTTGTAGATTGGTAAGAGATCATGTTGAGGATGAATGAAAAAAATTCTAAATGTATGTTTCATCCATTGCTCATACCATAATATAAATTAGAGAACATCATGATGGATTTTTAAATTAGACTACCCAAAACCTCTAAATGATTTAATGTTATATGGTTGGTAGTTGTTCACCTTAAAAATCCTATACACTTTATTTCTATCGAAGAAGACTTATATATGGATCATATTTCTTGAATATATATTAAAGGAGTGGTGAGGTTTTATGGAGTACCACATTATATTATATCATAATTGGATCTAAGGTTTACCTCAAATTTCTTGTGAATCCTTCAGTAAGAACTCGATAAATAATTTAGTTTTGGGACTTGTTATCATCCTCATAAAAAATTTCAATCTGAGAGAACAATTCAAACCCTAGAGGATATGTTGAGATCTTGTTATCTGAATTTAAAATGTTGTTTGGATCAACATCTTCCTCTAGTGAAGTTTTATTACAAAAATATCTTAACTCAATCATTCAGATGGTACCTTATGAATTCCTCTATGGGAAGAAATTTAGAGTTCCAACCTGATGAGATGAAGTTGGAGAAATAAATCTATTGGGACCTATCATCACTAAATAAATGGAAGATAAGTTTAGAACAATTTAGTAGTATATAAATGTAGATCAAAGTCAGTAAAAAATTTATATTGATAATTGATGGCGTGATCAAGAATTGGAAGTTGGTGAAAAGGTGTTTCTACTAATCTTACCCTTGAATAAGGTTATGAGATTCCAGAAGAAAGGTAAACTAATCCCTACGTATATCGGCCTCTTTGATATTCCTGATAGTATTGGGATGGTAGCCTATCACTTGGAACATACTCTAAATATCTCTCAAGCTCATGATGTGTTTCATGTATCTCTCCTAATAAAGTAACAATCGACCCTTCACATGTACTAAACTCAGAGGTCATACCACTAGAGAGGGATCTTTCCTATGAGAAATAACTAGTTGATATTATGGATTGTATAGAGAAAGTTCAATGAAACAAGACCACTCACTTGCTCAATGTTTGGTGAAGGAATCAATTATTTGAGGAAGTTATATAGGAACATGATGATATGATCAATTATAATTATCCTCATTTTGTTTACCCAAATAATTAATTTTTATGGTGAAATTCATTTTAAGGGTGGTAGAATATAGCAACCTGAGTTTTTATAGATATTTTCTTTAAATAAATTAATTTTCATTAATGTGTTGAATTTAACTATTTTAGAAATTCCACTCACATGAATCCTTTATATAACACATTACATGCATAACCAACATGGTGTATGTTACACGCAACACCGACATGGCATATGTTACACAAAAAAATGATTTTCCACAAAATAACTTTTTTATAATTATTCAATCGAGATAATTATAACCTCGGTGTTAAAATTAGTAATATGAATAGTAATAACTAATTTTAAATATTTTTTATAATGTTTTTATATGAATAAAATATATTGATAGTGAAAATACAATAGTTTGTAAAGTCTTTATATGTTTAAAAATACTTTTTTCTCAAATGAAATAGTTTTTATGTCCATCTGTGAAAAAAAATTAATTTTAGACACATTTAGAAATTGAATTTGATAAAATTATCTTAATTTTTTAATTTAGAATTTTTAAATTATCTTTGTATGGTTTTTTCAGATTTTTTGGAGAAAAATAATTTTTGGATGAATAGTGAAAAATACTGAATTTTAAATCCAAAGTATTACTTCATATAATTTATTAATAAGGATAAAAAATATTTCGAATTAAATTAAAAGTATAACTATGTCATATTTTTATCATTTAATCCAATTTTAGTCATTTTAACCAATTTCAATTTGAAATTCTATAACAAAACATAGCATACTTTTGATCATCGTTACTTTAAAAACCCGTATTGTCGTCCCTTCTGTGGGATTAATTCTAAATTAATTTCTAACACTTATGTGGATACAATTTTGAAAAATTGGTTAGATATTTTGAGTCATATTAATTTATAATGACTAGTAAGTTCAACTTAGTTTTTGACCATAAATTTTAGTTAATATAATTACAATTAATTACAACGATTAAGGAAAAATTAATTTTAATAAGGGATTAAACCTTAAACATAAGATCTGTACTGACCCATACACTTGTCCGAACCCTATTCTATGGCCATTATTAAGACATTAACCTTCCATTATTTAGTTTTATTTGTTTTTATTAAATTGTTTATGTAAAAAATTGGGTAAACCTAACTTGATTTCAAAAATACCATGTGATTCATTTTCCTCCTCTATAAAAGTCCACCACATATCCCCCTTCTTCAATCCCCTAAAACCACCTAGGTTTGGATATTATCTACTCATTACACCTCCCAAAACACCTAAATTCCTCCTTGAAGACTCCCTTTTGGATGAAATTAATCTAATGAATCCCTTTAGTGAAAACCAAGAGGAGTTACCTAAATAATAGGTAACATCCTTCCTTGAGCTCCTTTATCTTATTTTTGTTCTCCTCCCCCTACACTATCCTTATTCCATGATTATAAAAAACCATTACAATGAATATACAGATCTTTTTTTTAAAATTATCAGACAAAAACTTACACACAAGTCCACCTAATGGGTAATGAACATATTTTTTATGTGTACGGTGAACTACTGTCTTACTAAATGATGATTGTTCATTTTTACTCTAACCCATTTCATGGATGAGAATTATGTTGGTCATTATTTTTATATATGATATATTTGATTATTATTATTTATTTAATATTCATTAAATATTTTTATAACAAATATCTTTATACTTTCCATTTTTTGTAAATACGAAAATGTTGTTGGAGGAAGTTTGGACTACCCCCCCCCCCCCACATTGAAGCGATGTGATTCATTCACACATGATAAGGAATAAATTGAGGATGTGTTTATTGATATTATATGATATATATGAAATAATAATGGTATATTAATTATGATATATACCTTTATTTCTTCTTCATTCTTTCTTTCAATACAATGATAAAACTGAAACTACATTCATGTGTACGTACGGCCTACCATCACCATGAACAGTGTATTCCATTTCATACATATATATTATATAGAGTATTATAATGTAAATATATTGAATATAAATGATATTTATATCACTTTCTACATTACTTAAATCAGTATATATTTATAGGGACCAAATATGTAATAAATTATAACACATGCAAACAACAAACTGAATATTACCCAAAGCAAAACCATAACATTATTTGGTTAATAAGAGGGTAATTTAATGATATAATAAAATCATATATGTTATTATATATAAGAATATGGTTCTTTTATATATTTATAATAAACTTAAATTTAATATAAAGTAAATTTTACATGTACGATGAGATTCAAGACACAACGTAAGGGAATCTCATTTCACTTTTTATTTATCTGAGATACACGCTTCGTTTACCACTATTTTCTGTTGAATGGTGTATATACTTCCAAATAATGTATTATATTATATTTAATATTAAATTTATGGTTATTTATGCATCTCTTCATTGGTCCTACTTTCATTTGGTTTATGTTTCAAAAGTTATTAAATTGGTAAGATAGTTTTGTCTCAATTTTCTATCTTTGAGAGTCATGTTTTGTAATGAACCTAAATTATTTTTCAAGCTGTATATACATTAATTTGAAATGTTATATCATGAACCTCCCAATTTTCAAGATATTTTATTCTTAAATTAATTTCATTTTATTACATAGAGATTATGATCCCACGTTAATATGTAGAAATAATTTATTGAAACAAAACATCATTTAACAGAATTGGTTATAGTTATGCTTCCATTGATGAAATAGTATTATTCAACACTTAATAATACTATTGAGTTTCTTTATTAAATATTTATTCAAGGAATATTCATTTATTAATACCATTTTACACTCTTTCGCACGTAAAATGTTTTATTTATGTGTTTTTATGAAAAATATTATTGTACTTCCATCTTTGGTGGAAAATATATTTTATTTCAAAAGCAATGTTTTAAAAAAAATATTTTCTTTATAATGATCCTTTAAGAAAACTTTCAAGTCAAATTATTTTTAAATTGTTTTATTGTTTTAAAATCATCCTTTATAATTTTATAAAGCTACTTTCTAAGAAAAAGGTTTTCCAAAATTTTTATGTTTCAAACAGTTTTTTCCAATACAGAAAGGATATATTCCACAAGAAATATTTTGAAAGATGTTTCAAAATTATTTCACTTCTAATATGACATTAATTTGTCTTACTAATTCTTTTCTGGGGTAAATTATAAAAATTTTCCATTCATATTCTTTTTTTAAATTCTTCAGGTTTTCATGGAGCGATGTTTATGAAAAAAATTTCTTTTAAATTGGTTATATTCTTTTGAAACCCACATATTTTCTTGGGTTATGTTTTGATGAAATGATTATAAAACCTATATCTGTTTCTATGGTTTATGACATGATTACAATCTTATAATACCTATTTCATTTCATGGGTTATGATATGATTTTTAATGATCTTATAACACATTTAAGTTTCCATTATAAGATAGGTGGGGCCTATATCTCCTTCTAATGCATTTGGTAGAGTTTTATATATCATAAGATAGACGAATATGGTCTTGGGTGTGAACCATTACAACTAATATGGACATGAGAGAGAACCATGACTACCAAGATGGTATGAGGAGTGAACTCATGAAACTAAGATGGCTATGGGAGTGAACCATGAAAACCAACATGGTAGGGGGAGTGAACACAAACAAAAAAAAATTCTTGTAATATATTCCTTGACAGCTTTGGAATTAATTTTATATGCTAATATGTATACGGTAATTCCATGTTTTATTCCTAGGTTATGCTTTTGTAGATTATGTTATTTATTTCCTTATGATTCATGTCTTATGAACTACCTATCCTTGTTCCATGATTCATTTATATGATCTTTGATATATAGGGTATAATATTATACTTTCATGATCATGCTCTCATCCCCTTATTCTCATAATTATGCTTACATGTCTCCCTTGTTTTCCCATACTAAGAATTTGAGCTCACTCATTTTTATGTTTCCTTCCCATGTTATGAAGATTTTTATTATGTAAGATGATTCTAATAAGGATTCTATTAATGAAGAACATAGTGGGAGATAATGTAACTAACTTATGTAAAGGTGTTTATGCTTCCATGTTTCCAAATGAAATAGAATAATACGATCCTTGGGCATCTATTTTTATAATGTTTAAATTATTCCACAAAAGTTGTGTAATGTTAATATATGAAAAGAGAGGGAGTTTATATGAACCATTATAGAATTATATTTTAATGAATGTGTTTTTAATTTTATATATATTCATCTATTATAGCCTCTAGAGGAATTCCAGGATGGTGAGAATGATAATTCCCCACCAATAGTTGAGTTAGAGTCCCTCGTTGCTCCATGATAAATGATAGATTATCAACTCTATGAGATCTTGTTATGTTTTTTGGAGTGTATGGAAAGGGATACTTCATGAAATACTCCTACCATTTTTGATATGACCAAATAAATTCATATATAACACCCACCATTATTTTTAAGTTAGTGTATCCCCTAGAAGTGGATATCTCAGTAGATTCCATTCAGACTATTTTAGATCATCTAAATATTACCTCAGATATAAGGGTAAAGTAAGATACTAATATATTGTGTGGAACATTATATTTATCTTGAGATTTTATAGTCTAGATGGATCAAAACATTATGATATAAGGGATGGAATTAATCATTTTATTTTATGGTCACTTTTTCACAAAGTCCATGTGGAAGTATATGGCTACGGAGTTTATTTAATTATATTAAGTATGAATGTTATTCATGGATTTTGTTTCATACTCTATTTGTTTTCAAATACTTTTCATGATTCGAATGGGGGTTTACATACTAGAGTGATGAGTTTCTGGGACATTATTAGGTATGTGATACGGTTTTAGATAAATTTAATTCACCAAAATATGTTATTATAGGTGTTTAATCAAGCCCACATCATTGAGAGGAAACTATGTGAGGGAATATGCTTTGGATATATTGATTTTATTAGAGGGTATAATAATGGTTCATTATATAGTAGAACGAATCAATTTACTATATCATTTTATGTACCTTAAAAATAGATAAGATAGAGTACCATCCTGGTCTATCCCTCCTTGAAGAGGTAGTTTATTATAACCCTACTTGTCTAGTTGGCTGAGGCACATTCATACACCATGAGACCAACTACTGGTCAAGTGCTAAGATTATGGGAAGATGGGTTATCTACGACAATTTAGTATGATCTCTTTGTGGTTAAATAGTTTGAGGGAACCTAAATAGTTGTAGGACTTGGGGTATGGATTAGGTATGACCTTATAGGTGGGTAGTTTGAGTTGAATATTTTTTTCGGGGGGTGGAGACATAATTCATATGTAGAGGAGAAACATTGATTAAAAGGGAGTAAATTTTAGCTGAATCAGGCAACAATCCATAGTAGAGGATTTAGAAAGCTAAATTTTAGTGCTCATCTCCTATTGATTAGAATACTGTACTATTTACTATCCAATTCATTCTTTTGATAGCTTCCACTTTAGGTTACTATCCCCATTTTTTATGATGGGGTGACACATCTAATATTCTTTTCTATGATCATTTACCAGTTTATCAATGTTCTTCAAGTGAATTTCTTGTGATTAACTCCCATGTAATAATTTAAGTGTATGATTTATCTATGGAGACTATTTTTATTCTACCTTACTATATGTATTCTATAGAGCACTGAGATCATAAGGTTTTACATGGTTAACTTGGAGGAAAATGGGTTCATATGGTCGAGTGCATCCCATTGTGGTGCTCCTTTCATATTCACAAAAAAGGTGGATGTCTCTTTGATATTATTTACAAACTAAAAAATTAACTTTTTTAATTCAAGAAATAATATTTACTCCATCATATAGATGAATGATTTGATCATCGTAAAGGATCCCAACTTTTCCTAAAGAATGAATTGAGACCAAGATATCATCAACGGATGATGGTTCTTTTTTACATGCATAATAATATATTTTAGAGTGAGTATAGTTTATATCAGTACCTAGTAATTTATTTTGGACAATAGAATGTGATTTTGGAATTTATGGACATATCAATAGGGTCATTCATCCATACCTGGAAACTTTTTTAGTTATATTTGTTGATGGAATCCTCATGTACTCTAGATTAACGGAGGAACACGATTAAAATTTATAAGTTGTTTTGAAATTAATTATAGAGGATCATTTATATTCCAATATCTAATGGTAATTAATTTTTATTAATAAATTTAACATACTAGGGTATATATAATGATAGTATGGGGTATTATTGGACCAAGATTGTGTGAATTTAGTAGTTTATTGATTGAGGTCCAAGAATATTTTGACATCAGTATAATTTTTTGGCTGGTTAATTATTCCAGAGGTTTATATAACACTCCTCAAACTTGTTAGTTTCAATAACAGACCTTCCCAAGATGGGATAAATTTTACTTGTCATACTCTTGTGGTGGAGATATTTAGAAGAAAAAATAAGGAATATCTTTCATTCTAAAATTTATATTACATGATATTGATATGAAGTATTCTATATACGTGGATGCATTTGGAGTTAATCTATGAGAAGTTATAATCCCAGGTAGTTAAATAGTTACTTTTGTGTGTATGATGTTATGGACACATGTGATAAAGTATATGATGCATAACCTTTATTTCTTATTGTTGGTTCATTCCGTGAGATGTTGGAAATATTAAATTTTGTTCAAGACATTTATCATATATACTAATTAAAAAATCACAATGTATATTTACTCATAGCGAGATCTAAACCTACAATAGTGAAAGTGTTTCAAGTATCTTTAGTCATTTTATTTCGAGTAGGTGTATATCCTTAGTAAGGGGAACATCCTTTTGATTCAATAGATAAAATTCATAATCTCTAATGGTGAAGGATTCAAGAAGGGAGTGGCAGATGGTTACCCTATTTACTGAGTTGTGAATTTCTATCCAAGAGTGATAGGATGACTAAAAATTATATCATTTTTCCTTACTTCATTACACCCCGGTCGGGTGAAGATAAGTCAAATATAAAATTTATACTATCATGTATTGATTGATATAATATGTAAGGGGTTGTTCTAAAAAATTAGAAACTTAAAATTTATGATATCTTTTACATATGAGGTCATATTAGGGTTTATAATAGCCTATGTGAGGTGCTAATGAGGAGCTCACATGACTCAAGGAGCGTTTTATTTCTATATTTTAGTTATATTTTCCTTGTTATATATAAGAAATATTAGTGAACAAGGAAGAATTGGTATATTGTGATTTTAATTGAACAAATATCCACCTATTAGAAGGTAAGTGTCGGGAACCAGTGATCTATTTATATTCATTTGTTGCTACCAATAACTGAATGGAAGTGGGATGATGTTACTATGGACTTCACAGTGGGTTTTTTGAAAAAAACTAATGTAGAAATATAGTGTGGATAATTTTGGATTAGTTGACCAAAGTGGATCACTTCTTTCTAATATGGGTTACCTTTTTTATCGATGGATTGGTTAAGCTCTATGTGGGTGAAATATTATGTTTTAATTGGGTACCTTGGGGTATTGTATCAAAAAGTGATTTTTAATTTACTTTATATTTATATAGGGGATATATATGGCACTTAATTCATAGGTTCATCTAAACACTTCTTTTAACCATATCACATATACGTAGTGTAATATTACTATTTTAATACTGGATGGAATTCAACATTAATGAGTACTAGAATTTGGTGGTTTATGAGAGAACCCTTTAGTATAGATTCTTCTTATAATTAGAGGTATTAGGAATCGATTCAGATGGAACCTTTTGATTATTTATATGATTATCCATTTAAATCATTTTTCTTTGAGAATGGATACTTCATAGGTTTTGGAGAACGCACCGCACACATTGTCCTCAGTTTAAATTTTTTCGGCCATCGATGCCTCCTCCACATTGTCGGTGCCATCCCTCCTGTCTCTGGCTTCCTTTGATCTCATCCCCTCCTCATTGGCTCATCGTTCTTCCACTCTTAGGAGTGTGGATCCATGGTATTTAATTATTACACCGAATTGGGCTCCTCCCTCAACTCCTTTGTATATGGTCCCTTCAACCAACCCCTCATGCTCCCCTACCCATGGTCCTGGCTCTTAGCCTTCATTTTGTGACGCCCTCAGTGATTCTTCCTCATCAGTCAGACAACCCATCTTCCCAATGGTCTCTAGGAATATTCCTTAGTCAACGTACAAATTCCCTCTTATCATTCTGGAAGTACCTGCTTCATCCTTTGAGGAGGATTCACTATGCTTTCAATGCATCCTTATTTCTTATTTCGAGGTCCTAACTCCTCCAATAGTATTTTATTAGTGATTCATGGGATCGTGGTGACTCCGCTCTCCAACTATGATCTCTATTCTTTATAGGTATCCCTTTTTTATTTTCCATGAGTCATAGGAGTACATCATTCTAGAGTAGTGTTTGTATCCTCGCTCATGGGGTCTATGGAGCTTTAACCTATGTCGGTGGTCTATGGATGCTCACCAGGGGAAAGAGAGTCCCTATTTTGCAGTGTGGATCAGTCTCATAGGGCTTCTTCTACCATTCAAGAATGAAGGTTCCCATAAGGCTATTGGTGATCCACTTGGTGGTTTCTGGTGCTCGGACCCCCAGACTAGCCGATGATCAGAGATCTCTGTGGTCCTTATTTTCATGGAGTTGGATATATCTACCCATGTTCTTGAAAATATTAAACTCTTAGTGAAGGATTCATTTTTTTGGGTTAAAGACATCTCTTATCCTATTTTTTTAAAGATTTTTCTCTCATTTCATTCTATAAGGACACTCTATGCATGTGTGTCGTCATCTCTGATAATATGAAAGCTAATGTCTGCCAGAGGTTGTTAAGGATAGATTTGTTCTATTGGGTTTTTTTTGGGTGGGGGGGTTAAATGCAGAGGAGGACCAAGCTCCTTGTGTTGTTCTACTACATCCACTTGAGGCCATGTCCCTTGAGCAACCTCCATGAACAGTGATGGATGGTGTTAAAGAGACATGTTGGGACCTTGTTCCCTTCATTCCAATGATCTTCTCTCAGGTTTAGGTTTATGTCCATATATAATTTATAACACTTTCCAATGGCCTATCATTTATTCCCCCATTGGATATTTTTTTCCTAGAAGTAGACTTGGAGGGGTGGAGTGAAATCTGAAGTTAGTGCCATTGGGATATACCTTTGAAGGATCCCCTTCATGTTGTGGCCCAATTACCCTCCAACATCCTATGGTGGAAGAACCCTAGTGAAAGGTGGATAGCATGAAGAGGAAGTCTCAATATCTCCTAAGAATAATGGGAATGTAACATACTCAAAACCAAGTATCAAGATCTCCCCTAACACGACAATTTCCATTAGTACATGTGTGTGTGCATGATCTCAGTTAAGGAAACTAAAAGAGCATGTGCCCTCCAACTTTTAGAAGGCCAAGTATTTTGAGTCCAATCCCAGAACCCTCCTTTTCAAATGATACCTCTGCTCATTTGGATCACCCGAGGTATTAGAGCCCACGTCAAAATAGACTTCTTGGATTCAAAAATTCCCAAACATAAGGTCTTTTTGTGGTAATACATGATAATAAGTATCAATCAATTAGGATTAATGAGTTTCCAAAGAAAATAAAACTACAAGGATTCATGTACGTTGAACTGTCCAAAAAGAACATATAGATTTTCTAGAACATGAGTATTATAGTAGATATGACTCAGGCAGGGGATCAGTTCATCACAATTAAGTTGAACTAGGACCTTCACTCCTTTTATGATACTTTCATCCATAGAAGTTTCGATTCTCAACAAAGGGAAACCTTATTGAATTTTATTAATGATTTCAACCCAAGAAACCTTCCATGGAACGTTTGGGGACATTAATGTTGTCGTAGACCCCTAAGAGAGGGAGGTAAGTGGACCTTTCAGCCAGAAAGCTACTCTATATTTTTCTCAATTCATGGAATGAAGAGGTGTTATGGATCTCATGTACTCATGTGATCAGTTTACATGGTGTAATAATCAATGGGGGAAATGTAGATGGTGGAGCAGATTAGATAGATTCTTGGACAACGTGAATGAAATGTATATGTACGGAAACACACTGGTGACACACCTACCTTATGGATTATCGGACCACTCCCCACTCCGGATTTCATTATCCTCTTAGTATGATAAGCATTCCAATTTTTTATTCTATCAGCACAATGTAGGAATCCCTGGTTATAATGATCCAGTGAAAGATGCATGGAATGTTCCACACCAATTAAGATGTCTTAAACCTAGATTATAGATGTGGTTGTGGAACATTTCTATATCAGACAGAGAGCTAGAATTAGTTATTCAAGAAGTGGATCATCTTGAAAGGTGTCTCAAAGAGGACTAGTAAAAATGGTTCTTTGAGGACCTATCCAGTATGAAATATCTTATGGTGGACATGCTAATAAGACAAGAGTGTAAGGTTATTTAGGGTGAAAGGATTAAGTGGATAAAGGAGGGTGATAGGAATACTATGTAAGTTCATGCATGTTTTAAGGAAATGTGAATATGAGTTAATCTGAACATTGGCCAAGAGGATGGATCTTACACTGATGATAGAGAGGTGGTAGGGGAGTTATATAACTCTAAATTTTGTGATGTACATACTGGTCCGAGCACCTCCTTATCAAATGGTAACCCCAGAGGAGATGTAGAGATTTTTTAAGTGATCCAATCCAACTTTTCTTCTCATGAAAATGATGTACTAGGAGTCGTTCCTCGTGAGAAGTAGATCTAAAATGCCATGATGAGTCTGAATCCTGATAGTGCGGCAGTTCCAGATGGGTTCCCTAGATACTTTTACAAATCTTCATTGGAGACGGTGAAAGTTGATCTAATTTCATCCATTCAATATTTCTTTTGGGGTGATCTTCTCCCACGATTTTCATGTTCTACCTCTGTTAGACTTATTATCAAGTCCAAGTTGCCTACTTCTATTGAGAACTTTAGGCTGATAAGAACGTGTAACATACTATACAAGATTATGGCTATTATTATTAATTCTTGGCCATTAATTCATCATCTCAAATGGATCTCCATGAAATATCATGGATTTGCGAGGGGGTGCTCCATTCTAGGGAAATTGTATTGGCCCAAGAAGTGACCAGGGACATCATCTTCAAGACTCGAACCTCAATTTTGGTGATCAAGCTTGATTTGAGAAAGGCATGTGACCAAGTTCAATGGATATTATTCAATAGAGTTTTTTCAGGTTTGGTACTTTCTTCTTGGAATATTGATATAATCTTTCAATGTTTTAGTTCAGCATCTATGGTGATCGAGTTCATGGGTAATACTTTTGGCTTCTTCAAACCAACATGAGGTCTTCAGCAAGGGGATCCAATCTCTCTGAGAAATTTCATAATTTCCCAAGAATTTCTCATCCTCTTCATTCATTATAGTATTAGAATTAGTGATATCCCTCCCATACCTCAGAAGGATGTGATTCTAATCTGTGTCACACCTTATGTTCGTAGATGGTTCCATCATCATCAACAATGAATCAATAAAGTCTATGATGGGATTTTAAAAAGTCTTGGAGGATTATATTTATTGGATTGGTTGGGTTAAGATAAGAAAATATCATCATCTACATGTCTAACATATACAATTCTAGTTGGGTCCTTAAAGTGATCCACTCTCTGGAAATGCAGGAAGGTGATCTCACCATGGTGTACATGGGAACCCCTCTATAATCAAAGACGCTTCTTATTTGTGATTTCAACCCTTTCATCTGAAGAATCATGGAGAGGGTACTGAATTAGAATAATAGTATCCGTCCTATTTGGGAAGGATTTCAGTGGTTAATATTGTACTATTGGCCACCCTGGTTCAGCTTTATCTACAGTCAAGGATCTCAGCGGTGTAATCCACAGTATGAATAGAATTATTGTAGGTTTTGTTTGGGACCCAATGTTTGAGGCCAAAAGGAACAAGGCCTCTTAGAACAAGATGGAGAAGCCAAATAGTAGTGTTGGAATTACTATTTTGAGTCTTAACCATACCCTAACTTGCATGCATGTGAAACTCGCATGGGATGTGGAGTAATAGACCTAATGGGTGATGAAAATTCATGGATACTATGTGAAGGATTGGGATTCATGTAAAAACCATGTGCCTTCCCTTAGGAGTGTTATATATCCCCTCTTCACCTCCCTCAGCCCAATACTCGATGGATTATGGGTACCAATGATGTTTCATTCTGAAATGAAAAGTGGTGTGGGGAGATCATTTGATTCAGAGGATGCCCAGTAACCGACATGTCCTTTAGATAGGCTAGCCTCCATCCATCATTCATCAATGCAGTTTTTGACAGGGACCATATGGAAATGTTCTAGCTCATTGAGATGACCTCATCCCCAAATAGATGTTTGTTCACCCCGTCTCCCTCTAGTTCTTTCATGACCAAGGACTATCGCAAGGTCTTGCTCGTGCAGGCTAAAGGTAATGATTAGAATGTGGTGTTATGGGTCAATAACATCCCCAATAATTATTACTTTCTTTCCTAGAGAATTTTCAACAGTGTAATCCCCACTGATGAGAATATTAAGCGATGGAGTGTCATTATGGAATCTAGGTTTTCCTGCTACAAGAGAAACAAGGAAGAAATCTTGGGTCACCTGTTCTTTGAGAGGAAATGGGTGAAGGAGGTATAGTAGTTTTTGGTGAATTTATTGTATTTTCAGTTCATGGAATGGTTGAGAAGCCTTTTCTTGTTCTCTGGTTCTATTTCTCAAGGGAGGAGGTGCAAGAGACAAGGGCTCGAAATTTTGTTTTTCATCAAGAAAGTTGGTGTTTGTGGAAGGTGTGGAATAGTGTCTTCGTGAAGGGGTGGTTTCATTTGGGTGAGTGATCATTATTAGAGTTAAAAATATACTTATTGATATAGTTTGGGTTCTCTAAATATGGAGAGAGGCACCTTCTTTTCAGCGGTTTTTCATGATTTCAATGACACTTCTTTTGGCATCAATATTTCTACAAAAATGTGGGTCAAATCCCCCCCCCCCCCCCCCCCGCAGGAATTAAATATGAACTCCAATGGAACAGGTGTATCAGTCATTATACACAGTAGGGTGATTGTTTGTGATTTCCACGGATCAGTCATCCTGGAATTTTCAATTTGGTTCGGCCAAGGTACATCCCTGATGGAATAGGAGAAGATCATACTGACAGGTCTAACAGTGTTAAGGGAGAGGGGTTTGGATCTCATGGAAAATAAAATTGATTCAATGTGGGTTCATAATTTCCTCCAAGGTCTCTGAGTTACACCTTTCCCTATTGATTATACCATCCATAAGTTATGTGTTGTCATTGGAAAAAAACATTAAAGTGTCTCACACATGGCGGGATGGGAATAAAGAAGCGGACTACCTAGCCTCACATGATATTACAGGATCAAATAGATAATTTTTTTAATAACCTTCATCACATAAAACTAAAGGGGATTAACCTCATTATAGTGGACTCCATCGGTTTTCATCATTTTAGACCCCCGTAGTCTCTTTTGCTCAACCTGTTTTGTGAGCCTTGCATGTCCTGATGTCTCTCTATTTGAATAAAAACTACATGATGATGATGATTTAAATCATTATTATGTTATATATGGGTAGGGGAGTCATTAGTTATTGGACCAATCCCCATAAGGGATTCACTGATATATATTTGGCTGATTAAGATGTAGTTGGTGATTTCTCATTGTAGGAAAAAGCCATATATATATGTGTATGATAAATTATTTCCTATGGGGTTATAGGTGGGTGACTAGGTAATCTTCTCAGTGTCACCTTGATTGGTAAATCATTGAATTTGGAGGTAGGGAAATTTGGGACCCGCATATGTAGGGTCATTTGAGTTCATAGAGAGAATCAGTATGGTGGAAAATAAATTGGATATTTTATAATGTTAAAGTGTTATGTTTGATGTATTCCACATATCACATCTTTATAAATATTATTCAATACATTATCATGTGACTAATTATAATGATGTTGATATTAAGGTTTATGGTTCCTTTAAGGAGTGTGATGATCATATAATCGATCAGAGATGAAATATTATGCATGAGTATTGTTCCTCTAGTATGGGTGCAATCACTTAACAATTGTATTGAAGAGGATATATTTGATTTAGAGTCAAAGTTATAGGATCAGTGACAGTAATTATTCACCTGAGATGCTTGGTGATGTTCACGAACACATCTTGGAGATGATCACATATACAGTGGGGTGTTGGAAATACATTTTCCTTTACTATGTTATGAACCCAATTTAATTTTTTTTGAAATATATTTTTCCCATTTTATAAGATTTTTAATCTACTTAAAAAATTTAGATTAAATAAAAAATATAAGTCTACATAAATATTTAAATTCTTTTGGTCCAATTAGTTAAGTTAGTACATATGACAATGAATTTTAGGGTTGAACCTTCGATCGAACAGGTGGGTTGGCCCCCTGTAGATGCGTTGAAATTTTTTGAAATGTTTTGGAATTGAGTCTTGATAATTTAGATAATCATGAGGGAAATATAAGGCAATTTATAGTAGTCGGTATGTTTGAGGAGGCCATTAATTTACAAGATATTGAGGTAGGTGTTTAGAAATGGTAGGGGATATTATTGAGCTTTTTTATTTTTTCAAAAAAATGTACGATAAAAATATTGGGTACCTAAACCTGGTGAAAATATACCTTATATATGAAAAAATATTTTATGGGTAGAAGAAATTGTATAATATGTGGAAAATTTATAATATATAAAGGTTTTTTCCAAATTGAAAAACCTTATGTATTAAATGATATATTATGTGTGTATAAAATATATCACGTGTTGTGATTGTTGGATAAGGTAAAATATATTATGTATGGTTTGAATATATTATGTATTTAATGTATCTATGTAAAATATATTATGTATTGGAATAATATATTTTGTATGGAGTGTGGAAATTTCATATAGAGTATGCCGTAAGAAAATATATTATTAAATGGAGAAAATATTACATATATTTTTTTTAATGGAAAACCTTATGTATTGATGTGGGATATTATGTATTGGTTTATCTTAATGTAAAATCTTACATTTTTAGAAAAAAATATTATGTATCGAGATTACCTAAGAAAAATATATCACATATAATGTGATATATTATGCATGAAATAAAATATTTACCTATATATTTCATTGAATTAAAAAAATTATATTTATCATATATATTGAATAACAAATTATTTTTTAGGTGGTGAATATATTTCATATGGCGTTTTTTTAGGGTATACTCTTATATAGGACTAGTATATTACTATTGAAGGGGGATACATTTGGAAATTGGTAAAATCCTATGATGCTTGGTATTTTATATGTGATTTTAAATATATAAATCTCTGTGTGTGTGTGTGGAACTTAATATTTTAATACATAGATATATATAATGTATGGGCTACTCTAGTGTGATAATAATTATATATTTTAGGTAATTCAATAGTTTTTAAAACATTAAAAATTGGAATTTTTTTCCAAAATTTGAAAAATATTAATATAATTTTAGAAAATTTATATTAAATAGATTTTAAAGTGAGTTATGATTTTTATATATGGAACTCACAAAAATATCTATCTCATTCTTTAATTCATCAAAGAGTGATATATCTCATGTTTCAAAATGGATTCAAGTGTCAATAGATCCGGGAGATAGCTATAGGAAAATAAATCACTATATATCTATTATCACCTAGTTTCTTGTGTTATTTAATATTTATATGTAGGTTATGAATGTGTATTCCTGGTTTTATTATTTTTGTTAGAATCATTGATTCCTACCATTTAAGATCGAATGAGCTTTTAATATTTTAAAAGTATATATATTTAATAATAAGGTAGGTGGTCCCTCTAATATCCTTAATTTATAACTCCGTTTTATATGTGAATGTCATTCTTATAGACATTGACCTAACAAAAACTTGAACTGTAACTTAAATAAATGGTTTATGTATTTATTACCCATGGATAACTACTTATTCGGGTCATGATAATCATGTTGATGGATGTAAATCTAGATCATTGGTTATTAATTAAATTTAACCATATTTTGTTGAAAAATAGAAATGTGAATGTAAATTCAAGGGGTTTCCTTAATACAATAATGATAGAATAATTTTAATAGAGATACCCTTTGACAATACCTAGTATATGATGTGTGGTTAATGTGGGATTATATGAAAATGGCCCTAATAAATAAGGTTTGGTACTAAAAAAGGTTTAAATCCCACCTTGAAAAAATATAAATAAAATGTTAAGCATTGAAATCATGATTATTTCACTTATAAAGGAATATATAAAGTATATGTCAAAAATCCTAGAAAATAACTTCTAGGTTTGATGAAAATTGTAAAAAAAATTATACATCATATAAATTACACACACAAATACATGATCAAACGTTATGTATCATTCAGAACTAGGTACAAATCTAATTAAAATCACAGTACAACAAACATTTCTTCAATAAAAATTCTCTATATATACAACTATCCTCTGTGTATCCCATCATATAAAATATAAGGGATATAGAAAAACATAATAAAATGGTGTTCTAAAATACATAGTAATGGGTATTAGACAATGAAATCTATAATGGATTAATTATGTCATAAATAATATTTAATAAATAGATAAAAACCAAGAGATTTTATATTACTAATAACATGGGAATCATATATCTATATAGCTAAAATAAAAATAGAATTAAAAAATCATAGGGATAATAATAAATGAATTCATAGTGATGGAATGTGTAATTACTCATGTCATAAACATATCATCTAGGACTTATGCTTTGATATCATATAAAAAGGGTAAAAAATACACTATATACCCAAACTAGTTTATCCCATAAGACCTATTGATTCATCAAGGGGAGATAAAATAATGATACCCACCCATCATATAATAAGTTTAATGAAACCATAATTTTAAGAGGATAGTTAAAAATATATATCAAAATTTTCTCATAGGAACCTCATAATGAAAACATGCATAAATCCATCAATAATAACAACATAAAACCTATGTATAAATTAAATGGTAATACAATGAAATTAAGTAACACTCGTGGTAAATAACCTTTAATTAAGATACTGAACACTGAAGTATTTAAAATTTTATAATTAATTTCTTTTTTTTTAGTTAATAATTTCATTATTCAATATTTTTATGGGTATCTAGGTGAATATCCCATAATCAAATTAAAAACAATAGGTTGTTCAAAATGTAATAGAAAGTACCTTGATTAAGGTAATATATCAAGTTATTATTGAATAGTAATTTCATGGTCAATGTATATCAACTGAAAATGATCCTATCTATAGTTCATAAAGAGTTTGTGAATACTCCAAACCATATGTCTTCAGAGTGTAAAACGATGTGTATAATTAGGATCTCTATTCATGATCCGAGAAAATTTTGGCATAATACCATCAATTATTTTTAGGATTATTACACCTAGGTCAATCGAATATAGTGTTTGTTTCTCCTTTTCTGTATCAGGATAAAGATATCATTTCTGGGAAACAACACCCACATTACATTTTAAAATTTTATGATTATTTAAGGCTATATGATGTTTGGGAATTATTACAGCTTCAAGAAGTAGTATAATAAAAGGTTATGTGGATATCTCATTGAAAATATATTAATTAATCTTTAAAAATGATTTATAATAATATTTTCCTTTGAAAAAAAAATTAAATGGGAGGATTGGAAGAATGATGGTTGATAAGGGGTTAGGAACCCTTAAGACTTCCGTAATCCATGAATCAATAGACATTAGAAGTGGTAAAATGATATGGTTTTGAAACTCCCATTAATTATACTTAATAATAGGTAAAAATAAATTAACGTAGAATTATATACAACATATAAAATAAATGATGATTCACAATATGAAACATGTCTCAAAAATTTAGAATTGAGATAATAAACCATTATATATTTAATAACTAATTTAATCAAAACACCTTTTAAATATTGAATATTAAATAAAACCTCAAATAAATTTATTAAAGATATAATAATGGTAAAATATGTCAAAGGATAATTATATACACCATATAGAAGAATATAAGGGCCTAAAAAAATATCCCAAAGAATTCAAATTTAGATGAAAAAATCATTACCTAAAATCTTTTCTTACTTCATAGATTCAACAAAATAATAGATAATAAAGTTATTTTAATTTTTTAATTGATTAAGTAATTTTTGGTGTAAATTTTACATTTATTATTCTTTTAAATATATTTTTTTCATATTTTATTCATTTAATAAGTTACTTTAGTTCATATTGATCATTTTATAGTTTCTCATTTCATAGTCTCCAAAACAATTGTGGTATATTTGAATTGGTAAAATGTCATATTCAAATGGTTCCTTAAGAAAAAAAATATTCAGGTTATTTTTTCACTTAATTATTCAATAAAATGAGTTAACTAGAACTTGAATTAATTATCATTCCAATATTCTTCATCATTAAGACTACTTTTAGCTGTTAAAAAATGGCTATGATTTTTAATTTTATTTTTATTATAATAATTAATATATTAGAAATAAAAAATCATAAAAATAAATTAAATGAATAATAATATTATATTCATTCATGAAATTATTTTTCGTACTATACAGGGAGCATAAAATCTTCAGAAAACAATATTGTTCGCATAGGTATTGTAAAACAACCACAATGAATTTTTTTTTTAAAATAGTTTAAATAAATGAAAACCCCTATAAAATTTCTAGTTTTATTATATATATATATATATATATTCTAATCGAGATACTATTTCAAGGTTACTTCAAAATATTAACTTGGTTATTGAAGTGTTAAAAATTCATTTAAATCAAAGAACCCCATTTTTTATAACCATGTATTTTGATGTAATAATGACTTATGAAATGGGTTTCATGAGATGAATTTTTTAATATATTCTTAATAATATTTAAAAATAATGATAATAACATGGAATCAAAATCATATAAGTATACTATATTGATGTTTCATAATGTTTATGAAAAAAACAATCCCATATAAAAACGAAAATAGAGAATTTCAAAAACCATTATTTGGATGACAATACAATGATTACATTAGTTTTATATAATATTAAATTTGTGTCTAAAATAGATCATGATAAATTAATCTTAAAATAAACTAGAAGATTTGGGAATTGAAACCCTTAACATAATCTTGAGAAACCTCATTTCAATTGATCTTAAAACCTTTGGTGGAGGGTTTTCTTCAAGTCCAAATGAATAGATAAGTGGTGAAATATAGGAATAGAGATATTTTTATAGATATTTATAAAAGTAATTTATTATTGGAGTGATTAGTAATAGTTAAAGGAAGAGAATTTATATAGTCAAGGGGGAGGGGTATTTCTTAATTAATTATTGGATTGTCTTTTCATTTAAGCCAATGAATTTTTAGTGGGAATGATCCCAAAAAATTATTGGTTAAATGTTAAAAAATGAATTTTATTTGATATTTGAAATATTCAAAAATAAAATGGAATCATTGAAAAACTTAATTAAAGGTAAAAATTCAAAACAACACTTTTATTTGAATAAAATATAACTACTGATTCCAAATTTCAAACACAGTTTTCTAAATTCAAAATATTGTTCTTAAATGAAATATTTTTTATCCTTAAATACATATTTATTTGGGAATAATATTTCCTAATTATTTATGCCATTCATACATCAGGATAATGTCATAAAATTTATAATATTTATAAAAACAAATTTAATTACTTTTCATAAAAAATAAATTTTTTCAAAAAAATAAATAAATATACCTTACGATAATTTTAGCATGATTATTTTTCAAATTAATTCATTTTCATTAAATTAAACTTATAATATTTAGAATTTTAAATTATAATTAAAACAATATATTAAATGAAAAAATATAATGAAGTCAATTTCATTTATTATGACTAATTAAATATATATATGTTTTTATTTATCAAATATTATATGAATGATAATTAATTATTTATAAATGTAAACTATTTTCATTATATGAAGCTATCCTTTAGATTATGTTTAACATAGCTCTAAAATTCAAAATCCAGAAAAAAAATTTAGTTTAAAAACATTTTTATATCTGGATTACAATTTTATATCAATATCTGTTTTACAATCCTTTACACTATATTATTAATATTTTATGGACATTTTTTTATAATAATACAAGATATGTGTGTATAATTACGTTTCTAAATAAATATTTAATAACATTATTTTATTATAAAACATATTTTTTAATTTTTTAAAAGGTAAGTTTTGGAGTAATAAAATATATGAAAATAATACGACAAAAGAAATTTAAATATTAAATAAACAATTTATTTGATAAAAAATGAGTGATAAAGCATTATTTTATTTTAAACATTATATGAAATTTCTCCCAATGGTTATTGGTTATAATTTTCTGATTTTGAAAATAAATATCATGATTTTTACCATTTAATTATAATGACTTATTTACTATGATGATCTTAAAATAAAACTAAAGAGTAATATAGTTATAAAACCATATATTTCTGAAGAATCATGGAAATAGTAAAATAGATATAATTATATATAATAATCATGTAAAATTAATTTTTGGTAACATGTAGGTTAGTGGAACATAATGCAACCACAATTCCCTTCAGTCATGGGTTTTAGCCCCAAAGCCTCACCAAACATAATAGACTATTACCCAACCTAAAAGTTTCAATTTTTCTAATAAATTTTTTTAACAAATTAAATTATACTTGAAAAATGTTTAAGCAAATAAATTTAGTAATACATATTTTTATAAATGTTTGGTTTATATTATTAAAAGATATATATTTATTTAGAATTTATATTTATATTTTAAAAAACATAATTTATTAAAAAATATTCATTTTATATATAGGATAATTCTTTATACCCACCTAAATAAATTTTATCCTGATAATTTTACTAATTTATAAACACTTATTAATGTTTTCTATAATTTATATATATCATAATACAATCTCTAATTCCATTTTCAATGTTATCTATGGTTGGGATATAAAAAGACTCAACATAAATATTGTGGAAGTGGAAAAACAATTGGACAAACTATATATAATAAATACGGTAAATTAGTGATAATAGTTATCTATCTATGGATCTATACCCCAATATTCATAATCCAAATTTCCAAAAAATAAAAAAACTCTTATCTAATATAAACTAATATTCCATGGACCCACACATCTAGATCATGTGAAAAACTTGAACACTTTTTATACATCACGTGATCTAAAAAAACACCCATGATATAAAGTTTATTGTCATCGGGAATTAGGTACGTATCTATCTAAACTAATGGTATTTTAAAAATTTATACAAAAATTGTATATTCACCAATAAAACAATCATATAAAAATTCATTCATTTAAATTTCTTTAAAATGCGGATACATAAGAAAATAGTGAGCTCAAACACTTTGTAAGGGGTAGCATAAAATGAAAGATATTATGTAATAATAATAGAATAAATTATATGACATGAAGAAATTATAATGAAAAGACTCCATATAAATATTAACATGGGAATATAATATATCCCAAGATAACATAATAATGGAAATATATAATTACTTTGAAATCAATAATTTAATTCAAAAAGATGGAATATTTAATTTAAGTTATCATAAAAATACCACAGGGTCGTATGCTAAGACATCATATAAAACTGGATAAGGAATGTACTAAATACCCAAACTAGTTTTTCTCATGAGATATATCATTGAATAAATGGCCTATATTTTTCTAAGCACCACCCATAACAAAATAACTTCAATAAAACCATCAAGTGAGGATGGATGAACAATACATATCAAAATTTTCTCCAAGTGACCACATAAGGAAAGAATGCATAATCCCATCAATAGTTATGAGTCTAGAGCCCAATATAAATTAAAAGGTTATAAAATTAACTTGGGAAACACACTAGGTAAATATCCTGAAATCAAGATAATGAACTATGAGGTATTTGGGGTTTTTGAAAGGTTCCATTGCCAAAGTTTCCATTGAAATTATATTGAATTTAAAAGAACTACGTGAATCTAAAATATATGATTTTGTTAAAATTTATATAAAATAGAGATATCAAATCAAGATGAAGTTTATCCATTCAAGTAAGATTATCTATAATACATTAATTTTTGAGATCATCCACCACATGACTCAACTCTTGATATGAATGTGTGATGAAGTTGTTTAGAACATAAAGAAAACTCATGCATTTCATACATTATGTCTTTAACCTCCATAAGAGATTAAATGATCCATTCTTAATGGATAGAACAATGGTAGTGGAATCAATTTCAAGTCATAAATTATCATACGCATTGGATTTAGAAAATGAGACTTCATTGATCACTCTTTGAATTTTTTCTTCTATTGATGTTTCCAATCCACATGATCCACTAAAATTGCCATGTATTCTTCCATCATGATCACAGAATACTAAACCACATCTAGATAGACTGGGACATCTTTTTGAAGAACTGTACAAATTAATTTTAAACCAATTTTTAAATTGGGTCTTCTTTAAAAATTTAGAGGTACCAATAGTCCTCTTGAAATTCCCAGAAATTCCACACATTCTTAGAGAATTATTTTCATGGATACTTTTATCATGGAAACCATTTTGTAGTATGCTTGACTCCATAGTGAAACAAACCAAAAATGGATGACTAAATTATTAACGAATTTTTGAAGTGGATCAAAAGATTAAATCCATTCCAAATAAGATTTAGCAGTTCATGTACTACCACATGAAAAATTTTGGTGAGATAAAAATTTAAAGAACATACCATGAAAAGATGTATCAAACCGATCACGTTGACCACCATCCATGGAAGTTCAAACTGTTCAAATTCCACTTTCCCAAGTGTGGAATCAGTGGTACTATAGATAAATTGGGGGTTGATTTCTTCTTGCTATTGATTACATAGGCGTCCCCTAGAACAAAGGTAAACACCAAAAGTTTATAAATAATAATCATTAATAATAAGATTGTGTTCCAAACTTGAGATGAGAGTGAGTATCAAGACCCAGATCCATGCCTTTTTGAATTTAATAATCCAGTAGTAATCATGATTAGAGCCCCTTGGAACCAAAACGTAGTCTTGATAACTATTTATGGTTTCATTTTCTTCTAGTTCCCAGATAATCAAATCCTCCAAAGGAAATAGGTGTAATACTTTAAAATTTCATTAAACCCATTTTATATATTCAAATGATGTCATCAATGAAATTTGTAATTGAAAACTGGGAATCAAAAAAAGATTCAAAAGGGGGAAATTTTTAGATTATTGTTTTTATGGTCTGACCATATGTTTAGATCTTGAGATTAGAAAATATAGTAGAAATATATCTAGAGAATTTAATAATATTAAAATAATAATACTTGATAGATGGCCAAAGTGTTGAGTCCATGTAACTAGAATTACCCTTCTTCAGTCTAACCAAAAATTTGAGTGTGAGAAATTCCAAATACATAGAGAAACTATTGATTAGATTCCATGTGAACCAAGCTTGAATATCATCCTTAAAGATCTTGATACTCTTGACACCAATACCACCACTAGATAAATGTATACAAAAAAAATTATAAGGTAAAAAGACCATTTTTTAGTATTGAATACTACTACATCAAATACTGTTTTTAATATGGACATTTTTTATCTTGATCATCCCCTTGGTCCATCTATAAACCATAAAAGAGTGCACCATATTGTAGACGATGGTATAACATACAATGTAAATACGACCATCCATTTAGAATGCCTTACCCTTCCAAGATGAGAGCATAATTTTGATTGGATGAACATGTTTAATAATGTAATTATCTTTTTGTATATCCTATAATAATGGAATAATAATATAATTTAAGGGTATAGATCCCTAACTAATTCTAATTTCTTTTTGAATTTTATAATTTGGAGTAAGGGTGAACCCTTTCCTAAAGTAATGTATTTATTTATCCCAATTGATAATTTTCATCGAGGCTATTTGATAATGGTGGATAATATCCTTACTGATCTATGTGTTCCTCATATTTCTATGTAATATTATAATTAGGCTATATTCAAAAAGAAGATGTGTAAGAGAAAGAAGACCTTTAGAAGAATGATTGGATTGGATCTTTCTTTGATCGTCCATGTGAGTGAGGATACGACTAAGATAATCTCTAGCTATTGAAAATAAAATAGCTGAAACTTTGTCACCTTGTTTGGAACCTTGAGGGAACTTGATTTAACCCTTAGGGGACCCAATAATGAGAACCAAAATTGGGGTTGGAACAAAGTTATGTTTTTCCAAACCAGTGAATGTAAAATTGAAAATAAATATTTGGAGAACTGTATAGTTGAAATTCTATTCCATCATGTCCAAATCACTCTTAATATCAAGGATAAGAGAAATATTACCACCCATATTTAAATTTATCAGATAGTTAATTCACCTAAAATATGTTCCAATCCAATCATGGATACATATTTCTTTAACAAAAACAAATTCATTAAAGGAAATGATCTTATTGGAAATAAGATAAATCATATTAGAAAAATATTTTTTAAATAATCTTACATATCATTTTAACAATTAAAATAGGCATAAAAAACTGAATCTAACAATAATTTTAAATATTTTGTATAAGAGGGACAAATTTAGTATTGAAGCTAGAAGTTATAGAACTCCTTGTTAAAAAAGAGATTAACATCTTACAAACATCATCCTGGATTACATCCCAATATCCTTCAAAGAATAAAATAGAAAAACCATTGGTCATAGGAAATTTTTGGATTAAGATTAAAAACAATATACCTAATTTTAAATTATAGTGGGATGATAGTGAGGAAAAATTTTTCTTTGGGGATGAAAAGGATGGGAATAATACCATCAATAAAATCCCCCTTAATACCATTTAAATTTAATAATTTACGAAAGTATGAGACAATGTGGTAAGAAAATAATTATTTTTTACATTCGTAATATATAAAATCAATAACATATTAAAGAAAAATAGTGTTTAGTAACCTTTATGAACAAGATAAGTACTTGATTTCCATTTTACATTGAAATTAAAATATAAAATCTAATAAAATAAAGGTTTTATCACCCTTGAAACTCATTCAGATATTTATTCATCAACTCATTGGAAAAGAAAAACAATAATGGAGAAATTATATTCTCAGTAAAGGTATTATACAGTATAATATCTAAGGATTAAATAATGAATAATCAATATATAATATTATATAAATTAAAACATGTACCATTTAATAAATAACTTGACCATGAAATGCATCCATAGAAAATATCAAGTCAATAATCACAGGAATAATAAAAATTTATTTCTCAATGAAGGAAATTTCTAATATTTTACGTCATGGTTTCATACATCATGATATTATTACATTCAAATCTTTATTCTTATATAGTTTAATTTATGGGTATGTATACACCAAAAACCCCTTTAATAAGGTTATTAGAGTGGTCCATCTCAGAAGACCTATCAAAGCATTTATAATCTATATAAGTCTAGTCCCCAACCATTGCTACATATCCAATTCATTACTCAAACATTTAATCATAAATTTAATTTTGAAAAATTATTCCTTATCAATATATATTTTTATTGACTAATGAATATGAAATATAAATATTTCCACAACCAATCAAATAACACTGAAAGTAAAACATCATATGTATAAATGGTATACGGTTTTAGAAATAATCATATACATGAAATAAAAAATATGGATATTTTAGGTAAATTTAATATTTAATGATCATATGAATTTTAATATTTTAAGATAAAGTTAATGACCAAAAGATTAATTAAGATATGAGAGATATCAATCAAAAAAGTGTATTTTGTAGTAAAATACATTCTTTTAAAAGATAGAATAAAATGGAAGCAAATAAATTAAAATATTACTAATAAATATTTTTCTTCATAAAATCATTGAAAACATATAGAAAAGAATAAGTATTTTAAAAAGTTTATGGATGTGGGAAGTTATTTAACATCATATATTGTAAAAAAATATATTTGGATTTTACAAATAAATATAAAAACTGCTCTCTCAAAAAGAAACATTATTAATATTCCTTTCAAATATGACAAAAATTTAAGGAAAACATAAAATTTTATTAGTAAATAATTTGAGTATATAAGAAATACTTTTGAAAATATATATATATATTCATGGAAGAAACATATTCCCGATAAATTTGAGAAATAAGATCATATTTTCTTTTAAATATTTCATTTCATTATTCAAAGTAAAAATAGAGTAAGATTTGGAAGAAATATTAAATTTTATTAAATATTCATAGGATAAGATAACCGATATATTTTATGAAGGATATTTTATAATATTCCATCAATGAAAATAACAGGAATCACAAAAATGAGACAGTAAAATAACTTTTTACCTCTTTGGTAACTTTTATATTGTATCCCCTTAAAATAAAAAAAATTGAAATGAAAATTTAATCAAAATTAATAAATATATATCCTTATTAAATATATCAAAGTGGTATTATAAACACAACATAAAAATAAAAAGGTGCATAATACCAAGTATGACTCAATGCAGTAGACATTGAGATGAAATATCTTGTGAAGATTGCATCATTGAAGTGAGAATTAATCATTGAAGTTATTATGTGAAATTGATATAAATCACCAAAACATAATGTTTAAATACAAAATAATACAATCAGAGTTCATTTCATGCATAATCGCGGAATAAAAAAATCAATGGAGAAGAACCATAACCCAATGAATGGAAATTGAGTTGAGAAACCACATACCTCACATTTATCCTTAGTTAAGCATTATTTAAACTCCAATGTAATAGTTTTAAACATGTTATTAATTTACAAAAAAAATAATATTAATATTTATAATATTATATATGATCCTATTTTAACATGTTGTCACCTCTTCGTTAACAATCATTTATTATTATCATTATTTTAAATATTAATTTCTTTATTTTGTCATTATTGCATTGTCACAGATGTTCTTGTCCTTCTAATATGATTATGGTTCCATCATATAAAGAATATTAATAATGATATATATATCATTTAAATTAAAAGAAACATCCCTATTACTATCCATTTAATACAGAACTCATATATAGATCTCATCACTTCAAGGAGATGGTAGTCCACATGTACACATGAGTAACGTTGTCATTTTCTGATGGATTAGAAGGTGAGAAGGGAGAAAATGATATTATAATTACAGAAGAATAATTATTTCATAAATATTATATATAAACTATAATTCCATATTTTTATCCATCCAATTAAATTTTTGATGGAAAAATACTGCTACGTGTAGATGGTAAGCCATACGTATATACAAGATATGTTTTTTCTATCTGTAAGATGGAAAATAGGTGAAAATGGTTTTACCATAATCAGAATAAATTATCTGTATATTTATTATACCTTATACATTATTTTATAATGGTAACAATGGATTTATAGGAATTATATGAAGAAATAAATTTGAAAGTCTTAGTAATGTTGGTTACCTCTTCTTTGATAGACTTCCATTAGATGTCTTTAAAAAGGATATATGGCTATTATTTTGGATAGAAAGTCATCCATAGAACCTAGATAATATATTTATAATATAAATGGGTATGTTTTTGTTATTCTTGGATTATCAATGTGTAGTAACGAAATTATAGAATGGGTGTACTTTTATAAGTAAGGGGAGGGGTAATTTTGGAATTACATAAAGTATTACATTAATTTATTTTATTTTTATAGAAAAATGTCTTCAAATTTATTTAATTCAAATACAAAATTAGTAGGAATCAAAGTCATATCATATGGTAAAATTTAGACATGTTTTGGTTATGTTTTTACCCTAATCTCTTAGTTTTAACACCCCCCCCCATTACCCATTTTGAAAATTACTACAATATAAAATTCATGTACCATTTAAGGGTTATGGATGTCAACATAAAATAATAATTAATAATTTAATAGAAAAGGGCTAAAATTTTCACCTATATATTATTTCCCATGTCCAATTTAGTAATTTTTAGTATTTTTAAATAATTTAATAAAATATTACATTCATAAAATATCATCAACGAAATTGTATAAACTATTCATTTGATTTAACATTAAAAACATGACAACTGTAAATTTATAATATAATGTCATATATCACCACTTATACTTTATAACAATAAATAAAATTTATTGTATACCCAAACACATCTAAATATTATCATCTTCATTAATTTTAATAATATTTAATTAATTGTTTTACTATTTTAAAATATGTCGTGCCATAGCATCGTAATTGCTTTAAAAAAATTATAATATTTCTAAAAATAAATAAATATTTTTTAAAAATAAAAAATATGCATAATTTTTATAATTTATATTAATTTTTATAAATATATATTCCCATTCATATCCAGAAAACATATTTAGTGTGTTTTTTTTGACTATTTGCACCTTGTGCAAACATTACACGAGAATTTGGATAAAAATCTTTTTAAATAACTAAAAATTTTGAAAATAACATTAAATGTAAAAATTTGTGCCTAATATATACAAAAAAAGTCACTAAAATAATTTTTCATTTTCATTTATTATCAGTAGGACAAAAAATTTTACTTTATCAATGTTACGCAAACACTACGTTGGCACTAGAAATGATTTTCATAATTAACTTGAAATAAATACTAATTTATATGTTTATTAATTATATCAGAGTATATTATCATAAATGTTTCATTCAATAAGTTTCATAAATTTTTATATTGTATTTATATATCTGAGATATCCTAAAAGATACCATATTCCATAAAAACGGTATTTTTTACTATTCGTGAGAGTGTTTAACATTTTTAGAAAAATATCATAAATTAATACTAAGATAAATTTTAGTTTATTAATATAAAAAATTAATATTTATAAAATTAAATTCAAATAATTTATAAAAATTAATTTTAACCAAAATGTATAAAACAGAATGAAAAAAAAAATATTCTAGAAAAAATAGTTTTTAAACCCAAAAATGAACTTGTACTGAAATGAAGTATAGAGTAAATTCTTATGTAATTAATTACATTATTTAAAATAAATTATAATTATATTAAAATAGTACAAAATTTAATACATTATGTTTATTTTTCAATTAGAGAAATTTTAGTTTTACAAAAATTAGTATTTTTACTATTCATTGAAAATAATTTCTTTCAAAACAAATTCGAAAATATAACTCTATGATATTTTTTATGATGATTTAAAAAAATTATTATTTTTTAAACTAATATTCATAAAATTTTCACTAATTAATTTTAATATTCACTCATAAAAGGAAATAAAATTCATTTTGTTATAAAACATATTTTTTTGAAAAAAAATGACTTTTTTGAAAATTGAATCTCTATTTACTAATAAATAATATATAAATTTGGTTTTAATATGACCATTATATATATATATATATATATAATAATTAGTTTAATACTATTCATACCTAAGTATTTAATGTCTAGTTTATAACTGTAACAATTAAATAATAATATTTTGATAGCATATCACGGTTTGTTTAAACTAAGTGGTGTGTCTATCGAAATCTATTAAAGAAATTAAATTTATTTAAAGATAAAAATATTAAAAAATTGTTGAGCATTACATAGGGTTTATATTATTAATGATATATGGTTTTTAAATAGTTTCTTCATTCAATCAACGTATTGGTATCTAGGTGAATATACTATAATCGACATTAAAAAATTTAATATTTATAATGTAATAGAAAGTAACTTTATCAAATGAATAGTAACAAGATAGTTGTAAATGTTAATTTTTTGGTACATGGATATTAATAGGAAATAATTATTTTCTATGGTTTTTAAATTATTAATAAATTATATAAATCATATCTCCCAAGAGAGTCAAATCAGGTTTGTATCTCATCTCTCTTAACGTGCAATGAGGAAAGGTTAAGTTAATACCCAACCAATATTTTTTAGGGTTATGAGGGAAGGTTATGATAATACCCTACCATCATTTTTCATGTTTATTACCCCTAGTTTCATTAGATCATGTGTCTACATACAATTATTTATATCTAGAAAATATTTCTATTAATAGGAAACTACACCATCCTTACTTTACCAAAATTTTAGGATGTTCTCTGGAAATAAGGGTGATTCAGAAAACAAATGTCTTATTTATATAGTATAATGAGAGGGGATAGATATATATCATTAAAAAATAATTAATTTATAATAATTAATCATAATATAATTGTTTATTTAAAAAAAGGTAATGGACTTATTGAAGAATTATGGGTAGAGATGTTGTTAGGATGCCTTACAGCTATAATAATGCTTAAATCAAGAGACATTGTAAGTGATAATATGAAATTATTATATAAATATAATTTATTATAAAAAATTATTTGTTCCAAAGATTATGGTGAAATACATATAATAGATAAATGAATTCAAGACGTATAATATAAACATTACTCAAGGAATTAAAATTGATATAATAAACCCTAAGAGATTTTGTATCTTTTTTAATCAAAACACCTTTTAAAGAGTGAAAAAGAAAAGAAAATAAAATAAAATTATTAATTATAGAATAATTATATAGTTGTAAAAGGAGTGGTATATACACAATATAAAATATGATAGCTGAATAATGCAAAATATGTCTCAAAGAATGGAAATTGTTATGAAAAAACCCTTACCAAAAATCACAACATACATTATTAAATATATATATTTCTAGATAATATAATTAGGATGATTATTTGCATGATAAAGAACCTTCATTTTTTTATTACTATAAATTTTAACAAATTTATTATCATATTAATACATTTAAAAAATTATTATAGTATACATCGATCATTCTGAGGGTTCTTGGTTCATAGTCTCTAAAACCATTGTGGTGTATATTTATTGATAAAATATCTTATTATTTCAATTAAATAATAACAAGAATAATTTTGGTTTATGTTTAAGCTTATTCCAAAATAAATAGAGTTTAATAAGACTTGAATGAATTACCGTTCTGTGATTCTTCATTGTTAAGCCTATATTTGAATATTAAAAAAACATTAATTGATTATTTTTAATTTCTTTATAATGATTAATATTTTAACATTATAAACTAAAAACATGAAATTAAATAAATATTAATATTTTATTTAATAATGAAATTAATTTTAATAATATCCATGGAGGAAAATGTTTAAGAAATCATCATTGTTTACTTTGGTACTGTAAAACAACCAGGGTGAGTGATATTTTTTACAAATAGTTTAAAATAAAGGAAAGAAAATACATTTTATGGTTTTGTATAAAATTTATTATAATCAATATAATAGTTTATGGTAAATTTTAAATATTGTTTTTTTATTGAAAAGTGAAATAGAATAATTGAAATGAAAAAACACGATTTTGAAAACCTCATTTTTATTTAATAATGGTTTATAAAATCGGACTCGTGATAGGAAATTGGTAATATGCTATCATTAATATTTAAAATAATTATAATAACAAGAAAATAAAATCATAAAAATATATTATATTATTTTTCATGGAATTTGTGGTAATAGAATCCCATATATGATATAAAAATTCGAATTAAGAGAATCATTATTTCGATATAGTAACGAGTAATGAAAAGGATTCGATTAGTGGGAATTTGTATACTCACGTCAAAAATGGATCCAATGGATTGTTATAAAATGTATATAAAATTATTTAAAAATATGAAAAAAATCAAGATAATTGAATATCTAAATAATTTGGAAGGTATGTCAATAGAAACCCTTAAGTTTCTCTTTAGAAATATACATAAAATTTACCTTAATGCATTTATTGGATGGGTTTTTATTAATACCGTAGGCATAAAAGCGTAGGTAAGAATGGGTAGAGTGGTATCTTGGTATATAATTTGAAATTTAACGTATTTTGAGAGTGAGGAATTCGTAGAGAATTTTTGTATATAATTTAAATTGAGAAGGGTATTTTTATAAAAAGTATTTGATTATTTTATCATTTAGGACAAATAATTTTGAGTATGTTTGACTCTAAAAAGATTAACGGATTAAAATCAAAAAAAATTATTTTTTTACATTATAACCATTCCAAAATTGAATGAAAACATTTAAGCACTTAAAAAATTAAATATATTCAAAAACAATTTTTCATTCAATAAAATATAACATGGGATTTAAAAATAATAACATAGGTTTCTAAATTAAAAATAATATTTTTAAATGTTTTATTTTGATAATTTATTATATATTCAGTCAATAAAAATATTTCATTGATTTGTATGATATTCTTACATCAGGATGATATCCTAAAATTTTTTGAATTTATAAAAACTAGCTTTTTACTATTCAACAAAAATCAATTTTTCTTAAAAATAAAAAAAATCATGCCAATATAATATTAGAATTTTAATTGAAATAATTAACAAATTTCATTAAAATAAATATATAAAAATTATAAATTTATTTTTTATAAAATTAATTTAATACAAAAAAAGAAATTTCTTTGTATTTATGACTATTTTAATTGTTACGAGTAATTAAAGTTCTATTTATTCTTATTCTTTAATTATTATATAATAGCTGATTAATTATTTATAAATAAAAATAATTACATTCTATGAAATAATTCTGGTAATTAATTTTAATTTATTTTCTAAATACATAATAAATAAAATGGTTTTAGTACAGAAACCATTATATATCTTGAATACAATGTCACGTCAATGACTATTTTACATTTCTAATAACAAAATTATCATTATTTTATAGACTTTTTATGATAATAATAAACTATATATCTTGGTAATTGATTTTTAAAATAAATATTATATAATGTTATTATATTATAAAATATGTTACTTAATTTTTTAAAAGGAAAATTTTAGAATAATAAAACATATATAAAGTATATGATAAGAAACCATTGAGAAATTAAAAAAACTATGTTATGAATTAAAAATGCATGATAAAATAATTATTTTAGTGTACGAATTATATTTAATCTTCCATCACAAATTTCACATAAAACTATATAAGAAATTACATTCAACAGGTATATGTTACAATTTTGTGACTATGAAAACATTTATTAATATTTTTTAACCATTAAATTATGTGGACTTAATAACTATAATGATATGAAAATAAAAATATAAGGTTATTTAGTTATAAAAATATATATAATAATAATAATTTTTAATATAGTAATAGAGATTTAATTATATATATATATACAGAATGAAAAATTAAGTAGGATGCATCATATGCAAGTGGTAGGAGTTATTCCCATATCACCCTTCGGTTGAGGATTTGAATACCATGTCCTCATTGAACATAATGGGATATCACCCGAACTTTTGGTTTACATTTTTAATGTAGATAATTTTAATATATAATATTAAATTATACTTGAAAATTTTATAATAATATTACTTACATAATAAATATGTTTATAAACCTTTTTTTAATGTTATTATAAGAAATATGTTCATTTATAATTTCCATTTAAATTAAAAGAAAGAAATTTTATAAAAGAAATAAACATTTATTTAAGATCATGTTGAATACAATGAATTAAAAAACTCATAGAAAATTAACCCAATAAGGACTAATTACACCCACCCTACCAGGGTCAACCCACTCCATATAATATCCATTACAATGTTATAACCTGAAGGACATATGGCCCAAACAAGGACTAATTACACCCACCCTACTAGGGTCAACAAGGACTAATTACACCCACCCTATCATTTCTTATGTCACCATATTTTTAATTGTCCATAAATGGCCCAACCCCCCCCCCCCAATGGACGCATCCCAGACTAAAACCTTGTTCATATGCAACAAAAAATATTCATTGGAAATATGGGATTTTACAATATAACTGTTAAATGATATATGACATGCTCCCATGAAATATTTCACTTACCCATATGATATATGACATGTTCTAGGTCTATTATATCATCCTCATTAATGATATATAACATGTTTCCATGGTGGTTCTCTCTTTCATCAGATATATTACTTGTTTTTAGGGAGAGGTGTTATACCCCCCCCCCACCCACATCCCCGATGATCAATACAACTTTTTTCAGGGGTGAGATGTTCTCACCCCCAATGATCTATATAACTTTTTTGTAGGGTTGGATGCCCCCCCCCCCCCCCTAAATGGTTTATAGTACTTGTTTCCATAGTGGGGATTTCTTACCCTGTATGATCTATATGACTTGTTTCCTAAGTAGTGAACTCTTCCCCAGGATGATTTTATGATACATTCTATTCAAATACATATGCTTCAAGATGAAATATCTATGCTTTATCCATGATATACAATTGATGATTGAGTATTAATGGTATTAATTTTTATACACTTTCATTTATTTATTGTGTAAATAGGTATATGACTTATTAGACTGGGTATATTTAGTTATTCCTTTAGTGGTGGACTGCTAAGTTGTGCACACACCTTTCTACAGTCACCATGGGTTCCTTTGTAGACTTAATGGTTGTAATATGGGATTATAGATAACAATATATAATCAATTATTGATTTTTTATAGCTAATACGAAGTATGGGAGATGGAACCAAGCTTATAGTAGGCACTAGTTTGGGAATAATTCTCAGTTTTGGTTATTTTTTATTCATTTCATACATGATGTATATGATCTAGCCATATGGGATATTGATTGGTTTTTACGAATTTTATAACTTATAAAACATATATTTTGATATATTTTGGGTTCTATATTTTATTTATTAGAACCGTTTTGTGATGTTTATTTCCATATATGACTAAAAAAATTTATAGGTGAAAATGAGCATATAATAAAGATTTGGTGGAAGTTGGCAGGAATTAGTAGTTTTATAGATAAAATGGAAGAATTCATGAAATTACTTTATAATTAATAGTTTAAAAAGTATCCTAGTAACTCTTCACTCCATATCAAGAATAATTTGAGGACTAAAATCAAGAGTTTCATCAAACTACATGGTTATGTATAGTTATCTATACATTTTAAATTCACACAGGAACTATATTAGGACATGATTTATGGGATAGTTCCAACCACATAGTTTCTACATAGTTTACTAGAATATAAATAAAACCATTAACTTTAATAATTGAATATATATTCAATCACATGGCTTCAACATGGATTTCATTACTGTGTGTTCCAACTAGGCTCCTTGAAGAAAGTTGGAAAGATCAAACTTCACGACTAGTGTATGGTTTACTATATTTTGATCCTTAACCATAAACAATGAATAAATTTTCCAATGACTCCTCATATACCATCTTAATAACCCTTTTACCAACAATTATTACCACAATCCACTGATAGACACTGGGTATTGGGTAATTAAATGTCTCTCTTACCAATTGGAGTTAAAGAGTGAACCGAGATAGAATTTTTGGCCTTAAAGGGATCCAAAAATTGATCAAAGGAAGAATATTTGTTGATTATAATCCACCATTCATTTATTTTTTTACAATAAATTAAAATATATGTAATTTAACTAATTTTTTAGGGTTTTGAGTGATCATGGAGACCATTTGTGAAATTTAATTGTTATTGTTTTGTTATTTTTCTTCATACACATATTTTTTTATTTCTTCATATCAACATTTATATATTAAATAGATATATTTTACCATCCCATTAAGAAAATACCGATGTATCTCTAAAGCTGTCATGATTTTTAATTACATATTAATTTTTTTATCAATACCCTAGGCTTTATTTTAATAAATTATTCTCTTTGGAAATTTTTTTTCAATCATAGAAATTGATTTTTAAGAATTAAAAAAAAACCTAAAAAACAAATGAGGTTATGAAACATTTCAATCCTAGTGATGAAATCATTGTGAATGATAGGAAAACAGTTGATAATAATAATTCTAGTGATCTCCATTAAAGTTCATTACCCAAATGAATTTCTCTAAAAAATATAAAAATATTATGTTTTAAAAATTCATATTTTTGATAACAAAAACATATTACAGGATTAATATTGTGGAATATTTGAAGCTATAAATGGTTTTCTATCATGAAATAATGTCACAAAATATTTATGTAATGGTTAAATTCAAAAAATATTAAAGGTTCTAAAAGGGATAGACATGACACTTTTGTTATAGTAACTATGAAGTTTGGTTAGATTTTAATTTGGGTCACCCAAAAGTATCTAGTCTTATAGAAATGCAAAAAAAATTGGTTCAATTAGAAGAGAATAATTTAAACATTGTATATTTGATTTAGTACTTTTCATTTTATTTGAAAAGAAAAATTACAAAACCTATAAAAAACAACTTTTACACTCTTTTTTGGTTTTTTATTTTTATTAGTTCACTTTCATGATTAATTTGATATTATTTCATGGATGATCATAAAATCGTGAGGAACCTACATAGAAATTACAAGAGTCCTATATTATCATACATATCCATATTTTCCCTAGAGATTGAACATGGGAATTTAAGGTAATGATTCAAACTTATGATACATCACATTATAATTACTTTTATACATAATGTGAAAGGGGAAGACCCAAACCTTGTCCATGGGGTTGGACAATAATTTACACCAGTGGGAGAAACCGAAATTTTATTTTTATGGAATATAAAAAATCAACCACTAACTCAATTTTTACCATGACTTTTTTAACAAAATACTCGGTAAAGATGCCACAAATACCATATATATGACTACCACCCTAATGAACACTCATGGAGTGCAGCTTAACAACTATCCATAGAGAAGATTCAAGCATTATTTTAACACCTATTAATGAAAAAAAAATCAATTTTATTATTTGGTAGATAATTCAAATATGGTTCAATTTGGGGTTTTAAAAAGTGAGGACCCCAATGACCACCATTCCAATTTCTATGAAATATGTTCCACTTTCCATTACAATGGAATATTAGATGTGTGATATGTTTTTTACAATTTCACTTATCTTTGTTGTTCCAACGTGAATCCCATTTTTCATCATGATAGTGAATCACTGATATGTTGAATATGTGACCTCATAATGGGACACCATTATATTTTCAAGACTAAACCTTATATTATGGAATTTCAACTAGCACACATTCCATATTAGAATAAAAATTAAATGGTGTGATTATGAGGAAGGTGTCTAAAGAGTTATTTGATCTATTAAATGAAATTTTATCTTACATGTTACAATGGAACCCAAAGTTGGGTACAAAAAGGATGATAATTCATAATGGATATGGAAACACCATGGAATATTTATATGTGGACTTAATGTCAAAAAAATTATACATTGCAACACAGCACTACAACATTTGTTAAAGTAATTTAACACCCATATTACTGGGAATGAGTTGATAACCATTCAATGGTAGGGTTTTTGTATATAAGTATCAATCCATCTACAATTTTAATGAGTTTTGACTTTAAAAATTATTGGATAAATATAATTATGGCCTATCAAACTGAAGAATTTATGGTTAAATTCAATCAAGGTTCGGGAGGATTGCAACCACAAACTATGTATTTAAGGACATAATAACCTATAGGATATACAAATACTGGATAAAAGAAACCATAAAAAAGGAACTATAAAGCAAATTAGTACCAGTAATTGAAATAAAAGAATGTATTATAACCCTTATCTAGTATATCCACCTCAAAAACAAAAATCATGTTTCTTAGATGTAGTAGCAATAACCAAAGTAAAAAAATTTAAGTAAACAATATCTAAGATCACTTACATTGTTGAAACCTGACAAAAAATTTAAAGGGAAGCTATTTAAAGTCATTAGAAATAATTTAAATATCACTAGAATCATATTTTTGTGATACATCCATGTAAAATGGTGGGTAACATTAAAAAACCCCTTACAAAGATGCCAAGGTGGTAACTTTAAGAAGTGGAAATGAGATCTCTAAAAAAATCATATGAAGGAAAAAATAAATTGTAAATGAGAAACAAAATGGAAACTTGATAAGTTGAGCATGGGAATACGATTTTTTAAAAAAATTATTACCTTTTATGAATAAAATATAGAATTTTACTAGATTTTTTCATTTTTTGTTCCCAAATTATAGGTGTGAGGTGATTTGATAGCTAATTGAGATTTTAGATATAAGTGATTCAAATGAAACCACAGCCAAAATCTAATGGTGTTTCCTTGTAAATATTGAATGTTTAGAGATAAGGGTAAAAATGAACCATGGATAAACCAAGGTACCACATCATAGAATTTCAAAGATTCAAACCTAATTAAGACTTTAGTCATGGTCCCAAGAATCTCGATGAAGAGTGTTTAGCATATGACTTTAAGTCTGAAGGACATAAGAATTTCATGAAAGGGTGTATGAATTTTTTCTAAGAAAATGGTAATATAGAATAGGGATTTTTTCTTGGTATTAATCCTCAGGTCATATAATAATATGAGGAATAGTAAAAAATGAATGAAAAGTAATCCATCCGTAGTATGTACCCACTAGAGATCATTCCATCCAAGATGTTAATCGATCATCAATCACAGTCTCAAGATTGGTGACATCGATAGGAGAAATTCCATCTCATATTGGCATTATCATGAGGAGTTCACACCCAGTGTGGGTATGTTCTAATACGAGATAGAGTACTGAATGGGGTATTCTGGTGACCCACTGACATGGGGTGGGCCCAAGAGATTTATCAAGCATTTGACGAAGAAGTAATGCTAATAGATCTTTGCTACATAGAATTCCAACATGGGATGTCAAAATTAGACTCCACCATAAAACATGCATTGTTACACCATAAGCATGTGAGTAAGATATAAAATTTGAATTTGTAAGAATCTATGTCACAAGAAACACCAAATCACACTCTCTTCATGAAAAATGGATTAACATGTAAATTCCATAAAGGATGGGACCCTTACATGAGACAGGTTATGCCAAATCCGTACATATGACATTGAGGGTAATGATTCTATAAGGATACTATATACAGAGTACTTGATCTCTATTCCACTAGAATTCATATATTATATAACTCTTTGGAGGTTAAATTTATATCTACAATTATTTTGGATGAAAAACTATGAGTAAGGTATTTTTATTTTCGTGGTTTTGAAATTTTAATGAATAATTTTTTCAATAAACCACATACCAATGGGTTACGTCAGAGTAATGTTTCACATTATGAAAGAATTATATGTTATAATTTATCTATTCCATAATCAATTGTTCTATATAATACTTATGAAAATAATAGTTAATTGATGAGATGAAAATTTCATAGGGGTCTATATTTTCATAATGCATAAGTAGAGGAAAGTGACCAGAGAACAAGGGAATGCAGAGTATAGATTTCATGGGGTGATAGGGGAACTCTTTATATATAATTATATATATGGTTATTTTTTCATGGAATGGGAATTTTAATTTCATGATATAAAATTTTTATTTATTAATTTATATACTTTTTCCCTATTTTTTGGTGACCATGTGTCTTTCATCACATGATTACCCCATTTCACTGAAGATTAACTGTCTATTTTCCATGTGTGAGTAATCTCTTAGGGGGTGGTGGATTAGGACTTCAAGGAGTAATTATTTAATGTGAATGATTATTTTACTCTTAAACTAATTTAAAATGGGATAAATAAAACTCAGAAAATTTTTAACATATTCTCTAAACAGCTAGCGAGAGAGATGTTTATTTGAGGATGAACCCCAATGTCGTAGAGGGGAGTTGCAGTGTCAGGTCCAATCCCAAGTCTACCATTTTTCTTGTAATTTAATATAACACACATAATATTATTATGTTAACACAAAAAATGGAAACATATATACTTATATAGTTATATTTTTCACTCACAATGTAATATAGTTATCTAGAGATTCTAGAAATTGTTTATCCTGGGTAATTTACAAGTTGAATTTTTTAGAAACTTTATAAATATAAACTTTGAATCTAATACACCATATCAATATTCAATTAAAAGATTCCTCAAACAATATTTATTCTCAAATAGAATTATTTATTTTTGTAGTACATTCTCATATTTAGTGTTCCTAATATAGTTTATTTATATATGATATATAAATAATAATCAAGAATGGTTTTCTAGATTAAGATCCCACCTATTCTTGATAGTTTTTTCTCATGAATCTACATTCATATAAAAATCATTTGCAGTTTTAGTAACTATATCACTATTCTCTCAATTATTAAACTTTGACTAATTCCCCTATGAGTTAATGATTTCAATGATCATGTCATTTTTTTATCTATTTTTTAGGAATAGTAACAAAAAATTTCTTATAACCCACTACTAATTGATTATGTCAATCTTTTATTACCTCTTTCTGATTTTTTTTCGTTTTCACATGCATGGGCACTATCTTATATTTTCTTATAGGTTATTTTTTATAGTACCCTTCGCTCAAATAAGATCCAGAAGTATATATTTTGAGGATTATATTGAATTCTATCTAAATATAAATTTTTTATTTCTTAAACCATCAGAGAAATGATGGGAAAAAACCAAGGTGCATGAGTGGACAGTAAATAATTGGCTAACATAGTTAGTGTTAGATATCTAGTGCAATGTGAAGTGATTCTAACAGACTAAAGAATTATATTTTTTTATGAAGAAACAAAAATAATTTCTTAGCCTCTTATAAATGACAATAATTTAAAGATCAACCTAATTTTCTTATAGATGATTCAGAATTCTGGATATTTTTTAGGTATTCAACATAATTTTCCTCATAATCATCATTTAGATATTATAATGATATATATAGCATTAAAAAATGGAGTCATGTGTGTATCATCTGCCTTTACACCATCCCATTCTTTGTTATAGGGTTTTATAAAGAGTGGTCTATGTCGTAGACATTTTGATCATTCATGATAGGGGAATATCCAACATATAAATTCATTGAAAAATATTTTCCTATAGCTAATATGACAAAACTATAAGGATACATCCCAAAAATTTCACAATAGGATCGAGAGACCACATATGAATCTTGGGAGCATTTCTAGGATATGGTAAGATAGTAAATTCACCATAGAGTGTCCTTGAGGATATAACTAAATACTTTTTTCTTAGGGTTGAAAAATACCCTGAAGTAAAAAAGTTGATTTAGTACCCTGAGGTTTTATAACGGGGAATAATACCAATAAATTCAATGAATTTATAGTTAAAAAATATATTAATTTCTCCCAATGTCTAAGTGAGAGAGGATTTACTAAAATAAGAGTACATCAAGTAGAGGAGACTACAAAACTAGTTAGGTAATTGAGGATATGTCCAATACGATAGAGAAAAATTAAGGAAAAATTATTCAAAGAAACAATATAATAATCCTTATATATTAACCTTTCATATCTATGTGGGGTCTCATATCTTTCAAGACTATTAAACTGGATTTGGGTACACTAAAATGGGGAAGGTAAAATTCAAAAATTACTATTGAAATCAATCACACAACTAAAATTATTACAGGAAATAAGTGAGTATATATCAATAAAACTGATTTTTTAGAGATTATTATAAGAAAAATACATCATTAAATTTAGGTGATTTGAGGTTTACTTAAGGAAAACATCCATTGAGACTCATTTGTTAGTAATTTCAATCCATAGACCCACCTTTTATGCCACAAAAAGAGTATTTTTCAATAAAACTATATGAATATGAACTTAATTTAGAGGATTTGGTCACAAAATATATGAAACAAAATGATAATTGAATTTTTGAAGTCAATAATACTATATAAAACATGAAAATTACTTATTGAATCACAAATTATTACTCTGAGATATTAATACATAACAAGATAATCTCTCTGTGAAACTTGTTTCATAATCCATTGTACTTGTTCTTAGAAAACTTGATGTTCTAAAAAAGAAAGGAAATGATATTACCTTGAGGAGTGGATGATAACATCTTGAGAGACATCATGCTATGGAGGAATGTTCTGGAGAGTATCAGTACCCAAAAAAGAAATAGATAATGGGAAGACACAAGAATATTATAAGAAGTTCCTAAATATATTTATATAGGTTCATATAGAAATAATCATTACAAAATCCATTTACTATATTTTCATGTATACCAAGTTTCTCATGGAACTATTTTCAAAAAAGAATAAATTAGATGATGTGGTTGATATATTATTAAGGGCAGAATGTTTGGTAGTGTTATAAAGGAAGAATCCCCCAAGTTTTAGGGTCATGGGAAGTTTCTTAATTCCTTGTACAATTTGGGCATGAAAAATCACAATATATTTATCTAACCTAAGACAATTTACAAAAAAAATCCATTGACTGTGTTTATGAAGCTAGATTTAAGTAATATGAAACCCAGTTCAGTTTTTCTATAATTTTTGGAAATATTCAAAAAATAACACTATGTAATCATTAAAAATTAACTCATATAGGTGGGATAAAATAATTTTCCCTTTATATTTTTTAAACCAATATATGGTTAAATAAGGATAAATTATAATCATCCATGGTCATACTTTACTTTTCACTAAGAGATCACTCATTCATGTTAAACAAGGATGTATTATATTTTTTTGTGGGTGATGAGCCTATGATATTTAACATTACCAGAATTGTAAACTATATATATAAACTAAAATACAGCAATAAAATCATTAACAAGGAATATAAATACATTTTTATAGAAATATTATCTAATATGTTGAAGTGATTTAGGAAGAATAAGTATAATAGTGTTGTATAAATGTGGTGATCATAGTGTGACAATAAAAGTTTAGTTTGGAGATTAACTTTTGTGGGATTATTTTTTAAAATTAATCCAATACATTTTAATTCCAAAGAATATGGAGATAAAAAACATTATATAAATATCCATTATCACTTCAATGTTTAATAAAAAGACAAGTCATTGATTTTTAATGTGTATTTTTCTATGGATAAATTACAGTAGCTCATAGAAGTTTTAAATCATTGACAAAAAGATATTTCATAGAGAATAAATGATATAAATGGTATCATCAGTTTAATATGAACTCAAAAGGTATGTTTGGAGAAAATAAATAATCCATTATGTCATCCTTAAAGGTGGTTAACCTCTATAATAAATGAGGTTATAAATAAAGTAGTTATGAAGTTGGAGGATGTCAACAACATATTCCCATTTTGGATAGTTAATGGGTAATCCAACTTAATGTGGTTCTAATGAAATGGGTCGTTATGGTTTTAATGAATGATTATGAGTTGATATATACCCATATGGTAACAAAGTGTGGATTTAGTGTTGATTATAGGAATCAAAATAAAGGAACATGGAATGATATCATTCGTCTTCCATTTATTGAGAAGATAATGGGGATGATAGCTAGGCATGAGAACTACATATTTTTAAATCGATATTCAAATTATAATTACATATAAATGGAAAAAAAATAACAAGAAAAGACCACATTAATATACCCAAATAACACATTCTCTTACCAACACATGTCTTGTGTTTCGTGAAATAAACCCACCACTTTCGTGCAGTTTATGAAATATATTTTTCACGGGATGGGTGAGAAGCTCTTAGATATATTTTTAAGTTATTACCCATTTTTTGGATAGTCATTTGAGGTGTGTTTATAGAATATTTACATAGTTATAAAAATATGTTCGGATACATTTCATGTCATCATGTGTGATAAATTTCATTTTATGGTAATATAAGGAATTGTTTTAGGCCACTAGATATCCAAGGATGGCATTAAAGTTGACCTAGATAAAATCAAGGTGATTAAGGAATTATAGAAGCCTACAATATTATTCGGTATTAGGAGTTTTTTTCTCTATGAAAAGTTTTATCACTGACTTGGGAAGGGATTATCATTTATTTCTCATAAACTCACTCACATTCTAGGAAATAACATGGAAATAAATTTTTATGACAACTGAAATGAAGATTTTAGGGAGTTAAATACTCAACTGGTCATTGCTCCCATTATGCTCTCCCAAACTTGGAAGAACTGTTTTAAATTATATTTGATTCCAAAAACTACATATTAAGATTAGTCCTTGAAAAAAATAAGGACAAATATTTTTATCCATTTAATAATTCTTGTAGAACATTGGTCGAATCACAATTTTACTACACCGCAACAGAGAAAGAACTACTTGGAGTGCTCTATTCCATTGATAAATTTAAACCTTAACTCATTCTCTCTAAGGTGGGGGTTCATACTCACTAAAAATTACTAGAGTACATGATAATAAAAAATTATGTAAAACATATTTTGAACTATTAGATTTTATTTCTAAAAGAACATGACATTGAAATTATAGGAAAATAAAATAAACAATTAACAGGATCACAAACCATATTTCCTAAACGGATCCACCCAACCATTCCATAGAATAGAAAGTAGACATCCAAGATGAATTTTTAGTTGAAAAAATATTTTATGTAGATCTTATAGTTAGACCCTTTTTTGATGATATTTCAAATTACTTGACTACCTTGATGATTGATCCACAGTTATCTTACCAATAAATGACGAAGTTTTTTTCTAATGTTATCCATTAATTTGTGGTTAATCCCTAACATTTAAATATTATTTTCTATAGTATTATTAAATTATGTTTACCAAAAAGTTATTTGGGAAGTTCATTATATCTTTGTCACTCCTCACTAATAGGATAACATCAAGGACCAGAATGCATTGTGGCCAATAATTTATAGAGTAGATTTATTTCGACAATGTTATATAAGGATATAAGAGCTTTTGGGGTGTCTTGAGATTGATTTCAATGAAATGAAAATATTTTTAAGTGATATAAAATGTTGAATAATATTATTTTGTATGTTGAATTATTTTATGTGTGGGGAATTGATTTCTAATGTCCATTCCCAAACTTTTTTTGTCACACTTACATTTTAGTGTGTGTCTGTTTTATTTCAAAATGGGTCAAATATGGATCCACTATAGACAATACCAAGAAATTGGGAGTACTTTTTTTATGAAAATTATTTTTTCATGATTTTGGGTTTAAACTACGAAGATAATTAACAGAGGAACTCATTTTTTCCATAAACCAGTTGTGGGAAATACTAAATAAACATGGGGTCCCCTGCTACAAAAGCACTCCATATCCTCACCAAACAAGCAGGTATAGTGTCTAACACTCGAACTAATGTTATAATAAATAATTTACATTGATTATTAATATTCATTAATTATATTTAATAAATTTAAATTAATTATAATAATATTAAGTACGTTTTCAACCAAAAATAAATAGTTTAATTCTTACTGAATTCTTTTTCATGTAAAATAAGGTTTTATTTAAAAGTATAATATATAAATTATAGAATTTTATTTTAAAAGAATTAACTTAATTATTTAATTATTTAATTAAGAATTATATTTGGAATGATATTTTGCAATTTTCTAAAAAGATTGTTTTTTCAAATGAATACTGAAAAATGCTGACTTTTACCAAAAATTGTCTTCACTCATCAAGCAACTAAAAAGTTACGTTAGTTTTTAAAATGGTTTCAAAGTAATATTAGTTTATTTAAATTATATATAATATAATTAATTACATATGAATCATAATTATAAATAATTTTGGTATAAGTTAATTTGTTTGCTGAAACTTTTCCCTAAAAATTGTTTTTGTGTTTTGCGTTGTTTTTTAATATAACTTCTAAATATTATAAAAAATGATTATTCAAAAATGGATTAGATATTTCGAATCAGGAAAGACAAATTTTTTAATTATTTCGCTTTTATTTTTGGACATTTTTAATAGTATTTTCATTAAATATTTGTCACCTCAATAACGGTAAATCAGGTAATTAATATGAAAAATAATGTGATTAGGGATAAAAATCATTTTAGAACTTTGATTTATTTAATTGGATAATTATTATTCGAACATGACCATAAAAATAATGAAACATTTTAAATTTCATTCCACTTTCCTTTGATAATGACCTTAATATATTTTTAAATAATAAAAATGAACAAAATTTCACTCTTTTTGTTTTAATATATCTAATTTTTATTATAGGGATACAAAAGAGTTCATGTTAGGATATAATTGGTTTTTTAAGAGATAAATAATTTTTTATCATTTTAATTTATTTTTGAATCTTATTTATGAAAAAATTACCTAGAATTATAATATAACACTGATACAATGCTTGTGTGGGTAAAATAAAAAACAACTAAATAAATTTAAAATTCGGAATTAATATTTTTTTGGTGAGTTTTAGCGTCCCATGAATTTTAATGGTTAAAATGAAATATTGGTGATTAATTAAAGTTTATTATTATAATTATATTACTTTATTTATGTTATTAATTTCAAAGTAAATTAATACTTCCAAGAAAAACATTAAATATATTTTAAGATAAAATATATTTTAATAAAATATTAAAAATTCCAAAACAAATATATTTAGCCAACTGAAGGATATATGGTTTATTATATAAAAATGGTCCATTTATGGTTTAATTTTCCTTTTATAGTATCTTCCCTGGTCCCTTAATTGTAAAAAATATTTGATGACAAAGTAATTGAAAAAAACGATTAATGCGAGTTAAAACAAAAACATAAGGGTGAAAATATCTACTAAACATGTCTAAATGTTATTTTAAAAGATTATTTAGACTGATCCCCATATAAAATTTTAATAATATCAATTTGGATCCATTTTTTCATGATAATTAATGTATATTAATTTAATACATTAAGCGATTCAAAGAGTTCCCCTCCACTCAATTATAAATAGGAACCTCTTCTCCTCTCACTACTACAAATTGAGACATTAATAAGGCTAGTAAAAGAACATTATTAGCTACATAAAATCAATGATAATGTGGAAGATGTGGAAGGATTTGCTTTAATATTTATTGTAAAGAATCATGGATAAAGGGGTTCTTTATCAACTATTTTTTGTGATGTCAAAGGCCACTATTATCAGCACATTTTTTAGCACTATTAAAGGGAGTCTTTAACAGTGCTAAAACAAGCGCGGATAAAGGACCTACTAATAAATGGAGTGTTTTTTCACAAACTGCCTTCTAATCAGTGCTTAACACAACCCACCCTCTCCCTCCCACCTTTATCATCACTCCACCTATCATCACTTTTCGTACATACCCCTACCTTCAGCGAGTTTCGAACTTGATACCTCTAGCTTATAAACAAGTGCCTTTTCCACTTCCCTATATTTTTTTGATTTACATGTTATGGTATATCTATATATTTATGTATATCGTTGCATTTTTCATCTATAAATATGTGTTTGTGTTTATAAAAATATTTATTTATTTATATCTATTTTTAGATACATTTAAAAAAATAATGTGTGTATTTATAAATACCTACAAATGTGCTTATATTTATTTATATATGTGTGTGTGTGTGTGCATCTATAAATATAATTATAAATGTTTATATTTATTTACATATATTATATATTAATATCTATATATATATTAGAATATCTTGGTATATATATATATGTATATGTTTTTCAATACACAGGTATATATATACATTAATTATATAGGTATATAAATATTCATACATTAGTATTTTAAATAACATGGATTGTATTTTTTATTTAGACAAGGTTTATATATTGATAAATATATTTTATATGTAAAAATGTTTAAATATTTATTCATAAAATCTTATTTTTATTTTTGAATATATTAAAACATATGTATATTTTGTTATATATTTGATTGTAAAATACACTAAGATGTGAAAATGATAAAATTTTAAAATCATAATATCAATATGAATGAAAAAACAATGAATAAATTCAGTCCCCAATAAAAAAGGGTAAAAGGACCCCCTTAAACAATGATGAAATATCATCGAATGTTAAAAACATAGGGTACCCCTAATGAAAATTTTGTATTATAGGACTTATGGAAATGTTTTGTGTTGAAAAAATGGCATTAGGGTCACCCTGATTTCTAGGGAATAGATCTCACTGCAGTCTTTGATTTAGTATGTGGTAGATCTCAAACAGGCACCCGGACCAAAAGTTATTGTTGTTGAAAGTTTGAGTTACATTTTCAACATATTTTAGATCTTTTATTGATTTTTTGATTTTTTTTAACATCAAATTGTTATTAAATGACTATTACTCAATAACTATTATAAAATTATTATTTAAAAATATTTTTAAAAATATTTTTTATTCCATTTTCACTACATATCTAATATATTATGCATAAATTCCTATTTATGCATATTTAAAATATATTTGAAAATATATATATTATTAAAATAAATTTATATATTAAAATAATAATATATATTTTTTAATGAAATATATTTTTTTTGAAATATACCCTTTGTTAGTGCTTTTTTACAAGTACAAATAAAGGTCTACCTTTATCAATGTCATTCATTTTCCAACACCGCCTCTCACATATTATTATAATTATATATTTAATGTATATATATTTAATTTATTTCATAATTATAATTATATAAAGATAATATTTCATATATTTCCTTATCTTTACATCAATTGAAAAATGATAACTTTGTTTGTGCGTACATGTGGACTATCACCTCCATGAAGCGATGTGATTCATTTTTCATCACCACATTAATTGAATTATATGTATATATATATATATATCTGTGTCTGTGTGTGTGTTTATTTTGTGATATAATATTATCTTTATGATATAATCATCAATCTAGAAATTTAACATAATACTTACCTTTTGTACATCATCAACACTAAATTATTGAAATGTTAATCATGCATACATACAGTCTACCGGCTCTATGGTTAGGGAATAGTTCATTTTTCATAACAATATTTCATCATTGTTTTTTAGTATAATTAATGTATAAATATTATAATTATTCATTGATTAATATTCAATAGATGATAGGACATTGACCTCTTTTACCATAGTCAACTTGCCAATGTCATTTTGGACATATGAGTCAAATAAGATGCAAATATATGATGTGATATTAATTGATTAATTAATTGTATATAACATGGTAATAAACAAAATAAAATGAATAATACACACTAATTTTTTAAATAAATTAAAAAATTAATATAGGCTGATTATTCAAGAATATAATGAACATATGTGGTGAGTGGAGCTATAAGTAAGGGGAAGTTTATCCTAAAACCTCATTATAAATTCTTTAAAGATTTATTTTCTCAATATTTTCATTCCACATGAATATTCCTAAAATTATTTTATGGATTTATTTTTATGGGAATAAATATATTATAGTGGGAATTTTGTTTCTCTTTTTAAATTATTTTAATGTTTTTTACATGTAATCTTTTGACGAAATATTTCTACTCTCATTACCAAAGGAAAAAAATGAATGTTCTATTTTAATGTATACCATGCCAATATATCTTCCTTCTACTCCAACCATTATTTTATATTTGTATCCCTTTATACTAATAAATTTTATATTTAATGAAAACTCCTTCTTCACGTTTTTCTAGTTACATTAGTTTTGAAAATGGGTTTTTAAAATTAAAGGATATTTTAATATTTGAAGGTGTTTTGAAAATGGATTAAAATGTGATTTTCAATGGTTTTATTAAGAAAACAAATGTGTAGGATTAAAATGTGTTATACATGGTACTAGAGAAATATATATATGATGGTGGCTGATCCCAAAACATATTATATTATGGGTGAGACTGATACATCTTATACAATTGGTGAGCCTGATACAGCTTATATACCTGGTTATCCTAATAAAAATTTTATGATGGGTGGGCCAGATACAACTTATAATATGGTTGTTCTCAATATATTCACAATATTTTTCAATGTACTCTATATTTCTTCTGTTCTCAAAATTTTATGGTTTTTCATGTTTTTCAAAGGACTAGTGGATTTAATTATTTTCTGTACATAACTGATCAGTTTTTGTCCTTCCCACAATTATAATTTTTTTCCTAGTTTTTATGGATGATTAATAACAATTAATAATTCCAATTGAATTTCCTGAATATTTTTCATGAGAAGAAAACATATTTATTTTTAATTGTTTTATATTTTTTGTAATATATATTCTAAGTAGAAGTCAACACTTTATAATCTATAATATTTTCATGAAAATTTTGTGAATAATTCCCTAAACATTTCAACCTAAAAATAATTGAGAATAAAATGTATTGAATTATTTTCTAAAAAATGTTATTTTGGATTGATTAATGATCAGTTACTTATAGTTAGTATCAGAGAAAAGGTTTAAATAATTTTATATGATAAGATACTGTAAGTACCCTTAATATTTTATAATTTATTGTTATCATGACATTGAATTTGAAGATTACTATGTTGCTTTATCTTAATTAATTCTGTTCATAATGGTTTTCCATCGATTATATAGTGAATATTATGTAAGAATTCATGTATAGGATAATATCTTTCCAAATAAACAACTTGGAATGGTTGTAATTGGAACAGATTTATTTGTTTATTTGATGGCTCAATTTACAAAGGCTATAAATGGGGTCGGTGTGCATGTGATAGATAAAACACATTCACTATTGAGAATTGTGTCTATAGTGGATCATTTTATGAAACATCACCTCATAAAGTTAATTAGATCATGAGACCCTCTGGTAGATAAGAGATGGATTAAATTGTTGTAAATAATATTTAAATTCATGGGTTATTCAATGAACCAAAAGTTGAATCTTGATATTTATCATTTAAAAGGTGAATCCAACTAGTATTGGTAAACAGATAAAAATATTAGATAAATATAGGAGATTAAAACATTATAATGTTATGAATTTAAGAATATTTTCTTTTATAAATATTTTTCAAATGTTTTTAGAAATTAGGATAGAGAAAAATCCTGGAATTTAGATATATTGAAAATTATTTTGTTGATATGTATGAATAAAATATCAAAATATTGAAAATTTACTCAAGAAATTTTATCCAATGTCTTTATAATAAAAATTAACCATTTTACTCTGGATTGGGGCCAAAAATATCAAAGAGAATTGGATTATCTTGAGTTAAATCATTATGAGAAACTTACTCAATGTGTCCAGATGGTGGAAATAGAGTTTGTCGATGATCATGTATTTTATAAAAACAATAAGAATAAATAATCTAGATGACAAAAAATAGAGAAGTGTTCAATAAATAAATCTAGAGGAAATACACCAAAATTGTAACACCCCAAGATTTTATGAGATATATTCTTTTTAATTCCTTTTATTTTACACTACACTAAGATTAGCATGTACTATACGCAACATCGTATTAGCTTGCAGTATACGCAACACTATTCTTGGAACTTGTTGCAGACAATTTCAAGTTCGAAACATTAAGTGTATATATATGTATATATATATATATATATATATTCAATGTATAAATGAAATATGGTTGTATTATGTTATACAAAACAACAAATGAGTCTTTCACTACACGCAACCCTGACGTGGCTTTCATTACACGCAATCGCGACCTTCCTCGATAGTGTGTGTTGTACGTAATACCGGGTTTCACTAAACAACAATATATGGTTATAATATTATCACGAAATAGCCGTCATGAATATTATTAACTACATTTTTAATTTTATAACATTATTATTCATCTTATAAATTTTCTAAAACATTTTATGTGAACAAAATAAATGTTTCGGGTAAAATAAGTATTTTTCAAAAAATGCAGTTTTGCACCCTTTTGATGGCGCGCCCACATTAAATATAGTTTTTTACATGTTTATAAGTTCAATTTTACAAAATAAACTTCTTATTTTGAATAAGGATATAAAAATTTACATTGGATAAAGTTTTTATATTTTTCTGATAACTTTCATATTTTAATGAATAGTAAAAACACGCTATATTTTAATTGAAAACAACTTTTTTCATCGTAAAATTTATATGGTTAAATTATAATATTTAATGATTTTAAATTATAAATAGAATATATTTTTACCATTTAATATAATTTATTTCATTATTATTGATTTTACCTTGAATTCATAGGTTAAATCAATTCAATCTTTTGCAATGTTTTAAACAAAAACCCATTTTTTCGACAATGGGATTAATTTTAATTTAATTTTGGAAACTTTTGTGTATTCAATTTGGAAAAATGGATTCCATATTTGGAATAATTGGGTCCAAATTATGTTAACAAGCTACTTTTTATTTTTGGGCATTATGAATAGTAACTACGGTAAATTTTATTTACCATAATTAAAGGTAAATCGGGTAATTAAGGGTAAATATAAGGTAATAAAATTACCCTAAAACCTGACAAAATATTATTTGATGACTACAAGTCGACCCATATCACTTAATGGTTGGATAAGATTCATTTAATGTACTTTTGTTTATGAAAATAATTTAATTATTATTAAAACCAAAGAAAGTGACAACATGTCACTTTCTTAAATGTTATAAGTATAATAATTTCAGTATAGTGATAAACTTCATGAAACTTCAGGTATAAATATTCTCAAGAAATCTATTAAATGTATCTACATAATGTGAATTTATTTCAAATTTTTAGGGATCAAATAATTATTATTAAAGGTGACATAATAGTGATATTGAAATTATTTTATTAAGAGAAGTATCAAATAGATAGTTTTAAAAATAATAAAATAAATATTATATGACCTATTTAATGTTCTCCACTAATTTTATAGAAAACTATGACATGTTATGAATCTATTAAATCTTTTATTTTGAACATATCTTCTGTATATTGTTTATTTAAATTCAAATAAATGAATAGTTTTAAAATTGATACTATTGTTATTTTATAAAAATAACATATTATAAAATTGTTTAAAAATCACATAAATATTTAAAAATTATAAATTTATATTTATATGATTTAAAATGTCATAAAGTGTCAAATTATGGAAAATTCACAACACATATGTAATTATTTATAATAATTTAAAATTTAGAATATTGTTACCACAAATAAAATAAAATTGATAAATAAGGATAAATAAAGTTGATAGTGTTTAAAATAAATTCCTAACATGTCTAAATTATATTGGTTGATGATATTACAACCCTATATCATCTAATATTCAAATTGAGTCATTTTTTGAGGTTTTTATGTGGGGTTTGAATTTATATTAAACTAATATTTTTGAGGATTCCAAAGGTGCCCCTCTCCTCCCTTATAAAAGGGAACCTCCACCCTCTCATCCTCACACCATTTTGAGCCTTGAAGCTCGGAAAAACTCTTCCCACTTAATATACACACTTCCCTAGAAACCTTATAGTGGTACCAGTCTTCTCAAAAGACCAACCTTAGTGCCCTAAGTAGATGTTTAAAGGAGGTGCGCCGAAGAAGAGGTAATCTCTTCTACTGATTATTTCAAGCTTATTTCTTCTTCAATTTCTTCTTCATTAGTTGTTTCATTATAAAGTAATAACATAAATATCACTAATATACTGATATGTTTTTATAAATATGAAACAACCCCATTTCACCTTCTATCCATCCTACGAAAAACGTAATCACCGCGCGTGCGTACGTACGGAATACCGTCTCCACGCCGTGGTGTAATCTGTTTTTCCACCAACACCTTAAATGGATGGGTATAATGGTGTAAATAATAACTATATATGGTTATTGTAACATCATTCTTATTCTGATATATTATACCATCCACTCCAATTCTATTCAATAATTATGGAAACAATATCATCGCTCATGCGTACGTACGGATTACCATCTCCACGACACGATGCGATTCATTCTCCATGTTAACCATACATGAATGATCATAAAGTTTATTTAATGAATAATAATGAAATATATAAAATATTAATTCTACTGGATTTATGTATATATATATATATATATATGTATTTCATCTATTTAGTTTCATTTAATTCAATAAGGAAACGAAAACAGCGCTCATGCGTACGTACGACCATCTGTCTCCATGAACGGTGTATTTCATTCATTTTATAGATCTATAATATATATGTATATGATGAATATATATTATATATAAATCATGTTTTACATTCTGGAATTATGTAAATCAGGATATAAGTAATAATATCAAGAACGACAAGTCGAAACACATACGATAAAAGAAACGATTTTACCCAAAACGCAGCTTTAACAAGAAATTTACAAAAGAACGGGTAATATAAAGTCATAAGTGAATCACATATGATATCTTAAATATTATTATTGTTCTGTTACAATTTAATAATATGTTTAATCCCACTATACAGGAGTTACAGAAACATATGAAATAGATTGGACATAAGGTAAGGGATAACTTTTCCAATCTCGTTCTTATCCGAGATTGTTTATTCGTAAGTATTTACTGGGGTTATTTTTCTCATCCATGTCCATGTTTCATAAAAATGGTTTCATGTATGTTTAATGTCCTTTTTACCTATTTTTGACTTTTACTACATGTTATGTATGGATATTTCTTTCACGAGGTACTTTTTGACTTTTCCGGCAAAAGTACGAGAAGAATGTTTTTTTAACTTATATTGCACGAATGGATTTTTACGGTTTTATAAAGCCTTATTTGAATGAAGCTTCCTCCAAATTATTTCATTACTATTTTCAACAAAATAGTTTTATTTTAAAATTTCATGATGTTTTGTGAAATGAAATTGATTTTGAAGAATAAAGGATATTTTCCTCAAGAATTCATTTCAAGTGTTTTTGTAAAGACCTGTAAAATTCAAGGGAAATTTTTTCTAAATTTTATTTGGGATTTTACAAGAACGCAGTTTCTGACGGAACCTGATTCCGAGGCCTTGTGAGCCCGGATTCAATTTCAGATGTTTAGCTCAGGTACGTTCAGTGGACGAACGAGCGGGTTTTCCTATCTTTTGAATCGGTGCTCGGAATTGAAATTTGAGGGCATCGATGAAACCGCAGCACCAATAATTGCTTAAGATCACCTTTTCTGGGGTTGCGTTTTCCCGGGAGGAGATGTTAAAAATTGTGGAAAGTAAAAAATAAAATTGAGCTACAATTATATTTCATTAAAAGTTGTTTTATCCTTTGAGTGGATGTTAGTGAACTACACATGAGAGATTAAGAGGGTAGTGGGGCCCACAAGAGACCCTAACCCCCCTTGACCTCCCATAACGCATCTCCCTCTTTAATTTTGTAACTCCACTTCAACTTAAGTGATTCCTCTCCTCCTCACCTCCCACATTAATTCATGCCACCTAAAAATTAATTAATTTGACAACTCAAGATCAATTAATTAAGTATGTTGGATTTGAAATTTTGAAATTTTTGAATGCATGGCATGGGTAAATAAAATATGGTGGAGCCTTATTTTTTTTTTGGTTAGAATTGTTGTGTTAAGAGGAAGGGAAGAGAGTATTTGAGTTTTGAAGAACATCCTCCTCCGAAGAATAACGCTTCATCTCCTTTGTTGAAGAACGTGAATAACACCGATGCTTCGACGAAGAATGTCGTCTCATCTTGCACCTTCTCTCCACGTCGAAGGAAGCGAGACGCCGCATTCTTCATCGGGTGATCACCGACGATGTGCCTTCTCCTCTTCTTCCTCCACGTCAAGGGAGGAGACACAACCGCGGGGAATGTCTCCATTGACGACGACTCTCCCTCTGACGTCAACAGAATCGGCACCGATCTTCTACGACGTCCGATCATCGCGACGCTTTCCTCTTCCGTGGCTCGACGACATGTGGAATCTTTGCAAGGTAGGGGTTTATGTGTTTTTATTTGTGAATTTTTCCTTCATCTATCCTCGTTCATTTGTACCGCTTGATATCGTTTAATGGGAGGGGGCCAGACCGTACAAACACGGCTGACCCTCCTTCCTTATTTTTGTTGTTGTTGCGGTTCAAAGGAATGTGACGCAGTGTCGTCGCACTGCGCGGGAATGAGTGGCAAGGATGCGTGGCGCCGTCGCGCTGCGCAATTGAAAATTAAACCAGGTCGCGGCGCCGTCACGCCGCACCGGAAAAACTCGAAGACACCGCGGCCGGAGTGGGGCCGCAACGAAGGGGCGCGGCGCCGTCGCGTCGTGCCGGACAGACCAAGGCTGCGGCTTAAGCCGCGTCGAAGCAAGGGAACTGGCGGCCGGAATCGGGCCGCTGGTGTCGGAACAGGGGGACCGGCCTTGCCGATCCCGTGGCGGCAGAAGTCGGCCCGCCAGAGCGGGACGGCCGGACAGGGAAGAACCGGGGGTTCAAAACCCCCATGTGGTCGGACGAGAGCAGCCCCATTAAGGGGCCGCGGTTACTACAAGCAGGGGGCAGCCCCCCTCCCCCCCCCCCCCCCCCCCCCCGCATCTGAACTGCTCGGTCGTTCGGCCGGGCCACCTGGCCAGCGCACCGGACCACCAGCGCGCCGAGCCGCGCCCAGGCCGGGCCCATCCACCCAGGCTGGGCCATGCCCAAATTGGCCATACCCAGACCCGGTTCAGGTTGACCCGGTTCGGGCCGACCCTGGGGTTATCGGGCCGGGTCAGACCAGGCCCGAACCACCTAATACCGAACCTCTTACGGTATGTTGCCCATAACTTGAGCTGCAGACCTCTGATTGATGCACAGTCAGCTGCGATTCGATCCTTGGATTGAGATGGTCGTTTCGGTATATTACACTTAAGGTTTCAGAGAACTTTGGGTTTGGCCAGGTTGGTTCGTACATGAAACCAACCGGGCCCTCGGAGCGGAAACGCTTATATCTTGAGCTCCGGACGTCCGATTGGTGTGTCGTCTACTTTGTTGAATTCCTTTGGAGGAAAAGGAACTTTTGGAATTCTTCGCCTGAGGTTTGGAGGCATTTGGAGTATGGCCTGGTTGGATTGTACCCAAAATCCAACCGATCCCCTGGAACGGAAAAGTTGATATCTTTCAGACTGGACATCCGTTTGATGAACCGTCAGCGGCATCGGTCATCACGTTGAGAAACGGTCCCTATAAGTATACCCTATGAGAGTTTGGGGTACAGTTGAGATACGGCCGGGTTGGTTCACACACGAAACCAACCGGGCCCCTGGTATTAAACGCTAATAACTCACAGACCGGGCATCCGATTGACGCGCCGTCTGTTGCGTTGAGACCCCTATGACGAGGCGGTCCTTTGAGATACTTCTTCATGGGACTTGTGATACATAGAGTATCGACCTGTATCACGTGAAGCGAACCATCCCGGAGATGAGCATACAGAGTATGGAGACCGTGCAACTGGCTGTGACCGATGAATGCTTGTCTGATTCGATTCGGAGTGACTAGAATAGCCTAGTGGGGAGCACTACTTTGTGAGGTGGCAGACCCATGGTGGAGGAGCACTACTTTGTGACGTGGCAGACCCTCGTTACTCGATAGGATGATTACCTCTGTAGGCTATTAGGGGGAGCACTACTATGTGAGGTGGCAGACCCATGGCAGAGGAGAACTACTGTGTGAGGTGGCAGACCCGCGGTACTCGACACGAGGAGTACCTCAGTAGTCTTAGGTTAGTGAGCAGTACCTTGGAGTTGTGAGAGGATCACTGTACACTCTAGAGACGGGCTCATCAACAGTTGCGGTTTCGGTAATGAAATTCCTGGTTTGAGCTGAGTCTATGACCTTGTGTTTACCTCATGATTGAGATGGGTCACTTGATAACTTAGGTATATGTATGGGCATTTATCCGGGTAGTCGTTATCTGTTGATTTCATAATCTATGTGATTCCTCATGATTGATATGGGTTACTTGATTACATAGGTATATGTATGGGCATATACCTATGTAGAGGTTATCTGTTGAGATCTTCTTTGTGGTTATACTTGTTAGATTTAGTGATACCTTGAGGGTCTCAGGGTCCCTACTGAGTATCTTTATACTCACCCATGCACGGGCTATGCTCGCACCTCGTTGTGTTGGTTGTAGATGACGGGAATTGCGGATAGAGGTTGAGTGTTCGAAGACGGGACGATACCCGGAGGTGGACCTCACGACGAGTCACTATCAGGAGGTGGACTTCAAGGCGAGACGATACTCACAGGAGGTTGACGGGCAAGAGCGTTGTGGATTCCATCTGTACCTACACTTCAGGTAGAATCCATGGTGGACGATCCATGAGTTGTGCTATCTGTACCTGACCTTCAGGTAGGATCCGAGGAGGACGACCCAGGAGATGCTTCCTTTCTTCCAACTGTTGTCTTTTCTGTTTTACTTTCATTCAGTTGTAGTTGTACTTTCAGTTGGGTTTGTATTCTGGCCCATTTTCTTTTCAGCACTTTCTTTTGTACTTAGTGTTTTACTTCCACTTGTACTCTATGGTGTTTAGTTTACTTTTATAAAGTCAATGCCTTCCCAGTTATCAGGATTTACGCCTTTGGTGCTAGTCACCAGCCCCTGGCCTATGGAAGGCGGGCTTGGCGTAGTCACGGCACGGGCCCCGAGGACGGTTCGTGATAGTTTTATCAAAACCATTTTCCATCGAAGATGACATTATTTATAATGTGTATGTTTCAAGTATAAAATCTCTATGATTTACATGGTTTCACTTTTCTTATTATGAAATGATATCCATTTCTTTTATATGGATTATGTGATGATGGGGTGATGTTTATGAAACCCATTTTATTCGTTGGGTTATTATGAATGATGTATGTTTATTTTGTGGCACAAGTAAGAATGATTTCATTATGATATGGGTGGGACCTATATCTCCCTCCAATGGATTGCATAAAGATTTATATCTCATTAGATAGACATGGCTGGAATGGTAAATTAATCCAGTTCAGTGCTACAGGACTGAAACGAGGAGTGAACTCGATTCAAAAAGGGACTTTGTTCACTAAGATGGACATGACAGTAATACCTTGGATACTGTGGAAATCATTACATGTGCTTAATGGATGCCACAATTACATGATTTATTCCTATGCTATTTTATCATTATCGATGATCCATTATGATCTATTCATTATGTACTACCATGTTTTATGTCAATGCTCAAGATTTTGATGTTTAAATATTATGTTCATGTTTTTAAGTTCAAATGCATATGGTCTGTTTTATTTTCTCCATTCTTACCCTTACTAAGAATTTAAGCTCACCCTTTTTATGTTTTCTTTTCCCCCAGGATTAAAAGAAGGGTTTTACATAAGAAAACAAAAGGGTAAGATATTTATGGGAGATGTTGAAGATCTTCCACCACGATTATAAGATTACGTTCCGAGTATCCAAAGACACTAAACTATTACGGTCCTTTGGTGTCTGTTTTTGTTATGTATTAAGTATTCCGCAAAAGTAATGTAATGTCCATGTATGTCAAGCTTTGGGTCTCTATAGTTGGTATCAGAGGAAAGGTTTACTTAACCTTTGGAAACTGAGATGCGGGAACTTTAGTGAGATCCCTATAGATATTTCTAAGGTATGTCTAAGGATGTCCCTAAGGTTAAGTATATGTATAGCTTATAATCTTAGAATTACGGTAACGATCTTAGAATTAAACCTAAGATGTTAGATATTGATGGTACTCCCCCTTTATTATGTTGTTTTCCCTAGCATGATTTTTTCCTCTCACACTATTCTTTTTGGGTTTTAGATGATGGCTGGAACCCGAAGAAACCGTGTTGATCAATGTAATGGACAATGTAATGATTGTCCTCCTGAACAAACCAATGTTATGGGAGATGGAGTTCAAGATCTGATTTCTATACTTACACAAGCTATGAATCATTCTGGACTTCCAAATGAGCAAAAAAGGGAACATTATTCTATTGAGTCCTTCATGAGGAAACTTCCACCTTATTTCAGTGGGTCTTCTGATCCACTTGTTGCTGAACAATGGATCAGTACCGCTGAAAATATATTTTCAGTTCTTCAATGTTGTGATCATGATAAAGTCATCTTAGCAGTATATCGTTTGGAAGGTGATGCTGATAAATGGTGGAATCTTATCAAGAATACGAGGCAAAGAGATGAAATTGAGTCCATGGCATGCGACGAGTTCAAGAACTTACTTTTCAATATGTACTTCCCTCGTATTCTTCAAAAAAATATGGAGAAGGAGTTTCTTGAACTAAAGCAAAAGGATGATGAATCTGTTGGTATATACGAAGCAAATTTTACAAGGCTTGCAAGGTATACATCTGGATTTATCATCCAACCTGAAAGTAAAGTTGATCGATTCTTTAGTGGCTTAAAACCAAGTCTTCGAAGGGAATTAGCAATAAGATACTTCAGTAGCTATGAGGAAATTGTGTGTTGTGCTATCAACGTAGAAATGGAAGTTGGTGTTACATATCCATCTCATGGTTTTGATAAGAAACAAAAGATGGAGTTCAAGAAGAAATCTCAGAATAATGGTGAAAAGAAGATGAATGTTTCCTTATACACAAAGTGTGGAATTAAGCATGGTGGAGATTGTCTTAAAAGGACTAGAAAATGTTTTAAGTGTGTAAAAGAAGGTCATCGAGCAGCTGAGTGTCGAAGTAATGGAAAAAGATTTACTAATGATAAAGAAAAGACTGCAGAGAATGCACCACCAACACTTCAATGCTTCAAGTGCAATTAAATGGGGCATTATGCTAATCAATGCCCTAATCCAAGGGTTAATGATGATCGACATGAGCAACCACTTAAGGAAAAGGAAAAAAGGGAAGTTACATGCGATCACTATTGCCGATGTTGAATATGACAACGATGTGGTGGAATGATTAAGTGTTTTTGTAATGGGATTCCAAAATAATGTTGTATATAGTATCATGGAATAATGGAATATGGTACCGGTAACCATGAAATGTTATTGAAATGTTTCTGGAAATCAGATGATAAGCACATAATTAAGGGATAAAGAGAAAATGAAATGAGCTCATGACTGATAAAAGGAAAAAGTTATATCATGGTTTGAGTTACCTTTTGACACCATTCATGTTTTCACTAAGGTTCTATGGTAATTCTTGTTTCAAGAGAACATGTGATTAAGGAATTCACAAGTTTGGAATGTGACCAACGAGATTCATCGTACGATAAAATGATTTTATTCAGGTTCTTGTTATGTGACCTTTCCAGTAATCATTTTCTGTACACTATGAGATTGGACAGATGTATTTTGGATAAGTCTAAAGATTGGGAAGGGTTATGTCAGACATCAGATAGTATTGTTTAAGGCTAGGACTTTTTTTCGATATTATTGCAGTAATGTTATTATAATGTCATTTTAGAAAAAGGGACAACCTGCAAGACGGGCGACAACCAGTCGCGTCAGACAAGGCTGTGGAAATCGAACCCACAATCGAAGTGCGACAGGCCTTTATCACCTACCATTGTCCTACAGGAAGTCCCTGGTTAGTGGAAAGTAGTTTTATTTTATTAAATGGTATGATATATGAAGTATAAGTTCATTTTTTGAATCGTATATGATTAACCACACCATAGATGGACTTATGTATATTTGATAACATTTTCTAACCTTTTGTTTAAAACAGATGGAATGACCCATCATTCTATCACATGATCTGTTAGCACTTCACGAATAACAAATTCAACTTCATTTCTTTAAGAGATGAAGTGGAAATTGTTCAAATCACGAACAATACTGAGATTGTACCAAAATCAAGAAAGTATTTCTTCTAATTCAAAATTTTCAACTTTAAGGAAATGATCTTGAAAAAAAAATTCCTAATGCCCTTATATCTGATGAATTAGATGGTACTTTAGATCCTCACAAATTTATGGCTTTTTGATTATTGCCTTTTTCATAGGCATGTTCTCTACCACTCTCCATCAGAACAAGATCGTTAGATTTTTCCTCCATATCAATATTTTCACCTATACTCTTCTATGAGGAAACCAAATGCTGAGTTACCTTGGGTGACCGTTACATTTCTAACATTCCTTTTTAGAGTTAAGTTTTAGTATTCCTTTTTATGATGTAGGTTTCTATGAATAGTAAATGATTTATAACACCAACGAATTTCAAGGGCGAAATTCATTTTAAGGGGGGTAGAATGTAACACCCCAAGATTTTATGAGATATATTCTTTTTAATTCCTTTGATTGTACACTACACCAATATTAACTTGTACTATACACAACACCGTATTAGCTTGCAATATACGCAACACTATTCTTGGATCTTGTTGCACATAGTTTCATGTTCGCAACATTGAGTGTATATATATATATGTATATATATATATATATATTCAATGTATAAATGAAATATGGTTGGATTATGTTATACAACACAACAAATGAGTCTTGCACTACATGCAACCCTAACTTGGCTTTCATTACACGCAACTGCGACCTTCCTCGATAGTGTGTGTTGTACGTAATACCGGGTTTCACTAAACAATAATATATGGTTATAATATTATTACGAACTAGCCGTTATGAATAGTATTAAATAAATTTTGAATTTTATAACATTATTATTCATCTTATAAATTTTCTAAAACATTTAATGTGAACAAAATAAATTTTTCGGGTAAAATAAGTATTTTTCAAAAAATGCAGTTTGTCCGCCTTTTGATGGCACGCCCACATTAAATCTAGTTTTTGACATGTTTATAAGTTCAATTTTACAAAATAAACTTCTTATTTTGAATCAGGATATAAAAAAAATTCATTGGATAAAGTTTTGATATTTTTCTGATAACTTTCATATTTTAATGAATAGTAAAAACACGCTATATTTTAATTAAAAACAACTTTTTTCATCGTAATAATTTATATGGTTAAATTATAATATTTAATGGTTTTAATGTATAAATATAATATATTTTAAAAATTGAATATAATTTATGTCATTAGCATTGATTTTACCTTGAATTCGTAGGTTAAATCAATTCAATCTTTTGCAATGTTTTAAACAAAAAATCGTTTTCCTTCGACAACAGGATTAATTTTAATTTAATTTCTGCAAATTTTTTGTATTTAATTTGGAAAAATGGATTCCATATTTGAAATCAGTGGGTCCAAATTATTTTAATAAGATACTTTTTATTTTTGGACATTATGAATAGTAACTACGGGAAATTTTATTTACCATAATTAAAGGTAAATCTGGTAATTAAGAGTTAATATAAGATAATAAAATTACCCTAACACCTGCCAAAATCCTATTGGATGACTAAAATTCGACCCATATAATATAATTGTTGGATTAGATTCATTTAATGGACTTTTTTCCGTGAAAATAATTTAATTATTATTAAAACCAAAGAAAGTGAAAACATGACACTTTCTTAAATCTTATAAGAATAATAATTTTAGTTTAGTGATAAAATTCATGAAACTTCGGATATAAATAGTCTCCAAGAAAGATAATAAAAGTATCTACATCATATGAATTTATATAGTGTTTTTAGGGATTAAATAATTATCATTTAAAGTGACATAATATTGATATTGAAATTATTTTATTAAGAGAAATATCAAATAGATGGTTTTAAAAATATTAAAATAAATATTATATGAACTATTTAATGTTCTCCACTAATATTGTAGATAAATATGAAATTTTATGAATCTATTAAATCTTTTAGTTAGAACATATCTTCTGAATATTGTTTATTTAAATTCAAATAAACGAATAGTGTCAAAATTGACACTATTGTTATTTTATAAAAATAACATATTATAAAATTGTTTAAAAATCAAAAAAATATTTAAAAATTATAAATTTAAATTTATAATTTCTAAAATGTCATAAAGTTTCAAAATATGTAAAATTCACAACACATATGTAATTATTTATAATAATTTAAAATTTAGAATATTGTTACCATAAATAAAATTAAATTGATAAATAAGGATAAATCAAGTTGATAATGTTTAAAATAAATTCCTAACATGTATAAATTTTATTGGTTGATTCGATTACAACGCTATCTCATCTAATCATTGAATTGAGTCATTTTTGGAGGTTTTTATGTGGGGTTTGAATTTATATTAGACTAATATTTTTTAGGATTCCAAAGGTGCCCCTCTCCTCGCTTATAAAAGGGCACCTCATCCCTCTCTTCCTCACACTATTTTGAGCCTTGAAGATCATCCAAAATCTGACCATTTCACATACCCACTTCCCTAGAAACCTTATAGTGGTACTGGTCTTCTCAAAACACCAACTTTAGTGCCCTAAGAAGAAGTTTAAAGGAGGTGCATCGAAGAAGAGGTAATCTCTTCTACCGATTATTTCAAGCTTATTTCTTCTTCAACTTCTTCTTCCTTAGTTGTTTCATTATAAAGTAATAACATCAGTATCAATAATATACTGATATGTTATTATAAATATGAAACAACATCATTTCACCTTCTATCCATCCTACAGAAAACAGAATCACCACGCGTGCGTACGTACGGAATATCGTCTCCAGGCTGTGGTGTAATCTGTTTTTCCACCAACACATTACATGGATGGGTATAATGGTGTAAAGAATAACTATATATGGTTATTATAACATCATACTGATTCTGATATATTATATCATCCACTCCAATTCTATTCAATAATTATGGGAACGATATAATCGCTTTTGCGTACGTACGGATTACCGTCTCCACGACGCGATGCGATTCATTCTCCATGTTAACCATACTCGAATGATCATAAAGTTTATATAATGAATAATAATGAAATATGTGAAATAATAATTATAATTTATTTATGTATATATGTATGTATGTCATCTATTTAGTTTGATTTAATTCAATAAGGAAACGAAAATACCGCTCATGCGTACGTACGGCCTACCGTCTCCATGAACGGTGTATTTCATTCCTTTTATAGATCTATAATATATATGTATATGATGAATATATATTATATATAAATAATTTTTTACATTCTGGAATTATGTAAATCAGGATATAAGTAATAATATCAAGAACTACAAGTCGAAACACATATGATAAATGAATCGATTTTACCCAAATCGCTACTTCAACAAAAAATTTACAAAAGAACGGGTAATATAAAGTCGTAAGTGAATCATATATGATATCATAAATATTATTATGGTTCTTTTAAAAGTTAATAATATGTTTAAACCCACTATACAGGAGTCACAAACACATATGAAAGAGATTGTACATAAGGTAAGGGATAACTTTTCCAATCTCGTTCTTATCTGATATTGTTTATTCGTAAGTATTTACTGGGGTTATTATTCTCATCCATGTCCATGTTTCCTAAAAATAGTTTCATGTATGTTTAATATCCTTTTTACCCATTTTTTACTTTTACTACATGGTATGTATGGAATCTTTCTTTCACGAGGTAATTTTTTACTTTTCTGGCAAAAGTACGAGAAGAATGTTTTTTTAACTTATACGGCACGAACAGATTTTTACGGTTTTATAAAGCCTTATTTTCTTGAAGATTACTTTAAAAGATTTCATGACTATTTTCAAAAAAATATTTTTCTTTTAAAATTTCATGATGTTTTGTGAAATGAAATTTATTTTGAAGAAGAAAGGATATTTTCCTCAAGAATTTATTTCAAGTGTTTTATCAAAACCATTTTCCATCTAAGATGGTATTATTTCATATGTGTATGTTTCAAGTATAAAGTCTCTATGATTTACATGGTTTCACTTTTCTTATTATGGAATGATATCCATTTCATTTATATGTATTATGTGATGATGGGGTGATGTTTATGAAACCCATTTTATTCGTTGGGTTATTATGAATGATGTATGTTTATTTTGTGGCACAAGTAAGAATGATTTCATTATGAGATGGGTGGGACCTATATCTCCCTCAAATGCATTGGGTAAAGATTTATGTCTCATGAGATAGACATGGCTGAAATGGTAATTTAATCCGGTTCAGTGTTACAGGACTGAAACGAGGAGTGAACTCGATTCAGAAAGGGACTTTGTCCACTAATATGGTCATGGAAGTAATGCCTTGGCTACTATGTAAATCATTACATGTGCTTAATGGATTCCACAATTAAATGCTTTATTCCTATTCTATTTTATCATAATTTATGATCTATTATGATCTATGCCTTACGCACTTCCATGTTTTATGTGCTTGCCCAAGATTTTGATGTTTAAATATTATGTTCATGTTTTTAAGTTCAAATGTATATGGTCTGTTTTATTTTCTCCATGCTTACCCTTACTGAGCATTTGAGCTCACCCTTTTTATGTTTTCTTTTCCCACAGGATTAAAATAAAGGTTTTAGTTAAGAAAACAAATGGGGAAGATATTTATGGGATATATTGAAGATCTCCCACCATGATTAGAAGATTACGTTCTGAGTATCCAATGACACTAATAGGTGACTGTAATATGGATTCAAAATATTTTTTTACGATTTTTACGATAAATATTTGAGAGATTACAATGTTTTATTCATGGTACTTGAGAATTATATATGAAAATGGGTCTTTTGATATAGAACATATAATGGGTTGTCCTGATACATCTTATACAATAGGTGATCCTGGTACAGCTTATTCGATGGGTGACCTTAATATAGCTTATATAATAAGTGACTGTAAAACAGATTATATGATTGGTGATCAATATATCTCTCTCTAATATTTTGGTTAATGTTCATTATATTTAGACTAAATAATTAGAGGGTTGATTAAGAATATTTATCTTATGGATTTAACTGGGTTCCAGTTATTTCTGACATGGTTTATGGATATAATGATCTAAGTTTCTTAAAAGGGTTTCAACATTCATGCTATGGTTTTTAAATTTCATATATTAAAAAATGTGTTTTTTTATATGAATTTAATTTATTTCATATCATTAAATCATATTTTGATAATAGTACAAAATTGGAGGGTTTCATGTTTTCACCGTACTAATAGATTTATTTCTTTTATGACCCTTTATAATATTTTGGTTCTCATCTCACTTTTTCAAAAAAAAATCACAGTGTATAAGGATGAGAAATAAAAAATAATAATTCATGTTTAGAGTCATGAATTTTTTCATTAAATGAAAAGAATATTTCTTTTTTTAATTTTATTCAATGATAAAAAATGATACTGAGTAGAAGTGTCCTTTTTGTAATATATGGGTTTTTAATGTAATATTTATGACATAATTCTCTAAAAATCTAATCCTACAAGATCATTAGGAATGAGAGAAAGTGAATTCTTTCCTAAAGGTACAAGATTATTTAACTTTTAAGGCCAGTTCATTTGAGGTGGAGCCCATTAAAATGGAGTAGAAATATATTTTAGAGAAGACCCTGAATATGAATAGGATGCATTCGGTAATTTAGCTAGATGATACTCTCTGGGATTCCTACACAGCTTATCAGACACCATTGGGAATTTCACTATTCTAATTGAATTATGGGAAACTATTCCACCTTCCAGTGGAGCATTCCCACCAATACTTTTAGTTGGTTAAGTAATTGGATTTGAGTTTTGATGTAGTAATAATGAAGAAACTTATAGAGCATGATTTGACAGAAGAAATATGAGGAGACACATATGATAATAAAGAAGTTTATAAATAAATGAAAAAAAGGCAGCATAATTGGATCACCCAAAAGAAATAACATCTACCCGGTGATAAGGGATTACTTTTTAACTCTATATTTCATCTAGTTCATTATTAGTTGAGGTCAAGACAGTACATACTATTTTATGTTGTCTGCATGTTTCATAATGGATCCTTGGATATCTAGAAGAATAGTGAACCCCCTTTCAAGCTTAAAAAAACATCATCATAAGGATTATTTTTAGAATGATAAATTTTTAAGCCTATTATCTCTGAATTTTGAATAATATAAATGATGAGTTGTATTATGAATTCGCCTTCAAATAAAGAGTTTGGTGAAAGGAAACCTATTTAATCCTTTTCTTTAGTTTTAATTATTTCTTTGGTAGTTTTTTTATTTTTTTATTAAGTTTCTTGGGTATCTTAAAAATCCATAATCTTTCTATAATAACCCATTTAATACCCTCCATCCATAAAAAATATATAAATAGTTTATTAATGTTGGGAGTGATCATGGCCAACTGTAAATTTTTAGTTGATATGGGATGTCAAACCCTGATATCGTAATATATGATTACCATTAAATAAGTCAATTTGTTCAATATCATTCTCTGCATGCAACACCGAACATAAATAAAATTGTGATATATTTAGATATAATATATCACAAAATATTTAAGTATGGCCATTAAAACCAATCCATTAAATTAGTTTAGATAAATAGGTGTAACCAATTTATGAAATTTATGTACAATGAAAATAAATACTACTTTTAATATAAACTAAATTCAATTATAAAATGTCTAATATTATAATTTTTTGTTTTGGAAATTATTTTTTTGAGTTTGTTTTTTTTAATATAAATTTATATTTCAAGACACATATGTTTAACAATGATAAATTATTTTCAATATTAATTATTTTTTAAAGAAAATTTAGTTAGTAAGTGATATGAAAAAAATAATAATTATAGTAAATATTTTAAAATGTCATCTTCAAATAAAAAATGGTTTTTCATTATATTTTATTATTTTATTCAAAAATTAAATTTATAAATGTATTAATCTAAAACTAATAAAATTATCCACGTTTTTTAATTCCACATATCAATATTGAATTTGTATTAATTTTTGAATATTTTATAAAAAAATTGATTCACTGTCAAAAAATGTGGGAGTTAAGAAGATTATAATTTTGACTAGTTTATCATTATTTATGCTTGTCCTAGAAATATAAAAACATTATAAGTAATAAAATTTGAACTTAATAAATATAAAAAATAATTTTAAAATATATTGTGTACTTATAAATTATATGTCCAAAACATTTGGAACTAATTAAATGTAGACTTTAATTAAAAAATGTTTTCAATCCTTTCATTAAATAAGATTTTTTGAAGGGATATTCTATTTTGTGTTTGCATAAAATCCTCATAACCAATATTGTTTTAAGAAAAATTTATTTATGTCTTTAAAATTAGTATCCAATATTATTTTATCTTATATATAAATTTAAATAACAAAACATTATTTCAGCAAAAACAATTACAAGATTAAGTGTATTTATTTCCAAAGTATCTTTTCACACATTTAAAAAATATATATTATAAAATATATTCAAATTTTAAATAAAAGTTATAAAATTAGATAATAAGTTTATTCCTAATATTATTCATTAAAATTAATTACTATGGTTAAAATTAAATTATCAAACTAAAAGTAAAATTGGTAAATTGAATTTAACGTAACTTTAAAGTATTACAATATTTAAAAAAAATTCCTTGAATTTAATATTTGAGTTTTATCTCTTCCAGTACATGTTTCCCATACATGTTTTTTTATTTTTAGGACTTGGGACCTTGAAATTACCATTATATTAGTGAAAAATGTAAACGTGTTTCCAAAAATCCTTAGTTTCACTTATAAAATCATAGCACTTCCACTATTCAAATATATATTTAACCTTTGAATTACTCCTTAAAATATGAAATTTTAATCTCCCAAGAACCTAATCCCATGAACATGATGCCTCAGTAAATAAATTTTAGTCTAATCCATTCATGTTTAAGGATACATCTGAGGAACTATCAGGTCTGCCACATATGTATTATCTTCATCTTAAGTGTTCTTCTTAAACATAATATCCTAAATATATTATCTTCATATTGATATGATGATTTCATAATTATTATTATTATATTTTATATGTTGTTTCATTATTGTAACAAATCTTATTTATTTATTTTCATAAACTTATAAAAACAAAGTAACGCCAATCATGTGTGTGCCTAGAATACTACCTCAATAAAGTATTTTTTTTTCTTTAATCCTTTAATTTCTTATCTAAATATCGTAAAATCTGGTACACCATCACAAAAAACATTAACATAAGTTCATTATTATTTTGTTATAATGTTATGTTGTCAAACTTAAACCCACTTTAACCATACTCACTTATTTAGTTAAAGCATATTGAAATTTCGGTCAGTTTAAACGCATACATGAATGATGACTTTTGATTTTATCATGGATTACAATGAGAAAAAAATAATATTATTATTATAGTTTAATAAGTAAATTAATATAATTTTATTATTTCTAAAAAGTTATATAATGTATGTAATTTATTATAATAACTCATCTTCGTCCATAAAAAATACAAAAATAAAATGTTATTAATTCAGTTTTAAAATAATGTAACCAAAACACATATGGTATAAAATAATAACATTGTATATAAAATATTAATAATTAAATAATCATAAAATGATGGTTAGTGATATCAATATTATAAAACATGAAAAAAATAGTAAAATTTATTAACACTCAATAGGCATAATACATTATAAATAATTAGTGTAATCCTGAGAAAAAAATTGTAATCAGTTTTATAAAATGGTAATATTTGTGAGTAAGGTTTTAAATATGTTATTAAATTAGTTATGATTCTTTTATAGGATGTTATAGTGTGATAAAATAATAAAGGAAACAAGGTAACTATTTTCATCTCAAATTCCTTTATTTGATACATTTTATAAATTATTCACTTAATTTCATTTTTGTAGTGTATATACTGCTTATCTGAGATATCATATCATTAATTATAATTAAATCATGGTATTTTATGTTTAATTAAAAAATTTACTATCAAAGGAGTTTGTTTCAAGTTTTACAAAGGTTGTAAGGGTATTTTTTTGTCTCAATTCTAAATATTTGAGATATAATACATTTTCTGCACCATGTTTCCTTTGTATGGTGTTTCCACTACTGATTGATATATTTTTATCATAATAATATTATTTCATGGAAATTACTAGAAAAATTGTGTTCCCTTATTCATATAGCAATTGATTCAGTTATTTCCTTAATTTTGGAGATTTTATTAGATATGAAATATTCATTCATTGAGTTATGATCATTCTTTTTAACTTCTTTCTTATAAATTGGGTTCATTTTTCCCTTATATTTTATTATATTGTATTATATCATTATTTTTCGGATATAAATTCCCACCACATAAACCCATTGACCAATATTCCTCACTTCTTGGTATATGTTCTTTTGTTTTCATCAAGATTCTTTCTCCAAATGTATTATGATCATGTAATTCTATTGTTGACCTAGAAATATACCCATTACTATATATGGTGTGAACATAATATTTTATATAATTCAAATTTTACATCTTTCTCTTATAAATAATTTTTTTATTGGCGTATGAAAAGTTATTGGCATATTGTATATTGTTATTCCAATACGAATGATTATTCACAAGTTGATTATGTATTGTTAGATCAGAAACCTTCATTATTTAGATGGGTTATGATTGGATAACCACTTTCATTTAAATAGATATTATTATTTTCATTCCCTATATTGTTATTATAATACATATGAATATTGGAAATCTTTCTAGGTATTGTTTAACAATCCATATTCTTCCTCGAGATGGGTTATCATCAGGTTATTATTTTCTTAACATGTGGAAAAGTATTGACATTAAAGATTATTATTCACTACTAACCAAAGTTTATTATGTATTTATTTCAGTATTAATTATTATATTTATAATAATTTTTTATTCAGAAAGCGGTTCTTTGGGAAAATATATAAAATTTCACGTTGACTCTAATGGTTAATTAATTGGACTTATTTAGGTAATGGGTGGGTCCTAGAATTTTATATCCTATAAATTCACCCATAGGTCTCATGAGACAAAATAGGTTTGGGTAATTAGTCTATGCCTCTCCAATTCACAAAAAATTTATTACTAGATTTTTTATGATAATTAGGTTGCAACAAGGCCTTGATTGAAGTTTCTTGATGTCTAGAATTATACATTTCATCAGTATGAGATCATTATTACTATTAATATCCATGTTTTAATTTATTATCCTGGATATATCATTATCACTATTATGTTGATTATGGATTCATTTGGTTTAATTATTCTATCCATATTATTTATTCGATGTTTATTCCATGATTGGATCTGTGGTATGTTACCTTGAATAAATGTTTGATCTCGCCACTTCTTATGTTTCTAGTTTCCCGTGATATGAATAAATATAGGTAATGTGAAATGTTTATAAGTAAAACACTTGTGAAATATTTTTTATAACACATTGAATACTTTTTATGTATGATTTTTTTGAATATAATGGTACAATTGACCTTTTGATAAAATAAATGTGGGATTTATTAGTTTTTTTGTATTCTAATTATATAAAAATCAAACCTAAAAATATCTTTTGGATATAATAAATTCAATAATAATTATTTATTTTATACGTAGGGATAGTTATATCCATTCTTTTACAACTATTATCAAATCATGTATATAAAGTATAATTTTATGGAATTCAATTCTGGAGTGTGGATTTGTGGTGTCACAGTTGGTTTTAAAAGAAAATATTTAGATAAATTTAGAGACTGGGGTGGTTGGTGATAATGACATAAGTTTTGATTAGTAAAGTTTTATGGTAATTTAATAGGTATAGATAACCCTTTGAGATAAGTAAATGATATAGTTTTATAATAATAACGAACATTTTATTTATGGATTTGGGTTAGATAACCTTAGTGAAAACCAAGATATGTATCTAATTATTGAATAAAATCATGGTATTTTGGTACAATATTTAGCATATGGTTTTCTTAGAAATCACATATCTATTTTCATACTAGAAAATGGATGTGGTTTTATATGATTGTGCATTGAATAGATCTTCACTCAAGTGTATAGTGAATGAGCCTAATACTTCACTCCTTGGAAGAAAATAACAAGGTAAACAATTTAGGTAGTCAAATTCTCTTTATGAACCATTAGGTAAGATTTTCATAATGATTGTAGTTAATTAGGTTAGAGAACTTAATAAAAAAATTTCAATGTATAACCAAGGATTGTACAATGGAAGTAATAGGTTTATCCATAGGTAACATGTGTTAAAAACAAAGGATTTATAATTGGGTACATATTTGGATTCATGGATTCATATTCATATTTTAAATATTATCATTACCATTATAGTTTTAGGATTTGGTTAAAATAGAAATTAATTTTAGAAAGTTATGTACCTAGAAAAAACTATGTATTATAAATTGATATGCGAGAATACTTAAATGTTTAATAATTTTATTATACGCCTATTCTGAGGAAAAGTGTGAGTTTTACAGTCTTACCTTAGGTAGTGACATTAATATTTTAATTGAAATTAAATCTTGAAGCTCTTATCTATTTTAATAATTGAAGTGATATTTATCAATGGAATTTTGACATATTCTAAATGATATGAGGATTATGTGACATATCAAAGAATATTTTTTTAGTACTTTTATTTTAATTGTGTGGAAAGATAAATTAAATGGAATCAATAACCAAGAGAAATTATTTTACAGAAAGGTTCTATTTTTTTATATAACTACATGACAACACCTTTTTAGAGGATGGATAAGCTTTAGGATTAGTATACGGATGATTTAGATATAATAAAAGTATGGATAATTTTGAGAATGTAAGTTATGTATTATAAATATCATTGGTATTTATAATTTAGTCATGATATTTTTATAGAATTTCATCTCATTTTTTGGATTATTATATATAGCAACTACTGATTGACCATATGAACTAGTGGTTAATACCATTTGAGGGTTAATTATAGAGTTAATTTAGAAAGGAATATATAATCTCATTGTAGTTTATTGACCTCAAAGAGTCAAATAGGATTTTTGAAAGCTATTTTATAGTGGATGGTAAATTATTAGGGTATAATCATACATGGATATATGATTTTAGGAATTATTAATGTTGTTTGAGGAAGGATATGTTAGATTTTGAGAGCATATATTTCAGTACTTATTTGGTTTAGAATATTTTAAAGAATTCCATAGTAATTTGGGATCTATACTTTAAATATTGGGTTAATAATTATTGGGGAACCAAATTACAATTAACCTAGGATGAACCAGGAATGATATAGGCTAAACTAAGAGTAATTTATATTAAATTGAAGGAACTACCTGCTAAGATAATGATAATGGTAAAAGGTTTTAAGGATAAATAATTTTTATGTTATTAATTATGATGATTTCCATTTATTAATAATGTTTTTACACTCATGTTTACCATTTTGTTTTTATTAACATATGTAATTAAAATTAACCATGGGTGAAAGGGACAATTCTAAGATTAACTCAATAAACAACCCAATGGAATGTGACCTGGGGTGAGAAAAATTGTAATTATTTCAAACTAGTTATCATGAAATATGATTAATAATTTGATTATAGTCTTAATCCAATATATATCAAATAATTTCATGATGGATTATCATGTGATATCATGTGTTGAAGGTTTCTAAACTCATTAGTGTAATGGAAATAGAGAATATATAAAATATATTTCTTCACTTTCTAGTGAGTTGGAAACTATGTGACGGAATGTATCAATAGAGGGGAAAGAAGGGAGATAGTAACCAAAAATCATGTGAATAAGGAAAATTCTATGAAAATATTACAAACGTATCATGTCATGATTTTACACTCTAGATTTTTTGGTGTCCTATTTCATATAGGTTTTCACAAACGTTTGGATATTGAGTGGTATGATTATCATATAAATCATTTTTAGGATTTGTGGGAAGGTATTCTTTATGAATATAGATCTCATTATCTTAGTACAATTATATATAAAATTAGGAATTTTTTAACTCTATTTATAAAGCACTTATAATAAATTTCCATATGGAAAAATCTCAATCCACATCCAAAATAATCCCATGACCATCTATTATTGTATAGTTTGTTATGATTTCCTTATAGAAATTACTATGATCGAAATTCTGAGGATTTAATTTATTTAAAATTAAGAAAGTAACACTACCTGATCTAAATATATTTTTACCATTAAATAATTGAATTTTTTTATAGCTTTCTCTACACACTATGCCGAACATAAATGAAATTATGATATATTTAAATAAAATATAAATTTTTAAGTACAACTGTTAAAACATATCTATTGAATTATCTAGAATAAATAGAAATAAATACATTATAAAGAATATGTATATATAAAATAAAGACTTCTTTGAATATGACTAAAATCCTATTATATTTCTAAAAATGACTAATAAAATCATTTATTGTTTAGAAAAGTTTTTGATGGAAAATTTCCTTTTTAATTTATATAAATTTCTATTTCAATAAACATGTGATTCAAGATGAAAAATTTTGTTCAGTATTAATAATTGGTTTACACCAATTTAGTTGGAAAATGATAGGAAATAAGAATAATAAAAGATAATATTTGAAAAATGTCAATTTCCAATAAAAATTGATTTATTTAATATTATGATTTTATTAGAAAAATTAATTTATAAGTTTTTGTAATTTTAAATTAATTAAATTAAATTCATTTTCAATTCCTCAAATAAAAATTTACATTTTATAATTTTTTTATATTTTTAAAAAGGGATTATTTTTTTATGGAAAAAGAGGGATTTATGAAAATTATTATATCCATTATTTAATCATTATATAATCATATCATATAAATTTAAAAAACCTTCAAAATAATAAAATATGAACATAAGTAATAATAATATTTATTTTAAAATAATATTTTAACTTATAAATCCTATTTACATGATTTTTTTAACTAATAATAACGTTAAATTAAAAAATAAACTATTTTTTATCCATTCATTAAATCAAGTATTTTTAATAGAGATTCGGATTTGGATTTCCTTGAAAGCCTCTTAACTTTTTTTTGTAATAAATCATTTTATTTCATTAAAATTGGTATCCAATATAAATTTATCTTATATATAGATTGGAATCTTAAAAAAATATTTCTCTAAAAACTATTTTTATATGATTATGTATATTTACTTTAATGTTAAATTTTAACACCATTATAAATTTTATTTTAAAAAATGATATTAATATTTTAAATTATAATTATAAAATATGGTAGAATTTTCTTTCTTAATTGTTTCCATTAAAATTAATTACTATGATTAGAAAGTAATCCCCTCAACACCAATATTATTCCTTATACCTTAAATTTTAGGGACACTTCAAAGGAAAAATCATGTCTCCAACATATAAACTATCACCCGCTTAAGTATTTTTCTTAATATTACTCTTTAAAATATTATATAACCATAATGATAAGGTGAATTTATATCATTAGTATACTGATGTATTTTTAATATTAATTGTGCAACACTTATTTATTCATTTCCATTCACATAGAAAATTTAAAAAACGTCAATCATTCCCATGTGTGGACTATTACCTCAATGAAGAATCATTTATTCATTTTTCTTTTAGTTTTTCATTAATTATCCAAACATCTTTTAAAATGGTTCACAATAATAAAAAACATCAAAATAATACCATTATGTATAACATATATATTTTCCATAAAAATATTTGAAATATATCAAGTAATATTTTGGGAGTTAGGCACTGAGGTGGTATGAGATTTTAAGGCTAGGTGAACCCAGAATTGATATTTCAAAAATATTTAATATGTTAATATCACACAGCCATAGTTTTTCTAAAAATTGTAATAAATCTAGAACAGAGTCTTGAATTAGAAATCTTGGGTTGTCTTTGAGTTCAGAACATGGGTTTTACCTAAGGAACGACAAAATACTTATGTGTGTTGGGTATTCACCTTTTGTGCTATCATGGGAGGATAAATAATAGAATAAACAAGTTATTTATTTAGTTGTTATGTTATTTATCATAACCTAGTTTACCCCATTAAATACATTTTAATAGAAAAATCCCATGGTTTTGTAGAATACTTTGGGGATTTTAGGGAGATACCATGGATAACTGATTTGACAACAACAATGGATCGGGATAGTGATTGAGAATTGTGTTTCCAATGGATCTTATAAATCTCACCAATGAGGTAAATGTGTGACAATTATTATCCAATGATCAATACAACCTATGGAAATAATTTATTTTATATGTATTTCCCCTCATGTGTGACATATTCATACTCGGTGTTGGTAGATATCCCCTTTCCTATTGGAGGTGGGCATGGGGTGATCAAACTAGGATTTTCACTGGCTAGACGGGCCCAAGTGGTTCAGGAGATGACGTAGTGCTATCAAGGTTTTTTTATACCTTAGGATAAGAGTTATTATTTTAAATCTATGAGGTTTGGTTTGGGATTTATTAAAATAGTGTAAAAGTGATTTCGGTGTAGCTTTCTGATCAAGGACTCTAAGGTTGGTGTGGTAGCCGATGTATTCATGCACACTATGACTTTGACTACTTACTTATTTACATGGTATATATAGAAACTATTTATAGGGTAAAACATTAGTATTTTCAACATATAGGAATGGTTTGTTGTTTCTATTTCCTTATTGAGTCATCTTCCCAGATATTCTCACTCATTGTGATGTGTATTATTTATTTCAAGATGTCTCTAAGAAGACATCCATCCAAGAATCTAGTTTTTAATCACAAGGATGATCCACTAAGTGAGGAGGATTCAGTATAGGGGCCCTACATATGATGTAACACTTATGCGTGTTTCTTTAATTATGCCACCACTCATTGACCAAAAGATAGTGCCAATAGTTTTTCCAAATATGTTCATGAGCTAGGTGTGATACATGAACTTCAAAGGAAGTAAACTCCCATGTTTTGGGGTGATATAAACCCCTGGGTAACTGAGGACTTGATATTGGCTGTCTCCATTGTTTTCTACCTCAATATGACACATACATATTAGATGGTGGTCTAAGTGATTATTCTTCTTCAGGGCTTCAATGGGTGATGGTGGAGTCTGGAAACTAAATCACATGATGAGTCTTCTCTATCTTATACAAATTTTTAATGTCTATTAAGGGATGATTTCTATTTAGAAATTTTGTCATCAATGTGTATCTTGGTTCTTCTACATTCATAGTAGGGTAGTATAACTGTAGTGGATTATTCTATAAGGTTTATTAATATCTCATGTTTCTCCATGAATATGGTTCAAGATACATTCTTCAAGGAATGGGCTATAAAGCAGGGATAATATTAGGAAATAAGGGATTTAGTTATATCACTTTGCATTCCCACATATTCTAGAGTTATTGAGTGAAATTTATTAGTTTAGATATTCTTTGAAGAGAAAATTTCTACAGTCTGTACTGGTAGTGGGAATGAAGGTGCTAATATGATGGTATCTGACAGTAGTCATAGGTATCTGGGCTTCCCAAATTCTTCAGGTTATAATCATAGGATAGAATATTAGTGGTTTAGGGGTCTCAATATGGATTAGGACAACCAAGGGAGAGGTGGTTCTTCTCATTCAATGGTCAGGGACATCTCACTGGGGATTATTAGACTCATCATACAGCTAACAAATAAATGGTTGACAAACCATAAATAAAAACACATAAGTTGGTTTAGGTAGGTCCATATGGTGGTAAAAGGGGAAAAGGATAATTTAGAGAATTATGATGTTGCAGGTGGTTTGACATATTTTCACCACCACCCCTGAGTTTTCCATGCTAAGATCTAGGATATAGCGGTCAGGGATATGGATTGAGATATGTATTTTAGGTGTACGAAACCAAGGATCCTGATATTATTAGAGGTAAAAAAAATTCTTTTCAACCTCAGTTCTAGTACGGATATACACAAGTGTCAGAAACTCTTTTTTTCACTTCTCTGATTCGACACTTAGATATTCAGAATGAGCACTTGGATAAACCCATATGGTTGGAGACTAATGTGAGAGCTGACATAGTGATCACTAACTTTTCTTGATTGTGTAAATTGATTCTTGGATTCAAGATATTCTTATAGGATCTATTTATAGCTGTGATGAGGCCTTATAGAGTCATCTTAGGTATGGATTGCCTATCCACAGTTCACACCTATATTGACTATTTCATTTAGAGGATGAGGTTTGTCTATGAAGATGAATCGAGGTTCTCCTTTATAGGTGAGAAGGAGATCTTGGTAGAGTGGGATGCTTTCATTCATTGAATGGTACAACCCACTACTCACCTGTTGGATAGTGTTACTCTTGGAGTAGTGAATGTTATGGGATTCAGTTTCCTATTATGGTGGTAGAGTATGAGGATATCTTTCATGTTGATTTTCTATTATTAACTCCTCATTGAGAGAAACAATTCTCTATTTAATAATACCCTAAAATAGGACTAAAATCTATTCTAGAAAATAGGATGGATCTTACAGAGATTTGAAAGTTGAGGGTGCAGTTGGAGAACCTGTAGGTGAAGGGATTTGTGAGGCCCAGTTTTTAGCACTAGGAATTCAAAGTGTTGTTCTCTTAGAAGGTGTATGGGGGCTTGAATTTGTGTGTGGATTATCATCCCTTAAACTAGGCTTCAATGAAGAAATAGTATCCATTACTAAGGATAAATGACCTCTTAGAACAGTTTATAGGGGACGGATAGTTCTTGAAGATAGATCTCAAATAAGGTTATGACCAGTATTGAGTACGATTTGAGGATATACTAAAGATTGAATTCAAGTTCCTCTACAGTAACTATTAGTACATTGTTATGCCTTTCGAAATGAAGAATTTCCCATCAGTGTTCATGGGACTTATGAACCAGATTTGTCAAACAAACATGGATCGGTTTATTGTGCTCTTCATTAATGACATATTAGTGCACTCAACATCCAAGAAAGTGTATGTGAGAGACATGATGAATGTCATAGGAAAAATATAATAGCACCAACATTATGAGAAGATCACAAAGTTCCAGTTCTAGATTTAGGAGATCTAATTTTATGAAATATCATTTCAATGGATAGTGTGGCAATGAGCTCAGTAAATATTGAGGTGGTGTTAGCTTTGGATGCACCCAATAGTGTGATGAAGGTGAAGAGATTCCTTGGTTTTATAGGATATTATATGAGATTCATACCCAATTTCTCTGGGATATCATATCCCTTTATTTCATTGACATGAAAGGGGGATACATTAATGTGGATAGATAGGTTTTAGTAGGATATTCAGGAGTTTTGAAAGAGATTGAAAATCTCCCCATATTTAGTTTTCTCTATGAGGGTTTCACCTACATGTAGTTCTATATTGCCTCAAGGATCAGTCTTGGTTTTTTTGTGATGAATGTTGAGGTAGTGATTTCTTATGGTCATTGGAAGTTATGACTACATGAGAAGAACTATGTGACCAACAATATTGAGTTGGAAATGGTATACCTTACCCTGAAGATTCAGTGACACTACCAAATGGGTGAGCTATTTATTTTTTACACTTACTATAATACTCTCAAGTATATATTCTCACATAAGGATCTTAACATGAGATAAAGGTGACTCCTAGAGTATCTCTGTGTATATGAATTCAATATACTCTATAATCTTAGGAAGGCAATGTGGTGGAAGATACTCTCAGTAAGAGATATTTTCCCAATCGTTGATCGAGGTTTCAGAGCAATTGAACTCTTTGTAGTTTTCTTAGTAGATAAGGATGGTGAAACATGTCTACAATCAGTGGTTGTTACCCCAACACTTCTATAAATCATTAGGGAGGATCAGCATGGACATATCAACTTTAAGGTCATGTATAGTCATATATCCACTGGATGTGATCCAAGTGTATTTTCTAATAGTGTGGATAATGTCATAGTTTTCAGAGTATGTATATTTGTACCAACGACTTAGAGGAAGGATATTTTGAGGGATTTTCAGACATCCCCATTGGCAGTGCATCCAAATATTAAGAATAAATTCATTGAATTCTAACATCAGTTTTGGTGGACATGCATAACGAAAGGTATAGCCGAGTTTGTCTCTTAATGCCTCACTTGTATGCAGGTGAAGGCTAAGAACCAACTTCTATTAGGATTATCTCAACCCCTTGAGGTTATAAAGTGGAAGTATGATGGCATGTCTTTGGAATTAATTATAGGGTTACCACATATGTCTAGAGGATATGTCCCAATATATTTGATCATAGACCAACTCACCTAGTGCCCCATTTCCTAGATATCTGAGAGCAGTGTTTAGTAGTGATAATTAAAGTACTTTATGTGTAGAAGAATGTTTGGATCCATAAATCATTCATGATTATTTCTTCATACTATGATGATCACTTCACATCACGATTATATAGAATATTTCAGTAGTCCTTGGGGAATTAGTTCTGCTAGAGCATGGATTTTTACCCCCATACTGATGGCTAGAATGAGTGGATCATTCAGGTTCTCAAGGAAATACTTCGGGATTTCATGTCAGACTTTGTCCATAGTTGGCAGAATCACCTACCAATTGTGTATTTTGTGGAAAAAATAGCTATCATTTCGTGATTGGTATAGAACCATTTGAGGATTAATATGGGAGACCCTTTAGATCACCACTGTGTTGGAATTTCTTAGGAGAGTCATCACTCATTTCCCAATGTTGGTGTGACCTACAATAGAGCAGGTATATATCATTCAAGATAACGTGAGGAATGCACAGAGCCATCAAAATTTCTATTAAGACCGAATATGGAGGTATTTAGAGATCAAGGAGGGATTTAATGTGTTTTAAAGGTATCACCTCAATGTATATTACAGGTTCCCGGCCGGGGTGGAAAGTTATATTTCATATTCCTTATCCATTTACAAATACCTCATAGGGTAAGTGGGGTGGCATACCACTTGGCCCAACAACCATAGTTATATTAGTTATATGACATATTTCATGTGTTTTAGTTGAGGATTTATGGGAAAAATCAACCCCATGTTATCGTCTTGGGAGAGTTTTACATGGAAAATGAAGCTAACTTTTCATATTACTCAGTAGATAAAAAGGATAAACAGAAGAATATCTATAATGGTCAAGTGATTCATTTGGTGTTTCTCTAATGGTAGTATAAGAATCTTAAGGAGATTACCTAGGATAAAGAGACCCAGATGTGAGCTCAATACCCAAATCTTTTCTAGTAGTGTTTTTTTATTTTTAGGTTAGAAATACCTAAGGCAGGGAGAATATAAAATCTATTTTTTCATTTAAATATTTCAAATATAGCTAGTAATATTTTTAGATCCATGCATTGAGACAGTGCAATATACTGAGACCTAGTGACCCTAGAATTGATATTTTAAATTTTTTAAATATATATATCAGGTGCACATATTTTTCCTAAAAATTTAAAATAAATACATAATTGAGGATCAGATAAAAAACTACAGTTTATATTGTGTTTAAAACTTGTTTGTTACCCTAGGAATGATATAATCCTTATGTATGTTGGGTATTCAACATGAGATCCATAATGAGTAGATAAATAAATAAATTATTTATTTAGTTGTATTATTATTCTCCAGGACCAAGCACACCCCTCTAAATATATGGTTATGTTAAAATCCTTATATTGTCTATAAAACCTTGGGGATTTGAGAGAGAGACCTTGGAGTAATTCTTTGTGAATGAGAATGGATCAGGATCATGATTGAGGGTCTTTCACTAATGGAGGTTATGGATCTCACCAGGGACATTGACGTGTAACCATTGTTCGTCAATAATCAATCCAAAAAAATTAGGATGACATTTTATGTGTTTTTATTCCCCAATGATTATCTCATGATTAACATGAATCAGCTCCACCAATAGGGTGTTTCATGGGACAATAATCCTTACAGGGTTAATATTATTTCTTTATGTGATTAGGTTATTGTTTTTTTAATATCATTACTATTTAATATTATTTATAATTGAAATTAATAACTTCTAAATAAAAAATCTATTTTTATTCCCCTTTGGTTTTAATATAACCCCACCCCCATGATTTCTTAGTATATTTATCACGGCGAGTTTCTTTTCCAACAGTTTAATGAATACCACAAATTTGATCACTGTGAAACCATTCATTAGTGAAACAGATAGATACCATGGTTATAGTTAATGATACTGATGTGATGATAGAGACAATTGAGAGGAGGAGGGCTGAGACTAAATTGGTGGATACTGATGTGGGTTTTTTCCTCCAGTGATGGTATAGCTTGATGAAAGTGGATTTCTGAGCATTGGATGTGGGGGGAATTTGATCACCAGTGGTGAAAAGAACATTCAACTATATATAAATATTTATAAGGAATTGTTTTTTGCCATATCTATGATTGGAGGTACATTTTATGATGTGTTGAACAACCTATAAAAACTAGAAAATATAGCATTACACTACATGTAATCCAGAGATACACGCCATGTGGTACCCACAACAGTGGCTCTAGGGTTTCCATAGAAAATTAAATATCACATCTTGGGTGATGCATATCACACACTGTGTGTCCCATGGATGGCTACAGGAAGTGTACTTTGGGATTAAATGGGCATGGTCAAAACCAACCATAGGTTCATGGGTAGAGTACATGAGCATGGATCAGTACTCACAGATGGTTAGGTACACAAGCAAGGCCATGGTACAGGGGAATTTTCCAACATACACGAGCATAGCCATGCATAAAAGGGAATGGGAAGATTAAAATGGTGTATTGATGACTAAAATCTACATGAAATATACCCCAATGTGACACTTCAAGTATATTGAGGTCAATATTCCATGTGAGATGGAAAATCATTGGTAGACCATGGGTTAGATAGAGTTCGTTGTATCCCTTTATGGTCCTAGTGTGGAAACATCTATCATTCCTAGGTGGGGTTCGTTGTAACAGTGTGACCACCATGAATTGGGAGTTGACCCCCAATATAGAAGGATGATTCAGAAGAGTTTTTGGTGTCCCCTAGTGGCCCTAGTCATGATTCCCTATGTGGAGGAAAAGATCTTTAGAGATCCAGTGATTAGTTCTTGGGTGAGGCTTGATGATCATAACCTATTGCATTAGAATCATTAGGGTTAGCATGGATTGTGGAGTGAGTACTCTATAAATTAATTTTGCCTTGAATTCTCGAGTGTTATCATGTGGGAGGCAGTATGGGTTGACATCCCTTAATACTAGTTTTTTATTATGATTATATATGGTTTTTTATTATTGTTATGTTTCTTGCCTTATCTAGATATATTGTGTTAATTTAAATACTCTTGATTCATTATATATAGATATTTTTATGTGTCCTAATTGGTATTGTTATAACCACACATGAATGGTATTTTCCCTCACATGTCATGTCTTATGAAAATGATGGGCCATTTGATGGAGTCGTAGGAGTATTAAGGGAAGGTGAATATTAGATTAGGCTAGACAAGCCAAAAAATTTACCAGCTGTTTCATTTGAAATTAGTCCCCTAATTTTGAGTAAGTCATACTCCATTGTAGTTTCTAGTTGGGATTGTATTTATCCCCATAATCAATTTCTAGGAATTATTTTCATAATCTCATAAAGGATATATTTTTTTACTACATTTATGGAATTAGTTTTTTTTTACTTTATTGCATTTTATGGTCTTGTAGAAGTGTGTGTTTGTTTATAGGTACTTATGTTATGTACTCCCATGTGTGAGTTATAACTTCTTGCCACTTGTCTCCAGCCCAAGGTCTATTAGAGGTAGGTTTGGGGTTGTCACACTCATATTAGTGAAGAATTAATGGAAATCTATGGGTAGGTTCATGACATTATGTTTTATTTATAATGATATTACATCAAAAGAAACTCATCCTTAACCATACTCACTCCTTGAGTTAAAGCATGTTCATGTTTGGGTCTGTTTAACCACCTACACGACTGACACTTTAAAATATGATCTTGGGTGACTATAAGAAACAATGTAATGATATTATTAGGTTTTTAAAATAATAAATGTTGATTTATTGTTTTGTTAAAGTTATATAAAGTATATAATTTGTTACTAATAAATCATCTTTGACCATCAAGGTTATCGAAATTTGTTTTTATCAATTCTCTTTTCACGTAACATAACCAAACCTCATATGGAATGAAATAAAAACATTTTAAAAAAATATGATTTATATTTTATCAAATCATAAATGATATATCAAAAATTAAATTTTAAAAAATGATGGGAATGGATATCAAAACTTCTATACATGTGAAAAATATTTTAAGTTATTAACACTAGATAGTCATGATAAGATATAATTAATTGAATTACTCACAATAAAAATTATAATAAGGCTTATAAAATTATAATATTTATGGTTAAGCTTATAAAATAGGATATTTTGTTAGTTATTTTTTATAAGATGTTAGAATGCGATCAACTAAGAAGTGAAACCTGATTAGGGTTTTCTTCTCAAATTATTTTATTTGAGACATATTTAGTATAATGCACCTAATTTAATTTTTTTGGTGTATATATTTCCTATTTAAGATATCATATCATAAATTATATTTTAATAATTTTATTTAAAGTTTAATTACAATACCTCTCTTTTATGGGTTTTTATTAAAGTGTTACTCAAGTACCAAAGGTTTTCTTTGTCTCAACATTATTTTTTGAGACATAATACATATTCTGCGTCACATTTACATTATATGGAATATTCAACACCAATGGATATATTTTTATCATAATATTTTATAATTCATGGGGTTTACTATAAAATAATGTTCTCTATTTCATGTGGCAATTGATTTATTTGTTTACCCAATAGTGTGCCTTTTTGGTAACTCAATTTTCATGCATTGAGTTATGATCATTATTTTGAACTTATTAATAATATTTTGGGTATATGCTTCCATTTGATTTTATTATTTGGAATTATCTTATTTTTTGGGATATTAATTTTTTCCACATAATTTTTTTTAACAATATTCCTCACTTCTTAAGATATGTTATTTTTCATCGACCCACCATATTTCTCTCAATGGATTAGATCTTGTTGTTCTAATATTGAATTAGTTTTATAACCATTTCTATATATAGTGTGAACAAAAAAAATTATTTAATTCAGATTGATTGATGTTCACCTATAAATAATGTTATTCTATTAACATGGGGAAAAGTATTAGCATAACATATATTGTTATAAAAATATAGATAATTATTGGAAATTTGATTATGTATTGTTTGACAGTCCACATTTTTTCTCTCGATAAATTATGATTAGGTTATCCATTTTATAAAAATGGGGAAAAATAATTGCATTCATTGTATTTTTAATCCAATATGGAAGATTATTATCATGTTGACTATGTATTGTTTGACTATCCAAATTATTTTTCTAGATGGTCTATGATCAGGTTATCCATTTTATTAACATCGGGAAAATTATTGACATTCATGCTAATTATTTACTACTAACCACGATTGATTGTGTATTTATATTTTTATTCCTCATTATACGGATAAAAAACTTTTATTTGGTAAGAGATCCCTTAGGGAATGTTATAAAAGATCTTGATGACTCATGTAGTGAATGCATTGGACTTAATAAGGTTATGGGTAGAGCCTAGAATTTTATATTCCCTTAATTAATCGATAGGTATCATGAAAAAAAATGTGTTTGGGTATTTAATGTATGCCTCTACAATTTAGCAAGATGTCTTGGATATAGTCTCGATGACAAGTAAATAGACTTTTTTATAAGGCCTTAAAACCGGTTTTTGAGGTCTGATGTTATGAATTACATGAATATAGGATTTATATTATTAATATCCTTGTTTTTATTTATTATAATGGTTATATCATGCTCAAATTCCAGTTGATTATGGATTCATGTTCATTAGTTTTTTCTTCGATAATATTTATTCCATATTTATTCCATGATTTCTTCAACCGTATACTTCCCTTACCGGGTGTTTAATCTCACCCCTTCTTATTTTTCAATTTCCCAAGGTTATGAAGAAAATTAGTACAGATAACATGTTTATAAGGATAACATGTGTGAAATATTTTTTGAGAGATATTGAAGACTTGTTATAGATAAATTGTTTTTATATATAATGGTAAAATTACCCATTTGAGGAAAAGAACATGGTATTTATAAGTTTATGTTATTTTCTAATTCTATAAATATATACACCTTTAAAGATTCATATATTGTAATAAATACAATAATAATTTTTTATTTTTGTACTTATAGATACTTATATACAGTACTTTATAGTTTGTATCAAAGAAAGTGTGCCAATTATGTGTTTATAGCACTAGGTATGGGACTTCTGGTTTAGGGAATCATAGGGGAAGTGTATCTCACACCATCATAAAAAGAACACACCAAAATTATGGATGTGGATGGAATGACCATGATGTAGTGAATTATTACACATTATAGGTCCTTCGAGTTTCATGATTGGAATTTTGGGTTCATGCGGGAATATTAAGTTTCTCCACACCATAGTGACTAGTCCACACCACAAAGGCCTAGACTATCAAAAATGGTACAAAAATTATTCTACAAGATTAGTCACTTAAACAGCATAAAAATAGTATGATACAACCTTAGTTTTTATAGATTTTAATATTAAAATCATGGATCTTTCTTAAACTATAATATGTAAAAGACACATAAAAGGGTCCTCAAGTATATTTAAATGAAACTGAAATCCTAATTTTTTTTCATAACCCCCAATGTCTTCTATTCCAAAAATCCCTTCTCTCAACCACTATAAGGTGTTTTTTGTCCTTATTGAAATCCAATCTTGGTAAATCATAATTCATCTTTACCTTTTGAATAAAAATCCATTTTCCTTATTAATATTACATCCCATCACTCTGACTTCATCCCCTTGACTATTATCCCCATGTTTCTCAACAATTTATTCATTTTCCACATCCATCCTTATACCCCTCATAAACCCTCACTTCTTTATCTTATAAACATCAATCTACATCTCTCTCCCACCATGGTACATTTCAATCACATTCACTCTCTAACTACTATCCCCATTGACCCATCCACATCAGTTTTCAACACTTTCCTACTCGTATCTACTTCTAAATCCTCGCCTTATTCTTATCACCATGACCATTCATCCACCATAAACATTTCACCCCAACCAATCAAAACAAACCTATAACCTTCTATGTTCTGATAATGTCCTTCCACACCCAAATACAACCACCCTACAAATCCTCTAAAACTAAAAAACATCTAAAAAACTGGGAGAATAACAAGAATTGTACGACCTCCAAATCCAAATAACTGATTATGTACAAACCCATGCACAGGTGTCCCTAGATGGATCATATACTTAAGCCTAACCACAGCCCTACCCCCACCTCCTCTAGATCCATATCTAAACCCTGATGCACCACTCAACCATAACCAATATTCATTGATCTCAACCAATCTTTTACATGTCTAATTATGAATGGCTATCGGCATCGATACCGCCTATTCAGTGATGATTTACATTTTTTTCACTCTAGATCATCATCATAAAAAGTTATGTGATCCAATAAGATATTTGATTTTTATGTAATAATGTAAATATGAATATAACCAATTTCATATCATCCATGTCTCTTATACATCATGATCATATAATTTATTTCAGGATGTTATCCTTTATAAAATTCTTTTTTGAATTACTTATTATATTGTAACATGGACTAGATGATATTATCTTTATGTTAGGATTAAAGTAGTGGAATTTTTCACTCATGGAGTTTGGGGTTGGTCTGGGTATCTACAGCTCATATTTTTTATCCACTTTATATAATAATTCCTTAGTATTATATCCAATTTAGGATAAATTTAATGATATTTACTGGTATTTTTATATCAACATAACCATTATATATGATTCCATGAAGTAAAAGATTTTCTAGCTGAAGACTTCCCTCATCATAATTATTCATCTTTCTACCACCCATACATGGTTGGAAAAGTGGTATTCCCATAGTTTTGTTAATCAAATTGATATTATTATTTTATATACCATTTATAGATCAATTAATTTTAAAAAGTCCTAAAAATCCACACATAAATTTGATGGATAATAAAGGAAGTAAATTCAACTCTTATGGGTGGGATGTTCATAACTCATCTAGATAAGAAATTAAAGATATTTAATGTTTATTTTACACTCACATATCTTGGGGAATAATAGTTGATTATTTTCCAATGGTTAGAAAAAATGGACCTACAATTTAAGGATGTGGAACTTTTTGTTTCGGATAATGATTATTCCCTATATTTTTTCACTATAGAGGGAAATGATATTCATTATTAGGAAACTTCCAAACCTTGTGTTCCTCATTTTAGACCATCCCCTAAATTGGCCTCTCCACTAGCCACAAATATTTTCTAGGGGGACCAGAATTAATTATTTTTATGGACTTTCAGTTTATCTTAAATATCATAAGACATATTTTTGATGTCATGGGGATCAATTTTTCCACACCTCTAGTGATACCATTCTCATTTAGTATAGTACCTCAACATCCCTCCATCCTAGTTCCCATATCAATTATATCTATTGAGACATTGGTCAAACCATTCATTCCTACCCATGGATATATTCCCTTCCACCACTAAACCTAAGAAACCAACTGGATTCCCCCACCTAATTCCCTTAATAACTCCTATTAGAGAACACCTCATTGGGATACTACTCTATTACACATAGATTTTCAAATAAATCCAACTATGCCAAAATAGTTGGGGATTGGTTCCTATAGGAAGGGGTAGTGGAAGTTTTATGAGGCATTACATTACATACCATTCGTGGTTCATGATGTCCTCCAGATATATTCTAATCATATTAGGGATACACACTAACCTATAGACTTTGTGCATTATATTGAGGCATTACTTATTATCTATAGTGTAGTGACGGATCTCAGAACCACTTATACAGTGACAACGACTATTTCAATTCCATCAGTCGCATCAGATCCATATTTATGAGAGCATGGGAAACCTAATTGAGATCATATGGAATATATAGAGGATTAATAGGATCCCCCCCCCAATTTCCATTTTTATGTCTTACTCTAAGTCTTGAATATGTTTTTTCTCTTTTCCAATGTACATTTTTATTCACATGTGATTCTTCATTGTTGTTCATTTAAATTATATATTTTCTTTTTTGACACTTCACTCATTTCATACTACATTCCATGCATTATTTTTTTTGGTTCTCACCATTGTATTAGTGTATCCATTGACATTCACAACATCCAACCCTTCCCAGTCGTATCACCTCTCAAGAGTATTTTTTTCATTGATATTTACAGCCACTCTATTATAGTTTTATTTTTTTTCTTACCTATCCTCTTGTATTACACATTATGTAAAATGTGTCTTCCAGGTATGGGGGATATGTTGGCTTAAATTTTATTTTTTTCCCTGAAGTGACATATAACACATTATTAACTAGAGGAATTATTTTAACAAATAACCCATTTGATTAATCATAATCATAAAAAATAAATACATCAGTGAAAATTATGATATTTTAATTTATAATTTAATTTTTAAGTTTTTAACAAAATATATTTGTAAAATAAGTTATGTTCCTTTGTTTAATTCTCTAACAATTTCATTAAGGATCTAATTTTCTTTATACTAATACTAGAAAAAAATGGTTTGGAACTATATGTATATGAACCAAAACCATTTGTACAACTTATTAGAATAGATTAGAAGGTCATTGACTCTTTTATCATTGGTATAGGTGGTTTATACTAATAGTTCCCAAACTGTTAGTATAGGTCATCTGAAATACCTACACCATCTATTTTTCAAAACTTTCTGTATAGGTAATGTAAAATATATATTTTTTGTATTTAAACCCAACACCTTCTAGATATATTTTCATCATAATATTTATATGTATATTTACATATAACATAAATTTTTATGTATTTAATGTTATTTGAAAAAAATATATACCAATGGTATTAGGAATGGTTGGTATAGGTAACTGCATTTTTTGTAACTATCCCAATGATTTTTGGAGAATTGTTCATATAGATGATACTTATACCAACAATTTTGGAAAAATAATTGGTATAGGATATGTATAAGGTACCCATAGAAAAAGGTTTCCAAAAATGTTGGTAGTGTGTATATATAAGTGAAATATACCAATGGTTTTTCCAAAATAATTAGTATAAGGTATGTATAAGTGACCTATACCAACAATTTTCTCAAACCTGTTGGTATAATGTATGTATAAGGGACATATACTAATGAATTTTCAAAAACCTATTAAATAGTGTATGTATAAGGCACCTATACCAACAGGTTTATAAACTATTAGTATAGTTCTATGGTTATGGATATAATTTCTAGTATTGTCCCTACCCTAATTAGTTTTCTATATCATATTGTTTATATTATCAAGAGGATTCTAACCTAATTTCTCATTTCTCTCTTATACCTATTTCTTGAGGGACACCCTGGCTTCTAAACCTATGAGAACTTTCATTTCATATTATCTTTGATATTAGAGTACATTTTTACATTAATATGATTAAGGAATTTTAATTTTGGAGCCCTTATATAGTTAGAAACAACATATACATTTATATCTATTTTTAAGCCTATAGAAAACATAAATTACCTTTATATGATAAAGTCATACAATAATCCTACTTTATTATTTTTATCCTTATGCTTTTTATATTACAAAATTTTAATTAGAATAAGTGTGGTGAGGGGTTTTTCATTGTAGTAAAGAGTATAGTTTACATTAAAGAGATATGGGAGGTTCTTTCACGGGATGTTGGGGATGTTTCATGATTTAATTAATTTTATTTTATTATTTTCCCTTTATGAAAAATGGAAAATAGGTTTAATCTTGGGAATGTAAATATATATCAGATAAAATTATGATCTTTTTTTAACTATCTAATTATTGTCGTGAGGAAATCGATAACGGTTGGGAGGAGAGTGTGTTGTTTTTACTAATTGAAACATTTTAAAATTAAATGAAAAAAGAAGAAACAAGAAACAAATTGAGGGTTTTATTTAATTATTATCATTTTAATATTCATATTCCTTTACATTGAGTTTGGTGGGTGTTGAGTGATGTCATTACATAGAGGATCATTTAATTGATATTAATGATTATCATGCATTATACTTTATATTTAACATCCAATTTAATATTTATTTATTTATTATATAAATTACTTACCAATACTAATAATCATATTCATTTTAACTTTAATTTTATGTCCTCTTGATTTATTGTGATATTGTTATTTATCGAGTAGACATTTCAGATGCATTAAATGTTTATAGTTAGGATCTTTTACTTTATGTATAAGTATAAATTTATAAAAAATAAACCATGAGTGATTAATGGAGTTTATTTCAAGGGGTTAGATCATTAATTAAATGGGTATTAATGAGATATTAATTTTAGGGGATTCTAAGAGAGGATATTTCTTGAATTGGAAACAGGGAGATTTATTTAACACTTTTTATTTGAATGGGTTATATGCTCTTGGAATTTATAGTTGTTATATTTTTTATTATGTTAATTATAATGTTCCCCTTATTAGAGTGTGAATTATTATTGACCTATATTAAGGTTTTATTAGGGAAAATAAAATATTCAAGTGTAAGGGATTTTGATAAGTCTCACTTGTGTATTACATTTTTCAATAATTTTAAAATCTTTTTGGATTCAAATTTGTAATTTTAAATTATCTTCCATTTTTTTGTTTAATTATAGGTGTACATTGATTTTGGAGTTGTTTTATATTTTAGAGATAAGTTACTCGAACCATGCCATAGCCATAACCTTACAAAATATCCCCATGAAACATGATAGCTGATATCCGTGAGTTAAAATAAACCACTATGATACCATGGTAACATGTTTTATATGTTCTAAGTATATTACCTGATGAAAACATGCATCATGGTCCCAAGTATCACCTCACATAGTGTACCTCATATGAACTTATTCCTAAATGCCATTGGACTATCATGCAAGGGAATATAACTTTGATCTTCAAGAATTTCCATGTAATAGATGATTTAATCTATTTTCTTCAGCCTTACGTCTTAAAATATTTTTATACATAGGAAAAAAGGAAGGAAAAAAATTAATTCATACATATCTAGTACCCGCAGGAGATTAGGCTAGCCATGAATCCATTAAATCATCAACCTCATGTGATAGTTAGGTGGTGTAAATAGTATAAAGATAAGAGATTGTTAAAATTACCCTAATGATAATTCACCTAATGTGGGTCAGTGCTAAATAGAGGATAGGGAAATGAGCTGGGTGTCTTAGTGACTCACTAGCCTGGGTAGGTTCCAAAGGGATTTATCAATCATGTTATAGAGTGTGTGTGGTAATGTAGAAGATATAATCAATGAAAAATATTGATATGGAATATGAGAATTAGATATTATTCCTTAGTACATACTACTACAAAATAAGGATTTGTATAAGGATGATAAAATTCCTTCATAAGCATCATTATCACAGTTCATATTGTATCACACTTTCTATATTTCAACCTTCCTTATGATATAGAGGTTCAATATTTGTTAGGGATTCCATAATAAGGGTACTTGATCCCTACACCATAGAATATATACTATGATACAACCCTCTTAGTGTTTATGTGTAATATATAGATATAACGGATGAAAACTCTTGAATAAAGTGTCATGATCTTCAGTGGTTTGAAATTTGAAAGAAGATATTTTTAATTCCCCGAGCTATGGAGTGACATTGTTGTTATGGTCATAATTACATGAGAATTCTATGTTTACATTGTTGTTATAGTCATAATTCCATGATAATTATATGTTTTCCTTGGTCCATTCCATAATCAAATGGGTTATTCAATAGTGATAAAAATCTTAATTAAATTAGGAGTTAAAAAATTAATGTGGACCTAAATTCTAAAAACATAAAAGAATAATAGAATTACCATATAATAAAGGAACTCAAAGTGGAGATTTTTTGGGTGATTTAAGCACTTTATATTGATAATTTAATGTCTGATTATTTATTTGTGGATTGGGATTGATACTTTAATGTCAGTGATGTTTTTTGCATTCCTTTATATGCTATTATTCTTATTGTTGCCTATGAACATGGATCATTCTTCCCCTGAGCTTCCAATTTCACTCATGGTGAATGGCCAATTCATCATGTGTGAGAATTCACTTAGGGAAAATTTTATAATAATTAGGGGGATTATTATTTAATGGGGATTATGTTTTTAGTTTTATATTACATGTGAAGGGACAATACATGATTGATCATGTTTCCATATTATTCTCTAAACACCTAATGAGAATGGTAGTGATTCGAGGATGAACCGCAATATAGTAGAGGGAAGTGATAAAGTGATAGATAACCACCAAATTATTATTTTCCTTAATATTTAACCTAATTCACAAATTCTTAAGATATTTCCTTGACCAAATGAACCAAGTGGACTAAGGATGTTTTATTATTCACCAGCTAAGTGATCTAGGTATCTCGAGAAGTATTACAATTGCTAATATTGTTTAATAAAAAAAAATATTTGGTAATATCATATGGAAACAAAATTTAACCCTATTCCACCATATTTATTTTGCATTATAATTAATATAAATACATGGTCATAATTTCTTGGAAACCATTTTTACTATAGTATTTTTTCACCAGAGGTGTTCATTCAATTCTTCATCTATATCTTTCATATAAATAAAAATTGAGAATGGTTGGTACATTTAATATCACCCAATTACTAGTGGTTCAACCTCTAGAATACACACTATTATACTATTAATTTAGGGTCTTAATTAATATAGTTTCATGATTTCAATTCTAAACTATTTTCAATTACCGTAGTGGTTCACAATTCTTTGGATCCCATCATCCTTCCAAACCCATAGAGGAGAAATTTGAGTTTGAGGTAAAACCACCATAGAAAGGCATATAATAAGTAAATAAATTCATCTAGGTAAAATAGAATGAGGGGTTCAAATCATATAAAATGTATTTTAATTTTGTGGAACATGTGAATAAAATAATGGTGGATAAAAAGTATTAAATTTTTATAGTTATGCTCTAGAATACCCATATCAACATTCAATTTTCCCAGGAATTGACCCAAGTTGCATCCTATATAACTTTCATTATGCAAATACTCTTAAATAAAAAGGAATATAGTGTTATTGGGCACCATTTACCTCAATATGAAATCCTTGGTGATAATTCAACATTTTACCCCACCAAAGATACTAGATCATTGGAGTTTATCTCTCTCCTACACCATCAGAACTTGTTTTTTTGTAAGGATGTATGTTTCTTGGTGTTAGTTTTAATCTTATGACTTTAGTAGTGTTTAATAAGTAAGTATTATGTGACTTTAATCCCAAACATGTGATTCTTCAATCATTATAATAGCCCCAAACCCTCCCTCTTATATCTAGTTCTAAAAACATAATATTTATATTTATGGCTTAATACTAATAAACGTGGTCAAATTTTAGCCATCCAAAACATAGAATATAAAATAGAAATATTGGATCACGTACATACACAAAGAGCTTTTAGGTTTAGATTTTTACATAATTAGTAAAAGTCTTACATAAAAACTTTGATACATAAAAACTGGTTCATAAAATCATATCCCATATTCTATTATGTTCTTCGCATCTAATGACATTCTCAGGCATAACATTCTAAGAAAATTCTTCAAAACAAGGGTAAAAAGAAACATAAGAAGGGTGAGTTCAAATAATCGTTATGTAAAAATATAATAAATAACCACTGGATGTTATTAATTTTCATAATACTAATATAAGGATATGATTACATAATCAAAGTACATGATAAAAACATAAGACAATTCATACCTTTCAAAACCTGCTCATAAATCATGAAATATGGAAAAAAGTTATAAAAAAAACAAGATTCATATAATTGGATAATCGTGAGACCTATCAAAAAAATTGAATAAAAGATCCATTATAACTTGATACAATAATAAATAAAAAATTTGGGTGACCTAGAACATTATTTTCATATTACTCTCACAATCACTATTACAAACAGAATAAAGTACCTAGAAAATTTCAATAATCTCTTAGAAAAACCTATAACTGGTTAACTCTATCCTATTACCCAATACATTCAAGATATATATCAAGCTAACCCATCCTAAATCGAAATATAAGTCTCATCCATAGTCATAGATAATTTCCAGTAACCATAACATAAGCATAACACATGAAAGCATGAAGTTTTCAACATAAAAAAATCATTACTCTTTCAAAGCATGATTTCACTGTAGAAAATAAATGCGTTCTGTGAAAATATATTTTAAACCATAATAATCCATAAATATAAAAAATAATGATGGTATCATTACAGGATATCATCATTTGGGTACAAGTAAAATAATGTTTTTTTTCATTAAATAATAGAAATACCATAAAAATATAATTAAAAATGATCTTGAGTAAAATAAACTTTCCACTATGAAAATAACTTTTTAAAAATAAACAATTCCACAATATTTGGAAATACATTTTCTTATAAAATAAACATGTGAAATTTCAATATAACCTTCATGAAAGAAATATTCCTAATAGGGGGAAATACAGTTAAGGTTTATATGATAAAATAAAACATTACATTTACACTTTGATAAAGAAATTCAAACTACATCATATGAACAATGTTAAGAGGATTCAATTTAAAAAAATTAACTCATTAAAATATAATTGAGAATTACCATAATAAATCATTCAATTGTAAATAGTACCATTCTTAAAAGTATTTTCTAAAATGTGGATATAGAAGTGAAATATTCCCATAGTAAAATAATATACAATATCGATATAAATTTTTAAAAACATTCTTGATATTTATTTAATAAATATAGAAGAAAATTTAAATTAAACTTTTAATCTAAGTCAAAACCAAAGGAGAATAAAGTAGATGAGGATTAATAAAATTATTACATATGATTTCCTAAAGGGAAACATGAACATAAAAAATCTCAAAAAGAAATAAGATAATGACATAATGTCTTTACAACTTTTGTAATATTAAAATAAAAAATAACTGAAATAAATAGTATTATTTGGTTCAATAAATCCCATGAATTTCATAAATTAATATCTCAAAATTTATTCATGAGTTAGAAGGTTCACCCTAAAAGGAAATTATGGTGAAAAATATAAAACATATCTCATCAAATTGAGATTAAGAAAAGGAAACCCCGTGCAATGATCCTAACATTTCAACTGATAATTAATCAATGAAGTGATCATGTGATCATATTTAAATACACAAGAAAAAATTTTAACTATATAAGAAGAGAATTTATATATAAATTCCCGGATAATCATGGAATGAAAAATTCAATGAAGTTTAATTATAACCCAATGAGTTGAAATTGAGTTAATAAATCTCTTACCACTTAGTAACCTTCAATTCAAATCAACTTGGGTGAAATAATTTTAATATTAACCTAAAATACCATGAATTATAAAATATTCCTGATAAAAAATTTAAAATTGTTACTATATACCCAATATAAAATAAATTAGGTGAAAACTTTAAAATATACCTCTATGAGGGGAAATCCAGATGAAATCTCATACCTTGACCCCAGACTTTCCACGTATGTCCTTTAACTCCAATATAATAAACTTCAATAAACTATCTAACTAGTTAAGATGATATTATATGTTTATTAATTTATCATTTTACCATTTTTTATTGATTACAATGAAATATTTAATTACTTAATTAATTGTTTCCACATCGTGTGTTTTGAGGAAGTTTTCTTCATAATTTCAAAAAATGATTTTGTATGTTGAACATGGTCAAAGATGTCATTGTTCCGTCCTATTTAGAAAAATAATAAAGATAATAATTCTATTTTTATACATTAATTATACTTTTAATACTATCAATGAAATATTTTTATTAAAAATCAATATGTTACAATCATGGACATGATATGTCATATGTATGCAGGAGTAACGTTTTCAGTTTTAAAAGAGAATGAAGGAAAAGAAGGTAAGTGTCATTTATTATTTAAATAATTATAACTATATAGTAAATATAATATTATAACTTTAAATAAACTTATATATTCCTACCACGTGATGCAGCTATGAAAGACGAATCACATCGCTTCAAGGAGGTTGTAATCCATACGTACCAACGAAAGACATTATTATTTTTTGAATGAATGGAAAGAATGAAATAGTTTATTTATTACCCTTAAATAATGATAATTATTTCATAAATATAATATATATATATACATTAAATACATCATTATAATCATCCATGATAGGAGGTTACAGAAAAAAACTTACATCGGTTCTCGTGCTGGTAGTCCATTTTACACATGAACAATGGTTTCATTTACTATTTGATGTGAGAAGGGATGGATATATTTTATTCCATTAACATAAATAAATTTTATTATATGTTATATACTTATTTTATTATTTCATCATGGTAGAATAATATGTAAAGGAGTTAGAATAAGAAATAAAACTAAAATATTTTATTAAAAGTTATTCTGCTTCTTCATAGAACCTACTTTACTTTACACATAAATCCACATAAGGATTGTATTGTAATAAAAATTATATCTTTAGAACATGGATAGGTATTTTTGTAACAAATTTTGGCATTTATTGGATGAAAAAATCCCATTTAGTGTTGATAGGAGAGTAGAGGAGGTCCTTTTATAAGTGAGGGGAGGAGTAATTCTAGAAATACATGATGTATTACGATATAATATGTGTCTCATCATGTTAAATGGTTATAAAATGAATCTTATTATAATATAAGAAGTATATTATCTTAATATAAACATCCAATCAAAATTTTAATGGTTTATATATCATTTTATACATTTTATTTTTTATTAAACCTTTTGTTAACTGTTTTAACCTTCATTGTGGTAACAACTTTTCAATATAAAAGGAAATAAATTTACATTTAAGTTAAAAATTATCAAATAAATGGAAAATTAAACACATTTATAACAATTTATTTTCCTAATTTTTCTCTAAATAATTAAATTATTTTTAAATAATTAAATGAAATATATTTAACATTAAATAATATTAATTTTATTTTAATACCAATTCACATAATTTGACATTGAAAAAAAAATGATAGCAATGGAATTAGAATAAAATCCATTTAAAAAATAATAAAACATAATTAATAATTTTAGATTTTTTGGGACTCCATAATTTACACAAAACTATTAATTGTAATGTTTTTAAAATTATTTACTATAATTTTCTACATCTTACGAAAATATTATATCGAAGTTGCATAAGAATTTAATGTAATTATTTCATCACTAGAAACAAAAAATAAATTCCCATCATAAAAATAATTTAATTATTCTCAAATTTAGCTTTAATATTCATTCAAAACTTATTTTTATCTATATGTGAACATATTATATAAATTTAAAATCCAGATAGTGGAATTTTGTATTTTTCTTTACTTAAAATAATATTTGAGCCATATTCAAAGAAAAATATAACAAAACATCCATAAATTATAAAATTCACTGATTATTTTCAAAAAAACCAATAAAATATATTAAATACAAATTTTGGGGTAATTTTTAGTCTTTATCATAATATTTTAACCTCAATTATATTATTTACCATTATCAGGGTGACAAATATTTATTACAGTTACTATTCGTAATGACCAAGAATTGATTTATATTCCTAATTTTAACATAATAATTTGAAATATTTTATCCATTATATCAAATTAAAATAAAATAATTGGAATATTTTATTTTAAAATTAAATCATCAAAACATGTTGAAAATTAATTTTTCAGAAAAATGACTTTTAAGTGTAAAAATGTATTTATGAATAATTCAAATATAATATAATTTAAAATATCATTTATGTGATTGATTTTAATAAAAAGGAAAAAATGAAATTAAAAAAGTCTAATATAAAATTTACTTTATGAAAATGCGAAAATAAAAGATGATTATCAATAAAAATTGTATTTTCACTATTCATTGAAAAATAAAACTTCTCAAAAATTACTGTAAAAATTAATCCTAAGATAATATTAACATGATTATTTAAAAAAGTATGTTCATTTATTTAAAATTAAAATTATATAAATTGAAAATAAATATTTTAAAAAAACTATATAATGCATGAAAACCCAATTTGGTTAAAAATAAATCCTTTTCCTTTTAACTAAAAAATTTACCGAGAATTATTATAATTATTAAACTACAAAAAATATAATTAATTAGTATTTATATGATAAGAAAATTATTTATCTTTACATTTCTTGGGTTTTTAGATTCTTCAACTAGAAAACTGTGTTCTCGTAATTTTTTCTCTTTCCTGATAGAATGTGTTTTAAATATTTTCAAAATATATTCCAGACGCTGGAAGATAAAATATATTAACATAAAAGAAAAATCTTTTTAATATTTTAAAACAAAATTTTGAAATCCCATACTATAGAACGGGATAACAAAACTTTATTTTGAAAATATTAAAATGGAAATATGAAGGTCATTTGGAATAAAACATAATGGGAAGAAACAATATACATAACGATGGAAAACATAATGCCCAAATAATTATAGAGAGTGACAGAAGAAAATTGATCATGATAAAATAAATTATCATGATAAACTTAATAACCAAAAATCATAAATCAAAGAGGTATGAAAAAAATTATTGATTCATTTTAATTGAATTTAATAGGATAACATTTTTATTTCAAGATCATTTTCCTATTATTGAGGAATTCCTTTACCATATAGAATTTCAACATAAGAAAATTCACATACTTAACAAGAATAATTTAATAATTTAACAAATTTCCACTAAAATCATGGATTTTTCTCCAAATGATTATTATTCATGATGAATTTTTCTTTCTTGAAGCACTAAAATCAAGTTCTACATTTTCAAATAATCCTCAAAACAATAACAAGATATTCCTCATATTTTTATATATTAACAAAAACTAAAATGGTTATAATAATGTAAGAAAATATCAAAAATATATTTATCTACATATAAATAAATACATTTTTAATTTCCAAAAGTCAAAAAATTGAACCAAAAAATAAAATTTGATCAATACATAAACAAATTATCGTGCATCCCAAATTACCTCAATAACCTCAAAATTAAAGAATTTTTTTACCTCAATGTTCATATCATACCCTTAAACTAATTTCCCTAAAATTTATAAAAAATCTTCCCAAATAATACTTCACATTAAACTAAATGAAACAACTACGGGGCACTAGTACAATAACCTAATAAAACATCTCCAAAAATATCATTAATCTCATTTAAAAATATGATCACTAAAAATCTGGAAAAGGTTATATATCCCTTTAGTCTTGTATTCAATATTAAACATATAAACCCTTTATGGTGTCTATAACTGTTAAGTTATCCTCACAATATAACATCTTAATCTCCAAAGTTATCTAATCATTTCTTCTAATACAAACTATAACAGGCCAAATACCCCACTCAGATCTTTTTTTAAAACATAATCTTTACATTTATAGACTGATACCAATAATAATAACCCAATTTTATCCATCCAAAACATATAACATCAAAATGAAATATTGTATCACTTACATGCCTGAGTACCTTTTTGGTTTAGATTTTTATAGAATTTGGAGAAACTCTTACATAATAATTAGGATACATAAACAACTAGTTTATAAAAATCTATTTCATCACCCACTAAGTTCTTCACACCAACTAACCTTCTAAGGAATATAATACTTAAACACATTCTTTAAAACATAGTGTAAATGAAAAAATAAGTTTTGTGAGATCATATAATTGGTAAGGGTAAACATAGGCATTAAATTTAGATTATATCAATGAGAATAATATGATAATAAGGGTATGATGATATAATCAAATTACATTATGAAAACATAAGAGAATTTAAACCCATCAAAACCTAGTTCTTAAATCATGAAACATGGAATAAATATTTAATATGTGACAAAATTTATATAATTAAGCAATAATGATCCATGTAAAAACAATCATTGAATAAAGGATCCAATAAAACATGATATAGGAATAAAGAAAACAATTTTATGACCTCAAATATCAATTTCAAATCATTCTTTCAATCAGTCTTATAAATGGAATAACCTACTAAGTATATTCCAATAATCTCTATTAACTATGTATCTTTACCCAATGCATTAGAGATATATATTGTTCTCACCCATCACCAAGATGTATATCCAGTAAAACCTTCATCATAAACAATTTCTAAAAACTATACCATAAACATATCCCATGAAAGATAGAATTTTTCAATATAACAGTAACCATTGTTCTTTCATAACTTGATTTACACATGAAAAAAATAGGTTTCATGATAATCACTTTGAAATAATAATAATCTATCTATAGAAATAATGAAGATAGTATCATTACAGCATTTTTATATTGTATCATAAGAAAAATAAATGGTTTTTGTATTTTATAAATATAATTACTATAAAAATATCTTTAGAAAAATTCATGAGGAAAATACACATTCCAAATTAAAAAAAACCAAATATTTCAAGAATAGTAGGAAAAAAAATCTTTTAGAATAACCTTGGAAAATTTCAAATTAATCTTTGAAACAAAACATATTTATGAAGGGTGAAAATGTGGTTGATCTATATATGATAAAATAAAACACTCCTCTCACACTTCAACAAAGAATGTCAAAATGTGCTATACGAACAATGTTAAAAATATTTTTTTTTAAACAATGTAAATAAATTAAAATATATGTAAAAAATACATTAATAAATCCTTAATGTTTAAATAGTTACATTCTTCAAAAAAATTACAAAACATGGATATATAAGTCAAATATTTTGGGTCTAAATGATGATATAATATAGATATAACTTAAAAAAATCTCTTGATATTTCCATAATCAATAAGAAGGTAAATATAAATTAAAAATTTAAAAAATAATTATAATCAATGTGGAATTAAATATATTTTGTTCAAGAAAATAAAAATATATAATTTCTATAAATGAACCTTTATCATAAACAATATCAAAAAAATGAGATTGTAACAAAAATTCTTTACCACTTTGGTAACTTATAGAATAAAAATTAATTGAAATAAAGGGTAATATTTAGATCAATAAATCGCATTAAATACATGAATTAATATGAATAAATTATTTCATGGGGTATTTTTTACACCATTCAAGGAAATCATGGTGCGTGACATGAAATATGTCTCAACAAAATGAGATAGAGACAAAGAAAACGCTTGAAAATATCATAACTTTTGATTTTATAATTAATATATGAAGTGATTATGTACACATTTTTTAATCCATATCAATCACTTTTAATTACCAAATAAAATAATTTAGACCTCAATTCACACATAATCATGGAATAATAAATTCAATAAATAAGAAGTATAACTAAATGAATTGAAATTGAGTTAAGAAATCTCGTACCACATTGTGACTTTTTAGAAAAATCCCCTTTGAATAATTTTAATGTAACATAAAATATCATGAATTATTAAGGAATCACAACATAAAATGTAAAAGGGGTATTATATATACCATATAAAATAAATGATGTGTGTAACGTTAAAACATGCTTTAAGGAAAGGAAATTATGATGAAATCACTTACCTCGTGTCTTGAACTTCCATGAAAGTCCTTTAAATTCTATATAATAAACTTATATAAATTATTTAATTATTTAATAAAATTTTCATTTTTTATTATATTATAATAAATCCTTTTTTTATTTATATCAATTAAATATTTAATTACTTAGTCGGTTATGTCCACGTTGAGGTTTTTGAGGACATTCTCTTTAAAGTTTCATAACAACTTCAGTTTATTGATCATGGTCAAAGAGGTCATTATTCCATAATCCTAATAATAATAATTAAATAATTATAATGTGTATAATAATTAGAATTTTTAAACTAACCATGAAACATAGTTATAAAAAATGAATTAGGTTACAATCATGGAGACGGTAAGTCATATATACGCATGTGTAACGTTATTATTTTTTCAATAGCATGTGGAAAAAAAATTAATAAACATTTTAACTTTTTATAATCATGTTTATATCATAAATATCAAATTATATATTGTAATAACCTTATATATATAATCTATGTGATACGGTGACCCAAAAAATAAATCATCCTTGAGAGGTAGTAATGGCAAAAAGAATTACATCGGTTCGTGAGGTGGTATTCTTCCGTACACATGAACGATGGTTTCATTTCCCATTTTATATAAGTGGGTATGTAAATTGGTTATGAAAAAAACAAAATAAAATATAAATATATTTAATAAAATTATTTAATTATTTTTCCATGGTTGATGAATATTTTAAAGGAGTATAAGAAGAAATTAAACTAAAACATTCATTTAAAAGCTACATTAAATCTTTGAACAACCTCTTTTTCATTACACCTTAAGTTCTATAAGGTTTTTAATATTCCCTAGATAAGGCCTCTATAATATTATTAGGGGTTTGGGTAAGGTATTTGGATAATTCTAGGAAAATAAAAAATCACTTGTGGTGTGGAGAGGAGTTGAGAGGGGGTGTTCTTTTTTTAGGTGGGGAGCGGGGAACTTTAAGAATACACAAAAATTTATAATATAATATCAGTCTAACTAATATAAAATGTTTCCAAGATTAATTTTATTTTAATATATGGAGGATATTTTATTAATATAATCTCAAAATTAATTTTTTACTAGTTTATATATCATTTTAAACCATGTCTTTTGGATTTACCATTCTGTATATTTTTTTAACCTTAATTATGACAACAACATTTTCAATATAAAAGGGTTTACAATTTAGATTTAAGTTAAAAAATTGATCATAAAACTATAAGGGATGAAATTTATGACCATTTATATTCAAAGTTTTTTAATTAAAATATTCTGAATAATTTTTAATAATTTAATAGAATATATTTAACAAGTAATAATATTAATTTCATTTTAAAAACAATTCACATAATTTCACTTTACAAAAAATATTGCAGTAATATAATTCTAATATAATCAATTTTAACATAAATAACACATTATTTTAAATATAAAATCCGTGTTAACCCATAATTTATCCAAAAAAATATTTCTTTTATGTTTTTACAATCATTTACATTGATTTTCTACTGCTTCCACATGTACTACGTCGGTATTGTGTAAGCATTTAAGGTAACTATTTCATTACTAAAAATTAAAAATAAATTCCCATAAAAATATTATTATTCACAAAATAAATATTAATACTTTTCATTACTTAATTTTATCCGTATATGAACATATAATATAAATTTTAACGTAAGAGTGTTAAATTCAGTATTTTTTTTACTTCAAATATTATATAGGACACTTTCAAATAAAAATTGTGAAAACTAACCATAACTTATAATATTGGAATATTATGGTCAAAAAAGATAAAATATATTAAATTTTAGTGATAAAGTCATTGTTAGCCTTTATCATTTTATTTTTAACCTTTATTACCAAATTTACCATTACCAAGTGGTCAAATATTTACTATAGCTACTATTTATAATGAAAAAAAAATAAAATGGATTTATTTACCAAAATATAAATAAATAATTCCAAATAAGGGATCCATTTTATTAAAATAAATTCAAATAAGTGGAATAATATAATTTAAAATTAAACACACAAAACACGACAAAAACCAGTTTTTCATAAAAATGTCTTTGTAAGTATAAAAATATTTTATACCAAATTCAGCTAAAATATTGACTCTAATAATATTTATTGAGTTTTTTTAATAAAAAATATTTAATTAAATTTTAAAACTAATCCAAAATATAATCTAACTTTGTAAATACTTAAAAAATACAGTTTTAAAAAAATCAGTAATTTTTTTATATTTATTGGAAAATCAAACATTATAAAAAATTCTCAAAATTTCATTCTAAGATAATTTTGACATGTTTATTTCTAATAATAATAATTTTCTCAATTAAAATTTATATAATTGAATAATAAATATTATAAATAAATCCATATAATACATGAAAATTCAATTTCATTAAAAATAAATTCTTTTCCTTTTGACCTAAATTATACATAATATTCGAATAATGAATATAAATATCAAATATCAAATTAATTAATATTAATAAGACATGAAAATTATTTACCTTAAAATCACAAAGGTTGTTAAAATTATGCAAACAATTAATCAATTATCGTATTGGAATATTATATTATATTTTACTGATGTTCTAGAAATTCATTTTTATGGACGACTTTATGACTGTCGATATAGAAGAAGACATCTTGGTGACATTGATTTTAGAAATTTAATTTATTAAAATGGGTAAATTGTTAATTTAAATCAATGATTTGGAGTTTATATTTCATATCTAAAACAAAATAAATAACGTAAAAAAGTTCTGATGTTTATTAAACACTGATCTCTCATTGAATATAAGGATTTATGTATAGACCCAACCCTAGAAAATTAATTTGGGTTCATATAAATTGATATAGGTTATCCACAATCATTTGAAGAGATAATTGATGAATATTTATTACTAATTAAAGAATAAAAATATGTATAGTTTAAATATTTCTAGGTAATTATTTTCTATCATTTTGATGTAATTTGAATATCTTAGAAAGGGAGAAGGTCAAACCCTTCACACCTTCCATCCTAAAGGCACCTCAATTGAATCCCCTTTATTCTTCACTAGAATATTGACACGTGGGGGAGAAATAAATATTTTTATTTATTTTAAAATCATTTCCCACAAATTTTCAAAAATATATTTTATTATAAGTACTTAAAATTATATATAAATAAATTGGATGTATTGTTAGTGTTCTTAAAGGGATTATCCCTGTAATTTTCACCAACAATAAGATTTTAGAATAAGCAAAAAATCCATCTAGTAAACCAAATCAAAGGAAAAACCCTACTATAAATAATTTTTTTTTAAAAAAAATGTTATTTTATTACATGTGATAATAATATATCCAATATCAGAAATCTTATGGTGATTCCCTTTCAAGTGTCACCAAATAAGGGTGGCATTATTGGGATCTCAAATGAGAAGACTGATCTAATTCACCCATGGAAGATTACTAGATGGTGGCTACTCATGGACCATCATAAGTTGAATTATGCATCCCAAAAAACCATTTTCCACTTCTCTTAATGGATTATATGTTAAAACATTTATAAGGGATTGATTTCTTTGCATCTTGGATGGTAATTCATGATATGACCAAATATCCACTTCTCAAGAGGACCAATAGATTAGTACCTTTACATACTTTTATAAGACATCTTCTTACTATAACATGTTTTTTGTAATGTAAAATTATGGATCAACATACTAATAATATATAATTTATATTTTCTTTTATATAGTGGATAGCACATTATAATTCTTTCATAGATAATTTTTTATATGTGATAAGTCGTTAAATTCTCTCTTGTATATCATGGTGCTGGTTTTGAAGAGATATTAGAAAACTAATTTGGTACATAATTGGGAAAAGCGACATGTTATCATGTAACATGTAATTATTTTGTGTGGTAAAATTTCTAGGAAAGGAATTAACATGGACCAAGATAAATTTTATGTGATCACAAAATTTCCTATTCTAACATCGTTCTGGAAGATTTAAATCTTCCTTGGGAAAATGAAATTCTACCAATGTATTGATATATTTTTCTCAAATATATGTCAATTATTTTAAATCTTTTAACAAAATCCTCAATATTTGAGTTGGTGAGGTAAAATTAAATCACTTCATCTACTAGGATAATAGTTATTAAAGGTATGTATCACGACTGCCACATATCTGAATGAACCATTCAAGATCATGTGTGATGCAAGAAACTATTTTATAGGAGTGGTGCTTAGAAAATGGGTGGAATGTCTCATTCATCCAATTAATTATATGAACCATGCACTAAATGAGGACTAAATTAATTAAAATACCACAGATAAATAGATGTTTGTGAAAATAATTATATTTCACAAATTTTTATAATATTTCATTCTTAATAGGTTATTTTCTACACATACCATATAACCCTTAGATAATCATTGAAAAAAAGATATGAACAAATGATCAATTTGATGGGTTCTTCTACATTAAGAATTTGACTTTTTAAATCCATCATAAGAAATGGAAATAGAACCATGTTTTTGACCACTTATTTATATTGAAAGTACCCATATCTTAAATAGGAAGAGGTTATTGAGATCTAGGATTATTTCTTTTATGAACACATACTTTTTCTGATAGAGACACAAAAACCATGATTTTTTTATGTAACAAATTATTTTTACATGGGAATGATACACCAAAATCACTCCTTACCACAAAGTAAGCACATCCATGTTGAAGTGAAATATTATTTCTATGAATCCCCACTACTCTTTCAATCATGAAAATATGGGATTCTAGTTTTTTTCTTTTCATTGAAGGTTCATGGTAATTTATATATTTATGACTCTTCCCTATATATGGTACATCAAGTGCTGAATTGAACTAATGAAAGGAGCTTAAAATCAATATTTTTTTATCCCATTATATATAAATATTTTTAGAAACTCAACTAATGTTTGGATATATTCCATAATATAGGTAACATTAAGTGTTAAGAATAAATTCTATGGTACCATATTCTAGAAGTATTGATCATTGATGTATTGGATATAAATTGTATGGGTCAATTTCCTCCCTTTTATAGGGACACCTATTTTATATTGCGTATAGAGAACATTCCTAAGTTAGTAGTATCCATAGATACTACACACAATGTCTCAAAATTCATCATTAAATTAAATAAGAATAAATTTTTTTTCCAGTTTGGAGTTCCCAAAGAACTCATGAATAATAGGTGTACCTAATTTTATAACTCCATTTTTGGAATCATTTTTATAAAATTTAGCATGAATTACAACATGGTAACATCATACCACCCCAAATAAATGATTAATTTGAAGTATAAAATCCATAATTAAAATAGATCCTTGAAAAAAATGGTGTTTTCCATGATAAAGGATTGGTAAAGGAAGGTTGATCATGCCTTATGGTTATATCAGGCAACATACAAGTCTCCTCAATGAATGGTTCATTTCAGAACAGTTTACATGAAGGAAACTAATTTTTATTTACAACTTGAAGATAAGTATTGTTGGGATATAAAGTTGCATAATTATTATATTAATACTAAAAATGAGAAACACAATCAGAAGGTGATTGATCCAGATAAAATCAGTTGGTAGGCATATGATAATGAATCAATATATAAGGAGAATAAAAAAGTGTTCTATGATTAAATGATTTCATATAATTCCATTCATTCTATATATAAGTTATTACTTTTTAACATTATATTGAAGCTTTTCCAATTTAATTTAATTTCTTGGTGGTCCAATGCCTTTATAGTTACCATTAATTACCACCATATTATATTAAAAATTGTGGGAGTTAAACAAAAATCATTGAAAGTCAATGAGAAATTCTTATATACATATTTTAAAATATAACACATATTGGTAATTATATCTACTATACACTTTATTCATAGATAGTCCTAGGTGTATCTAACTTACGATGATAAAAATTCCACTTAGTGGGTGATAAGCATAAATTATGTAAAATTTCATATGAAGTTTCATATTTTTTGGCGCATGACTAATATAGGGGATCTTATTAGTGTATTTTAACATATCTATATTCATTATTAATATAATGAATATAAATTAAATGAATTGAAATAGAATTTAATCATATTTGTTCGGTAGTTTTATAGATGACTTAACGTATTTTAAAACCTTTAATGAACTCAATTTTTTATATATGGGAGGAATTTTGATTTCAAAACTAGGTTAGGGAATAAATTTTATTTCTGAAAAAACAACATGGTGGGTACATGGTTCACTAAATAGTTCACTATAACTAATCATAATGGAAAAAATACAGAACATAAGTGTCACTTAATACTCATTTCTATAAATTGGGTTCTTAATTATATAAGTAGATTAAACACTTTCTAAACCTGATAACATGGTTTATACATGGTTGTTATATGGTTTGTAAAACTATTTAAACTAATCATTAAAAGTTTTAAAAACCATTTTAATTTCATAAACATATTCAAAACAATATATTTTTAAAACACCCAAACCAATGAAAAAGGCATCCATCCCCCTCCTCTAACTTTCTTCCCCACTTATCCTCCTTCTATTACCTTATTTATTCTCTTGATCTCATGTGGCTAAAACTATGTGAGTTTTTTTCCCTTATTTGTTTCTCTTTTTATTATTATTATCTTTTAGTTTTAGGCCAAAATAAAATATTTCCTACTTTAAATTTTAATTTTTTTCATTATATATTCTTCCATTTCTAAAAAAAGGTTTTTTCAATTTTTCAAAATCCCTAATTTCACGCCTACTTCACACCATTTATATTTCTAAACCCCCCATTTTCCATTAAAAAAACATTTATATTGGGAATAAATATTATTATATTGGGATTTATATGAATTAATTCTATTATAAATGTTTTAATTTACATATTTTGGGATATTTTATTATATTTTGTGTGAGGGAATATAATTCAAACCGCAAACCTCACAATGTTAGATATCCCTCCTAAATGAGCCCATAGTTCTAGATCTAAAAATACCATAGTCCCTCGTCTTATATTTTTACAAAAAAAGAATAAAATAATCACTATATAATCCTTGACAAATTGGTGGTCTCTCCCCCTTGATTCTTTAAACATCAAAATATGGTTTCACTGAGTATTGAAGATGAGGTCTATAATTATCCTGAGTTGGACCAAATTGATAAGGAAATGTTGGTTTAAAACACAACTTATAAGAATTGGATCCTTGTGTTTGAAGTTACCATCTATTTTAATGAGATTTATTCCATTGATAAGTATTTGGAAATAGTGGACAAGGATGGGGATATAAAACTCTTCCTCCCAAAGAGAATTTATATTATATGCCTAGCTTAATTTGAAATCCAAATTAAGTGTTTTACTGAGTAATATATGGTAATACCCAATATTATAATATAGTAAATAAAAAATTCATCATAAAAATAATTTCACAATTCTCATTCTATTATTTCTTCTTAATGGTGCAACACATAGTACAACACAAAACTAAAAAAAATCACAATAATGGTTGAAAAAAGTGTAAAAACACATAGAAATATAAGTCACCACTATAATCTTTACCTATGGAGTATCAAACTCTAAAATGAGTGAAAAATATGTAAAATGAATTTTTATTTTGAAAAAATTATATAAAATGCAATAGGCATAGTATAAAAACTAAGAGAAGGATATGAATGGTATAAGGATTTTAGAACAAAATTTATATATATATGTTGTTATAAAACTAGTGTAGTATTACCATTTTAATCTTACTATTTTAGTCTTAATTTTTAGTAATAATACAATAATTATCCATACATGTTTTTTAAAAAATAAAATAAAATCAGTTGACTATAATATAATTAATAAATATAAAAATGTATAGTAATCAAGTAATAGTTATAAAATAAGACACATATGACCTAAAATAAATTTAATTTTTACTAGAATAAATAGTTTTAAAAATTTTACACCAACACATCAATTTGATAAACAACAAAACTATAATTTTAAAATTAATATTTTTATATAAAATAAACAGTTCATAAAAATAAATTTATATTTGGAATCATCGTGTCAAAATTATTCAAAGGATACTTTTTCATTGCATTTTGAGATACTCAAATTAATGGGTAAAAATTGAAATATGTTATGAGTATACAACATGTGTAATTAAATCATAATGAATCAAAGAGATGCAATAAATAAAATACTTTATCGGGAAAAAAATTTGTATTCATTAACATAATTTATTTAAAATAAATATAATTAATTTTCCAACCCAATAAATAATATTCCAAAACCTCAAGTGTATTTTAATATTTTAAAATAAATTAATTATGAATAATATTAATTTCTAAATAAAAAATAATAAATTTTTAATGGGTTTTTTGAAAAAATAATTAAAATACAAAAATTAGTCACTATATGTGAAATATTGTGGGCTAAAACCATATTAAGGCCAATAGTTTTTTATTTTCTATAACCTAGGATACAAGGAGCATGATTTGAAATTAATAAAATAATCCACCAATTTTTCCAAATACAAACACCCTTTCCAATTTCTCTCGAATCCAAGTAATTTCATCATGAATTCCATCTCATTTTCCCTCTTAAGAGTCACTCCATGGATGTTTTAATGTTCAATGGAGTTCCTCTAAATATTTATCAAGACAATTGAAAGGATTGTGTTCTTAACCTCTTATATACCTTTATTTTTGAAATATTACAATTTCATTTCTTTTCAATGAGACATTTTATTATGATTTTTTTATAAATTCTTTATTATATTACCATTGAGTGGTCTCTATTTCCTATCATTATACTACCTTCATAAGAGTTTTTAATTCTCAAACATTATTTTACCAATTAAATATCTTAAAATTTATGTAATGTAAAGATTGTGTAGTTATCCAGAAATAACAACCTTACCTAGATGTAAAAAAGTGGATGAAGGATTTGTCTTTGATTCCCCTAGTGTTAATTAATCAGAAAAATGTTGTTTTGGAATTTATTTAATCTTCACTTGGTGCATAAAAAGTGTTACAAACTATACACCAAGTTTTACACTCCTTGGGTATATACATTAAATAATTCATAATCTATTTATGGATTATTTCCAATTTATATCTATACACCATGGAATTACCCTTCACTAATACTTTATTATCATTCCTTTAATAAGGATATATTGCATTATAATGTGAAAACCCTATTATTTTTATTTTTATTATGGGAGATTCTCCTAGCCAATCATATTATTCCATTCAATGATGCAATATTGATATGTTATATATCCATTATTTATATATCGAAATATATTGATTATTATGTTGTGACTTTGTAATTGGTTCCTTAGGGAACATTTTGATATGTATTATTTACCCATTATCTTCATATGATGGACACATTGGACTTATTATGTAAAGGGTAGGGCCTGAAAGTATATAATATCTTAATTTATTACTTGGTATCATGATTCAAAATAACTTTAGTATTTTTTGTATTCATTACATGTTTGTATGTGATTTATTTCCATGAGGCCTTGAAGGTGTGGTTATGATGTATGTAATTATGAGTTCCATAACTATATGATTAGTTATTTTTATCCATGTATTTATTTATTTTCATGTCATCCATGGATATATTATTCCCACCATTTAACTTCTAATTTCATTATTATAATAATTTATTTCCAACCATATCATTTATTCCACACTTATTATATGATAGATTCCATAGTATACAACCCCTTACTAAGCATCTAAGATTATACATTTATATTTTTTCCCACTTAAAAAAGTAATCATAAAGATTATTATGTGCCACTTATGGATTTGTGAGGATTAGCAATGAATTTTCATGTATTCAGTTGATGTAACCTGTGTTTTCAATATAATGTAACAATAATTAATGTATCTAGTTTCTTAAGAATATTAAACTACTAGGTCTTATGCATTTTACCATTATAATAAAATAACCACCGACTCTATGTTACTAGAATCCGAGTGATACATATGTGGTCACTGCTAAATACTCCCAATATTTATTATCATGGGAACCTCACATGACTTATAAATTTTAGGAATAAAATACCCACTATTGGTTTTATAAAATCTCCAAACTATTAAGGCCTCTGATCTATTGAACATAGTACACCTGGTCTGCCATCCTGTTCTGACCACCTACATTACCCCATGTTCTTATAGTGAATGTAATGTTTCTTATAAGAGTATATTTTTTATTCAACCCTAGATTACAGAGCACAAAAATTTTCTTTTAATTTTTCTACATGTATTGACTCTCATAAATGTTTACCAATCCAAAATCAAAGGTATTTATGGGACCTTGTATCGTGGTTTTCGATGAGCACTTTTGAATTTATTTGGATGTCGAATCCTTCACTGATCTTGAACCACATATTTATTTTGATATTACTATGGTAGGGTGTATGTGAATTATTTAATATATTGTACATAATTACTATTATCATGGATCCTATAGATAAGTGAATAAGAATGTGGAGGAATTACATTCCCCACATGTGAAAGCACCCTAGGTACCTAAGGACCCTCCCCATACCCCACCCACACATTAAAACAACCCAATTATCCAACCCTGACACATCCATTACACCACCATTTTGATTCCCTTACAATACCCACCCATACCTATAGGGAACCCCATATCACAATTGTAACCTTAAATGTTTATTCCAATCAGATAACTATCTTATTTTTAACTTGAAATTCGAGAACACTAGGAATTATTTGGATATAACGGAGCTACACAATATTCTTCCACAAGAGATCTACCACCCCTTGTACCCCCATCACTCATCGCATTACTTTATTGTTCATGGATAGTCTATATTAAGAGAATCATCAGCCTTCTCACCCTCAGTGATCAAAAATTAGGGGGAGGATCTACAGCAACTATTAGAGTAGTATTTTCAAATATAAGTGGTATTAGTGGTGATATGATAGATACCACATACATGGAATGTGATTTTAGTGGAGACTCAACCATGTATATGGTATTATGAATAGTTTTTAGTGACATGATTGTTAGAGTCCCTCTTATAGACTATGAATTATAGTTTTCTATTGTTGTTTTTATTCTACATACATGATTTTCTCTCCATTTAGATTATTTATGTAGATTTTCACTAGACAATATCATTATCGCTAAATCATATTACTTACATCATTTTAATTCCCCTCTATAGTGTAAATGTATGCTATTTTTATTTTCCCTACTATATTCATAGTAATTTCTTGGGGATAAAAATAGATCAATCATGGGGATTTTTAATTCACTTGGGTTGATAGTCTAATTATACAATGAATTTCACCTTCAAATTGGATATTGTATTTTGATATCAAGGATTTATGGATTAAATGAATTTTTAAAGGTGAAATATAAGAATATAATAAAAAATTAGTTGAATTTGGTATGAATTGAGTTTTTTTTAGGAAAAATGGAGGAATTTGGGAAATTTTTCTACTATACATGGTTTTCATTGAAACATAGGAACCATGGGCACTATCCTAGCTACCATGTGAGTTCCATGATCTAGAGAAATATTACACCACACCATTTTTTCATGGTTATACAAACTATTAGTACTCAACAAGGAACTGTGTGAGGACCAAATTCAAGGGATTAATCCATCCACATAGTTTACCAGACCATATAGGAAAATCATTCACCCAGACAAAGGAGTAAATATTTAAATTCACGGATTCACATGGCTCACCTAACCATATGTTCTAACTAAATGCCATGAAGAGAGGTGTATAGATTAAACCACATGATTAGTAAATATTTTACTAAAACATATACCCTAAAAACATCATACAACTTAGTTTCCTACTTATCATCTATATTCCTAACCAGCCACTGACCTAGGATGAAGATTTCTAAACATTAATAGGAACTTGGGGCTAGGTAATTAATGGTATATCTGACCTTGGGGAGGATATCCAATTTCTTTTTCTTATTCTTATTGTCTTGTAAAATTATTATATATTCAATATATTTATTTTTCTCACTATAATGCATAAATAATTTATCTCTTATGTCGAGGTTTTGGGTGATGATGGATAGTCATTTTTGAAATTTAATTATTATTGTTGTGGTAGTGTGATTCACACACATGTTTTATTATTTCTTTTCATTATTATTAATCTATTCACAATATAGGTCATATAATAAAAAAATGAAATACCAAGGGATATTTTAAGGAATATTAATGTATTAAATAATAAAAATTGTATTTATTAATCATTACCTTAAGGTTTTTTTGACCCCATATAATGAATTTCGTGCACTTTTTCAAAGAATTACTTATGTGATCCTCACATAGATATCAAATGTTTATTTTGAGTCGAGATGTGTCTCTATTCAATAATAAGTTGCATGATAGATTTCCATGTTCCAAAATACTACTTCATAATTTGTTAAAAGTGGAAAGAACTCCCCCCCCCCTCTAGAAGTAGGTTGTGGATTTCCAAGATTGATAAAAAAATAGTGTCAACTCATTAAAGTAATTTTTTTAATTTATTTAAATAAAATTTTGTGTATTAACCATATCAAGAAGTGTATATAACTTCAAAATACACTTGTGTATATTCAATTTTATAGGTCATAGAGCTCAAACGGACTCAAAGATCCGAAGTTATGAATCACAGAAGTCGAAAAAATGAAGGAATTTGTGTTGCTGAGAAGGTAAGACTATGTGGATAGCATGCGAATCAGAACTACATAAACAGCCTGATCTTCAACCCTATGTAGGCAGCCTATAAATTATCCGTGTGCATAATGTCTTTGTATCATCTTTGTGCATCGACCCAATATATCATCATTGTGTGGACAGCCTGTGTAAGCCAACACCTTTACCCAGTGTCCAATATTTTCCTATAAATAAGACCTAACATATTAAATTTCATAGATAAGAATTCCTAAAGCCCTTCTAATGCTTTGATCTTCCTAGTTCTTCTCTCAATCCTCTAAACCCTTCTAGGTACTCCTCCAAAACCTATAGAAGAGATAATTAATTGGGGATATTGAAACTAAATTCCTCCAAGGTTTTAAGATAAACAACACCTACATGAGGCACTCTCTCCCTTTTGGTTAATGAACACTAAAAAGAGGTTCCCTTCTTTAATAATTGATCTATGTGAGACAATTATAGGAACACCTATAGAGACCCTTGAATACTTGAGAAAGTTCTCATTCAAGTGTAGTTTCCCATGATGTCTATCACCCATGTTACCCTCACCTCACCAAGGATACCTACGTGTGCCTCTCTTGGATCTCCCAAGACTATCTAAACAATCCTCCCTATACTCTCCCCAGATTTACCTTGAATGATATTCTGATAAGGCCCTCTTACAAGCCTCCCATGGAAGGGCCACTCCTTTGGTTCCCTTTTCTGAAAGGGAAAAACCTGAAACCTCTATTAAAGCCTCCAAACATGAAAAGCCATGATTTGTGGAACACCATCTTGTCTCCGACATGGATTTTCATTCATTTGGTCAGAGGATTCCCATAATTTTCATACCATTTGGTTAGTTTCCTTGAAGTTTATGTGGCTTTTCAATCATTTGGTCACGAGGAACCTGACCCTGGGGATAGCATTGGGGAGTTCTCAGTCTCAGATACTAGGTTTAGGACCATGTCATACCCTTTTCATCCCTAAGACCATTACCATCCAGTTCAAAATAGGGAGAGTGAGGATTTGTTTTTCTTTCTTTCTCATTCAACATGGTATTAGATCCTCCTCCCTTACTATAGAAGCGATTTTATGCCATCCCTCCTGGATTAATCTCCTTTCCTTTCTTGTAGGGGGTTGCACTCTTTCCCCTCCCCACCACCTTATATATTGGGTCAAAGAGGGGATGGGAACCGGAGTCCTCTACTCCCTCTCTCACACCCTCATCCTCTTTCACTTGTGGAGGAGGAGAAGTGTGTTTTTTATGATCTTCTTCTTCTAATTGTCCATCACATTCAAAAAAGACTCATCCGGACTCATGTGAACACAAAATCTATCCATGATCATGACATCCACATGGTCAGATGCCTATTTTGGGGAATAATCATCCCTTGAATCTTCATCTCACCATCCTTTAGAGTGCCTCTCTACGCATGAGTCCTCAAGGCCATGTATTCAACCTTAGTGAAAATAAGATTATGTGTTTCTTAGATCTTCCATTTCCTCTTGTACCTCATACTGAGAATGACTCTCTTGGTATTAGAGGATAATAGTGATTATGACATCTACATGATCCCAAACCAATCAACGGTAATCCTCATCAAGAGTAAGCTCCAATAATACTATTCCTTGGGAATCATTCCATGTGTATAATCAAAAATTTCACCAGCACGAGCATCCTCTTCAAGAGTAAGGCCCAATCCAACCCAAACAATAAAAATTCTTCTCAGGAATAAACCCCAAACCAAACCATTACCCCATTTACCTGGGAATCTTCTTTAGAAGTAAGCCTCCCTAGATTATGCCTTCATTTATCCTCCTCATGATTAAGCCTTAAACCACACCCCCCAATACTCCATGAGTCAATCCATTTATCATGGCTTCAAATTCATCCATCCTATCACCCCTTTCTGGAATAAGCCCCAACATAATATTCTTGGTGAACCATACCCCCTCTGAGACAACCACAAAACTAAATGGGCTTTGATTCTCATCCAAATGGGATACGTAGGAAGCCTCCCTGAGGTTCAAACCCAACAACTCAAATCAACCCTATTCTCTCTAGAACAAATTTCTATATGGGTCTAATTCAACCTAGAAATTCAAATCCCTTATAGGTTCCCAAGGAATCTTTGAAATAATTCTCATGCAAAAATTTTACTAGGTTCTTTTTTCCTAGACATCCTAGACACAATACATTAAACTACATATTTTTTTCCTAATAACATGACCTTAAAAGGAATAATGTGTACCTTTAAGTGTAACAAAACATAGTGGGTTCTAATTCCTTTCACAGGGGTATATATGAAGCATATTCATGGTTTTGATCCCATAATCAAAAAAGTCTCATCTCTCTAGATGATAAAAAACTCCAGAGAACCCGACTGTGTGACTAGAAATCCAACATTGTTAAATAATATTGAATTAGTTCATAAAAGGATAACATCAATGGAGAACCTCAAATACATATAGGTATCTTTAGTGATGAATAACCTCTGATACATACATATGATCTTAAATTCCGTAAATTTTAATAATTGATTGTTAATTCAAGGGTGAACCATATCATAATTGTGAATTAATTAAGGATTCACAGACATATCTTAAATCTATAATAGAGTCCCATAGTATGAAATAATTCCCCCAATAGGGTGTGATGTGCCTGACCTCCAATCCTTTTGACCAATGAGAGTTATTAAGCATAATTGGCTAAATTTTCCAACAAGAACCTGCATTTTGAAGGAAGGTCACTCCTATATATAGAATCATTGGGTGTTTATGGTTCCCTGAATAATCCCACTAGAAACCATTCATTAATAGTGAACTTGGAATAAATTATTTCACAAAACTAAAACACCTACAATCAACCATCGAGAAAACACACAAATGGATATCTCTGTTATAAACAAAAAATGTTGAAACCAACATGAATCCTTAACCAGAAGATAGTATCACCCATATGTTAAGCCCCTTCACTATTATAAATAAAAGAAGGCCAAATAAGAAAATCAATTGTGCATGTATTAATTCAAATGAGATAATTCTTTGTTAGGGTTTTCTTTATTGTATTTTTCATATATCAAGTCACATACTTCCAAAACTCCCTTTTATCCAATGGAATCTATCCATATTCCACAAATTCATGCCCTGACTGCTATTCACAATGTGTATTTTCCCCAAAAAAAGATTCCATCAAAAACACAAAATCTTCAACACTTGGTACGAAACTCGGTGGTCTGAGAGAACTATAAAAAAGGTACAACCCTAACCCTGGAGGCTTCTTGATAGGCATTCCATCTTATAAATCACCATTTATCATCAAGTCGGTGACGAACGGTGGTCCTGAAGTAGATGGAACCAACTTTCTCCTTCAACCATTTCAAGAGTTTATCCCTAGAATGTAACAAGTTGTCACATCAATTACCTTAGAGAGTTGGATCAAGAGGCTACTTATGGACTCATCCAAAAGACACAACTTTCCTTCTCAATAGATCCTACCAATAGTTATAATTTCCAATTTTGCACAGTAGTGACCCCTGAATATGATGAGTGTTTCATCCTTAGCCATCCTACCCAATCCATTTAGACTTGTGCATGAAATATGGCTAGTCATGGGTAGAGGTCGGTCAATATGGAGTAGGTTCACACCTCTTCCTCCTTCCAAGAAGATCACAAACCTAATTTGGTGGAAAACAAAAAATAGGAACAAACACCCTCCTGCCTTAATTTTGTCAGCCATCAGATTCCCCTTGTAGCATTTAAGGAATATTTTCATTGAAATCTAATGGCGAACTATGAGTAGGAACATAATCCTACACACACTAATCAATAATGCCAGTAGAATAGTATGAAGGCACTTGAAGATTCCCTCTATCAATTTTTGGTAGAAAAATGTAAGGAAACACACACACCTATCTGCATTAATCAATCCTTCTAGCAATTTCTTCTTAACCACATAGAGAAGTCAGTCATAAAGCCCTCATGATGAGTAGGGGAAGACTCAACTCTCTACCCCCACACTTGAGTATTGTTATTATCCACTTGAAGGAAAGGGAGGACAATAGTAGGCACATACACCTACTCATGATATGGAATGTCCATATATCCTTGTTCTAACTGCGGAAATCACCAAGAAAATCATAGCAATGGTGAGAGGGAAAAAATCTTTTCCCACATTCATAGACCTACCAAGAAATCATAATTTTGATGAATGTAGTGACCAAGGGATGGAAACACAACTCTATCCCCACAAACAAGGACTCTCATCAGCATGTCACCTCAGAGCATACACAGACCTCTACTCCCACCGTGTAGGGTCATGGTGAAAACTACCAAAAATTATACAGACAATCAGATCAGTCACATAAACTATTTCCAACTATAAATCATCTGCCTATCAGGATGGCCACTACAAAAAAGGCACAAATACATTCCCATGAAGACCAATCCCCCCAGTAAGAATTCACAATCAGTCATAAGAATTCATCTAAGAAGAATACTCATCAAACACGACTGTAAAAAAAAGATCTATAATCCCACATTTCTTAATGTTGTAGTTCTTGAAGTCCTCAAATGATTATCTGTAAAAGCTCAAGATTCTACTCTCTCACTTCCAAATTATAGGATCATTAGCAGCAATTCTGAAGGTCATATCTTGACACTTCACCATGAGGGATTGTTTCATGAGAACAATATGATCAATCTTTAGAGCCAATATCTTGATGAGAGTCACAAAAACCCTCCACGTGGTCAGAAGATCAATGAGAAAGTGGATATTCCCCTTTATATAATCTGCCATGGTTTTCCTCACCATAATGGAATTTTCTACAAATGTTATCTCTAAAGTAGTATTTCATATTTTAAATATAATTCCTCAATTAGCAATGTAGTTGTGAAAAATTCAACCCATCACTAGGAACTTGTGAAAAAATGGTCAGTCATGTCTGATACCTTTTAATTTATAGGTTAAATCCATTCTTAACTAGAAGATAGATCAAGTCTATGGTCATTATCCAAACCACCCTTGGGTCACCAACCTTCTAGGGTAATAGAGGAATTCCCCACCAATCGCACCACTTACGATATAGTGGAAAGAATAAATCCACTCTAGTCGGACCAATTAGATGAACCTTGATGAAAGAATAAGATCTGCTAAAAATGACGAAACATATTTCTTAATATGACATACAAGTAATGTTCATGCCTTTATCCACCCCACAATACATCATTCCAGAGGTGTTTTCATAATATTATGTGCCTGAAATCCACCTCAACATATTGAAAAAATATTTTTCACTTGAGAGAAAAAGAATTACCTTATGATGAGTGTTACAGTCATATCATGGTAATAGAAGGTTTGAAAATATAAAAAAAATTGACTTTGTAGATATCCACTCTTCACATCATCCAAATATTGATAAACAGTAGGGATCCCTTCAACATGAATTCCTCATCATATTAATGAGATTGTGATAGTTGATCATCGATACCCCCATGTGGTGTTTATTTCAGGGGATGGGGTGCACATGGAGCATTAAATTTCACTGTGCTCCCTAACTGGAAAATCCCCCAGAAATTGGTAGCATGAAATGTTATATCTTCAGGCCAGTAGAGATAAACTGAATATATTCATTACCAAAGACATGCTTAACAAAAATAATCTTTGTATGACTCTCATTGATTTAATTCTAGAAGAGATAATTCTGTTGAGAGATGTTTTCATCAGGAATCTAAGAATATCTAGTAATCCTCTCATTTAGTGTAAATCCATATTCATATAATGAAAATGTAAAAAATAGAGTAATTGTATTCATAATAGGTTGATTTATGTTTGTGTCTAATGATGCACCCAACCCACGATAGAAAAAAAAACTTCATAAAATTAGAAGGGCAGTCGGAGTAGCAGCAGCCATGGCAGTTTAGGAGAAACCCCATCTCGTAGGGTTGGGGGATTTTTTAACCCATCCTTTGAGGTCAGAAAACCAATATGTAAGGGTTTTGAATTCAGAATGGTAATATCCCCATCCCTTGGGTATGGGGGGTTTCACCTCAATTATTCCCTCCTTATGAGTAATTATCCTTCTCCATGTTATGGAAGATACCACAAAATAGATCCCCCTAGTTCATCTCATTTCATGATTTCATGCCTTCACTAGGGTCATACATGAATGTACTATCTATATATTCCCTTCATATTAAAATCCACCAAGAATATCCAAAATAATTTGGAAAAGGGGAGGAAAATCCTCATAGAGGGAACATAAGAAGATAGTATCAGAAATACATTGATAGTATCCCTTCAATGCATTTTTCATCAGTTAATGTCATCAATTATATCCTCATAGGTTATGTAGAACACAAGGAAAAGTGTTTGGATTCATAAGAGAAAGTTATGGTTCATTATGTGGTCTACACAAAAACTATTAGAGAAGGTTTTCTTACCCCGAACCATATGATTTAACTAAATCTAGGTATTCCCTTAGATAATCCAGCATTACACCCTATAAAGGAATCAAACAGGGGAAAGGTGCAGGGTCATATTATACCTCACCTATATCCTGAAGAGATTAATCCCCTTTCTCTAGAAGAATTATTATATCAATATGAGGAAGAGATGAAATAATTAAGGAGGATCAATGAAGAATAACTTTGAGGTGGCCTTTCTACTGGTTATAATTTGAAATTTGATCCTTAACTCAAACTTCTAGCTAGTGGACCTCAACAAAGAGGGTTTTCCATTGTAACTCAAGGATATCTGTAATATATGCTCAATGTGGGATACCAGCAAAAAATATTGTTATACATTATGGAAGTAGATCGATTGTTCCCTTTATTGGGAGCACAAATAGAATATGTTCAAGAACATTCTTATAGGACTTCACTAATTGGTTACCCACGACATTTACCAGTGCTCCCTCTGTTGATGGCGCAACCAGCTGCCAACCTATCCAGGATCCTACTAAACTATAAATTCCTTAAACGCTTATGAACACTATTGAGTAACTAATGGATCTATTAGAATCCATGGAGGAAGTATGTGTACCAATACAGTTGAAAAAATATGCCTTACCCAGAATGGGTAGATTCTACTCCTCCCCACCAAACTTGTTGAGTCAATAAGGTTTTCCTTATGACTTTTCCATTCCTTCTTGTTTTGAAAATCACAAACACCTTATACTTATGAAAATCTATATTTTACTTCTCTAAGGAAAATTTCCTTCCTTAAGGAAATTTACCCTTACCGATATTTCCTTATACATATCAATATTTTTCTTAAGTATAAAAATCGGATTCATATCAAAAACCTTGAAACCATATAATACTTAGATATAAAGATTTCTATTTTAGGATCCGAATTCTGGATATAAATTGTAATGAAGTTCCACTCCAAATTCTTGATATGAAATGTAATGAAGTTCCACTCCGAATTCTGCATATGAACTGAAATGAAGTTCCACTCTGAATTCTGGATACGAACTCTAAGAAAGTTCCATTCCGAATTCTCGATACGAACTCTAACAAAGTTCCATTCTGAATTTTGGATACGAACTCTAAAAAAGTTCAAACTCTGAATTATGGAATCTGAACTTCTATGAGTTCGACTCTGAACTTTTACTTGATCGACTCCAAACTTCTATGAGTTCGACTCTGAAGTCTTACTAGTTCGCCTCTGAACTTTTACTAGTTCGACTTCGAACTTCTATGAGTTCGACTCCAAAATCTTACTAGTACGACTCTGAACTTCTACAAGTTTGACTCCATACTTTGTAAGTTCAAATTCTGAAATTTGGTGAAACCAGACTCCGAATTTCCTTAAAATTCAGAATTTAGATTTCTACAGAATTCAGGTTCTGAATTCCAATAAAACTGAATCTGAATATCTCTTTATTATAGACTCCGAATTCCATTTTGGTTAGACTCTAAACTTTTATTTTCTTACATTCCGAACTAATGTTTTGTTTATTCTTACACTCGTTTCATTATAAAACGATGTCATGCTTTCAGTTGCACATTTTTTGTTATAAAATGATGTCATCCATTCTGTTTATAACTAATCGTTTTTTGAGTGACACATGTACAGGTCCCTCCTAAATTGAAGTAAAATATGACCATTAGAGGATGGATTCGACCATTAGAATTTCACCTATAAATAGGATCTCATTTGAACGACCTCAAAACAACTTTGACATAACTTTTACATCTGTGCATACATTCTGTTGAAGTGATTTCTAGAGAGAGGCTCTTATCAACTCTCAAGCTTCGTGCAGAATGTTTGAACGACTTCTTCAAACTTTTCCTTGTGCAAACTTGCTTCGTACGACTCCAAATGTTGGTGATGACATTAGAGGGCTTCTGGGGATAAGAAGATAGAGGTGCTGACTTCCTTGAAGTTCAAGGGATTCCTTGCTGAGGAAGATAGAGGTTCCAACTACCTTGAAGTTGAGGGCTTGCAGGGATAGCAAGAAAGAGACTCTGATCTTCGTATTGAGGGCTTACCCTGGTGTGGGTAAGCCAGACATGCTTGAAAGTATAAATCAAGGGACCTTTATCCAAGGTTTTTGGATACCCTTCTCTTTGGGTTAAAAGATTTATATCTTGTTACTTGTAGTTTTACTACTTGTTTTTCTACTGAATTTTGTATTGTAAGGAAAGTATAATCTTCTTATATTTCCTTACACTGGTACTCTGATTAATTTAGATTCTATATGCTATAAGGTAGAATCTCATATTTTAAACTTTGGTTAAGTTTCAATTTCCGGATCCATATTTTTGGAACCTGTTTTTCAGAATCACTTTCCAGATATAAGCAAGTGCATAGAACTAGAAGTTTGTAACTCCATACTTCGTCCCAATCTTTCATTGGTGTTAGAGGTGTTGTGAATTTTCTTAGTTTAACTTTGTTAAAATTAGATCTTTCCTTGTTTAAGGAAATTTTTAAAGTGTACGATTCACCCCCCTCCTCTTGTATATTGAGCATCTACATCGTTATTTCGGTCCTACAATTGGTATCAGAGGAGGTCTCTAAAATACTTATACACACATATATGTTTTTCTTGCTCAGTTTTTCATTGTTCTATTTTTTTCCTTGATTATGAATATATTCCTTACTTAGGAATATTTTCCTTGAATCTGAACTTTTGTTATAATAAAGTTTTTGTGTAGAAAGTTTTTTTTAATATGCCAGGTTTAAATGTTGGTTCCATCGATAACCTAAACCCTACAAGACCACCAATTTTTTTATGGAAATGATTATGAGTATTTGAGAGATTGAATGAATACTTTCGTTATCAATACTGGAGTAGAAAATTTTGTTATGCTTACTAGAGGTTATCAAATTCCTGATAAGGAAGTTAGTGCTTTAACAAACCAAGAGAACCATGATTATCAATTAAACTATAAGGTACGCAATACTATAATATGTTTAATGAATAGGAATATATATAGTCAAATTTCTTCTTGTGAAATAGCTAACTGTATATGGAAGAAACTCGAAGTTAGACATTTTGGTACATCTAAATTCATTGAGACTAGAAGAGCTATGTTGAGAGCTGAGTATCATGGTTTTAATTTTCCTTATGGAGAACCTATTTTCAAAGTACAACAAAGGCTTATGACTATCTTGAATAGATTACAATATATGGGAGAGAAAGGACTAGATGATGAAGCTATTGTGGATAATATTATTGATATTATTCCCAATGAGTGGGAATCAAAGAGAACAGCTATTTATGAGAACAATAATGTTACTCAAATTTCCTTAGATGTGATGTCTGGAACTCTTCTCCAACACGAAACAAGAATGAAGAGAGATGCTAACAACATCAAAAAGAAGAATAGAAATGGTACTATTTCTTTGACTACAACATCAAATCACATGAAAGCAAAGACTCATGAGATAGTAACTAGATCCAAGTCTAATAAGGTTATTATCCAATCAATATCTAGTGAGGGTGAAGTCTCAGAAAATGAGTTAGCTAATCTTGCTCGAAGGATGAACAAGATAGTTGGTCAAAGAAATTTCCAATCCAGGTATAAGAAGAAGGAAAGCAAAGATAAGAAAGATTCAGTGGTCACATGAAATGAATTCAAGAGAATTGGACACATACGACCTGATTTCCTTATGTTTAAAAAGAAAGAAAGAAAATAGACTCATTCTGAAAGGAATAGGAAGAAGTTCTATAAATCTAAATCTAAGAAAATTCTGAAAGCTAATACTACATGTAGTGCTAACTGTGGAGAATATTCAGATATTGAATCCTCATTATATGATTCTTCAACTCAAAAGAATATGGGATTCATTGCTAATACTTCTTTTCCACATACATGTCTTATGGCCAAGGTACACTCTGCCATGGCTTTAACAAATTTATCTCTTGATAAGAATTACTATTCCGAAAATAATACTTCTAATGAAGATACTTCATCCTCAAGAAAATTAAGAACCTTCATATGATGAAGTATCTAGATTTTACAAGTTACAGGAAGCAAAAAATTGTAGAATTTCTAAGAAATTAGAAAAGGAAAATACTTGGGAAGAAATTCATACAAAAGAGATTTCAGATATTTCTTCACATATTAATGATGAATAAGATCTTTTAGAAAAACTTTCTAAAGACCTTGAGAAAGAAAATTCTGATAAGGACTAACTTCCAAAAGATCTTAAGAATTCTATTTTAATGCTGAAAGTTTTTGAGGAAAAAATCTCACTCTAAGGAAATGATTCCTGAGGATAGAAATTTAATCATTAGACTAAAATCAGAAATTTTTTCTCTTAAGAAACTTCTTTCAAAATTTACTTCTAGGAAGGAATATTTTGACAAGATGTATTCTCAAATTAAACCTCTTAGAAACACTACTGGAGTAGGTTATACTCACCGAAAACTTGTTTTCAAAAACAACTATTTTGTTCCTTCTAGCACCCCTTTTTGTACTAAGTGTCAAAGCTGTGGGCATTGGAAGAAAAACTGTACTTTTAATAGATTTCAGTCTCTTGGGTTTCATAAAGAATATTTTTCTAAACAAATGTGGATACCTGAAATTTTATTATCTGAAAATCTTAGATCCAATCAAGTTTGGATTCCAAAAGTCTAATTATTTTCTCATTTTTAGGAAGATAAATACAGTATCAACAACAATACTTGGTACACGTATAGTGGATGTTCCCGGCACATGACTGGTAATAAAAACTATTTCGAAAATATTATCAAGACGAAAGGAGGAAAAGTAACTTTCGGAGATAATTCTTAGGGAGAAATTGTTGTTATAGGTAATATTGTTCTTCTTGGTAAAACCTTGATTTCAAATGTTTTGTATGTTAAGGGTCTTAAGCACAACCTCATTAGAATAATTCAATTATGTGATGAAGGATACCATGTGAATTTTAGGAATGATAAGTGCTTAGTACACAATTACAAGGAAGATTTTATTCTCCCTACTCATAGGAAAGATAATGTTTACACATTGAACTTAGAATCCCTTGGGATCCAAGACTTACCTTTCCTAAGTGTGATGGAAGATCATTCTTGGTTATGGAATAGAATACTAGGTCACTGTGACCTTAGAAACTTATGTAAACTCTCTAAGAAGAAACTAGTTAAGGATCTACTGGAGATTAGATTTGATTCTTCCAAAGTTTTTGATCCTTTTCCATATGGAAAGCAACATAAATCTAGTTTTAAATCAATCAGTGAAGTCTCAACAACTGATTCATTACAGTTGGTGCACATGGATCTTTTTGGTCCAACACAAACTGGAAGCATTAGAGGCAAATACTATGTGATGATTACACTAGATTTACATGGGTCTATTTTCTAGAAAAGAAGTCTGAAGATTTTTCTTATTTCAAAAGATTTAGAGCCGAAGTTAAAAATAAGAAAAACCATCCATTGAAAACTATTCATAGTGATCATGGGGGAGAATTTCAAAATTCTGATTTTGAAACTTTTTGTAGTAGAAATGTTATTACTCACAACTTCTGAACACCTAGAACTCCTCAAAAAAATGGTGTAGTTTAAAGAAGAAATATAATTATTCAAGTGATAACTAAAACCATGTTCAGTAAATATTCTATAGCTAGACATTTCTGGGCCGAAGCTGTATGTACTTCTTGTTATACTATAAATCGAGTTTTGATTAGACCTTTTCTTAATAAAACTCCTTATGAGTTATAGAATGGTAGAAAACCAAGACTTTCCTACTTCAAATTCTTTGCTTGCAAGGTATTCATCATGAATACTAAAGATAATCTACACAAATTCACACTAAAATCTAATAAAGGAATTTTCTTAGGCTACTCTACAACTTCTAAGGCCTATAGAGTTTTTAACAAAAACACTTGTACTGTTGAGGAAATAGTACATGTCTAATTTGATGAGTCTGATCCTTTTGTTTTTAAACCATAGCTACCTACATCCTCTTATGTGTTTTCAAAAAATGATTATCCCCCTTTGATTTAAGAGCCTTCTGATAAAGAAAATGTTCAAGAAAATATTTCTGAAACATTTACCCCAGAAGATTTCCTACCCTATGTTGATGAATAGGTTTTACAAAACCCAAATCAGTTGTCTCTTAAGAATTATCCCAGTGATATTATCATTGGTGGTGTAAATAAACATGTAAGGACTAGAAGCTCCTTAAGAAATGAAGTAGAAAATCTAGCATTCCTTTCCCAATTGGAACCAAAAAGCACTGATGAAGCTTTAGGTGATGATGATTGGATTAAAGTCATGCAAGATGAAGTAAATGAATTCGAACGGACTAAAGTCTCGACCTTGGTTGAAATACCTAAGGAAGCTTCTGTTATTAGATTAAATTGGGTCTTTATAAATAAGTGTGATGAAAATCGATTCATAGTTAGAAATAAATCCAGATTAGTTTCTAAAGGCAATAATCAGCAATAGGGAATATACTATGAAGAAACCTATGCTCCAATATCTAGACTTGAATCTATTCATATCTTACTTTCTTTTGTATCATTCTTCAGTTTTAAACTTTTTCAAATGGATGTGAAATGTGCTTTTCTTAACGGTTATGTCCAATAGGAAGTTTTTGTTGAACAACCTCCTGGATTTGAAGATAAAAAATATCTTGATCATGTTTTTAGACATAACAAATCATTGTATGGCCTTAAACAAGCCCCACAAGCTTGGTATGATAGACTTACAAGATTTTTTCTTCAAAATAACAATGTTATGGGAAATGAAGATCCAACCCTTTTTATAAAGAAATATAAGAAAAATGTTTTGATTGTTCAAATTTATATTGATGACATTATATTTGGTTCAACTCAGCAATCTTTAACTGATTTTTTGTGGATATAATGAAATATGAGTTTGAAATGAGTATGATGGGTGAGTTAACATTTTCCCTTGGTTTTCAAATTTCTCAAAAACCAGAAGGAACCTATATATCTCAACATAAGTATATTAAAGATATTCTTAAAAAGTATGGATTTGAAAACATTAAATGTATTAGGACTCCAATTTGTACCTCAAACACACTTTATCCTGATGATGTTGGGAAACCAGTGGATCAAACATCTTTCACAGGTATGATAGAAAGCCGGTTATACTTGACAGCTAGTCGTCTAGACTTAAATATTTTCAGTATTCTTATGCTCCAGATATCAATACAATCATAAGGAATCTCATTTAAAGGCAGTAATAAGAATTTTTCTCTACTTAAAGGGAACCATGGATTTAGGACTATTTTATACTTCTGGAAATTATTTTATCTTAAAAAGATTTTCGGATTATGACTTTGGTGGATGTAGAATGGATAGAAAAAGTACATCCTAAACATTTCATTTCTTAGGAGATTAATTAGTTTCTTGGTTCTATAAGAAGCAACATTCTGTAGCACTCTCCACTACTAAAGCTGAATATGTAGCAGTTGGATGTTATTGTGCTCAAGTGTTGTGGATGCAACACACACTCACAGATTATGGCTTGAGTTTTACTAAGACTCAAATTTTGTGTGATAACACAAGTTCCATTTCCCTTAGTAAAAACCATACACATCAGTCTCATTAAAAATTCATAGATATTAGGCATCAATTTCATAGGGATCACACACATAAATGAGATATCATTCTTCAGTTTATCAGAATGCACGATCAACTTGCTGACATTGTCACAAAATATTTACCCTCCGATAGATTTGAATACATTAAAAAGAAGTTAAGAATCATAATATTAAGTTAATCTTACTTCATTAACTTCTTGTTAAAAAAATCTCCTTACAGTAATAAACTCCTTTTATACGAGAGTACATTTGATTGTGAGTTTTTCAAAAAAATTCATAATGAGTTTTTCAAAAAAAAATCGTTATGATCCTTTCAAAATTTTCAGAATCGAAATTTCATAATGCAATTTTCATACTAAAACATTCGTAATGAAATTTTCCAACTGAAACTTTCATAATGAAATTTTCATACTGAAACTTTCGTAATGAAATTTTCGTACTTAAACTTTCGTAATGAAATTTTCTTAATGGAACTTTTGTAATGAAGTTTTCATATTGGAAGTTTTCATAATGAAGTTTTTAGAATATAAACTTTCTTAATGAAATTTTTGTACTAAAACATTCGTAATGAAGTTTTCGTACTGGAAATTTTCGTAATGAAGTTTTCGGAACATAAATTTTCGTAATGATGTTTTTTGTAACTAAAATTTTCGTAATGGAAATTTTCATAACTACAACTTTCATAATGAAAATTTTTTGTACCGTGATTTTCATACTCATACTTTTCGTACTGGAATTTTGGTACTCAAAGACTTTTCAACATTATGTTTTTCGAAGTTATTTTTTCATAGCCAAATTTTTATTCAAGAAGAATATCACATATTACAAATAAACTTTCTGGACAATCCGAAAGGTATAATTTCCTAACTTCTGTTTTCGTAGTCATATTTTTCTTGCTGGTATTTTCCTATGAGTTTTAATTTATTTTTTAGATTCTATTTTTCTTAAATCCGATTGTTTTTCTTAAAACCTCAAAAGATCAGATTCAAGATTTCCTTGCGGGTATGTTTTCAACCTTCAGATCATATCAAAGGTTTTTTTTTCAACCGTTAGATGGTTTTTGGATGTTTTAAGGTCAACTCCATCATCTATATAAAGGGGACCCTCGAAGGTCGTCCCACATTGGTTTTTCAAAGCTCCCATGTCTCAAAGCTTTGTCTCCCTTCTTAAGGTCGTTCCGATCTTTGTTAAGCCCATTCCAAATCTTCTAGAACTCTCCGTTCCGAATTTCTATTGAAGCTACTTCCCAAGATATTTCTACCTCAAATCCAATCTCAAAATGTCAAGTGTACATAGAAAGACTGGTCCATCTGAACTTTTACATGTACGATTCTATCATCTCCAAGAATATCAGGCTGAATGGTTGGAAAGATGTATGTATATCCAAGACAAGTGATCATGATCCTATCTATCTGGAGTTAGTTATAGAATTATATGAATCCGCATGTTTTTATGAGGAAGATGGAAGAGAAAACTTTTCTTTCAAGTATTATGTGAAGAATTACAAACTTAATTACACCATGGCCGCAACCTTGGTAGGGCTAGCATACGAAAGAGAAGCTGAATTCTGTTCACACAAACTCGTGGATGCTCAAGGTAGTTTTGTTAAGGTTAGGGCCTTACAATGTCTTGGACTTTCTGATGTCAAGACAGCAAAAATTTCTCACATATCTCCTAATAATCAGATTCTTCAGCTCTGGGAACAAGGTTTCTTGGTTCTGAGAAAGGGTGATAAATATACCCTGAAGAAAAGTGACATATATTTCTTAGACTTCTAGGGGAATTTACGAAAAATAAATTTGATTTGACATGTCATTGTGTCGATCAAGAACATCAAGGAAGGAAATTTGAGAGCTCAAATCATCATGTACTCTGCCTTACTATCAAAGCTGGTAGTTCAGTGTTTAGATTCTTTCAAAATTTCATTTAAGTCTAAGGTTTGGAATTGAAAGATTATGTTTGTCATTGATGAAACGATGAAAAGAATGAATATGGATTTTTCTAAGGAAACATGATAGTTTTATAGTTTTCCAGAGGAAGAGGCTGAAACCATTCCGTAAAATGTGGAGAAGCCTGAACCAGTGAAGAAAGTTACGAAGAAGAGTAAGCTTAAGGAAGTGGTTGTTGAAGAAAAAACCCCCAAAGCTAAGGAAACCCAATCTGCACCACCCAATCCAAAAAAAACAGAAATCATATCTAGATGAGGTAGCAGCTAAATGGAGAGAATACAAGGAGAAGAGGAAAGAAAGGGATCCACAGTTTAGATTGGGCCATGATGAGGCTAAGGCCTTAAGAGAAAAAGCTACATATGAGTTAGAAAAACAAGAAAAATAGAAAAAGATGAAGAAAAAGATGTCTGAAGCTGAGCTTGTACAATATCTATTGAGAGATACTGAAATAGCCTCTGAGAAGATTCCTATTCTGGAAAACATTGATGTCCAACCATTACTAGAGACTCCTGGGAAGAATTACTCCACTCCGTAAAAGTCTAAGGGTAATGAGGTAGTTGAAGAAGTAGAAAACAAATCTGGTGAAGAAGTAGAGGAAGAGTTTGTTGAAGAAGAAGAAGAAGTAGAAGAAGGAAGTGATGATCTGGATGACTTGATCAAACAAGTGGAAGATTATCAAGAAAAGGCTGAATCTTCAAAGTTAGTCACCCTAAGAAAGGGAGTTGAGAAAGATGTTAAGGTAGATGATGTTCAAGAAGAAGGAAATGAGTTATCTGATGAAGAAGTAAGTTATGAGAAGCATTATCTTAAAGAAGGAATAGAGAAGGAGAAAATTGATGAAGGCAAAATTATTCAACTATCAGAGAGTGAGGAAGAATATCTTAATGAGGAACCCATTCTAAAAACTGATAAAGGAAAGAAAGTACTCATGCATACACCAACAAAAGATATCATCAGGAAGAAAGAAGTTGGCGGTTCTTCTAAAAGTATGTTGGTCCAAATTGAAGAAGAACAATCCCCAATAAAGTTATCGGATTTGGAGTCATCAGGACATGGTCATGACTTTGTTGTTGAATCTTTGAAAAAGTTGGTGGACACCATTCCGATTTTCCCCACTATAGACTCCAGATACCAGATGCTACAACATAGATTGAATCATAAGTCAGAATCCTTATCTATGGTGATGGATAAGTGTGTGAAGATTGAGTCTGACCATAGAAATTTCCTTATCAATTAGGATTTACATAGGAAATCATGCATAAAAATCACTTTGTGGTCTAAGAAAGTTGAAGAAGACATGGATGAGTTTGATCTTTTTCAAAATGATTTTGAAATTCATTTAACACTGAGGATGAAAAGATTAATAATCTTCAGTATGGGATAATCATTTAGCAAAGTTCTCGGAGTCAACAATTGAAGGTCTTGAATGACAAGGTTAACTCTCTTGCTCAAAATTTTAAAAGGGATAGAGATCTTTGGATTGAGCTCCGAGATAAACTTGTAAATCAAGATAAGTTAGTGAAGATGAAAGAAGAGGCCATTAACGCTCCAGAAGAAGTTTTTAAATCTCAATATGAAAGAATAAAATCTTTGTAGAAGCAAGATGTGGAGGATCAAAAAGAGATGAAGAAGCTAAAAACCTTACTGAAGGAGCTAATTCTGAAGGAAAAGGAAGACAAATAGACTCAATCCGATCTTTTGTTACATTTTTCATTCCTTGTAAAAATTATTTCAACTCTAATGAAATATTTGGTTGGTTGTATCTTTTGTTATTATTTACTAATGTTTCAGGTACTTTATTTATTTTCCATTCCCTTAAATTCTTTTTGAAAATCACAAAGGGGGAGAAATAAAATGAACTACTCAAAAGACGGAGAAGGAAATATTTCTATATCAAGAACTATCCCTATGTAAGGGGGAGCTTATCTATGGAGGAGTTACTCATTATGAAGTTTTTCTTTTCTGATGATAATGAAAACTCCACTCCGGAAATTCAGAATACAATCCTTAGAGTTTTAATGCCTAAGGTGGAGTTAGTTGTATTCATCATTATCCATGAACAAAGGGAGATAAGTTTTAATTTCAAATTCTAATGAAATTTTTCAAAGTCCTTATATTATTTTTCGTAAGGTTGTTTGTGCTTTCCAAAAAGGGGGATATTGTTGAGTCAATAAAGTTTTCCTTATGACTTTTCCATTCCTTCTTGTTTTTTAAAATCACAAACACCTTATACTTAAGCAAATATATATTTTACTTCTCTAAGGAAAATTTCCTTAAGGAAATTTACCATAACTAAGATTTCCTTATACATATCAATATTTTTCTTAAGTATAAAAATCAAATTCATATCAAAAACCTCGGAATCATATAATACTTAGATTTGAAGCATTCTGTTTTAAGATCCAAATTCTGGATATGAACTGTAACAAAGTTTCACTCTGAATTCTGGATATGAACTGTAATGAATTTCCACTCCGAATTCTGGATATGAACTGAAATAAAGCTCCACTCCGAAATCTGGATATGAACTGAAATGAAGATCCACTCCGAATTCTGGATACAAACTCTAACATAGTTCAAACTCCGAATTCTAGACTCTGAACTTCTATGAGTTCGACTCCGAACATTTACTAGTTTGACTCCGAACTTCTATGAGTTCGACTCCGAACTCTTACTAGTTCGACTCTAAACTTTTGATAGTTAGACTTCGAACTTCTATGATTTCAACTCCGTAATCTTATTAGTTCGACTCCATAGTTCTACAAGTTTGACTCCGAACACTGTAAGTTCAGATTCTGAATTCTGGTGAAATCAGACCTCGAATTTCCTTATAAATTCAGACTTCAGATTTCTACAGAATTTAGGTTTTGAATTCCAATAAAACAGAATCCAAATATCTCTTTATTATAGACTCTGAATTCCATTTTGGTTAGACTCCGAACTTTTATTTGCTTACATTATGAACTACAGTTTTTCTTATACTTACACTCGTTTCATTATAAAATGATGTCATGATTTCAGTTACACATGTTTTGTTATAAAACGATGTCATCTATTATGTTTCTAACTAACCATTTTTTGAGTGAAATGTGTACAGGTCCCTCTGAAAGTTACGGAAAATATGACCATTAGAGGAGGGAGCTGACTGTTGGAATTTTGCCTATAAATAGGAGCTCATTTGAATGATCTCAAAATAACATTGACACAACTTTGACATCTATGCATACAAGTTGTTGAAGTGATTTCTAGAGAGAGAGGATCTTATCAACTCTCAAGCTTCGTGCATAAAGTTTGAACGACTTCTTCAAACTTTTCCTTGTGCAGACTTGCTTCGTGCGACTCCAAATATTGGTGATTACATTTGAGGGCTTCCGGGGATAGGAAGACAGAGGTCCCAACTTCCTTAAAGTTCTAGGGCTTCCTTGCTGAGGAAGGCAGTGGTTCCAACTACCTTGAAGTTGAGGGCTTGTGGGGATAGCAAGACAGAGACTTCGATCTTAATATCGAGGGATTACCATAGTGTGGGTAATACCGACTTGCTTGAAAGTATAAATCAAGGGACCTTTATCCAAGGTTGTTGGATACCCTTCTCTTTGGGTTAAAATATTTATATCTTGTTACTTTTAGTTTTACTAATTTTTTTTCTGCTGCATTTTGTATTGTAAGGAAAGTATAATCTTCTTATATTTACTTACACTATTACTTAGATTAATTTATATTCTATACGCTATAAGGTAGAATCTCATATTGTAAACTTTGGTTAAGTTTAAATTTCTGGATCCCTATTTCCGGAACCTATTTTTCAGAATCACTTTCCATATATAAGAAAGTGCATATAACTAGAAGTTTGTAACTTCATACTTTGTCCCAATCTTTCTTTGGTGTTAGAGGTGTTGTGAATTTTATTATTTTAACTTTGTTAAACTTAAATCATTCATTTTTTAAGGAAATTTTTAAAGTGTAAAATTCACCCCCCCCCCCCTCTTGTATATTGAGCATCTACATCATTATTTCGATCCTACAAAACTTTGAGAACCCAAAATTTACCATTTCCAATGGCTTGGGATACCTAGGAAAGCACTTGATGTAATATTTCTCTCACTATGATCCCATGACGGGTAACCGAGAACCATAGTAGGTAGTGAAACTCAAGTGATTCATGTAATCACTATAATGACCAACCATTTTATGGTACACAAGTTTGCAGGACCGGTTAATCATGGTGTGTGAAGACCTTCATCAGAATTTTCTCTTCCATTTTTGCTCAACACTACAGAATACAATGTCCTTAAACATCTCAAATTGAAATAAGTGGGAGAAAGCAATATTTTTGTATTTAAATTCATTGTGAAAATAATTAACATACCCATTGAAACAACTAATCCATTAAGAATAGGATGATATAGTTATAAAAAACCAAGCCCATATACCTACTCCCGCTTCAAATCCTGCACCATATCATGTAGCTCCACATCCTAATGGTCAGAAACAATTCCCACCTCATCAGGATGATCATTGATAGCAGAGGTGAAAACTATTTGAGGAGATGAAAAAAAGTATTCTTTCTTAAATAAACAGGCCCCAAACTACTTCATATCAAAATAGGAAGACAATATAATAAATTTACCAAATCCTAGAAATCACATCAAAGAGTGTAATGAAGATCTTCTAAATTATTTCCCCTACCATCAGGAACTAGGGAACAATATCTCATAGTGTTTCATATTTAAATACAATCTATAAAAGATTCTGGACTCTGGGTAAGTGAAGCAGAAAAGTTCACCTCCTCAGGTTTTGTATGTTTCTTCCACTGATCTAGAGGAGTAGAATGAATAGAAAGAAGTTAATAGCAATGGTACATGGAATTTAGGTGACAATATGGTCAAAAAATGTTCAAATTAAATCCTTTTATCCTTCAAGCATAGTTTCTTTAGTTGATTATGCCTCTAGACACATCTGCTACAATACAACCAACTCCATCGATAGATCAGTCCTCTGAAAGCCAGTCTACCAAAAATTAACATGGTCGGAAGGGTACGAAGAAAACACATTAATAGGAACATGTTCCAATTCCTATGTTATCCTTTACCTTAGAAGACTTCATACAAACTTTTTCCCTAATAACTAGAACAAGGGAAACCCATCAGATATAATCTACATCAGACAAGTAGTTAATCTTTGCTTATATTAATTTTATTGTCTTAATAGATGCATTTGTTGATGAAGAGAATTATTATGAACATGAATTCCCTAATATTGATTAGGGAAATAAAGTAAGAGTATATTAGGGTATAGGATATAGGAGAAGATATGGTTGTTTTAGAAGTCACTAATTTAACCATGACCCTACTCGAAGTGTATATATGGCCAAAGCTCATGGGAGAGCTATATTGAATGCCTATATGGAGTAAGGAAGTCTCTCCCAACATAACATTAACATCCCGGATATGATCATCCTAGAATATTGGTTAGAAAATATTCTACCACCTGATCAATCTTACTATATAAGAAGACCTGGTTGGCCTAATTCAACAAGATCATAAGCACCTTGAACTCTTGTTCTAAGGGATAATCCACTTGCATCAAGAAGATCAATTCCCAAATCACCTACAAAAAAGAACCATCGTGATATAAATAATATAACTTTGGACCATAATTATGATATTTTGAAGAAATTATCCTTATTATTAACCAAATTTTCAATCCCAGATGCTCTGAGTCTACCAAAGTCCTCCGGGAGGCACTCGTTGGGGCCTTGTTGATATTTTAATAATTTGAAGTCAAGGTTTTTTTTATGAAGTGTATCATGCATATAATGTTCTTGAAGAATGTCATATGATCATCTCTTTCATAGACCAGTATGATGATGTCATTATACAGGGGCACATCAGACCCTTGTATATATATATAAGTATAAATGACATTGATATATGATGATCCTTCATTGAAAACAACTTAGGAGTCAAACTCATCAAAATATAAAAAATTAATCAACTAGGTTTCGATTAATCTCATGTGTCCCCCTCTACCCTAATGTTATAGGGTTATATAAATAATGAGAAACCCCCTCTCGATGAAATCAAACTCTGAACTTATTTCGGGGTTCTCGTGTCTGAAGCAGAATTTATGGTCAACAGACCGGATAGAAACTTTAATGCTCTACTATCAAGACCTTGGCTACATCATCATGTGACTATCCATTTATTTTACCCCCAAAGCATTAAATATTGTATGAATGTTCAAATTGGAACATTACATGGTGAAAAATAGCCATTCAAATCATGTGAATCATATTACATTGATATGGGATTCTAGGATAAGGGAAACATTCCAAATTTTATGATTTCACTCACATCAATTTCCTGAATGGATTAGATATGATCCCATCTAATGCTTCCAAACATCTTATTATAGATTATGTGATACTTTTCAACCAAATTGAAGAGGTGGGTTCAAGTTTAAGTACACACCCAAAGATTCCTATTATGTCAGTCATGGAAGTTAAGCCTGATAGCATTGGGGAAGATTTCAACTCTCCATGAAATACTGAAATCCTAGATAAAAATATCTTCAGTCCATCCCATGTGATCCAGAAAATCCCTATTCTTTCGAGGAGACTGGAAGAAGTTGTCATGAAAAAGGGAGTAAATGAAGAGGTTCATTCGTAGTCCCTCATTTACCCATCAGAACTCCAAAAAGGCCTCATACTAGCAAGATATACTAAAATGGTTGCCATATCTTTTTCATGTCCTAATTTCAACTCCTCCCCTAACCATGATGAACTTTCTTCATAACCTACTTCCCAAGGAGGATTTTAAGGAGAAAAGAATAGGAAGAGGACGAAGAGGAATACCTTAGGGTCACCCCTCTATCATTAGAAGAATGTGTCTCTACTACTATTTATTAACTTAGAAAAAAAAATATGGGTATGGATAAAGATCCATGCCCCACTCTGATCAGTATATCCATTAATTCTGAATAATATGAGGTATATACCAATTTCTTGAAGAAACATTGAGATGTGTTACCCTGTAATTACACAAAAATTTCAGGCCATGACTGTGAGGTATCCACCCATCACTTGGGTTTTCTAAAATACCATCAGGGATACAAACAGGCATCCCAAATGACACACCCAACTCCTACCTCCAAAATTGAGGATAAATTTGACAAACTCATTAAAGAAAAATTCATCTAAGAGGTATAATATCCAAAGTGTCTGGTCAAAATAGTTATTATAAAAAAATAATGGGAAATCAGACTTTTCATTTACTTCATAGATCTAAACTAGAACTGTAAAAATGATGAATTCCCAGTTCTAATAACATAACTCTTCATTGATATAGTAACTGGTTACCAAGCCCTCTCCTTCATAGATTTATGTTTAGGGTACAACCAAATTCAGATGGCTCTATTAGAAGAAGAATCGAAATCATTTGGAGATCCCTATGGAGTATTATGCTCTCGAGAAATTCCCTTTGGTTTAATGAATGTCAATGCCACAAACCAGCATGCCATGCATCACATCTTCAATCCCTTATTGGGAGAGTTTTTTGAATGTTATGTTAATTATCTGGTGGTAAAATAACAATAAAGGTCAGACCACTTAACTGACTCGGAGTCCATATTCAAAAAGCTATGATAGCCTAGCCTGAATATAGACCCCTTAAAATGTTATTTTTGGGAAACCTCACAGATGTTTCTCATCTTTGTTTTATTCCATCTCCACCTCGATATTTACCAAAATAAAAAAAATCTATCCTTATCATTTCAACTCCTAAAAACCTTAAAGAGCTTATAAGTCTTCATGGAAACACGGTTTGTGTTAGGCATTTTATATCCAACCATGCATTTAAGTGTCTTCCCTTCACCATAATTATGAATAAATATATGTCGGAGCATGTAGGGACCACCAGTTAGGGATCCAGATTTCATATAAAATCATAAGTCATGGATACTACTAGCCCACTGTGACACATGATTTCACTAAATTCACCAAGAAATTTCACTCTTATCAAGTACAAGATAACTTCATCCATTAACCCCTATAGTTTCAATATAAAACCAAATTCTCCTAAAAACTTTCCATAAGGGGAATGGATTTTTTGGGGTCGTACCCTCCATATATGTTCAATAAGTTCAAATAAATCTTAACTATTGTCGATTTCTTCTCCAAATGGGATATGGAAGTACCCCTCAAAGAATTTTGGGCCAAAAGCATCATTGGATTCATAAAATCCAACATCATTACTAGATTTTATGTCCCTTATACAATAGTAATAAAAAACAATAGCAACTTCTATTATGCTAGGTAGAAAATCTATATCAAGAATATGATATGAAGTCCAGCCATTCATATCATTTTCATGTATAGGCTAATGGAAAGATAGATGCCTTCAACAAGACCATCTCAATACTACTTCAGAAGATGGTAGATAAAGATAATAAGTATTATCCTGACAAGATCTAGTATGATTTATGGTATTATTGGACTACAATCTGTACTACCACATTGTTCACTCTGTACTTACTAGTATATGGAATAGAAGCAGTATTACCCATTTTCATCCAGTTTTCATTTCTTTATGTTGTCATATGTTTTCATATATCCACAAATAAGAAAACATAGAAATAATTATATAATTTTGAATATCTAGATAAGAAAATATTTTATAACTTTCATCCCTTATAAGTCTCTAAAAATATTATAGCATGATATTTTAAAAAGAAACTATGTTTCCTCACAATCCCGTAAAGAGAACTTGTATTGGTCCTCTGAACACCAATGATAAAAGTAAGGAATCCTTTGAAACTATAACCAAAGTGGGAAAAATTGTGCTTCAAATATTAGGTTCATTCTAATAGATATTATTCCTTGATGTCAATGGATGGATACATCATTATGGTGTTGCCCAATGCAAGGTTACTAAAGAAATACTTCGTGTAATCACACAAAGCATGTCCCAAATGCAAGATGTTAAACTGTGCAGTTGCTCACTATCACATGACATCAAAAGGAATTAAATAATGTCTATGTTTCATGACATTTAACTTTATATAATTTTCATCCTTGTCACATGATGATAAATGGAATGATATAATGTCCTGGTCATATGACCTAAAAATGAAAGACACCATTCGTCCTCATAGCATGACATAAAACTAAATGGTTAACGTCCCTCTCATTTTACATCAAGAAACCCCTAATGAAACACGAGTTTATATGCTCATCATGGTCCCTTAAAAATGGACCTCCATATCCAGTGTAAGCCTCAATCACACCCCTTTCCAACAACTACATATTGCTTGATTCTCATTCCAATGCAATACATAGTGACACCTGAATCTCCAATCCCAAGTCCAGCCATAAAAAATAATATAATCCCATTTCCTTATGTATGAATCAGACCAGAATTGGGAACCTTTTCAAAAACTATGTGTTTCTTAATTATTTATCCAGCAAGATACATATTGAAACCTAGGTCTTATCCCCTGGTCAAATTACAATGTTTCTCCCACATTAGTTGACCCCCATCCTTACTGCAAGGCATTAAACTTCAATGTCAACATCCTTTCTGGAATATTTTAAACTAAATTGTTCTTCAAGAACTATATTTGGCCTGATTATAATTCTAATTATATACATTGTGACACAAAAATATCTAATATTGAGTTTATCTGAAACCACACAAAAAATCCCCTCTTCCTCAGTGTACGAACTAGATCTGCACAAAGAAATTTACTAAAACATATGGTTTGATTCTCATTATAACAAGATGTGTAGTGACACATGGACCTCATGTCTTGGGAACAAATGTTGTTCTAAAAAAATTTAAAACCCCTTTCCCCACATTAAATCTCAATTTATGGGGTAAAAAATTTTCAAGAACTACGTGTGGATTGATTCTCATTCCCATGAGGTACATAGTGATGCTCGGATCAATAATATCACATCTATCCATAGTCGAAATAAATCACCCATTCCCTACATATGATTCAAACCTTCATAGGTAACCTTCCAAGAACTACGTGGGTCTTGATTCTCATTCTCATGAGATACTCAATGGCACCCAGATTTCTATCCTCAAGCTTAACCACAATGTTTTCATTATTTCATGTCGGTTCATCATTATCATCACCGCATGATGTTTAACTACATGTAATTTCTAGAACTATGTATGGATTGATTCTCATTCGAGTTACATAGAAAAACCTATACGATACCTCCTGGCCCAGGCACCACAAAAATCTAAATGCCTTTATGCTTCACTTCTGCATCATTTATTCCATAGAAGAAACTTTTTCCACTCATTGTTTCTCACACCAAGAATAGATCACATGGGATTAGGATGTTTGGTAAAAATATTCCCTATATAATTAATAAATATCAATTCACATTTGGGTTACCATGGTTTTGGCAGCAAGACCTTAAAATACAAAACAAATGTCCTCTCTGTGTGATGGTACCTCCAGAACTACATGTTTCTTGATTCTCATTTCAATGAGATACATAGTGACAGTCCCAAATGAATCACAATATAGGAAATTACCTCACTCTCCTCAATACGATATAGATCTATATGAGAGGATATGATATGGGTTCTCACTCTATGTATGAACCCGTATTCTAAAAAAACACAATTTCTTCCACACATGAATTCAATCACTTTGGGACCTCTATTTTAGAACTCTGTGTGGATTTATTCTTATCCCAAAAAGATATGTAATGAAGCTCATGTTTCATGCTTTATCCCATCCACCAAATTCCTTCACTCTTTAAATAAATTCACTTTCGTCCTTACCACATGATGGTAAACTTCATGGGTAATGTAATGAAAACATGAAATTAAACTTTATGGTACCTTAATAACTATATATGGATAGATTCTCCTTCCAATGTGATACATATTGATTCCTACTCCACTTTTACTAGTCTCTTATATATGGTAAAATAAAAATACACACCCTAATCAGATTTTTATAAAACTACCCAAAAAAGTGTTTATCAATAAGCAGTAACTTTTTCCTTGGGGGAAGCCTCATATGTCTCTATCATCTTTGGTGACATTATGTTAGAACCCATGATTTAAATTCTATATTCAGTCATCCATTTTATACTTGTCCTTTATTTTTTTGTCAGTTTAAGAACCCCTAATAAAATGTTTTACAATTTCCCCCCTCATGTTCGAAGAATGCAAGAATGATCTTAGTCTAGTATGCCTCGTATCACCAACCATTTCCATAAAGCTATGGACATAGATGTATGATCCAAAACCATAACTACCATATTCCATACTTTAGATGATACCTATATAATAAACCACTTTTACCCATTATTGGGTAATTTTGAACTAAACTTTTTCTCCCATATTAACATAATTTCCTTCCACAAACCAAACTTTGTGCCCTAGGAAATCCAAATATCCAAAAACATACAATGTATTTTAGTAACATAATGTCATAATTCTAGAGGCCTTCATTACCTGACTATGTTGTAACATTCCCCAGATGGATTTTCATAAATTATCCATTTAAATGGGTTTTTCAGCTAATGTATTCCACTATTTACTATGCAGTAACATGCCCTAGCTAAATGTACATAAAACAACCCCCAAAAAGTGTTTTTTAATAAGTGGTAACTTCATACTTGAGATAGATATCCTCTATTTCCATGAGCCTTTATTTTTTTCAAACCTTTTTTAGGTCCAACAATCCATATATTACCACTTACAAAAACATTATCCTCTCACAACTGAATATGGTAGCACATTTCCTGAAAGATTTCCAAGAATGAGGGAATCATAAACCATTCTGTTGAAGCTATAGACCATAAATTATATCCCCCCTAGAATTTCCTTGATTTATGACTTTAAAATGCATAGCACAATGTCTTTTCCTTAAGACATTAAACTACATGGTAAATGTTCTGATCTGAGAATATTAAATTACGTGATACTTTAACCCTTTTAGGGAAGGGGCCTTTCCTCCAATAATGGACTATCATACAAGATTCACCCTCCTTCACTCCAGACAAATTCATGTGGGATCAGATTCCAATTTACAGCCAATACTAAATCATATTCTCTCTTCATTCTTAGAATCCTCCCTTTGGAAAAGATGATCACCATGGTCCTGAAAAATCAAAATCTCTATAAACTAAATTCAATCATAAATGATAGAATGTTGTAATTCCTGATAACTTATTTACCTGACTATGATGTAATATTACCTAGTTTCTTTTGCATAAAATATCTCACAAAATGGGTTTTTTAGTAAAATGATTCCACTATGGAGTATATTATAAGATGGCCCAGTTCGTTTCAAATAAAATAGCGTAAAAACAAGGTTTTTTAACCAGGGGTAACTTTTTCCTCAGAAGAGACCTCGTCCATTCCTTAATAATGATTCAAATTCAGTAACAAAAAAATTATGGATTAAGATTCCTTATTATATACCTGAAGAATATCGAGACATTCTTGGCCTAGAATACATGTTTGGGTCATTATTTCAAAAAAAATCAAAGAAGTTCAACCTAAAATACTAGTATCATTAGTCTAATTTTCATGACATTAATCTTCCCACAAAAAAAGACACGGTACTCCCCAAATAGAAAACTCTTAAAGTTAACTTTGGAAAAAAAAGTCGAGTCTTATCTTGCTATACTTTCACTCCATGTGGTTTAGGAAAAATTGGGAAATGAAAAGAAATAGGAACGAATATTGTTAGAATGGAAACCAAAAAAGGGTGATCTATGAAAATTTAAGTCTCTTTCATTAGGTTTCCTTCATACTAAGCTTGGGAAAAAATTAGGGTGATGACACAAAAGACTCAATGTTTTTAGGGTTTTCCATATGACCCGAACAATAGTCAAAATATGGTCACAAGGCCCCATTGATTAAGAAAGAATTAGATCACCCTTACATAGTTGAGATAGCTCCAAATCTAACCAAATTATGTTAGAATGTGTCAAATTTCCCTACAGTTACCTTATAACTATATTGTTTTCATTACGAACAAATCTAATTCTAATGGGGGTATTTTGTTGACATGGAAAATTACATTTCATTCCCTTTTCCAATGAATTATTGATGTGATCCTCTCTTAGACATAAAATGTCATGTTTTAGTAGAATTGTGTCTCTATGATATAAGAATATGTAAGATATATTTACATGTTCAAAAAGACTACTCCATAATGAGGGATATGTAGAACCCCCTCCCCCCACCCCTTAGGACAAGGACATGGATTTATAAGATCAATAAGAAAATGGTGTTGTTGTATTAAAATGAAATTTTATCATTTCATTCGAGAAAATTTGGTATATTCATTATATCAATAATTTTATATCTCTTAGAATTATTCAATTTGATAGGTTATGGATCCCAAACATACTCATAGAAGAAAATTTATGGCTCTCAGAAGTCAGAAATGTTTTTAAAGGAATTTGTGTAACCATGAAGGTCAGCCTACATTGGCAGCCTACACATCAGTGTTGAATAGAAATCCTATGAATATTACATGAAAATATAGGTAGTGCATCACCCATACATAGATATCTTGAGAAAACAGCCTATTTGACACATCACCTTCACCCAGGTTCCCATTTTTAACTATAAATAGGACCCTAGGGTCTTCATTTACTTGAATAGAAATTCACAGAGGTCTCCCGGCACTTTAATAACCATATTCCTTCACCTAATCCCTCCAAAAGCTTCTAGTTGGACCTCTAAAAACTAAATAAGAATTAATTGAAGGGGATAGTGTAAGTAAATTTCTCCCAAGGTATAAAATAAACCAAACATGAATGAGGAACTCTCTCCGACATTCTTAATAGACACTTGAACAAGGTTTCCTTCCTTAACCAAGGATCTATTAAACCCACTTATGGGAGTTTCTATGGAGACCCTTGAAGATTTGAGTAAGGTCTTTCCCACATATAGTTTTCCAGGTTGTCTATCACCCATGGTATCATCACCTTACCCAGTATACATGCATGAGCTTCCAAGGGATCACCTAGGCCTTCCTATATGAGCCTCTATAAACAAAACCAATCTTATACCCTATGTGTGATTCAGATCAGGCCCTTCTATATGCCACCCATGGATGGCCCTCTCCTCTGGTTCTCTTGTGTGAAATGGAACATGATGAAACCACCATGGAATCTTCTGTACTTGTAAAACTATGAAGTGGAACACACCGGTGTGTCTCCCATTTGGATTTTAATTCCCCCAGTTAGAGGTTTCCCACACATTTACTACCATATAGTTTGGTTCCTTAGGGTTCTTGTGGTGTTTCATTCCTCCATTCACAAGGGCTCCAACCTTAGGGAACGTTTTGGGGAGTTATTGGTCTTGGATACTAGGGTTAGGACCATGTCCTACCCTTATCCTATCTAACACTAAGATCCTACAATTCCCAATAAATAGGGTAAGGATTATGCTTTCTTTTCCATTCAATATGGTATTAGATCCTCTTCTATTTATTAAGAACCAATTTCAAGGCATCCCTATAGGAGTAATACCCTATATTTTTTTTAATGAGGTTTCACTCATGCACCTTATTTCCCCCTTAGTTACTAGGTTAGAGAGGGTATGGGAACAAAATTAGTCTCATACCTCTCCCATACCCTTAGTCTCTTATACTAGTGGAGGAGGGGATGTTTGTTTTTCCAGATCTCGCGCTTCCTCTTTTCCATAACATTCATGCATGACTCATCCTGAATCATGTGGAAACAAAGGATATAAATGATCATGACACCCACATGGTCATATTCTTGTTTTATTATAAAATCAACCCTTAAAAATTTTCTTATTAATGCTTCAGAGTGCCTCTCTAGGCATAAGTCTCTATGTACATGTATCCAACCTTAGGGAAAATTAGATTTTATGGTTTCCCAAATATTTTATTTCATCTTATTTCTCACAAAAATCATCCTCACATTGGCTTAGAGGTTTTAGGTGGTCATGAAATCCAAATGATCTGAAACCAATCAATAGGAATCATCATTAAGAGTAATCCCCAATCATACTATTCTTAAAGAATCATTCTATGTGTAATCCCCAACCTTTCACCAATAAGGGAATCCTTCGCAAGAGTAAGCCCCAACCCAACCCTATATATTATAATTCTTAGTAGGAATAATCTCCAAAACCAAACCATATCCCCATTCCCTAGGGTATCATCTTCAGTAGTAAGCCCCCTTGGATCAAACCTTCATGCATCCTCCTTGAGAGCAATCCTTGAAGCAAACCCCCAAAAACCCCATGAGTCAAGAAATTTTTCATGCCCAAAAATTCATTCGTATGGTCATCCTTATCAGGAATAATATCCAAATTAATCCTCTAATAGGACCATACTCACCTACAAGACAACCACCAAACCAGTGGGATTTTATTCTCTTCCAAATGGGATACATCAGAAGACTCCCTGAGGTTCAAACCCAACACCTAAAATCAACCATGTGCTCTCAAGGCCACATTCCCAACATGGACTAATTCAACTTATAAATTCATATCCCTTCCAGGTTCCTTGTGTTGCTTCAACATAATTAACACACTGAACTTTTACTCGACACCTTTCAACTAGATTTCTTAACTACAAGATGTTAAACTATATGGTTTAGTCCTTATCACTTGACCCTAAAAGGTATGATATGTCCCTTTAAGTGGAACTGAACTATGTGGGTTCTAATTCCTTTTAAAAGGATAGAAAGGAATCACATCCATGGGTCTGACCCCAACATAAAAAAACAAATTTCAACTCTCTATATGATAATACACTCAAGATAATCCCGATGTGTGGCTAGAAAACGAGCATTGTCAAAGAATACCTAATCAGTACATAAGAGGATACCATCGATGGAGAACCTCTTATACACATATATATATACATTGATAAAGTACCTCAGATACATATAGATGATTCAAAATTCCATACATGTTAATAGTTGATTATTAATTTAAGGTTGACCCATATCTTACTTGGGAATTAATAAAGGATTCACGAACATAACTTAAATCTATAAGTGAGTCTCATAGTAGGCAATAATTCCCCCTAAAAGGGTTTGATGATCTTGAACTACCATCCTCTCAACCAATGTTAAGAATCATTGCCCAAACTTCCTAATGAGAACCTTACTTTGGAAAGTAGGTCCCTCTTGGATATAGAACCATTGGGTGTTTCTGGTTATATGAATAAACCCACTGGAAAATGTTAGGAAATAGTGAACCTGGCATAAATTATTGCAAAAAATGAAAACCCAACCATATTTTGAACACCCAAATGGATATCTCCAAGGGAAATAGGTTTTCTCAATAAAGTCACTTCTTTGAAAATTGGTTTTCAGACCAATTAATTTATTTTAAATAACTTAATTGAAACCTACATGACCAAGGAGGTTGCATAATTTTTTGTATTATGGTGATGAAACTCATTGTGAATGACATGATAACCCATGATAATAAAAATTTGTTACATCTCAATCAATTACCTTAGCCCTAATTTATTTTTATTATAATTATAATAAAATAATTTTTACCAACATATATTTTTAGTCACATAAATATATTACAGACTTTAGAATAGCTTCATGTCAAAGATTTAAATAATTTTTTATTATGAAATTATATCATTAAGTAATTGATTAAGGGTTCATGTTAGAAAATACCCATGGTTTCATCAGGGATCAATCCCATACTTATGTTATACTCATTTGGGAGTTATAATAGAATTAATTTTGGGTTTTATGAAAGTAATTAATTGGGTGGAACAATACCAAATGAAAAAAATAAAAAATACCATAATTTGAAATTTTGATATTTATATGAAAATAAAGATTAACATTATTTAAATAATCATGGTGTTGTAAGTATTTAATAAATAAAATATTAACTATTATGTTTACCTTTAGTATAAAGTCACATTTCTCAAGGACCATAATAGAATGAATAATAGATATAACTCTAATATAAATGATGTAAGTGATATTTTCTATAACTCTTTATAGTAAGAAATAAATCTAAACTCATTTATTTATTTATTTTGAAACCTAAATTTATAGATAAGTGATAAGTTAATGAAGATAAAATTTATAGGTAGGGAACTCATTTAAAAACATTTTAATTATAGATGTAATTTTAAGAAATATAATAGAATATGATTATTTAAAAAAAAGTAGGCAGTAAAAGAATTCTGGTTTGGTAATTTCTATTTACCCATGAAAAATATGTTCACATTTATAAAATATATAATAATTGTAGAGAAAATATAGATATAAGATTTTTTATAATTAATCCCCAGTACTCTATATTATCAAGGTTATTAAAGTTATTTGGGACTTCAAAATCATGAAATCCTTTCAAGGGAGAAACATCTTTAGATTTAATACCATTATCACCATGAAGTTATTTTTTATTATAATTAATTTAAAAATAATATATAAGTTTTAATAAGGTTATAAGTGGTTTTTAATTTTTAAAAATAAAACAAATTAAGGTTCTGGTATCCCAAATTTCATTGGTACCTATCTCATTTTAATCCTTAACATTACTTAGATTTTTATTTTATTTTTTCTAATATATGAAATTATGGTTAATAAAATTGGTAAAATAAATAAGGATGAATGTGTATATTTTTTATTTCATGAAAACATTAGGTACACCTCACCATATGATAGAGGCTACAAACCAACAATGATGGTCTATTGGTAAGGAGGAGAGACTATTCACTCTGGATCATAAAATTATAAATAATAGGTAAAATAATAATAATAAATCATAATAATAATAGAAAACATGACTAGAGACATTACATCTAATTTCTGACCGCAAAAGAAATAATATGTGACATGTTATATAAAAATGAAATAAAAATTTAATTTCACATATTCATGAATGATAATGAGATCGCCAAATGTTATGATTCTATATAAAACTATCCAAAAGTTAAAAAATATATAGAAAAAACAGAAAAACTTGAACTGAGTCCCTAGAAAGTCACGTATAAAGACATTGGCTATGAAAATTTTTCTTATCCTTCCAATATAGGTACCTTTGAACATCCCATATTGAAATACTATATTTCATTCTACATTGAGGTTTTTACCTAACCTTAGGCATGCCTCCCCATACATCATAAGCTTCTTTTTTCTAATACATTTTGGGTAGAATATAATCAAGTTGGGAATACTATAATTGTGGCATCTTAATACATGATCAAATCTAATATATTACTAATAAAATAAACAAAAACACCTCATTCTATAAAAATGTCTAATATTTCTGATCACACAGTAATATATAAAGGTTCTCCCATTGGTCTAATAAAATATAGGACAAATAAAATTAAAAATTTATGAAGATAATAACCATAAAACTTGAGTCCCAACTTGTAACTATATCCCCAAATATCCTTCAAGATACTCCACCCAGATTCCCTATATGAAATGATATATTGAAATAGAAATTAATTATTACATGTGCACTAGGTGCCCATATAGGTTGCGATATTGAATCATAGTGGCCATCACCTATACATTCCCAATATATTTAGTCATATATAGTTTATGACTATATGGAAAAATAAATCAACCAGTACTATACAATAGAGAAGTAACTATATCAATTAATCATGTAATAACTAGTCCACCACAACACCTGGCCCTAAAAACTATAAATCTATTATAGAATAAATATTCATCTCATACTTTGGACCATGACCCATACTCTATCCCTCAGTTTAAGGTCCCATAACTAAGACATGGTCAATAGACTATCACTTAGGGTAAGGTCTATAATTGAGTTTCAATCCAAAACCTTATAACCCAGGGTGTGGCCGCCTAACCAAATCTCATACCAATACTAAATCACTTAGTTAAGGCCTCATATTTAGTCTCAAATGAACACTTTATCACTTAGTGTGTGATCTCACATGAAGTCACAAACAATCCAAATATCACTCAGGGTGTGGTCACACATCATGTCTTAGAACATCAACCAATTAATCAGAGTGAGGTATCACATCAAGTATTAAACCAAAACTCTATCACTTAGGGTGTGTTATTATTCCAATACAAATAAATCATTCACATAATACACATTCCATTTCTTAGCTTTCAACTAGTACTGGATTTCTACCTAGAACTCATCTAGATTATAGCACATCATAAATCAACATAACCTCCCCTAACTAGCCTCTTCATATGCTTCCATTCTCCAAATAACTCATAAAAAATATCATAATGATATTGGTCCCATAAACCATAATAAAAAAATCAACACAACACATTGTCCATACATAGACACAACATGATGGACAAATTCATTTCCCCCTCCCTCCTTTGAGAATAGAGCATTGGGATTTTAGGCCAATCTGATTCCCCCTGCTCCCCCTATTTATGAGTATTTTCATCTATCTTATATTCAAGTAATTATTAAAGTGTATGGGACCTACTAAAATCTAGAATTTTTTCTATTCCCCCTGGTCTTAAAGGATTAAATAACTTCCCTAAATTATTTTAGTGTCCTTGAATTGGGTGGTGAAGATATTCCCAAGTTACTTCCAATTAGAAAAAGGAGAAAGAAAAAAAATTCATTTCCATATACCTCCATCCACATGTTAACCCACTCAAAGACACTTTATAGGACTAGTGGATCATATCCCCAAATCAGATGTGACTTAGACCTCTAGGTATTCCTTCCAACTTCACTGTGATCTCAATAATTATATTGAACACTAGTGGGATTATATCCCTATCTGAAACAAAGTATATAATCATGGTTATTAGAAGAAACTATATTTATCTTCTCATAATCTTGGAACCCAAACACAGGTCTCATTCCATTAATGAATTATGTTACAAAATGTATATTTTCAACAGTATGCATGATAGTCTGACCAATTCCCATATATGGTTTTTGGAAAGATCAACTTCAACTAGAATTTATTGATGTATCCCCACTAAAAATTTATATTATGGTCATAAAATTTCACTTTTCCTTCTTATGACAATAATTTACACCAATTTTGAGGGTAGATAAAGAGGAGAGCTATTGAAAGCACTATCCTCCTTTAATCCTATAACTTCATCCTAGTTTATAGGGTTTATTTCCACACCATTATAGGTCAATCTAAAAATAATGGAGGGCCTCTAATATAGTAGAAATAAGAATTATTTTCAGGCATATATTCCTCAAAATGACCTTTAATATCAGGGATTCAATAGGGATAATTTGATATGGTGTAATGATAAGTGATGTATTTGTATAATTTCCTATAGTTTATATAGATATCTTAGAAATCTATATGTTATCTATAATTTCTCAATATCATCATTCAAAAATCAATCATAATACATATATTACCACTCCAATTTACTCCATAAAAGTCAATATTCTAGGTATATTGATAGAATCTTCTTCTTTTCTAAATGATGAATGGATGATATTTTATTCAAGGAGATGGTTCAATTATCCTAGATTACTCCCATGTAGTTCCATCAATGGGTAACCCTCTATAGAAAACATTGGGGATTGAAAGTAGATATTATAACCTAGAAAGATACATAAATTAACACTGACTTAAGTATTTAAGGGATTTAAGAAGATATTTTTCAATTGAAAATTTTATTATAATATAATTGTGATGATAAAACGTTTGTACTTATATCTCTCAATAGAAACATCTTGGAGGAGAAACTATTGGAAGGAGAACATGTAGCTTGGGAGTGATCCATATTAAATAAGTTGAGGGTGGGTGATAAAAACACAAAATATTTCCATTTTTTATTTTGGAGTATAAGTTCAATGAAAAAGTGAATATGATTCTTTGGGATGGCACTTTTTTAGTGAAAAAAGATAATCTTGGACTATTGTATTTAACGAATTTTCTTAATTACTTGTAGTTATAAGCTAGGTATGGATATAAGGACCCAACTCATAAGACTCCAATGAAATGTTATTTAGAAAACATTTAAGTACTTTTGGTTCCAAAGATAGAATCTCTTTAGAATATCTTCTAACATAAGAAGATATTAAGAAGACTTTCAAAATCCCAAACCTAGATAAATCCCTAGGACCATATAGATACTCAGGATCATTCTACTCGGTTTCATGGGATCTAAAAAAATTAAGTTATTAATTTTTTTCATTACTATTTTACAATATTTTCCCTTCATAGAGTTACTTTTTATACTATTCTTGTTCTTATTCCCAATGTGATAAATATAAAATCTTTTGGTTGGTATTTTGAATTTAGTTTTTATAATTTTTTCTACAATTTTCTTACAAATATTTTGAAAAAAAGTCTTTATCTCCACCAAGGTATCAAAATATTCAATGAATATATTGTGTTCCTCAAAGGATAATGTATTTAAGGAGCTATGTTACAGTCATAAGAAATTATTTATGGTCCTGAGATATGAGTTTTTTGAACCAACATAATGATTGAAACTAATATTGAACATTACTATAATATGATGGCGCATAGATTCATACTCAATGTTCTAAGGTAGTATGAATTTTAAGAGTGGTTATGCAATGTTTTCTTTTGATTATTTTCATTAACATAGTTTATAGTCTCTCTTATGAAGGGGAGATTCAATTTTTTCAAGTCTATCAGGTTTCTTTGTTATGGATACCACCTCTCTCTAAGTATTTTTATTTTTTTCTTATACTGCTCAGTATAAATCTTACTTATATAATATCCAATGTATTGGTTCACCATTTTATGGGTTGGTTTAGATTAAAAGGAATATAACACCATCTATTCATGGGTGATGTACTTTTCCTCATTAATGATTTGAGGAACTCAATTCTTAATTTTAAGTTAAATCTAAACACTTATAATTGTAGGAGAAGTAAACACATCAACACTATCAAAAAAGTGTTTATATCTCTAGCTCGTACATTAACAAGTGTCTTGGATCACTGAAGAGAGACTTGAAATCACAAAACGTCATTTTACCATGGAATATTTGAGTGATCCTTATTAAAATTTAAGGATTATTATATAACAGTTCATATCTATTAGGAAACAAATCATAGGGAGGATCACCAATTATAAGAGACATATTCCTTTTTTTAGGGGTTGGATCACACGAATTAATAAAATATTGTCCACCATCCCTATAAATGTGATCTCATCATAAACTTCCCTACAAATAGTTATTAAATATATTTATCAAACCTTCAATAGATTTATTTGGGACTCTCATCAAGAAGGTCATCTCCACTAGGCCAGTTAGACAAAAATGTATAAACAAATTGATATGAGGGGTATTAATATCAATAACATTAATAAAAAATGATTTAAATGTAGGCCAAGATCACTTAGGTGAATATTTAATAGAATTTTATCTAGTATAAGTTAATTGGAAATAAATATTGAATCTCCTACATCATTTGACATGAGAAATCCTCAAGATATCATAAGAGCGTACCCAATATAGAACTATTATAATTATCTATGATAAATCCTGATAAATTAAAAATTAACTTCACATTGGATTATAGAATGAAAACTAGGTGGCATAGGCACTCTTTTTTCCTATATTTCCTATATTATACATCGCATTAATTTAGTCCATCAAACATCCCTTATTCTTGGGTAAGATTCTCAATGATGATCAAAGAGATCTCTATAGAATTATTTAGTTGGTTGATGAACCAGATTATAGTATCTTATCTTTCTCTACACCATGAGCCTTTAATCTTTAATATTTCTATATTCTTATCCAATATTGATATAATTTTGATAACCTTGATAGTAACATTTGGTGAAAATATCTCACCATAAAATTCAATTTCTTAGTGTTGCGACTCCAAAAAAGTGCTCTCCCCATAAATACATATGTTTAAAGGAAGACTATTCATCTTTCCTTTAAATTTTATAATTTTGGGAATTAAAACTAAGAATAATTATTGTACCTATTATTTGAAGTATACTAAGAAAGAATTATCTTGTCCTTTCTTGGATGTCACTTGAGAACTAATGGATACTAGGAGATTTTGGACCTCCTAATTATTTCTATCTTCAATGTTCATGAAATTCAGCATATAAATTTCCATGTCTAATGAATCATTATCTATATATGAAACTAAGTGATCTAGGACACTCATAATTATTCCCTTATTCTGGTAATTAATCGGAACAGAATATACCTCAAAACTATGTTTTTATCTCATGTACATTCTCTCAAATCATTTTATAAGGAGGTTATATGTTCTCAGACTCTTAGGAACCGAATCCCTTATAATGTATTTAATGATTCCACATATAATAGAGGAAAAATGGATTTTGAGTGTTCTATAAGGCACTAAGATAGAGTATTACTCTTGATTTAAGTGTTTTATGTGTTCATTAAATCATTCAAAGAGGTTTTATTTTCCATGACAATAAAGGCTTAGTTAGCATGGCCTATTTTGCCTTCTATAGTGAAGGGATATCTATTCAAGTAGAAGAACATTCTAGGTTAGATGGAATCACTATTAGAAAGTCCAATAACATTAATCTATATATAATTGAATCAGATTCATTTATGGTGGTATTTTCTATAAAGGGTATGTCACCTATCTTTTGGATCATTCTCTATATCGTCAAGACATTTTGGAGCATGATTTATCTAGATGTTGAGGTTTCACGCACTTTATGTGAGTGGAACATGGTGGACAATATTTTTTTCTTCCAAATGTGATTTGGAATAAGTATTGACTAATTATTTTAGTTTATGAGCCTTAACTCTATATTTTATTGACTTTGTCCAAGGGGATTCCTTCGGACTTCATCACATCCACCCTATTTAAACATTTCTTTTTTACCTTCCTCGATTACATAATTAAAATATTTAATTTTCAGTAAATCATGTCTACCCAAAGGCATCACATTCCCTACAATAGACAAGAATCTAAATTATCCCCACCCATTCTCTATACATAATCCCCACTTTATAGTCGTTCCTTAGGGATATCTTTACTAAATAGATCTCATTCCCTCACATAAATTTCACCAACTACCACTAAAAACACTAAATAAATTGATTAATCTCTCCAATATCATTGCCAAAAAATTACTTAAATATTAATGGATCAATGTGGTCCACTATACCCATTCCGGAAATACAAATTCTCTCATTCATGGAGTCTCACAATTTCTATTCTATTTTCATATACTTTACCACCCATTCCAAAGGATTTTTCCTAACTGAAGCCACCACCCATGAACCATCCACTTGAAATAATATATCCCACATTCCATGGATTATCCTAATCTATTCGCTACTCTAGCACACAATCCAATCCTTCTTTTGGGTCCCTTAAGTAGTTTTAGATATTATACCCCTTGGAGTCATAGCTTCCAAAAATCTCTCAAATCTCCAACCCATGAAAAACACACTCAAATAATTACTTAAATTCATAAACATATAATATCTCACTTTTAATTACTCACTTGACCCCCTCTATAGAATTCCTTAACCTATATTCCAATCTACAGGGCACACACATACAATGTGCATTCATACATATATATAGTTAATTATTAAAGGGACCACCTATATAAATATCAATGTTATTAGAATCCATTATCCATGATCATCATTAGAATCCAATATTATTCCAATCATTAATATTCTTACATTCCCATGCCTCATATAAAAATACTACCTTAATTAATTTTAAACATTTATAATTATTCATCTAATTTAATTCAATGAGTCACATTCACTAAAAACATACCAAGAGCTATTATGACACTAAAACTATCGTCAATGACATGTTAAACTATTACACTATTCCACTACTACTCTTATATCCAAAATTCCTTTTAATTGTTACCCAATTGATCACTAATTCCAATCCAATTTGAAATAATCCCTTAAAAAATTACATTGAATCATACCTCTACTGAAATAATTAGAAATGAGTAATAGTATTACAAATTATAGATATCTTCAAGCCATCTCACCATAAATCCCAAGGCTTCATATATGATTCCACCATGATTTGGTGGAATTTCATGTCAAATTTTATATGGGAAAATCAAAAATCCCATTAATAACCAAAGATATAAAAATATTATAGGGAGGGAGGATGGTACCTTGAATCACTATGATAAATCAACCCCTTATTAACTAAAACATAAGGGGGATAAGGGGGATAAAGGGGGATAAACAAGGGGGTTTCCAAATTAACTTTCTTAAGTGTATACCCAATATAAGAAATAATTTGATCAACCATAAAATGGTGGGGTTACCACTATTTAAAAAACACTTTGTAGGAGGGCCTTTATGCTGTAAACTAAGGTTTTCACAATGTAACACATCATGTATAGGGTTGCATTGTGGAAAGACCCAATGGGTCATCACAAAAAACCCATCACTATAATAGCAAAAATAATTCACAAACACCCCTTTGTAGTGTGACTTAAGTCTTTTCAGCACAACACTTATCCCTATTACAAAATCGAAAAATCCCAACTCATTAAATAAATTTCAACACCCCATAAGTTATTTCACAACACTTAACCATCAATAATCCCTCATGGTGCAATTATTTAGGCCAAATCATGATATCATCGGACTCCCAAACATTAATCTTACATTGAATACATTTGACACCATAATTCCCCTGGTTTTACTGTGATTTGGGACCTATAGTTGAATTACCCCTCTACACCATGAAAAAATCCTCAAAACTTCACCTGATTCAACCTAAAACCCAAATTATTTATTAGAGAAATGAAAATATATATCCTAGAGATGTTTCTTCTCCTATAATTATAATCCAAATATAAATTATCAAATCACCCCTACTACAGAACTCAAAATTCAAATTTCCCCCAAAACCACGTACCTAAAACAATATGATTCATTAAAAACTCCCTACAATAGGGATTATCATCACAAATAAGCATCTTATATGATTTTCATTAACTCTCGATTTGAACTTAAAAAATTGATTTCACTTCTCATTCATAATTCTAATTAATATAGCTCAACCACACAAGCACCTAAACTAATATAACTATTTTTTTATTGGAACTCTTGGTTTGATTTTCTTTACAGACAAATAATTTCCTATAAAATATACTTGATGTTGAAACCACTTTTCCACAACAAATATATTGAGTCTAAAAAAAACTAGATTGATGAAACCAAGATTATAGAGATTGTTTGCACAATATTTTTGGTACAATATATTATAGTTGATTAAGATGGATCCAAAAGCACTAATGCGTTTTTGAAATAAATATTTTCTTTATGCCAAGTGAATGTAAGGTGGATGTTATAAGTTTTATCTTTTTTAGACAATATATCAACGTTGTTGTTCAGTGAATGAATAAAATTAAAACTCATATGAATAATTTTTATTCTTTTCAAGTGATGTTTATTTAAAAATTTGGATGATCGTTTTTGATAATGAAACATCAGTTATGGTAAAGTAATGATGTTATATATAATATCACACCTAAAAGATGGTGGTTATGAAAAAATATGTTCTAATATAGATAGAATCATTTCATGACTAGAGTATAGAATCATAAAATATTGTAAAGATGTTCGTTCATGACATGAGATCACACTATAAGATAGAGTCCATAATTTTTCATGTTATCACTATTTTGAGAGAATATTGGTTGTTTTGTGGCACAAGAAAATCATAATGAAATGAATATAATAGAAATGTTTCAATTGGTTTGGGAAATAGGTCTCATTTCATGAATAATTTGGCTACAATATGGAGAATCAGATCACACCAAAGTGAACAGTACATGATAATTAAATGGATATCTAGAGTTAAACAAACAAATGATCTTGCCAAAAATAAGATAGTCATTCTACAATATAAGATTCAATATTTAAGTGGTTAGTAGATAAATATTCTTGACACATGATGAAAAATTTTAGTTATTCCTTGAATATGATAATCACACAACAATATGATGTGTCACATAATGAGAAAGAGATTATATATAATCTGAACATTGAAGGTTGTATCCACTTAGGGATTTAAAGGAAACTCCAAAATAATCCTTCAAGCCACTTAATAATATCTAAAGTTGTCTTAAACACCTGGATAGATCTGATGGGCAGAGAATAAGTGAGAATAGTATAAGTAGGGTTTTCTCATATAAATGTTTTTTTAGAATTTATATTTTGTATATGATATAGTATAGAATAAAAATTTTTATTATTTAAGTAAATTGAATCATAGAGGAATAACTGTAAGAATAGAAAGAATAAAAAGGGGTAGAATGTGGATGAAGCACAAAACAACTTGATTTAGGTATATGTAACTCTCTTTTTATTACATTTTAGATTCAACAATTTTTTCTAATAAAAAAATACACAATTTAAACAAAATATGGTGTATTATAAATTTAATAGTAAAACCCACTCATTTCTAATACACTATTGGAATTTTTGGTCATGGGTTTTATTCAATCATGCTAAGGATATAGCTATACATTTTGAGTAGTAATACTTATAAAAATCTCTTATCCCTTATGTTCTTATGATTAAAACTATGTTTGGATTATATTAATATATCTTGTCATTCATTTTAACAAATGATGAAGGTTATTTTAAGGATAAATTAAATGGATGTAAATTAACTAATCACCCCCCCTATTAGTGAATTCTAAATGTTCTTGATTGACCCTTTTCATGTATAATCATATATTCTAATTTCAGTTAAAAATGATAAGATATTTGATGTATAGTTAAATAATATTCTTATGTGTTGGATTATTTGAGTTATAAAATGTTGTGTTTGTGATGGATCACATTAATTTGTTGAGAAAAAAGGGAATTTTTACTTTTAATGGGATTAATTACTATATTTTTAAATATCAAATATTTGATATATAAGTTTTAAATTAGTTTTGAAATATTATAGGATGTTATTGATGGCTTCACACACTATATTATAACTTTCACTATGATTGTATTAGATAGAAAAAAAATAGAATCTTATTCATTCTCAAAATTCTATATTTTCATCTCTTTCAAAAAAAATGTTTCTTAAAATTTAGTTGATTAAGATAGCATAAAATATTCAGGAAATATTAGTGAATATTAATAAAGTAAATGGTAAAGTTAAAAAATCCAAGAATAATATTTATGTATCAAAAAATAAATATCATAATATTAGTGATGTTAAAAAAAGATTATGGATTATTCACTTGAGACAATGAAATTATAATCACCATTACAGTTTTGGTGATAAGTTGATAAACTTTATAGTTGTCAAAACAATTTTATATATTTCCATAAAAAAAATTTGTAATGGTTTTGGTTCTCAAAGATCATGATCTAGGTACACTTACATTGGATAGATTATATTTCAGTTTCATTGCATAATAAATGAGGGCATGGAGTGATTTCTAGAAGATGGGAAAAGAAGATAATAAAATATCATTGAAATGGTTTAAGGAAATGGAAGACCAAAAAATAAGGTGTTATAGAAAATGATTATTCTAATAATGAAGAAGGTATTTAAATTAAATTTGATAAACTCATTTCATTTGTTTCAAGAAGTGTGAGAAAGTTAAAATGGAAGTAATAATGAATGTTTTCAATGATGTTTTACTACTGTGAGGTTATTGTAGGTTCCGGGTGCAGTGGAAGTGCGTTGGTGGGAGAGCCCATCTTGGATTTTAGCGTTAAACAATTTTCAAACTGAGATCTATCATGATATAAAACACCGGATCTTCAGAATAGAATGAATAATGAAAAAAAGAGGAAGTCCCGAAACCATAGATATTGGATAATCATATGTTGGTTATAATTAATTTAATTAATTTACAAGAATCACCATGGTGTAATTATTTCTTTGTTGATGTGTTTGGTCATGATATTGTGATCCGTCGTTGAGTCTTCGAATCCAAGTGTAGGATTCCTCTAGTGGTGATCCACACATGTGCCACATATCTTTGGACATCGTTGAAGGGATCTCCGGGTCCTAGCACGGAAGAACCTTCGCTTGCGATGTCCGCCTTCAATCACCTTGATTCGATGGAGGAGGATCTCTCTCTGTCTTGAGAGCGTTCTTGGAGGAATTAGTTCTTTCGGCCTTGAAATAATTCTCCAGAATTGTTGTGCACAACGATTAGGGAAAATGTTGGGGTTGTGAGGATATTTATAATCGGGTTTAAGGTTATATATTTATGACAATAAATAAACACATTATGTGTTTTATTTATTTCATTAACTCTTATTGAAAACCCCCATGTCTAATTATTAGTTCCTTGACATGCGCCCATGATGATTATAATAAATATCCTTTAATAAAATAGTATTATATCCTCAAAATACTGACTGGAGAAACTATACAGCGTATAATCATTAATACACGGCGTATACTCATTTTCCATAAAACTACACGGCGTGTATATTTAATATACACAACGTGTATTTTTATTTTCCATTTTCCTTTATTTCCTCCACCACATTTATTAGTCCTTGAGTAATGGGTATTCATTTGTTAAATAAATGTAACTGCATTACTCGCTAAAAAATATATATTATTTCACCCACAATATATTCTGTCAAATAACTACTATCGAAATAAATGCAATCAGGCATTATTAAATAATTATTAAACCATATTTGGGTATAATATTTATTTAACTTGTTAAATTAATATTTAACTGAGATACATGGACACACTTAGTGTGTGACCCTCTAGGCCCCTTTCTCAGTGGCATTAGGTGGAGCCTTCTTAAAGTCCAAGGTTAGCGTCTAGAAAAACTCCAATGCACCCATAGAGAAAGAAGTTAATGCCACAATGAAATTTCACCTCCTATGAACATTTACCATGTAATATAATCCCTTTGTCATGATATCTCAAATCAAGTGGGTTTCATGCTAGTACCATCAACTCATGGACTCGATTATTCTTTCTTTGAATTTCTAGAATTGAACTCGTCCATACCTTACCATGGACATGGACTTATTTAGGATATATCAATTCCATTAAAGGGACTGAGATATCTACTTCCGTTATGGAACATAAGGGACAAATACTTTCTCGCATTATCTATTAATACAGTATTACTCGTGATGCACCCAACGTATCCTACCTCACTGCGAACAGCGTTTCATCACAGTTTTCATCAATACATCTAAATGTGAAAGTTGTAATACCCATAAAGAATAATCTTAAAGTCTAAGGACCAATACACATGTCCGCAGATAGAACATCCAATGACACTATGAAATGTGGATTTCCTTCTGGCGGGTCTCGTTCTCATAATATCCTTCTGAATATTACCAAGGGTGCACACCATGGGAAGGTGCCTCAAAGTTTTATGAGTCCTCCCCCCTAATGGCCTGTATTATTTGTTTCCCTCAAATAATATCATCTGTCCATAGAATATATATTCAAGAATAGTGTTATGGCCCTTCTTGGTTCTCATCATAGCAGGGATCTGCTATGACCCTTTAATGCAAGAGTTGTCCTTAGGAAATTATCACATGAATTGTCATGCAGAAGAACAATTAAGATGTGATAAGGTATTTTTTAATGAATAAAGTACAAATTAGTTGGTTCTAGGCCACCAACTCCAACAGATTCCCACTTGGACTAGATCCAACTTCAAACAACCTTTAACCTGCTATCTCTCACATTATATTCATGCTTCTGCTGAGATAGGCCTTTAGTCATGGGGTCTGCCACGTTCTATTACGTGGACACTCTGGTCACTGAAAATTCACCCCTCTGATAGAAATTCCTCAAGAGGTTATACTTTTGGAGTATGTTCTTTCTCCATTGATGTGACCTTGGTTCTTTTGACAGAGTCATCGCTTCAGCATTATCACAATACAATGTGGCAAGGTCTTTACTGCTAGGAACCACATCAAGCTCCTAGAAAATGTTCCGAATCTAGACGGCTTCCTTGGCTGCATCAGAAGCCGCTATATATTCAGACTCCACTGTAGAATTGGCAACAACTGGCTACTTTGAACTCTTCTAGCTCACATATTTTCCATTGAGACAGAAAACATATCCAGATTGTGACTTTAGATCATTCTGATCTGTCTGAAAACCTGCATCAGCATACCCTCTGATGACAAGCTCCTTGTCTCCTCCATACACCAGGAACATATCCTCATTTATTCTTAGATACTTATGGATAGTCTTAATAGCAGTCCAATGTTGTTCTCCTGGATCTGCTTGATATCTTCCTATCATGCTCAGTACATAGGAAACAACAATCCTGGTACATAACATGGCATATATGATGGATATTATAGCTGAAGCGTATGAGATATTACCCATTCTATCTTTCTCTTGTTGTGTCTATGGACACATTTTCTAAGAAAGATGTAGGCCATGTGACACTGGAAGTAATCCCCTCATGGATTGTTCCATACTAAATATCTTTAGTATCTGATCAATGTATGTTCCCTGATTTTTCCAAGCAGCCTCTTGGATCTATCATGAATGATCTTGATCCCTAGAATTTAGGATGCATCACCCAAGTCCGTCATGGAGATACACTTGTTCAACCAGCCCTTAACTGACTGTAAGACTCGTACGTCGTTTCCAATAAGCAATATTTCGTCAACATATACTACTAGGATAACTATCGCATTCCCATTAAACTGCTTATAAAAACATGTCTCACATTCATTCTTAATGAAGCCAAATTCCTTTATGGCTTCATCAAATCGAATGTTCCTTGACCTAGATTATTTATTTAATCCATAAATGGATTTTTACAACTTGATAACCTGTTTGAATTCACCTGGTGTCACAAACCCTTCTGGTTGTGTCATATAGACATCTTCCTGAAGGTTCCCATTAAGGAATGTTGTTTTGACATCCATTTTCCAAATCTCTTAGTCATGGTATGCTGCTATGGCAAGTATGATTCTTATGGATTTAAACATGGAAACTGGCGAGAAGGTTTCATCATAGTCAATTTCTTGACGCTTTCTGAATCCTTTAGCCACTAGCCTTGCTTTATAGGTGCTAACTTGACCTTCCATGTCTAGTTTTCTCTTGAATACCCATTTTCATCCAATAGTTTTTACATCAACTGGCTAAACGACCAGAACCCAGACTTGGTTCTAATACATGGAATCCATCTCAGAATTCATAGCTTCTATACATCTTATAGATTTTGAGATTTATACTACTTCCTTGTAGGAGAGAGGTTCATCATTGTCCAACAATAATGATTTACCATCCTCGGTGACTAGGAAACCAAATCTCTATGGTTCTCTTACCTCTATTGATCTTCTACGTAGTACTTGTGTTTCTAGAACCTCTTCCACGAGGACCTTTGGAACTTGTTCCTGTACCAACTCATGTGTATCATGGTCATCAACTTTGTCAAAGTCAATATTTTTCTCACTATCCTTTTTGAGTATGTGCTCCCTCTTGAGAAAGGTGGCTTGCTTAGTGACAGTCACTTTCTTATATGAAGGGTTATATAGGTAATATCCTTTCGTTTCCTTTGGATATCCTATAAAGATACACTACGTGCCCCAGGGTGCTATTTTGTTTCTTGATAAGTCTTTAACAAATGCCTCGCATCCCCATACACGTGTGTGTGACAAAATGGATTTCCTTCCATTCCATAACTCGGATGGAATTCCATTTTCCTCCTTAGTTGGTACTCGGTTTAATGTGTATGCTGCAGTTTGTAATTCATATCCTGAAAAGGATAATGGAAGATCTGCATGACTCATCATCGACCTCACCATGTCCAACAAGGTGCGGTTCCTCCTTTCACTAACACCATTCCACTATGGTGTATAAGGAGGAGTGAGCCGAGAAAGAATCTCATACTCCCATAGAAGATCGATAAACTCTTGGTTGAGATATTCTCCACCTCGATCCGATCGAAGTTTCTTTATCTTCTTACCAATATGATTCTCTACTTCATTCTTGAATTCCTTGAATTTTTTTTAAGTACTCTAACTTATACCTCAATAAGTGGACATAGCCATATCTACTTAAATCATCATTAAAAGTAATGAAGTAAGAATATACACCTCTAGATTCTACTGGAAATGGTCCACATACATCTGTGTGCACCAATCCTAGAAGCTGTGTGGCCCTTTCACCATGTCCACCGAAAGGCGGCTTCGACATTTTACCTTGTAAAAAAGCATGGAATCTATCAAGTAGTTTTAGCTCCGTAGAGTCTAAATAGCCATCTTGGTAGTGCTTTTTCAAGCGCTTCTTTTTTACATGACTGATATGGTGATGCCACAACTGGGTGATGTATGATTCATGTGAGTTTCTTTCGTTATCGATTCCCAACACATGGTTTTCGTAATTTAATACATACAAACCATTATGTAAATGTGTCATACCATAACATATGTTGTTCTTATAAAAGAGACAACTCTTATTTCAAAACTTGAAAATAAATCCATTCATATCCAAACAAGATACAGAAATTATGTTCTTGGTAACACTAGGAACATAATAACAGTTATGAAAAACCATAATCATCCCATTCGGCAATGAGAGGTGGTAATCGCCAATAGCCAATACAGCCATCCTTACAGCATTGGCAGCTCGAAGATCTACCTCTCCTCTGGTAATCTTTCTAAATATACTTGTTCCTACATTTTATTACATATGTGAGCCCCACAAGCTGTATCTAATGCCTAATGTGTAGAAATAGAAATATTACACTCGATAATGAATGCACCTTTAGCATCCCCAAGCTTCTGGGTGCAGTTCCTCTTCCAGTGGCCTTGCTTGACACATGCAAAATACACTGCCTCTCAATCCTTTCCCTGCCTCTGGATCTTCCCCTTCTTGGAAGGACGACACTCGGGGGATTTAGACCATTTATAAGTCTTTGGCCCCTTTTCCTTGTCTGTCCTTTTCTTATTCACCATAAAGACTGTGGGTTTGTCATGCCCCATGTCCTTATCTACCTTGCGAATCAAGGTCAGAAGTTCCGATATACACTTCTCATTTTTTCTCATGTTTTAGTAGGAAATAAATCTAGAGATGGACTTCGGCAGTGATGATAGTATGAGATCTATATGCAACTCATTCGGGAATTTAATCCCTAAGATGTCCAGGTGCTCAATGTAGCCAATAATCATGACTACATGAGGCCCAGCTGGCGCAGAATCTCCAAGCTTAGTTGTAAACAAAGCATTGGAGATCTCATACCTCTTCTATCTCGCCTTCTCTTGGTATATATCGTTAAGGTGAGACATCATGCTATACGCATCCATTTTTTCATGTTGCTTCAAGAGCTTATTTGACATGGCTGATAGCATAAAACACTGGACATCTATGGCATCATCCATGTGTTTTGCATAGAGATATATTTCCTCATCACTAGACTCTTTTCCAGGCACAACTGGAACAGGCTCTTCCAGAACATACAATTTTCTTTTCATGGAGAAGGATGACACGTAAATGCCTCTGCCACTCATAGAAATTGGTGTTGGTGAGAATTTTTTCCTTCTCAAGTATGGTTTGCAATGATATGTTGGAATTCATTTTATTGTCGTTTCTACAAACTAAGATGAGAAAAGGTTTAGTACTTTATTTTAAAACTGAGAAAAATAAATAAATTAATACTTAGTAGTCTCCCACTAATTTATCGAAATCCAATATCCCTCACCATTGACTTCAAAATATTCAATTGCCTGAATATTCTGGTGGTAAGGATCCATATTTCCCTTCACATTACCCCAACTAGGGTTGGTCAAGCAACTTGAAGGGTTTTATGTAGGAATTCCAAATGACAACTGCATTAACTCGCAGCTCCTTGATCCACTAAGTGGACTCCCCAATCCTAAAATCCTTTTTTTTTTTGGATTTCCTCAACCTTTGTCTCTTGATCACACCAAGTCCTGTTGTGGTAGTCAACCCTTGTTGTGAGCCAAGTCAAGTCAACCCAAAACCTTGAATTAGAATTTCCCGATAATTGAAAGCACCCTAACTTGGGTTGGTCAAGCACTTTAAACTATGGTTCGATTCTAACCAAGATTATAGAAGGCTATACTAACTTACTATTTCTTTGAGGGATTTTTTCCTTATATGTAAATTTCCAATTTATCTTTTATTACATGATTGTTAATATTAAGTGGGATATACTAATGTGATTAACCATGTCTAAGATAATATTTATGTATAAGCCATTTTTAGTTCCATCTTGCATGCTCATTTAATTAATTAATTGTGTGATCATGACAACACACCCATGCTAAATAAACCATGCAACTGACAGTTTTAAAATAAATGGTATTATCATGAGATTCTCTATTGTTTAATTTATCGTACCATTGATAAACTAACCCAAGACCTAGGGGAGAAACATCTTGAACCTTTCGAGTTCGTGTTTACAGCTTTCCACTTGTCCACCTTTGTATCTCCTTGGATTGGTTTCGCCTTGGCTCCTGACTTGAGCCACCTCCACTAGCTTGGGAGCTCCATCCATTACATATGCATTTATCTCACATGCAGGTGAGGGTTAAAAAGAGGTTTTACATAAAATAATCCTTGGGAGCGCATGCCCTACATATTAATGAGGATAATGCTTGCAGGACAACAAATTTAATTTAAATAAATAAATTAAAGAAACCATTTGCATACAAAGTTCTTGGTCTAGCTCATGAGCATCCATACATGCAATGATTTTTATGCATAAATAAAACTATCATTCAATTATTTAATCGTTATTTCATAAGATAAATCACGCTCGAATCAATTAATTCTCTTTAATTAATCAATCCTTTTTTCTTAAACCCTTATTCTAAATTTCCTTGAGATTCTCATCCATCATAATTTTAAATAAATTAAAATTATCCTTGTACGTAACTTGTACATTGGATCCAACCCAGTGAATTCCCATTCATTACGCAGATGTTAAATTAAACACATATATATAAAACACCTATCACATGTTGTGCCTCATCTTTATGCATTCACCATGGTACATGTCTCAAGAGTTTGAATAAAATAATAATAAATTTTAATAAATATGTGTAATTTGTTTGAGTACACGGTGTGCAGTTTTCACTACACGGTATGTACTTTTATTCACCGTCCATCTGAAGTACACACCCGGGGACATGGAGTGTTAATGTACTTCAGAAATTTTCGGAGTACACAGCGTGTTCAGTGGGACACATGCCGAGTAGTTTCTGTGTTACGTGGTTTCTAGTCGGGAAAGCCGTGTATGGGGTACACGGTCCAACCCTAACCCGAAGGGACTACACACCGTGTTCTGTTGGACCACACAGTGTGTAATCCGGAAACTGTGTGCCACCTATTCCTAGTCATCACACAGTGTCATAAATTTACTTAGATAGGATCAATACACAGCCTGATTTGGCAGACCAGTCTGATGCATGAACCTAGACTACACGGTGTGTACTTCTGAATACACGCCGTGTATTCTCGTGTTGTACGGAAAGGAACATTTGGATCCTCTGGATGAGATCCTCTATTTTATTTTAATTAAAAATTAAAAGAAAAGGTCATTTCTGTATGGTGAACGAGAAATGATATAGGAGGAACAAATCTCAAGATTCAGATTTAAAGAACAATTAACTTGAATTGAAACAACTGATTTATTAAATGTGTAAATCACCAATGAAAAACTAAATAATTATAATCAACGATATGACCCCTTTGATACCACTTTTAGGTTCCGGGTGTAGCGGAAGCGCGTTGCTGGGAGAGGCCAACTTTTTTTTTATCGTTAAATAACATTCAAACTGAGATCCATCACGATATAAAATGTCGGATCTTCGGAATAGAACGAAGAACGAAAAACAAAAGATGGAGTCCCAGAACCATAGAGATAAGATCATCATATATTGGTTATAATTAATTTAATTAATTCACAATAATTAACTGGGTGGAATTATTTCTTCATTGATGTCTCCAGTCATGATCTTGTGATCAAACATTGCGTCATATAATCCAAGTGTAGGATTCCTCTAGTGGTGATCGACACATGTGCCACGTATCTCTGGAGGTTTTTGAAGCAATCTCCGGGTGTTAGCATGGAAGAACCTTCCCTTGCGATGTCCACCTTCGATCACCTTGATTCGATGGAGGAGGATCCCTCTGGGTCTTGAGAGCGTTCTTGGAGGAAGTAGTTCTTTCGGCCTTGAAATAATTCTCTATAATTGTTGTGCCCAATGATTGTGAAAAGTATTGGGGTTGTGAGGATATTAATAATTGAGTTTGAGGTTATAGAGTTATGACAATAAATAAATGTGTTATGCATTTTATTTTTTTCATTTACTCTTATTGAAAACCCCCATGTCGAATTATAAATTCCTTGAAATGTGCCCATGCTGATTATAATAAATATCATTTAATAAAACAGTATTATATCCTCAAAATCCCGACTGGAAAAACTACATGGTGTGTAATCATTAATACATAGTGTGTACTCATTTTACATAAAACTACACGGTGTGTATTTTTAGTATACACGGTGTGTGTTTTTATTTTCCATTTTCCTTTATTTCCTCCACCACATTCATTAGTACTTAAGTAATGGCTATTCATTTTTTAAATAAATGTAACTGTATTAATCGCTAATAAATATATATTATTTCCCCCACAATATATTCTCTCGAATAACTACTTTCAAAATAAATGAAATCAGTCATTCTTAAATAATTATTAAACCACATTTAGGAATAATATTTATTTAACTTGTTATATTAGTATTTAACTGAGATACATGGACACACTTAGTGTGTGACCCTTTAGGCCCATTTCTCAGTGGCATTAGGCGGAGCCTGCCTAAAGTCCAAGGTTAGCATCTAGAAACACGCCAAGGCACCCATAGAGAAAAAAGTTAACGCCTCAATGACATGTCACCTCCTATGAACGTTTACCATGCAATATAATCCATTTGTCATTATATCTCGAATCAAGTGGGTTGCATTCTAGTGCAATCAACCCATGTGCTCAATTATTCTTTCTTTGAATTTTCATAATTGAACTCGCCCATACCTTACCATGGCCATGGATTTATTTAGGCTATATCAATTCCATAAAAGGGACTGACATATCTACTACTTTTATGGAATAGAAGGGATAAATCCTTTCTTGAATTATCTATTAATGCATCATTACTCGTGACATACCCAACGTATCCTACCTTGCTGTGAACAGTGTGTCATCACAGTTTTCATCAAGAAATCTACGTTCTTCAGTTATAATACCCAATAATAATAATATTAAAGTCTAAGGACCAATACATGCGTTTTCAGATAAGAAAATCTAGTGAAACTATGAAATGTGGATTTCTACTGGCGGGTCTCATTATCATAATATCCTCCAGGATATTACCTAGGGTGCACAGCATGAGATGGTGCCTAAAAGTTTTGTGAGTAATCTCCCCTAATGTCCTGTATTATTTGTGTCCCTCAAATAACATCATTTGACCATAGAACATATATTCAATAACAGTGTTATGGCACTTCCGGTTTCTCATCATAGTAGAGATCCACTATGACCCTTTAATTCAATAGTTGTCCTTTGGAAATTATCACATGCATTGTCAGACAGAAGAACAATCAAGATGTGGTAAGGTATTTATTAATGAATAATATACAAAGTAGTTGGTTCTAGGCCACCAACTCCAATAGTTATTAGATATGAGGATTAGAATCCAAGGAAAGGTAAGAATTTTTCTAAAACCAATATAAAAAAATTATTGTATTAGTTTAAAGATGATGAAAACGATGATAATGAATATAAATTGGTGACATATTTTGATGTTTTTAAAAATTTAGCGATTGAAAAATTGAATACGGAAGGAATTACTAGTGATGTGAGTAGAAATGGTGTAATTGAGTAAAAAATAAAAATGGACCTTCTACTAAACTAAAATATTATGAAATTTATTTCAAAGATTTCAAATATGGTGAAAGAGAAGAATTATATATAAAACATGGTCAATAATCATGAAAAAAATTATATTGTTACAACTAAAAAGGAGTTATTTTTAATGAAGGAAATGTAAAAATTGAATAATCCACTCACCAAGAAGAAGAAGTTATATATTAGAATGAAATATAAGGACAAATAAAAGCACAATTTTCTTGAAGTTATTAAATATAAATTGTTGTAAATAATTAGTCAATTGAAAACATTAAAATATATCATCTATAACTCTATTCGATAATTTTTTGAATGGAAAAAAAATATGACTAAAATGGTTTATTCAATCATAGAAATGGAGAAATAAAAATTTATGTAAATGGAAGATCACTCTATGAAATCTAGAAATTATGGGAATACTAAATTGAAAATGAAATCTTCTCTGAATAGTGATTTAAAATTTTTATAAAAAATAATTGAATAAAGAAGAAGAAGTTCTTAGTCTACTGTAATTTACTTTAACAAATAAATGAAAAATTGGTGTTTAAAATGTACAAGATAAACCTGAGTATAAATATTGATAGAAATTAGTTTTCAATGTAAAGTGTCCATTCTATTGATGTTGTTGGTATTTTTAAGTATTTTTTAAGATGTAAATGTGATGTTTGTTTAATTAACAACATTTGTACAATATTAGAGGATATGTGAATATAATAAATATTGAAAACACATTTCAAACATTGAAATAATTATATATAATATGATCATAACTAGGTCACTTAACTAATTATTGAATCTTCATTCTACTAGTTCTATTGAATTTGAATCATTATACTCGAATTTTTTAGAAGAATAATGATAAAAGAAATGAGAAGGAACTATTTATTAATGTACATATAAAATAATATCAAAATTAATGTTTGTGGAAAATAGATAGCTAATTCTATTCATATGTGACTAGATATTTGAAAAAAATTTATGGTGTTGAGAAGTGAAATGAAGGATCGATGACCTTTGGAAATGATGTGAAACTCAAAATAAAAGTAGTTGGTTCCTAAATCCTTAGAGAGGATAGGAATAAAATTTAAGAGAAATTTATTTTAATATCAGTTGAAAAATAACCTCCTATGTATTTCATAGCATTGTGATGAAGGTAACTAAGTGGTTTCGGAAAATATGACTGTTTAGTGAATAGTTTTAAATATTAATGTATATTGATGAGAGTTTAGAGAATGTGGGGAAAATTCATTCTAGTAAGTAATGTTTAAAAAAATTCTACTTGATCTTGAAGGAAGAAAATTAGTTGTGGCATAAAATACTTTTCCATATTAGTGAAATAAATTTGAGTAATTTTACCTAAATAAATAATGTTCATGATTATCCAATTCAAACTAAGAGAACTTTAAGGATAGAAACACATACCACATTGTTTTCATAGGATGATCCAAGAGATGAAAAGCAATATTTTGAATATCAATAGGGGATATATGATATGAATGAGTAATTGAATTATATTAGTAAGAATAATACTTATTACCCAAGAAATATAATAACTATGTTATCAGAACATAGTGGGTGTTCTATAATAAAATTAATGAGAAAGTAAATTTAACAATAAATAGGTAAAGACTTGTGTGAATTGGTTACTAATATATGGAAGGAATTTATTTTTTTAAGACATTATTTTTATATTTCAGACTTGAGACTATTACGATGGTTTTTTCTATCAATACATAAATATGATACCATATTTTCCAACTAGATTTCAAGTTAACCTTCCTTAATAATGAGGTAGAAGAGGATGTGTACATTGATAAATCATATGGATTATTTCTCAGAGAGGATAAAAGATATGTTTAGAAGTTAATTATATCTCTATACAGGTTAAAACAATTACCAAGATCATGGTAATATATGTTAGATTGTTCCCTTAAGTTACTGAGATTCAATAACGAGAGAGTGGATAACAACCTCTATATCAAAGAAGATAAAAGTGTATCATTTATTTTTTTTTTCCAATGTAGAAGATATAATCTTTACAAGAATTTAAGAATGTATTTTTTTAGGAGTTATATTCAACTAATAATAAGGTGTTTGAGACATGTATTCTTGAAAATATAAATTATTTAAAAGTTTTATAAATATCAAAATATAATGATCATATCATCATTTCTTAAGAAAAGTATACCTGAGAAATTTTGAATATGTTTGTAATGGATAATTAAATATAGTTTCCAACCAAAATATTATTGAGAGACATGATATCAGTGGATTAAAATGGAATTTAATTTGATTAAATATATATTAGAAAATCTATTAGGAGTTTTCTCAGCATAGATAATTCATGACTAGATCATGTGTAAATTGTTACACTATGTATAATATTTCATGTGAACTTAAAGTGACATATATATTTACTAAAAATATTATTATTAGATACATTAAAATAATGATTAATTACATTTTCAAATCTTATAGAAAATGATGGATTGATCTCATTGGATATGTAGATGCATTTGGGATTGAAATGTGGATGATATAATATCAATATATATTAGTGTTTTCTTTTTCTTTTTGTGTGAAATGATACACCAAGAAGAATTTTTTGGAGATCTTGAGTACTTTCGAGGTGTAATATGTTGTTTTAACTCAATAGTTAATGCAATTTATGTGGATAAAGTCTCAGTTGAAATATCTCAAGGTAATTGGTTATTACAACTATATAGTATGTGATAATAAAATTTTTATTAATTTTTCAAGAAATATAGTACAGTATTCCTGATTAAATAAAATATATATCAAATATAAATTTATCATAAATTTAGTAGATAATGTATTTTTGATGTTATGGTTCTTCCAACCAAAAATAATATAAAGGATGTGTTCACTAATACACATCTAAAGGATTCATTTTAGAAAAGTAGGTTAGTGGTGGCAGTTCAAGCTCAATCCATTCATGGATAAGGTATGGTGATTTTATCTTTTCTATTATTATATTTGGATTTTTGTTGTTAAATGGGGGTTTTCTAACATAAATTCAAAGAATATATTTTTCCTTAAGGGGTATAATATATTTACTAGGTTTTAAAATGAGAAATATATGAATTCTCTATGTGGGTGTGATTTGATAGATTTTTTGAACTATTATAACTATTTTGGTTGATAATGTGTACTAGCGGATTCTATAATTCACATTCAAGAACTATTTTGAAGAATCTAAAATAATGAGAAATGAAGAATGAAGAGCTTTTAGGGAAGTGAATTTAACTTATCCTAATGGAATGTTTTTTTATTATTCATCAATATTTTTTCCAATACTATGTTAACTCATGTGGTAATTGAATGGTTGAATAATGATTTACTATGAAATTTAAAATTTAATTTATGTTTAATGGTCAATAATAATTTAATAGATCCAATGTTTGTTTAAATTTGATTATTGAAAAAAAATCAAATTGGAGATTATTGAGACCAATATGAAGGATATTGTTGAGTCTAATATGTTGGGGGAGTTTAAAAAAGCTAAATAATTTGGAAACCCAATAACTAAAGTGTTTATAAATGGGGGGATTTTATTTAAGTAATGTTAGTGTGATTATTTTTCTAATTCATTGCCAACATATTGACATGATTGTTTACTTAAAGGGTTAAATTTAAACTCACATGATCCAGGTTAATTCTTGTGAGGTATGTTTTTTTATGAAATTTAAAATGTAATGGTGGATATTTGAACTAGTATGAAAAATTTATAGTGAATTCATTAGACTATAGATACGATCATTTAATAAGGATAGTTATTACACTACAATATATGGTAGGATAAAAAAATCACGTTGTTATTAGAGTCTAGAATCGGGTGAAGTTTTAAAGATGGTCCTTCACAATGTGAGTTCATGGAATAAGTCATAAACTTCAATTTTTCATGTTCTCTCTCTTTTTATAAAATATTTTTTCCCTCTGATACATAGAAGTAACATTTTATGAAAAATTAATAAAGAATTTTTAGTGGTTCGGGAAAGAGTCCCCACACCATGAGGAATTAGGTTATTTTAAGGATAATTAGATCATGTTTTAGTGATAATTTTATGATAATTAAGTGCATAAATTTAATTTATTACATAATTGATGGAAATAAAGAGATGATTTTCATGATATAATGGAAAAGTCAGTTTTTTGAGTTTTTGATGGATAATTGTTTTGTCACACCATGAAATGTTTTCAATACATTATGAATGTGATGTTATTATAAAATATAATGTGTCACTCCATGATAAAGGAAAATTTTATAAATTCTAGGTTTGATATTGTGGCCCACTTGGTACATCAAGAAATACTCCAACATGATCCTTTAAACCCCTTAATAAAATCCTTGGGTGGCCTGGATAGATCTGATAGTTGAAAAAGATTTTAGAAAGATTAAAGTGTAAGTTTCACATTTAAATATGGTTTTATACTCTAGATTTTGTACAATATATATGATAAATGAGAACTTGTTATTGTGTGAGTATAGGTAATTATAGAAGAAGAATTGGGTGAATAGAAATAATAAGGAAAAGAGAAATAGGATGAAACACAACAATAACATGATGGAGGACTACATTTGTTGAAGACTATCTTGTTGTTTCATTTTAAATTCTATATATTTGCTTGTATGGAACCACATTACATATTTTAGAGGCATTTTGGGTAATGTTAGTTCAATTATAATCCCTTACCATTTTTAGTTCACTAATTGATTCTAGTTGAATGTGTAATCATGGGTTTTAATAGATCAATACAAGGATAAAGATATAGGTTTTTGAGTATTAAGACTCGTAAGAATCCATTGTTCATGTTGTTTTTTTTATTTCGAGTTTGTTTGGTTCACGTACATTTGTTTTTCCATACACCTAAACTGGTATCAAATGTTTTCAAAAAGAGAAAGATTAATATAGTTGAATTCAATCATTCCAGCATAGCCCCTTAATGAATTATTATTATTCATATAGGACCCTTTTCAATAAACACCAATCCACTAAGATACCATCTCTCAATCCACGCATGATTCCTCAACCTGGATTGCATTATAGAATCACAAGAACTTAACCTAGTTCATTAACCAAAACCTATACCCCATCTATTACCAAATTTGGTAAGGGCACTACCACCATGAAATAAATTCAATATCTAGTATAGTTCCAATACCTAAGGTGGGTAATCATATATCTCTTCTAGATAATCATCAACATATCCACCCCATATATCATTCTCAACATTCACAACATTCAATACTAGTCACCACCTTTCTGATATAAGGGATACTCATACAATATCCCCACTAATACCACCTTCCCTAAACACCTCAAATCCCATAAGGATTTTCAAATATTATACAATCTCATTATAACTTAATAAAAACTCATACCATAATCTCTGTGTTTGGGTCCCATAGTATTACATTCCTTGAATAGTCATCACTAGATTAGGTTGAACTTAAACATCACCTCTAACCCCAACATTCTTGGGTTATTGAAAACATGTTAAATATAACCACAAAACCAAACTAAACTCATCTCATCAACCTTTTACTAATACCTTCTGCTTCCCAAGAATACCTAGTGATACATAAAATTCCATTTTGAAATTCTAGAGAGTTATACTTTTATCCCAACTCACTCTAGCTGAGACATTCCCTTTATCCCTCACCAACCATTATTAATCCACCACATGAGATCCTTACCTCTCATTTTAACTATCCCACACTACTACCATCTCTTTCACTAAACCAAACCAACTAACCATATACTAATATACCATTCCATTATAGAAATTATACAATATACCAAGGTCTAATTGTATTTCAATGGAAAACTAGAGAAATGAAGCTCCATATATACAATTTCATGAGCCCACTACTAAGACATACAAAGATTTATAGAACACACAATATGAGGGTAATTTCACTAAGCAGTACTCATTAAAGATGGTTCTTTTACCACAATGGAAATTCATAGAGAAATTTATCATCACACATAACCATTCGATGCCATGATACTCAAATGATTATGATTTCCAATAAACAACCCATTTCACTTCAACCCATTAGCCATCCATAAACTCAAGGTTCCTTAAACCCTGGCATCCAAATCACATTTTCATTCCAAAACATGATTTTACATGTATGATACATCATCAAACTCTTCATCCTACCATGAAAAACATGGATTAAAATTTCCCGAGCCACCACTGTAGCCTCTATCATGATCTAATACTAAACTATGGTTTCGAAACTATAATTAACAACAATAATATATTACCCACTCTTAGAAGGATAAAAATGTAAGAACCCGGTTCTTAGTTTTGAGGTACGGGTTTCTTCCATTCTCTTTTCCTTAGGTGTTTTTGAGAAAATATGGAAAATTGTGAAAAATCCTAAATTTTGGAAGTACACACCATGTACTTTTTCCACACGCCATGTACTTTTGGCTGTGTGGGATGAGTACATAGGGCGTTTACCCATGTCGGCAATAAAGGGTGTAGGAACTGACTACACGCCGTGTAGTGGTCCCTTACACGTCGTGTAGTCAGTCGATAAGAAAATAGTAAGGCGGTGGCCAGATGTACGACAGAACAATCTATGTACTCAAGGAGACAAGTCGTGTAGTTATGTTGGCAGATGAACAGTGCCACACTGGCGGGAAGCTGCCAGAGGAAGAGTTTAAAAACGGGAAGTACACACCGTGTACTCCGAAGTACACACCGTGTACTTTGTTTTTTTCACTTAAAATGGGCATTAGCCTCCCCTGTTCACAGGGAAGGATTAGAACGGGAAGAGGGCTCAAGAGAGGAAGGCTGGAGCTTTGAGGATCCACCGAGTCCATGTCAGGAATCTTTTTTTGCCAGCATCGATCTTGTTGGAACCGCACGGGTAAGAGCTTCCTCCTCATGGTGTGTCTCTTGCCAATTCTTCCTCTAATGGAAGTTATTTAAGTTTAAATGGAGTTTCTTCTACTTCATATCTACGTCATTCTTGGGCCTTTCTGGAATCAACATTCACGTATATCGTTCGTTGGCATTTAAGGTAGGTGGCTTGGTGTTTATTTCCAACTGTCGTGCGTTTTTGTATGTTTTTGAGCTATGATCCCATATTTGGGGTGTCGTGTGGCTGAGGTCATGGATATTTTAAATATATATAATTGTATAGGTAATTGAATGTTATGTAAAAATGTTGTTTGGGATCGTTTCTTGGATCCAGGACCACCACGATGGTGCATTCCTCTGTTTAGTCGTTTGGCCAGGATACTCAACGGTATTCCTTGTTTATATTATGCCTTTAATGTAATTATTTTAGAATTTCCTTGAGAGTAATTTCTTGTTTACTACTTGTTTACATGTTGGTCTTGTCCTGGTTACCAATTAAGCCAGAGGGTGGTGTTGTGATTTAGCCTGTGGGCATTGTACTATTTAGCCTGTGGGCAACATCTTCCATGCTTGTGGCCAGCTGTTTCTGTGCCTGTGGGTGACACTTCTTATGACTAGGGGAAATATACATGTTCCTATTGGAAGATTATTGTGTTGGTTTCTCTTTACCCGAGGGTAGGAGTTTACGTGTCGGAGGACATTGGCTGTCTACTAAGAATATTCACTAGGGTGATATTTTAATTTAAATGATTAAATGGATATTAAAATGGAAATATAACTAGTTATGTTAGTAACTTTTTAGTGCTACTTACATTATTTAATTTTACTACTGCACACTATTGTTTCATGTTTACACAGAGTTGGGCATGGGACTTTGGTGGGTGCCTACTGGGAATTTATTTCTCACACCCTGTTGGGGTCATGCTTTTCATCCCAAACTAATTACGTTTCTGCAGGTGTAGATAAGGGTAAGGGTCCTTATACAGGTACTTGATTGTTGCTGAGGATTATGAGAGCATGAAACCGAGCATTGGCTCGCGATGCCGCTGGCTGTTCTGTTTTTCTTTCTTGTACTTGTACTTTAGTTGTATAGTATTTTATTACGTTGTAACATGTTCTGGTTGTTTTCATAGAATTGAGGCACGTTGCATCATTTTATATATTGGTTGGTCATATCTACTATAGTTGTTAATTTCAGTTGTGTATGGTTTACTGCTTCCGCTGTTGATGTATGTTTATTTTATATTCCGCTACGCTACACTTTGACAAGTGAGGGCATAGATTCCCCACTATCAGACATTGGCCCTCACTGCTAGTCAGCAGCCTCTGGCGTTTGGGGAAATGTGCTTGAGGTCACGTGGAGAACTGGGTTTGGGGCACCCGTGGAGTGGTACCCGGAATCGGGACGTTACAAAGTGGTATCAAAGGGGTTCTTTTCTTTCACTTACTATTTGGAGCCTTAGTTAGGGATAGGACAGACCGGTAGTTGGTAATAAGATGTTCCAGAGCATAGCTAACCCATGTATAGGGAAAATCCAATTTACCTCGTGTTGCAATTTTTCTGATTTGGCAATTTTACAGTTGAATTGATTTTCACCGAAGGGTGATGCACTTGTGATTGTGCTGTTGATATTTTATGTATGGTTTCTACTTATTTGCAACCCAATGAGATGAGGGTATGCAATCTCATGAATTATTTAGGCACATGCTAGAAATCACATGTCATGCATAGTTCCATGCCATGTAGGTGCATAGGCATTGCATATTGTTGTGATAGTTGTTGTGCTAGAAAAGCATGATGTTGTGATAGTTTCTTGATAAATACCTGCTATGGGATAAGGTATTTTCGTGTGAGCTTGTTTATAGAATGGACGCCAAACTTTGGTTTTTGGGGAGTATGGGCCCCCATTTACTGAAATTTGGTTGATCATTGACTTTTATTTTGTTATAACACAGATAAGATGTCAAACCTTGGTTCGTGGGGAGTACGGGCCCTCACGGATCGGAATTTGACACTTAGGTGTTTTTTTAGTGTTTTCTGGGTTTCGGAAAAGTTTTGGAGGCATACTATCTGAAAACCCAGTATACATGTTGTGTAGTACTTAAACACGCTGTGTATGTTCTTCTGTTCGGGAAGAAAAAATAAACTTTTTGAGTATATGTCGTGTACCCTGAGTACACGCTGTGCACCCTGAGTACACGCTGTGTAGTCTCTTCTCGTGTAACAAATCGTGTGGGCAGCAACACAGGGAAGGGAAATTCTTGGGGTGAACACGTCGTGTACTGGATGTACACACCATGTAGTATTGACTTGGAGACCCGGCCATGTAACTAACAAACACGGGCCGATGTAGTCATTTCTTGAACACGTCGTGTCAATGAAGAACACGTCGTGTAGTGTGACCTGGGGACCCGGCCGTGTAACTAACAACACGGGTTGGTGTAAACCTTTAGTGTACACGCCGTTTGTGTATAAAATATGTCGTGTAGAGTGAGGCGTATTCCTGGCCGTGTAACTAACAACACGGGTCAGCAGAGCTCGTCTAGAACACGTCGTGTACCTATGGGACACGTCGTGTAGTCTTGTCTGAGGACAGACCATGTGGAGTTCGTTGTGTGGATGGGGAAATGGGGTTGTTGACACGCCATGTGCATGTGTAACATGACGTGTAGTGTTAAGATGAGTAGTCGGCCATGTCACAAATGACATGGGCAGTTGGAAAATTTCATCATACACGTCGTGTAGGTTATATACACGCCATGTAGTTTTTGTTCAATGGGAGTCGTGTGGATTAGCTGTGTAGAAGGACCTGGGTTGGGGAAGAGAAGTCAAGTACACTCCATGTAGTCAGTATACATGTCGTGTAGTCTTTTTTTCCAATTTTTGAATGCCTTCTTCCTCCTATTCCCTTTTAGGTTTCTCTTTTTTTGGTCATTGTTAATCTTGTTCTAAAGGTGTGCATTGACCATGTAGAGTCATGCCACTGAGACGACTGCGCGTTGTTCGCCAGGAGAGCGGCAACGAGTATACTCTAGAGATGTTGGGCCATGGGCTACCAGTTGATCTTCCAGAAGATCCAGAGGAGGCACCAGCTGTTATACCGGACACAGGCGTAGATGCATAGTTCTATGGAAGCTTTATGCAGTTTATGCAGACCTTTCAGGGAGCACTGTCGGCTGCCACATCTATGGCTGAGCTAACCCATATATTCCAGCATCATCATCCACCGACATTTTCAGGGGATGGCGGACGGCAGGCTACGGAGTCTTTGATGGGGTCGATGCAGACTATTTTCAAGCATCTTGAGATGCCTCCAGGGTCAAGGGTCAAGCTCGCGACGTATATGTTGCGTGATTCCGCCAAGCGTTGGTGGGATATTACCACCCAGTCAGAGCATCACAGAGACATGGTGTGGGAAGATTTTTAGGCAGTCTTCTATGAATTCTTTTTCCCAGAGACACTGAGGCAAGATAGAGCTCGAGATTTCATGAATCTGCAGCAGTTTGCTATATCGGTGATGGACTATTCTTCTTGTTTCACCGAGCTTCAGCACTTTGCACCCGTGCTGGTAGGTGATGAGATGCTGAGAGACAGACACATCAAGGATGGTCTTCAGTATGACATCTGGGTGTTATTGAATGCTTTTAGGTTGCCTTCAGTACACGCTATTGTAAATCAGGCACTGATTACAGGGAGAAACCTACGGGAATCTAGTGGTGTGGGCCATAGAGGTTCAGCACCAGTTACTTGTACTATTTCTGCTGGCAAGAGGAAGAGATTGATGGACTTCTGTCAGGGTGGCAGTACCAGCCAGAAGAATCCTTCAGGTGCCCAGGTCATGTTCTACCATTGTGGTAGAGAGGGGTACAAGAGGCCACAGTGTCCATGAGACCCGGTGGAGTGCCAAGCCTGTGGCAGGATGGGTCATCTATAGCACTTTTGCAGGTCCTTCCCACCAATGACTAGAGATAGGGGTTCTATATAGACTCCACGTGCGGGAGCAGGACCGGTGGATTCTTACCAGTCAGGGAACTGGAATATGTCAAGGTGTGTAGGCCGAGATGGTGGTCGTGGTCGTGGTAGCCAGACACTAGGATCTCAGAGGAAGCAGGGCGGGACAGCTCAGGGTAGTCAGGCTATGTTGTAGGGCCATGACACTGGGCAGACATATACGGTGCAACAGACCCAGCAGGAGCAGGATCCCAGACCTTCTACTGTCAGAGGTATAATTATAGTAGCTTATGTTTTATCTTCAGTACTTTTTGATACGGGTGCGACACATAGTTTCATATCTGTGCCTGTTGTGGAGAGTCTTGGGCTCTGTGTTTCTAATTCTTCTGGTATCATGACGCTAGACACTCCATTGGGGACTAAGATGACTGGTGTGTGTCAGTGCAAGGAGTTCCCCCTTGAGGTTGGTGGGTGTCACTTCCTTTGGGACCTATATGTCTTAGAGATGATATCTTATGACGTCATTCTCAGGATGGACTGGTTAGTTCCCTTTCGAGCCTTTATAGACTGCTATCATCATAGGGTGCATTTCATGTCACCAGAGGGCATAGAGTTTCTATACAAAGGTGAATGGGATGTTCAGGCGAGTCGAGCTAGACCAAAGCATCGTGGGTGAGGTGGTGTCAGAGCCCATATTGTGAGTTTATATCTGGATGATCAGGGGACTTGTCAGACAGATTTCCCTCTAGTGGTTGAAAGTTTCAGGGATGTCTTCCCAGACGACTTTTTAGGTCTTCCTCCGGAGCGTGAGGTGGATTTCTCTATTATGCTCATGCCAGGAGCAGCACCAGTGTCCATTCCTCTTTATAGGATGGCTACTCCTGAGTTGCATGAGCTCAAGAGGCAGTTAGTAGAGTTACCAGCAAAGGGTTTTATCCGACCCAGTACTTCTCCTTGGGTTTCTCCAGTCCTTTTTGCGAAGAAGGCGGATGGTACCCTCAGACTCTGTGTGGATTATCGGAAGCTGAACCAGTTGACCGTTAAGAACCGATATCCCTTGCCAAGGATTGATTATCTTTTTGATCAACTTCATGGAGAACGAGTGTTCTCAAAGATTGACTTGAGATCAGGATATCATCAGCTGCGTGTCATACCATCTGATATACCTCTCATATCTTTCAAGAGTATGTATGGTCTATATGAATATACATTTATGCCATTCGGACTCAAAAACGCGCCAGCAGTTTTCATGGCTCTAATGAATCGTGTGTTCCATCCTTATTTGGATTATTTTGTGGTAGTATTCATGGATGACATATTGGTGTACTCTCACACTCGACACGACCATGCCACCCATCTTGAGATCGTATTGAGTACACTGAGAGAGCATCGTCTATATTCTTTGCTCTCAAAGTGCCACTTTTGGATGGACCGGATTCACTTCCTGGGTCATATCATCTCAGAGGTAGGAGTTGCAGTAGACTCAGAGAAGGTGAGAGCAGTAGTTTCTTGGGAGCATCCTAAGAATGTTTTTGAGATATGGAGTTTCTTGAGGCTGGCTGGTTACTACAGACGCTTCATGCAGGACTTCTCCAGCTTAGTAGCGCCGTTGACGGGTTTGACTAAGAAGGTTGTGAAGTTCGTATGGTCGGAAGCTTGTGAGACAGCCTTTCAGGACCTGAAAGGAAGGTTGACATCATCACCAATCCTGATACTCCCAGAGCAGGGGAAGAGCTATACAGTTTACTCTGATACATCAGGTTTTGGGCTGGGAGAAGTTTTGATGTATAGTGATCGAGGTTTTGCGTATGGGTCTCGGCAGTTGAGGCCACATGAGAGGAATTACCCAACGCGTGATCTCGAGTTGGCTGTAGTTGTGCATGTGTTGCATTGGTGGAGACACTACCTGTTGGGAGAACGTTTTTTGGTTTTCACCAACCACAAAATTCTCAAGTATATATTTACTCAGCATGACTGGAATCTGAGACAGTGAAGGTGGGTTGAATACCTTCAGTCCTTCGACTTCGAGCTTGCCTATACACCTGGTAAAGGTAATTTGGTAGCTGATTCACTTAGCAGGAAGACTCAGATACAGGCTGTGAAGGAGGCCAGTGGTGAGTGGAATATCATGGCTTTGTTAACTGAGATGCATTTGGAGGTGTAGGATAGTCAGGGGCAGACCTATCTTTCACCTATAGATGTGACTTCTACCCCCCTGGATAGAGTGAGGATGAGACAGCTATCTAATTCAGAAGGCCTAGTTCTATGGGAGTCAATGGTAAGTGAGGACCCTTCTCCTGGTTGGATGATAGGCGATGATTAGGTATTTTGTTTCCATGGGTGAGTGTGGGTTCCAGGTGTAACGCCCCGACCCTAGATACCCAGAGTCGGTGCATTATTACATAACATTGGCATGATCACGAGAAAGATCAAATCTCGAAAGACTGATTCGTTTAGTAGCCTTAGAAACACTAGATACATTCATAATTTTTTACATTACATCATAAAAAAAACATCTTGTCTTCATATCCCCTCATACAATCCCTGCAGGTCCTTCATAAATTACTTCTTCATAATCCTGGGAAAAATAAAACATTGAAAGGGGTGACCTCAGATGCTCAGTAAGGATAACATTATAGCAGAAGCTTTCATAGATAAGCATAAACACTTAAAGTAATTTATAACTAAAACAAAATCCTTTTAAACATGAACTTAAACATAGTATGGAAAAAGTAAAATTAAATAATTCCATTTACATATTCACATGGATATTCTACTAATCGAATAATCACATGCAATATCAATAACCACTATCATAATGATGGAATGCATAAGGCCAGACTATCATAACCACATAGCCAAGGCCTTGTGCCAAGACTACAAATAAGATTTTTTCAAGGCCTTGTTCCAAGTCACTAGTTTGTCTCATGAGACCTACCAATGCATCGAGGAGCTATAGCGGGCTCCACCCGTCACTTATTAAGTCCAATGCATTCCTCATATGGAATGTTTTAAACATAACATAAACATTCGTATTAAAACTAGCATACGATATGTCAATACTTTATCCACAAACCATGAATGGTATAAAAATAGCACATCAACAGTCAAACATAACTCATTCGATACAATATGGAAGATTGTATTGTATCATATTAACCTCAATCGAGAATGATGAAGTATATTGACATAGATGAAAATAATCATCAAAACAATTAGAGTGAAATATCCCCTTTTTCTTGAAATCATTTAAAAGTCACACTATTTGTCAAGAATCCATTTAAAATAGATTTTAGAATCTAAGTGTCCCATACCAATTTGAAACTTTTAAAAGGAATTTTGATTTAAAAACTTTAATTTCCATATAAATAAATCCTTAAAACCATTTTTAAAACATGGACATTAATGAGAAAGATTTAGAATAATCCATCTTTAGAACACTTAAAAATGTATTTTATTTAGAGTTTCTAACCAAAAAAGAGACACTTGAATACAAATAATTGAGGAAATAAAAACATTTTAATATCATGAGAATAAAGGGATTCATGATTTATTTTGTCAAAGTACATTATATACACCATATAAAAGTGATTTGGTGTATAACAATAAAGAAGTCTCAACTGAATGTAAATTGAGATGAAATCTCTCATAAAGGCCATATCCTTAGGTTAAGGATATATCAACGACATAGTTATGTGTGAAAAATATAAATACACTAAATATTATTGGATATTCAGTGTAAAACAATCAAAGGACATTCACACATAATCTTTTAAAAACAACACCAATGAATTGGATGATTAACTCAACAAATGGAGATTGAGTTAAAATTACACTTATCAAGTTCAAATCGATGACTTGAGAATTTATAAATTGAGTGATTATGTGTATCAAACGTATATCCACATAAAGGGGGGTGGAAATTATGACATAATCAAATGAATAGTGATTCCACACATAATCTTGGAGTAAAATAATCAATGAAGTATGTGTAAAGCCAAATGAGTGGAAATTGAAATTTCAAATTCCCTTATCGATTAGATAACTTACGAAACATACACCCATTAAAGAAGGATAATACAATGATGATTTAAATATCCAAAAATTAAAGTATATTACACAATGAATAAAATCATGGGCAGTACACACACCACATGTAATAAATAAGTGGTGAACAATGGAATTATCACGGAATTAAAAGTGAGATAAGAAACCCCTTACTTTGTACTTTTTCCTTGGTCGATGGTATGTTATCATCTTGTATAATGGTGAAATAATTTTTATTTAATTATACAAGAATAATATTCATTAATATGATATCATATATGATCTTTTAACATTGATTTGTTAATAATATCTTAGAATTATCGTCATTTCGGGTGCTAACGGGTTCATTTTACTTTATATTCTTTATTATGTGAGCCATATTTGTTATTAATGGGATGTATATTATTCATATCCAGAATTATATCAAGACCCTAAATATTATTTTTAATCCTCAAATGAGAATTATACTTGAATGGATACGATGTAGAATGAATCTCATCGCGTTCGTGGAGACGGTAGTCCGTACGTACGCACGAGCGACAATATCATTCTTTTGATATTAAAACAATATATAATTGGATGGTATATCATATATAAAGAATAATTATCATGTTACATTTATTATTTACATAAATTACACATCATTATTATACCCATCCAAATAATAATTTATTGAATAACAATTACACCACGACGTGGAGACGGTAAGCCGTACGTACGCACGTATGGTGACATGTTATTCAAAGGGTGGATAGAATACTTAATATGGTTGTACCATATTTATAATAACATCAAAGTATATATAAGATACTGGATTTATTATTTTATAATGGTAACAACAAAGGAAGAAGAAGTGGAAGAAGAAAGGAACTTGGAAAAGGGTGGTGAAATAATTACCTCTTCTTCGGGTTCTTCCTTTTGATTTGATCAAAAGAGCCCCTTAGGTTTGCTTTCGGATCAAAATAATGCCTCTAGGTTGTAGTGAGGGAAGTTTTAAGAGTATTTGGGCAGATTTTGGCCGATCCAAAAGGCTTTGAAGGTGTGAAGAAATGAGAAGGAGGAGTTCCCTTTTATAAGAGGGGTGAGGGGCACCTTTGGAAAAGCAAGAAATATTAATTTATAATAAATTAATATTCGGTTTCTAATGGATCCAAAGTGGATTATTTAAATGTTAAGGTGGGGATAGGTCCAAAAACACCCAATCAATAGAATTTAGACAGTTTTGGGTCATTATAATAACATTATCTTTAAGTATTAACGCTTAGTTAATTAGTTTCACTTTTACAATGTCTCTTTGTATTTTTATATTATATGGTTAATAAACTTACTATATACCTCCAAGAGACCCCCAAGTGGTCCATTAATGATACACCTATCATGATAGTAGTCTCTTGGAAAAACCTTAGATTTTTGGGAATTTAATATCAATTAATAATATAATATTTGTTTTAAAAACACTTTTATGTCAATTTTGACACTATTTGGAAAATTGATTTTTGTGAAAATCATAACAGAATGATTAGTTCAAAAAAAGTAAATTAAATCAATCTTAATATGTCATATTATCCTATAAAATTAGTTTAATTCATTAAAAGTCTCAAATTATATTTATTTGGGTATTTACAATATCAATTATTTTAATTTTTCACTATTATGGTAATTACTGCATCATCATTGTGTCATAAATAAATTAAATTATTTAATGTTTAAAAAATATAAATAAAATACCATTATCTATTAAATATTTTTATCTTTCTAATGAATATTTAAAATCTAATTAATCTTATGTATAACTCTATATTAAAAATGTTTTAGTAAATAAACTTTGATTTTAACTCTTTTAACTCTTCTTTGAATTAAATAATAATTAATGTCCTAATCTAATCCAAGTGGACCTAAATGATAATATTTTATTCCTAAGGTTGTTTTTGGTCGAGATACACTTGTCCAATAGAATTATGACATGTGTTAGGGTAATATTAATATCATTTTTACCCTTAATTACCCTATTTACTTTTAACCGTGGTAAATAAATGTAAAAAGTTACTATTCACAAAAAATTATTTTCATCTCATTGAATCACATTTTACTTCTTGATATTAACCGTGTCTCTCGGATTTTCGAAATTCCATTCACAGAAGTGGTAAAATTAAGTTTTATGAAAAATTCAGTTTTTTAACTAACACTTAGTAGTTTCACTATTCATCAAAAATTGAAGTTTTTCATAACAATGCCAAAATTTCACCCTAAGCTATAATTGATATTCTGAATTCAGAAATGATGTATATTTTACAAAATTCTAAACATATAAGTTGCGTTAATTAATTTTATAATTAATTCCTGCTGTCACAACAAATAGCGTGTTTTTAAGAAATAATATATATCAAAAGATTGAAAATTGTTTAGGTCCAATTTCAAAGTGAAATTAACTCTAATGAACTCCATTGGATAAAATGGTAAAAATATATTCTAATTATACTTTAAAACCACTCAATAATATAATTTATGACTATAAATTATTTTTATTTAAAAAGTTGTTTTTAATTAAAATTTAGTAATTTTCACTATTCATCAAAATATAAGTGTTATCCGAAAAGTTCCAAAATTTCACCCTAGGATAAATTCGATATTCCGAATCCAAAAATGAAGTCCATTTTGAGAGATAGAATTTATAAAATTTCAAAAAGTAGGTATTACTATTCATAACGGCTAGTTTTATTGGTTGTGGTGTGTTAGAATCTCGAAGTTGCGTACAATGCATGACATTGCATTATTCGAAGGGAAACGTACCGTGGAAGCTTGGGGTGTTACACCAGGGGATATACGCGAGGAGCTGATGCAGGAGTTTCATGCTTCGGCTTGGGCAGTTCATCCCGAAGTTAACAAGATGTTTCGGGACTTGAGACATCAGTACTGGTGGCCGGGTTTGAAGAGAGATGTAGCTGGTTTTGTTACGAGGTGTTCCACCTGTCAGCAGGTGAAGGCGGAGCATCAGAGGCCAGTCATACTGTTACAACAGTTACCCATCCCAAAGTGGAAATGGGATGATGTCGTGATGGACATCGTGACTGGGTTGCTGAGGTCACCTCAAGGCAATGATGTTGTGTGGGTTGTTGTGGACAGACTCACGAAGGTAGCTCACTTTTTCAGATCATGGAGACCATCAGTGTTGACGAGCTTGAGAAGTTTTATATCCTCGAGGTCGTACATCTTCATGGGGTCCCTCATTCTATCATTTTAGACAGGGAAACCCTCTTTATGTCTCATTTCTGGCAGAGTTTTCATAGGGAATTGGGTACACAGGTGCTTCTGAGCACGGCTTACCTCCCTTAGACCGATGACCAGTCAGAGCGTACGATACAGATGCTTGAGGACAGGTTGCATGCATGCGTTCTAGACTTTGGGGGCTCTTGGGAGAAGCATATACCCCTAGTCTAGTTTGCCTATAATAATAGTTTTCAGAAAACTATTGAGATGGAACCATACAAGGCTTTATATGGTAGGTCATTCGGATCACCTTTGTGCTGGTTAGAGGCAGGTGAGGTAGCTTTACTGGGACCACGTCTTGTGCAAGAGACTTATGAGTAGGTCCAGTTGATTCAGAAGTGGATGGCTACCACATAGTCTCATCAAAAATCTTATGATGATCGTCGTATATGACCTTTGGAGTTTGTGGTCGGGGATCAGGTTTTCTTGGGTGTTTCTCCGAGGTTGGGGCACAGGCAGATCAAGAATCAGGGAAAACTTTCACCGAGGTATGTGGGGCCATTTGAGATTCTAGAGAGATTCGGGCCAGTTGCCTATCGGCTGCAGTTTCCACAGAGGTACCTGGCCATGCACAACATCTTACATGTATCTCAGTTGGGCCGCTATCATTCAGACATGTCTCACATATGTCATCCCCGAGGAGGTTGAGCTTCAGATAAATGCGTCCCTTGAGGAGCATCTCATTCGTATCGTTGATAGGAGAACGAAGGTTCTCTAAGGTCGGTCAGTTCCTCTCATATGGGTGATATGGCAGCATGTCTGTGTTTAGGAAGAAACCTGGGAGCGGGAGACCAATATATGTGCTCAGTGGCCAGAGTTGTTCACATATTTATCTTCACCACCCTTGGAAGGTAAATTCGGGGATGAATTGCTTTAAGGGGGGAAGTTTGTAAGAACCCGGTTCTTAGTTTTGAGGTACGAGTTTCTTCCTTTCTCTTTTCCTTAAGTGTTTTTGAGAAAATATGGAAAATGGGGGAAAATCCTAAATTTTGGAAGTACAGACCATGTACTTTTTCCACATGTTGTTTACTTTTGGCCGTGTGGGATGAGTACACAGGGTGTGTACCCATGTTGGCAATGAAGTGAGTAGGAACCGACTACACATTGTGTAGTGGTCCCTTACACGTCGTGTAGTCAGTCAGCAGGAAAATAGTAAGGTGGTGGCCAATTGTGCGAGAAAACATGTCGTGTACTCAAGGAGACAAGTCATGTAGTTATGTCGGCATATGAATAGTGCCACGCTGGTGGGAAGCCGCTAGAGGAACAGTTTAAAAATGATAAGTACACGTCGTGTACTCATAATTACACGACGTGTACTTTTTTTTCTCTTAAAATGGGCAGTAGCCTCCCCTGTTCACAGGGAAGGCTTAGAATGGGAAGAGGGCTTGGGAGAGGAAGTTCTGAGCTTCGAGGATCCACTGAGTGAACGTTGGGAATCTGATTTGGCCTCCATCGATCTCCTTGGAACCGCACGGGTAAGAGCTTCATCATCCTAGTGTGTCTCTTTCCAATTCTTCCACTAATGGATGTTATTTAAGTTTAAACAGAGTTTCTTCTACTTCATATCTACGTTGTTCTTGGGCGTTTCTGTAATTGACGTTCACGTATATCGTTCTTTGGCGTTTATGGTAGGTGGGTTGGTGTTTATTTCCAACTGTTGTTCGTTTTTGTGTGTTTTTGAACTACGAACCCATATTTGGGGTGTCGTGTGGATGAGTCCATGGCTATTTTAAATATCTATATTTGTATAGGTAATTTAATGTGATGTAAAAATGTTGTTTAGGATCGTTGCTTGGATCCAGGACCACCCCGGGGGTTCGTTCTTCTGTTTAGCCATTTGGCCAGGATACCCGAGGGTATGCATTTTTATATTCTGCCTTTAATGTAATTATTATAGAATTTCCTTGAGATGAATTGCTTGTTTACTACTTGTTTACATGTTGGGATTTTCCTGGTTACCTGTTTAACCTATGGGAGGTGTTGTGATTTAGCCTGTGGGCACTGTACTATTTAGCATGTGGTCAACTTCTTCTGTGCCTGTGGGCAGCTGATTCTGTGTTTGTGGGCGACACTTCTTACGCCTGTGAGCAGATCCGTATGCATGTGGGTAGATTCTTGTGTTGGTTTCTCTTTACCCGACGGTAAGAGTTTACGTGTCTGAGGAAATTGGCTGTTTACTTAGAATATTCACTGGGGTAATATTTTAATTTAAATGATTAAAAGGATATTAAAATGTCAATATAACTGGTTAAGTTAGTTACTTTTCAGTACTGCTTACTTTATTGCATTTTACTACTGCACAGTATTATTGCATGTTTACACACAGTTGGGTACGGGCCATTGGTGGGTGCCTACTGGGAATTTATTTCTCACACCCTGTTTGGTTTATGCTTTTCGACCCAAAAAGATTACATTTCTGGAGGTGTAGATAAGGGAAAGGGTCCTTATACAGGTACTTTATTGCTGCTGAGGAGTAAGAGAGCATGGGATAGAGCATTGGCTCACGATGCTGATGGCTGTTCTGTTTTTCTTTCTTGTAATTGTACTTCACTTGTATAGTATTGTATTGCAGTTTAACATTTTCTGGCTGTTTTCATAGAATTGAGGCATGTTGCATCATTTTATATACTGGTTGGTTATATCTACTACAGTTGTTAATTTAAGTTGTGTATGGTTAACTTCTTCTGTTGTTGTTTTATGTTTATTTTATATTCCACTGCGCTACACTTTGACAAATGAGGGCATAGTTTCCCAACTATTAGACTTGGGCCCTCACTGCTAGTCGGCAACCTCTGTTTTTTGGGGAAATGCGCTTGAGGTCACATGGCGAACCGGGTTTGGGGCACCCGTGGAGTGGTACCCGGAACCGAGACGTTACAAAAAACTCCTTGACAAATAAGAAATGGTGCATTTACATAACTCACCCATAGAAACACCTAAATAAAATAAACTCTCAAACCAACTATTCTTGGGCATTACTATAATATCAAAATCTTATCCCAGTGCTCCTTACAACATAGTTTATATCCTTAATTTTACTTAGATCAACATAGAAATCTCTCTATCCATAATCCCACAAGAGAATAAGGTCCAACCATCCTACATAATCCAACTAAAACCAACCACCTAACCATTATCAAATAACACCTTTACCCTTCAACCAAATCCACTCACCTCACCCAGAGTATCATCTCACTATCTCAAGAAAACATCTCTAAACTACAAAACCCAATTGAGGGTATTTAACAAACAAAAACTCCTCATATTATCTCATTCCATACTATATGAACTAGTTTCATGTTCCCAAAAAAGTTCATCTAAAATACTAATCATCCCATAATAGGGATTCATATACCGTGAGAATAATTACATTCATATCATAAAAAACACAAAAAAACCACCTAAGATTTATAAATTTATTAATGAGTCATTGATTATTTATTTTCTAAAACATAGAATAAGTTTTTATTTATACTTTAGTTTAGTGGATAATTAATCCCTAATATATTTTCTAAAAACATCTATTTCCTTTAAAAACATTAAAACCATTTCCCGCTTTTTAAAACCATTTCTAATATACATATATTCATGTAATAGGGTTTAGTGTGATAAATGTGTTCTGGTTTATGTGATGAAAGCTCTGAATGTTTAGTAGGTGGATAAGTATGTTCATCAGATGAAGTAATGTAAGTTGAATGAATGTAATATGGAACCTTGGGTTTTCAGTTCATCCAATAAAGGAATTTGGATTGTGGCCTCACCAAAAGTTCAGTGTGAGTTAATAAAATTGATATTCATCCAATAGTAAGTGAGATTAGTAGAGGATATTGGATGGAGTTATTAAAATGGATAGCACATGGTTGAGTTAAACTGATGAAATATTGTGGATGATCACCATATGCGTGCACCCTAGGCAGTGTTCATGTTCTCAAAGGATGAAGCAAGAAAGACATAAGGGTTTCAATTTAATAGATGAATGGAAATTCAGATGAAAATTAGGTTGTGTTGAATTTATCTATAACATCTCTAATAAATATTTTTTGAATCGTTCCTTGTGGATTTTTCGTAACAGATGTGTTCTAGAAGAATCATCAAAGTGGGAGGAGGATAAAGTGTAATGATCATAGAAGGATGGTGATCAGTTTAAATATTCAACTAAAAATCATCAAATTTTCATGTTATTGAGAGGACTCATTTACAATTTTGGGTACATTTGTGTCTAGATGACCGGATAGACTCACTATATTTAATGGGGTTATAAGAAATGTTAAAAATATAAAACAATACCAAGTTCTTAAAAAATGTGAGATTTGGTCTAATGAGTACCAGAATAAGGTGTCTCTTATAATAGGAGGATACATAGGTGCATCTAGATACTGGAATGATTAAATGATATAAGAAATTATAAAATAACAAAAAGGATCCTAGGTAAGATGTAACAACTTGAAAATGGAATTGGTGGGACATCATCTATAGAACTTAGTATGGATGTGAGAAGTTCATTTTCCCTTATAACTCATGTACTCTATTTATAATTTAATGAAAAGTGATTTCATTGTTCCATGGTTCTGGTAGGACAAAAGTACAAAGAATTTCATCCATGTTTTCACTATGTTTCATCATTTTTCATTCATTTGTGTTTGCTATATGGTTTTTTTCTTGTGAGTTGGCTTGAAATATGATCTTGAGATAAATTAAATCAATCAGATGTGGAGGAAGAATCAATATTGTTGTTGGGGTGCCTAGAAATCCTAGTTCAACTTATTTAATTTGTAGGGGATTATTTGATTGGAATATATATTTTCATATAGTGGGTGAAGTTTCATTGCACTGGGTTACTATATGGTCAAACTTCCAGTGATCAAAATTTTCACCTCCTATAATCTCTTAACATGTGGGTTTAGAGGTGGTGTTTCTATTGATGGATCAGTTTTCAAGGAATTATAAGTATATTACTGAAAGAACAATAGTCATACCAAATGGATTCTAGGATATCAAAATCCTTATTTAGAGTTAGGTATATGGATTTATATTCCATTTTTTGGTAAAATTCAGATCATTCAAGATGAATTTTGGGTTTTTCATAGTCATGTGGGCTATTAGGTCATTGATAGAATGTCACTAGAATATAGTGTGGGTATTAAGGATCTTTTAGGGATTAAAAAAGTCCAATTTTATATAGGATCCATTTTGTGTGTTATATTCATTGAGTAGAATATTGGATCTTGGTGGAAGACAATATAAAATTTTTATGAAGATGGTGAACATTTACATAGATTGAATTCAATAGAATATCTTTTTCAGGTGGATGGTGTAGACATGGCATGAATATCCAATATTAGAGATAGCATACTTTGGATAATTTTTGTGTTTCTACACCTATATAGTATTAATGTTCCATTGGATGGATAAATCAATAAAAAATATAGGAAGGTAAACTATAATTCCACCACATAAAGTGGAAGGATTGTCCAAGATATTTGTAGTCAAGTGAAAGAATCCTTTTATTCCTAAAAGTAGGTTTTCGTTCAATTCAAGGGGGATTTTACTGGTGGATGTAAGTTTAATTCCAATAAGTTTAAAATACTATAGGTTCCCATAACATGAATCTATAGGGGTGACTTAAAAAATATTCACGTGTTCACTGAGCCAAAGTGTTGAATCTATAATTTTACTACAGGATTTCTTTGATCAACTCCCATTTAATGGGAGTTGGTGAATTTTTTTATATAATCCATAAAATGTAATGGTTATATATGTACAACATATTAGAAGGTATCTATCATGATTCATTAGAAGATGATTAGATGGAATAAAGTGGAATTGGGGAAGTGAATGAGGGTTTCATTCAAGGGGCCTTAATTTTTATAGAATGTGTGTATAGGATTCAATTATCTATAAGGATAGAGTCATTCTTGGGATGTGATGATTAGAAGATGGATTCAAGTTCATGGATTTTGTGAGCATAAATAAGTAAAAGAGGATGAATGATAATATCTTGAGTAATGTGTAGATTTGATAAAACTCAAGGGAAGTGTTTGAAATCATTAATGGTAGTGATTGGTGTTCAAGATCCTAAAAGAGGTATGTTCAATCATCAGAACACCATAACTTTTTTTGACCTCTCTCGCATAGGAAAACATTGTACTTCAATGTTCTAACATCAATTAGGATCAAATATGAACCATTATAAAATGGACTGAAATCACATGCCTATAATATGAGAGGCTGTGGAGTAAGAATAGAGTTATGGAGGTTGAAATTTGAGAGGGTATCCCAATTTTTAGAAGTAGGATTACTTTTTCCCTTATTTTTATGATTACAAAATATGATGACATGATTTTTATTAAATAAAAATATAGAAAAACCCTAACTCCCAGGGCGCATTCCTATATAGACATTTCAACTCTGTGGAAATGATATTAATAAGATCATAAAAGAAATGGAGGAATCTATTTTACCAAATATTAACTCTTAAGAAGTAGAGAAAATGATGGATTAGTGGTATCAAAAGACAATGAGAGTCTTGGTTTCACTTATGTGAATTTTTCAGTGGGGAGTTCATGATGTTGATAAATTCATAATATCTAGAATAATTATTTTCCATATGGGGGATAGTTTTAATGAAGTAAATGAAGTTTGAAGAGCCAAAAATATCTCTATTATATGGAAGTTAATTTTTAGAGTCTTCATAAGTTCAGATACCTAATAGAGTGAGTGAAAAACCTGGTGCATGGTAGAGCATGTCGATGGAATTTCAAAAAGTTAAAGGATGGAAACATGATTCATGTTATCTTTATTTAAATTCCATAGAGGTGTTTTGATGATTTTCACATTTTTTAAATAGTGTAAGATTGTGATTCTAGAAAATATAAGGAGTATATTCTTCAATGGGATCCTATATGATCAGAATATTCATGGTGTGTGATCTCACAATGAATCATTATTTTATTTTACCCTTACATCACTATGTTAAATAGATTTTGTATTATAAATTCCAATTATTATAACATGTTGAAATACATTATTGATTCAATTATTTATTTTTTGTCACTTATAAAAATGGTTACTTCACTTCCTTTATGTTTTCATTATAGTTGTATGTGATTTGGAGGGCCCAATATGATGTTGATGAAAAATTGGCTAAACTGAGGATGATTTCAAGAACATGTGTAGACTAAAACGGACACTATAGTTGATATGTTCATCCAATGGGGTTGAAATTTTGTTTTATGATAAAAAATTAAGTGTCATGAAACTATTATTAATACACCCAACCCAATTAGTCCATTAATGGTCCCCAAAAAACGGATCTGTCTAGGGAATCAAATCTTTTCTATTTCAAAAGATGGGTAATGTATTTCATCCATATCTCGGGATGTAGTTTTCCAACTGGTTCCAAATTTTCAGTGGAGATATTAAAGGGTTATTTAAACAAATTTATAATATTTTAAAAATCCAAATAATACTTTATGACCACTCAAATCAATGGTCTGATGGTTCCTAGAAATATAGGTTCCCAATACCACCTTACACTTTACCTATAAATTGGCACCTTGGGAACCCAATTTGTAAGTTTGTTCGAGAGTAAAAGATATAGAATTTTGGAGAGAAAAATTATTCATATATTCATCCAAAAAATGTCTAAAGTTTCCAATCCTCTTAGGGAGACCAAGGATGAAGGAGAAGTTCCACCCAAGCCACCTCCTCCTCTCGATGGAATGTTAAACGGTGGATGGTCATTTTGAGGGAGATATGCACACATAAGAGGGAGTTCTAGAACTTTTTCTTCTACAGGTTTTCTATAATTTGTTTGTTAAATATTTCACTTGTGTTTCATCATAACTACCTTCTCCTATTAAATAATTTCATTGCTATAACTAATTAAATTACTTTTCATTTCAACATTGATTGGATTGAGATTTCATGTGGGAATATTGGGTTGTTCTGATTGGAAAACAAAAGCATCATATTTCTATCACACATACATAATATTTAAGTATGATTTTGTATCCATTTTTATATGATTGATATGAAAACATTTACAACATGATTATTGTGTTAAGGGTTGGTTCATTGTGAATCATTTTAAGAGAAAAAAGTGGAATCAAGATCTTGAAAACACTCAACCAAAGGATTCTAATAAACCATGTGAAATTTTTAGAAATATGAACTGTCCAAGATGTGTAGTGAACTTGAAATGACATCATTATCATATAATTATAAAAACTCCATCCTTATTTTTCAATTATTAAACTCTTTAAGTAAATCATTTTATTTTTAAAACTATTTTCCAAATTACTCCCTATTTTAGTCCTTTTTATTAAAAATACACACATTAAACCGAAAACTCTCCATGATAGATAAACTAGGGTCTTCACTCAACTATAAATAAACCTTAAAAGAATAATCAATTGGACATATCATGACAAAATTGTTAAATTTTGATGCCATTTTGTTGGCGATCTCTTTTGTTTTTAGTTTGAATTTTTTTTATACAGACATTGTGTATTTTTTTATTATTTGTTCACTTTTTTATTCCATAATTTTTTTATGTTGATTTGTAAAATATTATTTTGTAGGACTTTTTCATGATGTTATATTCATCGGAGGAACTAATTCTTTTTGAACAAGAACTAGAGAGGATCTTGTGTCATCGATACCAAGAAGTGTCGGATGATCCATTGAAGGAGGAATCATGAAATATCAACATACTTTTTGATCTTTATTCTTATTCTAAAACCAACATCATGAATGAAATAAACAAGAATAATTTGACTAAAAATAACTAAGCATTAAAAGAACTAACCTCTCTTACTATAGAGATCCATCCCGTATATATTCAAATACAAGGCAAGGCACCAAATTTTGAACTTAAATCCGATTTAATTCACTTATTACCATGATTCCATGGAATCGCGGGAGAACATACACATAAGAACTTAAAATAATTTCATCATGTGTGTACTATATTAAAACATGTTAATTTTGATGAAGAATAATTAAATCATAGGGAATTTCTTCTTTCATTGTAAGAAATTTGAAATCATTGGTTTTATTGTGTTAATTCCCCTATTAGATGTTGGGTGAAGAGGAAACGCCTTTTTCCTGACAAATACTTCCCATCCAATTGAATTGAAACTATAAGAAAAGAAATTTTTTAATAAGTCAATCATAAGGAGAAACATTACATAAATATTTGGAAAATTTTAAAAAGATATTTTCATGTTTCCCACACTACCAAATTAGTGATCAACTTTTAATAAAGTACTTTTATGAAGGTTTAATTCTTATTGATCGAAACCTTATTGATGCCACTGTAGTTTGTGTGCTAGTTGATAAAAATTCATTGAGAACATGGCACATAACACTCAATAATTTAGTTAAAGGTTTAGTGTACCCTTTTGAGGTGTCCATGAGGTGAAAAGTACTATATTTGAGGAGAAGTTTCACATGAATTTTGAAGAGGTAAATACCCAACTTCGACAACTTCCTCTTTCCCAAGAGAAATCCTAATCTAAACCTGCCATAAATTGTTGTATCAATTCTTATAACACCCAATATTATAAAAAATGACTTCAATAGAGAGATACATATGAGATTGTTTTGGAAATCTTTCTCAAATGACCCAATAATCAACCCATTAGTCAAGAACCATACTACCAATCCAACCATAGGTTGAAAAATAATAAATCCTATAGGAAAGGTGGGTATTAAATCCAACCTCAATAACTATGGAACCAACTAGGTAAAATTATTCATCCACCACCACCAAAAAATATTAAGCCACCACAAACTCTTTTAAAACAACCCCCTTCAAAACTAGGGCCTATCCAAGAAGACATGATGAAAAAAATGGTTGAAAACAATATCCAATTATAAAAAACCACCCAAGCATCCATACAATAACTAAAAAACTAATTATGCCAACTCACCAACTTAGTGGAGGAAATCCAAAATTGTGGGTTGGGTAAACTACCCTATCAACCCCTAGTCAACCCTAGGGATAAGGGAAATGTCAGTTCTATAACCCTTAGTAGTGTAAAAAAATAAAAATCCAAATGACATGTCCATTAGATTCATCCCCTCCTATGGAAACCACTATCCCAACCACTGAAAATGGTATAAATGTGGAAAAACAATGTCTTGGGAGAAGCCCTTCCAAAGGAAATAATGCTTCATTTGATGAACCACCAAGACAAACCATTCCTATTCCATTCGCATAAAGGTCCACCAAAAAAAAGTGACAAAATGAAACTGAACATGGTAAATAAAACTTTAAAACATTCAAAAAAATAGTAGGTTAAAATCTCGTTGATCGGGGACGTGAAGAAAATTCTACAATAACGAAAGTTTCTCCATGAGATATGTACACACTGAAAGAGAATTTGAGGTGATGAAAAGGTTAAATTAGGGAGGAACATTACAACATTGATAAATCCATCACTTCTCATAAAATTCATTGATCATGGAAAATTCTCGATTCCAAGTACCATAGCAAAGTGTGTATTTTCCAATCTTATTATTGATTTGGTTGCTTATATAAATGTGATGCCTAACTCTATTTTATCTTCAATGAAAGTCATGGAATTAAATCCCATTGGATTTTTTTTCAACTAGAAAATCGTAGTACATCACACTCTTCTAGTGTGTTAGAGTATATTCTTGTGAGGCTAAAAAATTTAATTTTTCCAACTAATTTTATGTGCTTAAAATAGAAGATAATAAGACGAATGGTCATGCCCTAATTATATTGGAGAGACCTTTCTTGAAAACTGCCAAAACCATTATTAATTTCTATAATGGTACATTATCTATGGATTTTTTTGTGACATTTTCCTATTCAACATCCTTGATGTAATGAAGCACCCCTTATAAGAAAATTCCTCACATTCTGTTAATTCCACTAATGTACTCCCTTCCCTTGAAAAACATATTTTATTTCCAATGATCCCATTTCTAAGTTTCCATAATTAATATATATTCTAGGTAATTATTAATGCATTAAATTTTGAACTATTTTATAAAAATATCATACATGTTCATTAGTTGATGATATTTTGGGCATTGGGGATCTTATTACCATCGATGCTACTACTAAGCTTGTAAAAGGTTATTCCTCATCTGAGGATGTTATCACTGAGTAGTCAGATGAGATTAGTGACCTCTCTCTTTTACATTATCTTCCATCGATCAAAAATCCCACTGAATTGGAACTTAATCTGCTACCTCAAAATTTGAAATATTCATATCTTGATAATGGAAACAATCTTCCTATCATCATTTATAGTTCACTCCATCAATAGAATGAATTTACCCTTCTTGGCCTTTTAAGGAGTACAAACAAGAATTGGTATGGAAACTTGCTGATATTTATAGTATTATAACATCAATTTTCACACATAAAGGATTCTTAAATGATGAGGATAAACTAGTGAGGTAGGCATAACATTGAATGAAGCCAACCTTCTTAGATTTTGTTAAAAATAGGTAAAAATTATTGGTTGTTGGATTTATTTACCCCATCTCTGACAACCAATGGGACAGCCCAGTGCTGAGAGTTCCAAATAAAACTGGACTTACTTTAATTAAAAATGAAACTAATGAATTAGTTCTAACCCATATTAAGAATAGTTGGTGTATCTGTATAGATTATCATCGACTAAAGAAAAACAGTATGAAGGTCTATTTACTGTTACATTTCATTGACCAAATTCTAGATAGGCTAGCAGGGGAGTCCCACTATTATTTCCATGATGGGTATTTTGGATGCTTTTATATCCACAACACCACTGACGATCAAGAAAATACTACCTTCACCTGCCCCTTTGGTACATTTTCATATATGAGGATACCATTTGGTCTATGAAATACTCCAGGTACATTATAGTGATGCATGGTGAGTATTTTTTCGGATTACTTGGAGTGTTGAATGTAAGTATTCATGAATGATTTCACTATTTATGGATCCTATTTTGATGAATTTTTTAGTATTATTGGTTCTGTCCAGCATCATTTTATTTGAAAGAAACTCATATTAAAATATGATCAATGCCATTTCATGGTGTGAAAAGGTATAGTACTTGAGCATTTTATTTTTGGGGATATTATCAAAGTAGATAAATAAAAAGTTGATGTCATTTTTCCTACTATTCACAAAAAATGTGTGGTATGTACAGTATTTCTTAGTTCATACTTTATTTTATTGTCGTTTCATTCATGAAGTTATAAAGATTTCACTCCCCTTCTCTCGCTTACTCTAAAAGAAAGAGTAAATTGTTTTTGATAAAGTGTGTGAGAGAGATTTTGACAAATTGAAATGGATTCCCACATCACCCCTGGTAATCCAACCACCTCAGTGTGATTTACCGTTTGATCTCATGTGTGATTCCTCTAACTATGTTTTTGGGGAAGCCTTATCACAATGGGTTGATCGATCTCCACATATCCTAGCCTATGACTCACGCACACTAAACCCTACCCAATAAAACTACACCAAAACAAAAAAAAAAATCATTTTCATTGTGTTCTCCTTGGATAAATTTAGTTCATACCTTTTAAGGTCCAAAGTCATTATGTTCATAGATCATGCGGTCTTATGGTCTATCCTTAAGAAACAGGAAGCCAAACCATGTCTCTTTCTCTAGATGCTCCAACTTCATAAATTTAGTCTATAAATTAGGGATAAAATGGGAGTAAATCCTTGGATATTGACTCATCCACCTATATTCCCATAAAGTACATGCTTCTTGATGATAAATTTTACTGCATGAAAGGTTTTATTCCTTGGTATCCTGATATTGTAAATTATATGGTATCATCTTGAATTCCTACTTATTTTACAAGAAACCAAGTTGATCCTCTAAAACAATAGTATCATTAGTACATTTGGGACAACCACTACCTTCGATGCACATGTAGTGATTTTATCCTCAATAATTGTGTTATCAAAATCAGTTTTCAATCTATCCCTAGGTTTTACCACACTCTTTCTTGGGGTTACCACTTTGGTCCAAAACGGACTTCTTGCAAGGTCCTTGATTCTGGACTCTTTTGGGAAACACTATTTAGAAATTCTGATGATTTTTTTAAATATTGTCCTCGCTGTCAAATAATGGGGAATGTATCTAAAATAAATTAAATTTAACAACCACCCTTGCTCTTCCATGACATTTTCGATAATTGGAGAATTGACTTTATGGACCATTTCCCAATTCCATTGGAAACATGTACATTCTTCTGGAAGTAGATTACGTTTCAAAATGGGTCAAGGCACGAGCCATAGGGATTGATGATTTTAAGATAGATTTTTAATTTTTTGGAAACCAATTTTTTGGAATGTTTGGATTACATAGGTTTAACATTAGTGGATGTGGTTCTCATTTTAGAAACCGAACAATGCAATCACTTTTGTGTCGGTATGGAGGTGGGCATCAAGTGTCTACTAAATATCATCCACAAACTATTGGGGAATGCTAGGGGTTGAGTAGAGAGTTAAAACGAATTGTTGAAAAAATGGTTCAATTAAATAAAAAATATTAGAGTATTAGACGCAATGATTCATTATGGTCTTATTGTACTGCTTTCAATAATCTCATTGGAATGTCACCATATGAGAACATTTTCTAGAATTTTCACCTACTTGTTGAGATAGAGAATTGGGCATAATAGGCCATTAAACTATAAAACTCTAATATTTTTGGTGTAGCTGCTCAGAGCAGGTTACATATTTAGGATCTGGAGGAAATGTGTAGACAGTCTTATGAGAATGCTCTGATCTATATGGAGTGTACCAAGCCTTCCCATGACTATCTCATCCTTCATCATCAATTATATATTGGGAATAAGGTCCTTATTTTCATTTCATGGCTGAATTTATATCCAAGTAAGCTTCGTTCCTGCTATTTTGGCCCATAACTTATTATTAACATTAATCCATTTGGTTTTTCTCAGGTTCAAAATGAAGAAAAAAAACAAACCTTTACTGTCAATGGGAATAATTTGATGCAATTTCACAAAGACAATCTAGAGTCCATGAGGGAGGAACTACAAGTTAAATAATCATTATACTAATGAAACCCACTAGTCTGTATCCTTCTTTTTAATATTATTTTTTCTTACAGAAAGGAAACTACATACTCTAGGTGTGGAGGCATGGATATATTCATAGTTTAGTTAGATCTTTTCATCATCTTTCTTAATTTCCTTTTTTTCTTATTGACTACTATTGTTACTCCCCCCCCCCCCCCATTTTCCCCCAAATTAGTTCAAAAATATTCATTTTTTAATCCCACTTAATCATCGGAATTATTGAAAATTCATAAGGAATATTCTTATTTCTTGTTATTATAACATTTAAAACAATTTTCTGACAGAATGTGTGTTTTGTCATGAATTTAACATTAAGGTGTGAATTTTTATAGTAAATTGGTTATTTTTTAAGATATTAATGGTTTTATAATTTTAAAACCTTTGAGGATATTGGTACCCTTTGTGTTAGTAGTTTATAGGAAAAATGTGTCACATAATATCACCACACATCATTGCACCCAACTATGCAATCTGAATATTTCATACTTAATAAAAGATAAATATAAGTGGGGTTAATGTTTCTCTACTTTAAAAAAAATATTTATCCATAAATTTATTCCTTATCCGGTATATTTCATTATTATACCATATTGACCTATTCATGTGTAACTATTTTTGGATTGTTGTACTCCCTCAAAAAAACAAAAAACAAATAAAAAAATAAACAAAAACTAAAAAAATAAATATTTATGGGTGTGATGAAAATGTAAAACATGTGGGGTTATCTTGGTTGGGAACTCAAGGTTTGACTTAAATTAATTTTTAATTGATTGGGTCTTGAAATTTTATTGCACAGTATGTGGGGAAGGTATGGTGGAAAGAATCATGTACATTAAAAAAATTAAAAATAACTTATTATTAAATGATAGAAAATGGAAAGAATATAATGAAATAGTTTTAACACAAACACATAGAGATTTAGTGACATTGTTGAATTATAATTTATTTTCTCAAATTTGTATCTACATCTCTTTTAACTTCATTCTGATATAATTTCAGAGACATCTTTTTCCATGATCGCTGAGAATAACTTCTTTATGTGGTTCTTCATTTGATCACATTGCTATTAAGGATTAAATTTTCAATGATAAATCTTCGTGAAGTTAGGAATATCTACATGCGTCATTTTTTTTAATGTTAATTTTCCTTGGTATGAAAAGATTTATGAGTGGGGGTGTGATCGCACTATGATTCATTGTTTTATTTCACCCTTACATCATAATGCTAACCTGATTTTTTATTGTAAATTAAAATTATTACAAGAAATTAAACTTAATGATTGATTAAATTATTTTCTATATCACTTTTAAAGATAGATATTTCAGTTTTGTTATGTTTTCATTATATTTGGAGGTGATTTTGAGGGACCAATATGAAGTTAAAGAAAAATGGGCCAAAATTAGCATGATTTTAAGAACACCAGTGAACTAAAATTAACATTGCAGCTGATTCATGCATCTAATTAGGATAAAAAAATTTATGATCTATTTTTTAGTGGTATACAACTCTTCTAAAGATACCCAATCACAATTATTCTATTAAAGGGCCCAACGTAATTTATCTCTCTAGGGAATTGAATCTTCTAGAAGTCAGAAGTTATCTTCTATATTTCATCCATATCTTGGGATGTAGTTTTCCAAATGGTTCTAAATTTTTAGTGGAAATATTCATGATTTTGGGAAACAACTTTATAATTTTTTATAAAGTTATATAATAATTTATATCTAATAAAAACAATCTTCAAATTGGTTTTAATATATCTACTTTCCCAAAACTACATTTTAGTTTTCCTAAAAATTGGCACCTTGGGAACCCCAATTGAAAGTCTTACCATGAGAAAAATATCAGAAATTTTGGTGACAAATAAGATTGCAATGTTTATCCTAAAATGTCTGGAGTGCCCTATCCTCATAGCGATACCAAGTATTAAGGCAAAGTTCTACCTGAGCTTCATCCTCCTCTAGATAGAGAGCTAAACAATGGACATTCATTTTGAGGGAGCTACACTCACATGGAAGGGAGTTCTAGAAATTTTTAATCTATTATTTATCTTTAATTTTTGTGTTAAATATTTCACATATGTTTTATATTAACACCCCACTCTTATGAATTCATTTATTTGGTATAACTAAGTGAAACACTTTTCATCTAAACACTGATTGTATTGATATTTCAAGTGGGGATATTGGGTTGTTTTTATTGGACAACGCAAGAATCCTCTTTCTATCACACATACTTAATATTTTAGTCTGATTTGGTGTCTTTTTAATCTTATTTATATCCCAACCTTGTCAACATTATTTTTTTGTTATGTTTTGGTTCTTTGTGCATCATTTTAAGTGGAAAGAGGGGAATCAAGATCTTTACAATTGTTAATCAAAGGATTCCCTTAAAAATGTGAAATTTTCAGAATAATGAACTATCCAATATGTGTAGTGAACTGGAAATTACCATCTTCTATCATAATTTTTAAGACTCCACCTTCCATTTCCAACTATTAAACTCTTTAATTAAGTTGTTTTATTTTGAGAACTGTTTTCAAAACCACCCCATATTTTAGTAATATTTATTAAAAATACACACTTTAAACCCCCAATGATCCTTGAGAGATGAACTAGGGTCTTCCTTATAATATATATATAATTTAAATTCATAATCAATTTGAAATGTCATGAAAAGTCAATAAAATGGGATACATATATATTCTATAAAAGGAAGGTCAATGTAAATGGACTGGTAGAAATTTGGTGTATACATGAGAATTATCTTAGTGTAGGATATTATTGGACATGGAATGAGAAAAAAATCTAAACTTGGATATTTTTAGTGTTTTGTGTGAGAGGTTTTTTCTAGTTCAATTGTTTGAATATTTTAAATTTTAACAAGTAGATTAGTAAGTTCACCTTATTTACCCATAGGAATTGAATAGAAATTCAAAATAATCCTCATGATGTTAGTTCATAAAATGAAGGAAGATGGATGGGGATTTCAGAAAAATATTATAAATAGTGAATTCACTAGATTTTTAGTCACAACTGAGTGATTTCAAATGAAGACATTAGATGGGATCATCCTATGTATGGAGCACAGTGGAGTTAGAGTAAGACAATACTGACAAGAAGCTTCTAATTCATTCATTCTAGGAAGATTTCATGTTTTTTAAGGATGAATTGAGTAACATTTAAGGTGAATATTCTGGTATTTGAACATAATTTTGGAGTTGGTGAAGTTCATATAGAATTCATTTGTAAAGACTCTAATTAGGATTCATTGAATCTTTAATCTCAAGTTCACAGCAAAAGAACATTTTTGGAAGAATCATCCATGTGGAGTATAGGATGGAGTTCGCTAATCACCAGTGGTAGGTAGTAATTTTGAATATGTAACTAGAATAATGAAATTTATCAGAAAAATAGAAGGATGTGAATGAATTTTTAAGGATCATTTTTTGTTAGATTACTGGTTTCAAACGTTATATTTTGTGGGTTTCTTTCACTTTGGAACAATGTACAAAAGTACTAGGAGATTATAAAATGTGAGAGTGGATCTATAGAGTAACATAAGGAGATGGTTATGGTAAGAGGAGAACACCTAGACACATCAAAATGGTAGAATTATGAAATATAAAAGTCATTGAAAAATAATTGAAATTTTAAAAGTAATAATGCAACTAAAAGAAGAAAGAATTGGTGGGATATATTCTCTAGAACTGAGTAGGGTCATCAAAAGTTTACTTTCCCTTATAAATCATGTTCTATAATTTAAATTGAATGAAAAATAATTTCATAATTCTCTCATGCATGTTGTACAAAATTAAGGATCATGTAATCCCTATATTTGCAATTTTGGTGGTTTTTCAGTGAATTTTTTTCATGTGTTCGATTGTGAGTTGGATTAAAGGGAAGTCTTGAGGTGACTAGAATCAGTCATAGATGGATATTAACTAAATATAATGGTTGGGGTGACTATACATACCAATTTCAGTATTTAAATTCATGGGGGATTATTTTATCAAAATGCATGTCTACTTTGGGTTATTGAAGTTATGCTATGTTGGGTTACTAGAAGGGAATCATTCTGGTGATTCAAATCCACACCTTCTGCAATCGAACCCAAACCATGCACATATATAGGTATACATACATGCCTGAAATAATTAATGAAAGAATGTTATATTTTAAACCCTATGAAAAGAGTAATAAAATTAATATCAACTCACACTATAACACAATTTTTTAAAAACTAATTAATCATAACAGGAAAAATCAAGGACACCAATCTCACACAACTCGTAACATAGACATTACTTATGAATATATTAGAAACACATAGTAATAATGTCCATTACGAGATCAAAACCCATCCTAACTTGATCTAAAATACCAAAATATTAAGATAACCAAAAATTTGATGATACCATTTTATAATTCCATAACCAATAAAACCATCCAAAAGCCCAAAACGAGGACGTTATATGACTTCAATCACAACTCCCAATATGCCAAAGGCTAAAAACTAGTAGAGAGAGTCTAAAACCAATATGGAGAGGATATAATATTAGTATAATATCCTGATATAAAAAATAAATAAAATAATAACCATATAATAACATAACAAGTGCATATATTTACAACTAAGAGCTAAATATAAATAATAAATAAATAACATGTGTTGTAAAAATATGACCAATACTAATCAAAAATTCATAAAAAATTATTACCCAGTTGTATTATCAAATATATGTTAAATAAAATATATAACACACTTTATATATAACCATAATACTAGAGTACCTCCTCATACCGATCTCCTAAAAATTACATCCAACTACTACAACCATATTTCCATATAACCTTCTACATAAAATTAAAACATTACACAATATGCGCATTAGAGTTACCATGGATAATGTGATCATAAAATAAAATAGGGAACCACAAACATGTCCATTATATACTCCATTATATATAGTGTGTACCATTATGGTAAAATAAATCATAAAAACAAAAAATAGAAAAGAAATTGTATTAGATCATCATTTGTTAACCAAGACACCATAACACGGGACCCCACCTTATTCATCCCAAAAGAAGTATTCATCACGTACCATATTCCTATACCATTTCATGTTTCTCAAGGTAATTTCCAACAACTGGGTCCTCATCAATACCCTATAAATAAATTTAATGTCCTCAATTGAGTCTCACACCAACACCATATCACATAGGGTGTGGTCTTATAACCAATCCTTATACTAACACACTATCTCTCAAAGAAGGTCACATATCCAATCTCAGATCAACACTCTATCACTAAGGGTGATGGATAACATAATTTCTCATACCATCACCTTAATATGAATTGGGAGGCTTCACATCATGTTTTGGATCATTGCTTTATCACTCAGGGTGAGGTATCACATCAAGTCTCGAACTAATACCCTATCACTTAGAGTGAGGTCTCATGCCAACACATACCAAGTGTATATAGTTGACATAGTGCAACGACTATATTTAATCTATCCAATGGTTCGTAGCTAAAACACCTCTATGGGATAACACCAAACAACTCAACAATATCTTCCCTAGCTAGAATCATAATCTACATCAATTATTCAACCCAGCACTACACAACTTTCATAATGATATTAGGACCTTTGATTATACATGAAACACCAACTGGACCCATAGGTCCTACACTAACATTAAAAACACTCTATCCATTAGGATATGAACTACCCTATAGGGTCTTAAAATATTACACCTCATCATTCACTTCCATTACTATCATTGAACTTATATCCATATACACCTATTTTTTCTACCCAAAGGCATCACATTCCATAAAATTTTCCATTCCCTCAAGAATATCCAATTGTGGTATACACTCAATACCTACTATAAGATCATTCTCAATGATTTTTCATACCCAATAGAACATATTCCCTCACTTAACTATCACCAAGTTCCATTAGGCCCAATAATATGATTTATTTCCCTCTCATATATCTAAACCATAAAATTAAATTACACCCAAAGGTTCATCATTGTAACATATTGAAAATAACCACACAATATTTAAATTTTTTACATCAAAACTCCATCAACTAAATCCCTAATACATTTAGTTATAAAGTTTTAGAGGATCAAGAAACCTATTATATTGTAAAATCCATACATTCCCATTATGTACATTGTTTCAAAAAATACAAGAACATAAAATGGTATACTTACTACATTCAATAAAAATATTTATAATTGTAAAAAAAAATTATTGTTCATAACCAACCATGATCCCTAAAAAAATAATTTAAAAGGTTTTATTACATTATAAATCTCACTGAAGGGCATAAAAATAATGAAAACTTGTTAGGCCATTGAAATACATGAAAATCCATGAACAAGTTTTCTATAAATATAAATCTTTTACCTCATATAAAATTATATTAACTTATCAAATCAACTAATTTTCTTAGATAATTCCACAAAAAAACTCATAAGCAAGTGAAAATGAAATAAAAATCATGAAGGTTTATTGGGACATCATATTCATAATCATCATTATAATCACCATTATAATTAAATATCCTAATTGATTTCTTCAAGTAAATATTACCTTGTGAATACATCATTATAAAATGAATTTTGGGGTAATAACTAAAGAATACCGATAATCATATATAATTTCATAGAAATATGACATGAATAAAACCCATTGGAGCATCAATTTCAACATAAAAGAATAATAATTAAATTTAACCCAAGAAAAAAATGAGTTAAATAGAAAGGGTTTACAAATTTATAATTTAGATGGAAATGAAAGTGAAACATAGAATATTGATAAATATCAATAACATGATGAGAAAAAAATTCTCAGAAAACATTAGATAAATAGTTGAGAGAATTACTTAAAAAATTATTGTAATAGTTTAAAAGAAAAATATCTTACTTATTGTATTAACTAGATTTATACATCCAATAAATTCCATATTAACAAAATTATTTAATTTATTAACTGGAATCATAATATTTTTCAACATTATTATTAATATTTAGTTTTTTATTATCATGTACTATTTATTTATTAGATTAATTTTTTTGCATCAATCGTTTTAAGATTGTCTTTTCCATAGTTACAAAATAGCTTAAATATAATTATAATGTCTAAATATCTTTGTTCAATGGTTCCACAAGATCCAGAATTGTAAAATTATGTCTGATGTCTTTCTAAAATAAAATGATTTTAATATATTTTTATATGGTTATGGTTTTAGAAAATATTCTTCAGGAAGATTGTTTAAGACACTAAAAAATGAATTTTACTTTTAAAATATTATTATACTATAGAATTAATTATAGAATCTTAAATAGAACATTATTTTACTATATTAAATCATAAAATCCATTTTTATTAATATCCATGAAATTATTAATTTAAAAACTAAATAGCATCTTCCACTTGCGTAGTATAAAGATACCCCAAGTGCACATTTTTTATTAAAGAGTATGAAAGAAAATAAATAGTAAACTATATTTAAATTCATAAAAAAAATTGAGAAGAACTATAATACTGTTTCAAAATTATGTTTAGTTTTTACCCATATTATGGAAAGGGTAATAGGATAATAGAAAAGAAAATACAAATATTTTGAAACTTGTAATTTGATAAAATAAATACTTTAGAAAAGGGGATCATAGAAAGAGAGTAAGTGATATATCATCATTTATTAATCAAAAAAAATCATAATTTGAGAATAAAATATTTTTATAAAAAATAAGTTCACTAAAATAATTTTAGGGGAAATATTCTTAAATAATAAAAGAAAATATTGATTTTATAACTCTTACCTTTCTCTTTGAATTTCCTAATTTGAATTAAATCATAAACCTATGGAGAATAGAATTTTATCTAGAAAAAAGACTTATAAACATGAAAAGCAGGTTTGGAGAGTTATTTGGGTAGAATATTGAAATAAAACCTATCATTAGATGTGTTTTCCAAAGGGTGGTATGAGTCCCCTTTTATTAACTAGATTTGATGGCCTTTTTATAAATATTCAACTTTTAAGGCTCTAGAATGTAATTTTATAATTTAAATTGTCTTATTAATGGATAATTAATGATATTTATGACCATTAATCATCAACACTTGACTCAAAATAATGTTTTAAAATTTTTATTCTTTTATATATCATTATTAACAAAAAAAATTAAGATTTTATGGATACTTTTTTAAATTTTAGTTTAAAAATAATTATCCAATTATAAAATTAATGTTTTAATATTTATATTATTATATAAATTTAATAAATATTCATAAAAATTTATAACACCATAATTCATCTGAACCTTATTATTTTAAATAATTTAAAACCATAATTTTTTCTTTTCTCTTGCTTTCATAAGTGTTGTTTCAATGTTACATAAGTGTTTTGGATCATTATCTTATTATAAAATTAAAAAAAATATCATAAATATAATTATTAATGAAATATATTTATATTTTGTTGTTTTCTTTTGTGGTAAATTTTATCTGTGATTCAACATGTGATAAGGGTTTGAACCATAGCAGCCCCCCTTCGTGAGGTTATGGGGAATTTATGGCTACTGACATATGTGGTGACATAGGCATTGATATAGGCAGAAACATAGGTGATGAAATAGGTTAGGGTGAATACCAAGATACTTACTCGAAAAGCATAGGATTTAAGAAAGGGAATTTAGAATATGATGATGGGGAATTAAATCCTTTTAATGGATTCAATCCACAGGAGCTTCCGATTATAAAATTTTAATGGGTCATGTAACAACCCAAGTATTTAAAGAATGATATATTTTCATATCAATTAATATTTATGAATAAGATATTAATTTTATATTAAAGAAGGCACTTTTTTGGATAGCGTACCTGACACACAACAATAGGTTTCTCTGAAATATTATGTTGCGCACTACGTTGAGTAATACTAAAAAATAATACAGTAAAAATATTATAATTTTAAATGGTAGTTAATTCCTATACATGTATTGGAGAGAATGTATATAATTAACTATATTATAATTTTACATATTTTTGAAACGTTTTTAAATTTATCTATTTAATTGTAGAGGCCTAAAATGATAATGAATCCAAATATAATCATATATTACTCTAATATTTTTAAAGGTTTATTTTACCACCTTCTTATAGAGAAGCCTTTTTAAAAATTGTTTTTATCACATTTATATGTTCTATTTGATGAAATAAACTTCTTCTTTAAAATAAGGACATCAAAATTTACTTCGGTTTAAATTTTTGTATTTCCTCATAAAATCTATATTTTTATGACTAGTGAAAAATACTACATTTTAATTCCAAATTATATTTTCATATAATTTATTTATATAGTTAAATTATATTTTTAATTGGTTTTAAAGTTTAATTGGATTAATTTTTTATCATTTAATAAAAATTTTGTCATTAGAAGTAATTTCACATTGATATTAGATATAAACACACACCAATCTTTTGACAGTTATTACTTTTTGAAAAACCATTTTATCATTTTGATAATAAAAATTAATTTCCAATTAATTACTGAAACTTATTTGTTTTGAATTTAAAAAAAATGGATTCCAAATTTGGAATTATATGTTCCAAATTGTGTAAATATGTACCGTTTATTATTGGATATTGTGAATAGTAACATTGGTAATTTTTATTTACCATAGTTAAAGGTAAATCAGGTAAATTAGGGTAACAGAAAATAAGATAAGGATAATAAAATTGTGTTAAAACCTACCAAAATACTATTAGATTAATAAAAATCAACCCATGTCAACTAAGTGTTGTAATTTATTCATTTAATGGACTTTTTCCATGAAAGTGGTGTACTTATTATTAAAATAAAAGAAAGCGACAACATGTCACGCCCTTATCACATATAAGTATAATAATTTTAAGGTAGAGATAAAATTTATGAATCATAAAATATAAATAGTTTCCAGAAATATAATGAAAGATCTAAATAATGGTAATTTATTTTTATTTATTATAGATTAAATAGTTACCATAAATATTGACACAATAGTGATATAGTAGTTATTTTATTAAGAGAAATATCAAATAAATTATATTTTAAATAATAAAATAAATATTATATCACTTAATTTATGTAATCACTGAATTTTTTGGATTATTATGACATGTTGGGAATGACTAAATGTATTTTTTTCTAAGTAATCACGTTTTTATGATTTTTTGAAAAATTTATGTATGAATAGTGTCCAAATTGACATAATTCATAACTTAAAATATAAAATAGTTTATTAAATGTTTTAAAATTCAAAAAAGACTAAGATTCATCCAAATAGTTATGATAAGTCTAAATATGTCACAAATTTCACTTTTTTGGTCATTTGATATGTTATTTTAATTAAATTAACCCACAAAGTGTAAATAATAAAATATAATGGTAAGGTTAAAATGAGTAAAATGAAGGTTAAACCAAAAATATAAGGGTTAAATAATATTATAAACTTGTCTAATTTTAATTTAATAAAATCAATACAACCCAAAATCATATTATCTTTTAAATAAATGATTTTTGGACAAATATAAATCAAAAATAAATTTATAATAAAATAATATTTCAAGACTTTCTTAAAGTGCCCTACCTCCCTTTTTTAAAGGCCACCACCTCAACGCAGTAACTCACACCTCTCCAACCCATCGAATCATCCACATTCTACTCAAATAAGCTCCAAAAATCCCTCCCTTAATCCTAAATTTGACACCTTGGGTAGAAATCCATCCTAAAGAGACCTTTTGTGAAAATCAAAAGGAGATACTCGAGAAAAGGTATTTGTTTTATCATCCCTTTCAAAATTAATGCTTTTTTCTAATTAATCTTATTACATATTTTCCATAATAAATTTTAAAATAATGTATCTTCTACATTTGGAGATATAATTATAATTATGTTTCAACCTTATACCTCCTTTTATTCATCCTATGAATAACAATATCACCAGGCATGAATACGTACACCTTCCTGTCTTCACACCATAGAGTAATTTTTTATTCTAAAAGAATTAATTTGGATGGTTATAATGATGAGTATAGTAGATTTAAATAATTAACATAACATGATAATTATTATTTATAATTAATCTACCATCCAAATCATTACTTTTTAATCTTTAAGTGAATGATATCGTCGCTCGTCCGTACGTATGGCCTATCGTCTCCACAATGCGATGTGATTCATTCTACATGATCTTAATTAAACCAAAATTATATAAATGAATGGAATGAATAAATATGATATATATAATATATATATTTACTTTATTATTCTGTAGTTTTTTTACAAAATACTTTTCTTCTTTTTATAATGTGTAAATACAATAATTTCATTTGAGAAAGTGTGAACCACCACCCCCTCAAAATGATATGACTCCTTTATGAAATACATGGAACGTATAAAATATGGTTTTAATAAACATATCTAACACATATAACATATATATTATACTCTAATTACAATATACTTATGTATCATTTAGTTTTCATTCCTTTAATAGGACAAAGAAATTAAAGTATTATTCATGTGTACGTACGACTTACCGTCTCCAAGAATAGTGCATTTCATTTATTATCCCCAAATGTTATGTACTGTTATAAATACATATATACTAGATATATATTATATTTAAGTCACGAATTATATTCTAGAGATGATTGACTTATGACCACATTGACAATTTACATCCAAACAGTTTCATTTTTTACTCAAGTGATGAACATCAACAAAATGTCCGATATGAACTTAAATAATTAAGTTATTGGTATAACCTAGTAATAAGTGATATAAAATGAATAATAAACTTGAAAAATGTTCTCAAACAATTTAAAATTAACTTAAGTTTTTTATCCCGGAAAATAATGACCATACATGACGAGTCAGACTCAAGGTAAGGGACTTCTTCTCAATCTCCTTTCGTTGAGGCTTATTTTGATGTTATACACCACCTTATTTTATATAGTGTATAATAAAACCATTTTAGTTTTAATTTCATTCAAAGAGAATATTTTTCTGTGAATAATTTTATTAAATGACAAAAAGGAATGCTCTTAACGTGTGTGGATACAGCGACTCCTCCACCACCATAACCGTTATTAGACATTTGGATTCCTCTATAAGACTTAATGTTTTTTAAAGGAAAAAAAATCCTTATTCCCTTTTGGGTGTTTTTTTATTGAAAATGGTTTTTGAAATGAATTTACTATTTTAACATCTTGAAATGATTTCTTCTGATTGTAAACAAAATGTTATTACTGAAGTGTTAATATATGAAATATTTTATGTGTTGTGATTATATAATGGAACTTTGACCTTTGACTGGTGGTTATGTGATAAACCAATGACGGGTGGTTACCTGATAATCCAAATTATGGGTGGTTTATGATAAACCTAGGACTGTTGGTTACATTAAATCCTCCAATAAATTGGGTATAGAAGTAGGCCGTATGGGTATTCCATTTAGTGATATATGTGGAAGTTGATGGTATGGTTATTCCATTTATATATGTTATTACCCAAGTTACCTTTATATGTTATATGTTTATTTCAATAGTTATATGGTACTATTTTTGTTAAAATAAATGGTAAGCAATGAGATTATATTCAATGAAGTATATTTACTACTTTTTAAAGGCAGAAAGTATTACTTTATGATTAAGTATTCATGTTTTTAATTTTTTCCCAAGACTAACAGTTTTCCTTTTTTGTGTATCCCTAATTGTGATTTTTATGATCATCCCATGTTTTGAAATATTTTTCACAGGACTTAAAGAAGAATATAGTAAAGGATAGGATCAATGAAAATTTATATTGTTAAAACATTAAATGACACCATGTTTCTTTTTAATGAGTTTTTGTTTTATTAAAAAAATGTATAGTGATTATATGTGTCTACCAGTAATTCTTAAGTTTATGTGTATGATTAACAGATTAATTTTTTAAATCTATAAACCTAAAAAGATCCTAAAAATGAGTTAAAGTAAAATTAATTACTTATCTCAATATTATGTCATGTTTAATTCTATGGCCTTATATATGGTATCAGAGGTTGGTTTAGATAAATTTAGAGGTTAGGGTGTTATTTAAGCATAAGTGACATGTTTTATATAACCGTAATGGTTATAATATTATAAATATTCATTTTTATTGTAGATAAATTAAATGATTTTAATATAACATGAATAATTATATCTTAGTGTTTACCCTTCTCATAAAATATTATATGATGATTATACATATATACTCACACTAAACTTTTTGGTTTTAGTAAATGGTTGGATTTAATAAGAATGAAAGTAACAAAGGATTTGAAGGAAACTACGGTGGTTTTCTAAATAAGAAACAAAATGAAATAAGAGATGTAATTAGAACTCTTGTGGTTATTTTAAACAAACAATCTAATGTCAAGATTGACCACTTGAACCTCGATAATTTTTATAAGGAATCATATATGACAGAAACAAATCCCTATGTATTTTTAGGTAATAATAATAAAGGTAAGTATAGTTAAAAACCTATGTGTTAAGGATGTGGAAAGAAACACTTAGGAAAATTATTTAAATGGATGGGAAGATGTTATAGATGTGGTAATAAATTTTATAAAGAAATAACCTGCCATTAAAAAAGGAAGCATTCAGTTGAATCCAATAAAGTGAAAGTAGTTTTTTCCTAGAGATCAATTGAATGTTTTAAATGTGGTGTGCATGGTCATTACAATAATAAATGTCCTATAAAGAAGGTTCGGGAATGGGATCAGCAGGACCATACAAATATATTATTACCAATACCTAATTTCATTCCAATTAAAGATGAGGAAATTGAAAATGACCTACGAAAGGTATGAATTATTTCTTAGCTCATGTTTTGACATTATTGAATCTTGGAACATTATGCGTTATTTTTTTTTAGGAAAGAAGTATAAAAGAATAAGATAGAAAAAAGTGGATAAATGATCATGAAAATTTTTTGATGATTAATATTTCTACATTTATGGAATTTAAGAGTTATGTTGGATCCATGGATGATGATATGTTTAAATATATTAATTATCATATTAATTTGTAATACTTATAGTGTTTTTTTACCCTTAAGTTTTTTATATAAAAATGTTAATTGAGTAAGAATTATCTTTTATTTTTTGGATATAGTTATAAAGAACCATTAAGGTTTATATGATCCTTGAATTTGAGGTAATTATGGGTTATTTCTTTTTAGGATGCAAAATGTGAGGTACGAGATAACATTTGAGGTTAAAATATGTTATGATTATTTTTGAGAACTTTATCTCATTTTTGGGAATTTTATGAAATTATAATGTTTTTGAAATCGTCAAACATGAAGACCATGTGACAACCTATCGCGTCAGATAAAGATGAGGTAATAGAACCCACAACTGATGTGTGACTAGGATTTATCACCTACCACTAGCCTACATGAAGTAATTGGTTATTATAACTTTTTTTTAGTTAAATGATACTATGGATTAAGAATAAGTTGATTTTTGGAACTTTTGTTTTATCAAATATATATATATAGTATATGAAAATTATTTGGTTATTAAGTGATAAATGATGTTTTGGAAGATGTTAACTCTTTTGGGAATACTATATGTATAAGGAAAATAGAATACTATGGGATTTTATTTGAGTATTAATGGTTGAATTTTATTATCTAAGAATTTATTTTTTTTATTATGGATAAATTGATATTTAGATTGTTTGTGAAAATGATTTACCGATCATGAAGAACATGTGATTTGGTTAATTAATTTTATGTATGTGACCTTAATATTAGTCTATGTTATTTGGAGGTAAATGTTAATATTTATTATAGAAGGCTATGTGATCGAATACTTATGAATTTTGGGTTTCTATCTTAGTTTAGATTCTTTTGAATAATTATAAGGGAAATTTTTTATTGAATGGACTTTGTTGAACTTTGAGTATTTTTTCTTGAATTATAGAGATTAGGAGTGGTATTTCTTCTTATAAAGGATTATTATTTTTTGGGATTATCTGATACTGGACTAACCATTTAGGTATTGGTTAATTTGTAAAGATAAGAAAAATTTATAGTTCATCTTTTCTAGATTATGTGATTCTCTAGAAGTTGATTCTAGCACTTTATGTGTGACCAAATCATCTTGAATACTCATCGTTTGGAGAAAATATGAGTTTGTCGTAGATATTTGTTAATGTATGAAACTATACTTAAAAATTAAGTATTTTTTCTTATGTTCTTAGTCAAGATCATAAATAAAATTCCTAAACTTTATAAAAAAGACCTTAAAACAAAAACATTGTCTATTTACTTTTCCTACTATGACATCAAAGTCTATTTATCCCAACACAATTTTATAGTTTTTTAGCTGTTAACTTTCTCCAAATAATTTTTTCTATCACTCTCTATCAGAACAAGATGTTAGTTTATCTTCAATATCCATGTTTTCCTACATGGAATTCTATTTTTTTATCTTAGGTGATCTTTTTACTTTTATTTCTTTCTTTTAAGGTGATTGTTTTATTGACACTATTTCCAATGTGTGATTTTAAATACTGTTTCTAAGCCCAATTTTAAAATTTCTAGGATGCAATTTCCAAAAGGGGGTAATGATGTAATGACCAAAGTATTTATAGAATAATACATTTTAATATATATTAATATTAATGAATAAGATATTAATTTTTATTAAAGAGGACACTTTTTCTAATAGCATACCTGACACACAACAATGGGTTTCTCTGAAAAATTATGTTGCACACAACGTTGAGTTATACCGAAAAATAATACAAAAAATATTATTATTATTTTAAATGGTAGTTAACGCCTAATCATTGTATTGAAGGGAATGAACGTAATTTACTATATTTTGATATTACATATTTTTTAAATGTTTTTACATTTATCCAATGAATTTTAGAAGCTTAAAATGGGAATGAATCCAATTTTAAGCATAAAATACTCTAATATTTTTAAATGGTTATTTTACAACCTTTTGATAGAGAAACCTTTTTAAAAATATTTTTTGTCACTTTTATATATTCAATTTCATGAAATAAAATTATTCTTTAGAATCGGGACATCATAATTTACTTCAGTTGAAATGTTTGTTTTTTCTTGATAAATCCATATTTTTTTGAATAGTGAAAAAACTGCATTTTAATTCGAAACAAACTTTTCATATAAATTAATTTATATAGTTATATTATCTTTTTAATTAGTTTTAAAGTGTAATTGGATTAATTTTTAATCATTTAACACAATTTTGGTCATTTTAAATAATTTTACATTGAAATTAGGTTTAAACACACCTCAATCTTTTGATGGTTATAACTTTTTGAAAACTAGTTTTATCATTTTGATAGCGAGAATTAATTTTAAATTAAATACTGCAACTTATGTGTTGTGAATTTGGAAAAATGCATTCCATATTCCGAATTAGAGGTTAAAATTGGGTAAATAGTAACCTTTTATTTTTGGACATTAGGAATAGTAACTTTGGACATTTTTATTTACCACAATTAAAAATAAATCTAGTAAATTAGGGTAATAAGCAATATGATAAGGATAATAAATTTTTTCAAATACATTAAAAAATACTATTTGAGGAATAAATGTCAACCCATATAAACTAAGGTTTTTAATTTATCCATTTAATGGACTTTTTTCTATGAAAGTGATGTAATTGTTATTAAAATAAAAGAAAGCGACAACACATAACTCTCTTATATCTTATAAGTATAATAATTTTAATTTAGAGATAAAATTGATGAAACATTGAACATTAATAGTCTCTATAAATATAATGAAATTATATACATAATGAAAATTTATTTTTAATTTTTAGAGATTAATTAATTACCATAAATATTGACACAATAGTGATATAAATTATTTTGTTAAGAGAAATATCAAATAAATGGTATTATAAATATTAAAATAAATTATATATGACATAATTTATGTCATTCAAAAATTTTATAGATGACTATTACATGTTGGGATTGATTTAAGGTATTTTTTTCAAAGCAATCAAGTTGTTGTGAATTTTTGAATGAGTCGAGTACAAATATTGTCAAAATTCAGCTAATTCATAACTCAAAATATAAAATAGTTTATTAAATGTTTTAAACTTTATAAATATAAAATATTAATCTAAATGGTTATGATAAGTCCATATATGTCATAAATGGAACTTTTTGATTCGTTTTACATGTTATGGTAATTAAATTAACTCACAAAGTGTAAATAATAAAATATCATGGTAAGATTAAAAAAGGTAAAATAAAGGTTAAAAAATATAATGGTTAAAAAAACTTCAAGACATGTCAAATTTTAATTGGATAATATGAATACGAACTAAAATCATATTATATTTGAAATAAATGATTTTGTGACCATTATAAACCTAAAATAAAATTATAATAAAATAATATTTCAAGACTCTCCTAAAATGCCCCTCCTCCCTCTTATAAAAGGCCACCATCTCTACCCACTTACTCACACCTCTCAATCCCCTTTAATAAAAAAACATTTCTCAAATAACATCCCAAAATACCTAAATTACTCCTAGAGGCCACACTTTGGGCATAAATCCATCCTAAGGATGCCTTTTGGGAAAATCCGAAGGAGATACTAAAAAAGGTATTTATTTTATCACCTCTTTCAAAATTATTTTGTTCTTATAATTACTCTTATTATTTCCTTACCATACTAAATTAATAAATCCAGTATCTTCTATATTATTATATTTTATTATAATTATGTTACAACCTTATACCTCCTTTTATCTATCCTGTGAATAACAATATCACCATGTGTGTATACGTACGGCTTACCGTATCCACAATGTAGTGTAATTTGTTATCCAACAAGAATTAATTTTTATGGGTATAATGATGAGTATAATGGATTTAAATAATCAATATAAATTTATAATTATTCTTTATAATTAATAAATCATCCAATTCTATACCGTTTAACCATTAAGTGAATGATATCATCGTTCGTGTGTACGTACAGACTACCGTCTCCACGATGCGATGCGATTCATTATACATGATATTTTTAAACCACAATTATATACATGAATGGAATGAATAAATATGACATATATTATATTTACATTTTCTCTATCCCTCTTTAATTTTTATTTACAACATACCTTTGTTATTTCCATAATCTGTAAATACGATAATTTTATTTGAGGATGTGTGTACTACCGCCCCATCAAAGTGATATAACTCATCCATGCCATACATAGAACATATAAAGGATGGTGTTAGTGAAATTATATAACACTTATAACAAAGATATTATATTCTAATTATAATATACCTATGTATCATTTAGTTTTTATTCATTTAATATGATCAACAAATGAAAGTAGCATTCACGCGTACGTACAGTCTACCATCTCCATGAATAGTGCATTTCGTTTATCATATCCATATTTTATGGACTGTTATAAATACATATATACTGAATATATATGATATTTAGATCATTAATAATATTCTGTAGATTATATACTTAAGACCACATGGACAATTTACATGAAAACAATTTCATTTTTGACGCAAGTACCAAACATCGACAAAATGTCTGATATGAACTTAAATAATCAAATGATTATTATAAAATGGTAATAATTGATATTAAAGGAATAATAAACATGAAAAAGGTTATAAAACAATTATAAATTAACATAATGTTATTATTCATTAATAACAAAGAGAATATGTGAAGAGTTAGACTCAAGGTAAGGGACTTCATCTCAATATCCTTTCGCTGAGGCATATTCTGATATTATACACAACCATATTTTATACTGTTTATAATAAACCACTTTGACTTTTAATTTTATTCAAAGGGAATATTTTTTCTAAGAATATTTTTACTAAATGAAAAAAAGGAATTTTATTAACGTATGTGGTGACAATGACACCTCTACCGCTATAACCATTATTAGATATTTGGTTTCCTCTATAAGCCTTAATGTTTATAAAAGGAAAATAAATCACTTATTACCTTTTGGGTGTTTTGGTATTGAAAATCATTTTGGAAATTGGTTAAATATTTCAATATCTTTAAATGATTTCTTGTGATTTTAAATTAAATCTTATTAGTGAAATGTTAGTATTTTCAATATTTTATGTGTTATGATTATATAATAGTACTTGGAAATTTGATGGGTGGTTATGTAATAAACCAATAACTGTTGGTTATATGATAAACCAAATGATGGTATATTCTATGATAAACTAGGGATGGTTGGTTATTTTATAACCTCCAATTCTGTGGTTATGAAAGTCATTTGTATGCCTATTCCATTTAGTGATATATGTGGAAGTCGACCGTATGGTTATTCAATTTAAGTTTGTTATGTCCTAAGTTACCTTTTTATGTTATATGTTTATTTAAATTGTTTTATGGTAATATTTTGGTTAAAAAGGGTAATTAATGAGATTATATTAAATTAAGTATATTTACTGCTTCATAAAAATGAAAATTATTACTTAAAGATAAATTATTCATGGTTTTCATGTTTCCCAAGACTAATAGTTTTCCTTCTTTGTGTATCCCTTACTGAGATTTTAATATTCATACCATGTTTTGAAATATTTTTAATTGGACTTAATGAAGAATAGATTCAATAATGGGATTAAGGAAAATTTATTTTGTAAAAACATGAAACGATACCATGTTTCATTTTAAAGAGTTTTTGTTTCATGAAAAAAATGGATAGTGAGTAGATGTGTCTACTTGTAATATTTGAGTTTCTATGTATGAGTTATGGCCTTATTATCTAAAACTATTAACCTAAAAAGATCCACTAAGTTAATTAATGTCAAATTAATGACTTATCTCAAGATTATGTAACATTTAAGGTTGGGGCCTTATAGGTCATCTATGGAGTGGGCCAACCCTTGGTGGGGAGTGTCATTGTCCTTTCTATCTTAGGGGTGTGCATATTATTCCCATTATTTATAACCTCTAGGATGTTAAAAAAATTAAATCAAATTAATTAAATGAAATATAGTTCCTTTGATTATCTACATAACCCTTTTGATTTCTTTGAGGATTCCTTCATATGATGTTGAATCAATTTCATTTTTTAGCAATCTCATTCACTAATTTAGGACCCAATGACTTCTTTTCTGAAATAAATTCCAAAAATATAGTGGTCACCACTAATTTCCATACAAATCTTCAATATTCATCATTTGTATACTTGAATGAAAATTTTTATTATATAAAAAAATCAACCAATTATATGTTTTTTTCCAACTCTCCTTGATAACCCAATAAAAAACCTAGATAATTTTTTTTAAAGTTTAAATTTCCCAATTTGATATACCATCATTTTAAGGATGAAAATATTTACTAAAACATAATTCGGTACCTAATGGATTATGAATTCTTTTCTAAAAATTAGATATAAAACTTGGATTATGACTAGATATAATAAAAATAGGAACTTCATGTAACCTTTATATCTCTTTAATAAATATTTGAAAAAAATTATTCATATATATATTATCTTTAACAGAAATAAAATGAATATATTTTTTTAAATGACCAGAAATAGCCCATATCGAATTATTAACTTGATATATCTTTGTAAGTACCTTGAAAAAATCCATGGATATATTTTCCCATTTCCATTCTATAATTGATAAGGACTAAAAATTCCATTTCAATTGTTATCATTCCACTTTAACTTATTGAAAATTAAACATTTCAAGGTAAAATTAATGATATATTTCCTCTTCACTTATGACAAAAAAATATTCCTAAATATATCTATACATCTTCATGTTACCAAGATGAATATATTATGGAGAGTTGAGTGCCACTCTCAGTAATTTATTTTTCAAAATGTTGTTAATTAGTACACAAAAACACTTCACAAATCATATGAAACATTTTCCATCAATATTAAAATAAAATAACTTTCCTTCCTTTGTCATCTTTATTCTCTCTTGTAATCCAAAATCACAATTTCTAGAATAATCTATTCTTTCAATCAATTGTTATTACATTGTTACTTTTTCCAAAATAGATGAGGTTTCTGTATGCACAAATTCAATTCCACTTTTCATATAATAATTAACTAATGGATCATACTCTATCTATAAGATGGGTAATGATGAATTATCCTAATGATTGAAATCATTTACTAAATTTTTTTATTTACTTGAATGATAATGATTTACATAATCATTATATTTTATCCATTATAAGAATCTATATTTCCTCATGTTAAATCCTTTTTGATTTAATATATACTTTAAACTTCATCTATAAATATATTAAATTACTCTCTATATAAATAATGATTCGAAATTTTTAAACCATTATTTACCACAAAAATATCAATTTCATGAATTAAATTTTTTTCTCATGGATTTTCAACCCCCACAAAGCATATGCTATTTCCTAGTCATTTTCCTAAAAACACAACCAATAAACTTTGATAAAGAATCATTATAAAAAAATTCCACATTTATTAATTGAAATTTTAATTCAGTATAATTAACCAATATTATTTTTAATTCCTAGAAACATTTCTCAATTTCCATTATATAAATAAAGTTAACACTCTTTTATGTTAAATTTGTTAAGGGGTTAGCTAAATAAGAAAATATATAAAAAATCATTATTAATATCCATCTAATTTAAGAAAAACTATAAATAAATATAATATTAGTTAGTCTTGTCCATTATTCCACCACTTTTGGTTTAATGAAATATATTTATATACCTTATTTAGTTACAATACACCTAAGGAATGAAATTTTGTGTAACCAATTTATATATTTTCTAAATTTTACATACAACTTATTTTATATTAAAGTTTAGTGAAAAAATATCAAATTCCATTCATGATTCACATAAATGTTAAAATATTCTATAATACTGTTAATAAATATCCCAACAAATTTGACTAAATATTCTTTTAATACTCTATTCATAAAATCAACAAATATTACTAGTATATTCATTAACCAGATGGTATTAGCTAAAAAATCATATAGATCATGCCTTGTTTGAAACACCATATAAAGAATGTCATATACCATTACCTTAAATTAAGGATTTGCAGAAATTGTGTGAATCTTTGAAAAGTATTGAGGTCCCAAGAGTTGATCAAACAATTCAGTAATATGAAGGAATGGATACTTATTCTTAAAATTAATATTATCTATATCTCTATAATCAATGAAAAGCCTCATCAAACTAACATTATTATTAAAAAATAATATAATAACACCCTTAGGTGAATTTATAGGTGAATAAAACCCTTATCAAGAAACTCTTGTAATTGTTTTCTTAATTCTAATAACTTTGCTTATGTTATTTGATAAGGTGTTTTTTAAATTGTCTTAACATCAAGAACAAAATAAATATTTAATTACACCCTCATATTGATAATAAAGGAAATAAAATCATTAGGAAACACGTACACATTTATTTACCACTAACACATCATTATTTTGGATCATTTCCTTCTATAAAATGATAAAAATGACTTTTACCTCAATATTTTTTAAATTTTTCATATTCTTGATATATTATCACTAGAATAAATTCATTCTTAAATAAAAAATAGCATCTCATTTTAAAAATTAAATATAAATTCCTTTGACCTGTAATATATCTTATCAAGATATCCCAAAATCCAATTCATTTCCCGACTAAAATAAAACTATAATATAGGAATGGTAAAAAAATTATAGGTAAAACAATGACACAAATTATCATAGGAATATTCTCATAATTATCATTTAATTTAGTACCTCCACCAAGAGTTTTTTCCAGAACATTAATCTCTATTTATTGATATATTATTTCCATATTAATATAAAATTTCCCAAATAATGAATAATGTGTAAATCAAAAATAAAATAAGAAATTAGATCAATTTGAGTAAAACATTTAAGGAACCGATTAAACCATTATATTATATATCAACACCTATAGGAGGAGTAGTATAAAATTAATTTTTCACACTTTTTTTCATATTATATTGTTGATTTCAACCATAAATATATAAATTTAATCACATATTTTTATAATGGCCCATATCATTATAATTAAAACATTTCACACCCTACTAACTATTTCTATAAGAATTTGGCTCACTTTTTCCATTATTATTATAATTATTACAAATTTATTTGAAATCATGAGTAATATTTCCAAATTTAAAATATTGGTAAAATTTATATAATCATGTAACACACTCCATAGAGTAATTTTTACTACATTTAGGACATAATAGAAATTTAATCCTCTTACTTTTGGATTTCCTTGTTGGTTATTACCACATTGGTTTTTTCTTTAACAAATTTTTATCATTGATGTTATGAGATATAAAATATTCAAAAAAACTATATATAGACCATATATTCATAATAAGTAATTTCCACATAACACCCAAAGTTATAAGTGATGATGGACCTTCATGATCTAGGTTTCAAATTGATGTAAAATCAATCAATTTAACTTCTATAGTTCAGAATAAAATTCAGTGAATACCATTACAACCTGGCATAATTTTCCTTATTGGTTGAAAAATATTCCTCATAATTTTTCTTTTCCTCTAGAAATTTCCTTTCTATTCAATGTTAAACCACTTTTGGATACTATTTTTCATGAAAACTAACATTGAATACCTTTCATTCCATGGTATAAATCTCATTTTTCGCCTTGGTATTATAAATTAAAGATACAAATTCGTCACATTCATCTTCAAGATGAAAAAAATTTATAAATACCTTAAAATTCTAGGAAAAACACAAAACACTAAATATATACTCCAAATATTTTATCAATATTTAAGTTATCATTGGGTTTAAGGTTCCACCAAATGTTATTGGATGTTTTCTCATGGAATACCCCATTATTGACATAATAATGTATGGAAAACTTGGTTTCTATCTTGAAATGTATCATGGTTTATGGCTATTGTCAACTAAGTTAACACAAACACCAATTACTTACCTCTAAAACTAACCATTTTAGGTTTCAGGTTTGGAAGGGTATTATCCTATTATTTCCTTCTTACTTCATTCACACAATTACCTCTATGGAAAAACATTCTAAAATTGACATAGATTAGATGAAACAATTTTGAAACCCTTCTAATAAACAAAAATATCTCTTAATAATATAACTCTAAATAATTTTATCTCTAAATTTTCTTCCCTTTGTTTCCTTACCAATATCCAAACAACTATTTTTATATAAAAACATCTCTAATACCAACTATAATATCTCAAGCATAACCACCCCATAATTACATTTTTTTATATAATACTTTTTCACTTACTTCCCCATGACCTTTAGGTATAGTGTTTTAGAGGATTTTGAAACCTCATATATTAAAAAACCCACACTTCAACTTAGTATATATGTTTTACACAAATAAAAGTTCTTAAAATGATACACAAGATTCATCAAAGTCAAAAATCCCTAACAAGAAAATTTACATTTCTATCATTTATACTCATCATTAAATTCTGTAAAAATAATTTAAAATTTTGGGATGATTATATAAATAATAAAAGGTGGTATAAAAATAAAAAAACCTCATCAGGATGTTAAAATACATGAAAACCCATTAAAATAAACATTAATATAATAAAAATTTATCTCATACAAACTCATATTCAAATATGTAATTAACTAATTTTCTCAAAGAATTAAATAAAACAAACTCACAAGTAAGAATAAATAAAATAATGAAATTATTAAGGTTTTTAGGGTTTAATATTTAGAATTACTCTTTAAATCACACTTATAATGAAATAAATGATTTAGTTAAATCCAATATATTTTATCCAGATAATAGATCATTATCCAATGAATTTTTTGGATATATTCTAGGCCCACCCATTATCATATACAATTACTATGAACTATAACACGAATAAAACACATAGGAACTTACATTTAAATATATAAGAATAATCATTAATATTAACCGAATAAAATAAAATGAATTAAAAATAATAAGTTATTCAATTAAATATTGAAGAAAATAAATAATATGTGAAATAAAATTCTTAGAATTATAAGAGATATAGTTGATATAAGAACTTAAATGCATTTTAAGTAAAGGTTTAGAAGAAAACCCCATTACCTTGAGTCCTAAATCACATCATACATTCTCTAAATTTTTGAATAAATAAATTATATTAATTTTTTAGTTTATTAAAAAAATTATTTATTATTATTTATTTTTGTTAATTTATTATCATGTATTATTTACTTATTGGATTAATATTTCTTTCACCGGTCATTTGGATGTTGTCTGGTCCACAATTCCAAAAAAAAATTAATATAATGTAACAGTAAAGTGTCTTTTGATAATGGTTCTAAAAGCTCCATAAGTTTCAAGGTATATTTCTTATTTTATTAGGAAATTAATTTCATTCAATAGATTCTCATATATTTAAAATTTTGTAAAATATTCAAGGGTAAGCTTATTTTAGACGCTTAAAAATAAATTTTACTTGCCATATCATTATTTTCATAACTATTATATAATTATAGTTTCATAAAAATAATTATTTAATTATATTAAATCATGAAATTAATTTTAAATAATATCCATAAAAGTGTTACTTCAAAAATATGATTCCATCATCCACTTAGCTAGAGTAAAGCCACTATGGGAAGTTGATGTTTTCAAAGACTTAAAAAGAAAATAAATTCTAATAACTATTGAGTTATAAAAAACATTTGATAATAAATAATACTATTTTAGAGTTAATTTTAAATTTCACACGTATTATGGAGAGTTTAATAGGATAATTAAGATAAAAGACATAGATTCTATAACCTATACTTTAACATAACAATGGATAATGAAAATGTGTTTATAGAAATGTAATTATTAAAATAGCATGAAGAATTGATAAAAATACTAACTATAACATGGGAATAGAATCCGTAAAAATTATTTGAGTTTTAAATGAGTTTTATATTAAAATATTCTTAATTAATAAAGTAAATATTGAGTTTGGGACCTTTACCTTTCTCATTGAATCGCCTCAATTGGATTGAATCTTTAGCCTTTAGAGAAGGTATTTTTTGCTAGAAAAAAACTTGTAAAATTAGAATGAGAGATTTATATTTATATATATTTATATATATATATTTATATATATATATATATATACATATATATTTGAGCATAATATTTATAGAGAAGCAAATATTATATGATTTTTGGAATGGGTGGAATGATTCCCATTTTATAGATAAGATTTGATGGAATACTCACAAATAATCAACATTTAAGGATTGGGAAAGTTATATCTAAAAAGAAATTGGATAATAAATGGACAGGAGATGATATGTTTAACATTTAGTCATCCATAATAAAATCATTATACTTTTTATACTTTTTTATTAATTTATAAATCATTTTTAATAAAAACACTATCATATATATAGATTTTCTAGGTTATTTTTTATAATTTTAATATAAAACAATTACATGATTAGAAAATTAAAATTGTAAGATTTATGTAATTTATGTAGTTTAAAAACATTAATTTTTCCTTAAAATTCATGAAACACATTAATTCATCTAAATTTTATATCTTTAAATATTTTAAAACCTCCATTTTTTTAAATTTTTCATTATTTCATAAGAATTGTTTCAATAATATGTAAGTGTTTTGGATAATTATCATCATATTAAATTTTAAAAATAAATTAATAACATAAATAAATTTATTATTTATAATTTTTATCACCTAAATCCTTAAATAAAATTATTTTTTCTAATTTATATCATGATATTATTTTTGGATAATCATTTTGTGTTTTCTGACCTTGTGTAAACACTGGGTAAGAATTTTGATAATTATCATGTTATATTTTTTTGAAATTACAAAATATAAAAAAAAATATGTATAATAATAATATATATCTATAAATTTTATCTTAGAACTATCCCTTCTTAAATCTAATCACAAAGATACTGATTTTGAATTTTTCTATTTGTACCAAGCACAATGTCAGTATAAGGACCCGGCCTTAAACATTACATAATATTGAATTAAATGAATAATTCACTTTGAGGATCTTTTCAGGTTTAGAGTTTTAGATAATTAGGACATAGCTATTACATCTCAAAATATTACAAGGTAGTCATATCTACATAGTTACCATTTTTTCATAAAAAAAACTCTTGAAAAAAAGAGTCACGTCTAGTTCCATGTTAGAGACAGCATGACTTTTCCTTGATTCCATCCTTGACCCTATTCATCTTTAAGTCCTGTGAAAACATTTCAAAACTTGGGATGAGCATAAGACGCTTATTAAGGGTTATAAAACAAATGATGAAAACATTTTTTCATAAATACATACAAAACATGAAATCATTTACTAACCTCGTGAAATCATAAGATTTATGAAAGACACATATAAATCATTAATCATAAATTAACTTGTGGCATCCATATCATACTTACATTGTAGTTATCATAGCTACATAGGAAGTTACTTTGGAATAACCATCACTGTATATTCCCTAAATATCTTAGGAGAAACATTCATGTTTACCTATGTCACATTACCCAATGCATTGGAGAGCTATCTTGGGCTCACCCTCCCTAGGTTTATCACGGAACCACTCGTATATGTAAATAATGCCCAATAACCATAACATGATCATAACACATAACATAAGCAGAAATAAAAGATAACATTTCCACATTGAAATAAAAAATTATAATTTCAAGATATTGAAACAATAAATACATTCTTAAAATCATTTTCAATACCAAAATACACAAAAATAGTATGTGGTATTTATTCTTACTTTTAAAAACATTCTGGCTTGTTAAGGAAGCCAAAGATCAAATAATACTCACGGCGGCGGAAAGGTCGTTGTCACCGCTTACTTTAAAACAAATTTGTCGTTTAGTAAAACACTTTATATAAAAATATTCCCTTTGAATAAAATGAAAATTCAAAGGGGTTTATACACCGTATAAAATAAATTTTTGTATAAAACTAAAAATGCCTCAATGAAAGGAGATTGAGACGAAGTCCCTTACCCTGTGTCTGACTTGACTCGATAGTTCTTTAATCTCATGAACAATAAAATAAAGTTAACTTATACTTGATTGATAACCTTTCTCAAGTTTATTATTCCTTTTATATCATTTATTACCATGTTATAAACATTATGCAATCATTTAAGTTAATAACGTTCATTTTGTTGGTATTTGGTACTTGAGTAAAAAATGAACACCTTATATTTACAATTTGTCCATGTGGTCAAAGGTTAATTATATACAGAATTATATTCTTGATTTTGATATCATATATTCATATATATCCAGAATATACATGTTTTTATAATAGTACATAACATTTAGAGGTAATAAAAGAAATGCACCATTCATGGAGACGGTAAGTCGTACGTACACATGAACACTGCTTTCATTTCTATTTCTTATTTAAATGGAATTAAAACATAATGATACATAGGTATATTATAATTCCAGTATAATATCATATATAATATCATTAACTCCATCCTTTATACATCCTACATAAGGCATTAACGAATCAAATCACTTTGAGGGGGAGGTAGTCCGCACTTCCTCAAATGAGATTATCATATTTACCCACAATGGAAACCATAAATTCATGCTATTAATGGGAATTAGAGAAGCATAAGGAAATCATAAACATAATATATATCATATATAAATACAGTGCCATCATAATGGCCACCATGAGAGGCGGTAAGATGTAATTGAACAATCATCGTTTCATGAGGCCTTATATTTCCATCCACAAAAACATTATGTTCTTCATCCATAAGATGGAGGTGTGTGTTGGTGTAGTTATAATCCTTATCATAAAAACATACTAGTATATTTAGGATACTGGTTTTGTTACAAAAAAAGTAATAAAAATCATTTAGGGTTTGGATAAGTAATATAAAAGAAAATAATTTAAGAGAAATTGTTACCTTTAATTCGGGTAACTCCCTTTGGTTTGAACCAAAGGACTTCTTTAAGTGCCTTCTTCCTAAGTTAAGGCTTATAGGAGGAGGATTGGTATGTTGGGAGCTTAATTGGGAAGATTTTGGGCGAGCCAAATGGCATGGGAGGTGTGTGGAATTGGTTAGAAGTGGTCTCCTTTTATAAGGGAGAGGAGGAGCGCTTTAGGAAAGTGTGAAAACATTATTTTATTATATAATGCTATTCAGTTTCTAACTGGACAAAATCATTAAAATCAAAGATAAGATGACTCTTATTCGAAATAAAATCATCCAATTAGAATTCAACATGTTTTGGATTATATTTTAATCATTACAATCTTATTTATTTAAATCATTTGTTAATGAGATAAATACTGCATCATTATTGTGTCATGAATAATTTAATTTATTCGATGTCTAAAAATTATAAAAAAAATACTATCATGTAGGAAATAATTTTATCTTTCCAATTAATATTTATAGTCGAAAATAATACTTACATAACACCACATAATAATTAATTACTAACATATTTTTGTTAATGTCAATTTTGTCTTTACATTAAATTAATTAATCTAAATTGTCATTATCATTCCCAAGTGGCTCAATGGGGTCCCAAAATCGACCCAAAGATTTCCATGGTCGTAAATGACTCAAAAAATAAGGTTTGGAAAAGTGTTAAGGTAAATTTTAATTATTATAATATTCTTTTAACCTTGAATTACCTTATTTACCTTTAACCGTGGTAAATAAAAGTCAAAAGTTACTACTCACAAAAAATTATTTTCATCTTATTGAACCACATTTTACTTCTTGATAACAACCATGTCTGTCAGATTTTCTAAATTAAATTCCTAGAAGTGGTAAATTTTCATTTAAATGAAAAATTCGGTTTTTTAACTACTACTAAGTGGTTTCACTGTTCATCTAAAATTGAAGTTTTTCAGAAAAATACCGAAAAATTCAGCCTAAGAATTATTTGATATTCCGAATTCAAAATTGATGTATATTTTACCAAATTCAAAACATAGAAGTGGCATTTATTAAATTAAAAATTAATTCCCATTGCGAAAACAAATAGCGTGTTTTTAAGAAACAATAACTATCAAAAGATTGATACTTGTTTATGTCCAATTTCAAAGTGAAATTAATTCCAATGACCAAAATTGGATTAAATGGTAAAAATATATTTTAATTTCACTTTAAAATGAACTAAAAAGATATTCTAACCATATAAATAAATTAGATTAAAAGTCACTTTTGAATTAAAATGTAATATTTTTCACTATTCATTAAAAATTGAAATTTATCAGAAAAATACCAAAAAATTACCCAAAAGTAAAATTTGACATCCCCATTATAAAGAAAGATTTTATTGGGTGAATTAGAATGTATTAAAGTGACCAAAACTATATTTAAAGAGGGTTCTCCATTAAAAGGTGATAAATCAGCCTTATAATGTAAATTATTCTTAAAATTAGATTCATTCACATTTTAAGCCTCTAACTTTTTATTGGATAATGTAAATACATTTAACAATCATGTATAATCATATTGTAGTTAGTTTCATTCATTCCCGCCAATATAACGGCTAGGAGTTAACTACCATTTAAAATAATAATATTATATTATTAGGGTGCAATGTAAGATTCCAAAGAAACCTGTTGTTGTGTATCGGGTACAATATCGAACATAGCAATCCCTTTAAGGTAAAATTAATATTTAATTCAAAAATATTAATAAATATGAAATATGTACTATTCTTCATTTACATGGGATGTTACATCCTTCCCCCCTTTTGGGAATTACATCCTCGCAATTTTTATTCACTTATCAAAATAAGTGGGGGTATTTATCCCTCATAGCATTTTCAGATTTCCCACATTGCCTCTTCAACCATATGGTTTTTCCACAAAACCATTACCTGGTGAATATACTTATTCCGCAACACTTTCTCTCTACAGTCAAGAATCTGAACTGGATGTTCTTTATAAGAGAGATTCTCTTCCAAATGAACTACCTTTGGGCTCAAAACATGAGATGGATCTGGCATATACTTTCTCAACATCAAAACATGAAAACTATTGTGTACCTAGGATAAACTTAGAGGTAAATCTAGTCTATACGTAACTGATCCATCTTTCTCTAGATTCTTATATGGTCCAATGAACCTCGCCTCAACTTTCCCTTCTTACCAAAACGCATCACACTTTTACATGGAGAAACTTTGATAAAGACATGATCGCCTACCTCAAAAGAAAGATCCTCCCTCCGGTTATCTGCATAACTTTTCTGTCTACTTTGATCTATTCTCATGTGCTTCTTAATCAACTAAACTTTCTCTGCCATCTCTTCTACCAATTCTGGTCCCATTATATTCCTTTCACCTACTTCATCCTAGAATGCTGGAGCTCGAGAATGCTTTCCATATAATACCTCAAATGGAGCCATCTGTATACTGGAATGAAAGATGTTGGTCCGAACTTCCCTGGTAATCCATCGTGCAAGCACGTAACATATCCTCCAAGGTTTGAATTATTCGTTCTGACTGCCCATATGATTGAGGATGAAAAGCTGTACTAAAATTTAATTCAGTACCCAATGACTTCTGAAGGCCTTTCCAAATGTTAGAAGTGAACCTGGGATCACGATCAGACACAGTGGAGAGGGGAACTCCAGGAAACCTGACTATCTATTTAACATACAATCGAGCAAGTTGATCTAGAGACAAAGTATCTATAATAAGAAGGAAATGAGAAGATTTTTTCAATCGGATAACTATAACCCAGATTGCATTATTACCTCGAGATGTCTTTGGTAATCCCACAACTAAATCCATGGATATATTTTCTCATTTCCACTCCGGCACCGGTAAAGGGAGAAGCATTCCTTTCGGTAACTGTCTCTCTGCTTTAACCTGCTAACAATTCAAACACTTCACAGTAAAATCAAGAATATCTCTTTTCATTCCATCCCACCAGTAATACTCCTGAAGATCTCTTTATATCTTAGTACAGCCAGGATGAATTGAAAAAGGAGAACTATGAGCTTCACATAACAACTCATTCTTCAAATGTGGATCAAAAGGAACACATAATTTCTTTCCAAATCTCAAAACACAATCATTATCAATGTTAAAATCAAGCAACGTACCCTTCTGAACCAACACAACCTTTTTCTACAACTCACTGTCTTCCTTCTACACTTGCTTAATTCTATCTGATAGAGATGATTTCACTGGAACCTGAAACAAAACTGAATAATTTCCTGCAAAAAAAACATCTATGCCAAAGTTCATCAAATCAAAAACAAAAGGATCTCATTCCAAACGTAACATGGTTAATGAAGTATTACTTTTTTGACTCAAAACATCTTCCACTTTATTTTCTTTCCCCGAATGATAAAGGATCGTGAAATCATAATCCTTGATTAATTTCAACCATATCCTCTGTCTCATGTTCAATTATTTCTGGGAGAATATATACTTCAAACTTTTGTGATCAGTATATATTTCACACTTCACTCCATATAAATGATGCCTCTAAATTTTTAAAGCAAAAACAACAACAGCTAATTCAAAATCATGTGTAGGGTAATTTAACTCATGTGGTTTCAAATGATTTGAAGCATAAGCAATTACCTGGTCATTTTTCATTAAGACACAACCCATCCCTTTTAACAAAGGATCACTATAGATAACAAACTCACCATTTCTGGAAAGTAGTGCCAAAACTGGAGAAGTCACCAATCTTATTTTCAATTCCTGAAAAAAATCATCACATTATTTTTTCCAGATGAACTTAACACCTTTTCAAGTTAACTTAGTCATTGGACTAGATAACCATGCAAAAGTTTCAACAAACCTCCAGTAATAACCTTCCAAACCAAGAAAATTATGAATCTCGGTTATATTTTTTAGTCTTGTACATTCTTTAATAACTTTCGTTTTAGAATGATCTACAGTTATGCCATTTTTTGAAACAATGTGACCAAGGAAAGAAATTTTTTGTATCCAAAACTAACACTTTCTGAATTTCCCTAACAGTTTCTTTTCTTTTAAGGTTTGAAAGATAACCATTAAATGACTTTCATGTTCCTTTTTACTTTTGGAATAAACCAAAATATCATCAATGAACACAACCAAAAACTTATCCAAGAACTCACAGAAACTTCTATTCAAAAGATCCAAGAATACAGTAGGTGCATTGGTTAACCCAAAAGGAATAAGAAAAAATTCATAATGGCCATATCTAGTACAAAATGAAATCTTTGGAACGTATGCTTCCTTTACATTCAACTGATGGTACCCTGACCTCAATTTAATCTTCGTAAAATACTGATCTCCCTGGAGCTGATCAAACAAATCATTGATAAGAGGTAAAGGATACTTATTCGTAACAGTTATGTTATTCAATGCTCTATAATCAATGAAAAGTCTCATTGAACCATCTTTATTTTTAACAAACAAGACAGGATCACCCCATGGTGATGTTCTAGGTTGAAAGAAACCTTTATCTAATAACTCCTGTAATTTCTTCTTTAACAATAAAAGTTCAATTTGAGCCATTCGATAAGGGGGTTTTGAAATTGGCTTAGCATCAGGAACTAATTAAACAGTAAATTCAATTTCCCGATAAGGTATAATACCAGGAAACTAATCAGAAAAAACATCGAGGTGCTCATTTACCACTGGCACATCATTAATCTGAACAGTTCCTTTGTTTTCAACAATATGTGCAAGGTAACAGTCATTTCCATCTTTTACTAGTTTCCCAGCTTCCTGATATATAATCAACGGTAAGGGTTCATTTTTTTATACAAACTGAAAATCATTCCGAAAAGAAACCTCTTTAGCTCTGCAGTCAATCTTAGCATGATAAACAGAAATCCATTCCATGCCCAATATAAAATCAAACTCTACAAGAGGCAAAACAATAAGGTTAGTAGGTAGATTCTTTCCGCACACAAGGACAAGAATGTTCTTATGTTTTCTTTTTGTCTCAACATTTCCTCTAGGTGTTTTTACCATAAGTTCAGTATTCATATCATGAGATTGAATTTTCAATTTACTAGAAAACTTCTCAGAAATGAAAGAGTGTGTAGACCCTGAATCAAACAACACATTGGAATAATCTGAACAAACAAACAATGTACCTGACATAACTTCATTCGATGGCCCAACATCTGTTGAAGTAGTTGAAAAGGATTTCACCACCCCTTTCTGCTTGTATATTGGCATATTTCCTTCGGTTGAGTTCTTTGTTGGACACTCATTTTCATAATGACCCATTTCATTGAACTAAAAACATTTTACTGATTGAAAATCATATATTGTCTTACCATTACACTAATCTTTTTCAGTGCAATTATGATCCTTATGTCCCATTTCACCACATCGGTAGCACTTACTGGAATTCAAAAGACATTCCCCCGTATGCTTTTTACCACAATTTTCACAAAATGTAAACTTAAGTTTCTTACCATCAGACTTTTTTGAAGAGTTCTTCACTTTCACCTGCCATATCGACCTCTTATTTAGTTGTTTGTCAAAGAATAACTGATCATAAGAAAACTCCATTTCCACCTTCTCCACATAACGAACAAGTTTTTCATAACTTTTGAACTCATGAGAAGCTAAATCCCTTCGATACTTTGGCTTTGATCATGAGTAAAAATGGTTGATTTTACTATCAAGATCTCGTATGAAATTTGGACCATACCTTGCCAGTCGAGTGAATTTTTTTTCACAAGCAGCCACTGATTTCTCCTCCTACCTCAATTCTCGGAATTGTTTTTCCATCCTAAGATGAACCACCTTAGGGAAATATTTCTTAAGAAACATACATTTTAATTAATCCAAATCGAGAGAATTAATATCCCCACTATCCCTGATACTTTTCCCCATTAACCACCACTGATCAGCTTCACCTTCAAAATGGGAAACAACAAGACTAACCTTTTGATGTTATGAACATCCCATGACATCAAGAATCTTCTCCAGTGCTTTAATCCACCCTTCAGCAAGCACAGGGTCAGATGATCCTCTGAATGATGGGGGATGTTGTCTCATGAAATGATCCCTTATTGACATGTTCCTCTGTGGTTGATCTGGATGATCTCGTACATGGATACCACCACCATTTATAGCCTGAGTCAACTGTTCCATCCATGTAACAAACTGTTCAGTTCTGATTCTGACCATCCAAGGTTGTTGATTTGGAATGTTGTCTTCCTCCTGATGTTGTTCCAACACAGCTGCCATGTTTCCTCTACAGAAAACCATTATGAACACAAACATATCTTAGGCGAAGCAACATGGTAATATATAAATGCTATATAATGTCAATATTATCATAAATTACATTATTGATATTAATTTAACAATACCCTAACTCTTAATGTTATCTAAACCGACCTCTGATACCAACTATAAGGACCCATCCTTAAACATTATATATATTGAATTAAATGAATAATTCACATTGAGGATCTTTTCAGGTTTAGAGTTTTAGAGAATTAGGACATAACTATTACATCTCAAAAGATTTCAAGGTATACATATCTACACAGTTTCCATTTTTTTCAAAAAAATAAAACTCTTGAAAAAAAGTGTCATGTCTAGTTCCATGTTTTAGACGGCATGACTTTTCCTTCATCCCATCCTTGACCTTATTCATCTTTAAGTCCTGTGAAAACATTTCAAAACATGGGATGAGTAAAAAAACTCAGTAAGGGTTATAAAACAAAGAATGAAAACATTTGTTCATAAATACATAAAAAACATGAAATAATTTACTTACCTCATGAAATCATAAGATTTATGAAAGACACATAGAAATCATTAATCATAAAGGTAACTTGTGGCATCCATATCATACATACATTGTAGCTATCACAGCTACATAGGGAGTTACTTTGGAATACACATAACAGTATATTCCCTAAATATCTTAGGAGAAACATTCATATTTACCATTGTCACGTTACCCAATGCATTGGAGATCTATATTGGGCTAACCCGACCTAGGTTTATCACGGAACCACCCTTATATGTAAATAGTTCCCAAGAACCATAACATGATCATAACACATAACATAAGCATAAAGGAAAGATAACATTTCCACATTGCAATAACAAAATATCATTTCAAGATATTGAAATAATAAATCCATTATCAAAATCATTTTCAATACCAAAATATTTAAAAATAGTATTTGGTATTTATTCTTCCTTTTAAAAACATCCCGGCTTGTTAAGGAAGCCAAAGATCAAATAATACTCGCAGTGGCAGAAAGGTCGGTGTCACCGCTTACGTTAAAAAAAACATTCCTTTTTTCGTTTTGTTAAAAGCTTCGTATAAAAATATTTCATTTGAATAAAATGAAAATCCATAGGGGTTTATACACCATATAAAATAAAGTCGTGTATAAAACAAAAAATGCCTCAATGAGAGGAGATTGAGACGAAGTCCCTTACCTCGTTTCCGACTTGACTCGATTATTCTTTAATCTCCTGAATAATAAACTAAAGTTAATTTAAACTTTCTTAAGAAACTTTTTCAAGTTTATTATTCCTTTTATATCACTTATTACCATTTTATAAACATTATTCAGTCATTTAAGGTAATAACGTTCATTTTGTCGATATTTGGTACTTGAGTAAAAAATGAACACCTTATATTTATAAGTTGTCCATGTGGTCAAAGGTTAATTATATCCAGAATTATATTCATGATTTTGATATCATATATATCATATATATCCATCATATAAATGTTTTTATAATAGTACATAACATTTAGAGTTAAGAAATTAAATGCAATATTCATAGAGACGGCAAGTCGTACGTACGCATGAACGCTACATTCATTTATATTTCTTATGTTAATGGAAATATAACATAATGATACATAGATGTATTATAATTCAATTATAATATCATATATATAATATCTTTAACTCTATCCTTTATACATCCCACATAAGGCATTAACGAATCAAATCACTTTGAGGGGGCAGTAGTCCGCACTTCCTCAAATGAGATTATCCTATTTACCCACTATGGAAACCATAAAGGCATGATATAAATGGGAAGTACAGAAGCATAAGGAAATCATAAACATAATATATATCATATATAAATACAGTGTCATCATAATATCCACCATGAGAGGTGGTAAGATGTAACTGAACAATCATCGTTTTGTGAGGCCTTAGTTTGCCATCCAGAGAAACATTATGTTCTTCATCCATTAGATGGAGGTGTGTGTAAGTTTAGTTTGAATAATTCTCATAAAAACATCCTAGTATATTGAGGATATGGGTGTTGTAACAAAAAAAGGAATAAAAAGTGATTATGGGTTGGAGAAGTAAAATAAAAGAAAACAATTTAAGAGAAACGGTTACCTTTAATTTGGGTAACTCCCTTTGGTTTGAACCAAAAGACTTCTTGAACTGCCTTCTGCCTAAGGTAAGACTTATAGAAGGAGGATAAGGATTTTGGGAGCTTAATTGGGTAGATTTTGGACTATAAAAAGGGCTTTAGAGGTGTGTGGAATTTGTTAGAGGTGGTCTCCTTTTATAAGGAAGAGGAGGGGCTCTTTAGGAAAGTGTGAAAACATTCTTTTATTATATAATGATATTCAATTTCTAAAGGTCCAAAAATAATTAAGGTCGAATATAATATGACTCATATTAGAAATAAAATCATCCAATCAGAATTGGACATGTTTTTATAATATTTTAATCATTATAATCTTATTTATTTAAATCATTTGTTAATGAGGTAAATACTGCATCATTATTGTGTCATGACTAATTTAATTTATTAAATGTCTAAAAATTATGAAAAAAATACTATCATGTATGAAATTATTTTATATTTTTAATGAATATTTATAGTCTAAAATAGGACTTATATAACACTATATAAAAATTAATTACATAAATATTTTTGTTAATGTCAATTTTTCTTTACAATAAATTAATTAATCTAAATTGTCATTATCACTCCCAAGTTGCTCAATGGGGTCCCAAAATCGACCCAAAAATTCCCATGGTCGTAAATGACTCAACCAATAAGGTTTGGACATGTGTTAAGGTAAATTTGAATTATTATAATATTCTTTTAACATTGAATTACCTTATTTACCTTTAACCGCGGTAAATAAAAGTCAAAAGTTACTATTCACCCAAAAATGTTTTCATCGTATTGAACCACATTTTACTTCTTGATAACAAACATGTATGTCGGATTTTTAAAATTCAATTCACAGAACTGGTAAAATTTCATTTAAATGAAAAAGTTAGTTTTTTAACTACTACTAAGTGGTTTCACTATTCATCTAAAATTGATGTCTTTTAGAAAAATAACCAAAAATCAACCTAAGCATTATTTGATATTCTGAATTCAAAATTTATGCCTATTTTTTCTAATTAAAAACATATAAGTGTCATTAATTAATTTAAAAATTAATTCCCGTTTTTAAAACACATAGCGTGTTTTTAAGAAACAATAACTTTCAAAAGATTGATACTTGTTTATGTCCAATTTCAAAGTGCAATTAATTCCAATGACCAAAATTGGATTAAATGGTAAAAATATATGTTAATTTCACTTTAAAACCAACTAAAAAGATAATATAACCATATAAATAAATTAGATTAAAAGGCACTTTCGAATTAAACTGCACTATTTTTCACTATTCATTAAAAATGAACTTTATCAGAAAAATACCAAAAAATTACCCAAAGTAAATTTTGATGTCCCCATTCTATATAAGGATTTTATTTAGTCAATTATAATGTATTAAAGTGACTAAAACTAAATTTAAAGAGGTTTCACTATTAAAAGGTGATAAATCAGCCTTTAAATGTAAATTATGCTTAAAATTAGATTCATTCACATTTTAAGCCCCTAACTTTTTATTGGATAATTTAAATACATTTAACAATAATGTATAATCATATTTTAGTTATTTTCATTAATTCCCACCAATACAACGGCAAGGAGTTAACTACCATTTAAAATAATAATATTATATTATTAGTGTAAAACATAAGATTCTAAAGAAACTCGTTGTTGCGTATCGGCTACGCTATCGAACATAGCACCCCCTTTAAATTAAAATTAATATTTAATTCACAAATATTAATAAATATGAAATATGTCTTATTCTTCATTTACCTGGGATGTTAGATTCAGCATCGATAATTATTTTAATATTAAAATTGATATAAAAATTAGTTTATATTAATTGAATAATATTAATATGATATTTTAAGTTTATTTATGGGTAATATACATTCCATAGGTTTTAATAATATTCAATATAATTTTAGATATAAATATAAAAATAATAAGTATAATTCTATTTGAACTCAAATGCTCATTTCGAAAGAAATTATAAATTTTAATGTATTACTCAACTTATAACCATGTGGAATTTGAATATTTAATTTTGAAATAAATACGTAAAAAATTAAATAACATAAATTCAAATAAAAAAATTGTGTTTATAATATTTTAGTATAATTTGTATTCAAAATAGTTCTTTTACATCACATTTATTTTTTACTAACATATTTTATTCTTATAAATTTTTAAAAAAAAATACTTTTATTTTATTTTTTGCTTAATTATTCGAAAAAATAATTAATTTTATTGAAATAAAACTCTAACTATGAAATATTTTATTTTCAAATAAACTAAAAATATATAAAAATAATATATATATATATATATATATAATAACAAATGTTTTATTTTAAATCAAAATTCACATTCTTGGTTCATATCATAATATAATTTTTTACTGTTATATTAAAAATATTATATATCATTATAAACTCAAAAAAAAAGTAAATATCCATTTTTAATACATCTTATGATAAATTAATTAAAATAAAAATATATTCTCTACACATTTATGTTATGAAATAACTTTTTTTAATGGATAATTCTAACAAATTTAATTCTATAATGTATATTATAAATACGAAAAATATATATTGATTAAATAAATGGATGTTAAAATAATGGTCCCCTAGACCAATTCTTACCATTCTAATCCTCTCATTTTAGGATTATTAGGGTCCCTAGGAAATTTCTATAGACCCTTCCACTCAATTCACATGGTTTAGTCCTAACCAAGAGCATAAACCAAGAACCACCCACTTATAAGACTTTAATAAACATAAATTGGATCATCATAAGCTATTCACTAATATTACACATAATCCAAGCCCTCTTTATATTTCCCTAACAAAAAATATACAACACTACCCAGAGAAGCATAGATTCTAGGAATCTTTTAGATTTCCAACCAATGAAAAGCACACTCAAATCAATACTCTATGGTTTAAACTTAGCCCAGCTCACTTTTTAGGACTCACACAGCATTCCTCCTAGAGTTCCCATTCCTAAAACCCAAACCTAAATGAAGATTCATTCAATGTACATGAATACATGAATATATTTAAGTATAAAGGTAACCACCTACCTCAATATCATAGTTATCTCCTTCCTTTAGACATGTTAATAATTTCATTCAAAATTCAAAAAAATAATCTCCATGATTTCATTTACCTATCTCATACCACAATTCCCTATCAATTAATTATGAATATTTATAACTAATCATCCAATTTTATTCATTGGATCATATTTTAATGAAAATCACCAAGTGTTATTGTGTTTGTAAAACCACAACCAAAGGTGTTCATAAGTATTATTCCATACCTTAGGAATTACTACAATAAAAATACCCAGGAATCAGCACCCAATTAATCATAAATTCCAATTCAGTTTGTAATAATCTAGTAGTAAGTATAATAGGAACCTAACCTCTATTGAAATTATGATAAATGGGTGGTATTCATCCTCCAATTTCAACATCCATAAGATACTGTGGGAAAAATCCCAAGGATTTTGATATGATTCCACCATTATCTAGTGGAATAATCTTTAAATCCCAATATGTATCCTTCCAAAATTAGAGTAATAACCAAAGAGAGATAAATAGAAGAGAGAGGGAGTATATTACCTAGCTTTAACATGGTGAAACAAGCCTCAATCAACCACCAAAATGGGATAACAAGGGGGTTTAATGGAAAGAAACAATGGGGAGAGGGTCGACCAAATACACTCTCTCCTGAACTACATGGAATGGGATAGACACAAATTTAGTAGGTCTACCCACATCTAAAAAATGATTTGTGGGTCATTGTGGCATGACCCATAGGGATCACTGTACAATTTCCCACTTCTTAGGTTTTAATGTTGTATAAAAAAATAGGTCTGGATGTAATAACAATTTTCTAAAATGAACCTTTAATTATCCTCCACCCCTCTTTGGCATGATGTAAGGATTTATATTGAAATTCGCCTTCTCTAAGTAGAGCCTAGAAAACTAAATTCAATTTTTATTTTCATAAAATCCCGTAGGTTGTGATGTAACACTTCATATTTGGGAAACCATTGTGGAAAAACATCTCAGGTTGTGGAATGATCTATCCATACTATATAAATTTAATCTTACATTAATTTAATTTTGATCGTGATAACCACTGAGAAGGGGGGGTTGATTCAATAGTGATATTTTTAAAAAAATTAATTATATAGAAATTTAAATCTATAACTTTTTTGATTTCTTATCCATATAAACTTTATATAAAAATATCATAAGCATTAAATGATAAGAAACTAATGCAAGGAATGAAATATTTAAAAGGCGCTCCCCCAATGTGGATACTACATCCTTTATATGGAAACTCTAATTGGTCCACGAAAAATCACCATAATAGAAAAGTGAATACTATGATCCAACTCCTATTATAATCCTTTTATATATCGATAGGTATGATTATACTAACTCCTAACAGTTATAAAAAAGTTCTTATGAAATTGTTCCATAATAATATAGGAATATTTTCAACACAACTCTTTAAAAGATTGTCTAAAAATAATTCATCCAATTGTTCATCTAGTAAGAGTCTATCTGGTGCACCCTTCCATCATTTGGTGTACTCTATATGACGTTCCGCACTTAAAATTTGTATGTTTTCTATGTAATAAAAATCTATTTCACCTCACAACCTAATTAAAACAATAATCAGTATTCTTTATTGGATACTTGTTATGATAACTCTGGTTATAAAATCTATATGTTAACAATTTTCTCTACACAAATTTTTAGTGCCCTTTAATTTCAACCATGTGAAACCCCAGTTGGAAACTAACTCTATTCAAATTAAGATGTTGGAACTTTTTCTAGTATATCAATATGATTCCTTTCCTATAACACTTCAACATTCTAACTTGAATTATTAGTATATTTCATTTATAGCATACTTTTACCCACCTTTTATAGGTGTTATCTCAGTAGAAAACTTGGTAATCGAAATTTAATTTCCCTCTCAATTAATATTCACTAGATGCTTCTCAAACATTCTAGAGTATTCTTTAAAATTCTTTAAGACTCCCTCATCTGTAACTTTATTCTAATTTTCTTAACCTCAATATTAAGAAACTTATTTAATCTTTCTAATCTTAGTTAGAAAAAATAACTTTCATAGATCATATCATTATCATCATAGTTAAAGTACATGAAAAGGATTTATAAAGTCTCTCTAAACCTCATCCAGTAAGGTTAGTATAATGAGTTCATAAGAACTTATTCATCTAGATTTCCTCTAACTCCCCTATGTTCAGTCTATGATGACTGATGTGTAGTAAAGTTTCTTTCTGGTGTATCTTATAACTATGAAAAATCTATGAGGAGCATGGATCACAAAAATCTTATCAAAAAAATCATAGAATAATCCACTCAAGGACATTAGGATTCTTTGTGCAATGTTTGTTAGTCTGATGGATCTTTCTCCACCTATTGTACTTTCTTGATTATGTTAAAATTTTCTCTATATGAAATCTTTGATAATCCAACCTTTATACCTTCTCAGTCTAATGGTTCATAATTATATGGACTCAAACTGATTCCTTCAAATCACTATGATCATAATTACTTTGAACTTCATACAACTTGATACATAATCATTTCTACTTCAACTACACAAATGATGTCTATCCAGAAACACCTTCAGTCACAATTCACTACACTCAAGTCGTTGATGTGAGATAACATTATTGAAAATTTTAAAAACTTATATAACAAAAGACTTTATCCTTTTTTTATTCCAATTTCTCCACTTCATCTAGAATTACAGGTTCAATTTTTACTCCCACTCGAAAAAAAAACTTCTTATGGATTTTTACTTATTTCCTCCTTTGGACTTATTTCAATCTTCTGACCAATAATGACCACCCTAGTTTGTCTAGTCACATTGTGAAATCTTCTTACAAATATTCATTTAGAATATATATCCAGTTTCTGAAACATCAACCTCTAACAATTCTTCATCTAGTAACTTCAACCCATATATATCTTGTGTATAATTATACTTTTATCCCCTTGAACTCACATTTAAAAAATTAATTTTGGATCTTAAATTTCTGCATGATACTAGGAACTTTGAGAATGGATTATCATTCTCTAACCATAATAAATTATTTCTAACTTAGTTAGTGAAAACTTTTCTTCACCTCCTCTTACACTTCATAATAAAATCATTCTTAACATCTTTCAATGAATCTTTCTCACCTGTTTAACAAAAAAATATTAACAAGATATATTATCAACAAATAAGAAACATGTTACAAAAAATCCTAATGGATCTTCAATCTCTCCCTTTGTATTTGTTGGGAAACATTTATAATAACTTTTCAAACACAAACACCTTCATGAGTAATTTTATAATAAACTATTTACAACTTTAATCATATCATATCCTTTATCATAGAGAATTTCCAAACGCAACACAACTATATAAATAAATGTTTCTAAATGAATTCCCACACTCTATGAAAAGTAATTTTTCCATGTCATGATAAACTCACCATATATTTTATTATCTATCCCATTCTATGATAAAAGTATATGTAGATGCTTAACAGAAATATTTATATAGCATTTTAAAAAATTGTATGTAATATCCCCCTTTAACAACGAAAATTAAATCACATTGGTGACTTATTTCCTTACAAACTTCATTAAATCATTGGTGGAGGGTGAACATGTAGTTTCAACCTCAATTTCTCAAATATTTCCCATGTTATAGATTTATTTAAAACAAAATTAATTTGATGTTTTCTTGAAATATACTTAATAATAACATTTTCACCAACAACTTATTTTTATAAAATGATATTTAATATCAATGTGATATGATCTTGAAGTTTTCATTAGATTTTTTAAAAGATCAACAGAACTTTGATAATTAAAAAGAATAGACAATGGTTTTATAAAATTTACTCTCAAATATTATTGCTTAACTTTTATCCATATCATTTTCATAAAATCATGGATAGTGGAAAAATATTCTTCTTTTTCTATAATCAAAGTAATAAAACTTTTTTTCATACTATTCCATCTCACAAAACATTCTCCTAAGAAAGAATTTCTTATGGATGTTGAAATTATATCATTGCAATATCCAACCTGATCAGAATCAGTGTATCCAAAAAAGTCTCATGTCACAACTTCTTTTATCAAACAATATATAAGAATATATTCCTTTAACATGCCTGATAAATATTTTCTCATCCAACTTTTGTGATTATTTAAGATCACATTTATATCTTGTATATAATGTAACTGTCTAAAAATGTTTTTTCATGAATTTTTAAGATATAACAAGATTCCTATCATATTATTGAAGTCTTTGTCATTCACACTTTTCATATCTCAATATTTACGCATATTTATACCAATATAAATAAGAGTAGAAACTTATTTATAATAATCTATCAGAATTTTTTGTATCAATTCCATGGAATACTTTTCTTATGATATAAATATATGTATTTCCATCTACTTAACTTGTAAGATGAGAAAGGAAGTTATTTCATCGATCATTATAATTTAAAAGTTCTTCTTCACTTATTCATAAAATTAATCAAAATTATTATCCTTGTCGCCGGTAAAAATTTTATAATCATATAATTAACGAAAATAATGGAACATGTTCTCCTTTCCTTAAAATATAGTTTGTTGTAAAAACTTCCTTCTGAAAAGCATCAATTATTGGGAAGAAATCAACTTTAGAGTGTCATGAATGAGTAGAATATTTCAACCCATACAAGGATTTATTTAACTTACAAACAATTATTTGATATTTATAAATTAATGACCCATTTGGTTTATTAATTTAATATTCTTAATCAATTTATCCACTTTATAATGTTGACATAACTTCCATCTGATAAAAGTTTTAACAATGATGTACTGAAAATTCTATGAACATTATTATAGTTTCAAGTATTTAAAAAGTGTTAATAGTTTATTCAAAATCAATACCTTACACCTATGAATATCCTTTAAAAAAAATTCATGCTTTGTTTCTTGAAATTTGACAATTTTAATTGAGTTTTTTTTTTGAACAACCACTTTGTTCTAATAAGAGAATCTTCTAGTCTTGGAAAAGAATATTAGGTGTTATTTTTCTTAATATAATATAAATATCCATTCATCACATTTATCCACTCTTTATATTCAACTTCCTCTAAAACTAATTGTGGTTCCACTTGTGAGACAAGTGATGTTCGATTCTCAAATCCCAACTTCAATCCAGTTTGAACTGAATCTATCTAATTTACAAAAGTGTTAGCAGTTTCGAATTTTTTTTAAATTTTGGACAATTAGATATTTTCTTCCAAAATTAGTTTCCCCATTACAATGTTGATCTAAGTCACTTTTTATAGTGGTAGGTGTGTGTTCATCTTCCTTATTATATTTTTTGGATTTCAACATTCTTTCCTTTGTAGTGTCTTCCTTATTGTTCTCAAAAAAAATTAAAGGAAGCTTTATTTTCAACAACTTTCATATCATATGAATTAGATATGTTTTGTAAATGTTTATTCCAAAATATTTAACTTCTTCCATCATATAAATATCCCATTAAAATTCCACTATCAAATTTTTCTTCAAACTTTAAAAAAATGGATTTTTGATCTTTAGAAAGCAAGGAATCCCAAAATCATTGAAGGAAAAAATTATGGTATTTTTATTATATGAAATCCCATATGGAAATATATTATATTATAGATAGAATAAAAATTTATTTTGTACGTGAAAGAAATTACTTATATATTATATCAAAACAAACACATAAATTTTATATTTATCCAACATACTTCATCCAATTTTCACTAAAAATATGTTTTCCTTTTCAACCACTATATTTTCTTGAGGAGTGTTTAGAGAACTATGTTACTATTTTATTCCATGTTTCTTCATATAAAGTAAAAAATAATTTATTATGTACCATTTTACATTTTAAATTATTATCTTTAGTATATAAACACCACCACTCATTCAATTTATTTTCATAAATTTCTAAACATTTTTATAGCCTCTTATTTATGTTTCATGAATGTTATGTCGGTCATCTGAGTGAATTTATCAATGATAATAATGAATTAAATATGAAATTTAGTTAATTGATATCTCATAAACCCATAAATATTATATTGGATGGTTTTAAGTGGTTTGGTTGATTGAATTTCAACTTTCTTATATCTTTCACTAACCATCTTCCCACTCTAAAAAGTTTTAAATATAGTATCATCTTTCCTAATAAGTTTTGGTAAGTTTATTTAAAAATGTTCTTTATAATTTTTTCTCAAATTATTCAATCCAATATTATAAATTCCTTGATCCCACAACTCATTTTTATCCTAATCACTGAAGTAATATGAGTTACAAAGATCTTCAATATGGAAAAAAAATTTGCTGGTTCTTTCTCCCTTAGCAACAACTTTTACATCCTTTAACATTATAATGATACAAAAATATTTCCTACATATAACTTATTTAACATCACCACAATATTGGCTAACACTAAGTAAGTTTCCTTTAGTCTAATCTATATACAAAACTTCTATTGATTTTTTTTATGTGCTTCTATATCAATATCTCATATTCAGTTGATTTTTAAGGAAGTATTATTTCTTAAAGTAACAAATCCACTTTCATGTTCTTAAACATTTTTATATATTTATATATCTCCTATCAATTGTGATGAACAACCTCCATCTAGAATCCAAAGTTATTTCCATTTTCTACCTTTTAGATCGGTCTGAATAACAAAATCCCTTTCCTCAATTTCCATCTTTCCATCCTCTTTTTCTTTCCTTTAAAGGGAAACTTATCTCTTAAGAGTTTTCATACAATCCTAAGAAAGGTGGAATACTTGTTCACATATTCCATAAAATTTTTCTTACCAATCAAATTATTTTTACATTAGAAACTTTCCAATATTTAACGATTTTTCTTTTCTTTCTTCCAGCATGTTGGGAAAGTTGAATTTTTTCTCCCACTATTTATCCCCCTTAGTTAGTGTCTATTTGCAGATAGATTTATGTTTTAACAATATTTGAATTATTTGTTCCCATAAATTATATATAACCAAAAAATACCCATCAAATATCAATATTCTTTAGAAAAAAAAATTATCCCCAGAATGTTTATTGAGGTTCTTAACATCTTTCTGTATTCATTTTCCCATAGTGTGTAGAATCATTCCTGTGGGGGATATTTTCAATTTTTTTTGATTTGATGTTTTTTCTAAATAATTTCTCAAACTAAGAATTCCAAAATTTGTTTCTAACAACTACTTAGTTAGAAATATTAGAAGATATTTTAGGAATATTGGGTAAATATTTCACCAAATTACTGGGAAGTGTTTTCTCAACTACTCAAGATGTGTCCACTTTTACCTCTGAATCCTTGTGGAAATTTTCTCTCATCCTCTTTAAGGTACATTAAACAAAAATAAATATCGATTAAATTTTTTAATACAGATATTCTTTAGAAACTATTTTCTTACTAAGAACTTACACCATATTTCCTTCTTCTAAAACTTTAAAATTTTGGTTCTTAATTACCAAAATGTACATATATTCTTTAATAAGAAAATCCTACTTTACTATATTATTTTCACACCTTCTTTATTTATCATTCTGATTTCTATATTGAATTTTTTTTCTCAATACACTCTATAATTTCTAAAATCATTTGATATTCTCTATATGTTTCTTTAGCTTCTTCTTTTTCACTGTTTGAAGAATCATCCTTCTCCTAACCATTTTTAAAGATAGTTATGAAATTCTCAATGATTTTATTTGTGGAAGAACAATTTTCAGTATAATCATACCCATTTTTCTTACTCAGCATACATCATATATTTCTAGTGAACTTTTTTTTACTACTAGTGGATTTATTATCTTATTTAGAAGTTTTGTTCTACATATACCACTGAGGTTTTTTTTCAGAATAATATTTATATTCTTAAATTTTCTTTTTAGTAAAATTCATAGAAAATTTTCCATTTACTCAACGCTAAAAAAATTAAATAGGATCTTGAATCCATATTTTTTTCTACCTCTATTGTAATTTTTAGAGATAATAGACATGATTTTTATCATTCATTTCATTATATTCCATATATTCTGAATCATTGAGGTTAGCAAACACAACATCATATATTTTCATATTTCTCATATATTCCAAATCCATTTCATCATTGATCTTATTTTTCTATTCAATATATTTTTTCATTTCATTTTTAATAATAAAGTTACGTAATACATCAACATATATATCATATTTAACTTTGTAGTAAAAAATAAAATCAAACCTATCAGAAACTTTTCTTATTATTTTATTTACAAATGTATAATCTTCCAAGAAATTTCTGAAAAGTTTGATTTTGAAAAAAAAATAACTAACATTGTTTAGGTACAAAAAAACAATTTATTCATCTTATATTTTGGTATCATTGAACTTGTTATTCGAGATTTATAGATTTTATTTCCTCACTTTGACATTTCTGTCAACGATTCTTTCGATTTTGTCCCAAGTTTCTTTATCTATTTTGAGGCCTATCACCATCATGAAAAAAGTTTAAAAAAATGAAATTAGAATATCATTTCTATCATTTCCTTCTACCTTAGTATTTTTTTGTCAAAAATAATCATAGGATCATTTTTATCAATGGGTGGAAGCCCAACTATAGTCGCATCTATTACCTCTATTCCAAGAGATAGAAGATAGGGTATCATTTTGTTTTTTCAACCACAATAATTTTTTCATCTAAAGTGGGAATACCTCTATTGTTCACCCAGTAGAGGTATTATATGATAATGATCAAATAAGGGAACTATTACTCTATGATAAATTTAATTTCATTAGGTTCATGAGAACTATTTATAGGGGGTTAAATCCTTAGTGATTTTCTCAAAAACACTAATTCTATTGAAATTAACCCCTGGAGCTTATTAAATTTATTACTATTATCAATATTATATAAAAATACCAAAAGTATGCAATGATAAGAAAGTTACATAATTAAAAAAATATTTACAAGGTTTTCCCAAGTGTGGGAGACTACATGTTTTCCATAGAAACTCTCATTGGTCTATGAAAATTAAATATAATTGAAAAGTTAATAAAAAGATCCAATTTCTATTATAATCCTTATATATATAAATAGGTATGATTATAGTGCATCTATTTAGTTAAAAAAAATCTCAAAAAACTAATCCATAATATGATATGTAGATTTTCAAAAAATCTTTCTAAAATTTCATCTCAAAATCATCCATCATATTTTCTCTCATAAGAGTCTATCTGGTGTACCCTTTCTTCATCTATTGTACTAAAAATGATGGGCCTTGATTATATTGTGCTTATTTTCATACATATACTCTATTTTATGAATAAAATATTTTCACCTCGTAATCTACTCAAAAACTATAACTTTTAATCTATTACATATTTTTTGTCTAATATCTATGATCAGAAACTTTGTTCAGTAAGAACTCTCTCTAAACCTCTTTCTGGTGCACTTAGACATTAACAACGTGAAACCGTGGTTAGAAACTCACATTTTTAACTTACTCTTTCAGAACTTTTTTCTGGTATCTTTGATTCATACCTTTTTTTGCAACACTTTTACTTATTGACATGTGTGACCAGTACATTTCATTTTTACTGTACTTATAACCACTTTTATAGGTACACTATAAGTAGAAAAGGTGGTAACCCAAAATTATTTTCCCAGTCAAATGAAAGTCATTGGGTTCTTCTCAAAAATTCTAGAGTCTTCCTAACTATGCTTGAAGAATCATGAATACACAACCTTCTTCAAATTTCTTTAATCATAGTGTTATGTAACTTATTCAATATTTCTTATCTAAACTAGATAAAAAACATTAATATATCATCTCAACGTTATCATTGTTAAAGGACTTGAAAATTATTTATAAAGTTTCTATGAACTTTTCTCAATTAATGTTTTTTTAATGACTTCATAATAACTTATTTGCCTGTCTTTCCTTTTTCTGACTCCCTTATTTATGATCTTCTTTGATTGACGTGTGGGAAATTTTTTATCAAGTGCGTATAAACCCTATAGAAACTCTATGAAGAACATCGACAACAAAACTAAACTAATAACATATTATCATAATCATATATTTAATGTCATAATGATTATATTTCCTATTTTTTCATTATAAAGGATCTTTCTTATTGTATTTTACTTTCTTGATTCAATCCAAATCTCCTATGTCTAAAAGATTTTACAATCCATACTCCATACCTACTTAGTTTGATGGTCCATAGTCTGATGTACATGAACCTATAACTTCAAATAAAATCACTCTTGATGACATATAATTTTTTAAACTTGTAACATAATCATGTATACTTCAAATTAGTAAAACTTTCCTCTCTAGAAAATCCTTCTTCCTTATCTGGTGCACTCGATTTTTTGATGTGAAATAATATTATTGAAACTTATAAAGACTTATGTCACAAAAAAATCTTGTTTTTTAGGGGTCAATTTTTCTTTTATATCTATAAATATAGCTTCAAATTTGTACTCTCCCTCAAAAAAAATGTTATGTATTTCATATCTTTCCTCCATTATAATGCAAGAAAACGTTTTTTCGATAATGATCACCCTTTTTTATCCTATGTCATTATAAATATTCTTATAAATATATTTCTAGAACCTTTGTCTGTTGTTCTACACTTGGTGGCTCTAACATAGACTTCTTAAAAGTCTTTGTCTACTAAATACATCCCTTGTATGTCTTGTGTACAGTTATATTTCTCTCCTCTTGTACTAATGTGTATAAAAATCATCTTGGATCATGAATTTCTTCCTGATCTTAGAAAATTTGAGAAAATATTTCCATAATTTGAATTTATGAAGGTTTTCCTAATTTAATTAAAGAAAAACATCCTTCACCACCTCCATCAATTCATAAAAAACATTCTTAAAAAATTTCAACAACTCTTTCTCGCCTATCTAACAAAAACATTCTTAATAGGATATATTATCAAAAAATACGAAACATGTTACAAACACATCCTAAAAGATCTTTATTACATAGCATACACATCATACAAAAATTCCCCCTAGTTGGTGCATTACATACCACCTATAGTCGAATTTTCATCTCATACCAAATCCGATAAATTTTTTCCAACACCCTTTAAAAGATACTTAAATTCATGAACACATGAAAAAACATCTCCCAAAGTTGTTCCCAAACACTGAATTCAAATCCTAATCCAAATTGTTAAAATACCCCTAATATAAAACTAAAAATTCAAATTTATCTGAGAAACACTAACTCGTATCAATGTGGATTCTTATTAACCTTTACCTTATATTCATCTATGACCATGAAATAAACATACACACTAAGATAACCGTGTAGTGTGTGTGTATAAATCTATTGTCCACTACCAATTGTTTCCTTACAAAATATAGAATATATAAGTTAAATCTTAAAAATTAATGCTAGAAATATTAAAATATAATTTTTGCATTATTTATTTATAAATATCTAAACCTATAAAGGATCAATACCACCTTAAACCAGTACCATAATTGGGTGATATACCAATAGTCTAAACACAACTCAAGAGAGAACGGTTTATCAACCCTTGTGTCATTGATCAACGTGAAAAGTTATCACCATATCCATATCCACCTTGTGAATGAAAGTTCACAAATAAGTAACCCCTAGGTCAATAATTTATCACTAAGACCCACCTCCATGTGAATGATAGTTCATCAATACATTTCTCTAGGTGAAAAATACCTCAATAATATATATTCCCAAATGTGAATGATACATCATCAATACAAAATGCTCAGGTGAATGATACATCACCATAACCTCAGGTGAATGATAAATTACTTATACTTAATATCTCATGTGAATAATATATAATTGATATATAACCACATGGTTAATGATATATCATAAATACATAATCCTAGGTGAATAAAATCTCAATAATACATAATCTCCTAGATAAAAAACATATCACCAACATATAATCCTCTGATGTATCACTTATGCATAGACCCTAAGGGTGCATGTTTTTCCAAAAAATATACCCTAATGTGGATGAGGTACCACTATAAAATTCCTTGTAGTGATTGATGCAGTCTTAATTTAATTCATTTTTTCACTTCTATTTTGATGAATAATTCTGTAATTAATGAGATATTTTTTATTAAGTTGGTTAATTAAAATGTTTTCTTATATTTATATTGCGGAAATAAATCAATTAATTATTTATTAATTATGATTGTTTTTATGTTTTTGTTTTCATCTCTTCATTATTTAAATATTTTATTATCTCAAAATTTTATTTTCAATTATCAATTTTAAATTATTTTATTCATTACTGGTGGATAGTAGTTCAATATTATTATTTAATATTTTATTTTTTCTAAAATTTAATTAATGTTATTTTAATTTAACTTTTATTTATTTAATTTTTTTTCTAATTTGTAAATTTTAACTTATTCTTTTAATTTATTAATAAATAATTTTATTTAATTTTTTTCATTTTAAAATTCCATCATTATTTTATTTTATTTAGATACATTATAGGGAATAATATATTTAAAATCATCCTTATGTCATTCTATAAGATAAATATTTTTTTGTAAAATATTTTTATCAATCATTGGGATAAATAATTGTATTCTATGAAATAGAATTCTAGAAAATAAGTTGTAAGTTAATTTTAGGAATTTGACAAGCATTTACAGCATAAGATAAATTTCTATATACTTTTAATATAGATTTGGTCCATATAACACAATTGAGGGATCCTGTAAGATAAAATTTTGTGTATGATGATTTATCATATGTGATTTACATGTGTGGATTTTGAAAATATTTGCAAAAAAATAAACCAAAATCCTAAGATCAACTAGGATTTCCACCTTTAAATAGAGGATAAACCTAAATGAAACATGAATTTATGAAGAAATATCCAAGTTTTTTGATATTTCTAAGGATAAGCAGTCGATCATCTGAAAACTTAAGCTATTTCACTGATGAAGACAAATAATTCTATTGAATCAGAACATTGTGTAATAATTCAGATATGAGCATGGATATTTCAAAAAAATCAAAGATTTAACACAATAAATTGAAGGTAATTGTTTGGGATCAATGGTGTAGTGGGTGTTTTAAATGTAAAATGAAGTTCCTAGACTTTATTTGTTGAGATCATTCGATCGAGATGAGGATCTAGTTTCTTGTAGTTGTGTCGCACCCAAGATAATATTATCAACTGATCCCACCTGATGCCATAAGACCAAAATGGTGAACAAGATTCTATGGGTATTGATTTTTATGAACAAATCATGATTGAAATCACTATCTAAAACCTCTATTTCACCATTTTATTTTGAAAAATATTTGTGAGGAATCTTGAGTTTTTTATAATAAACCAAGATGAGCATTTCATACCAAACAAACCTATTATGAGATTAGTATATTTGAAAAATAACACATCCTCAAATCAAACAACAACTTAATATGAATAGGGGTGAAGTCAATATGTGACTACTAATGATGAATCAAAGGGTCTGTGATGAGAATTTTATCTAATCGGAATAGAGGGAAATATAATTCCAGAGTGATGAATCGATGCTGAAAACAAGGATGTCAAAGTAGTTGAATTTGGATAATTTATATGAATATATTGTCTTTAATTTTTACCGAAGAATAATCTTTTAAAATAAGTTATCTAGATCAATGTTTTTTTGTATAACGGATGAATATTTTAGGTTATTGTATGTAATGAAAGAGATGAATAGTGGTTTGTAAGTTGGGTATTCTTAGATTAGATTGATCAATAAGGATGAAATTGGGGGATTCATATATTTTCCTCAATTCAGCTATGAATATAGTTTGGAATTCTTTCAAGGTGTTTATAAAATTATTCCAATTATGTTCTAGTAGTATTTTTGGTGTGTTAAATAGTTTTTTAATCAAAATTAAGCTTTGTATGAACAAGTATGACTACGAGATTCAAATTGGTGATGATTTGGTTCAATGTATGAGGTTCTGATTTGATATGGTTTTATATATTTTAGAATATTTACTAAGATTAGTGAGGAATATGATAGAGGAATTAAATAATTACATTATTGTGTCTTGGTTTTCCTAGCAATATGTTCACCAATAATTCAACGATTTTGTCTATGAGAGTTAACGTAGGAATAAAATAATGTTGGGTTCCTATTACAGTCTTGTAAGTGTTTGGTCTTCAATTAACACGCATTCATTTAAAAGTTTGAATTATATCTATGATCCAAAATCATCACAATGGGGGCAGTGGTATATCTGGAAGAAGTTAACTCTAATTACATAAAGGAGGTGTTTGGTGAAGGCTACCTTGTGAAAGTATTTTGTTTTCCTATTTTATTATAGTTGTTTTCATTAATTTATGTTTACAAATAAGGTGTCAGATCCTATAGACTAGTCAGTTATCATTTTTTATTCTAATTTTCTCTCTCTTCTCTCCCTTATCACTCTTATCCTCCTTCACTCATCTATAGTTCTTTATTTTTTAAATAAAACTTTTTGATGTTTGGTCTTCTTCTTAGTGTGTGATCTCCAACCTCCGTACATGGAGAGACAATTTTTTGATCTAGTTCTAAAAGGAAGATCTTGAAGCATCCATGAGACTAAATATATTTTTTATTAATACATTTTTCATATCATTTTTACCCTATTGATTTTACTAATAATGTGATAATATTTTTGTGAAATCAATTCTAAATTCATTTATTCACTCTTTCTTTGAGTTAATGACACTTAAAAGTAGTAAACTATAATAATCATCTTTCTATTAGATTAAACTCTTATAGAGGGATATTAATCTAATAAATTTGGTGAAGTTGAGTTTTTTTAGTTCAAACATTTAGGTTAGCGATTAGCAGTAGAGAGATCAACTATTTTAGAAATAGTTTTGTTCCCACTAACTTTTCTTCTAATATTTTGTTTGTCTTCTACTTTTCTATTTTTGTAATTCTCATTTTCATTTTCCCTTTATAAATAATATTTTCTTACTTTATTTTACTATATTCATTATAAAAAATATATATATATTTTTGAGATCACTAGTATAAAAACAATACATCCTTGAGATAGACCCTAAAGTTAGTCATTGTGCTATATCTAGGTAGAATTATAAATTTATCTTCGATAGTTCAAATGATAGTGTACCAAAAATCATCAATGTTTACAAGGAGGTGCATTCATATTGGTGATTTTTCTATTTTATTTTAATTATTATTGTTGTCAACAGTGATGGACCTAAAAATTATTGAATACTTGTCACTATCAGAATCACTAAAGGTGATTCAACACATATCATCAATCAAATACATCTAGAGTTGTTCTGATCATATAGTTATAGGAGAAACTATAATTAAGTATTTGGTAGCTCTTGATCAAATGCTTCATTTCTATTAAACTTTAAACTTCTCTATAGAGGATCAAAATAACAATGAATCAATTAAGAAGCATTTTAAAAAGATAGATCTACTTATCTTTGAGTATGGTTTTTTCATAGATTCCAATTTTGAAATTTAGAATCCATAGATTGGGTATTTTTTTAGGATTGGAAAGAAGAGGTAGAATAAGAATTTGAAGAATCTTGACTTATATTGGAGTGACATCTTTCATTTGTTTTCATTTTGAGGATTTTAATTGTACTTACTTTTCTAATGATATTTTCACCTTTTATAGGTTGAACATGCTCAAGATACCCACTCTTTTTTGTGGATGATACCACAGATAAAGTGTTTTATTTTGAGGATAGGATGTAGGTGGTTGACTAACTAACTCTTGACATTGTAAAATTCCTAGGATCACAAACTATTCATAAAGAAGATAATTATGACAAGATTCATAGAGTTATTCAATTTATAAAAGAATATTTCATTTCATTGCCTTCTAATTTTAATGTACCTGTTTTTTATATTGCTTTTCCCTATGAAGTTTCTATTAAGTCATATGAAAATTAATATTTACAAGATAGACATAAAAAGGATATTACTTAACCTATTGAGGAACATGAAAAATTCAAGTATCCAATTTTCAATATAAGTTCGGGAGTGGTTGAAGAGAAAGAGGAGGTTTTTGAGATATGCAATTATGAAAGACAAGATATTGATACTTATGATATTTTTTATAATGAATTTTTAATGGATACTGAATCAAAATAAAAATCACATATAAGTATTGAATTATTGCATTCCTTGTACATAACTCCTCAATTTAAAGAAGAGGAGAAGTAGATATATTTCTTTTTTTCCTTTCCACCACTCCTTTGACTTTATAATGTCAGGGAAGGGGAAATAACGGTATCTAAAAATGTTCTCTTACACAAGATGATAAATTTTTCAGTCCCTAAATCTGGTAAAAAGAACTTATGGTGGTTCTAAAGAAGGAATATGAATCCACAATGTAACTGGGGTTGAACCATAGGTTTTCTAGCTATGGAAAGTCTATATATCGCACCCCTTAGGGAGTTACACCAATTATTATATTTTTAATTAGTTTTTATTTTTTATTACACTTTTCTTTATTTAATAAATTTTATTATTTCTCTAGTAGTAAAAAATAAGTTAGGAAAATATGTGCATAAATCCATCTTATGTAACTTCTTTCACACATAGAACAACCAAGGTTATATCTTTCTACCCTAAAATTTTAGGGAATTTAAATTCTGAATATATATGAAAATATAATTTGTGGGGAAGGTTAAACATTCTTGTTCCTTCTCTATAAATTTATAATGAAAAATAAATGTCAAACAAGTTACATTTCGAAATGTTATGAAAATTCTTTTTGATTTTCATAAATAATTAATGCATGTACATTCTTAAGTCTCTTTTTTAAGTGCTTTGGTGGGAAAAATTTTACATATTGTTGAATCAAAAACATTTTTTTCAAGTTAAAAAATAAGAATAATATTGTATCTAATTGAATTATACACTCTGACTATTCACTCTAGTGTTTTCTTGTTTTAAAATTTAAATTCTAAAATTTAATTCCTGTATTTTTTTCAGATTTTAGGATCTTGAATTTTGATACTAGGGAGACTTACTCAAGTAAAAAATGGGATGTGTCTCATTTGAAATTTTAAGTATTAAAGTTTCTAATAAAGGGATTCAAAGTTTAAATTCTATATTTTTATTATGTTATTTTTAATGATGAATGAAAATATATTTCTTGTTTTTTAATATGTAATAAATTATGGAAAATTATTTTTAAATTGGAAAAATGTATACTGAATTTTTCATGTAAAACATATTGTTAACTAATTTTATTTTGACTATCTTGTTTGTTTGAATTTTTTTGTATGTCTTTTTCAATACACTATATAAAATCATTGTGAAACATCAAATTATACCAATAACTTTCTTTAAAAACATTGTATTTTTGTGGAAGTTGTTATTATAGTAATTAGTGGGTATCTATTGTGCTTGAAATGATAGTTTATTGAAAGGAAAAATAATTTTTGATCCTTTTAATGACTATCTCACATTCTCTTCACTATTAATTTTTGAAATATTTTCAAACTTACATTGTCAAAATGGTTTCCTCTCACTTCTTTATTCAACAATGTAGACATATTGGGGTTTTAAGTGTGGGGAGGAGTATTAAAATGAGCGTAACTATAATTCATTGAGATCCAATCAAAACCCCTAAAAATTAGAAATTTTTTACTTTTAATCTTCACTTTTTAATTTTCACTGGGTCAATTGTTTTCTCAAATTTTATGTTCTTGATGCCACATAGAGTAGATTAATCTTTTTACCTCTTGGATTTAGTTAGGTAAACCAGTTTTCTTCCACTTTTAAAAAAAATATATTTCCATATAACATTGAGATAATTTTATAAAATAATAATTAACTTAATACTTTTTAATAGAATTAAACTCTTATTATATTTATCTAAATTAATCATGAAATGAAGATCGTAATCTCAGCTGAACTCATTAATTTATAATCTTTCATTCTCAATTTTTTAATATTTTGTGTGGGATATTTATATTTCCTTTTAATTATTAAGTATTCCTAACCAAGAAGAGTGTCAAATTATTTTTATAGATAAGTACATGAGTCTATTATTCTATAGGTGAAGAGATGTTTGGACTCTCAAGGGGATATGAGTTGATATTTCTTAAATTCACATTAATTTTTTTTAATTTAAAAAATTCTTTGAGAGTAATTATTTTTTTATTGAATAAATTTAATTTGAAAGGAGATTCCTATTTTACTACTTAAGTTAATACATAAGGGAAAATGTTTATAGAAATAAATTATTTATAGAATTTATTATTTTCTATTTTGAGATTTATTATCTACCACTAAATGTGACTACATATTGATTGAGGATAAGCAAAGTCTTAAGTGTGAGGGAATTTGATGTGGTTTTATTTTTATGCATTCTGACCCACCTATTTTGATATATAATTGTGTATTTAATGTTAAATTATGTATTAAATTGGATAATTATAATGTTTTGTTTATTCTTTTTGAAAGTAAAAAATCATTGAATTATTTGTTAATTATGAGAATTTTTATGTATTAGTAATCATGAGTCCATTATTTAAATATTTTATTTTTTCTAAATTATATTTTAATTGTTAATTTTAAATTATTTTACTTATTATTGGTGGATTTTAATTTAATCATATTTTTTTTCTTCTAATATTTAATTAATTTTATTTAATTATTATTTTTAATTACTTAATTTTGTTTTAAATTTTTAAATTTTAACTTACAATTTTATTTTATTAATTTTTTACATTGTTTTAATTTATTTCATTTTAAAATTTGTCAGTATCTTTATTTTACTTATCTACGTCATTGAGTTTGATATATTTAAAATAAACAGCACGTCATTATATAAGATAAATATTCATCTGTGTAAGATTTTTATTAGTCATTTGGATAAAATAATTAACATTCATGTAATAGAATTCCATAAACTTTGGTATATGATAATTTTAGGAAATTGAAATGTTTCATTAGTGTAAGATAAATTTCAAATGTCCTAGTAAGAGAAATTGTGTCAACATAATAAAATTTAGAGGCATCTATAAGATAAAATTTCAAGTAAGATGATTTATCCTATGGGATTTCTAAGCTTGGATTTTGAAAGAAGTTTGAAATCCAATGAAGTAAAATTTTGAGATCTTTAATGATTTTCACCTTCCAAAATAGTTTTAACCCTAATAAACCTTAAATTGATGAACTGATCTTCATGTTTTGAGATCATTCTGAATTTAACTTGCCAATCATCTAGTGACTGAAGCTCCTTCACTGATGATAATGAATCATTGTAGAAAATTATAAAATGACACAAGAATTTAAATCTAATCATGGATATTTAGACTGAAATTAGATATTGATCTTAATCACCTAAAGTTTATTGTATTAGATCCATAGTGTTGTGGGTGTTTTCAATGAAAAATAAATATTTTAAACTCACGGTTCTGAGCTCATTCAATCAATATGAGGATCCATTTTCTTGAAGTTGTGTCACACCCAAGCCGATATTACAACTAAACCTAAATGAAGTTTTTAGAGACAAAGAACGTACACAAGACTCTTGGTTTTGTTTTTTGGAAAAAATAATTATTTCAATTAGGATATAAACCTGTCAATTCACCATTTGATTATAATGAATCCTTTCAAATAAGGTTGATCAAATTTTAATGATAATAAACTAAGGTGAGAAATTCATACCGGTTGGACCTGGTGTGTGCTTGAGGATCCTTAATAAAGAATATATCCTCAAATAGAACCATAATTGGGGATGAACAAGGGGACTAAGTCAATTTTTCATCACGGATTATGAATCTATGGGGTCTATAAAGAAAATTTTTTCTAATCATAATTGAGGGAAATCCAATTTGTAAGTGAATAATAGAATACAAAACATGGGATTCCAAAGATATTGATGTTGTCAAATTTGGATGATGATCCTGGAATGAATTTCAACTAAAGTAGAATATTTTGAAGGAGTAATTATATATCAATGTTCTCTTTTTTAAATGAGGATTGGTGTAGACTCCCAAATGTGATGAAGTAGGGGAATAAAGTGGGAATGGTGTTCCTCATGAAGGTCAACTGAAGAGGATAAAACTTGGGGATTTTTCAATTTCCCATGATTCAATAAAAAAAATGGTTTAGTATTCTTTAAACGAATTCAAAAAATTATTCCAATAATATTCCAGAAATTTTTTGGTGCATTAAATATTTTTTCAATCGAAAACCAACTTTTTCAGAACATGTCAGTCTATGAGAGTTCAATTTTTTATCATCTAATTAATGTATAAGCTTTGTTTTTGGGATGGTTTTTCATATTTTATCATTTTCACTGATATCAGTGAGGATGGTGATGGTGGAGTTAAAGGATTCCATTTTTCATCTCAATTTTCTTAGCAGAATGTGCATCAATAATTCAAACATTTTTCCAAAGAGTTGAATCTGGAAAGAAATAATATTAGGTACGTATTAGAGTATTGTTAGTGGTTGGTTTGTGATTAACACATGGTCCTTAAAAATTTAGAATAATATCCAGGATCTGACACCATCTCACTTGGAGGAATTGATATTTTCAAGAGAGTTTATCTCATGTTACATAAAGAATGAGGTTTTGGGTAAAGGTTTCCACATGGAAGCATTTTTTGTGTATATTTATTGTAGTTTTTTTATTCTTTTATGTTATTAAATAAGGAATCATAGACTTTAGACCAGAAGGATATCATTTTTTATTCTGATTTTCTCTCTCCATATATCTCTCTCTCTTATCACACTTCTCTCTCTTATCCTCCTTCTATCTTTTATAGTTCTCTATTCTGTAAATAAAATTTTTTGATATTCATTCTTCTTCCCAGTGTGTGATCTATTACCTATAGGCATAGGGGGATAATTTTTTTAGCTATTTATAGAAGGAAAATCTTGAAGCTTTATGGAGACCATATATTTTTTAGATCGTGTCTTTATTATTCTCTTCATTGTTCCACTTATAATTTCATTCATAAAATCATAATCTCTTAGTGATATCAATTCTAATAGTATTTCTTCATTCTTTTCATGATAAAATGACTCTTGAAAGCAGTGAGTTGTAAGAATCGTCCTCCCATTAAATTATACTCTTAGTACGGAAGATTAATCTAATCATTTCAATGAGGTTCGTTGTTTTTGGTTTAAACATTTAGGTATGTGATAGGTAGTGGATATATCAAGAATTCTAGAACTAGTTTTATTCTCACTGACTTTTCTTCTCATCTATTGATTCTTTTCTATTTTTTTTATTCTTGTTTTAATTTATCCTTTTTTATAATATTATCCTTCATTATTTTTCTTATTCCATACTAAATAAATCTATAAAAATATTTTTTAGATATCACTAGGATAAAAAATTTGATTCATTGAGACAAACCCCACAGTTATCCATTGTGTTATGTCTAGGGATAATTATATATGTATCTTTGATAGTTCGAATGACTGACCACTAGTGAGAAACTTCTAACTGGTATACATCAAGTGTATGTGACAAAATAAAGCATAAAACATCTTAGTAAATGATATATCACTAGTTAATCAATGTTTTATGATGGTCTTAATTCATCAATAACATAACATTATCTCAATATTTCTTCTAATAGGGAATGGTGAAGGACATCTCACATGGCTCCTAACATTACACCAAAAGAGGATCCACTATTTATAGGCTTTAAGATACACTTACATAACACTTTGAATGAGTCACATAATCATCAATGATCATGGTGTCAATTTATATACCTAAAAGGACCACATATAGCCCTAATCAACCCCATTCACGCTTTAATACATAAGAAAAATAATAATCATTTAATGATCTTGAAAAAATATTTTAAACTTTCCACATATCACACATAGTATGAAACACATATAAACTAAATAGAATGTTTTGGAAACACCCATAATTTGATCTTATTTAGCCTCCCCATGGTCCAATTATTTCAGGATATGGTGTACATATTTTCCTCAAGAAAAAAACTTTATCTTACATATCCTCTTCGCTATATTGAAACACTCCATATTATAGAATTATCTTATGAATGTATTATAAATTCATTTCACACCTAGTCTAACTCCTTCAATATTGAAACCCTTTCCCTTTACAACTCCTATAATTGTTAAAAAATCATCAAAATATATGTTGATTAGAAGGTTTTATATAATTTAATACCTTAACATATGTAGGGAGTTAAAAATCGTTATATTCTACACTATTATACATCTGTCATACTATCCCATATTTATATATGTCTGTAAAATTTATATTTGAATTAATTTTTTAGTTTAAGGTAAAAAAGGTTATAGGGAGGTTTATTAAAATCATTTTGAAAACATGAATTTTTTTAATAATAAATATTTTTTGGAGAGATACTGAACATTTTATAATATATGTATTTTCATCCCTCCCATGTTATTTTGATTCTAGGTTTTTTAATAATTTATATTGGATTTTAAAGTTACCTAGTTAGGATCTAAGTGTCACTGAAAGGGGAGGGGTGAATCAGTGATACCTTTTCCTTTTATGTTTCCTTTCTTTTCGAAAAAACATTCTCCTCCTATTAAATATTTATTTCCCTACTGAACACACATAACCACAGGAACATAAGATTTACAAGGTTCACTACTCAACAATAGTTGTTACATCCTTGGCATGGTACAGAAATAATCTAGTACCACACAATCCACTAGAAAACAATCATTTTGTGGGGAATAAAATGAGTAGGATATAACCTTAAATTTTTTTAAAACTTGGGAAATAATTCTCAAGTGTGTGTACCCCCTCTTAGAACAAATAGGGTAATGCAATATCTCTAAGCTTCTTGAAAAACCTTCAAAAATATGATCGTTGAAACAACTCTTATATTTTCTATCCAGAAGCTGATAGGAACTACATAGACTTTGTAATAATACTTTGTCCAATACCCCAGTCATATCATGATCCACTAGAAATAACTTCTCACTTAATTTGGGTACTCAAATCTTCACCTTAGAGAGCACCTTTACAGAGCTCCTTCGCGAAGCTCCCAACTTCGCAGAGCACTCAAGTTTGAAAATCTCTCCAGTCCTTAGAGCTTACTAGATCGTAGATCACACTATTTAATGGAGCACATATTGGTCTTTGTGAAGTTCACTTGTTTCACAAAGCTCAATGGCTCGCCCTGAAACTCATTTCTTTCGAGGAACTTACGTCCTTCCCAGATCTCTCTTTCTCCATGAATATTCTTCACAATTTTAGAACTCTAAAACTCTCGTTATGTCTCTATACTTTTCTCAAGGTGGTAGGGGACGATTTATAGGTGTTTACCATTAACTATAGAACCTTCCATCAACCTTAGTGCCACATTGACACAAAATCATAGAGCTCTGTAATCTCCTCCAAAATTCACTCTGTTTTACAAAGCACCATGTCGATTTTCTAGATTTGAAAATTTCATCGTAAAAAAAGTGTTCCATAAAATAGTTTTTTCTCCATTGATTCTCCACTCACAATGTTCATTGCCACTACAATGCTTACTTTTAAAGCTCATTACCTCTGCCATTCATGAAGATCATTGTAGTCATAGAGAACACTGTCAACATTCTTTGTTCCTCTTCAAATCACTCTTCATAAATCCTAGATTCATTAAATTCATTTCTTAACCATATTTGGATGATATATTCACATAAATCCACTTTTTTAATGCTAACCCAACTCTAAATTTCTGACATTGAAAATTTGGAAGACATTGGAAGATTGTGCCATCTTAAACACCTGCTTCTACAAGACCAACCATACTAATTAACCATATGTTTTCTCCCCCTTTCCTTTATAAATATTGCATCAAAATTTCCTTAACCAACTTATGATCTTTGTGAAATATGAATCAGTAAATCATCGTCTGATTTACTATGGAAAGTATTGTAACTTTTTTATATTTCCTCACCCACATATACAAAGTGAATTGATTTCCTTTCTTCTCAAACTTCCTTGGAAAGAAAAGAGAATACTTCATGCGTCCAAAAACTCTATCAGCCAACTTGGTCCCAAAAATCTCCCCCTTATGATTTTTTTTCAACCAAGATTCATAAATCACTAACCTATGAAACCTCAAAAAAATTGGTCACGTATCAACAATTCTATGCCTATGTGAGCTATCTCATTGTAGAAAACAATAATTATTGACATCAAGACCATACCGTCCAAAAGTAGTGGATATGAATCCATATCTCCTAATATTTCCTCCACAACCTTATTCACTTATTCAACATTATTACAATAAAAAAATTCATATAACCACTCTACAACCATTCTATAACCATTCCAACAAATATTTATAATTGTTCACACACTTACAAGTTTAATTCACAGCTTACCCACAACTCCCCCCATTATGAATGCCTTTATAAGGATAGACTTATGAAAATTATCTCCCTTGAAAACACTATCTGAAGGTATCATGGGAGAGGGGATAGATACACATACCTCAACCTTGATGAGAATGAGGTTGGAAACCCATTTTCAACCTCAATTTAGCAAATGGTTCCTTTGGTAAAGGTTTTGTGAATATGTCAACAACCTGTTTTGATGTAGTAACATACTCCAGCCTCAATTCATTCTTCTCCACCAGTTATTTGATGAAGTGGTACTTTATTTCAATGTGTTTTGAATGAGAATGTTATACCAAATTCCTTATAATATTCATTGTGCTCTGATTATCACATCCCAAGAGTAAGGGTATCTTTAATTCAACAAGGATATCTTCCAAATTTTTCTTTATTCAAATGATTTTGGTAGAAGATTGAGTAGTAGCAATGTACCCATATTTATTTGTGATAATATTTACTATATTTTGTTTCTTTGTATGCCAACTAACATAACTTTCCCCAGAAAGAAAACTCCACCAGATGTGGATCTTCTATCATCAACATTTACTGCCCAATTAGCATCAAAATACCCAAACAGATCAATATTTTCTTATCCATCACACTTGATTCCAAAATTTGTTGTGCCTTTTTTATATATGAGAATTATTTTTCCAGAAATAAAATATTATTCTTTAGGAAAGATATGAAATCTTGAACATAATGTAATACCATAGATGATGTTAGGTCTTTAGGTAGTTAAATATAATAGACTTTCAATCATATTTTGAAACTCTTTCTTATCAACTTCATTTTCTTATCCAACTTTAGAAAACTTGGTTCCCATTGAAATCGGGGTGGAAAATAGTTTCAAATTTTCCATGCAAATATTATTTAGAATTTCTTTAGCATACTTTTCTTGAGAAATAAAATTTTGGTTCCTCTTCTGTAAAATTTACTACCTAATAATGTATTTCCTTTCTCCCAATATAGAAATCCCAAATGACTTCTTCAACTTCTCTTAAAATCTTTCACATGATCTTTCATCATTTATAGTAAAGATAATATCATCAATATAAACAATTATGATGAGAGAAAACTCTTGACATTAATTGAGGTAAATATTTTTGTCAACTCTACCTTTCTTGAAATTCATCTTCCTCAAGGAAGTATCCAATTTAGAATACCATTCCCCCAGAGCTTGTTTTATCCCATACAAATCCTTCTTCAACTGGCACACATAACCTTGATCTTTTCTAATAACAAATCTACAAGGTTGATCAATGTAAACTTCCCCATCAATATCACCATTCAATAATGTTGATTTTAAATCCATTTGAAATATTTTTTAACCTTATTATGTAGAAATAGCAAGAAAAATTTGGATTTTTTCTAAACTTGACACCATAGTAAAGGTTTCATCAAAATAAATGACTTTAATTTTGGAATACCCTTTTAAAACCAATATTTATTTTTTTCTTATCACTTCACAATCATTATTCATCTTGTTTTAGAAAACCCACTTTGTACCAATAATGTTCTTATGGTCCATCTTTTGTATAAGCTACCAAGTATCATTATTTTCTATTTGATCAAGCTCTTAATTCATATCTTGAACCCATTATAGATGCTCAAATGATTCATTCACATAATTTGGTTCAACTTTCAAAAAGACTGAAGTGTGTGTAATAGAATTCATTGTTCTTATTATTTGAACCCTATGATGTTGATTACCAATAATGTTATGAGAATCTACTTGCTTCCTTATCCTAGGATGATCTATTTGAATTTCATCATAATCACATGAAATTGCTGAGTCTGATTCTTATTCTTGATTTAGATTACCACTATTTGAAACATTTTCATAATTGTAAACAAAAATTTCATTATCCTGCTCATCTTCCATATCATCATAATACTTATTTTCTTTCTCAATATTTTCAATAACTTTCACATTAACAGAATCAATAATTATCCATGTTTCTTTGTTGAAACATCTATATCCACTTCTTTCTGAAGCATATCTAAGAAAAATTCTTTTATCACTTATATTCTCAAATTTATCAAGGTTTCCACCTTTCTTATTTATAATTCATAGGATCCCAAAAACTCTTAAGGGTTTTAGACTTGGAATTTTTCCATAGAACATTTGTAATGGATTCATATCTGATTTTTTCCTATAGAAAAATCAGTTTGGAATATACATAGTAGTGATCATGGCTTGCCTCTAATAATAATGATAAATACTATGTTCAAGTAACATTGTTCTCCCCATTTCTACTAGACTTCTATTATTTCTTTCAGCAACCCCATTTTTCTGAGGTGTGTATAGTGAACTGAACTCATGCCAAATTCCATGCTTCTCAAAATAACTTTCAAAATCTTCATTCATTTATGCACCACCATTATCAGTCCTCAACTTATTCACTAAATACTCACATTCCATTTATGCTTTCCTCCTGAAACTCTTAAACATTTTTAGAGAATCTTACTTACGTCTCATGTACATAACACAACCAATGTGAGTAAAGTCATTAATGAAAGTAATCAAGTACTTATCAATATTTGTAGATTTCTTTCTCATTAGTCTATAGATATCAAAATTTATAAGTTCTGAGGGTCGTTTTGAGAGAATGTAAACCCTATTATAAATAGAGTTTGTAATCTACCCTTTCTCACAAATAGTGCAACACCAATCTCTTCTTCTAGTTAAATCAGGGATATCTCAGAAATTATCTCACGTTGATAACTTTCACATGTTTCTTTGACACATATGCCCCATCTATTTATGCAATAAATGATTTTCATCCACCATGCCCATGTAACAAGAGTTTTGTACTTCACCAACTTGGAACAAATTCCATTTTTTATGTTGGCCACTTGTAACTATATTTCCATCATTTTTACTTTTCACAACAAACCCATATCTTCTAAAGATAACTTTAATTCAACCATTACAGAGTTGTGACACACATATAAGGTTGTGTTTAATCCCATAAACATATAGTGTTTTCCTGGATTTCATCTTTTCTTTACCATTGATGGATGATCCAACACCTTTGATCCTTAGACATTCATCGTTTCCCAATGTCAATGTTCTTTATTTTAAATCATTCACATTATTTAACAAATTTAAGTATCCTGTCAAATGAGACGAACATCCACTACAAGGATCCATAGTTACTATACTTTTATAGCCTTCAAAGTAGTTTCAACAACAAGAGCTTTCCATTAATCCTTTTCTTCCACTTTTTATTGTGATTCATCCAATATCCTAGCCAAGTCAATGTGTTCTGGACAAACAACTATGAACTCTTTATTTTTTAGACCTAGCATATCTTTCTTTCTTAGACTTTAAAATCTATGGATTCTAAGAATTTTTAAAAAACTTTTCTTATTCTAGTAACACAATCTGGAAACCCTTATAAATATGTCCAGGTTGATCAAATCATTCAAAAATAGATTTCAGTGGTTGGAACCTATTCTCAACTTTCACACCAACCTTCTTAGATGTCTTCTAGAATTTCTATTGATTATTTTTCTTTTGAAAATATTAAATATCCCTCAATAATTTTTTTTCAAATAATTTGGAATAGTATTAATGTTTTTGGTTAAACCTACACATATTTTCCATGTGTATGAATCAACCACAATACCAGTAATAGCCATAAAATGAATATTTCCCTCAGAAACTTCCATACTGACTGAAGTTTTGAACATTCTTCTTAAAAAGATTCTTACCCGAACTCTGTTGACCATCAACATTCATATTTTCAATTGTAACATTCTTCTTCATCTTATATTTCTATTCAAACTCACCAGAACCAAAATTAGTAGAAATATTTCTAGACATTGGATTTTTAGATGCATTTTATTTTTCAATATTTCTAACATTGACTACATATGTAGATTTTAGAGAATTATTCTTATAAGAACCAGTTCCATATTTATTTTTAATATTTGAAGGTAAATGTTTTTAACCTTCTTAAGTTCATTTTTAGAAGAAATTTCACCAACTTCTGTAATAGAGTTTTTTAACCTTGTGTTCATTTTCTCACATTTCGAAAGTTTATGTTCAACAAGTTCCAAATTATCTTATTTTTTCTTTAGCTTTACTTCTAAATGATAATTGTGCTTCTTTTTACTGTCAATATAATTTTCTTCGACTTATATTTCTTTTTATCCATGAAATACATTTCTCTGTTAGCTTTTGATTTTATCTTCATAGTATTCTCCCATCACATTTCATAAGTAATGAGGGTTCTATGAATATCAACCAGATATAATGTTTTAGGGTCTCTCTCTTCGAGTGATGAAACATTAGCATCAAATTTTTTGGGAAGAATTCTCATGATATTTTCAACAACTGTAGAATCCTCCAAATTTTCACCATGACATATTATTGTAATAACAATGTTTTTTATCCTTGTACAGAATTCCCTAACTAATTCATGCTCACCCATATTCAATTCTTCATACTTTAGCATCCAGATTTAAAGCTTTTCCTTATTCACTTTTTTATTCCCTTCATAGATGTTTTTATGTTTTTCTCAAATTCCTTTGGTTGTAGAGACACCATTCAATCTTAAAAACTCACTCTCAGAAAGAGAGGAGAGTAATTTATTTTTGGCTCTTCCATCATTCTCAATATTCTTCTTATCGGCAGAAGTAAGAGGAACTTTATCATCAATAGTAGGAAATCCATCTATTGTAGTTTCAATAAATTCATATCCAAGAGACATAAGATAAATAATAATTCAATCTTTCTAGATATGTTAATTATTACCATAAAATATCGGAATCCCTTTACTTTTCACGTAATTCATATTCTCCATCCAAACTTCAGCAAAGAACAAACGAAGGGAACCTGGATTTGATACCTATTGAAGTTACCCATTCAGGATCCAAGTATCAATGAGAGGGGGAGGGGGTTAATCAATGATAACTTTTTTATGTTTCCTTTCTTTTTGAAACAACCTTCACATCATATTAAAGAGTTTTTTCCCTAATGAACACACACAACCACAGGAACAGAAGATTTATAAGGGTCACTACTCAACAAGAGTAGCTACGTCCTTGGTATAGTATGGAAATAATCCATTAACACACAATACACTAGAAAAAACACCTTTTGATGTGAAATAAAATTAGTTGGATATACCCTTACACTCGTGTAGAACATGGGAGATAATACTCAAGTATGTTTGCACCCTCTTTGTACAAATATGGTAATGAAATATCTCTATGCTTCTTGACAAACCTTCACAAATATAATCGTTGAAAACAACTCTTCTCTTTCATATACAATAGCTGATAGGAACTACCTAGACTTCATAATAATCCTTAGTCTAATAACCCAGTCATATCTTAATCCACTTGAAAGAACTTCTCACTTAATTTGGGTACTCAAATATTCAACTCCTAGAGCTCCTTTACATAGCTCCTTAGTGAATCTCCCAGCTTCACAGAGCACTCTAGTTCACAAACCTATCTAGTTATAAGATCTCACTTGATTACAGAGAACACTATTTCATGGATCATAGATTTTTCTTTGTGAAATTCACTTTTTTTCTATGTTCAATGGCTTGCTGCGAATCTCATTTCCTTCACGGAGCTTGCTGCCTTCGCATAGCTTAATTTCTCTACGAACCTTCTCCACAACTAGAGAGGTCAAAAATTATCATTAATTAACTAAAATTCTCTTGATACAGAAGGGGTATATTTATAGAAGTTTCCCACTAACTCCATAACCTTCCATCCACCTTAGCGCCACATCAGCACAAAATCGCAAAGCTCTGAAATTTCTACCAAAATTCACTCTGTTTTGTGAAGCTCTATGGCTATTTTCTAGATTCGCAAATATCATCATTATCATGAATAATTCTATCAAATACTTTGCACCACCATGATGCTCCACTCACAATGTTCTTTTACACTATAATCCTATCTTGTAAAGTTCTTCACCTCTGCCATTCGCGAAGCTCGTCGTAGTCATAGAGAACACTGTCAACTTTCTTAGTTACTCTGAGAAACACACTTCATAAATCCTATATTTTTTTAATTCACTAATTTTCCATATTTTTATGCGATCTTCAAAGAAATATATTTTTTTAATGCTATCCCAACATCAAATTTGGAACCCAAAAATTTGGAAAACACTGGAAAATTGCACCATCTTAGGCACCATCTTCTGCAAGACTAACTATATTGATTGACCATGTGTTTTCTCCCCATTTCCTTCATAAATATTGCATCATAAGTTCTCCAACCAACTTATTATCTTTTTGAAATATGAATCAGAAAAGCATAGTCTGATTTACCATGGAAAGTATTATAACTTTCCTATCTTTCCTCACCCACTTATACAAAGTGAACTGATTTCCTTTCTTCTCAATATTCCTTGACAACAAAAGAAAAATATTTGTGCATCCAAAAAATTCATCATTAAACTTTGTTCCTACATATTTTATATTGAAAATTTATATTTTTCGGATGGAATGACCATAAAATCTTTATTTTGTTATTATATGTTCATTAGATCAATTTTATGTGGGTAATAATCTATTTATTAACCTAAGATGTTATTTTAATCATGTTTTTTATATCAATTATTTTGATCGACCAATGAAACCATAAAAAATTTATGAAACAATTTTTTTTATTAAAACATCTATTATGTTTATATTATTACACCACAATAGACACATGATAAATCTAAATTGTTTTAGTTGTTTTAATTTAATATGTTTGGATTTCTGAATTGTGAATTTTATATTCATATTTGGATATTAAGGTTAAAATGGAGATATGGATTTAGAGTGGGGAATAAAGGAATTAAGAGCAAGAGAGAGCTAGGTAATAAATTAAGATCATACTAGTATAAATCTAAAAGAAAGGAAAAAAGGAATAGATAGATTAAATAGAAATAGAAGAGAAAAAAATAATATAGAATGGTAATAAATAAAATAAGAAACTCATGAATGGAATATAGATAAAATAAAAGAAATTAAATTTTTAAAGGATTATAAATTATTGGGGAGATATTTATTATTTTCTTCTTAGTTCCTTACTTCTAAATAACAAGTGTGTCTATATGGGTTTTGACTATGTCATGAATTATTTTGGATCAAGAAAGGAGTAATTAAATCTAGACTATCACCTATAATTTTCTCTTGAGTTTGAATTCCATAATAGATTATTATGAATTCACACACACCAATAATATAGGATATATCTTGATATAAACCACATTTAAAAACTTCTTGAATATGTGTTCCTATTTTTCTAATGGTTGTTGTAATTATATTGGCATCATATTAATTTAAATATCTCATGTAATCATGGATTTAATTTTTATAAAACTAGATTAACAATTCAGTGTGTAATTAATAGGGTTTTTTTTATTTTTTCAGTTGTTCTAATATTTATTTCTTCCAAATTAAGTTCCTTAATATAGAAAAAAATTATTATATTTTTATGATAAATATATCTATTTTTTGTAAAATAGAGGATTTATTTTTATTTATTTTATCATTTTAATTACATTATAACACTCACAACATTGTTATCAAGTATAAAAAAAATTATATTGTTTTATAACTCTATTTCATGATTCAGGTAAGATATCAAGTCAAACTTGTGTGTTTAAATGTTGTCGAGGTATTTTAGGTGTTTTTGTAGGTCAGGAATGAAGTCTCAGATGTTTTCCTTGGCTTGGGTGTGTAACTTTGTAGCAAGTAAAAGTTTAGAGGAATTTTATTTTGGTGTGGTATTGATAAATTGGTTTTGGTATTTTTCACATTCTATAATTTTGGGTTGTATGTAGGTCATGTTGTATCCAAGGGGAATCACAGTAGGAAGATTAGAGAAAAACCACAGGTTTGATTTACTGTTTATTTAGATGTTTGGATGTGTTGGAAGAAATCTGTAAGTGTTTAGAATAATGGGTAAGTCCCATATTTCATGCTCAAAAGGGCATTATTACATATGGGTAATCACATAAAAAAGAGTACCCAAGTATAATGGTTGACTCTTATATATGGGTATCCCCATATATAATATTCCCCATGAATAATGACTGACTTGTATATATAGTTATCCTCACACGTAAGGGTCCTCATGCAAAAAGGGTGAAATATTACATATGGTTATACCAATATTAAGGTTTGGGTGCATAAGGGTGTACTCTTATATATAGGTATAATCATATATAAGGGTTTCCATTCATTATGTTCCTCCCATTTTTGGAAAATTGTAAATTTTGGTAAAACATGTGATACAAAAGGGTCATTTCTAGATTGAATCATATTTTATGATTTACCGAGGTATTATATACCATAAATTGTAGTATGGGGTAAAGAATTAGTTCATGTTCTAAGAGGTAATTTCATTATGCCTTAAAACAAATCTCTCATTAAATAAATAATTTATTGATTTAATTAAGTTACAACCATTTTTACAACATGTATGACCTAATTCTTTTCACTCCTTATTCAAAACTTCGAGACGTCTCTCGTAATAACCCTTTTCCCCCACTCTTAACCCTTATTTCTTATATATTTTCCATCAAGGACCATCAAAAAATATCCTAGTATTCCAATTAAGTAGTTAAGGTCCTTACTCATCCCCTTTAGTGGTTTTATTCTATTCTCCATTGGTTTCATCAGTTAAATTTGTGTGGTTTTGTGAACTTCATTTGTTTTAAGGACCATATAAGCTTTATTGAAAAAAGGAATGTTTTAAATTTCTTTAAATAATTTTATGACATATTTTAGGACTATTATATATGTTATAATTATTTTTAGACTGTTAATTTTTTAGGTAGGGATTCTTGTACATGTACCTACTAGGGAATGATGTCACTATACCTAAAAAAATTCTTAGTGGTTATAATTCTACTATACAAATGAAGATGATGGTGGTTTAGAAAGCCACTTATCCAAGTGAATGGAGAATATATTAAGATGATTAGATTTTGATTTGGATGATCATTAATATATTCCATGACCTTAGTAACCCTAGGGTTTATACAATGATTCTTGGTTGGAGTAACATGTTTACTAGGAACTTTAGTTTCATTCTTAGATGTATTAAAGATTATTATTTTTCCTTAAAAATCAAAATTGTATATTTATATGGTTATTATAAAAATATAATGACTAAATTATCTATAAATGTTTTTTCATGGATCACATTGTGAGAGCCTATATATAATGTTACTCTCACACCCTATATACACCCTTGGGGTGTATATAGGCCATGTTTTGACTGATATGGGAAAAGTAAATTCACCACTTGCAGGTGGTGGATATTAATGTTATTAGGATTAAAATTTTGAGTTTGTGACTTGTTTATAGTAATCCCTCGTGTCACACAGAGATGGATAGTGGTAATTATGGTATAATTTTTTTTAGACCAATTATTATGTACACCTTATCGTCTTTCCACCATGTTCCCCTTTTTTGGGCTATTAGGTACATATATACTTAGTTCTTGTTAATATTAAAATCCTATGATATTTTTTTAATATTTTTCAAGATTTATTGTTAATTTTATACTTTAGTTAGATTACTATGTTGTTTCTCTTTTTTTATTTTACTCATTTGGATACATGTCTCACCAAGATATAGAAATTTCATGTTGATTCCATGGTTAGGATCCTCTTTATGATAGATATCTTGTTTGTTAAATACTATTCCAAAAGGTCTTTTCAAGAATAACATGAAATACCTACCATACTATGGGGATCGACGTATCCCTTTATCCATTATCATAGTCCAGTTAGGGTATCAGGTAAGGGGTATCTTAGGTTATCAAATCCTAGTTTTTATTTATGTTATTCAAAAAAAATTAAGGTAGACTATGGATAGGATTTATAAGAATTTATGGGAAGGTTTTAAGTGATTTTATGTATAACACTAAATTTAATGATGTCTGGGGATCCACCGGTTGTTGGGGAAAGATTATTCAAGAAATATTTCAATGTTATTTTTTTTAATTTTATGTTTTCTATTTTTAAATACCTTTTCATGATCCATATAGTTATCTTATGAATTTTTATGGTTTAAATTGATGTTATTTACTTATTTTAATGGTTTTACTATTCTTTTATTTTTTATTTCATATAGTATTTTCCCCCCATGAAGACTCCCTATAAATTCCCCAAAGGGATATGTGGATAACATTCTACAAGTTAATCCTTTAGTTGATAGAGATTTAATTAAGGAAGTGATTGATTGAGATTTTATTTTTATAAATTTAATTCTATAATTAAATTTTTTAATCCTATAAAATTTTATTTTAAGTTTAATTATATCATTTTTAGATTTAAGGGATATTTTGGACTCAATTTTGAATTTATCTTAATTTTTAATTTTAATTATTTTTATATCGACAGGGTATTTTATACATTACTTTTTCTACACTATTCAAAATTATAAAATTTTATTTATTTAGGATTCACAAAATTATTTGATATATTTAATTCAAATGTACCTTCATCTTAATTCAGTAATAAAAGGCTTAAATGAATCTAATAATTCAAACCTCAGAATCAGTGCACAAATTTAACAAATTATAAATATAAGCATATATCTCATAAATAGATGAATTAAAGAAGATTTAAAGTTGAGATTAAATCAATATGAATATATGTAATAACATCATTAGCTATTTAATATTGATATTAATCCCCCTTTATGTTCATAAATTTATGTGAAATTGTAGGAAGGGAATTTGAAGAGTTGGTCCTCCTAGAAAACATTTATTTAGTAATTTGGTGATAACATTCCCAAAACATTTCAATGTTAGCATAACATTGTTGGTAAAAATATGAGATATATATGAAAAACATCATTTAATAAAACCTTCCTAGATTTTTCCATTAATTATTCAAAAACATGCATTGAAATTCAGAGGATGGAATTAGAGTCAAATTTTCCACCTCTCATTCCTATAAATGTATTCCTCAGCTTCTATTTAAAAATTTCAATCAAAATTAGTATCTAGGGATGGGATTTATTTTTTAAATATTATTATATATTATCAATATATATTATTATAGTTTTATCATCAATTAATTCTTTAATTTTCTCTTTTTTCCCCCATAGTACTTCTCTCATCTCCATATTTGTAGACAACTAGCCCTCTCTATTTTTTGAGGTGGGGAGAAGTGATGTTTTGTATCCTTTATGATATAATATTTCTTGTTAAATAATTATTCTACTTCAGTGGTGTTTAAATTGATTATTTTATGTGGTTTATCACTTTTTACCATTAATCGTATAATTCTTTCTTTTCAATAAATATTCCTTACCTTCAATATTTAAGTCATTCAAATGATGGAGCATTGATTATGTATTAATTTGGAAGAATATTATACTGTATAAAGTGATTCGGTGTACGAAAATCAAAATTTGAGCATGAGGGTATAGATTAATAGGGTTGATCACTACATTGAATGGTATAATGAGATTATATTTTTAAATAATAATGATAACATCATTATAAACTCATAAGAGCATGAGGCTTCTATCTTGCTAACCACTTTGTGTATTATTTTTCATTTTTCCATATTTTTATATCATATATATCATATTAATTTCAAAACCCTTATTTTTTTTTTATTCATTTAGTGGTATATGTTTTTATCTAATAAATAGCGACAATATAAATAATAGTGTGTGTGAGAAACCCTTTTAGAGTTGACCCTAGAGTGCGCACTATGCTGTATTCATAGGAAAATAAGAATTTATTGATAGGGATCCATGATAAATCCCTTTAATCAATTTTGTACCACTTTTAGGGACGCTATTATCAAGCACACACTTTTTTCCTAAAAAAACATATATTTCAAAAACTAAAAAATATAACATTATAGTATATTTTTATTTTCTAAACTCAATGATGGAATTTCATAGTGATTTAAAAATTCATGTCCTGTTAATTATTTTTATGATTCCAGCAAGAGAGAATCGTGGAGTATTCAATTTAAAAAAAAAATTATTGCAGATTTTTGGAATCAAATGTGAAGGAATTAAAAGCTCAAAAATATTCACAAGAAATAGTGGAATCAAAGATTTTTTTTATAATATACAATTGAAAAACCTTATAAATATGTAATTATGTAGATAAAACCCTTAAACCTATTCATACCATTTATATTGGATTTTAAAAGAATAATTATATCCATTTGATTAACATGTGTGAGATCATGATTATTTAGATAAATATTTGACTAATTTAGTAGCGTCTTGAAAGGTATATGATCATCCCATCTTTGAAAATGAAAAATTAGTACTTTCATAACTCTCACTGGATTAATAAGAAGTTATTATTCAAGTGGTGGAATTTAAAGATAATATGGATAAGATTGAATACATTTCTCCAAGTCTGACTACCCAACTATAATACACACTAATAAAAAGAATAATAAATTAAATTCAAGCCAATATAGAGTGATAATATTTTATTGAACTCATTTATTTTTTATTTTAATAAAAATTAATTAATTATTTTCTCCCACTATTTTAAATTTTCATATTTTTTTCAACACTTAGATTGACTTGTAGGATGAAGAAGAAGAATTTAATATACTTACTGAGACCGAGTTACTAGCAGCCTTTCTTGAAGATATCATGTTTCAAGTTGACCTACTTCAAAGAGAATATTTCTAAATTGATTCATCATGATTTAATTATATTCAAATTAAACAAATTTCTAACTTTATCCTCTCTAATACTTCTAACACGACACATATAGAGCATCCCCTATATGTTTAAGAGGTTGTAAAAGTAGTGGTGGTAAATGAAGTGCACCCATTCTTTTTTCTTCTACCACCTGGAAATTTATACCAAATTTTTAAGTGCTTGGGCCTACAATAATAAGTCCATAGAGTTTTATACAATCATTATAAAGGGATGCATCTTCTAATGAAAATGTTTTGGTGGTTCATGGGTAAGAAACCCCATCCACCATCATATTGGGGATAAATTTCTATAACAACCTTACTAGGGTCAATAAAAATATACTTCCAAATTAGGGGTTAAACAATGTTCTATCATTTTTCTTCATTAACCTTATCTTTATTTCTATTTATTTTTCTTTTAATAAATTTTTATGTTTTTTATTTTTTTCTATGTCTAAAGTGGTAGTAGATCGGACATTAACTCAAGGCTCCAAACATCAAATAACTAAGATTATATCTTCCCTTCCCTTAAGTTTTGTTTCCCTTAACTTTTTAATTATTTTTTATCTTAAATTAGAGGGAAGTTAAATCTTTAGTGTGGGGGTCAACCTATTTTAAAAAACTTTTTGTGAGTTTATTTATCCTTTTTCTAAATTATGAAGGTTTTGTTTTATGTTTTTAATTTTTGGAGTGTTTTTAGGACTCTTAAACTTAATAAAATACATTGTAAAATTCAAACCATCATGGAATTTCAATAACATTATTTTATTTGAATATACAAGTATTGCAATGATTACTGAGTGGATTTTATTTCCAAATTTCAAATATTTTAATTTACGGAAATTTAATTGAATTCGAAACTCATCTGTACTTGTATTGTCCAAATTTAAAATAGTACACTACTAGAGTATTGGTTAAACCTTTTTCACATCTTCTTTAAATTTTTTTTTAGATTCATGATTTTTTTTTAATCTATAAATTTTTATTATTCTTTTTTAAATAATTAGAGTTCATAAAAATTGATATAATTGATGAATTTATTTTTCTACACATTTTTTTTTAAATTGAGACTTACTATTTACATCTAAACTTGTTTATCCCTTAGAATCCTTGAATTTCATTATTGGTTTAACCCACAACAAAATAAATACTTTCCTAAACATCCATCACTCTTGATATTTATTCATGGTTATTTCATGTATGAGTGTGGGAGAAGTTCCTTTAATGTTTTTTATATGGGATGAATCTTATTATTGGGTGTTTGATATGTGTGTAGTTATTATAGTAATTTAGAAATGTGAATTATTCAACATTAATTGTACCATATTCATATCATATTATTCTTCAAAAACAAAATAAATTTTTTATAAAAAGGAAAAAAATGGATAAGTTCATGAATTATTCATTGTGCTTACATTTATGACTCATTTACCTCTAAAAAATCTACGTCATTAATTTTTATTCATTTATTTTATTTTATTTTCTTCTTATCCTATATGAAAAAAAAATTAAAAAATAATAAATGAATAAAAGGAAAAAAGGACATAATTCGGATAAATTAGTTCATTGTATCCGTTTATTTTATCATGGCACGTGTCATTTAAATTGGGGGTGTTGTGTTTCACATATTTTAAAGGTAATTGAGTGAGATATTTCCCATGTTTTTACATGAATAATCAGCCATTAGAATTTATGAGTTCAACCCCCACTTTTTATCCTTTAATGTTTTAAATGCTTTATCAACCAACCCATAGACATACAATTTGACTTGAAAATTTATTCATTATTGAAAAAAAAAATTATGTCTCACAGTGGGGAGATATGAAATTTTTTAGAAGCCTATGGATATCACACATGTTATTATGAATGAGAAAATATTCATTTCAAGTTCATGAGTGAGGGAGAAATATTTTCTATGGTGGTTTGTAAAACATTAACAAGGGTATTAACATGATATTTAATGAAATTTTATTATTTTATAAAAGTTATGTAATTTTGATCCATATATGAGGAATGATACTTTCTTTTAGGTGTGTGAAACATTTGTAATTTCAAATTATAGTATGAGAAGTTTTTTTTTACCTTGGAAATACCTGACTGCCCAAGAGTGAAGTGGTAAGTATCATGGATTGATGAAGCTAAAATTTTCATACATTGTACACTATAATTAAATGTTTTAATATCAATAATTTTTTATTTTAAGGTTAATTGACACATGTTTACATTATAGGAATATTTTGGACTCAATGTCAAAAATGTTTTATCTTTAATTTTATGTATTATTTTATCATCATGATATATAGGCCATAAATTTTCTAAATTAAAAAAAAATTATAAAATTATATTTTTATAGTATTCATAATATTATTGTCTAAATTTAACTCCATTAGAACTTAAATTTAATCTAAAATCAATTCCTAAATATTCTCATAGTTCATGCCTTGGAATCTATGCACAATTTTGATTAATTTTAAAGATATTCCCATATATCACAAACTTATGAAAAAAAGGGGATAAAATTTTGAAGGTAGATATAGAAGACTTTAGGTAAAGACTTTATTATATGTGTAATCTTTATATTAATCCTCCATCATAGTTATAAATTAATGGTAAATCTAATTAATGTAATTTTAAGAGTCTTCGAGGACATAAAACTTTTATTTAGTAATTTAGGGAAACTTTTATATACATATGTCCAAATTATATAAAATTTAGTGGGTAGAAATGAGAGATATATATAAAAAAAATTGAAGAAACATTTCTTAGACTCAGTTGTTTGTTATTCCAAACATGCATGTAAATTTAAAAAATGGAATTGAAGTAAGAAATTTCAACATATCATGCCTATAAAGTTGTTACTCTTATTTTATTCAAAATATTTAGTCATTTATAATAGCTAGGGTGGGTATTTCCCATTGTAATAGTATTATATATTTTAAATAATTATTGTTTAAGTTTTATATTCCTCATATTACTTCATTTTCACTTTTTCATTCCCCCGTCGAGTTTCTCTCATCTCCATGATTATGGAGAAATAACCCTCATTTCTGGTCAAGGGGGAGCGGTGATGGTTTGAGTTCTTTATAATAAAATATTTTATTTTTATTTAATTATAATATTATATTAGTGTTTAAATTTATTATGATTTTTGTTTCACTCTTTTCATTTTTATTTTATTTATCATCGGCATTCATATATATTCCTTCCATTCAATATTTAATTCATTCAAATAGTGGATCATGTCTTACATATTAATGTGTAATAGTATTATAATACATGAAAAGGGTTGGTGTCAGATAATAAAAATTTGAATTTGATAGTGTGGATTGGTAAGTTTTACCTCTACATTGAATGGGATAATGAGATTATGTTTTTAAAAAATGATGATAACATCATGGTGCACTCTTAAGAGAAGTGGTATTCTTTATTACAAACCAATTTCTTTCTTCTTTTTCATTTTTATATATTTGTATATCTTATATATACTAATATTTATATCATATAAATTTCAAAACTCCCATTTTTCAGTTTTTATTTAGTGGTATTATTTTAGATAATAAATTATAACAATATAAAGAATAGTGTGTGTGAGCAGTCATCTCAATAGATCGACCCTAGGGTGCTCACTATAATAAATTATTAAGAATATAGGAATTTATTAATTGGGATTCATGGTAGATCCCACTTATCAATAGTGGGAATTTTTTTAGATATGGACTAAGGGTTGGTCAATGGCCTAATCGAGGTTAAAGAGGTGGTATTGGATCCACTTCACGATAAAGATCACGCCTGGGAATTTCTTCACCTAAAGACTCCATCCTTTCTAGGATTTAATAATCTTTAATTGATGGGGGATTGTTAAGATAATATTTATAGGAACTTTTTAGTCCCTCAAGACTATGGAATCTATCAAACTAAACTGTATAGAATTTATACATTAAGTTCCCAACTGTAAATGGTTAGATTCTATAGTTTAAGACATGTTTCATGAGAACTTATAGTGGATATTATTTAAAGTTAAGTTCACTAAATAAATATATATTGATATTAAGAAAATAATAAATTCTCAAGAGTTTATATACCTACAAAAAAAAGAAACCATATGGTCATAGAATATAAAAAATATTTTTCCATGATCAATCATTTCACTGTCAGGATGGTTTTAAATGATAGGTTGAATGCTCGATGGTTTAAAATGAGATTTAAACCTAAAATATAATCGCTAGTATTTCTATTTAATCTCCCCACTTATGAAAGTGGTTCACAAATAACTGATGGTGTAAATAAATTAGGACAATATGTTTAGGATTGTTGATACTCACTACTGCAAATATGGCCATTATCAGCGCTATAAAAGGGAATTAACAGTGCTAGAAAAGTGCTATTAATCAATTAGAAGATAAAGGGGGGTCCCTTTTATTAGTGTTTAGAAAATCACTAATAAAGGACCCTTTTATCATTGTCAAAAAAATGCTGATAAAAAGTTATTTTATTAGCGATTTTTTTAGCACTGATAAAAAACCCCTTTTATCAGCGCTTTTTTAGTACTGATAAAAGTAAAAAAAATGAAAAAAAATATTTTGGGGAGCTTTTAATAGAACTTGACCCCCCCCCCCCCCCATCAGTGCTAGGAAGAGCCCCCTCCCACTCACCCTGCATGATGCACTTGTATGTGCAACCCCCTCTCACTTGCTTGTGCGCCCCTGCTTCTACCAGAACTCGAACCTGAGACCTCCCCCCCTTGCGTGACTGCACCTTTACCACTAATCCATTTACTTTATTTCTCAATTTAATGATATATATATTTATTTATATATATATATAGTTATATTAATTCATATATTAATATAGATTCATATTAATATAAATATATTTAGTTATATTAATACATATATATTTATTAATATATTAATATTTATTTATTTATTTTTATATTAATATATAATTATAGATATTTATATATATAGTTATAATTTTTTATCTGTATATTTATTTGTATATTAAAATATATCTACAAGATTAGTTTTAAATACATTTATAAAATTTGTTTTTTATGTGTGTTATAAATAAATAAATAAATACATACATACATACATACATATATAAAACACACATGCACACACACATATATATATATATATATATTTATTTATTTATGAATAAATACAAATATATATGTTTTTGAAAATCTATAGAAGGTTAAAATGAACATAAATTCTAATCCAAAATTCCATTTCAACTCAACAACCAGTAAAATCAAATAACACGAAACAATATTTGATATGATATGTGGTATAGTCCTAATGGAAATCTATATTAGAAGTTACAGTTATTTTAATGTAAAAAAAATTGTGGTATCTTGACTAAAAATACAATTTTGGAGGTCTTTTATGGCCTTGAAAAATGTAAAAAAAGTCTCCCTTGGGTCACTCACACGTAGAGCTCATCACGGGACTTGATTTTATATATTGTCGAGCTCAAAGGGACATTTGGATCAAAAGTTATGGTCGTTTTAAGTTTAGGGTACATTTTCAACTTATTTTAGATCTTTTATTAATTGTTTTCATTTTTTGTGTCTTTAAGTTGTTATTAAATGAATATTAGTCAATGATAATTAGAAATTATCAATTAATAATATATTTTAAAATATTGTAAATCCATTTTTACTAAATTTATTATATATTAAATGTAATAGTCTATTTATACTTATTTAAAATATATTTAAAAAATAATTATTATATTTATATCAATATAAATATACTTATATATCAATATATTATTTTTCATGAAAAAATATTTTTTTGTGAAATATAAACCTTATCAGTGCTAGGAAAAAGTGTTGATAAATCTCTCACCCCCCACCCCCCTTATCAGTGCTACTAAAAAAGCAATGATAAAGGGGTCCCCTTTAACAGTGCTAAAAAAAGAACTGATAAAGGTTGGCGATGCGAAAACCTAGTTTTATGGTAGTTACTTCTTCTATACTAAGAAGTGGTAAAGGTGACCTTTCTAATGGGAAAAATAAATATAATGAACTAAAAATTTATAGTGTTGCTGGGTTAAAAAATCCATCATAATCATATTTCTCTATACCAATAGGGAGTAAACCACTTATTTGACCTCAGTTTTGAAATGTTTGGAAAATAAAAACATCTTTCTTGGAGGCCCCTCAGGACTTGCTGCACTTGTGGAAATGTGGGATATATTCAAAGGGTTTTTAGATCAAATACCTCATCGAGATGTGGTGTGGTTTCTACATCCCCATATTGGTTTCCATTTAAAGAGGATTATTATAAATATATGGGACCCCAAACTTATTGGTGTAATTTGTAAGTGGTTCATCCTATGATAAGTGTTAGTTGAGGGTTGAGCCTCAGGCTAGTAGTGGGCCTTATGCCCAATCTAAATAAATAATATTACATGCGGTGGAGAAAGTCCCTCTATAATTAGAAATATGATCAAAAACTATGTGGGGTAATATTATTATCATATCAACTATAGTTACAAATAGTTTTAATGTAATTTCATCTCATTCATTTATATCTCCCCATTTTATGGATTTATTGAATTAGTTATCTCAGTGTATGTTATATGTTTTGGAAATATTTACACATCATGGGAATAAGGGGTGTGGAATATTTTGTCCTTTATGAATTTTCTCCATATCCAAGGTGGATTTATCATTGGACATTATTATCCTACATATGGATATCTTTGATATTATTCTTAGGATAGATTAGATACAAATTTTCAAGGCCTTATTAACTATTATCAATAGACGGTGACTTAACTAGCATTGATGTAAGCCCTAATATATTACAAGGAGAATGAGACTCATTGTCTAGTTGGGTAGGACGTCATCTACTCAACATCATAAGGTTGATATGTCATATATTATCTTTTTTGTTAGTGTCTAGTTAATGAAACTTTGGGGGTGAGTTTCCTCCCATGGTTAGTGATTTTCTAAAAGTTCTCTCAAACAACTTATTGGGGTTTCGTTTTAGAGTGGGAACTTTTGTTTTTTATTGAATTATTATCTAAGAAACAAATTATACCATTTCTTTCATATGAAATAGAATTTTATAAACATAGGTAATTGAATATTTATATAGTTGATTTGGAATCCAAGGGATTTATTCATCATAGTATATCTCTATGAGCCACTCTAGTAATATTTTCCACGAAAGTTAATGAAATTATTTTATTGTGAATAATTTATAGGAAATTAAATTATATGAATTTATATAATAAATAACCCTTTTCCCACATTGATATCTTTATTTATCATTTCTAAATAGGCAATGGTTGGGGTACCACCAACTCAAGGTGAAAAATTCTAACATCCCCAAGATTGGTTTTAGAAGCATGTATTGTCATCTAGAGGGTCTCATGATGCCTTTTGAAAAAATAAGTATCCTACCATATTCTTGTTTCTTATAAACTAGATATTTCATTAATACCTAGACTATTTCATCATGGAATTCATATATGATATCTTGGTTTTTTCTTTGACTAAAGTGAAGTATTGGAATTACTTGAGGATTTATTTCGGAACTCTCTAGGAATATTTTCTATATATAATGTTATAAAATTAACGCTTCCATATATAATAACTCAAGTTCTTGGGACATGTGGTTCAAGAACAACCCATTTGAGTTGATCTTATAAAGTTAAAGGAAGTTTTTTCTTAAAAATAACCAAAGAATGTTTTTAAGATACAGAGTTTATTTAGTATAATGTGTCATAAATATGAATTTGTTTAGTATTTCTATCGGATTGAATATCTATTGACTACCCTTGAAATAACTCAGATTTAGTAACCTATGGCTGGTGTTTACTTTATTATATCAGTATAATATACGATGGATCTCACCATGGAGGATTTAATAGTTTAATAGTCTTGGAAAACTTGATACATTCATAATTCCCATATTTCATTAGAAATATAAAAACATAGAAAAATAAACATTCTTCAAAAATTTATAACATTCATAATACGTTTCTTTATATCCTTGTTAATGGAAAAAAATAAAGGGTGATCTCAAATTCTCAGTAAGGGTTACGTATAGTGGAAACTATCTTGTGTATATAAGGCATAATCAACAAGGTATATTGGATAATCCAAAAAACATTCCATTCAATCAAAAACTTCTGTTCAATGAGAATCCATGGATAATATCAAAAATATAAAATATATGGATAATGAAAACTAAATTCATAATAAATTAAATCCACAATTATAGAACTTCATGATCAAGGTCTCTTACCAAAGATATCATGAATCTTACCATGGTGGCCTCTCAACCAAGACATCATTTTAAATAAATGGGTAGGTGTAAACCAAATACTCATCAAATATGGAATGTATACTATTTTATATCATTATAATTTTCAATAAATCAAGGGGAAATCTATAACCAAGCTCCACTAAACACTTTCACACCATATTCATTCCATATATTTCGAATTATCAATACAATTAATTCTAAAAAATTTCATATAAGTCAAAAAAATATTTGTATTGAATCATTAAATCAAAAAATCAATATTTCATCACCACAAAAGATCTAAAAAGAGAATAAAGATGTTATCATTAGATCATACCTTGGTTAAAATTAATGGGGGGTCATAGATGAAAATATATTTAAAATATCACTATAATAGTTCTTGAGGAAAATGCGCTTCTCTGTTGTGGTATACTGTTTCTTGCTATGCTAGCATCTAGTTTAGGAATTTCTCTCCTAGTTGGTCTATGAAGGTGGTTTCATGGAGGCTTTTGGATTTTTGGTTTGATAGTCCATCAGTTTTTTTAAAGAATCATCATGCTGGCTTCAATTAGGGTTATGATGGTGTTGTTGTTCATTGTGTGTGTCAATTTGCAAGGATTTAGTATGTGATGGTCGTAATCAGATTCAACCTTATCAGTTTCAGGATTGTGTTTTTTTCTATTATTTTTCCATAGGGTGGTTTCAGTTGTGGAGATGAAGGAAGTTTATTAGTGAGGCCTTAGCTCTTTTTCTTGGCTCTCACCTCTTATTCTATGGCTCCTCTCTAAGTCAGAGCTGGAGAAGTGGTTTCTATGAGATTTTGGTTTGTGGACCAGGAGTTGACGGCATCCCAGGAGCTTCCTGATTCATCATCATCCTATTGAATGTTCTGTTTTATGATGTCATCTCATGATGTAGATGAGGGTCAGTGGCATTGGTAATTTTTAATGGGTTGAATGGTTCTTTAATGGTTTGTTTTTTCTGGTCATCAGCTCCGACGATGAGCGGTGATGGAAGTGTGTTGATTTCAGTTTTTTAAGGATGGAATGATAGTGATGATGGCATCAAGGGTGTGGCTCGAGGATTCACTGATCAAGGATCCAAGTCCCGAGGATGTTCATTGACCATGATTCATAATTTTTAATCATTAGTGAATTTATTCTATGTCTTTTTTTTATTCGATGATTTGGTAATTTTTTATGGTCTGGTTCCCACTCACACAAAAAGCGGTTTTTATAAATCAAATAAAAATAGAATTTTCAGTCAGAATATCAAAAACATTATTAAAATTATTTTAAAGAAAATATATACATTGAATAAAAAAAAATTTAATAACATAATCAAAACTATATTTTTTAAATGAAATCATCTTACATGTAACTTAATGATTTATTATCCAAAAATATAAGAAATGGAAAAAATATATATTAACCAAAAACATAAATATATGAGAAGAAGATATATGGGGTTTAAGATACTAGGATCATATAATATTTCTAGAGGAATCCTGAATATAAAAAATATCCAAATAAAATGATATTGTAAAATAACTCTCCTACCAGTTTGATAACTTTTAAATCATAAACCCCATGAAACAAATAACATCAAATTAAATGTAAAATTTCATAAATATAAATAGATTAATGATATAATAAATCAAAGGACTATATACACCACATAAAATAAACAAGTGGTTAATATAAAATATGTATCACAGAAAAAAAGTTCAGACATGAAATGTAACACCCCAAGATTTTATGGTATGTCTCTTTTTTAAATTTAATCTCTTTGATAGTTTACATTGCTCACAACACCCATCTTAAATGAAAAATGAAATATTATTATAATATAGCCATTAAATTAGAAGGATTGAATAAAATTAACCACATTTTTAAATAAATATATAATATGTTCAATATAATTTTTAATATTCATATTATGTATTTTCCAGACATGATGTAAAAATAAATCCACTTTTACACATAAAAAATCTATATTTTTGTAAAAGTAGTTTTGACGCCTTTTGATGGTGCACCTACTTAAAATATAGTATTTTAAAATTTATAATTTATTTTTGAAAAAATAAACTCATTATTTTTAATTTTAATATAAAAATTTACTTTTGATGAATTTTTGGAATTTCTTTGATATATTTATTAATTTGATGAATATTGAAATTAGTGGATTTTAATTGAAAAGATTTTATAAATATAAATAATGAGTGGTGATAAATTATATTTTTTATGGGTCTTAAAGTATAATTAGATCAATTTTATATCATTTAATATAATTTATTTTAATTTAATCAATTTTACATTGACCTTGGATATAAAAACATTTCAATCGTTTGAATATTTTCACTTTAAAAACATGTTTTCGCATTCCCTCAATGAAATTAATTTTAAATTTTTTTTACAATTTTATTTTTAATTTTGAAAAATGAATTATATATTTTTAATCATAAGTTAAAAAATTATTAAATTGGTATTTTTATTTTTAACCATATGAATAGTGATTTTAGTGATTTTTTATTACCACAGTTAAGAGTAAATCGGGTGATTAAGAATAAAAATAATATTATAAATATTATAAAATTAATCGGAACTTTTTCTTGATTTTATTTTATTATTGGGTATTGACCAAAATCATCCTTGGTTTGATTTTATGGCCTCTTGTAGTCACTTGTATTACGTTTATACTTTTATAGTATTTTATTTTAAGAGAAGTCAATTATGTCATACTCAAATTTATAATAAGTATTTTAATTTTTATATGTAGTTATTTATAAAATATATTATACTATAAATATTTATTTAAAATATAAAATTTTTATATTCATCATGATAATTCATTTTTAATTTTTAGGAAATAAATAATTACCTTAAAGGAATACACAATAATGATGGATTATTTGTTTAATTAAGGGAAATATCAAAAAATGATATTAAAAATATTAAAATAAATATAATTTTAGATAATTAGTGTCAGAAAAAAAATTATAGATGAGTTTGAAATATTTGGGATATTTCTAAAATGTTTTTTCAAATATATCTTGTTGTTATGATATTTTTAAAAAGTTATGTAATGAATAGTGTCAAAATTGACATTAATGATATTTTAAAATAAATAATATTTTTTTAAATGATATAAAATAAATAAAAATATAAAATTTAGAAAAAATATTATTGTAAAGTTTAAAATTTCATCCATGACTCATTTATGGTTCTTTTGAAATTTTACAGTATCTATATTTACCTTCAATGGGTAAAAACACATGTTGTAACGATAAAACTAAAAGGGTTTAAACAAGGGTCAATCCCAATAGATAAGAGAAATAATGTGACCTAAACTTATCTAAAAATTTATTTATGAGAGTATTTAGACCCATAATCATATTATATTTTAAATGACACACTTTTTATCCATTTTTAATTGAAAATTATTTTATATTATCTTAATATTTTGAGAGTTTCCAAAAGTGCCCCTCACATGAATTATTAAAGGGAACCTCCTCCCTCACTTATTAACAACAAATTGAGACTTATAGCTCATCCAAACCCTAAAAATTTCTCATATAAACCTACTTATCCATTTTTTTTAGATTGTGGTCTTCCAAAAATAAAAACTCTATATCCCTTTTGAAGAGATCTAAAGGATGTTCATCGAAGAAGAAATAATAATTTTTACCAACTCATCCAAGTTCATTTCTTCTTCTACATCCAATTAATATGTTATTTCCATGATATAGTAATAAATATAGAATAATATATATGATTTCATTTTTATTATTATTATTGGACATCCATATTCCTCCTTTTATCCATCCTACCAAAAATGAAAACATTGTGCACGCGTACAAATGGCATACCACCCCACACTGTGGTGTAATCTGTTATTAATCACCATTTTACATTAATGGGTAGAATGATCATAATTATGTATATGTTTTATAATTATGAAATGATATTCATTCTGGAAAAATTAATATACCAACTTCTTACATAGCCTTTTACTATTAAGGGAATGATATTGTCGCTCGTGCATACGTATGGTCTACCATCTCCATGATGGGATGTGATTCATTTTCCATGTTAACCATTCAATAATGAATTTAAAAATATATATAATGAATAAATATGATATATATAAAAATAAAAAATATGTAGATGAATTAAATATATCCTCTTCATAAGAAATGGGACTCTCACGACAAAACATGCATAGGAAAATGAAGCAATTAACACACGAAACAAGGGTAATATCGAAATATTATTAACAAAATGATATAATAAGATCATATATGATATCATGAATATTTATATAGTAATTTTATAAAATAATAACAGGATTTAAACAATTATACAGGATGTTAAATCATGTTAAACCGAAGTATAGTTCAACGTAAGGGATTTTCGTCTAACTTTTATTTATGTGGGATACATGCCTTAATCACCACTTATTTATTTAGTTTGGTTTATATATGGACCCCCTTTAATATTATATCCTCAATATTCCTATATTAATGGTTTTTAAAGTTTAATTTGAATTTACGGTCCATATTATTCAACAGTTTACACATTGGGAAGGGTTATTTCACAATCCCATTATTATTCAGGATTATTAATATTTAAGTCTCTACTATGGAATATTTTTCCCCCATGTACATTTTTTCTAAAAAAATCATAATTTTTTTTAATATTATCATATTTATGGTTAAATACATTTTAACCATTTTATGATTTTTATAAAATGGTTTGAAAGGAATATTTTTGTCATATTCCAAACGAGGTACTTTATGACTTTTCAAACAAAAAAATACAGAAGTAATGTTTTTATAACTTATGTGGAATGATAAAATTTTTCCTCCTTCATAACACATTAATGTTTTAATAATTCATTTAATTGTTTAAAATGATCCTTTAAAAGTAATTTTTTTCATTTATAAATGTGTTTATATTTATATAAAGGACTTCAAAGTTAAAAAAGGTATTTCTCTCAAGAATTTTAAATGATTTTTTAATGATATTTTATCTAAGTCCACACCCTTTTTTGAATATTATAATTCATTTAGATTGATATATTATAAAATAATATAACATATTTTATTTAATTTTTTATTATCATTTTGACTTTGGTTGTTCTATATTGATACCATTCACCATATTACTCAGAATGATTTGTAATTATGTTTACTGATTGGGGAAAGTTATTTATATTCCATATGTATATATTATGTATGTTTCAACACATCAATATGAGGTTTTAATTAGACTTAATAAGTGATGGGTTGGTCCCTTTTTATCCCTTAAATGCATCGTTAGGTCTCATAATACAAATTACATGGGGTTTTGGCCAAGGCCTTACCCATTTGTTAGATTCTTGGTATGAAGCCTTGATAATATTATATTCTTGGAATGAATCTATGATAGTATTATATTATTGGTACAAAGCCTAAAAATCATATTTTAGATGTTCAAAATTATTCATTCCATAATTATAATATTAGTTATTGATATTCCATCTGATTATTCAACTAATATAATATACATGGTTAAGTTTTATTCTCATGTGATTATTTATAGGACATTATTTGATTGTCTTTTATTCCTAAAATATTATTCTAAAATTATTGATTAAATGGTATGTTTTTTAGTTAATTACCTTATATCATAATTTATTCTTATTTGTGATAGATTATTATTTATGTATACCCTTAATGAGAATCTGATCTCACCCCTTTATTATGTTTTATTTTTCCCTAGGATTCCAAGAAGTATGTTATGACTAATATGTATGGTTACATAATGGGGAATAATGGAAGACTCAATAAAATTATTTATGTATTTTATGTTTTAAAATGTAATTTTTATTTCATATATGTATCTACTTTACCAAGACTACTAAACTACTTGGCCCTTTGGGATCGAATTATTTGTATCTTGTGCAAATGTAATAAAGTATCCACTGAATCTGGGATATTGGGGTTGGGGTTTCTATAATCTCTATTAGATAAATTATAATAGAAACCATGGGAAATATATTTATGAAACATATATTAGGGAACACAAGACATTGGATTCGTATGTTGGAAAAATTTATTTACGGAATAATGCCTTTTAATTTTTTGGATAAATGTTCAGGGGTAAGGATAACCATTATAGTTTATATGATCTTTGAATTTAAGGTAATTATAGGTTATATTATTGGGAATACAAAATGAAATGTATGGGATAACTTTTTTGTTAAAACATTTCTTTAATGTTTAATATATTTAGGTTATTTTGTAGGATGCTTATCAGATTTTTGGATAATATTAATTTAGTTATATAAAAAGAACAACATGCAAGATGGCTGACAACCCGTCGCATCGGGAAAGGTTGTGGGGTTTGAACCCACAGCCGAAGGGTGAAAAGGGTGTGGTACTTACCACTAGACTAGGTGATTTCCTAGTTACCATGACATTTTTTTAGTTAAACTATCTAATAGATAAAGCTTATTTTTATTTTAGGGTCATTTGTTTTATTAAATAGATAACCTTGGGATTGGAAAATGATTTGGTGATTAAGTGATTAATTTTATTTTGGAAGATGTTCTCTATTTTTGGAATCATATAAGATTAAGGTAAATATAATATTATGGGGAAGAAAGTTTGAATTATCTTTTGAATTAAAATACATTTTTATTATAGAAATTTAGTTATTCAAGTATTTACTAAAATGGTTAGAATTTCTTAGAGATTATGTGATTTAGGAAATTAAAAATTTGGTATGATACATTAATAGTGATTTATGTAAATTGAAAGAATATGTGAAAAAATTATTCTTATTTTAGGGTTTAAATATTAATCTATAATATATTTATGGAAGTATAGTTATTTTTTGAATGATCTCTACTGAACTTTGTGTATTACTGTTTAATTTTATATATTAAAGTTGCTTTTATTTATATAGAGGATTATTATTTTGGTGGAATTATATTATCTTATACTATCTACTTTTATTTTTATTAATGTATAAATACATGAGGAATATATAGTTATAATTTGGTGGATTTTTTTATTTGTAGAAGTTGATTCTAATTCTTCAAGAATGAAAAAAAATCAACTTAAATACTCATCTTTTGGATAAAAAATTAATTTGTGGTGGAAATTGATTAAATTATGAAACTATGATTTTAAGTAAGTATGTTTCCCTAATTTTATTATTCTAGGTATTAAATTAATTCTTTAACTTTAGGAAAATGATTTTGAAAAAAATATATGTTTACTTTTTTCAATTGAATTTTAACTCATCCCAAACTTATAGTTTTGTGATGGTTAACTTTCCAATGATCATGTTCTCTATCACTATATATTAGTATTTTAGAGATAGTTTTATTTCATATGTCCATATTTTACTACAATTAATAGTAGTATGTGTTATCTCATTTGACCTTTCTACTTCTGTTTCTTTATTTATAAGTGGAATTTCCATTAATACAATTTCCAATATGGGTTTTCAATAAAGTTATTTTGAGAATTCAAACCTTAAATACCGAGACCAAACTCAAAAATTGAAAGGATGTAATTTATTAAAGGAGGGTATAATGTAACACCCCCAATATTTTATGGTATATCTCTTTTTTTAAGTTAATCTCTTTGATAGCTTACATTTCTTGCAACACCCAACATATATAAACAATAAATTATTAATATAATCAATCCATTAAATTGGAGGGATTGAATAATATAAACCTCATTATGAAATTCACATATAATATTTTCAGTATATTTTCTAGAATTCATATTATGTGATTTATAGACATGATATAAAAATAAATCCACTTTTATGATTAAAAGCTATATTTTTTTAAAAACGGTTTTCCATCTTTTGATGCCATAATTTTTTTAAATATAGTTTTTAAAAATTGTATAACTTATATTTTAAAAAATTAATATCAAAATTTACTTTGGTTGACTTTTGGTATTAATCTGATAAGTTTCAGGTTTTGATGAAAAGTGAAAAATTCTGTATTTTAATTGAAATATTTTGTTGGTTTAAAAGTATATTTAGATCAATTTTATATAATTTCATCCAATTTAGGTCATTCAAACTAATTTCACATTGACCTTGGATATAAAAAAATTTCAATTTTCCAAATGATTTCACATTAAAAACTCGTTTTATCATTCCGTCAATGGGATTAATTTTAAATTAATTTTATCCAATTTTATGTTTTTAATTTTTAAAAATGGATTAAATATTTAGAATAAGAAGTTATAAATTTATTAAATAGATTCCTTTTATTTTTTTTACAACAGGAATAGTAACTTTTGTAATTTTTTTATTACCGTGGTTAAGGGAAAATAGGGTAATTAAGGGTAAAAATCATATTATAAATATTAAAAAATTAACCTAAAACTTGTCCTGATTTTATTAGATGATTTAGTTTCAATTGAAATTATCATTGTATTTATTTTATGGACTCTTGGATCCATTTGGATGACTTTAATACATTCATAATATTTTATTCTAAGGAAAGTGAAATATCTCATACTCATATTTTTTAATAAATATTACATTTTTTATATGTCATAATTGAGAAGATATATTTTACTATAAATAATAATTTTAAATCTAAAATTTTTTTTTTCATCATGAATTTTTTTTTTATTTTTAAGAAATAAGTAATTACCATAAAGTCTTACACAATGATGATGCATAAATTGTTTAATTAATGAAAATATGAAATAAATGATATTAAAAATATTAAAAGAAATATAATATTAGATAATTAGTGTCATAAAATAATTTTATAGATTACTATTATATATTTGGGATATGTTAAAATAGTTGGTTCTAAGATATCTTGTTGTTATTATATTTTTAGAAAATCCAAGTAATGAATAGTATCAATATTGACTTTAATGATATTTTAAAATAAATAATAATTTATTAAATGATATAAAATTCATAAAAACGTAAAATATGATCAAATTACTAGGATAAAGTTATAAATTTTATCCTTGACTCATTTACGGTTCTTTAACCATTTTATTGTAAATATATTAACCTTAAAATATTTAAAACACATGTTGTCACGGTAAGAGTTAAAGGGTTTAAATAAGGGTTAAAACCAAAATATAAGGGTATTAATGTGACCTAAAATTGAAAAAATATTATTGGATGAGATTATATCTACCCATATTAATATTATATTATAAATAACTCACTTTTTTCATTTCTAATTGAAAATTATTTTATATTAATTTAATATTTTGTGAGTTTCCAAAACTGCCACTCAACAAAATTATAAAAGGGAACCTCATCCCTCACTTATTAACAACACCTTGAGCCTTTGAGATTGAAAAAAAACACAAAAACATACCCTACCAACATCCTTAAATAAGTTCAAGAGATATTTTTCTTCTAAAAAACCAACCCTAGATCCCTTAAGAAGATATCTAAAGGATGTCCGCCGAAGAAGAGGTAACCATTTTTACCTACGCATCCATGATAATTTCTTTTTTCACTTCTTATTCATGAGTTATTTACATGATAAAGTAAAAAATAAAATAAAATATATATTATAATTTTTTATTTTTATTATTTTACATCCATATTCAAGATTTTATCCATCCAATGAAAAATAAAAACACCATATGTGTGTACATACTGCTTATCGTCTCCACATCGTGGTGTAATCTATTTTTCATCACCACTTTACTTGGATGGGTATAATTATAGAAATAATTGTTAAATCATATAATTGTCACATGAAAATGGTTCTGTAAAAATTAATATATCATCTACTTCCTTACCCTTTCACCATTAAAGGAATGATATTGTCGCTTGTGTGTACGTACGGTCTACCATCTCTACGATGCGATGTGACTCATTTTCTATTTTAACCATTAAAGAATAATTAAAAAATGTATATAATAAATAAATTTGATATATATGGTTTCAATATAATTATTTATATTCAATATTTATATCTTATTAATAAGAAATAGAACTTTCACAACAAAACATGCATTATAAAATGAAGTAGTTAACACCCGAAACATGGGTAATAATAAAATATTATAAATAAAATGACATAAAAAGTCATATATGATATCATATATATGTATATGGTTCCACTATAAATTTTTAAAATTCTTTTAACCATGATCGATGAGGTCAAATCATGTTCAACTAAAGTAAAGTTCAAGGTAATGGATTTTCATCTCACTTTTATTTATGTGAGATACATGCCTTATTCGCCACTTATTTCTTTTATGTGGTGTATATAATACCCACTTTAATATAATATAATTAATATCCCAATATTCATGGTATTTATAGTTTCATTTTAATTTATGGGTCATACGATTAAACCGATTACAAAGTGGTAAGTCTTATTTCATAATCTCATTATTATTCAGGATTTTTTATGTTTAAGTCTCCAATGGGGGATATTTTCCTTCTAGGAAATTTTTCTAAAAAATAAAAAATATGTTTAATATTATCCTATAAATGTTTAAATTATTTTCACCCATATTTTAATTTTTATAAAATGTTTTAAAATTAATATATTTTCATTTTCCAAATTAAGTTCTTTGTGACTTATTTGACAAGAAAAATATGAAATCAGTGTTTTTTAACTTATGTGGAATGAGCGGAATCTTCTACCATCATGACACCTTAATATTTTTAAGATTCTTTTACAATTTTATAATTTTATTTTAAAATAAAATTATTTCTTTTATAAAATCATGTCATTTTAAATAAATGACTTCAAAGTAAAAAAATGTGTATTTCTCTCAAGAATTTTCAAAGATTTGTTTAGTGTATTTTCATCTATGTCAACACACTTTATTGAATCTTATACTTCATTGATATTTTTCTATGATGAATTAATCTACCATATTTTATTAAATGATTTATTATTAGTTTTATTATGAATGTTTGATTTTTATACCATTCACCATATTACTCGGAATGTTTTGTGATTATGTTTGTTGATTGGGGAAAGTTGTTTACATTTCATATGTATACATTGTTTTTATTTCACCCCATTAATATGAGGTTATAATTAGACTCATTGGACTTAGTAAGTGATAGGTGGTGCCTGATATGTCTTCTCTATGCATCAGTAGGTATCATGATTAAATGGTAGGTGTTTTAGTTAATTACCTTGACATAATAATTTATGATTATTTATGATAGCTTCATCTATATGTATACTCTTACTAGGAATATGATCTCATCCCTTTATTATGTTTTATTTTTTCTGGGTATTCTAAGAAGTGTGTTATGACTGATATATAGGGTTAAACAATGGGGAATAATGGTAGACTCAATGAAATTATTTGTATATTTTATGTTTCAAAATGTAATGTGGATTTCAAGTATGTATCTATTTATCCAACACTACTAAACTACTCAAAAATTTGGGATGTGATTCCTTATATCTTAGGCCAATTTTATAATGTAATCACCAACTCTGAGCTACTAGGGTCGGGGTCTTTACAAGAAACCCTTACCACGAGTCCAACTTGTTTTGTAAGTGATTTTAGCCTCCTATGTAATAAATTAAAATTTATTTTAATTACATGAAAAATCATATACATACTTATAATATCATATATGATCTAATTTCAATATTTTAAAACTTTTTTATTAACAATTCTTTAATAAAATCAGTGTATTTTAGTCCTAATTGTTTCATTGTACATGTGAGTTTTGGTTTGGCAGTTTTGTTCATTTAATATTTATCATGGTTACATCATATTAAGAATTTTAATCATGATATTAATATCATAAATATTCATTATATACAAAATTATAATCATCCATGGAAGGTGTACATAAAAAATGAATCACATCGCTAGGTGAAGATGGTATTCCACACGTATATACGAGCGATGTTGTCATTTTTAACGGGTGGAAGAGTAAGAATGTGGATGATATAGTATATTTAAAAAACCATAATTATTTAGTAAATTTCATATATATGCTCATTAATTTCAAATTTATGACCGTATAAGGAAAAAGGTTATGAAAAATTAATTACACCACTGCATGGAAATGTTAAGTCGTATATACGCACGAGTGATGTTTTTACTTTACATAGGATGGAGAAGAGGGGGAAATGGTTGTATCATAATAATAATAATAAAATATAATTATATTTATGATAATATATTCATTATTTTAGGATATTTAAAATATATTCAAAATAATTAGAAGAAGAAATAAATTTTCATGAGTCATAAAAATGATTACCTCTTCTTCCATTGGCCTCCTTTGGATCCCATCTTACGGATCTTGGGAATGGTATTGCAAGAGTAAAATCACCACTAATTCAAAGATAGATAATTTTTTAAGATAATTGGGTAGGTTTTTGTTGTGTTAGGTGGCTTGTGTCAGTTTAAAGAAGAGTGGAAAGGCGTGTCCTTTTATAAGTGGAGGAAAGGACACACATGGAATTAAAAAAATTATAAAAAATTCATTTTCTCGAGAAAGTTGCACTGTGTGGGCATAATTTCAAAAATAATATTGGATATAGTTTAAATATCATATTGAAATAAAATTTTCACTAATTTAAGTGTTATTTTAAACCCTATCTTTTGGTTTAACCCCCTTGTTAACTAATTTTAACCTTAACCGCACTAATGACTTTTTCAATCTTAAAAGGTTATAATTTCACTTGTAATGTAAAAACTGGATCATAAATGGAAAAGGGATAAAATTATTTAAAATTTATTATCCTAATTTTCCTATTTCATGTTTTTTTATTTTTTAAATAATTTAATAAAATATTATTTAACATAAACACTATTTGGGTTATTTTAATAACTATTCACATAATTTGACTTTAAAGACATCAAGGCAGTAATGAATTTAGAATATAATAAATTTCTCCATAAATAATAAATTATTATTAAAATTAAAAAATATCCATAATTCATCCCAAATACATTAATTAAAATGTTTTTATTATTATTTACTTTTATTTTTGTACTGCTCACACATGCACTGTGTCAGCGATGTATAAGCGTTTAAGGTAATTATATAGTCACTAAAAATTTTAAATAAATTAAAAAATAAAAAAAAATTAATTATTCTAAAAATTAACTTTAATATTCAGTATAAAATTATTTTCATACCAATTTGAACATATGATATAAATTTAATAGAAAGAGAGTGACATTTTGTTTTTTATTTACTTAAAATATTATACAGGTCATTATCAAATAAAAAGGATCCAATTTGACATAAATTAGAAAATTATATGAGTATATATGAACTAAACTCGTATAATATGGTAAATTAATTTGTTAGGTAGAATTTAAAGCCTTTTCACATTAATTTTAACCTTAATTAACATATTTTACCCTTTTATCATGGTGAAAAACTGTTTTTTTTTTACTATTCATTTTGACCCGAAATTAAGCTAGTCTTTTTATGAATTTTTAATTATAATGATGAAAAATATATAATCCATGTTACATTATTAAATTTCTATAAGTTTCAAGATATAATTTTAAAATAAATGTTCAAAATGGAATAAGAAATATTTTTCTAAAAACAAAATTTAAGTCTAAAGGTATCTTTATTCCAAAACCAAGTGTAATATTAATATAAAAAGACTAACTTGAATTATTACTAAATACAATAAACTAATTAAATTTTAAAAAAATAAAAAAACTGAAAAGACTATAAAATAAAAAACATTTTTCATTAAAAATCAGTATTTTCATTATTCACCCAAAAATCAACTTATTCTGAAAATTCAAAACAAAATCTCCCTAAGAATATTTTAATATATATATTTCAAAAATTATATCACTTTTATAAAATTAAATATAAAAAATTGGAAAAGGTTAATTAGAATATCTATGAAAAAAATAGAATAAAATCCATTTTTTAAGAAAATAATTTTTTGAAGCATAAAATGACATTGCTAAAAATTAATAAATTATTTATTAAGAATTAATAAATATATATTTATTTATTTAGAACATTATCCATATATTTCATACTGAGATTATTATTATTCATGCCTTCCAAATTAATGGCTAAGTTATAACAGTCACATTTAAATAATATTATTTTTATAATATATCGAAGTTTGCTTAAAGAATTATGTTGCATGTTAAGAAAGCTATCAGAATAATATTATTTTAATCAAAAATTTTGGTATTCTTTATTAACCCCTATTCCAACCTAAATAAATTTCATCCTTATAATTTTTATCTTGGTAATCGAAGGCTCAATATTTGACAATGCCTTTTTTTTAAACCAACATCGTACAAAGGGGTTGTAAAACATCCTTTAAATAGGGAAGTGTAAATCCTAAAGGCTCTATAAAATAACACATAATCAGGTTCCCATATATTTATAACATTAAAATGAGTTAAAATATAGATATAGAGGATAAAAATAACATCCAAGGACCAATAGACAGTGATTGAGAAATTAGTCAGGAGAAAATTACTGCCAACAAAACCATACATCAGTGAGGGGTTAAAAGACCATAAATTCATTAGAACGAAGGTAAGAGAATAAAATTTTATTTAAAAATACTTTTATTAAATTTGAGGAATTATTTTACTATAAATATAGAGAACTTTAGAGAATATAAATACTTTATTTCTATCTATTTCATAAGAAACATTTCATCATTTGGTTGTGGTTCGATCAATTTTAACTACTTTTCTTACTCCATGAAATGAATATTCAATATTAATTATTCATTACTAATGAACTAAAATTAAATTTTAATATATTTTAAGATCCATAAACTAATGAAAATTCATTCTTTTTATCTCTAAATATTTACAAAAACCAATATAGTTATTATAATCCAATATGGATAAATATAACACATTAATCTCTAAAACCTGAATAGTAACTCCCAAAGTTAAACTTAATCCATTATATAAATTTTTATCCTTAACAATTCTCCAATATATGTATGAACAAAGTCAAAAAACAAAAATATAAAATATATGATCACATATTTATTTCAATATGAACTATAACATTTATCCCCTGAAAACATGAATTAGCTCATAATGTCATAATCCAAACATGTTAATAACTTGATCATGTATTCTTCTAAAACATTTTAATAACCTAAATCACTATGAAACCATAATGAAACCATAAATTATTCTAAAAAAGTTACTCTATCAATAAAATTACAAAATATATATTCCATAAATCTAAAAATTAAATAAATTTTATCCTAAATCACTGTTATAATTTATCAATGCTATTAAATATATGTTTTAAAATCCCTAAGAAATGCTATTGTATAAAAATCCTTATAATTTCTGTGATTCCTATAACTATACTATCATTGATATAACAATTATACAATATAGTTCATAAATCCAAATACGTAAATACTTAAATCTTTACACATTAATTATTGGTGTAGCTTAGGTCTTTCATTGGTCTAGAAGTTATCCCTTTTATTAGAGAATTGACTCAAATAATTCCCAATTTCCAAACACATGTTAAATTGAATTAGATGGAAATTCATTGATTTATCTACTTTATTTCCACACACACAAAATATTCCCCTTCCTTTGAGACATTCCACTATGTGATTCTTCCCATATTCATGACATGAAGAAAATTGATTTTTGTTTCATATAAGATCATTTCTTCCTAAACTTCCAAAAATATCAATTTTCCTCTTATTTTAAATGTTATGAAACTTGGTTATGTTTATTTTGTTAATCATTTATTGTGATAGACAATTAGGTTTAATCACAAGTTTTATCTTTCCACTCCCATCTTATTCAGTTTCTCAAGAGGATAAACGTTGCATTTTCCATCACATTCATTTTCAAATTGATTTATCATTGTTCTATCCATTAACTAAACCCATAAATCATAGTGTGGTAAACAATAATCATATTAAAACCCCATATAATCAAGAAAAATAATTCATAAGATTTCTGAATCATGATAATTTTTTTCACTCTATGGAACCTCAGGTTTAAACAAGATCTTCCATGTTCATTTTCTATTCAAATATTTCATAATGATTTATAAATAAAATTTTAATTAAACTAAGAATATCCCCCCAAAATTTTTTAGCAATGTGCGCTATTGTACACCCACCCATTGTACACTAATGAAAGTAATTTTTATACCCAATCCACCCCTTTAAAAGTTATTTCCTCCGTATTCATCTGTGACATAGCCATATCTACTTTCTAGGATCCCAATAAGGACGTATTTTCTAGTAAAATTATAGTAAATTCTTTACCATAATATAGGATTTTCAATAATAGTTATAATTTTCCTCACAATCTATCATAAAGTTATGTTCTACAATATATCTTTTCTTAAATCTAGTTCTGATATTTGACACTAAAATTTATCTGATACCAATAGAAATAACCCGACTCTTGTAACCCAAATCCGGTGTTTACTTTATTACAATGGTAAAAGATATAAAGGAAATCTCCATAAATAATCGATCAGTTTAATAGTTTTGGAAAACTAGATGCATATATTATTCCCATTTATAATGGAAATATAAACACATAGCATAATAAACATACTTTCATCCTTAAAATCATTCATTATATCCTTATTCATAATATGGGGAAAGAAAAACAAATAAAGGGTGTGCATAGATGCTTTTGTACAGTGGAAGATATCATGAGTATATAATAAATAATCAACATAGAAGAATGGATAATCAAAATCTACTCCATTAAATTAAGAACTTATGTTCAATGACCCTCCATGGAGAATATCAACATCAAACACATGGATAATATTAATTTAATTTTTAATCAAGGAAATGCATATTTATTGAAATTCATGATCAAGGAATCTCAACCAAGATATTATAAACCTTACAATCATGTCCTCTCAATCAAGACATAATTCTTAATAAATGAGTAGGTGTAAACCAAATACCCATCTAATATGTAATGTTTACTATTTTCTCTTATGATAAATCTCAATATTTCAAGGGTTTATCTATAACTGGGCCTCACCCATCACTTTCATGTCCTGTGTATTCCTCATATTTTGAATAATCAATGTAATTCATTTTAAAATGCCTTATAAGTCAACAATTATCTGTATTGAATCAAGAATATATAACATTAATATTTCTTCATCATAAACCATCCAAAGAAAGAATAAAAATATTAACATTTTATCATATACCTGGTAACATCAATGGGTGTTTTCATATATATAAATATCATTAAAATATTACTGGAACATTTTTCAATGAAAATGACCTTTTCATATTAAAATTAATTATTTTCAATCTAAAAAATTCTAGAATATTAAGAAAAAAAGTACTTAAAAATTACAATGGAAGCCTGTTGAGGGATAATCAAATAAAATACTAGTTTTTATGGTGGGAAAATTCTTTCATACGGTGTATGTTAAAAAAATATTTTGTTCAAACTTTTGGTAAAGATTTCCTCATTAAGAAAATGAAAAGTGTATTCTTTTTAAACCTCTTTTATAGAAAGTATAATATGGGTAAAATGTATTTAATAAATATTTAGAGAATATTAAAATATTATATAAATAATTTTAAATAAAATATGGACATGGAATAATAAATATTAGAAATAAGTATTCAAAATAATATTTTTACAAGAAATTCCCTTACATAAAACTTATTTATTGATTTCTTATCCAAAATAAAAGAAATGAAAAATAAAAATATAAAACACAAAAACAACCATAAAATAATAAAATATATGGGGTTTAAGATTTTATTATCATATAATTTTCCCAAAGTAAACCATAGCATAAACAATATGAAAATAAAATGATATTGTTAAATAAATCTCTAACCGCTTTGGTAACTTTTGAATCATAATCCCTATGAAATAAATAACTTCACATGAAACATTACATATCATGAATATAAAAAGATTCATGATATAACATATAAAATGGGTATTATATACACCACATGAAAGAAACAAGTGTTAAATATATAATATTACTCATAGAAATAATATTGAGATGAGAAACCATTACCTCAGGACCGACTTACTTTATAAGTTATTTTAGCCTCATGTATAATAAATTTAAATTTTTTATAACTTTATAGACTAACCATAAAAATACTTATAATATCATATACTTTCAACTTATAACATTTCAATAATTATTTATTAATGAATCTTTATTAAAATTGTCATTTTTAGTGTAAAATCTTTCAATTTTCATGTAAGTTTTGGTTTAGTGGTTTCAGTCCTTGTGTATTTCTCATACTTACCTAATATAAAGAATGTTAATAATGATATTAATATCATACATATTCATTATATACATATTAAAAATCATCAATGAAATGCATCCCTAAAAGATTAATCACATTGATTCGTGGATATGGTAGCCCACACGTATGCACAAGGGACATTATCATTTTTAACAGGTGAAAGAGTAAGATGATTAAGGATATATTATTTTTAAATAATAATAATGATTTAATAAATATCATATAACTTAATTATTCCTATATTTATAACCATCTATGTAAAATGGTGATGAAAAAATATTTACACTACTGCATAGAGAAGGAAATTCATATGTACGCTTGAGCGATATTTTCACTTTACATGGGATAAAAATGTAGCATCCCTGACCTGGGAGCCACTAGAAAGGTGCTCTGAGCTGAGTTGGACACTTAACCTCAATCACATCTCTTCGAACTCCAGAGGATGTCGACTAGCAGTGGGGCATTTTTAACATGTCTGTGGGGGAGACTATTCCCTCATAGGTAATAGGTAATACACAATGGAAGAAAAGAAATTTATAAAAAGTAGGGGAAGTGTAAAGACCCATATTTTCCATGTAATTTTTTTTTATTATATAGAATTATTACAAGTATGAAAAAATTGATGGCACATGATTTTGAGGCCCGTTTATCCTAGAATGTATTTCTAAACTTTTTATAGGTACATTCAGTAAATGCGCAAGCAGCATTTTCTAACTTTTGTACCGGTGCTCAAATTAAAAATTTTAGGGCACCGTTGAATCTACAGTACAAGGATTCACTTAAGGGAGAATTCACTTTGACTGTAGTAGGTTGGGATAAAAATATTGTTTTTTGAAATTAAAACGTATAATAAAATAACAATGTTAGTTTTTTTTTCTTTTCCTCCAACGGACAAGCGATGGTGGTGGTACCAATGACATGTCAATCCATTAAATGGATGGAATCCCCTTTATTTTTTTTAACTGTACCGTTGGATCTTCAAAGGTTAATTAATTAAATGAACCTCATTAATTCCGCGTGCGTTACTCACCATTCTTGTCTCCTATTTATATGGAGCTCGGGGTGGACTGTTGGCATGACTTCACCAAGTGACGAAGATCTATAAAAGTACCACGATTCCAACCACTTGGAGGAGGAGACCGGTTTTATCAATGGGTGATTAGCACCACCGAATCATGAACCGACAACAATGATGAAATAGATTCCATCGATCGTCATCAGCGAACGTCTCTTCCAGGTATGGGTATTGTTTAAAAGTTGTCTTTGATTTTCACCCTACTCCTACTTGTTATCACATTAATGAAAAGGGTGCAGGACAAACAAATAAGGTCGAACCCTCTGCCACTTCACTCATGCTCCATTATTCAGGGGCGGTTTCCACACATTGAAGGCAACACGAAATACCGGGTCACGCTATGATGGCAGTTGTGCAGGAGAGCCACAGACATGGACGGCACCAAGAATGGGCCATCGGCGCACGTCTGGGGGCCCATGGAGGAAACTGTCAGTGTGCCATGTCGGCAGTGTCCAGTGGTGGTTGGAGTAGACCCGTGGCAACTGGCAGTGGGCGGTGGAATGCAGCACATGATGGAACACTATAGTGGTCGAAGGAGGTTGGCTCGAGCCGGCTGTGCCGGACAAGGGAGGCACCCACAGGCATCATTGGCGGTGTGAAGCAGCCACAGCCAGTAGGTTGCGGTAGAAGGGGGTGGCGTGGAGCAGTCGTAGCCCCATTCCACCCGCGTTGGTGCAACCCGGTCGACCAAACAGCCAACCGTTCATGCATCGGGGAAGCACCCCACCTGCTGGCAAAACGGCCCCACAACCAAGGGCCAGTGGGACACAACGGTCCAACTTTGGGAGGACCGAGCCAGACGCGGGTTGGAACCGCCCAGTAGACAAGACCTGCCAACGGGCAGGGCTGGCCCCACGGCACTGTGGGCCAGTGCCGGTGGGTCGTGCCCCACCAGATGGGTCAGGCCAACCGTGGCCCGGACCTGTGAACCGATCCAAGCTAACCCCAATGGGCCGGACTCAGTGAATCGGACCAACCCTTAACAGGCCAGACCCGAGTAGGGTTAGGTAGACCCTGGGACCCGTTGCATAGGGTCGGTTTGACCGAGTCGGACTGGACCCAGACCTAACCGGTCCCCAAATAAATAAACGTCTGTAACTGATGAACCAATTGTCTGTTTGAAATTCCATTAGTGGCTTTGGGACCCCTTTTGGGAAGCGGTCCTTTTGGCATATTCCAACAGGCCTGACCAAGCTCAGGCAGACTGAGGTGTGATCACCCCTGTTTCACGGAAAGGGGTGTAACTAACAGACCGGGCGTCCAAATGATGCATCGTCTATGGAATAAGGACCCTTGTGGCAAGGAGGTCCCTTAGAGGTACTCTAAGAGAGTTTTTACTGAGTTTGACGTTCGGACTAGGTTGGATCAAGCTTGAATCTGATCGAGGCCTTTTTACAAAGGTTCCAATATCTCACAAACCGGGCATCTGATCAACGCGCCATCTGTCACGTTGGGACCCCTATGATAGGGAGGTCCCTTGGGTATGATTTTTTCAGGACTTAGTACAGGTTGAAATATGAATGATGTCTTGAGAATAGGTTCTACCAAAATCAAGAGAGAAATAAGCGGGAATCTTGTAGCTGGCTGTCAATTGAAGAGGGACTCTGTGTAGACCAGCAGTGTGCGGCCCGGTGAGGACTAGACTTAGAGAGGACAGTCTTGGATCAGAAACACATGACCTTGTGTTTATCAGCATCGTACCGACCCTGTGTGGATCAGCATCATAGCGACCCTGTGTGGATCATCATCCTAGCAACCCTGTGTGGATTAGTATCATAGAGACCTTGTGTGGATCTACATCATAGAGACCCTGTGTGAACCAGCATCATAGAAACCATGTGTGGATCAGCAGTGCGTGACCCAGTGGGGAATACCCTTAGAGCGGCACATCGTGGATCAGCGACACACAACCCTATGTGGATAAACAATTGAATAACTTCTTCATGGTTCAGTTGTGGAATGTCCTAACGGGATAAAATGATATAGCTTAAGATGAATCATCTTTATTCCAGATCACTGAGTTGTATACCTGGTGTGACATGACTATGGATTTGTTCTTTGTGATTGAGTTCATGCCTTGTGGTTTTTCCTTTGTGGAACTCTGGGATCTCTTCAAGGGTCTCAGTGTCCCTAATGAGTATTGTTTTACTCACCCCTACACGGGCTTTTCCCGCACCTTGTTTTGTCTTGTGAAGATGACGAGAAACTGAGCTGATACTTGAGGGATCCAGGACCAGGCAATACATGGAAGATACGGGCTGACATGGAGAGATGTGGAGACGATCTGTACCTACCCTTCAGGTAGGATCTTTGATGGATGATCCCAGATTTGTTTTCTCATTTCATTTGTACTTGTACTTTTATGTTGGGCTTGTATTATAGCCCCTTTACTTTCAGTACACTTTTTACTATAGCAGTTTACTTCATAGTTGCTTCTTATTGTGTTCTTGGATTGTGTGTTTGTACAGGTTTAAAGGAAATTCCTTCTTGTTGTAGGGATATTCCTTTTTCAGTGCTAGTCGCCAACCCTTGGCCTATAGAAGGTGGGCTTGGGGTAGTCATGGCACGGGCCCCGTGGGATGGTTTATAAAAAAAGTGGTATCAGAGGATTCAGTTCTATCAAAGAACTGGGACTCTAATATTTTTAATGGAGAAATAGTGTTAAGTGTTTTGAGTGTGGTTTTCAGTGCGGGGAGTCCAGTGTTGGTGTGGCGGCTGACGTATCCATACACCAGGACCCTGAATTCAAATTTTTGACTCTGTGCACAAAAACACTGATTGCATGTGTTTTGGAAATGTTTCTACTTTGATCTATTTCAGTCATCTCAACAGGTATAACTTATTGATCATGGCACACCTATTTCCTTTCAAGACGCCACTACGTAGACAGCCATCCAGGATTCCCGAGAGAGTACACGATGACGGCCCACCAAGTGACGAGTCTTCTGTGCAGGGCCCTCTTACTATGTTAGCACTTTCATGTGGTGTACCAATAGCACCACTACCCATTGGGAAGTTGTTTCCACCATCCCCACTAGCAGATGGTGCACAACAACTAAGTGCGTTGAACAAGTTTCAGCAGCAGAGGCCTCTGAGGTTCCGAGGTGAGATAGATCCGTAGGTGGCTGAGGTCTGGCTAGAGGCTGAGTCCTGAGGTTTTTGCCTAGTTGCGACACCAGCTAACCAAATAGAGATCCTACTTCCAATATTTTCTAGAGAGTAGCAGAGAGATGGTGGAGCCTCATGCTCCAAGTTCATGATGAGGCTACCCTCACCTAGGCATATTTTGAGGGCCTCTTCAAGGCATTGTTTGTTCCAATGACACTATGCTCTGTGTGTATAAATGAGTTGCTACACTTACTGCAGGTTAGCTTGGTCGTGGCCCAGTACATGGCGAGGTTCACCAACCTCTCGTACTACTCCACCGATATGGTGTGTGGCCCTTTATTCCGAGCCTGGACCTTTGAGCAGGGACTTCGATGGGATATTAGATATTTGATGGTATATCTCAGCATCCTGATTCATGATGTGGTGCTGGAGAGAACACTCTTGGTGGAGATATTCCTTTCCGAGTAGGCACCGACAGCGAGACCCACCACTGGGTGACACGTAACAGAGCCATCTGCGGCTGGTAGTAGACAGATGACACAGAGGTCCAAGAAGAACCGACCTTCTAGTGGAAGACCCCGAGACTTAGGGTCAGAGGTGTGAGGATCACATGGTAGATCAGGCCATCAGAGTAGCATATTGTTCTTTATGTGTGGCGAGTAGGGTCACATGGCTTGCGACTACCCAACCAGCTGCACTGACAACCAACAGATAGTTGAGGGACCGTCAAGGTAGAGGAAGAGATTTGAGTAAGGAGGTTCATAGGGAAATGTATATGGGAGAGGAGCTAGCCATTTAGAATATGGTGGGAAACAATTCAAGGTTTTACTGCCACCACCTCCAAGTGGTCCACCCCGACCACAAGGAGCATGTGGTTAGGGACGAGCTCAGCTCCTGGCAGCTAAGACCTATGACCACGGTGCTCTAGATATTATTCGAGGTATGATATGCGTATAATACACCTTAGCTACAGTACTTATAGACACATGTTTCAGTCACTCTTTCATTTCCATAGATCTCATTCAGAGCTCATAGATTTCGGTAGAGTTTTCGGCTCGATCCTTGCGATTAGAGACTCCTACAGAAGAAGATTCGATGATTACACACTAGTGTCGGTAGTGTGAGGTTTCTCTAGGAGGTGAGAGCTTCGGGTGAGATCTTTTAGTAGCAGCGACAAGACCTTATGACATCATCTTGTGTATAGACTAGTTACCCATATTCCATTCTCATATTGACTAAATTACGTGAAAAGTATGGTGTGTTCATGAGGATAGGACCCGGTTTTCCTTCACCGGTGAGAAGGGAACCTTTGAAGAATAGGATGGACTTACCTGGAGGAGGGTGTAGCTAATCACACATCAGTTAGCTAGCTTTACACTCATAGCAGTTGATGTTGAGAGTCCAACCTATCCTGTAGTTGTGGACGAGTACGTTGATGTCTTCCCTGATGATGTTTTGAGACTACCTACTCGCATAGAGGTAGACTTCTACATCGACCTATACCATGGGACGGAACCAATATCTACAACAGTATATTGGATGGCTTCTGTGTAGCTTCGTGAGTTACGGGTACAGTTGGAGGACTTGCAGAGGAAGGGGTTCATAAGGCCCAGTGTTTCTCCATGGGCAGCCAAGATTTTGTTCTCCAAGAAGGAAAATGGGAGTTTGAGGATCTGTGTGGATCATCGGTGCCTAAACCAGGTGACCATGAAGAACAAGTATCCACTTCCAAAGATTGATGGTCTCTTTGATCAGCTGAAGGGAGCTTGTTTGTTTTCAAAGATAGACCTCAGATTAGGCTATCATCAGCTCAAGGTACAAGATGAGGATGTACAAAAGATGTCCTTTAGATGTCAGTATGGCCAATATGAGTTCTTAGTTATTCCATTAGGTGTGACCAACACCCCTAAAGTGTTCATGGGACTCATGAACAGTATATTTCATCCATACCTCAATCGCTTTGTGGTGGTCTTCATAGATGACATCTTGATATACTCGGCATCGGAGGAGAAGAATGCCTATCATCTACAAATAGTTCTGGATACACTCTGAGAGAACCATATTTAGGGTAAGCTCTTGAAATTTAAGTTCTGGATATGGGAGGTCCACTTTCTGGGACATGTTATCTTAGAGGATGGGGTTGTAGCAGATCCGGAAAAGATAGAGGTTGTGATAGTTTGGGATCCAACCAAGAGTGTGACCGAGGTACATATTTTCTTGGGGTTGGATGGGTACTACCGGATATTCATACCTGACTTCTCTAGAGTTGAGGCACCCTTGTTAGCATTGATGAATAAGGGACATCCCTTCATGTGGATGGAGAGATGCTAGTAGATTTTTCAAGAGTTAAGGCAGAGACTGGTGAGTGCCCCCAACTTGAGGCTACTATTAGAGGGCATTGGGTATGTAGTCTATTGTGACGCATCAGAGACAAAACTTGGATGTTCCCTAATGAAAAAGAGAGAAGTGATAACTTATGGTTCACAAAATCTAAGATAGCATGAGTAGAACTACACTACCCATGACCTAGAGTTATCAGTAGTGGTCTTTGCCTTGAAGATGTGGCGACACTACTTGATGGGTGAACCGTTTACTGTTTACTCTGATCTTAAGAGTCTCAGGTATATATTATCACAAAAGGACCTGAACCTAAGATAGAAGAAATGGATAGAGTTCCTCTAGGACTATTAATTTGAGATAGACTACACTTCTGGTAAGGGGAATGTAGTAGAAGATGCACTCAGCAGAAGGTTTGGTCAATAGTTTCTAAGTGAGGTGATAGAGTAGCTAGCTGCGTTGCAGATATCCTTTATGGATAGAGAGGGAGAAGCTTGCCTCCAGTCTCTGACTGTTTCTCCCCCACTTATTTAGTGAGTTTGAGAGGCACAGCTTGGGGAAATTTACTGAGAGGATCGACATGCCTAGATATCCTTAGGATAGGAACTTGATTGATTTTCTGAAGGTGGGGATCACGTAATACTCATTAGGGGATGCACCATGGTACTGGTGGCTCTACGGGGGGAGGTTTTGAGGGAGTTCTATACGTCCCCTCTGGCGGTACATCCTGGTGTTGTGAAGATTTACTAGGACCTCCGCCGTCAACACTAGTGGTAGGGATAAAGAAATCAGTGGCGGAGTTTGTTTCACGATGCCTCACTTGTCAGCAAGTGAAGGTCGAGCATCGGGTTCTAGAAGGCTTTGGGAATCCATTTGAGGTACTGAGGTGGAAGTGGGATTATATTTCCATGGATTTTATGACAGGGCTACCATGTACGTCTAGGGGCCACGATTTCATATGGGTGATCACTGACCGACTCACCAAGTCAGCCCACTTCCTTCTTATCCGAGAGCAGGGATCAGTAGAGGGCTTGAGACACCTCTTCATACAAGAGACTGAATGGCTTCATGGGGTTTCATTGATGATCGTCTCTGAACATGATGCACGTTTTACATCCCCTTTGTTGATGGGATTATAGGAGTCATTCAGGAATCATTTATGTTTGATCATCGCCTTTCATCCTTAGGCGGATGGTTAGATGGGGCGGACCATTTAGACACTGGAGTACATGCATCGTGCTTGCGTCATAGATTTTGGCTGCAGTTGGGAGGATCACTTGCCCTTAGTGGAGTTCGCGTACAACAAAAACTATCACTCCACCATCGGTATGGCACCATTTGAGGCCTTGTATGGTTAACCATTCATATCACCTCTATGTTGGACAGACCTGGGGTAGTCAGCACTTATGGTTCCAGAGTTGGTATGGGCTACCATTGAGAAGGTACGGATCATCCAGAAGCGGATAAAGACTTCACATAGCAGACATAAGTCCTATGATTTCACGATATTGAGTCCTTTGAAGTTCAAGGAGGGAGACCATGTCTTCCTATGGGTCTCACCTCAACGGGGTTAGTGGAGATTTGGCCGAGGTGTCAAGCTATATTCGAGGTTCATCATACCCTTTCATGTTCTTAGTAGAGTTAGGGAGGTGGTGTACCACCTAGTTCTTCCCCTACAGATATATTGGGTACATGATGTTTTTCATGTGTCACACCTGAGAAAATACGTGTGTGATCCATCACACGTTATTGACTGGGGAGAGATGGACATTGATGATGGGGTTATGTTTACGGAGGTTCTAGTGGAGATTGAGGATCAAAAAAAGTGAGTCTTTCATGGACGATTGATTCCTCTTGTTCACATTCTCTGGCAGCATGTGAACCTCTAGGAGAGCACATTGGAGTAGGAGGATCAAATTTGTGCTCAGTACCCCCATTTATATCCTTAGTCTATGTTGTGGCTTTTGGGGATGAAAATCTCTAAGTTGGGGAGAATTTAAAGACCCATATTTTCCATGTAAATTTTTTCTAAATTGTATAGAATTACTATGACTCTGAAAAAATTTATGGCTCATGATTCTGAGGCCTAGTGTGCCCATAATGAATTTATAAACTTTTTTTAGGTAAGTTTAGTAAACACATGAGCAGCATGTTCTAATTTTTGAACCGGTGCTTGGAGTAAAAATATGAGGGCACCGTTGAATCTTCAGTGTTGGGATTCACTTAAGGGAGACCTCACTTTGATTGAAATAGGTCAGGAGAAAAATATTTTTTTTAGACATTTAAAAGAATAATAAAATAAAAATGTTATTTTATTTTATTTCTTATTTTCCTCCAACAGACGAGCAGCAGTGGCGGGACAAATGACATCTGAATCCATTAAATGGATTGACTCCCATTTATTTTTTGTAACTACACCATTGGAACTTGGAAGGTTTATTAATTAAATGAAACCCATTACTTCTACATGTTTTACACACCCTTATCATCTCCTATTTATATGGAGATCGGGGTGGAGTGTTGGCACGAATTCACCAAGCGACGAAGCTCTGGAAAATTACCATGATGACAACCACTTGGAGAACGAGACCAGTTTTAGCGAGTAGTGATGATCACCACCGAATCATGAACCGATGATAATGACTAAGGAGGTTCCATCGATCATCATCATCGAACGTCTCTTCTAGGTAGGGGTATTGTTTAAAAGATATCTTTGATGTTTCACCTTGCTCTTGCTTGCTATCACATTAACACGCAGGGTGCAGGCCGGACCCTCCGCCACTTATCTCATGCTCCATTATTCGGGGACAGTTTTATCAGATTGATGGCAGTGAAAAATAGTGGGTCATGCTATGACGGAGGTAGCACGGGAGAGATGTAGGTGTAGACGGCACCAAGAATGGACCACCAGAGCACGTCTGGGGGCCAGCAGAAGAAACTGCCAGCGTGAAATATCAGTGGTGGCTGATGGTGGTTGGAGAAGAGCTACGGAAACCGGTCGTGGGTGGGGGAAGGCACAGCGTGATGGCACTCTGTGGGTGGCTGAAGGTGGTCGGCCCAAGCCGGCCATGCGGGGCAATGGCGGCGCAAAGCAACCGCGATCAAAGGGTCGTGGCAGAAGGGGGTGGCACGGAGCAGCTGTGGCCAGCAGGCCGTGGCAGCAAGGAGCGGTGCGGCCCCACGCCACACCATGTTGTAGGAACCCAATCAACCAAATGGTGGACCGTTTGTGCGGTGGGGAAATGCCCCACTGACTATAAAAACGGCCCTGCAACCACTGGGCCAGCAGGACACAACGGTCTGCCTTCAGGCTGGCCGAGCTCGAAGCGGGCCGACCAAGCATGCCAGACCTGCCTAGCGGACCGGACCCGCCAAGCGGGCCAAGCCAGACCGGCGGTCTGATGGGCCAGCACGGGTGGGCCGAGTCCCACCCAGTGGGTTGGTCCAACCACTTCCCGGGCCCACAAAACGAATTGCACCGACCCCGATGGGCTGGAATCAGTGAACCACGATGACCCTTAGAGGGTTGAACCTGGGCGGAGTGAGGTAGAGCCTGGGACCCATTTCATCGGGCCGATCTGAACGAGTCGGACCGGGCCCAGACCAAACCAATCCCCGAATAAATAAATGCTCATAACTAACGAATCGGGTGTCCATTTGACACACCGTTAGTGGTATTGGGGCACCTTTTGGGAATTGGTCCCTTTGGAATATTCTGATGGGACCTACTGATCTAGGCATGGTCGAAGTGTGATCACCCCCATTTCATGGAAAGGGATGTTACTAACAGATAGGGCGTTCGAATGATGCGTCGTCTATGGCATAAAGACCCTTGTGACAAGGCGGTCCTTTGGAGGTACTCTAAGTGAGTTTTTATGAGGTTTGACATGTGGCCTAGGTCAGATCAGACTTGAATCCTACCGGGCCCTTTTTACTAAAGTGCACATATCTCACAGACCAGGCGTCTGATCGATGCATCTTCTATCACGTTGGGACCCCTATGACAGACCAGTCCCCTAGGTATGATTTTTTCAGAACTTCATACTGGATGAAATATTACAGATGGCTTGATGAGAGGTTCTCCTATAATCAAGTGATCTGTGGGTGGTAATCCTATGGTTGGTTGTCAATTGAAGAGAGACCCTGTGTGGATCAGCAGTGCGTGACCCGGTGAGGACTATCCTTAGAGAGGCCCATTGTGGATCATAGACACACAACCTTGTGTGGCTCAGCATCATAGCAACCCTATGTGGATCATCATCATAGTGACCTTGTGTGGATCATCATCCTAGAGACCTTATGTGGATCAGCATCATAGTTACCCTGTGTGGATTAGCAGTGCGCAACCCAATAAGAACTAGCATTAGAGCAGCCTGTCGTGGATCAGTGACACACGACCCTGTGTGGATCGACAACGGAACAACTTCTTCAAGGTTCAATTTTAGAAATTTTTAATGGGATAAAATGATATAGCCTATGACTAATCATCTTTATTCCCAATCACTGAGTTGTATACCTGGTGTGCACTAACTATTGGTTCATGCTTTGTGATTGAGGCCTTACCTTGTGGTTTTCCTTTGTGTAACTCTGGGAGAACTTTGAGGTTCATGGTTCCCTACTGAGTATTGTTAGGTTCACCCCTACACGGTCTTCACCCACACCTTGTTGTGTCTTGTGCAGATGACGAGCAGCTAGGCTGAGACTTAAGGGATCCAGGACCAGGAGGTACACGAAGGAGATGGGATTATGTGGAGAGCTGTGGGGACGATCTTACCAACCCTTTAGGTAGGATCTTAGTTGGATGATCCCTTAATTTTTTTTCTATTTTCAACTGTACTTGTACTTTTCAGTTGGGTTTGTATTTCTACCCCGTTACTTTCAGTACACTTTTTACTATAGAAGTTTACTTCGTAGTTGCTTCATGTTGTGTTCTTGGAATGTGTGATTGTACGGGTTTAAAGGAAATGTCTTCCCGTTAGAGAGATATACCTTTTTCGGCACTATTCTCCAACCCCTATCCTATGGAAGGCAGGCTTCGGGTAGTCACAGAGTGGACCCCAGGGGACGGGTCATGATAGGAAGACTATAAATAAGAAAATTGCAGCATAAGAAAATAAATAATCCCAAATGAATAAATAATAGGTGTGGAAACTAGTAAAAAACCATATAGAAAATGATGTCATTCTATGATTTCTGAATTAAAGTAAAGGTTTGGAAAAGTAGGAATATAATCATGTTATCAAAGCTCTAATGAAAATGACACAAAGTGAAAAAAATGTATCTCGAGCAAAGGCTCAATACTCTTCCCCCAATCTCCATCCAAAGTAGCAAGCAACACTCAATCATCAGATGTATCACACTTTCTTTTATCCATAACTAAGATTTTAAAGTCCACTCAGGTACCAAACGGTGCCCGAGTAGGGTCTGAGATATAATCTCAGTAAGTCGGCACCCATTGTGTCTTGAACTTTTCATCACGTGCAGTAAAAAAATTATGGTGACAATTTATGATAAATATAAACTATTAAATAAAAAAAATAAAAACAATTATTACTTGGTTTGGGTTCTCAAAGGAACCCGTCCCATACCACCTGCTTCGTCCTAAGAAGGGAATCTAAATAAGGTAACTGTATAGAGTAGAATTTATATATATATATATATAAGAAGGATAGATAAAAATAAGGCATACAAAGAGACAACATATCCCCAAGCCTATGATTTAGCTTGGGGTCTAATTTATGAGTCAACTAAGTGTGCTTCAAGGCACTAGAAATGTACCATAATTCACAAGGATCTCAAATCAGTATCAAGAATAACATTCCACACATTATCATTATTATTATGTTCAAATTGAGAGTTGAAGTCTAATCTCATCCCAAACCTATCACTACGGTACAGACTTCAACGTACCCAATACCTCTAAACCCATCTGAGGTAATCTTTTGAATGACCAAGTATTGTTCAAGGCATTTCTTTACCATGATTCTGTCTCATTATTGTAGACAAGGGGTCAAGTATCACCTGAGACTTGGCGTAGCCACTTTTTTAGTTGGTATATCCTCAATGATCCCATTGGGAACTGATATCACCCATAACTATATAAAAATATCAGGGAATACCTCATCTGGAAAAGCCTAAGAAATTTCCCCCCAATGTGTAGTGAGGTAACCAGTCAGGAACGGATATTCCATGTGTGAGTCCTCAATACAGAACTCATGTTCTCTCACCACTCTAAATTTAATTAGATTTAAAAGAAGTATATATCATAGGGTATTCATTTATAATTTCAACAAAATAATTAGTCAACTAAAATCCATGTATTTCATGATCATTAATCTAAATAGTTAAAACCAAAGTACTTTATCAGCAAAAATATAAAAACAAACATTTCTATTTTATAATAGCACAACACGATAATAATTGTAATAAGGAAAAATCATTATGCATAAATAAACCAAAAAAACAAAAATTTCATGGTTCACAATTATCCAAAATAATTTATTAAATTAAAACTCAACAAAAATTTATCTCACAGCACATGTAATTAAATAATTTAATTATTCAGGGTAATGGAAAATAGACCAAATACGTCATCACACCCAAAGAGGTTTCCAATAATGTTGAAACAATTTAAACAAGATATTTTATCTCAAAAAAGGGTGATATTGTTAATCCAATCAATTTAATTAAATTAGAATAGGTGAAATTAAATATTGTTGGTAGGAACTGACGATCGGCACAATGTGCGATCTGAAAGACACAACGAAATAAGAGAAAATATATTAGACACCCTACCTTGTACTCGTAGAGGATCTTATGCTCTACAGAAATATTTTATTGAACCTAAAATAGAAGAAATGAGATTATTTTAGAAAAACCCCAATTTTGGGCAAAAACCTTTTGTGGTTGATTTCATAAAGGATAGTAGATGACATCCAACAATTATTGGTGTGTGAGGTTAGCCTTATCGAGAGCATCACTACACACCTGATGAAAAAGAAAATAGACGAGATATAGACTTGCAGTGGGCTTCCGAATAAGTTGACGAGGATGAGGAGGCACACCAAAGGGGGTGTTATAAGGGGGAGACACACCATGGGATAGGAGAGGGAGAGAAGGAAAATAATGTAAGAAATAAATAAGAAAAAATAAGAAAAATAAAAATAAGAAAAATAAAGAAAATAGAAAAGAAAAATAAACAAGGATAAAATAAATAAAATAAAATGGATGGAAACAAAAAGGAAATAAAAATAATAAAAATGGATAATTCCCTTTTAAAATATTTATACTTTTCACATAACCTCATTCTTATTTTATTTTAAAATTTCTTTTTATCACTTTTTTTACTTTATTTTAATTTTCTTTAAATTTATTTTTATTCCTTTTTAATTTTTTTTAATATTTTTAACCCGAACATTGTTGTAGAGTGCGACATAATATTTTACATAAATTCCATGAAATTATTTAAATAATTTTAATAGATTCCCAAGACCCGTAATAGGGTGCAAAGGAACACACCCTGGGTCACTTTAAGGATTTGGATAAAAAAAATAAATGGTTTATACCTTGGTTTAATCAAAGACGTTACAACCATTTATGTGGGAAATTAATAATTTTTTATCTAACTCAAAATAAATATCCATCCATATATATATGTGTTATATATATACACACACACAAACTTCTGTATATGCATATATATACACCCGCACATGTACGCATACCTACATATATATTTAATCCTGATATATATATATATCAATGTTTTTTGTCTCAATATAATATTAATAATTGTGATTAAAATTATTATTATTTAATACAACCCATCAATGGTACAATTAGTATTTTAATGACAACAATAATTAAAAACCCATAACATCTAACAAATTAATATCAATTTCACATTTTCGTTTAATTTTCATAATTGCTAATATCACAATTATTTCGTTGTCCACTTATTATTCACAATGCAACACAATTTATAAATTTCAAAAGTATATTTTTATTTTTTTGTGTTCAACACAAATAATAATATTAATAATAAAATAATTGTAATTATTTATAACTATCTAAAAAAAATTTATAACCTAATTAAATTATCTTCGGGAAAGATTTGGCCAAACGTCTAATACTCAAAAAGTTATACCCCACCTAAGGTAAACCTCATGTTCTGAACCTAATGGTGGTTTTAGATTTATGATTTGACACACCGTTTATGAGAAATTAATTATTTATCATTAAAAACAAAATAATTAATTAAATAAATAAGAATTATTATTGTGTGCAAGGATTCCAAACACCTGATGTACATTAAAGTTATACCATTCCTAGAGTAAACCAAGTGTTTCGGACCTAACGGTGGTCATAGATTTCTCATACAAAACTCTGTTTGAGATTTATTTCATTATTATTTTTCTAAATCACAAGCATATGAATAAAATAAATTTAATATTTTTCTTCTATCAACATCGAGGGACTACATGCCTTAGAACCCCATAATGACTCATCATCTAACTATGAAAATATTTCATAAAATATTTCAAAGTGTTAAAGAAGGTTTTTACACTTAATTTAATTTATTTCCATTTAAATTTCAATATAATTAATTTAATTACATTTCATTAAGAGACACATCTAAGTTTCAACTATTAGAAAAAAAAAGGTTCTAACACTCAGTTTTAAAACCAATATGCCCAGCTAACAGAAAAGTTTACATTCCTTCATTTTTTCATTTGGTACAGAACATGGGATGTTACTAAAAAAGAGGTATAAAATGGTTTTTACATAACAATAACTGAATATTTTTTTATTGATGATACTAGAATCATTATTTTATAAATGGTAATATATATTCATAGAAATTAAAAGAATAAATAAATTTAAGAGTCATAAGAACAATTACTTCTTCTTTAGTAGACCTCCTTTAGATCTCTTATGAAGGACCTTTGAAAAGGTATTTTAAAAATACCATCACCTATAATTTGTGGATATGTAATTTTAGAATATAATTTTATAGGTTTAGGTTGATTTAGGTTTCTCAATGTAGTTTAAATAATAGAGGGGAGGGGTGTCCTTTTATAAGTGGAAGAAAGGACACGCATTGAATTAATAAAAAAATTTAAATATAATAAATTCATTTTTATTTGTAATTGGAATGTGGCCATAATTTCAAATATAACATAGTATATTTTTGAAATTCATTAAAATAATGAAATCTATAGAGGTTTAAGAGTTATTTTAAACCTTATATTTTGGTTTAACCCCATCATTAACTAATTTTAACCTTAACACTTAATGACCAATTCTATCTTCAAGGGTTATAATTTTACATAAAAATTATCAATTGGATCACAAATCAAAGATGGGTAAAATTTTAGTATATTTATAATCCTTATTGTCCTTTTTTCAGATTTTTATTTTTTTAAACAATTTAATAAAATATTTTTTAACATAAAATACAATTCGAGTCATATTAAGGATTATTCACATAATTTGACTTTAAATACAACAATATAGAAATGGAATTCGAATATAATCCATTTAACCATCAATAATAAATTATTATTAACTATAAAAATATTTTATAACCATAATTCATCCCAAATACACTACTTTATAAGTTTTTAAAATTATTTACTTCGATTATTCTGCTGTTTGCGCAAGCATTGTGTCATCATTATATAAGTGTTTAAGATAATTATATAATAAATATAATTTTGAAACAAATTAAAAATAATAATAATAATTTTTTTATTTTCAAAATAACCTTTAATATTCAATAAAAACATTTTTTATCCCTATGTGAACATATAAGATAAATTTAAAATCAAGAGAGTGACATTTTTTTCTAAACTAAAAATATTATATAGGTGATTATCAATTAAAAATGACAAAATTAGCCATAAATTAGAAACATAGATGATTATGGATGAACTTAACTCATAAAATAGGGTAAATTATACTATTAGTTATATTTTAAAATCTTTTCACATTAGTTTTAACATTAATTAACTCATTTTATCCTTTTACCATCGTGATAAATTTTTACTGTTTTTTGTTATTCATTATGACCAAAATTAAGTTTTCCTTATAAAATAATATTAATTATTATGATTAAAAAAATTAAATAAATTTTAAAAGATTCAATTTCTACAAGTGGTATAAATTTATTTTAAAATAAATTTCCAAAACGTAACAAAAAATGGTTTTATAAAAAAATGCATTTTTAATTCTAAAAGTACTTTTATACTGAGATCAAGTATAATATTGATCCAAAAAGTATAAATTGAATAATTTTTAACAAAAATAAACTAATTATATTTTAAAACCAATCCAAATAAAAATGGGTCTTTGAAAATACTTGAAAATAAAAGATACTTTTCTTTATAAATTGAATCTATACTATTCACTCAAAAATCAACTTTTTTAGAAAAGTCCCAAAAAAACCATAAAATAATTTTGATATGTTGATTTAAAAAATTATAGCTTTTTTATAAAACTAAATAACTAAAATTGGTATAAATTAATTATAATATACGTGTATAAAATGTAATAAAATCCATTTTTGAAGAAAATATATTTTATGAATCATAAAATAACAATATTGAAAATTGAATATTTAATTACTAAGAATTAATAAATGAATTTATATTTATTAAGTAAATTATACATATATTTATTAATATGGTTATTACTATTCATAACTTCAAAATTAATGTCTAGGTTATAGAAGTTACAATTAAATAATATTATTTTTATTTTATATTGAATTTTAGTAAAATCATGGTGTTTTGTGTTAAAAAAGATATAAGTATAATATTATTTTAAAACAAATATTTGGGGTATTTAATCCCTAAAATTTAATGGGTTTAAGTTTCTTTGTATCCTTTAATTTTAGGACTCTTTTGATGAGTTGAAGAAATATTTCACATCAACTCCTATTTTCATTCTACCTAAGTGAGAATAGGGTTATTTCATTAATTATGAATCATTTGGTATGGGACTAGGTTGTGTGATTATGTAGGGTGATCTTATCATGTCCTATGATTCCAATTAACATCAAACACATGAAAATAACTTCTCAACCCATGACCTTGTGCTAGCATTTGTTATGCATGATCTCATATTTGAGACACTACCTTTTAAGTGAGAAATTTATGTTTTGTACCACTTAAAAAATATTAGGTCATATATTCTATCAAAATTAATTTAACATTGAAAAAAATATATGGGTGGAATAACTCCAACCAATTAATTTCAACCCCACCTATGCACGAAGGAAAGTAAAAGTGGTCCTTAGCGCTCTTAATTGGTATTTTTTATTGCAATTCATAGAAGAATCAAGTAATTAGTGGAACCTGATGAGTCTCTTTGTTGATATAAACTTTGAGTTGAAGGAAGAGAAGGATAATTTGTTTCTTACCAATGTTCATTTGGTGCAATCTCTTCTTGAACTTATGTGTGATAAAAAAACTAGAGGGTTTTGAGTTAAATGTTATAGTAGGATTATATATGGTGGGGAGACCACCTGTGAGTGGTCCCTATCTCTTAAGGGAATTCTATTTTTTGGGTAGCATCATTTATTTCACGTATCTATGAGAAGATTAGTGATTAAAGATATAAATAATTCCATATGGTAAGTTCACCCATGATATATTAAGATGTATTGTTTAATTAAACACAAAAATTGGTGGGCAGGGATAAGGTGGGACATAGTATATTTCATGTTGTGATTCCATAGTTTTCAGTGGATTTCTATATAGTATCATAAAGAATGTAGTTTGCATTAGAATCGTCCTTTACCCACCTAGAGGTGGGATGAAGTATTCACAGACCTTATCATTAGGTTGACTTATACTTATAAATGAAGTAATTTTATCATGTTTTTGATTGAATATTTGACTTAGCTATATCATATCTTGATCATGGATAACACCAAGGTAGAGGAACTTAGAAAGTTGTATATGCAGAAGATTTTGATACTGCATAGGGTGCCTTCCACTATCATTTCTAATATAGATCCTTATTTCACCTCCTAATTTTTGAAGGTCCTTCAAGAGGTTGTGGGAACCCAATTGAATCTAAACGTGGATTATCATCCATAGATGGGTGGTAAAATGCACTCTAAAATCCAAATTTTAGAGGATATGATTCATGTTTGGGTCAAGGATTTTGAAGGATAGTGTGATACCCATTTAGAATGGGTTGTATTACAAATAATAATAGGTATTAATTTTTTATCTGAATGAATACTTATAAGACCTTATACAGAAATACATTTCATTATCCCCAATGTTTGAATGGATTACCTCGATTAGGTCACAGATGGATTGGTGTACAAAGGAAGATCACCCATTGGTATGTTGGACCCCTTGAGATTATTTAAAAGAACACAGAATTTTTATATTGATTGGAATTTCCCTCTTAGAGGAAGACAATTCAAACCATCATTAATGTATCTCAAATAATGAAATACCATTATGACCCATCCCATGTGTTGAGAATAGAGGATCTACAAATAGTATAGGATTTTTTATAAATAAGCAATTGATTTGGATTTTCAAGTACCAAAATAAAGTGCTCCATGGGAAATATATTCAATTGATTTAGGTATTATAGAAGCATTAAAATGACTATAATGAGACATTGAAGAGGTAATATTATATGAGGTAGTAATTGAAACATCCCTTCTTGGATCATTTTTATAAGGTTTAACTTTTGAGGGAAAGATAGTGATATAAGGGGGATAATTATAACACCCATAATGTTGTTTTAAGGTATGAAATGTATTATATGTTTATTTTTAAATATATTAATTGATTTAGGTCAAATATATAGTCCAAATTATGTGTTTAGACCCTAAAGAGGTGATGGGGGTGTTGGTTTTTATCAAGTATCAAGTCTTGGTGGTTTTCCTAGGACCTGGTATGAAATTATAAAAATAGAAGAATGATGGAGGGATTTTCTTTATGATGTGGTCTTGAAAGAGGTGTTTCAGTATTATTGGTGATTCAAGGTTTTGTATTGACTATAGGTCATGTGGTAGACTATGGGAATCATAGTGTGAAGGCTGAAGGTGAATCATGAGAATGATTTTTTATTAATATATACATATAGGCATGTGATATGAATTCTGTAAATGTTCATCAGAACAGTTAGGTCCCAAAGGTCATGGTCAAATTGGTACGATTAAACATGGGTAGTCCCATATGTAAGAGTCTGCATGTGTAAAGGTTTACTCTTACATATGGTTATCCCTATATATAATTTCCCCCATGAAAAAATATTGACTCTTATGTATGGGTAGCCCCATATATTAGGGTCTTCATGATTAAATGGTATACTCTTACATATGGGTTTACCCATATGTATGGGTCACCATACATAAGGGTGTATTCTTGCATATGGATATCCTCATATGTATGGGTCACCATGTAGTAGGGACTGCAACTTTTTGAAAAAGATATTTGATGTGGGAATCCCATTTATATATGAGTGTTGCTTCAGTTTTGAGTCATATTTTATAATTGATAGGGTTATTATCAATTATAAAACGAAATATGAGGTGGGGAACCATGTTGTGAGCCATGAGTACATGTCATGATGCCTCAAAAACCAGTCTATCTTTAAATAATTAAATAATTAGTCAAATTATTTATTTAAAGTGAGTTTTGTCCATCTGTACAATGTGTAAGCCATGATTATTTTCTATCTCTCTATGTGAATCTTCCATCATTATCTCATAACAAACCTTCATCCTCCCACCCTTAACCCTTCTTTCTAGATTATTATCGATTATGGTCCACCAGAGAACCTACTATGATTATAACGAAGGGGTTAGGGTCATTACACCCCCACTTTAGTGGGTTTTCTCCATTTACCAATTCTTTTATTGGTTCGAGGTAGGTGGTTCTATGAACTTCCTCTTTTTAAAGAACCATGTGTTATTGATTTTTAAAATGGATGTTTTTAATTAATTAAAATAATTTTATTACATAATTAAAGATTAATATATATATTTATATTTATATATTATATTCATACCATTTTACTCTTTTTATTTGTAAATTAAATGATTTTAAATGATATTTTTTATGGAATTGATAATGCATTTTTTAAGTTTGGTAAAATTATTCATCTCATTGAAATGGTTTTATGATGGAACTATAAACCTTATAAATGATTATTCCTTAAAGGAACCCAATGTGCTTGTCTAGGGATTCTATAATAGGTTCCTATTAGGGAATTATTCCACTCAATATAGAATATTTTCCCTAGTTATTATTCCACTCTAGGTAGTGAATGTTAACCTGGTCTAGTTTTTCACTCTGGCTAGAAGCCTATACACAGATTGAGATGATTGGATTTGAATTAGTATAAGTATCCTCATATTTCATGATCTTAGTGACACTAGTGTGTATACCACGATGCTTAGTTGTAGTTACATGTTTATATAGAACTTTACTTTCATGCATATATGTATAAATGCATTTTAAATGTCCTTGAAATTTAATAGTGTATCTTCATATGTTTATTATAAAATAAATATGACTATATTATATTAAAAAGGTTGTTCATGGAACTCATGGTGAGATACTATTAGGATTTTTATAATCAAAACCAAAAAATACCCAAAGGGTGTATGTCGAAATGGTTTTTGCTAACACATTTCCTGGAAAGGAATTGTTTAGAGGTGGTGGATATTCATGTCAAAAGAATTTGGGTTTATAGGTGGTAACATAATGTTAGATCTCCCTAATTTCACATGGAGATGTTTAAAATTGACACAACTAAAAAATTGACCTATGGACATGTTTTTATAGACATGTTTTCATAACCCTGGCCATAGGACATCCTACCACCACAGTTAGTGTTAAACTATGGTTGTAGGTCTCCCTTGGTTATCTTATAGCCCTGGTTTACACAAAAATATGTATTTAGGACCACCTATATCCATGTTTATGTGAAATTTTGTTATTAGGTGGATTTGGGAATAGCCAAAATTAAATAGGAACCACTGAAATTATGTTGGGAATTAGTGGGAAAGGCTTATTTCCATGGTTTTGGAAAACAGTGGCATTAGATCCATCTACGACTACAATTGTAGAAAATTGTGTCATAGGCCTCCCTAAAATCACCTAGGACCATTGTTTAAAAAAAATGAAAATAAACCTCCATATAATCTAATATATTCATTTTTTTACAAAACTATGGAAATATTCTTCCCTGGAATCACCTATGAACATGGTTTTTTAAAATTGTGGTAATAGGCCTCCCTAGAATCATCTAAGGTCATTATTTTTTAAATCTATATCAATACACCTCCCTAGAATCACCTATGGCTGTAGTTTTTTTAAACCATGAAAATATGACTCCCTTGAGTCACCTATGGCCATAATTTTTTAAAATCGTAGTAATAGACCTTCCAACCAAAAAAATATTTTTTTTTGAAAAAAAAGATTAACAACTATAATTATATATAATTATATACACATATATATTTATATATACAAACACAAATATATATAATAGGGCATAGAGTAGTGTTAAATTCTTGGGATTATTTATGAAGATGTTGCAGGATCAAAACTCGATGGTTTTATTTAATTAAGGATGCAGACATGTTTTAGTAAACCATGGAAGTAGGTGCCACTGGAATATGGTGTGTAGCCTATGGTGTTGGAACCATGGCTATTCTATGCATGAATTGGAGTATAGTTTGTATTTTTTGTCAATCCTTAGTGGAAGTTTAGAATGTGTGCCAGCAAAGTGATCATACAGTTTAAGCAGAAAACAGTATTAAAGGTGGTTCCATTTCCTAGTGTTTTCCAAATTTTTGGGCCTCAAAATCAGAAAATGAAGATATGTATTGTTTGTAAAAGGAGGCACGCGTGAAGAGAAAGTGGTGCGTGAAAAATGAGGGACCTAGAGAAATATTTATGTTGGGCACGAAAAATAGCATGGTGTGTGAAATAGAAAATCGATGTTTTTCACACAAAATAGTGTTTCAGAATCAGAACACCAAAAATGGTAAAGGCCTGGTCTGCATGAAAATTTTGGAGATGTGCGTGAAAAATGGTACCTGTGAGAAATATTACGCGGAAAATGAGAGTTTTTTCACTCCACATGGGGTTTTGCGCGTGTGGGTCTGAGATACCTATAAATAAGAGGTGACCCCCTCATTATGTACTATTAGAGACTCAGAGAAGATCTGAGGTATGATGTGCATAAAATATTCACGTAAAGAAATTTGAGCGAAAAATGCAGGCATTGCGTGAAAAATCTGGAGTTGCGTGAAAAACGCAGAGAGTGTGCGAAAAATCTGAGGTTGCACAAAAAACTCAGAACTTTGAAGAAAAGAACAAGATGCGCGAAAAAGGTGTTGTACGTAAAAAAGGTTGTTGCATGAAATATTTTCCGTGTAAAAATTATGTATTTTAAGCAAAAGTGAGATATTTCGCGCAAAGGGTTGGTGTTGCACGAAATCTTCAGTAAAACATGTTTGCGTGTTTCTGATTATCTGGTTCAGTGGTTCAGTGCGTTCAAGAGCATCATTACCGATCTTCATTGCAAGTAGAGCCTATTTCTAAGCAGAGGCAAAGACTTCAATCCAAATCTATTGAAGATACCCTCACGTCTATAAACTGACTGAGAATTCTCTAAAGTCAGTGAGTTAGGGGGAGTCACGGGAGTGACCCGAGGGACGCAGTGGGCTATCCATGAACATTTATAAAGGCATTGAGCCTGGGACAGAGTGACTATTTACGAACCTTTGTAATCCACATCTCGTGAAAAATAGTGTAATTAGGTACGACCGACTACCTATCAGTGTATGCTCCTTGGACGTAGCGCTTTGTGGTGAACCAAGTAAAATTGTTGTGTCAACTACCTACTTTCATTTGTTTGAAAGGTTTTACAAGTTCCTACCAACATGGGAATAAGATCCACAAATTTAAAAGGAAAAAAGCTAACACCCTGATTCACTCCTCCCCTCTCAGGGTGTTCTGGGGTCCTTCAAGTAGAATCAGAGGGAAGGTCCACTGGTGTTTGATCTGTCACTTACCGTTATGAACAATTCAGCCAATATCAGAGGAGTCCCCCTCTTTGATGGAAGTAATTTCCAGATCTAGAAGAACATAATGATATATCATCTAAGATCTCTTGGAATGGAAGTACTTTTTTCTAATTTTCAAAGAATACAATTCACTGATCCAACAGGCCTGGCTATGACTCACGCAGATAGGAAAATTCTTGATGAAGATGCTAAAGCACAAAATGCTCTCACCGCAGCCCTTTCTGATCAGATATATCTAAATGTGATGAGTTGAACCTCAGAAAAATCCATGTGGGATAAACATGAAAATATTTATGAAGGAGATATAAAATTGAAGGAGTCAAAACTATAAGTCCTACACAATAGGTTTGATGATCTGAAGATGCATCCGAATGAGAATGTAGACTCATTCTTCAATCGAATTACTGGTGTGGTTGGAGCTATTCGGGGTCTAGGAAAAGAAATCAAGGACATTGATATTGTAAAGAAAATATTAAGAAGACTTTCACCCCTATAAAATGCAAAGGTGTCAGCCCTTGAGGAAAGAGATCTTTCTAAACTTTTTTTGGATGACCTATTGAGTAGTTTTGTGGCATATGAAATGAGAGTCAAACCAGAAGATGCTACGACTCAAGTGAGCAAGGGAATGGCATTCAAAGACATTGATAAAATGAAAATCTCAAAAGATAGTAGTGGTTAATATTATTAGTAAAAAAATTATTTCTCTCATTGCAAAGAAGTTCCATAAAGGAAAAGGTAAATTCAAAGGGAAGTTTCCTCTTGCTTTCTTTCTTTGTGGAAAAGTTGGTCACATTGCCTCACAGTGCTTAAGAAATATCGATGATGGGAGTAGTGATTCTGAAAACATTGAGAAGTCTCAGAAAAGGTTTACTAGAAAGGGAGACTTCAAATCTAGAAAGAAAGTACCAAAGAAGAGTTTTTTCTATGAAGAGGAAGAAGATAATAATTAATTTTGTGTTGAAGAAGAACCAAAATTTAAAATTGGGAACCATGCTTCCATGATGGACACTGTTGAAAAATCATAATATATTGGTGGATAAAATCAGTTGACAACTAGTACCAATCCTGAGTTGCAACTTAAGGATGTTTTGAGTAAGATTAAGATTAAATGTAAGAGTTAAAATAAGTGGAAATCAATTGTAGAAGAATCAACTGAATATGTTGATCAACTTGAAGCTGAAATTGAACGACTAGATGAATTGGTGAAAGTGTAGTCTAAAATACTTGAAAGAAATGATGATGTAGTGGATCTGAAACTGAGAATTGAAGAGCAGGAAAAGTTCATCATTGACCTCACCTCCAGACTAGAGTAAAATTCCAAGACTGTTGAGAATCTTGAGGAGGAAGTGGTTACTATTAGGAGTAAACTTGAAAAAGATTCAATTTCAAAATAATCAAGGAAGAAAATATAGTTTGGAAGGTTCTTTAATGATGAGCTATTGGAGAGAGAAAAACATGACTCAAATGTAGTTGAAATGATTTTAAATGATCAGAGACCTTCCTGCATGGGAAATAGTGGAATTGGTTGTGAGGTAGAGTCGTCATATTCTACAAATAAAGGAAACCAAAATAAAGGAAAGCTGAAAGTGGGTGATGTGGAAAAGTCATCTAAAGTTCTGAAACAGAAACCCTCAATTAAATATGATAGAATAAAAGAATGTTATACTTGAGACTCTTTGAAAAAGGGGCCCTCAAATTATTATCCCTCCGAAGAAGGAATGAGGATAAACATAAGTGAGTAGAAATTTCTTCTCATGAAGTGTCAGTTCTGTGAATATTTGGGTCATACCATGTCTTATTGTGAAAAGGCAAGTATTTATCTTAATGGAGAAGATATGGGAGTTCAATAGAGGATAACAAATTCATATCCTAATTCTTTTAGAAGAAAAAATTTATGTGGATATTGTTTTCATTATTCTAACTTTGGTCACAAGGCTGTTAATTGCAGGCAGAGAAGGGACATGGACACCTCATAGTCAACTAGATAGTGTTTCTATTACAAAAAAGTTTTCTCCTCTCGAATAAGACTTCGACTATGATGAACCAATGTACATGAATGAGATAATTGAAAGGCCATCAGTGCTCTATACTCAATCCAATGTCTCATGGAAAGAAAGGAAGAAAATTGAGAAATCCAACCTTGCATAGGGGGGCCTCAAAGCTACAAAAACCAAAAGTACCTAGATTCTGGATAGTGGTTGTTCGTCTCATATGACAGGTAATGTTGGCCTATTAATGGATATCAAAAGGAAGGTTGATGGTACAATACGATTTGGTAATTATGGAGCTCTTAAAATGAAAGGCATTGAAAGTATTGAATTAGATAATTGAGAGCTAAAGAAGACTGAAGTCCTTTATGTAGATGGCCTACGTCATAATATACTCAGCATGAGTCAACTCTGTGACTCGGGACTTATAGTTACTTTTAATAAAAAAGGCTACACAATCAAGGTAAAGATAGGAAATTCACTTATGAAGGGATGCAGAACAGAAATCAACTTGTATCAAGTTAATAGTAAAGAAAATGTTTGTTACATGACTGTTGAAGAAGAAAACAATTTATGGCATCGGAGACTGGGACACATCAATCAACAAGAAATGGAGAAAATATCAAAATTGAGGATTGTAATGGACATTCTCAACCTGAATCATGAGCGTGAAAAGTATTGTGATGCTTGTATTTGTGGGAAGCTGGTCTACAGTTCATATCGGCCAAAGAAGAAAAGGGTATCTCGTCTTCCTGGTCTAATTCATACAGATGTATGTGGGCCGATAAATATTTCTGGAACTCATGGAGAAAGGTAATGTGTCCTTTTCATAAATTATTATAGTATAATGGCATGTGTAATGGTCATTCACAGAAAATGACAAGTGCTTGACTGCATGAAAACATATCAATGAATCGTCGAGAATGATACTGTACCAATAATCAAAGTGTTTTGATCTGACAATGGAAGAGAATACATGTCAATTGAATTTGAAAAATACCTAGAGAATCATGGGAGAAAACATGAGGTAGTTGATGTGAGAACTCCACAACAAAATGGAGTTGTTGAACATAGTAATCAACAGGTTAACAACATGGAACAAACTATTCTAATTGAGAGTCATATTCCATGACATTATTGGAAAGAGTCTGTTCAAGTTTCATTGTATATTCAAAATCGAACAAGACTTTATATGGGTGAGACAAAGACACCATATGAATTGTGGCATGGAAGGAAGCCCTCTTTGAAATAATTTTGTGTTTTTGGAAGTAAATGCTTTATCATGAACAAATAAGGAAATCAAGGGAAGTATGGTGACAATGTAGATGAAGGAATTTTCCTTGGATACTCAATGAACAACAAAGCCTACAAGTGTTTCAACAAGCGATTAGGAAGAAGCGTAGAAATTAGTGATGTTAAGATAATTGAAGATAAAACCACAAATGCTTCATGGATTTCATATGCTGATGTGATAGAAAGTGAGGATGAAAATAAACTTGGAGTAAATATAAATACATCAATAGAGGAAGGTGGAAAAAACACTCAGAAGTCACATCATGATGTTGACTCAGAAGAAGAATCTAAAGAGGATACCTTAGCAGGAGAGAATGCAACTGAACCTCACAGGAGAAATCAAAAAGAGATGATATTGATCCATCTAACATAATTTGGGATATAAGTGCACCCACATAAACAAGGATTATGAATAATAACACGCAATCTTCCTTTCTATCAGTTATTGAGCCATCCTCATTTGAAGAAGCTGCAAAGGATGAATCATGGGTTAAATCCATGGATGAAGAGTTAAATCAGATTGACAAGAATCAGGCATGGGATCTTGTCCAGACACCCGAAGGTCACAATGTGATTGGTACAAAATGGATCTTCAAGAACAAGTTTGATGAGCATGGAAGTGTTATTAGAAAAAATGCATGACTAGTATGTAAAGGATACTCCCAGATTAAAGGTGTTGATATTGAAGAAACCTTTTCTCCAGTGGCTAGACTAGAGTCAATCAGGATTTTCCTTGACATGGCACTCCACAGAGGATATATAGTATACCAAATGGATGTCAAGACAACATTTTTTAATGGTGTACTCAAAGAATAAGTCTACATTGAACAACTAGTGGGCTTTATTCTTGGTAATGATGAAATAAAGGTTTGAAAACTAAAGAAATATTTGTATGGTTTGAAGAAGGAACCACGAGCAGGGTATTACGAGCTGGACTCTTATCTCAAGAAACTAGAATTCAAAAGAGGAGTATTAGATCACAATCTATATGTGAAGAATTCTCCAAAAGATCAGTTCATGGTTCTAGTCTACGTTGATGAAATTATATTTGGTGGAAACAGGCAGAAATCAGTGGATGAATTTTCCAATCACATGAAATCAGAATTTGAAATGTCTATGATTAGGTAGCTCACATATATCTTTGGGGCTATAGGTTATTCAAAATAAGGATTACACTTTCATTTCTAAGGAAAAGTATGCAAGAGATCTGCTGAAGAATTTTATTATGCAAGACTCAAAAACAATGTCAACTCCAATTATAGTTGGAAACAAACTTGGAAAGCATGAGGATGGTACATCTGTAGATCCCACCATGTACAGGAGAATCATTAGGAGCCTACTGTACTTGATAGTGACACATCCAGATATTGTATTTGCAACATGTCTAGTGGCCCAATTTCAGAGTAATCCAAAAGAGGAACATATGGCGGCAGTTAAAAGAATCACGAGGTACATTCAAGGTACTCATAACTTTGGGTTATGCCTTGATTTAGTTAGGGATAATGAATTATTAGTGTTTTATGATGTTGACTGGGATGGTGATGTAGTGGACAGAAAGTCCACCAGTGGTGTAGGATTCTATATTGGGAATAAATGTGTTGTCTAGTTGAGAAAGAAACAAGAAAGTACTTCTCTTAGTACTGCTGAAGCTGAGTATATCTCTTCCACAAAGTCATGCACTCAACTGCTATGGATGAAGCAACAAATAACAGATATTGGTGATGAGGTGAAGCAACCAATGGAAATTTACTGTGATAACAAGAGCGCAATTGATCTTACGAAAAATCATGTTCAACATTCTCGTACAAAACATATTGAAATAAGGTATCACTTTATCAAAGAAAAAATTGATCAAGGTGTGATTAGAATGGATCATGTGAGAAATGATGAGAAAGTGGCTGATATCTTGACTAAGCCACTGTTAGTGGCTGTGTTTGAGAAGCATCGGTTGAACCTCGGTGTTCAGCCACCTCCCAGTGCATAAAAAGGTTATGAAATACCCCTCTCCCCAGTTATGTTAACTTTTTTTAATTTTTTTATGGATGTGATGCAGGTTTGTGGGGGAGATACTATCCAAGGGGAGTGTGTTTTGAGCTGAACAATGAACAATTACCGGTCTTTGGGTTTATTATCAATGAGGGAGAAAGGAATAAATTCAGGCATGTTTAGGGATGTCGTGGACATGTAATGCTTCTGTGACACGATGAGCATTCAGTGTCAGTGATAGGATAAGAAGGATGAGAAGGAATACTTTGGACATGTAATTCTTATGGGAAACTGTAAGAGAATTACTTGGGTGTCATTGAGCTTTCCAAAACACGGGAACCCAATTCAAGCTTCCTCTATTGTTTTCTACACCGAGAATTGCTCACTTAGACTTAGAGTTTTGGTTGAGTTGCTTCTTGCCCTTTTGGTTTGCATGTGGATGGTGATCAATTGAATTTATTTAGTGATTTACAACAATCCCAAAGGGGGATATTGTTGGAACCATGGCTATTTTATGCATGAATTGGTGTATGGTTTGTGTTTGTTGTCAATCCTTAGTGGAAGTTCAGAATGTGTGCTAGAAAAGTGATCATACAGTTTAAGCAGACAACGGTATTGAAGGTGGTGTCGTTTCCCAGTGTTTACCAAATTTTTGGGCCTCAAAATCGTAAAATGAAGACATGGATTATTTGTAAAATGAGGCACATGTGAAGAGGAAGTGGTTCACAAAAAAGGAGGTCCATGTCCGAAATATTTAAGTTGGGCGTGAAAAACAGTGTGGCGCATGAAATAGCGGATCAATGTTTTTTGAAAAAATAGTCTTTCAGAATCAGAATGTTGAAAAATGGTAAAGGCATGGGTTGTGTGAAAAATTTGGAGATGTGCGCGAAAAACAGTACCTGCGCGAAATATTACGCGCCAAATGAGAGGTATTTTGCGCCACATGGGGTTTTGTGCATGGGGGTCTGAGATGCCTATAAATAAGAGGTGACCCCCTCATTTCGTACTATTGGAGACTCAGAGAAGATCCGCGGTCTGATGCACGTAAAATGTTCGCATAAATGAAGTTGCGTGAAAAACACAGGCATTGCGCAAAAAAATCAAGAGTTACGTGAAAAACACAGAAAGCGTGCGAAAAATATGAGGTTGCATGAAAAACTCTGAACTTTGTAGAAAATCCCAAGATATGAGAAAAAGGTGTTGTACATAAATCTGCATGTAAATGAGGTTGTTGAGAGAAATATTTTCCACACGAAAATTAAGTATTTCGTGAAAAAGTGAGATATTTCACGCAAAGGGTTGGTGTTGCGCGAAATCCTCAATATAACCTGTTTTCGTATTTCTGATTATCTGGTTCAGTTGTTCAGTGCATTCAAGAGAATCATTACCTGTTTTCGATGTAAGAAGAGTCTCGTGCTAAGCAGAGGTAGAGAATTCAATGCAAATCTATTGAAGATACCCTCACGTCTATAAAATGACTGGGACTTCACCAAAGGTAGTGAGCTAGGGGGAGTCACGGGAGTGACCCAAGGGACGCAATGGGCTATCCCTGAACATTTTTAAAGGCAGTGATCCTAGGACAGAGTGACTGTTCTTGAACCATTGTAATCCACAACTCTTGAAAAATAGTGGAATTAGGTACGACCGATTACCTGTCAGCGTATGCTCCTTGGACGTAGCCCTTTGTGGTGAACTAAGTAAAAGTATTGTGTCAACTAGCTACTTTCATTTTTTTGACAGGTTTTACAAGTTCCTACCAACTTGGGAACAAGATCCACAAATTTAAAAAGAAAAAGGTAACATCCTGACTCACCCCTCCCCTCTCAGGGTGTTTCGGGGTCCTTCATATGGACTTGGTCTACATGGACTGTGTCTATAGGCTACCTAAGTACATGTTATGAAACAATGGTTATAGTCTGGACCCTATTGCAATGGTGATAGGGTACACCATCTATATAAACCATATCCCTAAGTTATAGACATAGGTTTTGGGCCTATTTCTGAGGTTTAACTGTGGAAATAGGTTCATTTTCTTGTTGTGTATTTTTTTATTTTATTTTTTGTTCATTATTGAAGAAAAAAATATTACCTTTACATCTTCCCATAATGTTTCCCTTTTATCTTATTATAGTTTTTTATGTAAATCAACACTTCATTCTTATTATTATTAAAAGTTATAGATTTTGTTTAAATATTTTTATAGTTATTGATATTTATATTATGATGATTATGATGATTATATTTTTGTTAACTTCCCTCATTTGGGTTCATGTCTTGAAAATATGTGTTGAGGACATATCAGGTCCACAGTTGAGATTGTATTGATTATATATTGTTTTTTTGGGTGAAACTCTTCCAAAATTTGTATTTTTTATGGCCAAGAACTAGTTTACCACACATAGGGATTAAGAACACCCATCAAAGCTTTTCACAAGACAACTCAGGTACTAGGTTAGGGGTATCTCGATTTAGTTAATGATACACATCTTATACATATAAATAATAAACACATATAGAGATTTCATAAGTATGATTTTTTTAATAATTTGATATGTTTGAGTCTTATTTATTTGGAAATATGACTAAATGAATTTTTAGTTGAAAAGGAGATAAGTTATTGATCTGTTGAATCTGGTACATATTAATATATGTGGTTCAATGATAAAATTAGAAAGTAACTATTATATTGACTACATAACCTTTAAAAATTATTATAATCAATATATATATGGTATTTCATACAACATACTAGTTTAAAACCTTTAAAATATTTAAAGTAATAAAAATTTAAGTACAAAATCAATTTTTTAATATTATTAAAATAATTTAATTATTTTATGGTGGGGAGTACTTATGATAAAATATTATTGAGTATATAATGTGGATTGTATTTTAACACAAATAAATCCTCAAAGAACACCAAACTAGAAGGGTATATATGTATAAAGGAATAATATTTTATTGTACATGGTTAGATCTATGATTTTTAATATAAATAATATCATTTCATTCATCTGTTAGTTAATAGAAAACTATATTTTATATGAAACTAAATATTATATAAGGACAAATAGAAGAGGTCACATTATATTTGAAATGGTACATTCAATAACTTAACTATTATAAAAAATTAGGGATTTAAAATTTATATGAAAGTTTTAATTTAGGAAAAACTTTTTCTAAAATTCAATATATGTCAATTAATTAGGTATCCTAAGTGGAAGAAATGATGTAAATTTTTTAATTATTTTAATAATGTAGTTTTTTATCCTGTTTTTTTTATTCTTGAAATATTTTTTATTTATGGAAGAACTGGTGGGAGGGTACTTAAAAAAATTTGGAAAAAATTATCAACTTATTCAGTATAGATTTAAAAGTACATAAATTCCACAAAAGTAACAAAAAACTCAAAAATTATCATCATACATTTCTTAATTCACCAAATTATCAAACCACCCTTCCAAAATTAATTAATGTTTTCCAAAATCACTACACATTAAAATTTGAAATGATGAGATAAGAGAAAAATAAAGGAAATAAAAACCAAAATAACGGTAGTAATTCAGTATTTCAATAGAAATACCCTAAGTTGATCCACCTCTACAAAATATGATAAAATAACTTATTTTTTCATAAAAATCCTTCATTATTCAATCCAAAATTTAGTACTTTCTAGCATTGACCTATATATGAACCATATTTCATTGTCTAAAATTTAAAAAGAAAATTGTTTTTAATTCCTACATGACTTTTTTTTTCAAAACCATAACATATTTTGTCCTGAGACATTCATATCAAGAATATTTTATAAATATATAATCCCCGAGTTCCTCACTATAGTAACTATTTAAAATGAGCATGCCATTATAAATAATAGTTTCATTTTATTTCTGCCAAATTTCATTCAATACAAATAATTCTAATTCTTTCCACATGTAAACTATCATGGACTCAATATAAATATCCTTAAAACTTTTAACTATGAATTCATAATCATATGAAGAATCTATATCGGAATACATAACTAATGAAAACACTAAAGAATATTATCTGGAAAATTATTCCTCTATTAACTACTTTTAAATGTATATTATCTTCCTTCTACATTGACCTTTTTATATTTAATTCAATAGGGAGGATTTACATCCTTAATCAATATATCACTATTGAGATTTGTACTTGATGAAAGAGTAAAAACCATTCTCTAAACACTCAAATATTCTTTTTCGGGTTTATCATAATTTTTTGAAGATACATTATAGCTCAAATGGAGGAAACAATTATAGTATCCACCAACCCAACAATATCTCCTTCTTATACTACTATATTATCCATTTCCTTAAAAACCACTTCATTGTTATTATTGAGTTATCCACATGATCATGAGACACATTTGTGGTCTAATATTTGACACTAAAAGGTCCTAGAAGCTCCTTATATATATAACCAAATTGAAAACCACATGGATCTTCATGATCATCCTCCACTTGTTATATTTTATCCTTTTTTTCTTGATGATGGATCCTTTAGGATGAAAATAATCTATCCAATTGATGTTTTGAATTTCATTTGTTATAAAATATTAATTGAAATAATTAATTATCCTCTCTAGTGAAATGATAATTTTTTCCTCTATAGAGAGTGATGGTTCTGTATATGAATACATGAATTCTTCCTTTCCTTCATATCAAATTAACTTCACTATCTTCTTATAACATTACAGATGCAATGTGACTTTAATTTTCACTCATATTATTACTTAATCTATGAATCATAAACAATGTTTTTTTTAAATTTCTTACATATTCAATTATAGACCAAACATAATTCATAAGGTGTCAAGATAAATCTATATTGATGTACACTATAGAGTACACCAGACGTTTTCCCTCTAAATCTCTTTTATCCACCTTCCAGTGTTTGAAATTAGAAAAAATGAAATTTTATTGTGATAAAATATAATAATATACCACAAGATATTTTTAAAGATTAATAAAATTATTTTAAATAATAAAATAACTAGAAACATTATAGGTTTACACATGATCCATTGAGATATATATTCATAGATTTTAATGGTGAAGTTATATTCAAGGAATAATAACCTACTTATGACCTAGGGTCTATTTAGTGATATAACACTAAATAACAGTTAATGTATAAAAATTGTTAGATAAATTATATCTAAATTAATCATGAATGTGTCTTTCTTATCCACTTGAAGGGGTTAGACCCATAATGTGCTAGTTGGTTTTCTAAAAGAAAACCAAAAAGTATGTTAAAATGTCCACCTATAAATATTATCTATTGGGAAATTTTTGTAAATAAATACATTATATTGACTAAGAATTGAACTTTTCACAAATAATTTTTATAGAATTTATTTATATTCTTATTTCCAAAGAAACATGATATGATTATAAGATATACCTTATGGTTATCAAAATATATTTATTTAATATTATTTTTTTGATGATATGTATATAATAAAACCAAAAAAAATTATGATACTAATTATTATGAAAAGGTTTTATATTTTTAAAAAAAATTATAGTTTTATTAAACTTCTTTAATTTGAAATATTTATTTTTATGATGTAGTTAAAGATTTTGGTTTAATAAAATATGAAGAAAAATAATGTGTTTGAAAAGGATATAATGGAAGCATGAACATATTTTTTTTATTATATATGGGTAACATATTTCTCATTGATAATTAAATCCCAACATTATAGTTTATAAAGGTTTGGTTAAGTAAATGTTTCTCATGTAAATAAATTTTGGAGATGTAATATACTCTTAGTATGAAAATATATAAAGATAGATCAAATAGGTTGTTTTTTTAGTTATAACATGTATATTAGAAAGTAAATAAATACATTTGGCCTAATTAATTCCAGGAAGGGGTATTTTATAGTATTAAATCAAAATATTTTTATGATGGTTTAGTTCCCTTTTATAAATATATAAAGTGACCAAATAATTTTTTTATGTTTTAATAATAGGAACTATTATGATTTTTATATTTTTTACTTATTGTGGTGTATTTTATTCTCTAATAATAATGACTAGGTACCAATGAACACCTATTGAAAGTTACTGGGTCATTATAATAAATATATTTATGTATATAAAAAACTAAGGAAATACTTTTGTATTTTGGATGTTAGAATGATCTTGCTCTAAAAGGTTTCACATAAATTAACTTCTAAACATATAAAGATAAATATGGATATTATTCATGGTTTAATCTATATAAATAATGGATTAGTGGGTTATAATAGTTCCAAACTATAAATCATAGTAGATTATAAAATAACAGTTGAATACAAAACAACATAAAATTTATTGAAGTAAACTATTTGAATAAAGAAACATATAAATAAACTAAGGGTTTTACATGGAAAAATAAATCTTATAAAAATAAATTATGAAAAAAAATCAATTCTATCACTTAGGAAAAGTATCCCTAAACTCACCAAAATTCTAAGCACATCATTCAAAGACATCCAATATTATAAATATTATTGAGATTAGTGATGTAAAGATTTGTTAGGTGGCTATATATAGTAACATAGTTGATCCTTTAAAAACCCACTTTCCCTATAAAAAAGTATTATGTAAATTATAAAGTTACTAGATACATATGAAATTTACCCTAGTAGGTTTGGTTTTATCAATATATATATCTTAAATTTATTCATGAGACATAAATTCTCAAAATGTGTTTATATATATTGTTTTAATGTTAAAGTAAATGTTGAAATTATTATTCATATATATATGAAATAAACATGACATGATAATTAACTTGTTTTATGTAAATATTGAATTTGTCCCAAATCATTGATCATCATGGAAAATCATGGGTTGTGATGATATGAAAATATTAATATATTTAGGAACTCATATAGAGATACAAATTTCACTCATAAGACACAAGTTTAAAAACTTTTGGTTTAGATTGATTTACATTAATTACACAATAATAACCAACATATTTTCTTTTTATTTGTTCCCTCAGGTAATATACGATATAGTAATACCATACCTGAGGTCAAAAATGTTCACTATAAGTGAATCATAGTACTTTGATACATATATTATGTAAATCATTAGAATAATCCAAATTGGGGATTGGTGACTATGATGCTAGCCCAAAAATGAATTTTACTAATTGATGGGGTATTTTATCTCCTAAATAAGAAATTTTAGTGTTTGGAATTTTTTTTTTGTTAACTTTTAGAATTATTTATTTTATATTGTTTTAATTAAATAAAAATAATATTTTAAGAATTATATTTCATAAATTATTTTTTTTACCAAATAAAATTTACTTTTATTTAAAAACAAAATTTTTTTAGTTAATGTTTAATTTCTTTTAAAATCAAAAAAAATAAACATTCATATATTCATTATTCTAATTAATATATGTTAAGTTCTTAAAATGTTTTATTTTTTCGCATCTTTTTTATTTACCAACAATCATTTTTTCATGTGTTAATATTTGAATTATTTCAATATTACATATAAATTAATATTCACTTCATTGATTATATATACTATTAAAATTATATATAAATTATGTTAATTTATTTTTATTTTTAAAAATTTTTTATTTGAGAATTTTTTATTTAAATAGTTATATATATATATATATATATATTGGGTAATATATTAATATTCAGTATATATTTATATTATAGAAATTTCTTCCTCACATACAAATCCAATATGGTAGCACCTCTAGAGTGCCTCCTCGCCTCCATATTCATGGAATCATAAAATTCACCTTCATCCCCTTGAATTACCATATATTTTTCAAGAAGTGTCTTGAAGAATCCATCCGTGCAGAGCTCTATAACATCTCAGTAGCCATGATTTGAGAGTGCATCCCTGTTAATCTCAAAATCATTGCAATGCACCTGCATTTCCATCTTGAGGCCATGCAGCTTCAACTGTAGTAGATTGACAGCACACTTTGACCTCATCTTCAACTAGACTACAATGCATGACACTAGTTCATTGAAACAGGTAACCAGTTTGATGATACCCATCATCTATAAACTTGTGCAGTGTGCCTATGTCACCTAGTTCGACTGAAACTAAAGTACGACACCATCTCCTCTCCTGCTCATCGAGTTTTCACAACCTACTATGAGTGTATTTACCTATGGCCATGAACCTTATTTGTACTAATTTTGAATTAAAATTATACCTACCATGGATATTTATGGTTTCCACCTTACCATTCATTGAAAAGGTACCTTCTGTGAATAAAGTTTACTCACCATAACGAAGTGGAACCTACCAATTCTAAGCCAAAAATATACTTATCGTAAGGTGGTAAGTTAACTAACCATGAATATTATTTTTTTATTGTAAGTATCAAAAAAATTATTCTTAAAAATATTTGTTTTAAATTCTTGAAATAGTTTATTTATTTAATTTTGTATATATTGACCACATGTACAATTCAACAGAATGAAAAACAAAATTTTTTTCGTTGTTGGTAGACTAACCGCATGACCATTTGGATCACATGGTCTGTATATACACCATGCATGCATGTAAAGAATACAAACTACACGTGATCACAATGTAAGCATACTAGTCTTGAGTCTTCTTCCATGCACAGTCAGTACATCATTTTAGTTATTTTTCAGACAAATAGTATCTTTTTATGAAACTCTGTTTTGGTGTTTTCTTCATAAAAATAGATACTGTTACTTTTTTTAGAATGTTTTAACAATTTTGTTGTTTTTTAAAATAAATAAATGTTACAACAACTATTTAAATAGTTATTTGGATAAAAATTATTATATAAATGATTATAAAATTAATAATTATCATTTTATTCATTTCATTCTCTTTTTTATTATATTTTAATTTTTCATTTAGTACAAGTTTATGTAAGATATTGTAATTGGTTTAATTACTTGAAATACAATCATTTATTTTAATGAATATATTATAAAAAAATTCATCAATTTGATGAATAATTTAAAGGAAATCAATATTATTATTGATCATGTCTGAGGTATTAGAAGTGGATGTTGTATTTCATTATTTTAAATATTCCTAACTATTTTAAGGTGGTTATTATTTCATTAAAATCCCAGACCAAGAGATCAATTTTGACTATTAGTGATCCACTGATAAAAATTGATCAAGGAATATAGTGAAAATGCTTCTAATTTTACTCTTGATGAATTTCTAAATTCCTACGACTAGAATTATCGCCTTGATAGGTGATAAATTTATTCAGTGAATTCTATTTCCTTACTATGATCATAAATCAACTTCTATTGTACCATCATCTACTATTAAAGTGATCAATATCATCAAATTTTAATGTTTTTAATCATCTGATATTTATTGGATTTTCTTTGTATTATTTTTTATTCATGTAACCTTTATTTATCTATTTGTAATTTTTTTCCTATTTTATGATATTCCCCATTAAAATCATGTATTTTCTATTGGTTATTCCACCACCTAAAAGGAATTCTGGGTTATTGTAATGTCTTGCCTTTTCTCAAAGTTATAGATCATTAGTTCTCAATTTTAATTATTTTGTTCGGACCTAATAATGATTCCTAAAGTCTTCATGGATGTCTTCAGGGTAATCGGGGATTTATTGGATACCAAAGACTAGAATTCTGAAGAACCAAACAAGGCCACATTATTAGTAAAAACATGGTTTCCTAGACTACATGGTTTCTCTAATCATATGGCTTGAGGTAGTGGGGTATTGGGGGCCACAAGGTTTTTCTACAACCATGTGACCCATATGCAACACTATGTGAAATAGTAGACCACTTGGACTGTGACCTTCTGTATGGTTGGTGCATGGTTTGGCCAATCATGCGGCCAAGTCGTGTTCCCTAGTCTATGTGGGTAAAATTATGGTTTTTCCCTTAATGAATTCTTTATTCAACCCCTCTATTTCCATCCATTATTTTTCAGTAGGTGTCTCATACTCCCTCATGCATGAGCTCCTCCCTTCCTCCTTCATAGGGTTCTTTATAAATCCTTTATCTGGAAACCAAATTTCTCATCATTGGATCCATTAGAAATCTCTCAGTAAGCTCTATGATCATATCCCTTATATTTCAAGTAGTTATCCTCATCTATTTCTCTATTTAGTTGAAACTTATTTTTCCTTATTTTTAGTCTATTGGGTGATTTTTTTCATTTTCTCTTCTAAATTTATTCAAGTCTTGACAACGGATGAGTGGAGCGCTGATAAATCATGTTAGGTGGTCTATGTATTTCCTTCTTGTTTCGTTTCTTTTTAAATTATGTATCATTGTTTCGTGAACCAAAACCTTATGTTGGAGTGCTTTAAAAGATAAATTAATTAACATAAGTGGTTCATCATGCTTATTATAACCCTAGTGTATGGTGAACCACATTCAAATTCATTCACCCTAACTTGGGTGCCACCCCTTGGGTGTCCCCACTTTGAGTGGCCTTTTTTCCAAGAATTTATATGTTAACCTCTACATGTGTGTGTATTTCACCTATGATAAATGCATTAAATTTATAATTTGAATTGGTATGAATTTTAAACCCTTAGTTAGGACCTCTTTTGAAATTCTCTATACTTCATGCTTATTGACTGGGCCTCATACATTATTCATTATGTCATTTCTTATGTTTTTTACATGTGTTCATGATTTGTAGCCTCATTTATTATTCTTTATACATATTTCATTCCATATGCATTATACTTTGATATTGTATCTTAGTTCCTTGTGCTTGTTTCCTTATACCATGGAATATTGGATTGAGTTGTCTAACTTTGATAGCTTGATTAGCATGTGGTATTTAGATTCTTATTGATAACATGTGATTATAAAATTCCATGTTATGATATGTGGCTTGGTTACTATTACTTATCTTGTTACGGGTTGGGAGATAACATGGGTCCTGCCTTAAGGATTCCATGAATGGACTCACCATACTCGGATTGGACATAATTGACATGTCGAGAGTGACCATTTTCTTTCCTTTGATGGTATCTCTTGGTGGTTATACCTATACTCATGAGTGACACTGGTTCCCTAGGGAGAGAAACTATGGATGGGATCATTGGCGAGAGGGAAAAAATATTCTTCGAGTGACACACGATCCCCTATGTGAGATACCTACTAGGTAATCTAAGTTCTTAATTCCATTAGTGACATAAGAGATTCAATTATGGTTTTCCTTGGACAGACTCATTGGTATTGGAAATATCATAGGCTTCTGTAGCGGCCCTTGGGATTCCATTACTGATCGCCTTGGACAGGAACAAGATTCCACTTTGGATTTGATAGACTATTTTTTCTTGTTCATATTTTATTCATCTTATTAAATGATGGGAATGTTTAAATGATTTTCTAGGGACACATTTGCTAATTTAAATCATAATATTCAGGTAAGTACACACTTGTTATCTAATTTGCAATACCCTATGTACATACCTTTTTACTTCTACAGGCTTTCCTTGATTCAGACACCTGACATAGGTCAAAGTAGGTAGAATCATTCGGGCATCCATTTAGGAACTCAGGTCAAAGTGCTGATTATTTATTTATTTAATACCTTTCATTTACTATTCATTGTGGCATGCTATTCATTTATTTATTGAATGAAATGGTTTGATCTAGACACCATTAGTGGTCGCCTACTGGGATTGTATCTCACACCCATCTTGGGAAACCTTTGTTACCCAAGAAGACTTCATGATTGCAGGTATTGATAAAGGGAAGTTTCTATCTTTGTATGATTGATTTAAACTTCAATGATAGAGTATGGGGTAGAGGACCGAGCCTTTGCTCGACATACTAGTTGTATTAGTGTTTTCTATTTTTGGTATTGTGGTATAGAATAAAGCATATGCATGTATCCTCTATTCCCCCATGTACTCTTACTCGGTATATCATCCTCATAATCATCCTAATTGATATCTATTTAGTTCATCTTCTGCCATTTATTTATTTATCTTTATTTATTTATTTTTATTATTTTGTTGCTTTTTATTTATCGTATTTCTGCTTCCTATATTTATTATCTATTACTTTCTATTGTGATCACACTGATTTATGAGGGAATAGTCTCCCCATTGACACACCCTATTCCCATTCATTAAGTTGGAAACCTCTGGCATTTGGGGAGACACACTTGAGCTCTTGTGGCCACCATCTTGGGGAAATGTTAATTAGTGCCCGGGGTGGGACACTACAAAGTGTTATCAAAGGAATTTTCCTTTTTTTCACTGTTAGGGTTGGAAAAAAGACTAGGAATATTAAAATTTGGTATTGAGCCTATGTCTGGGAGTATCTAACCCATGTATAGGGGGAACCTAAACTTCCAATAGTGGGTAAATGTAGTTCTATCTTTCACTTATTACTGTTCCATGGATTTTTCCTTTGGGTGATGCACTTGCTTTGTGCTATTATTATTATTGATAAAATTATTATCATTATGGTAATTTTTTTTAATATATCCCAATGATATGAGGGTGTATCAAATAATGCATCATTTTAGGCACCATAGGACTTAAATTTCATGCATTTCTTTCCATTCCATATTTACTTCCTACTTGCATTCCCTGTTATGCATGTACTTACAGTAGTACAATGATTATATATTTAGAATTTTGTTGAAATTTATTTTAGGAATAAAGAAACATAACTGAAACTCAATGTGACTTCCTTAATGTAAATTTTTTTTCCTAAATTGGTAAAGAAGAAACCTTATTCTATTGGTTATGGAACATTGAGTCATCGACCATTGGTTGCATGGGATGGAATGTGTTGTGGTTAGGATTAAGTGGATGCCATATTTTAATTTATGTGGTGTATGGACCCTTATAAATTGTATATGGTGATCCATATAATTCAACCATTTAAAGTGAATTTAAATTAATTAATTAATTAAAATTAATAAAAACTTTAAAATTAAATGGACATCTTATATGTGTAATGAGAGACCTTGACCCTGACCCGACCGTAGTAGTGGGTAGTAGGTTGTGTCTCTTGTGTCTCCTATGATCCTTATACAACCTTTTCTGATCACCAAGACCTAGCTCCTAAAGCATGTTAAGGGTTATTTTATGTTATAGGGAGGCCTTATATCTGCCATATATTTATTTCTTTTCCTGTCTTATTTTTCTATCTGTTATAAATCATGTCTGAGGACTGATCTTAGAAATTGTAGAGCTATGCCACCATGAATTCATCATGTTTTACACCAAGAGATGGGAAATGAGCACACTCCCATGGTGGTGGGATATGATCCACCCATAGTTCCTCTAGTAGTGTCACCTGAAGCACCTCCTAAACATCCTCCACTAGGTTTTGATACTAAGTGTTTTGACAGTTTCGTTCGGTTTATGCATTATATAAAGGGTTCTCCCCAGCCTTCCCCTATTATGGTAAAGATGACTCAAGGATTTCAGCTGCATCATCCTACCACCTTCTCAGGGGATAGCAGACATTAGGTTGTTGATTCATAGTGAGAAGCTATGGTATCCATATTTGACCATCTTAAGATTCCACTAGAGTGGAGGGTCAATATCTCTACCTATATTTTACGTTATTACACCATTATTTGGTGGGACATCATATCTCAGTTTGAGCATCATCAGGGTATGGTCTGGGCAGATTTCCAGATGGACTTCTATGATCTCTTCTTTCTTCATACTTTGAGAGCGGACCATGGAAGGGATTTTATGCATCTTTAGAAGGTAACTATGACTATACTATAGTATTCATATCACTTCACTAATATTCATTGTTTCACTCCATTTATGAGCGATGGCGAGTTGATGACTCCTAGGTGATTCAAGAACAGGATTGTATACGTTGTCTTATTATAGATGAATGTATTATAGTTGGCTACCATTATAGAATTAATCAACCATATCCTTATTATAGAATGGAATTTTAGAGAATTTTTAAATGTAAAGAAAGGTGGATTAGTTCTGAGGAAGGAAGACGGTTCATCTAGTAGTAGGAAGTTTCATTTTGAGGGTGTGCATGGGGGAGTACCATCTAGGTGACCCACACCAATATTAAGATGGCATGTCACCAGTGTGGCAGGCCATCCCATAAGAAACCCCAGTTCCTGAGGAACCTAATTGATTGTCAATATTATGGAAGTGTGGGTCACCTTTAACACTTCTGTTAGTCATTTCCTCCATCCTCTAGTGAATGGGTATCTGTACCAACCACTATTTCAGGTATAGGATTAGCGACACAATGTCAGTATGGAATTTTTTCTTTTATCAGTCGATCTGTATGAGGAGGTAGTGGTCATGGAAAAGGTATTTAGTCTTCCGAGGTTTAGCGTCAGTAGGGTGGACCTACTCATTCTAGTCAGGTAGCATCTTAGGGACATGGTTCAATACATATCTATACAATGTAGCCAATGTAGATGGATTAGAGTCTGGGGCCATATATGGTTAGAGGTACAATTCTTGTAGCCTCTACTTTAGTTTATACCCTTTTGATATAGGTGTATCACACTCTTTTATATCTTTTGTGTTTGTGGAAGGTGTGTCTCTTTCAATTGAGTACTTTTGTGGTGTTATGTCTCTTGAAAATCCATTAGGGGTCAAATTAGAGGGAATACACTAATTATAAGAGTTTCCCTTGAGATAGGGGTTACCATTTCTTATGGAGTTTCTTTATCTTTGAGATTTTTGGATTCGATGTCATTCTCGGCATAAAATAATTTGTTCCTTATCATTCCCAAGTGTATTGTTATCATTAGCGAGTGTCCTTCACATCACTCTAGGGAATCATGTATATTCATAAGTGTGAATGGGATATCAGGGAATGTATATTTAGATCTAAGTTTACTGGGATAGGTGGAGTCACAACTCAAATAGAGAGTCTCCTTATGAGAAATTGGCGAATGTAGACTGTATAATTATATCATGTTGTGGATTGTTTTAGGTGTGTATCTACAAAGATTTATCTAGCATACCTCTTGAGAGAGAGTTCAATTTCATTATTGAGCTATTTCTAGGTACAACACCAGTTTCCATTCCTCTTTATAGGATGGAACCTACAGAGCTCCAGGAACTCAAAAATCAGCTTGAAGATCTAGAGGTAAAGAGTTGTATCTAACCCACCACATCAACCTAGGGTCCCCTATCATTTTCACCAAGAATTACTAAGGTAACCTTAGATTCTATTTGGATTACCGCTGACTAGACCAAAATATGGTGAAGAACCGGTATTGATCGCCTCATATATATGACCTCATTGACCATCTTCAAGGAGAAATAGTTTTCACCAAGATCGATTAGAGTTCAAGCAACCATCCGGAGCATGTGAGGACATCAGACATACAATGTATAGAACATAGCATTAGGTAATTCTTGTACAAGTATTTGGTTATTTAATTTGGTCTTATGAATGATATAATAGTCTTTATGTCTCTGATGAATTGGGTTTTCCACCCATTTCATTATTCCTTTATGGTGGTCTTTATAGATGACATCTTGGTGTATTGGCGCCCCAGAAACTACCATGCTACCCATATTGAAATCATGAAGATTAAACTAAGATAGAACCAACTATATATGAATCTTAGAAAATGACACTTTTGGATTAGTAAGGTTTCCTTCTTAGGTCACATTATTTCAGATTTAGTTGTATCTGTTGACCCAATGAAGGTGAGCATCATATTTTCTTGTTAGTAGCCAATGAATTTGTCTAGTATAAGCATCTTCTTAAGTGTGGATGGATATTACCGGTGATTAATTCTATATTTCTCATAAATGGAAGCACTACTTATGGTCTTGACCAAGAATGGTATGAAATTCGACTGGACTGAAGCTTGGGAGGCCTCTTTTCAGGAGTTAAAGGGAAAACCGACTTGAGTGTTGATCCTAATTTTTTCAAAGTTGAGAAGAGGCTATATTGTTTATTGTTATGCTTTGGGGACTAGTATGGGTGTAGTTATGATGTAAGAAGATCAAGTTGTGTCATGTGGGTCCAACCATCAAAGTCCTCATGAGTAGAATTACCCTATGCATGGCATCAAGCTAGCGGTCATGGTTCATGCTCTATGTTTTTGGAGAAACTGCTTATTAGTTGATAGATTCATCATTTACATGGATCAAAAAAGTCTCAAATACATTTCCACTATGGAATCCTGCCTTTTATTACATAAAATTTCATTACATGGTACAAATAGATGATCTATTAAAGTTTTGTTTCTTGGAAATAAGGTACATAATACATGAATACATGAAGCATTATTCTAAATCCAATTGAAATAAATCTTCATGGGTTCATCCTAAGTTACTTTTACTTCATCTCATATCCTAGAGACATACATCAATGTATATGGGTGAGAATGGATCCCAATAAGGGAATAAGCAATAGAGGCATATATCATGTGATCAAGACACATATCAATAAGAACATGAGGCGTAACAATAAGAAATAAACAAGATAAATATCATAATAAAAAAAATTAATCATAACATAAAAATGTGGATACATTATTTAAATGATACATTCATAATAATATCACCAAGTTTATCACCAGGGTGTCATAAATGAAAATTATCAAAGTTATTCACCAAGGTATCGTAAAACATGTCATCTCTAGAGATTAAATTATTTACCCAATGAATTAGAGAACTATCAGGGAACATCCATAATATGTCTTAAATAATGTGAGAAATATATATTATAATCAATAATTTCATTAATTATCCATGGATAATAAAGAGTGGATTTCAAAGAAAAATCATGGTGTACCAAAGTTCTTAATCATATGATCATTACGTCACTTTTTACCAACGAAAATGAAATATAGGTTTCATATATATAAATCCTTAAATTAATAAGTAATTATTATATCTAGTTGAATACCCATTGAAAAGAAAATAGTTTTGGGTATTCAAATAAAAATGAAAAGATAATTTATCAATTAAAAGAGAAAATTTTGAGAAGTAAATTCAGCAGCATGACAGGCATAAAACATGGTTTTAGAATAGGGTAAAATGAGGGATAGAGAAGGTAAAACATTGATAAAATACTATTATTGTCGTAATGGGATAATATAAATTGAATAAAAAGACTTATATTGAAAATTATAATACATTCCACATAAAAAAGGACCATGAATGGAAAGAGAAATGGAGATTTCAATTACCTAGAAGAGTTGTTTCAAAAACTTGATGATGGAACCTTTGGGGCTTGAGGAAACCTTAAGGGAGATACTTGGGAGGAAATATCACCATAACTTTGTAGAAAATGGGTTTAGAGTGAAAGAAAATGTAAAAATTAGTGTTTATTTATAGAAAAAGTGGTGGAATTGTTTAATAATTTCCAAATATAGGTCTACGATAGCTAGGTTGTAGAAAATGTAAAACCATTGGGTTACCCATGGTTTTTCCTCATTTTTTTGGAAATTTAGGTCGAAATTTAAGTTATTTTAATCCACTAGGATTGAAAACTATTTTTTAATACTTATTTTGTAATAGAAGAGTAAAGTTTTAACTTAATAATGTTTTTAAAAATCAAATTTTCCTTTTTAGATTTTGAAAAGTCAATTATAGTTTTTGGAAACTGATTAAAATCTATTAAAATAAAAAATAATAATAAAATAACATATTTTAGTTTTTGGATTTATTTAATTTATTTTTAAATTATTATAATATAAATATAATGTCACAAAAATACCCAAAACCTAAAACTGTATTTTTTACGATTCATGAAAAAAATAAATTATTTTAGAAAATTATCATAAATTAACCATAACTTAATTTCAACATGATTATTTAAAATATAATGTTGTTTTTCCATAATAATTCTATAAATATGATAATTTTAGCTTTTAAATACAAAAATCATTAATTATTTAAAAATAGTAGTTTTACGGCATAATCAAATTTATGACACATACAAAAAATTCCCTAGGCCATTATAAAATTATTTTATCATTTATATTTTGGTGAGAGTTTTTTAAAATACTATTTTATTAAGAAATATTATTTTGAATAATTTATTTTTTTATTAAATTGTATATGTTCTCTATGAAGATACAATTATGTTTCATTTGTGTCCAAAAATCAATTTATCAAATTCATCATATATTTTTTTAAGAAAAACTATTCTTAAAATATAATTTATGGAATAAATATCTTATTTATACACATGAATTTACACTGAGGTTTTGACATGTAACACCATATTACATCGACATATTCCCTAAGGGTAAGGTATGTGATGGTGGTAGTTTCATGGGGTGGCCCGACTAACATTTACTGAGTGGTAATATCCACTAATTTGAAATTATCTCATGGGAAATTTCTTTCAAGATTCACTTGTTAAATCTGGTATTGGGATTTCTCTATGGAAAACCCCAGTGATGATACCTCCCTGTCAATTTTTCACAAATGGGTTTTATATGGCATGAATCTACTAGTTGAGGCCACTGATTCTCTTTTATGTATCAATTATCCTTTGTCATTAATTCTTATAAACACTAATTATGAAGGTAAAATAATCAAAAAAGGGTATAGTTTCTAAAAATCATATTGACCAATGGTCATATTGAACAACAATCATATAACGGTCAAATATAAATGGTCACATTTCCCTTTAAATCTTATAAATACCACTTCATTATTTCACTCAAAATTCACTACAATATCTCCCTAAGGTTTTATTTTCATTTCATAATATCTTTCTTGGTTTACTAATTTTTATTCATTTATATAAAATTTTATGTGGGTGAAATGATTGTAATAGATTTTAGAGATCCTTATTTTCCCATTTTAGATATTCTATTTTATTTTATTTTTTCCAGTTGTAATGTTTTTCAATTTAATTGGTTTCATAGACAACTAATGTAATGATCATTATTAAATATATAAAATTTTGTTGGTCTCTCTTTATTTTGTGTGTGTATGATATTATATAATATTTAAAAAACATTTATTTAGGAAACAACTATAATTTTAAAAATTATAGATCATTACATTCTTCCCCCTTAATAAATTGCTTCCCTAAAATTTCATCTGATTTTCTCAGTTGAGAAAAGGAGAGGGTACTTCTATCTCATTATCTTCTCTAGTTCCCACATTGCTCCTTCAAATTTATGGTTCCTCTACAACACTTTTATGAGGTGGGTAGTCTTGATGGGTAGAACCTTGTCTCTTCAATCCAAGATCTCCATTGGCTACTCCTTATAGGATAGTTAATGCTCCAGTTGTACCACCTCTGAATTCAGTACATGTGTGTGATCAAGTATGTACTTACTCAAGAGAAATACATAGAATAAATCATGAACATGAGCTAGATTTCGTAGAAGTTCTAGTTTATGTCCATTTTTTCTATGTTATTGAGGATTTCAAAGGGGCTAATGTACCTAGGGATAAATTTTCCTTTCTTTCCAAATCATACGACTCTCTTATGTGGAGATATTATAAGGAAAAATGTTTCCCCAACATCAAACTCAAATTCTCTTAAATGATTTTTAGTATAGATATTATACTGAATCTGAGAAGCATTTATATATTTTTCGATGTAATAAACATTTTTTGTCATCTCTTGCAAAATATTAGTCCTAAGAAACTTCCTCTCACCATGTTCATCTCAGCATGTAAAAGTTCTAAATTGCGTCCCATATAGAGCTCTATATGGTTCCATTTGAAACCTCAAGTGTAAGTCATTTTTGTTTGAGAAATCAACTAATGTAAGGTGTTGATCTCATCTACCTTTAAATCCCATTGTTCATGTTCTCATCATGTCCTCGAGTATCTGAATAGTTCTTTCATATTGGCCATCAATTTGGGGGTGACAGGCCGAACTAAAATTCAATTATTTATTCAAATAATGTTAAAGACTTGTCTAGAATTTATATAGGAACCTTGGATCACAATCAGAAATGATATAAATTGGCACCCCATGAAACATCACCACTTTACATGTACCTTGGAAAGTTGTTCAAGAGATAAATCTTCCCAAATAACGATAAAATGGGCAATCTTGGTGAGTCAATTAACTATAACCCATTTCACATTGTTTCCTTTGGATGTTATTGGGAGACCAGTGGAAATGTATGTAGTGATATTATCCCACTTCTATGTTTGTATGTGTAGTGGTTACAATAACTCTTTAGGAAGTTGTCATTCTGGATTCAATTTCTAACACACCAAACACATTACATTGTAGTTGAGAATCTCATTTTTCATATTATCCCACCAATAATGATCATGAATATCCTTATAAATTTTATTGCTTCCAGAATGTATAGAGAATGTAGAACTATGAGATTCATTCATCAACTTCTTCTTTATCTTCGGGATATATGGGACACATAACCTTGTAGTAAATTTCAATAAACTTTCTTGATCAATATTGAACTCAGGAGACTTCTCATTCTTCATAGATTCTATCTTATTTTTGTAACAAATGATCTTCTCTTTGAGATTTATTGATCTTCTCTAGTAATCATGGTTGATAAATAATTTGGTATAGGGTTGATGATGTCCCTTACCTAAGAATTCACATTTTCAATTTTACTAGGTCCTTGATCAATGTATACCCTTGAATTCTCATCATTTATAAAAAAATAGGGTCTTTCCAACTTAATACATCAGTGGATTTGTTTTCTCTTCTAGGTTGATAATGAATTAAACATTCATACTCTTTAAGAAAGTTTCAACCATCTATTTTTTATCATGTTAAATTAATTTTTCATGAATATATACTTCAAACTTTGGTGTTCTATGTATATATCACACTTACCTCCATAAATATAGTGTCTCCATATTTTCAGATAAAAAATAATTGTATCTAACTCTAGTTCATGTGTAGGATAATTCTACTCATGAGGCTTTAATTGTCGAGATTCAAAGGTAGTCACCATGTCATTTTTCATTAGGACACACCCAAGCCCTTTCATAGATGAATTTCTATGAATAATAAATACTTCTATGACATAGGGTTGAGTTAACATTGGTGCAGTAAACAATCTCTTATTTAGTTCTTGGAAACTTTATTCACACACCTTTATCCTAATAAACATTTCTCCTTTTTGAGTCAACTTGGTTAGTGGATTAGAAAGTCACGAAAATTTTTTCATAAACCTCCTATAATATCTTGCTAAACCAAGGAAACAAAGAATCTCATTTACTGTTATAGGATGTGGCCACTCTTATACAGCCTTTATCTTTACATGGTCAACTAAGAAACCTTGATTGGTTACAATTTTCCCCAACAATGAAACTTTTTGTAACCATAATTCACATTTTATGAATTTTCAAAATAGATTTTCCTTCCTAATAGTTCCCAATATAACCCTTAGATGATCCTCATGCTCCTCAGAACTCTTAGAATATATCATAATATCATCAATAAAAACTACCATGAATTTATCAAGGTATTCCTTAAATACACTATTCATTAAATCCATAAATATTTCAAGATAATTATTCAAGTATAACGGCATGATTACAAAGTCATAATGCCTATATCTTGTTTGTAAGGTAGTATTTTTAATATCTTCTTTATTTAGCCTCAATTTGTGATACCCAGATCAGAGGTAAATTTTTGAGAATAATTGATCCTAATGAAGCTGATCAAATAAATCATAAATCCTTGGGAGAGAGTTATTTTTCTTCAATGTGTTCCCATTAAGTTCTCAATAATCAATTCATAGATGAATTGATCCATTATTCTTATTTATATATATAACAGTTTATCTATAAAAAGACCCACTTGGTCTGATAAATCCCTTCTCCTTAAGATCTTGAAGTTGTTTCTTTAATTATTATAACCCCGTATTTTCCATTATGTATAGAATTTTTGATATCAACCTAGATCAAGTTATAAGTTCAATGGAGAACTCTACCTCTCTTTCTAGGGACGTCCGGGTAACTATTCAAGAAATATGTCTATGTATTTTTGAATAATGGTTAAATTATTTTTCTTTATACTTTTATTTACTTCTCACACTTTTCTTACCATATCTATAATGAAGACTATGGGAGATACTTCTAGAAAAATTTATGGACAAGATATATCTCCTTTGAAAATGATTTTAGATTGTCCATTCAAGACTACTGAAGTTTCCTTGCTTCTTTATTTGATCTTAGAATTCTACATTGAGATTCATTCTATCCTTAGTATAGTGTCAAATTACATGATAGTAATGACTATGACATTTGTGATGGAATTATACTTTCTAGATATTATACTAGAGTTTTTATACACTATTGTTGCTAGGATAATCCCTCCAGTAGTGTTGATTGATAACTCTACATATATCATTTCAGGTATTTATTTCATATTCTTTGAAAACTTGGAAGAAATAAAGGAATGCGTAAAACTAAAATAAAACAAAGTATTTCTAGATTTGAGATCACAATGAGTGTACCTTACACCACATTATTCGGAGCCTCTAGTTCATCCATCATGATAGAAAATGATCGACCTTGCTATCTTGTATTATGTTGAGGATGATGTTGGTTCCCTACATTATCTTCTAATTTGGACATTGAGTGGAAAAGTTCCCAAGTTGTCCATACTTGAAGCATTGAACTTCCAGTTGGTCCTACACCATATTCTCTTTTTTATTAATGTTAAGAAGTTGAGGCTTCACCTCACCATGATAATTTCTAGATATATGGTCATATACTCTTCACATGTATCACTTTCCACGCCAAATCAAGTAGATCTCTGAATTCTTCTTCCCACATTTATTGCACATGGTAAGTTAAACTTTCTTTCCTCCTCTTTCATGATCCAAATTCTTCCCTGATTTTGGATTTATTTCTCTCTTATTTTCATTTGATCTATGTGACCATTGTGTATCTACAAACTCTAGTTCAACCTTCATAGCACTCCATGTTATCTCCTCATACCATTCATAGTCTCAATTTTCAAGATTACTCTACAGATAGGGTCTCAATCCATCAAAGAATATATCAACCTTTACCTTAGGATCCATAGAAAAACAAGAGGTGTATTTATCAAGTCTTTTAAATTTCATCTCGTAGATTCCCACTAATTCAATTTCATTTTTTTAGTTCAATTAAATCCTTCTCTATTTTAATTTTCATCAAACAGGGGGAACATTTATTGAAAAACCTTCCCCTAAACTCTTCCCACTTCACATCTTTGATCTCCCTTATTGGATTCATGTTTTCAATCAGTTTCCACCACTAATCAGCTTCTCATTATAAGTTGTATACTACCAAGATTACTTTATCTTTCTCCAAACAATTGAGTAAATAAAATATATTTTCTATAGAGCTCTTTTGTTTAAAAATAAATGGGTCGATAGATCCACTGAAACAAGGTCGTCATTGACACGTGAAAGACTCAATGTAAAGTTGTTACCCTTGAGGTGAATCTTGTATCTCAACTTGATTGAAGTTATTTTTCATAACTTGAGTTATTTGATTCATCACCCTCATGAAGTTTTCTATTACAACTTTTATTGAAACTCTATCATTGCATCGTCCATTTCACTCATCATTTACACGGTTCATCCTATTTCCCACCATTTTTCAAAAATAATAAAACCATATTGAGAAACTTATTAATCTTACTAATATTATAATTATAAAAATATTTTATGTATTAAAAAGTAATTCTTAAATATGTTATTAATCTCATCTAAAAATAATTACATTTTCAATATATTTTTCATAATGGTTCATAAAAAGCTTGTGATTAACCAAACATATACCCACAGATTTTAAAAATAAGTGTGCACTAAGACCCATTGTATTTCACCATTTCCTATTCAATTATATCTCAATTTTTTTTTTTTTGGTGTTACCCCTAGGTACATCTATGCCATATCCATATCCACTTATAGTATCCAGACTGAGATGTATTTGATTTGAAACCACTTACATAATACTTACCAAAATACTATGATTCTTTCCTATATATAAACTTTTCCCTAGGGTTATCCCTAAAGTTTTAAAGTCTTAATTTACACAAATAACTAAACCATCCTTTGATACCAACTATGGAAGTCCTCTATTTTATTAAATAACTTTTCATTATATGGTATAAATAGAGGATCTTTTAAATTTTATTTTCATGGAAATAAGGTATATAATTCATGAATACATAAAAAATCATTTAAATACACTTGAAATACATATTTATGGTTTCACCATAGGTTTTCTTTACTTCATCTAATATCCTAGGGGTATATATCAAAAGAAAGGGGAGAGCATGAAGCCGAGTAGGGGAATAAGAAAGAGAGACATGTAGTATGTGATCATGAGACATATCAATAAGAACATGAGGCCTAATAACAATTCATGAACAAGTGGAATATCATAAAAAAAAATAGGAATTATAACATGTAAATGTGGATAAAATATTTAAATGATACATTCATAAGCATATCACCAAGGATTCATAAATAAAAATTACTAAGGTTATTCACCAAGGTATTGTAAAACATGTCATATCTAGATATTAAATTCATTAACCAATGAATTATAGTTCTATCAAGGTACACCATTAATATGTATTAAATAACATGATCCATATAGATCATAATAAATCATTACATTAATAACCTGTGGAGAATAAAGAATAGGTTTCTTATCAGGATCATGGAAACCAAAGTGATTAATCACATGATCATTACATAATTTTTAGCCCTGAAAAAGAAATATGGATTTCATATATATAAATAACTTAATAAATAATCCATTATTACATATATTCTAATACCCATTGAAGATAAAAGTGGTTTGGGTATTGAAATAAAAAGGAATAGATAATTTGTCTCATAAGAGTTAAATTTGAGAAGTAAATTCAACAGCATGACTGGTTTTAAACATGGTTTTAGAAAAGGGTAAAATGAGGGAGTGAGAAGGTCCCCCATTAATAAAATATTTTTATTACAATAATGAGATAATAGAAAGTGTAAAAGTGGAATTATTTTTTAAATTGGAAGACATACCACATAAAAAAGATAACTTAAATGGAAAGAGAAGTTGATATTTCTCTTACCTTGAAGAGTTATTCCTAAAAAATAAGGATGAAAACATGGGGGATTCAGGACACCTTAAAATGAATCCTTGGAATTAAAAATAAACAAAACTTTATGTATTATGGATTATGAGTGAAAGGAAATGGATAAATGGGTGGTTATTTATATAAAAAGTGGAAGAATTGTTTAATAATTTCTAAATATATGTCTTGGAAAACTAGGTTGTGGAAAATGAAAAACCATTGGAATACCCATAGTTTTTTCTCATGGTTTTGGAAATTTGGGAAAAAAAATTATTTATTTTAATCCACCAGAACCAAACACCATTTTTTTATACTTCTTTTGGCATGGAAGAGTAAAGAATCTACACATTAATGTTTTTTAAAATAAAATTTTCCTTTCTAGATTTTGGAAAGCAACTTATAGTTTTGGAAACTGATTAAAATAAATTAAAATACATTATATTAATAAAATAAAATATTTTAGGTCTTGTATTGTGTCTCTGATTAATTATTAAATAATTATGACAAAAATATGATGTCATAAAATATACTGAAAACCTAAAACTATATTTTTTACTATTTTTAAAAAATATAGTATCTTAGAAAATTATCTTAAATTCACCCTAACCTAATTTTCACATGATGACTTAAAATATAAATCTTATTTCCAAAAATAATTCTATAAATATTATAATTTTAACTTTTAAATATAAAAATCCTTATTTATTAAAAATAGCAGTTTTTAAGGCATAGCCAAATTTCTGACACTTATAAAAAATTTACAAGTCTATTATAAAATAATTTTATCATTTATATTTAGGTAAGAGTGTTTCTAAAGAAAATTTTATTAAAACAAATATTATTCATAATACTTGATTTTATTATAAAATTATATATATATTCTATAAAAATAAAAGTATGTTTCATTTTCATCCAAAAATAAATTTTTCAAATTCATTATATATTTTATTAAGAAAAACTATTCTTAAAATGGAATTATTGGAATAAAAATTTTACTTATAGAAATTAATTTACACTAAGTTCTAGACATGTAACCCCTTATTACACCCACATACACCCTAAGGGTAACGTATGTGATGGTGGTAGTTTTGTGGGGTGGCTCGACTATCATCAACTGAGTGGTAATCTCCAATAATTTGAATTTCTCCCATAAAATATTTCGTTCAAAATTTTCTTTTTGAAGCTCGAATTGGGGTTTTTTATTAAAAGACCCATTGATGATACCTCCCTCCCATGTTCTGAAAAATGGGTTTTAAACAGCACGACTCTACTGTTTGAGGCCATCGATTCTTATTTCCATATCAATTATCCTTTATCATTAATACTTATAAAAACTAATTATAATGGTAAAATTATCATCCAAGGGTATATTATCCAATGTTCATTTTGAAAAATGGTCATATAACGATCGAATCCCAATATTCACATTTCCATTTATACCCTATAAATATCACTAAATTTTTTTACTCAAAATTCACTACAATCTCTCCTTAAGGTTATATTTTAATTTATTGAGATATTGATTGGTTTATTAATATTTTATATCATTTATAAATTATTTTTAGTGGGGTATATTATTCTAGAATATTAGGATGATCATTATTTTCTCATTTTAGCATTCTATTTTATATTTTTGTCTAGTTATAATGTTTTACATTTTAATTGGTTTCATAGAAAACTAATGTAATGATAATTGTTAAAGATATAAAATTTTATTATTTTATCTTTATTTTTTATATGTATTATATTATATAATATATAACCAACATTTTTTTAGGAAGAAAATATCCTCTAAAAAAGTATGGGTCATTACATACACACAACGAGACTTGAATATGAGGCAGTGCAGGTGGGTGGAATACCTAATATCATTTTATTTTGATCCTAATTACACACCTGAAAAGGGAAATTTTATTGTTATTTCCATTAACTGAAAAACTCAAAGTAGACCTTCATGAAGGCCAGTAATTAGTGGTAGTTGATGGTTATGTTCTTTGAGATGCATCTGGAGGTTCGGGAACATCATGGGAAACTGATATTAGAAGCTCTAGTAGTAACACATTCTCTTTTGGAGTGGGACTGGATGAGGTAGTTGTCTGATTCTAAGGGCCCCGTCTTGAGGGAGAGTGTTTCAAGTGAGAACCTAGCTTCAAGTTAGTCCATTGATGAGAATTAGACCTTATTCTTCTATAGGAATGTTTTTATTCCTTCTGATATATGGGAAGAGTTGATATGGGAATCTCATGCCTCTATTTGGGAGGTTAATGTTGGTATTACCCTGATTTATAGAGATATATGTCGTTAGTACTATTTTCTAGGTATGAAGAAGTTGATAGCAGGGTTCATCACTCGGTGAGCCACCTATCAATAGGTAAAGGCTGAGCACCAGCAGCCTGCGAGACTTCTACAGTCTCTCACCATTCCTGAATGGAAACGGAACGACATCACCATGGATTTAGTGAATGTATTTATGATATACCTTCAAGTTAGTGATGTGGTATGGGTGATCATTGATAGGTTGACCAAGGTTTCACTCTTTCTACCAGTCTATGATACATTATCTATAGATGAGTTAGGAAGGGTTTATATCTGGGAGATTGTGTTCCTTCAATGTGTTCCCTATTCTATCATATCGGATTGAGACACCTACTCTATATTTCAGTTCTAGAAAGGGTTTAAAATTCACCTGGTTCATAAGTGCTATAGAGTACAACATATCACCCTCATACCCATAGGAAGTCCAAGAAGATGATATGGGTGTTAGTGGAAATGATTTGGGAATGTATCCTTGATATTGTAAGTTTATGGGAAAAATCCCTCTTGTAGAGTTTTTATATAACAACACCTTTCATAAAATGATACAGATGGATCTGTATGAATCCCTTTATGTAATTCCATTTTATTTACCTCTATACTAGTTAGAGGTAGGTGAGGCAGCTCTACTGTGTCCTTGTATCATTCAAGATACTTCAAATAAAGTCCAACTGATTCAAAAGTGTATGGATACAACTCAGTTCAGATAGAAGTATTATACTAAGCATCATATTAGAGCTTTAGAGTTTGAGGTGGGATATAGTGCCTTTTTGTATGTATCTCTTATATTGGGTTAAGAACGAATTCAAAGATAGGGAAAGTTATCATCCCGTTATGTCAGCCCTTTTGAGATGGTCAAGATATTCAGGCTGGTAGATTATTAGTTTCAATTACCTCAGAGGTACCATTCCATGAAAAATCTATTATATGTATCATAGCTTCAATGGTATCATTATGACCAATCTCATTCATTTGACCTTGAGGATATCGAGTTGGAAGTGGATGCATCTTTCAAGGATCATCTGATATGTATCATTAATCAGAGCACAAAGGCTCTCTAAGGAAGGTCAATTCCTTTAGTCCAAGTGATATGGCCACACAGTCGTGTATAGTATGATACCTAGGAGTATGAGGATTATTTATGTTCAAAATGGTTATAACTCATCTCAGATGATGTATTACCACCCTTGAAAGGGTAACTTGGGGATGAGTTGTCTTTAAGATGGGAGGTTATAAAATCCTGTATTTTTCTCAAATGTATAGACCATCATTTTTTTGGTTTCAATTATTTATTTCATCCTTAATAATGATTCCTAAACATACATGGTGGTCTTCGGGGTCACTTGGGCTTGTTCAAATCCCAGATCCTTAAATTTTGAAGAAATATACTGGGTCTCACAGTTACTAGAAACTGTACCGCCTGGCCTGCATGGTTTCTCTAAAGATATGACTTGAGGCATTAGGTTAATGGTGGATATATAGTTTTTTTGCTACCATGAAACCTTATGCAGATGACTATGCAGAATTGTAGACAACTTAGATAGTGACCTTTTGCACAATTGGAACACAATTTGACTAAACCTATTTCCCTTATTATGTGGATTAAAATTTAGTTTTCCCTTAATGAATTTTTTATTCAACCCCTATATTTTCCACCATTCTTCTCTAGCGGGTGTATCCTCCCCCTCATTCATGAGCTTGTCCCTTCCTCCTCTATGAGGTTTTTGATATCTCCTCTATCCAGAAAATAAATCACTCATCATTAGATCCATTATAAATCTATTGGTAATATCTATGATCCTCTCACTTCTATTTTAAGTTTATCTCCTCTTCTGTTGCGCTATTTAGGTGCAACTTCTTTTTCACTATTTTTAGTACGTTGGGTGATTTATTCATTTTCTCTCATTCTAGCTCGATTCAAGCCTCAAAATGGACGAGTAGAGAACTACTACATCAAGGTATGTGTTCTATGTATTTTCCACTTGTTTCATTGCTTTTGAAATGATGTTTCATTTCACCATGCATCATACCTTTTTGGTTGAGTTCCAAAAATGATAAATTAATTAATTTAAGTGGTCTATCATGCTTATTGTGACCATAGAATATGGTAAACCACATCTGAAGTTGTTCTCCCTAACTTGGGAGCCACCCTTGGGTATTCACACCTTGAGAATCCTTTTTTCAAGACTTTAGATGGTAACCTTCGTGTGTGTGTGTGTGTGTGTGTTTCTCCTATGATAAATGCCTTAAATTTATAAATTGAATTGGGATGAATTGTAATCCATAAGTTATCCCCCCCTTTGGAAATTCCCTATACTTCATGCTTATTAACTAATCCTCATACTTTATGCCTTATGTCATTTCTTATGCTTCTTTCCATGTGATCATTCTTTTTATCCTCATTTCTTATGCTTTATCCATATGTCATTCCATGTGACTTATACTTTGATCTTGTTGCTTAGTTCCTTATTATTGTTGCCTTATGCCATGAAATATTTGATTGAGTTGTACAACATGGATATCTTGATTATCATGTGGTATTTAGATTCTTATTCATAACATGTGATTGTAAAATTCCATGTTATGATATGTGAGTTGGTTGTTATGCCTTATATTCTTATGAGTTGGTAGAGAGAACGGGTCTCGAATTAAGGACATTGTGGATGGACTCATCGTGATTGGCTTGGATCTACTTGATGTAATGGGAGCGGCCCTTATATTTCCTTAGATGGGATCTCTGGGTGGTTATACTTATAATCATGAGTGACATTGGTTCCCTAGGGAGGAAACCATGGATGGGCTTGTTGGAAAGATAGATACACCATGCCTCGGGTGACACTCAGTCCCCTATGTGATATACCTGGTACAGACTTAGATTTCACCATGTCATGAGTAATATAAGGGGTGTTGTAATGGGTTTCCTTGGATGGACTCGGTGGTATTGGATATATCATAGGCTCCTATAGTGACCCTTGTTATTCCATTACGGATCTCCTTGGATAGTCATAGGATACTGCATTGTATTTGATAAACAATTTTTTCTCATTCATATGTGATGTATCTTATTAAATGATCATCATGTTTAAATGATTTTCTAGGGACGCATCCTCCAATACAAATAATAATCTTGGGTTTGGTCCACACATGTTATGTAATTTATAATTCCTTGTGTTCATGCCTTATTAATTCTATAGGTTTTCCTTCGTTCAGACACTCAACATAGGTTGAAGTAGGTAGAATCGGTAGAGAATCCATTTAGGAACCCAGGCTAAAGTGTTAATTTTTTTTATGAATAATGCCTTGAATTTAATATTCATTATGGAACATTGTTCATTTATTTATTGCATGAAATGGTTTGATCTAGAAATTGTTGTTGGTGTCCTACTGGGATTATATCTCACACCCTTCTTAGGAAGCCTTTGGTACCCAAGAAGCCATCATGATTAAATTTATTGATAAAGGAAAGTTTTCAGCTTTCGATTCTTGATTTATAGTTCTAGGATGGAGTATGGGGGAGAGGAAGGATCCTATGCTCGAGATGATAGTTTTAGCAGTTTTTGGAATTTTTGGTTTTTTTTAAAGCTTGTAGTATAAGATTATATCCCATGTTCCCTATGCACTCTTATTATGTATAGCATCATTATCATCCTCACAATTGATATCTATTCAATTCATATTCCACCAGTTATTTATTTGTCTTACTTGATTTATTTTTATTTTTCTATTTCGTATTATTTATGCTTCTGCTATTTATTACCTATTGCTTAATGTTGTGATCGCTATAATCAATGGGGTCATAATCTCCCCACTAACACACCTAAGGCCCTCACTACAAGTCGGCAGCCTCATTTTTTGGGGAGGTTCACTTGAGGTATTTTGGAAACCATCTCAAACCACCGTTAAGTGTCACCTAGGGTGGGATACTGCAGTTATGACTTTGGAACAAAATTTAAGACACATACTAGGTTAAATAATCTTGTAAAAATTCTAGGTTTTGTCTTCTTGTTTTTTTTAAATTCATTATTTTTAATAGTTTCTCACACCACTAAAAGTGGGTTTATTAGTGGGTACCAATCTTCTCACAGAGTATAGGAGGTTGATGAGTGGACAAGGATCTTGGTAATCTGAACCACTATAAAATGTTCTATATTACATCTTTTTATTTCCACAGCATTTTAATCTTTGAACACAGCACTCACTTTATAATCTTTATTCAATAAAACTAGGATAGTTTTTCTTTAAATTTTTAAATCGGTTATCCCCCCCACCCTAGTCATTATTACCACTCATTTAGATCCAAAAATTAGTATAATAAAAAAATTCCTTAAAGGATAGATAGAATCTTAAATTATTTGAATCATTTTATATTTATTTCAATTGTTTGTTTTTAGCCTTTTACTAAATTGATCATCCAATACCTAACAATCTAAAGAATAAAAGATTATTTCTATAATATGGAAGGTTTAAATGATAATGATGGATGGATTCCACAAAAAATCACATTCTCAAATGGATGTGACTATGGGTACTGGAAATATAAAATGGAATGCTACCAGAAGTAATTAAGTTTAGATCACTCAACTATCATGGAAAAACCATATGAGATAGCCAAATTTGATTTGGTGAAACTTATAGGTAATGACATGGTAAAATATGTTTTGAATTATAAGGATAATAATATTTTATGTTGTTATATAAGTAGGATTGTATATAGACATGTTTCATCTTGTAAGAAATCCCATGATATATATAGAATACTATAGGATCAAAAGGTAGATATAGATTGTTCAATTACAAGATGGGGTGAATTATAGGTTTAAAAACTTTTGTTTTTATCCTTAAGAAAATCTATGTTTAACAAAGTTAAACAAGATGGATTCACAAATCCTCTTTAGTTATTAATAAAGAAAAATAACTTTCTTAGGATAAAGAAACTTATGACAAGTTTACTTATGGAAAGACTCTACCATAAAGTGTATAGAATCATGTTTAAATCAGAGTAGTCATGTATAATAAAGTGTAAGAAAGTTACACTTCTTAACTTTTAACAAAATAAATCAAAATTAAAAACTTGAAAAAAAGACAAGTAAACAAGTATAAGATATATTTTAACCCAAAGGGAAGGTTATCCAACAACCATGGATAAAGGTACCTTGATTTATACTTTCAAAAAAAATTGTCTTACCCACACCAGGGTAAGCCCTTGATAAGAATATCAGAATCTATCTTGCTATCCCCATAAGCCCACTATCACTAAGGTGATCGGCACCTCTGTCTTCCAATTCCTAAAACCCTTGATTTAGCAGAAATAATAACATTTGCACTAGGTAGGTTAAACAAGTTTTTTATGGCTGCACAACATGTTCATAGTTCACACAAAGCAGGCTAAAAAAAGATTTCACATAGTATAGCTTCAATATGAAGCTCTAATAAACGACTTATTGAATATCAAATCACAGTAAAAACTCAACACCAACTTCATGTATACTCTTTCAAATAGTAGGGTATTTGTAGAAAAAAATACCAATGGTCGGATCCTCCTCCAACAATCATATTTTTCTTTAAATTTATTAGGGACCTTATGAATTTTCTATTCCTTTATATTTTTAGGTTAGAAAAGCATATTTTTCTTTAAATTTATTAGGGACCTGGACATGTTTCACTAATCTTTGATATTTTCATCCATTTCTTCCCTGAGTTCCCTTTCCCTTTTCAAATTTAAAGCAACATAATTCAGATTTATATTTTGGTCTTTATCTTCTTGAAGGTGGATAGCTTCTTATTCCTTTATCTTTTCTGAAATACTTATTGAAAGTTTTTTTATTATTTCATCATACATATAAAAGGCATACTTTAGTGAATCATTGAAATCATCCATAATTTTCAGATCATCAATCATTAACTTAGACCACTTAGTTATCTCTTTACAATATACCCTATGAGAATCATAACCTATTTGAAAAGTTTTGAACTCAGCTTCAAGTTTGTTAAAATTTTCCCTGAGAATGCTTGTTTAATGTGACTTCTAATTGATTGTTTGTTGAAGTAGCTAACATATGGAATCAATGCTTGGAAATAAAGTAATGGTATTCACAAATTTCTTCAAGGACTGAACCATGAAATCATGTCCTAAGAAAGATGAGGATTCTAAAGTAGATTATTTTGTTGACATGGGAACTTTTTTTTGCTCATCTTATTTTCTCTTGGATGTTCCAACAACATCATTCTTGGATTTTACCACTATCGCTTTATTTGGTGAATCAACAACCACTTTTTTACCTTTCTCAAATTTAGATATTTCCTTCTCAACATTCTAATTCTCATGATAACTATCATAAATTTATAATATTTTCTCATATTCGTCATTATATTCTTTATTAGTACCTTTGTTACTAAATTATTTATCATTTTCATCATGAATAAAATCATGATTACTACTCTCATCATCTGAAGGTTTATTAACCTCATCCTGAGAATCATCATTTTTCAGAACTAATTTTCTTTCAAAATGTTCTTTGTAGATTTATCTTGGGAATTCCTTATAGATATCTTATCTGAATGGATCTCCTTATCTAGATATTATTCCACCATTATTATCACATTATCACTTTCCTCTTCTTATTCTTCTTCTTGTTGTTGTTTTTGAACTTCTTCTTCTACAAAAATGGGATCTAGAATTGAAAAAACTTTCTTTCTTTTATCTACAACTAGAGTCTCAGTTGAAACTTATTCTTGTAAGAAATATTTGGGTACCTAAACTTGTTCAGATGCCTTATTTTTATCTAAAAAAAAATCTTAACTAATCTCATATTCTGACAACTTCTTCTTCAAATTCTTCTCTTTATATTTCTTTTCAATATTTTCAGCTGCTTGAATCTTTAAATTCTTAAACTCAGTAGGGTCTAACCCAAAAACTGCATCTCCTTCCTTCTTCTTTTTTTCTTCTTCTATATCTATTTGGTGACAACTTCATTGGAAAATGTCTTTTTTCATAGACTTGGGTGGATGAGATACTAAATCAGGTTCTAGTGCTTTATCTTTCTGTTTTGGCTCTTTACCTTTTCTTTTCTTTAGAGTTTTCTTGGAGCTTTCTCCTACTTCACCTTTCTTACTGATAGCTTGATCATTATTATCAGCAATTTTAAAGAACTCTCCTATCTTAATACTAAAACCAATATTCATTCTTCTTAGGGTATCATCACTCAAAAACATAATCTTGAAAACTTTTGGCTTTGAGATTCAAGGGATTTTCAATGATTCTAAACACAATACAATAATCTTTGACAAGATCATGGGATACATTATGATATGGGAATTGATAGTGTCATTCTTGATGTTACTTATGGTTAATATAATATACTAGATATGGTTAAACTTACTTATATTTACAAAAAAACCATCATGAAGATATCACATATCTTAAGGTAATCCTTGTCTCTCATTCTTGGAATTATAAAACCTTTCATCTAGAGAGCTAGTAGTCTATTATTGGTTGAAAGATGAGGGATCTTCAGTGTCTTTACTCTTTTAAGTCTAAGGATTTAAATATTCGTAACCTTCTCAAAAGAAACTTCCTTATCTGGAATCCTCTGTGAGCAAAATATGTCTTATATTTCATAAATAATATCCAAGATACTAGCATCCTTGTTTAAATAAAAATAATAAGTCTTTCCATAACTCTTGAATGAGAACATCTCTCTTCCTCCTTGTTTATAAAATTGAACTGTATCATGGAATTATATAATAAGAAAATGATATATTGAATCCTGATTATTTTCCTTGGCTATGTAGATACTTTTCCAACTATTTTAATTTATTATTTTTGAAATCATAGAAGCATACTTATCAAAGAAATTTGGATCCACCAACCCTTCCCTGAAAATTAGCCAATCCTTGAGTTCCTTGTTTGATGCCATCGGAGTCTGTGAGGAAACTTCAAGAGACATTCATATTTTAATTAAATGGGAAAAAATTAATGGTAACATTGAATAGAATAAGAGAATTGGTGCAAAAGCACTAAGATAACCGATGTGGGATGCAAATAAGGGGTCCTTTATATAGGCTTCATAGTGATGGTTCCTATTCTCAGGTAAATCCAATGGTTGAGATTATTTTGATATGATATGATGTTTAAAATCAATTTCAAAGAAGGATTTGTAGGTATCCATATTTTTAGGTTTTAAGTAAAAATCATATTTAAGGAAATTGAATCCAATAAAGTGTTCTTAAAACAATATAAAAATACCAACAAGTAAATAAATACAATTATGAAGATTTAAGTAATGAAGCATACCTTTCAGATTTCTCAAAAAAATCAATATTGATAAGTTTTTTCTTGAAGAACTTAGGTTCTAGAAATTTTCATTTGGGAAAGAAAAAAAATTTAAGTTTCAAAAAAATTAGGTTCCAAAAAAAATTGAAAAAGAAAATATAAAAGACATAAACATATATACTCCTCCTATGAAAAGGAGTAACTTAATTTTACAAGATAGTTTTAAAAAGAAGTTAATATGGATGATTACCTTAAGGTTATAATTCCTAAATTTTGATTAATGTATTCAAGTATATCATAGGGTAAATTTTTTAAAAAAATTCAACAAGTTGATCTTGCGTTCTGATAAATTGAAGAATTATATCTCATTTAAGTGTGTGATATCTAAAAAATTGATGCCTAATTTCTATGTGTTTTCATGAGAGTGATGTGTAGGGTTTTTTATTAGATAAATGGCACTAGTGTTATCACACATTATTTTGTTTTGGTAAAACTCATTTCATAATATGTGTGTGTGTCGCATCCACAATACTTGATCACAACAACTTTCAGTTGTCACATATTCAGCTTCCGGAGTGGACAGTGCTACTGAGTTTTTCTTCTTGAATGACCAAGAAACTAATTAATCTCCTAAGAAATGATAAGTTCCAGATGTACCTTTCTTATCCATTCTACATCCAACAAAATCAGTATCCAGAAATTTTTTTAAAACAAATTCATTTCTAGAAGAATAGAAAAGTAAAAAATCCATGGTTTCCTTTAAATATCAAAAAAAATATTTTCACTTATTTTAAATGGGATTATTTTGGATTATATTGATATCTTGTACATAATCATACTAAAAACATTAAATCTGGATGAATAGCTGTTATGTATAATAGATTTCCTATCAAACCTCTAAAATATGTTTGATCTATTGGTTTCCCAGCTTCAACAAGATCAAGAGTATTTGAGGTATTGATTGGAGTAATTATACTTTTAGTGATATCATATCCATACTTATTAATAAGATATTTAATATACTTATTTTGAGATATATAAGTTCTTTTTGGTTTTTGAGAAATTTTAAAACTAATAAAAAATGTTAACTCGCCCATCATACTCGTTTCAATATTAGATTTCATGAGATTCATAAATGAATCAGTTAAGGATTTCTGAGTTGATCCGGATATAATTTCATCAACATAAATTTAAACAATCAAAACATTTCTCTTACCTTTATTTATAAAAAGGTTTGGATTAGCAGTTCCCTTAACATAATATTTTTTGTAACAAAAATCATGTAATTCTATCATACTAGGCTCTAAGGGCTTGTTTAAGTCCATATAAAGATTCGGTAAGTTTGTAAACATGTTTAGGATGTTTTTGTCTTCAAAACTAGAAGTTTGTTCAACATAAACTTCCTCTTGAACATATTTGTTGAGTAAAACACACTTCACATCCATTTGAAAAAGTTTAAAATTGAAAAATGTTGCAAAATCTAGTAGAATATGAATATATTTGGTACATCTATTGGAGCATAGGTTTTTTAATAGTATGTTCCTTCTTGTTGATCATAACCTTTAGCAACTAATATTTCTTTATTTTCTACAATTATTCCATTTTCATCACATTTATTTCTAAAAACCCATTTTACACCAATTACAGAAGTTTCTTTAGGTCTTGCAACCAAGGTCCAGACTTTGTTTCTTTCAGATTCATTTAGTTCATCCTGCGTAGCTTTAATGCAATCATCATCACCTAAAGCTTCATCAGTGCTTTTATGTTATAAATGGGAAAGAAATGATAAGTGTTCTACTTCATTTATTAAAGAACTTCTAGTCATTATAGGTTTATTTACATCACCAATGATACTATCAGAGGGACGATTCTTAAGAAACAACTGATTTTGGTTTTTGTAAAACTTGTTCATCAACATAAGGTAAAAAAATTATGGCGTAAATACTTTACAAATATTTTCTCGAGTATTTTCCTTATAGTAAGAATATTAAAACAAAGGTTGATAATAAGTTTTTGAAAATACATCCAGAGATGTAGGTTGGGGTTACTTAAAAACAAAAGGATCAGTTTCATCAAATTTAACATGTACTGTTTCTTCAACATTACAATATTTTTTGCTAAAAACTCTATAAGCCTTAGAAGTAGTGGGGTATCCTAAGAAAATTCCTTCATCATATTTGGGTGCGAATTTATGTGAGTTATCTTTAGTATTTAGGATGAATACTTTGCATCCAAATACTTTAAAGTAAGAAACTTTAGGTTTTCAACTAGTCCACAATTCATAAAGTGTTTTATTAAGAAAATGATTGATTGAAAATCTATTCATAGTATAGAAAGTAGTACTAAAAACATAAACCCAAAATGTTTAGAAATGTAATATTCACTCAACATGGTTCTAGTTATCTTTTGAAGAATATGGTTACTTCTTCAACAATAACATTTTTTTAGGATTTCTTAGAGATGAGAAGTTATGAGTAATTCCTTCCTTACTTCAAAAAGATTCAAAATATGAATTTTCAAATTCTCCCCCATGATCACTATGAATAGTTATCAATGGAAGGTTTTTTTCATTTTTAACTTTGGATGAAAAGTATTTAAAATAAGAAAAGGATTCAGATTTCTTTACTAGAAAATAGACCTATGTAAATCTAGTATAATCATCAACTAAAACAAATACATAATATTTTCCTCCAACACATCCAATTTGTGTTGGACCAAAAATATCCATATGCACTAGATATAATGCATCATAAGTTGAGACTTCACTAATTGATTTAAATCTTGACTTATGTTGCTTTTCTATATTGACAAGGATCACAAACTTTTGAAGAATCAAATATAATATTCAGTAGATCCTTAACAATTATTTTTTTGAGAGTTTGCATAAGTTTTTAAGATTACATTATCCTAGTCTTCTATTAAATAACCAAGATTGATCTTTCATTTCAATAAGGTAAGGTATGACTTGGATTCTAAGGTCGTCTAAGTTGGTTGAATAAAAATTCTAATGCCTATGAGAAGAGAAAATAAACTCTTCCTTGTAATTGTGTACTAGAAATTTATCATTCCAAAAATTCACAAGGTAACCTTCATCACATAATTATATTATGCTTATAAGGTTATTATTAAGACCTTTAAGAAATAAAACATTTGAAATTAAAGCTTTTCCAAGAAGAACAATGTTACCTATACCAACAATTTCCCCTTGAACATTGTCTTTAAAAGTTACTTTTCCACCTTTTGTCTTGATAATATTTTCAATGAATTTTTTGTTACCATTAATGTTCTAGGAACATCCACTATCCATGTACCATGTATTTTTTTTGGTGATTCATTTATTTTTATGAAAATAAAATAGTTAGACTTTTGAAATCCAAAATATTTTGGATTCAGAATTATTAGAAAGTAAAATCTTAGGTATCCATATTTTCTTAGAAAAGTAAGCTTTATGAAAACCTAAGCATTGGGTTTTATTCAAATAACAATTTTTCTTTGAATTTCCACCACATTGAAACTTAATTCAAAAAGGATCACTTTAGGGAAAAAATAGTTATGACTAAAAGCAGGATTTGAATGATAATAACCAAATATAGAACTATTCCTAAGAAAATGAAGTTGTGAATATACTTTATCAAATTATTTTCTTCTAGAATTGAAATTTGATAAAATTTTCTTCAAGGAGAATATTTTTTATTTTAGTACTATGAATAAATTCTTATCCTCATAATCATTAGTCTTGAAATTTGTGTTTTTTTATAAAACATTTTTCTTGGAAATAACTTTTTCAATATCCTTGGAAATTTTATCCTTCTCAGAATTTACTTCCATAAGGTTTTTATAAATATTATCAAAATCAAGAGTTTAATGATCAAGATATTTTGAAATATCTTATACTTCTTTTGTTAAAATAGATATTCTATAATTTCTTTATCTAGCTTTTTTTTATCTTACAATTATCATTCTCAAGTAATTTGTCAAATATAGATACTTCTTAAAATGAAGGTAAGGTAATATCTTCTGATGAGGAAGATTCTTCATCCAAAGATTCATAAATTTCTTTAATATGATAATTAGAATTTAAATAAATATTGGTTAAAGATTCAGTATTGTGAACCTTATCTATAGAACAATGATTTTCAATAGGTAATCTGGATATAAGACCAATATTCTTCTGACTAGAAGATTCATATTCTGAGGATTAATCTGAAGACCCACCACCACTGGCACTCCAAGTGTCATTAGCTTTCAAGACATTCTTAGCCTTAGATTTGTAGTACTTCTTTTTGTTCCTTTCAGAATTCCAATTATTTATGCCTTTTCTCTTGAGTATAGGACAATCAGGTTTGATATGTCCAAACCTTTTGCATTCATAAAAAGTTAATTATGAATATTTCTTATCCTTTCTATATTTTTTCTTATATCTGTACTAAAAATATTTCTTTCCCACGATATTGTTCATCTATTAAGCAATATTGTCTAGTTTATTCGCATACTGATCACTGACACTTGATTCAGATATTACAACATCTCTATTATCTTTAGATCTAGTTACTCTTTCTGAAGTCTTGGATTTAGATGTAATAGTGAAAACAATGCTTCAATTTCCATTATTCTTATTATTAATGTCTTCATATCTATTCATTCTTGTTTTATTCTGAAGAAGAGTTCCAAATAACTCATCAAAAGTGATGTTAGATACTTTCCTATTTTCATCAATAGATGTCCTTTTTGATACCCACTCATTGGGTATCATATCAATTATCTTTTACATAGGTATTTCATCATCAAGTAATTTTTCACCCATATATTGAATTTTATTGATGATAGTCATAAATATTTGTTATAATTTTCAAACTATTTCTCCATAAGTAAATACAAATCTATCATATTCAGTTCTTAACATATCTCTTCTTTTTTCCATCACATTTGAAGTTCCAAAGTGTGAAACTTTGTGTTTCTTCCAGATTTTATTAGCATCTTCACAAGATGAAATATGACTATAGATATTCTTGGTCATAAAACATAATAAAGTATTGTATACCTTAAATTTAAGTTGATACTCTTGTTTCTATGGATTAGTGAATTGTATAATTTTCTTATCTAGAATCTTGTATTCTCTAGTTAACATAACAAAGTTTTCAACACTGGTGTTGATAATAAAAGTATTCATCCTATCTCTCTAGTATTCAGAGTCATTTTAATCAAATATTGGTTGTCTGGAAGGACTTAAATTATCTATAGAACCAACATTCATTCCTATCATTCTATAATAAAATAAAAAATATCTTTTACACAAAAATTATTAGTCGTAAAAGTTTATATACAAAGAGTTTATAAGGAAAATATTAAGAAAAAACTTAAACAAGTAAAATTAATCAAGAAAAGTTGAGCAGGAAAACTTATATAAAAGTATAAGTATTTCAGGGACCACCTTTGATACCAATTGTATGATTGAAATGTGGATCTAGATTGCTCAATTATAAGAGGTGGTGAATTTTAGGTTTAAAAACATTCATTTTTATCATTATGAAAATTTTATTTTTAACAATGTTAAACAAGATGGGTTTACAAACCCTCTTTAGTTCTTAACAAAGAAAACAAACTTGCATAGGATAAAGAAACTTTATTAGGATAAAGAAACATAATACAATTTTACTTAGGGAAATATTCTACCTTAAAGTATATATAATCTTGTTTAAATTGGATTAGAAAAGTATAATAAAGTGTAAGAAAGTTAAACTTCATAACTTTTAACAAAATATAGGAGAATTAAAAACATGTAACAAAGATAAGTAAAAATGTATAAGGAATATTTTAACCCAAAAATAAGGGTATACAACAACCATGGATAAAGGTCTCTTGATTTATACTTTCAATAAAGTATCTCTTACCCACACCAGGGTAATCCCTTGATAAGAATATCAGAATTTGTCTTGTTATCCCTGCAGAGCCCTCAATATATCAAGAGATTGACACCTCTATCTTTCTATCCTCAGAAACCCTTGATTGATCAGCAACAATCGGATTCTCACTAGGTAGGATGAACAAGTTGTTCACGGTTGAAAAGGGTGTTCATAGTTTGTATAAAGTAGGTTGAACAAATCTTTTAGAGGTTATAGCTTCATTGTAGATCTCCAAGAAACCACTTCTTGAATATCAACTCACATTAAAAAATGAGTTCCAACTTCATGTCGTCTCTTTCAAATGGTTGGGTATTTATAGGAAAAAATCCCAATGGTCGGCTCCACCTCCAACGTCCATATTTTTTCTTGAATTTTAGAGGGACATGGACAGGTGACACTCAGTCTATGATCAGTTAAAAATAGATTGTACGACATCGTTTCATGTAAAAAAAATTTGAAAACATTATCATGTGTAAGAAAAAATAATATATAAGAAAAATCATATCAATATTAAGAAACATTAACAAGTTTATAAAACATTAACATGTTTAGGATTTGATAAAATGAAACATTACTTTAAGGAAATGATTAAACTGTAAGAAAATAATTTAACTAGATTCTTAAGAATGTGAGAATCAGACTCTAAATTCTAATGAATTTGTAATATGATTTCTAATGAAATTAGAGTCTGATTTCAGAAGAAATTGGATTCTGGTTTTAAAAGAAATTAGAGTCTGATTTTAAGAGAAATAAGAGTCTTATTTTTGAAGAAATCAATGTTTGATTTTAGGAGAAATAGAAATTTGGTTTCAGAAGAAACCGAAGTCTGATTTCAGAAGAAATTAGAGTCTGATTTCAGGAGAAATCAAATTCTGATTTAATAAGAAATTGGAGTCAGATTTCATAAGAAATCATAGTCTTATTTCAGGAGAAATAAGAGTCGCAATTTTGGGAAATAGGATTCTAAGAAAATTTAAGATTCTAGGTTAGATAAGGATCTGATTTTTAATTTAAGAAAAAGATAGTTAGACTTGGTTTAAAAAATATTAGTTAAGGAATTAGAAAATAACAGTAAGGAAAAAACATTACTTAGAGAAAAAAATATTTCCTTAAGAAAATAATTCTTAGAGAAAGTTAATTTTCCTTAAGAAAATGTGTTTATGATTTTCAAAACATAAAGGAATGGAAAAGTTATAAGGGAACTTATTGAATCAAAAAATACTGAAAGTGACTCTTAATGGGACGGGCATGCTCAAGATGACTAAGCTATGAATTATATGAGAAGAATATTGGGACTTAAATATGGGATATAAAGATTCAGTAAACTGGATGCTCCACTAGTTTACAATTATTAAAAATAGTATGAGTTGACTTGTTGAAGTACCAGAAAATATAGCTCAATTTTAAATATTATTGATATCTATTCCAAAAAAAATGGACTGAAAAGAAGGTGTCCATAAATGAGAGTATTAATTGTAAATAGTAAATCTTAAATTAATTAATAGTCTCTTTGTTGTAGTATTAGTTAAAATTTAAAAACATTGTTGATGAAGAGACTGCAAAGAGAATAGGTATAGAATTTAAGTCTAAAATTAAAAAAATATATAATTATTATAATTATGAGTTCTGGTAATGTGAAAAATATATGGAGAACATTAGTAATAAGATTTTAAAATTTATAAAAAAAATAGTGGTAAGAGATATTTTTTAATGGAGAATAAAAAATATTACAGGAAAGGTAATCCTGATAAGAATAATGAAATTTCAGAAGTAACTTGTTATGATTGCCGGGATAAAGGTCATATTATGAATGATATCCCCAATATCAAGCACTCAAATAATTAAAAATATAATAGAATAAATTAAAAGAAAGCAACATTTGGATTTTGGGACTATTTATATAGTTCTGATCTAAGAAGTGATTCAGAGAGTGAAAAAGAAAAGGGTAAATTTTCATTTATGGGTGTGCAATGTAAGGTAAATCATTCCTTGTTTACTTAGTTAATTACTCCTACTAGTTTAGATCATAATTATATATATTATTATGAAAAAGAAAATAATTTTGATTCATGTTCTGATTATGTTTCTATGACTTATAAAATCAAACAAAAATATAAATAAAATAAGTAATTAAGGAATGATAGTATCAAGATTGTTGAGAATTTTACTAGCATAAAAATTATAAATAATAATTTTATGAAAGAAAATAAAAAATTAAAAGTTAATTTGATAATCTTAATATATGGGTTTTCTATAATAATTAATCTAAAAGTAATATATATTCTGAGATATTAAAACTAAAGGAATAAAATGTTTGAAATAAATAATTTCTAGTAGTTAATGATAAATACCAAGAATGAAGATTTAATTATTTTTTTAAAGAATTGAATAATGTTGAGAGTGATTTAAAAATCTATAAAAATAATAAACTAATAAATACATCATTTGGTTTTAATGAAAAGTTGTATAATGATTTATAATCTATTCAAAAGAATAATATGAAATTTAAAAAGGAAGTTTTCAGTCTTAAATAAAATTTATCTACATTTTTTCAAGGTAAAGAATAATATGGTAAAATGGTGTTTAGGGTAAAACCAAATAGTAACAAGAAATTATTTGGTTATAATAATTTTTTACCAAACATGAATAAGACCACTTTTTTTAGAAGCTCAAAATGGATTATTTATACTATAACCTGTTTGAAATATAGAATGCATGTTCATTATGCCAATAAATTATCATTAATATTTAATCAATATTTTTACATTACTAAAAGATTTGTTTCTTATAATTTTCATTCATATTTACCCTGAAAAAAAAATTAAATTCTATTTTGGTGGCCAAAAATATTACTGAAACTAAGACAATGTGGGAACCAAGAGGATGTTACACAAATCCTATTAGATCTAAGGTGGTCACCATGCCTAGGTAAGTATTTTATTATTATCTAGCAAGAATACTATTTAATTTTTCAAAATATAGTATATTGTAAATCATGATATCTAATATATAATATCTTTTCTATTGTTGTTTTTAATTTCTAGATTGTTGGTATTTTTGTTAACTTCTGTCTGTTTTTTTTTTACCAAGAAAAAATGTTGTAGTTTACATAGTTAAAATTTTATATATTTATTATATGTTTACATTTCATATAAAAACAATTTTAAAATATATACATTTAGAGTAGAATGATTTTAGTGGGAGTTACCCTTTCCTTTTTAAATCAATAAATATTCTAAAATTTGATTTTCAAATTAGTGTTTAAATAATTAATATATGAAAACTCCAAATTTGTTTAAACTGTTTGAAATAATTTTCGACAACTATTTTATGTTTTATGAATAAAGTTGTGTTATTTCTGTTATGTTATATTAATTTTATTTTACTCATTCGTGTTGGAAAGTTTTTATTGAAAAATTAGTTACTCATCTATAGCTTTAACAGTTTGATTCTTATAGTGGTTGAAATATAGTTTTGAACACTTTTGATCTAGGGAAGTTTTCTATAAAATACTAAATTTATTTTAAGAATTACAATTTATTATATGTTTTTTCTATTTCAAATCTATTTAATATTATAAATTGATTTAAATTGAAAATTTTCCCTCAAATGATTTGATTCTATCAATAGTGAAACTTATTTGTTAAGTGTTTGAAATTAATAGAATTTATTTTGTAGATCTACATTTAATCAGATAAATTATATGCTTAACTTGGGGGTATTTCCTTCTTAAAATAGTAAATAAAATTTTCTTATAGTTTTTTATAATAATGTGTTATAAGAATAATGTTTTTTTCATGAAATTTTGTTTTTCCCATGTTATAAATCATAATAAATGTGTTAATTTATTAAATGATTGTAATATTTTATTTTAAAATTACTTCATGTTTAAAAATAGATAAAATTATATATATTTGGTTACATGATAATTTTTTTAACTACTAATATTTATAAAAAGTTTCAAATTTGTTAATAATGTGTATTTCTTACTCTTATTTCCTAAGAGGGAGAATATTTTTTTATAAATATTTTTTTTGATTTTTGATAAATTTGAAATGGGGGGAGAAAAATTGTGTTTTTAAATAAAATTTAGTTTAACAATTTACAAAATGGGATAGATTTTTAGGGTTGGGAATTTAATTTTTATATTATTTGTTTTTTTAAATTACAAAATGATTTAATTTATATTATTGGAATTAAGTGACAATAATATTATTAGAATTATATTTTTGAAAATATTTTATTTTATATACTAGTGGTTATTTTTATTAAAACCATATTTTTTGAGTTAATTTTTAATTGCATTTAAACTCAAATTTTCTTAACATTCATATATTCATGATGCTAATTGAAAAGTGTTAATTATTTAAAGAAGTTGATGGTGTGAAATGAGAGTTTGGGGTATCTCTTGATTCCAATGATATCTTAGATGATGAATTCATCGTGTCTTAGTGAAAATTTTTCATGTCAAAACACATTATCAAGAATAAATTATTCTGAAGGATTTTAGGTTGTAGATAATTCTAATCAATTTATTGTGTAAAATGTCGAATAATTCTCTATAGTGGTGAATGGAAGAACTGATGCACATCATTTAGATCTTCCTAGTGCATGGAAGGGAGTTGTGATGCTGACTGGAATGGGAAGATTGAATAGATCTATCACAAATGTTGCGGTTCTTCGTGGATATAATGATTTGCATTTTTCATATTTTCTTTTTCCTCGGGAAATTGTGATGATGAATGGATTAGTCATCTTGCATCATCTTGTAGAGGCAATAGGTACAATGTTCATTCATGGTGATGATGATACCTTCATTTTGGATCTATCTGGAGTTTGGTGTATTGCAATGTTGATAGTTTTTGGTGATGTGTAGTATTATCTTGTAGTAACATGTGATGTGGCGTTTAATGGGGAGTACATTGATCGTCCCGGGTGTCACCTTTGATCCCTGGTGCTCGATGCGGGGTTGATGGGGTTTCAGTTGTAGGAGGGCATTTAGGTGATGTATTTTTCTGATGAGATGATCATGTTTGGCATTCGTTGTGGAGTTTATGAATTCCTATGCTAGAAAAATCATTAAGAAAGGATCATCAGCTCATGTTGAAGCTGATCATGATGACTTCTGATAGCATCTATATTTGGGAAAGAACTCTCTAGTTTCTAGAGTTGTTCTTCCCAAAATTCAAAATCCATGGAATCTTTAGGATCTTGTTTGGAGGATCTCCTTATTGTGTGGATTTTCAAATTAAATTTGTATTTTATTATGTAGAGGTTTATTTCATTTCTTGTTCCAATCATATGATGTTAGAATATATGTGTAGTTATTTGGGTCATTATTCTTGAAGAAAATAACTCTTCATCTTCATGAATGGTCGATGGATTTTAATGTGTAAAGGGTTAAGAATTATTTTACAGAGGTATGGGTCAGGTTTCACGGCCTCATCTGGATTTTATGGCATCCAAAAATATTACATGATAATGTCACTGCCATTAGAGTATCTATTCTCATGGATAAGAAGATAGAGCATGTCAGGTGTGATCATTTTGAAATAATTTTGGTTGAGATTTATTTTATTTCCAATATTATTTGAAATGTGACTCTCACTACTCCTAATGATGATATACAAAACAGTGTTGAGTTTGAGAATTTTCCTAAATTCTATCAAAACTATAAATCTATTTCTCATCAGGATGATAAATGCAGGAGGAAGGTTTTTTATTTCTGTAGTTTGAAGAGGGAATCATTCAAAGGACTGTAGTGTTAATAATAAAAGTAATTCCCCTAGGTCACATGTAACTTAGTAGCATAGGAATCGGGTAGTTTATCTAGATAAGAAGTATCAAACTCAAGGGGTTGTAGCATGCAAGGACAAACCTCTCATGTTGAATCGGGAGTATGTAGGAACTTATAGGTTTTTATGCTTCAACATAAGAATTTTGGGTTTCATATGGTTATTGCATGCACTGGAGTGGAGAAGAATCAGATTGAAAATGTTATCAGTGAGCCTACTAATGGAAATGAGGAATCAGATTGTCAATGTAATGATTTTCCATAGGAACCTTCTCAGTAGGTTGGTATCCTAGTTTTATTGTCACACAATTCACTAGCCGAGATAAAATTGATGAGGTTGTTTTTGTTGTTCTTAGGTGTACTCCTTCACCAATTGATGATCAATTTTGCACCATGCAGTTTTTGGATATTGACTTTAGAGGGAATGTTACACATGATGATGAGATGAGGAAATCTGATGTTCAGAAGAGCATGGACAATATTCTTGAGATTCAGAATGTATTCAGTTCTTTAATAATATCTCGTAAATGGGAAAATGTTTTGGATGGTAGAAGTGATAAGGAAAACAAGATGGTTCTTCTTGCCACTACTCATCTCTGATCTATGGGTAGTGGGGATCCTGTATCTTTTAAGGATGTTTTTCTACATAAAAATGGAAAGATGTTCATCAGTGAAGTTCCATCTCTGGTCCCTCCAAAAGGAAGGTCAGTGAATAATTACTCTATCTTTCCCTGAAATGTGGCTACTAGGTCATCATCCAAGTCATTAAATATCCAGCTCACTCCGGAACAAGTAAGGTCCAAGACGAGGATTCTTTGGATCCTCAATCAAGGAAATTTATAGCCTGAGTGGGAAATGTCTTATGATGATGATGATTTTGATTATGATTAGGGAAACAATCCTACTTTTCTTAATTAGTAGTTTTCTCTATGGATAAGGGATTTTCTCTTTGTAGGATCCTATTTATCTTATTTTTTTTCATGTTATCATTTTATTAATCTTTTATAAATGGTTATGATATTTAGCTTCTGGGTGAACGTTTTTCTTTAATTGATAAAATGTTTTATTATTTCACATTTTTTTATTTATTGGAAATAATTTTTTTCATGTGTTAATGTTTGAATTGGTTCAATATTACATATTCTTGAATATTAATTTCATTATTTATATATTATATTTAAATTTTATATATCTTATGTTAATTTTATTTTGATTGTTTAAATATTTTTAACTGACTATTTTTTATTTAAATTGTTATATATATATTTATTTATTTATATCTGCTCTTTTATATATATATATATATATTGGGTAACAAATAGATATACATAATATATTTATATTATAACAGCTTCTTCCTCATTTGAAAATCCATTATGGAACCCCATCTATATCACCACATCTCTTCCATCTTCATGGCATCATGGAATGCACCTTCATCTCATTATGTTACCATGGATTCAATGAGCAGTGACATTAAGCATCCATGCGTATAGAGATCCACAGAATCTCGTTCTTCATGCTTTAATGGTGCATCCCAATTCATCTTTATATCTGAGTAGCACGCCTGAAATTCCATCTCAACGCCATGAAACTTCAACCAAAGTATATCGACATCACACATGTGCCTTACCTTTAATTCAACTTGCAATGCATGACACCATTTCATAGTAAAAGTCAACCATTTTAGTGATACCCAGCCTCTATAGCCTTGAATATCACACTTGTATCACCGAATTCGACCGAAAATGAAGTGCAAAACTGTCTCCTCTCTCGCTCGGTCAGTTCAAACAACCTACCATGAGTGAGTTACCAAGTGACCATAAACATGATTTTTACTTACTGTGAAGATAAATTCTACCTACCATTGATATTTTTTGTATCCACCTTACCATTCCTTACAAATCTACCTACTATGAATGAAATGTACTCACCATGAAGAAGTGACACCTACCTACTGTGAAAAAAAATATACTTACAATAAGGAGGTAAGTTAACTAACCATTAATATCATTTTTTAAGGTAAGTATAAATTTTTTTATACTTAAAAAATATTCTTGTTTAACTTCTTGAAATTTTTTATTTATTTATTTATTTATTTTAAATACTGACCACATGTATATTTCAACTGAACACACATTAAAAATGCTTGTACTGTTATTAGATCAATCGTATGACCATTTAGGTCACATGATCATTATACCAACCATTTGTGCATGGTAACCATATTAACTGCACACAATTGTACAGTAAGCATACCGATTGTGAGGTTTTTCCCACACACGATCAGTACATCACTTTAGTTATTTTTAAAATAAATTATAATTTCTTATGAAACTCTTTTTTAGTGTATTTTTTTGTAAAAAAACTTACTGTAACTTTGTTTAGAATGTCTTAACTATTTTATTATTTTTTAAAATAAATAAATTTTATAACGACTATGTTAATTGTAACACCCTGATATTTTAAAAGAGGGACATCATGTTGGATAGAATATATGACACGCAACAACAAGATTAAAACATAATGTAAAACCCCTATAGTTTACAATATATTTATTTTTTAATAAATTCAATCACTTCAATATCTTGCGATGCACTTAAAACAAGGTTTAAAAGAAACATGATACTCTATTAAAATATAATCATTTAAACATGTCCATTATAACATAGCCGTTAAATTGGAGGGTATTAATTTTAGAATAGATGTATGATAAATTATTGTCATTTCTAAATCATCATATTGATATTAAATTTGGTTGAAATTCTAGGTTTTTTTGAAAAACATTAATTTTTTAGTGAATAGTGAAAATACATATTTTTTATAAAACATTCATTTATTTATAAAAAATTAAGTTCGATTATAATTTTAATTAAATTTAAAATTAAAATAAGTATTATTATTAAATTAAATCCAATTAATTGCATTTAAATTATATTTTTACTATATTTTAGTATAAGTTTATTTTTAGTCTTTAAAACACCTTTTTTATGAAAACTGTTTTAAAGTGTATGATGTTTATCCATTTTAAATAAATAAAATAACCCCTAATGATGAATTATTTAAATTAAATTTATATATTATATATTAATAAATATAAATTGAAATTTATCTAATTATTATTACTTTTTGTATATTTAATATGAGATCATCTTTTCCTTAAAAAATACATTTCTTGGAAAATTGTTTTCTCAACACGTCTACGAGTTTAATTTGAAATTAAATATTTCTACTTCTGTGAGTTGAATTTGGAAAAATTGATTCCGTATTTTTAATCATCAAAATTTATATTATCAAACAATTTCAACTTAATTTTTTACCATAATTAATAGTGAAAAAAATAATTATTATATACCTTGGTTAAGGAAAAATGGGTTTACTATATGGTTAAAAAGATAATGGTTAAAAATGACCCAAAACTTGCATAATTTCTAATTTATGGTCGTAAATTAACCTTATATCTTATATTTTTCTAAAATTGTCCATTTTTTATCTTTTTTTCCTGATAAGAATGTGGGTGGAATTCTTTCTTTGAAATAATTCCAAGTTTATCATCTCCACCACTTATAAAAATCCACCCCCTATCACCTCCTATTAAAACTTCCAAAACACATTTTTTTGGAAAATACCTAAAAAAATTCCCTAATTCCCTCCCCTCATCCTATAATCATTTTTTGTTATAAATCCAATCTATAAAAGATTTTGGTTCAAATTAAAAGAGGATTTATGAAAATGAGTTAATGTCCATAACCGAGCAATTTATTTTATTTCTACTTACACCTAATTAAAATATTATTAACATATTATGATATTAAAACTTCATTATATTACATATACTTATATTTCTTTATTTTATGGTCATAACCTACAACCATCTTCTCCTCTCTCGAGTAGGAAATGAAACTGTTGATCGTGTGTATGATGAACTACCGCCCCACGAACTGACATAATTAATTTTCATCATTGCTTGTTGTAGTTTGATATAATGATTTATCTAGTGTTTATATATTATATTTATGATATAATTATTCTTCTTTAATTATAATATCATATATAGCTTTTTTACTTTTAATTCTGTAGAGAATACCATAACATTGCTTGTGTGTACGGTGGATTACTGCCTTGTATAGCTATGTCATTCATTTTTCACTTCTGATTTAAATTGTAGGTAATAAGGATTAATTTATTTTTAAATATTATTATAATTAAATATTAATAATTATATAAAATAAATATTTCATATATTTTTTACCTCACAATCCATCGAATAAATGATAATGTCATTCACGTGTATGGTGAACCACCGCCTCGCAAACCGATGTGATTCATTTATCACTAAGGATTTATATAGAAGGTAAAAAAATGATAAATTTAATGAATATATTTCATATATAAGAAATTATGTAGATTCTGAAAATTTTATATAAAATACACTTCCTTAACAATTCACCAGTTAAGGAAATGATAATGTCGCTCTTGCGTACGTACAACCTACCATCTCCATGAAGCGATGTGATTCATTATCCATATTAAAAATTAAATAGTGATTATAAACATATATCAAATAAAAAAATTATATTTATAAAATTAATATAATTCTATATATTATGTTATAATAACCTATTTTCAAGATCCAGAACTTTCATGATGAAACATGCCGGAGAAAACAAGGCGATTAACACCTGAAAAAATAGTGATGATAAAATATTATTAACAAACAGATAATAAGATGTTATAAAATAATAATATATTTTATTATAAATAATAATATGATTCTGTAATAAGTTAGTAACATGTTTAGAACCACTATACATAAGTTTAAAGAGATCTCAACTAAAGGGAAGTGTGATGTAATAAGTTTCTTAACTCAATTTTCATTCACTGGGTTATACGTCTACTTCATTGATTATATTATGTCAATATTATGTGTGAAATTAATTTTTATTATTTATGTTTTATTTACATTTTTCCTTTTTTTATATAAATTTTTTACACATAATTACTCCATTTATTAACTCTCACCGCAATGATATAAACCTTGCAATGGCTTTGTTTCAAAATTCCTTCTTTAAGATACATGTTTTTTATGTAGCTAATTTATTTTGAATGGCATATGTAATTCCCCTATATGTACTTTATCATGAATCCTTACACTATAAGTATATTTTAATTTACAATTAATCTAGTTAATTCATGGGAGGTTATGATTCAAAAGTTACTGAAGCGGTACCAGGTTTATGTTTCAATCTCATTTTAATCAAGATTCCTTATTATATAATTTAAATTTAAAGGAATTATTTGATAATTAACTAATAAAAACTTTTCATTTTATTCTCCTCTGGTAATAAATGAATATTTCAAGTAACAACTCAATTTTTCTATCTTTTGTGTTTAAAGCTATTGAGAAAATGTTTTTAAGAAAATATGAATTCATTTCTCTCTTTAGTCAAAAATCCTTTTTCTTCTAAAACTATGTTTTCTAAAAATGTTTTCAAAAATTATTTAATATTATTATTTGAAGTCATTTTTACCCTAAATTTTCATTTTAAAAAAAAAATAAAATGAATCATAGTGTCATTTTCTGAAAAAAAAAATTACATTTTGACTTTTTTATAAAAATGTGAAAGGAATCTTTATTTTTTTCATATTCAACATGAAACAAAATATTATTCCATAATGACCACTTAATGTTTTAAAGATTACTATTTAAGAATAAAATTTGATTTTAAGAAAAAAAAGTTCTTTAATGTTTGATAATGATTTATATTTTAAATAACTGTTTTCATAATGGAAAGGATATTTTATCCAATAAATGTTCAAAGTGATATTTTTAAAATCATTTTCCATCTAAGATGAAATATTTTGATGTTACTAAAAGTGAAAAGGTTATTTTCCTAGATAATTTCTTTAACCTATTAAAAATTATTTTCATCAATTAAAACAACCTTTGATGTTATAGATTTCATCTAAATTATATATATATATATATATATATATATATATATCACATATATACCTAGATTACAGTCACTTCCTTTGAAGGGGTAACACATTTCTTATGTTTATTTACTAAATGACTTTATTATAAAATATAATTTGATTATGATATGAGAAAATAATGAAACCCATTTTATTTCCTTGTGTAATTATTATATTATGATTTATGATTGACCTCCCTTATGGGGAACACACTAATCATGAACATGTTATGATGGGTGCACCCAAATAGTGCTCCAATGCATTGGGTAATGTTATAGTCTCATGATACATCATGTATGGGATTAGGGAGTAAACCAAATCCATTATGGGACTTTACCCACCATGTGATATTGTCTAAGAAGTTATCCTTGACTCATACTTATGTCATGTTACATATTATTTCCACATTTCTTATGATGTCGTGATATAATGATACCATGTTCTTTATATTATGCTTTCATGTTATTACTCATGTGCCTTCTCTTTTATTATATCATGTTATATCTATGAATCACATGTTGTGTTTCCTTATAATGTTTATTCCTTTATTGGGATTTCTATCACACCCCTTTCTTCTTTATATTCTCCAGGTTATGCTATGTAGTTTTAGGAGCTCAAATTCACTTAGGATCTCAATAATGGAAAGAAAAAAAGTATGCCATATTTTAGTTTCTTATGATGTATTAAGATCCTAGTTTTCCAAATATACTATGACTAACCATCTTTGTGTTGTAATTAATGGGTGACTATGTTGATAATTATTTAATAATATGTGTAAAAGTCTTAGGTATCTATAGTTGGTATTAGAGAAAAGGTTTAGTTAACCATTGGATATAGGATGAGAAACCTTTAGTGAGAACCCTAGGGATAAGTCTAAGTATAATACTAATTATATAAAAATATCCTGGAATCTTGGGAAGTATAGAGCGAGTGGTTTCTAAGTAATTACATCCCTATCTAGATACTACAGGTGGATGTGGTTCTGGAATAGAGGTACCTAGGGGTAATAACTCTAAAAAAAGAACATTGATCTTAGATCAATAATTACTTACTATATGATAATGGTCATTACTATATACTTGGTTTGACACTCCTGAGAGATATTATTTGTAAAATAAAGGATTTGAATATATGATGACCATGAATGACCTTGGATAAACCTAAGGTGTCATGGATTAAAAATAAGTTATCATGATTTATACATACTATATCTTATTTCTCATGATTATATAGTTTCCAACTTATAAAATTATTTTAGAAACTATGATTTGTTGTTTTAGTCAATGGTTGGAACCATGAGGAGTCATGTTAACACTGAATGTGATGGAAACTATAACACCCCGAGATTTTATGAAAAATATTCTTTTAATTTCATTAATGTCTTGTGTTGTATTCTACACCAAGATTATCTTGCACTATACGCAACACCATATTAGCTTGCAGTATACGCAACACTTTTCTTGGCTCTTGTTACACACAATTTCAAGTTCGTTTGATAAAAGTAATTCTACGCAACATTGAGTGTATATATATATATATATTCAATGTATAAATAAAATATGGTTGGATTCTGTTATACGCAACAACAAATGATTTGTGCACTACACGCAACCCTGACTTGGCTTGCATTACACGCAATCGCGACCTTCCTCGATAGCGTGTGTTGTACGCAATACCGGGTTTTACTAAATGACGATATATTATTATAATACTGTTATGAACTAGCCATTATGAATAGTGTTAACTAAATTTTGAATTTTATAACATTATTATTCATCTTACACATTTCTAGAACATGGTATAAGAACAAAATAAATTTTTCGGGTAAAATAAGTATTTTTCAAAAAATACAATTTTGTCGCCTTTTGATGGAGCACCCACTTTAAATCTAGTTTTTTACATGTTTATAAGTTCAATTTAACAAAATAAAATTCTTATTTTGAATCAGGATATAAAAAATTACATTATATAAAGTTTTGATATTTTTCCGATAACTTTCATATTTTAATGAATAGTAAAAACACGCTATATTTTAATTAAAAAAAACTTTTTTCATCATAATATCTTATGTGGTTAAATTATAATATTTAATGGTTTTAAAGTATAAATAGAATATATTTTTACCATTTAATATAATGTATGTCATTAGCATTGATTTTACCTTGATTTCGTAGGTTAAATCAATTCAATCTTTGGCAATGTTTTAAAGAAAAACTCGTTTTCTTTCGACAACGGGATTAATTTTAATTTAATTTCTGCAAATTTTGTGTATTGAATTTGGAAAAATGGATTCCATATTTGGAATCAGTGGATCAAAATTATGTTAATAAGCTACTTTTTATTTTTGGGAATTATGAATAGTAACTACGGTAAATTTTATTTACCATAGTTAAAGGTAAATCGGGTAATTAAGGGTAAATATAATATTTTAAAATTAAGCTAAAAAATGTCAAAATCCTATTGGATGACTAAAAGTCGACCCATATCACCTAAGGGTTGGATTAGATTCATTTAATTAAATTTTTTCAATGAAAATAAATTAATTATTATTAAAACCAAAGAATGTGACAACATGTCACTTTCTTAAATCTTATAAGTATAATAATTTTAATCTAGTGATAAACTTAATGAAACATCGAACATGAATAGTCTCCAGAAAGATAATACAATTATCTACATCATAGGAATTTATTTAGAATTTTTAGGGATTAAATAATTATCATTTATTATGACACAAAGATGATGCAGTAATTGTATTATTAATGAAATATTGACATAATTGATGTTATAAATGCCCAAATAAATGTAATTTGAGACTTTTTATGACTTACACTAATTTTCTAGGTTAATATGACATGTTATTGTTAATTTAAGTAACTTGGTTCGAATGTATCATTCTGTTATGAATTTCATAAAAATCATGTACCAAATAGTGTCAAAATTGACATAAATTAGTTTTTAACACAAATATTATATTATTAATTGTTATTTTATTCCTAAAAATCTAAGTTTCGGAAAAATGACTTATATAAGGATATATATATTAATAATAAATAACTTGGGGTTCATTTGGCTTGATATAGTAAGTTTATTAACCTTATAGTGTAAGAAAACAAGAAGACATGGTAAAAGTTAAATTATCTAACTTAAAGTTAAATCTAAATGATAAGGATAAAATTGATACCTAAACATGTCTAAATTCTTTTGGATTAGAGTATTTCGACCCATACCAACCTTAGCTTATAAATATATCAATTTGGAGCTATTTAAAACCGAACTTGACTTTATAATAAAATAATATTTTTAGTTTTCCCAAAGGTGCCCCTCTCCTCCCTTATAAAAGGGAACCTCCTCCCTCTCCTCCTCACACCAATTTGAGCATTCAAGATTGGCCAAACCCTGCAAAAATCTCTTCTCCACTTCCCTAGTATCATCATTGAGTCCATGGTCTTCTTCAAATACCATCCTTAGTTCTTTAAGTGGAGATTAAAAAAAGGCGCGTCAAAAAGAGGTAATATCCATTACCGATCTTTTTCAATTTCTTTCTTCTTCAACTTATTCTTATTTAGTTGTTTCATGATAAAGTAATAACATCAGTATTTATTATATATTGATATGTTATTATAAATATGAAACAACTCTAATTAACCTTCTATACATCCTATGGAAAAAGGAAATCATCGCGCGTGCGTACGTATGGAATACCGTCTCCACGACACGATGAGATTCATTCTCCATGTTAACCATTTAAGAATGATTATAAAGTATATATAAGAAATAATAATGAAATATATGACATTATAAAGCTACTGTATTTATGTATATATGTATTTCATCTACTTACTTCCATTCAAGACAATAAGGAAAGGAAAACAACGTTCATGCGTACGTACGGACTACCGTCTCCATGAACGGTGTGTTTCATTTCATTTATCGGTCTCTTATATATATATATATATACTGAATATATATGATATATAAATCATGTTTTATATTCTGGAAGTAAGTAAATCATTATATAAGTAATAATAATGTCAAGAACAACAAGTCCAAACACCTACGATAAATGAAACGATTTTACCCAAAATTCTTCTTTAACATGAAATTTACAAAATAACGGGTAATATAAAGTCATAATTGAACCATATATGATATCATAACAATGAATATGATTCTGTAATAAGTTAATGACAATATTTAAATCATTATACAGGAGTTTCGGACACTTACGAATCAAATCGGACTTAAGGTAAGGGAAATATCACAATCTCAATTTTATCCGAGCTTGTTTATTCTTTGGTATTTACTGGGTTGTATTTTATCATCCACATCCATGTTTCCTCAATATGTAATATTTATATCCTTATACAATAGTTTATATCCAATTTTACCCTTCGGTGAGTTTTTTGTAAAATATATGAAAGGAATCTTTTGTCTTTTTTCGTACGAGGTACTTTTTGACTTTTCCGACAAAAGTACGAGAAGAATGTTTTTTTAACTTATACGGCATGAATGGATTTTTAAAACATTATTTCCAAGAAGATTCCTTTACAAGTTTTAAAGTTTATTTTTAATCAACTTCTTTTAGTTTAAAATTGTATGACATGTTAAGAAAGGAAAATGTTTTTGAAGTATAAAGGATATTTTCCTCAAGAATAGAGTTCAAGTGTTTTATCAAAATTATTTTACATCTAAGATAATATAGGGTTCTGTTTCTATTCCTATTTTTACATTGATTTTATTATGTTGTGATGGAATTATTTTTATGAATTCCTTTATCTTATATGAATTGTTTTATGATGTCGTGTTGATTAAGAATCCCATTTTTATTACATGGGTTATGCAATGATGTATGATTTATGATTTTGTGGCACACATAAGAATGGTATAATTATGAGATGGGTGGGACCTATATCTCCCTCCAATGCATTGGGTAAAGATTTTATATCTCATTAGATAGACATGGATGGAACGGAAGGTTATACCGGTTTAGTGAAACATGACTGAAACGAGGAATGAACTTGGTTCAGAAAGGGACTTTGTCCGCTAAGATAGTCTTGGCAATGAGTCTTGACTAACAAGAAATAATTCTATATCATTATGTCAGTATTACACAAAGTTTCATGTTTTAAGTTATGATTATTGGGATTACATTTCACTACTATGATTTATCCCATGTTATGAAATTATGATCTCTTTTGCAGGTTAAGATTTACAAAAGATATGTTCTTATGAATATGACGTGATTGATATTTATTTTGTTTACTCTTACTGAGCATTTGAGCTCACCCTTTTATGTTTTATTTTCCCCAGGACATAAAGAAAGGATTTAGGTTTAGAAAAAAAAGAATATATTTATGGGAGATGTTGAAGATCTTTCTCCACGATTAGAAGATTATATTCCGAGTTTCCAAAGATACTAAACTATTAAGGTTCTTGTGTGTGTGTTTTTGTTATGTATTAATTATTCTGCAAAAGTAATGTAATTTCCATGTACGTCAGGCTTCGAGTCTCTACAGTTGGTATCAAAGGAAAGGTTTAGTCAACCTTTGGAAACTAGGATGTGAAAACGTTAGTGAGATCCCTAGAGATATTTCTAAGGTATGTATAGGGATGTCCCTAAGGATAAGTATACATATAGTATATAGTCCTAGAACTATGGTAATGATATTAGATTAAACCAAAGATGTTAGATATTGAAGTTACTCCCCCTTTATTATGATTTTTTCCTCTCACACTATTCTTTTTGGGTTTTAGAAAATGGTTGGAAACAAGATGATTCATGATAATGGAGGATATAATGGACAATGGAATGATATTCTTCATGAGAAACCAAATGAAATGGGATTTGGAGTTCCAAACATCATTATTATTCCTAATCAAAAATCTCATAATATGATCGATAAAGTAAAATTTGGTAAGTTTCCTGACTCGGCTAATAAGAGAAAGATGGAGTTTCATGATGATCTGAGAGGAAAGAAAGTTCAATTTCCCCTATGTAAATCATGTGGGAAGAGGCATCAAGGAGAATGTTTCAAAGGAACTGGAAGATTCTTTGGGTGTGGAAAAGAAGGACACAAAGCCAGTAAGTGCAAAGGAAAAGGTTCAGCTAACACTAGGGATGAGGATAATGGTATTGCTACGACATCAACAATGGTTAAATGTTTTAAATGTGGAATGTATGGGCATTATGCAAACCAATGCCCTAAGGGAACGTCTCATGAAGAGAATCAGTATGGTTGTATGGGTAGTATTTATGTTGATGATGATGATGAGACTACAAATGATATGTGAGATGAAAGAATTGTTGAAGCTCGGTCAATGGTTTAAGAATGTAGTGGAATGATTACATTTTTATCAAGTTTAATGTTGTATAAGTAATCTCATGGTACTATGGAATAAGGAGACATCTAAGGATTGTTACACTGTTGTCTTTCCTTATGTTTTGAAAGTATGTGATGAATGGTACCAGTATTTTTGGAAAGTAGATGATATGTGCATAATGAAGGGATAAGGAGAAAATTAAATGTTTGATAGTATTCATGAGCTCATGACTGATATAAGGAGAAGGTTATATCATGGTTTGACTATATAGAATTTTTGGATTTTGGTATGTGGAAAGAGTTAACTTTTGACAGCATTCATGTTTTCACTAAGGTTTAATGGGTATTCATTTTTCAAGAGAATACATGATTACGGTATTCACATGATTGGAATGTGACCAACAAGATAATGGGAGATAAATGATGGTTGGTTGATGACATTTCAAGTAATCATTTTTTTATACTATGAGCTTGGACCGAAGTATTTTTGATAATCCTAAAGATTGGAATGTATTATGTTGGACATAAGTTAGGATAGAAATTTTTTTGATATTACTGATGGGATGTTATATTAATATAGCTTTAGAAAAAGGACAACCTGTAGGACGGGCGACAACCCATCGCGTCGGACAAGGCTGTGGGAATCGAACCCACAACCGAAGTACGACTGGCCTTTATCGCCTACCACTGGCCTACAGGAAGTCCCTGTTTAGTAGAAACTAGTTTTATTTTATTATGCGGTATGATATATGAATTATAGGTTCATTCTTGGAATCGTATATGATTAACCTCACCATAGATGGACTTATGTATATTTGATAACTTTTTCTAACCTTTTGCTTGAAACAGATGGAATGACCCATCATTCTATCACATGATCAATTAACACTTCATGAATAACAAATTCAACTTCATTTCTTTAAGATATGAAGTGGAAATTGTTCAAAGTACGAACAACAGTGAGATTGTACCAAAATAAAGTAAGTATTTATTCTAATTCAAATTCTTCAACTTTAGGGAAATGATTTTGAAAACCAAAAATGTTGTCCTAGTGATCTTATATCTGATGAATCAGATGGTACCCTAGATCATCACAAATTTATGGCTTTGCAATTTTTGGATTTTTCATAGCCATGTTCTCTACCACTCTCCATCAGAACTTGATGGTTATATTTTTCTTCCATATCCATATTTTCACCTATGTTCTCCTACGTGGAAACCCAGTGATGATTTAATTTGGGTAACCGTTAAATTTCATTATTTAGTTTTTAAATCCATATTTTGGTATTCCTTTTTACGATGTGGGTTTCTATTAAACAAACTTTCGAGTAGTAAACCATTTATAACCCTGACGAATTTCGAGGGCGAAATTCATTTTAAGGGGGGTAGAATGTAACACCCCGAGATTTTATGAAAAATATTCTTTTATTTTCATTAATGTCTTGTGTTGTATTCTACACCAATATTATCTTGCGCTATACGCAACACCGTATTAGCTTGCAATATATGTAACACTTTTCTTGGCTCTTGTTACACACAATTTCAAGTTCGTTTGATAGAAGTTATTCTACACAACATTGAGTGTATATATATATATATTCAATGTATAAATAAAATATGGTTGGATTCTATTATACGCAATAACAAAGGAGTTGTGCACTACACGCAACCCTGACTTGGCTTGCATTACACGCAATCGCGACCATCCTCGATAGCGTGTGTTGTACGCAATACTGGGTTTTAATAAACAACGATATATTATTATAATACTGTTATGAACTAGCCGTTATGAATAGTGTTAACTAACTTTTGAATTTTATAACATTATTATTCATCTTACACATTTCTAGAACATGGTATAAGAACAAAATAAATTTTTCGGGTAAAATAAGTATTTTTCAAAAAATCCAGTTTTGCCGCCTTTTGATGGCGCACCCACTTTAAATCTAGTTTTTGACATGTTTATAAGTTCAATTTGACAAAATAAAATTCTTATTTTGAATCAGGATATAAAAATTTACATTAGATAATGTTTTGATATTTTTCCGATAACTTTCATATTTTAATGAATAGTAAAACACACTATATTTTAATTAAAAACAACCTTTTTCATCGTAATATCTTATGTGGTTAAATTATAATATTGAATGGTTTTAAAGTATAAATAGAATATATTTTTACCATTTAATATAATTTATGTCATTAGCATTGATTTTACCTTGATTTCGTAGGTTAAATCAATTCAATCTTTTGCAATGTTTTAAAGAAAAACCCGTTTTCTTTCGACAACGGGATTAATTTTAATTTAAGTTCTGCAACTTTTGTGTATTGAATTTGGAAAAATGGATTCCATATTTGGAATCAGTGGATCCAAATTATGTTAATAAGCTACTTTTTATTTTTGGGAATTATGAATAATAACTACGGTAAATTTATTTACCATAGTTAAAGGTAAATCGGGTAATTAAGGGTAAATATAATATTTTAAAATTACCCTAAAAATGTAAAAATCCTATTGGATGAATAAAAGTCGACCCATATCACCTAAGGGGCGGATTATATTCATTTAATTAAATTTTTTCAATGAAAATAATTTAATTATTATTAAAACCAAAGAATGTGACAACATGTCACTTTCTTAAATATTATAAGTATAATAATTTTAATCTAGTGATAAACTTAATGAAACTTCAAACATAAATAGTCTCCAGAAATCTAATACAATTATCTACATCATAGGAATTTATTTAGAGTTTTTAGGGATTAAATAATTATCATTTATTATGACACAATGATGATGCAGTAATTGTCTTATTAATGAAATATTGACATAATTGATGTTATAAATGCCCAAATAAATGTAATTTGAGACTTTTTATGACTTAAACTAATTTTATAGGTTAATATGACATGTTATTGTTGATTTAAGTAACTTGGTTCGAACTTATCATTCTTTTATTAATTTCATAAAAATCATGTACCAAATAGTGTCAAAATTGACATAAATTAGTTTTTAAAACAAATATTATATTATTAATTGTTATTTTATTCCTAAAAATCTAAGGTTCGGCCAAATGACTTAGATAAGGATATATATATTAATAATAAATAACTTGTGGTTCTTTTGGCTTGATATAGTAAGTTTATTAACCTTATAGTGTAAAAAAACAAGAAGACACGGTAAAAGTTAAATTATCTAACTTAAAGTTAAATCTAAATGATAAGGTTAAAATTGATACCTAAACTTGTCTAAATTCTATTGTATGAGATTATTTCGACCCATCCCCACCTTATCTTCTAAATATATCAATTTGGAGCTATTTAAAACCGAACATGACTTTATAATAAAATAATATTTTTAGTTTTCCCAAAGGTGCCCCTCTCCTCCCTTATAAAAGGGAACCTCCTCCCTCTCCTCCTCACACCAATTTGAGGATTCAAGCTCAGCCAACCCCTGACAAAATCTCTTCTCCAGTTCTCTAGTATCATCCTAGAGGTCCTGGTCTTCTTCAAAGACCATCCTTAGTTCTTTAAGTGGAGGTTAAGAAAAGGCGCGTCAAAAAGAGGTAATATCCATTACCGATCTTTTTCAATTTCTTTCTTCTTCAACTTATTCTTCTTTAGTTGTTTCATGATAAAGTAATAACATAATTATTTCTTATATACTGATATATTATTATAAATATGAAACAACTCTAATTAACCTTCTATCCATCCTACAGAAAAAGGAAATCACCGCGCGTGCGTACGTATGGAATACCGTCTCCACGACGCGATGAGATTCATTCTCCATGTTAACCATTTAAGAATGATTATAAAGTATATATAAGCAATAATAATGAAATATATGACATTATAAAGCTACTGTATTTATTTATATATGTATTTCATCTACTTACTTCCATTCAAGACAATAAGGAAAGGAAAACAACGTTCATGTGTACGTACGGACTACCGTCTCCATGAACGGTGTGTTTCATTTCATTTATCTATATATTATATATATATATATACTGAGTATATATGATATATAAATCATTTTTTATATTCTGTAAGTAAGTAAATCATGATATAAGTAATTATAATGTCAATAACAACAAGTCCAAACACCTATGATAAATGAAACGATTTTACCCAAAACGCTTCTTTAACATGGAATTTACAAAAGATCGGGTAATATAAAGTCGTAAGTAAACCATATATGATATCATAACAATGAATATGATTCTGTAATAAGTTAATGACATTATTTAAATTATTATACAGAAGTTTCGGACACTTACGAAGCAAATCGGACTTAAGGTAAGGGAAATATCACAATCTCAATTTTATCCGAGATTGTTTATTCTTTGGTATTTACTGGGGTGTATTTTATCATCCACATCCATGTTTCCTCAATATTTAATATTTATATCCTTCTATAATAGTTTATATCCAATTTTACCCTTCGGTGAGTGTTTTGTAAAAGATATGAAAGGAATCTTTTGTCTTTTTTCGTACGAGGTACTTTTTGAATTTTCCAACAAAAGTACGAGGAGAATGTTTTTTTTTACTTATACGGCATGAATGGATTTTTAAAACATTATTTACAAGAAGATTCCTTTACAAGTTTTCAAGTTTATTTTTAATCAAATTATTTTAGTTTAAAATTGTATGACATGTTAATAAAGGAAAATGTTTTTGAAGTAGAAAGGATATTTTCCTCAAGAATGGAGTTCAAGTGTTTTATCAAAATTATTTTCCATCTAAGATAATATAGGGTTCTGTTTATATCCCTACTTTTACATTGATTTGATTATGTTGTGATGGAATTATTTTTATGAATTCCTTTATCTTATATGAATTGTTTTATGATGTCATGTTGTTTAAGAATCCCATTTTTATTACATGGGTTATGCAATGATGTATGATTTATGATTTTGTGGCACACATAAGAATGGTATCATTATGAGATGGGTGGGACCTATATCTCCCTCCAATGCATTGGGTAAATATTTTATATCTCATGAGATAGACATGGCTGGAACGGTAGGTTATACCGGTTCAGTGAAACAGGACTGAAATGAGGAATGAACTTGGTTCAGAAAGGGACTTTGTCCACTAAGATAGTCTTGAAAATGAGTCTTGACTAACAAGAAATGATTTTCTATGATTATGTGTGTATTCCACAAAGTTTCATGTTTTATGTTATGATTATTGGGATTACATTTCACTACTATGATTTATCTCATGTTATGAAATTATGATCTCTTTTGTAGGTTAAGATTTCCAAAAGATATGTTCTTATGAATATGACGTGATTGATATTTCTTTTGTTTACCCTTACTGAGCATTTGAGATCACCCTTTTATGTTTTCTTTTCCCCAGGATATAAAGAAAGGATTTAGGTTTAGAAAAAAAAGAATATCTTTATGGGAGATGTTGAAGATCTTTCACCACGATTAGAAGATTATATTCCGAGTTTCCAAAGACACTAAACTATTACGGTCCTTGTGTGTGTGGTTTTGTTATGTACTAAGTATTCCGCAAAAGTAATGTAATGTCCATGTACTTCAGGCTTCGGGTCTCTACAGAAACTTTGGTGGTTCTGAGAAACTAAAATTGATGATGATTTGAGTGAAGGATATATTATTATTCCTAGTCATTTATCACAATATATGATTAAAAAACTACACCATAACCAAATATTATACTCACCAAATAAGTGAAGGATATAGTTTTTTGACAGTTCGGGTGGTGGAGACCATGGAAGAAAGAATATTTAGTTTCCTATATGTCAATAATTTGGGAAGAAGCACTGAAGGAAATGTTCCAAAGGAACAAGAAAATGTTTTATGTATAGAGAAGAATGGAACAAAGTAAGTAATTTATGAGGAAAGATTTAATTTCCAGTTAATGTAATGGATCAAAATAATGGTTCCCCTAAAAATCATCAATAGATGAATGTTTTAAATGAGTAAATTATTGGAATTGTGTTATTTGATGAATAAATATTAACTAGATAAAAAACATTTGGGGTTATTAATGATATTTCAAGAGATTTTTTTTGGTATAAGTATATATAACCTTGATGTTCAACATAATGGATTATTTAGGATGAATAATATTTTGTTTTTGGATATGTAACTAATAGTTTTTATGGAGAGATACGTATAGAATGGATAAAGTTGAACTTTGCGAGTTACTATTGAGGTATTAAAGATTAATTTATGGGAAAACTCTTATTAACCATTTTTGTTTTAGTAAATATTGTAGGAATAAATTTTTTTATTTTGTCGAATATATGATCTGTTAGAAGTTTATTTTAGTGCTTGAGGCATGAAAAAATCATCTTCAATACTCATTATTTTTATAAAAAGATGATATTGTGATGGAAATTGTTAAAGGATAAAATTCTAAATATCATTTTAGTATATTTCCTTTGTTCTTTGTCTATATATTAAAAGGATCCCTAAACATTAGGAAAGGGATATTGAAAAAAAAAATATCATATTACCTTAATCTTTGATAAATCAACAGTATTTTATCTTTTAATGACTTGGATTTTCCATTTATTATTTTTTTATGTCTTGTGGATTGTTTTTTAGACCAAGCAATAAGTTGCTGTGTGATTTTGAGACCTGGTGTACCCAGAATAAATGTTTGAAATATATTATATATATTAAATAGCATGTGTGCATAGTTTTCCTGAAAAAGTGGAATAAATTCTAAATGGAGACCTGGATCAAAAAAATGTGTGTTCCATTGAGTTTATAATTTAGGTTTTACCCAAGGTGTGATATAACCCTTATTGGTGCGGGTTGCCTGTGGAAATTCATCACAGACGTAAAATGATTAAAATATTTTAAATGAATTATTTTATTTATTCATTAACATAGTGACCTAATCTCATTTCTCTTTAAACACACTTATGGAATATTTTTCAGGTTAGCCAAAAAAAACCTTTCAAATCAAGAAGAGTCATTGGATAGTGTGGAGGAAGATCTATTGATGAATGAGAACTGGATTGAGATTCCACGATCAGTGTACAACAGAATCATAGGATCTCTCCAACAAAAAAAACGTAGGTTATCTATTCATTATTGATCAATATGAATCAAGGTAGTACATTTTTTTATTTGTATTTCATCATGTTTTATGATTCCTATAATGAATGTGAATTAATCAACTAATGAATTGATTCATGGATTGAGCACATTGCGGGTACAGGATAGGTTCATCCATGATTTGGGGGAAATGATTTGTGATTGTTTTTTCATCTCTTCTTTTATCATTCTAATAGAAAAGAATCGAGGTCAACATGAAAATTTTTCAAGGTTCATTCCTCATGGTTGTGATGGTGCATTTCACCCCTATTTTCTTCTTTTATCATAAGTGTTTTTTTACCCACAACCTAGTATTTAAAAGAAAATCGAACATTGCACACCCATTGCTTGTTGAAATGATTCGATATCATCGATTCGGGTTTGGTGCGATGTGAGGATCGTGTAATAGTGTTAGTGGTAGTGGATTGGATGGATTGGGGATACCCTATTTGTGTTCTTTTATGCAAGATTTCTTTTGAACTTGAAAGTCTATTTTCTAAGCAGATTCAAGGATTGGATCTTTATGTCTGATGACAGTAAGGCTCGGCTGATGGTATACCTCATATTTCAAAAAGTTCATGGATGGGTTTGGGGCCGAAGGTATGGTAAAATACATGCAATTCTAGATCTATAATTCTAGATAAATCCCACAGTACACGGCATATACAGTGGAGCAACATACCATGTGGGACCCTGGGTATGGTGGCTAGGGTTTTTGTGAGAAATTGAGGATCACACAAGATTGGGACCCCTATCACAAGTTGTGTGATGACTCCCCAATTTCTCATTATATACCTCATAGGTTACACATACATGGCTAGTAGTATATGGTCATGGGCATGTCGTGTACCCCCACACAGACACGACCAGTCTAGGTGTACATGGGAATAGTTGTGTACCGAGATAGGGGTAGAAGTGAATAGGCATGGGAATGTTGTGTACTTTTATACATACATGGGAATAGGCTATTTTAAATAGGCAGGACCCAGTTCCAAAGAAAAATGCCATGCAGTACTAGTACATGTCGTGTAATTCTTCAAAGAAGGCTTGGAGCATTGTACAGTTTTTTAGGTTTTTTTCCCTATATCCTTTACTTGAGGGTTAGTATTAAATCACATCCTACACATAGGATATAGATCCCTTTAATAGGACTTATTGGATAGAGTTTTTGGAATCCTTCTATGAGTCCTGGAGTGAGATCTTCTACCATTATCTTACCCTAGGTGGAGTTCTTTGTATTTTCATGACAAACACTGCATGGGCACCGATATTCTACATAGTCGGTTAATCCATATTGAGTTGTTGTTATACCCCATAATTTTGGGTTTTATCCTCATCTGTGTATCTTATCTCTTCATACTTCCAATGTACCCTTCATATGACAATACCTAATGAGAATGACCTCTCGAACATACATCATCAGTGTTATCTAACTTGTGGAGTGTGTTCCCTCAGATGAGTGCTATATGGAACCATCGAGAAGGAATCCTAGGAGAACATTACTATTGTGAATTTACCTTGATACTATTTGTCTTTTTTTATTATATCTGGATATTCTTGTTATATGTGTTGTAGAAATATACCTATATAAAGATAACTATTATTCTTGTTGTTTTATTCGTTGTGGTTTCGAAGTGTCCAACTAGTTATTATTATACTCACCCCTACATGGGTTTTTCTTACGCATGCCATGTCTTATGTAGATTATCAATCTTTTGGAAGAGTCCTATAGGGACTAGGAATAAACGGCTCTTAGTGATCTGAAAAAATCAAGGTGTGCTCCTACAGTTATATTGATAGCAGTCCCCATCTTTAATTTCAAGTTGGAATTGTATTCATACTCTTTTTAGTGGGTTTTTATTTTTCTCTGTTTACTTTCCATTTCTTATTGTTGTACTCAGGATGTGGGATTTAGATGTTAATAGATATCAGTTGTTTTATATTTCAACATTGTATGGTCCTGTACATGTGTGTGTGTGTAGGTACTTTAGGATAAGGCCTACCATGTTAGTGATATGCCTACTCGGTGCTAGTTTTCATCCCCTAGACTATCAGAGAAGGGATTGGGGAGTCATATAATGGGCCCCGTTGGGATATTCCATGAAAGAGGGGTATCAAAGAATTCATTTCTACTTTAGGACCAAAGTTTGTGAGATGGTTTTGGGCAACAGTGTTAAGTGTTTTGAGTTTGGATTTTAGTCCAGGGACTCCATTATTGGTGTAGAGGCCGACATATCCATACACTAGGACTATAATAACCTTCCTTTTGACTCAGTATATGATGAAACTAGTTGAAAGTAAAACAATAGAGCATGCATTATATAGGAATGGGTTGAAGTTTCCATGTCATTCTTGAGTCATCTCTCCGAATATACTCATTGAATGTGGTACATCTTGTCTATTTTCAGATGCCTCCCTAACATATTCAATCTAGGATTCAGCACCAAGATCATGAGGATGATCCCCTCAATTATAGGGCCTTCATTTAGGAAAGAGTTTCAAAGGTGTTACCTTTAGGTGTTTCATCAATTATACCACCACCTGTTGAGTAGTAGATGGTACCCGTAGTATCAGCGAATAAGGTGCACTGCCTGAGCACACTTCATGAATTTCAGTGATAGAAACCCCTTAGGTTCTGAGGTGATCCAAACACATAGTCATATGAGGACTATCTTGACATGGTGACATGATTTTTTTATCTATTAGGGACACTAATAGATCATATGATGGTTCTAGTGGAGATCATTCTCCATTTATCAACAGGGCGATAGTGGGGTTTAATGACCCATTCATATGATGAGGTGACTATAGCATGGTCATAATTTGAGAACCTTTTCATATAAGAGTTCTCTATTAATAATATAAGTGATGTATGCATACAGTAGCATCTATAGCTCTAATAGGGTAGGAAAACAGTATATAAGTATTCGTTGAGGTTCACCAACCTCTCCATTTACTCTATTGATATGGTTCGACGTCAATTATTTCAGGCTTTGACATTTGAAAAAGGACTTCATAGAGGCATTCTATCCATAATTATACCTTTTTATATTCTTAAATATGAAAGTATCTTTAGATAGAATTAGTATTTGAGAATTTTCTGGATGAGTAGACATAGATATTGGTTACCGGTGTTGGACATACAGGAGTAGAGACTTCAGGAGTAAGGAGATGATGCTTTTTAAGGACTTGGATGTGAAATTAATTTAAGGAGGAGGTCCTAGGACAGAGGATATATGGTTCATGGCCTATAGTATGGGTCCAGTCTACCTAGGGAGAAGTGATTATACTCTTGTGATAGACAGGGATATATTAAAAAAGATTATTCATCCCATTGTGTGGCTGGTAGGAAAACAGTGTATGGGCTGCTGAGGTAGAGGCTACAGAAGGAGAAGGTAGGTCCATAGAGAAATAGACATGACATAGGAGCTAGGAGATAATATGGAGGTGATATATTCTTAGACTTGTTACTACCACTACCCATAAGTGGTCCATTCGAGGATCAGGGAGATGGAGGATATGGGTGAGGGAACCTATAGGCGGTCAGGTCTTATGACCCAGAGTCTCCAAGAATGATATGAGGTACGATATGTGTCTTTTCTTAATTATCTATAATTCTAATGGACATATTTTCTAGTCGTTATTTTATTTCTACATATCTGGTTCAATTATTAGAGATTTCAGTTGACCCCTTGGATCAAACCTTGTGCTTTGAGACTGTTACTGGAGATGAATTAGGGATCACACACTTGTGCTAATAGTGTGACTTGACTCTTGGAGGTGAAAGTTTATATTGGGATCTCTTTTTAGTGGTTATGAGTCCTTATGACTTCATCTTAGTTATGGACTAGAAATCTACAATACATGCCCAGATATAATATTTTAGGTAGAGGATGTGTTGTCTACGCATCGATGGGACTAGGTTTTATTTCTCAATGAAAATGAAACCTATGTAGTGTAGGATAGACTCATTCATATTAGGGTGAATTCAATTAATCATCATTTAGCTAGAATAACCCTTGAATTAGTAGATGTTGTGAGTTTTTAGTTCCCTATAGTGGTGGTTGAGTATGAGTATATATTTCTTAAGGATATTCCAGGCATACCTCCCCACTGAGAGATAGACTTATGCATTTATCAACACCCTAGGATGGCCCTGATATATGTTCCAACATATCATATGGATCTCGCAGATCTTTACGAGCTAAGGGTATAGTTGGAGGACTTTTAGAGGAAGCGATTTATTAGACCCGGTTTTCCACCCTAGGAAGCCCTGATTTTTTTTTCAAGAAGGACGTCTAGAGCTTGAGGTTGTGTGTGGATTACCTTATTTTAAAATAGGTGACTGTAAATAACAAGTATCTACTACCAAGGATCTATGACCTATTTGAATATTTGAGAGGGGCATGATGGTTCTCGAAGGTTGGCCTCAGGTCAGGCTATCACAAGTTGAGAGTACAAGAAAAGGATATACCAAAGACATAATTTAGATGTCTCAATAATCACTAAGAGTACTTGGTGATTCCTTTTGGAATGAATAACTCCACATTAGTGTTCATGGGATTTGTAACCATATCTTTTAGCCCTTCTTAGATCGGTTCATGGTGTTATTCATTGATTATGTCCTTTTTCACTTAGTGTATGAGGAGGACACTGTAATATAATTGATTATGGTTCTGGATGAACTCCAAGAGTACCAAATTTATAGAAATCTATCAAATTTTTAGTTCAAGATTTAGTAGTTCCACTTTCTATGACATGTTATCTCAATAGATGGTGTGGAAGTTGACCTAGTGATGGTTGATGCATTGTTAGCTTGGGAGCCACCCAAGAGAATGATGGAGGTGTAGAGCTTCCTTGGGTTGGTAGGCTATTACCATAGATTCATACCTGACTTCTCTAGGATATAATATCCTATGACATATTTGGCCTAAAATGGGCATCCATTTATGTGGATGGAGAGGTGCCAGATGGATTTTTAAGAGTTTAGACATATATTTATGAGCAATCCCATCTTGATATTACCAGAGGAGGGTGTTGAGTACGTAGTGTTCTACAATGCTCCAGGAACCAATCATGGTTGTGTTATAATGTATAGGTGGGAAGCGATTTCCTATTGTTCATGTTAGTTGAGACCACATGAGAAGAACTACATGACATGTGATCTTGAGTTATCAGTGGTAGTGTTCACACTAAATATGTGGTGATGCTACCTGATGGTCAGGAGATTTATCATCTATTTTGACCATAAGAGTATCAAGTATATCTTCTCTCAAAAGGATCATAACTTGAGACAGAAGTGATGGATATAGTTACTCTAAGATTATGAATTAATGATTGTTTATACACCTAGGAATGGGAACATGGTAGAAGACACTCTTAGTGTGAGATCATGTTCACATTTTCTGAGTGATGCATCGGTTTAGTTAACTTCATTGAAGTTATCCCTTTGGATGGATATGGAATAGATTAAATCCAGTCTATGGTTGTTACCCCTCCACTTTTACAGTGGTCCAGTGAGGCACATCTTGGGGATATTGACAGTGAGACACTACATACTCATATATCCAAGGTAAATGATCCTAATAAATTCTCTAAAGGTAGGGAGCATGTCGTTATTTTCATAGGATGCACGATGGTACCAGTCACATTAAGGGAGGAGGTTATGAGATATTTTCATACGTATCATTTGGTGGTATATACAAGTGTGTAAAATATATATCAGGGCCTTCAATGTCAGTTTTGGTGGCCATGGATAAATAAGAGAGTTACAAATTTTTTCTCTCAATACCTTACTTTTCAACAAGTGATGGTTGAGCATCAAGTTCCAGTGGGTTTATCTCAACACCATGTTATTCTAGAGTGGAAGTGGTATGTGATATCTATGTACTTAATGATGGGATTACCATGTAAATCCAAAGTACACAATTCCATCTAGGTGATCATAGACTAACTAACCAAGTTTTCCCACTTCCTAGTTATTCGAGAGAATATTTCAGTAGACAGCATGGGATGCCTCTACGTGCATGAGATAATATGACTCCATGGAGTTCCTTAAATGATCATTTATAACTATGATTCTTACTCTTCATATCAGTTATGGAAGGTATTACAGGAGGATGTAGGGACTCAGTTTCATTTGAACATGGATTTTCACCTCCAGACTGATGGACATACAAAGTGGGTCATTCGTGTTTTGGATGACATGTTTCAATCTTGCATGTTTGACTTTGTCCATAGTTGGGAGGATCACCTAACATTAGTGGAGTCTTCTTGTAACAAAATCTACCATTATTCCATTGGTATGGCTCCATTTGAGGCCTTTTATGGTCAACCCTTGAGGTCACCACTTTTTTGGACTGACATAGGTGATTCAGCACTCATGGGACCATACTTAGTGCAAGACACTACTAAGAAGGTGGATATAATCCTAGAGAGAATGAGGAATATATAGAGCCATAATAAGTCTTATGTTGACTAACAACGGAGGCCTTTTGAGTTTGAGGAGGGAGATCATTTGTTTCTATGGGTTTCACCTCAACATGGATTAAAGAGATTTGGTCAGGGTGGAAAGTTATCTCCAAGATTCATTCTCCATTTCCAGATACTATATAGATTTGGTGAGGTGAATACCTCTTATATCTACCACTTTAGTTATACTAGGTACACAACATCTTCCACATGTCATAGCTAAAGAGGTAAGTGAATGATCTATCACACATTCTCGACTAGGGAAAGATGGAAATCAAGGATGGAGCTACCTTTGCTGAGTACCTGATAGAGATCTATGACCAATAGTAGAGGGTCCTTCTTGGGTGATCAATTCCTTTAGTTCATGTTCAGATGAAGCATGAGAATCTTTATAAGGGCACCTATGAGTAGGAGGCTCAGATTCGTGCTCAATACCCACATCTTTTTGTATATCCACTTTGGATTTTTATGATGTAAAAACTCAAGGTGGGGATAATGTAATTACTTGGATTTTATATATAATTTTTTTGGATATAGTATGCATTATTTTCAAGATCGGGTGCTGAGACAGCATGCAATAATGAGGCCCAGTGATCCTGGTATAAATGTTTGAAATATATTATATATATTAAAAAGAATGTGTGGATAGTTTTCCTAAAAAAAGTGGAATAAATTATAAATGGAGGCCCATATCCAAAAATCTAAGGGTTATTTTGAGTTCAGAATGTAGGTTTTATCCTAGGAACGACATAACCCTTGTCGGCATGGGTTATTTGTGTAAAATTCATCATAGGCATAAAATGAATAAAATAATTTAAATGAAGTATTTTATATATTTTTTGACGCAGGGACCTGATTTTTTTACTTTTTAAATACACTTATGGGATATTTTAGGCATAAGCCACATAACCCTATAAATAAAAGAGATCCATTGGAGAGCATATAGGAATATAATTTGATTAAAAACAAACAAAATGAGGTTCCAAGATTGGTGTACAACATAATTAGAGGATCTCACCAATGACAATGACGCAACTTATTTATTTATTAGCGAAAGATCTAAATCAAGGTAGAATGTTTTTTTATTAGGATTTCTTCTGATTTTATGATTCCTATGATTAAGGTGAATCAATAAACTAACAAATTGATTCAGGGATCATGTGTATTGCAGTTATATCATAGATTCATTCGAGATTTAGTGGAATTACTTTGTGATTATTTTTTCATATCTTCATTCATCATTCAGATGGAAACAAATAGAGGGAAACATGAAAATTTTCTGATATTCATTCTTCATTGTTGTGATTGTGTGTTTACTCTATAATTTCTTCGTTCATCATGGGGGTTTTCCTTTGGACCGAAATTCAACAGATACTATACAACTAAACATTTTTCACCCATTCCATGGCATATTGGTTTGATATTTTAGATCTAGGATCAATGCAATATGGGGATCATGCGATGAAGGAAGCAGTAGTGGGTCATATGGATTTGCGATACCCAATTTTTTTCTTTAATTTGTGATAATGGTTTAACATGAGAGACCATTTTCTAAGAATATTAAAGAGCCAAATCCCGGTGTTTGAAAAAGGAAGGGCTTAGATGATGTTATACCTTGGTTTCTGACAAGGGAGGGGCGGGATCGGTGGTCGGCAGTATGGGAGGAGACATGAGATTCCAGATCATAATTCTAGAGAAATCCCATGGTTTCCGGCATGTAAAATGGAGATAAATTTCATGTGGGGACCCTGGTGCAATGGCTAGGGTTTCCATGTTAAGTTAAAGATCACACAACATGTGACCCCTATCACACGGTGTGTGACGCCACCATGATGGCTCGATGTGTACCTTAGAGGGTACATAAACATGACTCGGTGTACATAGGCATGGGAACACTATGTACTCCCACATGAACATAGAAAGTCAAGGTGTAAATAGGAATAGTTGTGTACTGGACATGGGTAGAAGTACACAAGCATGGGCCTATTGTGTACTTTTACATGGACATGTGCATGGTCTATTTTACATGGGTAGGACCCAATGCCGAAGGTACATTCCATGTACTACTATTATACATTGTGTACTCCTTAAAAGAAGACATAGAAACCTTATCCTCTATATCTTAGACAAGTTTCATTATGGTGTGTTCTCTATATCATTTCCTTGAGGGTTTGTATGGAATCACGTCCTACACATAGGATAGTGATCTCTTCAATAGGAGTTCTTGGATAGAGTTATTGGAATCCATCTATGAGATCTAGAGTGAGATAATCCATCATCTTCTTTCCCTATATAGAGTTCTTAGTATCATCATGAACAACACTACAAAGACATAAATCCTCTACTTAGTGGTTGAATCCAAATTGATTCGTTGGTATACCCCATGGACTTGGATGTGATCCCAATATATATATTGTATCTCTTTAAACTTCCAATATATCCTTCCTATGATGAGACCTAATGATAAAGACATATCGGATAGATTTCATCAGTATTATCTAACTCGTGGAGTGTGTTCTCCTAGAGGAGTGCTATGTGGAACCTTCAAGTAGGAATCCTGGGTTTTCATTATGGTTGTGACTTTAACTTGAGACTATGTGTCTTTGTTGAGTATATATGAATATTCTTGTAATATGTCTAGTAGATATATACCTATATAGAGATGAAAATTATTCTTGTTGTTGTATTCTTTATGGTTTTGGTGTGTCCTACTGTGTATTATTATACTCACCCATTCATGGTCTTTGATCACACATATCATGTCTTGTGCAGACGATCAACCTTTTGATAGAGTCCTAGAGGGACCAGGACCAAACATTACTTAATGATCCAAATAGTTTGAGGTGTGTTCATGTGGTAATCTTTATAGAAATCCCCATCTTTACTTTCATGTTGGACTTGTTTTTAGACTCTTTGTGGTGGGCTTATATTTGGCTCTATTTTATTTCCATTACTTATTGTCATACTTTGGTTGTGGGGTTTAGATGTATGCATGTGAAGCTATCGGTTTTTTTCATTTCCGCATTGTATGGTAATGGAGATGTGTAAATGTGTACAGGTACTTTAGGAAAAGGCCTCCCATATTAGTGATACTCCTACTCAGAGCTAGTCTCCAGCCCCTAGCCTATTAAAGGTGAACTTGGGGTTTTGTGACATGGTCCCCATTAGGATGGGTCATGACATATCTCATCATAGATTTATGGTTTTGAGGTCCTTTACTTTATCTTGATCATTTACATTCTTATGATAAACGATCTCTACCACTCTCCATAATTATTTACACTTTTCTTTCATGTCCATATCTTCACTTTTCACCAATTTTCTTATATATGGAAACCTAGTTAGGTGATGACTTTCATATTTCCCTTTCAATTATTTAAGAGAAATTTTTTATTAACCCTTTTTATGATGTGGGTTTTTCCAAAAAGAAATTTTCAAATTTAAAACCCTTGATTTATCATATCAAGATTAAATTCTGAGGATGTAATTTATTTAAGTGGGGTAGAATGTAATATCCCGATATTTTGAAAAATGAACATCATATTGGATAGAATATATGACATGAAGCACCAAGATTAAAAGAGAATGTAACACACCAAGACATTACGATATATTTATTTTTAAATAAATTTAACCTCCTTGATAGCTTGTGAAGCATGCAACACCAAGTCTAAAAGAAAACACAATACTCTATTAAAATATTATAATTTAAACATGACCACTATAACCTAACCATTAAATTAGAGAGTATAAATAGGATATACTAAATTACGACACTTATATTTTATATATTTATAAAATAAATTCAATGGTTATGTGTTTATTAGAAATAAAATAAGAACCATTTGAAAGAAAAAAATAAATGTTTTCTGAAAAATTGTATTTTTTCTAAAAGGAGGTTGACTCGCGCTTTGCACACATAATTTAAAATTAAATTTTATCAATTTTAGAAAATTTATTTTATAAAATGATCATAAATTCTTAAATCAGTATATTGATATTAAAGTAAGCTGAAATTTTTGTATTTTTCAGAAAATAATAATTTTTCAGTGAATATTGAAAAATATCATTTTTTTGTAAAATTTTCATTTATTATAATAAATTAAGTCCCATTATTATTTTAATTTTATTTAATATTAAAATAAGTATTATTTTTTAATATTTAATCCCATTAATTACATTTAAATTATTTTTATACGAGATTTTATTATAAGTTTATTTTTAGGCTTTAAAATACTTTTTTCTGGAAACTGTTTTAAAGTGTGTGATGTTTAACCATTTTAAATAATTAAAATAACCCCTAATTAAGAATTATTTAAATTAAATTAATAGATTATATATTTATAAATATTAATTTAAATTCATCTAATAGTAATTACTTCTTAGATAGTTAATATGAGATCATCCTTTCCTCAAAAAAAAGAATTTCTTGAAAACCTATTATTTGACATGTTTGTGATTTTAATTTCAAAATTATACTCAGCCACTTATATGAGTTGAATTTGGAAAAATGGATTCAAAATTTTGAATCAGAATAATTTATATTATCTAATAAGTTTTGTTGGTCGGAGTGGATACTCAAGAGGGGGGTGAATTGAGTTCCAATTAAAATTTCTGTTAAAAATATTTCTCTTAAAATCCCCCAATTTAAAAATAAAGTTAAACTGTAGCGAATCTATACAGAGTGTAAAGGTTCAATTAGTTTCACAAAGATTGATTAGGTCTCAGTTATCTTAATTTGAAGATTAAATTAACTTTTGAAACTAACTTACTGGTTTACAATAAGTATAAACACTTGCTAATTTAACTATCAAAGTAGCTTTAAAATAGTTTTGTATTTCAAAGTAATAGTAGCGGAATATGTAAAATATATATGTAATACTTATAGACTTAAAATAAAAGCACAGAAAAGTTAACCAAGAGGTTCAGTCTCAAGCCGAGACTTAGTCCTCTCAACAATTTATATAAATTGATCCACACCCTGGATCAGGGGTAAACAATAGAACGCTACTGTCTAGGTACAAAGACCTCTACCACAGTTCTTTGTGGGAAAAACAAAAAATAGCTCACAGGCTGTTCAGGTTTTACTCGACCTCTACCACCATCCACAGTGGGAAACAAAAGAGTTATGGAGTTTGAGTGAGGATTCAAGAATCCTCCAGTTTAGCACAGGAGACAGTGTGTGTGTAAAATAAACAGGATACACACACTAACCAAAATGTAAAGAAAGAATCACTAAGTGAAGTATGATTTAGTTTAGAAATTCTTTAGTGATTAGTAGTGCAGATCTGGACTCGTTTGGTTTATCAGAAAAGCTTATGAGTCCTTCTCTGGTTTTTCTCAGAAAACAGAGTGTCGTTCTCTTCTTTGATTCTTGGTCCAGCTTAGCAGCCTGAGTGCATGAAATGTTTGTTTTAGTTCTTCACTCAAGATCCATCTTGTGTTCCCCTCTAGAATAAGTTTCTTCGTGTATGTCCAAGATTCTTGGAGTATGGATATAGACAAGAGAAAACAAAATGCTCCAAATTTGAATGTGTGTTCAGCTCTTTCTCTTTCACCCTTCATGTGTCTTCTTTTTCTTTTAAGGAGTTTCATATGCATCTCTCTCTCCAGTGTTCTCTTTCCATCACTTTATAGCTTTCAGCTTCGGCAGAAAATAATAATCGCTTTTTGCATGGGTACTAGGTATGGTTCCCTGACTTGAAACAGAAATCATTAAATAACATTAACTGCATTAAAACCATCAAATGTAACCATTAGCTAAATAAATAAATAGTATGAAGAGTATAGGGTTTGACTAGTTGGTCAATCATTAGTATCATTCTATTAGTAGACGTGCATGGTGGACTTTGTGTCGCAGAACCTTCCATCGGTAGCTCTTTTGAACATTCATCGGTAGCTCATATACCGATGACTTTAGTTCTATCGGTAGCTGTCTCTTCATCGGTAACTCTTTGCATCAGTAGTTGTTTGCACGTATCAGTAGACTTACACTATCAGCATACTTCTATTGGTATCTCATCTGTTCTGTCAGTAGACTTTCTTTCTGCTTACCGGTAACTCTGGTGTGTCAGTGACTATCTGTGAATTGGTTTTATCGGTAGACTTCTGTCTATCGGTAGCTCTAGTCTGTATGTCAGTAGCTCTTAACATATCGGTGACCTTAGTGTATCGGTGACTCTGTCTATCGATAGACTAAGTACCAGTAGCTCTAGCTAAAACGCAGACCAGTGACTTAATAATTATATGTTTCATACACAACATATCTGAATGGGTTATAATTACTTCAGAACTTATATAAACATGGATAAACAAAGATTAAACTATCTCAGGTATTATTTTAATATTATTATCATCTTGAGCATAGATTGAAAGAATTAATATATATAAAAATATTAGATTGATATTATCAAAGTATATGAAAGCATAATTGGGATTATCAAAATAGGTGAGGTCAATAATCTCCCCCTTTTTTATAATCACAACTTATGATATTATCATTAAAAAAATTGTATCAGAGGATATATAATTTAGCTCAATTTTCTCAGAGAAAACAGTATGGTACAAAACATAATTTATTAGAGATAGAATTAAATGTATCCGAGATAAAAGAAAAAACCATGATATCAAAGGTAAAATTTTGTGGTATTAGAGAACATCAGAGAACTAAATGAAATGATATTAGAGGATGAGAGAAAAGACACTGGTATTAGAAGATGAAATTCAGAGGTATCAAAGGTGCAAAGCATGATAGATCTTAGATAAAATTACTCCCCCTTTCATTAATATCTCTCATTCTTTTGATACTTAAAGAGTATTTCTCCCCTCTTGTAAAATATTTCTCCCCCTTTGTGATAATCAAAAAGTGGGAAATAACAAAGAGAAGTGGAACAATAGGAATAGAATAAAATCACTTGTATTAAATGTTACAAAAAGGTACAATGACAGAAAACAAAATACATAGGATTCTTATCAAACAGTCCAGCCACTGGATCAATCCACATCCTCAATGTGAGATTTTCTCTTGGGGTCAGAAGAGGATTCAGGTGGTGAGGATTCTGGTGAAGGCATAGGAATTTCTAAAAAGACCACAGAAGGATGAGCAACTGACATTGTGCCTAGCCTATATTGAGGAGTCCTTTGTGTGATCATAGGTGTGAGGCTTCGAATGTCTTGAACAGGAGTCATCTGAATTGGAGAAGCAGTGGAGGCAGAGGCAGGTAAAGCAGGAGGGACAATTATTGGCCTAGCATCAACATGTAGAAAGGGTAGAAAAAGATTTCTAAAATCCATAATGATTCCTCCTCCTCTCTCTATAGCGGATATGAAGTCATCCTTGTTCTCCATAAACTTTTCCAATGCTGGATTCAGTTCTCTTAGCTTGCTAACCTGCTCTCTAAAGGCTTGATTGACAGGAGGAAATTTCATATTCTCAATCAGAAGCTTAAAATGACTGGTCATTTGGGTCTTTGTGAAAATTTTGGAGGAATAGGAGTCCACCTTTTCTTTCAATTCTTTGTGAGAGGTAGAGGCTTATCTCATGTAGTCTTGGACTATCTTCATAATTTCTCTGGCTGAATCTCCGGTAGAGAGAACAACTCTGCTCAGTTCAGATGATTCCACAGAGCCACTCTTTGAGGCAGAACCAAGCTCTTCTTTCATCATAGCTTGAATTTGATTCAAATCCATCAAATATTTAGATGCAATAGAACCAACAGAGAAAGATATAGTCTCTTTGAAGATTTTGGTCAAACCACTGATAAGATTTTGAACGCCGGATTCCTGGGTTTTAATATGACCTTTCATAGAATTTTTGAAACCTTCAAATACTGAAACCATCTGAATTACAACACTCTTCACATAAGCTAAGTCCTTATCTTCTTGGGATTTTGAGCTCATGTAAGAGTCTAAAGAAACAATAGATTCCTTTAGAGATTCAAGATCTGCTTCAAGTCTAGAAACTTGAGCCTGGAATTCTTTAACTTCTTCAACTATTTCTCCCATAAAAGTTGATAAATTGCAGGCAAGAGATAGTTCAAAAGATCTTTCCAGCATAACCATTTATTCAGAAAAATTGTGCTTCATCTCAGAAACTAAGGCACGAAAAGATTCTTTTAGCTCATCTCTTAAGATATCCAATCAGCCTTGGTAACCAAATCAGCAGGTGCAACTGTTGCAGATGCTCTTTCAAAGGCTAAATGGACCATAGAGTCAGTTATAACTGATTAAATTGAAGATACCATAGAAACTTCTATTTTCTTTACCACATCCACAAAACATTCCTTAAGGTTTTTTTTCAGCTTATCCAGGTCATTAATTCTGACCACATCTTCAGGAAATAACTCAAAATCGACATCATAAGTAATCTTAGGTCTATTGTGAGATGCATCATTATCTGAATCTGAATAGTCTAAACCACAGACTATAAAACCAGGGTCTTCTACCCAATCATTAAAACCAATAGCCACTGTGACACTTCCAAATATAGATCGATGCTCCCCCTCAATGGGTGCATCCTCAATTAGGATAACAGCATTCTCAGCAACATTCACAGCAGCATCCTCAGCAGGTCTTTCATCCTGAGGAGAATCTTCCACTATCAATTCCATCACTGCAGCAGCATGAAGGTCTTCTGGATTAGTTAAGGGTATGTCAACTTCATTTTCTTCCTCAGTAGGTACTAAATATTGTCCAATCACTAGACTCGGGCTTAAATCAGCTGATAGAGATGCTTCACTCTCATGAACATCTTCTTCATTTTCTACAGTAGCTACTTCAACAGCTTCTAAAGCAGCTTCTTCCTTATCTGATATATGTTGAACTAGATTTTCAGGAGCTGGTCTAGGAGGTAAGTCAGGGTCTCCTCCTTCATCCTCAAAGGACTCTTCCTCTTTTGAATCATCACTATATTCTTGATCCTCTTCATCAGGTCCCAGACCTGGATCCCTCACATCCTTTGGTCTTGAAGGATGAGTCACAGGATTAAACTTGTCATACACCTTCTGTTCATCATTGACTCATTCTCCTCTCCAAGGGTTCTAATTTATTTTCATGTACTTACAAACTGTAGTTGTGATAAATAAGTTATTCTTCACTACCACTGTCTCATCTTGAGACTCAGCAACCCATTTTACCTTGATCATCACAGAGATTAACTTAGCAAAGAATAGAGCATTTGTCTTTGATTTCGACCTTGTCATATCTTCCATCTGAAGCATCAGCAATATGCACAAATTAACCTTTACACAATGTCTTAAGAGTTGCAAGAGATTGATATCTTGATATCTCAAATTGGAAAAGTCTCCTATCCTCGGTATCAAGACATGTTGAACAAATTTGAATAGCAATATGTTCTCTCCATCCATTTCTGCAGCAACTACTTGTCTTTGACTTCCATCACCAGTCAGCTCTTCCAAAGCAGTCTCATAATCGAAAATGTCACTGGTAGGTGGCATGGCTCTCGCGACATATCCATATACTCCTTCATGTGGAACTTTAAAGCACTCAGCCCATTCAACAGATGAAAACGATATCTCCTTTCCATTCACAAAATAATTTTCTCGATTTTCATTATCTGATTCTTCAAAGGTTACAAAATTGTAAAACTGTTTCACTAATTTTGGAAAGTAAGGACCATTGTTGTTAAAAAAACACTTTACCCATTTTTTATCTTCAAGAACTTCGAGCACTAAGGACCTTCTAGGCAGCATCCATTCTACACACAGTTCCTTTTCAATCACAATAACTCGATTTTGCAGATGAGGATTCACTGGTCGTCTCCCCAACCTAGTTCTAGAAACACTTCCACTACCACTTGCTTCTTGCTCAGTCCTTTGCTTCTTTGTTTTCATCTCAATAGAGTCATCTCTGACGGTAGGAAGTTTGGTTTTTTCCATCACTGGTTCGAAGTATTTATGGTTATCTAATGATTCGGGAGCTAAGGTTTGAGGGTTAAGGTTTGAGGCTCGGTCGATTTTGAAGTAGCTCGAACTTTAGTTTTATCATTTAGGAATCATAAAATAAATAATCAAAATGAAATAAAGTAAAAACGATTCAGATTCTAGCAGCAGACAGAAGTTTTAAACCAGTGCGCACATCGGTGATAATTTCTATCAGTGAGGTTTTACATCGGTGAGGTTTTCTATCAGTGAGGTTACATCGGTGAGGTTTTCTATCAGTGAGGTTACATCGGTGAGGTTTTCTATCAGTGAGGTTACATCAGTGAGGTTTTCTATCAGTGAGGTTACATCAGTGAGGTTTTCTATCAGTGAGATTACATCGGTGAGGATAGCTATCGATTGAGGTTAAACATTCCTAAATCATGTCTAATGTAACTTAACCTATCCGAACTCAAAGGTTTAGTGAAAATGTCGGCTAATTGACATTCAGTGCCTATAAACTCAAGAGTAATATCACCCTTTTGGTAATGATCTCTCACGAAATGGTGCCTTACATCAATGTGTTTGGTCCTAGAGTGATACATAGGGTTCTTCGAGATATTTATTGCACTAGTATTGTCACAGTTGATTGATACGTTCCTAAAGTCATATACATAGTCCAAAAGAGTGTGTTTCATCCACAAAATTTGTGCAAAGCAACTACCAGCAGCTATGTACTCTACTTCGGCAGTGGATAATGCTACAGAATTCTACTTCTTACTACACCAAAATATTAAGGACTTTCCTAATAAATGACATGTTCCTGAAGTGCTTTTTATATCCAACTTGCAACCAGCAAAGTCAGCATATGAATAACTCATTAACTCAAAGGGTTGTCCTTCTGGGTAAAACAAACCAAAGTTTACAGTATGTTTATGATACATAAAAATTCTTTTAACAGCAAGTAAATGAGATTCTTTTGGATTAGCTTGAAATCTTATACACATACACACACTAAACATAATATATGGTCGACTAGTAGTAAGGTAAAGTAAGCTTCCAATCATACCTCTGTAATTGGTTTGATCCTGGTTTCCCAGTTTCATCTGCATCCAATTTACAAACAGTACTCATATGAGTTTCACTTTCCTTAATACTATCCAAACCAAAACGTTTTAAATGATCCTTTGTATATTTACTTTGATTCAAAACAATACCATTTTTATTTTGAAACACTTGAAATCCAAGAAAATATTTAAGTTCTCCCATTAAACTCATTTCAAATTAATTTTGCATACTCTTTGAAAAATCAGTACATAAAGAATGTTTAGAATATCCAAAAAAAATATCATCAACATATATTTGAACTATTAAAACATCCTTATAAATTCTTTTAATAAAAAGAGTTGGATCAGAAATCCCTTTAGTAAAACTTTTTGAAATAAGAAAATTACTAAGTATATCATGCCAAGCTCTTGGAGCCTATTTTAAACCATATAAAAATTTAGAAAGTTTAATAACTTGATTTGGAAAATGAGGATTAGTAAATCCAGGTGGTTTTTCATCAAAAACATCTTTAACAATAAAACCATTTAGAAAAGAAATTTTGACATTCATTTGATATAACTTGAAATTTAGATGAGCAGCATATGAAAGTAAGATCCTAATGGATTCTAATCTGGCTATAGGTGCAAAAGTTTCCTCATAGTCTATTCCTTCTTCTTGACTATATCCTTGTGCAACTAGTCTAGCTTTGTTTCTAACTATGTTTCCAGACTCATAAACTTTGTTTCTAAAAACCCATTTTGTGCCTATTATTAAAGTGTCCTTAGGTCTGTCAACTAATTCTCAGACTTTGTTTCTTTCAAATTGATTTAACTCTTCTTGCATAGTCATTACCCAAAATTCACCATTGATAGCATCATTGGTATTTTTAGGTTCTAGCTGTGACATAAAGGCTTGATGTTCAACCTGATTTCTTAGATAATCTCTAGACTGTGTCCCTCTATCAAGATTACCAACAACAGCATCCAAAGGATGATTCTTTAGAATCCTTGTTGATCTAGTAAAGGTAGGACTAGAAATTTCAGGTTCATCTATAGGTTCGATTTCCATAGCAGCAGATTCTGGAATATGTCCAGAACTAGATGTTTTTACAGCAGGTTCTTTAGATTTATAAATTATGGTCCAGAATACTCAAATATTCCTCAAGATTTTCCAGAGAGGTTTTAGGCTCATGTGGATCAGTTTCATCAAACTTTATGTGAACAGATTCTTCCACACATTTGGTTCTTTTTTTAAAGACTCTATAGCCTTTTCTAGTTAAAGAATAACCAAGAAAAATTCCTTCATCACTCTTAGAATCAAACTTGTCCGGATTATCCTTTGTATTAAGAATAAAAACTTTGCAGCCAAAGACTCTAAAGTAACTAACTTTAGGTTTTCTATTATTCCACAACTCATAAGGGGTCTTCTTAATAACTGGTCTAATTAAGACTCTATTAATAATATAACAAGTTGTATTAACAGCTTCATCCCAAAAGTAAATAGGCAGTTCATATTCATTAAGCATGGTTCTATCTATTTCATGAAGGGTTCTATTCCTTATTTCTACTACACCATTCTGTTGAGGTGTTATAGGAGCAGAAAAGTTGTGACTATAGCCATTGTGTGAGCAATAAGATTCAAATTCATGATTTTCAAACTCACGGCCATGATCACTTCTTAGAGTTTTAATCTTAAGACCACTAAGATTTTCTACAGATTTAGAGTATTTAACAAAGTAATAACAAGATTCACTTTTGTGAGATAAGAAGTATACCCAAGTATATCTAGAAAAGTCATCTACGAGAACATAGACATAGTGCTTCCCATTTAAACTAGAAACTCTTGATGGTCCAAACAAGTCCATGTAAACCAGCTCAAGAGGTTGAGAAGTTGAAACTTATTTCTTTGATTTAAAAGAAACTTTATGTTGCTTTCCCTTTTGACAGGGATTACACACTTTGTCATTTGTGAATTCAAGTTTAGGTAGGTCTCTAACTAAGTTATTTCTAGTTAGTTTTCTAAGTGAATAGATGTTGCAGTGTCCTAATCTTCTGTGCCAAATCCAAGACTCTTTATGAAAAGAATTTAAACAAGTAACATTTTGTTTAGCTAAGGAATTTAAATCAACTGCATAAACATTTTCATTTCTTAAAGCATAAAATACTAAAACATTTTTAGAATTAAAAACCTTGCAAGAATCATTTTCAAACTTCACATTAAATCCATCATCACATAATTGAGAAATACATAACAGGTTATATTTAAGTCCATCAACAAAATAAAATTTAGAATTTAAAACTGAATTAGAGTTACCAATCTGGCCTAGGCTGATGATATTTCCTTTATTAAACATTATTAAACTTTTGAAGCATGAATTATCTCCAGACATATGTCTTGAATATCCACTGTCCAAGTACCATATCTTCTTGTGAGAACCCTTTAAGCATGTTTCCTAAAAAACAGATTTAGATAGGAAATGATTTTGGTAACCAGATCTTCTTGGGTCTAGAAAGGTTAGTAGTCAAAGCTTTAGATACCCATATTTGTCTTATGGGTCTCATATAATTTACAGAGTCAAAAGATTTTGAAATATAAACTTTATTTGACCTATAACCATATGAATAACTGGTTGAAGCATATGAATTTCCAGAACTAGAATAAGCATAATTTTGTCCAGACTTAGGAATAAATCGAGTTTTAGTGAACTGTCTCTATCCAAGTTGGTATCCTAGACCAGTAGTGTATTTTGGTTCAACTTGTTTACCTAACATTTGAGTAAGTGTGTCTTTTCCATTTGTAAACTTCTCTAAGTCTTTTCTAAGTTGCTCATTTGACATTTTCAATTCTGTATTTTCCTTCAATAGTTAAGCATTATTCTCTTTTTCAATAGTAAGTTTGGTTTTTACAGTAGTAGTGAGAGCATGTTGTTTATTTAATGATTTTTATTTATCTTTAAGTTCATTTCATGTCTCCTACATCATATTGTAGTATTCAAATAATTCCTTACTATTCATGTCTTCATAATCAGAATCAGAGTCTGCATCATCTTCAGAATAATACGATTTTAAAACAGGAGTATCTAAGGATACCTCAGATGTGTTGGTCATGAAACACATGTTGGCATGATTATTCTCAGAATTAGAAACTTCAGATTCACTTGTGATGTCTTTAGATGCCCTCCAGGTATCCTTCATAGCTTTCTTGTACCTCTTGTCCTTATAATCATATTTCTTTTTGAATTTTAATTTTGGACAATCAGCCTTGATGTGTCCTTTCTTTTTACACTCATAGAATACTATTTCATCATTCTTGTCAGCTTTCTTCCAATCCTTCTTCTAGTGTCCCTTGTTTTCATACTTTCCTTTGTAGTTAGATTTCCTGAAGAATTTCTTCTTCCTATAAAACTTCTTGAATCTCCTGGCTATTTGAGCCATCTCAGAATCACTATCTAAATCAGAATCTTAACTAGTTGAACTCTCAGTAGGTATTTTCATTTTCTCCTTGTCTTTACTCTTAGAGGTAGTAGACTTGAAAGCTATGGATTTTCTCTTAGGTTCATCATCTTCCTCCTTATTCACTTTGATTTCTTCCTCATACATCATTAATTTACCAATAAGCTACTTTACTGGAAGTTCTCCAATGTCACATAACTCTCTGATTGAGACAGAGGTGCCTCTCCATTATTTTGGTAGACATCTCAGTATCCTCATAATTTGTTCCTTCGCTGGAACAGTTTTACCAAGTGAATTCATTGTATTGACTATCTCATTAAACCTGAGATACATATCAGAAATAGGTTCATCAGTTTTCATTTTAAAATTTTCATATTTAATAGTATAAGTATTCAATCTCATTTCTTTAACATTGGTTGTTCCTTCATGAGAAACACTCAAAGTATCCCATATTTCAAAGGCAGTTTTACAAGAAGAAATTATATTAAACTCTTCATCTCCAAAAGCACATTATAGAGAATTTATAGCTTTACAATTATTATTGTAAGTAGTCTTTGTAGGTTCATCCCAAGTTGTTCTTTAAATTTCTGGAATTTTATATTGAGACTCTATAGAAGTCCAAATATCAAAACCTATACTTTCTAAATAAATTTTCATTTTCAGTTTCCACTGGGAATAGTTTGTTCCATTGAAGAAAGGTGGTCGGTTAGTATCAGCACCCTCTAGTCTATTATCCATAACCAGATTTTAGAAAATAGTTTTAAAGAGATAAAAATTTATAACTAATAGAAATTTAAGATCTTTAAAGATGCAACTAAAATCACAGTTGAAAAACAGAGTATTTCAAAAATCCCTGAACAAAAACAATCCTCTGATACCAAATGTTGGTCGGAGTGGATACTCAAAAGGGGGGTGAATTGAGTTTCAGTTAAAATTTGTGTTGAAAATATTTCTCTTAAAATCCCCCAATTTAAAAACAAAGTTAAACTATAGTAAATCTATACAGAGTGTAAATGTTCAATTAGTTTCTTAAAGATTGATTAGGTCTCAGTTATCTTAATTTGAAGATTAAATTAACTTTTGAAACTAACTTACTGGTTTACAATAAGTATAAACACTTGCTAATTTAACTATCAAAGTAGCTTTAAAATAGTTTTTTATTTCAAAGTAATAGCACCAGAATATGAAAAATATATATGTAATACTTATAGACTTAAAATAAAAGCACAGAAAAGTTAACCAAGAGGTTCAGTCTGAAGCCAAGACTTAGTCCTCTCAACAATTTATATAAATTGATCCACACCCTGGATCGGGGGAAAACAACAGTACACTATTCTCTAAGTACAAAGACCACTACCACAGTTCTTCATGGGAAAAACAAACAACAGCTCACAGGCTGTTCAAGTCTTACTCGACCTCTACCACTATCCAATGTGGGAAACAAAAGAGTTATGGAGTTTGAGTGAGGATTTAAGAATCCTCCAGTTTAGCACAGGAGACAGTGTGTGTGTAAAATAAACAGGATACACACACTGCTCAAAATGTAAAGAAAGAATCACTAAGTGAAGTATGATTGAGTTTAGAAATGCTTTAGTGATTAGCAGTACCGCTCTGGACACGTTTGGTTTATCAGAAAAGCTTCTGAGTCCTTCTCTGGTTTTTCTCAAAAAACAGAGTGTTGTTCTCTTATTTTATTCTTGGTCCAGCTTAGCAGCCTGAGTGCATGAAATGTTTGTTGTAGTTCTTCACTCAAGATGGAGCTTGTGTTCTCCTATAGAATAATCTTCTTCGTGTATGTCCAAGATTCTTGGAGTATGGATGTAGACTATAGAAAACAAAATGCTCCACATTTGAATGCTTGTTCAGCTCTTTCTCTTTAACCCTTCATGTGTCTTATTTTTTCTTCCAAGGAGTTTCATATGTATCTCTCTCTCCAATGTTCTCTTTCCATCACTTTATAGCTTTCAGATTTGGCAGAAAAGAATAATCACCTTTTGCATGGGTACTAGGTACGGTTCCCTAACATGCAACAGAAATCATTAAATAACATTAACTACAATAAAACCATCAAATGTAACTGTTGGCTAAATAAATAAATAGTATTAAGAGTATAGGGTTTGACTGTTTGGTCAATAATTAGTAGTGTTCTATTGGTAGACATGCACGGTGAACTTTGTGTCGCAAAACCTTCCATTGGTAGCTCTTTTGAACTTGCATCGGTAGCTCATATACCGGTGACTTTAGTTCTATCGATAGTTGTCTCTCCATCGGTAGCTCTTTGCATCAGTAGCTGTTTGCACGTATCGCCAGACTTACACTATCAGCAGACTTCTATCGGTAGCTCGTCTGTTCTATCGGTAGACTTTGTTTCTGCTTACCGGTAACTCTCGTGTGTCGGTGACTATCTGTGAACTGGTTCTATCGGTAGACTTCTGTCTATCGGTAGCTCTGGTCTGTCTGTCGGTAGCTCTATACATATCGGTGACCTTAGTGTATCGGTGACTCTGTCTATCGGTAGACGAAGTACCAGTAGCTCTAGCTAAAACTTAGACCAGTAACTTAATACTTATCTTTTTCATACACAACATATCTAAATGGGTTATAATTAATTCAGAACTTATATAAACATGGATAAATAAAGATTAAACTATTTCAGGTATTATTTTAATATTATTATCATCTTGAGCACAGATTGAAAGAATTAATATATAGAAAAACATTAGATTGATATTATCAAAGTATATGAAATCATAATTGGGATTATCAAAACAGGTGAGGTCCACGAGTTCAACTTAATTTTTGACCATATTGAATAGTGAAAATAGTTGAAATTATTTATCGCGGTTAAGGTAAAAACAGGTTTACCGGGGATCAATCTAAAAATATAAGGGTTAAAAATGACACAAAACTTTACTAATTCATATTTTATGATCATATTTAGACTTTATATATTATAATATTTGAAAATTTTCTATTTTGTCACCTTTTTTAATAAGAAAAACATGGGTAGAATACTTTCTTTTCAAAAATTCCTAGTGTGACCTCTCCCCCACTTATAAAAGGTCACCCATTATCCTTTCCTATTCACATTTCCAAAACACATTAGTTCGGAAAATAAATTTCCAAATCACTTCCCTACTTCCCTCCCATAATTTTATAATCCTTTTTTATTATAAATACAAAGTCTTTTGGTGAAAACCAACAAAAATTGTCTGAATAATAGGAAACATCCTTAACCGGGAATTTTATATTATTTATTATTCCACCTCCTTAAAATATTATTAAATCATGATGATATATTAACCTCATTATATTACATATAATTATATTTTTTTATGTTAGGTTCATGACCTATAACCATATTCTACTCTCTAAAATGGGAAACGAAACCATTGATCTTGTTTATGGCGGGTTATCGCCTCATGAACCGACATAACTCATTTTCCATCATCCCTTGTCATAGATAAGTATAATGATGTATCTAATATTTATATGTGATATTTATGATATAATTATACTTATATAATTATAATATTATATATACCTTATTACTTTTCATTCTGTAGAGAATATCATAATGTCGCTCATATGTATGGAGGACTACCGCCTCCTGTAGTGATGTGATTTGTTTTTCAAGTACATTTTACATGAAAAATAATTAATATTAATTTGATGTTGATATATGATACTAATTAAATATTAATCACTCTATAAAATAAAAATATCATATAACTTCTAACCTTTCCATCCATTAAATAAATGATAATATCATTCGTGTTTATAGCAGACTACGACCTCAAGAAGCGATGTGATTTGTTTTTCACTAATGGTTTACATGAAAGGTAAAAAATTAAAAGTTTAATGAATATATTTGATATATGTGAAATTATATTGATTCTATAAAATTAATATACAATCCACATCCTTTCTCATTCACCCATTAATTAAATGATAATGTCTCTAATGCGGACGTACGACCTACCGTCTCCACAAGGAGGTGTGATTCATTCTCTATGTTCAAAATTCAATAATAATTCTAAAGATGTTTCTAAAGAAAAAAATGATATTTATTATATTAATATAACTTAGGATATGATTTACCTATAACTAATGTTCAAGATCTCGAACTTCCAGGATAAAATGTGTGGGATAAAACAAGGCAATTAACACCCAAAGTAATAGTGATAATAAATGATTGTTAACAAATGAGTAATAAAATGTGATAAGAGGATAATATATGATATATAAATAATAATATTGTAATACCCCAAGATTTTATGAGATAGATTCTTTTTAATTTATTTGATGTCTTGGGTTATACGCTTCACCAAGATTTTCTTGTGTTATACGCAACACCATATTATCTTGAAGTATACAAAACACTATTCTTGGCTTGTGTTCCACACAATTTCAAGTTCTTTTGATAGAATTCATTTCAAAAAACACTGAGTATAGATTTTTTTCAATGTATAAATAAACTAAGTTTGTATTATGCTATATGTAACACCAAAGGAATATTTCACTACATGAAACATTGAACTGGCTTGTGTTACATTCAAGAGCGACCTTCCTCAATAGCCTGTGTGGTATACAATACCGTGTTTTACTAAACAATGATATATTATTAAAATATTATTATCTAATGGGATATAAACTAGTTGTTATAAATAGTATTAACCACATTTTTTCTTTTATATAACATTAACATGTATCTTATGTATTTTCTAGAACATTATATAAGAACAAATTCAATTTTTTTGGATAAAATAAGTATTTTTTTTAAAATGTAGTTTTACCGCCTTTTGATGGCGCACACATTTTAAATATAGTTTTTGAAAATTTTATTAGTTCAATTTGAAAAAATAAAATTCTTCTTTGGAATTTGAATATAAAATTTTACTTTGAAATAATTTTTGATATTTTTCTGATAACTTTCATATTTTGATGAAGAGTAAAAATGCGCTAAATTTTAATTAAAAACAACTTTTTTCATCGAAATAATTTATATGGTTAAATTATATTATTAAATTTTTTTAAATTATAAATTTTTTATACTTTTATAATTTAATAAAATTTAATTAATTTTCATTAATTTTACATTGAATTCATATGTAAAAACATTTCAATTTTTTGCAATGTTTTAACTCTTAAACAAAAACCCGTTTTTTCATTCTGACAACAGGATTAATTTTAAATTAATTACTACAACTTTTGAGTTTTGAATTTGTAAAAATGGATTCTATATTTGTAATAAGTGGGTCCAAATTATGTTAATATGTTACTTTTATTTTTTTGATATTATGAATAGTAACTATGGTAATTTTTATTTACCATTGTTAAAGGTAAATTAGTGTAACAAATAATAAGATAAGGACTATAAAATTATCCTAAAACCTGAAAAAATCCTATTGGATGAATAAAATTCAACCCTTAACATATTTGGTTTGAAACTTAGTCATTTAATGGCCACTTGACAATGAAAATGACCTAGATATTAATAAAACCAATGAAAGTGACAAAGTGTCAAACTCCCATTTCTTTTAAGTATAATAATTTTAATATAGGGATAACATGGTGATATCATAAAAAATAAATATTTAATGGAAATATAAAATAAGTACCTACATGATGGTAATTTATTTTTAATTTTTAGGAAATATTTAATTACCTTAAATTCTTATTCATTGATGATGTAAAAATTAATTAATTGATGAGAAATCAATAAAATAATGTTTATTAAAATACAAATAACCCTAAAAATGCCTAAACAGATGAAAAAATATTATCGGTCGAGTATATATCCACCATATCCATAAAAATGTCAAGCTATTGATCATTTGGATCCTTATAGAATAGATTATGACCTTTATATTAGTTTATTTAAAGTAATGTTAAAGTTGCAACATTCAAACTTTAATAAGTATTACATTTTTAATGTTTAATTTTATAGAAGATAAATTGTACTACATATATTCTCATGAAATATATTAAATTTATATTCATTATTTTTGTTTTATTTTTAATTTTTACTCAAAAATATTTATATTGAATAATTACCCAAAATCAATGTAGTAATAATTTTATTATTGAAGATATCTAATAAATGTTATTAAAAATATTAAAATAAAAATATTTTGGGCTAATTAATTTGTCCAATAAATTTTATAGATTTCCTTAACCCATTAGAGATATAATAAAATATTTTCTTGAGTATAAAACCTTATATTGATATTTCTAAAAATCCTTGAACTGAATAGTGTCAAAATTGACACAACTGATATTTTGTTAAAATAATGTTTTATAAATTTTTTTAAAAATCATAAAACAATTCTAAAAATTTATAATAATTATGATATGGTCTAAATTTTTATAAATTATTTATTTTTGGTATAATTAAAATCAAATAATTAAATATTACACCCTTTTAATATTGTAATATTTTTTATCTTAATTAAAATTAAATAGAATAACTAATTGTTAATTAAAATGATAATGTTTAAATTGACATAAAAACTTGTCTAAATTATATTGTTTTATGATATTTAAATATTATAATATCTTATATTCTAATATATCTCATTTGGGAGGTATTTGGATTGATTTTTAAATTATTATAAATTAATAGTTTCAGAAATTCCAAAAGTGTCCCTCACCCCAATTATAAAAGGGAACATCCTCCCTCATTTATCCATAACTGATTAAGTATTAAATTTGATCCATACCCTACCCGTTTCTCTTCTCAACTTCCCCAGTTACATTATAGAGGTTCTGGTCTTCTAAAAATACATGTTCTAGTTCCATTAAGAGAAGATCTAAAGAGAGCACGTCAAAGAAGAGGTAAACTTCCCTACTGATTCTTTCATATTTCTTTCTTCTTCTAATTCCACTTCATGATTTGTTTCATTATAGATAATAAATGCAGTATAAATTATATACTGAGATGTTATTATAATTATTCAACAACCATATTCCACTTTCAATCCATCCTTTGAAAAATTAAATCACCACGCATGTGTACATATGGTTTACCATCTCCACGCTGTAGTGTAATTTTTTATTCAACAATACTTAATTTGGATGGGTATAATGATGAGTATAGTGTATATAAATAATGAATATAACATTATAATTATTATGTATAATTAATATACCATCTAATTCCATACCATTTAACCATTAAGTGAATGATATCCTCACTCTTGCGTATATACAGCTTACCGTCTCTAAAGCGCGATGAGATTCACTCTCCATGTTAACCATTCAACAATGATTATAAAGTATATATAATAAATAAGCGTGAAATATATGTCATAATAATGATACTAGAATTATGTGTGTGTGTTTTTCTGTGTGTGTAAATATATATATATATATATATATATTTGTGTGTGTGTGTGTGTGTGTTATTTACTTCTATTCAGTTCAATAAGGAAACGAAAACATCGTTCATGCATACGTACGGCCTACCGTCTCCATGAATGGTGTATTCCATTTCATTTATCTACCTATTATATATATTTATATAATAAATATATATGATATATAAATCATGTTTTACATTATATAAGTAATTAAATCATGATCTAAGTAATAAGATCAAGATTAACAAGCCAAAACATGTACGATAAATAAAATGATTATTACCCAAAACGTTGCTTTAATAAAGAATTGATAAATAAACAGGTAACATAAAGTCATAAGTAAATCATATATGATATAATATATATTATTACGGTTTTATTACAAGTTAATAATATGTTTAAACCCACAATAAAGTAGTTTCGGACACATACAAAAGAAATCAAACCTAATGTAAGGGATTATTTTGTCTCACTTTTATTTTTGTGGGACATATGCCTTATACACCGTCTAATTATTTTTTGTGATGCTTATGTTACCCCTGAATGTTTTTATTAATATTATAATGAAGGTTATTATAGTTCAATATTCATATAATTTTCTTTATTTTATGAGGCATATTATTCGACTTAATATAAATTGGTAAGGGATAATTTTTCAGTCTACTTTTTTTTATCCAAGATTGTTTATACGTAAGTATTTACTCAGGATATATTTATCATCCATGTCTATGTTTTCTAACAATTTTTTCATAAAATGTTTCTTATTATTCAATATATGTTTAAAGTAATTTTTACCCATTTTTTAACTTTTACTACATGGTTTTGAAGGAATTATTCTTTCATTTACCATATGAGGTTTTTTTGACTTTTCTGACAAAAGTATGAGGAGAATGTTTATTTAACTTATACAGTATGAACGGATTTTTCCATCTTCATAACACCTTATTTCCATAAGGCTTCCTCTACACATTTTCAATTGTATTGTCAACTAAATTATTTTCTTTTAAAATTGTGTGTCATTTTGAGAAAAGAAAACATTTTTTAAAAATAAAGGATGTTTTCTTCAAGAATTAAGTTAAAGTGTTTTATCAAAATCATTTTACATATAAGATGACATAGGGTTATGTTTATATCCCTATTATTACTATTATTTTATTGTATTAAATATAGAATAATATTTTATATGAATTATGTTATGATGGAATGATGTTTAAGAAACCCATTTTATTTCATGGGTTATGCTATGATGGTTGATTTATGTTTTTGTGGAACATGTAAGAATGATTTCATTATGAGATGGGTGGGAAATATATCTCCCTCCAATGCATTGGGTAAAGATTTATATCTCCTGAGATAGATATAAACATAATGGAAAGTAAATTTGATTTAGTAATACAGGGCTGGAATGGTAAGTAAATCTGGTTTAGTAATACATGGCTAGAACGACAAGTAAATCTTGTTTAGTAATATATGGTTGCAATGGAAATTAAATACGGTTCAGTAATGGACTTTTTCTACTATGATGGTCTGGGCAGCAATGCCTTGACTACTATGGAAATCATATTATGTTCTTATTTTTTTTCCACAATTCTATGTTTTATATCCATGCTATTTTATCATGGTTAATGTTCCTTTATGTTCTATGCTTTATGAACTAACAAGATTTATTTCATGACTAGTGATTTTGATATTTAAAGTTTATGTTCATGTTTTTACATTCTTATGTTTGTGGTTGGTTTTATGTTCTCATTTTTTACACTTACTGGTCATTTGAGCTCACCCTTTTTATGTTTTCTTTTCCCCTGGATATAAATAAAGGTTTTACGTAAGAAAACAAGAGGGGAAGATCTTTATGGGAGATATTGAGGATCTTCCACCAAGTTATAAGATTATGTTACAAGTTTCTAAATAAACTAAATTAATATGGCCTTTGGGTGTCTTTTGTGTCATATATTAAGTATTTATAAAATGTAATGTAATTTCCATGTACATAAATCTTGGGTCATTACAGTTGGAATCTGAGCAAAGGTTTAGTTAACCAGTGGAAACTAGGATGTGAAAACTTTAGTGAGATCCCTAGAGATATTTCTAAGAATATTTCTAGGGATTTATTAAGTATAATTCAAGTATAGGTTAAAATCCTAGGGTTCTTATAATAATCATGACTAACTTAGGTTTAAACTAAAGATATCAAATATTTAAATATTATAAGCAATTTACCTTACTTATGTGTTTCTAATCTATGATATGTATTTCTCACACTTTTCTTCCTGTATTAGTCAATATCCAGAACTAAATAGAACATAGTTAACCATTTAATGTTTCAGATTTGAAAATTATGGGAGTTATGAAAATATATTTCCTATGTGGAAACATCATAAATAAAATCATGACGATGGTAGGAGTATTTTTCATACATATAAGGATAAATAGATTATAAACGACATGTGATAGGTATGTGATGTTCTTCCAGTATTTTTTACATTAAAGATAAGAATCTTGAGGTTAAGAAACCTTAATAAATGATTCATATTTTAGGAAAGATGAAGGTAATTAATCCTGAGTAATGGTTTAAGAATAATGTTGGATGATTGAGGTGTATATGTTTCAGAATTCAAATATTTTGTTATAGGAATAATAAAATATATAAGTGTTTTCAGTATAAGTATTTCATTGAGTATTGGAAAGGATATATTGAATAGCTTTAAGGATCCCAAAAGATGATTTAAGGGTAAGGTGATATACTTGGATAACATATGATTAAGGGAATGATAACCCTTAATATGTCCCTTATGTTTATATAATGATGTTTGGATAAAGATATGTTTGATGTGAGTAAGTAAATTGGATGATGATAGTTTCTTGGGAACTAATTATGGAGTTATTGAAAAGTTGTTTATACTATCATGGATAAAGTATACAACTTTTTGGGTTTTAAGGAATATATCCAATAAATTTTGGAATAAAGAAACATGTATGTTTTAAGTAAGGATATATGGTAATTTAGTTTATTACCATGACTCAAGAGAATTAATGATGAATTCATTCAAATGTTTGGAATGTGACCAATAAGAGATACCTTATGATATATGAGGGATAAATCATAAGCTGAGTTAGTGAACCTATTTCTAAATTTTTGGATTTTCAACAATAGGGTTATAAATTTATGGATAGTATAAGTTAAATTCACGATTAAGTTTGTTAGATTAAATTATTATCTCACCATTTGTGGACTTATATATATTTGATAACTTGTGCTAACCCTTTTTTTGATACTGATGGAATGACCTATAATTTTATCGCATGATATTCTAATGCTTTAAGAATGAAAAATTCAATGTCATTTCTTTACATAAGATATGTAGTGGAAATTGTTTAGGGAACGACCAATGGTGAGATTGTACTAAAATCAAGTAACTATTTCTCCTCATGCAAAAATTCATCGAATTTAGTAAAAGGATTTTGAAATCAAAAAATTTATCCTAATACCTTATTATCAAATGAATTAGATGGTCCCTTAAATCATCGTATATTTATGGATTTGTAATAGTTAACTTTCTCCAAACCTTATTCTCTATTACTATCCATCAAAACTTGATGGTTATATTTCTCTTCCATATCCACATTTTCACTTCTGATATATGTTCTCCTATGTGGAAACTCAATGATGAGTTACTTTGGGTAATCATCATGTCTATAAATTTCTTTTTTAAAATAAAGTTTTAGTATCCTTCTAAAGATGTGTGTTTCCATGATAGAAACTTTCAAGTAGTAAACCATTTATAACCCCGACGAATTTTGATGGAGAAATTCATTTTAAAGGGGGTAGAATGTAAAACCCCAAGATATTATGAGATAGATTATTTTTAATATATTTTATGTCTTGTGTTATATGCTACACTAATATTATCTTTCACTATACGCAACACTATATTAGCTTGTAGTATATGCAACACTATTCTTGTCTTGTGTTACCCATAATTTCAAGTTATTTTGATAGAATTTATTTCACGCAACACTAAGTATTGATTTTTTTCAATGTATAAATGAACTAAGTTTGGATTTTGTTATATAAAACACCAAAGAAATATTTCACTACATGCAAAACTATCTTGGTGTGCGTTACACGCAAGAGCGTCCTTCCTCCATACCTTGCATTGTAAGAAATATTGAGTTTCAATAAACAATGATATATTATTAAAATAATATTAATTAAGGGTATATGAAATAGCCATTATGAATAGTATTAAACACATTTTGAATTTTATATAACATTAAAATTTATCTTATGTATTTTCTAGAACATGATAGAAGAACAAATTCATTTTTTTTTTGATAAAATATGTATTTTTTTAAAAATGCAGTTTTACCTCCTTTTGACGGTGCACCCATTTTAAATATATTTTCTAACACTTTTATAATTTAAATTAGAAAAAATAAACTTCTTATTTTTAACTGGGATAGAAAATTTTACTTTTGAATAATTTTTGATATTTTTCTGATAACTTTCATATTTTGATAAATAGTAAAAATACGCAAAATTTTAATTGAAAACAATTTTTTTCATCACAATAATTTATATGGTTAAATTATATTATTGAATGGTTTTAAAGTATAAATTGAATATATTTTTATAACTTAATACAATTTAAGTCATTTTCATTAATTTTATATTGAATTCAGATGTAAAAATATTTCAATATTTTGCAATGTTTTAACTTTTAAATAAAAACCCGTTTTTTTCATTCTGATAACAGAATAAATTTTAAATTAATTACTAAAACTTATATATTTGGAATTATTTGTTCCAAATTTTTTTAATATGTTACTTTTATTTTTTTGATATTATTAATAGTAATTACGGTAATTTTTATTTACCACAGTTAAATGTAAATCAGGTAAATTAGTGTAACAAATTATATGATAAGGATAATAAAATTATCCTAAAATCTACAAAAATCCTACCATATGAATAATATTTTACCCTTAACATCTTTTGTTATAAACTTAGCCATTTAATGGCCACTTGACCTTGAAAATGACATAGATATTAATAGAACCAATGAAAGTGACAAAATGTCAAACTCACATTTCTTATAAGTATAATAATTTTAATATAAGGATAACCAGGTGATATCTTCAAAAATAAATTTTCCATGGAAAGATAAAATAGTTACCAACATTATGTTAATTTATTTTTAATTTTTACAAAATAATTAATTACCTTAAAGTCTTATTCCTTGATGATGTAAAAAATAATTAATTGATGAGAAATCAATAATAAAATTCTTATTAAAATACTAATAACCCTAAAAAGTGCCTAAACACATGAAAAAATATTATTAATAAAGTATATATCTACCATAATCATATAAATATCAAGATAGTGACCATTTTAAGCCTTATAGAATATATTATGACCTTTATATTATTTTATTTAAAGTAATGTCAAAGTTGTCACATTCATACTTTAATAAGTATAAAATTTTTAATGTTCAATTTTATAGCAGATAAATTCAACTACATATATTCTCAGAAAATATATTAAATTTATCTTCATTATAGTATTTTATTTTAAATTTTTACTAAACAAATAATTATATTAATAATTACCCAAAATCATTGTAGTAATCATTTTATTAATGGAGATATCAAATAAATATAATTAAAAATATTAAAATAAATATATTTTGGGATAATTAATTTTTCCAATTAATTTTATAGATTAACTTGACCCATTAGGGAAATAATAAAATATTTTGTTTTGAGGATAACCTCTTATCTTGATATTTATAAAAATCCATGAAATGAATAGTGTCAAAATTGACACAATTTATATTAAGTTAAAATAATATTTTATAAATTTATTTAAAAATCATAAAACAATTTTAAAAATATATAATAATTATGATATGGTCTAAATTTTTAAAAATTATACATTTATTATATAATTGAAGTCAAATAAGTAAATATTACACCATTTTAATATTGAAATATTTGTTATCTTAATTAAAATTAAATAGAATAACTAATTGTTAATTAAAATGATAATGTTTAAATTGAAATCAAAACTTTTCTAAATTATATTGGTTTTTGATATTTCAATATTATAATATATTATATTCGAATATATCTCATTTTTAAGTTATTTGGATTGATTTTCAAATTATTAAAAATTAATCGTTTCATAAATTCCAAAAGTGTCCCTCACCCCAATTATAAAAGGGCGCCTCTTACCTCATTTCTCCAAAACAAATTAATCCTTAAATTTAATCCATACCCTTTCCATTTCTCTTATGAACTTCTATGGTTACATTATATAGGTTTCTGTCTTCTCAAAATACCAACTCTAGTTTAATTAAGAGGAGATCTAAAGAGAGCACGTCCAAGAAGAGGTAAACTTCTCTACCAATTCATTCATATTTTTTTCTTCTTCAACTTCCACTTCATGAGTGGTTTCATTATATAATAAAAAATCCATTATAAATTATATGCTTATATGTTATTATAATTACGAAAAAACCATATTCCACTTTCTATCCATCCTAAGAAAAATGAAATCACCACGCGTGCGTACATACAGCTTACCGTCTCTACGCCATAGTGTAATTTGTTATTCAAAAATACTTAATTTGGATGGGTGTAATTATGAGTATAATGGATTTAAATAATAAATATAACATGATAGTTATTATTTAAATTTAATATACCATCCAATTCCATACCATTTAACCATTAAGTGAATGATATCGTCGCTCGTGTGTGCATACATCTTACCGTCTCCACAACGCGATGAGATTCATTCTCCGCATTAACCATTCAAGAATTATTATAAAGTATATATAATAAATTATAATGAAATATATTTCATAATAATTATACTTAATTTATTTATATATGTTTTTGTGTGTGTGTGTCATTTACTTACTTCCATTCGATTCAATAAGGAAACAGAAACAACGTTCATGTGTACGTACGACCTACCGTCTCCATGAATAGTGTATTCCATTTCATTTACATACCTATATATATATTTATATACTGAATATATATGATATATAAATCATGTTTTACATTCTATAATTAATTAAATCACAATCTAAGTAATAATATCAAGAATAACAAGTTAAAACATGTATGATAAATAAAACGATTATTACCCAAAATGTTGCTTTAATAAGGAATTGACAAATAAAAAGGTAATATAAAGTCATAAGTGAATAATATATGATATAATATATATTAGTATGGTTCTATTACAAGTTAATAATATGTTTAAACACACAATACAGGAGTTTCAGACACATGTAGAAGAAATCATACCTAAGGTAAGGGATTATTTTGTCTCGCTTTTATTTCTATGGGACATATGCCTTATACACCATCTAATTATTTTGTGTGATGTTTATGTTACCCATGAATATTTTTATTATTCTTATTATTATTGTTATTATTTTTACCTATGCATATAATTTTATTTGTTTTATGATGCATACGATTTGACTGATTATAAATTGGTAAGGGATAATTTTGCAATCTCATTTTTTTTATCTGGGATTGTTTATACGTACATATTTACTCGAGATATATTTATTATCCATGTCCATGTTTTCTAAAAATGTTTTCATAAAATGTTTAATATTATTCTATGTATGTTTAAAGTCATTTTTAAACATTTTTCAATTATACTACATGGTTTTGAAGGAATATTTCTTTCATTTACCAAATAAGTTATTTTTGAATTTTCCGAAAAAAGTATGAAGAATTTTTTTTTAACTTATATGACATGAATGGATTTTTAAATATTCATAACACCTTATTTCCATGTATCTTCCTATACACATTTTCATGTGAATTTTCAACTAAATTATTTTCTTTTAAAATTGCACAGCATTTTGAGAAAACAAAATGTTTTTAAAAGAAGAAAGGATATTTTCCTCAGGAATTAAGTTCAAGTGTTTATCAAAATTATTTTTCATCTAAGATGACATGGGGTTATGTTTATATCCATATTATTAAAATTATTTTATTGTGTTAATGATGTAATGATATTTTATATGGATTATGTAATGATGGAATGATGTTTAAGAAACTCATTTTATTTTAAGGGTTATGCTATGATGATTGATTTATGTTTTTATAAAACATGTAAGAATGATTTCATTATGAGGTGGGTATGAATTATATCTCCCTCCAATGCATTGGGTAAAGATTTATATCTTATAAAATATACATGACTATAAGGGAAAGTAAATCTAGTTTAGTAATATAGGGATGGAACGGAAAGTAAATCTGGTTCTATAATACATGGATGGAATATAAAGTAAATCAGGTTTAGTAAACCATGGCTAGAATGGAAATTAAATCTGATTCAGTAATGGACTTTGTCAACTATTATGATCTCGGCAGTAATGCCTTGGATACTATGGAAATACTATTATGTGCTTATTTATTTTCCATAATTCTATGTTTTATGCCAATGCTATTTTAACATGGTTAATGTTCCTTTATTATTTATGCCTTACGAACTACCAAGATTTATTTTATGACTCATGAATTTGATATTTAAACTTTATGTTCATATTTTTACATTCTTATGTTTATGGTTGGTTTTATGTTCTCAATGTTTACCCTTACTAAGCATTTGATCTCACCCTTTTTATGTTTTATTTTCCCCAGGATATAAAGAAAGGTTTCAGGTAGGAAAAAGTGGAATATCTTTATAGGATATTTTGAGGATCTTTCACCAAGTTATAAGACTATGTTCCAAGTTTCCAAAATCACTAAACTAATATGGTCTTTTAGCGTCTATTTTTTTCATGTATTAAGTATTCCTTAAAAGTATTGTAATGTCTGTGTACGTCAAGCTTGGTTCGTTACAAATATTATTCAGGTATAAGTTAATAACATGTTTAAAACCATTATATAAGATGTTGAAGAGTGCTCAACTAAGGGTAAGAATGAGGTAAGGGGTTTCTTAACTCAATTTTCATTCATTGGGTTATACATTTTGTAAAATGATTATATTATTCCAAGATTATATATGCAATAAATTTTTATTGATTTATGTTCGTATTTTCACTTTTATTTGTTTGGATCTACATTTTTTACACATAATCACTTCGTCTATTAACTCTCACCTCAATGATACAAAACTTGTAAGGGTTTCTCTGAAACAACCTTCTTTGAGATACCTATTCTCTTATGAAACTAATTTATATTTAATGGTGTATATATTACCCATTTAAATACTATATCATAAATCCTTCTAAAATCATGATTTTTTAAGTTAAAATTCATATAATTAATTCACGGTAATTTATGATTCAAAGTTTACTAAACTGTAAGGGTTTATGTTTCAATCTCATTTTAATAAAGATTTATTATACTTGGGTTTCCTTGGGACGAAATTATTTGATCATTATATAATAAACAATTTTTGTTTTATTCTCATTTGGTTATTCATTAATTTTTCAAGTAATATTACCATTTTCCTCTTTTTGGTACTTAAAATAATTAATAATTTTTTTTAAGAAAATATGACTTTATTTCTATCTTGATCAAAAATCCTTTTTCTTCCAAATAAATATTTCTAAAAATGTTTTCAAAAATATTTTACAATGATTTTTTAAATTATTTTTTATCCTGAATTTGATTTTTATAAAAAAATAAAACGAATATTCCTATAATTTTTTAAAAATGATACTTTTTGAAATTTCATACAAAAATGTGAAAGAAATCTTTGTTTTTTAATGTATTCTGTATGAATGAAACTCTTTTTTCATCATTGAAACCTAAAGTTTTAAATTGTCCTTTATAAGTTTCAAATTTTATTTTCTAAAAAAAATTAAAAAAAAAATTGATAAAGTTATAGATTTTAAAAAAGTTTTTTCAAAATTTAAAGAATATTTTTCTCAAAAAAATAAAATTGATGTTTTCAAAATCATTTTCCATCTAAGATGACATCCTTTGATGTTACTCAAAGTAAAAAATTTATTTTCCTCAATGATGTTTTTAATATTTTAAAAATTATTTTCATCAATGAAAATAACCTTTGATGTTATGTATTTCTTCTAAATTATATATATTTATCGCTCACATGTATACTTAGCTTAAAACCCCTTCCTTTGATGAGATAATATATGCCTTATGTTCATTTCTCAAATGTCTTAATTATGAAATTTACTTTTATTATGATATGAGAAAATATTATGAAACCAATTTTCTTTCCATGGTTAATTCTTATGTTATGATTTGTGATTTAATTCACTTATATGGCACACATAGATCATGAACATGTTATAATGGATTCACCCAAATAGACCTCCAATGCATTGGGCGATGTCATAGTCTCATGAAACATCATGTATGGGATTTTTTAGTAATCCTAATCCATTATTGGAATTTATCTTCCATGTGATACTATCTAGGCAGTTGTACTTGACTTATGTTTATCTCATGTTATATGTCGTTTCCACATTTCCTATGATGCCATGATCTCATTATACAATCTTATTTATATTATTCTTCTATGTGATTACTCATGTTCCATATCTTTTATGTTATCATGTTATATCTATGAATCCCACGTTATGTTTATTTATCATTTTTATTATCTTACAAGGCTTTCTAGCTCACCCTTGTATTATTTGTATTCCACAGGTTATTCTATGTTGTTTTAAGAGCTCAAATAGACTTAGAAGCTCATTAAGGGAAAGAAAAAAATAAGTATGACATGTTTTATTTTATTGTGATGTATTATGATCCAAGTTTTAAAAATATACTAGGCCTAATGATCTTTGGGATGTAATTAATGGATGATTATGTTAAGAATTATGTAATAATATGTTTAAAATGAATGGATCGCTATATTAATAGTATGTTAGATTAAAATTATCGTAGAATGCTTATGAAATTAATAACTATAATTTTATTCATTTCATGATTTATTTTTATTATATTTTAATTATTCATTTATTAAAAGTTTATGTGAGATATTTTAATTACTTGAAATACTCTCATTTTCTTTAACAAATATATTAGAAATTGTTTTAATCAGTTTGATTGATAAATGAAAGTGAATCAATATTCTTATTAATCACAACAAAGGTATTAAAAGGTAATGTCATGTTTCATTATTTTAAATATTTCTAGCCATTTTAATATGGTTATTATATTAGGAAACTCCCACACTAAGATATCAAATATGGACATTGGTGATCTACTAATAAAAATGATCAAGAAACATAGTGAAAAGTTTTGTGCTTAAAATTTTGATGAATTTATGAATTCCAATAACAAGAATGATATTCTTAATACATGAAAAATATCTTCTGTGACTTTTTCTCTTTATATGATCATGAATAGAATTCTAATATTTTATCTTCTATTATTTAAGTGATCAAGATCATTGAAATTCAAAAAAAATCATCATATGATCTTTACTATTTTTCTTTGTATTTGTTTTTTTAGTAACCTTAATTTATCTATTTTTAAATTATTCATGTCTGGTTTATTATTTTCCTCATTAAAATCTGGTCTTGTATTTTTTTTATTCCACCACATAAAAGTAATTCAAGTTTGTGACTCCCTAACCAAAGCCAAGACATAGACTAGGTTAAAGACTCCTGTAAAAAGTCGAGATTATTCGTATGGGTTTTTGTAAATATAAAATTATGTAATAGGTTCTCACTCCTCTAAGAGTGAGTTTATTATTGGTTATAAATCCTATCATATAGTAGATAAGGTTGATGAGTGGGCTTTTATATTAGTTATCTAAACTAATAGAAAATATTTAGTGTTTCTTCTTTTTATTACTACTACATTTCATTATTTGAACACAACACTCACTATAGAATATTATTTTAATAAAACTCTGATTGTTTTTAATTTAAATTTTTAAATTGACTATTCAACCCCCCCCCCCACCTCTAGTCATTATTTATATATATTCTAATCCAACAATAATTTCATTTTATTCCAAAATTAATTATGATAAAGAAAATGAATAATCATGTTTAGGTTAGTGAAATGTGATACACTCGTCTAATTAAATTAACGATATTTGATAAATTCATATGATTTGGTCAGTATAATTGGAGAATGTATAATTTATTAATTAGATAATTTTGGATTTTCATGTTTTATTTCTCATGGTATACTCAGTATCACGAAAAAAGGATTGTACGTTTATACTTGTGGTTAATAAATTTTATAATAAAACACTCTATAAAAAGAGTAGTGTTGACTTTTTATTAAACACCATTCATTACTTATTCTTAAAAATTATTAATTCATAATATTTTCCAATGTTAAAGGTCCCAATTTATTATTGATAAGACTATGTAAACAGATAGTGATCTTAGTAAATATGTTTATCTAAAATATGGAAAATAAGTCATGGTAGAAACTAATCCATAAGTGTTTTTACTTGGATTCACCATATTATTTCATGTGATGTGACATTATGTGATAGAGAAATGAGGTTTATAAAGCTTTATTTAAAGTGAGAAATTTATATTATTGTTCCAAAATTCTAAATGATTTAATTTGTTTTTCATGTGAATTGTTTTATATACTTAAGATTAAAGCATATAACATAACCAAGATAAAAAATGATAATTATAAATAATTTCCATGGGTAGTTAAATTTATATATTTATGTTATTAATTATGGTTTATAAAACATTAAATGAATTGAAAATGGGATAAAACTAAGTTAGGTTTAATGTTATGTATTCCAAGGATTGTATGAAGAAAAATGTGTTTTTTAATAGTTAGTCTTAAATTACAACATTTGAATAATTCAATTTATGATGTTTGGAAAGTGTTATAACTCTTGGAGAATGTATCATTAATTAATATAATGATTTATATAAATGGTTTTAGTTTCACCACAATAACAACAATCCTCTTGAGCAATACCCTTGATCAAATCTTTTTATCTTAATTTTCCCATTATTTTTGATTTTCTAGTACAAAATGAGATATAATAAATCCTTTATACAAAATATATGATTCTAATAGGTTATGGATTAAATATTATGGAACTATATTATGGTTTAGTTTTATTCATATTTAAGAAATATTATAAAATAAAGTCCACAAATAATATTGTAAGTGTTACAGTTTTAGTATCATTTAAATTACATTATTAATTTTTTATTATTATTATATTTTTCCTATTAATTTATTTTGGTGTTTTAATCCATATTTTATTCTTAAAATACCAAAACTACCTATAAAAAATTTTAATTTTAGAATCATGTGAAGATAAACCATAGGTAGTGAAAAAGTGATCGAGAAAATCCTTCAAAAGTCTAGAGGGCTGATAGTAATGTTAAGAACATAAAAAAGTTCATTAAAATTTGAAAGATGAGTGATTTTTAGTTTGTGTAACATATAAAGATTCATAAAATCATGTTTATATAAGAGAATTATTACGGAACTTGAAAGATATTCTATAACTGAAGTTAATATATTAGAGAATTGGATATTTTCTTATTAGAATCCCTAACTACCCTGAAATAAACCATAAATTTCAACATTAACTTTCAAAATAAATTTATCAAGATTAATAAATGACATAGACCACTGCATAAAATTAATAAGAAAACCAAAATCTTATAATTATTTATAAGGAATTTCTAGCACAAAAAATCATAGGAATTTGAAAAATTGATATTAAAAGAATATTGAATTCTAACATGATTTAAAAATTGAGGTACACTAACTCTTAAAATAAGAAAATATTATCTGAGACTTTTTATCTTTTAAATAATATAAAATTTTTCAAGGATCACAATATAATCCATAGCTTATTTACCTCTTTAATAATTAATGTTAGAAATATATTTTGTAAAATATTGAGATAGAAAACAAATCTAAATTCATTATATTTCTTAAGAAACCTAACTTTAGAGATAATAGATAAGGTAATGAAGTTAAAATTTTTAGGTAGTGCACTATCCTAGAAAACATTTTAATGGAATAAGTAATTACAAGATTTATAATAAGACATGATTATTTAAAAATAAGGTAGTAAAAGTATTTTAGTTTGAAATTTTTCATTTCCCAAGAAAAACATTTTGTCCTTCATATAAGTGTAAACGAGTTTGAGGGAACGGAAGGATACATTAATCCTTAAAAATTAAGGCCTAGTACTCCTTAATTTCAAGGTTAATAAAGTTATTTGGGTCTTTGGTGTCAAAAAATCATTAAGAGACATTTACATTTAATATATTATCTTCGTAAATATATTTTTTATTTCAGTTTATTTAAAAGTATAAAATATTTTATAAAAAACATATAAACATTAAGGGTGTCTAAACTAGACTCAACCCTTCCAGGTGGGATTGGGTTTAAAAAGTTATATTCACTAGATATATTTCTTTAGGATGACCCATGGTTGAGTTGGGTTGGATAATGATTTGGGAAAAAATGATCCAACATGACCTAACTAACTTGATAGAAAACTTGTGTTCCTTCCTCTTTCTTCCCTCTCGAGGGCGCCGCCTTCCCTCCCATTGCTAGATGTAGATGTAACCTCCCCCACCTCCTGACCCAACCAATTTGACCGATGTTGTTTTTTCCTCTCATTCCTTCAATTTTCCCTACCATCCAATTAATCTTCACATGAACCTAGCTCCCTCTAATGCATATTTTTGTGTTGATCTCTTTGATGTTGTAGAGCTGCGAAATATTCAAAAGATGTCTTCTGATGTTAAGATCCTCCTTTGACTTCATCCATAGATCCCCGATCAAATTCTTTTCTTTAGTTCCATGTGATGATGGAAAAGGGTTAACCTCTAGTTTACCACCTCTCCACCCATCATCATTACTCAAACATCGATGTCATTTCATCCCCACACTATTGCTTTCCTATTCCATCCATGTTGTCACATGCTCATCCAATTTTTTCATGTGTCTTTCACCCCTATTATTTCTTCCACATCGCCCAACCATGTCCATTTCATTTCATTCGGCCAACCATATCCTATCTAACATGTGTTTCCTTCCCTCTTTATTGCTTCCATGTTACCCATTCGTGTCACGAACCAAGTCGGGTCTCCATCTGAACTGACGCCCAACCCAGTCTACGGCAAGGCCTGAAGGGTGTTCCCGATCCCCATAAGCTAGCACAAGTTCCCAGGTATCAAAATAAAACTTGGTAATGATTTACCCTAATAAACAAATGTAAATAAATCAACCTACAATATAAAATAGACCAAAGGTGAAAGTCACTACCAAACGTTCCTTTAACCAAAAAAACAAAATTTGTGTTGCATGTTTAAAACTGAAATCCAAATAAGAGATACCACTTGGTAGGGTGACCAAAAACCAATACAAAAACTCTACCTAGAGATAATACACCACCCTCAAGTCATCTCCACAATCCCATGCCAAGAAATCCACTAACAACCTGAACCACCACTCCTAAAAGTTGTACCCTTACCTGTATCTGACATAAACAAATCTACTTACACCCAAAGGTGTAAGTAGGGTGTGATCAATCACCCAGTAGGATGCCACCCTGAAAATATTCCACACACAAGCATTCAAATATAAATACATTTCAATGATAAATAAAGGAAATAAAGAAATGCTTAAACAATGATAATGAAAACAGTTTTCGTGAAACAACCTTAAAGAAAAGCAGTTTCAAGAAAACACATGTTTGTGTAGTAACTCAAGTCACATATCATGTATCATTGGTGTGAAAAAAGTAGCTGAGAGCACCAAAATATGGTAGGGGCACTATGGGTACTAGTAACAAGTGGGGCCCTAGAACTTCGTGTCTTGGTGAAACGTGTCTTAGAAACCACGACCCTCAAAAACCATGGCTTAGAAACCATGACCCTCAGAAAACATGGCTTAAAAACTAAAACCCTTAGAAAATGTGTCTTAGAAACCATGACCATCAATCATTCATATGTTTTGTTAGTGTTTTAATCATCAATCTCTCCAATGAAACTAGGAAAATCCACCTTCGAAACAATATCCCACTAGTCCTAGCTCCCCCACCTAATACCCCAGGCTTCCCTCTTTGTGCTCATTTAAATTCCAAGTTCACATCACATGTCACACTAATACATAAGGACTAACCAAGGAGCTTACACACAAGAACACACTATTTTTACATCGATTCCCTCTTTTAAAACTATACGCACACCAAAAACTTTTTAGAACTTAACATGCGCCGCTTGCACATTAAATTAATCCAGCTGCATGGTTTCATAAAAATACTTTTATAATTAAGAAAACCACTAATAAAATTTATTATGCAGTTTCCAAGTATGTCATAAAAAATTTAAAGGAAAAAAGCTTCCCCAAAACATTTTTCAAGACAAACACATTTTGACCCTATGCAAAAACATAACTGCACCATCAACAATTCCTAACACACTCAATACACAGTTTTCAAAACACTGATAAATAGTATAAAGTAGGTTTTCACAATAAAATTCCCCAACATCACTTGAACATAATTCTAACCAATTAAATACATAGTAAAAATCAGTTAAATATAATTTTGTAGCATGTAAACAAATATAAAAATGCACTAAACTAATTAAATAAACAAGAAAATGATAATTAGTTTATATTTGTGTGTGGAATCACCTATCGGTGTGTTACAAGCTTCACCAAATTGGTGCGCAAGGACCAACACACGCCAAGAAAGCTCAAACAAACTCAAGTATACCCTAAAAACAATGCAGTAACCCATTTACATTAGAATAAAACCAACCAAAACCTAAAACCACAACCCAAAAACCCCCAAAATTAAATAAAAACCGAAATAGGGTGAATGGACCGGCGGCGAGGAAGAAAAAGGGTAAACCGAGCAAGATGGGTGTGTAGGAGATGAGTTGCACCAGAAAAATATAACCAGAAAGAGAGGGTCGGCACTCGGGGAGGCAGTGTGGCTGAGAGGGAGGAAGGTTTGGCGTAGCTATCTAGAATAGGGAGGAGGGTGTGGTGCGGTTGTTCGAAGGAGGGAGGAGGGTACAGCACGGCGCGGCTATCCAGAAGAGAGAGGGTAATCAAGGCGGGATCTGGCCGATCAGGTGGTGTGGGAGCCGGTCCAACGAGAGGAGGAAGAAACCAGGATGTGGCTTCTAGGGTTCGTGCAGACCATGTGAGGGGGAAATATGAACAGTGCCATGATGGGGAGAGAGAGTGTGAGGGAGAAGAGAAATAAAAGGAAAAAAATAAATAGAAAAGAAAGGATAAAAAAGGAGAAAAGAAAATAGATCAAAATAAATATAAAAAAAGTTGAATAGAGACCCTTAAAAAAACCTAAAACAATCTAAAAAATGATAAATAAAATTGATAATATCTATATTGATAAGGGAAACAATAATAATAATAATAATAATTTTTTTTAATAAAAATTACCTACTTAAATTATTAATAATAAACGGGTTAATAAGGTTATAAGGTAAGGTTAACAATTCAGTTGAGGTATTAATAATAATAATTATTATTATTATTATTATTATTATTTTATTTTTATTAGGTTAATTAACCATCTATGCATCGGGCAGGCCACAAGTTAAACTGGAGAAGCCACATGGCTTCGCCTATGCTCTGCCACACATTGGGCAATGTCAATATGACGCTCATCAATCATCACAAAACTCAAATCATCTCGGCCCAAATTTCAACCATAAAATTATTAAAAGTTAGATAAAAACATGGGATAAAAATTAAAATTAAAAACATATCTAAATGCGAAGTTTGGGTGTTACAATTCTCCCCACCATGAAAACTTTATACCCTCATAAAGTCAATTCAAAGCCTGATCAGATAATAGAAATGGGTACTCTTTCTTAACCCATGGATTCCCCTCTTAAGTCTCATGTTCGTCATTCCCATGCTGCCAAAGATTGAGAACCAAAGGAATGAAATTTCCACAAAGCACCTTCTCTTGAGAATCCACTGTCTTCACTGGCTGCTCAAACACTGATAAATTAGGCTCTATATCCAACTCTTCCCAATTCAACATGTGTGATGGATCAGGATTGTACTTTTTCATTTGAGAAACATGGAATACGTCATGAATCAATGTCAACTGAGAAGGAAAGGCTAACCTATATGCCACCATTCCAATCCACTCAGTAATCTTGAAAAGACCAACATACATCAGTGTCAGCTTCCCCTACTTTCCCAAGTGGTGGTGACCCAAGTGAGGTCCACCTTCAAGAACACCCATTCACCCACTGAAAACTCAAGATCTCAATGCCTCTGATCAACATGGGATTTTTGGCGACTCTGAGCTATCAATAACTGATTTCTAATCAACTTGACTTTCTCATACATCTCCTGCAAAATGCTCGATCCCAAAAGTGAGGTCTTGCCTACCTCATCCCAACACAAAGGAGACTGACAAGGCTGACCATAGAGCACCTCCAACAGTTCCATTATAATAGAGTATTGGTAATTATTATTATAATCAAACTCAACCAATCCAAAATGTATATCCCATGAAACTCAGAAATCCAACACACATGCGCGAAGCATTATGACAACCCTGCTTTTTATTACAACTTAAACATGCTTTATTACATAAAACTTCACTTGATACAACAAAGAAGATCGAGAGGTTTAGTGTCTTTGTGGCTTAGGATCATTACATAAAAACTTTATACTTGAAATACAACATCCTTATTGAAAACTTCCTTTACATGACCACTACATTCCTTCGTACTTAGCATTGCATGGGATAACCTGAGGACATGCATAAGAAAAGGGTGAGCTATAAAGCCCAGTAAGGGAGTACATAATGAATAACATGAGTAGTACAATACATGTTAGGCAATATTCATATCAATAGATCATAAGAGAGACATGAGCATAAAGGCATGATAAATCATGATAATCATAACATGGAAATGTGGAAACAACACTTAACATTGAATTATCATGAGCCAAGGCTCATTGCACATGGAGCATGAGTAAACCCTCATTGCACTTGAAGCACGAGTAAACCCTCGTTGCACTTGAATTAGCATGAGTCAACACTCATTGCACATGACGTATCATGATACTATACTTTACCCAATGCATTGGAGCGCTATCAGGGCGCACCCTTCTTAAACATTTTATTTCATGCATAAGTGTGCCACATGGATCATAAAACATGGATTCATAAAACATAATAATTTATTCCATGATAAAGGAATGTGGAATTCATACATGAAACTTTACAATAAATAAGTAAATGTGAATAAAGGTGAATACCCTTGATGGAGAAATGGGCATGGTATTCACTACATAATGATATTGGCTTAGAAAATCGGTGTGATTTCGGCAGCGTAACGGCGTGACATAAGAATTCATAAAAAAGTCTGATGAGAGAGAAAGGGGTTCCTCATCATATTTACATGTAATGGACAGTAAGAAGGTCATATAGATACATGTCCCAACAATTGAAAAGGAATTTAGATTCATGATACAAAAGTATTGCTTGAATATAAAAGAGGAGAAAAAGGTTCCTTTCGGAATTTTGGCATAGTAACGGGTGTACATGGGAGGCATTTAATGAGAGAGAAAGGGGTCTCCCATCATTCAATCAATAATAGGGCAGTATGGGAGAGGTTAGAAACCATACCTCAACATTCATAAATGAAATTAAAAGGGCAATACAACTTATTGAAAATTTGACAAAAATGAGAAAGGAAGAAAAACCCTTACTTGGAAGTGTGCTTCCAAAGGCTAGAGAGAGGCTTGTGAGAGGCTTCTTGGGAGCTTGGGGCACCTTGGGAGGATTCTAGAGAGAGTAGGGCAGAGGTTGGACGAACTTAAAGGGATTTGAGTGAGGAGGAAGTGGGAGCTTGGGTGGGTTTATATAGGAAAGGTGAGAGAATTCTTTATTATTTAGGTTTGGGACCCCTTATATTAAAATAATCCAAACCACAAACCATCCCATGGTATTTGCCCATGGTTTCTGGAAAAGGAAAGAGGAAAATAATATTTTACAAGTCCAAGGTCCTAACTTATTAAAAAATTAGGGTTGCTTATGTGGAGGTGAGTCACACTCCCATGGAAATTAATTTAAAAAGGCAAAGTGTTGAATAAGTCTTGAGGGCTCCATTAATGCTTTGAAAAGTGAGTCAAACAAACCCAAAACCTCATTATTTTAATGATAAAACATATATTGGCCGAACATAAGGAATATGGTATTTTATTACATCACCATTGGGTCATTATGATGTCATAAAACACATTATATATTTAAATGGTATTTAATTTTTACCCAAAAATTTGACTGTCTCAGAAAATTATGAAAAATTCACCGTTGGATAATTTAGACGTCCTGATTCCAAAAATAATATTTATTTTATCTAAATAATTTTCTAAATATGTGAATTTTTACTTTTAAAATAAAAACCGACATTTATAAAAAATTCACGGGTTTTGACAGAAATGGCTTTCAAACCTTAATAAAAATTTTAATTGCATTCCTAAAATTATAAGATCATTTATATTTAATAAAAATTAATTTAATATTAATAATAATATTTTATTAAAATATTATTTAATTCAAAAATCCTTTAATTTAATAAAATATAATTCTTAATTAAATAATAACTAAAAACACTGTTTGTACTTTAAAAACTAATTACAATGTATCAAAAATGCTTAGAAATTATATTCATTATTATATACAAAAATAATGTACATGAACATGGTGCTACTTATTTGTTACATAACCCCTTAAAATAGCTGCATAAGACCTAAGGGTAAGGTGTGCGATGGTGGCAGACTCTTGGGGTTGCTCGGATAACATCGCTCGAGTGGCAATCTCTATCAACTTCCATTTTTCCCGTAGACGATCACGTTCGAGCTTGACTTGATGAAGCTCAGCTTGGGCTTGGTCAAGGGAAAAGCCCAAAGACGCCACCTCCTTTCCGAGCTCCGACAAATGGGCTTTGTAAGGGGAAATTCTACTGGATGAGGCCATCGCTTCCTTTGTCTGATTAGAAAATTGGTTCGTTAAAGCCTTATATTTAAACTACCCAGATGATCACTGTTCAACGGCTATAAAAGTAACGGTCACAAATCTTAATGTTAAACTAAAGAAGTTGACATCTTATAAAAACATTTTTTTTTTATAAAGAAACATTTAACTGGATCAAGAGGGATTTTCCATTAATGAAATTTTGGGTCGTTACAACATTCCCCCCTTAAGAAATTTCGCCCTCGAAATTTTCCTTTTCCCACACTAAAACAAATGTGGGTAACTTAGCTTCATCATATCCTCCGACTCCCATGTTGCTTCTTCAAACTTGTGGTTTCTCCACAACACCTTGACGAGGGGCATTGTCTTATTTCGTAGAACTTTTTCTCTACGATCTAAGATCTTCACTGGTTGCTCCTCATAAGAAAGATCGTCTTCTAATTGTATCACCTCGGAAGAGAGTACATGTGAAGGGTCTGGTATGTACTTCCTTAAGAGGGATACATGGAAGACATCATGCACCTTGGCCATAGTAGGTGGAAGTACTAGTCGATAGGCCACAGCCCCAACACGATCAAGAATCTCGAAGGGGCCGATGTACCTTGGACTTAACTTCCCTTTCTTTCCAAACCTCATGACCTTCTTCCACGGAGATATGCGTAAAAACACCATGTCTCCGACTTTAAACTCAAGGTTTCGTCGACGATTATCTGCATAACTCTTCTGTCGACTTTGGGCTGCCTTGATATGCTACTGAATGGTTTTCACCTTCTCCACCATTTCTTCGACCATTTCTGGTCCAAGCAGCTTACGTTCACCGACCTCATCCCAACATGCCGGTGTTCTACACCTTTTCCCATACAGGGCTTCATATGGTGCCATTTGGATGCTCGAGTGGAAACTATTATTATAAGAGAACTCAACTAGAGGAAGATGTTGATCCCATCCTCCTTTAAATTCCATTGAGAACGCTCTCAACATATCCTCAATTGTTTGGATAGTCCGCTCGGATTGGCCATCAGTTTGAGGATGATAGGCCGTACTGAAGTTCAGTTCAGTATTCAGAGCATGTTGAAGACTCTTCCAAAACTTAGAGGTAAATCATGGATCTCGGTCAGAGACAATAGATAGTGGTACTCCATGCAACCGTACCACTTCCCTGATATATATCTGTGCCAGTTGATCCTAAGAGAAATCCTCTCGAATAGCAATGAAGTGTGCAGTCTTTGTAAGACGATCCACAATAACCCAGATTGCATTGTTGCTTTTGGATGTCCTTGGAAGTCCAGTGACAAAGTCCATGGTGATGTTCTCCCATTTCCATTCTGGTATGGGCAATGGTTGCATCATCCCCTTAGACTTCTGCCTCTCTGCCTTCACTTGCTGACACACCAGGCACTTTGATGTATATTCGGCGATCTCCTTCTTCATATTATCCCACCAAAAGTTTTCTCGGAGATCTCGATACATCTTTGTGCTCCTTGGGTGAATAGAGAAATTTGAACTATGTGCATCATCCAAAAGTTCCTTCTTTAGCTCTGAAATTGATGGGACACATAGTCTTTTCCCAAACCGCACAATTCATTCTTCATTAACATTAAACTCTGAGGATTTTTCCTTTTTGATAGCTTCCACTTTTTCTTGGATTCTCGCATCATCCTTTTGAGCATCCTTTAACCTTTCCAAAAGAGATGGTTGAGCAATCATTTGTGAAAGGATTGATGATGTTCCCTTCTTTATGATTCCCACGTCTATCTTCATTAAGTCTAAGAAGATTGGATCCTTCTCAATTCTCATCATTGATAGAATTACTGGATCCTTTCTACTTAGGGCATCCGCCACCTTGTTCGCCTTCCCAGGGTGGTAATGTATTGAACAGTCATAATCCTTTATGAGCTCTATCCATCTTCTCTGGCGCATATTAAGCTCTTTCTGTGTGAATATATATTTAAGACTCTTGTGGTCAGTATATATCTCACATTTCTCTCCATAGAGATAATGCCGCCAGATTTTCAAGACAAAGATCACCGCCGCCAACTCCAGATCATGCATTGGATAGTTTCGCTCATGGATTTTCAACTGTCTTGAGGCATAGGATATCACTTTATCATTCTGCATCAGCACACATCCTAAGCCCTTCTTCGAAGCATCACTGAATACCACAAAAAGCTCCCCACTTGTGGGTAAAGTGAGCACGGGTGCAGTGATAAGCCTCCTTTTCAACTCCTTGAAGCTTTCTTCGCATTCATCACTCCAAGAAAACTTTACTCCCTTTCGAGTTAGCTTGGTAAGAGGGTTGGACAATCGTGAGAAGTTTCTCACAAATCATCGATAATATCCAGCTAACCCCAAGAAGCTACGGATATCAGTTACCGATGTTGGCCTCGGCCATCCCTCAATTGCATCTGTTTTGGAGGGGTCCACAGATATCCCATTGCTTGTGATGATATGGCCCAAGAATGAGACCTCCTTCAACCAGAACTCACACTTGCTGTACTTGGCATAGAGCTTCTCCTTGCGCAAAGTCTCCAGTACAGTTCTTAAATGCTTCTCATGGTCCTCCTTGGTTTTGGAGTATATTAGAATATCATCTATAAAGACTACCACAAATTTATCTAGGTAATCTCTAAAGACTCTATTCATCAAGTCCATGAATATTTCTGGAGCATTGGTGAGTCCAAAAGGCATTACTATGAATTCATAGTGCCCGTACCTTGTACGAAAAGCAGTCTTGGGGATATCTTCCTTCTTCACCCTTACTTGATAATATCCCGACCGCAAGTCGACCTTGGAGAAGTATTGTGCTCCACGCAGCTGATCAAACAAGTCATTGATTCTTGGGAGAGGATACTTGTTCTTTATCGTGATTTTGTTAAGTTCACGATAATCGATGCAAAGCCGCATTGACCCATCCTTCTTCTTGACGAAGAGGACTGGTGTACCCCATGGTGATGCACTTGGGCGTATAAACCCTTTATCCAGATTCTCCTGTAGTTGTTTCTTCAGTTCTTCAAGCTCAACCACATCCATTCTATATGGAGTCTTGGATATTGGTAGCACCCCAGGTATAAGTTCAATTGAGAACTCAACATCTCTTCTTGGAGGAAGACCAGGAAGTTTCTCGGGAAATACTTCAGTGAATTCCCTCACAATAGGCATTTCTTCAAGGTTGGTTTCTTCCTTGGACTTAATCATCTGAGCCAGATATGCGTGCTCATAAGGCAGTAATATCCATGCTTGAGATGATGGAGCTAAAGGAGATTCATCTTCCTCCTGACACTTGTAAAGAATCGGGGGTCGATTCTCCATATGGAGTGTGATTTCCCTCTCCCGACAATTTATGTTGGCTCTATATAAGGAAAGCCAATCCATGCCAAGAATTGCATCAAATTCCACCAAAGGGAGTATGACGAGGTTCGCCGGGAAATTCAATCCACAGATTATAACAGGGGAGGACTTATACTCATGGGATGCAATGATTTCCCCATTTTCCGTACTCACCGACATCTTTACTTCCATGATTTGTGGTGGTGCAGGGATTAATCTACTAAACTTTTGAGATATAAAAGAATGCGTAGAACCTGAATCAAAAAGTACATTCGCTATTCTTGAATGAATAACTAGCGTACCTGTCACCACTTCGTTGTCGGGGTTCACTTCGGCAGAAGTGATGGTAAAAGCTCTTCCTTGCTGTCTTGGAGGTTGTTGATTGCCTCCGAAAACCCTTAGATTAGGGCACTGATTCTCAAAATGACCCGGTTCTTTGCATTTGAAGCATTGAACAACGCGTTGAGGTTCGAACGGAGCGTTCCTCTCCTCTGTCGCAGCCGCAGGTCCTTCTTGATGACAGTTAACAGCTAGGTGCCCTTCTCTTCCACACTTGAATCATTTTCTTGTCCCCCTAAGGCAATTTCCAGGGTGCTTCTTTCCACACTTTTGGCAAGTGGGGTGCTGGAATTTCTTAGCGCCGTTGGATTTATCCATCGGACCACCAGTATTGAAGTCCACCTTCCACTTCTTGTCCCCATGATACCCCTGTGATTCTCTGATCTCCATTTCAACCTTGAGGGCACATCGGACAATTTCCTCATAGCTGTCGAAGTCACGGATCGCTAATGCTTTCCGCAAGCTAGGCTTCAGCCCACCAAAGAAGCGGTCAACCTTGCATTCGGGGGTAACGACAAAGCCGGAAGCGTATCGTGCAAGCCTTGTGAAGTTTGCCTCGTACGCTCCCACAGATTCCTCATCTTTCTGCTTGAGGGAAAGGAAGTCCCTTTCCATCTTAAGACGGAGGGTGCGTGGAAAATATTTATCGAAAAACATCTTCCGGAATACCTTCCATTCCAAAGCCTCGATCTCCTCCTCAGGCTTCGTATTTTTGATCAATGTCCACCATTGATCAGCTTCACCCTCCATACGATAAGCCGCCAGGAGAACCTTCTCTTTTTCAGAGCATTGGAGGATGGAGAATATCTTTTCAATGGAGTTGATCCATTGTTCAGCAATCGTGGGATCGGATGATCCACTAAAAGTAGGAGGCCTTTGTCTCATGAAGCTTTCAATAGTGACTTGTTCTTTCTTAGGGGGGGTTGAACGTTCCTCTTGACCAGTGTTTCTATTCAAAACTTGAGTTAGCTGAGAGAGAAGCATGACAAAGTTCGCGATTCCTGCTCCCATTGGATTGGGCATCTCATAAGTACAATCATCACACTGATCTTCACAACGGTTGTTAGCCCGAGTTCTCCTATTACCGGCCATTGGCTGGAATAAAAGGAAAGTTAGGGGTAACACATAAAGGGTAATCCAAAGACAAAAGTTTATGACTTATAAATAAACTTTAATCTCTTTAACTAATGAGTCTATAGGATTCAATCCAGGCTTTTCATGATCTTCGTTCTAACATATATTCTTAGGGGCTTTTTTTTCCTTAATAAGGGTTCATACTAAGGTTGTGAATTTATCAAAACATATCCCCCGGGAGTGTCGTAACCAAGAGTGCAGCAAGGCCCGTTGTCGTGCACCAGTTCCCGTTTGAGTCTAGCTCAAAGCGGTGTTTTCGGGTTTTACCCCTAGGATACATCTGTGCCAGAGCCGCCTCTACCTGCTCGTATCCAGACAGGGATGTATTTGTTTGATAAACCACTTACTTAGTATTTACCAAAACTTAGGGATGTTTTTATTATGCTTAGTCTTGTATCTAAGGCTTTACTAGGGTTTCCTAGTCCCAAAAATAACTAAACCTATCCTCTGATACCAACTATGACAACCCTGCTTTTTATTACAACTTAAACATGCTTTATTACATAAAACTTCACTTGATACAACAAAGAAGATCGAGAGGTTTAGTGTCTTTGGGGCTTAGGATCATTACATAAAAACTTTAAACTTGAAATACAACATCCTTATTGAAAACTTCCTTTACATGACCACTACATTCCTTCGTACTTAGCATTGCATGGGATAACCTGAGGACATGCATAAGAAAAGGGTGAGCTATAAAGCCCAGTAAGGGAGTACACAATGAATAACATGAGGAGTACAATACATGTTAGGCAATAGTCATATCAATAGAGCATAAGAGAGACATGAGCATAAAGGCATGATAAAGCATGATAATCATAACATGGAAATGTGGCAACAACACTTAACATTGAATTAGCATGAGCCAAGGCTCATTGCACATGGAGCATGAGTAAACCCTCATTGCACTTGAAGCACGAGTAAACCCTCGTTGCACTTGAATTAGCATGAGTCAACACTCATTGCACATGACGTATCATGATACTATACTTTACCCAATGCATTGGAGCTCTATCAGGGCGCACCCTTCTTAAACATTTTATTTCATGCATAAGTGTGCCACATGGATCATAAAACATGGATTCATAAAACATAATCATTTATTCCACGATAAAGGAATGTGGAATTCATACATGAAACTTTACAATCAATAAGTAAATGTGCATAAAGGTGAATACCCTTGATGGAGAAATGGGCATGGTATTCACTACACAATGATATTGGCTTAGAAAATCGGTGTGATTTCGGCAGCGTAACGGCGTGACATAAGAATTCATAAAAAAGTCTGATGAGAGAGAAAGGGGTTCCTCATCATATTTACATGTAATGGACAGTAAGAAGGTCATATAGATACATGTCCCAACAATTGAAAATGAATTTAGATTCATGATACAAAAGTATTGCTTGAATATAAAAGAGGAGAAAAAGGTTCCTTTCGGAATTTCGGCATAGTAACGGGTGTACATGGGAGGCATTTAATGAGAGAGAAATGGGTCTCCTATCATTCAATCAATAAGAGGGAAGTATGGGAGAGGTGCGAAACCATACCCCAACATTCATAAATGAAATTAAAATGGCAATACAACTTAAAGAAAAATTGACAAAAATGAGAAAGGAAGAAAAACCCTTACTTGGAAGTGTGCTTCCAAAGGCTAGAGAGAGGCTTGTGAGAGGCTTCTTGGGAGCTTTGGGCACCTTGGGAGGATTCTAGAGAGAGTAGGGCAGAGGTTGGATGAACTTAAAGGGATTTGAGTGAGGAGGAAGTGGGAGCTTGGGTGGGTTTATATAGGAAAGGTGAGAGAATTCTTTATTATTTAGGTTTGGGACCCCTTATATTAAAATAATCCAAACCACAAACCATCCCATGGTATTTGCCCATGGTTTCTGGAAAAGGAAAGAGGAAAATAATATTTTACAAGTCCAAGGTCCGAACTTATTAAAAAATTAGGGTTGCTTATGTGGAGGTGAGTCACACTCCCATGGAAATTAATTTAAAAAGGCAAAGTGTTGAATAAGTCTTGAGGGCTCCATTAATGCTTTGAAAAGTGAGTCAAACAAACCCAAAACCTCATTATTTTAATGATAAAACATATATTGTCCGAACATAAGGATTATGGTATTTTATTACATCACCATTGGGTCATTATGATGTCATAAAACACATTATATATTTAAATAGTATTTAATTTTTACCCAAAAATTTGACTGTCTCAGAAAATTATGAAAAATTCACCGTTGGATAATTTCGACGTCCTGATTCCAAAAATAATATTTATTTTATCTAAATAATTTTCTAAATATGTGAATTTTTACTTTTAAAATAAAAACCTACATTTATAAAAAATTCACGGGTTTTGACAGAAATGGCTTTCAAACCTTAATAAAAATTTTAATTGCATTCATAAAATTATAAGATCATTTATATTTAATAAAAATTAATTTAATATTAATAATAATATTTTATTAAAATATTATTTAATTCAAAAATCCTTTAATTTAATAAAATATAATTCTTAATTAAATAATAACTAAAAACACCATTTGTACTTTAAAAACTAATTACAATGTATCAAAAATGACCAGAAATTATATTCATTATTATATACAAAAATAATGTACATGAACATGGTGCTACTTATTTGTTACATAACCCCTTAAAATAGCCGCATAAGACCTAAGGGTAAGGTGTGCGATGGTGACAGACTCTTGGGGTTGCTCGGATAACATCGCTCGAGTGGTAATCTCTATCAACTTCCATTTTTCCCGTAGACGATCACGTTCGAGCTTGACTTGATGAAGCTCAGCTTGGGCTTGGTCAAGGGCAAAGCCCAAAGACGCCACCTCCTTTCCGAGCTCCGACAAATGGGCTTCGTAAGGGGCAATTCTACTGGATGAGGCCATCGCTTCCTTTATCTGAGTAGAAAATTGGTTCGTTAAAGCCTTATATTTAAACTACCCAGATGATCACTGTTCAACGGCTATAAAAGTAATGGTCACAAATATTAACGTTAAACTAAAGAAGTTGACATCTTATAAAAACATTTTTTTTTTCATAAAGAAACATTTAACTGGATCAAGAGGGATTTTCCATTAATGAAATTTTGGGTCGTTACAAGCATGTTTTCCAGAATCTAATTTTTCCGCTCCTTCTGGCCATCTGTCAGAGGATGGTATGTTCTTATCATATTAATTTGCGACCCCAAAGCCTTCTTGAGACCTTATCGAAATGAGAGGTAAAGTGGGGGTCCCTATCATAACCAGCAACTGATGGCACGCCATGAAGTCTGACCACCTTCTAAACATACAAACGACCCAACTAGTCCACCTTCATTGTATTTCTGATCAGTATAAAGTGATCTAACTTGGTCAAATGGTCAATAACTAATCAAATAGTGTTTCTCTCTCAAGGTGTACAAGGAAAACCAATGATGAAGTTCATGGATACCTCTTCCCACTTTCCGGTAGTAATGGGTAAGAGATGAAGCAATCCAGATAGTCTCTAATGCTTTGCATTCACCTACTAGAATGTGTAGCATCCCGACACAAATTTTGCAATGTATCATCTCATACTTGGACACCAGAACTGGCGACAAACATCGTAATACATCTTAGTAGTACCAGGATGAACGGACCACTAAGACTGGGGGCAATCCTATATCAACACTGTAACGACCCAAAATTTTTTTAAATAAATTTTGTTTCCCAATTTTATGTGTTATTGTTATACTCAACAAAAACATTTTATTTGATAAACATGATTATAATTAAAATGAGATCAGTGGGTTTTGACTATTATATAACCATCGGTCAATATGACCGCTGTGAACAAAATGTTTTGATATAAGTAATCTTGGTTAATTATTATAGAAAGAAGATTCGATGGCCTCACCTAGTAGTCTTGGACCGATCGAAGCCCATCTAACAGAGCTTGGGAAGGAGGTAGCACCACTGGGCTTTGCTCTGGATCAAATCCAAGCCGAACTTCATCATGTGAAGCTGGAACGGAATCGCCTTCGTGAGAAGTTCAAACTGATAGAAATTACTACTCGGGCAATGTTGACTGAGCCGCCCCAAGCTTCTATCACCCTAGCACACCTTACTCTTAGGTCCTATGCTGGTATTATAAGGGGTTATGTAACGAGACCGTAACTACCTTGTGTAATCCTTGTTTTAAATAAAAATTGGGATTTCTTCTTATGATGAAGTTTATGAATTTTGAAATGACCGGATAAATATAGTATGCATATTTTTGATGAATTTTAGAAAAAGGATATTTTAAATATGTTTATGTAAACCCTAAATAATTAAAAATGTGTAATGATTTTCAAAAAATGGTCTTCTGCAATTATGTGCAGTACTAAATTTAGAGTCTAATAAGATCAACTTGATTTTTGATGAATAGTAAATTATGAATAGTGATTTTATGATTAGGATTATTAATATGACCAAATGGATTAGTAATCTCACTTAAAGAAAGTTTTAAAATAATCTAGGCACCTTGATTAAGTAATGTGATTCAATAAAATAGTTAAATAACGGTTTCATTAATTATTATTCAAGTATTAGTTTTTTTCGGGTGAATAGTGTTTTTTAATTAAAAATTTAATTAAAAATAATTAGAAAATTATTTTTATAAAAATGACTTTATTTTTGAACTCAGAGCATCGATATTATGTTATGGTAATTTTTGGGGATTTTTCTGAAAAAAATGAATTTTCGATGAATAGTGTATTTATTTAAAAATAAAATATAAAAATATTTAGAAAATTATTTTTATAAAATGGAGTTCATTTTTGAAATTATAGCATTGATATTTGGTTAAGGTGCAATTTTGGGATTATTCTAAGAAAGTTGAATTTTCGGTGAATAGTGAAAATATAGTTTTTAAGTTACGGGTGTTTAATGACATCATTAAATGATGTATTAAGTATATATTCAATATGTTCTAATTATGAATAGTAAGATAAGGTGTGAGGTGTACCAAGTGGCCAATACCATGGGCAAATACCATGGGCAAGCCCATGGTTTTGCCAAAACCACTAGTGAGGTGTCCCTTGGCCATTAATGCTTTGTCCCCTCACTTTCCCTATAAATACCCACCCTTTCCTCCTTTAGTTTTCACTCCCAACTCTCCCCCAACGAAGTTCTGGTCTTCTTACCTTCCAAGGAGTCCTCCCAAGGTGCCCCCAAGCCCTCAAGGTCCCAACCTTTGAGGTTTAAGAGTTACATTTTAAGGTAAGGGATCCGACCTCTCTCTTTCTTTTCAAGTAATCTCTTTTATGTCATTTCTTTTATACTCCATGTTCTTATGTTGGAGGATGTTATTTTATATTCATCCTAATGCCTATTTCATGTTCATATGATGAGAGACCCCCCCTTGCTCTCATCAATTCGTTTTAAGAATGTTTAAGTGGCGCTGTTAGGCTGCCGAATTTTTAAGGGATTCTTTCACCTTCCTCGTTTTCAAGTTCTATTTTCATTCAAGTCTTTCATGTTCCTTTTTATTATGTTGGGGTATGATCTCTAAATTATCATACTGATATTTTATGATCATATTATGAGAGACCCCATTTGATCGCTTCAATTCAGTATTTTGATGCTTTAAGTGGCGCCGTTAGGCTGCCGGATTTTTAAGTGGTTCTTCACCCTTCTCGTTTTGAAGTTCTACTTTCATGTCAACTATTTCAAGTCCCTTTTGTTATATTGGGGTATGATCTCTATATATATCATACTGGACTCTTATGTTAATATGATGAGAGACCCCATTTGATCTCTTCAATTCAGTATTTTGATGCTTTAAGTGGCGCCGTTAGGCTGCCGAATTTTTAAGTGGTTCTTCACCCTTCTCGTTTTGAAGTTCTACTTTCATGTCAACTATTTCAAGTTCCTTTTTGTTATATTGGGGTATGATCTCTATATATATCATACTGGACTCTTATGTTCATATGATGAGAGACCCCATTTGATCTCTTCAATTTAGTATTTTGAAGTTTTAAGTGGCGCCGTTAGGCTGCCGAATTTTTAAGTGGTTCTTCACCCTTCTCGTTTTGAAGTTCTACTTTCATGTCAATTCTTTAAAGTTCCTTTTTGTTATGTTAGGGAATTATCTATATATCCATCATACGGATATCTTATTATCATATGATGAGGGACCCTATTTGATCTTGTCAAATCATTTTCTTTTGAAGTTAAGTGACGCCGTAAGGCTGCCGAATTTTCATAAGAGAAATCTAAACTTTTTTCTTCCTCCATGTTTTTCATTTCAAATGGTATGTCCCTAAAATTTCATTACCATGTCCATATGTCCTTCTTATTCCTTCACCCTACTGTTTTATGGATCATTTATGAGTGGGTGACCCATGTCCCCTCTCATTTCAATGTTTTCTAAAACCCTGAAACTTAGTCGTTATGCTGCAGAATTTTCCCCTCAAAATGCCTCTCTCTTTTCTCAAAAATTATTTTATGTTATAAAGTGAATACTCAAAGCTCTTATTTATACAAGGGTATTCACATATATATCAAAATGTTCCATTTTAAATTCTGGGATTTACATACATGAGACCCACTTTCCCTTTCCGTGGGTTTAAAGTGACGTAAAGATCATGTCTTTAAAGTAGTTTTTAAAACGTTATGATTATGAAATGAAACCCATTTATTTTATGCTATGTGGGTTATTTATGAAATGTTTGATGATGATATATGTGGCTCACATGATAATAAAGGCAAATTTAAGGGTGCGCCCTGATAGCGCTCCAATGCATTGGGTAATGATGTAACCACTAGAGATTACAATTTTCATGATACCTTGGTGAATAACCTTGGTAATTTTCAAATGACACCTTGGGGATGGACCTTGGTGATATGTTCATGATTGTCTATGTTAAATGATGTAGCCACATCTTCAAGTTATGAAAAATGTTATTTTTATTATGAAATGCCTCATGATTTCTTTCTCATACCTTAAAGTTCTTTTCATGTCCTTATTGAAGTATCTCAAGTTCACATGTAAAATGTTCATCTTGTTTCCCTTACTGGGCCTTTTGCTCACCCTTTCTTTTGATGTATGTCCCCAGGTTATGAGATGCAGAAATGAACCTAGGATGAACATAAGGAGAAGCCTTTCAAGTGTTTAAGGAGAATGTTTTTTTTTTGTTTCATGTTTTAAGTTCCTGGTTTCCAAGACACTAAACCTTAAAGATCCTCGGTTTTGTAAAATGTAATGAAAGTTTATGTGATAAAAATGCGGGATGCTATAGTTGGTATCAAAGGATGGTTTAGTTATTTGTGGAAATTAGGATATGAAAACTCTAGGATGAACCCTATAGAAAAGTTTAATATAGGAAATCTTCCTGGTATTTTGGTGAGTATTGAGTAAGGGGTTGCCAAGCAAATACATCCCTGTCTGGATACGAGCAGGTAGAGGTGGCTCTGGCACAGATGTACATAGGGGTAAAACCCGAAAACACCGCTTTGAGCTAGACTCGAACTGGAACTGGTACACGGCAACGGGCCTTGCTGCACTCTTGGTTACGACACTCCCGGGGGATATGCTTTGGTAAATTCATAAGCTTGGTATGAACCATTGTTAAAGGAACAAAGATAAAATAAAATAAAGGTTCACATAAGAATATATGATCCTTCATAACCTAGATGGGAACCTAGGAGATCACAAGTTAGGGTATACCTTTCATATACAAGTTATCCTTATATGATTTCAGTTCCTTTTCATGATTATTAGCTAAGTACTTAAGCCCCTAATTATGCTTTCTCTTCTTAGTTAATGGTGGGAAATGGAAGAACATGTTCCGACAACCAATGTGATAGGAAATGCGACGATTTTCGTATTAATATGACAGGGATGATTAGGGGATTAAAATATGATTATTATTTTGGAAGACGTTCATTATTTTGGGAACCATATTTGATCGAGGTAAATAGATTACTACGGTATTTTCATTGAGGAGTAAGGTTGACTTATATTTTGAAGAATCGAGGAAATTAAGGTGAACTTATAGTAATTTAGGTTACTTATGGGAATGACTAACCTATCTTGGGTGAAATATGTTTAGGTTAGATATTTTTTTTTATAAGATGTTAGGAGTGGTTGATGTCGTCTGGAGATGAAAAATGGAGTTGTTTTGGAAGACTATGTTATCAAATCCTTATTATATTTGGGTTTTGATCTTAGTTTGGTTTGTTTTGAGGAATTTTAAGGACTGTTATTTATGGAACGGTCTATGATGAACTTTGGGTAGTACCATGGAACTTTGATGATTTAAAAATAGTTTCCATTCCTATGGGATTCTTTCTTTTTGAAGAGCTGTTTTACCTTAACCTTTCTATTTTTGGGATAATGTTTAAAGATAGAAAAAATAGATAGTTAATCTTTTGTAGATTATGTGATTCTATAGAAGATGATTCTTGTGCTTTTATGAGACCAAGTGTTTTTGAATTCTCATCATTTGGAGAAAAGATTAGTGTTGGTAGGGACTTGTTAAAGGATGAAACTCTACTTGAAGGTAGGTATATTTTCTTATGTTTTTGTCCTATGTAGTAAATGAAATCCTAAAAATTATGAAAAGAAACGTAAAACAAAAATGTTGTTGGTTTACGTTTCCTACTAGGTAATCAAAGACCGTTTACACACATCATAAGTTTGGGATTTTCTCAGGTTAACTTTCTTCTAATCATGTTCTCTATCACTCTCCCTCAGAACTTGACCCTTTGTTTTTTCCTCCATGTCCATGTTTTCCTACATGGAACCCTAGTGTGGGTTAACTCGGGTGACCTTTGTACTTCCCTTTCCTTATTTTAAAGTAATAGTTTTACTGACTCCTTTTCCGATGTGGGACTTTCAATGAAATTTCAAAACCCAATTTTAAAATTGCGAGGACGCAATTTCTTAAGGGGGGAAGATTGTAACGACCCAAAATTTTTTTAAATAAATTTTGTTTCCCAATTTTATGTGTTATTGTTATACTCAACAAAAACATTTTATTTGATAAACATGATTATAATTAAAATGAGATCAGTGGGTTTTGACTATTATATAACCATCGGTCAATATGACCGCTGTGAACAAAATGTTTTGATATAAGTAATCTTGGTTAATTATTATAGAAAGAAGATTCGATGGCCTCACCTAGTAGTCTTGGACCGATCGAAGCCCATCTAACAGAGCTTGGGAAGGAGGTAGCACCACTGGGCTTTGCTCTGGATCAAATCCAAGCCGAACTTCATCATGTGAAGCTGGAACGGAATCGCCTTCGTGAGAAGTTCAAACTGATAGAAATTACTACTCGGGCAATGTTGACTGAGCCGCCCCAAGCTTCTATCACCCTAGCACACCTTACTCTTAGGTCCTATGCTGGTATTATAAGGGGTTATGTAACGAGACCGTAACTACCTTGTGTAATCCTTGTTTTAAATAAAAATTGGGATTTCTTCTTATGATGAAGTTTATGAATTTTGAAATGACCGGATAAATATAGTATGCATATTTTTGATGAATTTTAGAAAAAGGATATTTTAAATATGTTTATGTAAACCCTAAATAATTAAAAATGTGTAATGATTTTCAAAAAATGGTCTTCTGCAATTATGTGCAGTACTAAATTTAGAGTCTAATAAGATCAACTTGATTTTTGATGAATAGTAAATTATGAATAGTGATTTTATGATTAGGATTATTAATATGACCAAATGGATTAGTAATCTCACTTAAAGAAAGTTTTAAAATAATCTAGGCACCTTGATTAATTAATGTGATTCAATAAAATAGTTAAATAACGGTTTCATTAATTATTATTCAAGTATTAGTTTTTTTCGGGTGAATAGTGTTTTTTAATTAAAAATTTAATTAAAAATAATTAGAAAATTATTTTTATAAAAATGACTTTATTTTTGAACTCAGAGCATCGATATTATGTTATGGTAATTTTTGGGGATTTTTCTGAAAAAAATGAATTTTCGATGAATAGTGTATTTATTTAAAAATAAAATTTAAAAATATTTAGAAAATTATTTTTATAAAATGGAGTTCATTTTTGAAATCATAGCATTGATATTTGGTTAAGGTGAAATTTTGGGATTATTCTGAGAAAGTTGAATTTTCGGTGAATAGTGAAAATATAGTTTTTAAGTTACGGGTGTTTAATGACATCATTAAATGATGTATTAAGTATATATTCAATATGTTCGAATTATGAATAGTAAGATAAGGTGTGAGGTGTACCAAGTGGCCAATACCATGGGCAAATACCATGGGCAAGCCCATGGTTTTGCCAAAACCACTAGTGAGGTGTCCCTTGGCCATTAATGCTTTGTCCCCTCACTTTCCCTATAAATACCCACCCTTTCCTCCTTTAGTTTTCACTCCCAACTCTCCCCCAACGAAGTTCTGGTCTTCTTACCTTCCAAGGAGTCCTCCCAAGGTGCCCCCAAGCCCTCAAGGTCCCAACCTTTGAGGTTTAAGAGTTACATTTTAAGGTAAGGGATCCGACCTCTCTCTTTCTTTTCAAGTAATCTCTTTTATGTCATTTCATTTATACTCCATGTTCTTATGTTGGAGGATGTTCTTTTATATTAATCCTACTGCCTATTTCATGTTCATATTATGAGAGACCCCCCCTTGCTCTCATCAATTCGTTTTAAGAATGTTTAAGTGGCGCCGTTAGGCTGCCGAATTTTTAAGGGATTCTTTCACCTTCCTCGTTTTCAAGTTCTATTTTCATTCAAGTCTTTCATGTTCCTTTTTATTATGTTGGGGTATGATCTCTAAATTATCATACTGATATTTTATGATCATATGATGAGAGACCCCATTTGATCGCTTCAATTCAGTATTTTGATGCTTTAAGTGGCGCCGTTAGGCTGCCGGATTTTTAAGTGGTTCTTCACCCTTCTCGTTTTGAAGTTCTACTTTCATGTCAACTATTTCAAGTCCCTTTTGTTATATTGGGGTATGATCTCTATATATATCATACTGGAATCTTATGTTAATATGATGAGAGACCCCATTTTATCTCTTCAATTCAGTATTTTGATGCTTTAAGTGGCGCCGTTAGGCTGCCGAATTTTTAAGTGGTTCTTCACCCTTCTCGTTTTGAAGTTCTACTTTCATGTCAACTATTTCAAGTTCCTTTTTGTTATATTGGGGTATGATCTCTATATATATCATACTGGACTCTTATGTTCATATGATGAGAGACCCCATTTGATCTCTTCAATTCAGTATTTTGAAGTTTTAAGTGGCGCCGTTAGGCTGCCGAATTTTTAAGTGGTTCTTCACCCTTCTCGTTTTGAAGTTCTACTTTCATGTCAATTCTTTCAAGTTCCTTTTTGTTATGTTAGGTAATTATCTATATATCCATCATACGGATATCTTATTATCATATGATGAGGGACCCTATTTGATCTTGTCAAATCATTTTCTTTTGAAGTTAAGTGACGCCGTAAGGCTGCCGAATTTTCATAAGAGAAATCTAAACTTTTTTCTTCCTCCATGTTTTTCATTTCAAATGGTATGTCCCTAAAATTTCATTACCATGTCCATATGTCCTTCTTATTCCTTCACCCTACTGTTTTATGGATCATTTATGAGTGGGTGACCCATGTCCCCTCTCATTTCAATGTTTTCTAAAACCCCGAAACTTAGTCGTTATGCTGCAGAATTTTCCCCTCAAAATGCCTCTCTCTTTTCTCAAAAATTATTTTATGTTATAAAGTGAATACTCAAAGCTCTTATTTATACAAGGTTATTCACATATATATCAAAATGTTCCATTTTAAATTCTGGGATTTACATACATGAGACCCACTTTCCCTTTCCGTGGGTTTAAAGTGACGTAAAGATCATATCTTTAAAGTAGTTTTTAAAACGTTATGATTATGAAATGAAACCCATTTATTTTATGCTATGTGGGTTATTTATGAAATGTTTGATGATGATATATGTGGCTCACATGATAATAAAGGCAAATTTAAGGGTGCGCCCTGATAGCGCTCCAATGCATTGGGTAATGATGTAACCACTAGAGATTACAATTTTCATGATACCTTGGTGAATAACCTTGGTAATTTTCAAATGACACCTTGGGGATGGACCTTGGTGATATGTTCATGATTGTCTATGTTAAATGATGTAGCCACATCTTCAAGTTATGAAAAATGTTATTTTTATTATGAAATACCTCATGATTTCTTTCTCATACCTTAAAGTTCTTTTCATGTCCTTATTGAAGTATCTCAAGTTCACATGTAAAATGTTCATCTTGTTTCCCTTACTGGGCCTTTTGCTCACCCTTTCTTTTGATGTATGTCCCCAGGTTATGAGATGCAGAAATGAACCTAGGATGAACATAAGGAGAAGCCTTTCAAGTGTTTAAGGAGAATGTTTTTTTTTTGTTTCATGTTTTAAGTTCCTGGTTTCCAAGACACTAAACCTTAAAGATCCTCGGTTTTGTAAAATGTAATGAAAGTTTATGTGATAAAAATGCGGGATGCTATAAACACATTCCACAGGGATAATGGAACCACTACACATCCCCTGAAGCACAAAATCCACTCGAGATATAAAGACCACTATGAAGAAGTATCCCCACCATAAAGAAACTACATAGACCACTGACATATCTCATCACCAGGATCCTCTCATTGAATCAATTCCAAAAGGGCGGGATTCAACTGAACACTATCCAAGAATGTACCTCTGTTGTGCTACTTGGTCTCCAAGTGCATCTGGGAAAAGATCCCCATCAAATTCCACTCATCGATGTACTTCCTCAACGCATAAACTGGTACCTTCCTTCTCAAAGCATCAGCCACCACATTACCCTTTCCTGGGGTATAGAAAATGTCAAAGTCAAATCCCTTCAGATACTTGATCCAACTACGCTACCTCAGATTTTGATTCTTATAAGAGAATATGTAGGCTAGGATCTTATTATCAGAATAGAGCATAAATTTCTCACCAAATAGGTATTTATGCCAAGTCTTCAGGACATGTATCACCGCTAACAACTCCAAGTCATGAGTTGAATAATTCTTCTCATGCGGTCGGAGCTGGAAAGAACTATAAGCCACCACATTATTATCCTTCATTAGTACACACCCAAGGCCCATACCTAAAGCATAATAACAAACCATATAGTCCTTAATATACTCTGGTAAGATCAACATAGGTGTGGTTGTCAACCGCCACTTCAACTCCTCAAAGGATTCCTGGAACTGAGGGCTCTATTCAAACTTCACCCCTTTTCGGGTGAGTGAGGTCATGGTGGAGTAAATCCACAAGAAATACCAATCAAAATGCCTGTAATAACCTTCCAGGACAAGTAAACTCTTGGTCTTAAACATATTCTTTGGATGTTCCCATGATATCACTACACTGATCTTCTCAAGATCCACTAAAACCCCTTGTTCTAAGATGACATGCCCCAAAAACTTCACTTCCCTATTCTATAATGTGCACTTCGAAAGTTTGGCATACAAGAAGTGATCCTACAAAGTGCACAAAATGATCTATAGGTGATGCTCATGTTCCTCACCATATCTAGAATAAACTAGGATGTCATCCATAAATACTAGGACAAATGAGTCGATATATTGGTTGAACACCCTATTCATGAGTGCCATGAAAACCACCGGAGCATTTTTCAATCCAAAAGGCATGACCAAATACTCTAAGTGACCATACCTAATCTAGAAATCCATCTTTAGAACATATTCTTATATCACCCTGAGTTGGTGGTAACCCAATCACAAGTCAGTTTTGGAGAACCACTTTGACCCCTTCGGTTGGTTGAACAAATCATCAATCTGAGGCAAAGGGTATTTATTCTTAGTGGTCAACTTATTCAATTTCTAATAATCAATGCACAATAGAAGGTTTCCATCGGCATTCTTCTTGAATAAAACTAAGGCGTCCCAAGGAGAGATTTTTGGGAGAATGAATCCTTTGGGGTCCAAGTCATCCAGGTATATCTTTAATTCCCTCAATTCGTTGGGGTCCATGAGATATGAGGGAAAAGATATAGGTTATGTTCTCGGTGCTAACTCAATAGAGAACTTCATGTCCCACTCTGAGGGTAAGCCTAAAAAATCATCTGGGAATACCTCTATAAACTCATCTGCTAAAAGAGGTAATCCACTCTGAGAAGTTCCACTATCATCCTCCAATGCGAGTGATGATAACTAGTAAGAAATATTCCCCAACTTGGGAAGTTGAGGTCCCACGTGACCTAACCGAGGATCCCATTCCCTAAGAAATACCTGGGGGCTCCCATCAGGTTCCATAAAACTAACTTGTCACCTATAACAGTCAATATGATCTTGGAAGTGCACAAGATAGTCCACGTCGAGGATCACATCAAATAGGTCCATATCTAGGACTAAGAAATCTCACTCCATCTTGACTCCTGACATAGAAAGTGTGCACAATGGTCACCTAAGTCCTTGATCCCTCTTTTTCCCCAATGGTGTTACCAAATCCATGTAAAAGATAATAGTTTGGCTGGTAGGTTCAGCAGGTTCACAAGACAGACAAATATAAAAGAGACTGAAGCATTGGTATAAAATAAAACTGTAGCTATAGAAGATGCAATCAGAATGGTACCTCAAACAGTTGAAGGTCCTGCATCAGATCCCACTGGTGCCTAATCCACAGCATGCAGATGCCTATTCCCTACTTGGGAATAACCGCTCACCTGTGGCTATTCTCTGAACTGGCTCTACCAAGAAGATGATCTGGTCCTTCCACCATGACCACCAAAATGAGTTCTCATCATCCTGGTCGGCTCCAACTGAACCGATACCCCTCTGGAAGGCACGTATTCAGTCTCACTCTGGTAAGAGCATACAGTCTTGCAAAAGTGTTATAGATGTCCCACAACTACACACCCATGGTAAGGCCTGAGAGGGTATGGACATGCAGGTCGGATGTGCCCTAACCTTCCACACTGATGGCAAACAATGGACCTTTTATCAGAATCAATAGATGAGTTCTTCCTGAAAGGATGGCCTGAGCTTCCACCCACCTTCTTCCCTTACTCATCATGCTTCCTCTTCTTCTAAGATGAACTACCACTACCAAAACCTGTCACTGCTCTAGGAAACCCTGACTTTCCTCTCCGATCAATCTCGACCATGCAAGCACGATCGGACACCTTAGCATAAGTTCCCATCTTGAACAAGAAATCCTAAGAGTAAATTTTTTTAGAAGCCCCTTCTCAAACTTCCAAGATTTCTAATATTCATCTGAGAAAATCTTAGGTGCATACCATACTAGATCATCAAAGCGGTTTTCATACTCCATCATTATTTGGTCACCCTAGGAAATATCCATGAACTCTCAGGATCTAGCATAGGTCAGGACCTCAGGATAGTACTACTCCTTGAATATGGTCATGAACTCTTTCCAACTCATCTGCTCATGTTTCCCAGCTTGAAGCACTGATTCCCACAACTTACGACTAGGAACCTCTAGCTTAAATAAGGCACACTTGACCCTCAACTCCTTAGTTGTGTCATGGAACTTGAACATATGCTCTATCTTCTCGAGCCATTCTTCTGCCTCTTGAGGTTATGGCCTACCTCGGAATAAAGGAGGTTTATTCTTAAAGAACTCCTGATCTTTATCCTTCTTGGAGCTAGACTCATCCCCTCTTTCTGAAATAGGATAGGGAGCATGAGTCACCCCTTTTCATAAAGCCTAAACAACTCGGAACACAGCTTCTACCAATATCTAATCAAGAAGCAAGGGAGAACTCTCTTCAGCTTCTTCACGTGGGTGCGTGTAAGCTCTTCAGGGAGGCATCCTGCTTCAAGGAGCAACAGTCACAAAAATAACCTCAATAATATATCATGTCTAAAGAAAAATAAAATTCTAGTAAGGACAATAATCATTAGAAAACCAAACATACAAAAGTAACATCGTGTCCAAACCGTTCTTCCTCGCCTGATGTCCATGCACAGTCTGCAGCCTGCATGTTCCACCTGGAAGAGAGGTCAAACAAGCATATCGACACTCCATGGAGACTTAGGATCTGTCACGAGGTCTGTTGGCAAGACACCCTACTCGCAACTAGAATTATGAGCCCCAATAGTCTTAACTCCTATCTAACTAGACTTGTCCCAAATAAAATAACCCAAACATTAAAACCTCCTCGGATGCCATTTTGTCACGAACCAAGTCGGGTCTCCATCCAAACCGATGCCTGACCCAGTCCGCGATAAGGCCCTAAGAGAGTTCCCAATCCCTATAGGTTGGCACAAGTACTCGGGTATCAAAATAAAACTTGGTAACGATTTACCCAAATAAAAAATGTAAATTAATCAAACCAAAATATAAAATAGACCAAAGCTGAAAGTCACAACCAAACATGCCTTTAACCAAAAAAAACAAAATTTGAGTTGAATGTTTAAAACTAAAAACCAAAAAAGGGATACCACTCGATAGGGTAACAAAAAACCAATACAAAAAGATCCACCTTGAGAGAGGAAACCACCCTCAAGCCATATCCACAACGCCACACCAAGAAGTCCACTAACAACCTGAACTACCACTCCAAAAATCTGGACCCTTACATGTATCAGACATAAACAAATCTACTTACACCCAATGGTGTAAGTAAGGTGTGAGCAATTGCCTGGTAGGATGCCACCAAGAAAATATTCCACACACAATCATTAAAATACAAATACATTTGCAATGATAAATAAATGAAAGAAATAAATGATTAAACAATGTTAATGAAAATAGTTTTCATGAAACAACCTTAAAGAAAAGAATTTTAAAGAAAACACGTGTTTTTGTAGTAAATCAGGTGACATATCATGTATCATTGGTGTGCGCAAAGTAATTGAGAACACCAAAATATGGGAAAGGCCCTATGGGTAATAGAAACATGTGGGACCCTAGAAAGTTATGTCTCAGTGAAACATGACTTAGAAACCACAACCCTCAGAAATTGTGGCCTAGAAACCATGACCCTCAGAAAATGTGTCTTAGAAACCACGATCCTCATTAATTCATATGTTTTTTTAGTGTTTTAATCATCAATACTGTCAGTGAAACTGAGCCAAGCCACCTCTGGAACACTATCCCACTAGTCCTAGCTCCCCCACCTAATACCCCAGGCTTCCACCTTTATGCTCATTTAAATAACAAGTTCACATCACATGTGACATTAACACATAAGGACCAACCAAGGTGCTTACACACAAGAACACACCATTTTCACATGGATACCCTCATTTAAAACCATACACACACAAAACACTTTTTAGAACATAACCTGCACCACTTTCACATTAAATTAAACCAGCTGCATAGTTTTATAAAACCAATTTTATAATTAAGAAAATCACTAGGAAAATTTATTATGTGGTTTCCAATCATGTCGCAAAAAATTTAAAGGCAAAAGTTTCCCCGGAACATTTTTCAAGACAACCACATTTTGACACCACACTAAAACATAACTGCACTATCCACACTTCCTAACACACTCACTTCAATGTTTGAAAAATACTGATAAATAGTACAATGTAGGTTCTCATAGTAAAATTCACCAACATCACTTAAATATAATTCTAACCAACTAAATGCACAGTAAAACTTAGTCAAAGATAATTTCACAGCATGTAAACAAATAGAAAATCTTCTAAACTAATTAAATAAACCATAAAATTGTTATCAGTTAATATCTATTTGTGGAATCACCTATCAATGTGTCGCAAGCTTCGCAAAATTAGTGTTCAAGGACCACAGCATTCCAACACATCTCAAACAAACTCAAATACACCCTAAAAACAATGCATCAACCCATTTTAATCAGAATCAAACTAACCTCAACCTAAAACCCCAACCCAAAAACCTCCCAAAATTAAAGAAACAATCAAAATAGGGTGAACACACCAGTGGAGAGGAAGAGGAAGGGGAAACCAAGAAAGATGGGTGTGCAGGATATCAGTTGCACCGGAAAAATTTGACCAGAAATAGAGGGTTGGAAAGTGGGGAGGCAGTGCGGCCGAGAGGGAGGAGGGTGCGGCATGGCTATTTGGAGAAGGGATAAGGGTGCGGCATAGATATTTGGAGGAGGGAGGAGGGTGCGGTGCAGCATAGATATCCAGAGGAGGTAGGGTTGCCTGTGTGGGATCCGACTGAGTAGGTGGTGTGGGAGTCAGTCTGGTGAGAGGAGGAGGGAACCGGGATGCGGATGCTAGGGTTCGTGCGGACCAGGTGAGGGGGCGGATGAATAGTGTTGTGATGGGGAGAGAGAGTGTAAGGGAGAGGATAAATAAAAGAAAAAAAAGAAAGGAAAAAAAAGGAAAAAATAAAATAGATAAAAATAAATAAAAAAAGGTAGAATAGAGACCCATAAAAAACCTAAACCAATCTTAAAAAATTATATATAAATTTGATAATATCTATATTAATAAGGGAAATAATAATATTATTATTATTTTTTTTGTTAATAAAAATTACATACTTAAATCATTAATAATAAATGGGTTAATAACGTTATAAAGAAAGGTTAAAAATTCAGTTGAGGTAATAATAATAATAATAATAATAATAATAATAATAAATAACAATAATTATTATTATAATTATAATAATTTTATTTTTGTTAGGTTAATTAACCATCTGCGAACCGGGCAAGCCGCACGTTAAACTGGAAAAGCCACACGGCTTCGCCCGTGCTCTGGTGCATGTCAGGCAATATCAAGGTGACCCTCATCAATCAACACAAAAGTGAAAAACTCAAATCAGCTTAACCCACATTTCAACTAGATAGTTATTCAAAGATAAAAAAACATGAGATAAAAAATTAAAATTAAAAACATAATGAAATGTAAAGTCCAGGTGTGACAATTCGTATCGTCGCTATCATGTCTCTCACCCACAGGCCAAAACGTCATCACTATTGTGCCACTCATTGAGGAGGAAACCACTTTAATGGATAGTGGTTCTCTAAGTGGTGTTAATGGTGGTGAGTAAGATGAATCATGTAGGAGAAGAAGATGTCATCATGCTGAGGTGAGTGAGTTAGTTCAGTTTAGGGAGTGTCTGTATTTTTTTTATAACCCAATCGAACCATCCCATCCCAACTCGATCCAAGATAGGTTGGGTTGAGTCAGGTTAAACTAAAAATTATCTTGGGCTTGAACTGACCTCTTTTTATTGGGTTGGGTCCAAAAAATATTTAAACACGACCCATAGACACCCCCAATAAACATGTTCAAAATTCACGAAGTTAGAGTTGGAGAATCTCAGAGTTCACATGAACTATACCCATTATCATTTCTAAATTGGTTTAACATTTTTTTTAAATTATATTAAAACATGTTTTATAAAATGCATAAAAACAATGGTGAATGGATGTATTTTTTTCTAAAAACTTTAAAAATGTTTTTTTCAAAAAAAGTGTAATTTATATTTTTTTTAAAAAAATTAGAACACAACTTAAAATGGATACAATTTGAGAGTAAAATATAATGGTTTGGTGGAATAAATGTAGTGGTGGAAATGGGTGCCTAATAATTGGGTACACGGCACTACCCAACCCAAAAAAAATTGTATTTTATTATTCCCTAAATGAATTTTAGTAGAGTTAGTGTTTTATATAGACTATATAATTAAAATAGTTTAATTTTAATAAAAACATAATAAATTAATTTTATTATAATTTAAGCTTGAGAATAGACATCATAATAAGAGGGTTAAAGAACACCCCTGGGATTTTTCAGAAGAGACCATGAAATGCAAGACAAGAGGGGTTATACTCGATCCCTTGCAATTCCTAAGTACCAAATATATTGAATAAATCTTCTAGTGAATTGGATTTGTATAATATAATTCATCAAACAAGTTTGATGACCTTTAAAATGTTGAAAAATATTTGACATGCCTAATATTTTTCCTTTAAATAAATTATTACCTAAACTCTAATGTCTCATGTTACTACACCTGAGTTGAGGATTACAGGAAGAGGGGAAAATGGAGAACAATGGTTTGGGTTGATCTTTGGTTTTTTTGAGTGGTTTCCCATATATTTTTAATCTTATTATGATTAACTTTAAACATAAACATATCACATGATCCAAAAAAGATGAAAATTTAAACATATCACATGATCCAACAAAGAAAAAAGATAAAAATTTATTTATCACATGATCCAAAAAAGATGAAAATTTATTTATGGTGAAAATTTAAATTAACATTAAACATACCTAAAGAATTTAAATTAACATTAAACATATCATATGATCCAAAAAATATGAAAATTTATTTATCTTGTTTATGTCCATTAACCAAAACCAAAAATGGTTATAAAAAGTTTTGATAATATCTAATGTGAATAAAACTTTATCTAAGTAAATACTAACTTAATCTCCAATGGCCCAACAATAACACCCAAATTTCATCATAAATCATTCCATAAATAACTAACCTTAAAACTGTTCAAAAAATACCATGCCAAATTAAAACCCTAATATTAAAATGATTTAATTGCATGTCTATATAAGATAAATTTAACATTTATCTCTAAACAATATTAATCACTCATAAAATTACATACCAAGAATTTATATACCCTAATCATGTATTATCCAAAATATGTTAATCTTTTCCCAAAATAACCTGAAACACTTTGACATAAAACTAAAAAAACATATATTCTACCAAAAGTTAACTCAAGATTTAATCCTCAGATAATATCAACCATTGTGACATAAAATCCAATAATAACCAATAATATCTAATTTACCTTAATTATATAAATTTCAAAATATAGTGAACCTCTAAAAAATAACTTTAATCGCTTAGTCTCCAAAACAATTCTCAATCCCATGGTTATCTATATAATAAAACATATATTCCCAAAAATTTAATTGTAGGTTGGAGTAGGGTGAAATAGAAAGAGGTGGGGAGGGTGTATATCACATTAAAAAATTAAAGTAAATTAATCCAAGTTTAAAAAATTAATTAAAATAAATTAAAGAAATCTAAAAAAATTAGATAAAATAAAAAATGTTGAAAGTGTAATAATATAAATATGGAAGAATAAAACAAACTGTGATTCAGGAATAAATCTATCAAGGCCATTTTATTGATTAAAAAATAAAATAAAATAATGATTGAAAGTGATAAGTAAATGAAATTGTGAAAAATAAATAAGACACAACATTTGGAAAGGAAGATCAATAATAGCTCTAAAAGTTACCTTATTTCAACCACCCTAATCGCTTTAGGATCTAATGTATATTTCCCTTAGCTTAAATGATTTCCAAGATAACAAAAAATTACCTTTTTTAAGGTTATATCAAGAAATAAGAATATAATATACACTAGCTATTAAATAGGATAGATAGAAACATTAATATCTTTATTTTTTAATGAAAATAGTAAGAAAATCAAATCCCTTCACTTCAACGGTAGTGAGAACCAATATTAGAAGAAAGAAGAAGATGAGAGGATTGATAGGAAGTAATCAATTTTTAATAGTCTCAATTATCTGAAATAATATTAATAACTCTAGGAGAGAATGAGAATAAATAAGAGAGTGAGAAGATATTACAATATATACATGATCTAGAATGAAGAAAGTAGGATATAGAAATGTGAGCACTTTGAGAGAGATTTTTTTATCGTATCATGTTGGTTTTGGAAATTGGAAGAGAATGTAAGTTACCAAGGACACCAAATTCAATATTTATAGGATTTAAAGGCTTCAGTAATGTTCAAGAATTAACCAAGTTTCATGAAACCATTGAAGACCAGATTCAATGTATTTTTACCATTATAAATGTTGGTCTTGGAGCTACTACCATGACCCCACCAGATACCCAGTATCCTCTACCGGGTAACTAATGGACTACCTACTATTGCATTGAATATGTATACTACCATCAATTAGATGGTGCTCCTCCACTAGTTGTCTAGTGGAAAACTACTGTTCGATGGGGCCACTATCTTTACCGTCAGCTGGCTGGTTCACTGAACTGACTAGCCAGTGCTGCCTCTTACTATCTAAAGAAATTCAAGGCCCATGTATCTTCCTTGTAGCCTTCAAAAGGTTCAGAAACTTCACCTCAAGAGATTTAATAATTCCAAAATGATTTCAAAAAAAATCATGGTTATTACAAGAATCAAAAAATATTTCATCAAGGATATGTTCTCATCAATTAAATGAAAATATTAAACACTTTAAAAATTGTATTTGATCATTAAAAAATAAATAATGGTGAGAAGTACAATAGTAATAACCCTTTATTTCAATTAACCATAATAACATCAAGGATATCATTAACCCTAAGGTTTATCTATGAATTTCTACTTATATCCCCAAAAAATATTGTAACATTCTCCCCAAATAGCTTCACACTAAATCATATACTAAATCCAAGGGTTATATCATGTTTTCCAATAAATTTTTTCAAAACTATATTTAATTATTTTAAAACATAGTCACAAAAGACTTCAAAATGGTACATATACCTTTTAATTTATGATCAAACATAAAATTATTAACCCATGATGGTATCTAAAAATCTTAAATGATTCTTAATTGATAACATCCTAAATAATAAATTTATCTAAACCCTTATCGAATACAAACTATAACACTTTGAACCTATACACCTAGATCTAGTGATAAAATTATACTCTTTACATGTTGGTTAGATACTAACTAAAATGTCCCAAATTTTAACTTAAATAATTACAATTTAAAAAAAAATATCGAGTCTTTAAACATCCCCAAGACCATTTAAATTTAGAGTTTCATAGAGTTGATGAAAAATTTGGCAAAAGAAAAACCCATATCTTTATTATCCAATGGAAATTTTTTCCACTATACTCATATTTTATTATTATATAAAAAGTCCTAAACATCTATCAAAAAATTATCCACACATAATACTCTTCTAGAAGTATCATTCATGTTATTATTCTTCATAACCCAGGGAATATAAACATAAAAAGGGTAAGATAAAACTCTTAGTAAGGGAAAGAATACTTCTGAAGTTATCCTAAATACATAAAGTATAGATAATATATAATAGATAAATAATGACTAAAAATTTCATATAAAAAAATACCATAAAAGATAAATATATCCACAGATAGAATAATAATATAAATAATCACACGAATAACAATAACTAGTTTCATAATGATATAATTCATAATGTATAACAGCATAATATTACCGTCAAGTCCATGTTCCAATACATTATACACAAGTAGGTAAGAAATACACTAAATAATCAAGCTATTTTATCTCATGAGTGATGAATCAAGGGAGAATTTAATAGTGGGCCCCACAAGTTCACTTACCATGTCTAATTCATTTATCATATTAAATAAACAAATTCCAATGCAATACATAATCGACATAAACATTGGTATTGAAAAACTATATATGAAATGCCAATATTTTCCTAGTATATATTCAACCTGATTTAGAAATCAATAGTCATCCATATATAACTAAAAATTATAAAAAATATTCAATGTTTCCCTAATTAATAAACAAGTTATCTTTTTTTGTAAAAAAACCCAATCCAATTTATATAAAATGGAGTGTTTACAACGTATAGAGTAAGGGGAATATGACTAAGTCAATATTTTAAATGATATAGAATACATCCATGATAATAAAGATCGTGGACATGAATAATACCATAAATTCATCTAAAATTAATGTGTCACATTAAATAATAATCCCTTGGGAAATAAAAAAGGAAAATAGAAGCTAAAAAGTTAAAAATAATTTCTCTTAATGATTTTATAAAATTGTTACGTAAATGATGATATTAATCACTTCCAAAACTCTTTTCATGAAGTTTAAATAAGACTTTTAAAATATAAGTTTTAAAATAATTTACAATAATAAAAACTTGAAGGTAAACTGTATTTATATAAGGAAATAATAAGTAGAAGATAAAAATATACATGTGTGAAGTGAAATCAATTTTCAAAACTTTTAAGAAAACAATAACATTTTCATTTGAAAAATTTATAAAATAATAAATGTATATTACTTTGGAAAACCATGTTAGTCCTATTGGACAAATCAAGAAAGGTTGAATTGTGTTTCTAATAAAAAAATTTCTAAAAAAATTTTGAAAACATAAATCCCCCAGTTTGAAAAAAACACACAGTTAACAAAAATAGTAGAATTATATAAATTAATCTTTATAAAATATTCTCAAAATATTAATCAAATCTCAGTTAAAATTCTTTTTTAAAGTACTTTAAATTTTGAAAATAATTTATTTGTATCATACAATGTATATAAAACATTAGTTTATGTTAAATTTCAAAGGAAATTTTTTCTTACTAATTTAGAACATAAAAACTGGTTTAGATTACAAATAAATAATAAACAATAAAGCACAGAAAATAAGGCATAGTTTAATTTGAACAAGGGGTTTAGTCTCAAGATGAGACTTAATCCCCTCCACCTAGAAATCACATACTGCCAAGTAGTTTATTATAAAATAAAACAATCCAGAACCTAGATCAAGTTTTACATAATAGAACAGAGTATTTCTAGGCACAGATCCTCTTGCATAGTTATATATGAGATAAAAAAGGTTCTAGGTCACATGTTACCTCTTCCATAGTTTTACATGGGAATATAAATGAAAATAATTGAGGTATTTTGTCAAGAACTCTCCAGTTTAGAACAGGATAACATGTTTTAAAAATAAAAAGAATAAAACAAAAATATAGCTCAAAATTATGCTAGAACAGAAAGAGAAAGAAATGAGAGATTAGATTATATGGTGAAACTCAATTTGAATAGATTTGATAACTCATATGTCTTAGAAAGTCTCCTTTAAAATCTTTCATAGATTTTTCACATAAATGTAGGAAAATAGATTTTTGTGGAAGTATGGAAAAATACTTTGATCTTAGTCAGCTAATTTCCCATTGTACTTCCATAAACATGTATCAGTGATGCTTTTCTTCTAGTTTGTATGATTCTATGTTTCTATGTTTATGTATATCTATCATGTATGCGGGAGATATTCTGAATTTATATCCTTCCAACATGTCTAATTATCTATTGTAGGATAATAATATAATAATATGCATCCTTTTATTGAGAAGAATATATGATAAGTATGAATTTTTTTTAAGGAATTTGTGGAGTTGTTTGAGAATAATCATTCTTAAATCCATACCCTTTTTTCTAGCCTTGAATTAAAAAACAATATATTGGTGAAATAATTTTAAAATTAATTCTGGATATCTATGGTAGAAGATTTTGTAGTAGCACTTTAAACTAGTAGTAGATTCACCTGATATTAGCATCATGTGACATTAGGTATTTTAAGACTTATCACTTTTAACTAGAAGTAGCTTAACCTTATGGTAGCAATGCGATGGTAGATACTTATGGTGTTAGAAATTCTTAGCAGTCGATTCACATGGTGGTAGATGCACCTAATGGTAGCAGTAGCTTCTCATGGTAGCTCTACTCGACTATAGAACAACTTGTAAGTGGCATCACCCAATGGTAGCTTGACTCAGTGGTAGAAGCACTTGATGATTTATGCTCTTTAGTGGAGACAACATAGTGAACTAGCAGTAGCAGGATTGAACTGGTGGAAGCTGCAAGCGGTAGCTCACTTCAACTAATAGTAGCTCATTTTAACTAATAGAAAATGGAAATGATAGATCAAGACTTGGTTAGTTTTTTCTATTTTGGATAGAATATATTTGACTATCATAGATCATTAAATTCATTATAAACATAACAACAATTATTTTGGATCATTAAATAAGAATTTTCTTGGATAAACTAATAATATCCCACTTTTTATTATCACATATCATGACATTCATAATCTTAAAAAATATTTTTAATAGATGAATAAAACAAATATAATACTTTTAAAAATCAAATGTATTATGTAGTATAGTGCATATACATGTTCAATTCATACATCCATTCCATATAATCATATAGTTCCCCCACTTTTGGTATTATGAAAACACAAGAAGTAATATTAAAAGAAATAAGACACAAATATTAATAAAGAGAAATAATTTTCATTAATCATAGAAAATATAATATAGTACATTAGAAAAGGATAAACAAAAATATTTTCCTTATCAAATCCTAATTAGTGTCTAAAGAATCATATTTCACTCTAGAATAGGTAGGTTCTACTATCTCCTTTCATTTTCCATCAATAGGAGAAATAGATGAGGAATTGAGATCAGGTGGAGGAGGCCTAAACAGATGAGGGTCTAAGCATCACACTAAAATTTGATAGAATATTTGTTCTGATGGCAAGAAGATCTGTTTGATTTAGATGGATAGAATGAGGAGGGGAAAGGAGGAGGAGGTGAATACCTCTCCAAACTAGGAAAGTAAGAATCCTAATTTCTAGGTTCCACAACTAGTACCTTAGAATAAAAAGGATCCAATCATTATTATACTTCAATTATCTACAATAATTATTCATTATTATCTATCTATTCAACTAAGATGGTGGGTCCACCATGCTCTGGTGGATTGCCCTGGTCATTATCACCAACATCATCATCAGAGGAGGAATAGGAATCACCAAAGCCTATAATAATAATGAAATATCCTAGGGAGTTATCCCCTTATATGGTGCCTTTCCCTCAACTCTATCAAAAACCATTGGCTCAATAGGGATTCTAGAAGACGAACCTTCTAAATCAACTACTTCATCTCCATTACCAGATTCTTAACTTACTGAAGAAGATGGGGAAATACCCTACCAATCTCTACATGAAGACTTACTAGACTCAGTGATATTATAAAAGTGATTAGACTTCTCATCCTCATCCCCACCATCAGCATCATACTCTGAATCATCAAAAATCATAATCAAATCCTATGGACTCTCTAAACAAGATCTCTCAAACTAATCACCATTAAATTATTATATTTCTTCTTTTTTCATTATCTTACCCTAACAAAATTTCTCTAGTAGTAAGGTAAAGAGGTGTACTATAAGATTCATGTGCTAAATTTGGATTTTTAACAACATCAGTATCACTCCCCTCTTCCTCTAAAATAGGTATAGACTCTTACACATCATCTATAACATCCTTTTCCTTAACCCTAGCCAAAACTTATTCATCTAAACAATACTCTACAAATTAATCTATCTCTAAGCCAGGGTCAACCATATCTCTTGTTCTGGTAGGGTACTCAACTAGGTTTAACTTCTCAAAATTCTTATCATTTTCTATTACCCATATTTTAAACCATGGATTCTAGTTCACTTACAAAAAAAAATCAAGTTACTTGTCTAAGATAAAAACCACCACACTTAGTAACTTTTTCATCTCCTTCACACACAAAAACTCTAGCTTCCAACATAGAAGAGATCATCTTAGGGTAGAAAAGAGATTTTTATCTTGGGCAGGGATTACAGAACTCTAACATATGTAAAATTAGATATCTAAAAATATTAATTTTATATCATATTTTCATAAGAAACAACAATAAAATATCTTGATACTTCATTATATTGAAGTCCCCCTTCTTGGGACATAGAATATATTGAATGAACTTAAAAAATAGACGAAATTCACCATCTAATTCAATAGAAACATTCCTTCTCACACTTTCTTTCCCAATGATCTCATGAAGAGCATCCTCTATCACAAAATTCTCATGATTAATAGTAAAATATTGTTGATAATCCTTGTATATATCATTATGAGGAACATTTAAACATATAGCCCATTTCTTCGAATATAAAACAAGTTCCTTTATATTCACTATTATTCATATAACATCCTCATTTTCTTTAAACTATTACTCAAGAAAAATTATAAATTATGAACTAACCTAGGGTAGAATAGAAAATAATTCCTTGAAAACAATTCATCACATCCCTGGTCCTAAATCATGTTCTACACATACGACCACATAACCATTTTAAATAAATTTCAAAAAAATCACATTCAGTAGACTGACTGCATGACCATTTGGAACACAAAATAAGTATACCAACCATGTGTGCACGATAAAAATACTGACCACGCACAATTTCACCTTAAGCATATTGACCATAAGGCTTGTACCTTATATGGTTAAAACACCACTTTATTTATTTTTTAGTTTTTTTTTATTGTCTTATGACACTTTTTTAGTATATTTTACATAAAAATACTTACTGGAACTTTTTTTAGATTGTTTTAAATATTTTTTATGTTTTGAAAAAAAATAAATATTATAACGACTATGTTAATAGTATATTAAATTAAAATTATCATATAAATGATTATGAAATTAATGATATCATTTTTTTCATTTCATGATTTGTTTTTATAATATTTGAATGATTAATTTACAACAAGTTTATGTGATATATTTTAATTATTTTAATTACTTAAAATACTCTCATTTATTATAACAAATATATTATAAATATTTGTACTTAGTTTGATGCAGAAATTAGAGTATGTAAATACTATTATTGATTATTAATGAGGTATTAAAAATTAATGTCATGATTTATTATTTTAAATATTTCTTACCATAATAAGGTAGTGATTAGATTAGGAATCTTCTGCTCCAAGAGATCAAAGATTACTTTTGGTGATCTACTGATAAAAAGTGATCATGGCATATAGTGCATTGGATTCTACTTCAAATCTTGATGAATTTATAAATTCCTACAAAAAGAAAAATATTCTTGATATATGATGAATTTATTCTATGACTTTTGTTTCCTTACTTTGATTATGAATCAACTTCTATTGTACCATCCTCTACTACTTTAGTGATCAAGATCATTGAATTTAATCATTTTTTATCATATGGTCTTTATTTGTTTTTCTTTGTATTTTTTTTCTTTATTTAACCTTTCTTTATCTATTTTTAAAAAAAATGTGTCTAGTTTATGCTTTTACCCATAAAAAGTAGTTATTATCTTTTTTTTATTACACTACTTAAAATGAGTTTTAGGTTTTTCTTCCCGAACAAAATTCAAGACACACTCTAGGTTAAAGACTCCTGAAAAGTTTCTGGGTGGTAACTTTGGGTTTTTTTAAAATAAAAAGTCTATAATATGTTCTCACGCCTCTAAAAGTAAGTTTATTAGTGGGTACAAATCTTATAAAAGATTGGATAAGGTTTATGAGTGGACTAGGATCTTAGTTATCTGAACCACTATAAAATTATCTATGTTCATTTTTATTTCCACTAAATTTCATTATTTAAACACAGAACTCACTATAGAATATTTATTTAATAAAACTATGATTTTTTTCTCTTTAAAATTTTAAATCAACTATTTACCCCTTAGTAATATTTACATATATTTCAATCAAAAAAATTTATCATAGTTGGTTGTTCTTTAAGGATATATAGCATCTTTGATTATTTTAATAATTTTGAATACATTCCTATTGTTTATTCTTAACTTTGTGTGAACCAGATCATCCTAGACCTAACATTATAAGGAATAAAATATCAATTTTACAATATGACAGGTGTAAATGCTAATTATGTATGGATTCTTCAAAAATCCCATTTTTCTATGGAAGTGACTATAGGTACTAGCGAGAGATAATGGAAGCCTACCTAAAATATTTAAGTATAGATCACAAGAATATCATGGATAAGCCATATGAGCTACAAAAATTTGATACAAATACACTTGTAGGTAATGTCATGGTAAAATATGTTTTGAATTATAAATTTAAGAATATTTTATATTGTTTTATAAGTATAAATTTCTACATCCATGTTTCGACTTGTATGAAAACCCATGATATATGGAGAATACTTCAAGTTACTCAAAATGGGACTAAAAATCTCAATAGAAACAAGCTAGAAATGTTACGAGTGGAATATTGGGACTTCAATATGGGTGATAAAGAGTCAATAAACTAGATGTTCTACTAGTTTACAAGTATTAAAAATATTATGAGTGGACTTTTTGAAGTACTAGACAACATAGCTTGAGTTAAAAGAGTACTAAGATCTCTTTAAAAAATATGGCACCCAAAGAAGGTGACAATCAATGAGAGTAATATTTTTTAAACACTATACCTTAGATGAACTAATAGGCTCTTTATTACAATAGGAGTTAGGGTTGAAAAACATTGTCGATGAGGAGAATAAAAATATAAAAGTTATAGATTTTATGTCTAATGTTAATGAATTATATAATTCATATGATTCTAGGTTCTAAAAAGTTGACAAACAGATGGAACACATTAGTAAGAAGCTTTTCAAATTTATAAAAAAAATGGTGGTAAGAGATGATTCAAAAGAAAAAATGAAAAAGATTACAATAAAGGAAATCCTGGTGAGAATAATTATGTATCAAAACTAACTTGTTATGAGTACAGGAATAAAGGTCACATAAGTATTGATTACCCCAAAATCAATCACTCAAAAAAATACAAATATAATATAAGAATAGAAAAGAAATATTTTTTTGGAGGTTGGGATTGTTCATACAGATATGATTCAAGCAGTGATTTAGAGAGTGAAAAGGATAAAGGTAACCTTACATTGATGGGTGTACAATGTGAGGTAACAGTTTCATTTTTTACTCAATTAATTACCCTTAATAAATTTGATCATAATGTTATATATAATGATGAAAAAAAACCCATTTTAATTAATGTTAAGATTTTGTTTCTATGAATTCTATAATTAAACAATTGTAGAAATAAAATGAGTAATTAAATAATGATAGTATCAGGATTATTGAGAAATTCATTGACATAAAATTTATAAATATGAATTTAATGAAAGAAAGTAACAAAATGAAAAGTGAATGTGATAATATGAATATATGTGTTCCACTTAATGATGAATCTAAAATTAATATTGATTATGAGATATTAAAACTAAAGGGATAAAATTTTCAAATTAAAGACTTTCTGGAAGTGAATGATAAACACCAAGAATGAAGATTTAATTCAGTTTTGGAATAATTTACTAATGTTGAGAATGATTTGAGATACTTAAGAAAGAAAAAAAGAAACTTAGAAATATAAATTTTGGTTCTAATAAAAAAATTATACTTTTTTAGAATCTATTCAAAAAGAGAATATGAATTTGAAAAGTAAGTTTTTAATCATAAAAATAATTTATCTACATGTGTTAAAGGTAAAGAACAATATGATAAAACGATGTCTATGGTAAAACCAAAAAGTACCAAGATGGGTTTTGGTTATAACAGATGTTCACCAAACTTGAATAATACTACTTTTATTAGAATCTCAAAAGGGATTATTTCTACTATAATGTGTTTTAAATATAGAATTCATGGGAATTAGGCCAATGAATGATTGTTAAGATTTACTTAAAATTTTGGTCATAATAAAACATTTTTTCTAAAAAATTACTTTCATATCTACCTTGAAACAGATGTTTGAAGTCTGTTTGGGTGGCCAAAAATACTATTGAATCTAAGATATCATGGGTACCAAATGAATGTTACAAAAATCCTATTGGACATAAGATGGTCACTATGCCTAGGTAAGTATTTTATTCTCATCCGTGATGAATACTATTTATTATTTCAAAATATGGTATGGTTCCATTCATGGTATCTAATATATAATATATTTTGTGATATTATTTTTAATTCTTGGATTGTAGGGATGTGCATTAACTTCTATTTGTTTTGTTTTAGCAATTAAAAATGTTTTAATTTACATTGTTAAATTTTATATGCTAATTATATTTTTATATTTCATATAAAAACTATTTAAAAATATATATATTTGGAGAATCATGAATTTGAGGGGGTTACCCATTCATCTTAAAATCAATTAATATGCTGTAATTTAAGTTTAAATTAGTTTTTAAATAGTTAATATATAAAAATTCAAAAAAAATAGTCTATTTGAAATAATTTTAAACTGTTAAAGTTTTAGAAAAGAACATAGGTTATATTATGTTCTATTAATTTGATTTTACTCTTTTATGTTGGGAAGTTTTTATTATTAAATTATTTAACCATATACTACTTTAACAATTTTATTCTTATAGTGGTTTAAATATATTTTTGAACACTTATAATACAAGGAATTTTTCTATAAACAACTAAATTTATTTTATGCATTACAATTTAGTATATCTTTGTTTCTATTTGAAATCTCTTTAAAATTCTAAATTGATTTAATTTGAAAATTTCTTCTCAAAAATATTTGATTCTATTAAAGGTGAAACTTATTTTTATGTGATTGAAATTAATAGAATATTTTTTATTGATCTGTTTTTAATCAGATATATTATATGCTTAACATGGGGGGATTGTGTTCTTAAACTCATAAATAAAATTTTCTTATCATTTTTTTAATATTTTGTTAGAAGTATAATTTTTATTCATTAAAGTTTAATTTTTTTTTAATTTTATAAATCAAAATAAATGAGTTGATTTATTAAATGACAATAATAGTATATTTTAAAATTACTTCATGTTTGAAACATGATACAGTTATGGATATTTAGTAACATAAGAATTGTTTTTAATTGTTAATCTTTATGAAAATGTTCAACTTTGTTAATACTGATTATTTAAAAATATTACTACTTTAGAGGGATAATATATTTTTTTAAATGTATTTTTTTCTTTTTAATAACTTTTAAAAAGGGGGAGAAATTTTGGGTTTTTAAATAAAATTTAGTTTTACAATTTACCAAAAGGGGGATATTGTTAGTGTTGGTAATTTCATTTTTATTTTATTTCTTTATTCAAATTAAAAAATGATTTAATTTATATTGTTATAATAAAATGATAATAATATTTTAAGAATTATATTTTTAAAATTATTTTGTTTTATCTAATAGTGTTTATTTTTATTTGAAATCTTATTTTTTTTAGATAATGTTTAATTGAATTTAAACTCAAATTTTCTTAACATTCCTATATTCATAATGATAATTGATAAATGTTAAATGTTTAAAAAATTGTTATTTCACATTTTTTTATTTACCAAAAATCAATTTTTCATGTGTTAATGTTTGAATTGTTTTAATATTACATATTCTTTAATATTCATTTCCTTTTTTATATCATCTATTAAAATGTTATATATCTTATGTTAATTTTATTTTGAGTGCTTAAATATTTTTATTTTAGAATTTTTTATTTAAATATATATATTTTTGTTTGTATTTATTTATATTTATATTTATATATATATATATATATCAACTCTTATATATATTGGGTAATATATAGATATACAGTATATATTTATATTGTAATAGCTTCTTCCTCGGGTAAAAATATACTACGGAAAGACATCTGAAATGCCTCATATCATCCATCTTCAAATCTTTATGGAATGTAGCTTCATCTCCTTACATTACCATGGATTTGAAGAGTAGTTACTACAAGAATCCATGTGTGCGGAGCTCCACAATAGCTTGATCTCTATGGTTCGATGGTGCATCCCTCCTCATCTTGACCTCAGAGAAGCACACCTGCAATTCCATCTCAATTCCAAGCAGCTTCAACCATAGCAGATCGACATCACACCTATGCATTATCTTCAATTTCAATACAATGCATGACACTATTTTACAACAATGTACAACTAGTTCATCACAACAACAAAAAATCACTACTTAGCGGTTGTTTATTATCAGTGGTTCTAGTAATCGTCATGAATTAAATCTGGTTAAAAATATATACATATATAATATAGTGTGATTTTGATAAAACTGCCACTATATTTTTATTATTTTAACAATTAGTGGCGGTTTTAATTAAATATCCACTAAATTATTTTAAAAGACCCTAATTCATCTCCCTCCCCAACTCACTCTACATGACCCCAGCCGCTTTCCACCTCTGACCTCCCTCAGTCTTCTCTTCTACCTTCCCCAATGCCGACCCCGACCCCTAAACCCCCATTCCCCCACCCCTACGACCTTCTTGGTGGAGACCCTAACCCCCACAACACCCCCCCCCCCATTAACTTCAACACCCACAAACCCCCCCCCCCCCCTCCAACCTCCATGTCCCTGACTCATAGTTCCCCTCCTCATCGGCAATGTGGACCCCCCCCCCCCCCCTCAACCTCTCTCTCCCCATCTCGGTTCCCCTCCTCGATGGTGATTGAGATCTCCCCATCCCCCTCCCCCCCTTCGACCTCCCTCTCCCCATCTCAAATCCCCTCCTTAGTAGTAATTCAACCCCCCCCCCCCTCTACTAAAGGTTGCATCATCCTCCCCATAATCATTATACATCAATTATTCCTCAATGGGGTTATTTTCTTGTAATTTATCTCTAAAATTATAATTTTATGTATACATAGTATTATATTACACTTTATTGGTTAGTGAATAGGTAATTGTAGTTGTTTCTTTTGTAGTTTCTCCTAGAAAACTCCCTTATAGGAAGTTTATTTATATAAAGAATGGGGTAGGTGGGTTAAATGTGTTATGGGTGTGGATTTGGTTATCACACTTATAGGTTATTCATTCCTTGGATTAATTGGATAAATATAATTTGATATATGTTTCCATATAATAGAGAAAAATATTTATTATAAAACTATAGTATTAATAAATTGGGAATATTTAAAGGCCAATATAATTTGCCTTTTTTCATTAATTATAGAAAATGATTATTTCATTAGGATTATTCTAGATTAAACTGATTTTATTGCAATCATGTTAGAGGGTTTTGTTTCCTCACACCAAGATACTAATATCATAGACTTAACATGGAAGTACTGGTTAGCCTATCCAGTGATGTATGGTTCTGTTTTGGTTTTCTGGTTTTCTCTTGCTATGGTATTGTTTCAGTTTTGTAAGGTTTTACGCTTTTCCCCAAAGTGGAATTTCTTGAAAAATGAAATAAAAATTTACTTTGGTAAAATCCATGGAATCTTTAAAATTGGAAATAAAAACACTATCTATAGCCTGAAGAGAAAGTGTTCTCTAGGGTGAATCCTCTATAGTGGTATAATGGGGTGTGTTATCTTCTACATCCACGGTAAACATATAGATTTGAATATTTTGGGTATGCATGACATATTGTGAGCTCATGTAGAATTGAATAGTTTTTTAACAGTAATTTTCCTATGAAAACGCATTTCATTATATATATATAATTTTTTTATTATAAATATTATTAATTTTAATTTTATAAAATAAACATCATTTTTTTATTCTAACATGTAAATATTATCTTATGGATAATTTTTCATAATTTTCATAAATAATTGTTTTGTAGCTAAAATAATGAAAAAATGTCAAATTTCTAAAACATTTACATTCATTAGATTACTATAATGGAATCATTGATTAAATTTTTTTGAATACATTTTACATTATAAAAATAAATATATAATAAATCAAAAAATATACTTTTTTATTTATAAAACACTTTTATATAATTTTTCAAAAATATGTAATATTCTAATCAAAATACTGATTTAGTATATTAAATTAAAAAAGTAGTTTTCTTCACCTATTGAAATTATATCTATAAAATTTACATTTTATTTTGGATCAATATTTTCATATTATGTAATAATTCTAGTATCTTTTTTGGAAATAAATGTATAATTACTATGATTAATGTTGATGACCATGATAATGATAAAAATATTATTTTCTAAGAATTATTTTATTAATGTTTTGTAACATTTAAAAAATAAATTAGATTGATCTATTTAAAATAATGAACCTATAAAGATTTTAACAAACATATATGATTATATTAACGTTAATTTTATTAGTAATCAATGAATTATAATATTAAGAAAAAATAATAGTAAAAATAAAATTTTTTTACAAAAAATAGTTTTCCAATATATAAAATGTTTTATTTTAAATATTTATTTTATCATGATTATAAATTGTATTAAATTAAATTCATAAAAATTAAGGATAAACACATAAAAACATAGTTATAGGGGTTATTTTATATATTTATTAAGACATATTTTATTTAGGTAAAAACATGTTACCATAGTAAAAATAAAAAAAGTAAAAGGTAAATATATAAGAACAAATAATTTTATCTTTACCAAGAAAGACTATTCATCATCCTACTATCAATTTAGGAATAAATATTTGATATCTTTTAGAAAGTTCATGGGTTTCTTTTATGATAAAATATATTGTTTCATTTTATATTTAATTTATTTCTTTTTAGTATTACTCATATAATAATTGTTTTCTTATACATGTGGATTCTTTTGTTTGAGTTGGGTTGGTTTGTTTGAAGATGCTCATGCTTATGAGAGATTGGACTTTGAGCCTGCAAATGAGATAATGACAATAAAAAAATGTGTTAAGAATGCATACAACCATCATGGAAAGGTAAATTTATACTACTTATTTAATTAATTTTGTCATCATTTTATCTACTAATTGTAAGTTAAATTCCTTATCATTTTTATCTAATACTTATTTAGTTTTTTTCACATATCTTTTGGGGATTCATATTTTTCTTTCAAATATATACAACAAGGTATAAAATAGATAGAATGTTTCTTTCTTCCAATGTTTCCACAGTTTCTTTTTTTATTTACTTTCTTTTTTAAAGTGTCGACACTACATATTAAGTCAATTTTATTATCTGAAAAACCATTCTCATTATTGAAATCTAGAAGAGTATAGGAATCTCATGTTCCCATTGTGGTGACTTCTCATGGTATAATGGTCACATGAGTTTCCTCTTCTATTCTGGATTTCAACAACGAGAAAGGTTTTTTGGATAATAACATCAATTAAATATATAGTGTTGGAAGTTCAAGAAAAAAATACAATGGAAATCATGGTAAAATTGGCATTTAGAATGTTTTTTAGACTTTGGGATGTGTGGGAATCAACCACACTACAATCCAACGCACGGTGTGACAACTATGACTCCAAGTGCTTCCTTTTATTTAAAATTGACATTAATATTAATAAAAAAGGAAACTAAAATACTCAAAAACCAAGAAAACATATTATGGTTGTTTTGATACTTTAAGACAATGATCTATAAGTAATTTTTTACATATAGGAATCATCTGCACCACAATCTAATACACGATGTTCTCGGTATGACTCAAAGTGTCTGTTGTCAATTTAAAATAAAAAATTTAGTTCAAAAAGTGTCACTCATTGAGAACTAATAAAATTACCTCATATTTTATTGATAATTTAAGATATCAATTAATAAATAATTTATAAAGTGTAGTAATCAGTCTCATGTCAAACTATACACAATGTGATCTATATGAGTCAAAGTGCTTGTTTCCTATTTAAAATAAAAATTTAGTAAAAAAGATAAGTGACATAATCAAAACCAAGAAACTTCATTAGTATTATTTTGATACTTTAGTAAAATGTTCCAAAAGTCATTTGAGATTTGTATGAATCAGATTAACCTCAATCTAACACATGATGTTCTAGGTATGACTCCAAGCGCGTCATTTTATTTAAAATTGAAATCTATTTTAGTAAAAAGGAAAACTGGCCAACTCAAAAAACAAGAAAATTCATTTGGATTGTTTTAATACTTTAGGAAAATGATACATAAGTCATTTTTATTATGTATAAATCATACCAACCTAAATATGATACATGATGTGTTTGATATGACTCAATGTGTCCATTATCAATTTAAAATCAACATCTTAGTTCAAAAAGTGTCACTCACTAAAAACCAAAAAAAATACAATTGGATTTTCTTGATAATTTAGGAAATCGATTTATAAGTCATTTTTGACATGTAGGAATTATTATCACATCAAACTGATATATGATTTGTTCTGTATGAGTCAAAATGCATGTTTCCAGTTTAAAATGACAATTTAGTCAAAAAGAAAATTGATGTACTCAAAATCAATAAAACTCATTTTTATTATTTTTATACTTTATAAAAAATATCCATAAGTCATTTGAGACATTTAGGAATAATCTATGCCTCAATCTGACACACAGTGTGACCAGTATGACTCCAAGTGCATCTTTTTATTTTAAATTCACATCAATTTTAGTAAAAATTACAAATAACCTACTCAAAAGCAATAAAAACATTTGGATTGTTTCAATACTTTAATAAAATGATCCTTAAGTCATTTTTGATGTGTAGGGATCAACTGTACCTCAATCTGATACATGATGTGCCCGGTTTGACTCCAAGTGATTCTTTTTATTTAAAATTGACATCCATTTTAGTAAAAAGGACAACTCACCTACTTAAAATTGAGAAAACACGTGAATATTGTTTTGATACTTTAGGAAAATGATTCATATGTCATTTTTTATGTGTATGAATCAACCACACCTTAATATGATACACAATATTCCTGGTATGACTCAATGTGCCCATTATCAGTATAAAATCGACATTTTAGTTTAGAAATTCACTCACTAAAAACTAAAAAAACACTCTTGTATTTTCTTGATAATTTAGGAAATAAATTCATAAGTCATTTTTTATGTGTAGGAATTAGTCTCACATAAAACCAATACATGATGTGATCGCTATAAGTCAAATTGCATGTTTCCAATTTAAAATAGCATTTTAGTAAAAAATGAAAGTGACATACTCAAAATTGAGTAAACACATTCGTATTATTTTAATAATTTAGTTCAATGATCCATAAGTAATTTTATATGTTTAGTAATCTGTTTCACCTCAATCTGACGCACAATGTGACCGGTATGATTCCAAATGCTTCTTTTTATTTAAAATTGGCATCAATTTTAGTAAAAAGGACAACTGACCTACTCAAAAATGAGAAAACACATTCGGATTTTTTTGATACTTTATAAAAACAATCCATAATTCATTTATAATGTGTAGGAATCAACCTCTTGTAATTCAAAATTTTAGTTTTCCTTGGATGGATGTAAACATGTTTTTAGTGTTCTAAAACACTAAAACTTACATGGAATAGTCAAAATCATATAAAATGACCTCATATTTATTTAAAATCATGGGAAAACCATTGATGAATTTTTTTTATGTGTACTCATTGAAAACATGTCAATCTAATGTGTGGTGTGGTCAGAATTACTTGATAAACAATTCTTAAATGTACAAAAGCCATTAAAAACAAGTGTCAGGGGGTCAAACCCAGGAAAATGATGTCGAGTTTCCCTATAAGCAGGGTAAATTGATTTTATATTTAATTTTGAAAATTTGGAACTGACAGCACATCATTATGAATTACAGTTTTCTCGAGCTGGAAGTAAACATGTTTTTAGTGTTTTAAAACACTAAAACATGCGTGGAACAATCAAAACAATTGAAAACAGCCTTAGATTAATGTGAAATCATGGAAAACCCACCAATGAGTTGTTTTTGACGTGTATTCATAGACAAAATATCAATCAAATGTGTGGTGTGGTTGGAATTACTTAGTAAAAACTTCTTAAAGGTACAAAAGCCTTTAAAAACACGTGTCAGGGGGGTTAAAACTAGGAAAATGACATCAGATTGCCCTAAAATTAGGGGACAAAAACCATAGATTGAATTGTGAAATGTAGGAATCGAAGAAATTTCATTTCAAATTATGATTTTCCCATGACGGTTATAAATGCTTTTTTAGTGTTTTAAAACACTAAAACATGTTTAGAATGGTCAAAACCATATAAAATGACATAATATTGATGTAAAATCATTAGAAAACCATTGTTGGGTTTTTTTTAAATATAGGACATGTTGTGATATTGAATACTTTAAAAAAATATTAATTCAAGTTCAAGCACACCACACATCGCTTTAAAAATAAATTAGAATATTTACTTATCCCTTTTCAATTTCAAGTGTTGAATCTTATCTTAAATATGTAATTTTATGTTTTCAAAGTGTTTCTCATTATGTATCATTTTTTTATGTTAAAATTTATTCTGTTTGATTAAAAAAATAAAAAAACTTATGTGCAGTATTCTGAATATATCTTGTGCCTTTTTTCTTCCACATTTCTTTTCTTAAATATTTTGACTCTCATTATAGGTAGTAGATGTCAGTATTAGGTAAGAGGTTAACCATTCTGATATATGAAATTATTTAGTTTTTTTACTGTAATTATGATTTATTATTTTTTGTTTTAATTTTTGTTTTCTTTTGTTATAGTTGATGAGTTGATGCGGTCAGTTTTAGTTGATGAGATGATGGGTGGTAGAATGATACAGTGGAGGTCATGATGTGGATTTATATTGGGTATGATTTGTTATTGGACATATTTTATATGTATATATTGATGATTGAGGTATTGGTTGACAGATTTATGGGTTGATTAAGATTGAGGTTATGGTGATTATGGATGATTGTATATATGATTGTGGATGTATGACATATATATGATGGGTTTATCATATATTCAAGTTTTAGATTATTATGTGTCAATTTTTTATATTTATAGTTTTTTAATAAATAATTTTAAAAAATCTGATTTAATGACAATTTTTAGTAACTATCGCTAAATAAATTAAATATAATATGTTTTAGCGGCAGTTATAATTAACCACTGTTAAAATGTTCAACGATAGTCAGTTTCATTTTATTTACATTTCCCCAGATATTTTTTAAAATAAAAATAAACTACTAAATAAACATGAAATAAATGCTAAATATTCTAAAAACAACACAGAAGAAAACCACCGCAAAAATAAAAAACCCACCTTTAAATAACTAGCGACTGTGCAACACGCGGTGATTTAGGAAACCGCTAGTCTATAAAAAACACTGTTAATATCCATTTTTTGTAGTACAGAGATACCCAGCCTCTACTACCTTGCATAGCACACCTATGTCACCTAGTTCAAATGACACTAAAGCACGACACTATCTCTTCTCCCGCTCGGCCAATTTGAACAACCTAGCATGAGTGGGTGACCAAGTGACCATGAATCTTCTTTATACTTACCCTAAAGTGAAATTACAACTACTGTGTATATTTTTGGAATCTACCTTACCATGCCTTATAAAGTTACCTACCATGAGTGAAGTGCACTCACTGTGAAGAATTAGAATCTATCTACTATGTTCCAAAATATACTTATTGTAAGGTGGTAAGTTAACTAACCATGAAATAATTTATTTTAAGGTATGTATATATTTTTCTGTATAAAAAATATTCTTTTTTAAATTAGTGAAATAGTTTTTTATTTATTTATTTTTATATCTACTGACCACATGTACATTTCAACTGACTGTACGTCAAATTTTTTTGCACGGTCAGTAGACTAAATGCATGAATATTTGGATCACACAATCATTATACCAACTGTGTTTGCATGGTAAGTATACTGACTACATGTTATCACACTATAAGTGTACCGATCGTGAGTCTTGTGCCTCGCATTATCAGTACATCACTTTATTTATTTTTATGATAAAATATATTTTCTTATGAAACTTTTTTTTAGTGTCTTTTTTGTAAAAATACTTACCTCAACTTTGTTTAGAATTTTTTAACTGTTTTATTTTTAAAAATATATATAATAATGACTTGGTAAATTGTAACACCCAATGATTTTAAAAGAGGAACCTCATGTTGGATAGAGTATATGACATGAAACACAAATATTAGAAGAGAATTTAACACACCAATACTTTATGATATATTTATTTTTAAATAAATTCAATCTATTCAATAGCTTGTGATGCACTAACAATGGGTCTAAATGAAACACAATGCCTTATTAAAATATTTTATTTAAGCATTTCCATTATAACCTAACAGTTAAATTGAAGGGTATGGATAGAAAAAACTAAATTATAAAACTTATTTTTTACACATGTATAAAATAACTTCAATGATTATCTATTGATTATAAATAAAATAAAAACCATTTTAAAGAAAAATAAATGTTTTCTAAAAAAATGTATTTTTCTAAAGGCGGTTTAGTCATGTTTTACATGCTTAATTTGAAATCAATTTTTACTACTTTTAGAAATTTTATTTTAAAAAATTAACATCATTTTTTAATCAACATATTGATATTAACATAAGGTGAAATTTTTTGGATTTTTTGAAAAATATTAATTTTTTAGTGAATAGAGAAAAATATAATTTTTTTATAAAATTGCAACTTCGGCGGTGGCACGGTGGTAAAGGTGATGGGCCAAAATCAGTCATTATTTTGGATGTTCAGGTTTCAAATCTTGGGAGTCCACTTTCATGGTGCGACTCTCCCCTAGGATACACCTATCTTGTCGGGTCACCTGGTCTCATGCTAGGTGGGCAAAATGAGGCGCAACCGATACATGCTGACGGATTTCCTATGAACCATTGTCGCTCAGGCTGTTACCCTCCTAAATTCACTACCATCTCAGTTATAAATAGATCCTTCTTTTTTTGGGATCTACCTCTGATTAGTGACCCCTCTATGGGGTGGGGGGTTTCCTTGTTTGGAGGGTTCAAAAAGGCCACACATGGGAATTCCATCTTCTATAAAGAACAATTTTTTTTATAAAATTGTCATTAATTTATAATAAATTAAGTCTCATTATTATTTTAATTTAATTTCAAATAAAAAATTGTTATTATTTAGTAATATTAAATCCAATTATATACATTTAAATCATCTTTATTCTATATTTTATTATAAGTTTATTTTTAGGCATTAAAACACCTTTTTCTGAAGAATGTTTTAAAGTGTATAATTTTTATCCATTTTAAATAATTAAAATAAACCCTATTGAGTAATTATTTGAATGATATATATTGATTATATATCCATAAATATTAATTAAAATTCATCTAATTATTATTACTTTACATATAGTTAATATGAGATCATCTTTTCCTTAAAAATGCATTTTTTGAAAAACAATTTTTTCAACATGTCTATGGGTTTAATTTTAAAATAAAATTTTCCACTTATATTATCTGAATTTGAAAAAATTAATTACATATTTGGAATCATAATAATTTATATTATATAATTAGTTCTATTTAATTTTTGACAAAAATGAATAGTGAAAACTATAATAATTATTTACCTCAATTAAGGTAAAAATGGGTTTACTTGGGGTTAAACTAAAAATATAGGGGTTAAAAATGACCTAAAACTTTTATAATTCCTATTATATGGTTATATTTTAAAATTATATCTTCTATAGTTCAAAAATGTTTATTTTTTATCACTTTTTCATAATAAAAATGTGGGTGGAATTCATTTTTTTCAAAAACTCCAAGTGTGTCGTCTCCCCCACTTATAAAATTTCACCACCTCTCCTCTCATATTCACACTTAAAATACCCATTTTTATCCAATACCTTCCTAAATAACTTCCCTAATTACATACCCTCTTTTTATAATCCTTTTTCTGGTCAGAAATCCATCCTAGGAAGGCATTTGGTTCAAACTAAAAGAAGTTATCTGAAAAATAGGTAACATCCTTAACCGAACATTTTATTTTATTTATTCTTACAAATCCTTAAAAATTTATTAATACATTCTGATATAATAACCTAATTATATTATATGTACTTTTATATTATTATGTTATGTTAATGACCAACAACCATATCCTTCTCTCTCAAATTGGAAATGAAAATGTTGATTGTATGTATGATGGACTACCGCCTCACAAACCATTGTAATTATTTTTCCATCAACTCTTGTAAAAATTGGATATAATGATTCATATAATTTTTATATATGATATTTATGATATAATTATACTTATTTTATTATAATATTATATATACCTTCTCAATTTCTATTCCGTAAAGAATATAATAATGTTGATTTTGTGTACGACGGGTTATCGCCTCTCTTAGTGATGTGATTTTTTTTCACATACACTTTACATGGAAGGTAATAAAGATTAATTTTATGTTTATATATAATATTAATTACATATTAATAATTATTTAAATTAAATATATCATATAGTTTCTTACCCTACCATTCATCAAATAAATGATTGTGTCGTTTGTGTGTACGACAAACTACCGCCTCGCAAAGCAATGTGATTCATTTCACACTAACTCATTAACAAGAAGGTAATAAAGGATAATTTTAATGAATATATTTGATATATATGGCATGATTTTTATTATTTAAAATTAATATATAATCCACTTTTTTACTCATTCACCTATTAAGGAAATGATAACAACACTCATACGTACTTATGACATACCGTTTCCATGAAGCGATGCGATTCATTATCCATGTTAAAAATTAGATAATTATTATAAAGATATATCTAATGAAAAAAAATTATAACATCAATATAATTATGGATATGGTGTAACTATATCTTGTGTTCAATTTCCAGAATATTCATGATGAAACATACATGATAAGGCAAGGCAATTAACAGCTAAAACAATAGTGATAATGAAATATTATTAACGAATGGGTAATAAAATGTTATAAAAGAATAATATATGATATTATAAATAATATTATGATTCTTTTATTTGTTAATAACATGTTTAAAACCAATATAATGGATTTTAATGAGTTCTTAACTAAAAGTAAGCACGACATAGTGGGTTTCTTAATTCAATTTTCATTTATTAGGTTATACGTATAATTCATTGATTATATTATCTCAAGATTATGTGTAAAATTAATTTTTATTACTTTATTTTGTATTTAAACATTTATTTTTTTATATATAAATTTTTTACACAAAATCACCCTATTGATTAACTCTCACCCTAATGATACTAACCTTATAAGGGTTTCATCTCAAACTTCTTTCTTTGAGACATATGTTCTTTTATAAACCAAATTTATTTTGAATGGTATATATACTACCCATTTACATACTATATCATGGATCCTTCCAACATCATGATATTTTAAGTTACAATTAATATAATTCATTCATGAGAAGTTATTATTCAAAAGTTACCAAAGTATTAAGTGTTTTTGTTTCAATCTCATTTTAATCAGGATTTCTTATACTTTAATTTCCATTAAAATAAATTATTTTATCATTATATAATAAAACCATTTAATTTTATTATCCTATGGTTATTCAATAATTTTTTAAGTAACATTAACATTTTCCCCTCTTTGGTGCTTAAAATTATTGGTAAATTTTTTTTATGAAAATATTACTTCATTTCTCTTTTAGATCAAAAATCATTTTTCTTCCAAATACATGTTTTCTAAAAAAAAATTTAAAAAAAATAATATGATTTTTTAAATTCATTTTTACCCTAAATTGAATTTAAAAAATAAATAAAAGGAATCTTCCTGTCATTTTTAATACAAGGTAATTTTTTAATTTTCTTACAAAAATGTGAAAGGAATATTTGTTTTAAAAAAATATTTAGCATGAATGGAAGTCTTCCACCATAATGAACACTCAATGTTTTAAATATTCCTTTTTAGGTTTTGAAGTATATTTTCAAAAAAAAATTAATGTTTAAGAAAGTTAAAGATTTTAAATAATTTTTTTTCAAAATGGAAAGGATATTTTCCTCAAGAGAAGCTCAAAGTGATCTTTTCAGAATAATTTTCCATCTATGATGACATCCTTTGATGTTACTCATTGTTAAAAGGTTATTTTTATAAATAATTTTTTTAATTTTTCAAAAGTAGTTTCATTAATGACAAAAACCTTTTATATTATAGATTTCTTCAAAAATATTGATATATGTATCTCAAATATATACCTAGATTATTTTCCCTTCCATAGATGAGGTAATGAATGTCTTATATTCATTTATCAAATGCCATCATTATGAAATTTACATTGATTATGATATGAGACAAGATTATGCAACCCATTTTCTTTACATGGGTAATTATTATGTTATTATTTAGGATTTAATTCCATTATGTGGAATACATAGATCATGATCATAATATAATGGGTGCACCCAAATAGCGCTCCAATCCATTGGGTAATGTTATAGTCTCATAAGATGACATGTATGGGATTAGGTATTAAAACTAATCCATTATGGGACTTTTTATTCTATGTGATGTTGTCAAAGAAGTTATCCTTGACTCGTGTTTATGTCATATCATATGTTTTTGCCACATTTTCTATGATTTCATGATCTTATGATACCATGTTATTTATATTATGCTTCCATGTGATTACTCGTGTGCCTTCTATTTTATGGTATCATGTTAAATCTATGAATTATATGTTATGATTCCTTGTCATGTTTCTTCCCTTATAAATATTTCTAGCTCACCCATTTGTTATTTGGGTTACCCAGGTTGTGATATACAGTTTTAGGAGCTAAAATAGACTTCAGAGATCACTAAGGGAAAGAAAAAAATAAGGCTTCAATGTTTTAGTTTACTATGATGTATTATGATCTAATTTTTTCAAAGATACTAGGCCTCGTAATCTTTTGGTTTTAATTAATGGATTATTATGTTAAGAATTGTGTAATAATATTTTCAAAATTATTGGGTCACTATAGTTGATATCAGGGAAAAGGGTTAGTTAATCTTTTGAACTAAGAGGATAAAAATTTAGTGAGAACACTAAGTATAATTTTAAGGGTAATAATATATATAGAAAAATATCTCAGAATCATTATGAAGTATAGAGAAAGTGGATTCCAAGAAATTACATCCCTTTCTAGATACAACAAGTGGATGTGGTTCTAGTATAGATTTACCTATGGGTAATAACTCCAAAAAAGCATGTCGAGCTTGACTTGACCATTACTTGGTACATGACAATGGGCCTTAATTTTCACCTCGTTTGACACTCCTAGGGGATATATTTTGGAAATTCATAAACTCTATATAAACCGTCATAAAGGATTTGAATATATGATGACCATGAATAACCTAGGAAAAGCCTAAGGTGTCATAGATTGAAAATAAGGTGTCACGATTTAGACATCCTATAGCTTATTTTTCTTGATTATGTAGTTTCCCACTTATATTATTATTTGTCATACTATGATTTGTGATTTTACTCAATGGATGAAACTAGGAGGAATAATGTCAACACTGAATGTGATGGACACTGCGGTGATTATGAGTAACCAAATTAGATGATGACTATAGTAAAGGATATTATGTTTATGCCTAATCATTTATCATAATATATGATTAAAAAACCTATACCATAACCAACTCTAGAACTCAATAAAGAATAGAAGGATGGAGTTTGTTGAGATTTCAAGTGGTGGAGACCGTAGAAGAAAGAAGATTCAGTTTCCTATATGTTAATAATGTGGAAAGAATCGCTCAAAGGAATGTCTTAATTGAATAAGATTATGTTTTATGTGTGGAGAAGAAGGGTATAAAGTAAGTAATTTTTTAGGAAACATGAAATTTCCAATTAATTAAATGGATGAGAATGTGATTTTCCTAAGTAATCATCAACAATTTAATGTTTTAAATTTGGAAAGTATGAGCATTATGAAAATTGATGCCCTAGGGGGAAAGCTCAAGAAGAAGATCAACAAGATTATATGAGTAAAGGTTTTTTTGTTGATGATAAAGAGATTACAAAATAAATATAAAAGTAAGGAGGTATTTAGGAATAAGATTATGAAGCCTTGATAATGGTTTAAGAATAAATTAGAATGATTTAAATTCTTGTGTATTGGAATTAAAAAATTATATGAATCATGATATATATATATATTTATATAAGGATTGTTCTGTAGATGTTTTTCATTAAGGATTTGCAGGAATATGTTTAATGGTATTAATGAATTGGAAAGGTGATTTAATGTTAAGGTGATACTCTATAATTATGGAAAATATAATCTTGTATATGTGCATAATGTTGATGTAATTAGTTAATTTTGTGGAAAAGAATGAGTTGTATAGAAAATCTTAGTGGTTAAAAAAAGTTACTTAATAACTAATGTATTTTTAAAAATGTTAATCATATTCTTAATAACATTATAGGATCATGAAAAATTATAAATATGATTATCAAGTAATTTTTTATTCTATAGGTTTAGAAAATGGACAACCCCCAAGGTGGATGACACCCCATCACATCTAGCAAGGCTGTGGGGTTTGAACTCACAACCAAAGGATGATAAGGGTGAAATTCCTACCAATGGTTTTCATAATGTACTGGTTAGTATGACATTTTTTTACTTAAATGATTTGATAAATAAATATTAATCAAATAAAATCTTTTTGAGGTGATTAATGATATTTTAGGAGATTTTTTATTTGGTAGAAGGATATGTAACCTTGATGTTTAATGTAAAGTGTTTTTTGTGATGAATGTTATTATGTTTTTTGAGATTTAAGATGAAGGGTTATAAGGATAGGTTCTTATTGAATGGATTAATTTGAACTTTTGGAGTTACTACTGAAGTATATGAGATTAATGTGTGGAAAGACTCCTACTAACCATTTTGGTTTTAGTTAATATTTTAGGAATAACTTATTTTTATTTTTTAAAATATATGACTCATTAGAAGTTTATTTTAGTGCTTTAAGAATGGAAAACTCGTCTTGAATAATCATTTATTGGAGAAATATATGAGATTGTGGTGGAAATTGTTTAAATGATGAAATTATACTTATCAAGAAATTATATTTCCTTTTTTCTTAGTCTAGATATTAAAAGGATCCCTCAACTCTAGGAATAAGGATCTTGAAAAAAATATCTTATTACCTTAATGTCTGATGAACCAATAGTCTTTTATCTCATCAAAAATTTAATTTTTTTAGGTACTTAACTTTTCCTTGATCATTCACTTTCTTATGATCAATGATATCTACCACTCTCCATAATTATTTATGATTTTCTTTCATGTCCATATCTTCACTTGTCACCAGCATTCTCCTATGTGGAAACCTAGTTAGGTGATGAATTTCATATTTCGAATTCCCTATTTTAAGAGAAAGTTTTTATTAACCCTTTTTATAATGTGGTTTTTTCCATAAAGAAAATTTCAAATGTAAAACCCTTTATTTTTGAGATCAAGATTAAATTGTGAGGGAATTATTTATTTAAGTGGGGTAGAATGTAACACCCTAAGATTTTAAAAGAAGAACATCATGTTAAATAGAATATATGAAATGAAACACCAATATTAGAAGAGAATTTAAAACCCCAAGACTTTAAGATGTATTTTTTAAAAAATAAATTTAATCTCTTTGATATATTATGACGCACGCAACACCAGGTTTAACCGAAATATGATATTATATTAGAATATTATTGTTTAAACATGGCCATTATAACTTATCTGTTAAATTAGAGGGTATGAATTAGAAAAAATAAATTATTAAACTTATTATTTAAAAAATTATAAAATAATTTAAATTGTTATCAATTTATTATACATAAAATAAGAACCATTTGAAATAAAAAAGAAATGTTTTTTGAAAAATTGTATTACTCTAAAAGATGGTTTAGTGGGGCTTTGCATGCATAATTTAAAATTTATTTTTTCAAATTTTAGAAATTTTATCTTATAAAATTATTATAATTTTTAAAATAAACATATCAATATTAACTTAGGGTGAAATTTTTGTATTTTTTGGAAAATATAAATTTTTCAGTGAATAGTTAAAAATACTGATTTTTTATAAAATTGTCTTTTATTTATAATAAATTAAGTAAAATTATTATTTTAATTTAATTTAAAATTAAAATAAGTATTATTTATTTATATTAATTCTAATTAATTATATGTAAATCATCTTTATACTAGATTTTAGTAAATGTTTATTTTTAGTCTTTAAAACACATTTTTTCTTAAAACTATTTTAAAGTGTATAATGTTTATCCATTTTAAATAATTAAAATAAAACCTAATAAGGAATGATTTAAATGAAATTTATATATTATATATCTATAAATATTAATATAAATTCAAATAATTATTATTACCTTTCATATAGTTAATATGAGATCATATTTTACTTAAAAATGCATTTTTTTAAAACCGTTTTTTCAACATGCCTGCGTGTTTAATTTCAAATTAAATTCTTAAAAATATGTGAGTTTTTTTTTTTAAATTTTGGGGACGAAGCCTCATTTTATTATTAAATTAAAGAAAATACCTCTTTTAACTGGGTAGAGGGACACCCATTACATAGCCCGAAGGCCCAGTGGGCATGTAGCTCATTACATAGCCTATTGGCCCAAATTTTTTGCCTAAGGCCCATTCTGTGAATAGTAACCTGGCTGCTACAGTACCCACCACCGCTACATAATAATATATATTATCTATTAATTTAAAATTTATTTTTTACTATAATGAATATTGAAAATAGTAAAAATTATTTTCCACAGTTAAGATAAAAACTGGTTTACCGGGGGTTAAAATAAAAAGATAAGGTTTAAACATGAGTAAAAACTTGTCTAATTTATATTGTATGATATAATTAAGATACTATATCTTCTAATGTTTGAACTTGGTTAATTTTTTAGCGTTGTTTCCTAAAAAAACATGGGTGTAATTCTTTCTTTAAAAACTTCCAAGTGTTTTCTCTCCCCCACTTATAAAAGGCCACCATATATCTTATCCTATTCACACTTAAAACCCCCATTTTTTCATAAAATACAAAATCAAATCACTTTTATTCTTCCCTCCCCTCTTCCTAGAATCCTTGATTTTCTCAAAAATAAAACCTAGGGAGGTTTTTGGTGAAAACTAAAAGAAGTTGTCTGAAGAAGAGGTAACGTCCTTAACAAGGCATTTTATTTTATTTATTATTACAACTGTTTCAAATATTATTAAAACAATATTAAATAATAATATAAGTATATTAAATATAATGATATTTTTTTATGTTATGTTCATTACCTGTAACTATATCCTCATATCTCAAATGGGAAACGAAATCGTTGATCGTGTGTAATGTGGACTACCACCTCACAAAGTGATGTAATTTGTTGTCCATCAGCACTTTTCATGGATGAATATAAACATGAATATAATATTTATATATAATTATTATATAATTATACTTATGTAATTATAATATCATATATACCTTCTTACTTTCCATTCCGTAGATAATATGATAACATCACTTGTGTGTACAAAGGACTACCGCATCGCGTAGCGATGTGATTTATTTTTTCACTTATGCTTTACATGGAAGGTAATAAGGATTAATTTGATGTTGATATATGATATTGATGAAATATTAATCATTTGGAAAAGAAATATATCATATTATTTCTTACCTTTCCATCCACTGAATAAATTATAACATCATTCTTGTGTACGACGGACTACTACATCACGAAGCGATGTTATTATTTTTTCACTAACGCTTTACATGGAAGGTAAAAAATGATAAAGTTAATGAATATATGTGATATATATGACATGTTTTTTATTCTGTAAAATTAATATACAATCCACTTCCTTACACATTCACCCATTAAATAAATAATAACTTTGATCATGCATATGTACAACCTACCATCTCCACAAAGTGATGTGATTCGTTCACTATGTTCAAGATTAAATAATGATTATAAATATGTATCTATTGAAAAAAAATATATTTATATCATTGATATAATTATGTATATGATGTAACTATAACCTATGTTCAAGATCTAAAACTTTCATGATGAAATGTATAGGAGAAGACAAGGCAATTAACACCCAAAACAATAGTGATAATGAAAGATTATTAATAAAGGGTTAATAAGATGTTATAAAAGATTAATATATTATATTATCAATAATAATATGATGTTTTTATAAGTTAATAACATATTTAAAACCACTATACTAGAGGTTAAATAGATCTCAACTAAAGGGAAGCACGAGTTAAGGGGTCTCTTAACTCAATTTTCATTCATTGGGTTATACATCTAGTTTGCTGATTATATTATGACAATATTATTTATGAAATGAAATTTCAATAATTTATGTGTTATTTACACTTATATTTGTGTAGATATATATTTGTTACATAGTTATGAACCAGCCTAGGTACCCTAGTAACCTGATAATCGAGCCGACTCTGACATGGACTGAAGGGAGTTCTTAATCCCCACAGGTTGGCGATAAGCACCTACCATCATAGAATATTAAAGTGGGAACAAATTTTCCACAGAAACAATGGAAGAAAGATAAAATAGTGATTTTCAGACAAGAAAAATTTCATAGGGAGAAGTGTACCAGAAGTAACATATTTTTAAACAACCCAATGTACCAGAAAACAGGGAAAATAACCCACATACCAATGGAATCAGCCACACCAAACCCAAGGATCAAAAACAAGAATCACCTAAAAGTGGCACATTTACCTTACTCGAACTTGGAATGAGATAATCTATAAACACCTTAAGTCATGGGTAGGGTGTGAGCTAAAATCCCAGTATGGTCTCAACAAGTATTCCATAAAAAGATGCCAACTTTTAATTAACCAAATAAAGTTTTAAATTTTAATAAACATGCATGGATATTCAAAAGAATATGTAAAAAATCACTCTTTACATTTCAGATGATGGAAATACTTTAAAAATGGATTAATAAACATTTTATATAAAATAGTTTTTATAAATTCAAATGGAATATATAAAAAAAATTACAAACAATGGAATATATTTCAAATATAAACAACGAGCAACATGGTCATCTTCTAAGAGGTATGATAGTTCCAAGTTATGGGATCCTTACACACTTATATAATTATAAATACAATGTGTACACACATCCCTAGACACTATTCAAAGGGGACTCATCGGCATCCTACTGAGGAATAAAATGTGTCAAACTATTTATGTTAGAATTGTAAAGTGTCAAGTCGGTGCTAAGGTATTACCATCCTAGCGTGTTTTCCCCTAATAACTCACTAAATACCTAGGATTACATGTTCTCACACAAAAATCAATGATGGTAAATTTATTTTAAAACTATTTAAAATATAATTCATCTCATTCCTCTATTTCAAATATTTCAATTTCTATTTAAAAACCAAAACATGTGTTTTTAATCAAATATGACTTTTTTAAGATAAAACCATTGGGTTTTTATCAAAACCATATTTAATACACTTTCTCAAATAACAATTTGAAATAAATTTCATAAAATTAATTTCATAATTTAAATTCAACAATTTAAATCCCATAATTTTCCTTCAATTTCACAAACACACCACAATTCAATGGAATTGGGGGGGTTTCCCAAATTTTGTGCCAAATCAAAGTCAAGCCCTCAATCCACTGGAATTAGGTTTTCTATAAACCAATTTAAATCAATTTAATTGAAATAAAGCAATTAAATTTAAATCAATCAATTTAGGGTTTATCAAAATTGGCCATCATAACAGAACCACCTACCTTTTTTATGAAAACACAGTGCCCGCAATGGAACCCATGAACAAGAACAAAGATTCAGAAGATATACAAACTTGAACTAGAAACAATATTCAAAAACATAGAGTTTAGATCCATCAATCCTAATATGATATAACAAACTCTGATGAGGTAAATAGAAGGAGACGAAGAGACAGGGAGACCGCTTACCCAGAGAGTCACACTGCAACCAAAACAACGATCAATCACTGAACGAAAGGACCCGGAAGGGTTAGAGGGCTCAAAAATCAACTGGGGATGGATATTAGGTCAATATCAAGGGATTATGGAGAATGGAAAAATAAAATTCAGCTGAGCCTCCTATTTAAAAACAACACTCTTGACTTTACATGACATGCAACTCAATTACACGTCGTGTAATTAACATGTCCCATCAATGTCAAAAAATCCACGACCTTTTATAAAAAAGAATTTATTATTATTTTAGAATTTACACAGATTGAAAACATATTACACTGTGTTTAAATCCCTAGCATGATGCAAAACCAGCAAGTTTTACACTAAAAATTGCAACAAAACTCTAACTTCACATTTACAGGTATCCTTCCAACTCCTTCCCAGGCCTACCTAGACAATGAAAAAGGAAAACCATGACAAGGATTATAAATGTACCTAAAAAAATGTAATGGGATTTTACAACCTACCCAATATTAAAAAATTTTGTCCCTAAAAAGCATGTCAAGAATATTCAATATCAAAAGTCAAGACCTATACTCTCTCATCGGTGCCTTTCACTCCCATGTCTCATGAGAATCAGAAATGTGTTTCCATATCACTCGAACCAAAGGTATCATCCTCACATGAATCACCTTGTTTTCAAATAAACTATCCTGACTGGATGCTTAGTCATGAATAAATCAGGTTCAACCTCAAGATATCTCCAACATAGAACATGAAATGGACCAGAAAGATACTTTCAGAGCTGTGATACATGGAACACATTTTGTATCAATGTCAGTTGTGGTGGAAGTTATAAATAGTAAGACACTTCAAACTTACTCAACAACCTCAAATGGTCCCACAAAATAAGGATCAATCTTCCCTTTCCTCCCAAGTCATTGATGACCCAAATAGGGTGAAACTTTCAAGAACACCTAGTCACCAACTAAAAATTCCAACAGTTTATAACAACGATCATCATAGGATTTATACTGAATCTGTGACATCAATATTCTTGGAGGAATCAACTGAATATTTATTATCCTCTCTTGAACCATGCTTGGTCCAATCAAGGAAATTTCACCGATCTCTGACCAACATAATGGATTTTTACAAGGTCGGCCATACAAGGCATCCAAAAAAGCCATTTTGATATCAGACTAATAACTATTATTATAAGAAAACTCAACCAACCCCATATGGTCATCTCAAGTCCCACCAAAGTCAATATCAAAAGCGTAGATCATATCCTCAAGAATATGTATAGCTCTTTCTGTTTGGAAATCTAACTATGGATGGCATGTTGTACTCAAACGAACATGAGATCATAGTGCCTCCTAAAGGTCTCTCCAAAAGAAATAAGTGAACCAAGGATCTCTATCAAAAACTATAGAAGATGGAACTCCATACAAATAAACAATCTCTTTAACATATAGATTTCCCAACTCCTTAACTTTGGTTTTATCATGGATGGGTATAAAGTGAGATGATTTAGTTAGTCGATCTGTCACAACCCATATCACATTATTTTTTATCTGGGTATACAGTAACCCAACCAAAAAGTCTATAGAGATATCATCCCACTACCAAGTAGGAACTGTAAGTGGCTAGATCAAATTCGAAGGTTTCCAGAGCTTGGAATTGACCTTTTGGATTATATAACAATGAGAGACAAACTTAGAAATTCCTCATCTCATACATGGACACCAGAATATTCACTGCATGTCATAGAATATATTTTTGGTTCCCAAGTGCACTACCCAATAGGAATTATATAAATTCTACCATCACAGCTTTCCTTACCATTAAAAGCACAATAATGATATTCTGGAAGCATAGAATTCCCTCTTTGGAGAACGAACAATCATCCATGGTATCCCCACTATAAAGAGAGTCTTTAATACTGTAGAATTCATCTTCAATCTACTGTTCTTAAATAATCATCTCAATAAGAGTGGATGTAAATTAAACACTATCCAAAGGAACCTTGTCCCTTGTTTCTTGAACTCCAATATGAAACTGTGCAAAAAGAGCCATCAATTTCCACTATTCTAATGATTTTTTCACGGCTTGGGTAAAAACTTTCCTACTCAAAGCATCTGAAATGAAATTCCATTTCCCCGAGGTGGAAGGAATTTTTAAATCAAAATATTGTAGTTATTCCACCCAATGCCTTAGGAAAATATTCAAATCTTTTTGAGATAATATATAAATCATGATTTTGTTATCTGAAAACATAGTAAATCTTTCTCTGTAAAGGTAGTACCTGCATGTGTCATAGCTTCAAGTTCAAGGTCATGGGTCAGGTAATTCTTCTCATGTTGCCTAAGCTGACAAGATCTATAAGTAATGTCATGATCACCTTGCATAAGAACATATCCCAAACCTTAACCTGATGCATCACAAAAGACCACATAGCCCTGCCCAGCCTCTTGGAGAGTCAACACTGGCACAGTAGTCAAAAGACAATTCAGCTCAGCAAAATAATTCATACATTTTTCATCCAAAGAAAACTTTAATCCCTTCCAAGTTAGAGCAGTCAATGAAGAATCTAACTTTGATAGTTCCTTAACAAATTAGTGATAATACCTATCTAAACCCAAGAATCTCAAAATCTCAAAATCATCTCATGGGTATTCCTATGTCATAACAACTTTTAAATTTTCAGGATCAACTAAAATACTATATTCTAACACCATGTATCCTAAGAAACTCACTTCCCAAAGCTAGAAATCACATTTTGAAATCTTTTCATAAAGTCAGTTATTTTCCAAAAATTCCATAACTTCTCTCAGATAAGGTACATGATCCTCTTTAGACTTCAAGTAAACAAGTATTTCATCCAAAAATACCACCACAAAATTATCAAGATACTTGTGGAATATCCTATTCATCAAATCCATAAAGACTACAGGATCATTGGTTAAACCAAATGGTATGACAAGGTACTCATAATGGTCATACCTTTTACAAAAATAGGTTTTATGAATATCATATTATTTTATTCTCAGTTAATGGCAACCAAATTGAAGATCAATCTTTGAAAACCACTTTTCCCCATTCAATTGATCAAAGAAATAATCAATATGTGGAAACAAATATTTTTTATTTACCATGACTCTATTGAGTTTTTAGTAATCAACACAAAGTCGAAGTGTACCATAAACTTTATTATCAAAGATAACTAGAACCACCTAAGGTGAAACACTTGGGTGTATGAATACTTTTCCAATAAGATCATCCAACTGAGTCTTCATCTCTTTCATTTTAAATATTTCTATGAAGTAATAAGTAATAGACACTAGTTGAGTACTAGGCACTAAATTTATATGAAACTTTACCTCCCTTACCAGTGGAAAACTAAAGAATTATGAAGGCAAAAAATTGTTAAACTCGATGAAAACTAGAGAAAGATCATCGCTAAAATATTATCACTCAAAATAAAAAGTGAATATAGATATTAATTTCCCAAAATCTAGATAAGAGGGTCCATCTCTACTTGAACTTGGGTATCCTTCTCCCTGAAAGATTCGGAAAACCCTATCAGGTACGGTAAAGGAGGGCCCTTGAAGATAACAATAAATTGGGGATGGTACCTCTCATGGTCACTGGACCCATATCCACTTCCTTTAGAAACTCTTCTACTATGTAAAGTATCTTGTTTCATGATTCTTATGGTTGTAACCCCTTTTTCCTTGAATCACGTGATTTCCCCATAGTTTTATAAGGTTTTTAAGATCTCATTCCACTATGCGGAGTGTAATAAATTTAAAAGAACTTCTTTAAGTAGCATGAGTGTCTATAAGATGCACATACCATGGGTTCCTTAGTGAAACCCCTCTTTGAGTGCCCTGGCTTTCCACACTATAAGAAAATAAAAGGGCCTCTTCTAGGCACTACAGGAGATTTAGAAAAACATTCCTTTCAAGAGCCACCACAAGAATCATCATTCTTTCTCTTTCCTTTAGAGGAATTCACAAAACCACTGGGAGAAAATAGAAATCTTGTAAACCTTTAATTACCAACCATGTCCATTTCAAACATCAACTCTCAATCCATCGTATCAGTATAAGAAGGAAGATTTAGCAAGAAAACATAAGAAAGAATATCATATAGAAGTCCTAACTAGAACCATCGAGTTTTAATCTTCTCATTTGATATAATATCAAGAGAAACTACACTAGCTTAACAAAATAGTTTTCATACTCAATCATGGTCTTTTCATCATGTTTAAGTTTGAAAAACTTAACAGCCTTGGCCAAAACCATTGACTCTCGATATAATTGTTTAGTGAAAAGATCCTTAAATTATTTCCACTATAAGACCTCATGATTCTTTTCCATCACCATTGTGTCCCATATCCTACTCTATCCCTCTAGCATGAAGGTGGAACACTTCAAATTTATTCCATCAGGTGTCTTTAAGAACTCAAACACACATTCCATCATACTCAACCATTTATCAACCTCTTGAGGGTCATTGGAGCCTTTGAAAAATATTGGATTTTTGTGAAGGAACTCTTAAGAAATATCTCATAGAACATCCCTATGAGGTTCCACAATTGGAGCCTAAATGGGAACTGGTGGTGGTGCATGTCCCAGAGCTTGGACAATACACACAATCACCTCAACTAGACTCAGGTCCATGAGAGGACTTTCTCATTGTGCATCACTAACATATTCCTCCTAGATATGATTCTCATGTCTTCTCAGATGCATGATGCAACATAAAATCAGTAGATAATATTAAAGACATCAGATTAACACTAAATCAGAGAAACAAGGGGAAATCAATCTTAACCGATAGACAAACAATATTTTGATTTTAATTCTATCCAAATCAAAATTATGTAAAATACTAAAACTAATCCTTAAGACATATTCCCTAAACCACCCTTGGTGACATAAGGTTTGTTGTAGTGAGAGCTGGCTAGGAACTCAATCACAACTACCTCTTAAGTCCTGACAATAATACACAACGGCATAATGACATCAAGGCAAGATGAAAAACCTACACCTTTGATACCACTTTTTCACAAACTAAATTGGGTACCCTAATAACCCGATAATTGAGCCAGATATGACATGGACGGAAGGGGATTCCCAATCCCCACAAGTTGGTGACAAGCACCTAGAATCATACAATATGAAAGTGGGAATGAAATTACCACAAACACAATGGAAGCAAGATGAACTAATCAGTATACATACAATAAAAACTCCACATGGATAAGTGTACCAGAAGTAAAATAGACATAAATAAACCAAAGTACCAGAGAATAATAAAAACAATCCATGTACCAACAAACTCAGCAACACCAAACTGAAGGATTGGCAATAAGAACCACCTTCAAGTGGTTCCTTTCCCTTTATCTCACTTGGAATTAGATAATCTATAAATACCCAAAGGCACAGGTAAGGTGTGATCTAAAAAATTAGTAAGGTCCCACCAAGGATTCCATAATAAGATGACAACATTTAATTAACCAAATAAATATTTCAATTTTAAATAAATATGCATGGGAGGTTAAAGTCATTTTTAAAACAAATCATGCATTAAATTTAAAATGATGGACATGCTTTTAAAAAATTACTTAACAAACGTTTTATATAAAATAATTTATATAAATTTAGAAGACATGTGTAAAAAAATTTACAAAAAATATCATATATTTCAAATATAAAAAATGAGAAACATAGTCATATACCAAGAGGTATGATTGTTCTAGAATATGGTATCCTCACACACTTATATAAGGATAATTTAAATGAGTACACACATACCTCAACACTGGTCAAAGAGGACTCATTGACACCAACTAAGAAATAAAATGTGCAAAAAAGTTTATGTTAGAGTTATAAAGCATCAATCTGGTGCTAGGTTATTCCCATTTAAGTGTGTTTGTCCTTAATAACTCACTAACTACCTCGTATTAAATGTGCTCAAACAAAAATCAATTATGGGAAATTTATTATAAAACTATTTAAAATACATTTTATCCCATTCCTCTATTTCAAATATTTCCATATCCATTTAAAAACCTAAGCACATATTTTTAATCAAAACATGCCTTTTCAAAGATAAAACTACTAGGTTTCTATCAAAACCATGTTTAATCCATTTTATCAAATACTAATTTGAAATCAATTTAATATAATCAATTTCAAAATTTAAATTCAATAATTTAAATTCCATAATTTTCCATCAATTTCACAAACATGCTCCAATTCAATGGAATTGGGGGTTTTACCCCAATTTCATGCCAAATCAAAGCCAAATCCCCAATCCACTAGAATATGTTTTTCAATAAACCAATTGAAATAAATTTAATTGAAATAAATAAATTGAATTTAAGTCAAAAATTGAATTTAAATCAAGCAATTTAGGGTTAATCAAAATTAGCCATCATAACTGAACCAATTACCTTTTTCACGGAAACACAATACCCACAACATAATGAACCAATAAGAATGATGAAAAATAATATCTATGAACTCAACCTAGAAACAATATTCAACAACACATATTTTAGATGCATCAATCCCAATATGATCTAACAAACTCCGATGAGGGAAAGAGAGACAGATAGATAGGGAGACCGCTTACCCAGAGAGTCACACTACAACCGCAACATGATCAATCACTAAAAAAATGACATGTAAGGGTTTAAGGGCTCCAAAATCACCTAGGGATGGCTCTTAGGTCAATATTAAGGAAGACTGGAGAAGAGGAAAATAAATTTCATCCAAAATTCCTATTTAAAAAACAAAAATCGGGACATTACATGACGTGTAACCCAATTACATGTCATGTAATTGACATATCCCATAATTACTGAAAAACTTGTTACCTTTTATAAAAATGTATTTATTATTATTTTATAGTTTACATGACATGTAAACATATTACACAAAGTGTAAATCCTCAATATGATAGGTTTTATGCTGAAAATTTCAACAAAACTTTGACATCGCCATTACAGGTATCCTCTCAATTCATTCTCAGCCCTACCTAGACAATGAAAAAAGGAATACCATGAAAAGTCTTAAAAAATTCCTAAGATAAAGGTAAATAGATGTTACCTACACATAATAACCCCATTTATTAACTCTCTCCTCAATGATATGAACCTTGTAAGGGTTTCATCTCAAACTTCCTTCTTTGAGACTCATGTTCTTTTATGCACCTGATTTCTTTTGAATGGTGTATATATTACCCCTTTACATACTATATCATGAATCCTTCCAATATCATGATATATTAAGTCATTATTCATTAACTTCATTCATGGGAAGTTATGGTTCAACATTTACCAAAGCATTAAGGGTTTATGTTTCAATATTATTTTAATCGGGATTTCTTATCTTTGAATTTCTATTAAAAGAAATTATTTAATAATTGTATAATAAACCCTTTAAATTTTATTATCCTCTAGTTATTCATGAATTTTACAAGTAATAGTACCATTTTCCTCTCTTGGTTACTTAAAATTATTGATAAAATGTTTTTAAGAAAATTTGACTTCATTTCTATCTTTAGTTGAAAATCCTTTTCCTTCCAAATCCATGTTTTCTAAAAATGTTTTCAATAATGTTTTACTAAGATTTTTTTAAATCATTTTTACCCTAAATTGTATTTTTATATAAAAAAATTAAAAGGAATCTTCCCTTCATTTTCTGAACAAGTTACTTTTTTACTTTTTTTATAAAAATGTGAAAGAAATATTTATTTTTTTAATTTTTTTAAAAGGTTGAGGGTCAAGACCTCTTTATAAAACATAAAAAACCCTTTTAAAACTAAGAAAAATGGGAAACCATTAAAAAAGTAAAATGTCTAAAAGAAACAAGACACCAAGTTCATAATGGTCACATAAATCCAAAGGTAATCAAACATCAATGAAAGCACTAGAAAAATCCTCACCGCCCCCCTCACCAGATAGTGCAATAGTGAGATCAACCATAATAATGTGTTTATCCCTCCACCAATAAGTTATACCATGTAAGACCAGCACAATGTGGTAGAGAACCTCTCCAACCAAAACAAACATATGGAGGATATTCTGATTAAAGTTGTCAGCACATCCTTCCCTCTTTCGAGCTACCCACTCGATAAAGAATGTGAGAAAATTACAGTAATGTAAACCTAATGCAGCACAAAATCTGAATGAAAAAACTGAGCATGATTCAAATCAAGGTTCACATACATCCATAAAAATGAAATATATGGTTGAATGATGGGTTTCATCACACTCATCCCTCTTTCGAGGTCACCCACCCGATGGTAATCGCAAGAAGTTGCACCGCCAACCAATTGCAGCGCAACAATATCTAGTGAACACCAAGATATTTGCAATCCAATCAAACCAGCAGTTCCAAAAATAATAAAAAAATAATGAAACTAGATAGAGACCATCAGAGCAGATCACTAGCCACTGATTTCCACCAATTAGAACCACTGAGGTGCACAGCACACCACACAGTTTGGCCAATCCATCAGCTTCATCATTGTCTCACAAACCATAAAATTGAATCACCTATTCCATCCAAAAATCACACCACGTTAACATCCCCCTATTGACATCCAAAAACCAATATGTATTTTTAACATCAATCATATCCACCTAAAGGAAATTAATCACCACCACTTGGGAGATAACTTACATCCAACAAGCGCCCACCCAAAAAATGAACCACGAATAGCGATTCAAGATAAGAAATCCCATATCTATATAGATCTAGGAATAAGTGGCCATCATCAGATAGATCTTCAGCTGGTCATAGAGAACAACCATCTGAAGAAGCTTCAAACACATAAATTATGAACATGTTATGATGGGTGTGTACAGATAGCACTCCAATTCATTGGATAATTTTATAGTCTCATGAGATGCCATGTATGGGATAAAGGAATAAACCTAATCCATTATGAGAATTTTTCCTCCATGTGATATTTTTTAGGAAGTTATCCTTGACTCGTGTTTATTTCATGCTATATTTTGTTTCAACATTTCTATGATTCCATGATCTTATGATACCATGTTCATTATATTATTCTTCTATTAGATTACTCATGTGCCTTCTATTTTATGATATCATGTTATATCTATGAATCACATATTATGTTTACTTTTCCTATTTATTCCCTTACTAGGATTTCTAACTCACCCCTTTATTCTTTGTATTCTCCAGGTTATGCTATGAATTTTTAGGAGCTCAAATGGACTTAGGAGTTCACTAAGGGAAATAAAAAAATAAGGATTTTGTGTTTTAGTTTCTTGTGATGTATTATGATCCTAGTTTTCCAAAGATACTAGACCTCATGATCTTTGTCTTGTAATTAATGGGTGATTTTGTTAATAATTATGTAATAATATGTGTAAAAGTCTTGGGTCGATATATTAATAGTCTGTTAAATTAAAATTATCATAGAAATGCTTATGAAATTAATAACTGTCATTTTATTCATTTAATTATATATTTTTATTATATTTGACTTATTCATTTCCTATAAGTTTATGGGAGTTATTTTAATTGTTTTAATTACATCAAATACTCTCATTTTTTTAATGAATATATTAGAAATTATTTTAATCAGGTTGATGCAGAAATGAAAGTAATTCAATATTACTATTGATAATGTGTGATATATCAAAAGGTAATGTCGTGTTTCATTATTTTAAATATTTATAACCATTGTAAGTTAGTGATTATATTAGGAATATCTTACACCCAAAGATCAAAGATAACCATTGGTGATCCACTGATAAAAAGTGATCAAGGCATACAATGAAAAGGATTTTTCTTCAACTCTTGATGAATTTCTGAATTCATACAATAAGAAAAATCTTCTTGATATGCAACAAAGTTATTCTAAAGATTTTATTTCCTTACTACAATCATGAATTGGCTTCTATTGTATTATCCTCTATTGTTTAAGTGATCAGGATCATTGAACTTCAAAATTAGGATTGCAGAGACCATGCTCTCTCTTTGTTCCAAGGGGTGTAGCAATATCGATCACAAAAGACAAAATCTTTGTAGAACGATTTAACAGACTAACAATACAGGTTAAAATAAATGAATGAGATGAACCAATATCAAATAAAGTAGTCACTAATGATGAATCTATAGTGATGGTACCTCTCACAGTTTCTAGACTCATATTCACTTCCTTTGGAAACTCTTCCACTGTTTTAAGTAGCTTCTTTTGTGATGCGTATTTCTATAACCCCTTTTTCTTTGAATCATATGATTTCCCCACAATTTTAGAAGTTGTTGATTATCTCATTCCACTACTCAGAGTGTAATAAATATAGAATAACTTCTTTAAGTTACCTGAATGTCCATAAGAACCACATACCTTGCATGTCTCAGTGAAAATTCTCTATGAGTTCCCTGGCTTTCCACACTGAAAGAAAATCAAATATCCTCTTCTAGGAACTATAGAAGGTTTAGAAAAACCTTTATTTCAAGATCCACCATAAGAATCATCATGCTTTTTCTTTCCTTTAGAGGAATTCACAAAACTACTGGAAGAAAATTAAACTCCTTTCAACCTTGACTTACCAACCAGGTCTATTTTGAACATCATCTCTTTATCAATCATATCAACATAAGAAAGATGCTTCAACAAGAAAAACTGAGAAAGAATATCATATATAAGTCCCAACTATAACCATCGAGTTTTAACCTTCTCATTTGATACAATCTCAGGTGAAAACTACACTAGCTCGAAAAAATAGTTTTCATACTCAATCACGGTCTTGTCATCCTGTTCAAGTTTGAAAAACTTAACAGCCTTGGCCAACACCATTGACTCTAGAAAGAACTGGTTGGTGAAAATATCATTGATATCTTTCCACTCTAATCCCTCATGCTTCTTTTCCATCACCATTGTGTCCCAACATCTCATGCTCAGTCCCTCTAGCATAAAGGTGGAACACTTCACCTTTATTTTATCAGGTGTCTCCAATAACTCAAATAAGAACTACATATTACTCAACCATTTATCAACCTCTTAAGGGTCATTGGAGACTTTGAACTATAGTGGATTTTGGTGAAGGAAATCCTGAGATAAATCTCATAGAACATCCCTCTGAGGTTCCACAATTGGAGCCTGAATTAGAACTGGTGGTGGTGCTTGTCCTAGAGCTTGGACAGTACACACAATCACCTCAACCAAACTCATGTCCATGAGAGGATTTTCTCACTATGGTTCACCAGAATCTTCCTCCTAGATATGATTCTCATGTATTCTCAAAGGCATGATGCAACATAACATCAGTAGACAATATTAAAGACATTATATTAACACTAAATTAGAGAAACAAGGGGACGTCAAACTTAATAGATAGACAAACAAGATTTGGATTTTAATCCTATCCAAATCAAAAGTAGGGAAAATACTAGAACTAATCCTCAAGACATCTTCCCCAAACCACCCCTAGTGACATAAGGTTTGTTGTGGTGAGAGATAGTTAGGAACTTGATCGCAACTACCTCCTAAGTCCTAAAAATAATACATAACTCCATAATGAAATCAATGAAAGATTAAAAACCTATACATTTGATACAACTTTTTCATAAACCATCATGGGTACCCTAGTAACCCGATAACCGAGCCAGATATGACATGGCCTAAAGGGCATTCCTGATCACCATGGGTTGGTGAAAAGCACCTAGGATCATACAATATGAAAGCGGGAACAAATTTACCACAAAAACAATGGAATCGAGATGAACTAGTCGGTATACATATAAGAAAAACTCCACATAGAGAAGTATACCAAAAGTAAAATAGGCATAAATATCCCAAAGTACTGGAAAATAAGAAAAAAAACCCACATACCAATAGACTTAGCAACACCAAACCTAAGTATTCTCAATAATAACCACCTCCAAATGGTGCCTTTCCCTTTCTCTCACTTGGAATTAGATAATATACAAACACCCAAAGTCATAGGTAAGGTGTGAGATAAAATCTAAGTAGGGTCTCACTAAGGATTCCATAATAAGATGCCAACATTTAATTAACCAAATAAAGATTTCAATTTTAAATAAACTTGCATGGGAGGTTAAAATCATATTTATAAAAAATCATGCATTACATTTCAAATGATGGAAATGATTTTAAAAAATTTCTTTACAAGAATTTTATACAAAATAGTTTATATGAATTCAGAAGGCATGTGTAAAACAATTTACAAACAATAAAATATATTTCAAATATAAAAAACAAGAAACATAGTCATCTACCAAGAGGTACGATTGTTTCCGGTTATGGGATCCTCACACACTTATATAAGGATAAAAAAATTGAGTACACATGTCCCTCAACACTGGTCAAAGAGGACCCATTAACATCCTACTAAGTAATAAAATGTGTGAAACAGTTTATATTAGAGTTTTAAAGCATCAATATAGTGCTAGGTCATTCCCATCCAAGCGTGTTTTTCCTTAATAACTCACTAACTACTTAGTATTGCATGTGCTCAAACAAAAATCAATTATAGGGAATTTATTTTAAAACTTTTTAAAATAAAATTCATCTCATTCCTCTATTTCAAATACGTCAATTTCCATTTAAAAACCTAAGCACATGTTTTTAATAAAAACATGAATTTTTTAAGATAAAACCATTGGGTTTATATCAAAACCATGTTTAATCCATTTTATAAAATACCAATTTGAAATCAATTTCATCAAATCGATTTCACAATTTAAATTCAATAATTTAAATGCCATAATTTTCCATTAATTTCACAAACACACTCCAATTCACTAGAATTGGGGGGTTTTCCCTAATTTCATTCCAAATAAAATCCAAATCCCCAATCCACTGGAATTGGGTTTTCAATCAACCAATTGAAATAAATAAATTTAATTTAACTCAAGCAATTTAGGGTTAATCAAAATTGTCCATCATAACAGAACCAACTACCTTTTTTCACGAAAACACAATGGCCACAATAGAACCCACCAACAAGAATGAAGAAACAAAAGATCTAGGAACTCAACCTTGAAACAATATTCAAAAAAACATATTTTAGATGCATCAATCCCAAGATGATCTAACAAACTTCGATAAGGGAAAGAGAGATGGAGAGATAGGGATACCACTTACCTGAAGAGTCACGCTACAATTGTAACAATGATCAATCGCTAAACAAAATTACCCAGAAGGGTTTAAGGGATCCAAAATCACCTAGGGATGGATCTTAGGTCAAGATTAAGTAATTCTAGAGAAGAGGGAAAAAAATTCAGTTGAGTCACCTGTTTAAAAAACAATGCTCGGGACATTACATGATGTGTAACCCAATTACACGTCATGTAATTGACATGTCCCATAAATACCGAAACCCCATTACCTTTTGTAAAAATTTATTTATTATTATTTTAGAATTTACATGGCATGTAAACATATTACATATCTTGTAAATCTCTAGCAGTCTAGGTTTTATGCTGAAAATTCCAACAAAAATCTGACATCGCCATTACAGGTATCCTCTCAATTCCTTCTCAGCACTACTTAGACAATGAAAAAGAAAAACCATGACAAGGATTAAAAACATACCTGAAATAAAGGTAAATAGATGTTACCTACACATAATCACCCCATTGATCAACTCTCACCTCAATGATATGAACCTTGAAAGGGTTTCATCTTAAACTTCCTTCTTTGAGACCCATGTTCTTTTACGCACCTAATTTATTTTGAATGGTGTATATATTACCCCTTTACATACTATATCATGAATCCTTCCAATATCATGATATCTTAAGTCACTATCATTAACTTCATTCATGGGAAGTTATGATTCAAAATTTACCAAAGTGTTAAGGGTTTATGTTTCAATATTATTTTAATCAGGATTGCTTATCTTTTAATTTCTATTAAAGTTAATTATTTGATCATGGTATAATAAACCATTTTAATTTTATTATCCTCTAGTTATTTGTGAATTTTACAAGTAATAGTACCATTTTCCTCTTTTGGTTACTTAAATGTTTGAGAAAATGTTTTTAAGGAAATTTGTCTTTATTTCTCTCTTTGGTTGAAAATCCTTTTTTCTTCCAAATCCATGTTTTCTAAAAATGTTTTCAATAATGTTAACTATTATTTTTTAAAGTTTTTTTACAGTAAATTTGATTTTTATAAAAAAAAAGGAATCTTCCCTTCATTTTCTGAATAAGGTAGTTTTTGACTTTTCTAATAAAAATGTGAAATAAATGTTTGTTTTTTTTTTGATTTTTTTAAAAGTTTGAGGGTCAATACCTCTTTATAAAACATAAAAAACTCTTTTTAAACTAGGAAAATAGAGAAATCATTATAAACAAGGGAAAAGTTTCTAAAAGAAACAAGTCATAAAGGTCATAATAGTCACACAAATCCAAAGGGAATAAAACCTCAAGGAAAGCACCATCCTCACTGCCCCCCTCACCAGATAGTGCAATAGTGAGATCAGTCATAATGATGTGTGTCCCCATCCACCAAGAAGTTTCACCTTGTTAGACTAGTACAATGTGGTAGAGCACCTCTCTAACCAACACAAACATATAGAGAAGAGTCAGATGAAAGGTGTCATCACACCCTTCCCTCTTTCGAGCTGCCCACCTGATAAAGAATGTGAGAAAATTATAGTAATGCCAACCTAATGCAGCAAAAAATCAGATTAAAAAACTGATCATGAGTCAAATAGAGGTTCCCATCTATCAAAAAAATGAAACATATGGTTGAATGATGGGTTTCATCACACCCATCCCTCTTTCAAGGTCGCCCACCCTACGGTAATCGCAAGAAGCCGCACTGCCAACCAAATATAGCGCAACAATATCTAGTGAACACCAAGATATTTTCAATCCAATCAAACCAATAATTCTGCAAACCATAAATAACTAATGAAACCAGACAGTGACCACCAGAGAATATCGCTAGCCACTGATTTCCACCAATTAGAACCACTGAGGTGCAGAGCACACCACACAGTCTGGCGAGTCCATCGGCTTCATCCCTATCCCACAAACCATCAACTTGAATCACCACCACCATCCAAAAAACACCATGTTAATAGTCCCCTATCGACATCCAAAAACCAATATGTAGTTTGAACATCACGCATCTCTTCCCGAAGAAAATCGAGCACCACCACTGGGGAGATAACTTCCATCTGATGAGCGTCCACCCAAACATTGAGCCGCGAATAGCGATTCAAGCTATGAAATCCTAGAGCTATATAGATCTAGAAATGATTGGCCATCATCAGATAGATCTTCTCCTGGTCACCAATCACCACCATCTGAAGAAGCTTCGAACATATAAATCATGAACATCTTATGAAGGGTGTGCGCAGATGAAACTCTAATGCATTGGGTAATGTTATAGTCTCATGAGATGCCATGTATGGGATAAGGGAATAAACCTAATCTATTATGAGACTTTTTCCATCGTGTGATACTGTCTAGGAAGTTATCCTTGACTCATTTTTATTTCATTATATATTGTTTCCACATTTCATATGGTTCCATGATCTTATGATACCATGTTCATTATATTATGCTTCTATTAGATTACTCATGTGCCTTCTATTTTATGATATCTTGTTATATCTATGAATTACATGTTATGTTTACTTTTCATTTTTATCCCCTTACTAGGATTTCTAACTCACCCTTGTATTCTTTGTATTCCCCAGGTTATGCTATGCATTTTCAGAAGCTCAGATGGACTTAAGAGTTCACTAAGGGAAAGAAAAAAATAAGGATTTCATGTTTAAGTTTCTTGTGATGTATTATGATCCTAGTTTTACAAATATACTAGACCTCATGATATTTGGGTTGTAATTAATGAATGATTATGTTAATAATTATGTAATAATATGTGTAAAAGGCTTGGGTCGATATATTAATAGTTTGTTAAATTAAAATTATCATAGAAATTATTATGAAATTAATAACTATCATTTTATTCATTTAATTATATATTTTTATTATATTTGAATTATTCATTTCCTATAAGTTTATGGGAGTTATTTTAATTATTTTAATTACTTTAAATATTCTCATTTTTTTAATGAATATATTTGATATTGTTTTAATCAGTTTGATGCAGAAATGAAAGTAAGTCAATATTATTATTGATCACATGTGATGTATCAAAAGTTAATGTAATGTTTCATTATTTTAAATATTTCTAACCATTATAAGGTAGTGATTATATTAGGAATACCTTGTTCCCAGAGATCAAAGATGACCATTGGTGATCCACTGATAAAAAGTGATCAAGGCATACAGTGAAAATGATTTTTATTCAACTCTTGATGAATTTATGAATTCCTAAAACAAGAACAATATTCTTGATATGCAACAAAGTTCTTATATAGATATTATTTATTTACTACAATTATAAATCTTCTTCTATTGTATTATCCTCTATTGTTGAAGTGATCGAGATCATTGAACTTCAATGTTTTTATCATCTGAACTTTACTGGTTTTTCTTTATATATTTTTTATTCGTGTAACCTTTCTTTATCAATTTTTAAATTATTCATTTTAGGTTTATGCTTTTACCCATTAAAATCAGGTATTTTATTTGGGTTATTCCACCACCTAAAAGGAAGTATGGTTTGTGACTCCCAAACAAAATTCAGAACACATACTTGGTTAAAGTCTTCTGTAAAAATTATGGGTTGTGTCTCTAGTTTTTTGTAAATGAAAAAGTCAATAACAGGTTCTCACACCTATAAATGTGAGTTTCTTAGTGGGTACCAATCTTCTCATGAAGTAAAGAAGTTTTATGAGTGGACTAGGGTTTTGGTGATCTGAACCACTATAAAATTCTCTCCGTTCCTTATTTTTATTTTTGTTTCATTTCATTATTTGAACACAGAACTCACTATAGAATATTAATTTAATAAAACTCTGATTGCTTCGTTATTAAATTTTTAAATCAACTATTCACTCCCCCCCCATCTAGTCATTATTTCCATCTATTTTTATTCAACAAGAACTACATTTTATCCAAAGATTGATTAAGACAATGGAAATTAATAACCTTGTGTTGGTGAGTGACATGCGATGAACTCGTCTAATAAAATTAATGATATGTGATGAATTCATATGCTTTGGTGGGTCTAATTAGATAATCGAGAATGGATTAGTTTGATAATGTGGGAGTTTCATGTTTTATTTCTCATAGTTGTACTCAATATCATGAAAAAAGGATTTCATGTGTATACTTGTGGTTAAATGTTATAATAAAACACTCTATGGCTGGAGTAGTGTTGACATGTTCTTAAATGTTGTTCATTACTTATGCTTTAAAATTAGGAATTCATAATATTTTCTAAGGTTATAAGGTCCCAATTTATTATAGATAAGACAATGTAAACCGAGAGTGATCTTAATAAATAATATTTGTCCAAAATCTGGAAATCATTCATGGTAGCATCTAATCCAAAAGTTTTTTGACTTGGATTCGCTATCTTATTGCATGTGATGTGGCATTATGTGATAGAGGTGTGGGGTTTTTGAAGATTCAATGAAAGTGTGATATTTATATACTTGTTCCAAAATTCTAAATGATTTAATTTGTTTTTCATGTGAATCATTTTATATACTTGAGAGTCAAGCATATAATATAACTGAGCTAAATCATAATAGGTATAATACATTTCCATGAGTAGTTATATTTCTATATTTATGTTATTAAGTACGTTTTATAAAACATTAAATTGAATTGAAAAGGGGAGAAAAAAAGTTATATTTAATGTTAAAGATTTTCAATGATTGTATGAAGCAAAATGGATTCGTAAATAGAGTGTTTTAAATTCCAATTTTTGACTCATTCAATTTATGATGCTTGGAAAGTGTTGTGACTCCTGGGGCATGTATCATTAACTGAGATAATGATACATAAGGAGTTTGAGCTTCACCACAATAGCAGCAAGCCTCTTAAGAATTACCCTTGATCAAAGCTTCTTCTCTTACTTTTACCTTTGTTTTTGAGTTTCTAGTACAGCGTGGGATATGATAAATCCGTGATACGCAATATGAGATTCACATAGTTTATGGATTACATGTGGTGGAACTATCTTGTGGGTTAGTTGTAGTCATCTTTAAGAAATCTCATGAAAGAAAGTCCATAAAGAATAATGTAAGTGTATTACAGCTTTACTATCATTTAAATTACCTTATTACTTTTTGGTATTATTAGATTTGTCCTATTAATTTATTTTTGGTATTTTTAATCCATGTTTGATGCTTAAAACCCCAGAACTACCTACAAGAAATGTGACTTTTAGAATCATTTGTAGATAAACCATTGGTATTGGAAAAGTGATCGAGCAAATCCTTCAAAAGTCTAGAGGACTATTAGTATTGTTAAGAACATAAAAAAAGTTCATTAAAATTTGAAAGATGAGTGATTTTGAGTATGTCTTACTTAGAAAGATGCTTAAAATTATGATTATCAAAGAGAATTATCATGGAACTAGATAAATATTTCATAACTGAAGTGAATGTATTAGGGATATATCTTCTTATAAGATACCCCACTTGCCCTGAAATAAACCTTAAATTTCAACATTAACTTCCACAATGAATTTATCAAACTCAACACATGACATAGACCACCAGATAAACTTAAGAGGAAAACCAAAATTGTACAATTTCTACTAAGGAATTTCTGAAACAAAAAAACATAGGCATTTGAAAAATTGATATTTAGAGCATAATGAAGGCTAACATGTTTTAAAATTTTGAGGTGGACTAACTCTTGAACTGATAAAATTTTATCTGAGATGTTCATGTTTTAAATAATAACAAATTATTAAAGGCCCACAATATAATACATAGGTGATTTAACTCTTTAAAAAATAATGTTAGTGATATATTTTTTGTAACAGATTATGAGAGTAGATAAGTCTAAATTCATTAGTTTTCTTAGGAAACTTAACTTTAGGTATAAGAGATAAGGTAATGAAGTTAAAATTTATAGGCAGTACACTAGTCTAAAAAAAATTAATGGAAGAAATAATTACAAACTTTACAATAGGACATGATTGTTTAAAAAAGAAGGCAGTAGAAGCATTTGATTTTGAGAATTTTCCATTGCCCAAAAAACAGGTTGTCGTTCATAGAAGTGTCAAAGAGTGGGAGAGAAAAGAAGGATACATTGATCCTTCAAAATGAAGGTCTAATACTCCATAATATCGAGGTTAATAAAGGTATTTGGGTCCTTGGTGTCAAGAAAACCTAGAGACATTTAGGTTTGACATTTTTATCATCATAAATCTATTTTTGAATTCAATTCATTTATAAATCTAAAATATTTTTTAAAAAAAAATAAACATTATGGGTGTCCAAATTGTACCCGACCTGGCAGGGTGGGGTTGTGTTTAAAAAGTTATATTCACGGGCCGGGTTACTTTGGGTTGACATGTGGTTGGATTGGGTTGGGTCACAGGTTGGAAAAAATGATCCAACTGGCCTAACCAACTCGACAGACAACTTGTGTACCTTCTTCCTTCTTCCCACTTGGGTGCGCCGCCTTGCCACTTGTTGTCATACATTGGTGATGTCTTCCCACCTCCTAATCCTACCAACTTGAACGACGTTGTTGTCGCATCTCCCACATCCCATCGTCCCTACCATCCAACAAATCTTCACAACAAACCTCGCCCCCTCTGATGCATATTTCGTTGTCAATCTCTTCGATGTTACGGCGCTACGAGATCTCCAATAGATCTCTACTGGTGTCAAATTTGTCTTTTAGCTTTGGTTGTGGATCCTTGCTCGAATTCCTTGCTTCAACTCTGTGTGAGGAAGGCGAGGGGGCGACCTTTGGTGTACCACCTCACAACCCGTTGTCACTGTATGTCGTCCATGTTGTTGATCGCTCGTGTCATCGCTATCGTGCATTGTATACCGCTATTGTTGCTTCCACGCTGCCTGCCCATGTTCTTGTTATCGTGTATTGCTCGTCGTTGTCGTTACTTCCATGTTGCACGCTCGTGTCGTCGTTGCCGCGTCTCTCACCCACAAGCCACGACATCGCCGCTATTGTGCTGGTCGTAGAGGAGGAAACTGCTTTAATAGATGGAGGTGCTTCGAGTGGTGTTGGTGGTGGCAGAGAATATGAAGCTTGTGGGAGAAGGAGATGTTGTTGCACCGAGGTGAGCGAGTTGGTTTAGTTTAGGCAGCAGCTGTATATTTTTTTTTTCCATAACCCGATCGAACCGTCCCAACCCAACTCGATTTGAGATGGGTTGGGTTGGGTCAGGTCCGAACTAAAATTTATCTTGGCCTCGACCTGACCTCTTGATTGAATTGGGTCCAAAAAATCCTCAAACTTGGCCCATGGACACCCCCAATAAACATGTTTGAAAATAATGGACCATCCCAAAGTTGAGAGGCACTAGACCCATTATCATTCCTGAATTTGTTTAACATTTTTTTTTTCAAATATAAGAAAACTTGTTTTATAAAATGGAGAAAAAAATCCGGGTGAATGGACGTGTTTCGTTCTCTGAAAACATTAAAAATGTTTTTTTCTTCTAAAAATTTGTCTTTTTTTTAAAAAAAAATTGAACACAACTTAAAATGGATACAATTTTTTAGAACACAACTTAAAATGGGGAGTAAAATATAATGGTTTGGTGGTATCAATATAGGGGAGGCGGTGGGTGCCCGATAATTGGTACCGGGCATTATCCGACTCAAAAAAAAAAAAAATGGATTTGAGTTCTGACTAATTGTAAATGGATTTTGTTGGGGTTCGTGTTTCATATAGACTATCCAATCAAACCGGTTTAATTTTTTTTTTTTTAACATAATACATTAATTCGATCAGAAGTTAAGCTCGAGCGCAGCGACCAGAACTAAAGGGTGGAGGAGCACCGGTGGGAGACCTCAGAAGACACCGTACCATGCGGGACGCGGGGGGGTTTGCCATTCCTAGGACCAACTATGTTGAATAAGTCTTCCATTGAACAGGATTTGTATAATATAATGCTTCAAACATGTTCCGCGACCTTAAAAAACGCACACGCCCAATCTTCTTCCTTTAAATACACTCTTCCCCGAGCTCCTGTGCTGAGCCTTACAGGCAGAGGGGAAAATGGAGAAGAGTGGTTCGGGTTACTCTTTGGGGGCAGGGGGGCTAGGTCTGACCCCCGCGTTTTTCAAGCCCATCCGCGAGGCGGCCCCGCCCTCGGCCACCAAGCGCCACATCAAGGTCTCCGTCATCGGCGCCGGCAACGTGGGGATGGCCATCGCCCAGACCATCCTCACCCAGGACCTCGCCGACCACATCGCCCTCGTCGACGTCGACCCCGACAAGCTCCGCGGCGAGATGCTCGACCTCCAGCACGCCGCCGCCTTCCTCCCCCGGACGCGCATCGCCGCCGGCACCGACTACGCCATCACCGCCGGCTCCGACCTCCTCATCGTCACCGCCGGCTCACGCCAGAAGCCCGGGGAGTCCCGCCTCGGCCTCCTCCGCCGCAACGTCTCGCTGTTCCGGGGGATCATCGCCCCGCTGGTGAAGCACTCGCCGGAGGACTCCATCCTGCTGGTCGTCTCCAACCCCGTTGACCTGCTCACCTACGTGGCCTGGAAGCTGTCGGGGTTCCCCTCGAACCGGGTCATCGGGTCCGGCACCAATCTGGACTCCTCCAGGTTCCGCTTCCTCATCGCCAACCACCTCGACGTCAATGCTCAGGATGTACAGGTAACTAACTAACTAACTAACTAACCGCTCTCTTCTGCGCGATTTAATATTATTATCGATTCACGGCGGCGGCAGGCGTACATCGTGGGCGAGCACGGCGACAGCTCGGTGGCGCTGTGGTCGAGCATAAGCGTGGGGGGCGTGCCGGTGCTGAGTTTTCTGGAGAAGCAGGAGGTGGCGGTGGAGAAGGAGGTGCTGGAGGGCATCCACCAGGAGGTGGTCCGGAGCGCGTACGAGGTGATCCGGCTGAAGGGGTACACGTCGTGGGCGATCGGGTACTCGGTGGCGAGCCTGGCGCGGTCGCTGCTGCGGGACCAGCGCAGGATCCATCCGGTATCGGTGCTCGCCGCCGGCATCCATGGCGTCGGCCCCGACGAGGTGTACCTCAGCCTGCCGGCGGTGCTGGGGCGGGACGGCGTGCTGGGGGTCACCGACGTCCATATGACCGAAGAGGAGGTGGCCGGCCTCCACAGGTCGGCGGAAACCATCTTGGAGGAGCAGAACCAGCTGCAAATTTGAGCGCCACGCCATTTCGTTGACTTTAATTTAATAATTGACTGAACCTATTATTTTTACTTGAGCTGTTGAGTGGTCCGGGATCGCCATATTTCTCAACTGAGTTTATGTGTGGGCTTTCGTTTAGCGATTGAAACAATTATCACTATGGAATGAGTATATCCCGTGCTGTTTTTTTATTCAGTGCGCAAAAATATTTAATGTTTGCAGTACGGTTTTGAAAGATAGTCCTGTAAACAATGAAGGGAAAGCGTTCGTCAGGACTGAGCAAATTATAGCAATCTATTATTTGTTGGAACAAAATGAAATATGTTAGGGAGGCAAATCCCGTAATATTGGAAATATGATAGAAACTTCCAAAACACAGCCAAAATATATAACAGTGAAAAAAAATTAAAAATGTTGATGTGGTTAGATTTGAAGATGTTTTTAAAATGTAACCATTATCGATACTTTTTTGGGGGAATGACAACGGAGGACCAAAAGTCCCCTCTTAATACCCAAAGAGGACACTGAACAGTGAAAACACTGTTCATATTTGGGTATTAGGGGGGGCTTTTGGTCCCCCTTTGTTATTCCCCCTTTATCGTTTGGGGCGGTAGTTGAGGGCGTGAGTCCCGAATTGGTTTTCTTTGCTTGGGTGAGTTGCAAAATAAAAAACGTTTAAAAACCTTTAGAAAAGGTGAATTTTATCGTTGTTAAAAAAAGTAGGGGGAATGACAAAGGGGGACCAGAAGTCCCCCCTAATACCCAAAGAGGACCCATCGCAGGTCTATGAACAGTGTTTTTATTTTGCAACTCACCCAAGCAAAGAAAACCAATTCGGGACGCACACCCTCAACTACCGCCCCAAACCCCCTGCCACCACATCTGCCAGCATGGGCCCCCTTTCTGATAGTTTTTCTTAGCACTAATAATGATGTATCATCTATCAACGTTAAGACATTTGTTTTTAGCACCGATAAAAATGTGTCATTCCTAAAAAACTATATATTAAAAAAATCATATTTTAATATATATGTACATTTATATTGATGTGTCTATATATATGATATTTGTTTAAATATCATTTATATAAATGTCTACACTTAATATATAATATATTTAGTGAAAATTAGTTTATAACATGACTAAAAATTAATATTAATTAATACTTTCTTAACTAGCGTTGAGTAATAGACATTTAACAAAAATGTGGTGATAAAAAAATTAATAATTCGATTAATATCTTAAAATAAGTTGGAAAATCATTTAAACTTCAGACGGTTCTAACTTGTGATCCGGGTGTCTATTTGAGCTCCACGAGATGTCAAGTCGAAGTTTATGAAGAAATCTACATTGTGGTGGCCAAAATAACCACGGTCTGTATTTTTTCATGGTAAAAAAGGCACATAAGATCTCAAAAACTGAGTTTTTAGTTGGGATACCCTAATTTTTGAATATTTGATAGAATTTCAAATTCATTTAAATAGGTCTTCTCTTTTTTTCGATGGAAACTAAATTTATTCAAAGGGATTACACTCATATGGATATTATGAGATTGAAATTATAATGTTTTCATATTGTAGTGTTATTTACACACAAATACATTTATATATATACATATTTGTATATATGTACATATAAAAAATTAATTTTATAAATAAATATTTAAGCATATTTACATGTAAAATATATTTTTAAACATATAAACCACATGTAAATAATTATTATCCATTTTATTTTAAAAAAGATCTAAATATTTTAACTACCTTATAAAAATGTATGGATATATGTATATACCTATATAAATGTATATATGTTATATATATATATATATATATATATATATATATATATATATATATATATATATATGAGTGTGTGTATTAATAAACACACACACATATATTAAAATAAGTATATATTAAAATATATACATACATACATACATATATATATATATGTCAATATATAACAAGTAAAATTTGTTTTGCTAGTGATAATGATGCTTGTTGAGCTTGTGGTGGGCAGAGATTCAAATCTCACAACTTATGAATTAATTCAGATTTAAGTTGGCGGGGTCATGCAAGTGTGGTGGGCCTAAGTAAGTGGGGTCATGCAAGTGTGGGTTCTCAGATGGAGTGAGCTCACATGTGTGGTGTGGGTAATCAATGAAATTTTTCCATGTTTTTTAAAAAAATATTCCAAAAGTTTATTTTTTTTAAAATATTTCAAAAAGTTTTTATTAGTGTTCTTTTAACGTTGCTAAAAGAGAGTAAATTTTAAAAATGCTTAAAACTTCATGATTTTTTAGCGCTAATAAACATGAATTCTAACACTAATAAAAAAGCCAACCTGCAATAGTGTTCATGGATGGAAGATGTGAGTGACCACTAATGACGATCCCTAATAGTGCCATTAGCACCCAAGCATTGTCGTCATCATGCCCTCCCTCCCAAGCTTCATAATCACGCCCCCCTTCCACCCAAGATCCACCGTTGTGGCCTCCTTCATCAGTGCTAAAAAATACACTGATAAAAGGGAAATTTATTAACATGTATTCTAGCTCTAATAAACGACATCAGTTATAGCAATGTGTTGATACATTTACAACACACTACAACAACCCAATAAATAAATTACAACTCAATTTTGATTAATTTTACATTACAATAAATTAAAATGAGAAATAAATTTACATTATAAACATTTCAGTACATCACAATTACATTGATATGTACAATTTATTGAAAACATTACATTTTTTCAACAAATTTAAAAAAAATTAACACATCGCAAACTCGGTGGCCCTCAATCCACTGTCCCAGGGATCCCCTTCCAATAGAGTGCTATTGGGATACCAGTTGCTGGACGCACCACCCCTAACTCGAACAAAAGAAGAGTGTATCTGTAATAAAAAAACAATGCTTAATTTAGTAATAATCTAAAAAAATAAATGAAACATAAATATGACACAATATTTCATTAATAATAAATAAATAAATTGTACAATAAGAATGCTAACTGATAATACATAAATAAAAATGATAACATGATACATAAATAAAACAAATTGTAAAGTAATACAACACTCGCATCACATTTTCTTTATTTTGAGCATATTACATACTTTATGTTATACCAGTCACATTGTGCATTAGATTGACATGAGGTGAATTCCTACACATCATAAATGGACTATAAGAACCCGACCTTAATCATTACTTATTATAGTAATTTTAAACTAGAATCCGCATTATTACATTCCCAAGAATCTTTTTGATTTATAGTTTTAGAAGATTAGGACGAATCCTTACAAAATAAACCCATACATTATAAGTGGACACTTATACTCAGTATCTATTTATTCCATAAAACAAAAGTCTTAAAATAAAAACATGGTTTCTTTTCATGATCAAATCTTCACAATTTTCTCTGTGATCTCATCCATGTCTCTATTTTCCCTTAAATCCCATGAAAAACATTTTAAACCATGAGATGAGCACAAAATCTCAATAAGATACATAATGGAAAGGAACCCGTTAGTCTTGTGAAAATCCATAAAAAACATTTTCCTAAAAGCATACCTTTTTATTCATAAAATGGAATCATCTTTTAAAAAATATCAATATCTTAACTTTTGAAAATCAATTGATTTTCATGAAAACTCATCAGAAAGCATCTAAAATATAAGTAGCTAACTTGAGACATCATTTTACACCTCACTCTTGCAAATAGAGTAACCAATATGGTCAATATCCAACTCCAGAGTACCCAATGCATTGAAGGTTATAATGTAACTATCCTTTCATGGTTTATCACGAAACCACCCACCATTGGTTTATTACATAGCCACAAATCATTGGTTTATCACGTAACCACCCATCATTGGTTTATCATGTAACCACCCATCATTAAAAAAAATTCACAAGAACCATAACCTAAACAAAAATTATGAAATATTGCATCATAAAAACACTCTTTTAAGAAAACGAAGTTTTCATTTAAAAAATCACCCATTTTGAAAAATTGTGCGCATACAATAGGAAACATTTTCTTTTAAAGTAACCATATAAACATGTAAGGTAAGATTAAAATTATTAAGAAGACATGAAATTTAAAAATTCCATTCATTCCATATATGTAATAAAAACATTCCTTTTGAAAAGGGAACAATAAAATAGGATTTTTAAAAGAAATTCCCTTACAAATATCATATCATTGAAGTGAGCATTAATAAAATGAATCGATTATGTGTATTCACTGTAAATTAACATAAAAAAATTGTAAATAAAACATAAGATATTAAAAAGTCACATCACACATAATCTTAGCAAGAAATAATTAAGAAATATAATTTTAACCCAAAGAATGAAAATTAGGTTAAGAATTCACTTACACTTTGTAATCAGTCGAATCGTATGCACCATAAAAGTAGTAATTATAAATGAAACATTTAATAATATTTGGATAATTATAATAATTATATTATATACCAAAGTAAATAATACACACCATAAAAAAATAAATTAGCAGTGAATACGACATATATCTCACAGAAGTAAACAAGTGAGATGAGAAACTCTTACCTAGCGCTTCCCTTTAGTTTCGTGTACTTTAACCTCTCTTATAATGGTTTAATTATTAATATTAACTCATTATAGAACTATTTTAATACTTATAATACCTTATGTGATGATTTTATAACATCTTATGATCCATTCATTAATAATATATCATTATTTTCATGGTTCAGGTGCGTTCGTTTCATGGTTTCATGATAGGTTCATTTGTGTATAATTATGGATGTTCTTGTAAAATATGATTAAAACTCAAGAATTGGAATGTAATAGTATTAATTAACTTCCATAAGTATTAATGGTCTCATATATCATTTTTATTTCTTGTATTATGACGATTCATTTGATAAAATGTTAATGATAAATTTTTAGTTTATTTTGGCAATTTTTCCAAACACCACAAACTAGTTTCATCTTATTTAATATTATGTGTATATATAAGTTCAAAAAAATGAAATAGGTTATAATATAACTATTTAAATATGATTTAACTAAAATTATACTTTTATTACCATCCATTAAGGCAATAATGGAAAATGGAAAAACATTATTCACAAGGACGATTAACCGACATAATTTAGAAAACAGTTTCGTTTCTTTGAATAAGAGGAGGAAAAAAATAAATTGGATATGATATATTCCATTATAAACATAAAAATCAAGTATATAAATGATTTTAGAGTTATAATTACTTTATTTATGAATGAGGTTAGGATAAAGTAGAAGAAGAAACGAAATTAAGAGAGGTGCGTTGAGAAAATTACCTTTTAATATCACCTCCTTAAAGGGCCCCTTGAGGACCTTGGATTTGGACTTTTGGTGTGAAAAAAAGAACTTGGATGTGGGGATAGTGAGGATTATAGTTTTGGATAGATATTTAAGGATATTAAATGTGTTTTAGGATAAATGGGGTAGTATTTATACTTGAGGAGGGGTGGTTTTAAGTGATTAAATAATGACTATTTTATATTTAAAGCCGACCACATTGAGGTGGAATTAATTCAAATGAATTAGTTTGATAAATAATGTTTTAAAGGATATATGTGGTCTATAAACACATAAACCACCCACATAAATTTTTAATTTTAAGTATTTTAATCTTTTACCTTTTAACTTTACCCCATTTCATTATTTTACCTATACCGTGGTAAATCCTTTTTTACCACGATAAATTTTTTTATGCCTAAAAATGAAAATTACCTTAAAACCTAATTTGAAACATCTAATTAAAAATATGGAATCCATTTTACCAAATTCAATTCACATAATTGACAAAATTATATTTAAAATTAACCTCACAGACGCAACGGGAAAACAGGTTTTTAAAGTGAAAAAGTGAAAAAGTTTGAAATGTTTTATATCCAATTTCAATGTGAAATTTATTCCAATGACCTATATTATATTTATTGATGTAAAATTGAACTAATTATACTTTAAAAACAATTTAAAATATAACTTAACTATATAAATAAATTAGAAAAAAGGCAGTTTTCAATTAAAATTCAGCATTTTCACTATTCATCAAAAAGTGAAACTTCTCAGAAAAATTTAAAAAATTCACCCTAAGCTAGTTTTTTCCATTAATATTTCAAAAATGAAGTTTATTTTTTCAAATAAAATATATGAAATTTTCAAAATTTACTTTTATAACAAGCACATTATCAAAAGGCGGCAAAACTGCCTTTAGAAAAAATATAGCTTTTTATGCATAAAATTAGATTTATTATTATCTTAAGACTATAAAAAAGTTATATTAATTTTAAAACATTTTATTGAATATATAAAATATAAATTTAATTAATATATTTTTCTAATAGTGATTATTTAATTTATTAAGGTAAAATTCCATTATAGGCATAAAAATAATTTCTTTTATAAAAAAACACATCCTTTATATTCAACTGGTTTTTATTTTCATTTATAATTAACTGGTTACCAATGAATTCATTTTATAATCACTTATAAACTATATTTTTATAATTTTGTTAATATCATTCATTCATGTCATTCCAATGGTTATGTGACAACTATCATATTTAAATAATAATACCTAGTCATTTGTTTATGCTCGATGTGGCATATCTTGTATGACATTGAACATTGTGTTTTATTTTAAAAAATCTCAGGATGTTACATTATCCCCCCTTTAATAAACTGCATCCTCATAATTTGAACCCAAGATAAAAAGACTATGGGTTTGAATTTTCAAAATACCTTTGTTGAAATCTCATCACGTAAAAATGATCAACAAAACTTCCTTTTGAAAAGAGAGGAAGGAAAGTATGAAGGTTGTAATGAGCCAACCCAGAATACCATCTAAACTGATATCTGAGCTGATTTTCCACTAACCCGAAGAGCGTATTTGATCTCCACAGGCTGACAGCAATCACCTGAACATAAATAAATAATCACTGCGAATGATTTCAACCTTAAAAGATTTAAAAAAATAGTGTATAATATGAAAACATCATCATATATATAAATCAATACATACATATCAATGTACAAAGAGACACTAAGGAAACTTAAATCAAAACATAACAACAAAAACCTACCTCTTGGTGGTCCATGACCACCCACCATGTCCCAAGTCACCCGCCCTTGGTCACCCTAATTGAAACCACAAAGGAAGGTGATATCTTGGACACCTGCTATAAAAAATTAAAGTGTAGGAAACACCAACATGTACAATCAAGGTGTGAGCTAAAGATCCCAGTAGGATTCCACTAAATATTATATGCATTTACTTCATACGTCAATTCAAATATGCTAAAAGAGGAGTATAAATAAAAGAGTAAGAAGATTAGTTTAAAAAATAGTTTTAAATATTTAAAAATAATTTATCAAAATAAAATTGTAAGACATGCCATTTTAACATTTAAAAACTTAACATTTTCTTGAAAATATTTAAAAACCATTTCATAAGCTAAAGTCATATAATCAATAAAAGATGATAATATGAACATGGTATATAAATATGAACAAAGGTTAATAGAATATAGTCAAGGTGCATAATAACAATAAATTAATCAAGCAAGGCAACTTCAGTTCCAAATAGTGACAAAAAACACTATCATGTATCAAGTATCAAGTATATGTATGTCATGGTTGAAACCTAGTTACAATAGTGAGTCCACCCCAGAATAGATAATATAAATACAACATGACTAATTGTCGGGCTTACATCTAGTCTCACAGATCTCAAGAAAACCAGTTCCGTGCACACATGCTTTCCTGGTCACACGTCTATAGTATGAAACTTTAATGTTCTCTATGAATCCACTAGAAGGGTGTGATTAAACTAGCGAATAATATATCTAGGTCATCCCATCTAACTATCTAGGTTTCCATGAATAGTCAAAATAAGGGGTGAGATAAAGAAGTTATGAGGATCACATGGGGATCCTTATTGACAAAATCTCAATCTCACCCACAAACTCTCTCAAAGTAAATAATCCATTTTTAACCCCACCCCACAAAAATGGGTAGTATAATAACCAAAAAAGTTACAATTAAGCGATTATAACATGAGAGAATTATCATAAAGTTCCAACTGGGCCGTCAAGAATAATCAATTTCAATTCAAAACCCTTTATACAATTTAATATTCAAAAGGGTGATAATACCCATTTCCTTTCACAATTCATCATAAAAGTGACAAATGGGCCTTTAAAACAATCATTTATTTCAAAGAAATCATAAATCATTCAATTGAAGTATTATAATTTTAAAATGTTTGAATATATTTCTAAACATGGCTTGATACCCTCTTTCCACATGAATAAATCATTTATTTCAAATAACCTAAGAACACCCATTTCAAAACAAGGTCAAAATCATTCATAGGGTGTTCTTGGTCATTTAATAAATTCTTGCATTTAAAAATATTTAGAAAATTTTAAATAGTTCAATTCATTTAATTCAAATCAAGGAAGTTCATTTAATAAATCAAAACCCTTGCCAAAGCCCTCAATTTCACCAAAACACCCTTTAAAAGTTATTTGAAAATAAATCCAAAAAAACATGGCATTTAAAAAATTCCTAAAAAGTTTTTAGACATCAATATTATATCCATTCAAATAATTCCATGTTCAATTCCAAGAGAATAGGTTCAATGAATATTTTATAAGGAATTCAATGGACAAATTTCATAGAACATGTGTTATAAATTAAGAAACATGTATCTATGAATTATCAAGAAATAATGGATAAAAAAATTAAGGAAAAGAATAGAAACATCTACTTTGAAAATAATGAATCCAACCGCAATGAATCTGAGATGTGTCGACTTCGATGGTGATCACCGGATCTAATAAGATAGATCTTGAGAGAAGAAAGAAGACATCCTAGATCCACAATTCCACATTAATTAACCAAGATCTAATGAATCACAAGGTTATAATAGCCTCTAGAAAGAAATAATAAAGAGAAGAGGAGAGATAAATCACTAATAGAATAAAAACATACTGAATGAGAACATCACCACTTTGATTGGCACTTTGATCTACCAAGAGAAGAGGTTTGGGTAGAAAAAGTGCCTTCGGAGGGATCCCCAAATCATAAGGATCAAATTTTGTTCGAGTGAAGAGATTCCAGGGTTAATTATGGGGGTTTTAGGATTTTAATTAATATTTTTGTAACTTTAATTATCTTGTGAAAAATTTTCTAGGTTATGTCACACGGTTAGTACTAACCATGCGCTTAACCGTGCACCCAAAATAGAGCTCAAGGAAGAGTTGCACACTTAGGCTGCACACTTTGTTTGACCATGTGAAAACCATGATACCCCATAGAATTTTTTTAACTATGTTAAAACCATGCACAAACCATGAAACCACTTATTCTTAGGTTTCACACTTTGTTTAACCATGCGAAAACCATGCACAAACCATGAAAAGACCCAAAAAACTTCAGAAAAGCTCTGAAAAAACTCCAAAAATAACCCACTAAGAGATCCAATCATTGGATATTCAAATCAATGGGTCAAAACACATAAAAACAAGTAACTAGATGTTACAAACTCCCCACCATAGGACATTCTATCCCCAGAAAGATTTCAGTCCAAAAGATAGAACAAGATGATACAATAATAACCCCCCCACTCATCCTGTGAGGTAAACAGTCTGCGGTCCAAAAGTGAGACTCCCACAATGGTTAAAAACTCACACACAACTCCAAGATCAAAACACCAAGATAATCACATGTATTCAAACTATATAAAGGCTGGATACCTTGCATATGTCTCCCCACCATTTAAAGATTCACCAAAATAGTGTAACATAAGAAAACACATCCCTTAGACCCAAATAAGAGATATTTAAACTATTTGATAAGGAGAAACATCAATGATCAAACATCCAAAATCAAGATAAATAACTGTTAAGGATTTTTTACCTTGGGCAAGTACTTGATGATAATGTAGGATTTTTCAAAACTGAGCCTCATACCTTGATGAGCTCATCAAATCAAATGCCAACACCACCGGGTTTCTGGTCTATCAAAAAATCCACATCATCCTAGTTACCCTTGTACATTCCCAAGGTCTATCCAAGTTTAACTGGAAAGAGGTCACACAACTAGGTCAGTTCACAACAGGGCACTACTCTCTCATAAGGGAGATCATCCAACACATCATAATTGAGCTCTAACCAGGAAGTCAAAATAAGATGACACCAAGGAAAAACAAACAAGATATCAAGAAAAGGAAACCATTATTGCACCACCAATTCAAAAATTCTACAAACCAAGTTTCTCAAGATACCATAAAAAAAATCCCAAAATAAAAGTTTTCCAAAAAAAAACTAGCTACAAGAAGAAAAAACTCAGAAAATTTAAACTTTCACATCAAAAAAATCTTGATCAAGATTAAACACATATAGAAACTAATAGATGACCACTGGTAGCTCCTCCACTGCATAAAAAGCTTCACTTTAAGGCCTATGTATATAGCCCTATTATCCTAAAGCATATGTTTCCTTGCAGTCAGGAGCTGATGTTCTTGACTAAGGGTTCTCTTTCCAGTTTACAAATTTATAAAACCTATCATGGTGACCTAAAGGACCACACCATTCACAAAACATTTGAGCTTTAAAACATATCCTCTTTGGATGACTAGGTGATCCACAATGGGAACACATGACATGCATCTTATTTTCCTAAGGATACTTTCATTCCTCAACCATTAATGATGCATCCTTCCCTTTATATCGTTTTACTAGATCCACTTTAGCTGAAAAATCTATATTGAGCATCTCCTACTAAGAGATCATCTCAGCCATAAGCATGATAGTTTATAGGTATGGGTAAAGAACTTTTCTAAAATAGATAGACTTAATAGAATCATTACTAACAAGACTAGGTATGAAACATACTAAACCTGATAATTTCTTGGCATACCTCTCAATTGATAGATTATCTTGACCAAAACCCAAAAACTCAACAACTTTCTACTTATTCACTTCCTCTGGATATTTCTACTGAATGAATATTGAATTGAATCATTCCCAAGACATTATTTATTGCATACAGTATGGAACCACAACTTCCAACCACCCTTTTACATGCCCCTCAAACAAGGATTCGATATACTTGACCTTCAGAGCATCTGGAGGTTTGAGAGAGTCGAAGATCACATCAACTTCTTCAAGCTAATGAATTGTCTCATGATAATCTTGTTTTCCTTTATAAGAAGGTGGATGAAAATCCAAGAAGTCAAGTATGAGGTTAAAATTATGGAAGCTAACAATATCCACTTCTCAATATAGAGTTTGGGTAGAGTCGTTGACAAGGGATTCAACTTCTGGAAAACATGAAGAACTACCCCGAGGACCGGACCATTGGACTAACATTCTATCTTTCTTGAAGGTATTTCTGGGAGGCATTTATAAACATAAAAAAACATAGGCATATCAACTCAGAAATAAAATAACACTCAAAAAAAGTACAAAATATTTTAAACAAAGTCACAAACCACTTTTATCAAACCATAATTGATTTAAAAACACACAAGATTTCACTATTTATAAAACACCACCCTTTCCTTTGAAAATGATAAATATTGATATAAACCAGCCAGTGTTTAAAAAAACCTTTACCCACACATGTAAATCATTCCAAGGTTTTAAAATAATTAATCCCATTTTAAAAGCATCAAAACAATTTCCATTTAAATACATTACAAACCAAAATTTATTCTTAAAACATTTTTTATCACATCACATAATAGTATTTGATAATTAGTTTTCTAAACCAATAATTTCATAAAATTTACTTTTTGGTAATTGAAAAAATTTCTCAAAGAACATACCAAAACCCTTTTTAAGACACAATTTGGTTTTTAAAAAGGATCTCAAATCATTAAAAAGGTATTAAATATGAATCAACCACACAAGAGTATGAAACAAACCATATCCATAACCCACATAACCAACCTCACATAAGTGTAGTCACTTATAAGAAAATAAATAAGGTTTAAACTTTAGAACCAAGTTGGAATTGAAAAAGACTTGGTCATATGGGATAGTAAACCACACACCAACCTCATAAATGTTCATGGATAGATATATAAATTAGTCACGTCGATTCCTCATAGTTTACCAAACCATGAACACATGGTGCGACTATAGTCATCCTTCCATTCCGGTTCAAAAAATCATAATAGATTCCCCAAATCAAATATATTCTCATTGAAAATATAAATATAATTTATCATCAGAAAAACAATAACTAAAAAGAAGTACTCAAGTCCTAACATCCCTGGAAACTCAAGTCTCATCATGAAGGGGTGGTGATTAAGCACCCGATCATGGAATACCTCTTGAGTCCTGACACATTCTTAATCTCTTTTCTACCATGAATCACCCCAAATAACATAAGGATTTAAAATTAAAGTGTTTCCCTTTAAGGTAAACCTCCTCTGATACTATTTGTAACGAACGTGCCCAGAATACTATCTAAAATGATATTCGAGTTGATTGACCACTAACTTGAAGAGCATTCCCGATCTCCACGGGCCGACGATAAGCAGTCGAGAATCAACAAATAACCATTTGGAGTGATTTCTCCATCAAAAGATTTACAAAAACATAGTACAATGTGGAAACATCATTATATATATAAATCAATACATATTTATCAATGTAAAAAGAGAAACTAAGTAAACTGAAAGCGGAACATAACAACCAAAACCCACCTCCTAGTGGTGTATGACAACCCACCATGTCCCAAGTCACCCACTCTTGGTCACCCTAACTCAAAAACACAAAGGAAGGAGCGAGAAAAAACACCTACTATAAGATAATAAAGGCTTTAAAACACCAAAAGGTAAAAGTTGGGTGTGAGCTAAAAAGCCCCATAAGATTCCAAAAAAGATTTTATACAGTTACTTCATAAGGTAATTTAAATATGTTAAAAGTGGTGTACAAATAAGAGAGTAAGAGGATTAGTTTAAAAACAGAGTTTTAAAAATTTAAAAATCATTTATCAAACTAAACTTATAAGACATTACATTTTAATATTTAAAAATTAAACATTTTTTTGAAAATATTTGAAAACCATTTGATAAGATAAAGTTAGATAATCAAGAAAATACGAGAATATGAACTTGGTACAGAAAATGAACAAGAGTCAATACAATATAGTCAAGGTGTATAATAATAATAACTGAATCAAGTAAGTAAACTCTAGTGACAAATATTGACAATGAATGTTTTCACGTATCAAGCATCAAGTATATGTATGCCACTACTATAAAACTGGGTTTATACATCGATAAGTCTTTAACTGCGCTAGCTGAAAACGCTGTTAAAGACCCCCTTTGTTAGCGCTAAAAAGAGCACTGTTAAAGGGGGTCTTTAATAGCACTAAAAAAATCACTATTAAAGACCTACCTTTATTATCACTTTTTTACAAGTACTGATAAAGACCCACTAGATATCAGTGTTTTTAAAAAATCACTGATAAACGAGGTCTTTTATGAGTGCTTTTTTAAAAGCGCTGATAAAAGGATACTTAAAAAAATTATATTTAATTAAAAACAATATATTAATATCTAAATATATTTATATTGATATAAATATAATATATATTTTTTGAAATATGTTTTAGATAAGGTAAATAGGCATTTACACTTAATATATATGATATTTAGTGAAAATGGATTATAAAATAACTAAATAAATATTTTTAATTAATAATTTACTTATTATTACTAAGTAATTGTCATTTAATATCAATTTGAAGGTAAAAAAATCAAAAAATCAAAAAAAGATCTAAAATAAGTTGAAAACGTAACTCGAACTTCAAAAGGCCATAACTTTTGATCCAGTGTCCATTTGGGCTCTACCATATATCAAATTGAAGCCTACGATGAGCTCTATGCCTTTAATGTCACATGTAAACCTCTTCCACATTTTCAAGGCCTAAAAGTCCTTCAAAACTGATTTTTTAGTTCGAGTACCTTGAATTTTTAACATTCGATGAATTTTCAACCTCGTTTCAAGGGGTCCTTTTACACTTTTTTTCAGTGGTGACTAAATTTATTCCAAGGTATTAAATTTATTTTTACATTATGGTTTTTCAATTTTATCTTTTTCAAAATTTAATTTAATTTATAATTAAATATATGCATGTTTTCTTATTTTTACTTATAATAAATCACTCATATAAATATATATATCTATATATTTATGTAGAAATGTATATTATAACATATCTAAATAAATACATATTCTAAAACTGTATTTAAAACAATATCTAACCGTTTTTTACATTATACAAATATATTTATAATATTTATATATACATATGTGTGTGTATTAATAAACAGATATATATATTATAATATAATATATGTAAATTAGTATAATATATAATATATTTAAATAAATATAATATAAATCACACACACACACATATTGTATAAATGTATTTAAAAATAATTATATAAATATATGTAAATATATATATATATATATATAAATAAACATAAATATTATTAAACAGACAACAAAACAACATGGTGTAGTGGTAAAGGTGTTCTATCATTGAAGGAAAGGTGTAGGGTTTGAATCCAGGCAGACATTCATAAGGATGGGAATTCTCAAAGTGCTGATGAAAGGGATGGTGGGGTGAAAAGTGCTAATAAATGGGGTGTAGATCACTATTAAAAGGGATCATAAAAGTGTTGATAAAGGTGTTGGGCACATAGCTACCCAAATTTTTTTACCCCATTTAATAGCATTGCCTTTATTAGTAATAAAAAAGCACTGTTAAAGTCACCCTTTAACAGTGCTAAAAAAGTAATGTTAAAAGTTCCCTTTAATAATGCTAAAAAAATCACTGTTAAAGGAATAATAAATTTTTAGCACTATTAAAGGGTACCTTTAATAGTGATTGTTTAGCGCTAATAATTGTTTTGGTATTTTAACCATGCTTTGATTATTAGCACTTTTTTAGCACTGATAAAGGCCCTTTCTAGGGCTATTAACGTCCTTTTTTTAGTAGTGTGTCATGGGTGAAACCTAGGTACGATAGTGAGTGCACCTCAAAATAACTAATCAAAATAAAAATTGACTAATTTTCAGGCTTACATTTGGTCTCACAGGTCTCAAACAAACCAGTTCCATGCACACCTACTTTCCTGGCTACATGTCTATATCCCAAACCTTTCATGTTCTATATGGATCCAATAGAAGTGTTTCGGTCTACTAGTGAAGTATATATCTAGGTCATCCCATTTAAATATGAAGGTTCCCATGACTAGTCAAAAGAATGGGTGAGATAAAAAAGTTATGAGGATCACATGAGGATCCTTATCGATAACATCTCACTCCCACCCCCAAACTCTCTAAAAGTAAATAATCCCCTTTTCAACCCCCAAAAAATGGGAAGTATAAGAATCAAGCAAGTTATAATTAAGGGATTATCACATGGTATAATTATCATAAAGTTCTAATCGGTCCATCAAGCATCATCAATTACAATTCAAAACCATTTATACAATTAAATATTCAAAAGGGTAATAATACTCGCTTCATTTCACAATTCATCATAAAAATTACAAATGGGCCTTTAAAACTATCATTTATTTCAAAGAAACTATAAATAATTCAAAGGAAGTATTATAATTTTATAAGGTTCGAATATATTTCTAAACATGGTTTGACACCCTCTTTCCATGTGAATAAATCATTTATTTCAAATAACCCAAGAACACCCATTGAAAAACAAGGTCAAAATCATTCAAAGGGGGTTCTTGGTCATTTAATAAATTCATGCATTTAAAAATATTTTGAAAAAATAAAATAGTTCAATTCATTTAATTAAAATCAAGGAAGTTCATTTAATAAATCAAAACCTGGGCCAAAGCCCTCAATTTTACCAAAACACCCTTTAAAATTTATTTGAAAATAAATCCAAATAAACATGTAATTTAAAAAATTCATAAAACAGTGATAGAAAATAAAATTATATCCATTCATATTCCAATAGAATAGGTTCAATAAAGATTTTATATGTAATTTAATGAAAAACTTTCATAGAACATGTTTTATAAATCAATAAACATGTATCTATGAATTATCAAGAAAAAAAATGGATCAAAAAACGAATGAAAAAAGAATAAAAACACCTACTTGGAAAATAAAGAATCCAACCACAACGAATTCGAGATGCGTTGCCTTCGATGAAGATCACCGGATCTAAGAAGATAGATCTTGAGAGAAGAAAGAAGATATCCTAGATCCACAAGTCCACATAAATCAACAAAAATAAAATGAATCATAGGGATATCATAGCATAGAATAATAAATAATCAATAAACTATGATAGATTGAACACCAAGTGATTGAGAACACACTAAAATAGAATATTACCGCTTCGATTGGTGCTTTAATCCACCAAGAGATGAGGTTTGGGGAGAAAAAATGCCTCTGGAGGGATCCCAAAATCCTAAGTATCAAATTTGGTTTGAGTGGGAGGAGTCTAGGGTTAATTTGGGGGTTTTAGGATTTTTATTAAGATTTTAGTAACTTTAATTATCACATGCATGGTTTTCTAGTTTGGGTCACATGGTTAGTACTAACCACACACCTAACCATGTGCCCAAAACAGAGCCCTTGGAAGAGTTGTACACTTAGGCTGCACAATTTTTTTAACCATGTGCAAACTATGTGACCCCTTACACACTTTGTTTAACTATGCTATGCACAAACCATGGAACCACCTTTTCCCTTGGTTTCATACTTTTTTTAACCATGCACAAACCATGCAAAGACTAAAGAAACTTAAAAAAATCTCCAAAAAACTCTATAAACAACCCACAAAGAGATACAATAATTGGATATTCAAATCATTGTGTCAAAACACATAAAAACAAGTAATGATAAGTTTCAAAGGTCACATGAGATAACACATTCTATATTTCCATATTGGAAAATATGAACATGGAAGAGAAAAATAACTCTCAAAGGACTAATAATGAGTGATAGAGAACATGATCATGGGAGAATTAACCATAAAAAAATCATAAATATGTGATGGGTTAAAAGGAAATTGGTAAAATTAAATGAATAATGATTTTGTTTCAAAATATTTTGTTTAAAATAGAGGAATTATTTTACTATCTATACTGATAACATAAGAAAAAAAATACATACTTGACAACTAGAATTTCATCCTTTAATCAATTTCCACCACAATCTCATATTTTCTCCAAATGATGAGAATTCAAGATGAATTTTAATAACTGGAGCATCAGAATCAACTCCTGTGGATCAAAAAATCCATAAATTTTTTACTATATATCCCTCATATATTTAGGAATTAACTAAAAAAAGGTTATCATAAGATAAAGTAATTCTACAAAAAGAATAAACCTTTAAATTCTAGAAAACTACTTTAATCTCTAAAATTCATCAGTAAAAACCTAAATTTAAACATAGATCATTCAATAAATAACCATCCTTAAAATTATTCAAAATATTCTTGACTAAAATTGAAACCCAAAATCAGAAGGATTTGGCCATATAGTCTTCTAAGACAAATTTAATATTTTTTAATAAATATCATTCACTCATAAATTCTCATACGAAAATGTAATCGACCTAATAATATAATCTCCAATATATGCTAACTATTTACATAAATAAGTTGAATTTCCTTAAATCATATATGGTTCCAAAATATAATTCATCCTTTATTTCTAAAATAAAATCCCATATTATTATATTTACCTTAATTATATAAGGTTCACAAAATAGCGAACGTGTTCTAAAATAACATTAATCACTTAATCACCAAATCATTTTATCCAATACCATAGTTATAAGATATAACATATGTTCCCAAAATAAACCTATTTTTCATTTATCAAATCATTTACCTAAAAAGAAAAATATCATACTAACCGGGAAATCATGTAGGCTAGTGGTAGGTGATGCACCCTTGTCACCGTTCAGTTGTGGGTTTAATTCCTATAGTCTTACTGGATGTGATGAGTCATCACCCATCCTATGGGTTTTCCTTTTTCTAAAACTATATTAATATAATAATTATAAAATTATAGATATGTTAGAAACATTCTAAAAAATTACCTTTATATAGTTAATCTCGAAGGTTATCTCATGCCTTTCATTTTTCATCCCAAAAAAGTAAGAACCCATAATTACATCAAATTTAGAGATCATATAAACTAAAAAGACTTCCAATACCTTTAAACATATTTCCACCAGAAGTAAAGTAATTTTTTCTTTTTCATATCATAAAATTAATGGTTATATATACCTTAAAAATTATCACCTTTTTACCACTTTTCAAAGGTATCGATTCCGTCTAAGATATGTTTCCAAATTTATGAAAAAACCTATTATAGAAAAACCCTTAGGCATTCCATGATTCTTATAATATTTATAAAATACTATTATATCATAAATTTGAAAACTCAATACATAAACACATACTTCATTAAAATTCATTCTTAAACCATTAACTACGCTTCATCATCTTATTCCTTAACACTTCATTCCTATAATCTAAGGTGTGAATTATATCCTTATGATTCATTAATTTTAACCCAAAAATATTGCATAATTAGAACATAAGAAAATAATTCATACGTTAAATATAGACGTCATGATTTATTTGATATACCATTTTTATTCAACATCCAGAAAGTAAATGGTCATGTCCTTTATATATGTTCTCTTTTTTAGAGAGTTGGTAAAGTTATGATTTTGAAATCAAATGAAAAAGATACAATGAACCGTAATTTTTTTTGGAGAAAGTAAAAGGTGTTAGATAAGTCAAATAGTTTCTTATAGGTGATTTAAATACATATAAAGGTATCAAAATAATTTGAACAATATTTTTCAATAACAGTGATTATCAAATCATACAGAAGGGATAAAAAGGTTGTTAAATATTGTTTTCCTTCTATCTTGGTAAAACATCCTTAATCCGTAGAAAATAATATCATTAAAACATGAAATGAATTATTACATGTTAAAATGAAAATATAAATTTTAAAGATAATAACCATAGAAACTCTATAATACTTTAACCCTCAAATCCTTTATACCTAAATTGATTACTTGTTTAAATCCAATCTCCAAAAATATCATCAATATTTTAGAAATCCATCACTTTAAACCACTAAAGGGGTGTCTAAGACTTAGAACATATAGTTATCTATAAACTTGTAAACCCATGATGATATATATATTTCTTAAGAAGAAATTTTAAGGAAACATGATAATCTTCAAATTTGTCTAAACCTTGGTCTAATACCAAATTTAAGGACAAAACCTTAAACATTACTTATTCTAATGATTTTAAACTAGAATCCAAATTATTACATTTTTAATATTTTTTTTTCAGTTTAGAGTTTTAGAGAGTTAGGACTAACCCTTAAAAAATAAACATATAAATTATAAGTATGCACTTATACTTAGTATCTATTTTCCTATAAAATAAGAGTTTTAAAATAAAAACATGGTTTCTTTTCATGATCAAATATTCACAATTTTCCCTGTGATCTCATCCTTGTCTCTATTATCCCTTAAATCCTATAAAAAACATTTTAAAAGTTGGGATGAGAAAAAAAAAATATCATTAAGGGATATAAAATAAAGTAAACCATTATTCTAATGAAAATCCATAAAAAACATTTTCATAAAAACATACCTTTTTATTCAGAAAAAGTATTCATCTTTTCAAAAAGATTAATATATTACCTTTTGAAAATCAATCGGTTTTCCTGAAAAATCATTATCAAGAATCTAAAATATAAGTATGTAACTTGGGATATAATTTATATCTTACTCTTACAAATGTAGTAACCAATATGGAAAATATCCAACTCCAGAGTACCCAATGCATTGGATGTTATAACATAACCACCCATCCTTGGTTTATTATGAAAGCACCCATCATTGGTTCATCATGTAACTAACCATAATTGGTTTATCACATAACCAACCACCATTTGTTTATCATTTAACCACCCATAATTATAAAAAATTCCCAAGGAATACAACAAAAACATAAATTATGAAATATTTCATCATAAAAACACTCTTCGAAGAAAATGAACTTTTCAATTTGAAATCACCCATTTTGAAAAACTACGCACGTACAATGATTTTATTTTATTTTAAAGTAAACATATAAAATTTGAAGGTAAGATTAAATATATAAAATCAAAATTAAAGAGTAAAATTCTATTCATTCCATATATATAATAAAAACATTCTTTTTAAAAAAGGAACATTAAAAGAGGATTTTTAAAAGAAAGTCCCTTATAAATATCATATCATTGAAATGAGAATTAATAAAATAAATTGATTATGTGTATTAAATGTAAATCCGCATAAAAAATTGTAAATAAAACATAATATATTCAAAATTCATATCACACATAATCTTAATAAGACATAAATAAGAAATATAAGTTTAACCCAAAGAATGGAAATTGGGTTAAGAATTCTCTTACACTTTGTAATCAGTCAAATCATATGCACCATAAAAGTAATAATTATAAAATAAAACATTTAATACCATGATTAAAATTTTAATTATGATACAATATATCAAATGGAATAATATACACCACAAAAAAATAAATTATTTGTGAATAAGGCATATATCTCACAGAAGTAAACAGGTGAGATGAGAAACCATTACCTCATGCTTCCCTTTAGTTTCACATACTTTAAAATCTTTTATAATGGTTTAAATAATGTTATTAACTATTTAAATAACTATATTAATACTTATAAAACCTTATGTGATGATTTTATAACATCTTATAACCCATTCATTAATAATATTTTTTTATTTTCATGGTTTTAGATGCATTCGTTTTATGGTTTCATGATCAGATAATTTGTGTATAATAATGGATGTTCTTGTAAAATGGGATTAAAAATATATAAGTGAAAATAAATTTTATTAATGAACTTATATAAGTATTAATGGTCCCATATATCATTTTCATTTCTTTTATGAGGATTATTTTTTTGATAAAATGCTAATGATAAATGTTTAGTTTATTTTAGTAGTTTTTTCAAACACCACAAACAAGTTTAGTATTATTTAATATTATGTGTATATATGTAATGTCCCGGTTCCGGAAGCCACCCAGAGGTGCCCCGTACCCGGTTGGTCACATGGCCTCAAGCGCATTTCTCCAAACGCCAGAGGCTGCTGACTAGCAGTGAGGGCCTTGGGTGTGATAGTGGGGAAACTATGCCCTCATTGGTAGAGTACACAATGGAAGAAGAATAACCATACAATAGCGGAAACAGTAATAACCAACAATATAAACAGCACAAGACTAAGTCAACAAACTGGAGCACATATGTATATATGAAATGGTGCATGATACATAACTAAGAAAGCAGCCAAACAAGTCACAATACTAGAAAACACTACCGTATCAAAAAAAGTACAAAATAAAAGTAAATAGCTCCTCAGCATCGCAAGCCAAGGCTTGGTCCCATGCTCTCCTGCTCTAAGAAATCAAGTTCCAGAAGTCGAAGGGCGCTTTCCCTTGTATACACCTGCAATAACATAGTATGCTTGGGCCCAAAAGCATGACCCAAATAGGGTGTGAGATAAAATCCCAGTAGGCATTCACCCAAAGATCTTTGCCTAACAGTCAGTGAGTATATGGCAGGTAAAAGTACAATAAGCAGTAAACAGCAACAACCAGTAGTAGGCAGTAAACAGTAAGCTAAAAAAATAGGATGATACATAGCAGCAATCAATCCACAACAAATCAACATCAGTTAAACAAAGAGCTAAAAATATGGAAACCCTTTGGGAAGTACTCACAACCATCCCCTCTGGTCTTATCCAAGAAGTACCACAACTCTCTGGGCAGTGTACTCAGCCTAACCCCTCTGGCTTGGTCATATGAATTTATGAGACTCTTTGGAGAATCTCACTCGGTCAATTCCCCTTATAGTCTATGGTAGTCAGGGGCTCTCTTGAGGAAGATCACGCTGTCTAAACCTCTTATCCCCAAGGTCTAGAGACTCTATGAGGAAGCTATCTCGGTCAATTCCTCCTATAGCCTCAGGTATGCCACATACTCCCTGAGGAAGCTCACTCAGTCAATTCCTCCTCTAGCCTTGGAAGGTTCTTAAAGAGATTCAAACAAGGTAAGACTATATGAGGAAGATCACTCGGTCTACCCTCCTGTAGTCTATAATATCCAAGACTCTATGGGAGCTCAATCGGTCCATCCCCTGTAGTCTATATTGTCTAAGACTCTCTGGGAAGCTCACTCGGTCTATCCCTTATAGTCTATAGCACCAGGTTCTATAAACCCCATGATAGTCAGTGTATAATAATGCTATAAGGACAAATTACACCTATAGAGCTACTTGGATAACCAAGGTACACCTATAGAGATACTTAGCTAAATAGTCTACAAGGAAACAAGCATGTCATGAAATTCACTTCAACCTATAACTACAAGGCATGAAAACAGGTGTAGCAGCCAAAGGCAAACGAGACCCAAAGGTTGTAAACAGAAAAAAGCAAGGAAAAACATCCAAGAACAACAAATTATCCTCTAACATGGCCAAATTACCTCTACACAAGAATACAAGCAAGGCAGGAAAACAACAAAGACAAAAAGGGGTAACACTCAATACCCCGTTCACGGGTTTCAGTGGAAATTCATACATAAACTCAGAGACTTTGAACAGTAAGGCACAAACCACCTACCTCGATCCTAGTAGACCGATATACTTGAACCACGATGACTGATTCTCCCTAGAACGTCGTAGATCTAAGAAAACGAACAAAAAGTTCAACCTTAGATAACTTGAGAAGTAGGAAGAATTGGAAAACAAGGCCCAAGAATAAGGAAGAACTCACCACTGCGCTTCCAAGGCAATCGACAGAGCTCGAATCGGAGAACGGATGGAGGCTCAGGAATACAGAGAAGTTTCACGGCCGTACGGTGTCTCCCAGTCGAACCAGACCTAGATGAAGATGATTCTGGCGATTAGGTGCGACCCCAGTCTGTTTGGTGAAAAAATAAAAGTACACGACGTGTAGTGGGTTTTTCCGTACTCCGCCAAAATCAGCCTCCACGTCACCCCTACACACCGTGTGTGTGGTCCGGACACGACCAACACACGGTTTCGAACGGTAAAGGAGTACACGGCGTGTACTCAGAAAGTACACGGTGTGTACTTCTAAAATTTCCAGAAACTCCAAAAATTCTCAAAAACTCCAGAAAAGGAAAGACATACCTGAAAAGAAGATCCGGGTTCTTACAAACTTCCCCCCTTAAAGAAATTCATCCTCGAATTTCCTTAGATGGGCATAAAAGAAGGATCCTCGAACAGCTCTGACCACTGCGATCGAACCTCGGCCTCCCTCTCCCAAGTCTCGTCCTGTACTCGCCCATGCCGCCATAGCACTCGTACTAGAGGAAGAGACCGACCTCGGAGAACCTTTGTGCTGTGATAAAAAATTAGGACAAGATGCTCTTCAAATGACGCATCCGCTTCGAGCTTGACCTCCTCGGGATGAAGGACATGAGATGGGTCTGAAAAGTAATGTCAGAGCTGAGATACGTGGAAGACGTCGTGCATGGACTGGTACCTCTGAGGTAGCTGCAACTGATAGGAAACCGGACCAACTCTCTCCAAAACCTCAAACGGCTCGACGTACCGTGGTGAAAGCTTACCCTGTATCCGAATCCTCTTGTGTCCCAACCTCGGTGCGACACCCAGGAATACATGATCTCCGACCTCAAACTCCAGAGGTCGCCTCCGCTGATCAGCATAAGACTTCTGTTGAGACAGTGCTGTAGCCATCCTCTTCCGAATCAACTATATCTACTCTGAGGTCTCTTGAAAAAGACGAGGTCCTAGCAAAGATGCCTCTCTTGCCTCCAGCCAGCATAAGGGTGATCGACATGGCCTACCATACAAAGCCTCATATGGTGCCATCTGAATGGTCGCCTGAAAACTGTTATTGTAGGTGAACTCCACAAAAGGTATATGCTTCTCCCAAGAACCGCCGAAGTCTATAATGCAAGCTTGGAGCATATCCTCAAGCACCTGGATCGTGCGCTCGGACTGGCCATCAGTCTGGGGATGGTATGCTGTACTCAAAAGTACCTATATACCCAAGGCCTTCTGAAGTCCCTGCCAGAACCGAGAGGTAAAGTGTGCATCCCTGTCTAAAACAACGGAGTGTGGAACTACATGTATATGTACAATCTCTCAGATATACAGTCGTCCCATATCTTCAACACTGAAGGTTTCCTTGATTAGCAAAAAGTATAATACCTTCGTAAGCCTGTCGACAACGACCCAAACATCATCACTTCCCTGAGGTGACCTTGGTAACCTGGTAACGAAGTCCATCGTTACATCATTCAACTTCCACTCCGGAATAGATAACTGCTGCAAAACCCTGCTGGTCGCTGATGCTCTGCTTTCACCTGCTAACAAGTAGATCATTTTATGAAAAAACCAGCAACATCTCTCTTCATACTTGGCCACCAATACTGGCGGTGTAGATCCCGATACATCTTGGTGATGCCAGGATGTACTTCCCAAACTGAGGAATGAAAATCCCACATCAGCTCCTCACGTATGTCTGCTGGTACCCATACACGTCCCTGGAAACGCAAGATCTCATCCTCGATCACTGTCCATCCAGGAAGAGGCTCCCCTCCCGACACACTCTCCCGAAGGACAAAGGCCTCCGAATCTGATAGCTTCCTCATTCATACCCAATCAATAAGTGTACAGGTAACTGCCACAAATGAAAAAAGGTCTATCCATGCCTGTCGTGAACCTCCAGATGCATCTCAGAGAACAGAGCCATAAGCTGCCACTCACTGTTAGCCTCATGAACTGCCTGAATCTGAGTTCTCCTGCTTAAAGCATCATCCACTGCGTTGCCCTTTCCCGGTGTATAGGAGAGCTCGAAGTCAAAGGACTGAAGATACTTGAACCACCTGCGCTGTCTCAAATTCAGATCGCACTGAGTGAAGATATACTTGAGACTCTTGTGGTCGGTAAAAATCACAAAGTGCTCTCCCCGAAGATAGTGTCTCCAACAGCGTAAGGCATAAACAACTGCTGCCAACTCCAGATCATGCGTCGGGTAGTTCCTCTCGTGTGGCCTCAACTGCCGAGACCCGTAAGCAACGAACCCATCTTCCTGCATAAGCACGACTCCTAGCCCGATATCCGAAGCATCACAATAAACAGTGTAGCCCTTTCCCGGCTCTGGCAAGACTAGTATTGGTGCTGACATCAACCTCCCTTTCAGCTCCTGAAAGGAAAACTCACAAGAATATGACCATAAAAACTTTTCCCCCTTCTTGGTCAGACTTGTCAACGGTGCTGCTAGGTGAGAGAAGTACTGAATGAAGTGTCTGTAGTATCCGGCCAGCCCTAGGAAACTCCGAACATCAATGACGTTCTTCGATTGCTCCCAAGAAACTACAACTCTCACTTTCTCTGGGTGCACTGACACTCCTGTCTCCGAGATAACATGACCCAGGAAGTGAATCTAATCCATACAAAAGTGGCACTTTGAGAGTTTAGCATACAACCAATGCTATCTTAGTGTACTCAGAATGATATCAAGATGTGTGGCATGGCCGTGTCGAGTGTGAGAGTACACCAAGATATCGTCCACGAAGACCATGAAAAAAGAGTCCAAGTACGGATGGAACACTCGGTTCATCAGTGCCATGAATACTGCAGGCGCGTTCGTAAGACCGAATAGAATGACTGTATACTCGTAAAGACTGTACCTTCTCCTGAAAGATGTCAGAGGTATATCTGATGGTCTAACACGCAACTGATGATAACCGGACCTCAAGTCGATCTTCGAGAACACCCGGGCTCCTCGGAGCTGGTCAAAGAGGTCGTCGATCCTCGACAAGGGATATCGGTTCTTGACCGTCAACTGGTTCGGCTTCCGATAATCCACACAAAGCCGAAGGGTACCATCTGAATTCTTCGCAAATAGGACAGACGAACACCATGGAGAAGTACTGGGTCGGATGAAACCCTTTTCCTGTAACTCCTCCAACTGCTTCTTGAGCTCCTGCAACTCAGGTGTAGCCATCCTATAAGGAGGAATGGAAACTGGTGCCGCTCCTGGCACATGATCAATAGAGAAGTCAACCTCACGATCCGGAGGTAAACCTGAAAAGTCTTCTAGAAAGACATCCCTGAAACGATCCACCACTGGAGGAAAGTCTAACTATGAAGTCCCCTAATCATACAGATAAATACTGGCAATCTGGGATGTAACTTCCCCCAGACCATGATGCTCTGGTCCAAATCTACCCACATGGACATCCCACTTGCCTCTATGAAGGAAAGATCCACCCTCTGGTGATACGAAACTCACCCTGCGGCGATAGCAATCAACGAATACCTGGAAGGGAACCAACCATTCCATACTGAGAATGACATCATAGCCTTTCATCTCTAGGACGTAGAGGTCCCATAAGAACTGATACCCTACAACCTCAAGAGGGCACTCTCTGCACTGTCGTACGCTAGATTTCCTCATTCCCAACAGTGTGTCTCGGAAGACGAAAAGATACAGAGCCCAAGGCTATCCAAAACTGCAACAGAGATAAAGCTATGGGAAGCACCAGTATCGAAAAGAGATGAAGATAAAATTGAGGCTACTAAGATCATACCTCTAACTGTAGAAGGGCCAGGATCCTGCTCCTGATAGGTATGCTCCACAGTGAAAGACTAGCCTGCACCGTGGCCCTGTGCCCCTGTCTGACCGCTCTGAGATGATCCACTCTACTGTCGCTGATGACCTGGTGACTGACCACCATAGCCGTGAACTCCACCTCGTCCTGAACGGCCGGAAAAACTCCAGTTCCCTGACTGGTGGAAAACTGGTGAAGCATCTCCAGAACGCGGGGTCATAGAGGAACCCCTACCACCAGCTGAAGGTGAGAAGATGTGACAGAAATGTTGAAGATGGCCCATCTTGCCACAATACCGGCACTCCATCGGATCCCTCTGGCACTGAGTCCTAGTATTCCCACTCCTACAGCACCGGTGGCATACAACCTGGATGCCAGAAGAGGCATCCCGCAAACCTCTATCTCCTCGAGAAGACTCTCTACGATGCTTCCTACTATTCGTAGGAGGAACACTAGCTCTGGATGACGAACCGCCCTAGATCACTGCTCTAGAATCCATTAGATTGCACTCAGTGATTAGTGCCTAGTTGACGATGGAGGATATCGAAGTCAACTAGAAGATATTCACCTGGGAATGGATCTCCTGCCTGAGACCGTCCTCAAAATTCATAGCAAGGAATAGCTCATCACCTGCTGGGATCGGTGTGAAACGCTGCAGCTCAGTGAAACGAGACAAGTACTCAATAACAGAAAGAGTACCCTGCTACAGACTCATAAACTCTCGAGCTTGATCGGCCCTCAGGGTCTCCGGATAGAAGTATCCATACAAGGTGTGTCTAAACTTGTCCCAAGACATATCCTGCTGATGCCTTGATCGTGAGATCACCTCCCACCACCTCTTGGCAGTGTCTCAGAGCATATAAGTAGCCAGCTTTACCCTTTTCTCTGGAGGGATCTCTAGGTGCTCAAAGATGGTTAGTGTGGCCTCTATCCACGACTCTGCAGCCTGGGGTCTTCCATCCCATGAAAAAGTAGGAGGATGATGCTGCTGGAAAACCCGCGTCAACTCAGCCATCGACAGGGTAGGAGGCGGCACTCCCTGGAAGGTCTGTATCATCCTCAGGAAGTCCTCCCTAAACTGTGCCTCAGAGCCTACAACGGGTATGACAGCTGGTGCCAAGGATGGCTCGACTGGAGGATCAGAAGGAAGTCCCTGATCAGCCATATATGGTGTCTGATAACTGCCTGACGATAGACGTACAACCATAGGACGTCTTGGAGGCATAGCTTTGAAAGATCAAAAGTATACCTTAGATCAGAAAAACAAGGACAGAGAACACAAGAGTACAAATCAGGAACAGGGGAAGAAAAACACACAAGTTTACAAAACACGACTACATGGCATGTATAAAAACTACACGACGTGTCTTCTTAAGCCACTGACATGGGCGTGTACCCCTGCCCTACAGGTCGTGTAACACCTCAAACTACACGGCGTGTTGACCCAACATACGAAATGTACTTGAAGACTATTCCCCTGCCCGAGTCTCTTAACATGGATAACTCACACGGTTCAAACTAACCTCAGACTACATGACATGTTCCCTAGGGACACGGCGTGTACTAGACACTGACTCGGCGGCCCGTGTTGTTAGTTACACGGCCGTATACACGGATGGCCCTTACACAGAGTGTTCCAAACAAACACGGCGTGTATAGGAGATGGTGACACCATCTCGTGTTGCTCGTGACACGATTGGGTACCTAGGCAAGACTACACGGAGTGTTCAAAAAGCAACACAGTGTGTCTAAGAGAAGGTCATGCCGACCCCTGTTGTTTGTGACACGGTCGGGTACCTAGACAGGACTACACGGCATGTTCCTTTACAACACGGAGTGTTCTAATCGAGATTCCCCGACCCATGTTGTTAGGGATACGACCGGGTACAAGGCTCTACACTACACGACGTGTATATACAGTACACGGCGTGCTCCTGACGTTATTTTCACAACACCGTGTTCCTGCACACACAGTCAGTAACACGGCCTAAAAACTACACGACATGTAACCAGAAATTACACACCGTGTATTCTGGGTTTTTCTGGGCAGTAGCTCAGAAACTGCATAGAAACCAAGAAACACGGAAAACAAGGCAAAGAGGTGCCAAATTCTGATCCGTGAGGGCCCATACTTCCCGCGAATCAAAGCTTGGCATCCCCTACAGTCATGTACAAGAGAAAACAGGATCATGATCCACCAATTTATGATTTAAGAGGGCCCATAACACCTCAAGAATCAAAATTTGGCATTCATTTAAACAAAGTACAATACAAAAATTCTCTAACAAGCAGCATAAATTCTATCAAGCATCTATCACAACAGAATGCATAATCTACACAACGTCTATCACAATAACATGCAATCGCTAATGCACCCTAAATGGAATGGCAAGAATGCATGGCATGTGATTTCTACAAGTGTATATATGATGCATGAGATGACATACCCTCATCTCATCGGATTGCGGTAGAAATAGAACCATAATATCAAAATAATAACAATACAAAGCAGGTGAATCACTCTAGGTGAAATTGTATCAACCGTAAAATCTCAAAACAAGAAAACTGCAATAAATGAGGTAGTATGGATTTTCCCTGTACATGGGTTAGCTACTACCGGGCACAACTTATTACCAATTACCAAATCCTTCTTATCCCTGACTAAATTCTATAAATAGTAATGCAAGAGAAAAGAATGCCTCTGATACAACCTTGTAATGTCCGGGTTCTGGAAGCCACCTAGAGGCGCCCCGTACCCGGTTGGTCACATGGCCTAAAGCACATTTCCCCAAATGCCAGAGGCTGCCGACTAGCAGCAAGGATCTTGGGTGTGATAGTGGGGAAACTATTCCCTCATTGGAAGAGTACACAATGGAAGAAGAATAACCATACAATAGAAAAAATATTAATAACCAACAATATAAACAGCGGAAGACTAAATCAACAAACTGGATCACATATGTATATATGAAATAGTGCATAATATATAACTAGGAAAGCAGCCAAACAAGTCACAATGCTGGAAAACACTACAGTATCAAAACAAGTACAAAATAAAAGTAAACAACTCCTCAGCATCGCAAGCCAAGGCTTGGTCCCATGCTCTCCTGCTCCAAGCAATCAAGTTCCAGAAGTCGAAGGGCTCTTTCCATTGTCTACACCTGCAACAACATAGTCTTATTGGGCCCAAAAGAATGGCCCAAGTAGGGTGTGAGATAAAATCCCAGTAGGCATTCACCCGAAGATCTGTGCCTAACAGTCAGTGAGTATATGGAAGGTAAAAGTACAATAAGCAGTAAACCGCAATAGCAAGCAGTAGGCAGTAAACATTAAGCAGTAAAACAGGATGATACATAGTAGCAATCAATCCACACAAAATCAACAGCAGTGAAACAAACAGCTAAAAAGCTGGAAACCCTCTGGGAAGTACTCGCAGCCATTCCCTCTGGTCCTATCCAAGAAGTACCACAACCCTCTGGGCAGTGAACTCAGCCTAAACCCTCTGGCTTGGTCATATGAATTTATGAGACTCTCTGGGGAAGCTCACTCGGTCAATTCCCCTTATAGTCTAGGGTAGTCAGGGACTCTCTTGAGGAAGATCACGCTGTCTAACCCTCTTATCCCCAAGGTCTAGAGACTCTCTAAGGAATCTATCTCGGTCAATTCCTCCTATATCCTCAGGTATGACACAGACTCTCTGAGGAATCTCACTCGGTCAATTCCTCCTCTAGCCTGGGAAGGTTCTTAAAGAGATTCAAACAAGGTAAGACTCTCTAAGGAAGCTCACTCGGTCTACCCTCCTGTAGTATATAATATCCAAGACTATCTGGGAGCTCACTCGGTCCATCCCCTATATTCTATAATGTCTAAGACTCTATGGGAAGCTCACTCGGTCTATCCCTTATAGTCTATAGCACCAGGTTCTCTCAACCCCGTGCCAGTCAGTGCATAATAATGCTAGAGGCCAAAGTACACCTATAGAGATACTTGGATAACCAAGGTACACCTATAGAGATACATAGATAAACAGTCTACAAGGCAACAAGCATGTCATGAAGTTCACTTCAACCTATAACTGCAAGGCATGAAAACAGGTGTAGCAGCCAAAGGAAAACGAGACCCAAAGGTCGTAAACAGAACAAAGCAAGGAAAAAATATCCAAGCACAACAAATTATACTCTAAAATGGCCAAATTAACTCTACACAAGCATAAAATCAAGGAAGGAAAACAACGAAGGAAAAAAGGGGTAACACATAATACCCCATTCACGGGTATCGGTGGAAATTCGTACATAAACTCAGAGACTTTGAACGGTAAGGAACAAACCACCTACCTCGATCCTAGGAGATAGATATACTTGAACCATGACAACTAATTATACCTATAATTTCATAGATCTGAGAAAACACACAAAATGTTCAACCTTAGATAACTTGAGAAGGAGGAAGAATTGGAAAACAAGGCTCAAGTAGAAGGAAGAACTCACTGATGTGCTTCCAACGCAATCGAAAGATCTCAAATCAGAGAACGAATGGAGGCTAGGAAATCAGGAGAAGTTTCGCGGCCATACGGGGTCTACCGGTCAAACCATACCTAGAAGAAGATGATTCTGGCGGTTAGGCGTGACCCTGGTCCGTTTAGTAAAAAAAGAAAAGTACACAACGTGTATTTTTAAAGTACATGGCGTGTAGTGGGTTTTTCCGTACTCAGCCAAAATCGGCCTCCACATCACCCCTACACACCGTGTGTGTGGTCCGGACATGACCATCACACGGTTTCGAGTGGGAAAGGAGTACACGGCGTGTACTCAGAAAGTACAAGCCATGCACTTCTAAAATTTCCAGAAACTCCAAAAATTCTCAAAAACTCCAGAAAAGGAAAGACATACCAGAAACAAAGATCCAGGTTCTTACAATATATAAGTTCCATAATATGAAATAGGATATAATATACCTATTTTAAAATTATTTAACCATAATGATACTTTTATGACCAGCCATAAAGAGGTAATTGAAAACAAAAAATCATTATTCACAAAGATAATTAATCGACATAATTTGGACAATAGTTTTTTTATTTGAATAAGGGGATGTAATAAATGAAATGGAAACAAAATATTACATTAGACACATAAAAATACAGTATATATATGACTATAGATTTATAATTCCTTGATGGATGATGTAGGTGAGTAGAAAGTAGAATAAGAAAATAAATTAAGAGAGGTTCTTTGAGAAAATTACCTCTTAAATATCTCTTCATTGAAGGACCCATTGAGGACTGTGGATTTGGTATTTTGGTGAGACCAGAAACAATTTTACATGGTTAGAGTCATGAGGAGAGTTTTTGGAATATATTTTAGGATATTAAGGTCTTTTTAGGAGAAATTATATGGTATTTATACTTAAGGAGGGGTGGTTTTAAGTGATTAAATAATGATTATTTTATATTTAAAGACATCCACATTGAGGTGACATTAATTCAAACAAATTAGATTGATAATTAATGTTTTAAAGTCTGGTTATGGTCTAAAAACACATCAAACATCCATTTTAATTTGTATTTTTAGGTATTTTAATCCTTTACCTTATAACTTTAACCCGTTTCATTATTTTACATATACCACGGTAAATCTTTTTTTACAACGGTAAATGTTTTATGACTAAAAATGAAAATGACCTTAGAAAATAATTTGGATATTATGATTCCCAATATGGAATCCATTTTAAAAAATTAAATTCAAATAATTTTCCAAATCATATTTAAAATTAATCCTACAGAAGCAATGAGAAATCGGGGTTTTAAAGTGAAAAAGTTTAAAAGTTTGAAATGCTTTTATATCCAATTTAAATGTGAAATTGATTACAATAACCTAAATTGAATTAAGTTTTTTATAATGGAACTAATAATAATTTAAAATCAATTTAAAATATAATTTAACTATATAAATAAATTATACAAAAAGTTAGCTTTCAATTAAAATTCATAATTTTTGACTATTCATCAAAAAGTGAAACTTCTCAAAAAAATACCAAAAATCCACCTTAAGATAATTTTTTAATTAATATTTTAAAAATTAAGTTTATTTTTTCAAATAAAATATATTATAGTGTCAAAATTTAGTTTTAAAATAAGCACACCATCAAAAGGCAGTAAAACTACCTTTAAAAAAATATAGCTTTTTTATGCTTAAAATTGGATTTATTTTTATTGCTAGCGCAACAAAAAAATTGGATAAATTTAATTTTTTTATTTAATATATAAAATATAAATTTTATTAATATATTTTACTAATAGTTATTAATTTAATTTATTTATATAAAATTCCACTATGGGAATAGAAATAGTTTTTTTTTATAAAAAACACATCCATTATATTCAACTAGTTTTTATTTTCATTTATAATTAATTTGTAACCAATAAATTAATTTTATAATAATTTGTAAACTAAATTTTCATAATTTAGTTAATATAATTCATTAATACCATTCCAATAAGTGGAAGACCATTATCACATTTAAATAATAATATTTAGACATTTTTTTAAGCTTAGTGTGAGATATCTTGTAGGGCATTGAACATAGTGTTTCATTATAAAAAATATTAGGATGTTACATGAATTATAAATATTTATCCTAAAACATAAAGAAATTAAAATAATTTTTTCTTGGTTTTGAGTATGTGATGCACGTTTTGGACAAAAATATTACACTTAAATGAAAACATACACTTTCAGTCACAATAACCACTATAACATCTTAGAACCGTACACCCAGATCCAATGATAAAATCATAAACTTTACATGTAGTATTAATACCAAAAAAAGTGACCCAAATTTTAACATTCATGATTAAAATGTAAAAAAAAAATATTGAGTCACTAAAAACCCTAAAGACCATTTAGTTTTAGAGTTTTAGAGAGTTAGTACAGATTATGCCAATGAAAAACTCTTATCTTTCTCATCCAATGGAAATTTTTTCCCAATATGTTGAGATTTTTTCATTCCATAATATTTCTTTAACATTTAAAAAAAATATATCCACACATAATATTGTTTTTTAAGTATCATTCATATCATTATTCTTCATACCATAGTGTATAAAAAAAATAAAAAAGGGAGAGCTCAAACCTTTAGTAAGAGAAAGAATACAATAGAAGCTATCACAAATAAATAAGACATAAATAATATGGTAGAGATAAAAAACAATAAAATATTCCATATAAAAAATATTATGAAAGGATAATATAACTATGGATGAGAAAACAAAATAAATAATAAAATAGATAACAATAATTAGTTTTTTAATGATTAAATGCACAATATTGGACATCATAATCTTACCGTCAAGTCATTGTGCCAAGACATCATACATAAATATGTAAAGAATACACAAAATATCTAAGAAATTTTTTATCATGATACCTACCAATTCATTGAGGGTCTATCTAATAGCAGGTCCCACCTGTTCACTTACTAATTCCAATTAATTCATCATATTGAAGAAATGAATAACAATATAATACATAATCAATATACATTCACATTGAAAAACTTGAATAAAAATGTCAATATTTTACCATTATATATTATACCTACTTTAGCATCCAATAGTAATCCTCATAGAACTAACAAGTATATGGATTTTCTATATTTTCCCAATTAATAAATGGGTTATTTTCTTGGTAAACACCCCCAATCTGATTTATAAAAAATGGGGTGTTTACACCATATAGATTAATGGTTATATGAAAAATTCAATATTTTAAATGATGTAGAATACATATAAGATAATAAAAAATGTCACGACCCCATCCCCACAAGGTGTACCCCTTATGGGCCGGCAATGTGAGAAGGGAGATAGTGACCCCTGAGTTCCGCCTCCAGTAGGCCCCGGGTTGGTGACTAGCACCGAGGGTATAATAAACACACAAATGGGAGGCATTACCCTCTAAGAGAACACATGAGAAAGAGAGAGATAAGATATACACCAACCAACTCTAACTCAGACTATAATATAAAACAAATCCCAAGTACACATATTTAATGTCATGAAAAACTACTACAATTGAAAGGAAAAAATGAAATTAACAAAAGAAAGTAAAAACAACTGTAAATATGAAGCCCAAACAACTCCCGCAACCCCAAGCTAGTAGTAACTAGCCTGATCTCTAACCTGCTCCAAGTGACCTGAAAAATAGTTTATATATACATAGGGTGAGAATAACAGTATAATCAGTAGGATCCTCCCCGGATCCTCTCATGCGAAAGTAAAGAAAGCATGCTAAAGCACAGTGAACAACAAGTGAAACTAACTCGTCAACTAAATAGGTATACTAACTTCCCAGCTTCACCATGGCTAATATCACCAAGTATCTCATACAAGAGTATATAATATAATAAATAATATCAAGGGTACCCCACTACTACTTACCCACTGGTTTTCTACTTTTCTCCAACGTCACACGTCCTAAGTATATCTCTCCAAAAAGGCTTGCCCGTAGACACCTGGACGAAGAACCACAACATGAACCTCATGAAACAAAACCACCATGTCCACATAACCAAAGTAACCATGTAGTTTCCGAGATCCACCACATCTCACATAACGTGTATCATATGTCGGGTATTAAACCTCAAGCCATTATAGCCTATACACTGAGTAAGGATCCTAAAGCCATCACAACCTATACACGTTACACCTATAGTAGTCCATAGGAAACTATATCCAGAATATATGTTTGTGAATAACCACAATCCATTACAGCCCTCTACACACATATGGAAAAAAATAACCATTGTGCCAACTAGCATAAGTAACTACTAAGATAAGAGAGTGAGGCCAAAGGGGGTAGTCAACCATCCATCCTCCCACCAGAATTTCAGGGAAAACACCCCATAGGGCTTAGAATCCTTAGGGTGTCAGTTTCCACAACCGACGGGGTGGAGTAGTGTATAGAAAAACAAAAAGTACATAATATACTATATTTTACAACCACACTATGGGAATAACCTAGTTTTAGACTCAACTACAACTGAAATCTCTCAGAATCTTAGTTGTCACTGCTAAGACTAGGTATCCTATAAGCACACAACCACTTAAAGAGATTTATTATACTACTTTCTTCCTTTTTTATCATTTTCACTTTATGTTAATTAATTTTTTAAACATTAATTAAACATAAACAATTCCACATTACATTTTATTAACATTCCAACCAAGATCTACAGTTCATTTAAATTGAAACCTCAGCATTATGTCCTAGAAACCCCTAACCCCATGGGTTATCATCATTTATTAAATCATTTATTAACAGTATTATTACTTTCCCATATTCCCAAGACTTCTAGAAAAACATTATAAGATACTAAACATAAGGGGGATCAACCCGGTGAGTAGATAAACTACCCGCCAAGTCTTTTCCACCAAGAAAGAGCATAGAACCATCCTCCCCCAAGAAGATAAACACGAAAAGCACGTGGCATACCCCACGCATCTTCACCCCCTATTGGAATGAGGGTAAGAAAAACAAGATGCCTTGAGCAGTAGAGAAATTAAAGCAGATAAAAAACCAACAATATTTATCAAGCATCAAAACATTCACATCCAACTCGTTTAATCATTTCTGGTGTCCTCCCCAACACCCACATGCATAAACCGATGCATCTCACTACTCTAGGCATCAACCAATGCCAGAAAAAATGGGCCTCCCTTACCCCAAACATCATAATAGTCATCCAGGATCACATATCAACACCAAAAATAAGAAAAAAACATCATATCAACTAGGATCTTAGCCCTCAAACAAGGCATCTACCCTTCACACATAATGAGCACTCATGGCTCCAAAGCATAAGTCAATGGGCCTTACAAGCAAGAGGGTAACTCAGAACCCTACCAGACATTATCTTTTTATCAAATAACCGGTTCTTTAATCAAACTAGAATTAACCAATTTATTAATAGTTGGTTCCAACTATGGGTAAACTAAGAAGAGTGATACCATAGCTATCACATATTTATACATGCTTACTGCAGCAATTTGATTAACATCAAATTACAACAACATAAACCAGATTCATTTACATACCTCTTTATCTTTGAAAAACAATTACAATTAATCCTAGTTTACATTATTTTCTTTTTTCTATCAAGAATGGCATGATAAACAAGGAAAACATAGATATCATGATATATATCAAAACAAGAGGCAATAATATACGATCGATGCCAATTTATTTATCCGGTTAAAATATTTATTATGTAAATTCAATTGTGATCTAGTGGGATAAAACATGATAAATATAAAGTTGCACATAAAATAATAGAGAAATAATGAATCTCCAACCTCAAAAGGTTCGTGAAATTCTTTATATGATAATGATCCACACAATATATTACGATCTTATCCCATGTGAATATTTTATCCACCCGAGGACTCCACGACACGACCGCACCAACCGACACCCAAGAAAACTCCATTAGAAGCATAGAGATCACGTTCCATAACATGGAAAGAAGAAAACAGGGAAAAAAGGTTCGAAGAAAACATAGGAACGGAGGTGGATCATACCTTCTATAAATGATGGATCGACACTTACTACTTGCACCAAAACAGGGGGTGCGTATGTAGTAGGAAAAAACTTTAAGGGTAAAGGATCTAAGGATTAAGTTTTGATCACACCGCTCCTATGAGAAGAAGGAAAGGTTTGAGCATCTCGCACCAAGGAACAAGAAGGTAAAACAAGGAAGGAAGATATCTCATCTCTTTAGAAGATTAACGGAGCATCGATTTAAGATACACTGTATTTTAAATTAAAAGTGGATCACATTAAACCACAGGGTTTGACCAAGTAAAGGCATCTCGGGCCTTAAGAAAATTAATATAGGAGTTATGGGCTTGGAATCAGCCTAAAATCCATTAAAACAAGGCCTTGAATGCGTTTAAGGTTAAAGAAAATGTTAAAGGGGTGAAACTGTAGGAAGTTGGAAACAATATACACCTACCAATGCTGGAAACACTGCACACCTACCGATGCTAGAAACACTGTTCATAGAATGACTCACCAATACTGACGACACTGTTCATAAAAAAACTCACCGATACCGATGAAACTATTCACAATATGACTCACTGATACTGATAATGCTATTCAAAAAATGACTCACCGATGGCATTGTTCACATCGGTCTCACCGATACACTGTTCACATCGGTCTCACTGACGACACTATTCACATTAGTCTCACTGATGGAACTATTCACATTGGTCTCACCGATATCACTGTTCACATAGGTCTCACTGATGGCACTATTCACATCAGTCTCACCGATGACACTATTCACATCAGTCTCACCGATGACACTATTCACAAAACATAAAACACTGTTCACATAACTGGAAATTTAGAAAAGTGTTGAGGATTAGTCACCTTGACCTCCCAAAACACCTCAAACACCATATTTCAGCAAAGGAATGGACCAGATAGGTCCAGGCCATTACAAATCACATGGACATGAAGAAGAAAACTAATTCAACATAAATAAAGGCCTTACAGTAAAGACAAATCCCTTGGGAAAAAAAGAGGAAAATGAAAGTAAAACTTTTAAAAAGAATTTCTCTTAAGTCTTTTGTAACATTGTTGCAAAAGTGAACTTATAAATCACTTCCAAATATATTTTTACATGGTGTTAATAATATTTTTAAAAAATAATTTTTAAAATAATTTACAATAATAGAATCTTGAAAACAAATATACTTAAGTTATAAAATATAGAGTGAAAGATAAAAATATACACAAGTGGAGTGAAATCTATTTTCAATTCATTTAAGAAAATAATAACATTTTAGATTTAACATTTCATAAAATAAAAAGAATATATATTAATTTAGAAAACCATTAAAACTTGAAAAAAAAAGATAAATCATGGATAAGGTTTATGATGGTGGGAAAATTCACACATGTTAAAAACATTCAAAAAGAGAATCTTTTTATACTTTTGTAAAGAAAGTTAAAAATGAATTATTCAGAAATTGTTAAAAATATTACTTTAAAAATTTTAAATAGAAATTAAATGGTAAAAAAATTACCTCTATAAATCATTTAAGTATATATAAAAACTTTCTTAAAACGAAATAAAGAATATGGATATGGATGAGAAAGTTTCTCAACCAAAAGGAGTAATAAGGCTGGATTTTCTTATGAAAATTCTCTTAGATTATTTGAGTACCAAATATAGAAAAAATTTAAAGAATAATTTAAAACCCTATAAATTTATAGAGGATAAGAAACTATATGAGTTTCAATAGATAAAGAGTATTTAATTCCCCCAAACAACATTCAAGCATAAGAAATCATGATTAAATGTGAGATTGAAACATAAATCCTTGCGGATTTGGTAACTTTCAAATCAAAGGACACTTAAAGTTATAACATAATATGGTTCTATTAATCCCATGAATTACATTAAATATTTTTTCAAAATATATTCTTGAGTTAGTAAGTACACTATATAAAATAAAATATGGTGGATAATATGAAACCTGTCTTAAGGAATCAAAATTTAGACAAAAAACCCTTATAAATATTATAACCCTTTAATCAAAACATCTTGAAAGATAAAAATTGAAATGTAACTTTAGTGAATATTATTAAAAATTTTATCATGAAATAATATTTAAAATAGAAATCATATACACCATGTAATGGAAATAGGTGTGTAATTCAAAACAGGTCTCAAAGAAGGAAATTTGGGAAGAGAAACTACTACATTGGATTCTCGTTTGGTCAAACGTGTTACAACCACATATATGATAAATTTATATTTATTATTAATCTATATAAGATCAATATATATATATATACATATATAACTTGATATTATTTATTCATGACTTTTTTTACCCATTTACTCATAATTATTTATTAAAATCAATTATTTAGGTGTTAAATATTCTGTTTCTTATACATGTTTTGATTCAGTGGTCTCAGTACTTACAAATTGGTTATGGTTTAATTATATAAAAGGTATTAATTTTTTTTAATTATCATTTTTATATATTTAATATACTTTTATAACCATCCATGTAATATTTTCATGAAAAATGAAACACATCGTTTCATGGAGATGGTAGTATGTACGTACGCGTGAAAGACATTTTCATTTTTATAATAGATGAAAAATAAATATAGTATATAAAGATTTAAATTTATGTGATCATAATAATATTATAAATATAATATTTATTCATTAAAATATCTTTATGACTATCCATGTAAGGCATAATTGAAAAATGAATCGCACTGCTTTATGGAGGTCGTAGTCTACACGTATTCATAAGCAATGTTATGATTTATAAATGGAGGTAAGGGTAAGAAAGAAAGTAATATATAATATTTAAATAATCATAATTATTTCATAAATATTATATATTTTCATTTAATTCATCATTTTAACCATCCATATGAGGCGATGATGGAAAATAAAACACATCACTTTGTGGAGATGGAAGTCCGTATGTGCATAAGAGCGAAGTGTTCTTTTTTCCATTGGATTGAAAAAGGTTATGGAAAAGGGTTTTACCATAAAAATAAAAAAAATTATATATATTTGATATAATTATGTTATTATGTTATTATGGTTATGATAGATTTGAAGGATGTAGACAAGTAAATAAACTTAAAATGAATCGATTAAGAATTATACCTCCTATTTGGATGTCCTCCTTTTGACTGAGATTAAAACATTTGAAGGAGAGTTTTATGGTAAATAAGGGGTTTTGGGATTTAATAATGGAGTTTTATATGGTATTTGGGCATAGGTTTGAGAAAAAATGAAACATGAGTTGTGTTTTAAAAATATTTAAGTGAGCCCCTTTTTATAGGAAAAAATCAATGGTATTTTCATAACTTTTCAATATTTAAGGGCCATAAATGTAACTTTAAAAATGAAAAGTGGAACATACATGAACCATTAATGATAGAATAAATAATTTTCCATCCAATGGAGTAAATAAAAGTTTTTTTTATAATTATTTAAAATTAATTTATAAACATTAAATATAATTTAAAATCTTTTCCATGAATATTCATATATTTTGACTTTAAAATCATCAAGATAATAACAGAATTTGAATTAAAAACACATAAATCATCAATTATAAAACATAATTATCTATAAAATTCATATAACACCATGATTCATCCAAAACATTTTATTTTTAATGTTTTTAAAATCATTTACTTGTTTGTTTTCTTTTGTTTTTATAAACATCATGTTAATATGGCTTAATAATTTTAAACAATTATAATATTTTTAAAAATTAAAAATAAATTATAAACATGAATATAATTTTTTTAACATCATTATTATAATGAGCTAACCCACTGGGGCCTGCCTGGCCAATAGAAGATCGGGCCACCCCAACCCCAAGCCCGCCACCATAGGCTATAGGCTAGCCATAAGCACCGAGAAGGAATAACTAAAATGGGAGGCCTTTTCCTAAAGCAAATATATGCACACACCCAACCATCTCCATGAATAAGTGATGAGGAATATTGTTAAAAGACAATAAAATATAGGTTAAAAACCATGAATGTAACAATCAATAGAGAATACAAAAGAGTGTGACAAAGTAAACCAATTTTAAAATAGGAAAATACATGTCCACTGAGAAAAGATGTCCCAACCTTACAATAACTAGGAAAGAAATGTTGAGAGTGCCTAGATTCATATATCCAATAATGAACACTATACACATTCTATGCACCCATGTATCCTTATGCTCTTATTAAATCATCACTGACCTATCCGTCATCTGCATAAGACACAATATGTGTTGGAAAAACCCATGCAGGGGTGAGTATATACATACCGAGTAGGAAACCTCAAAAATTGAAGGGGTGAACTAGGATACATGATAGAAGTAGCCATATTAACCCAAAATAAGATGAAAAAACCCAACAACATAGACATATTCTCATATAAGAAACCTAGATTAGAGGGAAAGGGTATCTCCATCTCCCAACCCATCCCAGGATGATTTTTATTCATATATCTCCAAAGGTCCATCATTAATGCCCAATATGTCATGTGTTTGTCTAAAGATGTCATGAGGATGTCCCACACTTCACCACTACTACAAAACCTAAGGGAGTTCAACCTCTAAAAGTTATAGGACCGACACCCTAGTATGACAGGGAGGCCGCCACTAAGTAGATAGAGGACCCATGCCCATATAAGGGAGTACCATATCTACATCTATGTATAAAATTAATGGGAGTAATATCCCCATAGATAGAGTATCCACACCCACATATGGGAGTATTGTATCTATGTTTGGAATAACAAGTATGGAGGATCCATTCCCTGGTACAATAGGGGAGTACCATCTCCCTAGATAAAGGACCCGCACTCGCATAGGGGAGTACTACCTCTGCCTGAGAAAATGAGGTTGGAGGACCTGCATCTTGGTGCGATAGGGGAGTAATGTCTCTATGGATAGAGGAACTGTTTCTATGTAGGGGAGTACCACCTCTTTATGTATAAAGAATATGATTTTACCACACCCTAGTGTGATAGGAGATTATCATCTCAATTGATAGAAGAACCACACCCTAGTGCGACATGAGAGTACTTCCTCTACCTAGAATCTCTCTGATGATCCTACCCGATCACTACCACTATCGAACATCACCTAAAAAAGTTTCATGCTTGGAACATATCACATCATATCTAAAAATATACTATGAATGATACCATCACATTATACATGAAAAAATACTTAGGATAGTCTACCAGTGGGCCAAAATATGAGTCCAAACAAAGGAGATATGAGAGATATAAGTTGAGTGGGAAGTACATGGAATGTATGGGAGTCCAGATGGCGTGTGACCCCACCTCATCACCTAGAAATGTCTCCTCTAGACACAAATCAGTGTCCATGTCACCATACATGAAATGTACGAGGTCCACACAACGCATCTCAGTGGTATGGGGCTTGACCGTGTTTTCCTGGATGTGTCCATATCTTTCAGGCCTTTCCCATGTACCTAGTCGTGTCCCATCTCAAGTACATAGCCATGTAAAACCCCATATAGTTGGGTCGTGTTTGAGTGTATGGCTGCATCTATGCATATTTAATCCAAGAGTACATGCCAGCCTGCCAACATCGGTTCACATGGTATGTGGGGGTACCACACTGTGCGTGATACTTATCTCCACATAAAAACCCTATCCACCACATCCAGGGGACTATAAGACATGCGTTCATCCTAGTACATGCTGTATATTTGGGATTTTTGTAGAAAATTATATCTAATATGTGGCTTCCAAATATGCCACTCCCGCTACTGAATCCGCCTAATTCCACCTTAAACCTCACTGGGGAGTATGGATATAGGGACGTTCACACTCAATCCATCACTAGTGGCCAGATTCCAACCTCCTGAAGGCCTCACTCGACTTCACCCATCATCATCACACTCCACTCATGGAAGAGGAACCTCTACCCGAAGTCCGATCAGTGTTTCCATCACCCTAAATCCTTCAAAGCATCCTAATCCTCCCCTAAATAACTAATCTAGTTGTTGTTTGGATATCCACCATGAATTTAGGGGTTTGATCACACTCGGACATGCTCAACAATGTAGAACCATGTCCCCCCTAGCCCAAGGGTGAAGAACCAGAAGAACAAGTAGGAGGAAGTAACAAGAAAAATGGTGAATCAATCATTGGACAAAAATCATGGATCAAGGATATTTGGGGTGAGAAACATATCATAACCTTGAATAAATCAAATAAATAATTTAATTCAATAAATGATATAATGAGAAGGATCAATTTACTCGTAAATCAAAGAATATGAGATAAGAACATGCAAAATATTTTAATCAAGGGTATAAATCACAATTGATAAGACTTACCTCAATTATGGATTGATTGTTGGCGAAGAACATGTTTTCCAATGACGAATATGATTTACTACATCCATTGTCTATTGATCCACCTCGATCTGATCATCGGTCATCATCCAATCTCGATCCTCCAATGAAGAATGATGAAACCACCTCTCAATTATCATTGGGTTATTTAGATAAAACTAGAAACTTTCCATAATAGGATATTTATAGAAGAAAATATCTTTTGGTAATTGAATGAATTACTTAAAAAATTAATTAATTAATCCACTTTATGTGCCCTCCAACGGCTGCCTCATCTAAACGTCTGGTGAAACCCAAATTTAGCTCACGCCATGGGGAAACCTCATGCTATAGATTCAATCATGGTCTCATATTTATGATTTAAGACTTATTTTAGGATATATTCCATTATTCATGAAAAACAACATGCATGTGATATAAATATATTTAATATATTTATAAAATTAATTTCAGCCTCATCGGGCATCAGAATCACGTTACGTCGTAGCAGTTGGCTCCAAAATTATTTCTTAATATATTTTAAAGTCTTACAAGACAAAAATAGAGTCTCTACATTGTTCCCTCCTTCAATTATTTTCATCACAAAAAAACTAAAACTAAACAAAAAAGGTAGAGATACTAATCCCACATCAAACTATCCCACTCCCAGGAGCTCTCTTGCATGCTCCCATACTTCCAAAACACATGAACCAAGGGAATGATCTATCCATGCAGGATCCTCTCTTACCAATCCTCGATAACCATTGGTACTCCATGAAGGCGGATCCATCCTTGATGTCCATCCTACCCGAGTCAATAATGTGCGTAGGATCATGCTAGTATATCCACAGATGGGACACATGGAAGACATCATGCACCTAATCTCACTATTGGGGTAATGATAGGTGGTAAGAAACCTCACCAACCATTAGCATGATCTTGAATGGCCTGATGAACCTTGAGGATATCTTGCTGCCTCGATTGAATCTCCATACTCCTCATCATGGGGAGACACTTAGGAAAACATGGTCTCCCTGCTTGAACTCCAAGGTCCAACGAAATTAATCAACATAATATTTTACAGGCACTAGGTTGTCTTTCTATCATCCTAATATTTTGAAAGGAAATACTCGATAGCAAACAAGATACACAACACTAAGATTAAATGAACACAAAAATATTATTATTTAAATATGAATGTTATAACTTAGCCATTAAATAGGCAGTAATGAATAGTATTAAAGAAATTATTTTCAATTTATTAATTAATTCATTTCAAATAATCACTCAAATATTTAGTAATATCATTTTATTCTTCAAAAAATACATTTTCTTCAAAAATGGGTTTCTTACTTTTTATTAGTGATTGTTAAAATACATTTTTGAAATTTTAGAAAATTTATTTGAAAAAATTAATTTTACTTTTTAATCTAATATGTTAAAATCATCATAGGATTAATTTTTTATAATTTTATAAAAATATTTATTTTTCAAGGAATAATGAAAAATACGGGGTTTTATTGAAAACTATATTTTATTTTAAAGTATTTAAAAAGTAAAATTATGTTTTTTGATTAGTTTTAAATTTTTATTAGTCAATTTTTATTTAAAATATTCCAAATATGTTTTCTTAAAATAGATTTTGTACTTTAATTTAGTATAAAAACATTTTATATTTAAAAAAGGTCAATTTTTTGAAAAACTATTTTTTGTTACGTTTTTCCAGTTTAATTTTTAATTAAATTTTCAAAATTATGTGATTTAAATTTTGAAAAATAGATTCAATACTTTTAATTATGAGTTCCAAATTTATTAAATTGGTACCTTTTATTTTTGGAAAATATGAATAGTAATCTTTGTAATTTTTATTACAACGATAGAAGGTAAATCGAGTAATTAAATGTTGAAAATAAAATGATAAGAACTATTAAATGACCAAAAAACTTACCTAAATATTATTGAATGAGTATATATCGACCAAAATAATCTGAGTGTAGAATTTAAAACCTTTTGGGGTCACTTGGATGTGATCATGACCTTTATAATATTTTATATAAAGAAATGTAAAACATGTCACAATCTTTGTTTTAATAAGGGTAATATTTTTAATATAGAGTTATACAAAAGATATTTTCTATAATAAATAGTATTTTTAAATATAAAATATTTATATTTGTCATGGTAATTTATTTTTAATTTTTATTGGAGAAATACTTACCTTAAATACTTACACAACATCGATGTAGTAATTATTTAATTAATAAAAAATATAATAATAGATATTAAAAATATTAAAAAAAATATAATTTGAGATAAATAATGTTATAAAATAATTTTTTATATTAACATGACATGTTATTGATATAATAAAATACTTTATTTCAATTATAAGTATCATTTTGATATCATTTAATTCAATGTAATTAATAGTTTTAAAAAATGACATTATAGATATTTTATAGTAAATAATATTTTATTAAATGATAAAAAATTGATAAAAAAATAAAATTTGGAAAATTTATTATAAAATTGTTGATAATATAAACCATGGTCTATTTATGAGATTTTAATCCATTTATATAAACTATATTTACCCTCAAAGAGTAAAAATCCTTGTTGTCACAGTAAGTTTTAAAAGGGTTAACGAGGGGTTAATACCAAACGATAATGGTACAAATGTGACCTAAAGTTGTAAAAAATTTATTGTATGAGAGTATTAAGACATATAATAATCTTAAATTCCAAATAAATTATTTTTTATCCATTTTTAATTAAAAATTTATTTACATTAATTTAATATTTTGAGAAATTCTAAGAGTTCCCCTCCCCTCTCTTATAAAAGAGAACCTTTTCTTCTCAATCCTTCACACTTAAAAACCTATTTTGTTCAAAAAATACATACCCAAATACATTCTTAGAATCCATAAACTAATTATAGAGGTATTTATTTGGAATAATACCAATATTATAGGTCTTAATGTGTTTCTAAAAAGAGGTTTTCCAAAGAAGAGATATTGTTTTTAATCAAGTGTTTCTATTTTGTTTCTTCTTCCACATCCTTCGAATATTTTTTAACCATGATTAAATAATAAAACAAATTATAATATATATTCTGATATTTTATTATTTTAATTTAATTACCTATATCTATCTCCAACATTCATCAAATCAGAAAGGAACTCATCGTTCGTGTGCATAGAGGACTACCACCTTGCGAACCGATGTAATTTATTTTCCATTGTAGTCTCTCATGGTGGGTTATAATGTTGTAATTAATGTATATATATTATATTAATTAAATATTATCATTATAAAAATATAATATATCATTTACCTTTTTACCATTCCATGCACTAAAAAATGACAACGTCGTTCGTGCGTACATGTGGACTACCACCTCCATGAATCGATGTGATTCATTTTTCATCACCAAATCAAATGGATGATATATATAAGTATATTTAAATAATTAATATGATATATATGATATTATTATAATTATATAAAGATAAAATAATTCTTACCTTCTTTAAATAATGATCTTTGAAAAATGGAAATGTTACTCATATGTACGTTCGACCTACCATCTCTATGATTATAAAACAATTCATTTTTCATAAATATATTTAATATTTAGATTTAAATTTATAATTTATGTATAAAAATGATAATTATTTCATGATTATTATTCCTGATATGATGGAATAATGACCACTTTGACTATTTTTAACCTACCAAAGTCATTTTTGACTTATGTACCAAATATCACTAAAACATCTGATATGAACATAAATGATTGAGTAATTGTTATAAAAAATATAAAAATTGAGATAAAAGGAATAATAAAATTGAAAATTTTTCTTAGGAAATTAAATAATTAACCTAATTTTATTATTCAAGAAAATAAAGAACGTACGTGATGAGTCAAACTCAAGGTAAGATATTTTTTTGTCACTTTTATTTCTGTGGGATACATGCCTTATAAAATACATGTTTATTTTATGTGGTATATATACTTCCCATGAATGTATTTTATGATTATTATCATTAAAATTATGGGATATAAATATCAATATAATATTATTTATTTCACAGGTCTTATGATTCAAATGAAACCAAAGTGGTAAAGGGTTTATTTTACAATCTCATCATTATCTGGGATTGTTTATGTTTAAATACCCACTGAGAAATATTTCACTTCCATGTAAATGTTTTCTAATTTTTTTTTTCAAAATGGTATTTAATATTATTTTATAATTGTTTAAATTCATTTTTAATCATTTTTTAATTTTTACTAAATGGTTTGAAAGGAATATATTTTTTTATTTTCCAAACGAGGTACTTTGTAAATTTTCTGAAAAAAATATAGAAGGAATGTTTTATTAATTATACGGATGAATATATTTTCCTAACAGAAATATGTCTTAATTATTTGGAGATTCATTTATAATTTTAAATGTTTATTTTCAAATAAAATGTTTTTATTTATATATGTGCATCTTTTTAAAAAGAGAAGTGATTTTAAAATGGAAAAGTTATTTACCTCAAGAATTATTCCAAGTGATCATTCAAAATAATTTTTCCATATTAGATGAAATAATTTAATGATATTTAAGTTTTACTGGGGATATTATCCAAGTATACCATCCATAATCTATTTCTAGAAGGTTTATTTTTATGATAAAAAGATATTTATGAAACCCGTTCCCTTTTTTAGGAGTTATACTTTGATAAAATTAATTTATTTTCATGAGTTTTGAGATAATGAATGTTTTATGATATTTTAGAACACATATATATTATTTTATTTATATGATGTGTGGGACCTATATATCTATCCAATTCATTGGTTAAAGTATTACATATCATGATATATTTATGTAAAACAAGTTAATGTGCTTGATATGTTATGGGAAACATGTTGATGTGCATGATCCATTATGGGAAACAAGTCAATGTTCTTGATCTGTTGTAGGAAACAAGTCAATATGCATGATCCTTTATAGGAAACAAGTTTATTTTATTCATCCATTATGGGAAACAAGTATATGTACTTGACCCATTATGAGAAACAAGTCGGTGTGTTTGATCAGTCATGGGAAACAAGTCGATATGCATGATCCATTATGGGAAACATGTGTTAATGCCTGATCTAATAGTCTTGATAGTTAACCTTGACATATGAAATGGTTTCTATAATTATGATTATTCCACACACATTTATGACATGAACTTATAGTTCATGACTGAGTTATGATTACTTCTCATTCTTATGATTCATATCTTTTGAAATGTTAATGTTTTATACCATAAATAATATTTAAGATCATTGTCAGATTTAGGTATGAATTTTATAAGTTATAGTCAAGATATCATTCCCTTAAGCTTATCTTATGATTTCATATGATCATAAATTGATATATCCTATGTTTAACCTTACTAATCATTTGATCTCACCCATTTCTTATGTTTTTTTCACTAAGATATGAATAAAGGTTTTAAGTAGGATATAACTAAGAAGGGTGATAGATGTGAAGAAATTTTGGGAAATGATATAGATTTTTATGTGCCAAATTATTATCATTTTCAATATATGTAAGATATTGTACTGATTATCTAAAAATATAAACCTAAAATTTCCTTCAGTATAAAAGTAATCAAATATTTCCATTTATTTTGTAAATTTTGGATATTTGAGATACAATCACATTTATCGATATAAAATATAGAAATATAAAGTTTATGTTTTTAGAAATGGATCCGAGAGTGTGGGTCTTGGGTTGTTATAGTTCTCATCTTCTCGTAGATCACTTGGACCTTCTCCTTCTTCACCTGCACCATCTCTGGACCAACAATTGATTCCTCACCAATCTCATTCCAATATATGGGTGACCTGTAGGGTATTTGGTATAGGGCCTCAAAATGTACCATGTCGATTGCATAGTGATAGATATTATTATAAGAAACTATACCAAAGGTAAGTGATCCTCCCATCCCTAGACAAAATTTAACATGAAAACCCTCAACACATCCTCTAACGCTTAGATAGTGTGCTCAGTTTTCCCATATGTCTAAGGGTGAAAAGCTGTACTCATCCTCAATTGGGTCCCCAATGCCTCCTATATTCCTCTCCATAATCGTAATGTGAACCACCCATCACATTTGGAGACAATATTCAATTTCACCCCATGGAGGCATACGATCTTCTGTATGTACAACTTCCCCAAACTCACCAATAAAATCTACTCCCTGATAGAAAATAAGTGAACCAACTTGGTAAGGATTTAAACTATCACCATATGGAATCATTTACTCTTCTTGTCCATGGAATACCTTTAACAAATTATAGGGATATTCTATCTCATGTATACTCTTGGATCTCAAGAGGATGTAATAAACCAACTGGAACCTCGTGCCCAACCTTCACCTACTGACATGTGAGACATTGAGAGATGAGATCAACAAGCCCTGCCTTATCTTAGTCCCCCCAAACCACCTCTAAAGGTCTCTATACATCTTCCCTACAATAGGATGTACAACCAAACGAGGAGTGTGAAACTCTCTCCTCACCCCTTTTCAACATTATTAGAACCAAAATCTATACCTAAAAAATAATGACATGATTCTTTTCTTTAGGGAATATATCTAGTGAATCCCCTAAATATGATATATGGTTACATAAAACCTCATAGTCGATGTCTCCCAACTAATCCTCTCTCACATGTTGGAGAAGTGGATGATTAAACACTATCTAATGAAGACAAGATGAACCCCTATCGTCTACCAGGGTTAGCTATAAGGAATCCAATTACTTAGATGCCTCCTCCACTAAACGAGAATGAGACTTTATAATGAGGGCATCTGCCACCATATTTCTCATCCTATAAGTATAAACTATCTCAAATTCATAGGACTATAGGAATTATAATTAGATATTATACCTTAGGTTCAGATCTATCTATGTAAAGGCATACCTAAGCCTCTGATGGTTTGAGTAAACAACAAAATGCTCTCCTAGAAGATAATGCCTCTACATCCTCAATGAAAATACAACTGCTACCAACTATAGGTCATGAGTCACATAGTTTTTCTCATGGGGTCTCAACTGCCTCAACCCATATATAATCACTTCCTACCTCTACATCAATAAGAAATTGATACTAGCTTCAAAGGCATCACAATACACTATATACTCCATTCCCTCCTCTAATAGTCTCAAAATAGGAGCACTAGTCAGCCTTATCCTGGACTCTACAAAGGCTATCTAACAATGATCAGTATAGGTAAATGGATTCCCTTTCTGTGTGAGGGAAGTCAAAGTGGATGTAATCCTAGATAATTCCATAATAAACCTAATGTAGTAACCCTCCAAGCCATGAAAAATCCACACATCCTACATCCTCTTAGGTGGATCCCAAGGAAGCACTACATCAATCTTTAAAGGGTCCAAAACTAATCCATTCTCTTAAAGGAAATTCCCCTGAAAGGGAACCTCATGGATATAAAAATCACAATTAAATATTTTACCATAAATCTTATACTCCCAAAGAATTTCTAGGACCATCTTCAAGTGGTATGCATGCTCCTCCTCTAATAAAGAGTAGATGAGTATGTCATCAATGAATACAACCACAAACTAGTCCAATTACGGATAGAAGATTTATTTCATAAAATCTATAAAATATTAGGGGTATTCATCACACCAAATAGAATCATCAGGAACTCATAGGGATAATAGTGGATTTATAATGACAACTTTGGAATATCATCCTCACGAACCCTCAACTAGTGGTTTCCAGACCTAAGATCAATCTTCCAAACCATCTCATGCATAAAAAATGATCAAATAGGTCATTAATACTTGACAAGGGGTACTTTTTCTTCATCATGGTTTAGTTTAGGTGATGATAGTTTACACAAAGTTGAAAGCTCCCATCTACCTTTTTTCATGGAAAAAACCTGAGTTACCCAGGAAGACACATTGGGTCTGATAAAACCCTTATCTCAAAGGTCCTCCAAATACACCCTCAACTATAAGATCTTGGTAGGGGCTATCCAATATTCTGCAAAAAATATCAGAGAATTATTAGGGTTCAAGTCAATGAAAAACTCTATCTCCCACCCCATAGGAAGTACCATAACACCCTTAGGAAATATATCTATATAATTCACCATGATTTAAGGGATCTAGAGTCCTGAAGAGCCCACTGCGCTAGGGGATAAACATGAAAACTTATGAGTGATGGGTTTCAACTTCCTTCTCTCAAAACCCACTCATGCCGACATGATATCTCTCTCACCTAAAAATGAGAATCTCATCTCATCTATCTAAAGGAATATGAACCATATACAGTGACAGTCAATCTGGGTCCGGACCATGGAAAACCATTCCATACCAAAGATGATGTCATATGGTTTCATCATGACAAACAAGAGGTCCCATGAGAAACTATCTCCACCAAGTGATAGCTCACACTTCCGATAGATAAGTGATATTAAATAATCCTTCCCTATAGGAACCTCAAGTGAAATATGTTGGGATAAAGTGAAAACTGGGAGTTCCAGCTCTTGAACTAGGAGTATGGAGATGAAGGAATGACTTACACCCTTGTATACTAGTACAAAATAAAGAGTATAATAAATAAATATCATACCTATAATCATCTTGTGAGATACTAGGTCATAAGCCTCTTAAACCTATAACTGCCTGTGAACTCAACCACTAGCTCCCTGAACCTAGTGTGGGCTACCTTGTGGTGTTGGTGGAAGTATCTCAAAGAATTATCCACCACCACCAGATCATCATATTGGATCCCCACCTTCTCCTATTCTAGCTCTGCCTCTCTAAGGTCCACCCTAGACATGGCCAGGATAACTCTAATCATGGTATTTCCTTTATAGTGGTAGTTCATCCTCTTTCTATCTTCCCTCCTCATCACATTGGGTTAGAAAATGATGTACCATGTGACATCACCCATAACATGAATAAAATTGACCCTCTTTGGTATTACCTGGTACTCTGCATGGTCCCTGAGCTATATGACCACATGTCTGAGTCCGATCATGGGTGTGGCTCCTGTTCATTAACTCCTATCACCTGGAATCCTCTATAGATGACTTAACCCTAAGATGCATACTGATGACACCATCTTCATGGAATCCCTTAGATAGAAATATCTATGTCACCAGATCCCACTTTATCTATAGTGACCCAAGTCTTTTATATATAACATTACATGATTTTAAGCATAATCATACATCAGAGTATAATCCAAGGATCATTAATTATAGTGTCTTGTAAGACTAGGTTCATAAAACATAAAACATGGGGATAAAAAATCATTTCTTTATTTAATATTTATAAAGAGATTCTAACTTCATTTGAGCCCTTACATCTGCACAGGGTACCCTGGGGAACACATTAACAAAGGGATGAGCTAAAAAGCCCAGTAAGGGAATGAACATAAGGATATGTCTTAAGAACATGAGTTAGGAGACATGACATAATGATATCCAAAGTAGGGAACATATAAAATAGTATCATATAAGCAAGGTATCATATAAACATGGTATCATATAAATGTGTAAGAATCATAAAACATCTATTTATTATAGGTCAAGGATAACTTCCAATCCCATTACCCATTTTAGTACGAGTTAAAGCTAACCACTAATCCCGTTTCCCATTTGAGTACGGGTCAAGGCTAACCACCAATACCATTTCAAATCGCATCTCATGAGACTTAACTTTACCCAATGTATTGGAGCTCTATCTGGGAACACCCATCTCAAAATTTTCATGAATATTCTTTCCACATAAATAATCATACATAATCAACCATACATAAACATAAGGGTACCCAAGGAAAGATTTGGGTACCACAATCATGAAATAAAGCATAACCAATGATCATATCATGAAAGTGTCCATTAAATAAATGGATTAGAACATAAATGTACATTAATAAGGTAAAATAGGAATATAAAATGGTAATAGATGTCAAATAGAGTTGAAAAACATATAAGAAATGTATTTGAGATACATTATCATTAAAACATTTTTGCGCGGTTTTAAGGAAAATACTATAGAGATTTTAAAATAGAAAAGAGAAAAATATCTTATATAAAACCAAAGTTGAACCAAGAAAGTTTTAATAATAAAAGTATGATTTTATAAAGACAATTGTGTTTTAAAAAAGATGATAGATTTCACTTGAAATTGGGTAAAAATTCAGGAAGTTCCCTTAAAATAGGTTTTCTTATCTGAAAGTTTTAAGGAGGGAATCTTTTAAAGACCTGTATATCCTCAAAAGAGAGTGATGAAAGGGTATTCATAAATTAATTTTTTAAAACTAAACACAATTTATAATATTTACATAAATAGATAAGATAATTTCATTTTGATAAAAATAATGATATGGAAACCTGAAAAAACAAAGGAGGTTCGGGTGGAATTCATTACGATTTATTGGCATAGTGTCGGGTGTACCTAAGAGGGATTGATGAGAGAGATAAGGGGTTTCTCATAACTTATAAAACATGAGGGAAGTATGGGGGAGGTGAAAAAACATGCCCCATCATTTGGTATTACACATAAAAAGTCATAGCATAGAGGACAATCTTGATTAAGAGAGAAATGGAGAGGATCCCTTACCTTAAATCCTTTGGTGTTCTCTACTTGTTATAAAAGACCTGAATAAACAAATTAGGTTTATTAATTAATAATTATAGAACCTATTATATATTTAATTGTTTTATTATAATCATTTTAAGTTCATTTATAACTTTTTTATTGGTTATGAGGTCCAATTTCATTGTTCGGGCTCGTTTGTTTACTTGGTTTTAATGAATGATTCGCTTATATTCATGTTTGGATAAACATGTAAGATGAAAGTGGTTGTCCAGAATTTAAGTTATATAATATTAGTGAACATATATGAGATTAAATGGTTTTAAATTTAATTTGGTTACTTAGAGTGAAGTTGAATTTTTATATAAGACCATAGTGACAACCGTTTTTGTTAATCGGTGAGTTTGATTACAAAGAACATATTTTTATTTATAACTTAATGCCATTTGTACAAAAGGATTACAGAACCAAAAATAGGATATATTAAATATATAATATTTTGGTCCAACCATTACAAAAATGGTTTCATGACCAGAATTAAAGATGATAATATAAATTCATAAACCGTTGTCCTTGAATGTCCTAAATTAGCACATCTCAAACAATGCTTTCATTTCTTTCAAATAAAAGGTGGTAAAAAAAGAGAAGATAATGAAATATACCATTATAATAAAAAAATTCCAGTAAATATATGTTACTGGAGTTATCATACTATTTGGGTGAAGAGATGTGAGGAAAGAAACAAAAAGAAAAGAACTTAAAAGAAATGAAGGAATTTGAAAGAGGAATTTACCTCTTGAGACTTCCTCCTTTTAGAACCTCTTAAGGGAAGAGGTTTTGGTATTTTGAAGAGTCTAGGGGATTTTGAACATGGGGGAGGAGCTTGGAGAGATATTTAGGCAGGATATTGGCAAGGAACAAGGCTTGAGAGGAGTAATGAGAAGGGGGAGTGAGGGAGGTTTTTATAGTGGAGGAGAGGAGGGATTTCATAATATTATAATAATTAATTTATTATTTCTTCACAAGATAAGGAATAGTAAGTATTCCATGACCAATAATAGTAATAAATTCATTTTAATTCGAACCAATTGGACTTACATCATCATATCATCATCGATGACTCAATAAATCCATTATTTAGCATTTATCGTAAATTATCTTATTTTACTATTCATAAAAAATTGAAGCATTTCAGAAAAATGTCAAAAATTTACACTAACCATTTTTCAATGTGTAGAATCCAAAAATTAAATCCATTTTTCCAAAATATTTTTCTAAATATGATTATTTTAATATTTACTTAAAATCATAATTTACTATCAAAAACCAGTTTTAAAACATTTATTTACTTATTTAAAATATACATATATCGTACTTTCAACTTGATTATTATTTATTTATTATCATAGTTAAGGTTACTATTCATTAGGGTATATAAATATTTATAAAGGTATGTTACTATTCATAAGGGTAGGTTACTATTCACCAAAAATTATGTTTTTTTTATCAGACTACAAATAACATACTGATCGCAACTATATATGTCAAATTTTTGAAATTCCCCGCACATAACGGACAAACTTATGTTTAAAGGTCACTTAGTACTTAGTATTTCATTATTTTGTGTTTTCATGTGATTTTATGACATATTTATAATAAGGTAATTTCCATTTATAAAACATTGGGTCTTTACATTCTCCCCCCTTACGAAATTTCACCCTCCAAATTTCGTTTTTAATTCTAAGACAAAAACTGGTGCGGGTACTTTTCCTCCATTGCTTCCTCTAGTTCCCATGTTGCCTCTTCATACTTATAGTTTTTCCATAGTACCTTGACCAGATGAGTAGTCTTGTTGTGTAGAACTTTGTCTCTATGATCCAAGATCTTCACTGGCTTCTCCACATAGGAAAGATCATCCTCCAACTTTACCACCTCTGAAGAGAGTACATGTGACGGGTCTGGTATGTACTTCCTTAAGAGGGATACATGAAAGATATCTTGTACTTTCGATATGGTAGGTGGAAGTGCCAGTCGATAGGCCACAACTCTGACTCGATCTCGAAGGGGCCAATGTACCTGGGACTTAACTTCCCTTTCTTCCCAAACCTCATGACCTTCTTCCATGGAGATATGCATATAAATACCATGTCTCCAACTTTGAACTGAAGGTCTCGTCGACAGTTATCTACATAACTTTTCTATCGACTTTGGGCTACCTTGATATGCTGCTGAATGGTTTTCAGATTCTCCACCATTTCTTCAACCATTTAAAGTCCTAGCAGCTTACGCTCACTGACTTCATCCCAACATGCCGGTGTTCTACACCTTTTCTAATAAAGGGCTTCATATGGTGCCATTTGAATGCTTAAGTGGAAACTGCTATTGTAGGAGAATTCAACAAGTGGAAGATGTTGGTCCCATACACCTTTGAATTCCATAGAACACACTCTAAACATGTCTTCCAGTGTCTGAATAGAAATCTTAGATTGACTATCAGTTTTAGGATGATAGGTCGTACTGAAAGTGCTTAAAGCATATTGGAGACTTTTCCAAAAATTTGAGGTGAATCTTGGATCATGATCAAATACAATAGATAGTGGTACTCCAAGAATCCTTACCACTTATTTTATGTAAATCCATGCAAGTTGATCCAATGGGAAGTCCTCTCGAATCACAATAAAGTGATATGTCTTTGTAAGATGATCCACAAAGACCCATATATCATTGTTTCCTATGGATATCCATGGATGTATAGTGAAAAAGTCCATGGTAATGTTCTCTCACTTCAATATTTGTATGGGTAGTGGTTTCATCATACCCTTATACTTTTTCCTCTTATTTTTCACTTTCTAACATACCAGGCACTTTGATGTATATTCAGCAATCTCCCTTTTCATATTGTCCCACCAAAAGTTTTCTTGGAGATCTTGATACATCTTTGTGCTCCCTGAGTGGATAGAGAATGTCGAGCTATGTGCATCATTCAATAGATCCTTATTTATCTCTAGATCTAATGGTATACAAAATCATGTCCCAAATCTTACAATTACTTTATCATAAATTTTGAAATCGGAGGACTTCCCATTTATGATAGATTCCACCCTTTCCTGAATTTCCACATCTTTTCTCTGAGCATCCTTTATTTTCTCTAAGAGGAATGGTTGAGAAATCATTTGAGAAAGGATTTATGATGTTCCTTTCTTAATGATTCCCATGTCCATCCTTTTCAAATCTAAGAAGATCAGATCCTTTTCAATTCTCATCATTGATAAAGATGCCGGATCCTTTGTACTTAGAGAATCCACCACCTTGTTTTCCTTACCGAGATGGTAGTGGATTAAGTAGTCATAATCCTTGATGAGCTCTATCCATATTCGCTGGTGCATATTAATATATTTCTATGTGAATATATATTTGAGACTCTTGTGGTCAGTATATATCTCACACTTCTCCCCATAGAGATAATGCCGCCATATTTTCAACACAAAGATCACTGCTTCCAACTCCAGATCATGCGTATGATAGTTTTTCTCATGTATTTTCAGCTTCCTTGAGGCATAGGATACCAATTTATCATTTTTCATTAGCACACAACCTAATACCTTTTTAGAAGCATCACTATGCACCAAAAATAGTTCTCCACTTGTAGGAAGTGTGAGTACTGGCATAGTGATAAGCCTCTTTTTCAACTCCTTGAAACAATCTTCATATTCCTGAGTCCAGAAAAACTTTACTCCCTTTCATTTCAACTTGGTCATTGGGTTCAAAAATCATGAAAATTTCTTCACAAATCGTCAATAATTCCCGGATAGACCCAAAAAGCTACGGATCTTTGTTACAGAAGTTGGCATGGACCACTCTTCAATTGCCTTCATCTTAGAAGGGTTCACAGATTTTCCTTTTCTAGTGATAACATTCCCCAAAAATGATACTTCCTCCATCTAGAACTCACATTTACTATACTTTGCATAAAAATTATCCCTTCGCAAAGTATTTAACATAGTATTCAAATGATCCTCATGTTCCTCCTTGCTCTTGGAGTATATCAGAATATCATCAACAAAGACTACCAAAAATTTGTCGAGGTAATCTCTAAAGAATATATTCATTAAATCCATGAAAATTGATAGAGAATTAGTGAGTTTTAAGGGAATAACTATGAACTCATAGTGTCTATACCTCATTTGAAAGGTAGTCTTGAGAATGTCTTCCTTACTCACCTTTAATTTGTGATATTTTGACCGAAGTTCCACCTTAGAGAAAAAACTGGACCCATGAAGCTGATCAAACAAGTCATCTATTCGTGGCAGGAGATACTTGTTCTTTATTGTGATTTTATTGAGCTCACGATAATCAATACAGAGGCACATTGATCCATCCTTCTTCTTGATGAAGAGGACTGACACACCCCATGGTGAAGCACTCAGGAATATAAAACCCTTCTCCATATTCCCCTGTAACTGCTTCTTCAGCTCTTTTAGCTCAATAGTGGCCATTCTATAAGGTGTCTTTGAGATAGGCAGAGATCCATTGATATGTTTAATTGATAAATCAACCTCTCGGTCAAGAGGAAGACTAGGAAACTCTTCAGGGAATACATCAGTGTAATACCTCATGATTGGAATGTTTTCAAGCATGATTCTCTCCTTTCTATCAATCATTTGAGCTAGATATGCTTGCTCACAAGGCATAAATATCCACACTTGAGATGATGATTCTAAAGTTGATTCATCTTCCTCCTTAAAATTGTAAATAATCGGAGGATGCTTTGCGATGTGAAAAGTGATCTCCCTTTCTGAAAAATTGATGCTGTATTTGTATAAAGATAGTCAATCCATGCCCAAGATAGCGTCTAACTCCACTAAAGGAAGTATGAAAATATTTGATGGGAGGTTCAGTTCACAAACATTAACCAGAGAGGAGTTATAAACCATGGACACAATAATTTCCTCATTCACTGTTCTCATAGATAACTTTTCTTCCATATTTTGAGGTGGTGTTTGAATAGTTCTACTAAACTTGAAAGATATGAAAGAATGTATAGAACTAGAATCAAATAGTATATCCACTATTCTTGAATGAATAACAAGTGTACCTGTCACCACATCATTGTTCGGATCCACCCCAGTAGTAGTGATAGCACAAGCCCTTCCTTGTTTCCTTGGAGGTTGTTGCTGATTGACTTTGACAACCCTCGACTTAGGGTAATTGTTTTCATAATTTTCATGCTCTTTGAAGTTGTAACACTACAATGAAGGATGAGTGTTACTCTGAACTTTCCTTTCTTCTTCAAAATTAGCGGGATTTTTCATATCCCTTCAGTAGTTCTTGTCCAGATGACCAAACTTTCCACATTTAAATCAATTCTTTGTTCCCTTCATACAGTTACTAGGATGCTTCTTCCCACAAATTTTACAAGGGGAAAATTCAATCTTCTTTCCATCATGGGATTTTTTTGATGAACCACCCATGGTGTTCTCCATTCTCCACTTCTTGCCACTGGGCCCACAAGACCACTGAGAGTCTCCAATCTCCATTTCAACCTTGAGGGAACAAAAAGAAATCTACTCATAACTTTCGAAGTCTTGAATCACCAATAATTTTTTTACTTAGTTTTAGTCCACTAAAGAAGTGATCCACCTTGATTTTAGTGTTCATGAAAAAGACAGAGGTGTACCTTTCAAGACTTGTAAAGTTTGCTTCATACGCCCTGATGGACTCATCTTCCTTCTGCTTGAGTCCGAGGAACTCTCTTTCCATCTTGAGACAGAGGGTTTGAGGAAAATATTTGTTGAAAAGTATCCTCTTGAATTCCTCCCAATCCATAGAATCTATTTCCTCTTGGGACTTTGTATTCTTGATTAGTTTACACCACTGATTATCTTCCCTATTAAAATGATAGACCGCCAGTACAACCTTCTCTTATTTTGAGCACTGGAGGATGGAGAATGTATTTTCAATGGAGTTAATCCATTGTTTCGTGGGTAGGGGATCAGAAGATCCGATGAACATGGGAGACCTTTTCTGCATGAAGGATTCTACGACAAATTTCTCTTTCATTGGAGGAGGAGGGTGTTCTTCATGATTCATGTTATTATTCATAACTCGAGCCAACTGATCAAGTACTGTCATGAAGTTTGAGCACCCGCTCCCATAATATCAGGCATATTATTAGGGAAATATTCACATTTACTATCACATTGGTTGTTGGAACACATTATTCTATTTCCCGCCATTAACTAGAAAAAAGAACATATAATTAGAGGTCTTAAATACTTATCTATTGAGCATAAAAAGGAAACTTTGATCATAAAAGGATAAAATTATAAAGAAAAAGTATATCCTAACTTGTGATTCCTTATGTTTATATCTAGGTTATCCTCGATATATTTCTTAACATATATTCTTATGGGATTTTTTTTGTCTCTTAATAATGGGTTGTACTAAGCTCTTGAATCTACCAAAACATATCCCTCAGGAGTGTTGTAACCAAGAGTGCAGCAAGGCCCATTGTCATGTACTAGGATACCCAAGTCAAGCCCGAAACTCCTTGTCATAGTTTTCACTCCTAGGTACATCTGTGCCAGAGCTGCCTCTACCTACTCATATCCAGACATGGATGTATTTACTTGATAAATTACTTGCTCAATACTAACCAAAATTTAGGAATGTTTTCTTATACTTAGTCTCATCCTTAAAGTTATCACTAGGGTTCTCTATTACTAATCTCCAAAAATAACTATACCATGATATGATACCAAATATAGTGACCCAAGACTTTTATATATAACATTACATGATTTTAATCATAATTATACATCAGAGTACAAACCAAGGATTATTAATTCTAGTGTCTTGGAAGACTAGGTTCATAAAACATAAAACATGGGGCTAAGAAAAACATTTCTTTATTTAATATTAATAAAGAGATCCTAACCTCCTTCAAGCCCTTACATCTTCATAGTGTACCCTAGGGAAAACATGAACAAAGGGATGAGCTAAAAAGCCCAGTAAGGGAATGAACATAAGGATACGTCTTAAGCACATGAGTTAGGAGACACGACATAATGATATCCAAAGCATGGAACATATAAAATCGTATCATATACGCATGGTATCATATAAATATAGAATTATATAAATGTGGAATAATCATAAAACATGTATTTATTATATGTCAAGGCTAACTGCCAATCCCATTTCCCATTTTAGTATAGGTCAAGGTTAACCGCCAATCCCGTTTCCTATTTGAGTACGAGTCAAGGCTAACTGCCAATACTGTTTCACATCGCATCTCATGAGACTTAACTTTACCCAATGCATTGGAGTGATATCTAGGCGCACCCATATCAAAATTTTCATAAATATTATTTCCACATAAATAATCATTCATAATCAACCATACATATACATAAGGGTACTGAAGGAAATAATTGGGCACCACAATTATGACATAAAGCATAACCAATGAGCGCATCATGAAAGTTTCCATGAAAGAAAAGGATTAGAAAATACATGTATGTTCATAATATGATATAGGAATATAACATCATAATAGATGTCAAATATAATTGAAAACATATAAGAAATTTATTTGAGAAACTTTAGCATTAAAACATTTTTCTGCGGTTTTAATGAAAATACTATAGAGATTTTAAAATAGAAAAGAGGAAAATCTCTTATATAAAACCATATTTGAACCAATAAGGTTTTAATAATAAAAATAATGATTTTATAAAGACAATTTTTTCTTATAAAAAGGATACAGTGCACTTGAAATTGGGTAAAAATTCGGGAAGTTCCCTTAAAACATGTTTGCTTATCGGAAAGTTCTAAGGAGGGAATATTTTAAAAGCATGTATATCCTTGAAAGAGAGTGATTAAAGGGTCTTCATAAATGAATTTTTTAAAACAAAAAATTATTTAGAATATGTACATAAACAGATAAGATAATTCCATTTTGATAAAAAGAAAGATATGGAAACCCGAAAGAACAAAGGAGGTTTGGGTGGAATTCATTACGGTTTATTGGCATGGTGTCGGGTGTACCTAAGAGGGATTGATGAGAGAGATAAGGGGTTTATGAGAACTCATAAAACATTATATTAGTATGGGGGAGGTTCAAAAATATTCCCCATCATTTGGGATTACACATAAAAAGGCATAAAATATAGGACAATCTTGATTAAGATAGAAATTGAGAGGATCCCTTACCTTAAATCTGTTGGTGTTCTCCACTTGTTATTAAAGACTTTAATAAACAAATTAGGTTTATTAATTAATAATTAAATAAAATATTATATATGTAATTGTTTTATTATAATCATTTTAATTTCATTTATAACTGTTTTGATTAGTTATGAGGTTCAATTTCATTGTTTGGGATCGTTTGTTTACTTGGTTTTAATGACCAGTTAGCTTATATTAATGTTTGGATAAACATGTATGATGAAAGTGGTTGTCCAGAATTGAATTTATATGCTATTAGTGAACATACATGAGATTAAATGGTTTTAAATTTAATTTGGTTACTTATAGTGAATTTGAATTTTTATATAAGACCATAGTGACAAACGTTTTTGTTAATCGGTGGGTTTGATTACAAAGAACATGTTTTGATTTATAACTTAATACCATTTGTACAAAAGGATTACAGAACCAAAAATAGGATATATTACATATATAATAATCTAGTTAAACCATAATGCAAATTCTTTCATGACTATAATTAAAGATGATAATAAAAATTTATAAACCGTTGTCCTTGAATGTGCTAACTTAGCACATCTCAAATGGTGCTTTCATTTCTTTCAAATAAAAGGTGGGGAAAGTAGAGAAGATAATGAAATATAACATTAGCATAAAAAAATTCTAGTACATTTATGTTACTGGAGTTATCATACTATTTGGGTAAAGGGAGTTGAGGAAAGAAACAAAAAGAAAAGAACTTAAAAGAAATGAAGGAATAGGAAAGAGGAATTTATCTCTTGAGACTTTTTGGTATTTTGAAGAAGATAGGGGATTTTGGACGTGGGGTAGGAGCTTAGGGAGAGACTTGGGCATAATATTGGCAAGGAAAAAGGCTTGAGAAGAGTGAAGAGAAAGGGGAGTGAGGGGGGTTTTTATAGTGGAGGAGAGGAGGGATTTCATAATATTATAATCGTTAATTTATTATTTCTTCACAAGACAAAGAATAGTAAGTATTCCATGACCAAGAATAATAATAAATGCATGTGACTTTGATCTAATTGGGATTACATCATCATATCATCATCAATGACTCAATAAACCCATTATTTAGTATTTATTGTAAATTATAGTATTTTTCTATTCATAAAAAAATTCAAGTATTTCAGAAAAATCTCAAAAATTCACACTAATCATTTTTTGACATGTAGATTCAAAAAATGAAATACATTTTTCAAAAATAATTTTCTAAATATGATCCACCCGCCTTACCGAGCCGCCCAGACTCCTCTGGGAGGGCAAAATGAGGCGCGACCCAATTGCTAACGGATCGCTGTGACGAACCATCACTGCCGGGCCGTTACCCTCCGGGAATCTTTTCCATCTTGGATGGCAATGGCTCTTTCCCCGGCTAAGGAGCTGCCTGTGGGTACTACCCCTTCGTGGGGGAGGGGGGTTTCTCTATGTGGAGGGTTTGAAAAGGCCACACTGGGAAATTCCCTTCAAAAAAAGAGAAAAACATTTATTTACTTATTCTAAAATATAGGTATATCATACTTTTAACTTGAATATTATTTATATATTATCATAGGTAATGTTACTATTCATTAGGGTATATAACTATTCATAAGGGAATGTTACTATTCATAAAGGTAGGTTACTATTCACAAAAAATTAAGTTTTTTATCGTACTACAAATAACTTACTGATCACAACTGTGTATGTCTGGTTTTTGAAATTCTTAACACAGAAGTGACAAACTTATGTTTAAAGGTCACTTAGCACTTAGTAGTTCATTATGTTGTGTTTTCATGTGATTTTATGACATATTTATTAGAAATTAATTTCCATTTATAAAACATTGGGTCATTACATCTGCACTCCAACATATGGAATGCACAATGATACCCCATTGGAAAGGATGTATCTATAGACACCCTTCTCAAACTTCCATGCTTGGTAGTAACTATCCCGAATCATGTTGAGGGAGTACAATGTAAGGTTAATAAAGTTGATAATATAATAAAAAGTTTCCATCCCTTCCCACCACATCTTCTAAAGATACTTAATTCAAACTGATCAGAATAACGAGGGGTAGTACTCCTCACAAAATAGCTAATGGAAGTCGGACCAAGAGGGTTATGACTCATCATGTGTATGTGTGAATAGAATCCACAAGTTCCCTAATATTCTATGGAAAATACTAACTGCTAGAAAAACCATTTGGTCGTCTAGGTTCAACACAAGTATAAAAATTTAGATCACTGAATCAACCCAATCCTACATTACCTAGGGATTTGGATCACCATGGAACCTCAGTGGCCTCTGGAGCTAGAACTTGTGGAGTGTTCTAAGACTATGTGCATCCTTATCCTTCTCTACCTATAAAATATACTTCTCCACAGTCAAGGGTACTACTACCTACTCGCCTGGAGTAAATGTCACATGTGATGACCCCTAAACTGAGGCCTCATCACTCATCATATCATCGTCAAGATCCTGATTGGTAACCTGGATGGTTGTTTTCACGGAAGCATCCTAAAAATTAATCAAGATATACCACGGTAAGATGAGAATATATATATATATATATATATATATGTGTGTGTGTGTGTGTGTGTGTGAATATGAATCAAGAAAGAAATTTAAAGGACTCAATCCTACATGATGCATGAACCAATTTTCCCTGTAATCAATGTCTCAGTATGCTAAGTTGAAAAGCAGGTAGTCAGAGTCCCAGTGAATAGATACGTCGGTCGCTACACCAACACTAGGTTCCCTGTCATGAAATCCACACTCAAGAAACTTTTACACTATTTCCATAAATTACTAACCAAAAAATATAATAGAAAAAAACACCAAACACCATCCCAAGGATGAACCACCTCTAATACCAATTTTTAATGACCCGACCCAACAGGACCCATGAGGCGGTAGTCTACCATACATATGAATAATGATTTTGTAACCCATTTGATTAAAGAAGAGGCGGATTTGGGTTATTACATTAACATAATAACATATAAATATATGGAAGATATGAATGTTATTTTATCATTATGATCTAATAATAATTTAAGGAGGTGGAAGAAGAAACAAAATAAAACTCCCGATTAGGGATGCTGCCTCTTTTTTCAAGAAACTTCTTTTGGTTGGCACAAAAAGGATTCTTAGGTTGTATTTATGACCAAAATAAGTCTTCTAGGATAATATGAGGTAATTAAAAATGTTATTTGGGTTGAGTTTGTCTGAACCAATTATTTTTTTAAGTGTAAATAGGAGAGGATAGTGGGTGTCCTTTTATAAGTGAGGTGAGTGACACACTTGTAATTTTTGAAAAGAAAAATGTGTACCAATGTTTTTCAGATGAAAAAGGATAAAAAATGGGTCATTATAGAACCAAAACTATATAATATCTAAATATTTCCATCAAAATATTTTTGGGAAAGTTTATGGGTTATTTATAACCCTTATTATTTTAGTTTAACTCCCAGTAAACCCATTTTTACCTTAACAGTGGTAAATAATTTTTATAGTTTTTACTATTTATTAAGGTCAAAAATTAATTAGACCTTTTTAGATAATCTAAATTATTATTATTCCATATATTTAATCCATTTATTCAAATTAAATTCATATAAGTGATAAATTTAATTTTAATTAATCCCATAAACACGACGAGAGAGCGAATTTTCAAAGAGAAAATATTCAAAAGTTTAAAAAATTTTTATATAAAAATTTAATATAAAAATGATTCTAATGAACTAAATTGAATTAATAGATATATATTTTAACTAATTTTACTTTAAAACTAATTTAAAATTTAATTTAACTTTATTAATAATTTAAATGAAAATACATTTTTTCAATTAAAATTCAGTATTTTTTATTATTCATAAAAAAATCAATACTTTTAGAAAATTATAAAAAAATACACCCAAATATAATTTTGACATATAGATTTAAAAAATTAATTTATTTTTTCAAATAAATTTTATAAAATTGGTAAAAATTAATTTTAAATTATATGTGGAAAACACGACTAAATTTCCTTTTAGAGAAAAACAGTTTTTTCAAAAAAATTCCTTTTCTTTCAAATGATGATTATTATATTTATAATAAATAGATAACAATTGAATTTATTTTATTAATGTGTAAACCAAATATTTTTTATAATTTAGTTAGTACTATTCATTCCCACCAACCTAATAGTTCGATTATAATGCTAATGTTTAAATATTAATATTTTAATAGAGTATTAAATTTCATTCAAACCCAATGTTGCGTGCATTGTAAGCTATTGAATAGGATTAATTTATTTATAAATAAATATATCATAAAGTATTAGGTAATTACATTCTATTTTATTCTTGGTGTTTTATGTCATATACACTATCGAATATGATGTTCCCATTTTTAAATCTCAGGGGGTTACATTCTACCCGTATTAGACAAATTGCATCCTCACAATTTAATATTGATATTGGTAATCAAGGTTTTAACATTTAAAAATACCTTTCTTGAAATACCTAATCATAAGAAGGGTTAATAAAATATCATCTTGATAAGATAGAAAGGTAAGTACACAATTCATCATGAATAATCACATTACTAGGTTTCCAAATATGGGGATATAAGTTGGAAGTGAAGATATGGACATGAAAAAAAAATACTAATGACCAAGGATTAGTAGAGTGTGATAGAGATAATTTTTCACAATAAAGTGAATTATAAAAAGAAATTTAATAAAAAAAATCCATAAATATATGATGGATTAAAATACCATCATTTTAACATAAATAAAGCTCTTAGGATAACATTTTTCTTTCAATGTAATTTTCTTAAAGTTAAGGAATTCCATTACCATATGGGTTGAGAATATATGAAAATATAATTACTTGATATCTTTATATTTCATAGGAATAATTTTAACTTTTATTTGTGCTTTAATAATTTTACACTTCATTTATTACTAAAATAATTGAATATCCCAGATGAAATTTTTATGTCTAAAGCACTAAAACTAACTTTTAACGTTTCATAAGATCCATAAATGAGTGAAAAGTCCTTATGTATGCATTAATATCTAAAACTAAAATATAACACCTAAATTTTATCTTAATCTATTCCATAAGTATTTATTAATCAAATCATTTAATTAAAAATAATGTCAAACTAACAGAAACATCATTTAGAGAAATGGTAGACACTTCAATCTTATCACCCTTCAGTTGTGGGATCAAGAGTGAAGTGTCTACCATTGGATGTGTCAAGTTGTCACCCAACATGTTGTTTGTCCTTTTTATAAATCCATATTTTTATAATTCCTATAATTTTCCCAAATTTTAATAACCTATGATTACCTCAACATCAAAGACAAGATAAACATTACAGGTTACCAATACCTTAATAAAAACTACTTTATCATTATTATATCAACATCATGAACAGATTAACAATTATCCTCCCTCAATCACATGTTTTTACAATAATTTCAACTTTCTATTGAATCACTTTTCCTGTTCATCACTGCCATTGAACATACACTCCCAAATACAACTAAAATAGTCTTACAGTACAATCATTATACATTTCATAATTCTTATAACCAGAATTTCATTGATTAAAATACTCCAAAAACATAATTATTGAATCCAAAAATAATCATATTATTCATTCCACTTTATCTATAGTAATAAAATAATATTGACCTTGAAACCTTATCTCTTTTTGAGGTATATTTCCTTGATGATTGGAGAATTAATTTTCATAGTTCCCCATCTCTTTATAGTGGAAGAATTAAACATTGGCAGATTATTTCTTTCCCTTTAAATCTTGATCATGGTGTCTTTTTTCTCCACAAATGAAGCAAACTCATTTTACATTTAATCATACACCAATGTGTCTCCTTATACAGGTATAACATGTTGGAAAATCCTTCTTAACACCAAATTAAATTTGTTATTATGCCATTTTAGGAAAAATGGAAAAACCTGAGTACACTAGAAGTACACCACTACGTGCTAAAATAACTTACAAAATGGTTAAACACAAGGCTAATATTGTTTGACTCAGCTATTCTGTAAAGTTCCCAGTGCAACATACCAACCTGGAGGTCAGGATCCGCTCTGATAAGCTCTTCAAGGTGGGTAATCATCCTTACCATTGTTTGAACAAATTCCTCATTTATCCATATTTTTCTTTTTCATCTTCTTATTCTCTTACTTCCCTTAAAATCCATAATACTTAGATATGTTTTTCTCTAGTTTGATAGCACATGATAATATATCTTTATATGATGATAAAGTTTGGGATACTAGTGCTCTTATAAGGATTGGATTAATCCATTCAAATAAATGTTCAATTTTTCTCTTTGTATTACGTATGTAGTCCTCAATATACCTTGATAACCTTTTAAAGATGGATTTATACTTGGAAACATTTTCCTCTTCTTTCTATTATAGCTCAAGAACTGTCTTTACATATCTTCTCATTTTTCACAAGGAAAATATTTTTTTTCCAAAATAGTATGTTGAAATCCTTATATTCTATGTTTGATATTTATTCTTCAACATTAGTGTTTTGATTTAATGACCACTATTAATCTAAATATATTGAGAGATGATAAAATTCCATGAAAACTTTCTGCCTTTCATGACTTCCTAGAGTGAGAAATATATTCTCTAAGGAACATATCCATTTCTCAATTAAAAATGGATTTGTAGTCCCATTTAATGATAGTTTTTTTAACACCTAATGTAGTGAAAAATTGTTACATCACATGGTGGATCAATAAGATACTCTATATGGAAACAATTATTATTCATAACCAAAGTCAATTACCCCAATATAGTTATAATTTTATTAGTACTAGATCTAGGTCTAGCTCCAGATTCATTATCTTTCCTAGGGGGATCCTTATACGGGGTAAATTCATTGATACAATTACCATTCCTTCAATTAGGAACCAATTCTAGAAAATATCATATACTATATAATAACATTATGAAACATAATGTATAACCTAAAAAACATTGAAACAATTAATATAAATTTAAATATTCATATATAGATAATATCATAATCATTAAAATGGTTTATTTTAGGATATATTTATTATCAAATCCATCATAATGGTTTGTAAATGAAATGTGATTTATCCTAAGAATATCCCTTAGGAGTGTAAAACTAGGTGCATAGTAAATCCCATTATTGTATACCAAGTTATGATTGGGTTTAGAAAAATGTAACATTTTTGGATTAATTACCCATAGGTAAATATATTCTAGAACCATGTCCACTTGTAGTATATATACAATGATATATTTTCTCAAAAAAAAAACACATAATATCCTCATCACCAAAACATTAGGATATTCTTATATACATATCCTCAAAGTTTATTATAGAGTTATTTTCCCTAATATATGTTTTCCTAAATCTAGTTCCCAGGGGTTCTATTTAATTTTCTCTAATACTAACTTAAACAACCTCGAACCCAATAGCTTAGTTCTAGTGATTACTTTATTAAATTGGCACTAGATATAAGAAATCACATCCTAATGGACCAAATAGTCAATTAGTCTTGGTAAAATAGATACATACATGAAATTCAAATTATATTTTAAAACATAAAATATAAAAATAATTTTCTTTTATATCTACATTATTACCCTTATCATATCCCTATGTATCAATCACAAAAAACTTCCTAGTATTCTAGGGAAAATAAAACATAAGAAAGGGGTGAGCTCAGATGCTCAGTAAGGGTAAGTTTATAATAAAATCTATGAATAAATATGACATAATAAATATAAAAAGTTAAATAACTTAAACACATTCCATTTAATCAATAACTTGAGTATAATGTGGCATGAATAAATGATGATAAAATAATTCCATATAAATAATTACATAATATTCGAAACAAAACCATATATATTATAAATAATCAAATAATCACATGGAATATTAATAACTGAATTCATAATGATGGAATTAATAAAACTAGACATCTAAAATACATAATTGGGGCCTTGTGCCAGGTAATATAAATAAATGGATAAGGACTTGGAAAAAACCCAATCCAGTTTGTCTTATAATACCTACTGATACATCAAGGGGATATTTATAACTGGGACCCACCCATAACTTACTAAGTCTAATTAATCCCTCACATGAAAGGGGTGGAACATTATCAATATAAAAAGTTGTACTGAAAACCAACATATGAAATATTAATACTCACCCTAATAAAATAAATATAATCATAAACCATCTAGATTAATATGATGAACGGTAAAAAAATTGTACATCCTCAGTCAAACAGTTCATAAACCATCTAGAGAAAGAATACAGATGATATCAATATAATATATCCCCAGTGTATCAAAAGTATAATAAAGAGTTGATGTCGTTGATGAATATAAATATCATAAGAATGTCATTATTTTTTTTGTGAAAAAAATACTCTGCACTTTAAAAATCACATTTGAAAACAAAATTTTAAAAAAACATTCTGAAAATAATTTTATTTGAAAATAAGCTTTAAAATATTGAGTGGTTATAATGGAAAAAATTCTGTTCATGCTATACACGTTAAAATAATGATTCCTTTCACATTTTTAGTAAAAGCCAAACGAGAATTATTTTGAAAAAAACATGAAGATCATTCCAATTTTTTTCTAAAGTGTATAAAAGAATAAATATATTTTTGATAAATCATTTTTAAAAGGTTAAAAAAAATTTTTGAAAACATTTTTATAAAACAGGGTTTTTGATGAAAAAATATTTCTGACCAAAGAGAGAAATAAAGTTGGATTTTCTTAAAAACATTTTCTCAATAATTTTAAGTAAAAAAGAATGGAAAATGGTAATATTATATTAAAAAGTTCAATAATAACCATAGGTGAATAAAATATATTTATTTTAAGATTGAAAAATCAAATAATACCCTTAAGGGATACTTAAACATAAATAATTATGAATAATGATGAGATTGTGAAATAAACTCTTGACAATTTAGTAACTTTTGAATCATAATCCCCATGAAAAAAATAACTTAAAATGAAACTTTGAATACTATGAAGATAAATTATTTAATTAAATAACATAAAAAAGGGGAACTATATACCTCACACAGAAGACATAAGTGATGTATATGGTGTATGTCTCACTAAAGTAAAAGTGAGACACAAAACCCTTACCAATTGCTTGACTTCCTTCATATGTGTTCGAACCTCCTATATAATATACATAGGTTTATTAAATATATATTATATAACCATAATCATATATCTTATACCATATATGATTTAATTATAGTCTTTTATCACCCTTTTATTAACAATTCATTGTTAAAATCACTGTTTCTAGGGATGATTAATACGTTTTTCATGTATATTTTGGTTCAACAATTTTGATCATTTTAATTTTTTAATTATCACATCATATAAATAATGTTAATAATTATATAAATATAAAATATATTAATTATAAATATATTTATAGTATTCTATAAATGTTAGAGATAGAAAATGGATTAAACCATTCATGGAGACGGAAGACCGTACATATGCATGAACGTTGTTTCTATTTTTCTCAATTGATTGAAAAAAAGGAAAATAAATATTAATTAAAATTTATATAATCATTATTATTTTATATATATAATTTATATTAATAAAATTTATCCCTATTACCATCCATGTAAAAATAAAATAAAAAATATTTCACATCGCTACATGGAGGCGATAGTCCACATGTACGCATGAGCGATGTTATTGTTTTATAATGGTTTAAAAGGTAATAATTTATATGTAATATTACAATTATGAAGTATTTTTATATCATAAATATCCCATATATTAATTATCTTTTATCCTTACTAACTTACATGTAAAGCGTAAGGGAAAAATAAATCACATCGCTTTGGAATGTGATAGTCCTCTGTACACACAAGTGACATTATTGTATCCATAATGGAATGAAAATTAATAATTGATATGTTATATTATAATTAAATAAGTATAATAATATCATAAATATCATATAAATATATTTAATATATAATTACATCCATCCTTTAAAGGTAGTGATGGGAAAAAAATGACATTGGTTCGTGAGGCAATAGCCTACCGTACACACAAATGATGATTTCGTAATCCATTTGATGGAATATGAGAAGGATTTTTGTTATTACATTAACATAATAAATTCTATGTATATTTAAGATATTTATATTATTATATCATCATGATCTAATAATAATTGAAGGAGTTGGAGGAAGAAATAAAATAAAATGCTCGATTAGGAACGTTACATCTTCTTCAAAAGAATTATTTTGGTTTGCTCTAAAAGGATTATTAGGTTGGATTTATGATAGAAATAAGACTTCTAGTATGATATATAGAAGTAATAAATTTATTTGGGTGTTTTTTTCCTGAACCAATGGATTTTGTTAGTATAAATTGGATTGGAAATGGGTGGCATTTTATTAGTAAGGTGAGTGAAACACTTATAATTTTTAAAAATAAAAACTTGTAACCACATTGTTTACATGATAAAAGGATCTAAAGTTGTCCATTATTGAAAAAAGAAGATAAATTTTAGAAATATGTCTAGGAAATGGGTTTTGGATAAGTTTTGGTTAATTTTTCACCCTTATCTTTTTTAGTTTAACCCCTGATAAACCCATGTTTATCTTAATTGTGGTAAATAATTTTTATTGTTTTTACTATTCATTATTATAAGGCCCCAGCCTTAAACCTTACTTAATATTGAATTAAAAGAATAATTCATGTTGAGGATCTTTTCAGGTTTAGAGTTTTAGAGAATTAGAACATAACTATTACATCTCAAAAGATTACAAAGTAGTCACTTATACTAAGTTTCCATAATAAAAAAAACTCTTGAAAGAAACATGTCTAGTTCCATGTTTTATATAGAATGACATTCCCTTAATCCCATCCTTGACCTTATTCCACATTAAGTCCTGTGAAAAACATTTCAAAAAAACTTGGGGTGAGCATAAAAAGCTCAGTAAGGGATACACAAAGAATGAAAACTGTTAGTTTTTCAAAATCAAGTAAACCATGTATACTCTATCAAAGTAATACCTTCACCTTCATGAAGTAGTAAAAACTATTCACTGAATAAAGTATCATTACTTACCTTTTTGTAACCAAAGTTTTACCATAAAACCCATATAAAGAACACATAACATATATAAAGGTAACTTGGTACATAAACATACTTAAGTGGAATAACCATACGGTCGACTTCCACACATATCACTTAATGGAATAGCCATACGGCCAATTTCCATACATACTTAATGGAATAGCCATACGGCCGACTTCCATACCCAATGCATTGGAGGTTATAACGTAACCACCCGTCCTGGTATTCACGGCACCACCCGTCATATGGTTTATAACGTAACCACCCGTTAAAATGTCCAAGTACCAGTATAAAATCATAAAACATAAAACCAATATAAAGGAATGATAACATTTCCACATTTCAATCACAATATATCATAAATATATTGACATAATAGAATCCTTTTTCAAAACCATTTTCAATACCAAAATACATAAAAGAGTATATGGTATTTATTTTATTCTAAAAACATTACGGCTTGTTGAGAAATCCAAAGACCAAATAATACTCGCGGCGGCGGAAAAGGTCGTTGTCGCCGCGTACGTTAAAAGAAACATTCCTTTTTGTCGTTTTGTAAAACGCTTCGTAGAAAAAGATTCCTTTTGTATAAAAGTAAAAGTCAAAGGGGTTTATATACCGTATAAATGAAAGTTGTGTATAAAATGAAATACGCCTCAATGAAAGGTGATTGAGACGAAGTCCCTTACCTCGGGTCCGACTTGAATCGATCGTTCTTTAACGTCCTGAATAAAAAACTTGAGTTAATTTATACTTGATTAAGAAACTTTTTAAAGTTCATTATTCCTTTTATATCACTTATTGCCATGTTATAAACATTATGTAACCATTTAAGTTAATAATGTTTGTTTTGTCAATATTTGGTTCTTAAGTCGAAAGTTGACTTCTTACAATTACATGTTGTTCGTGTGGTCAAAAGTTCTTTATATCCAGAATGAAATTCCTGATTTGGATATCATATATATCATATATATCCAGCATATACATTTATTTATAATATTACATAATCATTTAGAGGTAAGAAATGAAATGCACCGTTCATGGAGACGGTAAGCCGTACGTACGCATGAACGCTACTTTCATTTCTTTGTCATATTAATGGAATTAAAACTAAATGATAGGTATGTATATTTTAATTCCAGAATTATATTCATCATTTAGATATATCATTAATTATATATATCCATTATATACATGTACTTTTAATAGTACATTACATTTGGGGATAAGAGATGAAATGCACCGTTCATGGTGACGGTAAGCCGTACGTACGCATGAACGCTACTTTCATTTCTATCTCATACTTTAATGGAAAGAAATAATAATTATATAGAGGTATATTATAATTACAGTATAAAATCATATATAATAACTTTAAATCCATCCTTTACACGTCCCACATATGGCATTAACGAATCACATCACTTTGAGGGGGCGGTAGTCCGCACTTCCTTAAATGAAGATATCGTGTTTACCCATAATGGAAACCATAAAGGTATGCCAAAAATGAAAAAACAGAAGCTTAAGGAAAAAATAAACATATCATATATCATATATAAAAATAGTGACATCATAATGGCCACCTTTGAATGTGTTAAATGAGTATTGAACAATCATCGTTTCGGGAGGCAGAATTTCTCCATCCACGGAAACCGTATGTTCTTTAACCATTTGATGTAGTTGTGTGAGAGTGTAGCTAGAATAAATCTTATAACAACATCCTAGTATATTGAAGATACTGGTGTTGTTACAAAATAATTAAATAAAAAGAGTTTAGGGGGTTGGAGAAACAAAATAAAACAAATGAACATGAGAGAATGAATTACCTTTAAAAGTGTACCTCCTTTTGATTTGATCCTAAAGGCTTCCTTTGAAAGGATTATGCCCAAAGGGAATCCTCTAGGATGTGTATAGGGATGTGGAGAGAGTAAATGGGCAGGGGTTGGCCGAGACAAAGGCTTGAGGAGTGTGTGAAATGAGGTAGAGGTGGGGGCCTTTTATAAGAGGAGAGGAGGGGCACTTTTGGAAAGTAAAGAAATATTACTTTATTTGAAAATGTGTTTCGGTTTTAAAAGGTCCCACATTGATATAATTCGTGGATAAGGTGATAAGGGTTCTAAATACACCCATCAAATAAGTTTTGGACATGTGTAGTTTATATATTTTACATTATCTTTCCATTTTATTTAAATCGTTAAATAATGAGGTCATCGCTGCATCATCATGATGTCATAAATAATTTAATTTATTTAGTGTCTAAAAATTATAAAAAAAATACTATGATGTAGGAAATATTTTTAGCTTTCCAATGAATATTTATAATCAAAAATATGACTTGTATAACCCCATTTAAAAATTGTTTTAGTAAAACATATCATGTTTGTGTCATTTTTACTTTTACATTAAATAAAAAGTTATTTATGTCATTTCCCAACCAAAGTGTCTCCATGGGGTCCCCAAGTTGACCCATGGCTTGTCTTGGTCGGCCATGACACAACCAATGAGGGTAGGACATGTTTCAAGCTCATCTTATTTTATTAAAGCATTATTTTTACCTTAAACTACACTAATTACCACTAATCGCGATTAAGAACTTAATAAGTTACTATTCACCAAAAAATTATTATAATCTCATTGAACCACATTTTACTTCTTAATGACAACCATGTATGTCGGATTTTTGAAATTCAAAACACAATGATGGCAAAATTTCATTTAAAAGGAAAATCAATTTTTATAAGTACCACTTAGTGGTTTCACTATTCATCAAAAATTGAAGTTTTTCAGAAAATTACCAAAAATTCACCCGAAGCTATATTTGATATTCCGAATTCAAAAATGAAGTCTATTTTACAAAATTCAATACATATAAGTCACATTAATTAATTTAATAATTAATTCCCACTGTCAGAGCAAATAGCGTGTTTTTATAAAACAATAAGTATCAAAAGATTGACACTAGTTTAAGTCCGATTTCAAAGTGAAATTAATTCCAACGACCACTATTGGATTTAATGGTAAAAATATTTTCTAATTTCACTTTAATACCAATTCAAAAGATAATCTAATCATATAAATAAATTAGATTAAAAATAGGTTTTGAATTAAAATACAACAATTTACACTATTCATTAAAAAAATGAACTTTATCAGAAAGGTACCAAAAATTTACACAAAGAAAATTTTGATGTACCGATTCTAAAGAAGAGTTATATTTGGTCCAATAGAATTTATAAGATCGATCAAAACTATATTTAATGACGGTTCTCCGTCAAAAGGTGATAAGTGGACCTTTCGTGAAAATTAGGGTATAAATGCCTAAAATTGAACTCTTTCCGTATTTTAAGCCTTTATCTTTTATTGGGTAAATATAAAAACATTTAAAAACATATATAATAATATTTTAGTTATTTCTATCCATTCCTGCCAGTACAACAGCTACTCGTTAACTAACATTTAAAATAATATTATTTTATTACTTGTGTGCAACGTAAGTTTTCAAAGAAACTCATCGTTGCGTACCGAGTACGCTATCGAACGTAGAAACCCCTTTTAATTAAAAATAATATTTAATTCATAAATATTAATAAATATGAAAATTCTTTATTCTTTATTTCCCTGGGATGTTACAATTATGGCAAAAAATTAAGTTGAAATTATTAGATAATATAAATTATTCTAATTCCAAATATGAAATTCATTTTTTCAAATTCCATTCCCATAAATGGAAAATTTTAATTTAAAATTAATCCCATAGACGCGATGAGATAATGGGTTTTCAGAGGGAAAATTTTCAAAAGGTTATAACGTTTTTATGTCAAAATTCATTATAAAAATAATTATAATGACCTAAATTGAATTAATATATATTTAATTGAACTAATTTTACTTTAAAACCAATTTAAAATATAATTTAACTATATAAATAATTTAAACTAAAAGGAAATTTCAATTAGAATTTAGTATTTTTCACTATTCATCAAAAAATAAATCTATTCAGAAAATTCTAAAAAAACACCAAAATATAAATTTAACATATTTATTTTAAAAAATAATTTTATATATGAAAATAAATTTTCTAAAATTGTTAAAAATTAATTTTAAATTATGTGTGCAAAGCGTAAAAAAATGACCTTTTAAAAAAATATAGTTTTTTAGAAAACATTTATTTTTATTTCAAATGATTATTATTTTATTTCTAATAAACATAGCAACATTTTAAGATCCTAGGATTATAATGTGGTAAATTATTATTTAAATTTTTCTTTAAATCACTTCAAGTTTGTTTATAAAATGTTTCCTTAGTTTATGAGGAGGATCGATGGTGTCTCAAGGGTTCGGGACTCGAAAGATGGAAAAAAGGGACCATCCAGTGCATGTTGCACTTTTGGTGCATGGATAGTAGTAACTATGCACCTTAAACATGATTCCATGGAGGAGGTGGTGCAAGGTTGGTGAAACCATGAAAGGGGGAGGTGAAACCATGCATGATTGGATAGAGCCATCCTGCATGGGTACCTCATAGTTTGTCAAATCGTGTAGGCTCTATAAGAGACCATGTGACCTTCCCCCCTCTTGGATAGAGGGTGAAACAAAATTGGTGCATAGTTTGAAAAACTGTGTGGCCAAAATGTGCGCCTCATTAAAGATGAGGAAATTTATCATTTCCCCCCTCGAGCTTTATGTGTTTCACCCGATTTTATTCCCCATTCTTCCTACAACAACATAGGGTGATGGTTGATTCCTATAAAACTTCCCAAGGATATATATCCTTTATTTCTAAGAAGTTTGAAGTGCCTTTGGGTTAGTATTGAAGCTTCATGTGAGTCTAACAATCCTCTTCCTTCCATTTTATGGATTAGGTATTGTGGAATCATTCTTTTTCTTCTAAATCCCCAAAAACCTTTTTTTCTATTGGATCATAGCTTAGGGATTTGAAGGGTGTTAGAATTAAAATAAAAGGAAAATTTTGTGTGATAATTCATCTATTGAATTGGGTTAGGTGGTCTATAAGTTATATTCCATAGTCTTGAGGTGGGATTTATGTGTATGTGGTTGTTTTCTTGTGCTGTTGTTCTACCATTTGGTTTCCTTAGTAAGAATTGTTAAATTAACTGGTTAAATAATGAATTGAACCCCTCATGATCCCTGTGGGATTTATTGAGGTTGAATAGACTGAGATAAAGTCCACCCATGGGGTGTGTATCTTCTTTGAACATGGAAGCATGTTATTAAATAAAAAATTGAAGGATCAATGAGATAAACCCATGATAATTATGTTAGCTTGTTGTCATGAGTTATGAAATGAATCCAATGATAATTGTGTATATTTATTGACATGGAATAAGGGGAGTTTTGGAAAATTTTATTGATTTAAATGGGTTAAAGCATGTGATTTGTAATTATTGTAATGGGTTAAGGCATGTAAATGGTAATTGTGTTAATGGGTTAAGGTATTAAGATAATATGTATGTTTAAGAGTTATGGTTTGTAAATAGTATGTGTGTTAAACAGTTAAAGAAGAATGTGCCCATGTATTAGGGTTATGTGTGGGTTATTGGACCTAGGGATATAAACCCAAGGGTTTGGTTAGACCGAGGCTCTAATCCCCACCCTTAAATGCATGGGTTAGGGAGTCAGAATGAGTCTCTAGGACCCTATTGAACGAATTGTTTATGAATACCTAGACCGAGGCTTAGAGGTAAGTGTTATGTATTGTTTGTAAAATTTTCTACCTATTAAGGTATATAAATTTATTCTTTCCCCTTATTCATAGTTTATATGACCGGAATTGGCTGAAGTGTATTTGATGAAAATCAATAACCCATGGAAGAAATGATGAAAGTGGATGGAGTGAACGCTTTCAATTAATGAAACCCAATTTTTCTTTTGTTTATCTTATTATTTATTATGTACCTCCATAAAATACCTATTTAGACTATATATTTTCTAAACACCATTAGTGGTGGCCTATTGAGTTATACTCACACCCTTCTTAGTCCACCTTGGGGTACCCAAGCGGTCTTCATGGTTGCATGTCTGGACAAGGGAAAAAGCCTAATGCTAGAGGGTTGATCTGAGGCTCAGGGATATGAATGGATGAGAGATCCATACTTGGAGCTGGGACCCATTTTGGGGATTATTTATTTTTATTTATTTTGGGTTTCCCTTACACTTGGAATTGTATAACATGATGTAGCATATTTACCATTTAGTTGTGGTATTGTACCCAATTTTTGGAAATGTATTTGTGATGCATGTTTATGGATTAACTTGTTTCCTTATTTCATATTTTATCTTCTGTTAATTATTATGATGAAGAGGGTATATTCTCCCCATGTGTTCTACTATACCCTCATTACGAGTTAGTAGGATCTGGTATACGAGGATTTTCACCCAAGTTCATGTGGAAAACTATCTCGGGGCACCAAATAAGTGGTACCCAGGTCAGGATATTACAAAGTGGTATTAGAGAAATTTATTTTCTATTGTCTTACTATTTCAGAATGGTATATGGGATACTAGGATATTCCAGGCCTTGGAAATGAGATCGTTCATGGGAGTAGCTAATCCACATATGGGGGAAAACCCAAGTATCCAGGGTGGGATTGTTATTCTTGATGTTTGTTTTTATGGTTGGATGATATTTCACCTTAGGTGATGTACTTATTGTGTGATGTGACTATTTTATGTTATTTTTCTTGAAACAAAAATGGAAGAAGGTATTTCATAGATGAATAATTTTAGAACCTAAGGATATACATGAAATGCATCGTAGTAGGCACACACAGGAAATATAAGTGTGATGTGAGGGATAAAATTATTTTCATTTTAATTGAAAATTAAAATAAATAGTGTCTAATAAAGATGATGTAATTAAGTAAATGGAAAGAAAATGAAATAATGGTTAAAGAATAGTACCTAATAATGTGTCATAAATGGGTTAAAATTTGGCTATGATGAGTTATAAATATAGAAATGTTCCTAAATAAGAAAGACTTATGTTGTAAATGTAAAATGGTTAAAAAGGGAATATAATGAAATAATTATGTCTATGTAAGTTGGTTTACCCACATTTGACAATGACCCATGGTAGGAAAGGATGAGGGTAGTGATATAGATGTGACTGTGTCTGTTGGGATAATGTATGCAGAATGGGTTGTTTATGGCTAGTATAGATACTTTTTTTTCAAAAACTGTGGACGTTTTATGTTATGTGTTTTGAGACATGTGTTTGTCATTGTAAGGATATGCCACCAAAACAACGTGTTCTAGTTGGGAGACATGAGGATATTTCCAAGAATAATCATCTAGTATTTGATTAGGAAACCCCATTGTTCTGAGGTAATAGAGGGGAGGAGTATTTCCATGAAAACTTTTCTCGTTTCATACAGATGATAGAATAGGACCTAGGGTGGGTTGTACTGAGTATGTTTGACTTGAATAGATAGTTTATTTTCATCACCCTTTCACATTTTCTAGAGAGGGTAGACGTGAGGTAGTTGAGTTATGGATAGAGTTCATCTATATGATTATGTATCACATAGAAAATCCTCCCAATAAGAGAGTTAAGTTGGTAGATTATATGTTATGGGGACCGATAAAGAATTGGTGGGATATTATAGTTTAGACTGAGCAGGAAGAAGGTATGATGTGGAAGGATTTCCAGGAAAAAGGTTTTAGAACATTTCTATATGGAGACCTTGAGATAGGATAAGGCTATAGAGTTTATGAGGTTGAATCAAGGGACTATGATAATGATTTAGTATGGTTTCCACTTTAATGACTTGCAACCATTTTTTCTAGAGGTGGTAGGAGATGAGATAACTATAATGAGACGTTTACATAATGGACTTAGACATGAGATCATGTCCTAGGTTGATATCTTCCATTTAAAGAGGTTCAGTGATGTGGTGGATAAGAACCTTATCCTAGAAGGTAGCCTAAGAGAATATTCTATTGATGGAGATGTGGTTCTAGTTGGTCAACCTAGTGGTGGGACTTATGATATTAGGAAGAAACATTTTGAGAGTTTTCACTAGGGTGATGGTAAGAAAAGTACCCTGGGAAGAGGTTTGAGCTCTTAGGGTGGTGACCGGGTGTTCTGTTATTAGTACGTAATGCTGAGGCATATGCGTGCCCAGTGCCCCAACCGCCAATTTAGTGTTGATCATGTGACATGATTGGTAATGTTCAGAGGCTCTATAGAAACCCTTGAAAAATGGGAAATGATGGAGGATTAAGGCCTATGCAGAGCATATTCAGGGGGTTAGTTACCTAATACAAAGTAGGAAGTTGGGTCTCTACTAGATGTACTAGTTAGGGTGGTGGATGTTGTACTCTAGGAAAAGGGACTCCTTATAATAAGGGTAGTGCATTTACAGGGACTCAGACCAAAGAACAAGGTAGAGGGTTATGCTAGCTCCATGCATTTCAGCCTACACCTGGGGGTGGTGAGGATAGACCACAGATAGTTCAAGGTACAATTCTGATATCTTCCATGCTTTATAATACTTAATTTGATACAGGTTCCTCATACTCTTTTATATCATCTCAGTTTGTGAATGTGTTGGGTCTTGCAGTGGAAAATATGTGTGGGGTTATGTCTATTGATACACCATTAGAAATATGATCAGAAAATGTCTGATTGTTTAAGGAGTGTTCTCTTGAGGTTGGTGGGTACCATTTCTGGTGGGACCTTTTTATGCCCGAGATGTTAGGTTTTGTTATGATATTGAGGTTAGATTTTATAGTATTTTATTAGTCCCATATTGACTATTACCACCATAGGGTAATGTTCATGTCTCTTGAGGGAGACACCTATATTTAGTATGGGGAATGGGATGTCCAAGAAGGACATGCAGGGCCCATTCATTAGCGATTGGGTGAGATCATAGCCCGTATGGCATGCCTCGTGCTTGATAATGGTTGAGTATAGAAGCTTATTTTTCCTCATGTGGTGGATAAGTTTCAGGATGTGTTTCTTGAAGACTTCTTAGGGCTGTCTCCTAAGAGAGATGTTGAGTTCATGTTTGAGTTTCTCCCTGGTGAAGAATCTGTTTCTATTCCTCCATACAGGATGGTACCATTAGAACTTCAGGAACTTAAAACTAAGTTGAAGAAATTAGATAATAAAGGTTTCATTAATTTGATTATGTTAAATTGGGGATCTCTAGTTTTGTTTTCTAATAAGGATTATAGAACATTGTAGTTATGTATCGATTATCGAAGGTTGAATCAGATCACTATTAAGAATCTACACCCTCTTCTACAAATCAATGATCTTTTTGACTAGTTGAGAGGTGTTTATGTATTATACAAAATTGATTTGAGATTAGGATGTCATCAGCTGAGGGTGAGACCTTATGATATACCAAATACTGCTTTCAGTAACAAGTATGGCTTATATGAGTTTGTTGTTATGACGTTCAGGTTGACCAACATTCCATTCGTGCTTGTGGGCCTAAATAAATGAATCCTTCACCCATACCTAGATCAATTTTTAGTTTTTTTGGATGAATTCTTGGTTTAATCCAAGTCTCATGAAGATCATTCCAAACATCTTGACATTATCCTGGGTACACTAAGATAGCATAGGCTATACTCTAAGATATCTAAGTTTCATTTCTGGATTGACAAGGTACATTTATTGGGTCACACCATATCTATGGAAGGTATGTTAGTAGACCCAAATAATGTGTAGGTAGTTGTATCTTGGGAGTAGCCCAAAAATGTGTTTGATATCCGAAGATTTTTTGGGTTTAGTGGGATATTATTGAAGGTTCATCAAAGTATTTTCCCATTTGGTAGCACCACTTTTGGGATTGACTAAGAAGTGCATCAAGTTTTAATGGTCTGGTTCATGTGAGGATGATTTCAAGGAGTTAAATAAGCGGTTGACTACTACACCTATTTTGATCCTACTCAACCCGGGTAAGGAGTATACCTTGTTTTTTGATGTGTTTAGTGTTAGAATTGGGGCAGTTTTGATGCGGGGTGATCGATTTGTGGATTATGGGTCATGGAAGTTGAATACTCATGAATTAAATTACCCTATGCATGATATTTAGTTGGCTAAATTAGTTTATTCTTTAAATTCTTGGTGGCATTACTTTCTGGGAGAAAGGTTTACTCTGTATACCGATCATAAAAGCCTTAAGTAGATCTTCTCCCAAGGTGATTTGAATATTAATAAGTGAAGATGGTTTAGTACATGTAGTCTTTTTATTTTGATCTTGTCTATACATCAGTGAAGGGAAGCAGTGTTGTGGATGATTTTAGTCGAAAGTCTCAAAATATGGTAGTTCAAGAATCTAGTTTTGAGTATATAATGATGGAGTTGTTTACTAAGATTCATCTAGAGGTTTATGTGGGAAAAGGGAAGATGACCCTTGAATCCTTAGTAGTTGATCCCACACTTTTGAACTTGATCAAGGAAAGAACGTATGAGTATCTAGAGTGTTTTTTCTTGAAGGAAGTTCTTGAAGGTCGGGAGTCACCTTCCGATGATGAGATCATTTATGTTTGTGGATATATTTCCATGCCTACTTGTATGTGGAAAGAGTTGATGTGTGAGTTTCATGATTCAAAGTAGGAGGTGCATATTGGTTTAATTAAAATGTATCATAATCTTCATAGACAATATTTGTGGCCAGAGATGAAAAATGAAGTTGTAGGTTTCATGACACCATACTATACCTGTCAGCAGGTTATGGTCGAGCATTAGATTCTGAGTGGTTTATTACATCCATGGACCATTCCAAAATGAAATGGGTTGTTTTCATGAAGGATTTTGTGGTAGGTAACATGAGGGAACATCATAGAATGACATGATATGGGTAGTTTTGGATTGGTTGACCAAGGTGTCATATTTATTACTCATACAAGAGACCTTTACTAAGGACCAGTTGGGTGTTCTGTATATTTGAGAGATAGTACAGTTTCATGAGGTGCTATAGAATATAGTTTTGGAAAATGATATATGTTTTACTTCGTACTTCTGGTAGGTGTTATATAAGAAACTTGGAACCCAAGTGTTTTTGAGTATGAATTTCCATCCGCAGACTAATGGGAAGTCAAAGCATACTATTCAGGTGATAAAGGACACGTGTTAATGAATTTGGTGGATCTTGGGAGAAGCACTTGGAACTTGGTGAGTTATCCTATAACAACAGTTACCAAGAGACTATTCATATATCATTATATGAGGCACTATGTGGTAGTCCATATAGATCTTCATTATGTTAGATGGATGCTGGAGAATTGGAGTTATTGTGACCAAGTCTCATGCATGAGATGTAAGAGAATATTCTATTGTTTTAGAAATTTATGGATATGGAACATATTGGGAAAAATTCATACACTAATCAATTTATTTAAACTATTGAGTTTATGGTGGGTGATTGTGTGTTTCTTTGGGTGTCTCCAAGGTTGGGTCACTGCCAGATTCAGAAATAGGGAATGTTGACATGCAGGTATGTGGAACTGTTTAAGATAGTTGAGAGGATCAGATAGGTGGAATATTGATTAGAACTTTTACTATGGTATAGTTTCATTCATTATGTTTTTCATGTTTCATAGTTTTATAATTATCATCTCGACCCTTTCCATGTGATAGATTTTGATGATATTGATCTTGAGGTTGATGCGTTCTTTGAGGAGCATCTAGTTCATATTATGGATCATAGTGATAAAGTATTACATGGAAAGACTGTACCATTAATTTGAGTGTTATAGAAGCATGATAATTTTTAAGAGGAAGCCTGGGAAAGATAAGTATATGTTTGATCCCAATGGCCCGATCTTTTTTACCTTAGTGGCTTAGTGATGTTTGGGAGTGTGACTTGGGGATAATACTTATAAGGCAGAGAGGTTGTAAGACCCCGAGCTTCTAATGATGTACATTCTTGTTTAAATTTGGGTTTAAATACCATTAAGTTTTTAAATTAAATGTATCCTGAGCTTATGAGGAGACTTGAGTGTGTCCTGGGGTTTCAGAACATAGAAGAAGAGTAAAAGGAGAAATTTAGTGCATGTTTCATGGTTGGCGCATGGTTAGTAGTAATTGTGCACCTTATCCATGATTACTTGGGGGAGGTGGTTCATGGTTGGTGAAACCATGAGGGGGGGGGGGGGGTGAAACCATGTAAACTTAGACATATCCATCCGACACCGTTACTGCACAGTTTTTCAAACTGTGTGGGCTCCCCAAGAGACTGTGTAATCTGGACCCCTCTTGGATAGAGGGTGGTGCATGGTTGACACAAATTTTAGAAAACCATGGGTCCAAACCATGAGCCTAATTAAATTTTGATATATTTACCATTTTTCCTTCGGTCTTTAAGTTCTCTCAACCTATTTTCCTCCTTATTATTCCTATAGCATCCAAGGCTGATGAACCCTTCCCCCAAACTTCCCAAGGATTTATATCCTTCATTTCGAAATCATTTTAAGTGACTTTGGATAAATACTAAAGCTCAAAGTGATTCTAACACTAAACTTACTTCATTTTAATAGATTAGGGCTTATGGAATCATTATTATTCTTACAAAACCCTAAAACCCTATTTTTACAGTAGATACTAGGTTGAGGATTCAAATGGTTTTCGAATTCGAATCAAAGGACAAGGATGGGAGAGAGTTCATCTACAAAATTGAGGTAGGTGGTCTAAAAGAGATATCCCAAAGTCTTTAGGTTGGGTTTATGTGTATGTAGTTGTACGCTTGTTCCATTGTGCTGTCCATTTGGTTTCCTTGGTAGAAATTACTAAATTGCTTGGTTAAATAATGAATTAAACCCCTCATGACCCCCTTGGTATGTATTGAGGTTATATATACAAGGATAAAGGCCACCCATGTGATGTGTCTCTCCTTTGAACATATAATTGGGTTGTTAAATAAGGAATTGATGGGTTAATAAGATTAAACCCATGATAATTATGTCAACTCATTTTCATGAGTTATGAAATGAATCTAATGATAATTGTGTCTAGTTTTTGACATGGTATGGGGGAGAGTTTGGTATAATCTAATTGACAAAATGGATTAAGTCATGTGAGTAGTAATTATGTTAATGGGTTAAGGCACATAAATGGTAAATGTGTTAATGGATTACGGCCTAAAGATGGTATATATGTTGAGGAGTTATGGTTTCTAAATGGTATGTGTGTTAAATGGTTAAAGAAGAATGTTCACATGGATCAGTGATACGTGTGTGGTAATGGACTTGAGGCTCTACGACCATGGGTCAGGTTTGACTAAGGCTTTAATCCCCACCACTAAATATATGGGTTAGGGAGTTAGACTGAGGCTCTATTCCCCTAATGAATGCATGGGATATGAATACCTAGATTGAGGATTCGAGGTAAGTGTTATGTATTGTTTGAGTAACATTTTCCATAGTGAGGCAGGGAACTTGATTCTTTCCCCTTGTGTATAGGTTATATGACCAGTATAGGTCAAAGTGTATTTGATGAAAATGACTAACCCATGGAACAATTGATGAAAGTGGATAAAGTGAACCTTTTTAATCAATGACACCAAATTTATCTTTTGTTTATCCTATTATTAATTATGTATCTAAATACACTATCTATTTAGAATGGATAGTTTATAGACACCGTTGGTGGTGTCCTACTGATTTTTAAACACACCCTACTTTGGCCGCCATAGGGAACCTTACTAGACTTCATGGTTATAGGCCAGGACAAGGAAAACAGACCTATACTAGAGGGCTGATCTAGGGCACAGGGATGTTCATGGATGAGGGATCCATACTTGGAGTTAGGATCCATTTTTGGGATTCTTCATTTGTCTTTATTTTGGATTTCCCTTACACTTGGCACGGTATGACACAACATAGCATATTTACTATTGGGTTGTGGGTTTGTACCTAGTTTTGGGAAATGGATTTGTGATACATGTTTATAGTTTAACTTGTTTTCTTATTTCATATTTTATATATTTTGGATTACTCTGATAAAGTGGATATAGTCTCCCTATGTGTTCTATGAGACCCTCACTGCTAGTCTGTAGCTTTTGACATATAGGGAGGCATGCCCGAGGTCTTGTGGTGAACCTGCTCAGGGTATCAGATAAGTGGCACCCAGGTCAGGATGTTATAATCATTTATTTTATTTTATACAAGTTTAAACCATATAATTTTCATAATTTAGTTAGTACTATTCATTCCAACCAATTTAATTGATAGGTTATAATGGTAATGTTTAAATAATAATATTTTAATAGAGTATCACATTTTTTTCAAACTTGGTGTTGTGTACATTGAAAGACATCAAAGAGACTGAATTTATTTAAAAATAAATATATCATAACGTCATAGGGTGTAACATTCTCTTCTAATCTCGGTGTTTTATTCCATATATGATATCAAATATTTTGCTACACTTTTAAAATATCAAGGTGTTATATCATGTGGTACATACTATCTATATAATATTCTTTTAAAGAAGAATTACATATTGAAATATTGGGGTGTAAAATTATCCCCCTTTTACAAAAAATAAATCAGCATAATTTGAATTTTTTATCACTAAAATGAATATATTTTTAAATAAGTATAATCTTATATGTATATTTTATCATCATAAAGAATTTCTAAGTTACTACTAGGAAACTTAATATCTCTTAAATATTTCAAATCCATGTGTGTACTATTATAATACCCATACTTTTGAATAATATTATAAAATCATACCTTAATAGATAAGTGTTATTTTCCACATAATACTCAATATATTTATTATCCTATTTCTTAATTTGAAAAAAATAATTTACTATCAAGATAGATAATGAGAAAAGTTACATTCACGATTTCTTTCCATTCCTTAAGTTCAATTTATTCATTTGGTTGTGTTTTGAGTAGTTTTCCACATCTACTTCATCTATGATTGATTAATTTTTTATACTTGAAGCACTGAAATTAACATTCAACAGATCAAAAATATCTAAAAAGGATGAAAAGTTATTTATATTTTTTCTATACATTAACCAAAATAAAAACTGGTTAGAAAAAGTTATGATAATATATAATATGAATAAATATTTATTTAAGAAAATACTAACTTAATCTCTAAAGGCCCAACAATAACACCTAAAGTTAAACTTAAATCAATCCATAAATAACTAACCTTCAAACTATTTGAAATATTCCAGACCAAATTGAAACTCAAAGATTAAAATTATCTGATCTCATATCCATCTAAGATCAACTTAACGTTTATCTCTAAACAATATTAATCACTCATAAAGTCACATACCCAAAATTTATACATCCTAATAATTTATTATCCAAAATATATTAATTTTTTTTAAAATAATTTGAATCACCATGAAATAAAACCACAAAAAAATCATATATACTTCGAAAAGTTAACTCAAGATTTAATCCTTAGATAATATTAACCAATTTGACATTAATTTCCATGATATCCAATAATATCTCATTCACCTAAATCATATAAGGTATATTGAACTTCTTCAAAAATAACTTTAATCCCTTAGTCACTAAATCAATTTTCAATCCCATGGTAATCTATATAATAAAACCAATGTTCCAAAAAATTTAATTGTAGGTTAGAGTTGGGTGAAATGGAAAGAGGGGGGGGGGGTGTATTTCCCTTAAAAAAATTTAAGGAAATCAATACAAGTTTAAAAATATATTGAAAATAAATTGAATAAATTTAAACCATTTGATGATAAAATAATAAAAGTTGAAATCAAAAAAATATAATGATATGAGAATAAAACAAAGTGTGATTTGATAATAAACCAATTAAGTGAATTTAATTGATTAAAAAATACAATAAATAAATGATAAAAAGCGATAAATAAATGATATTTTAAAATAAATATGACATAATATTTGGTAATCAATTTTAGTAATATATCTAAAAGAGGCCTTATGACTACCATGCCAATCGCTTGCGGATTTAATGTATTATTCCATTGGATTTAATGGTATCCAAGATACCAAAACATTACCATGATTTTAAGGTTATATTTACAAACCATAATATAATAGACACTATCTCTTTATATGGATAACTATAAAAATAAAATGTTATATTCCCCTACCTTTTTAATGAAAATAATTAGAAAACCAAAGTCCATCACTTTAACAGTAGTGAGAACCAATATTAGAAGAACATGAAAGAGAATAGGATTTCTAGGTAGCAATAAATTTTTAGTAGTCTTAATTATCTTAAAAAATATGAATAACTCTAGGATAGAATGATAATAAATAAGAGATTAAGAATATATATCAATATGTATATGATCTATAATAAATAAAATAGAATTTAGAAATGAGAGAACTTTAAAAGAGATTTATGTGACTGTAGCATGTTGGCATTGGGGATTGGAAGGAAATGTAAGTTTCCAAGGACACAAAACTCTCTATTTATAGGATTTAAAATCTTTGGTAAGGTTATAGAATTCAATGGGTTTCATTAAACTATTTAATACTAGATTTAATTTATTTTTACTATTACAAATTCTGGGAATGGAGATGCTATTGTGGCTCCACCAAATACCAGGTAGCTTCCACCAGGTAGATGGTGGAATACTTATTATTGAATTTAATCTATCTTCTACCACCTATTAGGTAGTTCTCCTCCACTAGTTGTCCAGTGGAAAATTAATTCTCAAGGGGGCTACTACCTTCACCATCAACTCACTGGTCTACTGCACTGGCCACCTGATGCTTCCTATTGTTATCTTAAAAACTTCAAGGCCTTTCTAGCCTCCTTTTAGCCTACAAAATGTTTGGAAACTTCACTTCAAGAGATTTAATAAGTTTAATATGATTTCAAAAGAGTTTATTTATGTATTCATACAATAATATAATAATATTTCATCACATATTATGCTCATCACTTAAATGAAAATATTGATCACTTTCAGGAGTGTCTATGATCATTAGAAAATAAGGAATGGTGAGAAACACAATAGTAATAACCATTTATTTCAATTAACCATAATTAAATAAAATATAAAATTAACCCTAAAGGTTATTTATACCTTTAAAATTATGTCCTTAAAAATATAATAACATTCTTCCTAAATAACTTTACACTAAATCATATACTAAATCCAAGGGTTATATAACTTGTTCTAAAAAATGTCTCCCAAAATATCTTTAATCACTTTAAAACAAAACCACAAAATATTTCAAAAGGGTATATATAAATTTGAATTTATAATCAATAATAAAATTATTAACACATAATGGTATCTAAAACTACTAAATTATCCTTAATAAATAACATTCTAAACTCTAAAGTTATCTAAACACTTCTATGATACCAAATATAATACCCCAAACACATACACCCAAATCTAGTTCTAAAATCATACTCTTTACATGTTGTCTAGATATCAATTGAAGTGAACGAAATTTTAACTTCCATAATTACAATTTGGAAAAAATATTGGGTCTATAAACATTCCAAATACCTTTTCAGTTTAGTGTTTTTGGGAGTTGAGGAAAAATATGGTAAAATAAAACCTATATCTTTCTCATCTAATGGAAATATTTTACAATATACCCATATTTTATTATTCTATAACAAGTATTAAAAATTTCTCATAAAAATAATCGAAACATAATACACATCTAGAAGTATCATTCATATTATTATTCTTCATAACATGGGGAATGGAAATATAAGAAAAAGTGATCTCAACGCTCGGTAAGGGAAAGCGTACAACAAAAGACATCATAAATACATAAGGAATAGAAAATATGGAAGAGATAAACAATAAATAAATATTCCATATAAAAAATACCATGAAAGGGGAATATATCCATGGATGGCATGACAACATAAATAATCACAAGGATAACAATAATTGGTTTCAAAATGATAGAATGAATAATATTAAATATCATAATCTTTCCATCAAGGCCATGTTCCAAAAAATAATACATAAATAGGCAAGGAATACATTAAATAATCAAGGTAGTTTATCTCATGAGTGATGAATCGAGGTTCTATTTAATAGTAGTCCTCACCAGTTCACTTACCAAGTCTAATTCATTCATCATATAAAAGAAACAAATAAAAATGTAATAAATAATAAATATAAACATTGGTATTGAAAAACTATCATATGAAATGTCAATATTTTCCCAGTATATATTCAACCCAAATTTGAAATCAATATCCATCCATATAGAACTAACATGTATACAGATTATCAATGATTATCCAATTAATAAACGATCTATCTTTTTTTGTTAAACAACCCCAATCAAATTTATATAAAATAGGGTGTTCAAACCATTTAGATTAATGAGTACATGAATAAGTTAATATTTTAAATGATATATAATATATCCATGATAATGTATAACATGAACATAGAGAATAAAATCAATTCATCTGAAATAAATATTCTATAGTAAAGAACAATCCCTTGGAAAATAGATTGAAAAATGGGAGAAAAAATTTTAAAAATAATTTCTCTTAAATATTTTTTAACATTTTTTCAAAAACAATGTTATAAATCACTTCTAAAACTCTTTTCATGATTTTTCAATAATAATTTTTAAAAAAATTTATAAATTTTTTTAAAAAAATAAAAACTTGAAAATAAACTTTACATATGTATGGAAATGTGGAGTTGAAGATAAAATATACATAAGTGGACTGAAATCCTTGTTCAAAACTTTTAATAAAATAATAAACTTTTCCTTTAAAAATCCATATAATAATGCTAATATATATTACTTTGGAAAACCATATTGGTCCAAGTGGAAAAGTCAAGAGGGAAGTGAATTGATTTTCTAATAAAATTTCTATTAAAAATAATTTTAAAACTTAAATCCTCTAGTTTGATAAAAATACCTAATTAAAAAAATAGTATAATTATATAGTATTATCTTTAGAAAAGCTTCTAAAAATATCAATCACAAATTATTTAAAATACTTTTAAAAATAATTTAACTTTTGAAAGTAATTTAGTTTTATCAAAAACTGTATATAAAACATTAATTTAAGTTTAATTTCATAGTAAAGTTTTTCTTAATAATTTAGAACATAAAAACCGGTTTAGATTAAAAAATCACAAAAAATAAGGCATGGTTGAATTTAAACAAGGTGTTTAGTTTCATTCTAATAATTAATCCCCTCCACTTGGAAATGACTCAATTCAAAGTAGTTTGTTATAAAATAAAATAATCCACAACATGGAATGAGTTTTACACAATAACAAACAAGGCTGTCCAGGCACAAGCCTCTTCCAAAGTTATACATGGGGTTAAAAAAGTTACAGGTCACACATGAACTCTTCCACATTTGTATGTGGGAATAAAAATTAATATAATTGAGAGAGTGTGTCAAGAATTCTTCATTTTAGTGCAAGAGACTGTGTTTTATAGAAAAAATAATGTAACTAAAAAACAGCTCAAAAGTATGCTAAAAAAGAATGATTTAGAAATGAGAGATGAAAAAAATATAGTGTAACTCAATCCAGATAGATTTAATTGCTCAGATGTCTTAGAAATTATCATTTAAAATCTTCTATATAGTTTTCACATAAATTAAGGAAAATAGTGGATCATGGGATTCTGAAAAAATCTATTAACCTAAGTCATCCAATTGTCCTGTGTACTTCCAAACACATTCATCAACAATTATTTTATTCCATATCATGGAATTTTTTTTCTATGTACATGCATGTATATCTACCATGCATAAGGGGGATCTTATAAATTTGTTGCCTTCCAATCGGTCCAATTATCCATTGAAGGATAATAATATAATAATTGGATCTTTATATTTAGTGGAAGATCTAGGAGGTATGACTTTTTCTTAAAGGAATTTTTGGATTTGTTTAAGATTAATCATTATTAAATCCATGTATTTATATCTACCATTGAATGTACAAACTATCCATTGGATAATGGATTTTATAATTAATTTTGGATAGCTATGGTATCATATATGGTGATATAACTTTGAACTAGCAGTAGATACACCTAACAATATCACAGTGAGATGATAGGTACATCAAGAGTTAGTAATCTTAAATACTAATAGATTAACCTTATAGAAGTAGTACGATATTAGATACCCCTAGCAGTAGCAATGCTAAGTGGTAGATTCACCTAACAATAGTGGTAGCTCATAGTATTATCTCCACTCAATGGTAGCACAACTTGGAAGTGGAATCATCCATTAGAAGCTTGACTCAGTGATAAAAGAACTTGAAAATTGATTCTCTTTGAGGGAGGCAACATAGTGTACTATCATTAGGAGTGTTAAATTGGTAGTGGCTACAAGTGGTATCTCACTTCAAACAATGATAGTTCAATTAATATAACTATAGATAAAAACAGTAAATCAAGACATAGTCATTTTTTTCTATTTTGGCCAGAATATAGTTGAATATCATAAAACATTAAATTAATTATAATTATGAAAACCATGATTTCGGATTATTAAAATAATGAGGTTCTTAGACTAAGAAAAAAATATGCCTATTTTTTATGATCACAAATCATAACATTCATAATCAAAAAAAAATTTAACAGATGAATAATAGATGAATAAAACAAATATAATTTTCTTAACAATCAAATGCATTATGTAGTATAATACATATACATGTTCAGTTCATAAATCCATTCCATATAATCTTATAGTTCTCCCCCTTTTGGGATTATCAAAAGGAGAGAAGTATGATTCACTACCACAAAAATAGTTTTTCCCAGCGCCCCCCCTTTATCAGCGCTCAAAAAAGCACTAATAAAAGTACCCCATTATCAGCATTTTTTTAGCGCTGATAAAGCCCCCCCTTTATCAATGCTTTTTTTAGCGCTGATAAGGGGGGGGGGCTTTATCAGCGATTTTTTTAAAAGCGCTGATAAAGGGTCGAATTTAAAAAAAAATTAAAAAAAAAATTAAAAAAAAAATTAAAAAATTAATATATAAATATAGTTATATTGATATAAATATAATATACAATTTTTACATATATTTTAGATAAGTATAAATGTACATTTACACTTAATATACTTAATATATAAAATATTTAGTGAAAATGGATTCTTAAAAAATTAAAAAAATATTTTTAATTAATAATTTGCTAATTATTATGGAGTAATAGTCATTTAATAACAATTTGAAGACAAAAAAAATTAAAAAAATTAAAAAAAGATCCAAAATATGTTGAAAACGCAACTCAAACTTCAAATGGCCATAACTTTTGATCCGGGTGTCCGTTTGAGCTCTACCACATATCAAATCGAAGCCTGCGACGATCTCTACACCATTGTAACATAAGGAAACCTTGGTTAAGGTTTTTTCGAGGGCAAAAAAAGCACAGAAGGTCTCCAAAACTGAGTTTTTAGTCGGGGTACCCCAATTTTTTAACATTTTGTGGATTTTCAGCCTCATTTAAGGGGGTATTATTGGCTTTTTTTGGTGGGGATTGAATTTGTTCCAAGGTATTACATTCATATTGATATTATGTATTTTAAATTTTTTCGTTTTTTATAATGAATTTCTATTTATAATCAAATATATAACTATATGTACATACTTTTTATATATTCACACCTAAAAATTAAAATTTTAAAATAAATAATGAAACATATTTACATATAAAATATATTAGCTTTATGTAACTAATAACTAATATCCATTTTATTTAAAATACCAATATATGAATATTTATATAACTACTATATATTAATATAACTATATATATATATATATTAATCTAGCTATATATATATATTAATATAACTACATGTATATTAATATTACTATATATATATATTAATATAACTACATATATATTAATATTACTATATATATATATATTAACATCACTATAAATATATATATTCATATCACTATAAATATATATATTCATATAACTATATATATATATATTAATGTAAATATATATTACTATACGAATAAATATAACTAAATATATATATATATATATAAATAGAGATATATATTAATATAACTATATATAGATATATTAATATAACTATATATATATTAATATAAATATATATTACTATACGAATAAATATAACTATATATATATATATAAATAGAGATATATATTAATATAGCTATATATATATTAATATAACTATATATATATTAATATAACTATATATATATATATATATATTAATATAACTATATATATTTTAATATAACTATATATATATTAATATAACTATATATATATTAATATAACTATATATATATTAATATAACTATATATATATTAATATAACTATATATATATATATTAATATAACTATATATATATATTAATATAACTATATATATATTAATATAACTATATATATATATTAATATAACTATATATATATATTAATATAACTATATATATATATTAATATAAATATTTATTACTATTCGAATAAATATAACTATATATATATATATAGATATCATGAAATAGCAAACAAATCAAAATATAGTAGTAGTAAGGGCTGAGGCGCGCTGGGGGGAGGTCTCGAGTTCAAAACCTGCTGGAGGCAGAGGCGTGCGCATGAGGGTGGATGTGGGGGGCTAGCGCTGATAAATGGTGGAGGGGGTGCGTGCGGGGAACTAGAGGGGGTGGAAAACACTATTAAAAGTGGGGATCAAGCGCTACAAATCCCCCTCGGATTGACATGATTTTTTTATTTTTTTTTAATTTTTTTTAGTTTTTTTTAATTTTTTAATTTTTTTTATCTTTTATCATCACTTTTTTAAAAGCGCTGATAAAAGGGTCCTTTATCATCACTAAAACGAAAGTGATGATAAAGGAAGCGCTGATATAGGACCCCTTTATCAGTGCTTTTTTGAGCACTAATAAAGGGGACCCGCCCTTTATCTTCGCCGACTTTAACAACGCTTTTATAGCACTGTTAAAGGCCATTTTTAGCGCTGATAAAGGGCATATTTTTAGTAGTGATTAAAATAAATAAGAAACAAATATGAATAAAGTGAAATGATTTTCATTAATCACTGAAAATTTCATATAGTACATGAGAAAAGGATAAAAAATATATAGGCCGTATCAAACCCTAATCAGAGTTTGAATAAGCATCATTATCTTTGATAGGCGTAGGGTCCATTGTCTCCTTTCCTTTTACAGTAACAGGAGGATCAAATGAGGAAATGAGAGGTGGTGTAGGAGGGATAAACAGATGAGGATCTATGAATCCCAATAACATCTGATAGAATATCCATTCTAAAGGCATGAAGATCATCTTGAGTCAGATGGCTGGAATGAAGAGGAGAATGTGAAAGAGTAAGTGAAGACCTCTCCTCACTCGGTAAGGTAGAATCATCATATTCGGGTTCCACCACTAGTAACTTAGAATAAAAAGGCTCTAATCATACTTCTTCATCAATTCTTTCCCACAATGATCCCCTAGGATCCCTATATTCAAATAATATGGTAGTCCCACCATGCTCTAGTGTACTTCCTTGATAACCACCACCACCACCACCATCATCATTAGAGGAATTACCAAAAGCTAGATTAATCATGGAAGATCCTTGGTACTTCTCCCACTTTGATGGAGTATCTACCTCAACTCTATCCAAAACCATTATTTCAATAGGGATTTTAGAAGCCTGACCTTATAAAGAAACTGATTCAACTCCATTACTAAATTTTTGATTTGCTGATGTAGATGGGGAAATGTCCTGCCACCCTCTATTAGAATACCTACTGGAATCAGTGATTGTCTGAAAGGGAATAGACTAATCAGCCTCATCTCTACCATCAACATCATAATCTGAATCACCAAAAAGAATAATCAAATCCTCTAGACCCTTTGAATAATATCTCTCAAACTGATCACCATTAGAAATTTCTATTTCTTTGATTTCATCATATTTTAATTCTAATAAACTTTGTTTTATAGGAAGGTAAATAGGTGTACTATGAGATCCATATGATATATTTGGACTCTTAAAAAAATAAATATCACTTCACTCTTCCAATAAAATAAGCCTATACTCTTCTATATTATCTAAAACTTTCTTTTACTCAACCTCAACCTCAACTTCTTCATCTTCAGAATACTCTACAACTTCATTTGGCCCCAAGATAGGTTTATCCATATATCTTAGTCTGGTAGGATACTCTAATGGGTTGAAATTCTCATATAGCTTATCATTTTCTACTACCCAAATTTTCAACCATGGATTCCAATTTACTTTTATCCTTTTTCAAGTTACTTGACTAAGACAAAAAACACCACACTTAGTCACTTTTTCTTCTCATTTGGGCATGAAACCTCTAGCTTCTAACACAGTAGAGATAATATTAGGGTAGGTTAGAGAGTTTGATATTGAGTAGGGATTACACAAATCCATCATATGTACCATTATATATCCATAACGATTAGTTTTATCTATTTTTTTATAAGAAATAAGAATAAAATATCTTGATACTTCATTATGATGATTTCCCCCTTTCTGTTACATAGAATATGCTAAATTAGCTTAAAAAATATATGAAATTCACCATCTAATTCAACAAAAATAGGACTTATGACAGTTAATTTCCTAGTGAGATCTAGAAGATCACACTCCGTCATAAAATTCTCATGTTTATTAGGAAAATATCCTTGATATTACTCATATATATCTTTATGAGGGACATTTAAACATATATCCAATTGGATCAAAGTGAAAAAAGTTCTTTTCTATTCTCCATTGTTTTTATAAAATCCTTCTTTTATTTAAACTTATACTTGGAAAACAGGTATAAATCCTAAACCAAACTAGGGTTTAATGATCAATCATTCCTCAAAAACCATTCATCCCATCCCTAGTATTAAATCCTATCCCACACAAGAAATTTTCTTGAAGAGAACAAATAATATTTGAATTATTTCTCAGCAATAATAGCTTGAGAAGCTATCTTAGGATTATTAGGTTTTATAGGATAACTTGATTTTCCTCTTAAATTCTTTGAAGGATACCAATCATCAAGTAAAAAAAGAGTACACTTCACTCACAGAATTTTCAAATCGGTTTGAAGGTTTGAGGTTAAAGGTAAAGTTTTGAGAGAGAAATAGTGGAGGTGAATGGTTTCAAAGTAGGTGCATGTAAGAAATATTTCCTCAGAATCATATTTATGTATATTTATAAGTTATGTATTCAAAGATTATTTTTTTTAAAAAATAATACTAATAATAAAAATAAATTAAAATAATAATTTTTATTTTAAATAATATGGATTTTAGAATTTGGAATGGTAGGTCCTACGATATCAATAAACAGTTGCATAAACACAGTACTATAGCCATGGTAGCACAAGGATGGTAACTACCGAATAGTATATATCCATGGTAGTATACCAATGGTAGAACACAAACCTTAGATTATTAATAATATATTAGCCATGGAAGTGTATCCAATGGTAGGTCATACAATGGTAACATGTCTAACAATAGATCCTAGAAGTAGCATATCTAATAGTAGTACTAGTAAGTGATTTTTCTCTAATAGAACTAATTTATATTTAAGAATAAATATGAACCAAAATTTATTATTCCATGTTAATTTTTATTATATCCCATTCTATCAAAATTCAAAAGTTTTATAAATATATTAGCAAGTTGAAGACCAGTACCAATGAACTCAATATTTATATTACCCATTGGAAAATGGTCACTCAAAAAGAAATTTCTTATATCAATATGTTTTATCATTGATTGTGAAAAAGGATTCTTATAAATATTTATAGCACTTATATTATAACAATTTATAGGTACATGTCTAGATTTATATGCATAGTCTAGTTGAGTTTGTTTTATCCATATAATTTGTGCACAACAACTGCCTACAACTATGTACTCAGCTTAAGTAGTGGATAATGCAATATAATTATTTTTCTCACTACAACATGAAACTAGTGAATTCATAAAGATATACTTATTCCATATGTGATTTTTCTATCTATATTAAAACCACCAAAATCTTCATCTAAATAACTAACTAAATCCAATGCTTGTCCTCTAGAATAAAGATGTCCTAAAATGGTTTTAATTTTGAGGTTTTTGAAAATTAATTTCATATAAAGTAATTATACCTCTTTTGGGTTTTTTTGAAAATATCCACACATACACACACTAAACATAATGTCTAGTTGAATAATAGTTAAGTATAGTAAGTTTCAATCATATATCTAGAAGTTGTTTGATCAAATGGTTTCCCAGTCTCACCAGGATCCAATTTATAGCTTATAATCATGAGAGTATCAAAACCTTTAGTACTATTTATACCAAAACATTTTAATATATATTTTGTGTACTTACTAGGATATAAAATAATTCTATATTTATTTTTTAAAATATTAAAATGAAGAAATAATTTAAGTTCACCCATAAAACTCATTTCAAATTCATTTTTCATAATATTTGAAATTTAGTACAAAAATAATTTCTTGAAGATACAAAAAAATATATTCAACATATATTTTTACTACTAAAACACATTTTGAAATTATTTTAATAAATAAAGTATGATAATATATTCTTTTAGTAAATCCTTTTGAAATAAAAATGAGCTGATCTTATTATACTAAGCTCTAGGATATTATTTTAAACCATATTTTTTTTATTAATTTAATAACATGATTTGGAAAGTGAGGATTTTGGAATATATGGGGTTGTTCAAAAAAAATATCCTCAATTAAATAACCATTTAAAAATTAACTCTTAACATCCATTTTATATAATTCAAAATTTAAATGTGATACATAAGAAAGAAACATTATGATAGATTCAATTCTAGAAAATGGTGTAAATTTTTCCTTATATTAAATAACTTCTACTTGACTGTATCCTTGTGTAACCAATCTAGGTTTATTTATAATTATAGTTTTTGACTCATAAAACATGATTTTAAACACCCATTTAGTGCCAATGTCTAGGAATTTATTGGTTCTTACAACTAGTTCCTAGACCCTATTTCCTTCAAATTGATTTAGATCTTCTTACATTTACATTACCCAAAATTCATCATTAATTTATTTATTGATGTTATCAGGTTCAAGTTACAATAAGAAATATTGATGTTCAACTTGGTTTCCAAGAGAAGAACTTGTTTGTGTTTATTTATCAAGGACTCCTACAATTGCATCTATGGGATAATATCTATGGGTCCCAATAGATTTAGTGATATAGGTGTTTGAAACATTATTTTCATCTATAGGTTCAGGTTCAAATTATTCTTCATAACTGTGAGATATTTCTATAGGAGGTTTGAAAAAATTATCTCTAGTTTTATCATTAATATTCAAATTGAAAAGACCACCCTTCAGATTTTATAAATGGATCTTAGGCTCTGTGGAACTGACTCTTCAAATTTTACATGAATAGATTCTTTCAAAATCTTAGTCCTTTTATTAAAAACCCTATATAACATTCTGGATGTAGAATATCCAAGAAAAATTATTTAATCACTTTTGGATACCAACTTGTCTAAATTATCATTTTTATTGAGTATAAATAATATACAACCAAAAACTCTAAATATTTTTAACATTTCGTTTTATACCATTACATAGCTCATATGGGGTATTATTTAAAATTTTTCTAATTAAAACTATATTAAAAATATATCAATCTATATTTACAGCATCTATCCAAAAATAAATAGGTAAATAATTCTCATTGAGCAAGCTCTGGGTGATTTCTTGAAAGGTTTTATTTCTTATTTATACTATACCATTCTGATTTGGAGTCCTATGAGTAGAAAAGTTATGACTATATGTATTCTATGAGAATAATGATTAAAACTCCTGATTTTTTCAAACTCACGATTTCGATAACTTCTTAAGATCATAATTATAAATATTCTAAGATTCTCTACAAATTTAGAATATTTGGAAAAATAGTAAATAGATTCACTTTTATAAGAAATAAAACATACCCATGAATATATTGAATAATTATAAATTATATCATAATAAAAATGTTCTCCTACTAAACGAAAAACTCTATAAGGTCTAAACAAGTCCATGTGAATTGAATCTAAAGGTTTAGAAGTCAACACTTATTTCTTTAGTTTGAAATAGATTTTGTGCTTCTTTCCCTTTTGATAAGGATTGTATACTTTTTCTATTATAAATTCAAGTTTAGGAAGATATTTGACTAATCATTTCATAGTAAAATTTATAAGTTAGTATAGGTTGTAATTTCCTAGTCTCATGTTCCAAAGAAAAGTCTCTTTGTGAAATAAATTTAAATAATAAATATTTTTAAAAATTATGAATTCAAATCTACAACATCTATATTATCATTTTGGAAAGTAGTAAAAATTGTAGCATGTTTGGTATCAAATAATCTGAAATTATTATATTCAAACATAACATGGTAACCATAATCACACAATTAATAATTCTAAGAAAATTATATTTTAATCAATTTAAAAATAATACTTTATAAATTAAAAGAGTACTAGAGTTACTGATTTGATTGAGTCCTATTATTTTTATTTTGGTTTTGTCTCAAAAAGTTACATGTCCACTATCAACTTTGATATGGTTCTTAAAGATCAAGTAGTCTCTAGTAATTTATCGGGAAGATCTACTATCTAGATACAAGAATTTCTTACAGGTACTCTTTAAGAAAGTTTCCTACAACAAAGTTTAAACAATAAATGATTTTGGTATCCATACATTCTTGGGGAAAGAAATGTTAGTAATACAGGATTTTGGAATTTTTAATTATTTAATTGGTTTTCTATAAATAAACCTTATATTTTCAAAAAAATAATTTATTAAGCCCATAAGAGTAAGTGGTGTTTACAACATGGTAGAACTAGAACTTGTGGAAAAATTATTTTGATTAATCCTTATCTATCATGGTTGATAACCAATTCTGATGGTGTATTTTGGCGTGGGTTTCTTTCCAAGAATTATAGTGATAATTTCTATTCCATTATTGAATATCTACATATCCTTCTTTAATTATTCATTATAAAATTTTTGTTTATTATTTTCTTTTAAAAGTTAATAATTATCATCATTTTCTATAGAAAAATAAGTTTTGAAGTGATCAGATAAAGAATGATACTTTTTTAAACTGTTGTATTTATCGTTCAATATTTAAATGATGCTTCTAGAATATTATAGTATTCAAATGAATCATCTTTAGGTATATTTTCTACAAAATTTTCATTCTTAGAAATGTTATAAATATGAATATGAGATTCAAGAAAAATATTTTATACCTCAGATGTGTTTATCATGAAATACAAATTGGACCTATCTTTTTTATCTTCTATGATAGAATAAAAATATCCTAAACTATCCTATGAATAATTCATAGTGTATTTCATAGCCTTTTCATACATTTTTTTCTTTTTCCTCAAACTTTTTATTATATTTTATCTAGGGAAAATATGTTTTTATGTGTCCTTTTTTCTTACACTCATAGAAAATTATTTCATTGGTGGAATCATCCTTTTCCCACTACCTTCTCTAATTTAATATATTGTAATACATAACTATGTAATTTGATTTCTTGAATATTTTATTCTTTATATATATTTTTTTAAAATTTCGTGTTAGGTGATCCATTTATTCATCACTATCTGATAGTGATTCATTATCACTTTAAATTTCATCTTTGATTTTATATTTTGGTTTTGTGTCAAAATTATTGAAGGATATAGAATTACTCTTGGATTCATCATCTTCTTCTTTATTTACTTTTAGTTCCTCTTCATACATCATGATTTTTCTGATGTGTTATTTGACTAGTTTTTTACTATTGTCTGAAGATTATCTGATGGAAATAGAGGTTCCTCACCACCTATCTAGTAATAATATGAGAAGTATCATTACTTGATATTTTATAGAACATGTATTTAAAAGTACATGAATGATGTTTAATATTTCATTAGACTCGAGATACATGTCAGAAATGGATTCATTAGTCTTTATCTTAAAAGTATCATATTTTATAGTATAATTATCCAAACACATCTCTTTAACATTAGAGGTTCCTTTACAAGAAATAGCCGGTGTATCCCAAATCTCAAGATTAGTTGAACAAGTATATATTCTTTTAAATTAATCTTCACATAAAGTATTGTAAAAATCATTAATATATTTATAATTACAATCATATACAGACTTAGTAGAACCACTCCACTAAGTTCTAGAAGCTTTGGGTTTTTCATATTTATCTTCAATAACATTCCGGATATCAAAGACAATACTTTCTACATGAATTTTAAACATACTTTTCCATTGATCATAATTTATTCTATAAAAATAAAGATTCTAATTAGTTTAAGTTCATTATTTTCTATGATTATACATAAATACTAAAAATTATATTTAATATAATTTTATGATAATTTGAAAAAACTAGATCCTAATAAAAAGATATTTTGAAGGTTATTTGATACCACATTTTGGTCATAGTGGACAACTCAAGATAAGGGTGAATTGATTTTATAATAAAATTTCTACTACTTTTTAAAAAAATTAAATCTCCTAGTTTGATAATAACTTCTAGTTAACACAAATAATAGAATTATATAATTCGATCTTCATAAAATATTCTCAAAATATCGATCACAGCTGAATTAAAATAATTTTAAAAATAATTTAACTTTTGAAACTAATTTACATAAATCAAACACTATAAAAAAAAAATTAATTTTAGTTAACCATTAGAGTAATGTTTTTGTTAATAATTTAGAACAAAGAAACTGGTTTGTATTAAAAATAATTAGAAAAAAACAAATAAATCATAGAAAATGAAGAACAATATAATTTAAACAAGGAGTTTAGTCTAAAGCCAAGAATTAATACTCTCTAATTGAAAATAAACCACTACTAATTGGTTTATTGTAAAATAAACTAATCTATATCCTAGATCAGGTTTTACATAACAAAACACAATAATTTCCTAGCACAAAGCCTCTCCCATAGTTATACATGGGATAAAAAAGGTTCCAGGTCACACACAACCTATTCCAATGTTTTATGTGGGAATAAAATTGAAAATAATTGAGAGTGTGAATCAAGAAATCTCCAGTTTAGTGAAGGGGACTTTGTTTTAGATATAAACATAATATAAAAAAAACACAACTCAAAATAATGCTAAAAAATAAAGTGAAATAAATGAGAGATTATAAAATGTGGTTCATCTCGGTCTGAATAACTTTGATTTCTCATATGTCTTAGAAATTCTCCTTGAAAATCTTCCATAGAGTTTTCATAGAAATGCAGGAAAAAAGAGTTTCACAGAAGTCTGAAAAAATCCATTGATCTTAGTCAACTAATTGTCTAGTGCACTTAGACACACATGTATCAATGATTATTTATTTCCAACACATTAATTTTTTTTCTCTTTTTCCATGCATATATATATATCATGAAAAAGTAATCCCATATGAATTTATAGACATTTATTTGGTCTAATCATTAATTATTGTATAATAATATAATAATACAGATCCTCGTGGAATATCTGGGAAGTATGACTTTGTCTTTAAGACCTATGTGAAGTTGTTTAGGAATAATCATTTTTAAACCCACATTTTTCTGTCTTTCATTGAATGAATAAAATATTAATTGGATAAATAATTTAAAAATTAATTTTTGATAACTACAGTAGAATATTTGGCAGTAGAACTTTGAACTAATGGTAGCTTAAGTTGATAGTAACACCATGCGATGGTAGGTACGTCTGGCAGTAGTAATTTGAACTAGTAGTAGCATCACCTGACAGTAGCACCGTGCAATATTAGATGTTGGAGTTTGAGTATATGTATTAATTTATTTACAGTTTTGTTTTGATAATCAATATTTCATCACATTTATTAAATTAAAATTGTATAAGACATAATTATGATTTATTATTAACATGTATTATTGTTTTAATTTTTTAATTATTATTTATAATTTTAATTTTCTTTATTAATCATTTCTTTAGATACTTTAAGTGCATATTTTATTTAAATTATTTTACCAAGTACTTTAGTGGTGGATTAAGTAAAAAATTAGCTAACCATGACTAGACCAAAGGGATGGACCCTCAACCACCTATAGGGGACCCACAGGTCAACCCCAAGAGAGGGATGCCCAAATGAACCGACCATAATGGTAGGTTATTATAGGCCATGCATAGTCCCTTAAAGGTAAACTGAAGAAGGAGTTCATGTGAAGAAGGTTAGTGGGTCATGCCACGTGGTTGGGAGCATAATGGAACCTCATATTGGATCCCGGTTCCTAACTTATGAGTGGTTAAAGACGTGGAATCATTAATAAAGGAGTTCCTAATCATGCCAAAATATGATGTGGGTCAATGAATCATGATTCACAATTATTATAATTAAAAATATATGGATAGAATGAGTGATGTTGGATCAAATATTCAAAAATTTTCCAATCATCACCATTATTTGTTGTCTCTATCCTCCAGCAGCACCTGAACTTCATATGAGCTTTCCTGTTCACGTGACTTTAAGAAAATACTCCATTGATCGAACTGAGGTTTCTATGGATAAACCAAGTTACTATGTTCTTGTCGAAGGATCAAGACAAGTCTGACACAATATCTCTAGAACTGGTTCAACCACTCATTCACTTTGACAGTAGATTGAGGTGCTTTTCAAATGATAGTAGCATGTATGAAACAGTAGTACAACCAGACTCTTGCATGGTAGCACCATTTCATATTTTATTGTACCTCCTTAGATGTGTAGTACCTATTATTTACCATCATGATATCAAGAAACAATGGTAGCACCGCCACCATTTATTAAATGGTATCTTGTTAGCGGTAACAACACCATACTACCACCAAGTCTTTCTTCATATATCATTAGTTCACATTATCTTTTCAAAAAATTTATTTTCTTATTTTAATTGATTTATTTGAAATAAATATTTTTTAAATATTTTTTATTATATTTTTTCTAAAAATATAATTACATTTTATGTTAAAATTATTTTGAGTATATATAATGTTTATAACACACACATGTAGTAAATTGCATACATTCAGTATACTTGCTATGTTTTATGACATTTTTTAATGTTTTAATAAACTACAATTTTATTCATTTTTTAATTATTTTATAAATATTAATCATATATATTTGTTTTACTGATCTTTTTGGAAGTTTTATAATGTTATTTTATGTATAAATAAAGATCACAAAAGTTATTTTATATTTAGTACATTTTTTCTAAATACAGGTAATAATAACATTATATATTTTTTTATTTTCTAACAAGTGGCATGCAATGATTGGATATATTGATACTATAAGAACGTATTTCAATTAATTATGATATAGGATTAATTAGTTAGGGATGTGACTATGGAATAAAAAAATACATACAAATTATTTGATACATCTAGAAAAACAATCATATAATACATTATTACTACTCATTTGATCAAGAATCTCCATGAATTTTGATTCCTTTCCATGATCATAAAGTAAATTCTACTAGACAATCCTTTAATACTATGGTGATAAAGATCATCTTACCTCAACACTCTCATCATTAAATCTTTCTTTTTAGTTTTCTTTGTATTTGTTTTCTTCATATTATTATTTTCTTTATCTATTATTAATCTATTTTTTTCTATTTTTTTTCTTTTCCCATTAAAACATGGCCTTGTTTGTTTTGGTTATTACACCACCTAGAAGAAATTATAGTCTATGAATCTCAATCAAAAGTAAGGTCACAGTCTAGGTTAAAGTATCCTATAAAAATTATGGGTTGTGCCTCTGAGTATTAGTAAAAGTAAGAGTTTGTAACAGGTTCTCACACATTTAAAAGTGAGTTTCTTAGTGGGTACCAATATTCTTGTAAATTAGAGAAGGTTGAGGAGTGTTATAGGATCTTGGTGATCCAAACCACTATAAATTATATAAATTCTTTATTTTTTTATTTCCACTAAATTTCATTATTTGAACATATCAATCACTATGGAATCTTTATTTAATATAACTATGATTTATTTGTCTTTAAATTTTTTAAAATTACTATTAACCCCCTCTAGTCGTTATTTCCATCCCTTTCGATACAACAATTTGTATCAAAGAAGGTGATTATTAAAAATGATTTTTAGAGTTTTTATTGTTTATTTTTAAATACGTGATAACCTTATATGAGATACTTAACATTCTAAAGAATAAATGAAATGTTTATTTTACGATGGTTAATGTTAATCCCAATGATGGATGGATTCTAAAGAAAAACCCCATTCTTCAATGGAAGTGACTAAGAGTATTGGAAATATATAATGGAATCCTATCTAAAACAGTTAAGTGTGAATCACTTGAATATCATAAATAATACATATGAGCTAACCAAAGTAGATATGGAGACATACGTAAGTAATGACTTGGAAAAATATGTTTTAAATTATAATGTTAAAAATATTTTGAACTATGCTATAAATAGAAGTGCCTATAAATTTTTTTAGCATATAAGATAGCCCAAAATATATGGAGAATACTTCAAGTGACTCCCCAAGGGTATAGAAACTTCCATTAGGACCCAACACCATACAACTATGCATGGGGAAATACTAACCGACCAACCATGTGAGGTGGGGAGTTAGACGCCTTCAAGATGCAGATGCTGGGGGGGGGATATTTCAAGTGTTTCAAGTATTGGTAATTTAAGGTCATGTATTGGGTTATGTATGGGCTTTGTTCCTTGGGACTACGGGCCATGTAAGGGTTCCCCTTCAACCCTTAAAAGGGATATTATCCAAAAATAAATAAAAACAAGGCCTTTAGGCCATTCAGGTACTCACTATGGGACTAAAAATATCAAGAGAACAAAGATAGGAATGATACAAGAGGAATACCAAGACTTTAAGATGGTAGATTAAGAGTCACTAAACTAAATTTTCCATAGGTTTACAAGTATTAAAAATGGTATGAGTGCTCGTGGTGAAGTACTAGATAATAAAGATCAAGTACAAAGAGTACTAAGAGATCTTTTAAAAAGATGGCATAGAAAGAATATGACCATTTATTAGAGTAATAATTTTAAAGAGTATACCTTAGATAAACGAATAGGATATTTTCTTCAATACAAACTAGAGTTAGAAAAAAATTTTGATGAGGAGTATATAAAGTGAAAAGGTTTTTATTTTAAGTCCAATGTTAATGAAATCATTAACACTTATATATCCGAGTTCTAGGAAAGTTATAAAGAGATGGATTAATTGGGAAATAATTTTTTCAAGTTCATGAAAAGAAAATGTGGAAAGATATAGTTTAGAATAAAGTTCAAAAATTACTATAAGAAAGGTAATTCTAATAATAGTAATGATGTTTAAAAATTATAATGCTGAGTGTGGGAAGAATGAGTGCATTAGAATAGATTTCCCCAAACCCATACATCTAAATATAGACAAAGAGAAAAGTAAAAAATAAAAGAAATATTTTTTTGAATATTTCGACTGCTCAAATATTTATGAATCAAGAAGCAATTCTATAAGTGAAAAGGAGTTAGGGAACCTTGCTCTGATGGGTATACAATGTGAGGTAACTGATTCAATTTTAACTCAACTAATTGCTCCTACTAATATAGATCATAATGTTATATATGAAAATGAAAATGAAATGTATTTTAACATATCTTCTTAATTTTATTAATTACAAAGTTAAATATTTTCTTAAAAAAAATGAATAATTAAGAAATGATGGATTCAGGATAATTGGAAAGTATAAAGATATAAAAATTCAAAATAATATTTTTCTTAAAGAAAATGTTAAAATGAAAATGGAATGTGATAATTTGAATAATTGTTTTTCCTATAAGGAATAATTTAAAAAGAAGTGTGATTACGAGTTGTTAAAGATAAAAGTGGAAAATGAAAGAGTTAAAAAATTTCTGTAAATGAATGATAAAGTTCAATAAAGAAGATTTAATTTAGTTATATATGATTTAACTAAAGTTGAAAAGGATTGTATGAACCTTAATCCAGGAAATAAGAAATTAAGAAACACGATTTCTGGTTCTAATGTGAATGTTTATATATATTTGGAGACTATTAAAATAAATAATGTAAATTTAAAAAATAAAGTTTTAAATATTAAATAGAATTTATCTACATTTTTTCAAGGTAAAGAAAAATATGATTAAATGATGACATTGATGAAACTAAATAACACCAATAAGAAAGGTTTTGTTTATAATAGTTTATCACCAAGGATAAATAAGGATAACTCTATTAAAAGTTAAAAACGAAGTATTTATACTATAACCTATTTTAAATATAGAATGGACGGTTATTATGACAAAATAATTTTCACTAAGATTTACACATTAATTTTGGAGTACTAGTAATTTCATTTATAGAGATTTATTTTTTAAAAATACCACTAATAAATGATTTAAATATATTTGGGTTCCAAAATTTTCTACTAATAATCCATTTGGACACAAGTTAGCATGGGAAAAAACAACATGTTTGATTGTTTTATTTTAGGGAACATGCCTTATAAATCTCAAAAAATCATTATATTTAGATAGTGGATCCTCTATAAAAATGAAAGGTGATATTTCTAAACTTCTATCATTCAATTCATTTGATAGTGTTAGTTTCACATTTAGAGATGACTCTAAAGTTCAGATTAAAGATATTGGTGAAGGTTTTTTTTCTAAAACTATTATTATTTAAAAAGTATTATATATATTATTTAAAATATAATCTAATAAGTATGACATAGCTGTGAGATGATGGATTAAATTTCATTTTTGAAAATGATAAATGTATATTTTTGAAAAATAAATATGTTATATTTTTTGAAAATATAAAAGAGAATGTTTATACTATTTATTTATCTAATATAACAAAATAAAATCTTAAGTGTTTAAATACTATAGAATAAGATGAAATTTTATGGAATAAGAGGCTTGTATATAGAAATTTTAGACTATTTCAGAAACTTTGAATGCATGAATATGTTTTACAATTTCCAAAATTACAAACAAGTAAATATTTTATGTGTGATTCCTATTTAAAGAGTAAGAAGGACAAATAAAGATTTAAATATATAAAAGATGTTAGTACTGCTAGATGTTTAGAACTATTACATCATGACTTGTTTGGACTAATACAACCTATTAAATTGGGTGTTAATAAGTATTTATTTGTAATTTTATATTATTATAGTATATTTATCTGGATTTATTTATTATCACATAAAAATGAAACTTTAACCAATTTTTTTTGATTTCTATAAACTTGATCAAACTTAAAGAATATATTGGTCATCTCTATCAGATGGCTATAGGTGGTCAATTTTTTAATTTTGTATTTGATAAATTTTGTGAATAAAATAGATACAAAAATTATTGTTTAACCCCAAGGACACCACAACAGAATGACATGGTTGTAAGAAATAATATATCTATATAAGAAATATCTAGATAAATGCTTATAGAATTTAATGCGATTAGATATTTTGGGTAGAAGTTGTAAATACACCATGTAATGTTTTAAAAAGAGTCTCTATTAGACCATTTTAAATAAAACTCCTTATGAAATGTTTAAAGTGTTTAAACATAATTTGGATATTTTAGGGTGTTTGGTTGCAAAGTATTTATCTTAAACACAAAAGGCAATTTAGACAAATTCAATTCTAAAAGTGATGCAGGAAATTTTTCAGATATTCTAATACTAGAAAATCATAGAGAGTTTTAATAAGATAAATTTAGTTTTTAAAGAGTTTGTATATGTTAAGTTTAATGAAAATACAAAGAACAAGAAAAATTCTATTTTTGACAAAGATGATGATGATTTTAGGGAATTTAATTTTGATGAATATAATGACCAAGAAAACTAGAATACTTTAGTTATGGGGGAGAATATATCTTATCAAACTGATCATTGTGAATGGAAAAATCTTAAATATCTTGTAATTGAAAATTCAATTGGAAATGTAGAATCTGGTATACAAACTAGAAAAATTGTTTTACTTTATTGTGAAAACTATTTCTTTATTTCTAATTTTTTCCCTATAAACATTGATAATTTTTTAATCAATTAAAATTTGATAAATTATATACATGATGAATTAAATGAATTTTAAAGGAATAAATTGTGGAATTTGGTTAAATTTCAAAAAGATAAACCTATAATAAGAACTAAGTGAATTTTTCATAATAAATTAGATAATGTTGGAAATATAGTTAAAAATAAAGAAAGACTAGTAGCTTAAGGATATTCCCTATAATAAGGAATCGAATTTGAAGATTATTTTTCTATTGTTTCTTGGATAGAATCAATTATAATTATAGTATCCTTTAATTTTTTTCAAAATATTTTTTTTCAAATGAATGTAAAAAGTGAATTTTTAAATGGAATTCATTTTTGAGGAAGAGTATGTTAAACAACCCCTATATTTTTTTTCCAAATAATGTTTTTAAACTTAATAAAGCTTTATATGTTCTTAAGAAATATCCTCAATCATAATATGAAATACTTACTTTGTTTTTAATTCAAAATGATTTTATTAAAGGAAGGTTGATCTAACCTTGTTTATAATTAGTGTTTCAAATGATATACTGATTATACATATTTATGTTGATGATATAATATTTTACTTGGTAAATTATTTAAGTGAAATTATTTTTCTAAACTAATGACAGGTGAATTTTACATAAACCCAATGGGAGAACATTAAATTTTTCTTGGTTTAAAAATTAATCAAAAGAAAGATAGATTTTTTATTAAATTAATCTAAGTATACTAAAGATCTTGTAAAAAGGTTCGGACTTTATTCTTGCATGGATATTAAAACACCAATGAGTACAAATTGGAAATTGTATTTGGATGAATCTGGAAAGATAGTTTATATTAAAATATAAGGATGCATGATATGAAGTTTATTATATCTCACTACATCTAGACTAAACATAATGTTCTCAGTTTGTTTATGCATTATATTTCAATCCAACCATAAATAAATTCATCTTAAATAAGTTAAGAGAGTAAATAATATATTAACAGAACTATAAGCACTTGTTTAGTTTATTCAAATCATAATTTTTTTGATTTAATATATTATTATGATTCTGACTTTAGAAAAAATAGACTTGATCATAAATGCACAATAGTTTTGTGTTATTTTCTGGGTAAAATTTTAATCTCATGTAATTATAAGAAAAAAACTGTTAGTAACACTATCTATAGATGAGGATAAATACGTTTCTTCGTATAGGTGTTGTTCATAAAGTATATAGATTAACAAAAAATTATGAGATTTTAATATTTGTTTTGATAAAGTTCCAATATTTTTGTGAAAATTCTAGTTCAATTTTAATTTCTAAAAAACCTCTACAATAATCTAGAACAAAACAAATAAATTTTAGATTTAATTTTATGAGGGATCATATAGATAAATTTGATATATATTTAGAATTTCTTCCTACTGAAATTTTTTTTCACACATATTCACTAAAATTTTATATTCTATCAAATTTTATAAAATGATGTTTTAAATAGGAATTATTGAAGATTAATATTTCCATTTTCTATAATTAATACATTGTTAATATTTTAATCTGTTTTAAATATCTATTTACTTGAGTACTGTAACTAACTGTTAAATTTTATGAAAAAAATACTACTTTGTTATTTCAAAGTAGTTAATACTGATTAAAAAAGATATTTTTTAAAGATTTAATTTTAATGTAATTTTTTTATAAATTTCAAAAATGGGTGAATGTTTTTAAAAATTTAATATATGTTTTATTTTTTAATTTAAAAAATGGGGATGTTGTTAGAGTTTGAATATATGTATTAATTTCTTACTAGTTTTTTTGATAAATTACTCTTTCCTCACATTTATTAAATTCAAATTGTATAAACCATATTAATAATTTCTTAATTACATGTATTATTGTTTGAAACATTTAGTGATTATTTGTAATTTTAATTTTTTTTATTAATCATTTACTTCGATACATTAAGTGCATATATTATTTAAATAGATTTACTATGTTCTTTAATGGTGGTTTATATTAACATAGGCCTACCATGACTAGCCCAAAGGGCCATCCCTTCAACCACATATAGGGGAGCCATGGGTCAGCCTCTTGAGAGGATCGACCTAATGAAATAACCATGATATTAGGTGTGTGCATTCCATGTATATGTCCGTAATGGTGTGCTCGGGTAGGAGCGCATGAGAAGAATGTTAGTGGGATATACCATGGGGTTGGAAGTATGGTGGAACCTAGGAGTGGAGCCCAGACACTTACTTCTAAGTATATAAAGATAGGGAATCATCAATAAATGAGCGCTCAATCATGCCATAATATGATACAGGACAATAGAGCATGTTGAATTTTTCATCTAATTAAAAATATTTGGATAGAATGAGTGCCATTTGACCATATCTTTGACAACCATATGATCATAATCCACATTCATCGTCATCATCCTCCAGTGGAACTCGATCTTTATTTGAGATTTCCTATTCACATTAGTTCTGGTTGAACCTCCTTTGATCGAACTGAGTCTTCCAAGTATGAATCGAGCTACTATGCTCAAGCCGATGGATCGACATAAGTCTGATACAACATCTTTAAAACTGGTTTAACCACTCTTTCACTTAGATATCAGATTGAGGTATTTTTCAAATAACGGTAGCATGTATGAAACAATAGTATCCTCAGACTCTTTCATAGTAGCACCCTTCCATCATTAATGGTAGCACTTCTTCTATAGTAGTATGTATTCTTTACTACGGTAGTATCAACTAGAAATGGTTGCATCACAATATTTCAATCAATTATATCTTGTTAGCGGTTTCAACACCATGCTACTTCTAAGTATTTCTCAATATTCTGTTAGTTAAAATTATCTTCTTCTAAAAATATAATTTATTATTTTAATTTATGTATTTGAAATATATATTTTTTAATTATTTTTCATTATACTTTTTCTAAAAATATAATTATATGTTGTGTTAAAATTATTTTGAGTATATATAATATTTATAATACTCATATGCACTAAACTTCATACATGCAATAAGTTTATACAATTCCTTGTTTTATGAAATATTTAATGTTTTATTAAATTGAAATTTTATTCATTTTATTTTAATTGTTTTATAAATTTGTATTATATATATTTATTCTACTATTTTTTTTGGAATATTCATAATTTTATTTCATGATGAAATAAAGAGCATAAAAGTTATTTTATAATCAATGTAGTTTTTTCTAAATATAGGTAATGGTAACATTATATTTTGATATGTGCTAACAAGTGGAATAAATTGATTGGACATCTTGATTCCCTAAGAAGATATTTCAATTAATGATGATACACGATTAATCAGTTAAAGACGTGATAAATTAATAAAAAAAACTCTATAAAGATTATTCGATACAATTGGGAAAACATTCATATGACACATTCTTGGTGCTCATTTGGTTAAGAAGCTCTACGAATTATGATTCCTTGTTGTGATAATGAAGTGACATGTACAACATCATCCTCTACTACTATAGTGATAAATATCATCAAACCTCGATGTTATCATCATCAAATCTTTCTTCAGGGTTTGATTTATATATTTTTTCATATTAATCTTTTCTTTATACATTTATAATCTATTTGTTTCTAGTTTATGTTTTTCTCATCAAAATTAGGTCTTGTTTGTTTTTTATTCCACAAACTAAATGGAAGTATGAATCATGACTCCTGATCAAAATTCAATTCATAGACTAGGTTTAAGGCTCCTATAGAAAGTCTGGGTTGGGACTCTAGGTGTTAATAAATGGAAGAGTTTGAAATAGGTTCTTACACATTTAAAAGTGAGTTTCTTAGTGGGTATCAATATTTTCATATAGTAGAGAAGGTTTAGGAGTGGACAAGGTTCTTGGTGATCTGAACCCCTATAAAATATCTATGTTCTTTATTCTCTATTTCATTTATTATGTGAACATAGTACTCACTACTCTAAAATCCTCAAGGCCTTATATTTTTATTTATTTTTGGATAATTACCATTTTAAGGGTTGAGGGGAAACTTTTACATGACTAGTAGGCCCTAGGAACAATGGCCATACATGAAATGAAGTACCAGAGGAACAAGGACCAATACATGACCTTGAAGTCCCAAAACCTACCTAAAATTGAAATAGACCATCCCTAGAATCTGAATCTTTGAACTTTCCTAGCTCCCCAACTCGCATGGATGATTTTCTAGCATTAACCTGTGTAGAGTTACACGGTGTTTGGTATAGATGGAAATTTCCATACCCTCTCAATCTTCCAATATGGCTATCTCTGCTCTGGTGGCTACTAAATTCTTTTAATCCTCTTCTATGACTGCTCCTATGTTGTCTTCCTAAGATAATTCTTGGTCTCTATAGCCTGAAGGCCCTATGTCTCAAATGCCATTAGTGTCCTGAAATCCCTGTGGCCCAAAGGACCTTGGTGGCTTGAAGGAACTATGGCTCGAAGGACTTTGGTGGCCTAAAGGCCCTAAAACCCATAGGCCCAAACCGGTGGCCCAAAGGTCTAAATCATATGAATAGTTTTAGTTGCTATAGTACTAAACAATACCTAATATAGTGACTTCTACAATACTACTATAGTAACCTTGAAATTTATCCCCTCTAGTCATTATTTTCATCACTTACGATCCAAAAATTGACACTTATATAAAACCACAATTTTCATACATAGATATTATATCAAATTAGATGAATATTATTTACATAATATAATGATAAATGCTAGAATTTTATAGGTATAATATCTTTGGAAATATGGAAAAATAAAAAAACAGTTCATAATATTTCTACGTCATATCACACTTAGATATTCATAACTATCACCCTCCTTAGACATATCAAACATAAAACCATTATTAATAAGATGAGAACGGAAACATAAGAAAGGGTGACCTCTAAAGACTAGTAAGATTAAACAAGGGAGATATCAATGACCATATAATCATAGAATGAGAAAAAGTGTACAAGAACATATAACAACTCTTATATTTATTTCACATTAATACATATGTTATTACTTAAAGGTATACTCAATACAACCCAAAAGATTGAGAAGACTATTTTCTTTAAGAATTAGTTACAATACATAAAAACATATAACATGAGATATAAAACAATATTGAACACTTTATTAACATGATTATAATATTACAAAGAAATTAGAACTGCATGGGATGGCCTTGAAAAACTCAGAAGAGATGAGTGATATATAAATCCTAGTAAGGTAATAAAAAAGGAATAACATGAGGAAGATAATACATGTTAGAAAGTAGGCATATAAATAGAGAGTAAAGGGAAAATGAATAATAAGGCTTGATATAACATGATAATCATAACATGGGAAAACATGGTAATAACTTAAAACACTGAAACATAAACATATGCAAAGGCTAAAACTACCAAGACATCATAGTGAACAAAGACCCAAAAAGGAATCTAATTCAATCCCTATCCCAACATGATGTATCATGATAATAAATATTACCCAATGCACTGGACCACTATCTGGGTGCACCCATCGTATTCATTTCATTCTCATGCTTAAGTGTTCCACATAGATCATAAAACATGGATTCATTCATCATCATAATTTATTCCATGATCAAACAGTGTGGATTACAAATATGTAAGTCACCAATCAAAAATTATATGTGCATAAATTTGAATACCCTTGATAATAAATGGGTATGGTATTCACTACACAATTATTTTGGCATGGAAAATTATAGTGAAATTTCAATAGCATAATGATGACAAATAAAAATTCATAAAATGAGTTGATGAGAGAGAAATGGGTCTCTAATAATTTCTATATTAAATTAAAATTAATAAGGACATGTAAATACATGTACCAACATGATTAATTGTAAATATAAGGATTACTATATTGAAGAAACTTTAATAAAGAAGATAAAGGAAAGAACCCTTATAAAATTTCCGCATGGTATCAGGTGTACATAAGGGTTCATAGGGGTTTGATATGAGAGTGAAATATAATATCATGATTTATACATAAAATGGAAAGTAAGGAAGACATGTAAGAACATATTCCAACATAATAAAATGGAAATTAAAGACATAACATAAAAGGAGTTCTTGATAAAAGAGGAGAGTGAAATATCCCTTACTTGAATGTGTGACTCCAAAGGCTTGGGAAATACTTCTTGAGAGCTTGGGGGAACCTTGAGAGGACTATATAGAGTGAATGTAAGAGTATGAACATGATAAAAGGATTTCTAGTGAAGATAAATGAGATATTTGGTGGGTTTATATAGGAAAGGAGGAAGATTTATCTATTATTTAGGTTTTGGACTCTATATGATAAAATATCTAAAACCACAAAATATCCAATGGTTTTTTGACATGGTTTCTACCATAATTGAGTGTTTTAAATTATTTTATAAGGACAAGTTCTTAACTAATTAAAATATTACCACCGGTGATGTGCAGGTGAGTTACACTCTTAAATAAATAATTATAAAACCTTAAAATATATCATAAGTTTTGGAGGATTCACAAAGGCTTTATAAAATAAATGAAATAAAATAAAAATCAAATTATTTTAAATAAAAATATATATTTATTAATGGATCCTATTTATATTACTTATTTCATCCCATTTGGTTCATTATAATGTCATAAAACACAAACTATATTTATACGGTATTTAATTTTTACCCGAAAGTCCAACTGTCTCAGAAAATTAGGAAAAATTCACCATTGGATAATTAAAAAGTTTTGATTGAAAAAATAATATTCATTTTATCTAAATATTTTTCTAAATATATGAATCTTCACTTTTGAAATTATAATTGACATTTATTAAAAATGACGGGTTTTTGACAATAATAGTTTTCGAACCCTAATAAATAATTACATTTGACTTCATAAAAAATTATATGATCATTTATATTTGATAAAAAATTATTTAATAATAATATTTTACTAAAATATTATTTATTTTAGAAATCCATTAATTCATAAATTCATTAATTCTATTTTAAATATTAACCAAAAATACAATTTTTTTATTGTATCAAACTAAAAATCAATTGAAAAGAAACAATAATAGAGTAAAAATATATTTATTATTCTATAAAAAATAATTAACATACTCATATTTTTAGGGTCTTGATGTATATCCATTTAATATATCATTAAACTACCTATGAATAAGGTGCGTGATGGTGGGATGTTCATGGGGCAGTTCGACGAACATGGTTCGGGCCATGATCTCAATGAGATTGAACTTCTCCCATAAATGGTTTATATCATGATGAAGTTTTTGGATATCAAATTAGGCTTGGTCAAGGTAAAATCCCAAAAATACTATCTTCCTTGGAAGTTCCAATAAATGGGCTTCGTAGGGACCAATATTACTTGTTGAGCCCATCACTTCCTTTTTCTATGACAATTGGATTTGTTAAAACCATATATTTATATGAACCATGAGATCATTGTTCAAAAGCTATATTATTAATGGTAATGATTCTTAATGTTCAATTAAATCTAACTGGATAAACCAAAGGAGTTCATGTGTTTTCTATAACCATCATATTTAATAATAAATTCAATTAAATAAAAATGGAAATTTTATTTATAATAGTTTGGGTCATTACAATCTTCCCCTTTATAAAATTTCACTATCAAAATTCTCATTTACCGAACTAAAAAAGATGAGGTTAACTCTTCTTCATCACTTCTTGTCGTTCCCATGCCACTTCTTCAAACTTTTAGTTTCTCCACAACACTTTGACAAGGTTCACTATCTTATTTCATAGAGATTTTTCTCTACGATCTAATATCTTATCCGGCTGCTCTTCATAGGAAAGATCACTTTCCAATGGTACCGTCTATGGATTGAGTACAAATGATAGGTCCGGTATGTAATTACTCAAGAGGGATACATAGAATTCATCATATACTTGAGATAGGTTCGGTGGGAATTATAGTCGATAGTTCACCACATCGATGTGATCGATAATTTAAAAGGGGTTGATGTATCTTAGACTAAGCCTTCAATTCTTTCCAAATGCAATCACTTTATTCCATGGAGATATACAGAGTAATACTATGTATCCAACATCAAACTCTAGTTATTATTGACAATTATCAGCATAAATCTTTCATCTACTTTGATAATCTTTTATGTGCTTCTGAATGGTCTTAAATTTCTCCACTATTTCCTTGAAAATTTCCAGACCTAGAATATTTCATTCCCCAACTTCGTCCTAACATGTAGGTGCTCTGCACCAATTCCCTCAAAATACTTCATTGGGATCCATTCAGTTGATCTAATAGAAACCTTTATTTTAAGAGAACTCTATAAAAGGAATATATTGTTCCCATATTCCTTTTAAGTCCATAGAACATTCTCACAACATGTCTTCCATTGTTTAAATAGTCCACCTAGATTGGACATCGATTTGAGGATGATAGGTTGTACTAAAGTTCAGCTCAGTGTTTAGAGAAGGGTAGGTACTTTTCTAAAACTTGGAGGTGAATCTTGGATCTGGATTAGAAATAATCTATAGGGGTAATCCATATAGCCTTAAAAATTATATGATTCATATCTATGCATTTTGAACTAATGATAAGTCTTCCCGTATTGGGATAAATTGAGCTATCTTTGTAAGATGATCCACAACAACCCCTGTAGCATTGTTTCCCCTGTATATATTCAGAAGTTCAATGAAAAAGTCCATGGTGATGTTTTTCCATTTCCATGTTTGTATAGGTAATGGTTTTATCATCCCCTTAGACTTCTATATTTCAACCTTCACTTATAGACATACCGAGCACTTAGATGAATATTCAGTAATCTCATTTTTTATATTGTCCCACCAATAGTGCTCATGGTGATATTAATACTTATTTTTTCTTTCCAGGTGAATGGAGAATTTTTAACTACGTGGATCATCCAACAATTCTTTCTTTAACTCAGTATTTGATGTAACACATAGTCTTGACCCAAATCTCACAATTCATTCCTCATCAACATTGAACTCTGAAGATTTTCATTTCCTTATGGTTCCCACTTTCTTCTGAATTCCCAAATCATTCCTTTGTGCATCCTTTATATTTTCCAAAATAGACGGTTGATAAATAATTTGTGAAAGGATTTATGATGTTACTTCCTTTATGATTCCCATGTAGATCCTTTTCAAATATAAAAATATTGGATCCTTTTAAATTATTATCATTGATAAAGATGAATGATCTTTTTTACTTAGAGCATCCACCAACATATTTTTTTTTTCAAGATGGAAGTGTATTGAGTATTTTTCAACCTTGATGTGCTCTAACTATATTCGTTGGCTCATATTGAGATATTTTTGTGTGAATATATATTTTAGGTTCTTGTGATCAGTATATATCTCACACTTATCCCCATAGAGATAATTTCTCATGATTTTCAATGCACAGATCAGAGCTTCAAACTCTATATCACGCGTGAGATAGTTTTTCTCATGAATTTTCAACTTCTTTGAGGTGTAATAAATGACTTTGTGATTATGAATTAACACACAACCCAATACCTTCTTTGAAGCATTGCTGAATACTACAGAAATTTCTCCACTTTTGGGTAGTGTGAGCACAGGGGTAGCGATAAGCCTCCTTTTTAGATCCGTGAAGCTTTATTCACATTCATCATTCTAAGAAAAATTGAATCCATTCCAAGTTATCTTGGTAATAGAGTTCAATAATCATGATAAATTTCTCACATATCAGTGATAATAACCATATAACCCAAATAAACAATGAATATCTGTCACCAATATTGTTCGTGACCATCCTTTAATTACTTATATCTTTTAAAGGTCTACAAATATCTCATTTATTGTAATGATGTGTCCCAAGAAAGATACTTCCTTTAACCAAAAATCTCATTTTCCATACTTGAAATAAATATTCTCCTTTTTGTAAGGTCTTTAACACAGTGTTTAAATACTCATCATGCTCCTCTTTGATTTTGGAGTATATTAGAATATCATCTATAAATACTACCACAAATTTGTTGAGGTTTCCATGAATATTGATGGAGCATTAGTCAGTCTGAATAGAATTAATATGAACTCATAGTTCCCATACCTTATATGAAAAGTGGTCTTATAGATATATTCCTTCTTCACCCTTGATAATATCCCGACCAAATATCCATCTTGGATAAGTATTTTTCTTTACATAACTGATCAAACAATTCATAAATCTGCGGTAGATAATACTTTTTCTTTATCATAATCTTTTTGATCTCATTATGATCAATGTAAAGGTGCATTGACCCATCCTTCTTCTTGACAAAGAGGGCTGGTGCACCCCATGGTGAAGCACTTGTGCGTATGAACCCTTTATCCATATTTTCCTGTAGTTTTTTCTTCAAATCCTTAAGTTCCACAAAAACCATTCTATATGAATTTTTGGATAATGGTAATGCACCCCATATAAGATCTTTTGAAAATTCATCCTCTCGTCTAGGAGGAAGACCAAGAAATTCTTTGGGAAACACATCAGCATATTACCTCATAATAGGCATGCCTTAGAGGATGGTTCTTTCCTTAGACTCAATCATTTGAGAAAGATATGCTTTCTCACAGGGAAATAATATCCATACATGAGATGATGGTGATAATGAAGATTCATCCTCTTCCTTACACTTATACAAAATCAGGGGTCGATTCACAATACAGAGAGTGATTTACTTCCCATGAAAATTTATGTTGGATCTATATAGGGAAGTCTAATCCATGCCCAGAATTGAAATAAATTCCACCAAAGGAAGTATGTCAAGGTTTACTAGGAATTTTTTCCCACAAATGTTGATAGGGGAGGAGTTATATACTTGGGATGTAATAACTTACCCATTTTTTGTTATCACTGAAACCTCTACTTACATGCTTCATGGTGGTGTTTGGCTAGTTCTACTAAACTTTTTTGATTTGAAGGAATGCATAGAACCATAATAAAATTACATTCTCAATTCTTGAATGAATAAATAGTGTACCTATCACCACTTTGTTGTCAGGATTCAATTCAGTGGTAGTGATGGAAAAAAGATTTCCCTTGCTACCTTGGTGGTTGTTGGTTGTCTCTAAAAACCCTTGGCTTAGGGCATTGGTTTGAAAAGTGCCTTGGTTCCTTGTAGTTAAAGTAATGGAAAATGTACTGAGGGGTTACCAGAGCATTAATTTCTTCTATCACATTCATGGGTTTCTACTGTTATAAATTAATAGTTAGGTTTCCATCCTTCCCACACCTAAATCTTTTCTTTTTCCCCTTTAAGCAATTTCGCAGATGATTCTTCCCGCACCTTTGACAAGTGGGATGTTGAAATATCATGGAATCATTAGATATCTCTATTATACCTCTATAATTAAACAATACTTTATGATTCTTATCCCTAAGATACCCTTGATATTTATTGATATCTATTTCAACTTATGAAGCACATCAGACAGTTTATTCATAGATATCAAATTCACATATCGCTAGGGCTTTTCGTAGAATAGGTTTTATCCCACTAAATAAGCAGTCAACCCTATATTTGGGGGTAATGAAAAATACAGAGGTGTATCATGAAAGTCTTGTTATGTTTTCTTTGTATACCCTGATAGATTCATCATATTTTTTATTATACGAATGGAAATCCCTTTCCATTTTAAGTTGGAGGGTGCGAGGAGAATATTTATCAAAAATCATTTTTCAGAATTCCTTCCACTCCATCATTTATATCTCTTCCTCAGGCTTCATATTATTGATCAATGTACACCACTGATTATATTCTCCCTCTATATGATAAAAAACTAGAATAACCTTATATTGTTTGGAACATTGAATAATATAGAAGATCCTATCAATGGTGTTGATCCATTATTCTATGATTAAGGGTTCAGATGATTCATTGAAAGTATGAGGCCTTTGTCACATGAAGACCTCGATTGTGGATTGTTCTATCTTAGGGGGTTTGGATGCTCATCTTGATCTATGTTTCTATTTAGAATCTGTGTCATCTGATAGAGTATCATCATGAATTTTTTTATTCCTACTCCCATTGGGTGTGACATCTCATTGGGCCAGTCATCAAATTGAAAATCACATTGATTGTTTACCCGATTCCTTCTATTTCTGGAAATTGGCTAGAATAAAAGGAAAACTATGTGTGGGTATTTTTAAAACTTTAAACTCATAAAAGGGAATCCAATTAAATTAATGGGATAAATTATAAATTACATTTATTTTATTAAATTATGAATTTCTAGGCTTTATTCTATGTTATCCATGATCTATTTCCTAACATGTATTCTTATGGTAATTTTTTTTGTTCCCTTAATAATGGTTTGTAATGATCTTATTAATTTACCTAATCTTATCCCTTAGGAGTGTCAAACCATTTGTGTAATAAGCCTCATTTTCTTGTACCAGGTTACCTCAAATCAGCCCCGAAACACCTTGTTGGAGTTGTTACTTCTAGTTATATCCACTACTGGAAAACAACGATTTAACTGCAGTTTTCAAAACCGATGCTAAATGTTTTCAGAATAAAATTTAGTAGGTATTTTTTAGACGTGTTTTAAAAACTGATCCTAAATTTTCTTAAAATATTTTTTATAATTTTTTATAATTTTTTTTAAAATTCATTTATTTTTAGCGGTGAATTTTTAAAAACCACCTCAAAATAGAAGGAAAAAAAAATTTAATTATTAATTATTAATTGTTATTTAATATCATATATAGTTTATTATTTATAATTACATTTAATTATAATGTGTTAATTAATAAATATTTATAATTATTAGTTAATAATATTTTTAAACTGAAAACAAATCTTCAATAAGTTGAAAATTAGAATTTGGCATTAAATGACTATAAATTTTGATCTGAGAGTCAATTTTAGCTCCACAACCAGTCAAATGGATGTTTATGAAGTGATATAAAACCAAATAATATTTAAATCATTTTATAATCAAATGAAAAATATATATTAAAATTTCAAAAAAGTTAAAAATCAAACTCTAACTTCAATTGTCTATAACTTTCGATCTGGGAGTCCGTTTGAGCTCTACCACATATCAAATAAAATCCTGTGATAATATATATTATAGTGATGGTCTCAGGCTGAGGTTTTAGAGCTCTTTCTAGTTCCCCCCCCAAAAGCATAAAATCCCTTAAAACTGAGTTTTTTGTCACTCACCCTAGTTTCTAAAAATTTAAACAGCTATAAATTTTGATCCAGGTGTCCGTTCAGCCTGTACCACATATCACATCAACGATCATTTCATGATATTATATTTGGATAGTTTTGGAGTTGAAATGGACCCCTTTATCAGATGTTATGGTTGTTTTATGTTTTTAGGGGTTCTAGGGTTTTTAGAGTTTCTTAATGTTTTTATGTGTTTTAAGGGGGTATTATTTATTATTCATTATTCATTATTAATTATTTAATATTTATGATTAATTATTAATTATTAATTATTAATTATCTTATTATCTTATTATTTTATAATTTTATATTTTTTATTATTTTATTTTAGTAATTTTAGTAATTTTATTATTTTATTATCATAATTTTATTATTTATTATTTATTTATTATTGATTTATTGATCTATTATTATTGATTTATTATTTATTTATTAGTAAATTATTATTTATTATTTATTTACTATTTATTTAGTAATTGTTTTTCAAAACCGTCATATAATGATTTAGCAGTGGTTTAAACCATCACTAAATGAAACAAAATCACCACTAAACATGGATTTCAACATAGTGATCTGTGACAGAACCATGTCCAGTTATAGCACCAAGATAGGGATGTATTTTATTTATAAACCACTTAATATATAATAACCAAAATTTATGGATTTTTTTATACTTAGCCTTATCCTTAAGGATTTCACTAGAGTCCTCTAATAAAAGTCCCAAAAAAATATGAACTTTTCCTCTGATACCAACTATAACAACCATGATATTTATTTCACATTAAAACATGTTTTATTAAATAAAAGTGCACTTAATACAATGAAAAATATTGATAAGTCTAGTTTCTTTGGGAATTAGTTACATTACATAACAACTTATATCATGGGATACAAAATATTATTGAACACTTTCTTGACATGATTATAATATTCCAATGAAATTAAAATTACATGGGATAATCTAGGGACAAACATAAGAAAGGGGAGATCTATAAAGACTAGTAAGGGAATAAACCAGGCATACCATGAAGAAGATAATACATATTAGACAATGGTCATATCAGTGGGGAATAAAAGGAACATGAATACTAAGTCATGATACAGTATGATAATCATAACATGATAAAATGTGGCAATAACTTAAAACAATGAATCATAAATATATACCATGGATAAACCCACCAAGACATCATGGTGGAAAAATTCCAATAAATTAATTAGTTTCACTTCTTATCCCTACATGATGTATCATGATAATAAACATCACCCAATGCATTAGAGCACTATATGGGGGAAACCATCATATTCATTTCATTATCATGCTTAAGTGCACCACATAGATCATACAACATGGATTAATTCATCATCATAAGGTATTAAATGATAAAGGAGTGTGGAATATACAATTATAAGTCCACAATAAAAAAGAATATGTTCATAAATTTGTATACCATTGATAGGAAATGGGTATGGTATTCACTACATGATATTTTTGGCATGAAAAATTGTTATGAAATTTTGGCAGTATAACGACGTCAAATAAAAATTCTTAAAATGGGTTTATGAGAGAGAAAGGGGTATCTAATAATTTAGATATTAAAATGGAAGTAATAGGGACATGTAAAGACATGTACCAACATGAGGAATCAGAAATAAAAGGTATATGATGTTGAATAAACTTTAGTAAAGAAGAGAAAAGAAAGAACCCTTGCAAAATTTTGACTTGGTAACGAGTGTACATAAGAGTTTATAGGGGAAAGAAATTAAAGTTAAAGGGTATATAATCATTTATTATGAAATGGAAAGTAAGGGGGATATTTGAGAACATATCCCAATATAATCAAAGGGAAATGAAAATACATAACATAAAAGGAGTGCTTGATAAAAGAAAAGAGTGAAAGATCCCTTACTTGAATGGGTGACCCAAAAGGATCGAGAAGGACTTCTTGAGATCTTGGGGGAACCTTGGTAGGACTCTAAAGAGTATAGGGAAGAGTACTCACATGATATAAAGAGTTTTAGTGAAGATAAATGGGATCTTGGGTAGGTTTATATAGGAATGGAGGGGGATTTATTTATTATTTAGGTTTTTGACTATACATAATAAAATATCCAAAACTACAAACCATACAATTTTTTCTGTCAATGGTTTCTTCTAGAAGGTATTTATTTAAATTATTTTACATGTCCCAGGTCCTAACTTATTAAAATATTACCACAATTTATGTGTAGACGAGTCACACTCTTATAGAAATTATTTTAAAATCCTAAAATATATCATAAGTTTTAGAGAATTCACTAATGAATTATAAAATAAATCAAATAAACTAAAAATTACATTATTTTAAAGTAAAAACCTATATTTTTGGAATCATATTTATATTACTTATTACATCACATTTGGGTCATTACGATGCTATAAAACACAAAGTATATTTATATGGTATTTAATTTTTACCTGAAAGTTTTGTTGTCTCAAAAAAATATGAAAAATTAACCATTAGATAATTTTGAAGTATTGATTAAAAAAATAATATTAATTTTATCTAAATAATTTTCTAAATATTTTAATTTCCACTTTTAAAATAATAACCAATATTTATTGAAATTGGGGGTTTTTGACAATAACAGTTTTCGAAACCAGATAAAATTTTACATTTGACATCATAAAAAATTATATGATTTTTTATATTTGATAAAAAATATTTAATAAAAATATTTTATTAAAATATTATTTATTTAGAAAGTAAATTAATTCATAAATTCATTAATTGAATTTTAATATTAACCGAAAATACAATTTATGCTTTATTGTATCAAAATAAAAAGCATGTACAAACTGAAAATAATAGGATGAAAATATATTCATTATTCTATAAAAAATAATATACACAATCATATTTCTAGGGTATTGATATTTATCCTCTTAATACAGTAAAAAATTCCCTAATAGTAAGCTGCATTATGGTGGGACTTTCATGGCCGGTTCAACGAATATGGTTTGAGAAATGATCTTGATAATATTGAATTTATTTTGTAAATGGTTTATCTCATGGTTAATTTGTTCAATCTCATCTTGTTCTTGGCCAAGGGAAAAGCCCAGAAATGCTATCTCCCTCAAAATATCTAATAAATGGGATTCATATGGAACAACCCTACTATTTGAGGCCATCAATTCCTTTGTCCAGGATAATTGGATTTGTCAAATCCCTATATTTATAATAACTATGTGATCACTGATCAATAGAAATATTATCAATGGTAATGATTCTTAATAGTAGATTAAATCTGATAGGATAAACTAAAGGAGTTCCTGTGTTTTTTATAAAAATCGTACTTAATAATACATTTAATTAAATCAAAAGGATAATTTTATTTATAATAGTTTGGGTCATTACATAACTTGGGATTACCATTTTAAAACCTTACCCTGCATATCATTTTAAATAAGAGTCAATGAAATAAATAAAATTCATAACGCGTTTATTTATTGTCATAACTCTACAACATCAAACCTGATTATAAATATCCTCACAACCCCAACTCTTTTCCAACCCCCGTGCGAGACACAACAACTCTGGAGAATTATTTCAAGTCTGAAAGAACCTCTTCCTCCAAGAACGCTCTCAAGACCGAGAGAGATCCTCTTCCATCGGATCAAGACGATCTAAGGCGGACAACACAAGCAAAGGCTTCTCCACGCTAGAACCCGGAGAATCCTTTGGCGACGTCCAGAGATATGAGGTACATGTGTGGATCACCGCTAGAGGGAGTCTACACTTGCCTTCTGTGGCGCAACGACGAATCACATCGACAACGTGATCAAGAACATCAACGAAGAAAGAACAACCAAAAGACATTTTTTTGTAATTAATTAAATTAATTATAATCAACCTGTAACGATCCTTGTTTGTGGTTCGGGGAAAAACCTTCTTCTTTGTCTTTTTCTGTGATTCGATCCGTGGAGACTGGCGTTTATCGTCATATTGATCTCAGATTGATCATTGCTAATGACAAAAAGCCAAGTGGGAACATCCACCCATGTGCTTCCACTGCACCCGAAACCTTCAAATGGTATCAGAGTGAGGTTACAATGTTGATTATAGTTATTTAATTTTCATTGATAATTTACGCATTTATATTTGATTCAATTCGAAATATATCATTCTATTAATCTGAATAAACGAGATCTATTCTTCCTCCTTCGTTTCTCGATTCATATAATAGAAACAACCTTGTAATTTTAATTTTTGATTAAAATAAAAATGAGGAACTCATATGGAGGAGCCGCTCTTTCTGTCTGTACAACACAGGATTACACGACATGTAATTAAAACTACATGCCGTGTACTTAGGTTCAATGAACCAGCACTGGTCCTCCAAACCACGACGTGTAAATTGAATATGCCTGAGTATTAATCACGCCATGTTGACCAGAATTAAACGACGCGTGGAACCGGAATACATGGCATATATGTTGGAGCAACACACCATGTAGTCCGTTCCAGCCCAGATGAAACCGTGTACAAAGATAAGCCGCGTACCGCGTACACGGGATCTTCAGGACGATTACCGCGTAAGAAGGAAGTACACGCCGTGTATGATTCATTTACACGACGTGTACTCCAAAATTTCCAAAGTACAGAGAACATGCCAAAGCCCCCGGTGTGTAATTTGGATAAAGGGTGAAAAGAAATACACTCCATGTAATTATGAACTACACACCGTGTACTTTACAAAAATGGAATTTCACCAGGTTTCCTCCAATGTACAAAGACCTGTAAAAGGAATATGGATGAGAAGAACCTCAAGTAAATTCAGAAAGGAATTTAAGATAATAAATTAATTAATTATAAGATCATAATTAATTAAATCCAAGTGCGACTTATCTTAAATGAAAGAACGGTTAAAAGAATTTGAATTATAAATATGTGTAAATGTCGTTGAATGCTATGGATGATCATGAGCTAGACCAAAGACCCTTTGTATGTGTATGGTTTCATTAAATTTTTTTTAATTTAAATTTTTTTGGCCTACGAGCCTTCTTCCAATAAAATGTAAGGCCTGCGTGCCCATGTTTTCTTTAATGTAAACCCATGTAATGGAGGATCTCCCAAGCCAGAGGAGAAGGTTCAAATCCTGAAGACGAGGCGAAACCAACACAAGAAGATACAAAGGTGGACATGTGGGAGCTGCAAAACACAAACCATCAGGTTCAAGGTGTTTTCCCTAGGTTAGGGTTATCTTATCAAAACCGCTAGATAAGCTAACCAAATAGAAGATCATGATCATGCCATCTTATTTTATTTCTGTCTGATTGCATGGTTTATTTATTATGTATGTGTTTTCGCAATCACATAATAAAATGAACAAGCATGCAAAGATGGAATAAAATAAAAACTGGACTATGCGTAAATATTTTCAGAACATGGTTAATCACTTAAGAAAGAATCACTTAATATTAAAAAGGATGTGATAATGTGAAACTACGCATAAAGATTAAAAATCCCTCAATACCATATTAAGTCAGACCAAGCCTTTCGTTACTTGATTAAGGGTAAGACTCAATAAAACTATGTGTTTGACCAACCCTTGTTGGGACACTTACTTTTATAAAGGAAGCCCTTATGAAAAGTTTCGGGTTAACTTAACCATATTACATCAAGAGGAGTATCCCTTGATAGACTTGATGTAATATTGGAGGCAAGAGTTGAGGAAATCCAAGTTAGGATTTCAGGATTGGGGAGTCCACTCAACAGATCAAGGAACTGTAAGCTCATAGTTGGCAAAGACCTGCCTACCTAAATACCTTCAAATAGCTTGACCAACCCTTGTTGGGGTTATGCGAAGGTAAATATGGATCCTTTCCACTAGAATATCAAAGAAACTAGAAATTATGAGTTCAATGGTGAGGGACATTGGGACTTGATAAAATAGTGGGAGAATTAATTAATTCATTTATTATTTCTCATTAAAATGTAATCAAGAAAGTACTGATAAATCTGCTCTTTTAATTTGTAGAATCGAAATGAAAAACTCATCAACCACATTTTCTCTGCGATCAATACTGGATAAAGACAATATCCACACCAGTAGTAACGTTCAGGAATGATTTAGGCGCCTTCGGGTTATCCTATGCCATGAACGAAAGTTTTACGTGCTGGAGGCCTCACTTCCTGATTCTCCTGCCCCAGGGGAGAGTGATGAAGATTTCATGGTCTATGACCAACATTTGAACGACACCCTCTACGTTCAATGTTTGATGCTATAATCTATGTCTAGTGAGCTCATGAAGTCTCATGAAAACATGGATGCCTATAGCATGCTCGAGCACCTCCATGGTCTATACTAGGAGAGAGCAAGAGAGGAAAGGTTTGAGATCTCTAAGGCTCTATTTCAGAGAAAGCTTGGAGAGGGTGCACCAGATGGGACTCATTTAGTCAAGATCATTGGCTACATTGAGCGCTTGGTGGTTCTAGGGTTTAAACTCCAAGAATAACTGGGTGCCGATCTCATTATTGCATCACTCCCCTAGAGCTTCTCAAAATTTGTTGTGAACTTCAACATGAACAACATTGATAAGTCTCTATCTGATCTTCTTATCCTTATTCGCCAAGTGGATAATGACATGAAGCGTGAAAAACCTTCTGTCCTTATGGTGAATAAAAGGAAAGGGAAGGAGAATAGCTTTAAGCCCAAAGCTTCTTCAAGGCCTTCCAAGAAAAGGAAGATCAAAGGGGAGGAAAAGGAACATGATGCTGTTTGTTTCGCATGTGGCAAGAAGGGCCACTGGAAGAAAAACTACACCCAGCCAAGAAAGCAAGGGGAAGATTCAGGTGCATTTGTTATCAAAAGAAATCTATATGTTTCTACTAATTGGGTATTAGATACTGCTTGTGGTGCTCACATCTGTGTCCAAATACAGGAACCAAGTTGATTCAGGAAGATTGATCGAGGGGAGGTAGATCTACGAGAAGCCAGTGGAGCCAGACTTGCTACTGTAGCTATCGGGGACTACCACCTCACATTGCCTATTGGGATGGTCTTGGTTTTGAAAAGATGTTATTATGTACCCTCTGTAACCAAAAACATTGTTTCAGTATCTAGATTAGATACTAATGGATTCATATTCAAGTTTGGAAGTGGATGTTTCTATTTTTATAAAGATAGCATTTGTTTTGGTAGGGCACATTTATATAACAACCTTTATGTGTTAGACTACACAAACCAAGTAATGGAAATAGATAACAAAGTTAATTCACATGAATCATACCACACCCAAGTTTGGCATCGTTGGCTAGGTCATGTCAATGAGAAACGTTTGACAAAATTACATCAAGCTGGGTACTTAGATTCTTTTGTACTAAAACCACTTGGTGTATGTCATGCGTGTCTACAAGGAAAAATGACCAAATCCCCATTTAGTGGGAAAGGTGAAAGATCTAAAGAGATTCTAGAATTAGTTCACACAGGTTTGTATGGTCCATTTCCAGTTGAGGCAAGTGGTGGGTTCTCATACTTCATAACTTTTACTGATGATTTTAGTAGATATGGATATATCTACTTAATGAGGTATAATTCAGATTCTTTTGATCGGTTAAAAGAGTACAAGAATGAAGTTGAGAACCAGCTTGGTAAGAAGATTAAGAAACTCCTCTCAGAAAGAGGAGGAGAATATCTTAATCAGGACTTCATTGATTTCTTACGGGAGTTTGGGATTCTATCTCAACTCACTCCTCCTTACACACCTCAGTGGAATGGTGTAAGTGAAAGGAGGAATCAAACCCTGTTGGACATGGTGAGATCAATGATGAGTCATGCGAGTCTTCCATTATCCTTTTGGGGATATGCATTACAAACAACAGCACACATACTAAACCAAGTACCAACTAAATCGATAAATGGTATTCCATATGAGTTATGAAGTGGATGCAAATCCATGTTATCGAATTTACATGTGTGGGGTAGCGAAGAATTTGTTAAGGCCTCTTCAGGTAACAAACTTGCACCCCGAGGCACAAAGTGTATCTTTATATGATATCCCAAAGAAACAAGGGGATATTACCTATACAACCCCTTAGACAAAAAGGTTACAGTGGAAAGACATGCCACATTCCTTGAGAGGGAGCACATCTCCAAAAGAGATAGTGGGAGCGGGATAGGCTTTGATGAAGTTGAAGCTCAAGATACACATGAGTTGGTATAAGAACAGATTCCACAAAGCCCCATGCAATAAAAATCTGTTCCAGAGATACAAGAACTGTATAGGAGCACGAGAGAGGTAAGAGAACCAGAAAGATATGGTTTTCTTGTCACCGAGGATGGTGACTCATTATTGGTTGACAATGATGATCCTCTTACCTATAAGGAAGCAGTTAAAGGCACAGACGTTTCCAAGTGGCAAGAATCCATGAATTCTGAAATGGATTCCATGTACCAAAACCAAGTCTGGATTTTGGTAGATCCTCCAGTTTATGTAAAGCCTATTGGTAATAAATGGGTATTCAAGAAGAAACTGGACATGGAGGGGAAATTCAGCACCTATAAGGCACGACTGGTTGCAAAAGGTTTTAGACAACGTCAAGGAATTGACTATGATGAAACCTTTTCACCGGTTAAAATGATTAAATCCATCAGAATCCTATTGAACATTGTCACTTACCATGACTATGAGATTTGAAAAATGGATGTCAAAACAGCTTTCCTTAATGGGAACCTCCAAGAAGATGTCTACATGACACAACCTGATGGTTTTGTGACTCCAAAGGATGCGAACAAGGTATGCAAGTTGCATAAATCCATTTATGGATTAAAGAAAGCATCACGGTCATGGAACATTCGTTTTGATGAAGCTGTAACGAAATTTGGATTTGTTAAGAACGAATGTGATCCTTGTGTCTATAAGAGATTTAGTGGGAGTGCAGTCGTTTTCCTAATAGTATATGTTGATGACATATTACTAATTTGAAATGAAGTACCTGTCTTACAGTTAGTTAAGGCATGGTTTCATAAATTATTCTCTATGAAAGACTTGGGCAAGCCAACATATATTCTTGGGATCAGGATCCATCGTGATAGATCCAAGAGAATGTTGGGCCTAAGTCAAAGTACATACATTGACAAGATACTAAAGAGATTCAGTATGGAACAATCCAAGAGGGGATTGTTTCTAGTTTCACATGGCATTCATCTTTCCAAGAAAATGTGTCCTCAGACACATGAGGAAAGAAAGATAATGGAAAGTATCCCTTACGCATCCGCGATTGGGTCAGTCATGTATGTTATGCTATGTACGAGGATAGATGTTGCTTACGCATTATGTGCGGTAGGCAGATATCAAGATGATCCAGGAGACCTCCATTGGATAGAAGTCAAGACTACCCTTAAGTATCTGAGGCGTACTAAGGATATGTTCTTGGTTTATGGAGGAGATGAGGAACTAATCATCAGAGGACATGCATATGCTAGTTTTCAGACTGATCAAGATGACATGAAGTCGCAGACTGGATATATCTTCAGTTTTAATGGAGGTGCAGTGAGCTGGAAGAGCTCAAAGCAAAGTGTGGTGGTAGATTCTACAGTAGAGTCCGAGTATATCACAGCTTCTGAGGCAGCTAAAGAAGTAGTATGGCTGCGAAGCTTTATCCAAGAGCTGGATGTAGTACCAAGTAGTAAAGATCCTATCACACTCTATTGTGATAATACTGCAGCGGTGGCACCTGAAAAAGAGCCAAGGTCACATCAGCGGACAAAGCACATACTTCGGAAGTATCATTTCTTGAGGGATTTTTCTCAGAGAGGTGAAGTTGTAGTGAGAAGTATTTCCATGGAAGACAATGTGGCAGACCCCTTGACTAAAGCCTTGAATCAGCAGAAACATGATCATCATGTGAGGTCTAGCGGAATAAAAGTCGTAGGCAGTTGGATCTAGTCCAAGTGGGAGTTTGTAAGGGTTGGTGTCCTGAGAAACAACTGTTTTTTACTTTGATTACATGAATGTTCACTTATTATATATTGTTCATTGTTCTGCATGAATATAATATAATAATGTCTTTGAATATTTGTTGCATTGATAAGGTCATGGAAGATCCCCGCTATGATGAGAACCTTAAAATGCTATAAAAATATTCTTAAATAAAGTTCTAAGGTTGGATGACATACTATGATAGGAAACAAAGTATACAGACTGTCATGTGTGAGTAATCGTAAGAAGATGAGACTCTCTCTTATAGAGTTCGCACTTGGTAATCTTCAAGATGGGATATTATTAGAACAGACCCACCAGTAGCAATTCTGCATGTCTTGGTGTCATCGGACATTGCTATCTACGAGCGTGTGTAATGGTCCTTAGACTGGAAGATTATCATTAACTCATGTCATGACTCGCGCACTTAGATTTACTGACGAAAACCGTCATGCATACAGTTGGCGGGAAGTAGGGTACATTGGGTGCATCATGAGTGACATGTTTTTAATGGATAATTCGAGGAAGGATTTGTCCCTTACATTTATGGAAGTTGATATCTCAGCCCTTTGATTGAAATAGAACTGTTGAATTAAATTCCATGGCCATGGTGTGAACGACGAGTTTATTTCAGGTAGTCAAAGAACGACAGATCAAGCATATAGGTTTATGACACTGCCATGAAACCTACTTGATGAGATATCAAGACAAATGGATTAAATTACACAGTAAGCGTTCGTATGAGGTGATACGTCAATGCAGCATCAACTTATTTCTCTTGGGTGCCTTGACCCGTTGCTAGATAGTAATCTTGGATTTTAGGCAAGCTCACCTAATGCCAACGAGAAAGAGGCCTAGAGGGTCACACACTAAGTGTATTCAAGTATCTCAAGTAGAATAAAGATTATTCCCATACGTGGTTTAATAATTATTCAAGGAAGCCTAAATCATTTTAATGATGGAGGAAGAAGGAAATGAAAAACAAGATATACACGCCATGTATTAAAGATTACACGCCGTGTAGTTTTTCATGGAAAACAAGTACACACCGTGTATTAATAATTACACGCCGTGTAGTTTTCTTTATGGAAAGTAAATGAATAAATGAAAACAAGATATACACGTCGTGTACATTGAATGTACACGCCGTATAGTTTTCAATGAAAAACAATTACACGCCGTGTATTTATTAATACACGCCGTGTAGTTTTTCCAGTCTGGATTTTGAGGATATAATATTGTTTTAAATGATATTTATTATAATCAGTGTGGGCGCATGTCAAGGAATTAATTATTCGACATGGGGGTTTTAAATAGGGGTAAATGAAATAAATAAAATGCATAACGCATTTATTTATTGTCATAACTCTACAACCTCAAACCTGATTATAAATATCCTCACAACCCCAACTCTTTTCCAACCCCCGTGTGAAACACAACAATTCTGGAGAATTCTTTCAAGGCCGAAATAACATCTTCCTCTAATAATGCTCTCAAGACTGAGAGAGATCCTCTTCCATCAGATAAAGATGATCTAAGGCGGACAATGCAAGTAAAGGATTCTCCACGCTAGCACCCGGAGAATCCTTTGGCGACGTCCAGAGATACGAGGTACACGTGTGGATCACCGCTAGAGAGAGTCTACACTTGGATTCTACGACGCAATGACAGATCACATCGACAACGTGATCAAGAACATCAACGAATAAAGAACACCCAAAAGGTATTTCTTTATAATTAATTAAATTAATTATAATCAACCTGTAATGATCCTTGTTTGTGGTTCCGGGATAAACCTTCTTCTTTGTCTTTTTCTGTGATTCGATCCGTGGAGACTGACGTTTATCATTGTATTGATCCCGGATTGATCATTGCTAATGACAAAAATCCAAGTGGGCACATCCACCCACGCACTTCCACTGCACCCAGAACCTTCATATCATAGATCAAAATCTTGAGTCAAGGAATACATATTAGAAGTTTATAAGACATGAATCATAAATGAATCAAATAACACATGCCATGATAGAATACTATAGGCATAAGACATGAAATTGTAGTATAAAAAAATCATATAAAATTATTTTCTTTAATAGTAAAGGATCTTTTACAAGAATATCATATTAGAATGTGTTCACTCTCTAGACCATCATAGTATTCAAGGTTCACTCCCAAGTCTATCATAGTGGAAAATTCCCTTACTGAACTGTATTTACTTCCAATTACAGTCCTATTTATCTCATAAGATATCAATATTTACCTATTACATTGGAGGTAGATATAGGTCCCACCCATCAAATAATTAAAATCATACATATGTGTGCTATAATATCATAAACCATTTATCATATCATAACCCATGAAAAAATGGGTTTCATAAACATTTCATCATGGAATAACCTATGAAAAAATAACATATTTCTTAAAAATAATTACATAATAAAAATAAAACATCTAGATAATAAATAAGGATGGTATCCTTAGTTTAATTTCTAGTAAATCATAAGTAACATTTAAGGTTGTTTTAATTTATGAATTATAATATCATTAAAACATTCTTGAGAAAAATAAAACTTCCATTTTTAAATCACTTCTACAAAATATAAAAATTTAGAAAATACTATGAAAGACACTATATTTGAAAATAACCACGGGAACCTGTAATGGAAGCACCAAAACATTTATTTTTCCTGATGGTGGGAAATTATATTCATGATATATAAGTTAAGAAAACATTTCTTCTATACTTTTGTTAGAAAATTCACAAATCACCTCATTTCAAAAAGAAATAATATTCCATTCAAACCATTTTATAAAAAGTAAAAAGTGGTTATAAATGAATTTAAAAAATCATATAAGAATAGTAAAATTATTATTTAAAACATTTTTATATAACATGGATATGGGAGAAGAAGGTTTTTTGACCGAAGTGAGAAATGTAGTCAATTTTCCTTGAAAACATATTTTTGTAATCTTAAGTACAAAAGGTGGGGAAAATGAAATGAAAAAAAATTATTTTGAAGAAATAAGAAATATTAGAATAAAATTAATGAGTATTTTTAGAGGTTTATCATAATATTTCATCATAATATATTAATCATAAATAATCCTGATAAACAATGAGATTGTAACATAAAACCTATTACCTCAAGTCTGACTTCCTTCGTATATTTTTTAAACTACTATATAATAAATATAGGTTTATTATAAATATTATTATATATCCATAATAATATATGTAAAACTAAATACAATTTACTTTTAACCTTTCATCACCAATTTATTAACAATTCTTTGTTAAAATCACTATTTTGGGTGATAATTGCTTCGTTTTTCATGTAAATTTCTGTTTGGTAATTTCAGTCCTTGAAATTTGATAATAGTTAAAATATCTCCAAAATGTTAATCATGGTATAAATATCATATATATTTATTATATATATATATATATATTTATATTCATCTATAAAAATTAGGGATAAAAAAATGAATTAAACCGTTCATGGAGATGGTAAGCCATGCGTATGCATGAACACTATTTTCATTTTTCAACAGATAGAAAGTAAAAAATTTAAATATTAATTCATATTTAGAATATCATTATTATATCATATATATTATATTTATTCATAAAACTCATCCTTATTACCATCTAAGCAAAATATAAATGTAAAACGAATCACATCACTTCGTAGAGGTGGTAGTCCACACGTACGCATAAGAGACATTATTGTTTTCAAAAGGATTTGATGGTAAGAATATACACATTAAATTATAAGTAAAAACTATAATTGTATCATAAATTTTATATATAAATATTAAACCCATCATAATACTCATTCATAAAATATGGTAATGAAAAATGAATTATATTGCTACGTGGAGATAGTAAGTTGTACGCACGCCCGTGTGATAATTTCACTCAACATATGATGGGAAAGAGGTTGTATAATGGTGTTTTAATAATAATAATAATAAAATATAAGTACATCTATTCTACTAAATTTATTATTTTATTAATAATATAAAATATTTATAGATGAAAAAAACATATAATAAAGTGATCGATTAAGGTGATTACCACTTCTTTGAAATGAATATTTTAGATCTCCTCTAATAGGCTATAGGGTTGATATTTTTTGGAAGAGAAAAACATATAAGATGTGTATAGGGAAGTATAGAGGATAAATTTATAGATTTTGGTATGGTATAATATTCAAAGTGGTGTGACTAAGAGAATGGAGGGGCACACTTTTATAATTGAGGGGAGGGGCACTCTTGGAATTTCTTAAAATATTAAATTAATATAAATTTATTTTAATATAATAATGGATATAAATTTATAATATTAAAATATAATATTAGTATTTGTCTAAATTCTCTCATAAAATAAAATTCAGACAAGTTTTGAACACATTTAACCCTTATCTTTTAGTTTTAACAACCCATTAACCCATTTTACAATTACTATAATAATAGTGTTTTATACCATTAAATGGTTAATAATGTTACTATAAAATGAAAAAATACCCATAAATGGACCGTGGTTGATGTTTAAGACCAAAAAACATTACTTTGGATAAATATAATATTTTTATGCATTTAATATCATTTACTAAAATATTATTTATTATAAAATATCATTAATGTCATTTTTAACACTTCATTTAATTTAAATTTAGTACAACAAGACAAAGGGATAATTCAAATATAATGCTTTAAAACCTCCTTAATATGTCATATAGATCTATAAAATTTCAGGTACATATTATTTCATTTAAATTATATCACTTTTAATATATTCAAAATCATTTATTATATTTTTTTTATTAAATTCAGAAATATTGTATTGATGTTTCATAATCTATTAAGGTCATTGTATAATTTATGTAAATGAGAAATAAAATTATAACAGGAAAATAATTTAATTAATGTCAAAAGAAACACTTAGATTCATTCATAACTATTTTTTTTTCAAAATGTGGACACATATGAGAAATAAAAAATAAAGAGAGTAACATTTTGTAACTTTGTTTGATTTAAATATAATATATATGTCATTTTCATGGGAAAGTATCTATTAAACTAATAATTTTAGGGTATAAGGTGGAAATTGTTAAATTAAATTCATACAATAATAATTATAATGAAAAATTATGGCCATATCACTTAGTTTTAATCCATATTATCTTGATTTACCCTTTATCATGCTGATAAATTTTACAATATTTACTGTTCATATTGAACAAAAAATAAAAATGAAATACTTAAAAAATTTATACCTCGTGATCATAAATATTTAATTAATTTTATATAACTAAATCCTACAGTATATTGACCATGGCCCGAGTAGCCTAGAGCTGATGATGTACAATATTACATTGGCATAAGATATAATGAATAACATCCCGAAATACTGAATAGTTTAGTATTCTTGGTAAACTAGATAAATATATGAGTCTTGAATTACAAAATAATACACAAATTATGAAATAATTTTTTCAAGAATAACATTATTACATCTAGAATATCCTTTCATATCAAACATAGTAGTCTTCATGGAATCCTGGGGAAATAAAACAAAATAAGGGTGAGATCAAATACTCAATAAGGGTTAAGTACAATGGAAGCTATCACAAATCAATAAGGAATAACCAATATATCATGGGAAATGAATGATAAAACATTTCATTTAAATAAACTTAATAAATATAAGATAAGGTATAATCAATATAGAAATGTAAATAACTAAACACACATGCCATATAATCAATAATCTGAGAATGAAATGGATCTAGAGATAATATGATTTTTGAAAATATCCTGGATAATAATAATAACTAAAATTAAGAAAATTATTAATTATTGGATTCCATTTTTCCTAGGAACATGATACCTTTACCTTCAAGACCTTTAACAAGATGGGTTTTTATACTATTATCAAGACTTTTCATAATATAGTTTAAAACATACTAGTTACACACACATAAAGTTTGTGTCCAACTGATTTCATCTCATGAGACCATTGATGCATTGAGGGGATTGAATTAACCAATAAACAATCACTTATATACCTATCTAAATCATTCCTCATATATCGAATAATCAATTAAATTCATAAACAATGTTCTTTATCATATAGTATCTGTATTGAGTAGAGGATACAGATTTATCAATATTTCCTTTGATATCAAATAACTTTCAATGTGACACACCGCATATAGAAATGATATATTGTTTAAGAAATAAACAAATCCAGGATAAATAATATAGATATTTAGGGTAAATTTAATGTCCTGTGATCATTGGAAAGTGAAAATTTTAGGTAAAGTTATTGACTAAAAAAATGAATCAAGGAAGTGAATGTCAATACTTTCCTTATTAAAAAGGATAATAAACCATCCTAAGTAAGATTAAGGATTGTATCAATAAAATATATACCCATAAGAATAATAATAAAGGGTTTTTGTAATTTATTAATAATAATACTATAAAAATATATTTAAAAATATTTTTGACGAAAATATCCTTTTCATTTTGAAAAACAATTTGAAAATCCTTCTATTTGAAAATTAATTTAAAAAAATTAATTTAAAAATATCTTTATAATTTTTTTAATTAAGATTCAAATAAATGAAGATCAAAATGGTGGGTAATTCCATATATTCCATAAAAGTTAAAAGAACATTCCCTTTTCACTATAAAAATGTTCAGAAATTTCTTTATTCATAAAACGACATAAAGATTCCTTTCAAATTTTTAGTAAAAGCTAGATGATAATTGTTTTCAAAAAAACATAATATTCCTTAGAAAACATATTTTTAAGAGTAAAAATTGGTTAAATTCCCTTTGATAAATAATTTTGGAAAGGTTAAAAATGTTTTTTAAAACATATTTAGAAAACATGGTTTTGGAAGAAAATAGATTTCTGACCGAAGAGTGAAACAAAGTACGATTTATTAAAAACATTTTAAGTAAAAAAGAGTGAAAAATGGAACTATTAATTGAATGGGTTAACTAATAACAACAATATAATAAAATTAAATGGTTTATTAGTAAATTGTTAATTAATTTCCTTCAATTGATATTCAAGAATAAACAATCTTGATTAGAATGAGATTGTGAAATAAACCCTTAAAATGATTCTAACATTGAAGTGAGAATTAATAAATGAATTGATTATGTGCATAAACTATAAATACACATAAAAAATGTGTAAATAAAAAATGATATAATAAAAATTCATTACACACCTAATCTTAGAATGACATAATTAATGAAGTTTAAGTTTAACCCAATGAGTAGAAATTGAGTTAATAAATCTCTTACCTTATGATTATTTTTGGTTGAGCATGATTTAAACTCTTATAGTGGTTTTAAACAAGTTATTAAATTATTATAGAACCATATTAATATTTATGATATCATATACAATCCTCTTATAATATCTTATCACTCGTTCATTAATAAAATTTCATTATTTTCATCATTTTGGGTGTTAATTGCCTTATTTTCTCACGCATGTTTCCTAATGAAATAAATATTTTTATGCATATTATATAGTTATATAATTTTAATAAAAATAATAATTACATAATTATCATATTTTTACATAAAAATTATTTTTAAAATCAATAATTAATGATAGTTTTGAAAAATGAAGTACATTACTACTATAGAGATGGTCGGTCGTACGTATGCATGAGTAACTGTTTCATTTTTCATTGATCATCATGGAAAGGAGGTAAGTAATAGTTTACCTTTATATAATGATAATTATATCATAAATACCAAATTATTTATTTAAATACACACACACACACATATATATACATATATATTATCTATGTGGCATGGTGATGAAAATAGAGTCACATCGCTTAGTGAAGGTGATATTTCACACGTACACGAATGATTTTATCATCTTTAAGAGTAAAATTATAAAATGATATATTATATTTATATAATAATGAACATGTAATTAATATTATAATTATTTAACGTATATCACATATAATCATTAACATTATTACTTATCACCTTCCATGTAAAGCGTTAGTGAAATACAAATCACATCGCTTCGTGAGGTGGTAATCCGCCGTACACACTAGTGATGCTATTGCGTATCCTAAGTAATGGAAATTAATAAGTTATATATGATATAATTACTATATAGTTTTAATTATGTTATATATATATATTATATGTACCTTATATCCATCACAATACCAAACATTGAGAGGTGGTAATGAAAAAATGAACGACATCGGTTCGCGAGGAGATAGTCTTCTGTACACAAAAATGATGATTTAATAACCAATTTTATAGAATTTGAGATGGATATTGGTCATGATATTATTATAAAAATATCATATTATATTTAAGATACTTATTTTATTATATCATCATGGTATAATAAGTATTTAAGTAGGCAGGAAAATAAATAAAATAATGATGCTTGTTGAAGGGCACTCCCTATTCTATGTGTATCCTCCTTAGGTTTGCACTAAATATTTTCTAGGTTGGATTTATACCTAAAATAATGTTTCTTGAATGAGGTAATGGAATTTTGAAACTTATTTGGGTAGTTATTGGCTAATCCAAAGTGGTTTGAAGGTGTGAATAATGGAGTAGAGTGGGTGCCCTTTTATAGCTGAGGAGGAGTGTCACTCTTGTAAATACTCAGATGTATTCACTATTGGGAGGCCCACCTTACCTCATGTGTCTCCAAAATTAATCTATTATTTATTATATGATTTATTTGGTCAATAAAAAATTTCATATCAAAAAAAATAATAACATTTTATCATTTTTTTCTTTAGCGTTTATGTTTACTCAATTTTACCCTTTTATTTTTTATGATGATAACTTGTATTAATTTTTACATAGGTAATTTATCTTTTGAGGATAAAGTAATGTAATATTTATTATATAATTTAGAACTAGTTATTATAAATATTAATGTAAAGACCCATAAATTTCAAGGAATTTTTTTTCTTAATTTCTTTGGGGTTTTACGAGTACGCAGTTTCTGACGACACCTGATTCCAAGGCCCGGTGTGCCCGGAATCAATTTCCAAAGTTTAGCTTAGGTACGTTCAGTGAATGAATGAGCAGGTTTTTTTAACTTTTGCACTGATGCTTGGAATCCAAATCTGAGGGCACCAATGATATCGCAACGCCGGTAATTGCTTAAGACGACTTTTACTGGGGTTGTGTTTGCTCGGAAAGAGTTGTTTAAAATTGTGGTTTAAGTGTAAGTGAAATAAAATTGTGCTAAATTTTATTTCTCCTTTATAAGTTTTATCTCCCATGTGTGGTAGTTGTGGTTAGACCCACTCGACTCTTGTTAGGATTTTAGTGAGGTGGGGCCCACACGAGCCCCACCCCTTCAAATTCCCTAACCCCTCTAAACCTCCCTTGTTTAAAATGATGTGGCTACACCTCTCCCTCATGAATGCATGCCAACCTATCTCACCATTAATTTTGTCAATTCAAAACTAATTAATTAAGTGAGTTAAGGCTTTTGAATTTTTAAAAGTGTTCGCATGTGTAATAAAATAAGGCAAAAGCCTTATTTTATTTTTGTTGTTTCGTTGTGTGGAGATTTTGGAGAGAATACTCAAAGTCTTGAAGATCTTCATCTTCTATGTTGAAGAACACTGAGGCTTCAACGAAGAATGCCGTTCCATCTTCTCTCCACGTCAAAGAAGGGAGACGCCGATTTATCCTCAGACATTCTCCATCGATGCATACAGAGCCTCACCCCGCGACACCATCTTCCGCGACACAAGCTTTCGTGAACTTCTTCGAGGTAGGGGTTGTATCGTCGTTCTAGTTTTATTTTGATGTTAGTCGATAATAAATTGGCCGCCTGTTATCAATTTAACGGGAGGAGGTCAGACCGCAAAAACACGGCTGATCCTCCTCCCCTTTGTTGTTGATCACTGTCATGGTTTGGAACATAGGTGGCGCAGTGCAACGACACCACACGGGAATGAGGGAAACTGCAGAGAAGGAGCGCGGCGCCGTCGCGCAGCACCGGTGAGGCCGAAAGAGGCCGCGACTGAAGCCGGGCCTCGGAGGAGAAGCGCGGCGCCGTCGCGCCGCGCTGGAGCACCAGGAGGCCACTGCCGGGGCGGGCCACGGTGGAGGTTCGCGGCGCCGTCGCTCCGCGCCAGCCGAAGAGGAGCCGCGGCGGTTCGACAGAGGCGGCTGGGCTTGGCTGGCCACCGACACCAGCAGAAGGCGGGACCGGTGGGTCCCACGACAGCCACACCGGCCGACCAATGTGGCCAGCTGTTTTGGGAAGTCTGGGGGATGTAACCCCCGGCGGTAGGCAAGGGCGGGACCCTCCACGTGGGGAACACCATTCAAAAATGAGGGGGCAACGCCCCCCCTTCCACATCCGCTCAGCGCACGGGCGCCCGTATCGGGCCGGGCCGGGCCGCCCGCGTCGGGCCGGACCCCTGCGCCTGGCCGGGCCGCACCGGCCGGGCCGGACCTGGACCTAGGTCGGGTCAAAACGGTTCGGGCCGACCCAGGGGGTATTGGGCTGGGTCGGACCAGGCCAAAACCCCCTATTTTCGGACAATTCTGTTCAAACGTCCATAACTTGTGCTACGGACCTCCGATCGATGCACCGTCTGTCACGTACCAGATCTGGTCGCCACCATTAATGGCACCAAACCCGGCCCATGACAAGGCCCGAAGGGCATTCCCTATCCCCACAGGCTGGCACAAGTGCCCGGGTATAAAACAATATGATTTGGGAACGATTTACCCGAGTATGAAAGCATAAAACAAATAAAACAATCAATAATAAGAATCTGAAATTTCCATGCTAAACCATTCTTAACAAAACCAGATCTGAATACATATGTTTAAAGACACTACAAGTGGTCCAAATAAAAATAATGACAACATCAAGACATCCCCAATCACTTCACACAACAAGGGTGTCATCACCCGCAAGCCTTCTCCACAACCCTGCCCCAACGATGGGGACTAACACCCTGAAGCGCCATCACCCTTAGCCTTCCCTTTACCTGAGTCAAGCATAAGAAGTTCTACTTACACCCAAGGGGTGTAAGTAGGGTGTGAGCCTAATCCCAATAGGATACCACCAGATGATTCCAAAGAGGATGCAATACAATGGGAACAAAACTAGCAATTTTAACACACAAGGTGAAACAATGTTAAAAATTTCGAGAAAAGCAACTTTCAAATGAAAACAGTTTTCAATCCAAGAATTTCAGAATGATAACACATTAAATAAACATGTGAGCTACTGTAAAGTACTGCCAAAAGATCCCACAACAAGGGTAAATACTACAATTCTAATGAGCACAAAAATTGGGAACACCCCTAGGCAACTAGATAGTCTCGGGCCCTATGTACCTCGTACCTCGGTGTAAAGTATCCAAGTCACAATCCTTTCCCGTGCACGAGCCACTAGTAGGGAACAAACCCATAACCTAGTGGTCCCCAAATAACATCCACATAGTTCAATTAGTGTTGTCGTTATCCATTTGCTCAGTGAAACAGGGACACAACCCATCCGGTCCACTAGCCGTACTAGTACATATCCGCCCACCTAAGTACCCAAAATTCCCCCTTTTGTGCTCAAACAATTTCAGCAAACAACACACATAGTTTTTCATGTAAAGTATCACTACTGGTCACAAACAAATAGTATAGTAGCTACACACATTTTATATCATTTGAAACAGTCAATAAAATATTTTGATCTTCAATAAAACAACCTCTCAAAACTTCACATTGTTTTGCACCCAAAACTCTTTAAAATATACACTTTTCACAGTATGTGAACACTTGTAAGTCATAAAAACAAAATTTCAGTTCAACACAATTTAATAAAACCAAAAATTCAGTTATGGGGCAGCCCAATGTGAACCAAGAAATTATATATTTTAAAAACCACCATTTTCACACCAACATGGCACTTAATGCCCATTTGCTTCTCAAACACAATTTAAACAAAATTTTGCAGCCACAACCAAAAAGAATAAATATTTAAAACATTATTTTAATTCCTAATACAGTTCAATAAAATCAACTATGTAATTAGAGTTCATCCCAAAATGAACCAATAAAAGACTTGCATGAAAAACCCTCAATTTCACCAAAAATTGTAACATAAAATTCATTTGCATTGTAAATGAAACTAAAACAAATTTTTACAGAAACATTAAAATTCAATAAGCATTAATTCACCCTCAACACAGCAAGAAAATTCCCAAAAATCGCACACACAATGGAATCACCTACCAAAAGATTCAAGAACCGCAAATCCTAGTGCGGAACTTCAACCGCACGACCACCACGCCACAAGGAAGTGATATCAAACCTAAAACCAGAGGATTGAACCATGAAACCCAAAATGAAACCCTAGGTACGAAGCCCTAGCTTCTGGACATTTGGGGATTCAAGAAAAAACAGATAAATCTCAAGGAAAAGGAGAGAACTAGAAGGATAGTCACTTACTTGAGAAAACTGGACGTTTTTAGAAACCAGAGAGGTTAGGCCCTAATTCACGATATATGCGATCTCCAAAGAGGGGGAAACGAAGCTGGGGGTGTTGCCAGGTACAGTGGGAGAAGGTGAGATGTGGAATCACCGAAAAAGAATAAAAATTTAATATTTTATGAAATAATTACAAAACAATTTTAAAACTGGAAATGGGCTTTCGGGTTGGCCCAATACCCAACTTGATAACCCAAATCCAAGATGCAAATGAATTTTTAATGGGGCCAAAATTCATTGGTGGTTTTAATAGTTAAATTAAGGTCATTTTGGAAGTTGAATTGGTTAAAAATGTTGAAAAACTAGGGAGTTATTAAACAAACAAAATTTATTGTCAAAACTGGAAATGGGCTCTCGAGTTGACCCAAATTATGGAAACCCACCATTTCCTTCAAAAATGCATTGAAAACCCCCCAAAAAAGCAATAATGTAAATTAAATAAAAAAAATACCTTTAAAATATGTCATGTATGTGACAATTCTCCCCACCATGAAGGACTTTCCGCCCCGGAAAGTCAACATGATTCTTGGTTGGTAAACAAGAATGGGTACTCTTCCTCGACCCATGACTTTCGCTCCCAAGTCTCATGTGTATCATTCCCATGCCGCCATAGAACCCGAACTAATGGAATAGACTTCCCTCTAAGTATCTTCTCTTGGGAGTCCACAATTTTTACTGGCCTCTCAACAACAGACAAGTTAGGCTCTATCTCCAATTCTTCCCAATTCAACACATGGGACGGATCCGGGTTGTATTTCTTCAATTGAGAGACGTGGAAGACATCATGGATGGACGTCAGCTGAGAAGGTAAGGCCAACCTGTATGCCACCTTTCCAATACACTCGGTGATCTCAAAGGGCCCGACATACCGTGGCATTAACTTACCTTGCTTCCCCAATCGACGATGGCCCAAACGAGGGGCCACTTTTAAGAATACCCTATCACCCACAGTAAACTCTAGGTCTCGACGCCTCCGATCAGCATAAGATTTATGACGACTCAGAGCTGTCAATAAGCGCTTCCTGATCAATTTGACCTTCTCAGAAGTCTCCTGCCCAAGGCTCGACCCCAATAGTGAAGTCTCTCCTACCTCATCCCAACATAGGGGGGACCGACATGGCCGACCATAGAGCGCCTCAAAAGGGGCCATTCGAATTGAGGATTGGTAACTATTATTATAAGAAAACTCAACCAATCCCAAATGGATATCCCAAGAACCTCCAAAGTCCAAGACACATGCACGAAGCATATCCTCCAAAATCTGATTCGCCCGCTCTGTCTGACCATCCGTCTGAGGGTGGTACGACGTGCTCATCTTAATCTGAGAGCCCAAGGCCTTCTGAAGGCCTTCCCAAAATCGAGAAGTGAAGCGGGGGTCTCTATCCGAGACAACAGCTGATGGTACACCATGGAGTCTCACCACCTCCTGAAGATACAAATGGCCCAACTCATCAACTTTAGATGTATCTCTGATCGGAATGAAGTGGGCTGATTTGGTCAGACGATCAATCACCACCCAAATGGAATTCTTACCCCGAGGTGTACGAGGTAAGCCAACAATGAAGTCCATGGCAACCTCGTCCCACTTCCAGGTAGGAATGGGTAATGGCTGGAGCAAACCGGAGGGCCTTTGGTGCTCTGCTTTCACCTGCTGGCATGTGTAGCATCTCAAAACAAAGTCTGCTATGTCTCGTCTCCTACTAGGCCACCAAAAATGCCGACAGACATCATAATAAATCTTAGTGGCACCTGGATGGACAGCCCACTGAGACTGGTGGCTATCATGCATCACTGCCTTCCGTAGAGATAACGGTACTACTGAACGGCCCTTGAAGCACAAGATGCCCTCGGGAGACGACGACCAATCAGAGGATGTCTCCCCACCATGAAGAAACTGCCTAGATCGCTGACAAAGATCATCACTGGGTTGTTCCCGCTGAATCAACTCCAACAGAGAAGGAGTCAACTGGACACTCGCCAAGAATGCCCCTCCACTGTGTTCCCTAGCCTCCACATGCATTTGGGAAAAGAGCCCCATCAATGTCCACTCATCACTAGACTTACTCAAAGCCTGCACTAGAACTCTTCTGCTCAAAGCGCCAGCCACCAAATTACCCTTGCCTGGGGTATAGACAATGTCAAAGTCGAACCCCTGCAAGTACTCGATCCAGCGACGTTGCCTCAAGTTGAGGTCCTTCTGCGAGAAGATATAATCCAAGCTTTTGTGATCAGAGTAGACCACAAACTTCTCGCCAAAGAGGTAGTGACGCCATGTCCTCAAAGCATGCATCACCGCTGCCAACTCCAAGTCATGGGTAGGGTAAGTTCTTTTCATGTGTTCGGAGTTGGCGAGAGCCATAAGCCACCACATGATCATCCTGCATAAGCACGCACCCAAGACCTATACCTGAAGCATCACAATAAACCACATAACCCTTCCCGGCCTCAGGCAAAATCAGCACAGGGGCGGTAGTCAACCGTCTCTTCAGCTCCTCGAATGATGCTTGACATTCTGGACCCCATACAAACTTCACCCCTTTCCGGGTGAGCGCAGTCATTGGTGATGCAAGCCGAGAGAAATCCCGAACGAATCGCCTGTAGTAACCAGCTAGGCCAAGGAAACTTCTGATCTCGAACACATTCTTCGGCTGCTCCCATGACATAACCGCACTAATTTTCTCAGGGTCCACTGAAACTCCGTGCTCTGAGATCACATGCCCCAGAAATCTCACCTCTCTGATCCAGAAGGTGCACTTTGACAACTTTGCATAGAGGCGGTGATCCCGTAATGTACCTAAAACGATCCTCAAGTGATGTTCGTGTTCCTCCTCAGAGCTAGAGTATACCAGAATATCATCCACGAACACCACAATAAAGGAATCGAGATACTGACGAAACACGCTATTCATGAGTGCCATAAAGACTGCTGGAGCATTGGTCAATCCGAAGGGCATGACCAAATACTCAAAGTGGCCGTACCTGCACCGAAAGGCTGTCTTTGGGATATCTGACTCCTTCACCCTGAGTTGATGATACCCTGAACGCAGGTCTATCTTTGAGAACCACTTTTCTCCCTTCAACTGGTTAAACAAATCATCTATTCTGGGCAAAGGGTATTTGTTTTTAATTGTTACCTTATTCAGCTTCCGGTAGTCAATGCATAGACGGAGGGATCCATCAGCCTTTTTTGCGAACAACACAGGAGCGGCCCAAGGAGAGACGCTCGGGCGAATGAATCCTTTGAATTCTAAGTCGTCCAGCTGCATCTTTAATTCCCTCAACTCGGTGGGGGCCATGCGATAAGAGGGAAGAGATATCGGCTGTGTTCCCGGCGCCAGATTAATCGAAAACTCCACATCCCGCTCTGGGGGCAAACCCAAAAAATCATCCGAGAATACCTCTGGAAACTCATTCACTACATGAGGTAGTGAACCATTAGAATAAATACCATCTTCTAGCATGAGCGAAGATAACTGGAAGATAATACTTCCCAACTCTGGGAGTGGATGCCCTGCGCGACCTGACCGAGGATCCCATTCACCATGAAAAACCTGACGACTCCCGTCAGGTGCCGTGAAACTCACACGCCTTCTGTAGCAGTCGATGTGTGCCTGGAAGTGAACTAGCCAATCCATCCCGAGTATGACATCAAAAAGGTCCATATCTAAGACCATAAGGTCCCACTCCATCTCGACCCCTGATACAGAAAGTGCACATGAGGGGCACCTAAGGCCCTGCTCCTTCTTCTTTCCCAGCGGTGTCACCAACTCCATCGCGAAAGACATCAACTCAGTTGGAAAATTCAGAATGTCCACAAAATGGGAAGAAATGAATGAAATAGAGGCACCAGTATCAAAAAGAGCAGTAGCAATAGAAGATGCAATCAGAACGGTACCTCGAACTGTCGACGGTCCCGCCTCTGATCCTACTGGTGTCTGATCCACTGCATGGAGGTGTCCAGTATCTGTCTGAGGACGACCGCTAGCCTGAGGCTGTGCCCTGAACTGGCTCTGCCCAGAAGATGATCCAACCCTTCCACCACGACTTCCAAATCGAGATCCCCCAGTCCTCGATGGCTCAGACTGTGCTGACACTCCTTTTGAAGCCACTGAACCAACCCCACTCGGAAGTGGACGTGCCACACCACAAAAACGCTGCAAATGCCCCATACCTCCACACTATAAATAAGGCTTCGGAGGAAGTGGACATGCTGGTCGGATATGCCCAGGCCTCCCACATTGGTGGCACAAGACCGATCTTGCATCAGAAGCAGCAGAAGAAAACTGCCTGGAAGAGTGGCCTGAACTGCCCCCTCCTTTCTTCACATGATCCTCCCGCTTCCTTTTCTTCTCTGAGGAGCTACCACTTCCCACTGCTGATACTAAACCATAGAAACCAGCCCTGCCTTTCCTATCAATCTCCACCATGGACGCTCGATCAACAACCTCAGCATAGGTCCTCAGCTTAAACAAGAACACCTGGGAGTATATCTCTGGTCGCAAGCCTTTCTCAAACCTCTGGGCCTTCGCCTGCTCATTAGAGACAATTTCTGGAGCATATCGAACCAACTCAGCGAAACGGTTGGCATACTCCATCACAGATAGATTCCCCTGAACAAGATCCATGAAATCTCTAGACCTTGCATAAGCCAATACCTCAGGGCAGTACTGTTCATTGAAGACAACCTTGAAATCACCCCAGCGCATCTGCTCATTCTTCCCTGCCTGAAGCACTGACTCCCACCACTTACGGCTTGGACCCTCTAATAGAAATGAGGCACACTTCACCCTGAGCTCCTCAGGGGTTTCTAGGAACTCAAACATACGCTCGATCTTCTCGAGCCATTCTTCTGCTTCCTGGGGTTCTGAGCTACCTCGGAAGGTAGGAGGCTTGTTTTTCAGAAATTCTTGTGCTTTATCTTTTCTAGGACCTGTATCTTCTGCCCTAATAGGAATAGTGGCAGGAGCCGGTCCCTGTCCCAAAGCTTGGACAGCCCGAACCACAGCCTCCACGAGCCTCTGATCAATCGGTGTGAGATAACTCTCTTCAACATCCTCTTGTGGGCGCGTGGGAGCTTTGCGGGGAGGCATGTTTCTACAAAATGCAACAGTCACAAAACAATAGTCAATACCAAAATTCTGAAAATTTTAATCAAATACATCGATTATAAATAAACTAAACACATTCCAGTAAAAAAAAAGAAACAACTACTTCAAATCCGCCTGATGTCCACATGTGGTCTGCAGCCCACATGTATCACCTGGAAGTGAAGTCAATTCATAAATTACAACATCCTATGGTGACTCAAGGTCTTCTATGAGAGGTGTGGGCCAGACACCTTACTCACAACCAAAACCCTGAGCCCTGATAGTCCTAGCTCCAGTCTATCCCGACTCATCCCAAAATAGCAATATAACCCAAAAACTTTAACCTCCTCTGATACCATTTTGTCACGTACCAGATCTGGTCGCCACCATTAATGGCACCAAACCCGGCCCATGACAAGGCCCGAAGGGCATTCCCTATCCCCATGGGCTGGCACAAGTGCCCGGGTATAAAACAATATGATTTGGGAACGATTTACCCGAGTATGAAAGCATAAAACAAATAAAACAATCAATAATAAGAATCTGAAATTTCCATGCTAAACCATTCTTAACAAAACCAGATCTGAATACATATGTTTAAAGACACTACAAGTGGTCCAAATACAAATAATGACAACATCAAGACATCCCCAATCACTTCACACAACAAGGGTGTCATCACCCGCAAGCCTTCTCCACAACCCTGCCCCAACGATGGGGACTAACACCCTGAAGCGCCATCACCCTTAGCCTTCCCTTTACCTGAGTCAAGCATAAGAAGTTCTACTTACACCCAAGGGGCGTAAGTAGGGTGTGAGCCTAAGCCCAATAGGATACCACCAGATGATTCCAAAGAGGATGCAATAGAATGGGAACAAAACTAGCAATTTTAACACACAAGGTGAAACAATGTTAAAAATTTCGAGAAAAGCAACTTTCAAATGAAAACAGTTTTCAATCCAAGAATTTAAGAATGATAACACATTAAATAAACATGTGAGCTACTGTAAAGTACTGCCAAAATATCCCACAACAATGGTAAATACTACAATTCTAATGAGCACAAAAATTGGGAACACCCCTAGGCAACTAGATAGTCTCGGGCCCTATGTACCTCGTACCTCGGTGTAAAGTATCCAAGTCACAATCCTTTCCCGTGCACGAGTCACTAGTAGGGAACATACCCATAACCTAGTGGTCCCCAAATAACATCCACATAGTTCAGTTAGTGTTGTCGTTATCCATTTGCTCAGTGAAACAGGGACACAACCCATCCGGTCCACTAGCCGTACTAGTACATATCCGCCCACCTAAGTACCCAGGATTCCCCCTTTTGTGCTCAAACAATTTCAGCAAACAACACACATAGTTTTTCATGTAAAGTATCACTACTGGTCACAAACAAATAGTACAGTAGCTACACACATTTTATATCATTTGAAACAGTCAATAAAATATTTTGATCTTCAATAAAACAACCTCTCAAAACTTCACATTGTTTTGCACCCAAAACTCTTTAAAATATCCACTTTTCACAGTATGTGAACACTTGTAAGTCATCAAAACAAAATTTTAGTTCAACACAATTTAATAAAACCAAAAATTCAGTTATGGGGCAGCCCAATGTGAACCAAGAAATTATATATTTTAAAAACCACCATTTTCACACCAACATGGCACTTAATGCCCATTTGCTTCTCAAACACAATTTAAACAAACTTTTGCAGCCACAAACAAAAAGAATAAATATTTAAAACATTATTTTAATTCCTAATACAGTTCAATAAAATCAACTATGTAATTAGAGTTCATCCCAAAATGAACCAATAAAAGACTTGCATGAAAAACCCTCAATTTCACCAAAAATTGTAACATAAAATTCATTTGCATTGTAAATGAAACTAAATTTTTTTTTACAGAAACATTAAAATTCAATAAGCATTAATTCACCCTCAACAAAACAAGCAAATTCCCAAAAATCGCACACACAATGGAATCACCTACCAAAAGATTCAAGAACTGCAAATCCTAGTGCGGAACTTCAACCGCACGACCACCGCGCCACAAGGAAGTGATATCAAACCTAAAACCAGAGGATTGAACCATGAAACCCAAAATGAAACCCTAGGTACGAAGCCCTAGCTTCTGGACATTTGGGGATTCAAGAAAAAAAAGATAAATCTCAAGGAAAAGGAGAGAACTAGAAGGATAGTCACTTACTTGAGAAAACTGGACGTTTTTAGAAACCAGAGAAGTTAGGCCCTAATTCACGATAGATGCGATCTCCAAAGAGGGAGAAACGAATCTGGGGGTGCGGCTAGGTACATTGGGAGAAGGTGAGAGGTGGAATCACCGAAAAAGAATAAAAATTGAATATTTTATGAAATAATTACAAAGCAATTTTAAAACTGGAAATGGGCTTTCGGGTTGGCCCAATACCCAACTTGATAACCCAAATCCAAGATGCAAATGAATTTTTAAGGGGGCCAAAATTCATTGGTGGTTTTAATAGTTAAATTAAGGTAATTTTGGAAGTTGAATTGGTTAAAAATGTTGAAAAAAGAGGGAGTTATTAAACAAACACAATTTATTGTCAAAACTGGAAATGGGCTCTCGAGTTGACCCAAATTATGGAAACCCACCATTTCCTTCAAAAATGCATTGAAAACCCCCCAAAAAAGCAATAATGTAAATTAAATAAAAAAAATACCTTTAAAATATGTCATGTATGTGACACCGTCAGTTGTGTTGGGATGCTTGGATCGAGACTGTCATTTTGGTATATTAAAATCAAGTTTTCTAAGAACTTTTTGTACTGCAGGGTTGGTTCAAACATGAAATCAACCGGGCCCTCGGAGCGGAAATGCTTATAACTTGAGCTCCGGATGTCTGAATGACGTGCCATTGACTTTATTGGATTCATCTTTGTGAGATGGTTATTTTGGCTTACTCCTCTTGTGGTTTGGACGTAGATGGAGTAAGATTGAGTTGGTTTTAGTTTAAAAACCAACCGGGCCCCTGGGACGAAAAAGCCAATAACTCTCAGATCGAGTGTCCGATTGACGCACCGTCTGTCCTTTTGAGTTCCTAATGACAAGACGTAACTTTGGGATACATCAACTCCGGACTTCGTGCCAGTTGATGTATCGACCCCCTTGGCTCGTGGAGCGAACCCTACCAGAATCGAGCATGCTGTGTGCGGGAACCCTAGAGCTGGCTGTGACTATGACAACGATGACGACTGTACTGGGATCCTTCGTGGGTTCGGTAGCGACGACGACCGTACTGGAATCCTCCGTGGGTTCAATGACGATGACTACTGTTCTTGTATCCTATGTGGGTTCGGCAGTACTTGACTACTATTCTTGTATCCTATGTGGGTCCGGCAGTATTTGACTCTGTACTTGTATCCTATGTGGGTCCGACAGAGTAGCTAGTCTTGTATCCTTTATGGGTCCGACAGCTTAGCTGGTCTTGTATCCTATGTGGGTCCGACAGCTTAGATGAATCAGTGGCTATATCCGATCATCTCTTTCGCTTTATGAAGAGTATACCTATGTGAGCTGAGTCTTGACTTTCCATCATTATCATTGATATTATTGTTGTGCTTTCCCGTGTGGGTTGGGTTGTGATTTCCTATGTGGAATGAGTTATGTTTTCCTTTGTGGACTAGATTGTACTTGGGCTCGTGTGCTGGAGCCGAGATGGAATTGATGACTTAGGTATGTGTATGGGCATATACCTAAGTAGAGTTGGTTGTTACTTTGAGATTGTATCTTTACTTTGTGGTTTATCCTTCATGGATTCTGAGAGGCCTTTAGGGGTCTCAGGGTCCCTACTGAGTAGCATATACTCACCCCTACACGGGCTATGCCCGCACTACGTTGTGCTGGATGCAGACGACGGACAACGCTAATCAAGGTGCGAGCTCGTGGAGCTGGAAGGTACCTGGAGGTGGATCACTGGACGGGACGTACTCAGAGCGGACGACTGGAGCCGAGTAGCATAGGAGACTATCTGTACCCACCCTTCAGGTGGGATTTCCAGAGGATGGCTTGGACTCGCTGATTTACTTTTCAGTTGCTGTACTTTCATTTCATTTGTACTTTACTTATAGTTGGGTTTGTATTCGGGTCCATTTACTTTTCATCACTTACTTTTGTACTCAGTTTACTTAGTGTTTACTTCAGCTTGCGTACTCTGTGGTGTTTGTTTACTTTATAAAGTCAATTCCTTCCCTTTTATTGTGATTTATGCCCTTGGTGCTAGTCGCCATCTCCTGGCCTATGGAAGGCGAGCTAGGGGTAGTAACGACACGGGCCCCAAGGACGGGTCGTGACAAATTGGTATCAGAGGAGTTCGGTTCTACCGCAGAACTCAGGACTCTGATCTTTATTCTATGTGAAGAAATAGTGTTAAGGGTATTGAGTGTGGTTATCAGTCCAGGGAGTCCAGTGTTGGTGCGATGGCCGACGTATCTATACACCAGGACCCTGACTTCTGATTTCCGACTCAATGCATGAAAACATTGATTGCATGTGTGTTTCAAAAGTTTTCTTTGTGATTACTTTGTGTCAGCTCACCACGTATACTGTATTGACTGTGGTGCACCTTTTTCTTTTCTGGATGACCCCACGACGGCAGCCAGCTAGGGTTCCAAGATTTGTGCGAGACGACAGCCCACTGAGCGACGAGGCCTCGGTGCAGGGACCTATTATAGCGGAGGCACCGGCGGTACCTCTACCCACCGAGCCACCGATGCCACCATCCCCAGCCACTGAGAGTGCACATCGCCTTTGTGCAATGCATGAGTTTCAGTGTCAGAGACCACCCAGGTTCCACAGGGAGACGGAGCCTCAGGCATCCGAGGATTGGCTGGAGGCTGTTGAATGAGTTTTCAGGTTAGTGGGGACACCATCTGACCTCATGGTGATCCTTGCAGTGAGTCTCCTACACGCGGCAACAGGTAGATGGTGGAGCCTGATGCTCCAGGTGCACGACGAGGAATCTCTTCTTTGGTCGGACTTCGAGAGCCTCTTCCGCTCGGAGTTCATAACAGCCACCCTCCGAGCGGTGCGCATTCAAGAGTTGATACAGCTGCGGTAGGGCATCATGAAGATAACCCAGTACTCGGCCAGGTTTACCGACCACTCGTGCTATTCCATGGATATGGTATGTGACCCATTCTTCCAGGCCTGGACCTTCGAGCAGGGACTGAGGTATGAGATCAGGGAATCGATGATCTCCCTCAGCATTCCGACGCAGGTAGGAGTACTGGAGCGAGCCCTTCTGGTAGAGAGCTTTCTTGCTGAGCCTACACCAGCAGCGAGACCTGCCCCAGGGCGACATGTAGCGGAGTCTTCTGTAGCTGGAAGTCGATGGATGTCACAGGGGTCCAAGCGGACCAGACCATCAGGTGGACGACCTCAGGATACTGGCTCAGAGGTGCGGGGAACACACAGTAGATCCATCCTTATGAGAAATAGATAGTGCTATGAATGCGGCGGGCAGAGCCACATGACTCGTGACTGCCCGACTCTCCATGCAGAGGAGTAACAGACGGTTGAGGGACCACACAGGTAGAGGTAGAGGTTTGACCATGGCAGTCCGCAAGGAGAAGGCAGACGAGGTAGATGATCTGGACGAGCAGTGGGTGGTGGATGATGTTTTGAGACTCTACCACCACCACCACCAGGAGGTCCACCACGACCACAGGGAGCTGGCGGACAGAGGCAGGCTCAGCTTCAGGTAGCGAAGGCCTATGACCACGGAACATCGGAGATGATTCGAGGTACTATCTATGTCTATTCCACCCTTGATTCAATTATTATAGACATAGGAGTGAGTCATTCTTTCATTTTCGCTTCCCTTGTTTGGAGATTGGAGATTCTGACAGAGCTGTTGGCTCGATCCTTAAGGCTAGAGACTCCTACGGGAGCAAACTCGACGATTACGAATTGGTTCCGGCAGTGTGATATTACTCTATGAGGTGAGATCTTCGGCTGGGATCTTCTTGTAGCGGTGTCGAGGCCTTACGACATCATCTTGGGCATGGATTGGTTATCTACGGTCCATGTTCAGATCGACTGTATTAGGTGAAAGGTGTGGTGTGTCCGCACCGATGGGAGTAGGTTCACCTTCACCGGCGAGAAGGGAGCCTTTGCAGCCTAGGATGGACTCACCTAGAGAAGAGGACAACCGATCATTCATCAGTTGGCTAGCCTCATCCTAGGATAAGTGCACTTGTGGAGTCCGAGTTTTCCTGTAGTGGTGGATCAGTATGTGGACGTCTTTCCTGAAGAAGTTCCAGGACTACCTCCTCGCAGAGAGGTAGAATTCTATATTGACCTATACCCCAGGACATCCCTGATATCTACTCCAGCATATCGGATAGCTCCCACCGAGCTTCGAGAGCTACGGGTACAACTGGAGGACTTGTAGGGCAATGGATTCATTCGACCCAGTGTTTCACCCTGGGCTTCCCTGATTTTGTTCGCTAAGAAGGCGGACGGGAGCTTGCGACTGTGTGTCGATTATTGTCGCTTAAACCAAGTGACCGTGAAGAACAAGTATCCGCTTCCGAGGATTGATGACCTCTTCGATCAGCTCAAGGGAGCACGATGGTTTTCGAAGATAGACCTCAGGTCAGGCTATCATCAGCTCAGAGTTTGAGATGAGGATGTACAGAAGACGACCTTTAGGTGTCGATATGGCCACTATGAGTTCTTGGTTATGCTTTTCGGTGTAACCGATGCTCCAGCAGTGTTCATTAGTCTCATGAAAATGATCTTCTAGCCTTACCTTGATCGATTTGTCGTAGTCTTCATCGATGACATATTGATTTACTCGACTACTGAGGAGGATCACGCCTAACACATGCGGGTTGTACTGGACTCACTCCGAGAGCACCAGCTTTATGGTAATCTCTTGAAGTGTCAGTTATGGATACGTGAGGTCCACTTCTTGGGACACGTCATCTCTGAGGTTGGAGTTGCGGTTGATCCTACGAAGATCAAGGCAGTGCTAGCTTGGGAGCCACCCAGGAGCGTGACAGAGGTGCATAGTTTCCTAGGATTGGTGGGGTACTATCAGAGATTTGTGCCAGACTTCTCCAGAGTTGCAGAAACACTTTATGCTTTCACAAAGAAGGGGAAACCCTTCGTGTGGTCAGATAGATGTCAGCAGATCTTTCAGGAGATGAGACAGAGATTGACCAGTGCACCCATCTTGAGGCTACCGCAGGAGGGAGTAGGGTACGTAGTCTACTGCAATGCATCAGGGACCGGACTCGGGTGTGTCCTGATGTAGGATAGGGTAGTGATCACATATGGATCACGACAGTTGAGGTAGCACGAGAAGAAATACGCTACCCATGACCTGGAGTTATCATCAGTGGTCTTCGCCCTGAAGATGTGGCGGCACTATCTGATGGGCGAGCGCTTTATAGTCTATTCTGACCACCAGAGTCTCAGGTATATCTTCTCGAAAAAGGACCTGAACCTAAGATAGTGGCGATGGCTCGAGTTCCTCCAGGAATATGACTTCTAGATAGTCTATAATCCTAGAAAGGGGAACGTAGTAGCTGATTATCTCAGCAGGAGGACGAGCATTCATCTTCTTGGAGAGGCGACAGAGCAGTTAGCCGCTTTGTAGATATCCTTCGTGGATAGAGACGAGAAGCCTTCCTTCAGTCTCTCAGAGTCACACGTCCACTTCTTTAGCGAGTCAGAGAGGCACATCGTGGAGATGTTGAATGTGAGACACGATATGCCCAGATTTCCACAGGACAGGCACCTGATGGTTTTTCTATAGCAGGAGAGCACGTCATCCTTTTCAGAGGACATACCATGGTACCAGATTCTTTACAGGAGGAGGTGTTGAGAGAGTTTCACACTTCCCCATTAGCGGTACATCCAGGAGTGGCGAATATGTACCAGGATCTCAGACGACAGCACTGGTGGCCGGGTATGAAGAAGGCTGTGGCAGAGTTCGTTTCTCGATGCCTCACCTGCCAGCAGGTGAAGGCGGAGCACCATGTACCAGCAGGCTTGGTATTGCCCTTGGAGGTCTCGGAGTGTAAGTGGGATAGAATATCTATGGATTTTGTGGCTGGGTTTCCACATACTTCCAGAGGACACGACTCCATTTGGGTGATTGTTGACCGACTCACCAAGTCGGCCCACTTCTTACCCATCAGAGAGTAGGGCTCAATGGAGAGCTTGGGACGCCTCTCCATTTAGGAGATCGTACAACTTCATGGTGTTACATCATCTATCATCTCTGATCAAGATGCTGGATTTACTTCCCGACTTTAGAAGGGGTTAAAGGAGGCATTTGGGACGCATCTACGCCTGATCACCGCCTTTCACCCTCAGACGGATGGTCAGACGAAGAGGACCATTCAGACTTTTGAGGACATGCTTCGTGCATGTGTCCTCGACTTTGGTTGTAGCTGGTAGGATCACCTAACTTTGGTGGAGTTTGCGTACAACAACAGCTACCACTCCACCATCGGGATGGAACCATACGAGGAATTGTACGGACAACCTTTCAGATCAACTCTGTGCTGGACAGACCCTGGGGAGTCAGCACTTGTGGGACCAGAGATGGTCTAGGCCATGATAGAGAAGGTCCAGGTCATCCAAGAGCGAATGAGGACAGCTCAGAGCTGACAGAACTCTTATGCTGACAGGAGGCGGAGACCACTAGAGTTTGAGGATGGCGAACACATTTTCTTATGGTTCTCACCTCGATGTGGATTACGGAGATTTGGCCGGGGCGACAAGTTATCTATGTGCTTCATTAGACCGTTCCAGGTTCTTAGCAGGATAGGCGAGGTGGATTATCGCCTGGATCTTCCACCTCAGTTGCACCGGGTGCACGATGTCTTCCACATATCTCAGCTGAGGAGATACGTGCATGACTCGACTCATATCATCGACCATGGGGAGCTGGACATTGATGATGAGGCGACTTTTGCAGAGGTCCTGGTGGAGATTGATGATCGATAGGAGTGGGTCCTATGTGGGTGGTCGATTCATCTGGTGTGCATCAGGTGGCAGCACGGGAACCTCCAGGAGAGCACATGGGAGCGGGAGGCTCAGATGCATGCTCAGTACCCTCATTTGTTTCCCTAGTTTTTGATGTATCTTTACAGGGATGTAAATCCCTGAGGTGGGAGTAATGTAAAGACCCGTAAATTTCAAGGAATTTTTTTTTCATAATTTCTTTGGGATTTTACGAGTATGTAGTTTCTGACGGCACCTGATTCCAAGGACCGGTGTGTCCGGAATAAATTTCTGAAGTTTAGCTCAGCTACGTTCAGTGAACGAACGAGCGAGTTTTTCTAACTTTTGAACCAGTGCTCGGAATCTAAATCCAAGGGCACCAATGAAATCACAGCACTGATAATTACTTAAGATGACTTTTACTAGGGTTGCATTTTCTCAAGAAGAGTTGTTTAAAATTGTGGTTTAAGTGTAAGTGAAATAAAATTGTGCTAAATTTTATTTCTCCTTTATAAGTTTTATCTACCATGTGTGGGAGTTGAGGTGGGACCCACTCGACTCTTGTTAGGATTTTAGTGAGGTGGGGCCCACACGAGCCCCACCCCTTCAAATTCCCTAACCCCTATAAACCTACCTTGTTTTAAATGTTGTGGCTACCCCTATCCCTCATGAATGCATGCCAACCTATCTCACTATTAATTTTGTCAATTCAAGACTAATTAATTAAGTGATTTAAGGATTTTGAATTTTGAAAAGTGTTGGCATGTGTAATAATATAAGGCAAAAGCCTTGTTTTATTTTTGTTGTTTCGTTGTGTGGAGATTTTGGAGAGAACACTCAAAGTCTTGAAGATCTTCATCTTATATGTTGAAGAACACAGAGGCTTCGACGATGAATGCCGTTCCATCTTCTCTCCGCGTCAAAGAAGGGAGACGCCACATTCTCCTCAGACGTTCTCTATCGACGCATACGAAGCCTCACCCCGCGATGTCGTCTTTCGTGATGCAAGCTTCCCCGAACTTCTTCGAGGTAGGGGTTGTATCATTGTTCTAGTTTTCTTTTGATGTTCATCATTAATAAATTGGCCGCATGTTATCAATTTAGCGGGAGGAGTTCGGACCGCACAAACACGGCCGATCCTCCTCCCCTTTTTTGTTGATCACCATCGTGGTTTGGAACTGAGGTGCCACAGTGCAACAGAACCACGCAGGAACGAGGGAAACCGTGGCGAAGGAGCGCGGCGTCGTCGCGCCGTGCCAGCTGAAGAGGAGCCGCGACTATAGCCGCGGTGGTTCGACAGAGGCAGCTGGGCTCGGCCGGCCGCGACACCAGCAGGAGGCGGGACCAGCGGGTACCATGGTAGCCACACCGACCGACCGTTTCGGGAAGTCCGGGGGTTGTAACCCCTGACGGCAGGAAAGGGCGGGCCAATCCACGTGGGGGCCACTGTTAAAAAACGAAGGGGTTAGCGCCCCCCCGCTTCCGCATCCACTCAGCGCGCAAGCACCCGCACTGGGCCGGACTGCCCGTGTCGGGCCGGACCGCTCGCGCCGGGCCGGACCGCCCACGCCGGTCCGGGCCGCCCACGCCTGGCCGGACCACCGCGCTGGGCCGGGCCACGCCAGCCGGGCTGGGCCGCGCCCAACCGGGCCAGACCCATACCCGGGTCGGGTTGACCCGGTTCGGGCCGACCCTGGGGGTATTGGGTCGGGTCGGACCGGGCCCAAACCCCCTGTTTTCGGACAGTTCCATTCAAACGCCCATAACTTCGGCTACGTACCTCCGATCGACGTACTGTCAGTTACATTGGGATCCTTGGATCAAGATAGTCATTTTGGTATATTACATTTAAGGTTTCAGAAAACTTTGGGTATGACAGGGTTGGTTCGAACACGAAACCAACCGGGCCCTCGGAGCCGAAACACTTATAACTTGAGCTCCGGACGTCTGAATGACGTGCCGTTGACTTTGTTGGATTCCTCTTAGTGAGAAGGTTCTTTTAGCTTAATACGCTCGAGTTTTGGATGCAACTGGAGTATAGCCGGGTGGGTTTTAGCTTAAAAACCAACAGGGCCCCTGGGATGAAAAAGCCAATAACTTTCAGACTAGGCGTTCAATTGACGCACCGTCTGTCGCGTTGAGTTCCTAATGATGAGATGGAACTTTGGGATACATCAAATCCAGACTTCGTGTCAGTTGATGTATCAACCCCCTTGGATCGTGGAGTGGACCCTCTCGGAATCGAGCATGCTGTGTGCGAGAACCCTAGAGTTTGCTGCGACTGTGACGACGATGACGACTGTACTGGGATCCTCCGTGGGTTCGGCAGTAATGATGACCGTACTGGAATCCTCCATGGGTTCGACGACGATGACTGCTTTTCTTGTATCCTATGTGGATCCGGCAGTACTTGACTACTGTTCTTGTATCCTATGTGTGTCCGACAGTATTTGACTCTGTACTTGTATCCAATGTGGGTCTGACAGAGTAGCTGGTATTGTATCCTTTGTGGATCCAACAACTTAGCTGGTCTTGTATCCTATGTGGGTCCAACAGCTTAGATGAACCAGTGCCTTCATCTGATCATCTCTTTCTCTTTACGAAGAGTATACCTGTGTGAGCTGAGTCTTGACTTGCAATCATTATCATTGATATGATTTTTGTGATTTCTTGTGTGGATTGAGTTGTGATTTCCTATGTGGGATGGGTTATGTTTTCCTATGTGGACTAGATTGTACTTGGGCTCATGTGCTGGAGCCGAGCTGGAATTGATGACTTAGGTATATGTATGGGCATATACCTAAGTAGAGTTGGTTGTTACTTTGATATTGTATCTTTCCTTTGTGGTTTATCCTTCGTGGATTCTGAGAGACCTTCGGGGGTATCAGGGTCCCTACTGAGTAGCTTATACTCACCCCTACACAGGCTATGCCCTCACTACGGTTTGTTGGATGCAGACGACGGACAACGCTGATCGAGGTGCGAGCTCGTGGAGCTGGACGGTACCTGGAGGTGGATCACTGGATGGGACGTGCTCAGAGCGGACGGATGGAGCCGAGGAGCATAGGAGACTATCTGTACCCACCCTTCAAGTGGTATTTCCAGAGGACGGTTTGGACACGCTGCTTTACTTTTCAGTTACTGTACTTTCATTTCAATTGTACTTTACTTATAGTTGGGTTTGTATTCGGGCCCATTTACTTTTCATCACTTACTTTTGTACTGAGTTTACTTAGTTTTTACTTTATCTTGCGTACTCTGTGGTGTTTGTTTACTTTCTAAAGTCAATGCCTTCCCTTTTATCAGTATTTACGTCCTTGGTGCTAGTCGCCAGCCCCTGGCCTATAGAAGGCGGGCTAGGGGTAGTCATGGAACGGGCCCCGAGGATGGGTCGTGACAAATTGGTATCAGAGGAGTTCGGTTCTACCACAGAACTCAAGACTCTGATCTTTCTTCTATGTGAAGCAATAATGTTAAGGGTATTGAGTGTGGTTATCAGTCCAGGGAGTCCAGTGTTGGTGCGGTGGCTGATGTATCCATACACCAGGACCCTGACTTCTGATTTCCGACTCAATGCATGAAAACATTGATTGCATGTGTGTTTCAAAAGTTTTATTTGTGATTACTTTTTGTTAGCTCACCAGGTATACTGTATTGACCGTGGTTCACCTATTTCTTTTCAGGATGGCCCCACGACGGCAGCCAGCTAGGGTTCCAAGCTTTGTGCGAGACGAAAACCCACCGAGCGACGAGGCCTCGGTGTAGGGCCCTATTACAGTGGAGGCACCGACGGTACCTCTACCTTTTGAGCCACCGATGCCACCATCCCCAACCGCTGAGAGTGCACATTGACTTTGTGCACTGCATGAGTTTCAGTGTCAGAGACCGCCCATGTTCCACAGGGAGACAGAGCCTCAGGCATCCGAGGATTTCCTGGAGGTTGTTGTATGAGTTTTTAGGTTAGTGGATACACCAGCTGACCTCATGGTGATCCTTGAAGTGAGTCTCCTGCATGCGTCAGCAGGTAGATGGTGGAGCCTGATGCTCCAGGTGCACGACAAGGCATCTCTTCTTTGGTCAGACTTCAAGAGCCTCTTCCGCTCGGAGTTCATACCAGCCACCCTCCGAGCGGTGCGCATTCAATAGTTGATACAGCTGCGGAAGGACATCATGACGATAGCCCAGTACTTGGCCAGGTTTACCGACCTCTCGCGCTATTCCACGGACATGGTACGTGACCGATTCTTCCAGGCCTGGACCATTGAGCAGAGACTGAGGTATGAGATCAGGGAATCAATGATCTCTCTCAGCATTCCGACGTAGGCAGAAGTACTGGAGCGAGCCCTTCTTGTAGAGAGATTTATTGCTGAGCCTACACCAGCAGCGAGACCTGCCTTAGGGAAACACGTAGCAGATTCTTCTCCATCTGGAAGTCGACAGATGTCACAGGGGTCCAAGAGGACCAGACCATCAGGCAGACGACCTCAGGATACTGGCTCAAAGGTGTGGGGCACACACAGAAGAGACAACCTTACGAGAAACAGACAGTGCTATGCATGCGGCGGGTAGGGCCACATGGCTCGTGACTGCCCAACTCACCATGCAGAGGTTCAACAGACGGTTGAGGGACCACCCAGGTAGAAGAAGAGGTTCGATCATGGTAGTCTGCAAGGAGAAGGAAGACGAGGAAGATGAGATGGACGAGCATTGGGTGGTGGACGACGTTTTGAGACTCTACCACCACCACCACCAGGAGGTCCATGACAACCACATGGAGCTGGCGGACAGAGGCAGGCTCAACTTCAGGCAGCGGAGGCCTATGACCACGGAGCATCGGAGATGATTCGAGGTACTATCTGTGTCTATTCCACCCTTTTTGAAATTATTATAGACACAGGAGCGAGTCATTATTTCATTGCCGCTTCCCTTGTTCGGAGCTCGGAGATTCTGACAGAGCCGTTGGCTCGATCCTTACAGCTAGAGACTCCTATGGGAGCAAACTCGACGATTACGCACTAGTGACGGCAGTGTGAGCTTACTCTATGAGGCGAGATCTTCGGCTGGGATCTTCTGGTAGCGGCGTCGAGGCCTTACGACGTCATATTGGGCATGGATTGGTTATCTACGGTCCATGCTCAGATCAACTGTATTAGGTGAAAGGTGTGGTGTGTCCACACCGATGGGAGCAGGTTCACCTTCACCCGCGAGAAGGGAGCCTTTGTTTCCCGGGATGGACTCACCCAGAGGAGAGGATAGCTGATCACTCATCAGTTGGCTAGCCTCATCCTAGGAGAAGTTCACTTGTGGAGTCCGAGTTTTCCTGTAGTGGTGGATCAGTATGTGGACATCTTTCCTGACGAAGTTCCAGGACTACCACCTCGCAGAGTGGTAGACTTATATACTAACCTATACCCCAGGACATCCCTGATATCTACTCTATTATATCAGATGGATCCCGCTGAGCTTCGAGAGCTACAGGTACAACTGGAGGACGTGCAAGGTAAGGGATTCATTCGACCCAGTGTTTCACCCTGGGCTTCCCCGATTTTGTTTGCCAAGAAGGCGGACGGGAGCTTGAAACTGTGTATCAATTACTGTCGCCTGAACCAGGTGACCGTGAAGAACAAGTATTCTCTTCCGAGGATTGATGACCTCTTCGATCAGCTCAAGGGAGCACGGTGGTTCTCGAAGATAGACCTCATGTCAGGCTATCATCTGCTCAGAATTTGAGATGAGGATGTGCAGAAGACGACCTTTAGGTGTCGATATGGCCACTATGAGTTCTCGGTTATGCCTTTTGGTGTAACCAATGCTCTAGTAGTGTTCATGAGTCTCATGAACATGATCTTCTAGCCTTACCTTGATCGATTTTTTGTAGTCTTCATCAACGACATATTGATTTACTCGACTACTGAGGAGGAGCACGCCTAACACATGCGGGTTGTACTGGACTCACTCTAAGAGAACCAGCTTTATGGTAAGCTCTTGAAGTGTCAGTTATGGATACGTGAGGTCCACTTCTTGGGACACGTCATCTCTGAGGTGGGAGTTGCGGTGGATCCTGCGAAGATCAAGGCAGTGCTAGCTTGGGAGCCACCCAGGAGCGTGACAGAGGTGCAGAGTTTCCTAGGATTGGAGGGGTACTATCAGAGATTTGTGCCAGACTTATCCAGAGTTTCAGCACCGCTTTATGCTTTCACGAAGAAGGGGAAACCCTTCGTGTGGTCAAATAGATGTCAGCAGAGCTTCCAGGAGCTGAGACAGAGATTGACCAGTGCACTCATCTTGAGGCTACTATAGGAGGGAGTAGGGTATGTAGTCTACTACAATGCATCAGGGAATAGACCCGGGTGTGTCCTGATGTAGGAGAGGGTAGTGATCGCTTATGGATCACGACAGTTGAGGCAGCACGAGCAGAACTATGCTACCCATGACCTGGAGTTAGCATCAGTGGTCTTCGACCTGAAGATGTGGCGGCACTATCTGATGGGTGAGCGATTTACAATCTATTCTGACCACCAGAGTCTCAGGTATATCTTCTCAAAAAAGGACGTGAACCTGAGATAGCGGCGATGGCTCGAGTTCCTCCAGGAATATGACTTTGAGATAGTCTATACTCCTGGAAAGGGGAACATAGTAGCTGATTCTCTCAGCAGGAGGACGAGCATTCAGCTTCTTGGAGAGGCGACAGAGTAGTTAGACACTTTACAGATATCCTTCGTGGATAGAGATGGGAATCCTTCCTTCAGTCGCTCACAGTCACACCTCTACTTCTTCAGCGAGTCAGAGAGGCACATCGTGGAGACGTTGACTGTGAGAGGCAACGTGAACAGATTTCTACAGGATAGGCACCTGATGTTTTTTCTATAGGAGGAGAGAACGTCATCCTTTTCAGAGGACGTACCATGGTACCAGATTCTTTAAAGGAGGAGGTGTTGAGAGAGTTTCACACTTCCCCATTAGAGGTACATCCAGGAGTGGCGAAGATGTACCAGGATATCATACGACAGCACTGGCGGTCGGGTATGAAGAAGGTTGTGGCAGAGTTTGTTTCTCGATGTCTCACCTGCCAGCAGGTGAAGGCAGAGCACCAGGTACCAGCAGGCTTGGTATTGCCCTTGGAGGTCCCAGAGTGTAAGTGGGATGGAATATCTATGGATTTTGTGGCTGGGCTTCCACATAATTCCAGAGGACACGACTCCATTTGGTTGATTGTTGACCAACTCACCAAGTCGGCCCACTTCTTACCCATCAGAGAGCAGGGCTCAATGGAGAGCTTGGGATGCCTCTCCATTTAGGAGATCGTACGACTTCATGGTGTAAAATCATCTATCATCTCCGATCGAGATGATCGCTTTACTTCCCAGCTTTGGAAGGGGTTACAAGAGGCATTTGGGACACATCTTTGCCTCCGCACCGCCTTTCACCCTCAGATGGATGGTCAGATGGAGAGGATCATTCAGAATTTCGAGGACATGCTTTGTGCATGTGTCCTTGACTTTGGTCGCAGCTGGGAGGATAACCTACCTTTGGTGGAGTTTGCGTACAACAACAGCTACCACTCCACCATCGGGATGGCACCATACAAGGCATTGTACGGACGAACTTGCAGATCACCTCTGTACTGGACATACCCATGGGAGTCAGTACTTGTGGGACCAAAGATGGTCTAGGCCATGATAGAGAAGGTCCAGGTCATCCAAGAGCAAATGAGGACAGCTCAGAGCCGACAGAACTCTTATGCTGACAGGAGGTGGAGACCACTAGAGTTTGAGTATGGCGACCATGTTTTCTTATGGGTCTCACCTCGACATGGATTACGGAGATTTGGCCGGGGCGACAAGTTATCTCCACGCTTCATCAGACCATTCCAGGTTCTCAGCAGGATAGGTGAGGTGGCTTATCACCTGGCTCTTCCATCACAGTTACACCGGGTGCACGACGTCTTCCCCATATCTCTGCTGAGGAGATACGTGCATGACCCGACTCATATCATCGACCATGGGGAGCTGGACATTGATGATGAGGCGGCTTTTGTGGAGGTCCCGGTGGAGATCGAGGATCGACAGGAGTGGGTCCTATATGGGCAGTGGATTCATCTTGTGCGCATCAGGTGGCAGCACGAGAACCTCCAGGAGAGCACATGGGAGCGGGAGGCTCAGATGCGTGCTCAGTACCCTCATTTGTTTCCCTAGTTTGTGATGTATCTTTACAGGGACGTAAATCCCTGAGGTCGGAGTAATTTAAAGACCCGTAAATTTCAAGGAATTTTTTTTCATAATTTCTTTGGGATTTTACGAGTATGTAGTTTCTGACGGCACCTGATTCTGAGGCCCGGTGTGCCCGGAATCAATTTCTAAAGTTTAGCTCGGCTACGTTCAGTGAACGAACGAGTGAGTTTTTCTAACTTTTGAACCGGTGCTTGGAATCTAAATCCGAGGGCACCAATGAAATCGTAGCACCGATAATTACTTAAGATGACTTTTACTGGGGTTTTATTTGCTCAGGAAGAGTTGTTTAAAATTGTGGTTTAAGTGTAAGTGAAATAAAATTGTGCTAAATCTTATTTCTCCTTTCTAAGTTTTATCTCCCATGTCTGGGAGTTGGGGTGGGACCCACTCGACTCTTGTTAGGATTTTAGTGAGGTGGGGCCCACACAAGCCCCACCCCTTCAAATTTCCTAACCCCTATAAACCTCCCTTGTTTTAAATGTTGTGGCTACCCCTATCCCTCATGAATGCATGCCAACCTATCTCAATATTAATTTTGTCAATTCAAGACTAATTAATTAAGTGAGTTAAGGCTTTGGAATTTTGAAAAGTGTTGGCATGTGTAATAAAATAAGGCAAAAACCTTGATTTATTTTTGTTGTTTTGTTGTGTGGAGATTTTGGAGAGAATACTCAAAGTCTTGAAGATCTTTATATTCTATGTTGAAGAACACGGAGGCTTCAACGAAGAATTCCATTCCATATTCTCTCCGCGTAAAAGAAGGGAGACGCCACTTTCTCCTCGGACGTTCTCCATCGACGCATACGGAGCCTCACCCCGTGATCCCGTCTTCCGCGATGCAAGCTTCCAAAAACTTTATCGAGGTAGGGGTTGTATCATTGTTCTAGTTTTATTTTGATGTTCGTCGTTAATAAATTGGCCGCCTGTTATCAATTTAGCGGGAGGAGGTCGGACCACACAAACATGGCCGATCCTCCTCCCCTTTTTGTTGATCACTGTCGTGGTTTGGAATAGAGGCACCCCAGTGCAACAGAACCACACAAGAATGAGGGAAACCGTGGCGAAGGAGCGCGGCCTCGTCGCACCGCGCTGGCCAAAGAGGAGCCGCGACTATGGCCGCGACGGTTCGATGGAGGCGGTTGGGCTCACCCGGCCAGCGACACCAGCAGGAGGCGAGACCGGCGGGTACCACGGTAGCCACACCGGCCGGCCGTTTCGGGAAGTCCGGGGGTTGTAACCCCCGACCGAAGGCAAGGGCGGGACAATCCACGTGGGGGCCACCATTAAAAAATGAGGTGGGCAGCGCCACCCCCTTCCGCGTCCACTCAGCGCGCGGGCACCCGCACTGGGACGGACTGCCCGTGTCAGGTCGGACCGCTCGCGCCGGGCTGGGCCGCCCACACCAGTCCGGGCCGCCCACGCCGGGCCGGACCCTCGCGCTGGGCCGGGCCGCGCCGGCCGGGCTGTTCCGCGCAAGTCGGGCCGGGCCACGCCCAACCGGGCCGGACCCATACCTGGGTCGGGTCGACCTGGTTCGGCCCGACCCAGGGGGTATTGGGTCGGGTCGGACCGGGCCCAAACCCCCCTGTTTTCGGACAGTTCCGTTCAAACGCCCATAACATGGGCTACGGACCTCCGATCGACACACCGTCAGTTGCATTGGGATCATTGGATCAAGACAGTAATTTCGGTATATTACATGAAAGGTTTCAGAAAACTTTGTGTATGGAAGTGTTGGTTCGAACATGAAACCAATCGGGCCCTCGGAGCGGAAACACTTATAACTTGAGCTCCGGACGTCTGAATGACGTGCCGTAGACTTTGTTGGATTCCTCTTAGTGAGACGGTTCTTTTGGATTACTACTCTTGAGTTTTGGATGCAGCTGGTGTACGGTCAGGTTGGTTTTAGTTTAATAACCAACTGGGCCCCTGGGATGAAAAAGCTAATAACTCTCAGACCGGGTGTTCAATTGACGCGCCGTCTGTCGCGTTGAGTTCCTAATGATGAGACAGAACTTTGGGATACATCAACTCCGGAATTCGTCTCAGTTGATGTATCGACCCCCTTGGATCATGGAGCGGACCCTCCCAGAATCGAGCATGCTGTGTACGAGAACCCTAGAGTTGGCTGCGACTGTGATGACGATGACGACTGTACTGGGATCCTCCGTGGGTTCGGTAGCAATGACCACCGTACTTGAATCCTCCATGGTTTCGATGATGATAACTACTGTTCTTGTATCCTATGTGAATCCGGCAGTACTTGACTACTATTCTGGTATCCTATGTGGGTCCAACAGTATTTGACTCTGTACTTGTATCCTATGAGGGTCCGACAAAGTAGCTGGTCTTGTATCCTTTGTGGGTCCGACAACGTAGCTGGTCTTGTATCCTATGTGGGTCCGACAGATTAGATGAATCAGTGGATACATCTGATCATCTCTTTCGCTTTACGAAGAGTATACCTTTGTGAGCTGAGTCTTGACTTGCAATCATTATCATTGATATGATTGTTGTGATTTCCTGTGTGGATTGGGTTGTGATTTCTTATGTGGAATGGGTTATGTTTTCCTGTGTGGACTGGATTGTAATTGGTCTCGTGTGCTGGAGCCGAGATGGAATTGATGACTTAGGTATATGTATGGGCATATACCTAAGTAGAGTTTGTTATCACTTTGAGATTGTATCTTTCCATTGTGGTTTATCCTTCATGGATTCTGAGAGACCTTTGGGGGTCTCGGGGTCCCTACTGAGTAGCGTATACTCACCCCTGCATAGGCTATTCCCGCACTACGTTTTGTTGGATGCAGACGACGGATAACGCTGATCAAGGTAGGAGCTCGTGGAGCTGGAAGGTACCTGGAGGTGGATCACTGGACGAGACGTACTCGGAGCGGACGGCTGGAGTCGAGGAGTATAGGAGACTATCTGTACCCACCCTTCAGGTGGGATTTCCAGAGGACGGCTCAGACTCGCTGCTTTACTTTTCAGTTGCTGTACTTTCATTTCAGTTGTACTTTACTTACAGTTGGGTTTTTATTCTGGCCCATTTACTTTTCAGCACTTACTTTTGTACTCAGTTTACTTAGTGTTTACTTCAGCTTGCGTACTCTTTGGGGTTTGTTTACTTTCTAAAGGCAATGCCTTCCCTTTTATCGGGATTTACGCCTTTGGTGCTAGTCGCCAGCCCCTGGCCTATGGAAGGTGGGCTTGGGGTAGTCACGGCTCAGGCCCTGAGGACAGGTCGTGACAATTAAACTAAATTTATTGAATAAAAACCTCATGTGTGTGTAAAATTAAATTGAATAGAAATATATTTAATGCACAAAATCTCGTTTTAACCTTAATCGCTACAATTAATTTTAACTACTTTCACTAATAATTATAGTAAAAAATTGAGTTTAAATTATTATATAATATAAATTATACTTATTCCAAATATATAATCCTTTTTTTGAAATTCAACTCATAGAATTGGAATAATTTAATTGAAAATTAATATTTCAAACGTGACGAGAAAGTGGTTTTTTAAAGTGAAAATGTTCAAAATTTTATATTGTTTTAATATCAAAATTGAATATAAAAATTATTAAAATGAACTAAATTGGATTAATTGATATAAAATTGAACTAATTTTATTTTAAAACCAATTTAAGATATAATTTAACATTATAAATTATTTAAATGAAAAGGAAACTTTCAGTTAAAAATTCAGTATTTTGAAATATTCTTCAAAAAATGAAAATTCTCAAAAAAATACTAAAATTTTACCCTAAGGAAATTTAGATATTCCAATTTTAAAAATTAATTTTCTTTTTTCAAATTAAATTTATAAGTGTAAAAATTATTTTTAAATTTTGTGTGCAAAATAGTGATTAATCCATCTTTTTGAAAAATACATCTTTTTCAGAAAATATTTATTTTTCTTTCAAATGATACTTATTTTATTCCTAATAAATATATAATTAATAAAATATGTAAAATGTATATTTTTTTAATTTAATTAATTATATTAATACCCACCATTCCAACAACTGTGTGGTAATTTTCTTATTAAATAATAGCATTAATTTTTTATTATTGTACGGTAAAACATAGTCTTGAGTATAACGAAATATGTCAAAGAAGCTCATTGTTACGTGTAATGAAAGATAAAATATGCACTTCATGTGATTTAATATATTAAAGGGATTAAATTTATATAAAAATAAATATATAATAAGGTCTCAGGGTGTTATATTCCATTATATGCTTTGTGTTGCATGTCATACAAGCTATCAAATAAAATGTCCTTATTTTAGAATTTCATGGTGTTACATTCTCCCCATGTTAAATTAAATGCGTCCTCTAAATTTAATCTTGATATTGATAATCAAGGGTTTGAATTTTAAAAATTCCTTTGTTAAAAAACCCACATTATAAAAGGATTAATAAAACAACCTCTTAATAACATAGAAAGGAAAGTTTCAAGGTCATATAGAATAATACACAACTAGGTTTCTGATTAATGTAACATTAGTGGAAAGTGAAGTTATGGACATAAAAAAAATCATAAATAATTATAGAGAGTGATTGAGGTCACTGATCACAAGATTGTTAATTATTAATGTAATTTTGAGGGCCTCGAAACCATAAATTCCTGATGATATAAAAGTCCATCTGATTAATTGGATATGAATGTATTAAGATAAATTTTTTTTCAAGATCCATTTCATAAAGTTTATGAATTCTGTCACTGTCTATGAACATATAGAAATATAATTACTTGATGAATATCTATTTCATAAGTGAAATTACATCCTTTTGTTGTTCTTAAATAAATTTCCAATTCAACCCTTACTCTAGGAGACGAATAAACGAAAATTATTTTTTTACACGTGAACCACTAAAATTTACTTTTAACAGATTATAATACCCATAAAACAAGAATTATGTTTGTCTCAAAGTATTTTAAAAAACCAATATGGTTAGTACAAGTTATCCAATAAAATAAATTAATCTATAAACCTAAAAATTAACCCCACTAGTTTATCATTTAAATTTATTTTTCAAATCATTCGACTAAAAAAATTGATATATTAACCAAGAATTCACATAGGTGAGAAACCATTATCATTTTTTGGTCATGGGTTCAATACCCACAACCTTTCTGAATGCAATGGGTTTTATCCCAACATAAAGGTTATATTTTTTCTAAACTATAATAATATAAATTCAATATAGTTCCCAAAAAATATATGATGGACATCCTTGAAATAAAATCAATCATTAAATAACATTTTTTTACTATGGTTTTCAATACAACTTATTTTTTTACAAAGACTAATAATTTTATCTGACTATTATTAAAATTTTATTAGTCGTCATATAAAATCTAAATGTTATCAATACTATTAAACTTATGTCTATAAAATGTAAACTCATTATTCCGTTAATTAATTTTCCAATAAAACATATACTTTGCATAAATTTCTCCAAAATATCATTAATCATGGTAGAATCCCATCATATAAAACCAAAAAAGTGGTGTTTAAGGCATGAACACATGATCAATATTAAAATCATTAAACCATGATGGTATCTATAACTCTTAAGTTAATAAATATATATATTATTCTAACCCAATCCAAATATGTTTCATGATTCTGATAAACAAAATAACCATGGTAAAAATACTTATATAGTTTTATTTTTTGAATTCAAATACATAAATACTTATTTCATATTATTTTCATATAGTTCCTTACTTGGAATGGGGTTTAACCTCAATAATTCATTGTCGATATCTTTTTAAATCCTTCATAATGATTTGTAAAGAAAATTTGAATTATCCTAATCATACCCCCCACAGTGTCTAAATAGGCACATATTAAGGCCCATTGTCATGCACCAGATGACAATCGGGTCAAGCCCAATGCACCCTTTTCAACGTTATTACCCCTAGGAACATCTATTCCAAAACCACATCCACTTTTAGTATCTAGACATGGATGTATTTCTAGGAAAACCACATAATCTATACCTTACTGAAACTTTAGGATGCTATTCTATACTTATCCTCAAAGTCTATCATAGAGTTATATTCCATAATCTATGTTTTCCTAAATCTAGTTACTAGGGATTCTAATAAACTTTCTCAGATATCTAATGGAGCAAATCTGACTCCATAATCCTAGAGCTAATTCTTTACTTCATAACATTGTAATAATGTACAATGAATTGTATCCCAATGGACTAAATAGTTTATCAATCTTGGTAAACTAGATACATACATGAATCTTGTATTACAAATTGAATACAAAAATTATATATTTTTTTGATAATAACATTATTCCATCTATAATATCCTTGAATACAAAATATAGTACTTTTCATGGAATCCTGGTGAAAGGAAACAAAATAAGGGTGATCTCAAATGCTTAGTAAGGGTTAAGTACAATAAAAGATATCATAAATCAATAAGGAATAATGAATATGGAAAGTTAAATAACTAAGAATATATTCCCTTTAAATTACTTTACTATCAGGATAAGATAACATATAATAAATATGGAAAGGTAAATAACAGAACAAACATTCCATATAATCAATATGATGATAATGAAATGCTTCCAGAGATAATATTATTGTGAAAATATCCTGAATAATAATAATTGAAATTAATCCAATTAATAATTGTTGGACACCATTTTTACCAGGAATATGATACCTTTACCATCAAGACCTTTTTAAAAACGTTTTATAAAACTACTATCAAGAAATTTTACAAGATAATGTAAAACATACTATTTACAATGAAATATGGTTTATGTCCAACTGAATTCATCTCACGAGACTACTAATGTATCATGGGTCTTGTGTTAACTGGTACTCAACCCGTATCATACCTATCCTAATAATTACTCATATATCAAATAATCAATTTAGTTCATAACAATGTGCCTTATCATACAACATCCATATTCATTAAATGATATATATTTACCAATATATCCAATGATATCAAATAACTTTCAATGAAGTAAACTATATGTAGAAATGATATACAGTTTAAGAAATAAATATATCCCTGATAATTAGTATAGATATTTAGGAGAAATTTATTATCCAATGATCATAGGAAATTGAATAATTTAAGGGAATGTTATTGACTAGAAAAATGAATCAAGGAAGTGAATTCCAGTACTTTCCTTTGTAAAAGTGATGATAAACCATCGAAGGGAATATTAAGGATGGTATAAATAAAATATATACCCATTAGAGTGAGAATAAAGAGTTTTTTTAATATATTAATAATAATACCATACAAATATATTTAAATATATTATTGAGGAAATTATCCTTTTCATTTTGTGAAATAATTTAAAAATCATTTTATTTGAAAACTATGTTTAAGAAATATTTTCTTTAATAAGATCCTTATAAACTTGAAAAGGAAGCTTCAATGAAATGATGGTCATGATGGTGGGTAATTACTTACATTATGTAAAAGTTAAATTAACATTTCTTTTTCATCATAAAAGGTTTGGAAGGTGCCTTGTTTAGAAGTTGACAAGAATATTCTTTTAATATTTTTAGTAAAATTCAAATGATCATTGTTTTTAAAATGAAATAATATTCTATTGATTTTTTTCTAAATAGTTAAAATGGATAAAATTTCATTTGATAAATAGTTTTTAAAAGGTTAATTTTTTGAAAATATTTTAATAAAACATGGTTTTGAAACAAAACTGATTTATGACCAAAGAGAGAAATGAAGTCATTGTTTTAAAAAAAACATTTTATAAAACATTTTCAGTACAAAAGAGTGAAAAATGGTAACATTATTTGAAATGGTTCATTAATAACTCTAGTATATTAAAATATAAGGGTTTATTAGGAAGTTGTCAAGTAATTTCTATCAACTAATGTTTATGAATAATAAAACTCTATTAGAATGAGATTATGAAATAAACCCTTAAAATGATTATAACATTTTAGTGAGAATTAATAAATGGATAGATTATATGTATCATCTATAAATAATTATAATTTTTTTAAATATTACATAATAAAATAAAAAGTCATTAGAAACATAATTTTAGCATGACATAATCAACAAAGTATAAGTTTAACCCAATGAGTGAAAATTGAGTTAATAAATCCATTACCTTATGCTTCCTTTTGGTTGAGCATGATTTAACCTACTATAAAGTGTTTTTAAACATGTTATAAACTTATTACAGAACCATTTAAATTTATATTATTTCATATATTATCCTTTTATAACATCTTATCAGCCATTCATTAAACATTTCAATATTTTTATCATTTCTGGTGTTAATTAACTTATTTTCTCAAGCATATTTTATAATGAAAGATCAGTTTATTGTCCATATTATATAGTTATGTCATCTAAAAAATAAAATTAATGGCTTAATTATCATATTTTTACCTCAATTTTTCTTTTAAAATCAATAAATTAATGATGTTTATGAAAAATTAAGTACATTACGACGATGGAGATGGTAAGCCGTACAAACGCATGAGTAACTATTCCATTTTACAAAGATCATTACAGAACAAAGGTAAGTAATAGTTTACCTTTAAATAGTTATAATGATATCATAAATATTACATATTTTCTTTTAATATACACACACACACACACACACAGATATATATATATATATATATCATCCTTGTGGTATGGTAATGAAAAGAGAGTCACATCGCTTCGTGAAGGCGGTAGTCCATAAGTACATGAACAATGCTATCATCTTTAAGTGTAAAAATATAAAATGATATATTATCTTTCCAAAATTATTAATATGTAATTAATATCATAATAATTTCATTTTATCACATATAATAATAAACATTATTTCTTACCACCTTCCATGTAAAGAGTTAGTGAAAGATGAATCACATCAATTCACGAGACTGTAGTCCGCCATACACACGAGAAATGTTGTCGTGTCTCTTAAGGAATGGAATGAAAAAAATTTATATATGACATAATGAATCAAAAGATATAATTATGTTATGTATATATTATATAGTTTATATTCATCATAATACCCATCTTTTAGAGGTTGTAATGGAAAAATGAACGACATCGATTCGCGAGGCGTTAGTCCGCCGTACACACGAATGATTATTTCATAACCCATTTTAGGAAAGTGGAGATGGTTATAGGTAATTACATTATTATAAATAAATTATAGCACATGGAATATAATGAGTTTATTATATCATCATTTTATAATAATAATTTAAGGAGATGGAGAAATATATAAAATAAAAACGTTTGTTGAAGAACATTATCTCTTCTTCTGGTATCCTCCTTAGGATTGTAGTAAATCCTTCTTAGTTTGTATTTATTAAAAAAATAAGTCATCTAAGATGTAGTGAGGGAATTTTGGAAATTATTTGGGTAGTTCTTGGACAAACCAAAGTGGTTTGAAGGTTTGAAGAAGGTGGGAGAGTGAGTACTTTGTTATAGTTGAGTTGGAGTGACATTATTTTAAATACTCAAAAGTATTCAGTCTTGGGAGGTATCACTTAACTAATGTGGATAAAAAATTGAATCACAATGTAGGTGGGGGTTTATTTTTTCAATAAAACCTATAACAGAAAAAACATTTTTTTATCATGTTGCTCCTCAGTCTTTAATTTTACTCAATTGTACCCTTTTATTTTTTAACATGGTAACTTGTATATTTTTATTTACCTAGGTAATTTGTCCTTAAAGAATAAAATTAAAATGAGATTTATTATATAATTTATACCTACTAATTATATCTAATAAATCCAATATATTAAATAAATATACCATGTTTGTGTAAAATTAATTTTAATACAAACGCATGTAATGCAGAAAACTTTATTTTAACCTTAATCATGATAATTAATGTTAACTACTTTCACTAATAATTATGGTAAAAAATTAATTTTAACTTATTAAATAATATAAATTATTATAATTCCAAAAATTAATTTTATCTTATTATAATTGGAATAATTTTATTTAAAATTAATCTCGTAGATGTGATGAGAAAGCGGGTTTTTAATGTGAAAATGTTCAAAAGTTAATAATATATTTATTTCAGAATTCAATATGAAAATTATTAAAATGACGTAAATTGTTTAAATTGACATAAAATTTTACTATTTTTAATTTTAAACTATTTAAATTATAATTTAGCATTATAAATAATTTAATTGAAAATGTGGTTTTTAATTAAAATTCAGTATTTTCACTATTTCATAAAAAATTAAAATTCTCAAAAAAATACCAAAAATTAATCCTAAGATAATTTCAATATTTTAATAACAAAAATGAAGTTTATTATTTAAACTAAATTTTCTATTTTTTTTTAAATTTAATGTAAAATTATGTGCACAAAGTGTGACTAATCCGTCTTTTATAAAAATACAGTTATTTCAGAAAATATTTCCATTTATTTTAAATGATACTTATTTTATTTCTTATTAACAGACAATTAATAAACATGTTTAAATTATATATTTTCATAATTTAGTTAATCTTATTCATACTTTTCATTCCAACAGTTAGGTGGTATTTTTCATATTAAATGATAATAATAATATTATATTGTTGTACGATAAAACTTGGTCTTATGTGTAAAACAAGCCATTAAAAAAAGACATTGTTGCATGCAAAAAAAGATAAACTCATTTTTGCGTATGATACAAGCTATTCAAGAGATAGAATTTATTTAAAAATAAATATATCATAAGGTATTGGGGTGTTATATTTTCTTATACACTTGTTGCTGCGTGTTATACATGGTATCAAATACAATGAACTTATTTTATAATTTTATGGTATTAAATTTACATAGTATAAATTAATTTTAAAATAATTGCACAAAATGTGATGAAAACAAATTAAAAAATACATTTTTATTTTACAAAAAGACTTTTTATTATCCTATGAATATTTAAAAATATTATATGAATGTTAAAATATTTAATTGAAAATATAATATATAAATTTAATTAAAATCATTCACCAATAGTGATCAATTTAATTTATCATGATAAAAATACATTGCGTACATAAAAACAGTTTTTTAGAAAAATATATCCTTTACATTAAAATGATTTTTTTTTCATTTATAATTATTTGATAACTAATGAATTAATTTTATAAAAGTGTAATATATAAATTTATATAATTTAGTTAGTCTATTCATACACTTCAATCGAATGACTAGGTGATAATTATATTTTAATAGTATATCACGGTTCGTATAAACTCACTTTTTCATGTAACAGAAGCTTTTGAAGAAATTAAATCTATTTTATTTTTTTCTTAAAACCTCATGGAATTACATTTTAAACCTATTAAAATAATTTCACCCTAAAAATTTTATTACTCCGATACCAACAACTGATGATACTTCTACCTCATTATATCTTCAGGTTCCCACATAGATTCCTCAAATTAGTGGTTTCACCACAAAACTTTGACCAGGTGAGTCATCTTGTTTCATAAAACTTCCTCTCTATAATATATAATATTCATTGGTTGTTTCTCACAAGAAATTAGTTTCTCTAGTGGTACAACCTTTGCGTTTAGTACATGTGAAGGATGAGGTATGAACTTCCTCAAGAGAGATACATGGAACAAATCATGAACTTAAGAGAGATTCAGTGGTAGTACCAATTGATAACCTATCATCCCGATGCGAACAAGAATTTAAAAAGGAACAATAAAACAAGGGATTAGATTTACCATATTACAAAATATCATCACTCACATCCAGGGAGCTATTTATATGAATATCTTGTCACCAAATTCAAACACTAGATCTTCTTGATGATAATCAACAAAAATATTTTATCAACTATGATATGGTATTATGTGATGTTGAATGAATCTATCCTTATTTTAAATTTTCTCATCTAGATCAAGTCCCAATATATTTATTCCTCCAACTTCATTCGAACACATTAGAGTTATGTATTATCTACCATATATGTCTTCATAAGGATCCATTTTTATAATGGGGTAAAATCTATTATTATAGGAAAAATCCCCCAATGGAAGGTGTTGATCCTAAAAACTTTGAAATCTATAGAGTAATCTATCAACATGTATTATATAGTTTTGTTGGTCCTATTATAATAAATATATGTTTGGGGATGATAATCCTTGATGAAACTTAACTCTATATCATAATCCTTCTGAAGACTTCTTCAAAACATCAAGGCAAACCTTGTATCCTGATTAGATACAATTGATAGTGGTAAACTATGAAACATTACCACCTACCTAATGTATAATTATGCATATTTATTAATATATAAATCTTATATAATATAAATAAATTGTGATTACTTCATAAGGTGATCAAATATAACCCATACAACATTATTAGCCTCAGATGTTTTTGAGAGTATGATGAAAAAATTCCTAGTATTTTTCCCATTTCCATTCTGGTATTTGTAATGGTTGTAACATCCCCTCAGACTTCTATCTCTTAGACATAACTTACTCACATTCCAAACACCAATAAATATACTTTGCAATATCTTACTTCATTCTATCCGATAAAAAATACTCTTTCAAATCTCTATACATCTTTTTTACTTCCAGGATGAATGGAGAATGAATAAATATGAGCTTCATCCAACAAATCATTAAAATATGGAACCAAAGGGACATATACATGACTCATAAACCTTAATATTCTATCATAATCAATTTAAACTCCTGAAAATTTCACACATTCATTTTCATCCCTACATATTCCTTCTATGCCTCTTTAATTTTCACTTGGATAGATGGTTGAACAATAATTTAAGAAAGATAAGATTTATCCCCTTCCTTCAAGATTTCAAGATCCATCCTTTACAAGTATAGAAATATTAGATATTTTGTGATCCTCATAATAGATAAGATAACATGATACTTTCAACTCAGATCATATTCCACTTTTTTCAGTTTCTAAGGGTATTAATGTATTGAGTAATCATAATCTTTTGTCATCACTAACCGTCTTCTTTGGATAATTTTCATCTCTTTTTGTGTGAAAATAAACTTTAAAATTTTATGATTAGTATATATGTCACACATTTCTCTAAAGAGGAAATTCTTCCATGTATTTAATGAAAAAATTATCCCAGCTAACTCTAAATCATGAGTAGGGAAAGTTTTCTCATGGACCCTAAATTTTTATGAGGCATAATCTATAAGAATATCATTATACATGAGGAAATATTCTAGTCCCTTATTTGATGTATCACTATAGATTAAAAATCCTTCTTTACTATAGGGTAGTGTAGTAATAAGTGCTCTGACTGTCCTTCTCTTCATTTCATTAAAACATTCCTCACATTCATCCATATAAAGTAACTTCGATTCCTTCCAAGTTAACTTAGCAAGTAGATTCGATAGCCATGATAAATTATTCACATAGTGCCGATAATATCTAGCTAAACCAAGAAAACAATGAATCTTAGTCACAATGGTTGTTTTGGGCCAATTTTCAATAACATCTATGTTTAAAGGGTCTATTGATATACCCTTACAATATATTATTTTCCCAAGAATAAAACTTTGTGAAGAAAAAATTCACACTTGGAAAAATTTTCATAATGATTCTCCTTCCTCAAGGTCTTCAGCACAATCCTTAAGTGATCTTCACGTTCTTTCTTAATATTTATATATATAAGAATGTTATTTATAAATACTACTATAAATTGATCAAGGCATTCTATAAAGAATCTTTTAATTATATCCATGAATATAGATATGGAATTAGTAAGACCAAAAGGTATCACTATAAATTCATAGTTTCTATCCCTTTTATGGAATGATGAATTTGGAATATCATCCTTTTTGACCCTCAATTGATAATATATAGAATGAAGATCAATATTAGAAAATTATTTAACTCAACACAACTAATAAAACAAGTCATCCATATAGGGTAGAGGATACTTGTTCTTGATAGAGATCATTTTAAGTCCTGAGTAATCAATTAGAGTCGCATTGATCCATATTTCTTCTTAACAAACAAAATAGGTGCACCCTATGGTAACACAATTGGATAAGTGAATCCCTATTCAATATTCTCTTAGAGTTTCTTCTTTAATTCTTTAAACTCAATTGGGTACATTCTATATAGATTCTTGGAAATAAGCGCAGCACCAAGGATGAGTTCTATTGAAAACCCACCTTCACAATTCTATGGAGGAACAAAAAATTCTTCTAGAAATACATCCACAAACACCCACAAAATTGTTATATCTTTGATGTTAAATTTATACCTAAACATTAGAAATAAATACCCATTTTGAATAGGAATTATGACCCATATGATGGATGTAGTTTCTATTGGAATGTCATTTTTTTCATCACACTAATTGATAATCATATGTTGATTCATAATACCAAATGTAACTTCCCTTACTTAGAAATTAATGTGGTATTTATGTAAAAGAAGATGATCCATGACCAAAATAACATATAATTAAACTAGATGAAGAATTACATAATTGTTATGAAGTAAATTACTAAAAACTTAAACCAAATAATAATTAGAATTTGGATGCGATCATTGTACAATTAAGGGTTTTTAATATTAAATTAATATCTAATTTTGAAGGTGGTATTGTGACAACCTTATCAAGACTTAAAATATAAAATATTAGGTATATACAGAATAAAATAAGACATTAGGAGTTCTAAAGTTAATTAAGTGTACCTTTCACTATGTCGTTATCATTCACCTCATCATAAATAGTGATCACAAGATATTTCCATTTGTATATTGGCTGAAGAGGATATTAACACCAATATTCATCATTAAACTTCATATTTGAGAAATATATAGTATAGTTATTATATTAAATTCATTTAAAACATTGGAGTGTGGGTGGTGGGTTCTTTGGTGACTTCTATCTATTTACATCATTAGCTAACTTCTTACCATCACTTTGGTATTTGATTTCTCGGTCCACACATGAAATCTTTAACAATCCCCTTAGGACATTCCCCCCATGTTTCTGTCCACATTTTGAGAATAAAGTAATTATCATACTCTTATCTTCATGGATTTTATAATTTAATTTGAATTCTATTTTTATTTTTTGGTTAATATGTTAAGATAGATGGGTAACTACGATCTCAATCTCCACATTGATAACACATGAAACAATTTCTTTATAGATACTGATGGTCCTTATGTATAATGAACTTTTGAGACTTTGTTTTAATCCAATAAAGAATAAATCAACCTTACTTTAAGTTTGGATGAAAATACCAGTGTGTGACTCACATTTTTTGTAAAATTAGCCTCATAACTACTAACGAATTCATTATCCTTCTATTACACCTTAAGAATTACTTCTCTATTTTCATATGAGTAATACATGGAAAATATTTATTTATAAATAATCTCTTATACTCATACCACTCCATAGATTCAATTTATTATTATTAATTTGTGTTCTTGATAATATTCCACCATTGATATTCTACTCCTTCAAACTAATAAAAATACAGAATAACTTTCTCATGTTTTAAACACAAGAGAATAAAAATATCTTTTTAGTGGTACTAATACATTTCTTAGTGACTAGTGGATTAGTGGAACCAATAAAACATGGAAGACATTAACTCATGATGTACTCAATAGATCATTGTTCCCTACTTTGTTCGTTTGGAACCTCAGTGTGATTCATATCTTGAGAAATTTGTGTGATCATTGAAACAATATCTTGTATTCTAGAACCCATAATATGTTGTTTCTTAGGAAGAAAATAATTTTTTCCATTTAATTCAGAATTAATATAATTCCTTTGGGTTCCATCCATTGACTAAAACCAAAATCACTGTGTGAGAAACAATAATCATAGGGGGAAGACACATAATCATAAAAAATCATTTATTTTATCTCTAAATTGTGACACATTCTTTTAGGACACCTTAGGTTTAACCTGGGCCATTCATGATCATTACCAAAACTTTAATATTTTATCCTATACATAGAATTATCCCCATGGATATCACTAAATTTTTCTCATCATAGTTTCCAAAGGTTACCAAAACCTTTATGTAATACCAAATATTGAAACCCACACTTTTCATACATAGATATTATACCTAAGTAGATGAATATTCTTTGTATAACATTAAAATCCATGACATAATCTTATAGGTCTGGTATCTTTGGTACAACAATCCTACTCTTTATTAAGAACATAAACATGATTCATTACATAAAATTTCACTTAATACAACTCTAAGGATCGAGATTTATAGTGTGTTGGGAAATTAGGAACACTACATAACAACTTAGAACATAAAACACAACATCTTTATTGAAAACTTCTTTTACATGACCACAACATTACGTTGGTACTTAGAATTGCATAGGATAACCTGAGGAAATGTGTAAGAATAGAGTGAGCTATAAATCCCAGTAAGGGACTAAAAAATGCATAACAAGAAGAATATGGTACATGTTATAAAGTAGGCATATCAATGGATGACAAGAGAAACATGAACATAAAGGCATGTTATAACATGATTATCATAACATGAAAATGTGGAAACAAAATTTAACATGATATTATCATGATCAAAGGATAATTGCACATGTAGCATGAGTAAACCCTCAATTGACTTTAATTATCATGATACTAATCTTTACCCAATGTATTGAAGTGCTATCAGGGAACACCCTTCTTAACCATTTCATTTCATGCATAGGTGTGCCACATAGATCACACAACATGGATTAATTAAACATCACGATTTATTCCATGATAAAGTAATGTGAAAGTCATAAATTAAACTATATAATAAATAATTAAATATTAATAAAGGTGAATACCACTGATAGATAAATGAGCATTGTATTCACTATACAATGACTTTGTCTTGGAGAATCGCGGTGCAATTTTGGCAGCATAATGGCGTGACATAGGAATTCATAAAAATGGTTGATGATAGAGAAATGGGTATCTCATTATATGTACATGAAATAGAAAGTAATGGGGGTGGGGGAGTTCATATAGACACATGTAACAAAATATTTAATGGAATTTAGATGCATAATATAAAAGGATTTCTTGAATGTAAATGAGAAGAGAGAAATTCCTTATGGAATTTCTGCATGGTAATGGGTGTGCATGAGAAGCATTAATGAGATAGAAATAGGTATCACATCATTAAAACATAATTAGGGAAGTATGAGGGAGGTGTGAAATCATACTCTGACATTTTTTTATTGAAAACAAATGGGTATAACAATATAAAGAAATTTAGACAAAAACGAGAAAGGAAGAAATCCCTTACTTGGAAGTGTGATCCCAAAGGCTTGGGAGAGGTTTGAGAGAGGATTATTGGGAGATTGAGGTGCATTGTGAGGATTATAGAGAGAGGAGATCAGATGTTGTTATATATCCAAATGTTTTTAGTGAAGAGGAAGTGGAATATTGGGTGGGTTTATATAGTAAAAGATAGAGAATTATTTATTATTTAGGTTTTGGGCACCACACATTAAACTAATCAAAACCAAAAACCATCCCATGGTTTTTTCCAAAGGGGGGTGGAAAAATTTATTTTTTAAGGCCAATGGGATAACTTTTTAAAATATTAGGCTTGATTATGTGGAGGTGAGTCACACTCTCAAGGAAATCATTTTAAAAAGTTAAAATGTTTTCTAAGTCTTGGAGGGTCCACTAAGGCTTTGTAAAATAAATAAAATAAACCTAAAATCACATTATTTTAAAGGTAAAACGTATATTAGCTGAAAAAATATTTTATAGTATTTTATTAAATCACTATTGGGTCATTATGATATCATAAAACACATTATATACTTAAACAATATTTAATTTTTACCCAAAAATTTGATTGTCACAGAAAATTATGAAAAAATCACTGTTGTATAATTTCAACATCCTGATTCCAAAAATAATATTTATTTTTTATAAATAATTTTCTAAATATGTGAATTTTTACTTTTAAAATAAAAACCGATATTTATTGAAAATTCATGGGTTTTAACAAAAATAGATTTCAAAACTTAATAAAAATTACAATTGTATTCATAAAAATTATATGATAATTTATATTTAATAAAATTTAATTTATTAATAATATTATATTAAAATATTAATTAATTAAATAATCTTTTAATTCATCAAAATAGATTTTTTAATTGAATATTAACTAAATGTGCATAAAAACTATTTACAAAGTAATAATAATAAAATGAATGTATATTCTTTATTCTATACACAAATAATGCACATAATCATAGTGCTCAGTTCTTGTTATATAACCCTATATAACACCCACATAATACCTAAGGGTAAGGTGTGCGATGGTGACCGATTCTTGGGGTGGCTTGGATAACATCACTCGAGTGGTAATCTCTATTAACTTCCACTTCTCCTGTAGGTGATTCCGTTCAAACTTAACATGTTGAAGATCAGCTTGGGATCAGTCTAGAGTGAAGCCCAGTGACTCCACCTCCTTTCCGAGCACCAAAAAATGGGCTTCGTATGGAGAAATTACAATGGATGAGGCCATCGCTTCTTTTGTCTGAGTAAATTCGATTTGTTAAAGCCCTATATTTATACTAATAATGTGATCACTATTCAATGAATATATTAGAAACAGTAAAAAATCTTAACGGTATTTTTAAATCCAAAAACATAAAACCAAGTAAGTGAATATGTTTTATAAAACGATTTTACATTATAATACGTTTAATTATATCACGTAAAATTTTCATTAAAAAAAGTTAGGTCGTTACATTTGGAAAATTAGAAACATAAATGACTAGTTCATAATAGTTCTATATCATCTCCAACTTATATATTCATAACTATCACCCCTTCTTAGACATATCATACTTAAAAAATTTCTTCATAACGTAGGAAAGAAAACATAAGAAAGGGTGAGATCCAATTCTCATTAGGGATAAAAAAGGGAGATATCAATTACCATATAATAATAACATGATAAAAAGGGTATCATAACATGATCATAACATTTAAAAACCAACCCTGTATATCATAGATTAAAATCTTGAGTCATGCAATACATATTGTCAGTTTATAAGACATGAATCAGAATAGAATCAAATAATATGATCCATGAGAGCATAATATAGGCATAAGACCTGGAATTATGGAATAAATATAAGAATAGATAATCATTTCTTTAGTATTCAGGTATCTTTTACAAGACTATAATAGTGTAATGGGTTCACTCCTCAAAACCATTTTAGTAATCAAGGTTCAATCACAAGAATATCATAACACACAATGTCCCTTAATGAACTGGGTTCACTCTCCATTATTGTCTTGTTTATCTTGTGAGATATTAATCTTTACATAATTAATTGTAGGTAGATATAGGTCCCACCAAACACATAATGAAAATCATAAACATATTTTCCATATAAATATAAACCATTTATCATATCAGAACCCATGAAAGGAAATAGGTTTCATAAGAATTTCATCATAGAATGACCCGTAGAAAATGAATGTGTTTCCTAAATATAATTCTATAAAAAAAATAAAACATAAAAAGAAATCATAAGTATGGTATAATTTTATTATATTCCTAGTAAATCATAAGAAATATTGAAGGTTTTTTTGTTAATGAATCAATATATCATTGAAACATTCTTGAAGAAAACAACCTTTACATTTTGAAATCACTTCTTCAAAACATAAAATTTTCCAAAATTTTATGGAAACAAATTTAATTCAAAATAACCATGGGAAATTTTAAATGAAGCTTAAAAAAATTTATATACAATGATAGTGATAAATTTTGTTAATGCCGTATAAGTTAAAAACATTGCTTCTATACTTTTTTTGGAAAAGTTGCAAAGTACCTTTTTTGGAAAAACTCAACAAGATTCCATAAAAACTAGTTTTTAAAAAGTTAAAAAGTGGTAAAATTAAATTAAAAAGAAAATTATAATATTAATAACCTTCTATAAACCATTTTTATAAAACATAGATATGGAACAAAATGGGATTTTAACCGAAGAGAGAAATGAATTCGATTTTCCATAAAATCATATCTCCGGTATCTTGAGTAAAAAAGGTGAAAAAAATGAAAGGAAAAAAATGTATTTTTAAGAAATAAAAAAATTATAATAAATGTCATGAGTATATTGAGATTTTGATAATAATATTTTATCATTATAAATAAATCATAAATAATCTCGATAAATGATATGATAATAACATAAAACCCCTTAACTTAGGTCTGAATTTATTTATATATATTTAAACACAATTTATAATAAATATAGGTTTATTATAAATATAATTAGAGGAGAATAATCATATATATTAAAGAATATGTGATCCACTTTTAACCTTTTATCACCCATTTATTAACAATTCATTATTAAAATAACTATTCTGTGTGATAATTCCTTCATTTTTCATATATGTCTTGGTTTTGTAGTTTTATTTATAAAACTTTGATCACAGTTCCATAATCTCAAGAATCATAGTAATGGTATAGATATCATATATATTAAATATATATAATTATGTTCATCCATAAACTTTAGGGATAGAAAACTGAATTACACCATTCATGGGGAAGATAAGTTGTACGTACGAGTGAACACTGTTTTCATTTTTCAACGATTAGAGTGAAAGAAGGGTAAATATTAATTAACATTTAAAATATCATTATTATATTATATATATCATATATATTTATCAAATTTATCCCCGTTACTATCCTATTAAAATATAAATGAAAACAAATCACATAGCTTCGCGGAGGTGGTAGTCCACATGTATGCACGAGCGACATAATTGTTTCCCAGAGGATTGAATGGTAAACATTTATACACTATTTTATCATTAAATTAGTATAATTTTTTCATAAACATTATAAATAAATATTAAACCCATCATAATACCCATCCATAAAATATGGTGTTGAAAAATGAATCGCACCACTACGTTGAGATGGTAAGCCATACCTACGCATGATCGATACTTTCACTTCCCATTTGATGGGAAAAGGGTGTTTAATCATGTTTTAATATTAATAATAAAATTTAAGTATATTTAGGGTACTTAATTTATTATTTTATGAAAAATATTATATATTTTATAGAAGTTAGAAGAAAGATTTAAAAGAAAGTGACCAGTTAAGCCGATTACCTCTTATTTGAAACAACTCATTGGATCTCCTATAAAGGGATCTTGGGATGGTATTTTAAAATTAAAAAAAACATTGTGATGTGTATATTTATGTTTAGAATAGAAATTGGTAAATTTTAATTAATATATAAAGTACAAAGTGGTGTGAAAAAGAGAATGGAGGGGCACCCTTTTATAATTGAGGGGAGTGACACTCCCGGAATTTCATAAAATATTAAATTAATATAAATTAATTTTGAGGTAAAAATTACTAAAAACTGATAATATCAGAATATAATATGATTATAAGTTGAAATAATCTCATATAATAAAATTTTTATAGTTTTGGATCATATTTTTACCCTTATATTTTAGTTTTAACCCATCGTTAACCCTTTTGACAATAATCGTAATGTCAATATTTTCTACACTTTAAGCATTAATAATATTACTATAAAGTGAAAAAAACTATAAATGGACCATTTTTTATGTTAAAACTATATTCCATTAGTTTTTGTTTAATATAATATTTTTAAAAATTTTATATCATTTAATAAAATATTATTTATTATAAAATATCATTAATTTCATTTTTAACATTATTCGTTTAATATAACTTTAATTACTTCAATATAAAGGGAGAATTTAAATATAATTCTCTAAAAACTCTATAATATGTCATATATATCTATAAAACTAATGGTATACATTAAAACATTCAAATGATATCAATTTTAATATTGTTAAAATAATTTTTTTATTAAATGGAGAAATACTACAACAGTGATGTATAAGTAATTGTGGTCATTATATAATTAATAAAAATAAAAAATAAAAATATATAAAAAAATAATTTCATTAAGATCATAATAGTTACTTATATTCATTAATTAATTTCTTTTTTCTCTATGTAGATACATAAGAGATTTTAAAAACAAAGAGAGTGACATTAATATATTTATTTGATCTAAATGTTATATATGTCATTTTAATAGAATAATGTCCATTAAACTAATAAGGTTTTATACTATGGTGATAATATTATAATTAAATTTACACAATAATAATTAGGATGAATAATTATGACCATGGAACTTAGTTTTAACCTGGATTAACCCGATTTACCTTTTATTGAGGTGATAAATTTTACTACGATTACTATTCATATTGATAAAAAAATAAAAGAGGTCTATTTAAAAAATTTGAACCTTTTGACTCTGAATATGTAATCAATTTTATATAATTAGATACATATAAATGTTAGAAACTAATTTGAATGTAATTTTATAAAATTTTACGACAACTACTTTTTGGAAAAATATATTTTAAACATAAAATTGGATTTATTATTACCCTATTCATTATAAAAACTATTTGAAAAAATATAAAATATTTGATTTAATATATAATAAATAAATTTTATTAAAATAATTCACAAGTAGTTATCTATTTAATTTATTATGAAAAAATATATTATGAACATAAAAATAGTTTTAGAAAAAACCATCTCCTTTATTTTCAAATGATTTTTATTTTTATTTTTAATTAATTGATAACTAATGAATTAATTTTATACATTTATAAACCATACATTTTAATAATTTAGTTTTTTATATTCATACCCAATTATCCAATGGATAATTTATTATAATATTTTAATATTATATCGTGGTTCATCTAAACTCGTTGTTCGTGTAACACATGCTATTAAAGAAAGTAAATTTATTTGTAAAAATCATTTCCTTAAATATTAGGGTGTTACAATACTATTTGGATGTATCAATTATTTGAATTATATTAACTTTGAAATAGATTCACCTAATGGTAGTTGTGGTTCTTGATGGTAGCTCCACTTGATGGTAATACAAATTAACAGTGGAATCACCCATTATTTTATAGACTTTGGGGTAAAAAATCTTGATGATCGATGCTATTTAGAAGAGAAAACATAGTTAACTAGAGTTAGTAGCATTGAAATAGTGGTATCTATTATCAGTATCTCACTTAAACTAATGACCACTCATTTCAACTAATGGTAGATGATGACGGTAGATCAAGACTCAGTCAATTTTTTATATTTTGTCCATAATAGAGTTGACTGCCATAGAACATTAAATTCATTATAAACCTAAAAAAATGACATGGTATAATTAAAAAATGTTTTTCTGGGACTTATCCAGAAAACCATAAAAACTTATAAAATAATTTACATTACAAATAATAGAAATAATGGAGGAAAATGTTATTCATACTAAAAAAATTTAAAAATATAATATATTCACAATTTTTTAAAGACAGGAATAAATAACTTGTTGGTATATTTATAAAATTATTCCTTTAAAACTATTTAATAAAAAGTAAAATTTAATAAAAAAATTTATTTATAAATCCTTGAAGTATATAAAAAAACATTATTGAAACGAAATAATTAATAAGTATAGGGAAGAGAAAGGTTCCCAACCAAAAAATGAGAAATAAGGTCAGATTTTATTATGAACATTATCTTAACTAATTTGAGTACCAAAGAGAGAAAAATTGAAGGAATAATTTAAAATATAAAAAATGATCAGAGTAGAAGGAAATAGATGATTTTTAATGGATAAAGAACATATAATTCACCTAAATAACATTCAATTATAAGAAATCTCAATTAAAATTGAGTTTGAAATATAAACCCTTACAGATTTGGTAATTTTTGAATTGAAATCCTTCGAATGGTATTGTGGAGCCCTAGATTGGTTGACCACTAGGGGTGAATCAATCACCACTTCTGTAAATTTTATATATTTTTCAAATTTAACCTCTTATAATTGTTATGTTTTTCGATCCACTTAATGATTTCTCTCAACCTCACCTTTATGTGTAGTAGTAATAAGCTAGAGAGAAGCAAACATTATTTATGGGGTTAGGCTGAAAGGAATACTCCTTTACATGTTTGTTATGTGACCAAAAATGTATTGTCCACTATAATCTTATCATTAAATATAGTATCTCTAGAATCCATATGAGTGTGATTGGTTATAACCTCTAATGACTTGTCTTCAGAATTAACTGATCATATACCCCAGTAGCAGATCCATTGGTTGGCCCTGGTTCTACACACCAATAACCAACTATTATACCTCATTTAGTTATAATACCCAATCACTATTCTTATTTGACTAGTTATACCCCCCAATCAATCTTCTCTTCAACATTTAATCCATCAGTAGAAATATTTATTGCAACTGCTAAATAATCTCCCACTATGTGGGTACGAGATATGGAACACTCATGTAAAATTATTTAATATCTTTAATAATCACTTGTAATATGTTCATTGGTCTTGAAACTATCCCAAGATCTTGAGTGATCTGGTCCTTCTTTAATTCTTCAAATACTCAGGCACAACAAGATTCTTTTCCTTTATTGACTTCTAATTTCAAACTATATCTCTCTTTTCGATACTAAGTATTATCAGGATACTCAGAATTATTCTTCATAAAAGTATTCTTTAATGTTGAATGAGTTTCAAAGGTATCTAAAATTTACCATTTCTATATAATATCTTTATGAATATATATACAATAATATTAAGCAAATAATATCTCATTAATTATCGTTGTTGGAAGTAGATGCTTTCCTCATTTTTAATTTGTTTAAGTAATTATGAATTACTCCTCATTTATTTTGAATATTATATGATGTTTAATATCATATAATAATTCATCATTTAATTTCTCATTCATTACTACCTCAATTTAAATACTTGAAAGTCCCAGGTTCTCTTCATCATTTGAAACTATTCTTAATGTGGCTCGAACTATTTCATTTCATCCACAATTATATAGTATACATATAATAAATATGATTTCATGAAATAAATATTCATTGATGTCATTGAAATATAAAAACTATATGATTAAATTTTGTAGCATCAAACTATACATTTCACTTATTCACTACATAGTTATTGTTGATGAAATGAATACTTGCAGCTTTCATGGAGAAACAAGTACTTGGTGTCAATCTTTCTTTTAACCCTTGATTTACATGCTTGAATGTGAAACTGAATGCATGTATTTATCTATGTAAATAACAAATTACAGTGATGTATATCTGATAAATTATTTCTTAAACGAATCATCATATAATAGAATTATTCACATTAAATATTTAAGATTTATTAAACTCATATGTTTCATATCTTCTAATATGTTTATGCATAGAATTTATGAAAGTAAAACATTCTTCTCAGGTTTCTAGAATATTTATACAATCAATTAATTTAAGTTCATAAGTGTAATATGATTTTTGATTAGATATCTTCATGTGATGTAAAAAAATTTCATATATCTCTTATCATAGTAGGTTGAAAAACCCTGAAGGCTTGTGGTCAGTATCAATTTCCTTATGTGGTCGATCCATCAACTGTGTAGACACTTGAAATATCTTTGTGTTTATTGTGTGGTAGATTAATACTTATGATATATTCTTCATCAATCAGTTAGTTGAGTGGATTTATGAACATGTTTTAATAAGTATATCCAATACCCTTCATGGGGTTGGTTCCTTTCATTATATTAGTATCTTGAGTTACTCATGTGGTAGGTCAGATTTTATTGCAATAACTCACTAGGTTATGAGAAAAATTACAGACTTCATGTAGTAAGCCTATCAAGATACTATGAAGGAACTATATCATGAGGTTACTTAAAAACCTTAATTATGTAGATTTATATACCATAAAAGGGCCCTCATATACAATAATATTAATATGAGGATAAAAAATCATGAGTGGTGTCAGATCAGCTTCGATCTAATGGCTCACGATCTATCTATATTTTAACCGGAGGAGTAATATAGAACCACTTCCTAAAACCTAGATCAAATTTCCAATAAGAGATTCACTTATTAATAATCCATTGCACCACCTCTACTGTCCAGAAAAATACCATGGTAGAGTTAGTGGACTCCCCAGCCTCCCATGCAACCTAACACCGGAGTTGTTATCCACCGTTCTTCACCCATGTTCCTACTCACATGTGTTCCATGGATGTGCAAAACCCTGAATTCATACTATAAGGTTATAACTCTCAAATATATCACTATTATTCTATGTATGGACCTATTTTTTTGTCTCTTATGTGGTTGATTAGGTTCCCACATGAGAATTTGAGCTAGCTCCTTATTCGGCTATGGTTGGACCAATTTTTTGATAAATAGTTATAAAAAGAGTTTTATAAATTATCATAAATTCAAACTAAGTCACACCTAGATAGGAATATATATCCAATTACTTATGAAAATAATAAAAAATAATATATTTTTTCATGACCTTATCAATCTTTAATGTTTATCACTTTTTGTAAACATAGTTCTATCTCTAAGTATAATTAGCACATGTATTTAAATTTCAAGAACAATACTCTAATAAAAAGATATTATTTTTGATATAACATGGTAGTAACTTCTTAAAGTTATGGAATTAAATGGATAATCAAGTATTAAATCCAATTCCATATCATATATCCTTAATAATCCCCCAAACATCATCTCCTCATTACTTCATCAAACAAAACTTGATCCATTGACAACAACTGAAACTCTTACTTGGGATATTCAGTTATAACATGATATAGTTATATAAATCTCATAAATTTCATCAAATATTGTTTCAAAATATATTCTTATGGTATTAAGTACACAGTATAAAATAAAGCATGGAGCACTATATGAAACATATATCAGGGAATCAAAATTGAGGCAAAAAATCCTTATCGATATTATAACACTTTAATAAAAAATTATTAAAATATTGAACATGAAATGGAAATTCCACAACTATTATTAAAAATTGGATCATGATATAATATTTCAAATAGGTTTCATATAAACCATGTAATGGAAATATGTGTGTAATTCAATACATTTATCAAAGACAGAAATTTGATACCAGAAACCCATACGTTGGATTCTCAGTTTTCTAAATGTGTTCCAACCCCATGTACAATAAATTTATATTCATTATTCATCTATACAAGATAATTATTTATATCTATATTTATAAATATAATTTATTAATAACTTCATATTACCAATTTAAGCAAAATTATTTGTTAAAATTAGTTATTTAGGTGTTAACTGTTATGTTTCTCATGCATGTTTTGATTCAGCAGTCCCAGTCCTTCCACCATGGTCATGGTTTCAAAATATATATGGTCCCAAAAATGTTCAAATTTTAATTTTTTTTACATTTAATATAATTTTATAACCATATATATAATGTGGTAATTAAAAATGGATCACATTATTTCATTGGGACGCTAATCCATACATACACATGAATGACCTTTTTATTTTTCTAATAGAAAACATAGAAATATAGTAGATAAAAATTTACCTTTATTGAATTATAACAATATTTTAAATATCATATTTATTCATAAAATCCATCATTATTACTGTAACACCCCAGGTAAATAAAGAATATGAAAATTTCATATTTATTCATATTTGTGAATAAAATATTAATATTACTTTAAAGGGGATGCTATGATCGATGGCGTACCCAATACGCAACAACGAGTTTCTTGGGAATCTTACATTGCACTCTAAAAACAAAATAATATTATTTTAAATGGTAGTTAACTCCTAGCCGTTGTAATGGCGAGAATGAACAGAAATAACTACAAAATGATTATATATGTTTGTCAAATATTTTTAATTTTTAAAATAAATGTTAGAGAATTAAAAATGCAAATGAATCCAATTTTAAGCGTAAACATTTTAATATTCTTTAAAAGGTCGATTAACCGCCTTTTGATGGGGAACCTCTATTAAATCCACTTTTTGAAATTTTTTTGTGTTATATTTGACAAAATAAAATTCTTCTTTAGAATCGGGACCTCAAAATTTACTTTGTGTAAATTTTTGGTATTTTTCCGATAAAGTTCATTTTTTAATGAATAGTGAAAAATGTTGTATTTTAATTGAAAACATATTTTTAATATAATATATTTATATTATTATATTATCTTTTGAATTGTTTTTAAAGTGAAATTATAATATATTTTTACCATTTAATCCAATATTGGTCATTGTAATTAATTTCACTTTGAAATTGGACTTAAACTAGTGTCAATCTTTTAATAGATATTGTTACTTACAAACACGGTATTTGTTTTGACAGCGGGAATTAATTATTAAATTAATTAAAGCAACTTATATGTTTTGAATTTTTTAAAATAGACATAATTTTTGAATTTGGAATATCAAATATAGCTTAGGGTGAATTTTTGGTATTTTTCTGAAAAACATAAATTTTTGATGAAAAGTGAAACCACTAAGTGGTAGTTTAAAAACTGATTTTTTGTTTGAATGAAACTTCACCACTTCTGTGATTTGAATTTCTAAAATTAGACATACATGGTTGTCATTAGGATTTAAAATGTGGTTCAATGGGATAAAAATAATTTTTTTGTGAATAGTAACTTTTAAGTTTTTAATCGCGATTAGAGGTAATTAGTGTAATTTAAGGTAAAAATAATGTTTTAATAATATTAAATGACCTATACACATGTCCTACCCTCATTGGATGTGTCATGTCTGACCAAGAAAATCTATGGGTCAACTTGGGGACCCCATGGAGCCACTTTGGTTGGAAAATGACATAAATAACTTTTTATTTAAAGTTAAAATAAAAATGTCACAAACATGAGTTAGTTTACTAATTTTTTTTTAAATGGAGTTATACAAGTCATATTTTTGACTATAAATATTATTTAGAAATATAAAAAGATTTTCTACATCATGATATTTTTTTTATAATTTTTAGACAATATATTAAGTAAATTAGTTATGACATCATGATGATGCAACGATTACCTCATTAATAAAGGATTTAAATAAAATGAAAAGATAATGTTAAAACTATAACTTAAAGTTGTAAAAAACCTATTGTATGAGTATATTTAGAACCATTACCACCTTATCCTAGAAATACATCAATTTGAGACCTTTAAAATCCTAAACTCATTGGAAAATAAAGTAACATTTTGTAAATTTCCAAGAGTGGCCCTCCTCTCCTCTTATAAAAGGCCCCCAACTCTACCACCTTACCCACACCTCTAAAGCCTTTGTCTCGGCCAAACCCTGCTCATTTTGTCTCTCAAAATCCCTATATTACTCATATAAGCCTCACTTTGGGCAGAAGTCTTCCCAAGGAAGCCTTTGAGCTCAAATCAAAGAGAGATACCCGATTTTACGGTAATGTCTTCACTTGTGTTCTTTTGTTTTATTTTTCTTCTCCAACCCCCTAAACTATTTTTATTCATTTATTTTGTAACAAATAAAGTATCTTAAATATACTAGTATGTTTTTATAAGAAGGATTCGAGATACACTTACAAACACCTATATCTAATGGTTAAAGAACATACTGTTTCTGTGGATGGTGAATTTCTGCCTCACAAAACGATGATTGTTCAATATTATTTTAAGACCCTCAAAGGTGTCCATTAATATGTGACTATATTTATATATGATATATAATATGTTTATGTTATACTTAAGCTTATTTATTTTTCATTAATGGTATACCTTTATGGTTTCCATTATGGTTAAACGCGATATCTTCATTTTAGGAAGTGCGGACTACCGCCCCCTCAAAGTGATTTGATTCGTTAATACCATATGTGGTACGTATAAAGGATAGATTTAATGATATTATATATGATAACATACTACAATTATAATACTATTATGTATCATTATTCCATTAAATAATAAATAGAAATGGAAGTAGCGTTCATGCGTACGTACGACTTACCGTCTCCATGAACGGTGCATTTCATTTCTTACCTCTAAATATTATGTAATATTATAAATTAATGTATATAATGGATATATATGATATATATGATATCTAAATAATTAATATAATTATGGATGTAATATTTATTTTTCCACATGAACAACTTGTAATTATAAAGAGTTTATTTTTGACTCAAGTAGCAATGATCTACAAAATGACCATTATTAACTTAAATAATTACATAGTGTTCATAGCATGGTAGTAAGTGATATAAAAGGAATAATGAACTTGAAAAAGGTTCTTACGAAAGTATAAATTAAATCAAGTTTATTATTTAGGAGGTTAAAGAACGATCGAGTCAAGTCGGACCCGAGGTAAGGGATCCTACCCCTCTCTTTCTTTTTAAGTACACTCTTTTATGTCATTCATTTTAAGCTCATCTTTATTATGATTGGGATGTTCTTTTATATTAATATTACTGTACTTTTTATGTTTATATGATTAGAGACCCTATTTTCTCTCATCAATCCATTTTGGAAGTTTTAATTGGCGCCGTTATGCTGCCGAAATTTCGTAAGGGGATTTTTATCTCACTTTGTGTTTTCGTGAGATTCATGCTACATTTGCCAATATTTCCTTTTGAGTGGTGTATGCATGGTCCATTATTCTACTCTTTTTGTAACATAATTTCATTTGTGAGTATTTACATCAATGTTGAATAGTCTTTCTTTCATGGGGTGTGCGTTTCGAAAGTTACCCAAATCGGTAAGGGAACCTTTCACCCTCCTCTTTATAAAAGACTTCTTTTGTTTTGTCTTTTAATTTTCATATTATTATGTGGGGATATGTTCTTATAAATACTTATTTCCATAAATTTTATGTCCAAGTGATGAGATACCCTTTATCTCTCTCATAAACTCTTTTTCTAAAATTTGATGTGACGCCGTTAGGCTGTCAAGGGAACTTCTTAACCCAATTTCGATTTCTTTGGGTTCAACATGTAGTTATTGAATATGTCCTCCTTTGAATATGTGTGAATTAACTTTGATTATTTTACACTTAATATCCACTTATATTGGGTGTATTTATATTTTTCACACATAATTATGATATTGATTTATCCTTAATTTAAGGGTACCTTCTTTACAGGGGATTTAATCTCATTTTACATTTCTATTGAGACTTCATTGTTGTTATGAACCAATTCACTCTTATATGGTGTATATACTATCCTTTGGAATATTATATAATGAATTACTTTATTCTCATGATATTATCAAGTTCTGATTAAATGTTATTCCTCAATTATTGTATTCAAGTGTCTCTCATTTTGTTAAAAACCCTTTAACTAAAATATCATTTTAAATGTTTTAATGATTTATTATTATAAATAATTCTCATTAATATCCTTGTTTTCAAAATGGTTTTAAGGATTTATTTATATGGATATTAATGGTTTAAAATGTTAAAATCTTGAAAGTGGTATGGGACACTTTGATTAAAAGATTTATTTATTAAATGTTTTAAATGGTTTTGAAAATGGTTTTTAGAATAGATTCATTATTTTAATATCTTAAAAAGTTATATGTGGTAATGTTATCTTTCCTTTATGATTAAGTAATGTTCTATGATTATGTTATGGTTCTTGGGAATTTTTTATGAAGACGGGTGGTTCCGTGATAAACTAAGGGCGGGTGATCCCGATATAGCTCTCCAATGCATTGGGTAACGTAAAGGAGTTAAACGTTAAGGTGTCTCCGAAGAGATTTAGGGAATATACTGTGATGGGTATTCCAAACGTAACCAAGAGGGTTACTCCCTACGTAATATTGTTATGGGTTCCTCAAGTTACCTTTATGCCTTATGATTTCTATGATTTATTCATGATTTGATGAGGTATGTTAAAATGATTATGTTTTATGAGTAAAGTCTGATTTCATACATGGAATACTGTTTTCTTTTCGTACTTTTATATCCATTAATGAGCTTTTTATGATCATCCCAAGTTTTTGAAATGATTTTCACAGGTAAAGGGAAAGGTTCATGATATGATGACAGTGTTAAGGAAGTGTCAAGAAAGAATCCATGTTTTATTCTAGATATGTTTCCGTTGATGGGGAAAACGAATACTATCTTTTATGTAACCACTTTGTTTAAATGTGGAATGTAATTCATGATTTATGTTCAAATTATCTAAAACTCTAAACCTGAAAAGATCTTCAATGTGAATTATTCATTTAATTAAATATTAAGTTAGGTTTAAGGCCGGGGCCTTATAGTTGGTATCAGAGGTCGGTTTAGATAACTTTAAAGGTTAGAGTGTTGTTTAAGAAAAAGTGGCAAGTTGTATATATCCACAATGGTTAGTATATTAGATGGAGTCATCATTTTTTTGAAAGTTAGAATGAGTTTGATATAACTTGGATAAATATATATTGGTGTTTATCTTACTCTTTTTTATTTGATGATTTTACTGATATACTCACACTAACCTTTATGGTTTAAGTAAATGGCTGGATCTAGCAGGAACCAAAGTAACAGTGGATTTGAAGAAAACTGTGATAGTTTTATGAAAGAACAACTGAATGATATGGAAGCTGCAATAAGAACTCTTGTGGTTATCCTCAACCAAATATCTGGAGTCATGATTGACCACCTGAACCTTAGTGATTTTTTTAAGGCATCGTATATGCGAGAAACAAATCCCTACGGAAGTTCAGGTAATATTCATAAAGGTAAGTATGTTCAAAAACCTATGTGTCAAATATGTGGAAAGAAACACATAGGAAAATGTTTCAAAGGGAAAGAAAGATGCTATAGATGTGGAAATGAAGGTTATAAAGCAAGAACCTGCCATGGAAAAAGGAAGCATCTAGTTGACTCTAGGAAAGGGAAAGAAGTTCTTTCTGAAGGATCAATTGCATGTTTTAAATGTGGTGTGCATGGTCATTATGCAAACACATGTCCTATGAAGAAGTTTCGGGAATGGGGTCACCAAGATAGTACAAATATTCATTTACCAATACCTAATTCCATTCCGATTGAGGATGAAGAAACTGACAATGAAGAATGAAAGGTATGGATTATTTCTTAACATATGTTTTCCTATTATTTGAATCTTAGGATATGATTCATGATTTTATTTTCAGGAAAGAAGTATTTCAGAATAATTTGAAAAGGAATGGGTAATGGATCATGAAGAATGTTGAATGAGTAAGAAGTCATCATATAAGGGATTCAAGAGTTATGGTAGATTTTAGGATGGTGAAATTCTTAGATGTATTAAGTCTCTTTTTATGATGGGGTTACATTAGAAGACTTTTTATAGTAACCATGATGTTTGATATACGAAAATTTTATTCAAGGAATAATTATCATTTCTTTTGTGGATATAGTTATAATGAACCATTTGGGTTTATGTGATCCTTGAATTTGAGGCAATTACTGGTTAATACATTTTGGGTTGCAAAATGGAAGTTATCAGATAACCTTTATGGTTAAAATATGTTATGGATATTTTTGATGAATTTATCTCTTTTTTAGGAATGTTATAAAATTATATAGTTTTTGAAAAGGGATAACACGCAGACCGTGTGACAACCCGTCACGTCGGACGAAGCTGCGGGAATCGAACCCACAACCAAAGTGCAACTGGTATTTATCGCCTACCACTAGACTACATGAAGTCCTTGGTTAGTTTGAATGATTCTTTTTAGTTAGATGATATTATTAATTAAGAGTAAGTTGATTTTTGGTTATCAATGGAAATGATTAGCCTATCATGGAGGATATGTGATTAGGTGAATTACTTCTTAGTATGATACTGTAACAGTAACTGATGTTATTTTGGATAAAAATGTTAAAATTTATCTTAGGAGACTATGTGAATAAATCCTTCAGAGAATTGGGTTTAAATATTAGTTTGGTTTACTTTGTAGAATTTTATGGATAGATGTTTATTGAATAGACTTTGTTGAAATTTGGGTTTTGTTTGACAAATTTTGGAGATTAAGAATATATATTTTTTATAAAGGATTATCCTTTTTGGGTATTATCTGATCTCATACTAACCTTTTTGGTTTTAGTTTTGGTTAAGGTCTAAAGACATGGGAATTATATAGTTCTATTTTGTGGAATAAGAGATTCTATAGAAGTTGATTATAGCTCTCTTAATGTGAACAAGTCATCCCAAATACTCGTCTTTTGGAGAAAATATGATTTCGTGTAAAAAATATAGTAAAATTTGAAAGTCAGCATGACAATTAAGTATGCTTCCTTATGTTTTAGTTATGTTCATAAATAAATTCCTCAATGAAAAGTAACATAAAACAAAAATGTTTTCTGTTAATGTTTCATAATGGGGAATCAAATACCGTTTAACCCATCACAAGTTTGCGATTTTCTTGTTGTTAACTTTCTCCTAGACATGTTTAATATCACTCTCCATCAGAACATGACCCTTTTTTTCCCTATATATGCATATTTTTATACTTGGAATCCTAGTATGGGTTAACTAGGGTGACATTTTTACTTCTCTCCCATTCTTTTAAAGTGATAGTTTTACCGACTCTTGTTCCGATGTGGGATTTTCAATGAAGCTTCCCAGCCCAATTTTAAAACTGCGAGGATGCAAATCCAAAAACGGGGGAAGGATGTAACACCCCAGGTAAATAAATAATATCATATTTTCATATTTATCAATATTTGTGAATAAAATATTAATATTACTTTAAAGGGGACGCTATGCTCGATGGCGTACCCAATACGCAACAACGAGTTTCTTGGGAATCTTACGTTGCACTCTAATAACAAAATAGTATTATTTTAAATGGTAGTTAACTCCTAGCCGTTGTAATAGCGGGAATGAACAGAACGAACTAAAAAATGATTATATATGTTTGTCGAATATTTTTACTTTTTACAATAAATGTTAGAGGATTAAAAATGTTAATTAATCCAATTTTAAGCGTAAACATTTTAATATTCTTTAAAAGGTCGATTAACCGCCTTTTGATGGAGAAACTCTTTTAAATAAACTTTTTGACAATTTTATGTGTTATATTTGACAAAATAAAATTCTTCTTTATAATTTGGACCTCAAAATTTACTTTGTGTAAATTTTTGGTATTTTTCCGATAAAGTTCATTTTTCAATGAATAGTGAAAAATGTTGTATTTTAATTGAAAACATATTTTTAATATAATTTATTTATATAATTAGATTATCTTTTGAATTGTTTTTAAAGTGAAATTGTAATATATTTTTACCATTTAATCCAATAGTGGTCATTGGAATTAATTTCACTTTGAAATTGGACTTAAATTAGTGTCAATCTTTTAATAGATATTGTTACATAAAAACACACTATTTGTTTTGACTGCGGGAATTGATTATTAAATTAATTAATTAAACTTATATGTTTTGAATTTTTTAAAATATATATCATTTTTGAATTCGGAATATTAAATATTTCTTAGGGTGAATTTTTGGTATTTTTCTGAAAAACTTCAATTTTTGATGAATAGTGAAACCACTAAGTGGTAGTTTAAAAAATGATTTTTTCGTTTGAATAAATCTTCACCACTTCTGTGATTTGAATTTCAAAAATCCGACATACATGGTTGTAATTAGGATGTAAAATGTGGTTCAATTGGATTAAAATAATTTTTTTTTGAATTGTAACTTTTATGTTTTTAATCGCGATTAGAGGTAATTAGTGTAATTTAAGGTAAAAATAATGTTTTAATAATATGAAATGACCTAAAAAAATGTCCTAAACTCATTGGATGTGTCATATCCGACCAATATAATAAATGTTTCAACTTGGGGACCCCATGGAGCCACTTTGGTTGGAAAATGACATAAATAACTTTTTATTTAAAGTTAAAAGAAAAATGTCACAAGCATGAGTTGTTTTACTAAAACAATTTTTAAATGGGGTTATACAAGTCATATTTTTGACTATAAACATTCATTATAAATATAAAAATATTTCCTACATCATGATATTTTTTTTTATAATTTTTAGACATTATATAAATTAAATTAGTTATGACATCATGATGATGCAGCGATTACCTCATTAATAAAGGATTTAAATAAAATGAAAAGATAATGTTAAAACTATAACTTAAACTTGTAAAAAACCTATTGGATGAGTATATTTATAACCCTTAACACCTTATCCTCTAAATAAATCAATTTGGGACCTTTAAAATACGAAACTCATTTGAAAATAAAGTAACATTTTGTAACTTTCCAAGAGTGCCCCTTCCTCTCCTCTTATAAAAGGCCCCCCAACTCTACCACCTTAACCACACCTATCAAGACTTTGGCTCGGAAAAACCCAGCTCATTTTGTCTCTCCACATCCCTATATTACTCCTAGAAGCCTCACTTTGGGAATAAGTCTTCCCAAGGAAGCCTTTGAGCTCAAATCAAAGAGAGATACCCGATTTTAAGGTAATGTCTTCACTTGTGTTATTTTGTTCTATTTTGTTTCTCGAACCCCCTAAACTATTTTTATTCATTTCTTTTGTAATAAATAAAGTATCTTCAATATATTAGTATGTTGTTATAATAAGGATTCTAGCTACACTTACACACACCTACATCTAATCGTTAAAGAACATACTATTTCTGTGGATGGTGAATTTCTACCTCACGAAACGATGATTGTTCAATATTCTTTTAACACCCTCAAAGGTGGCCATTAAGATGTCACTATATTTATATATGATATATAATATGTTTATGTTTTACTTAAGCTTCTGTATTTTTCATTTATGGCATACCTTTATGGTTTCCATTATGGTTAAATGTGATATCTTCATTTTAGGAAGTGCGGACTACCGCCCCCTCAAAGTGATTTGATTCGTTAATACCATATGTGGTACGTATAAAGGATTGATTTAATGATATTATATATTATACCATACTATAATTATAATACTATTATGTATCATTATTCCATTAAATAAGAAATATAAATGGAAGTAGCGTTCATGCGTACGTACGACTTACCGTCTCCATGAACGGTGCATTTCATTTCTTACCTCCAAATGTTATGTAATATTGTAAATGCAAGTATATAATGGATATATATGATATATATGATATCTACATAATTCATATAATTCTGGATATAATATATATTTTACCACATGAACAACCTATAATTATAAAGAGTTTATTTTTGACTCAAGTAGCAATGATCTACAAAACGACCATTATTAACTTAAATAATTACATAGTGTTCATAGCATGTTATAAAGTGATATAAAAGGAATAATTAACTTGAAAAAGGTTCTTAAGAAAGTATAAATTAACTCAAGTTTATTATTCAGGAGGTTAAAGAATGATCGAGTCAAGTCGGGCCCGAGATAAGGGATCCTACCCCTCTCTTTCTTTTTAAGTACACTCTTTTATGTCATTCCTTTTAAGCTCATATTTCTTATGATTGGGACGTTATTTTATATTATTATTACTTTACTTTTTATGTTCATATGATTAGAGACCCTATTTTCTCTCATCAATCCATTTTGGAAGTTCTAATTGGTGCCGTTAGGCTGCCAAAATTTCGTAACGGGCTTTTTATCTCACTTTGTGTTTTCGTGAGATTCATGCTACATTTGCCAATATTTCCTTTTGAGTGTTGTATGTACTATCCATTATTATACTCTTTTTGTAACGTAATTTCATTTGTGAGTATTTACATCAATTTTGAATATTCTTTCTTTCATGGGGTGTACGTTTCAAAAGTTACCCAAATCGGTAAGGGAACCTTTCACCCTCCTCTTTCTAAAAGACTTCTTTTGTTATGTCTTTTAATTTTCATATTATTATGTGGGGATATGTTCTTATAAGTCCTTATTGCCGTAAATTTTATGTCCAAGTTATGAGATACCCTTTATCTCTCTCATCAACTCTTTTTCTAAAATTTTATGTGACGTCGTTAGGCTGTCAAGGGAACTTCTTAACCCATATTCGATTTCTTTGGGCTCAACATGTAGTTATTGAATATGTCATCCTTTGAATATGTGTGAATGAACTTTGATTGTTTTAAACTTAATATCCACTTATATTGGGTGTATTTATATTTGTCACACATAATTATGAGATTAATTTATCCTTAATTTAAGGGTACCTTCTTTACAAGGGATTCCATCTCATTTTACATTTCTATTAAGACTTTATTGTTGTTATGAACCAATTCACTCTTATATGGTGTATATACTATCCTTTGGAATATTATATAATGAATTAATTTATTCTCATGATATTATAAAGTTCTGATTAAATTTTATTCCTCAATTATTGTATTCAAGTGTCTCTCATTTTGTTAAAAACCCTTTAACTAAAATATCATTTTAAATGTTTTAATGATTTATTCTTATAAATATTTCTTGTTAATATCCTTGTATTAAAAATGTTTTTAAGTATTTATTTATATGGATATTAATGGTTTCAAATGTTAAAATCTTCAAAGTAGTATGGGACACTTTGATTCAAATATCTCTGTATTAAATGTTTTAAATGGTTTTGAAAATGGTTTTTAGAATGGATTCATTATTTCAATATCTTAAAAAGTTATATGTGGGAATTATATCTTTCCTTTATGATTAAGTAATGTGCTATGATTATGTTATGGTTCTTGGGCATTGTTTATGAAGACGGGTAGTTCCGTGATAAACTAAGGGCGGGTGAGCCCGATATAGCTCTCCAATGCATTGGGTAATGCGAAGGAGATAAACGTTAAGGTTTCTCCAAAGAGATTTAGGGAATATATTGTGTTGGGTATTCCAAACATAACCAAGAGGGTTACTCCCTACGTAAGAATGTTATGAATTCCCCAAGTTACCTTTATGCCTTATGATTTCTATGATTTATTCATGATTTGATGAGGTATGTTAAAATGCTTATGTTTTATTAGTAAAGTATGATTTCATACATGGAAAACTATTTTATTTTTGTACTTTTATATCCCTTACTGAGCTTTTTATGCTCATCCAAAGTTTTTGAAATGTTTTTCACAGGTAAAGGGAAAGGTGCATGTTATGATTATAGTGTCAAGGAAGTGTCAACAAAGAATCCATGTTTTATTTTAAACATGTTTCTATTGATAGGGAAAAACTAATACTATCTTTTATGTAACCACTTTGTTTAAATGTGGAATGTAATTCATGATTTATGATCTAATTCTCTAAAACTCTAAACCTGAAAAGATCCTCAATTTGAATTATTCATTTAAGTCAATATTAAGTAAGGTTTAAGGCCGGGGCCTTATAGTTGGTATCAGAGGCCGGTTTAGATAACTTTAGAGGTTAGAGTGTTATTTAAGAAAAAGTGACAAGTTGTGTATAACAACAATGGTTAGTATATTAGATGGAGTCATCATTTTATTTGAAAGTTAGAATGAGTTTGAGATAACTTGGATTAGTATATATTGGTGTTTATCTTCCTCTTTTTTATTTGATGATTTTACTGATATACTCACACTGACCTTTTTGGTTTTAGTAAATGGATGGATCTAGAAGGCACCAAAGTAATAGTGGATTTGAAGAAAACTGTGATGGTTTTATGAAAGAACAACTGAATGATATGGAAGCTGCAATGAGAAATCTTGTGGTTATCCTTAACTAAATATATGGAGTCATGATTGACCACCTGAACCTTAGTGATTTTTATAAGGCATCGTATATGTGAGAAACAAATCCCTATGGAAGTTCAGGTAATAATCATAAAGGTAAGTATGTTCAAAAACCTATGTGTCAAATATGTGGAAAGAAACACATAGGAAAATGTTTCAAAGGGACAGAAATATGCTATTGATGTGAAAATGAAGGTCATAAAGAAAGAACCTGCCATAGAAAAAGGAAGCATCTAGTTGACTCTAGGAAAGGGAAATAAGTTCTTTATCAAGGATCAATTGAAAATTTTAAATGTGGTGTGCATGGTTATTATGCCAACACATGTCCTACGAAGAAGTTTCGGGAATGGGGTCACCACGATCGTACAAATATTCATTTACCAATACCTAATGCCATTCCAATTGAGGATGAAGAAACTGACAATGAAGAATGAAAGGTATGGATTATTTCTTAACATATGTTTTCCTATTATTGGAATCTTAGGATATGATTCATGATTTTGTTTGTAGGAAAGAAGTATTTTAGAATAAGTTGAAAAGGAATAGATAATGGATCATGAAGAATGTTGAATGAGTAAGAAGTCATCATATAAGGGATTCAAGTGTTATGGTAGATTTTAGGATGGTGAAATTCTTAGATGTATTAAGTCTCTTTTGATGATGGGGTTACATTAGAAGACTTTTTATAGTAACCCTGATGTTTGATATAAGAAAATTTTATTCAAGGAATAATTATCCTTTCTTTTGTGGATATAGTTATAAAGAACCATTTGGGTTTATGTGATCCTTGAATTTGAGGCAATTACTGGTTAATACATTTTGGGTTGCAAAATGGAATTTATCAGATAACCTTTGTGGTTAAAATATTTTATGGTTATTTTTGATGAATTTATCTCTTCTTGAGGAATGTTATAAAATTATATAGTTTTTGAAAAGGGATAACACGCAGACCGTGTGAAAACCCATCGCGTCAGACGAAGCTGCGAGAATAGAATCCACAACCAAAGTGCAACCGGTATTAATCGCCTACCATTGGACTACGTGAAGTCCCTGGTTAGTTTGAATGATTCTTTTTAGTTATATGATTTTATTAATTAAGAGTAAGTTGATTTTTGGTTATCAATGGAAATTATTAGCCTATCATGGAGGATATGTGATTAGGTTAATTATTTTTCAGTATAATATGGTAATAGTAACTGATGTTATTTTGGAGAAAAATGTTAAAATTTATCTTAGGAGACTATGTGAATAAATCCTTCAGAGAATTGGGTTTCAATCTTAGTTTGGTTTACTTTGTAGAATTTTATGGATATATGTTTATTGAATGGACTTTTTTGAACTTTGGGTTTTGTTTGAAAATTTTTGGAGATTAAGAATATATTTTTTTATAAAGGATTATCCTTTTTGGGTATTATCTAATCTCATACTAACATTTTTGGTTTTAGTTTTGGTTAAGGTCTAAAGACATGGGAAGTATGTAGTTCTCTTTTGTGGAATAGGTGATTCTCTAGAAGTTGATTATAGCTCTCTTAATGTGAACAAGTCATCCCAAATACTCGTCATTTGGAGAAAATATGATTTCCTGTATGAAATATCATAAAAGTTGAAAGTCAACATGACAATTAAGTATGCTTCCTTATGTTTTAGTTAAGCTCATAAATAAATTCCTCAATGAAAAGTAACATAAAACAAAAATGTTATCTGTTAATTTTTCCTACTGGGGAATCAAATACCGTTTAACCCATCACAAGTTTGTGATTTTCTTGTTGTTAACTTTCTCCTAGATATGTTTACTGTCACTCCCCATCAGAACATGACCATTTGTTTTTCCCTCCATATCCATATTTTCATACTTGGAATCCTAGTATGGGTTTACTCGGGTGACATTTTTACTTCTCTCCCATTCTTTTAAAGTGATAGTTTTATCGACTCATGTTCCGATGTGGGATTTTCAATGAAGCATCCAAGCCCAATTTCAAAATTGCGAGGAAACAATTCCCAAAAGGGGGGAAGGATGTAACACCCCAAGTAAATAAAGAATATGACATTTTCATATTTATCCATATTTGTGAATAAAATATTAATATTACTTTAAAGGGGACGCTATGCTCGATGGCGTACCCAATACGCAACAACGAGTTTCTTGGGAATCTTACATTGCACTCTAATAAAAAAATAATATTATTTTAAATGGTAGTTAAATACTAGCCGTTTTAATGGCGGGAATGAACGAAACTAACTAAAAAATGATTATATATGTTTGTAAATTTTTTTTTACTTTTTATAATAAATGTTAGAGGATTAAAAATGCGAATGAATCCAATTTTAAGTGTAAACATTTTAATATTCTTTAAAAGGTCGATTAACCGCCTTTTGATGGAAAACCTCTTTTAAGTCCACTTTTTGACAATTTTATGTGTTATATTTGACAGAATAAAATTCTTATTTAGAATAGGTACCTCAACATTTACTTTGTGTAAATTTTTGGTATTTTTCCGATAAAGTTCATTTTTTAATGAATAGTGAAAAATGTTGTATTTTAATTGATAACCTCTTTTTAATATAATTTATTTATATGATTTGATTATCTTTTGAATTGTTTTAAAGTGAAATTATAATATATTTTTAACATTTAATCCAATAGTGGTCATTGTAATTAATTTCACTTTGAAATTGGACTTAAACTAGTGTCAATCTTTTAATAGATATTGTTACTTAAAAACACGCTGTTTGTTCTAACTGAGGAAATTAATTATTAAATTAATTAATTCAACCTATATGTTTTTAATTTTGTAAAATATACATCATTTTTGAATTTTGAATATCAAATATTGCTTAGGGTGAATTTTTGGTATTTTTCTGAAAAACTTCAATTTTTGATGAATAGTGAAACCACTAAGTGGTAGTTTAAAAACTGATTTTTCGTTTGAATGAAACTTCACCACTTCTGTGATTTGAATTTCAAAAATCCGACATACATGTTTTTCATTAGGATGTAAAATGTGGTTCAATGGGATTGAGATAATTTTTTTATGAATAGTAACTTTTATGTTTTTAATCGCGATTAGAGCTAATTAGTGTAATTTAAGGTAAAAATAATGTTTTAATAAGATGAAATGACCTAGAAACATGTCCTACCCTCATTAGATGTGTCATGGATGACCCAAAAAATCCATGGTTTCACTTGGGGACCCCATGGAGCCACTTTGGTTGGAAAATGACATAAATAACTTTTTATTTAAAGTTAAAATAAAAATGTCACAAGCATGAGTTGTTTTACTAAAACAATTTTTAAATGGAGTTATACAAGTCATATTTTTGACTATAAATATTAATTAGAAATATAAAAATATTTCCTACATCATGATATTTTTTTTATAATTTTTAGACATTATATAAATTAAATTAGTTATGACATCATGATGATGCAATGATTACCTCATTAATAAAGGATTTAAATAAAATGAAAAGATAATGTTAAAACTATAACTTACACTTGTAAAAAACCTATTGTATGAGTATATTTAGAACCCTTACCACCTTATCCTATAAAAAAATCAATGTGGGACCTTTAAAATCTGAAACTCATTTGAAAATAAAGTAACATTTTGTAACTTTCCAAGAGTACCCCTCCTCGCCTCTTATAAAAGGCCCCCAAATCTACCACCTTACCCACACCTCTAAAGCATTTGGATCGGCCAAAACCTGCTCATTTTGTCTCTCCACATCCCTATCTTACTCATAGAAGCCTCACTTTGGGCATAATTCTTCCCATGTAAGCCTTTGAGATCAAATCAAAGAGAGATACCCGATTTTAAGGTAATGTCTTCACTTGTGTTCTTTTGTTTTATTTTGCTTATCCAACCCCCTAAAATATGTTTATTAATTTATTTTTTAACAAATAAAGTATCTTCAATATACTAGTATGTTTTTATAAGAAGTATTCGAGCTACACTTACACACACCTACATCTAATGGTTAAAGAACATACTGTTTCTGTGGATGGTGAATTTCTGCCTCACGAAACGATGATTGTTCAATATTATTTTAACACCCTAAAAGGTGCCCATTAAGATATCACTATATTTATATATGATATATAATATGTTTATGTTTTACTTAAGCTTCTGTATTTTTCATTTATGGCATACCTTTATGGTTTACATTATGGTTAAACGGGATATCTTCCTTTTAGGAAGTGCGGACTACCGCCCCCTCAAAGTGATTTGATTCGTTAATACCATATCTGGTACATATAAAGGATAAACTTATTGATATTATATATGATACCATACTAGAATTATAATACTATTATTTATCATTATTCCATTAAATAATAAATAGAAATTGAAGTAGCTTTCATGCGTACGTACGACTTACCGTCTCCATGAACAGTGCATTTCATTTCTTACCTCTAAATGTTATGTAATATTATAAATGCATGTATATAATGGAAATATATGATATATATGATATCTACATAATTAATATAATTATGGATATAATATATATTTTACCACATGAACAACTTGTAATTATAAAGAGTTTATTTTTGACCCAAGTAGCAATGATCTACAAAACGACCATTATTAACTTAAATAATTACATAGTGTTCATAGCATGGTAGTAAGTGATATAAAATGAATAATGAACTTGAAAAAGGTTATTAATCAAGTATAAATTAACTCAAGTTTATTATTCAGGAGGTTAAAGAATGATCGAGTCAAGTCGGACCCGAGGTAAGGGATCCTACCCCTCTCTTTCTTTTTAAGTACACTCTTTTATGTCATTCCTTTTAAGCTCATATTTATTATGATTGGGATGTTATTTTATATTACTATTATTTTAATTTTTATGTTCATATGATGAGAGACCCTATTTTCTCTCATCAATCCATTTTGGAAGTTTTAATTGGTGCCGTTAAGCTGCCGAAATTTCGTAAGTGGCTTTTTATCTCACTTTGTGTTTTCGTGAGATTCATGCTACATTTGGCAATATTTCCTTTTGAGTGGTGAATTTACTGTCCATTATTCTACTCTTTTTGTAACATACTTTCGTTTATGAGTATTTACATCAATTTTGAATAGTCTTTCTTTCATGGGGTGTACGATTCGAAAGTTACCCAAATAAGTAAGGGAACCTTTCACCCTCCTCTTTCTAAAAGACTTCTTTTGTTATGTCTTTTAATTTTCATCTTATTATGTGGGGATATGTTCTTATATATCCTTACTGCCGTAAATTTTATGTCCAAGTGATGAGATACCCTTTATCTCTCTCATCAACTCTTTTTCTAAAATTTGATGTGACGCCGTTAGGCTGTCAAGGGAACTTCTTAACCCAATTTTGATTTCTTTGGGTTCAACATGTAGTTATTGAATATGTCCTCCATTGAATATGTGTGAATGACCTTTGATTGTTTTACACTTAATATCCACTTATATTGGGTGTATTTATATTTTTCACACATAATTATGAGATTGATTTATCCTTAATTTAAGGGTACCATCTTTACAGGGGATTTCATCTCATTTTACATTTCTATTGAGACTTCATTTTTGTTATGCACCAATTTACTCTTATATGGTGTATATAATATCCTTTGGAATATTATATAATGAATTCCTTTATTCTCATGATATTATAAAGTTCTGATTAAATGTTATTCCTCAATTATTGTATTCAAGTGTCTCTCATTTTGTTAAAAACTCTTTAACTAAAATATCATTTTAAATGTTTTAATGATTTATTCTTATAAATATTTCTCGTTAATATCCTTGTTTTCAAAATGGTTTTAAGGATTTATTTATATGGATATTAGTGGTTTAAAATGTTAAAATCTTCATAGTGGTATAGGACACTTTGATTCAAAGATCTCTTTATTAAATGTTTTAAATGGTTTTGAAAATGGTTTTTAGAATGGATTCCTTATTTCAATATCTTAAAAAGTTATATGTGGGAATGTTATCTTTACTTTATGATTAAGTAATCAGCTATGATTATGTTATGGTTCTTGGGCATTGTTTATGAAGACGGGTGGTTCCGTGATAAACTAAGGGCGGGTGAGCCCGATATAGCTCTCCAATGCATTGGGTAACGCAAAGGAGTTAAATGTTAAGGTTTCTCTGAAGAGATTTAGGGAATATACTATGATGGGTATTCCAAACGTAACCAAGAGGGTTACTCCCTACGTAAGAATGTTATGAATGCCTCAAGTTACCTTTATGCCTTATGATTTCTATGATTTATTCATGATTTGATGTGGTATGTTAAAATGATTATGTTTTATGAGTAAAGTATGATTTCATACATTGAATACTGTTTTCTTTTTTTACTTTTATATCCCTTACTGAACTTTTTATGCTCATCCCATGTTTTTGAAATGTTTTTCACAGGTAAAGGGAAAGGTGCATGTTATGATTATAGTGTGAAGGAAGTGTCAAGAAAGAATCCATGTTTTATTTTAAAAATGTTTCCGTTGATGGGGAAAAACAAATACTATCTTTTATATAACCACTTTGTTTAAATGTGGAATGTAATTCATGATTTATTATCTAATTCTCTAAAACTATAAACCTGAAAAGATCCTCAATGTGAATTATTCATTTAATTCAATATTAAGTAATGTTTAAGGTCGGGGCCTTATAGTTGGTATCATAGGTCGGTTTAGATAACTTTAGAGGTTAGAGTGTTGTTTAAGAAAATGTGACAAGTTGTGTATAACCACAATGGTTAGTATATTAGATGGAGTCATCATTTTTTTGAAAGTTAGAATGAGTTTGAGATAACTTGGATAAGTATATATTGGTGTTTATCTTCCTCTTTTTTATTTGATGATTTTACTGATATACTCACACTGACCTTTTTGGTTTTAGTAAATGGCTGGATCTAGCAGGCACCAAAGTAGCAGTGGATTTGAAGAAAAATATTATGGTTTTATGAAAGAACAACTGAATGATATGGAAGCTGCAATGGGAAATCTTGTTGTTATCCTCAATCAACTATCTCGAGTCATGATTGACCACCTGAACCTTAGTGATTTTTATAAGGCATCCTATATGCGAGAAACAAATCCCTACGGAATTTCAGGTAATAATCATAAAGGTAAGTATGTTCAAAAACCTATGTGTCAAATATGTGGATAGAAACACATAGAAAAATGTTTCAAAGGGACAGAAAGATGCTATATATATATGGAAATGAAGGTCATAAACCAAGAACCTTCCATGGAAAAAGGAAGCATCTAGTTGACTCTAGGAAAGGGAAAGAAGTTCTTTCTAAAGGATCAATTGAATGTTTTAAATGTAGTGTGAATGGTCATTATGAAAACACATGTCCTATGAAGAAGTTTCGGGAATGGGGTCACCAAGATCGTACAAATATTGATTTACCAATACCTAATGCCATTCCGATTGAGGATGAAGAAACTAACAATAAAGAATGAAAGGTATGGATTATTTCTTAACATATTTTTCCTATTATTGGAATCTTAGGATATGATTCATGATTTTTTTGTAGGAAAGAAGTATTTCAGAATAATTTGAAAAGGAATGGATAATGGATCATGAAGAATGTTGGATGAGTAAGAAGTCATCTTATAATGGATTCACGAGTTATGGTAGATTTTAGGATGGTGAAATTCTTAGATCTATTAAGTCTCTTTTGATGATGGGGTTACGTTAGAATACTTTTTATAGTAACACTGATGTTTGATATACGATTTTTTTTTCAAGGTATAATTATCCTTTTTTTTGTGGATATAGTTATAAAGAACCATTTGGGTTTATGTGATCCTTGAATTTGAGGCAATTACTGGTTAATACATTTTGGGTTGCAAAATGGAAGTTATTAGATAACCTTTGTGGTTAAAATATGTTATGGTTATTTTTGATGAATTTATCTCTTTTTGAGGAATGTTATAAAATTATATAGTTTTTGAAAAGGGATAACACGCAGATCGTGTGACAACCCGTCGCGTCGGACGAAGCTGCAGGAATCGAACCCACAACCAAAGTGCAACTGGAATTTATCGCCTACCACTGGACTACGTGAAGTCCCTGGTTAGTTTGAATGATTATTTTTAGTTATATGCTTTTATTAATTAAGAGTAAGTTGATTTTTGGTTATCAATGTAAATGATTAACCTATCATGGAGGATATGTGATTAGGTTAATTACTTTTCAGTATGATACTGTAACAGTAACTGATGTTATTTTGGAGAAAAATGTTAAAATTTATCTTAGGAGACTATGTGAATAAATCCTTCAGAGAATTGGGTTTCAATATTAGTTTGGTTTACTTTGTAGAATTTTATGGATAAATGTTTATTGAATGGACTTTGTTGAACTTTGGGTTTTGTTTGACAAATTTTAGAGATTAAGAATATATTTTTTTATAAAGGATTATCCTTTTTGGGTATTATCTGATCTCATACTAACCTTTTTGGTTTTAGTTTTAGTTAAGGTCTAAAGACATGGGAAGTATATAGTTCTCTTTTTTGGAATAGGTGATTCTCTAGAAGTTGATTATAGATCTCTTAATGTGAACAAGTCATCCCATATACTCATCTTTTGGAGAAAATATGAGTTCATGTAAGAAATCTAGTAAAAGTTGAAAGTCAACGTGACAATTAAGTATGATTCCTTATGTTTTAGTTAAGCTCATAAATAAATTCCTCAATGAAAAGTATAATAAAACAAAAACGCCGTCTGTTAATTTTTCCTACTGGGGAATCAAATACCGTTTAACCCATCACAAGTTTGTGATTTTCTTGTTGTTAACTTTCTCGTAGACATGTTAACTATCACTCTCCATCAGAACATGACCCTTTTTTTCCTCCATATCCATATTTTCATACTTGGAATCCTAGTATGGGTTAACTCGGGTGACATTTTTACATCTCTTCCATTCTTTTAAAGTGATAGTTTTACCGACTCTTGTTCTATGTGGGATTTTCAATGAAGCTTCCAAGCCCAATTTTAAAATTGCGAGGACGCAATTCCCAAAAGGGGGGAAGGATGTAACACCACAGGTAAATAAAGAAAATGACATTTTCATATTTATCCATATTTTTGAATAAAATATTAATATTACTTCAAAGGGGATGCTATGCTCGATGGCGTACCCAATACGTAACAACGAGTTTCTTGGTAATCTTACGTTGCACTCTAAAAAAATAATAATATTATTTTAAATGGTAGTTAAATCTTAGACGTTGTAATGGCGGGAATGAATAGAACTAACTAAAAAATGATTATATATGTTTTTAAAATATTTTTACTTTTTACAATAAATGTTAGAGGATTAAAAATGCGAATGAATCCAATTTGAAGCGTAAACATTTTAATATTCCTTAAAAGGTTGATTAACCGCCTTTTGATGGAAAACCTATTTTAAATCCACTTTTTGACAATTTTATGTGTTATATTTGACAAAATAAAATTCATCTTTAAAATCGGGACCTCAAAATTTACTTTGTGTAAATTTTTGGTATTTTTTCGATAAAGTTCATTTTTTTAATGAATAGTGAAAAATGTTGTATTTTAATTGAAAACCTCTTTTTAATATAATTTATTTATATGGTTAGATTATCTTTTTAATTGTTTTTAAAGTGAAATTTTAATATATTTTTACCATTTAATCCAGTAGTGGTCATTAGAATTAATTTCACTTTGAAATTGGACTTAAACTAGTGTCAATCTTTTTATAGATATTGTTACTTAAAAACACGCTATTTGTTTCGACATTGGGAATTAATTATTAAATTAATTATTGAAAATTATATGTTTTGAATTTTTGAAAATAGACATAATTTTTGAATTCAGAATATCAAATATTGCTTAGGGTGAATTTTTGGTATTTTTCTGAAAAACTTCAATTTTTGATGAATAGTGACACCACTAAGTGGTAGATTAAAAACTGATTTTTCGTTTGAATAAAACTTCACCACTTATGTGATTTGAATTTCAAAAATCCTACATACACAGTTGTCATTAGTATGTAAAATTTGGTTCAATGGGATTAAAATAAATTTTTATGAATAGTAACTTTTAAGTTTTTAATCGCGATTAGAGGTAATTAGTGTAATTTAAGGTAAAAATAATGTTTTAATAATATGAAATGACCTAAACACATGTACTACCCTCATTGGATGTGTCAGGACCGATCAAGACAATCCATGGGTCAACTTGGGGACCCCATGGAGCCACTTTGGTTGGAAAATAACATAAATAACTTTTTATTTAAAGTTAAAATAAAAATGTCACAAGCATGAGTTGTTTTACTAAAACAATTTTTAAATGGGGTTATAAAAGTCATATTTTTGACTATAAATATTCATTAGAAAGATAAAAATATTTCCTACATCATGATATTTTTTTTATAATTTTTAGACATTATATAAATTAAATTAGTTATGACATCATGATGATGCAGCGATTACCTCATTAATAAAGGATTCAAATAAAATGAAAAGATAATGTTAAAAATATAACTTAAACTTGTCAAAAACCTATTGGATGAGTATATTTAGAACCCTTAACACCTTATCCTCGAAATAAATCAATTTTGGACCTTTAAAATCCGAAACTCATTTGAAAATAAAGTAACATTTTGTAACTTTCCAAGAGTGCCCCTCCTCTCCTCTTATAAAGGCCCCCAACTCTACCACCTTACCCACACCTCTCAAGCCTTTGTCTCGGACAAAACCTGCTCATTTTGTCTCTGAAAATCCCTATATTACTCCTAGAAGCCTCACTTTGGGCAGAATTCTTCCCAAGGAAGCCTTTGAGCTCAAACCAAAGAGAGATACCCGATTTTAAGGTAATGTCTTCACTTGTGTTCTTTTGTTTTATTTTTCTTCTACAACCCCCTAAACTATTTTTTTTCATTTCTTTTGTAACAAATAAAGTATATTCAATATACTAGTATGTTTTTATAAGAAGTATTTGAGCTACACTTACACACATCTACATATAATGGTTAAAGAACATACTGTTTCTATGGATGGTGAATTTCTACCTCACGAAACGATGATTGTTCAATATTCTTTTAACACCCTCAAAGGTGGACATTAAGATGTCACTATATTTATATATGATATAAAATATGTTTATGTTTTACTTAAGCTTCGGTATTTTTCATTTATGGAATACCTTTATGGTTTCCATTATGGTTAAACGCGATATCTTCATTTTAGGAAGTGCGGACTACCGCCCCCTCAAATTGATTTGATTCATTAATACCATATGTGGTACGTATAAAGGATAGATTTAATGATATTATATATGATACCATACTATAATTATAATACTATTATGTATAATTATTCCATTAAATAAGAAATATAAACGGAAGTAGTGTTCATGCGTACGTACGGCTTACCGTCTCCATGAACGGTGCATTTCATTTCTTACCTCTAAATGTTATGTAATATTATAAAGGAATGTATATAATGGATATATATGATATATATGATATCTAAATAATTAATATAATTCTGGATATAATATATATTTTACCACATGAACAACTTGTAATTATAAAGAGTTTATTTTTGACTCAAGTAGCAATGATCTACAAAACGACCATTATTAACTTAAATAATTACATAGTGTTCATAGCATGGTAGTAAGTGATATAAAAGGAATAATGAACTTTAAAAAGGTTCTTAATCAATTAGAAACTAAATCAAGTTTATTATTCATGAGGTTAAAGAACGATCGAGTCAAGTCAGACCCGAGATAAGGGATCCTACCCCTCTTTCTTTTTAAGTACACTCTTTTATGTCATTAGTTTTAAGCTCATCTTTCTTATGATTGGGATGTTATTTTATATTAATCTTACTGTAATTTTTTATGTTCATATGATTAGAGACCCTATTTTTTCTCATCAATCCATTTTGGAAGTTTTAATTGGCGCCGTTAGGCTGCGGAAATTTCGTAAGGGGCTTTTTATCTCACTTTGTGTTTTCGTGAGATTCATGCTAAATTTTCCAATATTTCCTTATGAGTGGTGTATGTACTGTCCATTATTTTACTCGTTTTGTAAGATAATTTAGTTTAGGAGAATTTACATAAATGTTGAATTGTATTTCTTTCATGTGGTGTACGTTTTGAAAGTTACCCAAATCGGTAAGGTAACCTTTCACCCTCCTCTTTCTAAAAGACTTCTTTTGTTATGTCTTTTAATTTTCATCTTATTATGCGGGGATATGTTATTATATATCCTTATTGCCGTAAATTTTATGTACAAGGGATGAGATACCCTTTATATCTCTCATCAACTCTTTTTCTAAAATTTGATGTGACGCCGTTAGGCTGTCAAGGGAACTTCTTAACCCAATTTCGATTTCTTTGGGTTCAACATGTAGTTATTGAATATGTCCTCCTTTGAATATGTGTGAATGACCTTTGATTGTCTTACAATTAATATAAACATATATTGGGTGTATTTATATTTGTCATACATAATTATGGGACTGATTTATCCTTAATTTAAGGGAACCTTCTTTACAGGGGATTTCATCTCATTTTACATTTCTATTGAGACTTAATTTTTTTTATGCACCAATTCACTCTTATATGGTGTATATACTGTCCTTTGGAATATTATATAATGAATTCCTTTATTCTCATAATATTATAAATTTCTTATTAAATGTTATTCCTCAATTATTGTATTCAAGTGTCTCTCATTTTGTTAAAAACCCTTTAACTAAAATATCATTTTAAATGTTTTAATGATTTATTCTTATAAATATTTCTCGTTAATATCCTTGTTTTCAAAATAGTTTTAAGGATTTATTTATATGTATATTAATGGTTTAAAATGTTAAAAACTTCAAAGTGGTATGGGACACTTTGATTCAAAGATCTCTTTATTAAATGTTTTAAATGGTTTTGAAAATGGTTTTTAGAATGGATTCATTATTTCAATATCTTAAAAAGTTATATGTGGGAATGTTATCTTTCCTTTATGATTAAGTAATGTTCTATGATTATGTTATGGTTATTGGGAATTTTTTATGAAGACGGGTGGTTCCGTGATAAACTAAGGGTGAGTGATACCGATATATCTCTCAAATGCATTGGGTAACGCGAAGGAGTTAAACGTTAAGGTTTCTCCGAAGAGATTTAGGGAATATTCTGTGATGGGTATTCCAAACGTAACCAAGAGGGTTACTCTCTACGTAAGAATGTTATGAATTCCTCAAGTTACCTTTATGCCTTATGATTTATATGATTTATTCATGATTTGATGAGGTGTGTTAAAATGCTTATGTTTTATGAGTAAAGTATGATTTCATACGTGGAATACTGTTTTCTTTTCGTACTTTTATATCCTTTACTGAGATTTTTATGCCCATCCCAAGTTTTTGAAATGTTTTTCACAGTTCAAGGGAAAGGTGTATGTTATAATGATAGTGTCAAGGAAGTTTCAAGAAATAATCCATGTTTTATTTTATATATGTTTTCGTTGATGAGAAAAAACGAATACTATCTTTTATGTAACCACTTTGTTTAAATGTGGAATGTAATTCATGATTTATGATCTAATTCTCTAAAACTCTAAACCTGAAAAGATCCTCAATGTGAATTATTCATTTAATTCAATATTAAGTAATGTTTAAGGCCGGGGCCTTATAATTACCATCCATTTAATGAGGAAATGAAAAACAATTCATATCTTTTCATATAAGTGGTATTCTATAGGTACACATGAGTGATGTTATAATTTTAAAATGAATGAAAGGGAATGAAGGTAAGTAATATAGAATATTTATAGAAGAATAAATTTTCCCTTAATATAATATATATTCATTTTATTCTTCATTTTAACTATCCGTATGAGTAGGTGATGAAAAATGAAACGCATCTCTTTGCGGAGTTGGTAATCCATACATATGCGCAAGTGAAATGTTTGTTTTCCAATAGATAGAAAACGTGATGGGAATTTTTTTAACCGCCAGCATAATAAAATTTAAGTATATTTGAGTTACTTATATTATAATATCTACATTATTATGATAGTTTTGAGGAATTATAAAGGTAAACAAACTTAAAAGAAATCAGTTAAGACTTATACCTCATCTTTTGATATCCTTTTTTTGATTGAGCTTGAGTATTTTGAAGGAGAGGTTAAATTTCACTAAAAGGGATTAGTTATATGATTATTTAAATTTATATTGGTATTTGGGATGATTTTTTATAGGAAATAGAACTTAAGTTGTGTTTTGAAAAGGTTTAAGTGAGTCTCTTTAAAAAACAATCAATGAAATTTTTAAAATTTTTAAATCTTTATGGGTATGAGTATAATTTTAAGGATTATAAGTGGAAAATACAAGAATAATCTATGAATAAATCAAAAATTACCCATTTAATTGATTAAATATAGTATTTTTATGTATTTATATTAATTTAAAAATTAGGTTTAAACATTAAATATCATTTAAAGTCATTTTCATGATTATTCACATATTTTGACATTAAAGGCATAAATATAACAATGGAATTAAAATTAAAACACATAAATCATCAATTATCCTTCCCATTTATCTATAAAATTCATAAAAATCAATAGTTAATCCAAAATATTTTTTTACTGTTTTTATAATCATTTACTCTAATTTTCCTTTTTTATAAACACAACATTAATGCGACAGAATCATTTTAGACAATCATAATATTTTTAAAAAATAAAAATAAAAAATAAAAAATAATATATTTTATTTTCAATCATCATATTTTTATAGTTTAATTCATAATTTATATTTACCCATATCCCTTTTATAAAAACATAGTTAAGATATTAAATGAGAGAAAGTAAATTTTTTTAAAATATAATTTTATTAATATGAAAAAGGGAAGTCATAATCATATCAAGTGGATAAAAAATGAATAAAAATGACCATAGATATGGTAGTGGTAAATAAATACTCATAAACCATTTTGAGATAAGTTTTTTGATCGTATCACATAGTTTAAACTTTAATTAACTCATTTTAACCATTACTCCGGTGAAAGCATTTTACCTTGGTAAATTATTTATACAAACATAAATAAAAGGTAACTATTTACATACTATTAACCTTATTATTTTGAATATGAAATAACTTTTAAAACATTCAATTTATATAAGTGGTAAATATTAATTTTAAAATAAGTGTGTAAAATGAAATGAAAATTAATTTTTATAAAAATATACTTTTTAAGTATAAAATAATTTTACAGAAAAATCAAGTATAATGTCAATTATCATGAAATAAATTGGATTATTTTTTTAAAAAATAAACATATGTGACTTTAAAAAAAAATTAAAAAACCAAATTAAACATTGAATTAAATTTTATTAAAAGAAAATAAATGGATATTTTTGTAAAATCTCTATTTTCAACTATTCACCAAAAATCAACCTTTTCATAAATATCCAAAATATTCATCATAAGATTATTTTTTTCATAATTATTTGAAAAATTAATTCAATATTATCTAATAAAATTTATGAAATTTTCAAAAATTAATCATAATATCCATAGACAAAATGTAATAAAAACCATTTTTGATGATTTTAATGTATAAAATGTATTTAAATTTATTCCTTATCTAGTAACCAACATTTCATGAATTTTAATTTATTTTATTAAATATCTAATATATAAATTTTATTAAAAAACTAATATATAATGAATAATGTAATTTAATTTGATAAAAAATAAAATTTCCACATAAATTTGTTTTTTGAAAATATCTTCTTTAATCTTATATGATCTTATTTAAAATTGAGTTATTATTTATTATGAATTGATATTTAAGTTGGTTTTAAGGAAAAAATTTCAACATATATTTCATAATAAGGTTACTCTTATTAAAACTCACTAATACAACAAGCCAGTTTTAGTGGTCATATTTAATAATAATATTTTAATAATACATCACATTCCGTTTTAGGCTTGATATTGTGTGTGGTACATGCTATAAAACATATTATTTATTTGAATAATAATGTTTTCCCAAGATATCTCATGTATCATATATTTTTATGAACTAAAAAACCCTTTCTTATATTTCTAATAGATCTCTCTTTATACATGTATAAATAATTTTTAATTATATTTTAATTTTCTGAAGTAAATTCTTTTTTAAATTGATGTTTTTTTAGTATGGAAAAATTACATTACAAGGAAGTTTTTACTATGAGAAAATTCACTTACATGAGAACCTAAATATACTAATTCAAATACATGATGGATTAATCTTATATAAATTCACTTATGTAGCGAATATTTCTATGTAATATTCAACTACATAATAAAATCAGCTATGCTAAAAGATCATACACATAAAATTTCCATACATAGATTCATCAGCTTCAAAAAAACACATATATTGTAGATTTTATTTTTCATGAATCAACTATGTAGAGACTTAAGTTACATGGAATTTGGTTTGAAATGTTTTTGGTTATGTGTTTTTTCAGATATGAAAAATTAATTGAGTGGAAAATTTGAATATGTGGACTTTTCACATACTCTGATTTCAGCTATGTGAATCAACAGAATATAAAAATTTGAATATGTGGCTATCTTTTTCCTATGTGATTTTGGATATGTGTATTTCATCTATGAAAAGTTTTTTTGTGTACGTGCTACTATGACTCGTTTTATTTATTACCACTCGGGTATTTTAATGAATAATATGTGTTGTTTTCAATGATTTTGAATAATAGATGAGTAATCAATTTATATCATATTTTTAATCAATTCAAATGGTTTCAACTACTAGACCCTAGGAACTTATCCATATGGATTTGTTTGTACCATTTAGAACAATAGTACTAGCTTGAAAATATTTTTTTATGTTTTAGTTGATGATTTTTCTATATTTCCATGGAATTTATTTTTTAAGGATAAGAGTGAATATTGTTCATTTTTTTCAATATGGTTAAAAAAATAGAAATATTAAAAATTTATTACTTTAATAAGTTACCTTAGGGATGGGGGAATTTTAAAACCATGAGTTCAATTCATTTTTTTTCAAAACATGGTATCAAACATACATTTTCTTTCTCTAAGACACCTCAATATAATAGTGTATCTAAAAGGTGGAATAAGTCATTGAAAGAAATTTCCATGACTATATTATGTAAATATATCATATCAACTCATTTTTAAAATGAAGTTACTAAAAAAATATAATATGTCTTTAATAGAGTTCTAATTAATCCTATTTAAATGAAGAAGCCCTTTGAGCTATGGATTAACCGAAAATTGAAAGTTAGATACTTCGATTTTCTTAGACGTAATGTTTGTATTTTTTTAACACTAATGATGATATTGATAAATTTTATCCAAGGGATAATGAAGGAATCATTCTTATTTAGTATAAAACTTCTAAATATTATATAGTTTTTAGTAAAATGTAAAGTAGCGTTGAGAAATCAACTCATTTGAAATTTAATGAAAGTGATCATTTTGATCACAAAAAGAAACAAGTTGATGTGTTAACTAGAAAAAAAGATAATTGAACCTCCCTTTGACTCTAAAAAAGAAGACAATTTGGAACTTTATTTTAAAAGGAATAGTCCTGAAAGGATAGAAACCAATGAACCTAAAAGTGAAATACCTAGAAGTATGGAACCCTAAAATACAACCCTATAGAGATAGTTATAGGGAGCATATATTAATGAGTGTGAACAATAATTGGTATAGAAAACCTTGTTGTGTTATCTACCTTTCTCTCAAAACTTGAACATAAAACTCTAAATTAATACTCAACTAATAAAATTTGGGTATAAAATATGGAAGATGAATTAAAATAATTCAAAAAGATAAAGGTTTTATAATTATTTGATTGATTATTTTATTTACTTATTATAGGAACCTAGTGGGTATTTAGAAATTAATATGATGATTACAGTGTGATCATTAGAAATAGGGCTATAATTTTTTCCAAAGGTTATGACCAAGAAGAAGGGATAAATTATGAGGAAACCTTTGCTCTAATTTCTATATTGAAGTTATTAGGATTCTTATAGCCTTTTTTTTCTCATATAAATTTTAAATTATTTCATATGGATGTTAAATAATCTTTTCTAAAAGTTTATCTTTTAGAGGATGTTTATGTTGAAAAACCTACTGAATTTGAAAATCTCCCGTTTCCAAATTATGTTTTTCAACTTACTAAATCTATATATGGTTTTAAACACACCCCTAGATCTCAGTATGAAAGGTTATGTTCTCCTCTATTGTCAAATATTAATTTATATAGGTTTGGAATATCCATCTATTTTTAAGAAAACATCATCAAAGGATATTTTACTTGTTCAAATATTTATTGGTGATCTATTTTTTTGGCTCAACCAATTAAAAATTATGTAATAAATTTTCAAAGATTATGAAAAAATAGTTTGTAAGGATTGTGATGGGTAAGATGAATTTATTTCTAGGATTTGAGATTTACCAAAATGAATTTAGGAATTTTTTAAATAAAATAAAATATATACATGACATAATTAAAATTTTTGGACATTAACAAAGTAATATGCAATAAAATCCTATCATTTCAAACATAAATCTTGATTTGAATGAAGTTGTAAAATCGGTTGACCAAAGTTATATAGATTAATAATTGGGATCTTACTTTATATAACTACTAGAATACTAGACATTATTTTTGCAATATCCTCAAATAAATAGAATAAATTATTTTTGTAGTAAGATTATGTGTTATATTCTAATAAATTCCAAAAAAATTCTATTTGAAAGATACCAAAATAATTTTATGTTTTTTGAAAGGTTTAGTTTCTCTTTCTCTAATATTTCAAAAAGATTATGATTTCAATTTATTCTCTTATTAATATGATAATTTTGTAGGATGTATATTTGATAGAAAAATCAGGTCAGGAACCTACCACTTTCTTAATAAATCATTGGTTCCATATTAGAGTATAAAACAACACTCAGTTTCATTATCTCATACCGAATCAGAATACATTATCATTGTTAGTTTTTAACAAAAATTTTATGGATGAAACAAACCTTGATAGAATTTAGATTTAATTTTAATGAAGTACTAATAAAATGTGATAATACTAGTGCTATCATGATTTCCAAAAATACCATAAACCATTCTAAAAAAATATATCCAAAAGATCGCTTTATGATATATCACACTAAAAAAGGTGACATATCTCTTGAATTTATTTCTACAGAAAATTAGTGAACTAATATCTTTACCAAGCCTATTTTTTCCGACGGATTTTATTTTATTAAAATATAATTAGGGTTATTTGAATTGAAATTAATTTATTTATAATATTATTATGTTCTCCTTAAAATATATTTATGCCTTAGTGTTGGATATTTTGTAATTTTTTAGTTTTATGTAGTTCTATTTAACAATAATTTATATAATTTTTTTTAATTTTCTCTTAAATATTTATTTTATAATATTATAGTTTCTCTTTTTTTCCTATTCATTTATTTTATTTTATTCCATTTTTAATCCATTAATGAAATCCCCAAAAGCCTTTATGAATCTAAAATAATTACATAACAAAACCCGATGTATTTTTATTGATCCTATAAATTCTACCTTCTTACTCAATCCCCTTACACATGAGCTCCCTCGATTGAATATGTTCAATAATTAAATATATTCATTGAATATCTATAAATTTTTCATCCTCTACTTATTTCAAGTGTGGGTAAAGTTAAGAGGATAGAGTAATGTGCCTCAAGAACCTTAAAGAAAGATAAATATACTAGCTCAGATCAATAAGTGATTCTTGGTAAGGACAATGATCTTTCAAGGATGAATTTAAAAAGATTATTTTGAAGAAATTATTTATTTTTCAAGGTTGGGAGTATATTTTTTATAAAGGAAAATTTATTTGTGTTTTATAAATAAGTGTGTGAATAATATAATAATACACAATTTCAATTTGCTCAGAACAGGGATAAGAGTTCTTATAAAATAAATGTAAAGGAATTTTCTACCACTATTAAAGAAATGGGGGAAATCATTGACTGTCCTCATGAAAGAAACTATCATTTTAGCCAAACCTTTATGGGTAAAAATTATACAAGACTAGTTTATATTATCACATCCCAATTTAGTACATTTATGGTTGAAAAGATGATAGTCAAATACTTATAGTATGATAAGAAGGTTTATGTAAATTAATTTAAATTGGTATTTCTCAAAGGGCTAGAGAGTCTGATAAGGTACTCTTCTAAGATATGTATCCTATTTATCTATTTTTGAATGGGAAAAACGTTATCCTTCTATCATACATGATGTGAATCATGTATAATTTCTTTCAAGGAAAAGGAAAGATTAGTTTTTATCCTTTTTTGAGGATTATATATATTTGGTTGGAAACAATAAGTGGAGTTAAATGATGGAGAAGCTATCAATTTTTAGAAGAGTAATACACCAAATAACACTCTTCTAAAAACATTTGGAAATTATTTAGATTTATCCTCAAGTAAGATGGTTTAATTTGGAATGTAAGGAGAATTTAGACCAGTCCCACCACCACCTAAACCTGTTATAGAAGATCTATCTCAAGATATTCTTCATGGGGATGTGGCACCCACTGAAGGGGATCCTGCAAAGGAAGAAGTTGGGTAACCCACTATAGAAGAAAAATAGGAATATGTTGAACCTACTGAAGCTAAATTCGAAGATAGATAAGATTTTTATGTTCATAAATTTATAACTATGGAAGTGAAAATAAAGGACGAGGATGATAACATTGATGCTATTCAGATTCCTAGAGAGGAAAATATCTATAATCATATAGAAGTTGATCTACCTAGTGGATCACCTACTCCTACTGAGAATGTTGTTGTAGATATCATTTTTACAAAAGAATATAATAATGTAGAATCATTATGAGATTGTACTACTAGGATATATGATGTTTATATCTTTTAGATAGATAAAAAAGTTGTGTATGGAGTTCTTCCCTCTCAGACTCACAGGGACCCACCTTAGTAAAAAAATAGAAATATAACTAAGGAGTTGAATATCACTTTAAAACCCTTTTTAGATATTTTCAGTGAATTTAAATAAAATCAAAGGTAACTTTTGTGAGATTAATGATGAGATTAAATCAATTCAATCTAATTTAAGGAGCATTATAGATAATTAATTTATGTTGGTGATTTAAAATGGACGATGAAAATAATATATGATCAAAATGCTATGCTAAAGTAGTTATAACCTATCTAACTAGGTTTTTTTAGTTAAATAGTTTCTTGAGTCCTTAAAGAAACAAATTATTGAAAAAAGGATATATTTTATTTATAATAAATGTTTAATTAAATAATTCTAATGGTATAATCACAATATGATATTATTAACACTCTACCTTTTGGGAAGTTAGATTTGTCTATGAATGTGCTCAAAGAAATAGAATGAGGGAGATATATTCCCAAGGATTTATTTAATAGTTGAAGTGTATGGTGACAAGTCAATTTGAGTTCCAAAAAAAGTTTCCACCTCCCGCCACTACTTATAGTGAATTGTCTAATCAGGATAATTAGTCATAGTTTAGAAAGATATCTTCATATCCAAGTCATGTAAATGACCAGTTAGTATATATTAAAAGATATTTAATATCACCAGTGTTACTTTAATATTATCTAGAAGAACTAATCTGAGTGTTTTAGGAATTCAAAAATTTTGTTCATGGGGGAATCATTAGCATTGATTTCCTATTGGTTAGTCTTGTTGGATATATTGAGTGTATTATATTATTCTTATACAAGTTTAATGCAACCTTTTATATATCTTACACTATCATAAATTATTTGAAAAAATAGATAGGCCATATCAATAAGAGTTTCAAAAATTCATTGAACCCGGTTTAAGGACCTCCTAGCGGGTGCTTAGAAAAACTCGACCATTTCAAATTCTCAAGATGAATCTAGTGAACCATTTTTTGAAAATGGAAATAAAATCATGATTTATAAAGTAAATAAATTACCAACTTTCCTATGATACCTTCTTATATTTTCCCTTCATTATTATATTCTTCATAATCTGTCTCAAATTGTGTTTTTAAGCTTGGTAAAATTTAGGTCCAGAATATTTTTAACATCAATCAGAAAGTTTTAGATTTTGATTTTAGGATATTGAAACTTCATGATTGTCTTGATAAAGTTATAAGGAAATTAACTAGATATTATATCCCATTAGAATCTATATCTTTATATCATTCTCTTGTATCTTACCAAAAATTTTCATCTGCTCATATTGAAGCATTCAAAAGTGTGCTAAAATGATCTCATGAATTGATTACTCAAAAAAAATTGGTAAGGCTATAAGAATATCCTAGAATTAGGTAATGAGGACATCATTAAGAATATTGATACATGTGAAGATAAACCATTCCATATTATAGGAAGAACATATATCTACCCTAGAATACCTCATAAGTTTTTTAGTTCTGTAGAGAAGTTGGAATATGTTTTTGATCCTATCATATTTTACCACTAGGAGAACCAGAGGTTAACTATGGTTGATACCCAAGATTCACCTCTTGTTTCCACTCAATCAGTTTTTTTCACTACCTAAGGCAAGTATGAAATTAGTATCACTTTATATAACTATATAAAAATCTTATATAAACCTTTTAAACTCTTTGATCATCAATGAATAGAATTTAGATGAGAACATTATTCTTATGTTGATGTATGATAAGCTATTATTACTCCTCCTATAGAGTCTCTATCTACATCTTCTACAACTCATACTTTCAAGAAACCACCATATCATCCAAACATAACTTTGATCCTATTATATATTCCCAATTGAAATATATTTACATCTCTTTATGTTGTATATTTGATGATACTCAATGGAATCACTATTTATAGTGTTCTTTTATAGATGTTGTTGTTGTTATTTTATTTGTTCTATGTTCTTTTTTCTTTTTATTTTATAAGTTCCATGTCCAATTAATATTCAAAGTTAGTATCATATTCTTAAAGTATACTATAGTTTTATTCTATATTGATTAGGTTTTATCCCTTACATTTCATTCCTTTTTGATCTCACAAAACTAGGAGAAGCTATGGAAAACCCATTTTTTTTAAAAAATAAGAATGATTAAGTTTTTTTATATTCATCTGGATATCTATTTTACTTATAAAAACCTTTAATATTTTATGATTTTCTTTAGGGGTTTTTTGATCATCAAAAAGTGAGGTATTTTTAGACTACTAATGTTCTTACAATATATCTCATGTATCATATGTTTTGTTTTTCACAAAAAAAATCTTATGTTTCTAATAGATATCTCTTTAAATGTGTTTAAATAGTTTTTAATTATATTTTCATTGTCTAAAGTTAATTTTTCCCTAAATTATAGTTTTTTATATGTTTGAAAAAATTCCCTTGCGTGGAATTTTCGGTTGTATAGAATTTTATTACATGAGAAATTATGTATGAAAATTTTCATACATGATGAAGTATAATTACATAAATACTCTTACGTAGTGAGTCAACCTATGTAAGAATCAACTATGATGAAAGATCATATATTCATAATTTCATTACATAGATTCATCACCTATGAAAAATCATATATGTGGTATATTTTTATATGAAAGAACCATATACACAAAGACTTTAATTACATGGAATCTAATATATGATTTTTTTGGTTATATTGTTCTTTTGGAAATATAAAATCGATTAGGTGGAATATTTAGATCTATAGACCTTTAGTATACATTTATTTTATCTACATAAACTAGTATCCAATGAAAATTTGAATTTGTGGCTATATTACACCTATGTGATATCGGTTACATGGATTTTGGATACACAATGTTTTTTTATATGTGCTGCTACAAATCATCTTATTTATTACTATTGAAGTATTTTAAGGAAAATTAATTGTCATTTTCAAAGATTTGGAATAATATATTAGTAAATATGGTGTGAATTACCTTTCTAAATCCACAAGTTTCATGAATAGTAAAGAAATACTTTATTTATGTTACCATGCTTTTTATAAGAAAAAAAGGAAATAAAATTGTGATATGGAAATGTGTTGTCTTTTCTATAATTAATTTATTAAACCTTGATTGAATCTATGTATGAGGATATATAAAAGTTGAATAATATGATGAAGCGTACATGCATGCAATAAATTCAAGATTTCCTTTTTTTGAATATCGTTATCTTATTTTTTACAATGTGAGAGGATTTGTTCTCTAAAAAACAATAGGTCTACTATATCTTTCCTTATATTTTTTACAAGAAATATATTTTGATTTTATAAGTTCTTATAATAGCTACAATGAAGAATGTATTTATCTTCCTAGAAGAATTATATATTTTCATTTATTTATAAAACTATGTGTCTTAATTGAATTTTTTATTTGATATATTTTGTCTTTATATGTAATTTATCACTCTTTTATTGAGTATGGGTGATGGTTGTTATAATTTTTAGAATAAGAACCTTGTAAAATATCCTTCTTTGTTTTTACCAAGCGATGACTTCTTTCACTAAATTAGGACCATCCCTAGAAAAATGACTAGATAGAATGAATATCTCTAAGATCATTGTGAAAGTGTTGGTGGAGTGGAGTAGGGGATATTTTTTCCCCATACCACTATAAAATACGAGGTGAACCTTTATAATTATTTATTTTATTCTACTACATAATATTCCTTTTAATTTTAAAATACTTTCACAAAAAGTGGATGTGGAATTTTAGATCTCAATTAAACACCCACTTGAGATATTGTACAACTTATCTAGAACAACATTTGGTATTTTAAGGAGTGACTTGGAGTTCTCAACCTTCAGTCATTTTAAAGTATAATTATCTCTATATCTTTTATTATAGTGGATGTAATGTATGTATATAGAGAAGGAAATTTATTATTCATAGATCCTTATTTCAATGGATAATAATATGAGTACTAGAAGGCTCATATTATTATTAATATAAAAAATGTTGGCTTAACATTTAATTTGAAAATAATAAATCTGTTTAAAATTCATAAAGGAGATTCTGAAAAATGGGATGCTATAACTAAAGTATAATATAACCAAAAATCCACTATTATTAATGCTATTATATGTAGATTAGGTCTATATGAGTTAAAGAGAGTCTCTCAATGTGAAAAAACCCATGGAATTTGGACAATAATATCTTTAGATTATGAAGGAACTAGATAATGTTAATCTACTAAGATAAAACACATATAAATTGATGTTTGATAATTTTATAATGATAGATCGAGGAAGTATCACCTAGATGGATGGATGAATTAAAAATATAATAATTTTTTTTTCCTCTCATGGAACACCTATCCCAGAACCAGATCAACACATAATATTCTCAGAGTTCTGCCATCAAAATGGAGTTGAATTTCATCTTCCATTAAGCAATAAAATTCTCTAAAATGTTTTTAAATAAAATATTATATTGGTATTCTTATGTTGTAAGAATATTAAATGGAATACGAAACTGGTGAATAAAATTTAATTAATAAGAAAATTAATACTTTAAAATTATCTACTTTAAAGGTTAAAAATAAGTCAAAAGAAGTATTAATATCTAACAAATTTTTTATAGATATGATATATAATATTGAGTTGCTCCTTCCAAATATCATCTCAGGTTGGTTTTGATAATTACTTCAACCCATCATTCTTTCTTTACTAATAATTTTGTTTAAGTGGTTTCATATTTAATAAGCATTGATATTAATTTTATATTAAAAAATATTGATCAGATTATTACACCTTCCATTCTTTTTTAAATAAAATAATATTATCTCAACTATATTAATTTATGTCAAAATATAATTTATTTACTTTTATGGGAAAAAATTCACCAAAGCTATTATAAGTTCTTTTTTAATAGTACGGTATTTTAAGCTTAAATTCATCAAAATATTTTGATTATAACTCAAGATATATTGCTCAGATTCATTTACATATTATTCCATTGGATATTTGAGATGATTATATATAATTAATTCATTTATAAAGGTGTCTAAAAAGGTTGTTTCGATGCTCAAAAAATTTGAAAAGGTTGCTTCAGTAGTTTTAAAACTCCACAGTGTAAGGATTTAGAAAGTAGTTGTTTTAATTGACTACATGTAATAAAAATATATCAATAATGGAAATCATGGTGTGATGTAAATACAATAATTTAATCTCAATTTTTTATTATTATTTTGGGAAGACTAAAAAGTTTTTTTAATGGTCAGTAAAATATACAAAGTACTGAAATGATGTTTTCCAGCTTTAGTTTTCCCAGAATTCTATTTCTTCTATTTTTCAAAGATATTAGGTGTTGTGGAGTTTGGATTAGTGTTCTTATTGATATATTAAAAATATATTAATATTTACTAATAATAAGTATTCAATGAAGAATATTGAATCTAATCATAAGATCCTCTAAAAATTCATTGAAGTTTGTAATGGTAAAATGCTGATATTTTTATCCATACACTACTTTTGGTGAACCATACTTTTAAAGAAAAAAGTATGGTACATAAACTACATGTTGGATCAAAATTATGATTTATTAAAAATATGTTGGAAATGTTCCTTATGCCATATTTTAAAATTAACCTAACATTTTATTCTTCCATGTTGAAGTTAGAATCTCAGGTTACTGCTACTAAAGTGGAACTTGGTTTCTAAAACAAAGGTATGATATGTGCTATAAAAATGGAGCTTTAAATCTATGGCATGTTTCCAGAATAGTATCAGGATGAGAAATGGTTTTTTAGGCATTTTATATAGTTCTTATCAATTGAAACACTATAATGAAAGTCATGATTTTCTATTGAAGATCGAACAATGAAACACTAGAGAAGTTAATAAATAGCACATGGGGATTGGTTCAATCCTTGATACACCTTTGATGTAACAGACTTAGAACACTATATAAGAAGAATAGGATCTATGATATGCCTATATATTAGAAAATTTTAAATTTTGTACATAAGATGAAAAATGTGATGTTTATTGTTACACAAAAATGTACGACAACATTCATTAGTTGCTGATATATACCAAAATGATAGAAAAATTCTTCATCGTGTTTGATGGTTTTGTGTGATGTGATGTTAGGGTAGATAACTAAATATATCTCTCAATATATATATTTCTACAACATTATTTTTAGGTTGAGATAAAATAGTCTCCATTTCTTGTGGTGATACTTCAATAGGAGCTCACACTAGTTCTATTGGTAAAACATGAAGATAAGCTACTATGGTTTGATCTAGAAACATAATTTTAGCATCCTAAATGCATGAATAGTCTTTTGGACGATAAAAAGAGGAGGTTTCATGTTATTCTAAAGATCATATAACCTATTTAGATCAAAACTTTCATATGAATATTGTAGTAATTATTTAATAGAACTAGAGGAAGGTATAGTTCTGCTTCTCTCTTGAATAAGAGTTATTTAATATTAGTATGCTGGAGAAGTAGATGAGATTTTGGATTATTGGAGAAATGAAAACATACAATATTATAGATATTTATAAAGTATGCTATATAAAGTTGGAGGAGACAAGGATATTCAAATTCAAATATTTGAATTTATATACGAATGGTGCCACTAGTTTTCTGAAATTATATTAGCTAATTTAAAGAAGGTTTGAATGGATTTAAATAGATTTTGTTTTTAATTTTTCAATGCTATTATTATTCTATAGAGTTTACCAGGTGAGATATTCAAATTATTTTGAATATTATTCTTTGAATATTATTTTATGAATTAAAGAGTGAAATAGTGATGCACCATTCTCGTGGATATTTATGATGTCTATTGAATCAGTTTATTTTGAATATCATAAGGTGGTGGAGCTATTAAAAATGATCAAATATATTATTATATATATATATATATTTGGTAGGTGAGGAAATATATAAATGAGGAAAAAATGTGGACACTCTATCAAAAATAAAGTTATGAAAAATATTAATATGGAATCTTATGCTTTTGATAATATAATTAAAACACTATGTATATCCTTTATTCTATCAATGCGTGAAGAAAAAAGAAGAATAATTAAACATATACCAAAGAATAAAAATATTACTTTATATTTTTTAAAGAATAATAAGTAGCCTATGAGACATTGAAGCTTATTTTTCTGTTGCTATTTATTATTGAATATTCAATACATCTGTCAGTTTCTGCTAAAAATGTGAGTTGAACTAGTATTCAACTTCTATATATCATCTAATTTCTTAGAAGTTTTGAATTCTTGTACTCAGTTATGTTGGAGTTATATATTCTCATACTAATATATGGATATTTTAGTTCCCTATGAGAGAACATAAAAGGCCTATAAAAGACTTATTGTGTGGGGAAACTTCCTGCACTCCATTGTTGAGGTACTTGGAAAAATTAGCTGCTAGTTAAAATCACCAAGATCACATATGAAAGAATTGATGGGGAAGAATAAGTAATTTTTATACCTCATACCACTATAAATCATGGTGTTATGTTCTTTATTTTATTTATATTACACCTATTTCTCATCTTTGAGGGAGAATGAAAGGATCGATCCATTTTAAGAGGGACATTTCAATTTTTTGAAGATATTTATAAAGAAAAAATTCACCCTCTCTTGTGTCTTCTTCATAGTCATTCTGAAAAAAAGTGGTATCAAATGCTGGGAACTTTTGATATATTAATTATTTATTTTAGCTCTAACATGTTTAATTTAAATATCATGATGAAGAAAAATATAAGCAGATGATATTAGAGAAGCTATGTTAGTGATTCAACCTCTTTATTTTAATTGCAATAATTATGGTTGATAGAAAGCTCCCATGACTATCAATTTTAAGAATATTTGTCTCAAATTATACATGAATATTGTAATTCCTTATTAAATCCCATGATAAATAGAAAAGTGGGATGATGAAAAGGAAACTAAATATGATTTTAATTTAAAAGACATGAATATAGTTACAAGAAGTCTTGGTCCTGATAACTTTATTCATGTTTCTTAAAGTTACACTACATATGAGATGTGGCATACTATTTAAGTTTTATATGAAGGAATCAATAGTGTTTGAAAACTAAGTTACATTACTTATAATCTTAAATTTGACACATTCAGGATGCAAGAAGATGAAATCATCACTCAGATCAACGAGATATTGGAAGAAGCTATCAATGATGTTGTTTCCTTAGAAAATATAATTCTAGGAACTATTTATGAATTCAAAGCTCTTAGAATTTTACCTTCTTAGTATAATGGAAAATCTAATGCTTTTTGGAATCCCTCATCAGTTAAAGAATTAAATATGAAAAATTTCATTGGAACCTTGATGATGTATGAAGTTGAGATGAAAGAAGAACTTGAAAATCATATTTCTATCAAAAAAGAAACTAATACACTCAAATATTTATTGGTTGAATTTTTTGATTCATATTATAGTCATTTAGGTTCAATTTATGAGAGATCAAATCTGGATAAAAAATTAGGCAATCTATATAAATACGAAAGGAGAAATTAAAGAATAATAAAGAGAAGGAATTTAGTTTCTACAAATGTAAGAAGACATGTCATTTGAGACCAAATCGTCCTTTCCTTAAAGATCAATGAAATTTGATTGTAAATGAAAAGACAATAAATCCATGAAGTATTTATGGAGTGCATATAAGGATCCATTTAATGAATCTACTTTAAAATTATAAGCTGAGCATGAAAATCAAATGGTAAAACTAAGTCTTATAGATCATGTTGATGAGGTAAAATTGTCTTTCTCTAAAAGTTATAATTATAAAGTTTTTCTTATACTGAACTTAATAATAATTATTTTATGCTTCAAGATAATTTTTAATCCTTAAATAAAGAGCATATAAAACTTAAAAAATCTAAGGATTCTATTTCAATTGATAAAGATAGTTTCTTAACCCAAATTTCATATTTAATATAAAATCCTTCCAAAAATTATTATACATTTCCTAAAAAAATAAGGAACTGTTAGATGAATTTATTACTTTAAATTAAGATTCTATCATGATTTTAAAGGGATAAAATTATTTGAATCAAATTATCGGTGAAAATAAAATTCACCAAGGCAAACTTGGTATTTGTAGTAATGGAGAAAAGCCAAATTATATATGAATTATTTTGTTCCTAGTTCTAAAAGTTAAATCATTTCCACTGTAAAATGTATTTATTGTGCTACTAATGGAAATTACACTAATTAATATTATTTTATAAATTATAAATTTTATTGTATAAAGAATGATTATTACTCAAAAGAATTATCTAACTTTAATTTTAAGATTACTGCTAAAAATAAACAAATTTGGTTATCGAATCCTTTAGTTTCTAATATTGTCTGACCAAAAATCATATTGGAATACAAAGATACTTGTATTTGATATTTTACAGGTATACATAACCAGAATCCATTCTTATATCATTAGGAGGATACTAAAAAATTATAGATATTTATTATAATCCTATTTTTATTCATTTATTTGACAAAGGAAGACCAACTATGAAGTATTTTGTTATTTGAAAAACTGTTAGCGCTGGAAATGTTAAAATCTAGGAAGTATTTTATTTCAATTTGAATATTTGATTTAACTACACAAACTATGTTATTCAATGGGAAAAAACTTCTAAATATTGTCTCTTTTATTCCTCTATATTTAGTTATCCTTATATTTAATCTACTAAATTATTTCTCAATCTATTATTTTACATGATGAATTAATTTCTTGAATTAATTTCTTAAAATAAAACAAGATCTTTAAAATATTATATGGATATGTATTAATTTATTAAAAGTTATTTTTCTTGTAAGCATTTATTTTAGTTGAAATCAATTTCATGTGATAAAATTAATCTACTATTTTAAATATAAAAATTGTTATATTAGATAAAATTGTATTTTTCAGGATTAACATGCACCAATAACATTATTTAAAAATTATATGAAAATCCATTATTTACAATTATTTTAAAATATGTTATTTTAATTATTTCTATATCTTACATATTTATAGTTAGTCTAAAGGAAAGTTATTTCAAATCTTTAGCATAGGTTTAAATATTTTATTATTATGATATGGATTATATTGTTTATATATATTATTAATTACTTTAAAATATCATGATATTAATTAAATAATATTTTATTTATTTACATGTCTCATCAACCATAATATTTTGTCTTTTTAAAGTAAGTATAAATTTTGGTGGATTTGATACCGTTTCATGTATTATGAACATATTTTGCATACCATTCACAATAAATAATATTTTTGATATTTATAAAAAGGAATTTTTTTTTGGTTTTGTCAAATTTTAAATCTTTGTGACATTGTTTCTTAAATTTTGAATTTTTGTTGTTTATAAAATGGGTAAATATATTGGGTCATTTAATATTCTAAATAACTCATTTTTTGATCCTTACAAAAAAGGGGGAGAAAATTTGTCAGAGAATTTGTGTTTTTAATTATAAAAAAGTGGGATATTATTGAGTGGCTATTTCCAATTCTCATCTTGGTGTGTTTTTTGAACTATTTCAATCCATCATTATTTGTTTACTAAAAAATTTGTTTAAGTGGTTTCATATTTAATAATCCTCAGTATTAATTTTAAATCAGTAGTAATATTGATCGGATTATTACATTGTTTTTTCCATTTTAAAGAGAATAAGATTATATTCACTTTATCTGTTTATATAGAAATATAATTAAGTTATTCCAATGGGAAAAAAACTCACAGAAGCTAATATTAGTTGCTTAGTAAAATTTCAATATTTTTAGCTTAATTTTACTTATGTATTTTGATTATATCTCAGTCCAAATTTCTCATATTCATGTACATATTATAGTATAGGATATATAATAGGATTATATAATCTTTATTAGTTTATGAGGGTGTATAAAAATATTGTTTTTTGATTAATCAATTCACCGAAGTTGCTCCAATAATTTAGAAACTCTATAGTTTACATATTTTGAAAGATATTATTTTTAATTGACTGCATGTTCAATAAATATTAAAATCATGTAAAGACTATTATGATGGAAAGAAAAAAAGTTTGTATTATTTTTTTATTTTTCATCAAAGGATGAAAATGTCATTTTTATGGTCAAAAAAATATTTGATGTTCTGTAATGATGTTTCCCAGCTGTAGTTTTTCCAAAATGTTATTGCTTCTATTTTTCAAAGATACATAGTGCGATGGAGTTTTTATTAACACTATTCTTAATCTATTGGAAATATACTAATATTTATTAAAAATAAGTATTCTAGTACAAAGGCTGAATATGATGTTATAATCCTCTAAAAATTTAGTGAAGTTTGGAATGGTTTACTGCCCATATGTTTATCCATACGCTACTTTTGGTAAACCATACTTTTAAAGAAAATATTATGGTACATGAACCATACATAGGATCCAACTTATTTTACATGAACCCCATTTTGTAAATAACCCCTATGCTATATCTGAAAATGAACCCAACATTTTCGGCTACTGTGTTGATGCTTGAAACTTAGGTTTCTACTACCAAAGTGGAACTTGATTTTCTAAAATGATGGCATGATATGTAATGTGTAAATGGTTCTTTGAGTATAATGCATGTTACCACAGAATTATCATCTTTTATGATGGTTTTCTCACACATACTATGTTGTTATTCTCATTTGAAATGATGCAATGAAAGTTATGTTTTGATATTGAAGCTTTAATAGTGAAACACTGGAGCAGTTAACAAATAATACAGGAGGATTGGTTCAATACTTGATATGAATTTTCTAAAATGGACTTAGAACATTGCATATGAAGAAGATGATTTTCATTACCCCTATATATTTTACAATGATTCATATTGTACAAAAGATTAAAAATTCAATGTTCATGATTAGAATCAAGCATAGAAACAACATTAATGATATGCCGCTGTACACTACGATTATGAATGACACCTTCACAGTGTATGATTTTATTTTGTGTGTTGTGACATTAGAGTGGATAACTAAATATATTTATGAATATAGTGATTTTTATTCCATAATTATTACATTGATATAAAACAATCTTTATTCCTTGTGGTAATACTTGAAAAAGATCTCACACTAGTTCTAGTGATAAACATGGAAGAAAAGATAATATGGTTAGATCTAGAAACAGAACTTGAGTATCTTCCATGCATGCATAAAATAATGGATGATAAATATAGGATATTTCATGTTCCGATAAATATTATATAAGCTATTTCGATCCGGACTAGTATACAGATATTACAAGAATTTCTATAACAGAACTAGAGGAAGGTTTCATTCTGCATCTCTCTTGAATAAGAGTTATTTAAGATAGGTTTTCTAGAAATGTAGATAGGGTTTTGGATTATCAAAAAAATGAAAATATTCAATATTATGTATATTTATGATTTAGTTTATATGAATTTGATGGAAATAAGGTTATTGAAATTCTAAGATTTGAATTTATATAAGAATGGTGCCACTAGTTTTCTGGAACAGTTTTAGCTGATTTAAAGAGAACTTTAATGGATTTAAACAAAAGTTTTAAATTATTCAATGAAAATATTAGTCTAGAGAGTTTATTAAATGAAATATTCAATTTTTTTTGAATATTATTCTTTGAAGATTATTTTCTAAATTAATGAGTAAAATGGTACTCTACTATTATTGGGGATATTTATGAAGGATATTAACTCAAATTATTTTGAATACCTGAAGGAGCTGAAGATACTAAAACTACATGAATAAATATTTTTTATTTATCACTCTACAGATGGTGAATAACTATACGTAGAAAGAAAAAGTGGGAATACTATGTCAAAAATAAAGTTCTGAAAAATATTCATATTGAAGCTTGATACTTTTTATGAGAGAATTAGAATACTTTTCATACCCTTTATCCTCTCAATGTGTGATAAAAAATAAGAAGACGATGGCCTATTCCAGATATGAAAAATACTATCTTCTACTTTTTGAAGTTGAAGAAGAAGTGCCTGTGACATTGAAGGTCACTTTCCTACTGATGTGCATTATTAGAGATCAAATTCATATGTTAGGTTCTTCTATAACATTGAGCTAAAATAGTATTCAACTTCTACATATCATTTATTTTCTCAAAAGTGTCGACTAGTCATACTCAATTATGGTTGAGTTTCATCTTCTTGTATTAAGATTTGGATACTTCAGTTTCCTAAAAAATAACTTGAATGCCCTATAAAATCCTTTTTGTAAGGTGTCAATAGCCTATACTCAATTTTTGAGGTCCCTAAAAAAGGACGTGCTAGTGAAAATCACCAAGATCATAGAGTAGAGAATTGGTGGAGTGGACTATGGGATTTCAATTCCTTAAACCACTATACGTTTCTTTTCTCTATTCTTCCCTTTATTTATTTTCCACTTCTTACTCATATTTAAGGGAGAAGAAAAAGTTACCTCCATTTAAAGAGGCAATTTTTAATTTCATCAAGATTTATAAAAGTACATATTTCATCCCCTCTCATTTATTTATCATAGTCATTTCAACACAATATATCATATCCCAAGGGGGGGGGGGAATTGAACCCTAAAATTCTACATCCCTTTTTTATATACTTCCTTTCATACACAAATAATACTTATATAGTAGAATAAAAGAAATAATGAGAAATGAACACAATAAATTTTATAGTGGTTCAAGGGACAAATATACCGTAGTACACTCCACTAACACTCTCCCAATGAGCTTGGTGATTTTGACTCTGTCCAGTCATTTTCCTAGATATTACCTGTCTTGAGTGAAAGAAACCATCACTTGGTAAAAAATGATATTTTATAGGGCTCTTTTTATAATAAATAAGAAATATTTTACCCAAAATTATTATAAACAGTGTTTAATTAAACATGAATTGAAAATATGTAGAATAGTAACTTTAGTTAAGGCACACAATTTCAAGTGGAAACTGATTATAGAGAAGTCTTATAAGAGAATAAATTGATTCTTATGAGAAACCTAAGGAATAACTTCAGAAATAAAAATATTTTTCCTCTAAGTAAAAGAGAACCAGAGATATATTAGACTTCTTCTTTTTGAGATAAAAAATCTTATTTTAGTGCACGCAAGAAGATGTTGATGTTTTAAAAAAGGGCAAGTTCTATGTTGATGATACTAAAATAGTTTTGACTCTGATGGTCTTCTTACTCTATTATGGATCATTATTTATTGTATTATACACTATAGAAAATAATATTCATTTAAAGGATAATTACATATTGAAATATTATGGTGTTATAACCACAACAAGTGTGAGATTGACGTGCGAGTGTGTGACATGGATTTTGGAAAAAAATACAACTTCAAATTGAAAACCTAATCTTTTAATTATAACGATCACAAAATGTGTAATATTAACATGAATTCAATTCCTAGATTGAACAAATGAATTATAAACATTTTTAAGAATATATCATGAACATTCAAATTCATTTGATCAATTCTGACTATGAGATGCATGTTTTGAATAAAAATCTCACTTTTTTTTACTAAAAACATGCACTTTGATTCATACTGGTCAAACTATGTTCCAAATTGATGTGTGACTAATTCATATAATAAAAAATGAATCTTGATAAATTTTTATAATATATTGAGAAAATTTGAGCATATTTGTTTTTGTTTTTGAGTTCAAGACACATGTTTTGAATTAAAATGTAATATTTAATGAAAACATGCACTTTCAATATTACCAGGAACACCATGTATTAAATTGTTGTGTAGTTATTTTATATACACAACAAATGAGTTATCAATATTTTCTCAAAAATATTAATTCAATTCGAGTATTATTTCTTGGTTTTGATTATGTGATGAATGTTTTGAACTAAAATGCCAAATTTAAATGAAAACATGCACTATAGGCCATACCAAAATCATCATGTGTTATATTCATTTGTAATTAATTCTTACACATTCCAAATGAATCAATGATATTGGTACTAAATTATTAAGATGACATGGGAACATTTTTAGGTTTTTTGTATGTGACATGCATTTTAGAGAAAAGTGTAATTAAATAATTAAAAACATACACGTTCAATCAATATAGTCACCCCAGGTCTGAGAATGATACATGGTTAATTATTACACATCATAAGTGAATCATGAATCATTTTCATAAATTATCAAGACAATACTAGTGAATGTTATTGGTTTTGACTCTGTGATACACATTATAGAAAAAAATTTAGTTTCAAACAAAAAACACACTCTTTAAGTCATACTGATCACACCATGTACCAGATTGAGGTGAAGCCAATTAATAAACATAAAAAATAATTGACATATAATTTTCCTAAATTATTATAAAAATTAAATGTTTTTTTGTTTGGTTTTGAATATGTGATGTGCTTTGTGTGCTAAATTGTTACTATTATACTTAAAACATGCACTTTTAGTCATATCGACCGCACCATGTGTCAATTTGACATATATTTGATTCCTACATATTAAATATTAATCATTGATAATTTTCATAGAGTATAAAAAAAATCAGAACATGTTTACTTGGTTTTGAGTATGTGATGCAGGCGTTGAACTAAAATGTCACTTTTAAATGAAAACGTGCACTTTCATTCATATCAGCCACAACCTGTGTTAGATTAACATGTGACTAATTATTACAATTATAAAAAATTATCAATATTTTCCAAACGAATCAAGTTAATAAAAGGTTGTTTATTAAATTTTGAGTATGTGATGCACATTTTGAAATAAAATTTCAATTTTAAATGAAAATATGCACTTTCAATCATACCTACCACATTGTAAGTCAGATTAAAATATTGTTGATTATTATATGTTATAAATTAATTATAGAATATTTTTATTAATTATCATGTAAATATAAGTAAATATTCTCATTTTTGAGAATATAAAACATGATTTGAACTAAAATGTCACTTTTTAATGAATCCCCAAATTTTTATTCATACTAGCCAAACCATGTGTAAAATTGAAATTTTTCTAATTTATACACATAAAAAAATGAATTATAGATATTTTAAAAAAAATACAAAGACAAAATGAGTGTGATTTATTGGTTTTGAGTATGTAATGTACACTATAAATTAAAATACCATTTATAAATGAAAACAAGCACATTCAGTCACATCAGAAAAACTTTATGTCATATTTACTTAAGAGTAATTTCAAAAAATAAAAAATGAATCACATATCATTGAAATGAAGTATTAAGACAATCCAAAGTAATTTTATTAGTTTTGAGTATGTGTCACTTTTTTTAGACTAAATGTTACTTTTATACTAAAAACAAGAACTTTCAGTCAATTCGGCCACACCAAGTTTCATATTGATATGTGGTTATGTTCTTTACGTAAAAATAAATCATGGATCATTTTCATAATATATCGGAACAATTTTATTTATTTTTGGTTCTGACTGTGTGACACATGTTGTAAGAAAAATGTTTATTTTCTACTGAAATATGTCATTTGAGTCATATTGGCGACACCATGTGTCAGATTGATGTTTAATTGATTTATATACATAAAAAATAAATCATGTATCATTTTACTAAAGTATTAAGACACCCCACCTTGTTTTATCAATTTATACTCTGTGATATGTATCACGGGCTAAAAATTAATTTTTATTCTGAAAACACACACTTTGAGTAATATAGACCTCATAGTGTATCATATTGATGCGTGGTTTAATACTTAATTTTAAAAATTAATCATGGATCATAATAATAAATTATAAATATAATTATAGCACATTTTATCTATTTTGAGTTTGTGATGTGGGTTTTTAATTAAAATGTCACTTTAAAATGAAAACACACACTATTAGTCATACTTGCCACATCATGTATCAGTTTAATGTTTGGGTTATTCCTTACATAAGAAATAAATTATGGATATTTTTATTAATGTAACAAGATAGTAAGAGCATGTTCAATTTATTTTTAGTATGTGACATGCATTATAAACTGAAATGTTACTTTGAGTGGAATGGTTAGCCTGTAAGGGCCTGAATTTTCTTTATAACATTCCTTTATCATTTTTCAATCATCATGAATGTATGAAAATGTTTTCCATTTTCTTAGAGGTTTTGGAATATTTAAATCAAATATAAATTAATTTTAAATTAAAATTTTATTTTTGAATTTTAACATGAATTTTGGAAAAGTATGGAAGTAAAATTAACACATGAAGAATAAATTAGAATTTACACTTACACATGATATTTTTACCTGTATCTTTCTTATATAACAACCATTTTATGCATAAGGTCTATTGTTCATTTTTTGTTTACCTTTACATGATATTCCACCCATTATTGTGGTAGATAAGGGTAATTTTTTTAATTAACTTTATAGAGGTTCCAATATCTTATGATGTGTAAGGGTAATTAACCTTACAGAGGTATTTTAATTCCTCCACCACATAAGGGTAATTTGAATTACCATTAAATAGGTATTTTAATTCATGCACTGCTTAAGGGTAATGTGATGTAACCTTACCTAAGTATGTTATATTTTGAATTACGTAAGGGTAAAATGAGATTACCCATATGTGAGATCGATTTCAACATTGTATAAATGTAAATTTTAATCTAACCTCATATGATAAACCATTTATACATGAAGGAAATCTCTTGGTAAATTTTTCTCTTCCTTCATAGAATTAACATATAATGTGATTGTAAAGATAAAATGATCGTTTAAAGTTATAAGTTATTGGATATATATATATAAACCATAAAATAATAATATTATAATTTAAATGATTAAAATTCATGAATTAAACAAAATTAAAATATGTAATAATGAAAATAGATATTAAATCTTGGAAATATATTATGTTTATAAGTAAGAAAAAATACATAGATAAATATATAAAAATTAATGAGGGTATTTATAAAGACAATTAGGAATCACTTATATAAATATTGCACCATTTTATATGAATATTCAATATATATCACAATAATAAATGCCCCAAAACAGTAAAGGTTTAATGTATTTTAAGTCTAGATACTTAATCAACTCATTTCATGAAAGATATTAAAGATCTCCCAAAAATTTCTCCTCACATAGAACAATTATTAGAAATTAACTACATAAAACATTCTTTCATAAAATAGGGAAATGAAAACATAAGAAAGGGTGAGCTTAGATGCTCAGTAAGGCTAAATATGGGAGATATCAATCGATGATCATAAGTGAGCATAAGACAAGATTAATGGTATAAAAAAATGATGAAAACATTCATGATGATACCCAATAAGTTATAAACCATAAAACACAAGTCATAACAAATGCGTTTTTCATAATAAAAGACATGAGTCATAATAGTACAGAATCATTAATAATGAATCATGAACCATGAGGTAATATCATAAGCATAAGAATTCAGTTTTTGGAATAAAAGTGTGGCATAATTATAACCATAGAAATTATACAAAAAGAATTATCATCAAGAAATTATTTATATAATAGTATTTGGATAACCACCAGTGAACCTTGTTGGCCTTATCCAACCCCCATGAACCCTCTTGGGCTTGGTCTAATTAACTATGTACCATGTCTTGGGAAAACCACTTGGGTACCCACTTGGGCTTGGGAAAACCTCTCATGTATCATCTTGGGATTCAGAAAACCTCTTGTGTACCCTCTTAGGCTTGGGATGATAACCCATGTATAATTTGACATAATGAGATATGAAACATTACCCAATTATTTTTTTGGTCTATAAGAGACCCACCCATGATGTAATAATAAACCATTCATATAAATTCCATAAGAATATAATAGAATTAATATTTCCTTGAATGTATAATTAACCCGTGGGAAAAAATGGGTTTTATGAAATACTATTAAAACTTCATCATCATAATCCATATAGAGAAAAAATGTTGATAGAATCATAAGATCTCATCCCAATTTAATCATATCAATATTTAATGGATGGTGAAAGAGACGAAAAATAATTTTATAAAATCTTTAAAAATATGATTAAAAAAAGAAGAGAAAAAATTCTTTTCTTTTGGTAAATTAAAAAAACTAAAAATTCTTAGAAGAATGGGAATATTAAATCCATTTAAAACCATGTAAAATTCTAAAATAATATTAATAAATAATAATGGTCATGATGATGTGAAAATACATCTATATAATAAATGTTAAAAAAATTATTTTCATAATTTTGTACAATGTCAAATGAAAATTGTACAGATAATATTTTAAAATATTAATTTTAATCAATTATAAAGAATGTAAAAGGTAGTAGAAAAATAGTTTTACCAATCATTAAAATTTATACAAGAACTTATAATTTTTTTTCTAAAATCATGAATATAGAAGAGAAATATTCCTGACCAAAATGAGAAATACGATTGGATTTTCTTAAAAACATTCATTTGGTATTTTTGAGTACCAAAGAGGGGGAAAATGAAAATAATACTTGAAAAATAAAAAAACTATAGAAAATATATGTGGTTTATAAAACAAATAACATTTAATTTCTCAAAAAGGATGTTGAAACATAAATAATCCCGATAAAAAGTGTGATTGTAAAAAAAACCCTTATAGATTTGGTAACCTTCGAATTAAAACCACATGAGAGATAAAAAATTAGGTGGTTTAGTATATCCCCATAATTTTAATGAAAAATATCATAAAATAAATTCATTTGAGGTATATACACCAAACAAAACAAAGGATATGGTGAATATTGAACTTATCTCAATGAAGGGAAATTGAGATGAAAAAACCCTTACAATATTGGTGTCTCTTGAATCGAATGACTATGGAAGGTAAAAAATGAGATAGTATTTTTAAATCCATTTAATTTCATGAATTCATGATAAAATAATCCATATGTAAATATATACATAATATAATATAAAATTGGTGGTGAATATGTCTTATGTATAAAATAATTAAAAGTGAGACGAGAAACCCATACCAAAAGCACTGCCTTTCTTTGTACAAAATCTAACCAACAATATAATAAATTTTTAATTATTATAATTCCATAAAATCACAATATTTATACTTATATTACTATATATGATTCCATTATAATTATCCATTTATTAACAATTCTTTATTAAAATCAATATTTAAGTGTTAACCATTCTATTTTCCATGTATGTTTTGGTTTAGTGATTAAGGTACTTGCAATTTGATCCTGGTTTAATCATCTAAATAATATTAACAATTCTATATATATATATAAGATTTATTCAATATATTTTTTTAGAACCATCCATGTAATATAGTGAAGAAAAATTTATTACATCACATCGTCAAGGCGGTAGTCTTCACATGTACAAATATGTGATGTTTTTTTTTTTCAATAGATGGAAAAGAAGGATGTAAAACAATAATTTATATTTACATAATAATAATTATTTTATAAATATCATATATATTCATTAAATACATCAATATAACCATCCATATTGGGTGGTAATGAAAAATTAAATGCATCACTGCATGGAGGTGGTATTCCGCACATATGCATGAGTGGTGCTTTCATTTTCCATTAGATGGGAAAAAGTTAGAAAATATTTTTTAAAAACATTATAAAATTTAGTATATTTAATATAATTATTTAATAATAATAATAATATTATAATTTAATTAAATTAGGAATAATAATAAATAAATATGAAATTATTCAATTAAGACTTATACCTCTTCCTCAGGTACCCTCCTTTGGATTATACCTTAAAAATTCTTAGGTTAGCCTTTTACAGATTCAATAACCTCCAAGATATGGGAAGGAGAGTTAAGAAGTTATTTAAGAATGAATTGGTCCGGATAAATTTAATGGTAATTACTTTTCTAGGTGAAGGAGATGGGGTATTTAAACACGAGGAGAGGGGTGTTTTATGGATAAAATATTGACTATTTTATCAGTAAGACCTAAGAATTTTGAGGAGTGATAATTTCTATGATTTTTGGTGTGTTATTAAAATACTTTATTTTAAGTTATGAATATAAACAAACCGAATTGAATCCTTGAACAACCTTATTAAAGGTAAATAATTAAAAATAATATATTATGTGAACAAAATACAACTTGGGCTTCAAAATTTCAAACATATATTTTTAAATTAAAATTAATATTTTTAAATTATTTATTTTACTATCTAAATACATATTTTTGAGATAAATATGACTTATAATTTTTTAATCATTTTTACATCATAATGATTTCATAAAAGTTACGAAATATGTAAAAACTTTATTCTTTACTATTCACTAAAAAATTAACGTATTCATAAAATCCCAAAAATTCACCATAATATAATTTTAACATCTTGAATTCAAAAATTATTTTAATTTTATCAAATAAAATTTATAAATGTGGAAAAAATTAATTCTCATATTCACACATATAATGGGTAAAAACCATTTTTAGAAAAATATATTTTCAATGAATAAAATGAATTTATTCTGATTTATTTCATAGAAAAAACCATTAAATTAATATTATTTTATTTAATTAAATAAATTGTCAATAAATTTAATTAAAATTATTTATTTTTACTTATTAATTAAATTAATTAAGTTAAAAATACACCGAGGACCTAAAAATAGTTTTTTTGAAAAAAATATCTTTTTACCATTAAATAATTTTATTTTCATTTAAAAAAATGATAATAAATGTATGAATTATTATTAATTAGTTTAAATTTATAAATAATAAATTATCAATAAATAAAATAATCTAAATAAGAAAAAATTATTTTTTATATGAAACATATAATATATTATAAATTATATGTTAATTTTTTTGTTTGGCCATAAATAATTAAAGTATCACTTATTATAATTATTTAAATTATTTTTTTAATTAGGATTAATTTAATTTTATTGTAATATATTTAATTTTTTATTATATTAACTAACTATTCACTAATTTTTGGTGTTTTATGCATCACTAGCTACAGAAAACATATAATTTATTAAATAGAAAATATTTTGAAGTCTAAGGGTGTTACATTCTATCCCCTTTACAAAATAAATTTACCCATAATTTTTTTATTATAATTAAAAAAAGAGGATACTTTTGAATAATTAAATCCTTGGGTTTGCACATATTCTCCTCAAATTTATGGTTTCACAAAAAAAAATTGACCTGATGAGTGGTCTTGTTCCACGACATTATATCTCTTCGATCAAGAATCTTTATGGTTCATTCCTCATATAAAACATAATTATCTGGGCGTATTTATTCTATGTTAAGTACATGTAAATTACATGATATGTAATTCCTAAAAGGTGATACATGAAAGGCATCCTGAACTTGAGATATTCATAGGAACACCTTATCAGTAGCTTTAAACTCTATATCTCTTTGATGTTTGTCAAGATAACATTTTTATTGACTCTAAGATACCTTGATGTATCAATTAATTATTCTAACATTATCTCTAATTTATTAAAAAAGCTCAAATCATAATTTTTTATGTTCTCCAACTTTATCCCAACATGTTGGAGTTCTATAATTATTTTCATAGGGGGACTCATAAGGATCCATTCAAATTATTGAGTGAAATATATTGTTGTAAAAAAATTCATTAGGATAAAGGTATTGATCCCAATCACCACTGAATTCTATAGAGAAATCAATAAAAAATATATTGTAGGGTTTTAATGGTCCTATAAGACTGAAAATATATCTAGGGATGATATGTAGTGCTAAATATTATCTTTGTATTCAATGATTGATTAATACGTCTCAAGAACTTCGAGGAAAACCTTAAATCTTAATCAGAAGTTATTTAGAGTATAACTTCATGAAACATTACCACTTAATTTATATTCTTAGGATTCTATCAAGTGATAAATATTTCCTCATAGAAATGAAATGCACTATCTTTTTAAGGTAATTAACAATAACCCAAATGTAAATCTGGACATTAAATGTCTTGGGGAGTCCTATGATAAAATCCGTGGTGACGTTTTCCCCTTTTCATATAGGTATAGGTAATGGTTTCATCATCCTCTTTAAAATATAATTCTTATAATTAAATTCTTGTTCTAACTGGAATTGAGATATATACTCCACAATATCCCTCTTCATATCATCCAATTATAAATGCTCTTTGAGATCTCTATACATATTTTTTACTTCTGGGATGGATATATAATGATGAGGGATGTTGTTCATCGAATTTCTCTATCTTTACTTATGGTTTTGAAGGGACACATATTCAATTATTAAATATTATCATTCCATAATGACCAAGTTTGAACTCTGAAATAATATTTACCTTCTTTTACAAATCAACATCTTCCCTTTACACCTCCTTAATCCTCACCTGAATTGATGGTTGAATATTAATTTGAGTAAGATATGATTTATCCCCTTTCTTTATGATTTCAATGTCTATACTTTTAAAATCCATAAATATTGGATATCTTTCAATCTTCATCATGGATAAGCTATCATTATCCTTCTAACAAATAGCATTAACCACATTATATTCCTTCCAAAGGTGGATATGTATTGAGCAGTCATAATATTTAATCGAATCCAACTATTTTCATTGGTGTATATTCAACTCATTGTATGTTAATATATAAATCATGATTTTATTCTCATTATATATATATATATAATTCACCATATATATAATCACTCTATATATTCAAAGCATAAATTACTACTTCCATATCTAAATCATGAGTTGCCTAATTATACTCATAAAAATTAAATTTTCAGAAGGAATATGCTACTACCATGTCACTATTCAAGATAAAACACCCCAATAAATTCTTTGATGAATAAATATATGTTACAAACCATTATTCATTGCAGGGTAGTGTAAGAACATGTTCATTGACAAACATTATCTTCAGATCCCTGAAATTTTCATCACATTCATTTATATAAAGGAACTTGAATCCCTTCCATGTCAACTTGGTTTATGTATTTGACATGCATAATAAATTTCTAAAAAATAATAAATAATATCCAATCAATCCAAGAAAACTATGGATCTCAGTCATAGTGGTTAGTCTAGAACATTTCTCAATAACTTCCATATATGAAGGGTCACCTAATATAACCTCATATGTAATTACATGACCCTATAATTATACTTTATGTAGATATAATTAACACTTACTAAATTTGGCATACAACTTCTCCTTTCTCAAGGTCTTCAACACAATCCTCAAATTATTTTCACACTCTTCCTTTCTCTTGTAATATGTAAGAATATCATCAATAAATACTACAACAAAATGATCAAGGTAGTCTCTAAAGCCTATATGCATTATTTATATAATAATTTCACGGTAATTGTTAAGTACAAATCTAATTACTAAAATTCACATAGTCTATACCCTGTACAGAAGGATGTATAGGTGATATCCTCTCTTTTAGCACATAACAGAGGATATCTATATTGATGATAAATATTTTAAAATTATTTATCTAAATATAGTTGATCAAAAATATATAGGGAAGTGGATACTTTTTCTTTATAATGACGTTGTTACTTTACTAATAATCAATGTATATACACATTGACCCATCTTTCATCTTAACAAAAGGAAGAGGTGCACCCCATGGTGATGCAATAGGCCGTATGAATCCATTTTATAAATTCTACTAGAATTTATTATTCAATTATTAAAACTCAATTAGAGAAATTATATAAGAATTCATTGAAATAGAGGTAGTTCAAAGTACAAGTTATATTGAAAATAAAATTTATAATTCAGGGGAATACTAGGAAACACTTTTGTAAATATATCAATATATTCATGAAGATTCAGAATATATTTAATGTTATTTTTTCCCCTACCTTTTGAGATAAATATCCCTCATAAATAGGTATCAAGACTCACATAATGGAATTTATTTTCATTAGAGGTTCATGGTTATACTTCAATTGATAGACAATCATAGGTTGATTTGGAATATCAAATGTGACATTAATTCCTTAATAATTGATAGAATATCTATATAAATAGATATAATATATGATTAAAATCACATTAAATTAAACTATAAGGTGAATAAAAATATTTTCATGATGTAGATAGCCACGAAATTATTTTAGAGAAGAGCTATTGACTTGAAATGAAATTATAATACCATTAAATGTTTTAAATGATAAATAAATATCTAACAGTTAATGTGGTGATTTTATAATCTTATAAAACTTTTATTATATAAAAGAGTGGGTAAAACTTTATATAAGACATTTAAATTTTATGATAGTATAATAAGAATACATTTATCTATTCTAGTCATGTTCTCATAATTTTCTTACATTAAAAATGTCAGTGTGAGTATCATTCAATATTAACCAGAGTAAGCAATCATAAGATAATTCAAATCTTTCACAATATTTTTTAAATTATTACTCCTTCTTATCAACCCATGACATTATATGTTCCTCCTATACAAATTTGGTTTATCATGGGGTTTCATATGTTTCATCCTCTAATTTATCATAACTTAATCTCCAAAAATAACTAAACTTGAATTTGATACCAATTGAGGGGACTGGAGCATAACATACATAAATATTAAGTCACTTTAGATGACTATTCAAAAAATATCACAATAAAATAATTGAAAAAACTATAAAGGATGAGTGTATTTGGATAATATATACATAATTAAATTATTCCCTGAAATATATTCAACACCAACCCCAAATTTATACTCACGCAACACCCCTGTTATAAATTTACTACTTAAAACCTTTATTCATAACTAAGAGAAATGAAAATATAAAAAAGGGAAAATTCAAATGCCTAGTAAGGGTACATATGAGAGATATCAATTGATGATCATAAGTGAACAAAAAATTAGATTAATTTTATAAGAAAATGATCACAATTTACGAGATCATACTAAACAATTCATGAACCATAAAAAATGAGTCATGGAAAAGGAACTTTCATAATAAAAATATGAGTCCTAAGAGTATAGAGTCTTCAATAACCAATAATGATCCATGATATCATAATCATAATATAAAATTTTTTAGAATAAAATTTTGGTATAATAATAAGTATATAAATCATATGTCAAGAATTCTCACCATGATATTCATCACATAGTAGGCTTTCTCTAACAACCCATGTACTATATTAGGCTTGGGAAAACCACGCATATACCCTCTTGGGATTGAGATAATCATGTGTGTACCCTCTTGAGCTTAGTAAAACCTACCATGAACCCTATTAGGCTTTAAAAAATGACCCTCTTACCCTATTGGGGTTGGAAAATCCTTTAGTGTACCCTAGGGGGATTTAGAAAACCTCATAGGTGCCTCTTTGGATTAGGCTAATCACTAATGTACCCTTTGATATAATGTCATATAAAGCATTACCCAATGCATTGAACGGCTATAATGGACATTCTAAACACATAATATTAAACCATTTATATAAATTACATAATAATATAAGATCACTTATCATTACTTCATAGTTTAATTTACCATTGATAATGAAATGGGTTTTATGAAATAACATTAAAATATCATCACTATAATCCATATAGATAAAGGAAGTGGATGGTATCATAAGACCATATTGATAGTAAAATATAATAATTATTAATGTATGTTGACATAGATGAAAAAAATACAATTATGAAAACATTATACATTTGCTTTAAAAAACTACTAAAATCATCCTTTTTTTATGTTAACTTAAAAAAACTAAAAATTAACAGGATAATGGGAATATGATTTTCTAGGAAAAACCATGGAAACATGTAAATATGTATTGATAATGAATAATGTACATGGAAGTGGGAAAATGAGGTTAATACATAAACATAAAAACTTATTTTCTTTCTTTTATAAAAATTTAAAAGTGAGTCACATGGAAAACATTTGGACAGATTTATTTTATTTATTTGTGAAGAAAGTAAAATGCAGTACAAAAATAATTTTATAAATCCTTTAAAAATAGATAAAAAATTCCATAAACAATTTGAAGAGCATGTACATGGAAGATAAATATTCTTGGCCTAAAATCATAAATAAAGATAGATTTTATTAGAAACATAAACATGGATTTTCTTAGAACAAAAAGATAGAAAATTGAATGAAAACATGAAAATCTAAATATTAAATTGTAACAAAAATGTTTTATGCATGAGTTTAAGATCATTTAAATTTAAATTTAATATTTAATTTATATTTAAATGAATTTGATACGGAGTTTGAGGAAGTGTTGAAGAGTACCCAGGGCTCATTCATAGCGCAGAGCTCCAGTTTTTAGAGGAATAGGTAGAGATGCATGCTTGGAGCACGGTTAATAGTAACCATATGGATCAACTATGAATCCCCATAATAGGTTGAGTATGTTTTTTGAACCATGAATGTTATGTTGTGTAGTCATAAAAGAAGTTTCATAAAATATGAATAGGGGACCCATAGGAGTTGTGAATAGTTTGAAAAACTATGTGCCAAGCCGCACAGGTAGTGGCACTTTGTAATGACCCAAGAAGGTTGGCGCATGGTTTGTAAAAACCATTTGGCATAACCTTATAAGTGGGAGGTTCCCTTGGATAGTTTTGTTGCATGGTTGGCCTAAATTTTGACTAGCTGTGTAGATGAATAGTGGTCCCCTTTAGAGAGGGGTAAAATTACCCTTTTTCCTTTAGGATTTTTATCCTCTCACCCCTATTTATTTCATCTCCATGCACATAAACCCTCCTCAATTTTATATAATCCATGACATCCACCTAGGATTGGATATAACTTATTAATCCGAGCTTAAAATTATTTTTCATCAGTCACGTTAGATCAATACTATTATTTTATTTGATAATATTTCTTCCTTATTTTTATCTCAATTTATGGAATAATAAATCCAAGAATTATCTTTTGAAATTTTTTCAATTCATTTATACATTTCTTAAATATAGTTCATTATAGAATGATTTAACATAAAATAATGGATGAGGAGAGTATTAACCATCTATGGTAGGTGGTATATACCTTTACCCTTTATATCTCTATGTTTTATAGATTTCATTGTAGTGCCACACACTAGAATTTATGGGTGTTTCTCCTTGAATTAATATACCTTTAAATTTTATGTTTAGACCATGATTTAAACATATTATTACACCTACATATAAGTTGATAGGTTTTCAACCTCAACCCAAACCACCATTAAGGTGGGTTCTGTTTATTGATCACATTTAAACCACCCATGGGGTGAGTTAAATAATATTTTTATTTGAGGGATTCATATTTAAATTAAATTAATTGTTAAAGGTTTAGTAATTTATTTAAAAACTTTTCATTCATAAGTTATAGTAGTATTAAAATGGAATAAATTTGAATTTTTTAATGAAATGGGAAATCCCTTCACTTATGATTAATTATATAATTGATTAGTGAAGTGTCATGGACAATAACATGACCCCTTGATCGTTTTTATAAATCATTGAGAGAAATTATTTAAATTAATAGACACTAACATGTATTTATCCCTTATCACTTTTATGGAAAATGGTTAATAAAATTATTATGATTAGTTAAATTATTAAGGACATGGAAACTAATATAGCCCCTTGAATCATTATGTCGATTACAATGATAATGGATGATATGGTATAAATTTGAAAATTCATTTTCATATAATATATTGGATTCCTTGGATCAATATCTTGGATCTTACTGGTTCGACTTCCTCATACATTCTCCTTGGGCTTTAACCAAGTCTTTAGTGAGTTTTCTTTAGATGAGCTCTATGGACTCAAAGAGGGTTACATGACCATAGGCCCGGGGTTCCTAACCCATAATGGTCTACCTTACACTAGATTTTATATAGATGATCTCCATGGACAGGAAGAGAATTCCTTGGTCATTATACCTAGGTCCTCGTCCTCATATGTCTGATACATGATTATTTGGCGTATTCCATAGTTTCATGAAACTTGATATACCATTGTAGGCCATAACTGATGTTTTCCCCATTAAATAGTTATCCATAATTTATAGACTACAAGATATAAAATGTTATTATAGACTATATTGCATAATTTATCATCACATATTTATTCTTGTTATATCTGCACACTCTTATAACTTATATACATGGATTGGATATTTTATAGACACCTTTGATAGTGGCCTATTAAGTATATCCCACACCCTATTCGGGGTGCCAATTGGTACCTAGAAAGACTTCATAATTATTGGTTGGGACAAAGGGAAGGGTCCTGTTTTGGACTCTTGGTTTCTTATGCTAGGATAGAGTATCAGAGAAAAGGACCAAGATTATGCTCATGATGCAATTGGAGAAATATTTTGTCTTTCATTCATTTTACTATAACATGTTGTATATGCATGTTTCTTATTTCCCATGTACCATTCCTTTTTATATATCACCTTGACATAATCATATTTTTGTATATGATACTAGATGTGGTTTCTATTAGTTTATTTATAATATCTGAATGATTTACTTATCCCACTACTTGTTATTTATTTATTATGCTCCATATTTTCATTGATATTATGATTCTATTGTGCCACAGTTATCATGTGGGTATAGTATCCACACGAAAATCTTATAAAACCTTTATTATATTTGGTATCCTTTAGGAGATATGGAGATGTGCTTGAGGAAATGTGGAAATCAGTCTGGATTTTGTTATTGAGTAATCCAGGCTGGGACATTGCAAAGTGATATCAGCACCTTATATTCCATTTTTTCTTACTGTTTGGGTTATTAGATATTAGGCTAGGGATGTGTTGTGATTTGGTAATGATCCTATACCTATGAGTAGCTCACCCATGTACAATGATAATCCAAATTACCTGGTAAGGGAATTTCTTTTCAATATTATGACTATTATACTTGTATTAATTTCACCGATGGGTTGCACACATCATAAGTGGATCTTATTATTCTTGATATGGATTCATTTTACATTGAACTGATATAGAAACGAATTATTAATTAATGCATCATTGTAAGAACATAAATATTCTCCTATCATAAATATTCCTTTCCATGAATATTTCATTGCCTGAATTTTTGATTATGTACCATTCACCTGTGACTATTACCATGTTTAATGTTATTATTTCTCTATTATAGCATGTTTTGTTGTATTTTTTATATAATGTTGGTTATTAAAGTTTCTGCATCAACCTAAATGGTTTTTTTACATATATCTTGATGATGACACATTAATAAACCAATTATGACATGTCTGAGCCATGGACCATTGGTTGAATGGGATGAAACATTTATAGTTGTGATTAAATGGGTGAAAATAAAAAATTATAAAGTGTATGGGCCTTTATAAAATGGGAAGGGATACCTATATAATCAAACCATAATATATGGACTTTTTGAATTTTGATGCCAAATGTAAAATATTGGTTACTTTTATGTGAAATGAAAACTGAAACTCATTAAGCATAGTACTTTATATCATGGAAAGGTTGTCTCATATAATTGGACTATTATGCACATAAATAATAAAGAAAAGTTGAATCAAAGAAAAATTAAAGGATTTTTTTTCTATTAAATAATTATTCCCATTGAAACTTAAAGGGCCTTTTCCCCAATAATTTTAAATTGATGCATTTTATACTAGAACCCTTTATATGAAACTGATAACTTGACCCATTACCGACTTTAGTGGTGAGAAGTAGGCAATAACTCTTATGAGTATTAATGATCTTATGTACCACCCAGATCTGGCTGTAGGAGTATTAATAGGGGTGTGATTATTATATTGGAATTCTTGTATCTATCTTATTATTATGTATGTGATTTAAAACATATCAAATATATTTTGAGTTGTGTACATGGAATTTGTAAAGATATTATACCAAGATTCCATCAAGTGTTGAACTTGGAGTGTGGATATGATCATACACTAGAGGTGGATAGAAGTGATCCACATGTATTACCTACCATAATACCACTTGCAACACCTCTCATTATACCCGATCAGGGAACTGATGTCCAGTTTAGAGATAGATTCTTATATCTCATTCAGTCTATGATATGACCCCCATAACCTACCCCTAATATGATTGAATTGATGTGAGAATTTCAATAGTATCATATACCCATGTTTTTGAGGGATGGTGGTGCATACACTGTAGAGTCATGGATATAGTCGATGCTATATATTTTGGAACATCTTGAGACACCTCCTAAGTGGATTGTGATTCTATCTACATATACGATATGAGATTCTTTCCAAGTGATTCTGAAATGTTATTACCTAGTAAGACCATTATCAGGATATGATTTGAATATTTTTTAGGCATCCTTCTATGATTATTTATATATTGAGATGATGAGGGCGAAAAGAGATAGATATTTTATACACATGGAGTAGTGTACTTTATTAGTTATGGAATACCATGCTCATTTCATGGAGCTCCAATGTTTCCCATTAATCCTTATAGGTGATGAGTAATCATGGGATAGAAGATTTGAGGATGGTCTCAAACACAAAATTCGATCATAGTTGAACATGTTTCATTTGACGTCCATCACTGAGATAGTAAACCAAGCCCTGATTACCAAGTGAAACCTAATTTAGGATGTGGGTGTGATCTTGGGACATTCGATTACTAGGCCCAAAAATACTTATAATAGTGTAATGATAGATCACTTGAAACTTTCTTCATGAGGCATTAGTAGTCAGAGCATATACCTAGGTAGACATGCAGTTTTTCATCGGTTTGGAAAGTAGGTCCATATGAAACCCTAGTTAAATAGAGCCCTAGTTGAGTGTAGGGATTATAGAAGTATGGGACATATTTAGAGATTATATAGGAAATTTACACCTTTATATTATGTAATAGGACCCACACTAGATCCACCTTTAGTATTGGGATCAGTAGCTTCACATTAGACATAGAGTTGAGCACTTCTGACTGTACAGTTGGAGGAGGTGGTCATAGCCAAGGGAGCCAGACCTAAGATATACAATATTAGAAGAGTGGGACTATGTAGGGTATTGAGGATGTATCATTGGTATGTATATAGGGATATATATATTTAGTATAGGCAATCCTTAAGATTGAAAGTTCTGGTCCATCTGAAGTTGTAGGTACGATCTTAGTATCTCATACTCTAGATTATGCATTATTTGACACATGCACCTCCCACTCCTTCAAATATTTTTCTATTGTGTATATCCTCATGCTCAAGATTCTATATTCCTATTGTGTAATGAGAATCTATACACTTTTGGGAATTATATTCCCCCTTCATTTAGGTGTGTATCATTTCTTATGATAGATCGTTTTCCTTAAGATTTCATGTTTTGAATTTATTATCTGGATGTATTGGTTGGTTAGTTTTCATGATTATGTCTTTTACTATCATATAAGTATGTCATTACCATAACCAAAGGGTTATAGTTATATTCACAAGGGTTAATGGGATGTCCAGGTGGTTCGAGCTAGACTTTGGAATCATGGGATGTGTAGGGTGACTGCTCAGATTACTAGTATTTATATGAATGATCAGGGAACATATTAGGCTAATTTTCCTCCCATTTAGATCAATTTAGGGACATATTTTCTATCAATTGTTTTGGAATACCTCTTGAGAGAGGGGTAGAGTTTAGTATTGAGCTATTTCTAGGAGCATCACCAGTATCTGGTCCTTCTTATAGGATCGAAGTAACTGATTTTCAAGAGCTCAATAGGTAGATATAGGTCATGGAAGCTAATGGTTTTATATGGACCATCACTTCCTTATCATTTTTTACAAGAAGGTGGATGATACCCTCATTCTTTGTGTGGATTAATATTTATTGAAAAAGTTTATAGTTAAGAACTAGTATACACTACCATATATATATAGACACAAACACACACACACACACACACACACACAACCTCTTAGACTGGCTCTGAGGAAAAATGGTTTTCTATATGATCGATTTGAGGCCGGGCTACCATCATATGCATGTTAGACCATCGAATATACCATGTACAAAATATTTTAGTAGATATGGCTAGTATAAGTATTTGGTCATGTCATTCAATCTGATGAACATGTCAATAATTTTCATGGATTTAATGAATCAGGTTTCCACCCATATCTTGATTCATTTTTGGTAGTCATCATGGATGTCATCTTGGTGTACTCACATGCACAAAATGTACATGACCAATATATCTATATCATTTTTAGTGAACTGAGAGAGCACCAAATATATTTTAATCTAAAAAAATATACTTTCGTACCTATATGGTATACTCATTGGGTCACATTATCATAGATACAATATTATCGATTGACCCAGATAAGGTGAGATCCATTGTTTCATGGGAGAATTCCAAGAATGTATTTCAGATATACAGTTTCTTGGAGATGGTTGGATATTACATGCACTTTATGTAGGATATCTCATTTATTTTCTCAATTCTCACAATATTAAACAATAATAGTGTCAAGTTTATGTGGTTTAAAGCCTATGATAAATCATTTCCAGAGTTTCAAGGGATATTTATTTCAGCACCGTTCCTGATTTTACCTAATCCAAGAAGGGGATACATAGTTTTCTGTGATGCATCATGAGTCAGACTCGGAGTTGTTATGATGCAGGGATATCGAGTCATGGAATATGGGTCTCATCAACTGAGGGATCATGAGAGGAATTAAATTACTCAGAATATAGATCTAGTAGTTGTGACTCATGCATTTCATTTTTGGAGAAATTGCTTTTTGGGAGAGTATTTTGTGGTGTTGATGGACCCAAAAATACTCAAGTATATATTTAAAAAGTGTGAATTGAATAATAATAAATTAATATGGGTTGAATATATGTAATAGTTTAACTTTTATCTTGATTATATGCCTGTAATAGGTTTTTCCATTACTAATAATTTAATCTGGAAGACTTAGACATAGGTAGTTCAGGGGTCTAGTAGAGCGTGGTAGTTGATGACCCTATCTTCTGGGATTCACTTAGAGGTACAATATCATAACAATTAGTATATTGTTAGAGATATATCTGAAAGTTCATCACTTTAAGATATGGTGAAGATGCAATAAGCTTTGGATTCCAAGGGTTTGATCCAATGAGAGAGTGTTTTAGGTGAGGACCCACCACCTAGTTGGATCATTGATGAGGCTGAGGTCATGCGCATTCATGGATGTTTCTATGTTCCGATAAACATACAAGAGGAATTGAAGTGAGATTCACATTCCTATTCTTTGGGAGTACATCTTGGCCTTATGAAGATGTACCCTGATTTACACCACTAGTATTAGTAGACTAGTTTCAAGAGGGAGATAAATGGTTTCATTACTTTGTGTTCCACCTGTATGGTTAAACATCTGTCTAGTAAGAAGTGTTACATATATTTCCACTACTGACCACTAGATTTCATGGTGGGGGACTATGTTTTCTTATGTGATTCAGCTAGACTGGGGAATAAATGAATTTAGAGTATGGGTAAGCTTTCGCCTTGTTATGTCAGGACTTTTAAGACTCTGGAGAGAGTTGGTTTGATATCCTATCAAATGAAATTACCTTAGAGGTATAGATCCATGAAAGATATCTTCCACATATCAAAATTACACTGTTATCTCTCAGGCCCATATCATATTCTTAATCCTAATGAGGTTGAGTTGTAGTTAGATGCAACCTTCGATGAGCATCCTATATGTATCATTAATCAGATAACTTAGGCAGTCCAAATCAGGTGAAATACTCTAGTATGGTTACTATGTTAGTAAGGAAATATACAAGATGATACCTGATAGTGAGAGGAAGATGCACATGATCAATAGCCAGAGTTATTCATAGAAGGTGCATTACCACATTTAGAAGGGAAACTTGGAGAAAAATTGTTTTAAAATGGAAAGATTGTAACAAATTTGTTTTCTGTATGAGTTATGCACCCTTTAAATTTTAGTTTGAACAATAATTTATGTTTAAATGGATTTTATTTAGGGGTTTAAGAAGTATTTGGGAGCATTTTGGGCACATTCAGAGCTCTAAAATTTGTTTTTTAGAGGAACAGATAGTTCCACATGGTTGGAACACGGTTATAAGTAACCGTGCAGCTTAGATGTGTATCCCCATAAGATGTGGATCATGGTTTTTAAACAATGTGAGGTAGGAATAATGACTATGTGGGGAGTTTTTGAGAAAATATAGAGGGGGCCGACATGAGATATGCACGGTTTGACAACTTGTGTGCCTAACCACACGGGTAGTGCCATTTCAATAGTGATCCTGAACAATTGGAGCATGGTATGGCTAAACCATGTGAACTAACTTTGTGAGGGGGTATTTATCTTGGATAGTGATAGTACATGGTTTATGTACCATTTTCCAACATTTTGGCTAAACCATGAACCCCATTAAAGAGGGGTAAAATTAATCTTTTTCCATTAATAATTTTTAACCTCTCACCCCACTCATTTTTTCTTCTCTATGCACAAAAACACTCTTCCATTGGATATTCTCCATTTAATTTACCTGGAAATGGAGATAACTTCTTCATATGATCTCTGAAACATTCACAATTGGTCATATTGGATCCATACCGTTAATCCACTTGATCATCCTGATTTCTTCCTTTGTTTATCTCATCGGTTGGAATGATAAATCCATGCATTTTATTTTTGTCTATTTTAGGGATTACTTAAATTTATTTGATTTCTTCTATGAAATACCTAGTGAAATGATGATAATGGACATGGATAGTAATACCCATTAAAGGTAGGTGGTCTATAAATTTCACCTTTAAGTATCAGTGTTTTGTAGCTTGCAGCATAGTTCCACATAATGGAATTATCCAAGGGATACCCCTTAAATTAATAAAAATTCTAATTGGTTCTTAAAATATTTATTTAAACATGTTTTTACACCCATATGAAATGTTGGAGGTTTTAAAACTCAACCCAAAAAACTCTTGATATGGGTTCACTTTATTGATCATATTTACACCACACATGGGGTGGGTTATGCTCACCTTTTATTAGAGGGAACCTTATTTAAATTAAATTAATTTTTAATGGTTGAGTACCTTATTTAAAACCATTTCGTTCATAATTTAATGGAGTAATTAAATGGAATAAATGGGAATTGTGGAATCAAATATAAAATATATTATCTTATGATTAGTTATATAGTTTATTAGTGAAGGGGAATGGACACTAACATGACCCCTTGACCCTTTTTACAACTCATTGAATGAAATTGAATAAAGTCATGGACACTAATACTTGAAATGGGTAATCAAATGATTATGATTAATTAAAATTTTAAGGGTATGAACACTAACATGGCCCCTTGAATCATTATATTTATTACACTGATAATGGATATAATATTTCATCAACAACCCATTTACGTACTATTCGTTGGATTCCTTGGAATGAAACCTTTGTTGTCTCTTATTGGACCACCTCAGACATACTCCTTGAGATCCACCCAAGTCTTTACCGAGTTTTCTTTAGATGAGATCAATAGGCCCTAAGAGGATTCCATAACCATGGACCCTAGGTTCTTGGCCCATGTTGGTCTACCATTCACTGATTTTATTATGGACAGGATCCATGGACTCAAAGGGGATTCCTTTTTCATTAGCCCTGGGTCCTTGCCCTTATAGGTCAGATATATGATTTTTAAACATATATCATAGTTTCCTGACACTTGATATTATGGTGTAGGCCATAAATTATGTTTTTTATGTTATATATTTATTCATTATTTATAGACTGATTTATTTAGAACGTGATTATATAATTGATTGAAAAATTTTTCATTACGGCTTTATTACTATTATATTTGCACAATATTAAAGACTATATACACATACTAGATTTTTTATAGACACTGTTGGTGGTGGCCTAATGAGAATATCTCACACCCTATTTGTGATACCAATTAGTATACAAATGGACTTAATGATTTTAAGTTGGGACAAATGGAAGGGTCCAGTTCTGGACCATTATTTTTGTATGCTAGTATAGAGTAAATAAATAGAGGACCAAACATATAGTTGCAATGATATTAAATATAGATCAATATTTTTGTCCATTTTTAGAGAATATTGTATATGCCTACTACTTGTTTCGCACGTACAGTCCCTTTTCATATATCACCGTGACATAATCATATTTTGTATACGATATTGGATATAGTCCTTACTAGTTTATTTATTGCATATGGGAGATTTACTTATTCTGATACTGGTTATTTATTCATTATGATTCCACTTTTCATTTCTATTACGAGTCTGATATGTCACACTTTTATTATGAGGGTATAGTCTCCCCACCATACTCTTATGAACCCTCACTATTAGTTAGTAGCCGTTGGCATATGAAAAGATGTGCTTGAGGATATGTGGCCAATATTTTAGCTACTATAATAAAGTGATCTAGGAAAAGATAACACATAAACATAGGATAAAAAAATTATATGGGGTTTAGAAAATAAATAATAAAAAATTACCATCAAATGAAAATGAAACATGAAAAATCCTGATAAAAATTTAGATTGTAACATTAACCCATAGAGCTTTAGTAATCTTTAAATTAAAACCTACTAAAATATATTAACATATATATTATTAAATCTCCATAATTTTCATGAAAATAATTATGAAATACATTAACGAGTAGTATATACACTACAAAAAATAAAGGAAGTGGTGAATATATAAAATATCTCAATGAAATGAAAGTTCAGATGTGGAAACCCTTACAACATTGTAATCTCTTGAATCAAAATCCCATAAAAGATAGAACTTGAGGTGGTATTTTAAAAAACATTAATTTCATGAAATTAGGATAAAAACATATAAAGTTCAAAATATACAACCTGAAATATAAAAAAAGTTGTGAATATGACACATTTCTTGAAGAAATAAAAGAGATATGAGAAACATTTACCTCTAGTTTTGACCTGCCTTGTACGCAATCTAATATCCTATATAAAAAATTTATAGTTATTATTAATATATACCTGGACCATATTAATTATTATATTTATATATATCATTCCCTTATAAATTTTCAATTACCCACTAATTAACAATATTTTATTGAAATAAAAACTCGTGTGTCCACTGTTATATTTTTCACATATGTTTTGGTTCAGTGATTTTGGTACATGAAATTTTGTCACAGTTTTATCATTTTAGGAAAATTATTATGTCATAAATATAATATATATTCATTATATATAAATATTTAATCTTCCATGTAAGGTAGTGATAAAAAATGAATTACATATCCTCATAGAGGCGGTAGTTCGCACATACGTAAAAATGATGTTTTCATTTTTCAATGGATAAAAAGAAAGGATTTTAAATGATACTTTTTTTTAGAGATTAATAATTATGTTATAAATATCATATATATTCGTTAAATAAGTTTATATGACCACCCATTTGAGACAATGATAAAAAACAATACATTTCTTTATGAATGTGGTATTCTGCAAGTACTTATGAGGGACATCTTCATTTTCCATTGGATGGAAATGCGTTTGAAAATAGTTAGTTTATAAATATAATAAAATTAAATTATAGTAAATACAGTATATTTAATTATATTATGATATTTAGAATACATTTTAAATATGTATAAGATGAAATAAACTTGTAATATTTCTTTTAAGACTTATACCTCTTGCTCAGGTATCGTCCTTTGAGTTATACATTAAGCCTTCTTGTTTTGGTATTTAGGTGAGAAAAAAACATCTATTACAATATTATTAGATTTGGGAAGGTATTTAGGTTGTACTTTTTTGATAAAATTTGAATGAGAAGTGAGTTTCCAAGGGAAAGAATATGGGGGAATTTATACTTGAGGACATGGGCATTTTATAGTTAAAATATTGATTATTTTTTCAGTTAGGCCTTATAATTTTGAGGAGTGATGATTATTAAGAATTTAATGATTTATTATAAAAAAATTATTTTATTATAAATTTTAATAATAGAAAACCAATAAGGAATCATTGAACAACATCATTAAATGTAAATAATCAAAAATAATTTTTATTTGAATAAAATACAACTTTGGATTCAAAATTTGAAACATAGGATTATAAATTCATCATAATATTTCTAAATTATTTATTTCAATTCATAAATAAATATTTGGTTTATAGAAAGTTTTGATAAATTCTTAAGTCTTACTTATATCCTTATGATTTTAAAAAATTTGCGGTATACGTAAAAAGGTTTTTTCACTATTCACCAAAAAAATAAACTTCATCAGAAAAATATTTAAAATTCACCACAATAAAATTTGAAAAAAATGAATTAATTTTTTTATTAATTTTATTAAATAGAATTTACAAATTTGGGAGAAATTAATTATAATATCTATGCTCAAATCAAATAAAAATTATTTTTAGAAAACATGTATTTTCAAAGAAAAAAATTAATTTACACTCATTCCTTATATAATAAAAACAATTTTATGATTTTTTATTTATTTGATTCGATATTATATTAAAAAATTTGATCAAAAGTATTTATTATTAGTGATTAATTTAATTTATTAAGTTAAAAATACCATGCACACTTAAAAACAATTTTCTTTAAAATATCTCATTTTACCATCAAATGATTTTATATTCATTTATAGAAAATTTATAATAAATTTTTGAATGATTATTCATTAGTATAAATTTATAAACAATAGTTTTTAAATAAATCCAGAGCTCTAGATAAGAGAAATTCTTCTTTTAGATAAAATATAAAATATATAATAAATCAATGTTTTTAAACAAAACATTTCAGTTTATCCATGAATAATTAAAATAGAGATTCTTATATTTACTTAAATTATTTTACTAATTATAATTAATTTATTTATATTTTTATATATATTATTTATATTATAATAAATCATTATTCACTTAAGTTCCATGCTGTGTGCAACACAACCAATAAAGCACATCAAATTTATTAAAGATAAAATATTCTAAAATCTCAGGGTGTTACACTTCAATCTCATTTCGTTATAATGGTATAAGGTGAATTTAATGAGTTTTAATGAGTAAAAGAGGTTATGATACCGTTTTTTCACTGAATGTGTTTTGATGGAAATTAATGAGTTGACCCCAATTGTAAATTGAGTAAGTAAGTGCAGTAGGTGAGAAGAATCATGTTCATGTGGTTGGTATTTTTAAATTTAGTATGCACCAAACATTCCTTGTATATATTGATATTAGGTAGGAATTAAATAAGTCCAAATGGGAGCCATAGGGTAGTTTTTAAACCTATTATGCATCCATTTCTTCTTAATATATATGTAGGATGTTTCCTTTCTCTCTAAAATTATTCCTCCTACACCTCCTCCGAATGCTGAACAACCAAATCTGCACAACTGTAGTTTATATTAGTCTTAAAATATGTTCTATAACCAGGTTTTCAGTGATCCACTTATGCGAGTTCCAAGTGGTGTAAATTCTCTCTTTCTATCATAGTGTTTCAAACATACAATGCCAAATTTCACATGAGGTTGGGTATTTTTATGTTATTATTTTATATTTTAGATTAAATTACAGCTTAGAATATTGTGAATTTATATAATCTAATTATTTTGGTCCCTTAATAGTCCTTTAAATTAAAAAACCCTTAATGGAATGTCTAGAACTATCATCAATCATTTTCAATATCTTACCCCTTTAGAATGAGTGAATGGAAACAACCTCATTCACTTAATTGAAGCACTCACACTTCTATTCCATAAGTGACTATTTCTTTAATTCTCTAGAAAAGTGTTTATCCACCTTGAACAAAACCTCATAATGATATGTAAGTTTATATTATCTCTCTCTAGTATTGATAGTAATAATTTAGGTTGGGGGTGTTTTTCTAATCAACTTATTATATTCTACTATTCTTTCAGGCTGCTTTTTGATCATGGGAAGGGGTATTTAAATTTTTTATTCTTTTTATTCTTTCAATGTGTGGTTAATTAATTTATTTTTTTTTCTAATTATTCTCAAATCAATATTTTTCTACCTAAAATTTTTATCAGTTATTCCTTGATGTTATACAGATTGTGAGGCATTGATTTTTAATACCAAAACAAATGACACTACTACAAAATAAGTATATAGCCATGGTTTGGAACCGTGGATATAGGCCCAAAAACCATGGCTATAGGTTATAGCCACGGTTTCATAAACTGTGGATGGTATTGGAGTGGATATTGGGCAAAACCTATAGCCACGGTTTGAACCGTGGCAACACCCTATAGCCACAGTTTTCAAACCATGGCAGAATCCTAAGTCAGGAAATATATATATCCACGGTTTAAAACCGTGGCTATAGGATTTTACCCATGGCTTTAAACCTTGGTTATATCCCTATAGCCACAGTTTAAAACCGTGGCTATATGTCCCCCCATTCCATAAAAAAAACAGCCCCCTGCCCCCTTCCCCAGCACTACCCCCTGCACCCCCCCTGCCCACTGCACTTCCCCCACAACCCACTGCACACACCCCTGACCCCTGCCCCTCCCCCCAAGCCCACTGCACCCCCCCTACACACACACCCTGCCCCTAGCACACCCGTTCCCCTGCACTTCCCCCCTACCCACTGCACTTCCCCCCTAGCCCACTGCAAACCCCCCCTGCCCCAACCCACTGTAAACCCCCCTTCCCCCAGTAAACCACCCCTACCCCCTCACCCTGTCCCCTGCACACACACCCTGCCCACTGCACTTCCCCCCCAACCCACTGCACCCCCCTACACACACATCCTGCCCACTGCACTTCCCCCCAGCCCACTGCACTTCCCCCCAGCCCCCGAACCCACTGCACTTCCCCTGCCCCTTGCCCCCCTACACCCCTCCCCCCTTCCCCAGCACACCCCCTGCCCACTGCACTACCCCCTAACCCACTGCACACCCCCTGGCCCTTGCCCCCTGCCCCCTCACCCTATCCCCCCTTGCCCCCTACATCCCTTCCCCAGCAAACCACCCCTACCCCCTCACCCTGTCCCCTGCACACACCCCCTTCCCCCTTCCCATCCCCCCTGCACACACACCCTACCCACTGCACTTCCCCCCCAACCCACTGCACTTCCCCCCTTCCCCCTCACCCCTTCCCCTACCCCCCTACACACACCCACTGCACCCCCCATCCCACTTCACACCCCCCTTCCCCACCTGCACTTCCCCTCCCCCCAGCCCACTGCACTCCCCCCATCCCACTACACTTCCCTCATGCCCCCTGCACATACCCACTGCACCCCCAACCCCCTGCACCCCCCCCAGCACACCCCCTGCACCCTACCCCTACCCTTTCAAAAGAACCCAGCACACCCCTTCCCCTTTCCCCCCCTTGGAACCTGGTTAAAATCCTTTTGAAGAACAATAACACATTATGATCATGTACGCTAATTGGAGGATGGACGATTTTAATGACCAGGAATCAATTGATTTTTCCCCATTAGTTACCATATCATCTCATTTAGGCTGGGGGAAGGTTAGTATAGAATTTCACCCTGTGTTTAATGTTATGCAGGAACAACTAGAAAGTGGTAAAATGGCACTTGAGTGTTCACTGTTTGATGATGATGTGTTGCAATTTTATAAGAGTTATAGTCCTTGAATCATTTGTTGAATATTGGATGAGAGACTGTCATACCTCTATGGTTTCTGAATCCTAGAGAGGCAAATATGGGTGATGAATTCGGGTGTCTGTTTTGGTGTCCATGGACCCAGTAGAAAATATAGGAATGTTTTATATCTATAAAGACTAATACTATCATGTAGTTCCCTTAAGAATTATATCAGAGAGAGATGCACATATTATGCCATGATTTTTGGAAAGGGTTTAATATGACCTTAGGGAATCATCAAATATCGAGCACAACGTACCATCAATATATAGACAGACACTAAGAGTAGATGATACATATATTGGAGGACATAATTCAAGATTGTGTTCAATACATCGATGGATATTGGGTTTAATATGACCTTAGGGAATCATCTAATATTGATTGAGAGATGCGATAGCACACCAGCGGGTGAAACCATGAAATTTCAGGAAAATTCATCTAGAGGAGAACAAAATGGTGTTTTTCGTCGGGTTGGATGCAGTGAGCTGAAAACCGCATTGAGATCATTTTTCAAAATCCAATTACCAGGCTGATAGACCATTGGAAGATCATTCTCAGTTGAAAATTCATATGGTTAAGAGCTCCATTATTTTTATTTGAGTTTTGAACCCCCTATCTAGAACATTTCCGGCTGTGAACCTCAGTTCAAGACATGAAATTCCTAGGGATAGGGATTAATGGTGTGAAACCCCTAGTCACATCATGAAACATGCCTTGGTGGATTTATTTTAATAGGTTAAATTCTATCTTTTTCTAGGTCAAGTGTTTCACAATGATGAGACTGAAGAAAGTATTAAGTTTTCAAAGGCGGTTGTTTGTGTTTGATGAAATGAAAACAAAGATTTTCTTTAAGTTTTAGATTTTTATGAGAATTCTCAGTTGATGTTTTCTCAAAATGAGGACACTTTCATCTCTAAAGTGAAGGAAATTTCATTTTCTACTATTTATTTGGCTAAAACGTTCTACTAGTCCACGTTGAAGGCTTAGGGAAATCATGTAAAACAGGTGAAAATGTCATTATAAAGATCCACAAACAATTTGAATAGCATATACACATTATATAATAATGAAAAAAAGTTTTTAAAATACTCGAGCAATTATAGAATTCAAATTAAAGGATTAGGCAGTGGAAACTTACCTCAACCTCAAGGTACTGCTTTTGACGATAACTCGAATCTTCCTTTTTTTCCCGTTTGCACGCATATGAAACTTCACATATATATAAGGACACCTAGCCCCTATGTACATATTTTCATGGACAAATATGTACAAGGGGGTCCTTAGATATATGTTTATACTTGTATATACCCCTTTAAACTTACAAGCATATGCATTTTTCATATCTATATACAAGCACACCTAGACCCAATATATATATTCATACTTCCATGAGTGAATATATATAAAGGGGGAACTTATATATTTATATTCCTACCTATGCATACACATGTAAGCCTTTGTCAACGGCAACTCGAATCCACCTGCACCCCCACTGCCCCCAGCCATCACCAGTCCCCCTGCACCACGCACCCCATCCCCCCAACACCCCCTCCTACACCATCCCCCAGCACCCCCACTTCCCCCTGAACCACTCCCCCCACTCCCCCCTACACACCCCACGCAACCCCACCACTCCCCCCACCCCACTGCACCACTGCACCACTCCCCCAACCCCTCCACAGCCCTCAGCCCCCACCCACCTACACCCCCACTGCCCCCAGCACCCCCCACCTGCACCCCCACAACCCTCCCTAGAAACACTCCCCCCCCAGCGCCCCCCACCTGCACCCCCCAGCCCCCCCAACCCCCACCTGCACTCCCCCAGCCCCCCCTGCACCACTCCCCCAGCCCCCACCCCCTCCTGCACCAGTATTACTCTTCTTATTCTAGGATATCTTTAGTATTATTTAGAATAACATTATTTAGAAGTCAGTATTACTCTTCTTCTTCTAGGATATCTTTAATTAAATGAATTCTACGATTCCTTTCTTGAATTGATTCCATTTGTTACTTTAGCTCACTTCCATCAGTCATGACGGTAATGGCCAATTTTCAATGGTCCATGATCTGGACTATTCTTCTATAGTGTAGAAAATTCATCTATATTTCAACATCCTCTCCACTTCCATCAGTCATGATGTTATTATGCCAACATTCACTATACTTCTGTCCAAATGTCTAGTATCACTATTATTGACAAATAAATTACCTTCTCTTTCTATTGTATGTAGTATATCTAGTTTTTCTTGGTTTCTGTTTTTGGACAACAACAATATGATCTTGAGATTTATTTAGAGATCCAAGTATTTTATTCATGCTCATATCCAAATTAGATGATATGGATGGATTCTCATTATTTAATTACACCCATATTTGTACATAATTTTTTTTAAACCATGGGTAATAGATAAATACGCATGAGTAAAAATTGATTTATCAGGATAGTCTATCACATTCCTCCATGAGATTACAGTGAAAAAAATAGTGGATCAATTACAGTTATTTTGACACAATTATGAGTCTTTTTATTAGTAATATTATCATCATTAGTTTGTGTGGTAGCTACTCTTATTTTCATAAAAACATGTAATGATTCTACTCAGGTGACTTCTTGATTTAAGATCGCTATTGTATTTTAATTGAGTGTGGTCACTAGAATGGAGCATGCGGATCCAAGAATGTGTTAAAAACATATGGATAATGAAGACCACCGATGATGAAAAATGGAAGAAAACTACCTCTGGAAAATTTTAAAAAAATGAAGTTGGAAGCACTATTACCAAGAAGTTTTTAAAGAAAGAAGATCATACATCCTTGGGTAATAATACTAAGAAGTCTAAGACAAGTGCTAAATATAAAAGGATCAGTTCTTATATCATGGAAGAAGGAGAAAAACTTAGATTCAAGCCAACAAGCCTTGCCTGTATGTGAAAATAGAGGGAAGAAATAGCATAATGGAAGATTTGTCCACGGAGAATACAAATGAAGGTGTAAGGGGGATGGTGTAGGCTAGATGTGGCTGGAGTAGGGAAAAATCATGGAATTACTACGGCGTGACTGTGGCGTGACCACGACGTGACTGCGGTGTTACCGCGGCAGGACCGCGGCGTGTTGGCCCAGTCCAGCGACATCCGCGGGGCAGCATCTTCCGGCCAGGAGTGAAGGGAGCGAGAGGAGGCTGGAATGCTAGTGGAAGGGGGCTGGTTGCAGGTGTTGGGGGGATGGTGCGAGCTGATTCGAAGGTGGCAGGGGGGGGGGGGGCTGTTGTGGGATGGAATGTTGGTGGTAGTAGACTGAAATGAAGGTGGAAGGGGGGTGGTGTGGGTTGGATGTGGCTGGAGCAGGGCCAAATCACAGCATTACCACGGCGGGACCGCGACGTGACTGCGGCGTGACCGCGGCCTGACCGCAGTGTGACCGCGGTGTGACCGCAGTGTGACCGCGGTGTGACCGCGGCGTGACCACGGTGTGACCGCGACATGTTGGCCAGGTCCAGCGACATCCGTGGGGCAGCATCTTCCGGCCAGGAGCGAAGGGAGCTGGAGGAGGCTGGAGTGCTGGTGAAAGGGGGCTTGTTGCAGGTGCTGCGGGGATGGTGCAGGATGATTCGAAGGTGGAAAGGGGGGATGTTGCAGGCTGGAATGATGGTGGCAGTGGGCTCAAATGAATGTAGAAGGGGTGGTTCAAATGGCACTTAAAGAGTCTAACGACACTTAAAGATTGTCTTGGTTCAAACAACCGTTTTAATAAAAAGATGGAAACCCCTTACAGGGATATAAAAAGGGTCAAGTACAATGTGTGCTTTATGACTAACAACGACATCAAGTATAAGGAAAACATCAATGTAATAATGTTAAGCAAGGTATACCACTATGAGTTTTCGCAGACAGCACACCTCCATTGGAGGGGTTTTATTACAAAACCATGACTTATTTATCAAATGAAACAATTATCTTAACTAACATTTATTCATGAATTGCAATTTAATATAAAAATGCAGAATTAAGAAGGAAACTAAATGCAATTTAAAACATTCTTGAATTAAAGAGGCTAGGAGAGGGACCCTACCTCAACCTCAAGGCGCGTTTTCTTTTGACAACGAAAACTCAAATCTTCCTTTTTTACACTTGCACGCATATGTAACATCACAAATATATAAGGACACCAAGCCCCTATGTACATATTTTCATGGCCAAATACACACAAGGGGGTCCTTGGATATATATTTATACTTGCATATACCCCTTTACACTTACACATGTATGCATTTTTCATATCCATATATAAGCACACCTGGCCCCAATATATATATTCATACCTCCATGAGTGAATATATATAAATGGGGAACTTATATATGTATATGCCTACCTATGCATACACATGTAAGCATTCGTCAACGATGACTTGAATCCACCTCAAAGAAATCCAAAATGCACTGCAAAAATATAAGGAACCCAAAAATCACAAATGTCCTAATTAAAATTGGGCCAAAGAATAAAAACAGAATAAACCTTACCCAAATCCGATATTGAACTCATTGTCATCAATGGTGGTGGATAAAACCGACCTCATCATAAGAAACCACATATAAAAAATTAGTGGGAAAAAATGAGATATAACGACTTCTTATATATATGTGATCAGTGTGTCAACTGTACATGATAAATAATACAAGAATCCATAACCAACAATTAACAAATAATATTCAGATTGATATGTACATCCCAATACTAAATAAAATGATCATTAATAAACCTCTTTATTTTTCAAGCATAACCTTCAATTTCCTATTCAAAAATCAAAAGCACTAAATTATGGGAATAAAGTAAACTTCCATCAGCACTTAAATGCGAAAAATAGAGATTAGACATTGTTCTTAACCTAGAAAATCCATTCCTTGAATAAGAGTTCTTTATTTTTCTTTTCAACAATAATACAATAAACCTTTTGTATATTTCTTTCACAATATCATTGTTACAAAAGAACATTCAATAAAAAGGTAGTTTAAAATACTTGTATATTTATGGATATTATAATCCCCTAGAGTGATAGTATTGGGAAATGAGAAACATGGTAATCCTCTGGTGATAACAATGGAATGATTCAATTATTTAACTCCTAATTTTTTAAAAATAAAAAATAGCTCTCCTGTTTTCATCAAAGTCCCTTTCCGTTATAATGACCTATAGCTGAAACAAAATACACGCTCTCATAAATACTTGGCCAACCAAGGAAGCTCCTTGCATTCACCAAGCTAACATCTGCACCAATCAACCCTTTTAATACTTTTTTAGAAAATAATTTCAATACACAATTAAAAATACAATTACTCACCCAATTCTCAAGGGTGCATCCCACCCCAGAAACGCTTCTCCATTTCCTGCACACATGCATGAGATGCTCAACACTAACGACATTAAATTACTAAAAATCACAACATGCTTGTTAGTGAGGCATTTTAATCAATTTTTTTTCCAAAATTCATATCATAATTCATTATGTAAACATTTCTCAACAAAACTTTTCAAGTTCCATAACTTCACCTTTTCGAATGTAGTCTCCACCATTCCTATTTTGTAAAGCTCACACACCATTGCATTCAAAAATATTCTACCGAATTGGCAGTAGTTTTTCATTACCTGCATTAAAATCAAAACGACCAACAAGCAATTGGGAAAACTTATAACGAACCATTATCATAAAAAAAAATTGGAAAAAAGTAGAAACATGAACATTGATGTTTGTTTATGCTTCCAAAAACAGTATGATTCAATATTCAACATGTGCATGAGGTGGTGTACAGCTTTTTTTGTGCCCAAAAAACACAAGAAAAATGATATTAAATAGTAAAATAACTAATGGAAATAAAAGAAAAGAAAAGGGAAAAGAATTTTTAGGTTTTAAACCCCGAACATGGGATGTTATTAACCTGTCCACAGCTGCACCCCTCCACCTTCCCCCTGCCCCCGCCCCCTCCACCCAGCCCCCTAGCCTGCACAACCCCTCTACACCCCTGCCCCCACCCCTCCACCCTGCCCCCCTGCACCCCTCCACCCTGCACCCTTCCCCCTGCACCCTGCCCCCCTCCACCCAGCCCCCTATCCTGCACAGCCCCCCCTGCACCCCCCCTGCACCCTGCACCCTGCCCCCTTCCCCCTACCCTCTTCCCCCCTCCACCCTGCCCCCCTCCACCCATCCCCCTAGCCCCCTAGCCTGCACACCCCCCTGCACCCCCCGCCATCCATTCCCAATTTCTAAATAATGTTTTTGTATTATGTACAAGTGTTTTATGAACTTAATTTTCCTATGATAATAAAAGTTTAGATCCTTGAATGTATTATTATGTTATTTATCTTAAAAATTCTGAAACAGACATGTACAAATAGGTTTGTTTTCTATATAATGACATCCCAATGTCCCTTTATATGATTTTACATGAATATGATAACAAATACCACTATAACCACAATACATTATTGAGTAAATATCATTGTATACATTAAAATTCCAACACCTGAGGATTATGGAACTTTCTCCATGTATTGGCACTCTTCTTCCATTGTGAGTTCTTTTGCCTTGGTCAAGTTGAAGTGGCATGCAAGATGGGTAGTCACTATTTATCATCTATTCATGCCCAAACATTTGATGATCCTATTGATATGCTCCTTCTGGGTTATTACTAAATCTAAATTCCTATTATCCATTTCTATACTTATACACAACGCGCTGCTGGTTCCATTCATCGGACGATCGTGCTACCGATGTTTATTTGCATCAGAAACCTTGTGTTCAACAATGACACACTCATCCACAACTCTTTATATGGGGTGTGCACCCCCAGGTGGCTGCCCGAATTGTTTTTCGGGAAGGACAAAAAAAAGAGTGAGTGCAGAACTCGATATTTCTATTGAAAAAACAAGGGGAGATAAATAGGGTATTCTGAGTTTTTGTTTTAGAGGAGAGTATTTCTCTCACGGGATGATGATGATATTGATAGATGATGTGCTCCAGCAACTCAAACAGCTTCAAGCGAATCTCATCTCGATCCAACAATGCCAACTAGACCATGAATTGGTGATGACTTCCAGAACGACAGTTCGAGAATTCTTCGAAGCTGTAGGACGTCGCCGAGAGCTGATGCCGCAGCTCGAGACAAAGGTCTGGGAAAAGTTCTTGGACCATAAATTTTCTTCTGGGCCATAGGTGAAGCTCGAAGATCACCTAGAGCCACCTCCACGGCCTCACTCCTTCGCACTGCCTACAGTACATCCTGGGATGTCTAGTGATTTAGAGGTGCAAAAGCGTGTTGCACTAACACTGTCTTATTTGGTGACAATGGTTGATTCAATTACACCGGATACGACAGTTCAGTCATGGGTTGATGACTAAGATGCACCACTCAGGAATTTAGGAATTTTTCTATGGAGGAGGGATTTGGGTTCTAGATCTGCAGAGAAGGACCACATCGTATTTGTGAGTATGAAGGATGATGAATATGGGAGATTTCTTGGCACCAAGTACGTGCAAGATTTTTTTTCTAGGACTTCAACAACAGAGTCCTCCATTAGCAGTGCTGGGAATCTAGCTGATGTTTAGTACTACTCAAAACATATGCGTACGGAGAAGAATTTGGAAGATCTCCTGACTTGTTTTCATACAGGACACCTTTCCCTAGTCTTGAGGACAAGACTACTTTTCAAGGTGGTGCGAGTGATAAACACCTGAATGTAGGAGATCGAGGGTAAAAACTTCATTATAGTCAAGGAATATTATTTTTTAGAATGTGGTTAGTATTTTTCTAGGATGGGACCACGTGAAGGTAGGGGGATCTATTAGAAATAAGTAGCAAGGGGGTGAGAGGAGTTAGGGAGAATTAACCTGGAATCAACTTCAGCTTGGATCGACTTTCTGGATGGGGCGAGGAGTACATTCCCTCTCAAAGTGTCCTCTTCATTCTTCTTCCACTACACTATAGTTATCTGATTCTAATCAAAGATATATATACAAGCATTCTTCTTCTCTTATTACACTCTTTCACTTTTCCTTTAGTATTTTCTTTCCCTGTTTTAGTAGTTTAGGTTTTAAATAAGCCCTTAGACTCTTATCTATCTTCTCTGTGGTTCAACCCTAGTTGACACTATCTAGTAAGAGCATGTGATATAAATTGTATTTGATAGTACACATGAAAAGCTATCAAAAATCTAGAATCATTTCTGGGGAAGGTTTGGTGCTGAGTGTCTAGGGTAAAAAATAAAATAAAAAAATCTTTGCTGTTTTTGGGCCTGAAATTCTTAAAACTTCCTTTAGAAATTGTTTCTATATGCTGCAATTCCATTTACATCTGTTTTTATTTGTGAATTTTCTATTGTAGAATCTGTTTTTTTAATAACAACTTTGATATTTTTAAAAAATGCATAGAATTACTAGTCAGAGACATAGTCACCATAGGATCTTGATCACCAATTTCATGAAAGGGTAGTAAGGAGAGCTTTAATGATGCATGAGATCGATTTAATTATTTTCTTATTTAATGTTTAGACCACGGTTTTTCCTTGAGATTCTTGTTAAACTACTTTTTGATGGATTAAATGATGACTAGAAACACGATTTGAAAAAATTGACTCAAGGGTTTCATGCGTATCACAATGATGAAAAGTTATGGAAATTTTATGTTGATCTAGCTAGAGAAGATAGGAATAACTCCCAACTTTTTAATGATAAAATCTCATTTTGGATTCTTTGAATGGAAAATTGTTAGAGACAGTTATTAGTGAAAGACACACATTCTCTAAACTTATCAAAGCTTAAATCTCTGAATTTGAGGAAAGAATTGTGAACTTGAAGTAGATTTGTGAAAAAAATGATCAAATGTCCAACACTTTTAAGAGTTTAAGGGATAAAATATTTCAAGAAACTCAAACTAAAATTCAAGACTTACAAAATCAAGGAGGAAAAATTGATCAAAATATGGAATTTGAAGAGGTTCAGATAAGTGATATTCCTTTGGAAGACAAACCCACCTCCAAAATTTGAAAATCAGGAAGATAATAAAATTTTTGTGGAGTTTTTCTTAATGGAAGATTAAATGGAACTCTTCAGTCATTTCTCAATAAAAAAAACTTTATATTTTCCACTTATTTGGGAACTAGGTTAGCAGAATTTGTTTTTGAAGATGAGATAAAAGTGGAAAAGGATTTTAATTTCATTTTTAATGCCCATAAATCTTTGCAAACTGAACTTGAAAACCCTCTTCCTGGATTGTTTTTTCAAAACTCAACCACTTTCACATTTGTTATTGAAAACTCAGAGGTGAAAAATGTGGAACCTTCAAGAGGGTATGGAAATCATCAGTTATTGAAAAATTCCAGAACTGGACAACATGCTTTCTAGCATTGTTAAAGGGTACATTCAAAGGTATTTTGCAGCTGTTAAGGGATTTAGTTTTATCCCTAAATATCATGAAGCCGAAAGAAATAAATTATCACCTAAAAATGAATGGACCAAACATATATGGTGGTTTATAGATAAACAACTACACCCCAAGTGACTATGAATAGATTTTTAGCGGTGTCCAATTGGGTACAATAAACCTATAAATTCACGAGAGGAAACTCATAGTTTATTATTATTTTTTGTTTGTTTCTTTTCTTTCAAGTAAAAATCCCTCCATGTTTTATTGATCTTCTCTCCCTGACCTCCCATTTCTTTTATCAATGACTTGGATTCATTGCGATATCTTCTCACCTTTTAAATTGGCTTTATTTTTTTTGACTTTCATTGGTTGGATTAAATTTTAATCTTTTTCACCCTTGTTAATGGATAGGTAAAGCAGAGAATTTTTCAGGAGAGTTTCTAACTTGGCTTTTTTAAAGAAAAGAACCAACTACAAAGGGAGTCTTCTTGATCATTAATATTGAATTTCAACTATCTTAATTAATGCACAATGCCTTGAATATGATTACTTGAATTCCCAATAATGTGTTCCCATGTAGGAAAATCCATCTATTCAAAAATATGGTTATAAACCCTTCTAGTGGAAGGCTTGGGGATACCTCTAGTCTCATTCATTGGCCCCATGTGGTATACTCCCCATATTCAAGGATGGCCCAATAAAATCTTGTTCTATTGTGAACCAATTAGGAAGAGCATCGATAAGGGTGTATAACAGTTAGTCAAGACCTGTTGTGGTAGAGAAATATATTAATCCAATCCTTAAAAGAAACAAGTGACTGTAGGTTCAGATCCTTCCTTAACATATCCTTAACAATGGTGAGAACATCCCTTTCCAATATCAATTCTTGTGAGGTTTCATCCCAAACATCTTTAACTGGAAGATTTTCTTTATACATCTCGCAAAGAGGAGGTATTCCACCCAATCAATAAAAATTCCAAACATCAATCCCTACTTTTCCATGGGATAAAAGGAAGGAATTAGTTCTTGGAAACCAATGGATCATTACCTCTTTATGTTTGGATTGAAGATACATGATGAAATGAGAAGTCCATACTACCTCATAAAGATAGATAACAAGTAATTGGTCAGAGAATTATGATCATCTCTTATTAACCTAAAAAGATCATTCACATTCATCAGAGAAGTTACCTCTAGGTAATAAGTCCCACTTAGAGATCCAACCACTTGTAAGAGAATTCAAGGAGGAGATGAGTGTGCTCAAATAAATTTGATCAATTGGTTGGTAAAATTATTTAAACCTTCTAGATCTCTATGGGAGTTAACGAACATGTAGGATAATCCATGGAGGAGTGGTACAAAAAATTGAGGGTCTTTAGAAATCATTGTTTGAATAAAATCAAGGGGATATGACAGTTAGTAAGATGAAAGATTATAACCATGCGAAGGAGTGTAAACATCATCCAGTATACCGAATCCATTCAAATAAATTCAGTGTAACAGGGGATATCTCTTAAGTTTATGAGGTATAATCCCTTTAAAATCCTTGTTGGAAGAGAACACATCATAATGAGGGTTGAAATTTGATTCCTAGTAATCATATTACTATGTAAGGTTACGTTGGAAGATTTATATGAACTGGAATCCATCTATATGAACACAAGAAACACATATATTTTATTATTAATAATTCATTATATCAACATCACTGTGTATGGTTCCCTTATATGTTCAACATCATCACACCAATATGCCTTCAATTTATACTCATACTCTACCCATGTCTTCTATAAATACAAGAGGAAGAGAGATCTAAATAACCATCAGATGAAATTCAAATCACAGTATAACCTTAAAATCAGAACATTGATGAAATAGTATGGTATAAAATACCTGTGTGGATTGGAAGCCAGTAGAAGGGTGCCACGGTGAGAGAGGTCTTCGAGGAGGAGGGTGCCGCTGTGAGAGAGGTCATCAGGAGGAGGGCTCCGCTATGAGAGAGTTCGTCGGAGAGGCGGGCCAAATCACGATGTGACTGTGACGTGACCTCGGTGTGACTGCGGTGTGACCACGACGTGAACACAGCATGAACAAGACATGAATGAGGCGTGACTGAGGCGTGACCGCGGCGTGTTGGCCCGGTCCAGCGACATCCGCGGGGTAGCATCTTCCAGCCATGAGCGAAGGGAGTGAGAGGAGGCGGGGCAATATTCTGGTCGTCGCCCCACCGACAGAAATTGTGATTAGTCAGTCTCAACATTGATCACAAGACTCATGGAATACTATCACTGCGAACCGCTGTAGGGTGTCATCCTAGAGTAGGGCCAAATCACGGCGTGACTGTGGCATGACTGCGGCATGGCCGCGGCGTGACCACGGCGTAACCGCGGTGTGACCGCAGCATGTTGGCCCGGTCCAAACATCCGCAGGGTAGCATCTTCCACTTTATTTCAAATAGGATGATATGGATGGCAGGAGAGGATGTTTTCTCAGAATAATTAAAGAAATGAATGCTAATCTGTGATGAATAGAGGATTGGATGACCCCTGATATACCTAATTCGATGAGGTTTGGAGATCTAGGAATGTGTAAGAATACCTAGAGGAATACCCCATGGGATCAGGAAAATCACAAGTTACATAACATGTAATCTAACATTACTGGTGTTGTGGGACACCTAGGCTATGGAACTGGGCTTTTGGTTGGATTTAAATATCACATGCCATGTGACATGGTCACACAACATGGGACCCATATTAAAAGTCTAACGGTACTTAAAGAGTGTCTTGGTTCAAGCAACCATTTTAATAAAAAGAGGGAAACCCCCTACAGGGATATAAAAAGGGTCAAGTATGATGTGTGCTTTATGACTAACAACGACATCAAGTATAAGGAAAACATCAATGCAATAATGTTAAGCAAGGTATACCACTGTGAGTTTTCATAGACAGCGCACCTCCGTTGGAGGGGTTTTATTACAAAACCTTGACTTATTTATCAAACGAAACAATTATCTTAACTAAAACTTATTCAAGAATTTCAATTTAATATAAACATGAAAAATTAATAAGGTAACTAAATGCAATTTAAAAAATTCTTGAATTAAATAGGCTAGGAGAGGGACCCTACCTCAACCTCAAGGCGTGTTTTCTTTTGACGATGACAACTCAAATCTTCCTTTTTTTCCGCTTGCACGCATATGAAACTTAACATATATATAAGGATACCTAGCCCCTATATACATATTTTCATGGCCAAATATGCACAAGGGGGTCGTTAGATATATGTTTATACTTTCATATACCGCTCTACACTTACACGCGTATGCATTTTTCATATCTATATATAAGCACACCTATCCCCAATATATATATTCATACTACCATGAGTGAATATATATAAAGGGGGAACTTATATATGCATATTCTTACCTATGCATACACATGTAAGCCTTCATCAATGAAAAATCGAATCCACCTCAATGAAATCCAAAACACACAACAAAAATATAAGGAACCCAAAAATAAAAAAATCCCTAATTAAAATTGGGCCAAATAATAAAAACGGAATAAACCTTACCCAAATCTTGAACTCATTGTCTTTGATGGTCGTGGATTGAACCGGTATTATCATGAGAAACCACCTATAAAAAAATAGTGGGAAAAGACATGAGATATAACAACTTCTTATATATATGTGATCAGTGTGTCAACTGTACATGATAAATGATACATGAATCCATAACCAACAATGAAAAAATAATATTAAAATTGATATGTACATCCCAATACTAAATAACATGATCATTAATAAGTATATTTATTTTTCAAACATCACCTTCAATTGCCTATTCAGAAATCAAAAATCACCAAAATATAAGAATAAAGTAAACCTCCATCATTACTTAAAAGCAAGAAATAGGGATTAGACATTGTTCTTAACCAAGAAAATCCATTCCTTGAATATATAAAATACCTAAAAGTATTCATTCCTATATCCTTCTTAATTTTCTAGATTTAAACCTCATTTTCTATCATGTTCTTTTTCTGGAATTCACCTTTATTATTAGTTTATATAGGTTTATCAATTTTATAAAGTAGAGAATTTTCCTTCTTTTATTCTTACTCAATCCGCTTGGATTTTTCAAACCAGGTTTCTAATATGATTAGGCAATATTTTGGTGTATGATCTTCCTTTTTCTAGATTTTATATTCCTTATTTGTAGAAACTATTTCTGAACATGTGATAATTGGTTCTTTACTTTTATCTTTCAACAATTATTATTATTATGGAATCTATGTCATAAATTCTTAACAATTTGGACTACTTGGTTTCCCTTCCACACACACTTTCAACAGCCTTTAGAGTACCCTTTTTAGGCTCCCTTTCAAACTCCACACTAGAATTGTCAAGCACTAGCCCACTACAATATCAAATATTGATACTTAAACCAACCCATTGATCTGAATGACATCTTAGAAATACAGAAGCTCTAAATATCATATTTACCAACATAAACTCCTCATAATTAACTGAACACACTGACTATACCAACCACTATAGGTAAATCATTAATTTTGGAAAAAATAATAACTTTAGGAATACCTCATTAAGTATGGTACTAAAAGTCACTTCACCTAGGATGGCTTATCCAAATATAATAATATAGAAACCCAAATATCGACACATACATGAAACCTATTTTTCCTATCCCAATACTAAGGGAATGCACACACATTCTTGATACATAAGAAATAGACCACGGTTCATTTATTTTTCTAATATTGAGCTGAGATATTACTCATTCAATTTACTCTGTCACCCTCATACTGAGGCTCACCAACCAATATTCATTCCTACCTGGTTTCCATCCTTCTCCATGCACCTTCCTATGCAATGGATATATCTACATAGATAGCTCGGTCTTTCTTGAATATCTTTTAATATGTTTCCAGATAAAAGGAAGCTACTCATTCCCATAATGAGTACATAAGACCATTTAAAAACTATAATTCCTTTATGAATAAATTTCATTTGAAGTATGGCATGAAATGAATAAACCTTCCAAATTTAGTGGCATACTCCATTACTGATTCCCAGAATGATATAGCTCCATGAATCCCCAAAACATTCTCTTATTCTGTAAATCTACCATAGCCTCTCATAGAAGAGGGAATGAAACTCGATCCATAAAACCTCCTCATTCCTTCTTTTATGATCAAATGTATTTATCCATTTTGATTCATATCCTCTGAATTTAGAAACTTCTAGTTTCACCCATATATCCTCTAGAGTTCCAGTACTTTCAAATAGGAACTAAACTTTCTTCAACATATTATAAACATCCTATGATACCATGTCACTATTGAAAATTAGATACTGCTACTCCTAGAACTCATGGATAACTTAGAAAACCATTGCTTTTCCTTTTCGAAGCCCTTGCTCAATGGATCCATGTAATTGTAACATAATATGAGGGAAACAACCACTTGAGCATATTTCCCATGAGAACATAAGGCAATCCTAATTAGATGCTTTGTTGATGAATTTTGACTCAACATAATCTCCTAATAACAAAATTACTAATTAGAAACTCATTGCGCTACAATCCTAAGCATGCATTATTACCACAAAATAATGAAACTACCTTTAATCATTACTTCATAATAAAATATCATTTCCAAAACACCAAACCCTAAGGTTTATCATAGTAATCTAAGGGTTAATCTCCTACACACCATGCATAACAACCAAACCCCACACATTCACCCTTGATAATAAGAAACCCTACACCCCCTTAACATATCTAACTAGAAACTTACTAACAAAAATACACAATCAAATCACCCAGAAATCACCAAAATTCCCTATATCGAAAGTTTTACATCAAAACATCAAGAAAAACCCCAATAAAAACCACAAACTTGAGGGACTACCACCAAAACAAACCCCCAATGACAAATCCAAAACATACCCAATACATAGCCATCATACTCCAAACACCACCCTAACACCCGAACTCAATTGCATAAAGAGCGATATGCTTTTACCTGCAAATGGTGAGACCGCTGAGCAGAGGTCGTCGAAAAGGAGGGCGCCGCTATGGGAGAGTTCATTGGGGAGGATGGCGCTGCTGTGAGAGAGGGCTGCACGGTGAGATCATCGGGGAGATTTTCGGGAAGAGGATATGTCGTCGGGGAGGAGGGCTGTGCGGTGATAGGTCTACAAACCGGGGGCGGAGGAGGAGGGATACGGGGAGGAGGAGACGCCGTCGGGGAGGACGGCTGCGCGGTGATAAGGATGCGAATTGAGGGAGGAGAGGAGGGCTGTGGGGAGGAGGAGACGTCGTCAGGGAGGAGGGATGTGCGACGATAGGGGTGAGAATCAGGATTCAGGGGAGGAGGAGGAGGGCTGCAGATCGGGGGAGGAGGTGGAGCCCGATACAGCTTGAAAACAAAAACGATGCTCGCGGTGTATTACTGATTTAGCCATGGAGATGTAATTTAACCATGGTAATAAAAAATATATATCCACGGACCTATAAAACCGTGGCTATATGTCTGTGGCTATAGCCCATATTTTTAGTAGTGTGACTACATAGAAGAAATGGGAATATTTAAATAGAGAGAAATATGATTTAAGAATGGGAAAATATGATATGTGTAACTTTTCATCATTATAGAACATATTCTTTTTATGACTATATTATTTTAGTTATATGCAATTTCCCATGTGATTTGGGAATATTTTTTTAAGTGTAAATAAATAATGGAAATTAAAATATTGAAAATGGAAATGGAAAGATGAAAATTCTTTTTAAATATTTTGACATTTTAATTTTTTCACATGATTATTCTTAAATTTATGAATAAATATAAGGCATTTCATCAAATGATTATTTTTATGTTTAATTTTTAATGTAGTTATTTCTATGCCTTGTTGATTAAATCATGATAATTTGTATAAATTCTTGAAAATAACCTGCTATATTAATTCATCATTGATATACTATATTATCTAACCATATGATGATGAATTATGTTATAAAGGTCTTGAAGAAATAATTATTTTTAATAGAATGTTATCTTTAGATGCCATAGTTATATAAATAAAGAAATTAAATTAAAAAATATAAAGAAACATTTGAATGAGTATAAATGAAGGTGAACTGGGTTTAATATTTTTAAAATGAGTAAGGGTTATAGCAGATTAATTTTGGTGTATAAAGATTATATTATATTACTTAGTGGAGTGGGAATTTGGAATTAATTTAATGGAATTCATTTATGACATATTTTTGTGTTATATTGGATTTAAGGATTGTTCCACTATTTTCTTCCTAATGGTTAGTTTTGTATTGAAAATATATGCATGAAGAATTTTAATATTTGGTTGTGACCTAGATTTATATTTTAATTACTAGATAGTCAAATGAAGTAGCGTAAAAAATCAATAATTCTAGTTAATAATTCATATTGCTGTTATAATAATCCATAGAGATCGTTAAAGAATTTGTTGGGAGAGAATTTATTATAAAGGATGGTTGAGTAGAGAACCCTTCGGAAAAAATTGTTTAACCATGGAATCATGTTACCAGTTTTCTTGATACTAAATTATTAGTTCCTCTTATTATGTAATCTTTCAACACGTTTATTTAATTATATATGGCTTTTTAATTTTTATGTATGGATGTTTTATTATTGGATTGTCCTTACATGTTTCCTTTATAGGGTTGATTTCTTGTATGATTATTTATTGTCTACTTGTTTTTATGTGTTGTTTATTCATATTAAACTTATCGGTTGTGATGGATAATTGTTAAAATGTGTGAAACTATGATGGGTAAAGATTAATATGTAAAAATTTCTTTTGGAAGTGATAGCTTAAAGGTCGGGTCATGTTTGGGTTGTAACAACTTGAGGTTATAACCTAATTTGTTGAGGTGATGTGGTGATGTGGGTGATATGAAAATGATGTGGATATGATTTGGTTTATAGGGTGAAGTTTATGGAGATGATATGGTTTCATGAGATGAAAGTTGCAGTGATGATATAGACACATGAGATGTAGGTGGTTGTTGTGATATGGTTGTATAGAGTGGATGGTGTGGTGATGACATGGCTGCATGTGGTGCCGGTTATAGTGGTGATGATTAGATGATTGCCACTGGTTTAGAGTAGGGGTTGCCTATTTTTAATGCTTTCTATGATATGTTATTTTGAAAGCAATGAATATATTATTCATGGTGTGATGATTTTTTATGATGATTGATGAATGATTATTGTTGGCGACATAGTTATAATGATGGGTATGTGGATAATTACTTTCTTATTAGATTTACCCACACTATTTTCTTAATTATATGTTTCACAAAAGTCTATCATTACACTTTTATTGCACATGGATACATAATTTCTTTGATAATGATCCTACTAAGTACTCCCAATTATTCAACCCTCAATATTTTCCCAAGAAGTTTTACAGGACTTGTTGATAGATATTTGGGAGGATTTTTTTTGGGCAGCTTGAGTAGAGTCTAAGAGCTTGTCTTTAATTATTAATACATTGTATCCATTTTCATATTCATATAGGATTTTTATGGTAATTTTAATTCCTTTAATTTTATTTAAGGAGTCAATTAGTGATTTCTATTATTTTCTTGGTATTTTATGATGGAAATGCATCTCAGTTGGGAAAAAACCTTTAGTGCCAGTCACCATAAAAGGGACTATTGGAGGTGGGCCTTAAGGAATACACTCATCTCCATTGATGATGGATCCTAACATATACTCCAACCACTTTGGTTAATTATGAAGGGATTAGGAACAAATGTGTGAAAGTACCCCAAGGTGTGTAGGAAAAAATCTATATAATTGATAATTTCATGCTCAAATAAAATAATTTATTAAAATCAATAACATTTCTTTTCTCTTGGTAAAAAGCAATGTTTTCTTACCATTTTGTTATTAAAATAACTTGGAAAAAATAGAAAAAATTAAATCACCATTAAACATAAATAAATCAAATAAAGAATAAAAAAATTTATGGAGAGAACATTAGATTGTACATGATTGCATCATCCTTTAAAAAACCTTCACCAAAATTGACTTTTATATAACAATTTTATGCCTATTAAGATAAAATAAGGCTCCATATAGAGTTAAAGGTCCTTTGTAAAGGCTAAAATCATTTATCCTTTAAAATATCACTTCTGGTTAAATATATTAGTTTAGAATTCATCATTATAATGATTTAATCATGGATCACTAAATATATGATAAATACAAGGAATACAGACAAATCGAGGCCCATTTTGTATTCCTTTTATTGAAGATAACATTAGCGATCCAAGAGTAATGGAAAAAAATTATGAATTCCAAATTATTAGAGTTGAAATTAAGTGGGGTTCAAAAGGAGAAACTATTTTATCCTTCAAATAAAAATTTATTTTGACGTGGTATTGGTTCCTACATTTAAAAAATCAATCAATGGTCATAATAATAATAATTAATGAAAATTTGGGGTTGTTTTATTAGGCTTAATAACCTGATCCATGTTTTTTATGACTTAAATACCTTAAAATTTTTTATTTAGTCATTACAAGTATTTCACATGTTATATTGATATTCTTTCTATATTTACATGCTATAAATAATCCATAGACCATTTTCCTCTTATTTCACTTCAATCTTAGTCTACATTCCATGTTTTAACCATTATACACACGTTTTGGAGTTCTAAAATAGTAAAAGTGTGTTTTTGTTCATACGATGATAATAATAATCCAGATCGATTCGGTATCAATACCTATATTTAAAAAATCAACTATTGGTCATTTTCCTAAGATTTCATGTTGATTTAAGTTTTTATTATTATTTTGGTCCCCCTAACACAAATTTTTAAAGACTTTAATTTCTTTTAAAATTTATAATTCAGTTATTCCATCCATAATGCATATTGGATTGACATACCGTATAATAAAATATGTCATAAATATTTTAAAGATAATTATACTATGATTTCATGTCAATGAGAGGGATTTTACAAGGTTTTTTCCATTAAACAATTATTTTAAAGTTTTAAAACACTATAAGTGGAATTGATCTTAAATATAAAAAACAAAAAACTTTTAAAATAACATAGGTTCCTAATCTCAAATCCATAATATAACTATATAATCCTATGTTAAAATGACTATCTATATGTTTTATTATTATTAAGACTATGACAATTTTTTTAATTTTAATGTCTCTATCCAAATACTCTAATTTAATATGATATGAAAATTAACTAAATAAGTAATAGATAAACCAATCCTTTAATATCTATTAGAAAATAAAAAATTAAAATGTGATATGAAATCAACTCTTTGTAATTCCTGAAAACATTTTGACACCATGTAAGTCTCATACTCATTTCTAAAAAAATATATTCCATATTTTGAATACATGGACTGTCTAAAATATTGATAGTACTGAAAAAATAGAGATGAAAAAATTATTAATAAATATTTTAAATGAAATTGTATTTTCTATCAGAAATACCAATTCAAGTAAGTTTTTTTATTGATTAAATTTGATATCATTCTTAAATATAAAAATTAAATAACCATAGTCATTGTCTTTACTTTGTTTTAGACACTTTAGAAACATTGTGTAAAATAAGTAATCTATTTTAATATATTTTTACAGTGAAATATTATTATATATACCATAATAATTATCTATTTTATGTAATGCATAGGCTAATTTAGATCATTTTCTATCATTATACCATGATATTGATAATAAGTAAACACCTCACCATCATAAAAAAACATCATAAAAATAATATTAAACAAATAATTTAATATTATTTTTAAAATGTTGAATTTATTGTATTATAAATTTATAAGTGACATATTTTTTGGAAAATTTTCTAGATACCCATGATTTGGATCCAAAAATAAATATATAGAGTATCCAAACTTATAAGAATGGGAAGATAGTGTATCCTAAAAAATCAGTAAGAAATGAAAAGAATAAAAATAATTTTTTTATAACTAGATTGTAGTGTTTTACCCTTAAATTGAAGTAGTTAAGAATAAATTTTCAACTTTTATTTATTATTCATTATCTTTGGGTACTACCTCTATATTTATGAAAATTTTAGCTTTCTCCATTGAAATTTATTTCATAGAAGTGATATAAGGACTAATGATTCAAGAGTTTTTTCACATGGTTTCCCTTCAAATGATAGTGATATTAAAATTTATAAAAAATATGAATAGTACATGATATCAATTAATATATTATATAATTTATTAGTCAAATAGATCATGAAAACGTACCTCATGTATGAATTTAAAACCATGTATCCTAACCACTCATGATTAAATATTTCATTCACCCTTACGACGAATCACGTGTCTAATTGACTCCCCTTACATTTTTTTATCAAAATTCAATTTTGTTTGTATTTTTATCTTTAAAAATCATATTTATATGAAATTACAATGTTAATTAATGTGGGAGTGGAATTATTGGAAAAAATGTACTCTTAAAGGGTCCTTTTCTATTTAACGGTTTATCCCCTAGAGTGTCTTTAATAAAACTTTTGTTTCCATTTATTTTTCTCCATATATAATAATATAACTTCATTAAATCCTGTTTTTATTAATTTTTAACTATTATATATATATTTTTTAAAAATACATACCACATTAACTTCATGTATCATTATAAGTTTAAATGACCATGCTATGAAAGTTAAAATATCAAGTTCAATTGTGTGAAAATATAGACCATCAAGTGGAACATATAAATTTTCACTTAACTCATGATCCATATGAATACCTACTATCAGACGATCTTTTGGAAAATTTTTATTGTATATAATATATTTTTGGATATTATACACTATACCCATCACCAAAAGGATATGGGTGAGAGCTGATAAATATAAATCACAATCAATTTCAACATATATGAATTTTAATACAAGAAATGTATCAAAAGTTTTTCAATTCACATTTATAAGAAATTATTGTGAGAATAATTATTACCTATGGAGGGGAATGACTTTTAGGGGAATATCTAGCCTCAAAGTTGGTGGATGTGGATCTTCATGTAATAGTTACTGGTGTGTTGTTTCTTCTCTTTGATCCCATGAAATAAATTGTTTTAATGAACCAGAATACCAAGTGAATATTTATCTTAGAGAATATATTTATTCCTATTTTTATTTCATTCCCTCATACACATCCCCTGGTGTTTTGATGCAAGTTTCTTATTTTCAACTCTCTTTTTTTGTTTTATAGATTAGCAATTCCGAATCAAAGTAGTTAATATACATATTAAAAAATAAAATATTTAAAATTTTAGTGTATAAAAAATGATTCCACCTCATGATTAACAATGAAATAATTCCATGTTTCTTAGTTTATCATGTTTATATATATGTTTAGCAGGAAAAAATTTACCTTCCCCTCATCATATTTTAGACGATTTTTCATAAAAATTGTCTTAATGTATCAATTATTTTTTCTAGAAAAAATTAATATAAATTTCATTTCATATTTTTCTAATATAAATTTACTATGTATGTGACAAATAAGAGTAAATAAAACTTTTATTATTTTATTTTTTAATGTAATAGAGAGATAATATCATAATATTACTATATTTTCTTCCCAAAATATTATCTTTTATGTGAACAAAACACTATACCAAAAATATACATCAATCTACACATGAAATATAGTATTGATTCCAATGTAACTAGAACAAATTAACTTATTAGGGTCAATGGGTTAGCCACTTGCATTGCATCTAACCTCAAATTTTAGGCATTTTATTTTCACATTAATAATTTTTTAACTATAACATCCCATGTAAATAAAGAATATGGAATTTTCAAATTTTTTTTAATATTTGTGAGTTAAATATTAAATTTACTTGAAATGGTATTCTATGTTATATGGTATACTTGACACCCAACAATGGGTTTCTCCAGAATCTCCTGTTGCACACAAGGCTGAGTCCTACTGAAACATAATAATATAATATTATTTTAAATGGTAGTTAACGTCTAGACGTTGTATTGAAGGGAATGAATAGAACTAATTAAAGTATTATTATATATATTTTTAAATATTTTTACATTTATCCAATAAAATTTAGAGGCATAAAATGATAATGAATCTAATTTTAAGTATAAATACTCTAATATTTTTAAAAGGTAGTTTTCACGCTTTTTTATGGTGAACCATTTTTAAATATAGTTTTTGTCACTTTTATATGTTACATTTGAAAAAATAAAAATATTATTTAAAATAAATAATCAAAATTTACTTTGTGTAAAATTTTAGTATCTTTCTGATAAAGTTCAATTTTGGATGAATAGGGAAAAATATTGCATTTTAATTTGAAATGACCTTTTAATATAATTTATTTCTATGATTATACTGTATATTTAATTAGTTTTAAACTGTAATTAGATTATATTTTTACCATTTAATCTAATTTTGGTTATTGGTAGTAATTTTACCTTTTAATTAGACATAAACACATATCAATCTTTTTACAGTTATTATTTTTTAAAAACATGCTTTTTGTTTTTGACAACGGGAATTAATTTTAAATTAATTTCTAAAACTTTTATGTTTTAAATTTGTAAAAATGGATTCCATATTTGGAATCAGGAGGTCCAAATTTTGTAAATAGGTAACTTTTATTTTTAGACATTTTGAATTGTAACTTCATTAAAAAATTTATTTACCATGGTCAAAGAGTAAATAGGGTAAATAAGAGTAAAAAAGTAAAATTATAATAATATTAAATTATCCTAACACATTTCATAATCCAATTGTATGATAAATGTCTGACCATGGGCATCCTTGAGTCGATTTTGGGACCCCATGGAGCCACATGAAAATGAAAATGACATTTTATAAAAATTAATTTAAAGTTAAGGAAAATATAACATAAACATATATATTTTAGTAAAACAAAAATTTATATGGGGTTATATAAGTTACCATTTCGACTATAAATAATAATTAGAAATTTAAAAGGATTTAATAAATTATGGTATTTTATTTATAATTTTTAGATATTAAAAAAATAAATTTAATTATGACACAATGATGATGCAGTGATTGGTTTATTAGTAAAGGATTCAAATAAATGATAATATAAATGTTAAAATAAATAAAATTTGGATATTTTGATGTCATCCAAAAAAATTTCTAGAAGATAGTTAAATTTTATCTTTGTATTAATGGTATTTTTTCGAATCAATCAAGTTGTTATGGATTTTTAAAAAATTCATGATATGAATAGTGTCAAAATTGACATAATTTAAGATTTAAAATATAAAATATTTTATTAAATATTATAAAATTGAAAAAATTTAAAATTTGGAAAAATGGTTATAATAAGTCATAAATTTTATTCTTGACTCTTTAATTCAATATTTTTTATGTTTTGGTAACTATTTTTATTCTCAAAGTGTTAAATGTTTGATAAAATGGTAAGAGTAAAAAAGGGTTAAATAAAAAAGATACGGATAAAAAAACCCAAAACATGTCAAATTCTTATTGGATAATTTTATTTCAACTTATATTCATCTTATATTCTAATTTAATGAGTTTTGGACCTTTTTGAACTGAAAATAATTTCATAATAAAATAATACATTTAAACTTTCCTAAAGAGCCCCTCTTCCCTCTTATAAAAGGCCAGCACCTCTAACCCATTACTCACACCTCTAAAGACCCTTGTCTCATCAAAATATTGCTCTAATAAGCTTCAAAAATCCTTCCATTCTACCTAGAAGCCTTACTTTTGGTATAAGGAAATTTAATAATGCCTTTTTGGTTCAAACCAAAGGGATTTACATGATTTAAATGTAAGTCTTCTCTCAAGTTCTTTTCTTTTATTTTCCTTCTCCAACCCCCTAAACTCTCACTATTACATTAAATTATAACAAAACCAGTATCTTAAATATACTTGGATTTTTTTATGAGAAGGATTAAAACTAAAATTACACACACATCCATCTAATGGATTTAGAACATATTGTTTCTTTGGACGACGAACTACTGCCTCAAGAAATGATGATTGTTCAATTATCTTCAACCGCCTCTCATGGTGGCCATTATGATGGAACTATATTTATATGTGATATATTTTATATTTTATATTTTCTTTATGCTTCTTTATTTTTTGTTTATATCATACCTTATGGTTTCCATAATGGTTAAATAGGATAATTTCATTTGAGGAAGTTCAGACTACCGCCCCCTCAAAGTGATATGAATCGTTTATTCCATACATGGAATGTATAAAAGATGGAATTAATGAAATTATATATGATATTATACTATAATTACAGTATTCATATGTATCATTAAGGTTTCTGTACAGACCCAAAGCCTGACGTACATGGACATTACATTACTTTTGCGGAATACTTAGTACATTACAAAAACACACACACAAGGACCGTAATAGTTTAGTGTCTTTGGAAACTCAGAATATAATCTTCTAATCGTGTTGAAAGATCTTCAACATCTCCCATAAAGATATTAACTTTTTTTCTTACCTGAAACCTTTCTTTATATCTTGGGGAAAAGAAAACATAAAAGGGTGAGCTCAAATCCTCAGTAATGGTAAACAAAATAAATATAAATCACATCATATTCATAAGAACATATCTTTTGGAAATCTTAACCTGCAAAAGAGATTATAATTTCATAACATGGGATAAATCATAGTAGTGAAATGTAATCCCAATAATCATAACTTAAAACATAAAACTTTGTGGCATACACACAAAACCATAGAGAATCATTTCTTGTTAGTCAAGTCTCATTGCCAATACTATCTTAGTGGACAAAGTCCATTTCTGAACCGAGTTCATTCCTTGTTTCAGTCCTGTTTCACTGAACCGGTATAACCTACCGTTCCATCCATGTCTATCTCATGAGATATAAAATCTTTACCCAATGCATTGGAGGGAGATATAGGTCCCACCCATCTCATAATGATACCATTCTTATGTGTGCCACAAAATCATAAACCATACATCATTGCATAACCCATGTAATAACAATGGGAATCTTAAACATCATGACATCATAAAACAATTCATATACGATAAAGGAATTGATAAAAATAATTACATCACAACATAATCAAATCAATTTAATAATATGGATAAAAACAGAACCCTTTATTATCTTAGATGGAAAATAATTTTGACAAAACACTTGAACTTCATTCTTGAGGAAAATATCCTTTCTACTTCAAAAACAATTTTCCTTTCTTAACATGTCATACAATTTTAAACTAAAATTAGTTGATTAAAAATAAACTTGAAAACTTTTAAAGGAATATTTTTGGAAATAATGTTTTAAAAATCCATTCATGTCGTATAAGTTAAAAAAAACATTATTCTCGTACTTTTGTCGGAAAAGTCAAAAAAGTACCTCTTACGAAAAATGACAAAAGATTCCCTTCATATCTTTTAATAATAACTCACCAAAGGGTAAAATAGGATTTAAAAAATTGTAGGTGAATGTAAATAATATTACATATTGAGGAAACATGGATGTGGATGATAAAATACACCCCAGTAAATACTAAAGTATAAACAATCTCAGATAAAAATGAGATTGTGATATTTCCATTACCTTATGTCCGATATGCTTTGTACGTATCCGAAACTCCTGTATAATGATTTAAATAATGTCATTAACTTATTACATAATCATATTAATTGTTATGATATCATATATGGTTCACTTATGACTTTATATTACCCGTTCTTTTGTAAATTCCATGTTAAAGAAGCGTTTTGGGTAAAATCGTTTCATTTATCGTAGGTGTTTGGACTTGTTGTTCTTGACATTATTATTACTTATATCATGATTTAGTTACATCCAGAATATAAAATATGATTTATATATCATATATATTCAGTATATATATATATATAATAGATAGATAAATGAAATGAAACAGACCGTTCATGGAGACGGTAGTCCGTACGTACGCATGAATGATGTTTTTTTCCTTATTGTCCTGAATGGAAGTAAGTAGATAACATATATATATACATAAATACAGTAGATTTACCATGTCATATATTTCATTATTATTCATTATATATACTTTATAATCATTCTGGAATGGTTAACATGGATAATGAATCTCATCGCGACGTGGAGACGGTAGTCCGTATGTACGCACAAGCGATGATATCATTATTATGGTCATGGAATTGTGTTGAAGTGTATGTATACTATTTCAGTATCAATATCACTTTATAATAATCATATATAGTTACTCATTACACCATTATACCCATCCAATTAAGGTGGTGGCGGAAAATAGATTACACCACGGCGTGGAGACGGTATTCCGTACGTACGCACGCGCGGTGATTTCCTTTTTCCGTAGGATGGATAGAAGGTTAATTAGAGTTGTTTCATATTTATAATAACATATCAGTATATAAGAAATACTGATGTTATTACTTTATAATGAAACAAATAAAGAAGAGGAAGTTTAAGAAGAAAGAAATTGAAAAAGATCGGTAATGGATATTACCTCTTTTTGACGCGCCTTCACTTAACCTCCACTTAAAGAACTAAGGATGGTTTTTGAAGAGGAACAGGACCTCTAGGATGATACTAAGGAAGTGGAGAAGAGATTTTGTCCGAGGTTGGACGATCTTGAATGCTCAAATTGGTGTGATGAGGAGAGGGAGGAGGTTTCCTTTTATAAGGGAGGAGAGGGGCACCTTAGGAAAATTTCAAAATATTATTTTATATTAAGGTAAAATTCGGTTTATAATGGTTCCAAAAGGTATAATTTAGAATCTAAAGTGGGTATGGGTCAAAAGCCTTTCATAAAATAGGATTTAGACAAGTTTAGGTTATTATTTTAACCTTATCAATTAGATTTAACTATAAGTTAAATAATTTACCTTTTACCGTGTCTTTTTGTTTTCTTACACTATATGGTTAATAAACTTACCATAACAAGACAAATGAACCCCAAATTGTTTATTATTAATATATGTATCCTTATCTAAGTCATTTGGAAGAACCATAGATTTTTAGGAATTAAATAACAATTGATAATATAATATTTGTTTTAAAAACTAATTTATGTCAATTTTGACACTATTTGGTACATGATTTTTATGAAATTCATAACAGAAAGATAAGTTCGAACCAAGATACTTATATCAACAATAACATGTCATATTAACCTAGAAAAGTAATGTAAGTCATAAAAAGTCTCAAATTACATTTATTTGGGCATTTATAACATCAATTATGTCAATATTTCATTAATAAGACAATTACTGCATCATATTTGGGACATAATAAATGATAATTATTAATACCTAAAAATTCTAAAAAAATTATTATGATGTATATAATTGTATTATATTTCTGGGGAATATTCATGTTTGAAGTTTCATGAAGTTTATCACTAAATTAAAATTATTATACTTATAAGATTTAAGAAAGTGACATGTTGTCACAATCTTTGGTTTTAATAATAATTAAATTATTTTCATGGAAAAAAGTCCATAAAATGAATCTAATACGACTCATAGGTTATATGGGTCTACTTTTAGCCATCCAATAGGATTTTCCCAAGTTTTATGGTAATTTTATAATCTTATATTTACCCTTAATTACCCGATTTACCTTTAACTATAGTAAATAAAATTTACCGTAGTTACTATTCACAATCCCCAAAAATAAAAAGTATCTTATTAACATAATTTGGACCCACTGATTCCAAATATGGAATCCATTTTTCCAAATTCAATACACAAAAAATGCAGAAATTAAATTAAAATTAATCCCGTTGTCGAAAGAAAACGTGTTTCTCTTTAAAACATTGCAAAAGATTGAATTTATTTAACCTACGAATTCAAGGTAAAATCAATGCTAATGACATAAATTATATTAAATGGTAAAAATATATTCTATTTATACTTTAAAAACATTAAATATTATAATTTAGCCACATAATATATTATGATGAAAAAAGTTGTTTTTAATTAAAATATAGCGTGTTTTTACTATTCATTAAAATATGAAAGTTATCGGAAAAATATCAAAACTTTATCTAGTGTAAATTTTTATATCCTGATTCAAAAGAATAATTTTATTTTGTCAAATTGAACTTATAAATATGTCTAAAACTAGATTTAAAGTGGGTGCGCCATCAAAAGGCGGCAAAACTGCATTTTTTGAAAAATACTTATTTTACCCGAAAAATTTAATTTTGTTCTTATACCATGTTCTAGAATTTTGTAAGATGAATAATAATGTTATAAAATTCAAAATTTAGTTAACAATATTCATAACGTCTAGTTCAAAACAATATTATAATAATATATCGTTGTTTAGTAAATCCCGATATTGCGTACAACACACGCTATCGAGGAAGGTCGCGATTGCGTGTAATGCAAGCCAAATCAGGGTTGCGTGTAGTTCACGACTCCTTTGTTGTTGCGTATAATAGAATCCAACCATATTTTATTTATACATTGAATATATATATATATATATATGTACACTCAATGTTGCGTAGAATAACTTCTATCAAACGAACTTGAAATTGTGTGTAACAAGAGCCAAGAAAAGTGTTGCGTATACTGCAAGATAATACGGTGTTGCGTATAGTGCAAGATAATCTTGGTGTGTCGTACAATAGAATATATGAATGAAATTAAAAAGAATGTATCTTATAAAATCTCGGGTTGTTACATTCTACCCCCTTAAAATGAATTTCGCCCTCGAAATTCGTCAGGGTTATAAATCGTTTACTATTCATAAAAACCCACATCATAAAAAGAAATACCAAAACTAAACTTTAAAAACTAAAGTATGAAATATAACGGTTACCCAAATGAACTCATCACTGGGTTTCCATATAGGAGAAAATATGGACATGGAAGAGAAATCTAACCGTCATGTTCTGATGGAGAGTGGTAGAGAACATGGCTATGAAAAAACCAACAATCACAAAGATATAGATTTGTGATGGTCTAGGGTAACATCTGATTCATAGGATATAAGGGCACTAGGACAACATTTTTGGTTTTCAATATCATTTCCCTAAAGTTGAAGAATTTGAATTAGAATAAATACTTACTTTATTTTGGTACAATCTCACTGTTTTTTGTGCCTTGAACAATTTCCACTTCATCTCTTAAAGAAATGAAGTTGAATTTGTTATTCGTGAAGTGTTAGCAGATCATGTGATAGAATGATGGGTCATTCCATCTGTCTCAAACAAAAGGTTAACAAAAGTTATTAAATATACATAAGTCGATCTATAGTGAGATTAATCATATATGGTTCCTAAAAGGGACTTATAATTCATATATCATACTACTTAATATAATAAAACTAGTTTATACTAAACAGGGACTTCCTGTCGCCAGTCCTACAGGTTGTCCTTTTTCTAAAACTACATTACTATAAAATCCCATCAGTAATATCGAAAAAAGTTCTATCCTTAAACAATACTTAGCATATGTCCAACATAATCTATTCCAATATTTAGGCTTATCTAAAATACTTCGGTCCAAGATCGTAGTATAAAGAAAAACATTACTTGAAATGTCATCAACCAAGCATGTGAATACCATTATTTATCCCCCATATATATATATTGTTGGTCACATTCCAATCATGTGAATACCTTAATCATGTATTCTCTTGAAAAAATGAATACCCATTGAACCATAGTGAAAACATGAATGCAGTTAAAAGTTAACACTTTCCACATACCAAAATCCTCAAAATTCTATATACTCAAACCATGATATCACTTAGTCATTATATCAATCATGAGCTCATTAATACTGTTAAACATTTCATTTTCTCGTTTTCCCTTCATTATGCGCATATCATCTTATTTCCAAAAATATCTCAATCACTTTGAATACCAGATTATACCAATACATAAATATTCCAATACTCCATGATACAACATTATTTTGGAATCCCATTACATAAACACTTAATCATTCCACCACATCGTTGTCATATTCAACAGTGCCAATAGTGATCTCATGTGACTTCCCTTTGTCCTTTGCCTTAAGCGGTTGCTCATGTCGATCATCACTAACCCTTGGATTAGGGAATTTATTGGCATAATGTCCCATCTCCTTGCACTTGAAACATTGAATTGTAGTAGGTTCATTCTGTGTATCCCTTCCTTTGGTTGCATCATTAGACATCTTCTTCCCATCATTGCGGCATTCAAATGCCCGATGACCTTCCTTTCCACATTTGAAACATTTACTTGTCCCTTTAGGACAATCTCCACCATGCTTCATTCCACACTTTGAGCGTAAGGAAACATCCATCTTCTTTTCACCATTATTCTGAGATTTCTCCTTGAACTCCGTCTTTCGTTTCTTGTCAAAGCCATGAGATGGATATGTAACACCAACTTCCATTTCTATCTTGATAGCACAATGCACAATTTCTTTATAGCTACTGAAGTCTCTTATAGATAATGCCCTTCGAAGACTTGGTTTTAAGCCACTGAAAATTCGATCAACTTTACTTTCAGGTTGGATGATAATGCCAGATGCATACCTTGCAAGTCTTGTAAAATTTGCTTCGTATATACCAACAGATTCATCATCCTTATGCTTCAGCTCAAGAAACTCATTTTCCATCTTTGTTTGAAGAATACGAGGGAAGTACTTATTGAAAAACAAGTTCTTGAACTTGTCCCATTCCATGGACTCAATTTCATCTCTTGGCCTCGTATTCTTGATAAGATTCCACCATTGATCAGCTTCACCTTCCAAACGATATACTGATAAGATGAATTTATCATGTTCAGAACATTGAAGAAATGAAAATATCTTTTAAGTGGTACTGATCCATTGTTCAGCAACAAGTGGGTCGGAAGACCCACTGAAAGAAGGTGGGCGTTGCCTCATGAAGGACTCAATAGAATATTGTTCCCTTCTCTGCTCATTTGGAATTCCAAAATGATTCATAGCTTGTGTAAGTATAACAATACGATTTTTCACTCCATCTCCCATAACACTTGTTTGTTCAGGAGGAAAATCATTGCATTGTCCATTACAGTGATCAACACGGTTCCTTCAGGTTCCAGCCATCATCTAAAACCCAAAAAGAATAGTGTGAGAGGCAAAAATAATGCTAGGGAAAACAACATAGTAAAGATGGAGTACCCTTAATATCTAACATCTTAGGTTAAATTCTAAGATCGTTACCGTAGTTCTAGGACTATATCCTATACGTATACTTATCCTTAGGGACATACCTAGACATACCTTAGAAATATCTATAGGGATCTCACTAACGTTCTCACATACCAGTTTCCAAAGGTTAACTAAACCTTTCCTATGATACCAACTGTAGAGACCCGAAGCCTGACGTACATGGACATTACATTACTTTTTCGGAATACTTAGTACATTACAAAAACACACACACAAGGACCGTAATAGTTTAGTTTCTTTGGAAACTCAGAATATAATCTTCTAATCGTGGTGAAAGATCTTCAACATCTCCCATAAAGATCTTCCCTTTTTTTCTTACCTAAAACCTTTATTTATATCTTGGGGAAAAGAAAACATAAAAGGGTGAGCTCAAATGCTCAGTAAGGGTAAACAAAATAAATATAAATCACATCATATTCATAAGAACATATCTTTTGGAAATCTTAACCTGCAAAAGTGATCATAATTTCATAACATGGGATAAATCATAGTAGTGAAATGTAATACCAATAATCATAACTTCAAACATGAAACTTTGTGGTATACACACATAACCATAGAGAATCATTTCTTGTCAGTCAAGAATCATTTCCAAGACTATCTTAGTGGACAAAGTCCATTTCTGAACCGAGTTCATTCCTCGTTTCAGTCCTGTTTCACTGAACCGGTTTAACCTACCATTCCAAGGATGTCTATCTCATGAGATATAAAATCTTTACCCAATGCATTGGAGGGAGATATAGGTCCCACCCATCTCATAATGATACCATTCTTATGTGTGCCACAAAATCATAAACCATACATCATTGCATAACCCATGTAATAACAATGGGAATCTTAAACATCATGACATCATAAAACAATTCATATACGATAAAGGAATTCATAAAAATAATTCCATCACAACATAATCAAATCAATGTAATAATAGGGATAAAAACAAAACCATTTATTAACTTAGATGGAAAATAAGTTTGATAAAACACTTGAACTTCATTCTTGAGGAAAATATCCTTTCTACTTCAAAAACACTTTTCCTTTCTTAACATGTCATACAATTTTAAACTAAAAGAAGTTGATTAAAAATAAACTTGAAAACTTGTAAAGGAATATTTTTGGAAATAATTTTTTAAAAATCCATTCATGCCGTATAAGTTAAAAAAAACATTCTTCTCATACTTTTGTCGGAAAAGTCAAAAAAGTACCTCGTATGAAAAACGACAAAAGATTCCTTTCATATCTTTTACTAAAAACTTGCCGAAGGGTAAAATAGGATTTAAACAATTGTAGGTGAATGTAAATAATATTACATATTGAGGAAACATGGATGTGGATGATAAAATACACCCCAGTAAATACTAAAGTATAAACAATCTCGGATAAAAATGAGATTGTGATATTTCCCTTACCTTATGTCCGATATGCTTTGTACGTATCCGAACCTCCTGTATAATGATTTAAATAATGTCATTAACTTATTACAGAATCATATTCATTTTTATGATATCATATATGGTTCACTTATGACTTTATATTACCCATTCTTTTGTAAATTCCATGTTAAAGAAGCGTTTTGGGTAAAATCGTTTCATTTATCGTAGGTGTTTGGACTTGTTGTTCTTGACATTATTATTACTTATATCATGATTTACTTACTTCCAGAATATAAAATATGATCTATATATCATATATATTCATTATATATATCTATATATATATAATAGATAGATAAATTAAATGAAACACACCGTTCATGGAGACGGTAGTCCGTATGTATGCATGAACGCTGTTTTCCTTTCCTTATTGTCTTGAATGGAAGTAAGTAGATGAAATATATATATACATAAATACAGTAGATTTACCATGTCATATATTTAATTATTATTCATTATATATACTTTATAATCATTCTGGAATGGTTAACATGGATAATGAATCTCATCGCGTCGTGGAGACGGTAGTCCGTACGTACGCACGAGCGATGATATCGTTCCCATGGTCGTGGAATTGTGTTGAAGTGTATGTATACTATTTAAGTATCAATATAAATTTATAATAATCATATATAGTTACTCATTACACCATTATACCCATCCAATTAAGGTGGTGGCGGAAAATAGATTACACCACGGCGTGAAGACGGTATTTCGTACGTACGCACGCGCGATGATTTCCTTTTTCTGTAGGATGGATAGAAGGTTAATTATAGTTGTTTCATATTTATAATAACATATCAGTATATAAGAAATACTGATGTTATTACTTTATCATGAAACAACTAAATAAGAATAAGTTGAAGAAGAAAGATATTGAAAAAGATCGGTAATGGATATTACCTCTTTTTGACGCGCCTTCACTTAACCTCCACTTAAATAACTAAGGATGGTCTTTGAAGAATACCAGGACCTATAGGATGACACTAGGGATGTTGAGAAGAGATTTTGGCAGGGGTTTTCCGAGCTTGAATGCTCAAATTGGTGTGAGGAGGAGAGAGAGGAGGTTCCCTTTTATAAGGGAGGAGAGGGGCACGTTAGGAAAATCTCAAAATATTATTTTATATTAAGGTCAAATTCGGTTAATAATGGTTCCAAAGGGTCTTATTTCAAAGATAAAGTGGGTATGGGTCGAAATAATCTCATCCAATAGGATTTAGACAAGTTCAGGTTATTATTTTAACATTATCAATTAGATTTAACTCTAAGTTAAATAATTTAACTTTTACCGTGTCTTTTTGTTTTCTTACACTATATGGTTAATAAACTTACCATAAAAGCCAAAAGAACCCCAAGATTATTATTATTAATATATCTATCCTTATCTAAGTCATTTGGCCAAACCTTATATTTTTAGGAATTAAATAACAATTGATAATATAATATTTTTTTTAAAAACTATTTTATGTCAATTTGACACTATTTGGTACATGATTTTTATGAAATTAATAAAAGAATTATAAGTTCAAAAAAGTTACTTATATCAACAATAAAATGTCATATTAACCTAGAAAATTAATTTAAGTCATAAAAAGTCTCAAATTACATTTATTCGGGCATTTATAACATCAATTATGTCAATATTTCATTAATAAGACAATTACTACATCATCTTTGTGTCATAATAAATGATAATTATTTAATCCCTAAAAATTCTAAATAAATTCCTATGATGTAGATATTTGTATTAGCTTTCTGTATACTATTCATTTTTTAAGTTTCATGAAGTTTATCAGTAAATTAAAATTATTATACTTATAAGATTTAAGAAACTGACATGTTGTCACATTCTTTGGTTTTAATAATAATTAAATTATTTTCATGGAAAAAAGTCCATAAAATGAATCTAATCCAACACTTAGGTTATATGGGTCTACTTGTATCCATAAAATAGTATTTTTCCAAGTTTTAGGGTAATTTTATAATCTTATATTTACCCTTAATTACCCGATTTACCTTTAACTATAGTAAATAAAATTTTCCGTAGTTACTATTCACAATGCCCAAAAATAAAAAGTAGCTTATTAACATAATTTGGACCCACTGATTCCAAATATGGAATCCATTTTTCCAAATTCAATACAAAAAAGATGTAGAAATTAAATTAAAATTAATCCCATTGTCGAAAGAAAACAGGTTTTTCTTTAAAACATTGCAAAAGATTGAATTGATTTAACCTACGAATTCAAGGTAAAATCAATTCTAATTACATACATTATATTAAATGGTAAAAATATATTCTATTTATACTTTAAAACAATTCAATATTATAATTTAACCACATAATATATTACGATGAAAAAAGTTGTTTTTAATTAAAATATAGCATGTTTTTACTATTCATTAAAATATGAAAGTTATCGGAAAAAAAATCAAAACTTTATCTAATGTAAATTTTTATATCCTGATTCAAAATAAGAATTTTATTTTGTCAAATTGAACTTATAAACATGTCAAAAACTAGATTTAAAGTGGGTGCGCAATCAAAAGGCGGCAAAACTGCATTTTTTGAAAAATACTTATTTTACCTGAAAATTTTATTTTGTTCTTATACCATGTTCTAGAAATGTGTAAGATGATTAATAATGTTATAAAATTAAAAATTTAGTTAACACTATTCATAACGGCTAGTTCAAAACAATATTATAATAATATATCGTTGTTTAGTAAATCCCGGTATTGCGTACAACACACGCTATCGAGGAAGGTCACGATTGCGTGTAATGCAAGCCAAGTCAGGGTTGTGTGTAGTGCACGACTCCTTTGTTGTTGCGTATAATAGAATCCAACCATATTTTATTTATACATTGAATATATATATATATATATATATATATACACTCAATGTTGCGTAGAATAACTTCTATCAAACGAACTTGAAATTGTGTGTAACAAGAGCCAAGAAAAGTGTTGCGTATACTGCAAGCTAATACGGTGTTGCATATAGCACAATATAATCTTGGTTTGTCGTAAAATATAATATATGAATGAAATTAAAAAGAATGTATCTTATAAAATCTCGGGTTGTTACAATTTCATTCCATTAAATACAAAATAGAAATAAATGTTGCATTAATGGGTATGTATGACTTAACGTCTCCATGAATGATGCATTTCATTTCTTATCTATAAATGTTATGTACTATTATAAATAAATATATATACTGGATATATATGATATATATTTAATCTAAATAATGATTATCATTTTGGAGATAATGGAATTTTGACAACATGGATAACTTGTAATTATAAGAAGTTCATTTTTGATTCAAGTACCAAATATCGACAAAACGACCATTATTAACTTAAATGATTATGTAATGTTTATAATGTGGTGGTAAGTGATATAAAAGGAATAATAAACTTGAAAAAGGTTATTAAGCAAGTAAAAATTAACTTTAGTTTATTATTCAGGAGATTAAAGAACAAATGAGTTGAGTCGGACATGAGGTAAGGGACTTCGCCTCAATCTCCTTTCATTAAGAAATACTTTGATTTATACATGACTTTATTTTATATGGTGTATAAACCCCATTTAATTTTAATTTCATTCAAAGTAAATCTTTTTTAATGTATCATTTTACTAAATGACAAATATAAGGTTTATTTTTTTGTACATGGTGACAATGACCTTTCCACCGCTGTGAGCAATATATGATATTTGGATTCTTTAAGAAGCCATAATGTTTTTTAAAAGAAAAATAAATACCATATACTCTTTTTACATATTTTGGTATTGAAAATGGTTTTGATAATGGATTTATTATGTCAATATATTGAAATGTTATACTATGATTGCAATGTGGAAATGTTATCTTTCGTTTATGCTTGTTCAGGTGTTAAGATTATGTTATGGTTCTTGGAAATTGTTTACGCATATAGGTGGTTCCATGAGAAACCTAGGGCAGGTGTGCCCGAGATATCTCTCCAATTAAATGGGTAATGTGACCGAGGTAAACATTAATGTTTCTCCTCAGAGATTTAGTGAAATATACTATGATGTTTATTTCAAACGTAAATCCCTATGTAGCTATGAAAGCTTTAATGTAAGTATGATATGGATGACACAAGTTACCTTTATGGTTTATGATTTCTATGTGTTATTTATAAATATAATTATTTCATGAGGTATGATAAATAGAATTTTTTTTTATGTATTTATAGACTAATGATTTCTTTTCTTTACATTATTACCCTTTATGAACTTTTTATGCTCATCCCAAGTTTATGAAATGTTTTTTTAAAGGTTATAATGAAGGGTAAGAGAAAGGAATAATTAAAGAAGATTTATATCAAGAAAATAATTATTTTTTTCTTTTAAGAGTTTTTATTTTATGAAAAAATGGATTCGGAGCAGAAGTTTCTAATTTTTAATATTTGGGATGTAATGTAATAGTTATGGACTAATTCTATAAAACTCTAAACCTGAAAAGATCCTCAATCTTAATTATTAACATAATTCAATATCATGTAATGTTTAAGGATGATGCCTTATAGTTGTTATCAAAGGCCAGCTTTGACAAATTTAGGAGTTGGGATATTGTTAAATTAATATCCATAAATTAATTTCTGGTAAAATTGAAATGATATAGCATTTGAAGATTACCATGTTACATCACCTATGATATTTTTGTGTTCATAATGGGTTGTTATAGAAGAAACCTGACAACTATGATAGGATAACATCAAGTGGAAAACAACCTTACAAATCAAAAACCTGAGATGGTCAGAATCGGAACTAAACAGTTTGTTGTTGTGATGGAACAATTGACTCAGGCTATAAATGGTGGAAGTATCCATGCATGAGATCAGCCAGATCAACCATATAGGAACATGTTAATAGTGGATCATTTCATGAGGCAACATCCCCCATCATTCAGAAGACCATATTACCTTGTGCTAGTAGAAGGTTGGAATAAATCACTTTAGAATATTTTTGATGTCATGGGGTGTTCAAAAAATCAAAAGGCTAGTCTTGCTATTTAGCCTTTTGAAGGAGAATCCGATCAGTGGTGGTCGATGGTGAAAAATACCAGGGATAGTGAGGAGATTGATTATCTTGATTAGGATGAATTCAAAGGTATGTTTCTTGAGAAATATTTTCCTAAGGTGGTTTGTCTTAGGATAGAAAAACAATTCCTGGAATTGAGGTAGGAGGATGTCTCAGGGGATGCTTATGAAGAAAATTTCACTCAACTGGAAAGGTATGCTCCAAATTTTATACGAAATCTTTATAGTAAAATCAATTGTTTTAACTTAGGATTAAATCCAATGTATTAAATAGATTTATCTTCTCAAGAGTCCAAAATTTTTGAAATACTTGTTCGACGTGCAGAGAGGGAGGAAATGGAGTTTTCCAATGATTAGGTGTTCTTTGAAAAACTACTGAATAAGAGGTAGAGGTGGAAGATGAGAGGTAATAAATATTCAAAAAAATATGATGGTAAGAAACTTAAGTTTATAGTTTGTGAAAAATGTGGTTAAAATCTTGCTGGGGAATGTCTTTTGAATTCTGGTAATTACTATCGACGAGGTAAAATTGGGCATAAGGATCATAATTGCACTGAAAAAGATCAAGGTAATGGTTAGAAAAAATCCGATTTATAGTCATTAAATTTTTTTAAGTGAAATTAAATGGGACATTATGAAAATGAGTGTCCAATGAAGAACTCAGTTGAGGTAAAGCAGCTAGACTACATGCAGAAAGGGGTGGTGAAATACTCTGCAACTACTTCAGTAGATGTTGGGCTATCGAATGAAGTAGTATCAGGTACACGGTTTGTTTATTCATATTATGCCAATGTGTTGTTTGATTCAGGGTCTACACATTCTTTCATTTCTAAGAAAATTTCTAGTAAATTGGGAATTCCATCTTAAGATATAAATCTTGATCTTATAGTAAAAACACTAGGAGGAAATTTTGAGGAAAAAAGAAATTATAAAAACCACCTGTCCTTGTGTGCGGAAAGAATATACCTGCAAACCTTAATGTTTTTTCTCTAGTAGAGTTTGATGTTATTTTGGGTATGTATTGGATTTACGTTTATCATGCTAAGATTGACTATATAGAAAAAGAGGTTTCTTTTCATAAATAATTTTAGTTTGTGTACAAGAATGAACCCTTACTTTTGCTAACATATCAGGAAGCTAAGAAACTAGTAAAATATGGAAATTAATGTTACAATGCACATATTGTTGAAAAAAGGAACTATTCAGATTAATAATGTTCCAGTGGTAAATGAGTATCTTGATATTTTTCTCATGAGTTGCCTGGTATAATACCTAACTGGGAAGTTGAATTTATTATTGACTTAGTTCCTAATGCTAAGATAATTTCAAAAACCCCTTATTAAATGGATCAAATTGAACTTTTAGTGTTAAAGAAGCAATTTCAAGAGTTATTATATAAAAGCATCATTAGACATAGCACATCATCATGAGGTGATACTATCATGTTTGTTAAAAATGAAGATGGTTCAATGAGACCGTGCATTGATTATAGAGCCTTGAATAAAATTACTGTTAAGAACAATTATCCTTTGCCTCATACCGATGGTTTGTTTGATCAGCTCTAGGGAGATCAGTATTTTTTGAAAATTGAATTGAAGTTGGGTTATCATCAGTTGAAAGTAAAGGAAGAAAACATTCTGAAGACTGCATTTTGTACTAGATATAGACATTATGAATTTGTAGTTATGCCTTTTTGATTAACCAATGCATCTACTGTATTCATGGATCCTATGAATAGAATTTTCTGTGAGTTATTGGATAAGTTTGTGGTTGTGTTTATTGATGATATTTTGGTTTATTCCAAAATCAAAGAGGAACATGGAAGTCATTTAAGGGTTTTATTTAAAATATTTAATGAAAACAAACTGCATTGGAAAATCAGCAAGTGTGAGTTTTGGTTACAAAAATTTTCTTTCCATGGTTACATTGTTTCAAAAAATGGCATGACTATTTATGTTACTAAAATAAAATTTGTTTAAGAATGACCAAGACCCACAAATATTACTGAGATCTGTAGTTTTCTTGGTTTAGTAGGTCATTATTGGAGGTTTGTTGAAATTTTTTCATAGTTATCAACCCCACTAACTAATTTAACTTAAAAAGGTGTTAAGTTCATTCGGACAAAAGAATGTGATGATTGTTTTCAAGAATTAAAAAGAATATTGGTGAATGATCTAGTTTTAGAATTATGTTCTAGAGATGTTGAATTTGTTATCTACAACGATGCTTCATTGAAAGGACATGGTTATGTCCTAATGAAAAATGATCAGGTAATTTCTTATGCTTCACGTCAGTTCAAACCTCATGAGTTAAATTACCTTACACATGATTTGGAATTATATACTATTGTTTTTTCTTTAAAAATTTGGAGGCATCATCTGTATGGAGTAAAATGTAAAATATATACAAATAAAAAAAAATTGAAGTATATATTCACTTATAAAGAATTTAACATGAGACAGAGGAGATTGATGGAATTAATCAAGGATTATGACTTCATGATTAATTTTCATCTTTTAAAGTAAAATAAAGTGGATAACACTTTGAGTCAAAAATTGTATGCTTCATTAACCATGTTACATTTGGAACAAGATCCTTTGATTAATGATTTGACGAAATTTGGCAGAGAAGTTGTTGGTACAAGAAATTCCTTTTTTTTGTCAGGTTTAAGTATAATGATCCCTAATAGAGAGAATAAATATAGCACAAAAAGATGACAGTGAGTTACAAAAAAAGATAGAATTGGTTTATATGGGTAAGTTACATAAATTTAATATTGATAAATATTTTTTTTGAGATTTGGGAAGAGATTATGTGTGCCTTGTGATTCATAGTTAAAGAAAGAGTTGTTATGTAAATCTCATAGTTCTCTATTTTCAGTTAATCTTGTAAGTACTAATATGTATATAGATATTCGAGAGTATTACTGGTTTGATAAAATGAAAAGATATATTGCTGACTTTACCCATGCGATGTTAGATTTTTCAATAGGTTAAAGCAGTGCAGTAGTTACCAAAAGGGATGCTTCAGCCTTTTCCAGTGCCAGAGTGGAAATGGGAAAATGTTTTCATGGATTTCGTGGTGGGATTACTGAAGAATGTTTGAGGTAACAATAAAATCTGGGTTATGGTTGATCGAATAACTAAACCTGATCATTTTCTTCCAATTCGAGATACCCTATCTCTAAATCAAATTTCTCGATTGTATATTAAATAGTTAGTCAGGTTATATGGAGTTCCACTCTAAATTTTATCTGATCATGATCCCGGGTTCACTTATAACTTTCAGAAGGGCCTTCATAAGTCACTGGGTACTAAATTAAATTTTAGTACAACTTTTCATCCACAATCAGATGGGATGTCTGAACGAACAATTCAAACATTGGAAGATATTCTATGTGCTTTGTCACATGGGAAGTTGGGACCAACATCTTTCTTTGGTTGAATTTTTTTTTATAATAACAATTTTCATTCCAATATTTAGATGGAACATTTTGAGGAATTATATGGAAAGCGGTTTTGAACTCATACTTTTTCTGATGAAGTAGGTGAAATGAAGTTGATGGGTTCAGAATTGGTAGAAGAAATGAAAGAAAGTGTTCAGTTGATTTAGAAGCAAATGAGAACATCACAAAGCAGGAAAAAACATTATGAAAATGACCAATGGAAGGATCCTTCTTTTCAGTTAGGTGATCATGTCTTTCCCAAAATTTCTCCATCGAAAAGTGTGATGAGTTTTGGTAATAACGGAAAGCTGAGTTCGAGGTTCATTAGACTCTGTGAAATCCTGGATAAAGTTGGATCGGTTGTCTACAGAGTTTATTTACCTCAATGTTTATAATAGGTACATGATGTTTTTCATGTTTCAATGTTGAGAACGTATATGTCGTATCCATCTCATGTTTTGAGTCTAGAAGTAGTTCAGTTGGAAGACTGTCTTTATTATGAGGAACTACTAGTCTAGATTGTTGACAGAAGACAACAAGGGTTGTAGAATAAGGTAATTTACTAGGTAAAGGTTTTATGAAAAAACTATATGGTTGAGGAGGTAATGCGGGAATCATAAAATTATAGGAGGGATAAATACCCCCTCTTATTTGATAAGTGAATAAAATTGCAAGTATTCAATTTCCAAAGGTGGAGGGGGGGGGATATAACATCCCAGGTAAATAAAGAATATGAAATTTTCATATATTTTTAATTTTTTTTGAAATAAATATTAATTTTACTTTAAAGGGGATTCTATGTTCGATGGCGTAACCAACACACAACAATGAGTTTCTCTAAAATCTCATGTTGCACACAAGGCTCGGTCATACTAAAAAATAATAATATAATATTATTTTAAATGGTAGTTAACGCCCAGCCATTGTATTGGAAAAAATAAACAGAACTAACTATAATATTATTATACATTTTTGTTAAATATTTTTGAATTTATCCAATAAAATTTGGAGGCTTAAAATGAGAATGAGTCCAATTTTCAGCACAAATACTCTAATATTTTTAAAAGGTAGTTTGACCGCCTTTTGATGGAGAACCGTTTTTAAATCTAGTTCTTGTCACTTCTATATGTTCCATTTGAAAAAATAAACTCCTTATTTAAAAGTAGGACATTAAAATATACTTTGGGTAAATATTTTGTATTTTTTTGATAAAGTTCATCTTTTGACGAATAGTGAAAAATACCGCATTTTAATTCAAAAATGACTTTTAATATAATTTATTCATATGATTATATTGTCTTCTTAATTGATTTTAAAGTGAAATTAGATTTTATTTTAACCATTTAATATAATTTTTGTCATTGGAAGTATTTTCAATTTTCAATTAGACATAAACACATGTCAATCTTTTGATAGTTATTATTTCATAAAAACACGTTTTTTGGTTTTGACAACGATAATTAATTTTAAATTAATTTCTGGAAATTTTTTATTTTGAATTTGTAAAAATAGACTCCATATTTTGAATCAGGAGTTCCAAATTGTTTAAATATTTAAATTTTAGTTTTAGACATTATGAATAGTAACTTCAATAAATTTTATATTTACAATGGTTAAAGGGTAAATCTAATAAATAATGTTAAAAAACTAATAATATAATAATATTAAATTCCTTTAATACATGTAATAATCCTATTGGATGACACATGTCTGACCATGGAAATAATTGGGTTGATTTCAGGACCCCATAGAGCCACTTTTAAGTGAAGACTACATTTTATAAAAATTAATTTAAAGTTAAGGAAAATGTAAAATAAACATATATCTTTTAGTAATTTTTTTATATCAGTTTATATAAGTAATATTTTATAATATAAATATTCATTAAAAATATAAAAATATATCATAAATCATGGTATTTTATTTTTAAATTTTCGAGATTAAATAAATAAATTAAATTTTGACACAATGATAATGCAATGATTGCTTCATTAATAAACGATTCAATTAAAAGATATGATAAATGTCAAAATAAATGTAATTTTGTTATTTTGATGTCATACATGAATTTTATGGATGATAAATACATGTTATCTTTGTATTAATTATGTTTTTTCAAATCGATCAAGTTGTAATGGATTTTTTAAAAATATAATGATATGAGTAGTGTCAAAATTGACATAAATCATATTTTAAAATATAAAATATATTATTAAATATTATAAAATTCAAAAAAATATAAGATTCATGAAAATGGTTATAATAAGTCTAAAATTTTATTATTGACTCTTTAATTGTATATTTTTCATGTTTAGGTAACTATTTTTATTCTCAAAGTGTTAAATTCTTGATAAAATGGTAAGAGTAAAAAGAGGGTTAAATAAAAAAGATAAGGATTGAAAAATATTAAAAAACTATACAGTTTTTATGGGATTATTTTATTAAGAATTATATTCATATTATATTATAATTTAATTAATTTTGGACCTTTTTAAAACGAAAATAATTTTATTATAAAATAATACTTTCAAACTTTCCTAAAGAGACCCTCATCCCTCTTATAAAAGTCACCACCTATAATCCATTAATCAAACCTCTCAAGCCTCTGTCTCATCCAAATTATTCTCCAATAAACTCCCAACATCCCTATATTCCACCTAGAAGCTTTACTTTGGGAAGAAGGAAATTCAATAAATATTTTTGGTTCAAATCAAAGGGAGTTACCCGATTTAATGGTGAAGTTTTCGCTCAAATTCTTTTCTTTTATTTTCCTTCTCCAACACCCTAAACTCTCTTTATTCAATTATTTTATAAAAAAACAGTATCTTCAATATACTAGTATGTTTTTATGATAATTATTCAAACTAAACTTAAACACACCTCCATCTAATGAATTTAGAATATACTGTTTCTATGGACGACGAACTACTACCTCACGAAATGATGATTGTTCAATTATCTCCAACTGCCTCTCATGGTTTCCATTACGATGGAACTTTATTCATATGTGATATATATTATATTTATATTGTATCTATACTTCTGTATTTTTCATTTATATCATACCTTATGGTTTCCATAATGGGTAAATACGATAATTTTATTTGAGGAGGTGCAGCCTACCGCCCCCTCAAAGGGATATGACTCATTCATGCCGTACGTGGAACAAAAAAAGGATGGTTTTAATGAAATTATATATGATATTATACTATAATTATAATATAAATTTTCATAATTATTTTTTCATTCAATTAAATATGAAATATAAATGAAAGTAGCATTCATGTGTACGTACAACTTACCGTCTCCATGAACGGTACATTTCGTTTCTTATCTCCAAATGTTATGAAATATTATAAATACATACATATACTAGATATATATTATATATATGATATCGAAATAATAAATATTATTCTAGAGATAATGGAATTTTGACCACATGGACAACTTGTAATTATAGGAAGTTCATTTTTGACTCAAGTACCAAATATCAACAAAATGAATGTTATTAACTTAAATGAGTATATATTTTTTATAATGTGGTATTAAGTGATATAAAAGGAATAATAAAATTAAAAATGTTTTTAATAAAGGATAAATTAACTTTATATTATTATTTAGGAGAACGAATGAGTCAAGTCGGACACGAGGTAAGGGACTACGTCTCAATCTCCTTTCATTGATGCATACTTTGATTTATACATGACTTTCATTTGTAAAGTGTATAAACCCCTTTGAATTTTAATTTCATTAAAATGCAATATTTTTCTACATATAATTTTAGTAACTGACAATGGTAATGTTTCTTTTTAACGTACGTTGGGACAACTGCCTTTCCGCTGCCGTGAGCATTAAATGATATTTGGCTTCATTAACAAGCCGTAAGGTTTTTTTGAAAGGAATATAAATACCATATACTCTTTTTATGTATTTTGGTATTGAAAATGGTTTTGATAATATATTTATTATGTCAATATATTGAAATTTTATACTGTGATTGCAATGTGGAAATGTTATCTTTCCTTTATGCCTTTTCAAGTGTTATGATTATGTTATGGTTCTTGGGAATTGTTTAGGAATTTGGGTGGTTCTGTGATAAACCGAGGGTGGATGATCATGAGATAGCTCCCTAATGCATTGGGTAATGTGATAGAGTTAAATGTTAATGTTTCTCCTAATAGATTTAGGGAATATACTGTGATGAGTATTCCAAACGTAACTACCTATGTAGCTGTGAAAGCTATATTGTAAGTATGATATGGATGCCACAAGTTACCTTTATGATTTATGATTTCTATGTGTTATTCCAAAAATATTATGATTTCATGAGGTATGTTAAAGAGGTTATGTTTTGTATGTATTGATGGATTAATTTAATTTTATTTTATAACCCTTACTGAGCGTTTTATGCTCATCCCACATTTTGGAAATGTTTTTTCAAAGGGTATAAGTAAGGGTAAGAGAAAGTAATAATTCAAGATGATTTATATATAGAAAATAATTATTGTTTTCTTTTAAGAGTTTTTATTTAATGAAAATAATGGGTACTAAGTAGTAGTGTCTACTATGTAATATTTGGGATGTAATGTAATAGTTATAAACTAATTATCTAAAACTCTAAACCTGAAAAGATCCTCAACGTGAATTATTAACATAATTCCAGATTATGTAATGTTTAATGAGGGGGCTTATAATAACTATCACACTACAATGTTCCTACAATTTTCAAACATACTTTTTTTTTCTTTCTAAAATTTCTTTAGTTTAAACTTTTTAATATATTTCTCCTCAACATTAGTAGCATTAGTATGTGAAGAAACCATTATCTATAAAATTAGACAAAAATTTACTTTAGATTATATATATCTAGTTGTGAACACATAATACTCTGAGGATTTCATTGTATATTAAATAAAAATAATAAAATTAATTAAAATATCTTTTTTTCTTTAATAGATGAAGGGATTGTGTCCCTATATAAAGTATCTAAATCCCCTCATTGTGGTTCCCTATGACATACAAGACACCATTAACATTGGGACCAATAATAAAATGTTGATACATCCAACTAACATGGTCATCCTGAATGGAATTTTTTTGACACTACAGTGGTTTTAGTCGATAATAGAATAATTAACCAATTTCTATTTTCACTTTCCTAGACATAAAATACTTATAATACCTGAGATTCCATTATGAATGGTTAATCCTTATATGCTTCCTTATTGAAATTTACTTTCATGAATCTAAATTTATATGTTATAACTTCACTCATGTTATAATCTAATTTTCATAAAAAAATTAGCACATGTAATTTTGTATTATCCAAATCCCATATTTTTTTGAGGATTCTAAAGAATGATATAATTTTGTAAGTTGTATTTCTTTTCTTGGTACCAGATACATGCATCACTTCTTCCACAAGATAAAATCCACTATTTTTCATCATACCACATTTATCACATTCCATTATATAGAACATATAATGGTGAATTTAATTACCATTATATGATAATACATGAAATATTGAACCTATACCTAGCCATTAAATGTATTCTAAAATTTAATTTAGATTTTTATATAACTCCTTAAAAATATGACCTTTATATCATTCTATAAATTATTAATTAAGTGTATTCAGTATCCAACTTTTATAACTGGATGAATTCAAATGCCTAATAATTATTTTATAGATTTAAAATTATGGAACAACTTATATATAGTTATGTTAAATGTAAAGGTGTTCTCAGTCCTAATCTATAATAGGAATTGTGAAATCATCTCTTTTGAAAGATCCATCACCCATAAGGTACCCATTATGATGAGATTTTGGGAGACCAATACTATCCAAATCAGATAAGTAGTTGGTATATAATTCAATGTCTTCCTCAATAAAATATCACATAACAATACAATATTTTGGACAACTTTTATTTTTGATAGAACCTTTCAAAATCTTCATATACCGTTCAATGTGTTTCGTCCATCTATAATGTACATGACCACATTGTCTGATCTCTCTAACCAATTGAACCGGTATATCAAATAATGATAGTGGGAAGAACATATCCAATTCATTTACCATGATAATAATTTATTTTTTCCTTTATTAGAAACTATGTTGGGTCTATAAATTAGGAACATATTTCTATGATAATAATGGAAATCATGATTAATGTGTGTCAAACATTTATAAGTTGAATTTAACATAAATCCACATGCATTATATATTTCATCATAATATGACAGTCATATGATTTTAGGCCTTTTAACTTCAAACTAGCGATCGATATGATATTCTTAATGATTTATGAATACCCTCTATATAACCTTTACACTATTTAAGAAGTTTAAAACCATAAATATATCTTACCCAGAAAGTGTGTAAGTCACAAGAGGACGAAATGTATACCTTTCACCCTTTATTGATGCCAACACTTCCATTATCCCCATGTCTATCATGTCCAATATATCCTTAATTCCATATTTTTTTATTTTATAAATTTAGTAATGTTCGATGAAAATATCACATACATTTTTTCTATATAAAAGACATCAAGAAAATTTCTGGCGTATAAAAAATTCTAGTATAATAGTTCAAGAAACACTGATATCTTTGTGCAATAATTTTTTTGTATGGTTTTAAAAAAGGGTTTATCAAAAATGGTGATGATATCCTTTAATTTCCTAAAATGTTGACCACCAACTAGTAGAGAAGGTGTTGTTCATTCTTCTGAATTCCTATATAATGATATCAACTGAGATCTATATTTATGCCATTAGGGTAATTGTTTTTTATTTCTTAGAAACACAGTCTTCATGGAATGTTTCAAACTAAATAATTATGTATCTTCATGATAAATAAGTCACTATATAATTCCTTTAATACTATATTCTAACAAGTTTATATAAGAAATAAGTTAATTTATCATCCCATATAACATGGTTCTCAACCTAAATTATTCATTTCAATGAGCATCATAAAACACAACACCTGAATCAAATATTAATTTTAGATCTTAGATTAACGGATCCAAATAAACATCAATATCATTAAATGTTTGTTTTTGTCCTGATCTATTTAGATAAAAAAATTATTTTCACTTCATGTATAACCACCATAGAATGTTATAATTTTATAACATAACCGACCATGTACTATGGTTGATACTTTAAAAAAAGATTCATTCTATTTTTAGATTGTTTTAGATAAAGGTTTCTCGGCTCGTTTTCTAATTTACCATAATCATGGTAAATTTTATTCCAATAAAGAGAGATTTATTGAGTAATTAAGTTTATCATCTTGAGTTACTTCATCTAAATTCCATGAATGTTACTATTATATTTATTCACTTCAATATAGTCATCCAAACATTTGAATGATTACAATGTACCATAAAAAATTCAAAGATCCCAATTTATCTTTCTTGTATCAAGCCATACATTTCCTAAGTTATTTTTTAATTGATTCATTATCCTTGTGAAACAATATAAAATCATTTTTACATGAATTTATTAGTTTAGATACATACCCACTGATCATAGTATCCATTTAGCATCATATGTTTGATAATAAATCTCATTTTTTTTTCCGAATATCATTCAAGAGAGAAATTTGTTTTTTAAAAATAATGTCCCTCTATCTCTTTCTAACTTTAAAATTAAACTGATTCAATGTGATTAAAAATGTTACATATTTAGTAAAATAAATATACAATGGATTCTTTACATAAATCTTTAACTGCTCATTTAGTTTTGGAAAATTGTGATTTTCATCTTAAAAAACCATTTTTAATTCCTCAATACAATCTCCATAATCATTTACTCTTGTAATAATATTATATGATTCAAAAGACACAATGTTATCCATTTCACTAGAATCATTTAGTTCTTCCCCATGTTTAGTAAAAAATTTATAACTTCGATCCATTCCATGACATGTCAGGTGTTCATCCAAATCTGTTGGAGAAATTTATCTTGAATAAAAATTGCATAAACACAAACAAATGATTTTATTAGGGTTACATGCACACCTTGTTGTAAAATATATAAACTCTTTAACCCGATCCCCAAACTAGTTTTTTTATACAATTGATATCCATTTTTTTTCAATTTATATCCATCCTATTTATTTCAAAAATATTAATTATTTATAATAAATAAATAAATACACAAAAGGTATGCATATAATGTATATATATATGTAAATAAAGTAAATATTTTTGTTTAAATATAAAATTATGTATATGTGTGTGTAAACACAATTTTGTATAAAAATATAAATCCTATACTTTATAATACATGACAAAATATTATAGCTTGATTTCATTATAATGTATCATGGTATGTATGATCATCAAACACTTATTGGATTTCATGGGCTATATTTTAAATACTTCATGTCATTCTATACATTATAATGGAAGGTTAATTTTAACCATCTCAAAAAATATGGATATCCAATAAAGTAATTTATTATAAACTTCTTCATTGAGTTAATGGCTCTCAATCCCACTCAATTGAATGCACTTGACGTGCATAAAAGTTTTCAAATTTTTTCTAATGTTGCTTCCCTACTGACATCTTTTGCAGCTGTGGCGCCTGTTTCTCCACTGAGGGTTTCTCCATCTTCTCAGGTGGATGATTCCCCCTCGTCTTTGCATCTTACTCCTATTTTCTTGGATATGCAATAGGGGATTTCCTTTTTGTTAGCACTTTGTGGATCTAAGGAATATGAGAAGTTTCATCTTCTCTTAGATGTTTCATCAAGGGTCCCTACAACTCTAGTCAATGAGAACCATCTGGTGCTTAATGTTCCTTTTATAGATTTCAAGTAAGCTTTGGAATCCCTAATGTGGACCCTGGTGGCTCGGTTTGGGGCTTTCAAAGGCCCCCTTTTTTTAAACCATTGTGGAGTCATGGGGATTGGCTTCTCTGTATAGTGTATCTATCCTGAATCTAAAGTCTTTTTACATGGTCCTTTACTCGCATGATAATTTTATACAAGAATGGAGTAAATCATCCAGAGATATGGGGCGATGGCACTTTATCCTCTCTCATTGGGACATTGATTCACACTTAGGCTGATAATACTCGAGAGCGACTGTCTTGATTTTTCTACTGGGAATCCATATATCCTTCTAAAATTTAGCTTTCTTTCAAGATATTGGTGTTTCTATTAGAACCATTATGTGTGTGAATAAGAAAAATCTTCATCTAGAGGAGTCGACTCAGGCTTGCATATGTGTTGAATTGGATATAGCACTTTCCCTTCTAGAGAGTATTTGCCTTTGAGTTTAGTAATACTTTGAATGGATTCAAGTTTTGGTCTATTCCTATTTTACAGGCTTCTGCTCCTTTTTCTAGCTTCAGAGAAACTCTTTTCCCATTTTTAGGAAGAACAAGATTGATGCTTTGAGGAGGGATAAGCATGGTTTTCCTATTTCTAATCCTTCTCATCCATGACAGAGGTTTTCTACCCCCTCCAGTGAGGATAAAGGCAGTGGGCTGTAGTCTTCATACATAGACACTACTATTATGGGTCTCTATGTGGCTCAAGCTACTCCCTCTCCCCCTAGAAGTTGTTTCCTGCTTATCCCTTATACCCTTAAAGCTCCAGTCCCCCCTTGTTATGGGTTCCCTTGGGTTGAGGCTTTCTTTCCCTTTTCCATCCCTCTAGGAAAAAAAGTTTAATGCTACCTTCAAGCATGAATCCCTTTTCATGAGCTGTATCGTTCTGTCTATAAGAGTCTTTTGGAGTTTCATATCCTTGAATATGCCCCACTATTACAGAAACTTTAGTTTAATATGGATTGATTTTTAGATCTGTATTCTTAAAAGGTTATTTCTCAGCCTGAATCCTCTGACGATTAGGAACCTTCAAGTATGTGTCCCCTTCCTATCTTTAAGCCTGTTTCTTCTATTTCTTCCTTGGAAGGAAATTATAGTGAGTTGAGGAGGTCCAAAATTCAAATCCAGTCCCTGGAATCCTCTAAACCATCACTTTCCTCTCTAGTGTCCAATGGGATATATACAAGATCTCTTTCAAAAAATGGGAGTGTTCGATCACATTATTAGAATAAACGGGCCAAATTTCCTAGAGATAATTCTAAAAAACTCTATTTTCAAGGATTTCATTCATTATTTGGAATGCCCATTTCTTGGGATCCTGAGTTAAAAACTATTTCATTTAAACATATTTCTAGAAGCACTCGATGTATCTATATGTTATTCTCGAGCTTAATAAATGATCAAATAGAATTTTGATGTTTCTATATTGGATCATAATGTATGTATTCATGCATGATAACCAGAATAATGTGAACATCATGTTTTTTCATAATCAATCCATCTATGTTGACCTTTTCAATTCATCAGAGTAGCTGGTTATAGTGAAGATCTCTTTGGGGTCTCATAACCTTTATGATTCTTTTGTATATGACAACTATGATTTTCAAGTAAGAAACGTTTTGTGGAAAGAGAAATATTCCTTCAATCAAGGATCCTTTCTATGGATCAAAAGTGCTGATTTTAAAATCGTAGCTGATCTAGAGGAGAAAAAATGGAGGTGAATCTGTCCAAGAAGGATAGTGGGGATTTTTTTAGTGTATGGCACCCTGTGGTATCTCAGATATGGGTTTTTTAGGTGACTAGTTTACGTGGTGAAACAACCAAGAAAGCTCCCTTTGTTCTTGGAGTCACTTTGACAGGTGATTAGATAATTATCACGCCATCTAGGATTTTCCAAAACACAAAGGTTACCCACCTGGTTCCCTTTGAGGTCTTTCCAAACACAAATGTTACCCACCTGGTTCGTAGCTTATCTGACCACTCTTCACTCCTTGTGTCTATTATTTTCACCTGTGAAGGAGGAGGTAATTTCATCTTCTCCCAGTATTGGAAGGACATCCTTGGCTATAATCAAGTGGTTAGCGAGTCCTAGAACAGGTTGTCCTACAGGAATGCATGGATTATCCTCCACAGTAATCTTAGATGCCTGAAAGCTGATCTTTCTTCATGAATAAAAAATCAACCACCACAGTTCCATGATAAGGATGTTATCAAGAAGAATACTATTGGGAAAAAATCACTCAAGGTAACATAGCATCATTTTGGGTTGGTTTTGTTGGTTGAAAAAGAAGGATCTCAAGTAATAGAAGATCCATAGGTGGTACAAAAAGAACAGAAACAAGGTTGCTTCAGTTAACAGTGTTTTCCAAATTTTTGGTGTCCAAAATTTGAAGTTTGGTGAGATCTGAAAGAATTGTATTTCCTTGAAGATTTCATCAAAATATATAAAAGGCATAAATTTTCTGAAAATGGGCATCATGAAGTGAATTTGGAAAATACATGGAGAATACTGATGAAAATATCTATGATAATGACGAGCATCGTGAATGGAATAAGTGAATTATTTGAAAGGTTGATTTACTTGAATATCTCATAAAAATATAGCAAAGGCCTAAATTTCACAAAGATGGGCATCATGAAGTGAATTTTGAAAATACATGAATAATTTTGACAGAGAGCTCTATGATAATGATGAGATTCAAAAATAGAAGAGGTGATATTTACAAAAATTGGATTTCCTTGAAGATATCATCAAAATATGGAAAAGGGATGAATTTTAAAAATATGGGCTTCATGAAGTGGTTTTCTCAAAGACAAAAAATTTTTTGAAGGTGAGCTCTGCGATTGTGAAAATCTTCTCTTAAGATCTTTATGATGGAGCTTTGCAATCATAAAATTTTGGATCTTATCCAAATGGGATGATGTGGTGTTGACTTCGCATGGAAGGTTCAAGGGTTTGTGGAATTGGATATAAGTAGACCTCGAACCCCTCAAAAATATTAGAGTGTTTTTCAAAAAAAATATTAACTCTCTCGAATAGAGAAAGAAGTTTTCGAAGTATCTTCTTTAAGGATCTTCGTGAAGGAGCTTCACAATGACTTATTTGAGCACTAAAAAATTGGGAGCTTCGTGAGGAAGCTTCGAAACAGAGATTTTCCATAGATCATCACAAAGAAGCTTCAAAACAGAGATTCGAAATAGAGCTTTACAATAGTGCTTCACAACAAAGCTTCACAATGGTGCTTCGTAAAGGATCTTCGCAACGGAGATTTGCAACAGAGCTTTGCAACGGAGCTTCACAATGGAGCTTCGCAACAGAGCTTCACAACGGAGCTTCGCAACAGAGCTTTGCACTGAAGCTTCGAAACAGAGCTTCACAATAGAGCTTCCTAAAAGCGCTTCGCAATAGAGCTTTTCAAATAAGATTTTGAATGGCCTGTTGGAGCTTTGAAAAATATGGTGCTTTGAGAAGTAGTGATATTTTCAAAAGTACTTCAAGGGGATTTTTATAGTGGTCAGTGGAAAAGGGTTATTCATTAGTGGATGAAATTAAAACATCAACAGAGCATCTATATATAGTGAAAGATTCATTCATTAGAGATAATGAATAGACCTACACATCCATAAACTCTGAGTGAATCCTTTCTAGAGTAGTGAGAAAAGGAAGAGGAAGAAGGTGATATTTTCTACCGGTAGTGATCCAAAGAGAGAGAAATAGAGAGTTACCCTTATGAAAGTAGTGAGATGAACCTAAAAATTATAAAGGATATGAGCCAGGTCATATAATTGACCTAGCCTGAACATTATTAGAAGTAAGAATTAGTGGATTTGATACAGCAACACATCACTATTGTATTATCCTTGAACATAGCCTAGTGTGGGTGAACCAAGTAAAAATATCTGTGTCTTCCTGCTTTCTTTCCTATATTACATTCAATGAATCATCATCAGATAAATAGGAAAATAAGTGATCATCATAAACACACAAGTGTAAACAATATAACCCTTATAATAAAGAGGTTCTGATCTAGTGGGGCTATAAGAATTTATAAAATAATATGCATACCCTGATTCTCCCCCCTCTCAGGGTATATAGGCCCCTTTTGGACCTAACAATTGGTATTAGAGAAAAGGTTTCTTTTATTAGATTTATTTTTCTCTGACGTGGTTTAGTCAATTTGTGTGGTTAAATATTTAGTCTGATCTTATCTTAGTGTTCCGGGAAAATGGAAAAAAATCAAATAAGAATCAGAAGATAGATGGTATTCCTCAGTGTGGAAGTGTTTATAGAAAAAGTGTGGTTCAAATAAAGGAATCAAATATCTAGATGAATAAATACTTGGATGAATATGATAGGGAAAAGATATATTCACTCAATAATGATGTAGGAACGAGTGAAGTACCTGAAATTAAAAGTGATACTGACACTACTAACGATGATGATGTTTCAAGAAGGGGGAAATTAATTTATGATGTCAACATGAAAAAGGAATTGGATTAGAAATTGGAATAAGAAGTTAAATATCAAGATAACTGGATTCAATTACTGGAAATTGAGGTCAATAAGCTAAGAGGTTTAAATCAAAGGACTATTGATGTGGATACTAAACTAAGGGAGAGAAATGATTCCCAAGATAAATAAATACAACATATTTCTTCAAAGGGATATAAATGAAAAGTTTATGATAAGAGAAATATTTTTTACTCTGCTAAAATTCAATATTTGAAAGCTAGAAATAGTGATCTTACTGCACAGCTAACAAAACTAGTTCAAGAGAATCGGAGACTACAATAGGAGAGTTTATGATATGCTGATTCTATCACTCAAGAAAAATTGAATGTAAAGGAGAAATGTGACGTGGTGGATAAACTCACACATGATTTAGAGGATGTGATGAGTACAATGAAGATTCTACAGAAAGAACTCAATACTTAACTTGAATCAAGGGATTTGAAGATTCAAAATTTGGAAGAAGAGCTAGAGTTAATGAAGAATTAAGTAGGGAAATCCAATACCAAAGGAAAGCCTAAAATAAAGGATGACTTGCACTTACTATTTGATTATCCTTCGACAAGTGATGATAAAATGAAAAAATGATATTTCTGAAGAGAAACAACAACATAATTTCTCACCTCAAAGACCATACAGTTTGGGAAAAACTGGTATTGGATTTTATGAATCCCTGCCCATTCATGAAATAAAGAGAGTCGTGAACAGTTCTAAAAATGGAAAAAATCCAATAGGTACTGGAGACATACCTAAGAGGAAATTTACAAGAAATAGTGACAAAATTTGATATTTTTATGGGATTCGGGAAAAAACATAATGATTTTTTAGAGAGTTTGGAGTATATTTCCTATTGAGAAGGTGAAAATATTTCTAAATATGATAATAAGAAGAAGAATCTTGATAAGTCTGAAAGAAGAGTCTCTTAGAAGAATGTATCCATAAAGTGATTCTATTGTGGAATAATGGGACACACCATGAGTATGTGTCAGGAATCCTAGTAGCTCAATATCAGAAGAAGAACACAATAAGAATCAACATCTCAGTTGAGAAATGATTAAATGAGGTATTCGTTTAATGGAAGATGTTTCATATGTTATGATCATGGTAATTGGGCCATATAGTGCAGCAAGAAGAAAGAAGGGATAGAAAAGGAACCCAGAAAGAGATCTCTAACACATGCAGTGTACAATGAAATAGCCTATACTAGAAGACAACATGGTAATATGAATAATAGGTTTACAGTCTTAGGGAAATCACAAGGAGAACAATCAAATGTGTATAATCACCCATTCTATTATAGTCACAACAGCTCTCATAGAGAGAATGTGAACAAAACTAGAAGAATAGGGGAAGATCAACTCCAGTTGTGAGTAGGATTAATGTGAAATCATTAGAAGAATCAAACCCAATAAAAAAGGGTGGAATGACTTGGAAAATTTATAAAATAAATTAGATTAAAGAACGTCCTGGAAAATTCTCATGTCATTCCACACAGTGGGAAGTGAATGAAATTTCTACTAATGGGATTAATTCCCAAATTGTGAAAAAGGCCAAGCAACCAAAATCTGAATATTTGAATAAGTCTCAGAATGTGGGTAAATATTTCCTATTCATATATCTAGAATAGTTAATGTTGGCTAGGCAGTTGGAGTAGGAAAGGAAAGAGTGAGATTCTTTTCAAGAAAGAATCAAAGGGTTGACCCATTAGAATCAACCACAATACTCTTATTAAAGATTCTAGAAGAACCCATCTCCCTGTGAATATAAATTATATTAACTGATGTTCAAGTGCTTGAGGTTCAAGGAGAGATATGATCCAAGGGGAAGTGGCATCAATAGATGAAAAATAGTAAAGTAATTGATCAAAATGGATAGTGGTGGTGATATTAACTTTATCTATTATTTCCAATCCTGAGTCTTAACTCAGTAGTCTTAGAGGTTATGTTGATGGATCATTTCTAAGTGGTTTGTTTATCCAATGGAAATACCATTGAAGGCATCCACAATTAGAATATGTTATTGAGTTGGATAAGTCTCCCAAACCTAGAGTCACATGTGAAGAAATGATGCAGGTGAATAAAAATGTCTGTGAGTCTAAATAGCGAGCCTGACGACTGGAAGAGTTACACATAATAGGTGGTGATCTCTATATACTAATCATATGAAAGATCTCAATAGGATATAATGGATGAAAGTTTATGCTATCTGAAATCAAGAATCCATATTGATGGAGAAGCAACAACATTCATGTATCTCATGACTAACTATTTTATTATGACTATATGGTATCAAATGAAAGTTTTTAGGTTACCAAGAAGTGGTTTCAGAATATCATGAATTTTCCAACAAGAATATGGGAAATATAGTTGAAAGAAATTATTTAACTGTAGTATAGAATAAACATATTCTTTAACAACACATTGACCAGTTGTATGATAAAGGCGATCAGGAGGTAAGAAACTCTGGGGGAGTAAAAGAGGAAAATGAAAATTCAGAAGCAAATAATGATAATGACCATGAGGAAGTAAAATCCATATCAGCATGAATTTTTAAGAGACAAGATGAAATTGAATTGAAAGATATAACTGGTAATATGATAATGATAGTGCAGACATGGAAGATGTAAAACAAATATTATATTATTAATTGATATTATATTCTTAAAAATCTAAGGATCAGACAAAAGACTTATATAAAGATATGTGTATCATTAATTAACTACTTGGGGTTCTCTTGGAGGTATATAGTAAGTTTATTAACCATATAATATAAAAATAAAAAGAGACATGGTAAATGTCAAACTATTTAACTATGAGTGAAATCTAAAAGATAATGTTAATATAGTGACCCAAACCTGTATAAAACAAAATTTTTGAGTATTTTTAAACCCATACCCACCTTAGACTTTAAATAATTCATTTTGGAGCCATTAGAAACTGAAAATTAATTTATTATAAAATAATATTATAAGTTTTTCCTATGATGCCTCTCACCCCTCTTATAAAAGGGATCTTCCCCTTCTCTCTAATTCACACATACAAATCCATTTGGCTCACCCAAAACCTTCCCAAATATCCTCTCCACTTTCCTCCTTTCATCCTAGATTTTTTTAGTCTGAAATCCAACCAAAAGAGCCCTTTTTTATCAAATCAAAATGAAGAACCCAAAGAAGAGGTAAATATTTCATCACCTCTTTCATGATCCATTCTTCTTCAACTTGCTCTTTATTTGTTGTTTCCATTATAAAATAATAAATCCAGTATCTTTTATATATTTTGATGTTATTATAAAAATGGTACAACCATATTCATTATTCTATCCATCCTTTGAATGACATGTCACCATACGTGCGTACGTACAACTTACCGTCTCCACGTCGTGGAAAAATTTTTATTCAATACATTATTATTTGGAAGTGTATAATAATGATGTGTAATTGATGTAAATAATAACTAAAAAATTATAATGATTCTGTATATATGATTTACCATCCAATTATATATTATTTTAATATCAAAATAATGATATTGTCGCTCGTTCGTACGTATAGATTACCATCTCCATGAAGGCGATGAGATTCATTCCCCATCGTATCCATTCCAAATTAATTTTCATTTGAAGATCGAAAATAATGTTTAAAGACTGAAAATATTATTTAATATGAATAAGATACATCCTATCCAAAACAAACATTACTTACGTAACAAAGCATATAAAGGAAAACAAATCAGTTAGCACCCGAAATAGTGATAATACTAAAATATTATTAACAATGAAATATTAGAAGATCATATATGATAACATATTAATGTTTATAGTTCTTGAATAATTTAATAACAATTGTTTCCCCATTATATAGGAGGTTAACCTACCCTCGACCATTGAAAATAACAAGGTAAGGTTTAATTCTACCATCTCTCTATTATCCGAGGTTGTTTTTACGTAAGTATCTACTAGGACCTCTTTATCATCCACATCCATGTTTCTTAAAAATGTATTTCAAAACATTTTTACTATATACTATACAATGGTTTAATGTAATTTATACCCTTATTTTAACTTTTATGTTTTGAAAGGAATCTGTCAGTCATTTTACAAACAAGGTACTTTACGAATTTTTCGACAAAATTAAGAATGTTTTTTAACTTATATGGCGGGTGAGGTTATTCTTTATCATTATAACATCGCCGAATCTCCTCTTACATGCTTATAAAAATAATTATAAAATAATTTTTTCTTTATAATTATGTAACTTTAAATGATTTCAAAAAAAGAAATAGATATTCATCTCGAATAGTTTTGATTTCATCTATGTCAACATCCTTTGATGGATTTTATACGTGTTTGAAGTAAATTAATTATGATAGAAATCATCCATATTGTATTAATGGTTTTGTGATATTTTCGACTATGGATGTGTTTATTTTATACCATTCATTGTGTATGGTTAGAGTATTAAAATTTTGTATGCTAGGTTTAATCCTAATGTTTATGTTATATGTAAAAATTTTCATATGAGAAATTTATTTGAATTAGTAAGTGACATGCATAGGCCTCTATAGCTCCTCGATGCATCGTTAGGTCTCATTAGGCAACTAGACGCGGAATTGTCCGAGTCCTTTCCCAATTTGATATATTGTTTTGGCCGAGGCCTTAATCATCTTTAGATGTCTTGGCCAAGGCCTTGACAAAATGTTTCAGAATGTCTGACATTATAAATTCCCCCATTATGAAAATAATATTGATGGTTCATGTGGTCATTCGACTAGTAGAATACCCATGTTTATGTTTTATTATGAAATTATTTACTCAGCTCATATTCCTGCAATAAAAGTATCCATGTTTATTATTGGTAAAGAAATGTGGTTTCAATTATTCACCATGCTTAATATCTATGTTATCTTTCACTTTATTGCTTACCCTTCCTGAGTGTTTGAGCTCACCCCTTTTTTATGTTTCATTTTCCCAGGATATGAAGATGTTATTTATGAGTGACTTGCAGGCATAATCTAGGAGGCTTGGATGTTTCTAATGGAATAAATTCGTGTTGTATTTCTTTCCAAGTTGTAATGTTGAGCTTATGTATGAATCTTGTTTCCAATAATAATAAACTGATAGGTCTTTCGAGACATGATTTAATTTTGATCATGCCAATGTTATGTAGTAATTTACCAACCTTGGGTAACTAGGGCCGGGGAGTTACAGTTGGTATCCGAGGAAGTTTAGTACTGTCATGACCCAAACCGTACCGGGGCTCGAGACCCAACAACCCCAAGCTCACCTCCATAGGCCAGGGGCTGGTGACTAGCATCGAATGCACAACAAACTAGGGGATGAAATTGCCTAAGAAATTGTACAGACACACGCAGCTAACTCAATGAAAAAGTGCAGAGACAAGAAAGCAAGATACAACACATCTATGAAAGGGGAAGAAACATACATGCATCGACCTTTAACCAGTAAGAGTAAAGGGCTGAAAAGTACATTGACAAGTAAACTGAACAGCAAAAGGGAAAAAACACGCTTCCAACCAGAAAGGTTAAACAACCCGGAAATAGGTAAATGAATGTAAACAGCTGGTGCGTCTCTCGCCTGGAAGTCCTACTACAACCACTAAACGCGGCCCAAGCTCCTGTCACCTATACGCCCCTCCACAGTCTCGATCGACCTGTCTGTCATCTGCAAGGGAAAACCAAGTGTGGGCAAAGCCCAAGAAGGGATGAGTATAAAGATACTCAGTATGATGCCCCGAAAGCTCGAGGGAGCAACAAAGGAGGTACTAAAATGGTGAGCAGTAGACAGAACAAAGAACAATGTAAGAGTTCCACAAATAGAGAGTGCAGATCAACCCAAAAAAGGAAGGAAGTAGACTCATCCAATCCAAGAGGAGCTAGACATGAAAAGCACGTGGCATACCTCGCGCGTCGTCACCCCTCCTAGATAGAGAGTAACCGAACCCAAGGAGTGAGGAAAAAGTAGGGTTTATATATATATGCTCCACAAGAAACCCGAACGAGTTTGTAAGGGGATCTATATCTTTAATATCATCCCAAGGAGAGTTGCCAATAGTTCAAAGAATATACATCACCGGTGCCCAACAATCCCGCACGCCAAAGATGCCTCACCACTAAACCGAACAACAAAGGGTCCCACTCTGGTAATTATGTATAAAAGTCACCGAATAGCCACATAGAAAGGGATGAGTCTGAAAGAATTCATTGGGTAACCCACTACCAAGCCCCGCTGGAGGGTAAACCCCAAGAGGTCATAAGGTAACCCACTACCTTGCCCCGCTGAAGGGTAATACACAATAGCTCGTTAGAAAACCCACTACCTAGCCCTGTTGGTGGGTAAACTTCAAAAGATCGTCAGGTAACCCACTGCCCAGCCCTGTAGGAGGGTAAACCACAAAAGATCGTCAGGTAACTCACTGCCCAGCCCCGCTGTAGAGTAAACAACAAAAGATCGTCTGGTAACCCACTACCCAGCCCCGCTAGAGGGTAAACCACAAGAGGTCGTCAGGTAACCCACTACCCAGCTCCACTAGAGGGTAAACCACAAAGTCAACGGGTAACCCACTACCCATCCTTGCTGTAGGGAAAACTTGGAACTAGCTCGATACCTCCACACTACTCATGGCATCACTGGGTGTCACAAACAACGCTACCGTGCGTAGGTTCAGAGCGCATCAAAGGTACCTCTGACCAACGCCCTTTCATGTTTCAACATTTTATAAGATCTCAAAAGAAGCGTTGCATGCTCAAACAGATTACACCATTGTAATTATCATAGAAAAACACTCGAGATAGACTACTTACTCGCTGGAAATGATCTCCCAGTGGAAAAGTTATTCAACACCACTTTATGCCCATACGATGTCTCATGGGGCCCACACCTCGGTCCTGAAAGAGGTCAGACGGACTGCACTATTGCGATGCTCTCAGAAAAACACCTCGAATCGACTATTCATACGCCCCAAACGGACTCCTGCTGAAAAAGTCGCAGTACGCTGTACACAGCTCAAAAGACGGCCTGTGGGGCCCACGCCTCAACTCCAACTTCAATGCCTAAAACCACAATGGTAAACTTTGTATTGATGCCAGAGTAAAAACACCGCTAACGACGCCTAAAAACAGACTCCAGATGCAGAAGCTACAACTCACCGCATTCTACGCAAATAGGGCCCTGTGGGGCCCACACCTCGACCTTGAAACACGCCACGCAGACTGCACCATTGCGTTCTTGCAGATAACCACGCATCATAGGCTATTCATTTCCCCTGAACGGACTTATGTAACACAAGTTGTAAAAACGTAGCATACGTCAGAAAACCACTTCGTGGGGCCCACGCCTCGGGATTGAATTTAGGCGGTTAGATTTTTCGGTTGCAATCCCCTCGAAAAAACACTCAGAAATGAGTACTCAAACACGCTAAACGGGTGTCGGGTGAAAAAGTGGTGTTTCACAGTAAAATGTGCGAACTAAGCCCTGTGGGGCCCGCACCTTGTCTCGAACCTGAACACTTCAGAAGGCATCAAAAAAAGTCCGCACAAGGACTGGGGTCAGGCTGTCGCTGACGGCACGTTAGCCAGACATCCGAAATAGGAGTTAGGTCCGACGCAAGAATAACTAATAAATTTAAATAATTAATTAATTATTCACATTAAGCGTTTCATCCCACCGAGAAACGAAACCAAACTAAAAGTGTTTCAAACAAACATTGGAAGGACCGGTTCAACTCCAGGGCCACAATGCCTCTGACTGCACATCAAACGGACGTCTGGATCGCGAGGCTCGTCCGTTGCAAACGTTAATAATAATTTCATATTATTAAATTAGTGTGTTTCGGGTCACCCATCTTCGGGAATGGAACCCAAAAACCTATAAAACCACTTTAAAAATTCTTTCTCACAGACACAGTCCTATATCCGCAGAAGGCGCGTCAAACGGACGATCCGTTTAGATGTTACGGCCCCAAAACGCAAGGGGGCCCAACCGGATAGGTTCTCCCCCGCCGGCCAAATCCGAACCGTCGACCCGCGGCCCAACCACAGGTCTGGCCCGAACCACCGCGGCCTTCTGGCCGCGACCCGTTCTAGCCGCACTGAACCCCTTGAGTCTAGTTCTCCCCAGCAGACCGGCCATTTGGCCGGTCTTCGTCGCATTGCCCAGGACCCGCGTTCGATGGGTCCTTGTCCACGCCGAACACCAGAGGCGCTGACCGCCTCTGGTTCCCCTTCGACCGTGACGGGCCGATGCCCCCTTCAGTGCACTGCCACACCTCACCACGGCCCGCACTGCCTCTCCACACCAACACTGCACAGCTCCACCGCTGGGTTCCACCGACACCCCCTCCGAAGCCCGGACTGGCTCCTGCTGCACCACGCTGTAACCGCGCCCCAGCACCTCCTCCGCACAGCTCGACCATGCCGTCCTTGCTATCCGCTTTGCCTTTGAACAGCTGGCTGCCCCGACTCGACCATTGGCCGCTCGACACACCTAGGCCGAGCATATAGCCACTGGCCGCTCATTCCATCCCACTCCGGTGGTCCATTCCATGGACCACCGGGACCACATCGGGGGTTTGATTTCGATTCCGAGTCCAGAATTCGGGTTCTCGGGACGAGCTTGTCACAACACCGCCCCTCGCTCGTTGATTCATCGAGAATTGGCAAGTCCGAAAATTGGGACAAAGAACACCCAAGAACGAGAAGTAAAAATGGTGATTGGACGATGACCGTGTTCGTTTGGCCATCGTCACAATTCCAAAATTTTAGAAATTAAACGACAAAATTGAAAAAAGTGCAGAAATTAACAAGACTCTTACCTCGTTTTCGATGCACGTCGTAGGCGATGCATCCGCGAGGCTCCTGCCATGATTCACCGTAGCTTTGGCAAAGACAGCACCCCAATCCGATGAAGAATGATGAAGAACACCCGACGTATGAGAGAGATAGAGAGAGGGAGAGAGTGGAGAGAGAAAATGGGTTGTCCCCTCCCAACACTTAAGGGGATTTATAAAAAATTACTAAAACTATTTCAACAGGCATGGATTCTGAAACCTCCGTGCCCACCTATTTTATATCACTCTTAGGCAAAACACCCCATTTCAAACACAACAGAAGTCTTAGATTTCAATTATGAGGCATCGTTCGAAAGTTATTCGAAAGGAACGCCAGTGATGGAAATCACTATGTAATTTTTGAAATGAAATTTTTTCCCCTGGGTGACATCTCTCACAGCAGGCCCGCGCCCACAACTTTTACACCCCACCTAGGGTAAACGGCATTGTCCGGATGCAACCGTGCCCTCGGATTTCCAATCTGAGCTACCATTTAGTAGGAAACACAACCCCACCTCATGCATAGTATAAAAACACTTAACTTTTTTATAAAATTTATTCCGGGCACACCTGGCCTCATAATTGCACGCCGTCTTCGCGCCTAGCTCTGGAATAAAATATATAAAAATTAAAAAGTCTTATAAGAAAAAAATCGGACCTCTAAATCATTCCCTCCTTCATGATTTTCATCCCCAAAAAGAAAAACTAGGAAAAAAAACTCGGGATACAGAGCTCACACCTAACTCTCCCACTCCCAAGAAAACATGCACAACACCATATTGGCACAACACACAAACCAAAGGGACAATTTTTACTTATAAGGTCTGATACTCTTTAGGACATGTGTATGAATATACATGCACCTCATTAGCTACGACATGTGGAAGACGTCGTGCACCCACTCCTACTATTCGGAGGCTTTGGGAAAGATGGTAGGAAACCTCTAATTTTCTTGCACGATTCTAGGATGGTCCAAAGAATCTAAGGGGACTTCCCCAGCTGAACCTCTATTTCCCACATCACAACCAAAATCACGATTTGTCCCTAGAATAGGACCTCGTGATTCCCTCCTTTAGAATACCCATTGGGTGCGTCACCCATGGATATCTGATCACGCAGTACCTCTCTGTCGACATCTGCTAGCTGCGAATCTCTCACACCCTCATGGTGTGAAGGAGTCAACACCATCGACTGCAGTAATTCCAGATCCTCCTGCTCCACCAAGGTCAGCCATAGGGAAGATATGTACTACGAAACTTCCCACGCTTGAAGTTTCTAGGACTTCCTACTAAGGGAACCTGCTACAACACTGCCATTTTTTCAGAACATAGACTACCTCGAAGTCATAGTCCTGCAAGAATATTTCAACCAACACCATCGTCTCAGGTTCAAGTCTCTCTAGGTGAGGACACACCTAAGAAACTGGTGGTCTGAGCAACTCACAAAGCATTCTCCCAAAAGATATCTTCTCCACATTCTCAGGGAAAGAACCACCACCACCCACACCACATAGTGAAACACATAGTTCTGTTTATGGGTTACCCATAACCTCAACCTGTACTTGATAACGATATCATGATTGACGTTAAGCATGAAATGTACAAATGAATAGGGCAGGCGAGGAAACTCATCCAACCACCAGAGGCTAGACAGGGAAAGCCCGTGGCATACCCCACGTGTCTTTGACCCTCTTGGAAGGAGAGTAATAACGAAAACAGGCACTCTTCCAAACCCACTAGTAGAACCTCAATCAAAGGGAGGTCAAGCAGAAAATCCCCACTGGTAAATCCCTAACTTTCTCAGACACTCCACTGCACAACCCCTCCATGAATGCACATGTCACAGGGACTCATCCACCGCACCTCAATACTATCCGCTTTGGGTGGCACTGACACTCCCTCACGATTTTTACCGCATATCGAAAACGTGACTCAGTGGGGTAAGAACCCCTCTTTCCCATTCATTTAAAGCTAAGTCATATAACATCAACACAGTGTTACACCGACGCCCTACGTCACCCTCAGTAACCCCTCGAACAAGGAGTTAAGCAAAAAGAGTACCTCAAACTGTGTCTGATAAGGTCTACTGAGAAATGTATAAAAGGCACAGAGCATACCTCTTATCATCTCTTACGCTGTAGGATTTTCGAAAACCTTAGCACACAACCACCCATGGCCCCGTCCGTCAACTCCTTGAGCCTGACATGGGCCTCCTAGTGGTGGTGGAAGGACCTCGAAATGTCGTCTGCCAATAACAGTTCTTCGTGCTTTTCTGCCAACACCGCATCCCTGGGGGCCACCCTATCCTCACCGGGAGTCCTCAGATCATGACACTTCCTCTATCGTGGTGGTGCATCTACCAACTACCTGGAAAACTCAGAACATTTGGTAGAGTAGTCTCACGTCACATGACCTTGCACATCGCAACATAGCACTAGGCCTCCCTAGGCTGTCTCTGTGCTCTATGATGTCCCCGACCATGTGCTTGAGTATCATCAAGGGGAGACCCCCAACATCAAGGCCCTGCCAATTGAAGTCTCTATGAAAAAAATTTATCTGTTACCAGTTCCTGCTCTAGCACCTTGAGATGGGCGTGGATGCACAAGGGTACTACCCTGTCATGAATCCCCTCTATAGAGACCCCGCTCAAACTTCTGTGCTTGGAAATTTTCATCATGGACCACGTCCAAAGAGTACCGAGTAAGGTCTGCGAACCCAGTTGCGTACTCAGCCACTGCCATCGCTCCCTGTTGAAGCTCAAATAGCTCCCAAAATTATAAAAAGAAAAAAGTGGGAGGTGTAGTACTCCTCATGAAATAGATGCTAGAAGACATCCCATGAGAGTACCAACTCATCATGCATCTGAGTAACCCTGGATCTACTAACGCCAAACTGCTTGGTGGAAAAGGACTGGATGTCAAAGCCACCCTTAACCTGTCAGTGTCCGAAAAATCCTGGAGAGGCCAAACACTGATTCTAGCCAACACTTCACTGTCTGAGGGTATGGCTCACCATGGAACCTCAGCAATCTCTGACACTAGAACTCGTGTAGCATGCCTAGTCTGTTCTCGTCATCGGCGATCACATCTATTACTATCTGTGACTCCACAGGTGGAGGAGCTACTATCTTCTGCCCCTGGAAAAAGGGTAATCGTAGGATGGATTTTAAACTGAGGCCTCATTTCTCACGGATTCGTCATCACGAACTGGAGGTAGTATACTGGATGGCTATCATCATGGAGAAATCCTAAATCTGATCAATGAGTACCATTTTCCAATGAGAATATATATATAAACAACGATGGAGAGATGACTCAAGAAGGATAGTCAAAGTCCCAATCCTATATGATGCATGAACAAAATTCCCTACAACAAGGTTCTCAGTGTGCCGAGTCGACAAGCGGGTTATCAGGGTTATGGTGAATGGATATGTCGGCCGCCACACCATCACTGGAATCCTTGGCCTTAGAGACGCCCATGAGACACCTTGAAACTATTTCCCCAAAACTCAACCAATTCCTTTTTAGGGAAGTCCGAACAATTTCCCAAGGAATGAACCACCTCTGATACCACTTTTTCAAGACCTGACCCATACCGGGGCTCGAGCCGAAACTACCCCAAACCCGCCTCTATAGGCCAGGGGTTGGCGACTAGCGCTGAAGCCACAAAAAATTAGGGGAGGCCTTTGCCTAAAAAACTGTACACACACACGCAGCTAAATCAATGCAAAAGTGCATAGACAAGAAAGAAAGATACAACACTTCTACGAAAGGAAAACCAACATACATGCATAGACATCTAACTAGTACAAGTAAAGTGTATAAAAGTACACTGACATGTAAACTGAACAGTAAAAGAGGCAAAAAACGCGCCCAACTAGAATGGTGCCACCACCCAGGAATAGTTAAACGAAAGTAAACATTTGGTGCGTCTTTAGCCTGAAAGTCTTACTGCGACCACTAAACGCTGCACAAGCTCCTCTCTCCTCTACGCCCCTCCATCGTCTTGATCGACCTGTCCATCATCTGCAAGGGAACACCATGTGCGGGAAAACCCCAAGAAGGGGTGAGTATAATGACACTCAGTAGGATGCCCCAAAAGCTTGAGGGGGAAACAAAGGAGGTACTAAAATGGTGAGCAGTAGACATAACAAAGAACAGTGTAAGAGTACAACAAAGAGAGAGTGTATCTCAACCCAACAAAAGGAACGAAGTAGACTCGTCCAATCCAAGAGGAGCTAGACCTGGAAATCACGTGGCATACCCCACACATCTTCGCCCCTCCTAGACAGAGAGTGACCAAACCCAAAGCCTGGGGAAAAAGTAGGGTGTGTATATACATATATATTCTCCACCAGAATCCCAAACGAGTGTTTAAGGGGATCTCTATCTCCAAGCTCATCCCAAGGAGTGTCGCCAACAGTTTAAAGGATATCCATCACCAGTGCCCAACAATCCCGCATGCCAAAGCTGCCTCATCGCTAAACCGAACATCCAAGTGTCCCGCTCCAGTAATTATGGAGAAAAGTCACTGAATAGCCGCATAGAAAGGGCTGAGTCTGAAAGAAGTCATTGGGTAAACCACTGCACAGCCCCACTGGAGGGTAAACCCCAAGAGGTCGTTAGGGAACCCACTGCCCAACCCCACTGAAGGGTAAACCACAAAAGATTGTCAGTCAACCCACTACCCAGCCCCGCTGGAGGGTAAACCACAAAAGATCATCTGGTAACCCACTTCCTAGCCCCTCTAGTGGGTAAACTACAAAATATCATCAAGTAACACACTTTCCAGCCCCGCTGGAGGGTAAACCACAAAAGATCGTTGGGTAACCCACTGCCCAGCCCCGCTGGAGGATAAACCACAATAGGTCTTCAGGTAACCCACTGTCCAGCCCCGTTGGAGGGTAAACCACAATGTCAAAGGGGAACCCACTACCCAGCCCCGATGGAGGGAAATCCCAAAACTATCCCAATACCTCCGCACTACCTATGCCATCACTAGGTGTCACTAACACCGCTATTGTGCATAGGTTCAGAGTGCATCAAAGGTACCTTAGACCAACGCCCTTTCATTTTTACACATTTAATAAGATCTCAAAAGTTGATACGTACGCTCAAACAGATTACAGCATTGTAATCCTCATAGATAAAACACGAGATAGACTACTTACTCGCTGGAAACGGGCTCCTGGTGGAAAAGTTATTCAACACCACTTTATGCCCATACGACCTCTCCTAGGGCTCACACATTGGTCCCTAAAGTGTTTGGGCAAACTGTTCCATCACGATGCTCTCATAAAAACACGAAAAATCTACTATTCATACACCCCAAACAGATGCCTACGGAAAATGGTGCAGTACGCTGTACACAGCTCAAAAGACAGCAAGTGGGGCCCACACCTCAAATCTGACTTCAACACCTGAAACCACCCTGGTCAACTTCATATCAATGCAATGGTCACAAACCCACTGGAGACGCCTAAAAAAGGACTCTGGATGCAGAAGTTGCAACTCCCCGCGTTATATACAAACGGGGCCCATGGGGCCCACACCTCGACCCCGAAACAAACCACACAGACCACACCATTGCGTTCCTTGCAGATCATCACCCGGTGTAGGCTATTCATTTTCCCGGAACGGACTTATGTAACAATAGTACTAAAAAAGCAACATACGTCCAAAAACCACCATGTGGGGACCATGCCTCGACCCTGAATTTTGGCGAGAGGATTACGCCATTGCAATACCCTCGAAAAAACACTCAGAAACGAGTACTCAAAAACCCTAAACAGATGTCAGATGAAAAAGTGGTGTTTCACTGTAAAACGTGCAAACTAGGCCCTGTGGGGCCTACACCTTGTCTCCCACCCGAATGCTTTGAAAAGCGTCACAAAAAGTCCGCACAAGTACTAGGGTCACACTGCCGCTGATGGCGCATCAATTGGAACATCCCAAAGAGGATTTAGGTCCGACGCAAGAATAACTAATGAATTCAAATAATAATTTAATTATTCACATTAAGCGTTTCATCCCACTGGGCAAAAAAACCAAACAGAAAGGGTTCTGAACTAACATTGGAAGGACCTTCTCAACTCTAGGGTTACAACGCCTCTAACGGCACGTCAAATGGTCATTCGGATCATGAGGCCCTTCCATTCCAAACATTAATAATAATTTAATATTTTAAATTTAACGTCTTTATGGTCACCCGTATTCGGGAACGGAACCCAAAAACCCTGAAACCTTCTATAAAAAGTCCGTCTCACAAACACGGTCCTGCAATCGTAGACGACACATCAAACGGAGGCGCCATTTAGAAGTTACGACCCCCCAAACGCATGGGGGCCCAACCGAGCCGGTTCTCCCCAGCCTGCCCGGTCCAAACCGCCGGCCCGTGACCCAGCTGTGGGTCCAGCCCGGAACGCCCCGGCCCACTGGCCACAACCCATTCTAGTAGCACCAGACCCCTCTGGTCCAGTTCTGCTTTGCAGATCAGCCTTTTGGCCGGTCTTCGTCGTGTTGCGCAGGACCAACGTTAGGTGGGTCCTTGTCCACGCCGCACACTTGAGGCACTGATCACCTCGTGTTCCCCTTCGACCATGATGGGACGAAGCCCCCTTCAGTGCACCTCCGCACCTCACTGCAGCCCGCACTTCCTTTATGCACCAGCATCACCCAGATCTTCCACTGGGTTCCGCCGACACCCCCTCCGAAGCCCGACCTCACTCCTACTGCACTGCGTCGAAACCTTTCCCCAGCACCTCATCCGCACCACTCAACCACGCTGTCCTGGATCCCCACTCTGCCTTCGAACAAACGACCACCCCGGCTCGACCTCCAGCCGCTCGATACACCGTGGTCGCTGCGCGCAGCCGCCAGCCGCTACTGCCGGCCCACTCTGGTGGTGCCTTCCGCAGACCGCCAGGACCTCATCAGAGGTCTGATTTCGATTCCGAGGCCGGAATTTGGGTGCTCGGGAAGAGGCCGTCACAATTCTTCCCCTCTCTCTTCGATCCGTTGAGAATTGGCATATCTTAAAATTGGGACAAAGAATGCCAAAGAACAAGAAGTAAAAATTGGGATTAGACGTTGGTCGTGTTCATTCGGCCATTTTCCCAATTCCAAAATTTTAGAAATTAAAAGACAAAATTGAGAAAGGTGCGGAAATTAACAAGAATCATACCTCGTTTTTGATGCACGTTGTAGGTAATGCGTCTGCGAGCCTCCTGCCTTGATTCGCCGAAGTTTTGCCAAAGACATCAACCCAATCCGATGAAGAACGATGAAGAACACCAGATAGATGAGATAGAGAGAGAGGGAGAGAGTGGAGAGAGAAAATGGGTTCTGCCCTCCCAACACTTAAGATAATTTATAAAAATTAACTAAAACTCTCTCAACTTGCGCAGATTCTGAAATCTCCACACCCGCCTATTTTATATCATGTATAGGTAAAACTCCCCATTTTGAACTCAATGGAATTTTCGGATTTCAATTATGAGGCTTCGTTTGAAAGTAATTTGAAAAGAACTCTAGTGATGAAAATCACTAAGTCATTTTTAAAATGAAGCTTTTTACCTTGGCTGACATCTCTCACATAAGGCCCGCGCCCACAACTTTTACACCCCTCCTAGGGTAAACGACACTCTCCGGACACAACCACACCCTTAGATTTATGATCCGAGCTACCATTTAGGAAGAAACACAACCCCGCATCGTGCATAGTATAAAAACACTTAACATTTCTTTAAAATTTATTCCGGGCACACCGGGACTCGGAATTGCACGCCGTCTTCGTGCCTAGATCTGGAATCGTATATAGAACAATTAAAAAGTATTACCGGGAAAAAACGGGTCTCTAAAAGTAAAAAATTGCAAACATGATTTAGATAAACATTGATTAGAGCACATTACCCTAAGATAATATTTCAGGATTAGTATAGAAGAACTTCCTAGAATTTTAGTAATATAGAGATTTTGTGTATTTTCCATGCAATATATCCCTGCCTGGATATGAGTAGATAGAGGCGGCTCTATTATAGATATACCTATGGTTAAAACACGAAAACACCACTTTGAGCTAGTCTCGAATGGGAACTGGTGCACAACAACAGGCCTTGCTGCAGTCTTGGTTATGAAACTCCTGGGGGATATGCTTGGGATAATTCTCATTTTCTTTACATACCATTAAAAAGGGTTTATGTGTATATAATTCCTCAAAGAAAACATTTTTATGATTACAGATTATATCCATAAACTGTTCAATTTACGTTAGGTATTTTTCAAGTTTTACATTATTCATTGTGATTCATAAACTTACTTAGTGTATGCCATTGTTTAGAAATGTCGCCCTGTAGAAGGAATGAGAACTCCAACAATATATATGATCCAAAGAGTAAGAAGGATCAAATATTTCATGTTATTAAGCCAACATTTATAAGGGAAATATTCTCCCACGTATTCTCAAAATATGAAAAAATAGGATCATGTGTTAATAAGCTAAGTAGATAATTTTCTGCGTCCAATGGCTTTGAAGGGAAGAAAGAGACGAAAAGGATGGTAGAGAAAAATATGGATAAATGGAATAAGGGAAAGAAGGATTTTCCCATATGTGATAACTGTGGAAATAATCAACGTTCTAAATGATTAAAGGAAATGTGAGTTTGTTATAAATGTGGAGAAAAAGGACACCAAGTACGTGATTTCAAGGTAGAGGAAAATGTTTCAAATGTACAATGCTTCATCTGCAAGGAGTTGGGACACTACATGAATCAATGTCAAAATCATCAGAGTATACCTGAAATGATGCTATTGGATAAGAATCAATTTTTGATACTACCAAAGATGAAGATGAATGATTAAGAGTTATTTTGTTGTTATTAAAGTATTATGTCATTTGAGTGTTGTATCAATGATGTACTAGTTATATGAATTATGGAAATAAATAAGGAATGTACTGTAGTACTATTTCATTGGGAATTTGAGATTATGTAGTCCTTATACTAAGGTATTAATTTTCGAATAAGAGAATGTTGATTTGGAAAAATTATATTGGATATTCTTGACTTCCTTGAAACTGATTAATGGTTTGTTTATTTCATCATTGTTGGAATGTTAAAATTTTTTGGATATAAGGAATATATCTAGTATTATATAAAGGATAAGGGATTATGAAAGAAATCAATAAGGTTTTATGGTAATTCAGGGTGTTACCATGTTTTAAAATAATACATGATGAAGGTGTTCACATGTTATTACGTGGAAAAAAGGATATTCATTATGTTTAACATCTTTATAAATTTTTGACTGCGAGTTTGGATAGAAGTATTTTGGATAAGTCTAAAGGTTGGAATGGATTAAGTTTGAAATTGGATACTATTGTTAAGGTTATTTTTGTATTTTTATAAAAAGACAATACACAGACCATGTGACAACCCGTCATGTCAGACAATGCTGCGAGAATCGAACCCACAACTATAGTGCGATTTGGATTTATATCCTACCACTGGACTACGTAAAGTCCCTGGATTATATAATATAGTTTCTTTTTTTAAATAGTCTGATAGATGAATTATAAATTCAATTTTTTGTAACCCTATATTATTAGGATAAATATAATATTTTTTTTGAAATCTTTTGGAGAAAAAGATGAGTTTGTGGTTGGAATTAGTTGAAGGATGAAACTCTACTTGTCAAGTATATATATATATATATAATTTTTTTTCTCTCTGATTCTATGGGTAAATTAATTATTAAACATTAGGGAGGGGATTTTAAAACCAAAAATTCATTATCCTAATACCTTATGTTTTTTTTGAACCGATGGTACTTCAAATCATCAAAGATTGATTGATTTGAGGCCCTCAATTTTACACTTGTTTTTGATTGATGACCTTAATAACTCCCTATAAATATTTACGTTTTCCACCAATTATGTGTCTATAATTTCCACCAATGTTCTCTTAAACGAGATCATAATTTGGTGGTGACCCTTTCATTTCCATTTTCATCTTAGTAAGACAAAATTTTATTAACCCAATTTACGATGTGGGTTTTTCCACAAATGTATTTTCTATTTTAGACCATTTATTTTTGAAAAAAAATATCAAATTGCAAGGACACAATTTATTGAAGGAGGAAAGATTGTAACAGACCAAGATCTCATTGTATGTTATTTCTTCAAAGTAATCCAATACCTTGCACTACAAACATAACTGAGTTCTAGCGCACCATGACTTACCTAACTAGCCGTTCAAAAGTGGTTATGAATATTATTAATGGAATTTTAAACAATATATAATCCTTACAATTTTATAATCCATATTATGACTTTCTTAGACATAATTTAAGAACAAATTCATTTTTTTCAGATAAAATAATTTTTTTTTCAAAAACAGCAATTTTACCACCTTTTATTGGAGAACCCTTTTTAAATCCAATATTTGAAACTTTTATATAATCAATTTTCAAAAATAATATTTTTTAGAATCAGGACATAAAAGTTTAGTTTTAATAAATTTTTGGTGTTTTTCTGATAACATTCATATTTGGGTGAATAGTGAAAAATACTATATTTTAAATGAAAACAAATCTTTTAATCAAAATAATTTATAGTGTTAAATTATAAATTCTAATTGTTTATAAGTATAAATAGATTATATTTTTACCATTTAATTCTATTCTGGTCATTGAAAGTAATCTCACTTTGAAATTGGATATAAACATGTGTCAATCTTTTGAAAGTAATTATTTCTTAAAAACACGTTTTTAGGTTTTGAAAACGGAAATTAATTTTAAATTAATAAATTGAATTTATATGTTTTTAATTTGGTAAAATAGACTTCATTTTTTAATTCGGAATATCAAAATTATATTTGGTTGAATTTTTGGTATGTTTCTGAAAACATTCAATTTTTTATGAATAGTGAAAAACACTGCGTTATTGGTTAAAAACGACTTTTCATTTAAATGATTATTTTTTTTATTTAAATTTATTTTAGGTCAAAATAGATACATAATACCTATATAAGATCAATGTAATTAATGGGAGTCATTTTATAATAAGTTTAGATATATAAAAAATTATTGAAATTTTACCGTCTTTTACCCACCTCCTGTGAGCATTTGAAAATTTGCATAAAACATAATTCTACTGCTTCTGTGAATTGAATTTAAAAAATAAGAGAGAAATGGTTGATATTAGTAAGTAAAATGTGGTTCAATAAGATAAAAATAATTTTTGGTTAATAGTAACTTTTTACTTTTATTTACCACGGTTAAAAGTAAATAGGGTAATTAAGGGTAATAATGATATTATTATTACCCTAAAACATGTCCTAATTCTATTGGTTAAGTGTAATTTGACCAAAAACAACATTAGGAATAAAATATGTTCCTTTAGATCCACTTGTATTATATTAGGACATTTATTATTATTTTATTTAAAGATGATTTAAATGAATTTAAATCAAAGATTAATAACTAAAACATTTTTAATATAATGTTATTAATAAGATAAATTCGACTATAAATATTTATTAGAAAGATAAAATTATTTATTACATAATGGAATTTTATTTATAAATTTTATACATTAAATAATTAAATTTATTTATGACACAATGATGGTGTAGTAATTACAGTATTAATGAAAGAATAAAATAATTGATATTATAAATATCCAAATAAATGTAATTTGATACTTTTTATGAATTTAACTAATTTTATAGGTTACTATGACATGTTAGGGTTGGTTAGATGAATTTTTTTGAAGTAATAATGAAGTAATAAATTTAGAAAAAACAAACTACCAAATAGTATCAAAATTGACATAAAAGAGTTTTTAAAACAAATACTATATTATTAATTGATATTCTATTCCTAAAAATCTAAGGTTCGACCAAAATACTTCAATAATGATAGGTTTATAATTAATTAACCACTTGGGTTTCTATTGTTAAACAAATATTATAAATATACAAAGAGACATGGTAAAATAATAACTCTATTATAAATTGACACTTCCCCTTCTCTATAATTAACACCATCAAAGCCATTTGGATCATCCAAATCCTACCCAAATATCCTCAACAATTTCCTACCTTCATCCTAGAGGCCTACCTTGAGTAATAAATCCAACCTAATAAGCCCTTTTTATCAAATCAAAAGGAAGAACCTAAAGAAGAGGTAAATATTTCATCACCACTTTCAAGTTCCTTTCTTCTTCCACTTCTTATTTCTATGTTGTTTCCATTATAAAATAATAAATCCATTATATTCTATATAAATTTATGTTATTATAAATATGGTACAACCATATTCATTATTCTATCCATCCTTTGAACGACATGTCACCATACGTGCGTACGTACGACTTACCGTCTCCATGTCGTGGCTTTATTTTTATTCAAAACATTATTATTTGGATGGGTATAATAATGATGTGTAATTGATGTAAATAATAAATATAACATGATAATTATTCTTTATATATGATATACCATCCAATTATATATTATTTTAATATCAAAAGTATGCTATTGTCGCTCGTACATACGTACTGTTTACCGTCTCCACGAACGTGATGAGATTCATTCCCCCATCGTCTCCATTATAGTAAATTTTTCATTTTATGATTAAAAATAATGTTTAAAGACTAAATATAATCCTTAATATGAATAAGATACATCCTATCCATAACAAACATTACTTACATAACAAAGAATATAAATGAAAACGAGTCAGTTAACACCCAAAACGATGATAATACTAAAATATTATTAACAAAGCAATATTAGAAGATAACATATGATATCATATTAAGGTATATAGTTCTTGAATAATTTAATATCAATTATTTAACCATTATAAAAAAGGATAACCTACGCCCGACCAAGGAAATGTACAAGGTAAGGGTTAATTCTACAATCTCTTTATTATCTAAGGTTGTTTTTACATAAGTATCTACCAGGACCTCTTTATCATCCACATCCATGATTCTTAAAAATGTATTTCAAAACATTTTTACTATTTAATAGACAATGGGTTAGAGACATTTAAACCATTATTTTAAGTTCAATGTTTTGAAAGGAATTTTTCAGTCGTTTTTCAAACAAGGTACTTTACGAACTTTTCGACAAAATTAAGAATGTTTTTTAACTTATACAGGGGGTGCGGTTATTCTCCGCCATTATAACATCGACAATGCTTCCATTAAAATATTATATGAATATTTAAAAAAAAATATTTATAATTATGTAACGTTAAATGATTTCAAAAAAATAAATAGATGTTCTTCTCAAATAGTTTTGATTTCATCTATGTCAACATCCTTTGATAGATTTTATACTTTTTTGAAGTCAATTAATTATGATACAAATCATACATATTGTATTGAAGGTTTTTTGATATGTTTGGCTGTGGATGTGTAATTTTTATACCATTCATGGTTTATAGTTAATGTATTGACATTTCATATGCTATTTTTAATACAAATGTTTATGTTATATTTCAACCTATTCATATGAGAAATGTATTGGACTTAGTAAGTGACAGGTGGAGCCCGCTATAGCTCCTTGATGCATTAGTAGGTCTCATGAGACAACTAGACATGGAATTGGATGAGGAATTTCCCAATTTGATATATGGTTTTGGGCGAGGCCTTAGTCATTTTTAGTCGTCTTAGCCGAGGCCTTGAAAAAATGTTTCATAATGTACGAAATTATACATTCCCTCATTATGAAAATAATATTGATGGTTAATGTGGTCATTAGACTAGTATAATACTCATGTTTATGTTTTTTATGGCATTATTTACTTAGCTCATATTCCTATGATAAAAGTATTCATGTTTATTATTGACAAAGGCATGTGGTTTGAATTATTCACCATGGTTAATATCTATGTTATCTTCTACTGTATTGCTTACCCTTACTAAGCATTTGAGCTCACCCCTTTATTATGTTTCATTTTCCCAGTATACGAAGAAGTTAGTTATGAGTGACTTGCATGTATAATCTTGGAGGCTTGGATGTTTCTAATGGAATAAATTCGTGTTGTATTTCTAATCAAGTAGTAATGTTGAACTTATGTATAAATATTGTTTCCAATAATACTAAACTGATCAGTCTTTCAAGACATGATTTCCCTGTGATCATGCCAATGTTATGTAATAATTCACCAACTTTGGGTAACTAGGGTCAAGGCATTACAAGCAATATGTAAAAGAAGACTGCATGCACAAACCATAAAAAATTATAGATCCAAAAATTAAATTTTGTTGATATGATCTTATAAAATTTGGGATATATAATTTTAAATACAGATAAAAAATATTTATAAATTATAACATTAAATCCCTAACCCATTAATTTCTATTTCTCGTCCGTAATTTTTATCATTTGATCTACTTTATGTATATTTTAAAACAAATATATAAAACTATGGTACCTATAGCAAAAAATTTATTTGAAATCTATAATTATCATTAAAAATAAGTTATGATATATAATTAGGTATATAATGATATAAAATTATTTAAATAGAGGAAAATTTTCAAAGTATATTCTAATAATCTGAATGATAAAAAAAATTCCCTTGCTCATTTTGAAAAACCAAAAAATATAAATATGTATGTTGGTAAAATAAAAAATACATGGGTAATAATCAATCTTCCTAAAAAACATATAATCATGTCACAAAAAAATGATTTCTAAACTTAGGGTGATGAATTTTATTTGAATTTTATTGGGAAATGATTTTATCCTTTAAGAGGACCATGAGTTTTTTAGAAGGAATAATATCCATTAAAATATTATTTAAATGATTAATAATATATATTTCTTATTCAATAAAATACAAAAAATTGAAAATTTTCTCAAACATTTATTTATCCTATAGATTAGTAAAATTATATTCTAATTTATCATCAGATGAAACATATTATAAAAAATATATCCTTTTTGATTATGATATCTAAAAATGTGATAGATTACTTAAATATACTTAGTTCTTTAATGATGTATCGGGTTTGTATAGTTATAAATAGTAAATGGGTTATCACATAAAATTGGTATGTTTCCAAAATAAATATCAAAATTTGATAAATTTTTTAAAAAAATTATGCTACCTCAATATAAATGGAAACATATATTTTTCCTCATAAACTCTAATAAAATACTTTTTTTAAAAGAGATGGCCGACACTAGTACTTTTTTTAGATATTTTCAACCACTAATATTGGAATCATATTATCTTTTCAAATAAAAATCATTCCTTCCATATTTGAGAAAACCATGAATTTAAAATCCTTTTACATATTTTCAATTTTTTTAATATCGTTTTTGAAAATTTATTTTGGATCAACCTCAATAATGGAAGAAAAGAAAATAGTCAACATTATATTTTCACTAGATGGAATTTAAAAAAATATTCCAATCATACGTCTAAAATATATTGTACCCTCTAATTTTCTAACATTTTCATAATTTTGTTTTCAATTATTTCTCATTAGGGAATTTGATATTTTACATGAGTAAAGATAAAATCGTTTATCCAATTCCATACCATATTTTTATTTATTTAAAAAAATAACATCATTTATTTGAAATGTATGAAGTTCTAAAAAACATCAATTATTTGATAATACTCTTGTTAATTTTAGAAGTCATTAAGTTATAACATTATTTATAAAGAAAATCACGTGATGATTTTAAAATAGTACAATTAACAAAAAATAAAACAATTATGATTTTTATAAATTTTTATATAATAAATAATGCAGGATCTACTTTGAAAAAAGAAAAATATTTTTTAAGGAAACTTTTCATTCCATTGTTTTAGGGTTTTTATATTGATGATGTCGTTTAATGTTTTTTAAAAAATATTTTAGTTTATTTTATTTTTTAAAATGTATGGGTTTTTTTACATAGAATTCATGAAAATATTACCATTTATAAGTGTAATTTTTACACCAAATTAATAATTTATAAAAAAATTATGTGTAGTATAAGATAGAAATAATTTAACATTATATAATCATGAAATAAATGAGAAATTATCATAATAATAAATTCATTATTCTTCGCAATCATATTTTTCAACTAATCTATATTATTTTAACATATATTCAAGATTTATTAAGTTTATTTTTAAACATACATTTACATAGAATAACTTATTGATCATAATATTGTTCAAATAATGTAGAAGAATTATTTTAAATAAAATAACTTATTTCTTATTACATAGCAATTTTACTTTTAGTTAAAAGATAATGCTTTTGAAATATCTCATGGGACATTTATAGATATTCAAACATTGTTAGAATTTTTTTGAAATGAATCTACTGTGTAAACACTACATTAAAATTTTAAAACATCATTATCTATAATATGATATTTTATAGTTTTCCATGATATTTCAATATGGTAATCGACACCCTCAAAATATGCATTATGTTCTGATTAAAACATATTTATTCTACAATAACCATTGTTATTTTATTACATACTATATGATATTTACTAATAAATAAATACCCTAAAAATATAGCCTTATAAAATTTAGTATCAAATTTATCTAAGGAAAATTTAGTATCAAGGATATGAGAATCATTACTAAAAACTCTAAAATAGTGAAATTTATGTTATTTCCCTTCCATTGTACATAATATGTTTTTCTTAATATTATCATTAAAATAATTAAAATATAAATTTTAAAAGATGTATTAATAGATTATTACCATAAGTATTTTGGTTTTTTGAATTCATTTAACAAGATTTAAATGATATCTTGAATAATCATTTGTAACATTCAATTACAACATTTTATTTTGGTATTCAATGATTTGGGAAGTTATAAAATTATATAATGAATGAAAAAATAAGTCAAACTCAATAAAAAACATATTTCATACAATCCAAACTTACTATTTATATTTATATGAATAATTCAATATCAATATGTTTGGGATGTCTTATTTTTTAACCTCCTTGATGGATATGGAATATTATCACTTTTGTTTACCCATTAATTAAAATCATAGACATGATTTTTATCCAGTTTTAATTTTTTTAGTTATAGAAATTATATATTTCTTATTATATTTTAGAGTGGTCTAAAATTTATATATATGAGCTTGATATTCCATAGAAAATTTTCTAACTTCAAAACATTCAAACTCATAACATTTTTATCAATTAGATTAATAAAATTAACAGAATAAAATGTTTAAAATATTTTTTTATATTTAAATTGTATCCTGACTATAAGATTCATACACCCCAAAATTTATTAATTTTGGAGGCACATGGGGTGAGAGTGACTTCCCATCAATGAATAGTTTTGGGCATTTACAAATAATTTCACTCATCAATTATAAAATGGTACCACTCTACACAATTTGTCAAACCTATAAAACCATTTGGATTGAACAAAAAATGATTTCATATCTAAAAATAATCCTCATTAACATTATAGAGATAATGGTATTCTCAAAATATAATCTCTTGGGACCTGAATAATGGATCCAAAGGTGTTCTTCTAAGGGAAGGAAATTGTCCTGACAAAGATCATTATTTCTTCCTTCTTCATTATCATACTTTAATTATTTATTATAGACTAAAATATTATAAAAATAGTTTATAAAAAAATTGATGTTATTGTTTTAATGAAATAATATTTATCCCTGTCTTTCTCCATCAAAGGGTAAACAAATCCATGTCTCATGGTTACAGTGGAGTAATGTCTTGTGAACTAGTGTAGTATGTTCTCCATCCCAGAATAACATGGAAAATCTTAAATATGGTAATAATATATATATATGATAAATGTAAAAATATATTAATTCTGTAAAATTAATATATCATCAAATTCCTTACCCTTTCACCCATTAAAGAAATTAAATCATCGTAAATGTGTACATATGACCAACAGTGTCCCCAAATCAGTTCAAGTCCATTAATATGTAAAAAATTCAACAAAGTTTTTATAAATGAATCCAGTGAATTAATATTATATTTATAAAATTAATATCATTTTTTATTTTACATATATATATATATATATCCCATACATAAGAACCGAAACATCTGTGTCAAAACATGCATTTGAAAACAAAGAATCCAACACATGAAACTATGGTAATAATGAAATATGATTAAAAAATGCGTGATAAAATGTTATAAAATATCATATATTATATTATAAATATGAATATGTATCTTTTATAAAACAATAATACGTTTTTAACAATTTTATAGGATGATAAGTCATGTCTAACTAATGGGAAACATGAGGTTGGTAAATTGGTCTCAATTTCCCTTCATGGAGGCATGTTTTAATATTATGATCCAATTTCATTTATATGATTTATGTAATTCCACTATTAAAAATTATATCCAAAATAGTTAATAATTCATGGTATTTTAAGATATAATAAATTCCACTTCATCCAAGAGGATTTTCATTGAATTTTACAAAGTGGAAAGGTGCTTCATAAATAAACTTATTTTCATTGAGTTATATTACTTATTCAATGTATTAGATATTATAATATTATATGTTTAATTTATTTTTATTATTTTATTTCATATTTTCAATTTCTATGTGTATTTACATTTCACACTTTAAATCTATTCATTAATTTATCCCTACATAAATAATATTATATATGTAAGAGATTTCATCAACACTAACACTCCATTTAGATATATTTGGAATTATACATCTATTTATTTTTATGAGGTGTTTATAATAAACCTTTTATTTGATAAATAATGAATATATTTATATTCATGGTATTTAATGGTTCATTTGATGTTTTTTATTTATTGTAGGTTATCATTCAAAAGCAAGCAAAGCTATAAGGGTTTATACTTCAATATCATTTTAATTCATAGTGTTTATGCCTAAAATTACATTGAATGAAATTAGAAAATTATTGTATAAGGTACCATTAATTTTACTCTACTATGATTATTCATAAAATTTTCATGTAATATTACAACTTTCCCTTCTGTGGTACATCAAATTATAGAGAATATATTTTTTATAAAAGCAATATTATTTCTGTTTTTGTTCAAAAATTATTTTTCATCCATATATATGTTTTCTTAATATAAATTTAATTCTATTTAACATTCTCTAAATAATTTTTAACATAATTTTTTCATATTTTTTACTTTATACTAAATGTTTGGAAATTAATCTTCTTGTCATTTCATGAATAAGGTATTTTTTATCCTTCATAAAATAGTATGAGAAGAATGTTTTCTATCTTATAAGACATGAGAAAAATTACCCACCACAATGAACACACATTGTTTTAATCATCCTCCATATATTTATGTGGTTATTTTAAATGAAAATTATTTTCCTAATATTATTTAAATTTCTCATTTTTAAAATTTAATTTCAAAGTTAAATAGTTATATTTCTAAAGAATGTTTTAATGATATAGTTTTTGTATTTATATTCATAAACAAAAAAACCTTAATTAAAATTATACTCCACTGAGTTTATATTGTAATGAACCTATCCTAATTATTTTTATAGAAGGTTTGTGATTATTTTGACATGATAAATTATTTAATTTTAACTTATTTATTAATTTTAAAGTAATTATCCTTCTCTTGGAACATTCAATTTCTCATTATAATAGGACATTAAATTTCTATTTGATATCCATATTATTGGTATATTGGTAATGATTATTTATTAAACCATATTCCTTTTTTATATAAAGTATTATATTATAAAAGTAATCTGATTTACTAGGGAAAATTTATAAAAATTCATATTATTTAATCAATATAGTTATTTGATGATAAAATATATTGTTCATGAATTAAATCAATCATTCAATACATAAGAAATTCCTTGGAAAAGTAATGATGGGTTTGTCCTAGAATAATATAGCCCATAGATGAATCAATAATCTCCTGGGGTGGGGATATTTAAGTTATAATTAGATGGGATTCTCATGTATACCCACCCATCAATTGAACTATCTGAGAAAAGAGTCATTATGATATATATGTAATTCTTTCTAAGATCACAACATATAATATTAAGAATTTACTTCATCAAAAATACCTTTATTATTTATAATTAGAATATCTAATTTATATAATAAATTGATGCACTTTTTTCTGAGGTTATATATTATATGTATTTTCTATTAAGGTATTAACCATTACATATTGATTATTACTTATCTAATCAAGATAGTGCTGTTTTTTAAGGAATTTATTGCGTGTTTCTTTTATTTAATTTATATATTCATTATAACTTATTGGTTAATGATATATTATACTATACATAACACATACTGAGAATTAGATCTCAGCCTTATTTTTTTTCACTTCCCTGGGATATAATGATTGATTTATTGAATGAGTTCAATGATGATGAATATTTTCTTTCACTATATAGAAATTTATGTTTTCAATGATAATATGAGACTCAATTATGTATCTTGTTTACCAAGACTACAAAACCATTTCTTCCTTTGTGAAGTGAACACTTGTGTCCAATAATAATATAACAAATTAACCACTTACTATGGAATAAAGTGGTAATTTACTTTTCATAATTATTCCTTTGTTTATAATTGTTGATAAATAATATTTAGTGGTGTTTAAATCATCATTCTTAATAGAGGTTTATTTTATATATGTATATGGTATCTAAGATTCAATATTTTTTTATAACTAATGGACTATTTTTATTAAAAATGATTTGTTTTTCTTAGTAATAGCTATGTGAAAACTTATTTTGGGAAATGTATCAAACATTCTAGAAGGGTAAAATTTGAAATAATGTTTTAGAAATTTTATATTGGAAAAAAACTATTATTAGTGATGTAATATTAGTGATTATTGTTATTTTTTGGAGATGAGATTGGATTTGGGGATAGACAGATCTTGTGGCATATAAATATTCTTAGAATAGAAAGTTACACACCCTTTCACTATGAGGAGATGGAGGTCTCCTTTGTCAATATGATAGATGGATAAAATTATCAAGTATTGCAGGATCCATATTAAATACATAAAATTTTCTTATATCTTATATATATAGTTATTTGGGGTCACTTGAATGAACATACTATTATAGTTCATTATTTTTCTAGATTATTGAGTACAATTTTAGAACATTGGAACATATTTGTCATTTATCATTCACTGATACATTTTTAAATAATTATTATAATGTTTTTTCCATAGGGTATGTTATGTCCTAAAAAATATTTTTTTAGGTTATTTCGTTCAATGTTTTGTGAGTGTTGTTATTCCATATCATTCTACATCAAAGAAGGTGTTATACATGGAAAATAACTATGGGTGTGATTGTGTATGATACTTTTGATATTTACTCTTATAACCTTATGTTAACATCAAGGTTTACTTCAATTTGTGGAATTTTGGACCATATTCTACAGTATTGGTTTTTGAGAATGGGTTCTTGATGGAAGGATTTTTTTAAACAACTAATTTTATCAGAGAAAGTCTATATAGAACTAGTTCTTCTTTACCACTCAAAGACCATGATATGTTTTTCAAGATTCAATGTACAATTTTTACTCATATCCTTTCTTAATATAAGAAATATTATTTAAATTAAAATTACTTTTATTCATTTTTCATTTAGTGTGATTTAATATTCTGAATGATGAAATTAAAATAATAAATGGTTTTTATTGATAAATGTTATGGTCTATATTTGATATTTTAGAATATTTAGATTATGGGTTAAGTATTTTAGAAGTATCTAAATCTTATATTAAATATAATTAAGATAGAAGTGATGAAAAGGAGGGTTTTTTGAAAATATCAACTAGAAAGAAACAGGATTTGTTATGATGATTTTGTCCTTGAATATGGAATTTTACATTGAGTTGGTGAATGAATTTTAATATCATGACTATATTAGTGAAAATTTATGAGAATGAAATCAAAAGGAATAATTTTTTTTCAAATGTGTAGTCACTTCATAATAAATATGGCTAAAGGACAGTCAATGGTGGATTTAATCAATTATTTGAACATGTTTGAGTATCATTTTGAGTCAATAGGTATGATGTTCATATATCTTGTGTAGGAGTTGATACTTATTTTTTGATACTACATTCAAGGGATTAAATGGTTATTATAGTGAGAAATGTAAGTGGTATGATGTATTATTTATTGAGTACATTTATGATCTCATTTTAAAAAGAATATTATAAAATTTAAACCCTAGTGAACTTTTTGAAAATCAATCAGTATGGAAGGTTGAGGAACTTCATTTCAATAAAAATTCTAAAAGAAGAGAAAATAATAGATAGAATTAATCCATTGTGATTCATATGTTCATGAAAAAATATTCTATAATTTTGAGAAAATGGGAAAGTGATGAAGGATTTATTATCCAGGGGGGTCCTTTGTTGAAATTTTCTTTAGATTTTCTTTTTCATACCATGTAGCTAAAGAAGACATCAAATTATTATTTATCATTTCCAGTACACTTGAGTCATGTATTATTAATAATCAGGCCAATTTTAAATCATTATATTAGAGGTTATGTATGGGAAATTATATGTCTGTAAGGATAAACATGTTCACCATGTGGGTGATGAAGGTAATGATATTATATGATAGGGTGATCATTCAAAATGAAATATGAATAGATAGATTTTGGATTTTAATGTTGTGTGACATATTGTAGAAGTATAAAAAATACAAATTCTTGACAGCAATGTGGATCAAATTTAATTTAGTTGATGTTTTATGAATAGTGTAGGGAAGATCATGAGGGGATCCATGGAATATTCCAAGGGTATAAAATATGGAACATTGTATCCAATTAGAATTTGATAATGCAATGCATGTTATACCATCAACTTTAGGAACTATGAAGTAATAAAAAAATTTATTGAATACATGCGTTAGAATGGATTGATAGTAATAGTCATGAAAATAATTTTAATCTGTAATCCCATAATGTATTTAACTCGAAACATATATAACATTGATATGTAGTGATATGTGTCATTTTTAAAGAAATTAATGTCATTTAAGAATAAGAATATTGATCTAGTACATTGAGATGTATAGGGGGCTAGCTTTATTATTTTTAATGGAGTTTCAATATAATATGTTACCTTTATAATGGATGAAATAAATAAATTTTATTTGTTCCTTCTCAAGAAGATACCCAATGTTTTTGGAATGTTCTTCAGATAGAATACTATCAGTGATAGAAAATTGGTTTAAAGCTAAAATATTGAGTTCAGGTAATGGCGGTGTGTGGAAAGTAAAGAGTTTTAGAGGTTATTTTAGATAAAATCTGTGTTGTTTAAAATCACTAAATCCATAAAACATGATGAAATGTTTCCCAAAAAAAAATTAATTGGATAAAAAATAAGAGATCATAGAGAATGAGTTCACATTCTAGTTTCTCAATAAAATTTTAGTTAGAGGTAGTAAAATATTTGTATTATCTTGTTAATCAGTGTTTCTACACAATTTTAGATATATTTTCTATAAGGACACTTAACTTTGAAAGTGATAGTTATATCACAAATAAAATATTTTTGAAGTATCTCTAATTTATTTTTTCAGGATAGGGAATGGGAAATGATAGAGGCTATTTAAAAAAATGTTTATTTATAGGTTATGTTGATGAGAACTAATGATTTTATTTGTGAGATAATAACCAATGAAAGTTCATAAGATATTAAAATGTCCTCATTAATAAGAGGATTATTTTAATGGATAAAAAATGAGGATGATGTAGTTGAGAAAATAGAATAAATAGATCATGAAAAGGTTGATCTTCATAAAATTTAGGTATATCTGGTTAGTTTATAAAGATATATAATTATAAACACATAAGATATTTTTATGTGGAGAATGGAAGAATAGTAGAATTTTGGGGTGTGTCTATGTCCAGATGTACCAGAAAGAATTTGGAATATAAAGTACCATAGATAATTTCTAAAAGATATCATATATATTAGATAGTGAGATAATGGAGTGATCATGGGATTATTTTACCAATTTATGAATTATTAATATTATATTATATTAGAATAATTTAATTAGTGAAAAATATAAAATTTAAAAATAATAATTTTTTGTTTAGTTTAGATCAAATTGATACAATAGACACTGTTCACAATCTCAATATGATCATTTGGTGCCCACCCTATTATGAAAATGATTTTAAATGGGAGTAAAAACCCATTAAAAATACCCTTTCCTAGTTGAGGAAAGACTAGCTCAACCTAACATTGATTTGTGAGTCACAACATTATATTATGATTTTTACAATAATGAGTCTCAAACTAAATGTCTTACCTTTTTAAATCCTTTTTCACAACATGAATAGACTTGCCTTTTTTACCTATAGGTAAAACTCACAACATCATTTTTTAATATTTAAAACATATAATGACGATAAAACACTATATAAACTAGTTTTTAAAGTGATATTACAAATTTTTAGGAATTGTAAGGTTTGAATTCTTTATCAATGTTGATATTCACAATTGAGTTTAATAAAATAGTTTGTTGTAGTAAGAGAAGTATGTTGAAAATCAAAAACTAAATTTTCATCAAAATATATCACATCAGTTCAACCAAACTCTATATATAGTGTTTTCTATTAATTGAAAATCTGTTTAAAATTCACTTCCTTTGATGTTATCATTTTTACAAAAAAGTTTATTTATGAACTAATTTGTTATTCAATGTTATTATCCTAGATATTTCATCACCTATTTTATCAATTTAATTTATATAAAAATTTCATTTAATCTATTTGAGAAGTGTTCCCACACTCGTGTAAAAAAAAATACAATTCTAAATACCTAGATAATTTATTTTCATAATAATAATAATAAAAAAGATACTAATTCTAATAAATTGAATATATAATGTTATAAATTTTATTGTACATTTTAATATTTATATGGTTTATCTTTGTATATTATAAGTTATTAATAAGGTTACTTCATCATAGTGCTCAACTTCAATATATATATATTCTTTTAAAGGTTTATTCTTTGTAGGGTTCATCATAATTAGGTAAAAGTTCATCATAGGATTCATTTTTCATAATATGGTACATCTATTATACGATAAATTGTAGGTGTTGTATTTATAATATTCATAGGTTTATGTTCATTGGGTACTTATTTTCATTGGGTACAAAAAAATTCAAAAAACCACTATCGAAGGATACTTATAATAACTTTAATACACTATAAGTCATTATTATATTTTTTAAAAAATATGTATATTATGATTCATTTGTAAACTCATAGTAATGTTTGGATTTCTCAAATATAATTATAAAAAAAACAGGAAAACCTTGAAATCATTATGAAAAAATAAATTATAACTAAAATAAGTATAGGAATAAGTAAAAAATATATGAATAAATGTAACACCCCAAGCTTCCATGGTACATTTACCATTGAATAATGTAATCTCTTGCATTGTATGAAACTTCGAGATTCTAACACACCACAACCAATAAAACTAGATGTTATGAATAGTAATATCCAGTTTTTATGTTTTATAAATTTTATATTTCAAAATGGACTTCATTTTTGGATTTTGAATATTAAAATTAACTTAGGGAGAATTTTTTTTATTTTTCTGAAAACATTCAATTTTTGGTGAATAACGAAAAACACTGTGTTATTGGTTAAAACCTACTGTTTATTTAAATAATTAGTTATTATATTTAAATTAATTTTAGTTTAAAATATATACCCAATACCTATATATGTTTAATTTAATTCATTGGAGTCATTTTATAAAAATTTTAGATGTATAAAATTTTATTGAACTTTTTACCATCTTTTACCCACATCCTAAGAGCATTTAAAAATTTGCATAAAACATAATTTTACATATTATGTGAGTTGAATTTAAAAAATTATAGAGACACATTTAATATCAGTAAGTAAAATTTGGTTCAACAAGATGAAAATAATGTTTTTGATTTGTAGCTTTTGACCTTTATTTACCACGTTTCAGAGTAAATAGGGTAATTAAGGGTAAAAATGATATCATAATTACCCTAAAAAATGTTCTAATTCTATTGGATAAGTATAACTCGACCAAAAACAACCTTAGGAACACAATATGACCCGCTTTGGTCCTCTTGGATTATATTAGGACATTTATTATTATTTTATTTAAAGAAGAGTTAAAAGAGTTATATTCATTGTTTCAAAACAAAACCATTTTACATATAGAGTCACACACAATATAAATTCGACAATAAATATTCATTATAAAGCTAATAATATTTATTACATAATGGTATTTTATTTATAATTTTTAGACATTAAATAATTTTATTTATACATGACACAATAATGATGCAATAATTACATTTTTAAATAAAGATTAAAGTAAATGATATTATAAATATCCAAATAAATGTAATTTGAGACTTTTGATGAATTAAACTAATTTAATAAGTTAATATTACATGTTATGGTTGATTAAATAATTTTATTTTGAAGTAATCATGCTGTTATAATTTTCACCAAAATAAAATACTAAATAGTGTCAAAATTGACATAATTGAGTTTTTAAAACAAATAATATATTATTAATGGATATATTATCCTTAAAAATATATGATTGAAAAAATAACTTATATAAGGTTATATATATTAATATTGAAACACTTGGGGTTCTCTTGGCTTGTTTTAGTAAGTTTATTAACCGTATAATATAAAAATACAAAGAGACATGGTAAATGTAAAACTATTTAACTAAGAGTTAAATGTAAAATATAAGGTTAATATGGTGATATAGACCTATCTAAAACCTTTTTCTTGAGTGGGTTTCGTCCCATCCCCAACTTAGCCTTAAAATAAATCATTTTTCAGCCATTACAAAATGAAAATGATTTTATTATAAAATAATATTTCAGGATTTTTCTAAAGTGACCCTCACCTCTTTTATAAAAGGGACTTACTCTTCTCTTAATTTCAAACCTCCAAAGCTATTTGGCTCGGCCAAACCCTGCCAAAATACCCTCCCAACTTTTCTAAATTCTTCTTAAAGGCCTTCTTTTTGTCATAAATCCATTGTATAGAGTTCTTTTAGTCAAATCAAATGGAAGAGCCCGGACAAGAGGTTAATATTTCATCACCTCTTTCAGGTTTTTTCTTCTCCCAGTTCCTCATTTATTATTGTTTCTATTATAAAATAATAAATCCAGTATCTTATATATACTTTTATGTTATTATAAATATGCTACAACCATATTGTCTATTCTATCCATCCTATAATTGAAAAAGTCACCATACGTGCCTACGTACGGCTTACCGTCTCCTTGTCATGGTGTAGTTTTTTATTAAAACACTACATTATTTTGTAAGGGTATAATAATGAATATAACTAATGTAAATAATAATTATAACATGTTAATTATTCTTTATATAGGATATACCATGAAATTACATACTATCTCACCATCAATATAATGATATTGTCGCTCGTGCGTACATATGGATTACCGTCTCCACGAACGCGATGAGATTTATTCCCCATCGTAATATTTCATGAATAATTTTCATTTTATGATTAATAATAATGTTTAAGAATATAATATAATTCTGTATATGAATCAAATACATCATATCCATAACAAACATGGCTTTCATAACCAAGCATATAATGAAAAACGAATCAGTTAAACCCCCAAAATGATGATACTACTGAAATATTCTTGACAAATCAATATTGCAGGGTCATATATTATATCATATTTATGTATATATTTCTTTTATTATTTAATCACATTTTTTTAACTACTATACAGGAGGTTAAAATACCATCGACTAAGGAAAAGTACAAGGTAAGGGTTAATTTCACGATCTCTTTATTATCCGAGGTTGTTTTTACATGAGCATATAATGGGAACTCTTCATCATCCACATCCGTGTTTCATTAAAATATTTCAAATGGGATATTTTAAGTATTTATGGAAGGTAATATTTAAATATTTCATCATTTTAAAAGGTTTAAATATTTATTCTTCTAAATCATTCTCATTAATGTCCATGTTTTCAAAATAGTTTTAAGTATTTATTTATATAAACATGAATGTTTTTAAAATGTTAATTACTTTAAAAAGTTTCAAAGTTTAATGGGACACTTTCATTAAAAATTTACTTTAAATTCATTACTTTATAAATTCTATGACTTTTAAATGTTTTACGGAAAAAGGGATATTTATCTCAAAGAGTTTTACAAATCATTTTCATCTATGTCAACATCCTTTGATAGATTTTAAACTTTTTTGAAGTTTATTTATTATGATAAAGATATTCCACATTTTTTTAAGGTTTTATTGATATGTTTGACTATGGATGTGTTATTTTTATACCATTCATGGTTTATGAATAAATTATTGTCATTTCGTATGCTAGTTTTAATATGAATGTTTATGTTTTGTTTAAAACTTTTCATATGATGAATGCATTGGACTTAGAAGGTGACGGGTGGAGACTTATATAACTCCTTGATGCATCGGTAGGTCTCATGAGACACACTAGTTTATTGTCACAAGGCCTTGACAAAATATTATTTGAAGTCTTGACACAAGGCCTTGACTATGTGGTTATGATGTCTGGCATTATGCATTCCATCATTATGAAAGTGGCTATTGATATTGAATGTGATTATTAGACTAATAGAATATCTATATGAACAAGTAAATGGAATTATTTAATTTTATCTTTGCCATATTATGATGAAGTTTAAGTTTAAAAGGCTATTGTTTTAGTGTTATACACTGCCTTAAATGTTTATTCTTATTTGTAAAAATTTCCTCTATGTTGTTATCCTTACTGAACATCTGATGTCACCCCTTCCTATGTTTTATTTTTCCCAGGATGTGAAGAAATATTTTATGGTTGACCTGAAAGGATAGGCTAAAGATATAAGTGTGTTAAAAAGGGGAAAAATGTTTTTGATGTTTTTATTTAATGATGTATTGTAAAACATATGAATGCATCTAGTACTTCCAAGGAGACTAAACTGATCAGTCTTTCAGGATTTGATCCCTTGTGATCATGCCAATGTTATATAATAATGCACTCATTCTTGGTAACTGGGGTCGGGGTGTTATAGTTGGTATCAGTGAAAGTTTAGTACAAACATTGGAAGCTAGATTTAGAAAATCTCTAATTAGATAACATTACCCTAAGATAGAGTTTGAGGATTAGTAAAGAAGAACTTCCTAGAATTTTGTTAATGTATAGATTTTGTGAGTTTTCCATGAAATACATCCCTGTCTAGATATGAGTAGGTAGAGGTGGATCTGGCATAGATGTAACTTGGGTTAAAACCTCAAAATCACTACATTGAGCAAGAGTTGAATGTAAATTGGTGCATGGCAATGAGCCTTGCTGCACTCTTGGTTACGACACTCCCGAGGGATATGCTTAGGGTAATTATTATTTTCATTACAAACCATTATGTAGGGTTTATGAGTATATAATTCTTCAAAGAATTTTTTTATGATTATTGATTATATCCATAAAATTTTCAATTTATGTTAACTGTTTTAAAATTTTAGAATTATGTTTTTTGATTCATAAACTAATCTAGTGTATGCTTTTTTTTAGAAATTGACCTTAGTGGAAGGAATGAAAAACGTATCAACGCACATAATCCATGTAGAGATTTTTCTCCTACTCAATATAATTATAGTGGAGCTGGTGAAGCAACTGGTGATGATCAGCTTATCACCATACTGGGACAACTCACTAGGGTTATGGATAATAACCTTTCCCATATGGAGGACCCTGATCCACAACCTGGGGGATCAATGTTGGGCCGCTTCATGAGGAAATAACCAAAAAAATTAAATGTTATACAAATCAATTAGTTTCTAAACAATGGATAAATTACTTAGAGAAATATTTCATGCTTTGGGGAGTAGTGAATGGGAAACATTTTCATGGCAGTTTATCGCCTCACAGGAGATGCAAATCAATGGTAGCCATTAATACAAAACACAATGGAAAATGAAGAAGTATAAATAATGTAATGGAGAGAGTTTAAATAGTTTTTTTTGAAAAATGCTTTCCTCATGACCATCAAGGGGATATGGAAAGAGAATTTCTGAGTCTGAGGCAAAATAAGGATGAGAATGTCGCAATATATGAGGCTAACTTTTCAAGGATAGTAAGGTATACAACAGATTATATACGTAACACAAGGAGTAATATTGATCGATTATTAGATGGTTTAAAACCATTTATCCAATGAGAATTAGTCTCACAATCCTTCTTATCATACTAAGATATTGTCTCATGTGCTATCAAGATAGAAAAATAATTCCTTAAGTCATACGACTTTAAAGAAAAGCAGTAGAAGAATAGATCTGCTGAACACTCTAGAAATACAAATAAGGGGATGAAGGGAAACATTGAATATCTATAATGTGGTATATGTGGGAAGAAAAACCATGGTACTTTTCTGAGGGGAATGGGAGAATATTACAAGTGTGGTGAAAAAGTCCACAGAGCTCGTGATTGCAATGGGAAGAAAGAGGCTGTCAATGTTGAATGCTACAATTATAGAGAAAAGGGGCATTATGTAGATGAATGTCCTAGGATCCAAGGGAACCTACCTCTGAAAAGGCCAAGGGATCAAGGCTAATCTTATGTGATCACTACTACTGAGGTCAGAGATCTAAAAGATGTGGTGGTAGGTAATTTAATGGTTTCCTCACGTTTAGCCAATGCTTTATTTGATTCTAGATCATTGCATTGTTTCATATCTTCCTAGTTTTTTAAGAAAATTAGAAATTTTCAATTTGACTTAACAAGGGAGTTTTCAGTCAAAACACATAAGGGATGTATCCTCGCAACAGTTTTTTGTGAATCATTTCCCATTAAGGCATATAAATGTTCTTTATCTATTGATCTCATTATCATACCCGTGATTGAATTTGATATAATCCTCGAAATGGATTGGCTATCTAACCATGATGCAAATTTTTTTGTAAAAAGAAAGTGGTTACAATTTTTGATTATGGTAAGGATTACCTTATCTTTGGGGAAGAAACTTTACCACCTGATTATTAACTAGATCCACCCCTAGTACCTCAAATAAATTCAATTATTGTGGAGGAAGAGAATGAAATAACTATGGGTGAGGAAAATAAGGTTCCAATAGAGTACCTACCTATTATGCCAGAATATGTTGATGTGTTTCCAGAAGATTTACTTGGACATCCTCCAGAAATAGAAATTGAGTTTTCCATCCATTTAATTCATGTTTCAAGGCCCCTATCTAAGACCCATTATAGAATTTTCACTGTAGAATTAGTGGACCTAAAGAAAAAACTATAAAAATTGAGTAATAAGGGATTTATTCATCCTATTGTTTCTCCATGGGGCACCCCTGTCCTCTTTGTTAATAAGAAAGATGGATCTATGAGTTTTTGCATTGACTATAGGGATATCAATGCTATAACATTAAAGAAAAAGTGTACCCTTCCTAACATTGATGATTTATTCGACCAACTTCATGGAGCTCAATATTTTTCAACAACTGACCTTCGATCTGGATGTCATCAACTGTGTGTGAATAATGAAGAAATTCCGAAAACAACATTTAGAACCAGGTACGGGCATTACGAGTTAACAGTAATGCCTTTTGGATTGACTAATGCACCATCTGTCTTCATGGATCTAATGAATAGAGTTTTTAGGGAATATATAAATGAATGTTTAGTTATATTTATTGATGATATCTTGGTATACTCTTAAATATACGAAGATCATGAAAGTCACTAACACATTATTCTAAAGACTCTTAGAAGAAATGAATTATATGGAATGTTTATCAAGTGTGAATTCTGGATTCAATAGATTTCATTTCTTGGCTATGTTTTCTCTAAGGATGGAATATTTGTTGATCCGTCAGAGACAATAGCATTCCAGGAATGGACAACACCGATGCGTATAAGTAAGGGACACTATTTTATTGGTTTAACAGGTTATTATCGATGTTTCGTCGAGAATTTTACCCCATTGTCTAACCCATTAACCAAGCTCACATGTAATGTGGTTAAATTTTATTTGACAAATGAGTGTGAGGAATGTTTTGAAGAACTAAAGAGAAGATTAGTCAACGCTCTTATCATGAATCTACTATCAAGGAACGATGGGTTTGTAATATATATTAATGCTTGAAATAAAGGACTTGGTTGTCTCCTTATGTAGAATGATAGATTTATTGCCTATGCATCATGACAGTTAAAAATTCATTAAAAAATTTCTATGCCACTCATGATCTTGAGTTACCACCTATAATATTTGTTCTGAAAATATGGAGACACTATCTCTGTGGTAAAAAATGTGAGATTTATTCTCATCACAAGAGTATGAAGTATATTTTCTCAAAAAAAGAACACAACATTAGGCAAATGTAATGGCTTGAACTACTCAAGTATTATTATTTCCCTATACACTACCACCTAGGGAAGGAAAATAAGCTGGCAGATGCTTTGAGAAAAAATAATCATGGAGTTTTTCACAAGATGAGAGTTGAAAGGGATCATATTTTCATGGATAGAGTAAAGATGGATATGGGAATAACCATGGAAAGTGAAACATTAATACTTTTTCAAATGGTTTCAAAAACATCATTACTTGAAAGGATAAAGAGTTCTCAGACTAATGATGAGGAGTTTAAAAATAGGATTACAACTATGAATGATGGGATATTGAGTGACTTCGTATATGAAGATGGAATTTTTAAATTTGGGAAGAGACATGGTGTTCCTAACACACCTGATCTAAAAATGAGAATTGTTGGATGAATATTATAGCTCCAATTTCTCTACATACTCGTGTAGCACTAAGATGAATAGAGATTTTAAAGAACATTTTTGGTGGGACAACATGAAGTGGGAGATTGCTGATTTTGTGTCAAGATGTATGGTTTGTCGACAATTGAAAAAAGGAAGGCAACAGCCTAGAGGAGTCATGAAACCTCTTCCCATACCTTAGTGGAAATGGGATAATATTATGATGGACTTTGTCATGGGGATACCAAAGAATCCTAGAATTAATGATGAAATATGGGTCATTATTGATCATCTTACCATGTCAGTATATTTTCTTGCTATAAGAGAAGATTTACCACTTAAACGTTTAGCAAGACTGTATATTAATAATGTTTTAAGACCTCATAGAGTATCTCTATTGATTGTTTCTGATCGTGATCACAGTTTTACCTCAAGACTTTGGAAAAGTCTTCAGAAAGCCCTGAATACTGATCTTCATTTGAGAACTATCTAACACCCTAAAATTGATGGACAACCAGAACAGAATATTCAAACCTTATAAGACATGTATAGATATTTCTCACTTGACATTCAAGTAATGTGAGATCAATATTTTCCTCCGGTATAATTATCATATAATAATAGCTTCCATTCAAGTATTCAGATTGCACCATATAAAGCATTACATGGAAAGAGATGTCACACACCAACTTGTTAGGATGCTGCAGGTGAAAAAAACTCACATGCCTATAACTTATTAAAGAAACAATGGAAAAGGTAAAGGTTATCCAAACCCGCACTAAAGCATCCCAAATTAGGAAAAAGAGCTATGCCGATAACCGAAGGAGGGATTTGGAATTTCAAGTAGGAGACCATGTTTTCTTGAAGTTATCTACTTGGAAGGGTGTTATAATTTTCGTTAAGAAGGGTAAATTGAGTCCTAGGAACATTGGACCTTTCAAAATTCTAGAATGAATTAGATTTTTAGCTTATCATTTGTAAATACGTCCAAGTCTCTCCAAAGATCATGATGTATTCCGCGTATCACTATTGAAAAAATACATGCCCGACCAAACGCATGTAATCAACTATGAGAAAATTGAACCGGAACCTGATTTTTCTTATTGTGAAGAGCCTTTCGAAATTCATGATACCAGAGAACAAGTGTTGAGAAACCAGAAGACTCTTCTGGGGAAATTTCTATGGATAAACCATAAGATGGAAGAGGCAACGTGGGAACCCGGGGAACATATGGTGAAGTACCACCCAAATATTTTTTGTAGTAATATTCTAGATATTTCAAGGAGAAAATTATTTTGAAGAGAGGATCATGTAACACCCCAAGCTTCCATGGTACATTTCCCTTTGAAGAATTCAATAGCTTGCATTGTATGCAACTTCGAGATTCTAACACACTACAACCAATCAAACTAGCTGTTATGAATAGTAATACCCACTTTTTGAAATTTTATAAATTTTATCTTTCAAAATGGACTTAATTTTTGGATTCAAAATATCAAAATTATCTTAGGGAAAATTTTTGTTATTTTTTCTAGAAACCTTCAATTTTTGATGAATAGTGAAAAACACTGCATTATTGGTTAAACAAAATTTTTTATTTAAATAATTATTTATTTTGCTTAAATTTATTTTAGGTCAAAATAGATACATAATACCTATATAAGTTCAATGCAATTCACTGGAGTCATTTTATAAAAATATTAGATATATAATTTTTTATTGAACATTTTACCGTCTTTTACCCACCTCCTAGGAGCATTTGCAAATTTGAAAAAAACATAATTTTACCGCTTCTGTGAGTTGAATTTCAAAAATCCAAGAGACACAGTTAATATCATTATGTAATATTTGGTTCAATAAGATGAAAATAATTTTTGGAGAATAGTAACTTCTGACTTTTATTATCTCGGTTAATAGTAAATAAGGTAATTAAGGGTAAAAATGATATCATAATTACCCTAAAACATGTACTAATTTAATTGGATAAGTATAATTAGACCATAAAAAACCTTAGGAATAAAATATGGCCCCTTTTGGTTCACTTTTATTAGATTAAGACATTTATTATTATTTTATTTAATGTAGATTTAAAAGAGTGAAATTCAATGTTGAATTACTAAACCATTTTTTATATAGTGTTACACACAATATAAATTAGACTATAAATATTCATTATAAAAATAAAAATATTTCCCAAATAATTTTATTATATGTATAAATTTTAGGCATCAAATAATATAATTTATTTATGACACAATGATGATGCAGTGATTACTTTATTAAAGAATGATTAAAATAATTGATATTATAAAAAACCAAATAAATGTAATTTGAGTCTTTTGATAAATTCCACTAATATTATAGGTTAACATGACATGTTAGGTTTGATTAAATAATATTTTTTCGAAGTAATCATACTGTTATGATTTTCAAAAAAATAAAATACTAAATAGTTTCAAAATTGACATAATTGAGTTTCTTTAAACAAATACAATATTATTAACGGATATAATATTACTAAAAATATAATGTTTGGCCAAAGGACTTAGATAAGGTTATATATATTAATAATGGATCACTAGGGGTTCTATTGTCTTGTTATAGTATGTATATTAACCATATAATATAAAAACACAAAGAGACATGGTAAATGTTAAACTATTTAACTAAGAGTTAAATATAAAAGATAAGGTTAATATAGTGACCTAAAACTGTCTAAAACAAATAGGTTGAGAGTTATTAGACCCATATCATCCTTGGAATATTAATAAATCATTTTAGAGCCATTAAAAATGGAAAAGGATTTTATTATAAAATAATATTTCAAGATTTCCCTAAAGTGACCCTCACGTCTCTTATAAAATGGCACTTCCCCTTCTCTTGATTTTACTCTTCCAAAGCCATTTCCTTCGGAAAAACCCTCCTAAATATCCTCCCAAATTTCCTCCCTTCATCCTATAGTCCTTTATTTTTTCATAAAGAAAACTTAAATAGCCAATTTGATCAAATCAAGAAGAAGAACCCGAAGAAGAGGTAAATATTTCATCACCTCTTTCAAGTTATTTTCTTCTTCCACTTCCTATTTCTTTGTTGTTTACATTATAAAATAATAACTACAGTATCATTTATATACTGTGATATTATTATAAATATGTTATAACAATATTCTTCATTCTGTCCATCCTATAAATGACAATGTCACCATACATGCGTACGTACGACTTACCATCTCCACGTTGTTGTGTAGTTTTTTATTCAAACACATCATTAGTTTGGATTGGTTTAATAATGAATATAACTAATTTAAATAATAAATTTAAAATGTTAATGATTCTTTATATATGATATACCATCCGATTACATATTATTTCACCATCAATAAAATGATATTGTCACCCGTGCGTATGTATGGATTACCGTCTCCATGAACACGATGAGATTAATTCCCCATCGTAATCATTAAAGAATAATTTTCATTTTATGATTAAAAATAATGTTTAAAAACATAAAATAATTCTATATATGAATCAAATACACCATATTCATAACAAACATGGCTTACATAACCAAGCATATAAAGTAAAACGAATCAATTAGACACCCGAAATGAGGATTGTACTGAAATATTATTAATAAAGAAATTTTAGAAGGTCATATATGATATCATATTTATGTATATAGTTCTTGAATAATTTAATAACAATGTTTTAACTACTATAAATGAGGCTAACATACCATCAATTAAGTAAAAGTACAAGGTAAGGGATAGTTTTTCAATCTCTTTATTATCCGAGGTTATTTTACGTGAGTATCTACTGGGACATATTTATCATCCACTTCATTGTTTCATAAAAATATTTTCAAGACTAATATTTTAAGGTTTTATGGAATGGAATATTTAACTAGATCATAATTTTTAATGGTTTAAATATTTATTCTTCTAAATCATTCCCATTAATGTCCATATTTTCAAAATGGGTTTTATGTATTTATTTATATGGACATGAATGTTTTTAAAATATTAATTCATTTCAAAAGTTTCAAAGTGGTATGAGACACTTTTACTAAAAAATTTCTTTATAAGTATTCCCTATTAAATTGTGTGACTTTTAAAAGTTTTTAAGAAAAATGGATATTTCTCTCAAAAAGTTTTACAAATCATTTTCATCTATGTCAATATCCTTTGATTTATTTTTTACTTGTTTGAAGTTGATTTATTATGATACAAATCTTCCATATTGTATTGAAAGTTTTGTGATATGTTTGACTCTGGATGTGTTATTTTTATACCATTCATGGTTTATACATAATGTATTGACATTTCCTATGCTGGTTTTAATACGAATTCTTATGTAATGTTTAAATCTTTTCATATGTGGAATGAATTGGACATAGTATGAGATGGGTGGAGCCTTCTATAACTCTTAGATGCATCGATAGGTCTAATGAGACAAACTTGTGTCTTGGCATAAGGCCTTGACCAAATCTTATTTGTAGTCTTAGAACAAGGCCTTGACTATGTGGTTATGAAGTCTGGAATTATGCATTCCATCATTATGAAAGTGGATATTGATATTGCATGTGATTATTTGACTAGTAGAATATCCATGTGAGTAAGTAAATTACATTATTTGATTTTATCTTTGACATGTTATACTAATGTTTATGTTTAAAAGGCTTTTGTTTTAGTGTTATACATTGATTTAAATGATTATTATTATTTATTAATGTTTCTGATATATTGTTATCCTTACTGAGCATCCGATCTCACCCCTTTCAATGTTTTATTTTTCCTAGGATGTGAAGAATTATTTTATGGTTGACCTACTAGGATAGGCTAAGGATATGTGTGTGTTCCAAAGGGGAAAAATGTTTTTGATGTTTTTATTTCATGATGTAATGTAAAACTAATGAATGAATCTAGTACTTATAAGGCTACTAGACAGATCAGTCTTTCAGGATTTTATCCCTTGTGATCATGACAATGTTATGTAATAATGCACTGACTCTGGGAAAATCAGGTCGGGGCGTTACAATAATTATTTAAACATTTGATTGCACATCATTTATTCATCTAAATGCTATATAGGATTTAGAAAAGAAAAATTAAGAATGTTTCTTTTTAAAACTCAATTTAAAATTAAATGTAAGATTATTTTTAGTTATATTAAAAAAAAACCAATATAATAGAAAGCAATCTCTTGAACAATATCTTCTTTTTTTATTAATTTAACAGATAAACATAATCATAAATTTTTCATATATTTTAATTGATGAAACATATGAAACAATTTTTAATTATGTATTATTTTTTCCAGAATATAATAAATAATGATTTAAAATAATCATTCTTTTTAATGTTTTGAAAAAAACTGGTTAAAAAAAGGTCATTAAAATATTCAACATTTGGACTAAAAAATCAATACATGATTCCTAAAAATTATAATCTGAATTGTTATGCAATATATAAATCAAGTCTGCATGCACAAACAATATAAATATATAAATATGAGAATAATATATTGTAGATGTGATCCTATTAAATTCGTGATATATAAAGGTAAATACCAATAAAATTATATGTAAATTAGAATAGTAAATCCCCACCCCTTAATTTAACATCCTCCTCCTAGATTTCATAAATGAAAAGTAATTTATTTAAATTTCCAAATAAATATATAAAACTGGGTTCTTATACACAAAAAATAGTATTTAAAAGATACAATGATCCTCGAGATATGTTATGGTATTAAATTAATATAATAATGATATTAAATGATTTAAATAGTGAAAACCTTTTATCGTATATTATAATAATCAAAACGATAAAACTAATTTCTCATGCTAAAAAAACGATTTATGTATATGTCTGTATACTATAAAGTAAATGGAAACTAATCATTATTATTTAAAAAATATATAATGATTTCATAAAAAATAGGAATTATAAACTAGTATAGTTTAAAAAACCGGGATTTTGATTGGGAAATGATTTCAAATTTAAAAAGGACCATGAATTTTTTTTCGAGACCTACATACCATAGCTCAATTCTTTAAATAGTGAAGGAATAATATTTCATATTTCCTCAAATATAAAATTTTTTAGTTTATCTGATGATTATATTTATGGAAAGGATTAGTAAAAATATCAATGAATTGATCAACAGATGAGGCATATTATAAATAAATATCTCATGTTTGATTATTATATCTAAGATATTTAATATATAACATCAATATACTGAGAATTTTTAAAGTTTATATGGTTTTTATAGGTATAAATAGTATATGGGTTGAATCATTAAATGGGTAACATTAAAAAATAAATATCAATTTTTTTGAAATTTTACATAATATATAAATATTGTGCATAATAACTTTGAGAAATAACAAATTCTTCTTCCTCTATAGAAATAGAATCATAAATTTGTTTCCCTATACTCTAAAAAACCAAACGTTTTTATAAAAAGGAAAGATGACAGTAATACTTATTTTATAAAATTTTCAACCTCTAATATATGAATCATAATATCTTTTCAAATAACAATCAAAACTTCCTTGAGAGAAAAAACCATGATTTAAAAAGGAATTAAAATATTTTATTATTATATTAATAGAAATCATGAGAATTTATTTAGGATCATCTTCAATTAAGGATGAAAAGAAAACATTAAACATTATATATGTACTATATTGAATTAAATTCAATAATCTACAAATCAGTGCAAAATTATTTTTAGTATCCACTAATTTTCCATCATTACTATTATCTAGATTATAATTAATACTCATTGGGGGTATTTGAACTTTTATAAGATTCATGGTCAAATCATTTATAAAATTCCATACCATATTTATATTTATATTTATTAATAAAAATACCCTCATTCCTTTGAAATTTATTCATTTCTATAAAGAAAATCAATTATTTGAAAATACTATTTTCAATTTCAAACATCATTAAATTACTTCTTTTAATAAATAATACCACTTGATTATTAGAAAAATTTTATCATCAATAAAAAAAGAATAATTAAGATGTCATTTAATTTCTATATAAAAATAATATAGGATCTAATTTAAATATTTTAATTTTTTATAAAAAAAATTATTATCATGTTCAGAGGGTATGATTATGTTGATAATTTGATTTAAAATGCTTTTAAAAATTTTAATTTTAATTTTTGAAAACCAAGGGGTTATTTTAAATTAACATCATCAGAAATATAACCATTTATAAATGTACTTTTTACACTAATTTGATAATTATTAAGAACTTGATGAATATTATAAGCTAAAAACACTATAACATTATTTAATTAAGACATATATGAAATTTACATCCATAATAAAATTCTTATTCTTGGATATGAGCTTCTGAAACGAATATTTCTTTTTTTTAACAAATTATATTGATGAATTAAGTCAATTTTAAAACATATATTTATATACAATAACTAGTCTATATCAATATTTTTGAATAAATTTCCAAGCATTATTTATACTATAGAAATTTAGTACTCATTACATATCTATTGTCAAATTAGGATAAGTTAAATCACTAAAAATATAATTTTAAATGAAAAATGATATACAAGAATTGACAAAATTTTTTTTGGATATAAATTTATTATTTGAACTATATATTTAATTTTTTTTATATTTATACCTATAATATTTTCATTTTCACTTTCAATGATAATTAAAAAGTGTGATCTACAACCTCCACAAATGAATTAAATTATGAATTTTCTTCTTCTAAAATATTAACATCTCTAGTATATTCATCAATATATTCTAAACCATTATTATTTTCTTTCAATTAATTATCATTAAATTAACATTAATTGATTATTCAATAACCAAGGTTATTTTTTTATAGACTCTATAAGATTTTAAAGTATTGGATATTCTTAAATATACAAATTAATTAGTTTCAGTATCAAATTTACCTAACAAAATTTTGAACTATGGATATAAACATCATAATCGAGAAATATAAAATAAAAAAAATTAGGTTTCTTTAAAATCCATAGTACATAAAATGTTTTATTTAATATTATTAATAAAACAATTCTAATGGAAACGTAACAATATTCATTAATGGAATATCCCTATAATTATTTTGTTATTTTGAATTAATTTAAAACGGATTAAACCATTTCATAATCATTCATTTTTACATTAAATTGGACTATTTTATTAGGGTATTTTTGGAGAATAAAAGTTATGAAATAAACTCATGTAAATAAACTTAAGTCGTTCATAATAATAAAAACATATTTATAACCACCCATACCCACAATTTATAATGATATGAATAAGTCGATATCAATATGTATGAGATGTCTTGTTGTTCAATTCTACCTGATAGATATAAAATTTCTTCCCTATTATTTACCCATTAATCGAAATCATAGATAATATTAGTATCTAGTTTTAAATTGGATAGTCATAGAAATGAACTATTTTTTAAAATTTTTAAGAGTAGCCTAAAGTTTATATTAATAAGAATCATATTCCATAGAATATTTTATAATTTTATAATATTCAAACACTTAAAATTTAAATCTATTATATTAATAACATTAATTGAATTAATTTTGTCTTTATTTTCTATAAAAGAAAAAAATATCTTCATATTTTTAAATAATACAAATGTGATATTAAAATTTAAAAACCATTTTATCATCAAATAACTAATAAATAAAATTTATATTTTTTTCTTAACCATAAACATATAATACAATGAAAATTATTACACATTTATAAATGATAACATCTCTAAATAAATTTACTTTAACATTTGTTTTTTCACCAAAAATGAAATAATTACATTCACATATATTGAATGATACCAAATTTGATGTGTCTACTATGAAATTTAATTATAATATTATATCCATATTATAAATCTCTTTTTGGACACATTGACCGAATCATTCCTATAGAGACATGTTTAAAAAACTTTTGGTACACATACAAATTTAGTCGAATCTTCTTAGAGTTTGAAATTTTAAAAACCAGATAGATTTGATGTATGTATTCTTGGGTAATCATGAAGATAATGATTTAGAAATATATGATTTTCTTCATCCAAAATATTATGGAAATATTAAGGTTAATTCAATTGAATGATGAATTTTTATACTTCTTATAAAACATATAATAATTGATATACTTTCATTAGAAATTATTATAAAGAAATTTTTTTCATTTTTTTAATTATTTATTATGTAAAAATCTAGTCTTATCTGTATTCATTTTTTCATTGAAATTATTTTATCATAGCATTCTCTATCACACCCTGTTTTTCATGTTTTGTTTTTTATCCTATTTATTAGAAATCCTAGTATTCTTCTTGGGTTATGGGTTTGATGTGTGTTGAGTCTTAGTGTGTTCTCTTTGACTATTCATTCCCTATTGTTTTCCCCATGGTTTGTGAGGGAGTTTTGGTGATAAGATAAGATTTTTAGCACGAGGTGGCCACGCGCATGGTTGGCGCATGGCCGTGCGGTGGGTTAGGGGTAACCGTGTGATAGTTATAAAATATACCGCATGGATCAAGCTCGGGAATATGGCCTCTTAAGAGGGAACGTGTGTTCACTCCATTATCTTCTTCTTGGTTTGGAGCATAGTTTAATAAACTGTGAGGCCTAATCATGCGACTTTTAACAGAATGAAAATAATTAATTTTCCATGTTTTTCCTATTGGGATTTTTAGACCCTAATGCACCAAAATGTGTTTCCCCTGGTGTTTCCAGAATAAAAGAGGTTTACCATCGCTCCCCAAGAAATCCCCCTCCCTCATTTGGTGTAGATCTAAAGGAAAAGGAAGGGTTGACTAGTTTCCAAGGTCATTTTTCTTCTCTTCTCTTCTCCCTCTTCCTTCTCCTTCCATTTTTCTTGGTTTTCTCTTCTCCCATGGTCATCAATGACATAGGGTTTTGTATTCCAATGTTTTTATCAGTTTTTTTCTTTTATGAATTGTCTTAATAGATATTGGGTTTCAAAGCCCACGTTAGGTGTTTTCAGTTGTGTGTTTCCATTCCACCATGATTTTGAGGTAGTTTATCCCAAGATCATGCCTTTATTATTTAAGTTTCATCTTTTTATTTATTTTATAAAATTATATACATGTTTATTATTTCGTTTCAACCTTTGGATGACCTATTTGGTGTGCAAAATAATTTTTATGCCATGTTTTGTTTAAAATAGAGTTCTTTCATTATAAAATTGCACACCGCTTGTTAAAATAAATGTTCTTCTATTTTTCCCAAATGGATTGTGATTTTATAAACTGGTTTTACTTTAGTAATAAATTTTTCTCCATGAAAATTTTATTCTGTACCACTTTGGGTGTTAAATAGAAGTTGTTTTGCTAAATGTTGCATACCTAGTTTTCAGAAAAGTGCCATGTTGGATTTTGTGTGATAAATGTGATATAAAATGAATTTTTATAATTTATTAAAGTATGTGAAGAATGAAATGTGATATTTTTCTGGTCCTATTATGGATATCCCAAGTAGTTTTGGTTTTATAAATATTTATGGTATAGGTTTTAGACATGTTTTGGCATGAGTTTCCAATAAGTGGAATGTTCGATATTTTTATAAAAATGGTTTAGATGTGAATGTGTAAATTAAATGTTTTAAAGGGTTTATGTAAATGTTTTTCTATTTCAAATTTTTTCTATACATATTAAAGGTGACATTTTTACCTTTTCTATACGTTTAATGGGTAAAATTCTTATAGGCTTGTTTGTAATGTATCTTAAGAAAAAAGATTTCAGGTGTGTTCCATGTTTCACAATGATGGGTCATTTTATGACTCATGAAATTGATTTATTAAACGGTGTTGGGCTGAAGAATAAGTTTTAATATGGTACTAATGGGAGTTTGTCCTTAAAATATCATTTTGAATGGATTTTATGTGCAAAGCCTTATTATATTTCTTGAAATTGTCTTATGAAACTTCTATGTGGTTTATTGATCCATAAAAGAAATGTGATTCATGTTTCTGGGTTGTTTGTGTGTGTTTGTGATTTTTAAATGTAATTTTCTTGTGAAAATTTTATTTTAAAACATGTTTGACGTAATTGAACACAAAGTGGGAAACCTTGATATCAAGGTGAGCAAACTAGGACTAGTATGATAGTTATTCAGAGTTGTTTCATCCTTGTTTCACATAAGAATTTTGACGATGAAAACACTAAATAAACTATGATGATAATTTTGTGGACCACTAGGTTATGGGTATGATCCCAACTAGTGGATCATTCTTGAGAATTTTACGTGTTTTGGTTACTTTTACATCGATATACAATGTTATTAGAGCCAAAAAATGAGCTAGTCCCTATGGGTGTTCCTATGACTAGTGCTCATTGGATATTTTGTACTCAACATAAGAATATGGTGTGTTTGGTTGGAAAATTCATCAGTGTGTGTGTTTTATTTAAAAGTGTACATTCATTAAATAATCCCTCTTTAAAACTTTATTTTTTTTGAAGTTGAATATCTTAGAAAGTGGTCACTAGCATAACCTGTTTATAAAAACATACAAGAATTTGATTTTTTAATGTTTATATCACGAAACCTTGTATGTAAAACATAATTTTATATATTTTATTTCAAACAGGAAATTAATGTTTCTTTTATTTTAATGGAATTTCATTGGGAATATAATATCGGGCTATCATACCGAGTTTTAATACTCACGCCAATAACATTCTTCTGTTTTTCGCCCCTATGTAGGTTTTATATTTAGTATGATTACCATATACAACATGTGATATTTGTGTTAGAGAGTGACCAACACTTTCACCTAGAGTTAGTTGGTTGATAGGTTAGGTTGGTTGAGTTGTTTGGCTCAGTTGTCCTTTAAATTGCATCTACAAATAATTTCCAGTTCAACATTTATATAATTGTGTATTGGGATATTTGTTTCTTTACTCTATTGGATTATTTGTTTTTATGTGGGAAAAATCACTCCCTTATCACTATACTGATTCCATTGGTTCTTTTTTCCATCCTAGGAGGATCAGGAACATCTCTCAAGACATGTCGTGGAGCGTCCTGGGTGATCGGTTTAGGGTTGAATTGGGAATATTCATGAAAAAATGGTATCCGAGGGAGGTTGGCTCTTAGTGGACCTTTTTTTTCAAAGGGTCCTTGTTATTTTGGGGATGTCAAGGTATATGGAGTGGTATTTCCGGTATATGGGTTGTAGGTGCGTGAAGAGTGTCATAAACTCTTACTTGTTCCATTCCTTGGGTGTCAATGGGAAGTTGGGTTTTATTAGCTTCTATGGGGAATAGTGATTGTTTGGTGATTGGGATATGACACTGGGAGTTAGACTAATGGATTCCGTGAGCTTGTAGGTCTTGGAAAGCCATGTGGAGTGGGGGAATAGTCCTAAAAATGCACTCTGTGTTGGTGGTGTTTTTCACATATGGCTATCAACCATATAGTCAAGTCACCAACATACATTATTTCCTTTTATGGGTCTCTTAGACATTTATTAAATTATGATTTTTGCCTCAATAATCCATTTTTGAGAATCGGGGAAGTAGGGTTTCAATGTTTTATATAAGAATGGTTTTGGTATTGTTGGATTTTTTTAAACATATATAGGGAGAAATTTGAAATGATTTAACAATATTGAATTTCTCTAATCTAAACCTATGGTTTGTCGAAATAAAATGTTTGCAATGTTTGGATTATTTTAAAGGGATTATGAATTTTTTTTAAATGGGATGTGTTGGGCTATTAGAAAGTGTTTGAATATAATAAATTGGTTTCTAAAATTAGTTTCAACAACGTGGTGTTTTTCTAAAAAAGGGTTATGGATATAGTGGCTATCAGATTAAGAAAAGAGACATTGATGTTTTTTTGAAATTGGAAATGGTTTTTTGGAATATCATGTTTGTTTTGAAGTTGTATTGAATGGAATGGAGTTGGATTCATATCAATTGGTTCCTGATGAAGTGTGGTTTGTTGAGATTGAGGATAAATTTTTGATAAATATGAAAATGGGTTTTGACTTTTTTGTTAGTGTGCATTTCAAAGTTACATGATTTTTGGAATGATGTTGTTTTTATCCTTTGGTGTTCTCATGGGTTCTCACTTACGTGTTTTTGTATAGATATGTAGATGGATTCCAGATATGGTAAAGTGGTTGGGAGATTATGATGGCACATAAATGTGCCTGTGAGTGAGACTTAATGAAGAACCATTGTTGAATGTGAAAATACACCATGTTAGATTGTTTTTAAAAAGTGTGTTCAGATGAAAATTTTGAAATTTGTTTATAAATATATGGTTATGTGGATGGGTTTTCTATGTTTTTGAAGTGTTGTTTACTATTTATGCTTCCTTGTGATCAAGAAGTCATACTATTTTTGTGTCTTGAGATGGTATCTTTTTGGGAACTCTATTTTAGAGCAATATTCAATGAGTTTCCATATATGTGTTGGATGTTGTTATATAGTGAAAGATTGTTCTCCATTGGAAATAATTATAGTTTATCAACCTATGGATTCATTTCAAACATTATACAACCTATTCAGATGACTCCTTATGTAATTTATGGAATTTAATTTTTTTTTGGGCTTGATTAAAGGGTCTTCTATATTGTGATAATTATTTTGGATGTAGAAATTGTGTTAGGTGATGTTGATGTGTTTCTCTATATTCCTTGTCCATTATACTCTTGGTTCAGAGTGAGAGATAATGGTGATATGTATCTATTAGTGACAGTTTAGGTGAATGTATCTTGTCAAGAAAGCAAGTCTCATGTGCTGTTGAGATCCTTAACTCAAGGATGCGGCACAATACACTACAATAAAAACCGGGTTTAGCGGCGGTTTTGTGGCGATGGTTCACAAAACCACCGCTAAACATTTTTGCAGACAGGTTTCGTGGCGGTTTTTAATAAACCACAGTGAAACCCATAATTTGTTTTAAAAAAACCCGACCCTTACCTACCCCCACCCTGCGTTTCCTCCAAACCATCGCGACCCCTTCTTCCCCTAACCCCCTGGCCCCAGCGACCCCCGCGCCATCCCTTCTTCCCCTAACCCCCAGCCCCAGAGACCCCCAACTGTCCGGTGACCCCCAACCATCCGGCGACCCCGTCCGGTGACCTGCGACCCCAAACAGTCCGGCGACCCCGCGACCTCCATCTTCGGAGACCCCATAACCTCCGTCTCTGGCGACCCCGTGACCTCCATCTCCGGCGACCCTTGTATTTTCCAGGTATGTATCCATTTAAGTTTTTGTATATGGTTAAGGGGTGGAGTTTGGGGTGGTTTTATTGTGGCACCTTAATTAATTTTATGAGCTATTGGGTTTTGCAGACATATATGATTTATCATTGACTATCAGAACTCTTATCTTGGTCATGTTATATCCATTGTGTTTGGTTGATTTTCTATCATGCATCATATTTATGTTATAACATTTTGTCTGGTCGAATTTTGGTTATGTTGTGTTTGAGAGTAAACCACCATAATGATTTCATATACCATTGTAATTTATAGTCATCCTCTAGTGTTTGTGGGATGCACCTAAGTTTAGTGGAATTTTGGCCCTTCCCAAGTCAATAGGTTGGGGTCGAGATGTTGTAGTGGTAGTCCTTCCCATTTAGGTTTAATTACCCGCAATTAAAATTTCCATTTTTGATCATTTGTTTAGGAATGAGAAATCTCAACTCTGACGTGATGAATTAGAGGAATTTGATGAAAACTATTTTCACACACTTCACATCCTTGAGTTAAATAATAATAATATTATATGAGAATTCCATAAGAAGGCCCACATATGATTATTCATCCAAGGAGAACTAGTATTATCTATGAGAACACCTATGATACCTATGAGGAAACCTATAAATCTAGAGTAAAATGGGAAGGTCCGTATAAAATACAAAATTTCTACTCCAACAATGCCTACTCCATGATTATAAAGGATTGAGAGCATATCATGTCTACCACCAACATAATTATTCTGAAAGAAATACTTTTTATTACTTCACAACGGGGATTTGAAAGTCCATTTTTAATGACTTTAAACTTCTTATAGATGGTTCCATTCATAAGACCACAAACTTCAAGACACGAAGGTCCTTGGTGTAGGACCATAAAATGTATGAAACTCATGTCATTTTCATATAACATATGATCCGTCCTATAACAGTGTAAAATAATTTGAGTGGTATATTTTTTAATGAACTTATTCCCTTTTATATTAGACATATCTATGTAATAGTTCTTAGTTTTAGGGCTTAAATGTTTTCAGTGGGTCTTCAGCCACAAATTTACACTAGGATGAAACCATTTTATTATCTCATATACATAATACAGATCTAAATAGAGACTCCTTTTCTAGAAGTACATATGGATTGATTCCTATTCTTATAGGATACATAGTGGTTTCCATATCTCTTAAATGAATAATGGTTAATGATATATTTCATTCATAATCTTCTATACTATCCTAGTTTATGTGTTTTTTCATTCATGTCAGGTTTTCTCCTTTTTCCATACACATGTATGAAACAATCCTATATTAAGAAATTTTTGTGGATTAATTCAAGTTAAGTCCATATTTATAGTAATGTCCAAATCATTTATATTGTACCAAACCACAAATTTAATTCCTATAAAAAACCAACCTTATCCTCCTATTCATGACTTCATCTATTCAAATAATTTTTTTTATTGAATCGACACTAAGACTCAATAATTTCATTTTTAATAAAATCCAAATATACACAAAGCCTTCTTCACATTGATCATAGTCATAGGAACTTAAAATGAATGACATAAAGTTCCTCACCATACCACATTATACTACATTGCACAAAAGTCATTTTTTAATTATATCGTTAAACTAAATGACATATGGTCCCCCTTAAATTACATTTAAACCTATTTAATAAATTCAATATATACAATATAATTTCCTTACATGAGATAAATATCCATGTAATAATCCTCAGTGAAGAGTTCCTTCTAAAAAAACCTATGAAAAAATAAAATTCAACAATTATTTCATTGGATTATATCATATGGGATTCATGGATTCACATCAAACCTTCCTTTATGTAGCTTGACACTGGACAACATCATTTTCCCCTTCACAAGAGATAGATTTGTGAAAATATATTATAAGAACAACATGTGACATGATTATTATTGTTATGGGATATATAGTGACACATGAATTTACCATCTTAGGACATTATGTAGTTCCCATTTAATTTCCCAATTCTTACCCAATGAAGATACATTTAACAATTCAAATCGGTTTTCATCCATTCAATTCCCACCAGGGAACCCATACATGTCTCCCTTTCTCTCATATAAAATATCTAGATATTTGTTGAGACCTTATAGAACTACATGTGTATTTATTTCTATTATTACTGGATATATAGTGATGTTTGAGCCACTAAACCTGGACCCAAAAACACATTTCATCACCATAAAAGCTGTCTTAGTGTATATTACCCTCATTCATGTTGGGTCACTCAATATTTGAATTTATAATATGATAATATATTTTATTCCAAGAACTACATGTTTCATGATTCCTATTATTATAGGATATATAGAAACACCTAAACTATCCATATCGGTATTACTCACAATTCATCATCTACTTTCACTCCCCCTCAATATTATGTAATTTCCTAACCTTGGTTAGATTTGGACTGGAGTGTTTCAGTTACCTTTTATATATCATATTTATATAAGAAATACATTATGCATTAACTATTTTAATCACTCCAAAACTCTCATGGCTATTGGTAGTGAGTGTATCTAATTTTTAAATAACACCACTATTTGGAAATGACATTCCTAACATATATCATTCCTACAAACAAGATATGATTTGTGTATAATGCACAGAGGTGTAATTTCTGTGCAATTTATACCTTTTTAGTATTGAAACCCCCTTTCAAAACTCCCTTCATGATTTCCATTCTATAGATTCATTCCAAAAATTCATATATGAATGGGCCAAATTCAAATAGACAGTGAAAAGATTGAAAAACATAACGAGCGATGAAACATGACCAATTTTCATGAACTGACCTAGGCTACCCATAATCTTGGTACACAAGCTAGCCTACGATAAGTCTTAAAGGGTGTCATATAAGGGCTAAATATTTCTAGTAATTCCGTTGTACTAATGGTAGGAAAATCGTGCATCTTTGGTGTGTTCAATGACATCACTTTCAATGGGGGTGTTGTTTGAGGAAATATAAATGTGTGATTGACAGTGTTTTGATAAGTGTGTAACCCGACATTCTTTCTACTCCTCAATGAGGTGTTGATGCTGTCTCCTAGGGACCAGACTTGTTCGGTTTGTCTGGGCATGTTAAGTAAGTGGTAAATGTGATCAATGCATCATCTTTATTATATTATGCATACTTTATGATCAATGGGTCATCTTTATTATATTATGTTTATGTAATCTTACACTACCATATATATGAAACTTTTTCTCTATTTAGTAGTAACTATGTGTTTTAATTTTTTTTATTATTTTGTAGGCACATTGTGATATACATGGATAAAACCTGGATCACATTACCAAGTAACAGACCTCAATATGTTAAGGGTTTTAATGAGTTTTTAGATTTTACAGTTTCTAATCTATCCGTTGAAGGGAGAATAAGATGTCTATATCCTAAATGTAAATTTAGAACATGGTTGAAGAGAGATGGAGTTTATGAACATTTAATACTGAAGAAATTCCCTGATCAATATTTGTGTTGAATTTTGCATGGAGAATCGTACAATACAAAAAGATTGTGCACTCATGTTAATCCACAAAATAATGTCCCAAGTTCATCAACATTGGAAAATGAAATGAAAAACCTCATAAATGATGCATTTGGCACTGCAAGACACCACTATGAGCATCAAAACATATCAGAACAACCAGAAGAGGGTGCTACAAATTGCAACGTGACCAGTGATGTTTTTTAGACTGTAACACAAGCAGATCAAGATTGTAACATATCATTGGATCCCCCTCTTGATTCTATGGAGCCAAATGTATGGGAAAAATTCAGTGAGGAAAATGAATTTCATGATTTAGTTGACGATGGAAATCAAGAGTTGTATAGTGGGTGTTTGAAATATTTAAAGCTTTCATTTCTGCTGAATTTGTACCATATCAAATGTCTATGTGGAATTACAAATAAGGAAATGTACATGTTATTGGAATTTATTCGTGATGCATTTCCTGAAGCAAAAATCCCATAATAGTTTTATGATATGAAAAAAGTTGTTAACAAGCTTGGTCTCAATTATGAAAAAATACATGCGTGTCCCAATGATTGTATGCTTTATTGGGGAGAGGATTCAAGTAGACAAAATTGTAAGAAATGTTATTCTTCTAGATGGCAGTCAAAGGGTGATGTTAGAAGTCTGACTGAACATAATTTCATGGAGAAGAAGAAAAGGAACACACTTGAAAAAGTTTTGCGTTACTTTCCTTTGAAGCCTCGATTGCAAAGATTATTCATGTCATCAAAAACCGCCGAACACATGAAGTGGAATTTTGTAGATAATAACAATGATGGGTTAATGAGACATCCATGAGATTCCCAATCGTGGAAGAAATTTGATTCATTACATCGATATTTCTCAGCTGATCCTAGGAATGTTCAATTGGGATTGGCTGCCGATGGATTCAACCCATTTGGGACTTTGAGTACCAGTTATATCATTTGGCCAGTTGTTTTGATCCCTTATAATCTTCCTCCATGGATGTGTATGCAACCAAAATCGTTTATCGTTTCGATGATTATTCCTGGAAAACAAATGCCTGGAAATGTTATTGATGTATACCTACATCCTTTGATTGAAGAATTGCATGAGTAATGGAGAAACGGTGTTGAGAAATTTGATGTTTCTTCTAAAACAATGTTCAAAATTCATGCTGCTTTAATGTGGACCATTAGTGACTTTACTGGGATTGGGAATTTATCTGGTTGGAACACTTATACGGGTTTGTCTTGTCCTGTTTGTAACTTTGATTTCGAGCCCAAACGGCTACCTCACAGTAGAAAATGGTGCTTCTTGTGACATTGAAGATTTCTTGATGCATATCATAGATTTCAGCTGAACAAATCAAAATTTAATGGTTCCATTGACCGTACACCACCTCTAAAGTTGTTAACTAGTTATGAAATATTGTCACAACTAGAAAATTTTAAAATATAATTTGGTAAGGTTCATAATTTGAATGATAGAGGAAAACGAGTGCGAAGTACATCGTCAAGTGAAATCAGAACGCAACAATGGAAGAAAAAAAGTATATTCTTTAAACATCCGTATTGGGAATTTAATTTATTGCGCCACAATCTTGATGTGATGCATATTGAGAATAATGTATGTGATAATTTGATTTTCACATTAGTTAATGAGCATAGAAATTTGAAGGATTATCTCAATGCTCGCAAAGACTTACAAGTAATGAACATAAAACGTGATCTCTAGCCAGATGAGAATAAAAAGTATGCTCCAACCATTTTTTCAATGAAAAATAGGGATAAAGATACATTCCTTATAATTTTAAAGAATGTGAAGGTATCATATGGGTATTCGAGTGACATCTCGAGGTGTGTTGACTTAAAGAATCGTAAGTTATATGGATTGAAAAGTCATTATTCACATATTTTGTTACAACAGTTACTACCATTGGAATTGCGTACATTATTACCTAAAAAAGTTACTACTGTTGGACTCCAATTTTGCACATTTTTCAGGAAATTATTTGAGAAATATCTACATCTATTTTAGCTTGACAACCTCCAGGAGAGGTTTGTATTGACCCTTTGTACAATGGAGATGATCTTTCCTCCATCGTTTTTTACTTTCATGATGCATTTAACTGTGCATTTGGTTGAAGAAGCTAAATTAGGAGGCCCTGCTCATTATCGATGGATGTATCCAATTGAGAGGTATTTTATTTATATGTTTCTAGTTAAGTAATCAATTTTTGGAATTTAAATAAATTCATAATAATATTATTTTATTTCACAGATATCTGGGGCATTTGAAAGAATACATGAGAAATAATGATAAACTAGAAGGCTATATTACTGAAGGCTATTTGGCAAAGGAGTGTCTCAACTTTTGTTCCAAATATTTGGATAATATTGAGACAATATTTAATCGAGTTGGATGTGTTGACGACACATCAACTCAATCTCAAATGCATTAGAAATCAAAAATATTTCCTGCTATTGGCTGATCAGTTGGGAGAACCTCATATGTGACACTGACAGAATTGGAATTATTACAGGCACATAGATATGTGCTACTGAATAGTGAAATTGTAGATCCATTTATTGAAGAGTTGAGGTTATAAACTAAGAGATGAATGAGAGGCTGAACATGAAATGAGAAAGATATAACGAAAGATGTGAATAAAGAGCTGGTAGAATGGTTTGCATGACGTGTAAGTTTATAAATATTGAAATAAATACGAATATTAGTTTGACACATAAAATTTGTAAATCTATTAAATTATATTTCTTTTTTCGGATCATGAATACTGATACTCGAGCATACTTTTCAGAAGATTTGAAGTTTCTTTCTAGAGGTCCTATAAAACAAGTTAGAACGTTCGAAGCTTATAATGTGAATGGATTTAGATTTCATACAGTCGATCGAGAAGTGGGTTTGAAAACATAGAATAGTGGTATATTTACATTTTCTGAAGTGGAATACTATGGAAAGCTGCATGATATTATTTAATTGAACTACAATGGGCATTTTTCTGTTGTTTTATTCAAATGAAAATGGGTAGATATTATCAGAGGTGTTAAAAGAGATTCCTTGCAATTTACTTCTGTAAACTTCTCTCGCTTGATGGATGTTGGTGATTGTGAACTACATGATCCATATATCTTAGCATCACAAGAAAAAATGGTATATTATGTTAATGATGTTATGGATGAAGGGTGGAGTGTAGTTACTCATGTAATATAAATAGATTTGTATGATATGGGTGATGAAGTGGGAGATTTTACCTCTGCAATTAAATTTCATCAACAACAGGAAACAAAATTATTTGACCATCATGATATTGAAAATATTAGTCTAGAAAAGATAAATGAAGTGGATGAAGCAATGGAGCAGGAAACCGACATGATTGAAGGGGAAAATGATTGTATGTACAATTATTTATTCATTCAGCAACCACTTGTTTCATTTCTGCGGTCATTCATTATCATTGTTATATATATTTTGTCTGTTAGTACTGAGAATCTATTATAATTTTTAAATTTTTTTTCTGTATAATATTTTGGAAATATATATTCTGAACTTAATTATATTTGATTAAATGATAGGAATTCCAAGGAAGAAGCAGTACACTATTGTATATAGTTCTGCGACAGATGACGATCCGTCTGTCCCCACGGCATCTGAGGCACCAGCCTACACCCCTGCACCATCTCCCCTTGCAACATCTCTGACACCATCTATGGATGTCTCATTAAAGGATGAGTCATCGACTCCCCCTACAAGAGCCTCAACATTGGGGCAGTGACACGCCCCTTCTAGTTCATCACAGACATTCTATAGGGTCATATTCATAGGTACAAATTTTAATTAAATAAATTTATTGCATTTTGTTTATACTAATTGTTTTCTCAATGCAGATGAAAAAAATGAAACTGTGGAAAAACACATAAAAAGTTCAGATTTTTGGAACATGAATGGTGAGAATATAGTTGTTCCATTTGATTCTTATGGGGTCCCGATAGATGATGCCGCGGGGTTACTTGGCCAGATTATAGGTCAGCTGGCAGCGAAGCCCATTTCCCTGCCTATTTCATATGATGATTGGAGGCATATGCCTCCCAACTAGAAAAATGATGTTTTTGACTCTCAGATAAGGAAATTTTATTACTTTATGGTTTAATTGAATGTCATTTTACTAATATGTTCAAAATGAATTTTTGTATACAGACGTTCTTCCACTTTGTAAAACTAGGGCACTATTATCAACCTTGCACCCTCAACATTGGGTCTCAAATTCACTGGTTTGGGAGTCACACCTAAATGGTACATTTCCATCTTCAGAGGAAGCTAAAAAATCCATTCATCTCAAAAATCCCTACTAGATGTCTAATCGATAATGACTAGTGGAACATAATTTGTTGTAAATAGTTTCCATCTCAAACCATTTCATGGTCATATCCATGGAAGGAAATAACATGTTCCTCCCTTATCTAGGGAGGTTGATCCAGAGGACACTGATTGAATCATCTAGATATCATAAGGGACCCTCCAAAAGGCTCCTTCTAGCATTCACCATCACCAATGCTACAAAGAAATAAAGCCTCTATATGATGTCTATGTTTACCTCGAGAGTTTGACCTAAGTCTCCCAAACCTAGGTAGTTAGGAAAACCCACTGAGGGTAGTGAAAAATCAACAAAGAATATGGACCTACATCTATACCCTACAAATAATCCCACTAACTAAATATGGTGGCAAACTATGAGCAAGAGGACACATTTTCCCACATTTACTAAGCTTGTCGGTATAATATTGTATTATTCAAAGAAATATCCAAGAATATTCTGGTAAAAAAATATAGGGAATACCCATATCCTTTCCCACTGACTTGATTAACATCGGTATATACCTATATGAAATGGAGGAAAAGATCAGGCCTATACACATTCTCCAACAACAGAATAATAAAATATGCATGTTCTGGTCACTGAAGTCACCTAGAATATTCTAAAAATGGTTAAAGGGAAGACACAAAACTATTCTACCATAATTTGGGTGACATATTAACACAATATGAGGATATTTAGAGAAGATACACATCTTTTCTCCCAACGTACGGTGTATATAGTTGAATGCAGAGGTTATAAAAGTTTGGGTCATATCATGCACATCTTCATAACTTTTCCACCAGTTCCTCCTAGGGGGATAAGATCTTTACATATTCCACATTATTATGTGGGTCCTATAAATTTTTAGTAGGAATATAGCTATAATACCACATTCTACTGAGGCCAAGGTGGTTGTCGACATAGTTGATACTAGACTCAGGAATTAATGTGCATGAAATGTGATCCCACTCAGAATAGTCAGGCTGTAGCATAGAGTCATGGTATGGGAAAACTAAATGACGTTCAACATATGATAGGGAGCATAATTCAAATTCATTTATTGTTTGAGGTACTAATCTAGTAACCTCTACTATAGATTCAACATTATTTGACACAAGTGCATCATACAATGTTATATTTGATACATTTCTAGTGATTATGTTCCTTGATATAGTGTATTTATGTGTCATTATGAATCTGTAAACCTCATTGGCTATTCGATCAATGATTGTTCACTAATGGAATTATTTTCCCCATCAGTTAAGAAATTTTTTTAATATAGAATTCATTCTTTCCCATCATGTAACTGTATGATGTAATTATTGGAATGGATTTCATGCTTCTCTATAGTTCCATTATTGATTATTATCACTATATAATTATGGTCAATTGTTTGTATGATGTCTCATGTTTCATCATGTTTGGGATACCAAGTTTGAAGTAACATTTTATTTATTTTTATGATGCCTCCTGTTCCATTTTCTGGTTTGATTTGTTTTTCAGGGCAGTGGGGTAGTAGAAGAAAAACTGCATTTTTTTTCTGGTCAGCATTTCACGGTGGTTATAACCGATTCTAATGCTTTACTGGTCAAACATTAGCGGTGGTTAAAACCACCTCTAAATGTAATCAATTTATATTTAGCGGTGGTTTTCACCACCGCGATAGAGGTGCATAAAACTCCAGAATATCACGGCGGTTAAAACCACCGCGAATAAAAAAATATCTGGCATCCGTCAAACTTCCGTTAAAGTCACGAAAACCTCCGCGAAATGACGCATCTACGACTCTTCCTATAAACCGCCGCAAAATGGAAAAAATTACTGTTAATAGATTGTCGATGCCCATTTTAGCGGCGGTTTCTGTAAACCGCTGCCAAACCATATAGCGGAGGTTTAAACTTCTGCTATATGAAAAACAAACCGCCGCTAATATCCTGTTTTTTTTGTAGTGATAGATGTGTCAAACATCAGGGATCCAGCCATAGGCCTTGGAGTGAAGCTTTTCATGCAGTCCATAAATCACCAGAGGTGTAAGGTGATTAAATACACTCTTACCTTCACCATTATGGTAAATCAATTTCTATGTTTTTTATTTTGGTTTCTCATTACTGTGATTTAAATTTTTTTTAAAAAAATAATGGTGGGATAACCTCTTAAAATGTATCTATTGTTATGCTTTCTTGGATGTGGGTTTCTGAACAATGTCCATGTGTAGACTACATATGTGCTTCAGATGTGGTCTTGGTTTTAAATATTTGTATTTGGAGAGTGCTGGTTTATTATCAGTTGTGTTTTCATTAGTCTAATTATTAGTTCCCCTTCCCTCCTATCCCAAAGTTGTGGGGGGTTCTTGGGTCCGTGCAAAAAGTGTTGACCTAGTTCATGTCCTATCTGTTCGGGAGTGAGTGGTTAAAATGTTCATATTGTGTTAATATTAACATGGGTTGGTAGGTTTCTATGAGAGTGTTTTGGTGGCCCCATGTGGGTGAGGTCTTATCCTACCTCATGCTGAGTTTTTGTTTGTTCATTTCTAGTTGGTTTATAATGGTGGGGTGAACCACCGCGGGTGATTAATATTTTTCTATTATGGATTTACTGGAGTCTAGTTTTGTTTTAATGTTGGAGAGTCCGTTCTATCCTCCCACCCAAATTTTTTTCTTTTGTGAGTGTTCTTTGGTTTGGGTAATCATTGGGTTTATTGAGATAAGGACCAACAATCTGGTTCTTAGCATGGTTGATGAAGTAGTGGCTTGATCTTTCCATTGATTCTTAGGAAGTGTAGGTGAGTTAGTGTTTTGTTTGGGAAAGAGTATTAAGTTATGTTAAATATTAATGATATATCATTGTCATCAGAGGCTAGAACATGTTGATAAGGAATCCTTGGGCATGGATCAACGATCTATAATGGGTTATGGATTTCTAGGGCCCAAAACAATAATTGTGGGGAGAATTGTCAAAAACCATTTTTCATGTTTGGTTTTTGATTTGAATTGTTATGAATCTCAGTCTTTTTTATGGGTTATGGGTGTCATGGGAGTTGATCCTTATAGTGTACTTTTTTCTTAATAATTTCCTATTTGTTTCCCCTTAGTTTGTTTGGTTGGTTTAGGGAGAAGATAATTTTTTTGGCATGAGGTGGCCCTACGCACGATTGGCACCTGGTCGTGCAATGGCTTTGGGGTAAACATAATGTAGGTATAAAACCTACTACACATGTCAAGACTGGGTGTTCGTACACTTAAGAGTGACCATGCTATCACTCATGTGTCTTCCACATGGTATGGCACACAGTTTAATAAATTGTGCAGCCTAACCATGTGAATCTTCCCAAAATGAAAAAAATTAATTTTCTATGTTCTCCCCCTCAAGAGCTTTTTTTCACAAAATGAAACCAAATTTGTTTCCCCTAGTGAATATATTCATAAATTAGTCTCTCATGGCTTCCCAATCCCCCCCACATTTTTATAGATCTAAAAGAAGATGAAGGGATGACTAGATTCCAAGGTGATTTTCCCTTTATTCTCTTATCCCTTTTCCCCATCCATCTAATTTTTCTTGTTTTTATCTTATCCCTTATCCACGAACGACCTATATTTCTGATTTCCCATTATTTTTTTGGGGGTTTTGTTCATTTATTGTTGGTGTTAGTTGATCTAGTGTTTCAGAACTCGCGATGGGTGTTTTTGAGTGTGGGTTTCCATTCTGCCAGGGTTTTGAGGTGGGTTCTCCCATCAACAGGGATTTATTATTTTAGTTTCATATTTTTCATGATTTTTACACCATATATACATTTTCATTATTTCTTTTCAACCATTGGATGATCTATTTGTTGTGTAAAATGGTTATTTATGCCTTGTTTTGTGTAAAATGGATTTGTTTCGTTAAAAAAGTGCACACCCCATGTTCAAATAAATGTGTCGATTGTTTTCGCATATGGATTGTGATGTTTATGGCCTGTTTTTCCTACATTAATAAATTTTTGGAATGAAAATTTGGGGTTTTACCCTTTTGGGTGTTAAATAAAAGTGATTTTGGTAAATGTTGGATGCCTATTTTTTGGAGAACTTTGTGGTTGGGTTTTGTGTGATAAATGTGATAAAAAAATTACTTTTATGAATTTATAAAAGTATGGAAAACATGAAAAGTGATAATTTGGGGTCCTTTGATGTAATAACCAGGTGTTTTTGGTTTTATGAAGAGATGGGTACTGGTTTTTGACATGTTTTGGCATGAGTTACTGGTAAGTGGCCCGTTCGGCATTTTTTATGAAAATTGTTGAACTTTAAATGTGTTACCTAAATATTTTGAAGGGTTTATGTTAATTTTTTATATCTTATAATGGAGTTTTTACATATAAAAGGTGAAATTTTTACTTTTTTAATACATTGGTTGGGTAAAATTCTTAAAGTCAACTTTGAAATTTTTCTTATGAAAATGGTTTTCATGTGTGTTTCATATTGCACCATGTCGAGTCATTTTTTGATTCATTAAATTTATTTATTAAATGGTTTTGGGGATTAAAAATATGGTTTGATATGGTATTGGATGAATTTTACCATAAAATTGAATTTATAAGGGATTTTATGTGAAAATCACCATCATACTTTTTTATTTTTTTAAGAAAATCTTAAGTGGTTAATTGATCAATCAACGATATATGATACATGTTTGAGATATGTTTTGGGTGTTTATTATTTGGAAATGGAATATTCGTGGAAAATTATATTTGATAACACGTATAACTTGATTGATCACAAATAGGGAAACAAAGGTATCTTGGTGGATGGGCAAGGACTAGTATTCTAGTGATCCGAAGTTGTTTTTGTCCATGTTTCACAAAGAAAGTTTGACAATGAAAACTTTAAATAAAATAAGATAATGATGTTGGGGACCACTAGGTTATGGATATATTATCTAATACTATCTTGTGAATAAGAAGGATATGTGTTATGGTTAATTTTACTCTGAGATAATATGTTCATAGAGCCCCACAATGAGATACTTCATATGGTTTTCAAGTGACTAGTGCTCAAGGGATATTTTGTAGGAACCATCGATATATGATCTGTTTGGTTGGTAAAATAAGAAACTTGATTGTTTTATTTAAAAGTGTACATTATTTAAAGAATCCCTCTTGAAAACAATTTTTATTTTTAATTTTCATCTCATTGAAATTAGTTTCAAGCATTTTCTATTTATGAAAAATTGTGGAATTTTATTTCGTAATTTTTATAGAATGGAACATTGTTTTGAAAAAAAAAATACTTTTATATATTATATTTCAAACATGAAATTGATATTTCTTTTATTTCAATGTAATTTTATTGTGAATTGAATATCGGAATGACCGACTGAATTTTAATACTCAAGCCTATAGTCATGTTCTGTTTTTGACACTTATACCAGTTTCAGAAAGATTCTGATCACCTTGGGTGACGTATGATTTTTTTGTTGGAGAGTAACCAGTGGGGGTCACCTAGTGTTAGTTTTTTGTCAGGTTTGGTCGGTTGAGTTGTTTCTTTTTGTTATCCTTTAAATTTCTTGTACAAATAATGTCAAGTTAAACTTTTATATAAATGTGTTCTAGGATATATGTTTCTTTTCTCTGTCTGTTTAATTTGTTATATATGGGATAAATCACCCCCTTGTCACTCTACAGATTCTATCGATGGTTGTTTCTATCTTGGGATGATCGAGAGTGCCTTTCGGGACAAGTTGGGGTGTTTCCGTGGTGACCAGTTTAGGGTTGACTCGGGCTGGTTCATGACATTCTCTACCTTTAAAAAAATTATATAAATTTTTATTTAAACAATAAATTTCTAATTCTATATTTTTATTACCTTATTAAATAATATCCAATTTTCATTCTTTATATTAATTATTTTTAGAAATATTAATTATCATTTTTATATTTACATTTCTTGATCTCTTATTAATAAAATCTTTTTTATTCAACATTCTTCTTATTATATTCTTTATGTTTTTTTATATATCATAAATTTTTAAAATATCTCTTTTTAAACATTGAGTCACATCATACAACTCATAAATAATGGGGGTTTTCTGAATCATAATAATTTGATTCATAATTAGAATAAATATCATGATTTATTAATACCATGAGATACATAACAAATGATACTTTTTTAGTTCAAAATCCATTATTGGAATCATAATACTTTATATAAATCCAACCATAAAACACAGATTTATTTTCTTTTTTTATCATCTTGTCATTCCTTTCTTTCATTTACATTAGGAATTCAATTTTGATATATCATTTTCATGTGAATCTATAAAATTATTTTTTATATCATTAAAAAACACTATCTTTTCTACTTACATTGTAATAATCTCTCTCGTTATAACTTCAATTAATTAATTTGAATCATTTATTTATTCTATATAGTCATTTTTCTATTTGGTAAAACGCTTAACTTTAATTACCATGTAACTCTGAATCAAATTATTGAATAGTGAAATTAATATTTGATTTGAAAAGACTCCTTTTTATTTGTTGATACCTCATCATAAATGTTTTTTTATTCTATTTCATATTGTAACCAATAATCTCATAAATAATATGATCATTGAAATTTTTTACTTTCATTATTAACATACATATTATTATTCCATTTCTATGAAAATATTTAAATACGATTTAAAATTGAAAGATATTATTTATGAATTCCATTATAATCATGATATTCACCCCTTATAAATTCATAGTTTTTTTTCTAATCAAATTTCTAAATCTAGAATGATTTGTTAGAAAAATTCTACAAAGATCATCAGCTATATTATATAAAGAAATACAGTAAAAATATTATATATCATAAAAAAATATTATTGTTTTTATAGTCAGGAACATATTTTACTTTATCAACACCAGTAAGAGAATATTGACTAGTTTGTATAAGTTTATGGGATTTCAACATTTTTGTCCAATTATAAATACATTTATATTTTTAGTATGATTACATTAGAGGTTTCTAATAGCCATAGTTTTTTCAATCAATGAAATGTGGACTTTATATAATCCCCACATCATTTAAATTTGAAATTGAAATCTCAAATTATATTTTCAATATATGATTTAGTATATGGTTTGATTATAAATAAATGATATATTAATAATGATGATAATAATCCTTTTAAGGACCTACATGGATGCTTATTGTATTTTCTAGATAACGAGATAGTTGAACGGTTTGGGGGGGGGGGGGTAATTGACTACATTATGAGATTTTATGATTAAATGAGAGTTAAAAAAATTAGGAAAAGTATGATAAAAAAATAATATGAAAATCATTTTACTACTTCAAATCAAAGAGATCCTATTAATATGATAATCATTATAATTATGAAAGGATGAAACCCACAATAAAGTGACATACATTTTTATGGGTTCATACAACCAAATTACAATGGCATTTTCTAGTGTATTTTAAACCAATAGAATATTACATTAAATGTGGGTTCAAAAACCATTTCTTTGACTTTTCATCCTAGACTCACTACCCACATATCATACATTTTCATCCTATGGGAACCAACTAAACATCCCTACCTTTTACTCCTATGATAATAACTAAATAATTTTTTTACACATATAAAATAGATAGTAAAAATAAATCACAACAACAACGAGTTTAGAATTTGAAGTTATGAATGCTAAGGAATATGTAGCACTGATCTTCATGGCTCTGTAGACATTATAGATTGAATTTAGTAAAAATCCTCACACAATAAATTTATTATGTTTACTTGTAAAACATATGAGGTTGTTCTCAAACTATTATAGAGGTTACCCTAAACTATATTTATAATGTTTCTCTTCGTGCACTACAGAAATATTGGTTAAATCTATTGGAATTATAATTTTTTAATCAGTAGTCATATATTTTATATTAATTAACTACATCATACAAGTTCAATTTTGATTTCCTAGATAATTTTTTATTTTCCCCTATATTTATTTTACATTAAAATCCCAATTATTCTCCTTGAAAATAGATACTTCATCACTACAATATAACACAATTCAAATTTCAAAACAAAAATATTATTATAATTATAGTTATTAAAAAAAGAAAATAATATCTATAAATCATACATCATAACATATAAATCATATGGTTTATTTTAATCTAGATAGTGTTCAACCTCGTAGGGTAGATGTTCATTATATGATTCATTCTTTGTAGGGGTCATCTTGATATTGTATAAGTTCATCATAAAATACATTATTTTTAGTGTACAAGATCTTAATAAGTATTATTCATCATATGGTTTATTTTCCATCATCATTTATTTCATTTATATGATATATGTTCTCCATAGGTTTCATTATGATCACATGTTACGTGTGAGATTCATTGGGAAGAACTGTTTTTTTAATAAAAAAATCCAATGTTGGGTGTTCTGAATAAATTTCATAAAGCACCAGACATAGAGAAATTTTAAATATAATATAAAACATAAGTTAAATTTCATAACACATACTAATATTGATTTTCAACAAAATAATTTTAAAAAATAGATTAAAAACATGAAGACATTACGATAAATATAATGAAAACGATATTAATTATATAAATAAGTAAATAATAAACAAACATATACTTTACCTTCAAAGTCAATATTATTTATTTTTTCTATATGATGAGGATGATTAAAATAAGAAAAATAACCATTGTTTATTTTGAAAACTTATTTTATATTGATTGAAATGATTATTTTTATTCTCAAAATAAAATATATAATTTTTTTTTGTAATTATCATCTTCAATAGATATAATTATGGATGGAGTGGTTCTAGAAATAGTGAGTCCTCTAGTTTAATTTTTAGGGATTAGAGTGGTAAAATAAAAACTGAAAAGTTTTAGATAATTTTTTCACTAATTAAAACTCATTTATATTGGTGAAAAGTAAATTATTAAAGAGGTGAAAATTATTTGTGACTTGTAATAGCAGAAGTTAATAATTATTAAGACAAAGTGTCCATTCACATCTTCTAAATAATGAAGTTTATGGAACAACCAGTTGAAAAATGTGTGTTATAGAAAAAATTGGGATTAATTTTTTAATGAATACATGAATTATTGTAAAAAATACCAGAAAATTAAATTTTTGAAAGGATTTTACTAATATTAAGGTATACATTTATGTGAAATTTTATTTGAAGCAATTAAGAATATAATAATTTAAATGGTGAATATAATGGTTCCAAATAAAGGATGACATATTTAATAGTAAGAGGTGATTTATTAATTTTTTCATAGTGACTTAGAGGAGGAAATATTCATAAGAAAATTATTAAATTTCATAAGAAAATTTAATATTTTTTCTAGCATGTAAGCTTTAAATGGGGGTTTTATGGGATAATGTAATAACTAGGGGAATGGAACCCAAAGTATAATAATATTATATAATAAAATGAATTCAAATAAATAAATGTAGATCATTTATATAATACTAAGGTGTTTAATAATGGTACCTTTATTATAATTCTCTTTGACATTTATGACATGCTTCTAATTTATCCATGGAACGATCATTTTGTGGATTTAAAAGATTAGTTGTTTTAAATATTTGAGATAAAAGAACTCGAGGAAACAAATAATTTTTTTGGGATAATAATATTGGGGGACAACATATTTGGAATAATTATTTATTATAAGTAAATATATATTCCAAAAGTTTTTAATTATTAATAATATTTGGAATTTAGTATATGACGGATCTATTGTTTAGGTTTTCATTGTTTTCTAATGAGAAATGACTACAATTGAATAAGTAATCTGAGTACATGGTGATGGTTTTATATGAATCATTAGTCGAAGGATACAAGTAAGAAAAGGTTTTTTTGAAGTTATAAAATCTGTATATAGTTGGAGTTTCTATTATGTTTATAGATAATCCATAAAAAATTCACTAAGAAGTGTTGTGTTGTGTACTTCTATATCCAAAGGATTGAATGAATTGTATCAATTATTTATTACAGAAGATTCATTACCTAGGTTTTCTGATTTTTTTAGGAGATACAAAAACATAGGGAAGTATAAATGGATTCATGTTCACTATTATAGGGATGAAAATATGTGGAATATAACAACTATAACAAGAAGTTTGATAATCATCCAAAAAATTTAAGAACCTGAAAATCATGAATATACGCTGAATTTGTTCTAGTTAATAGTTTTTTTAAATAAAGTAGTAAGTATGAAGATAATCATAAATGTGTTCTTTTATATCTAGAGGATTAACCATATTGTATATAAAAGCATATTTCTATGTAGTATCACTTCACTTGGAATTTGTTGGAGGATATTTGTTGGACCAATAAGAGGACCAAAATTTTCATAATCACTTAGAAATACTTACTAATGTCATTGTATATAAAAAAATATGGCGCATCTTGGTCTTGGTTGGACTTATATAAATGATGTCAAGGTCGATGGACCATTGTTTCTGTATAAGGATGATGAAAATAGATATATTTAGAGTAGACCAAGATATATAGTATTGTTTATAGTATTGTTTAAGTAAGAGATTGTTATAATTTTATGTGTGAGAAAATAATTCAATATGAAGATGTATCAAAAAGATATAATGAAAATAGTTGGAAGAAAATTAAACTATGGAGTCCAAAAGTATCGTATGAAATGATACATACATAAGAAGGATGATTCTAGAAGTGTACAAGGATATGGATCAAATGCATATAACTATTCACTATATGGAAAGAGATAAATGGACAAGGAATTGATATAAGATGTTTTCATTGTTCAATGTGATGAATAACCACTAATATTGAACGATGATAAAACAAAATTAACATGATAAAGGATGATTATCTCATCTATTAATATATGTTAGTGTTCACTTGTATAGATGTACTATTATAGTTTTTTATTATCATGTAATACAATGTATCATTTTTTAACTTGGGTGCTCAAAAACACATTGAAAATTCTTTATGGATCATATAATTAATAATAGTTTCAGTGTACATCCCATGGAGTAGTGAAATATCATACCATTTTAATTTCATTTATTTTAATTCTATACTGTGTGAGTCTAGTTTTTACAGATTCTTCTACTTTAGAGAAGGATTTTATGTTGTGTAATACTTTGGTAGTGATTATTTATGGGACTTTGATACTAGTTTTCTTTGTCAAGACACTAATATCTCATGTTAATTCTATCATAGGACTCATTAAACTTTTTTCTCATTTGGGGTTTTACCGTAAGGGATCCTAATAGAAGGTTGATTTAATAAAATTGATTTCATTTTGTGTGTTGGATTAAATAAATGATTTCCAAAAGTATTACGATTATTATGTGTAAAGTCCCAGAATTTCTGTATATTTCTTTTAATTATATGTAATTATTTTGAAACCACGAAACTTGATGGCGCGTGATTATGAGGCTCGGAGTTCCCGTAATGATCCGTCGAAGTTTTATTAAACATTAAATAGCGCGCGTAAGCAGTTTTCATGAAAAAGAAGAATAGATATTAAAGAATTGCTGGATCAGAAATTGTAGGGCATCGTTGCGCTTAGGATGGAGGGTTTACCCTAGGCGCGAAAAAAGTTTAGTAAGCGTGGGGCTCCTGTTAGAAAACCCAAAAATTGAATAACCGTAAATAAAATTATTAAATAAAATTATTTTATTTTTCCAAAGATCATATATCACAAATGGTACTCGGATTAGAAATCTGATACCACTGCTGAACTCATGAGGGTACTCTTTATTTAGTTAGATACTAAAATTGGACGGCATAGGCCACCAGTAAAAGTTAGCTTTTTCGCCATAAATAAAATAATTAAGTGACAATTATTTTATTGTAAAATCCATAACTTTTAAACGGTATCCTGGATTGGAAATTAGAGAGTACTGTTGGGTTCTTCTGAGCTTGTTTCACTTAGGCGGAGCCTAACCTCGACCGGCGTGGGTCGATGACGACTGTTAATAATTTTCCAAACCTTTTTCGGGTACATTCAGGAAATGCATGGGCTGAATTTTCTAACTTTTGGATCATTTCTCAGATTAAAAATCTGAGGGCACCGTTGAATCCATAGCACCGTGATTCGCTTAAGGGAGACATAACATCGAACGTAGTAGGTTGGGTGAAAATGTTATTTTTTGTGGACTTTTGAAAGATTAATAAAATAACATGTTTTGTTATTTATTTTCTTTATTTCCTCCAACGGACGAACGACACTGGCCGGACTGACGACGTGTCAAGATAATAAATTGATTGACTCTTCTTTTCCTATAACCACACCATTTAAAATTCAGGGGGTTCATTAATTAAATGGACCTATTTAATTCCCTGAGTGTTTGCACACTTCTCCTCTCTTATTTATATGGAGCTCAGGGAGGTGTGTTGACATGACTTCACCAAGTGACAAAGCCCTGGAAAATTACCATGACGCCAACCACCTGGAGGATGAGATAGGTTCCAACAAGTGGTGATGAGCACCACCGAGTCACAAACCGATGACAATGATGAAGGAGGTTCCATCGACCATCGTTAGTGGACGTCTCTTCCAGGTAGGTGGTTTAATTTGAAGTATGATAATATCTATTTGTTAATTCTTCTTGTTCTTGATTATCAAAGATGATGGCCTAAAAAACATGACCATCGATCTGCATATAGACCATGATCCTTTATATTATGTTCTTCATGCATTCTTTGGCTCCAAATAATTAAGCGCACTAAAAACTAAATGTTTCATTGAGCGCGACATACAAACACAGAGATCTCGACCCGAGGATCCCGAATCTGTGGGCCTCACATTTTATGGGCTTAAAATTAACATACTGAGGCCCATGGAAGGGGAAACATGGCAGTGTGATTTTCTAAATGTGTTCAGGGTGCCTCTCCAGGCGAGGTATATGGTACGACGTGCAGCGGCGGAGGACAGACGGGAGGCAGCATCTAGGCGGTGTGGCAGTCTGGAGGCATTGTGGCTCGGGTAGCCAGAGGTGGGGGCGACGGTCTAGTTGTGCAGAAGAATGAAAATTTTGAATGAAAAAGGGGGGATTGGAGGGAGAAAAACTAAAACAAAAATAATGTTAAAATAATAAAAAGAAAAGAAGAAATTGATGATGTTTGTTTCCAGTGTGTGGGGTTCCAAGCGTGGATTGATTTTCGTGTTAAGGAGATGTAATTAGATAAGTAATTAATAATAATAATAATAAAATATTGTTATTATTACTTTTTATTATAAAACACATTTTTGTCCGAAACTTCCTTGTGCGACCTCAGTTTGATGAATCATCTGCGGTCGGGCGACCCCGACTCTTATATGGACATTCTGATTCCAATATTGGATGTCTTATTCTAGATTTTAGATTGGGTACCCTAAATTTTCGTTAAATAATATATTTAATATTATTATTTAATTTTAGAACCCCCATAACACCTGTGTGCAAAATCCGATTGACTTTCCTTCAGTGGCGATGCGATCCTATCATTAAGACGGTCAATCCAAGAATAATGTTAAATATTAAATTCTAGTCTGTGACTCGGGTTCATGAAACACCCAATAATAATGTTATTATAAATGTTGCAAAATATTTCTTATATCTTTACTCATTCATACCACATTAGATTTGATAACCATAAGTGGTGTTGTGATTTTGAAATTAAGACGAACATTTCATGCCCAATTTTGGATATTTATGTTAAGGTCGAGGCATAAGCCCCACGAGGCCCGGTTCGCGCGTGTTGCGTTGAAATTCATCTTTTTCACCAGGTATCTATTTTGAAAAAATGGGTTGTCTATCTCATGTTTTTATCTGTGTGGATTGTAATGGTGTGACCCGTTTGGTTATCCGGTGCCGTTTGAAGTATGGATGGGTTGGATAGAACATGAATCAAACCTAGCCATTAGTACTAAAATGCCAATAACATATAGACCAGACATCCGATTGATGCACCATCTATCGTGTTGGAACCCTTACGATAGGATGGTCCTTTTGAGATACTCCACAAGAGTTTTGGAGAAATTCGGATTATGGTTGGGTTGGATCGACTCTGAATCTAACTGGGCACTCAACACTAAAATGCCTATAACGTACCGACTAGGCATCCGGTTGACGCGCGCCATATATTATGTTGAAACCCTTACGACATGGAGGTTCTTTGGGTTACTCATTTTTAGAGCTTAGTGGTGGACATGGTATGACCGGTATCTCGAGGGATAGATTCTACAGAGCTCGAGTGCACCAAGTGTGAGGAATCCTATGGCTGGCTATAAAATGAAGAAAGAACATCGATCCTGTGTGGGTTAGGACTCAACGATCTTGTGTAGGTCTGTGCATACCGTTCCGGTATGGGTCAGTTCTCAGTGATATTATGTGGGTCAGTTCATACTGATCATGTGTGGGTCAGAGGGGTTAGTTACCTATCGATCCTATGTGCATCATAAGTAGTTATACTTAACAGAATAAGATGATCTAGTACTATGAATAATCTTCTATACTTATATACGTAAGTTATACCTTATTGTGTGCTGATTCACTTCTATTTTTGTGTTGTTACTGGTGTGGTACTTATACCTTTGTTGTATCATCATTGTGGTGTTACATGTTTGGTACTTCTATCTTTGTGGTGTTACCTTTGTGGTACTTCTATATTTGTTTTGTTGCCTGTGTGGTACTTCTGCCTCTGTGGTATCATTTTCATTGTGTTACATGTGTGGTACATCTGTCTTCGTGGTGTTACCTGTGTGGTTCTTCTATCTTCATGGTGTTACATGTGTGGTACTTCTATCTTCGTGGTGTTACCTATGTGGTACTTCTATCTTCATGGTGTTAATTGTGTGGTATATTTTCCATTGTGGTATTTTCTTCATGGTGTAACATGTGTGGTACTTCTCTCATTGTGGTGTTACGCATATAGTACTTATACCTTTGTAATGTTACCATCATGGTGTTATCTCCGTGGTGTTACCTGTGTGGTACCTCTACCTTCGTGGTATTACCTATGTGGTGTCCTTCCCTCACGTATGAGATGAGTATATCTTAATAACATAGGTATATTTATTGGAATATATCTAAGTAGAGTTTATGTATTACTTTGTGGTTTTTTTGGGGAACTCTAGGAGACCTACGGGGGTCTTGGGGTCCCTACTGAGTATTGTTATACTCACCCCTACACGAGCTTCGCCTGCACCTTGTTGTGTCTGGTGCAGACGACGTACAACGTTGATTGAGGTTGAGGGAGCTAGGATTAAACGGTGCTTGGAGGTGGACCATTCGGCATGACATGACGCGGAGGCGATTGATGGACACATAGTGCTGAGGAGGCGATCTGTACCTACCCTACAGGTAGGAACCTTAGAGGATGACCTAGTAGGTGTTCTATTTTTTCTTTCAGTTTTATTGTACTTCTAGTCGTAATTGTACTTTTATATTTAGTCTTGTATTCTAGTCCCTTATTTTTTTTTCATCACACTTTTACTATAGTAGTTTACTTTGTGGTTGAATCTTATTGAATTATAGAATGTGTGGCTGTATAGGTTAAAAAGGAAATTCCTTCCAATATTAGGGATACCCCTTTTCGGTGCTAGTCTCTGCCCCCTGGCCTATGGAAGGAGGGCTTGGGGTAGTCACGGAACGGGCCCCAGGGTATAGGTCATGTCCTTAAGTTTTTATCAAAAGTATTTTATTTTATTTAATGATTGAAATGAATGTTTTTATTAAATTATTATCCATGAATATAATATCAATTTGGAATTTTGAGATATATAATTGAAAATAAATCTTTTTTTATTTCTCAAAATTATGAATATATTACTGTTATGTTTGTTTTTATTGATTTATTAATGGAAATATCTATGGTTTTTGATATTTTAATTGTTTTATAAATGGTGTATTATTGGGATTATTGGTCTACTATTTTTTCTCTTACATTATTGATTTTAAGACATTGAATAAAAAATTAAATGAGAACGAAAGAGTGATAAGTATAGCCAAAATATTCTATAGGTGAGAAATGAATTAATTTGGTTCAGAATGAATTTTCATCAATTGTGTTACCTTATAGGATTTTATTCACATCATAAATAATATTGTGATATTTTCTCATATAGTCATATTAAGTTTATCATAAGTGGTAAATTTATAGAGGTTTGGATATTTATCCTCTATGTGTTTTAGAATAGATAATTTTAATTAAGTACGTATCATCACTAGTTAATTTTATAATATAAATAGTGGTTTATTTAAAAAATATAAATCTAGGTGAAAATTAAGTTATATAAATATATTTTTAACCATGTTTTGTAAATAGAAATCATTATTCAATGTTTAGATAAAGGTTAGTTTTAATTTTTTTCATTAGTTAAAATATTATTTAAAATGAATTAGTTATCTATAGCTTTTCATATATTGGATTACTCATAACTGGGTGTACATAATATTTATTGGGGAAATCCAAATATTTTTTTATACACCCTAAAAATATACCCTTTGGTGAACATATAGATGTTATTGGTTAAGATGTTCAAAAAAATAAGACTTCATTCATTGTTAATGCAGAACAATATATCCATGGAAAATTATTTGAATATAAAGATGGATTTATATATTTTTCATGTCATTTTGATACATTCATTTTTAGGGAAAATATATTATAATCATTTTTCATTTTTTTCATTTTATACATGAAAATATTTTTCTAGTATATAGTATTTTAAAATAATTGTATTTATTATCATTTCATAATTTTATTTCTGTGATATTTTATTAAGGTAAAATAATCCCCCAATATTTAAATTTCTACCTCTATTGTTATTTACATCTTTGGGAGACCATTTTAAATGATTAAGCCCATATTTTGATCCATAAATTGTCTTGATATATGGGTATCTAGAGTACATCATTTGAAAATGGTTACTACGCCCATGGTTTATGTTTTGTTGAATAATAATATGGTAGGAATGGATATATGATTCATTGAATAAGAAAAATTCCAAAAAAAATGTAAAACAGACCTCTTTATTAAAAAATTATTATTACTAAGTTCTTTGGATAGATTAAGTGGTTTGAGAATCTCTTGTAGAATGGATTATTTTCTTTTCCATGTCGATGACTTATAACATGATAAACTGATATGATAAGGTGCTAATGTTACTTTTTTACATTATAGTTGTTCTATAACATGGGTTTAGTTTTTATAATATTTTATTTCATGGACATGGATATGAAATGAACACTTTTTAAATAATATAAAACCATCACTTGAATAATTCTATAGTGTTAATTGAAAAACTCATTAGGGTTATCTTCCAATTTCTATTGGATGAACCAAAAACTAGTGGATGCAATAAACATGTGTGATATAGTTTTCCCCATTTATAACACACCATACATCGAATGTTCCCACAAAAATTAATAATATTCAATTTTTAAATTCTAATTAGACAACAGAAAAAATATATCAACAAATTGAATCTAGTGTATAATAGATTGATAAAAGGAAAAAAAGTTCTATAATATTGAATCACAAACAACAAGACTCCATAATGTATACAAATTCCATAAAGTATGTAGAGAAGACAATTAATATTACATTTATAAAGTGCTCAATACAAACATGAACATAATAACCACATGTCAATATCATCTAGTGATAAATATGATAATGTCTCCAAGGATATCCCGTAAGAATGAACTATGATCTTCCAACAAAATTATTATAACAACACACCAAAAATAAACATTCTAATATATACTATGTACCATGTTTCTGTTTCATTAACTAACCAATGTCCTAGAAAAGTATCCAACACATATCTAACAATGAAATATATAGGGATTGATTCAAAAAATACCCAATATGTGTTTTCGACCCCAATACTTTTCCATATTTACTAAAAAAATGTTTCCTTGAAAATTATTCAAGGGTAGATAGAATAGGAATCATAGAAATTAATATGCTATAACTAGTCCATTTAAATAAAATATCAATGTTAATAAAAAACTCCCTTTAATGTGAGGGTTATCACCAACTATACCTACTTCATACATAACTTGATGTTTGAAGCATAATTCCTTCTAATGAATTAGTTAGTAATCACACCATTATATACCACAAACATGTTTACATAAATATATATATATGTGCATGTGTGTGTGTGTGTGTTATATAATTCAAAAGAAGTAGTTTAACTACCAACGAGCCTGTAAAAAAGTGGAATAGGCTCCTTCTTGGCATCCAAAAGACCTAGGGCCAAATCCAAGTAGGGACAAAATTCATGGTACTGTATCACTACTATAGTAGGGCACTATAGTAGTACTATAGCAGTAGTGGGACTGTAGTAGCGGTGGCACTGTAGTGGATGAGGAACTGTAGTAGTGGCGGTATTTTAGTGGTGGGGGGCACTGTAGCAGGTACTCTAGCGGCGATAGTATTGTAGCAGTACTATTCACTGAGGTGTCCTTTGGGTTAAAAAATGGGCTTTCAAGCCTTTTATTCAGGCCACTTGGACTTTTTCCTTCAGGCTATATAATGGGTCTCCCTATACCCACACTAAAGAGGTCATTGTTTTAAATAATAAATTGAGGCTTCGACCCTAACCTTTATAAAACCCAGAAGTTTAACTATCATTAACTTTGTTTAATTGCAAATAGTATATTAATTGATTTATTCCATAGAAATTAAAAGATATCCTAATCCTTAGACTGAGGAATAATAGGATTAAATTTAGTATATCAATAAATTAGGAATAATAGAATATTATAGGAGATCCCCACCTTTACCTTGCATACACCCTACTTCCATGACTAATTGAAGTTTATTAAGGCCATGCTTGGTAAAGGATTCAGTCGAGATAATAGAGACATTAAGGATAAATCCAAATAAATAGAAATATGGATAAAATGGGATCAAATTTTAGGGTTATACCTATATGGGATTAAATTTATGATGAAAATAAAAAACCACCCACCACCTTAACAAAACAATCTGCAGTGCCACAGGATACCCAATATAAGTCTACCAGGTACTCAGTGGTGAGCTCAGTGGAACTATAGAAACTAGGGTTCTATTGGGTACCTAGTGATACTCAATAAGATACCTAATGTAACCCAAGAACCTTGATAACCCCCTTCTCTATACCTCCTCCTTCAAACTATTTAATCTTTATACTAACAACATATGTAACATAAAATACACTATAATAGAAATTTAAAGATGAATTTAAAGATAAAAAATAACTGGTGATTATATTTTTATCATAAAATCCCCATTATTGGGATTTTAATTCAAGAGAAGCATCAACGAACATCCTAACGTAATATTTATAGCTATAGGGATACAACATCAATTTCTTACTCCCAGGCCTCATCTTGGAGCACTTTAAATTTCTATATAAATTGAAAAAGATGTGTCACTTTTCCCCATAACAAATATTTACATACATTGATGATAACAATAGAAATGTAAACACATCGTACTTCTGATTAAGGTCATACAATTAGTTCAGTTTCATAGGTTTTGTTATACACATCAATAGTTGAGAAATATTGAAGCTGTTATGCATGGATCTATATTTAATGGTTAATGCTAGATGTTAAGTCATATTTATGACTCAATAAAAACCTATAAGTGAAAAATAAATCATTGAGATATGTTAATTTTCATTCCAACTCATCAGAGACCTAATCTAAATGAAACCTATGAAAAAACATGATTGAAAACATTAAAATCCAAGGGGTTCTGTTGAATATATACATAACACATTGGAATGATTTGAGTTTTTATATGCCATATTTTTACCCATGTTTACCTTTTTTTATGATATAAGATGATATATATCCAATGGCACGAAGGCCTTCAAATTTTTATTATTATAACAAATCCCCCTTTTAATGGAAGAAGGGGGAAACCAAAAAATTCATCATGAACATAAGACACAAATCATGACCTAAAGGTCTGAGAGATTAAAACAAAACTACACCGTAGATCTGACCGTCCCCAGTATTTGGATGCAATGAAGCTCTCCACCTTTTCATTTTTGTATGGAGAATAATTGTCATGTGTCGATGCAAAAGCCCAATTCAATGACTAACACAATACCCTATCAAACATAAAAATTTGTAAAACTCTATAAAGATAAACTGCCTGCTCTGAATCCCCCTATGGAGCCTCTTCCATGTTCGTGAGTTGGTTGCCTCACCATTCTATTCTGGCCCAAAACAGAATAATCCAGTTCAAAATATATTACACACTAGAGTACAAAGCCACGACTCCTACACTGCCAATGAAACCAACAAACCAGAACCACCTTCAAAAATCCAAACAAAATAAAAGAATTAACAGATCATTGGAACCAAAACCTAAGCCAGAAGAACCCCTCCAGATTCATGAGACACCCTCCGCAATGCATCTGCAGCCATTGAGGATGAGGACAAACCATAGAGAGTGATGCTGGGTCTTCATCACCCTGGACTAGAAGAACCAACAACACCTCGAGGGAAGGTCGCCATTGAGGGTATCCAAGCAGATCTTATCCAGTAACACCACTCTGGTCTGGAGCCAGCCGTATCAACACCACATAAAGACCCTCACCAGATTCCGAATTAGAGAACATGTGGAAAGTAGAAGGAACATCGAGGAAGAACAGGTGGTCACCGGAGACGATGTCGCCACAAAAACACCTACAGGTCCACCCGATAAAAAACTAACAAAACACACCTAAATTTTTTAAAATCACTAAAAACCACCCCCCTCCATGCCACTCCTAGGATGATGCCGAGCCGCACCAGTAACCCACAACCACTGAGCCCGATAAATTGAATATTGGAAGCTATTATTATAAGGTAATTCAACTAATGAAATATGATACTCCCATATACCCCCAAACTCAAGAATAAATGTATATGAGTATCCTTTATATTCTAATTATTCACTCATATTTTACATTGTAAAATGGGTGGAATGAAGTACAATATTTTACTTAGAATCATAAATATCATTGAATACCTTGTTAGAACCAATACACTGTCCATAGATCCATTTAAAAGAATATTATAGATGGTACTCATTCTATATTAATGATCTAACAAACATTTATAATCACAATTACATTAATAAAATATTCCTCCATGAGAAATGGGCAGTCATCCATCTTGGTCACATAATCTAAAACCACATATACCATATCCCAAACTCTATTAGATCTATGAAGAATAATCATGAAATTCAATGTGATCATATCTATTTGCTATACTGATAAACAAAATATATGAAGAGTAACAAAATTCTTTAGATTCAATGATTTTACCCATTTAAAATTAATGTATCTAGATATAAACCCCATAATATCCTTATTCATGACAAGCCACCAGAATTAGATATAAACATATTTGTGCATTTTTTGGATACCATGATGTATAACCTATCTTTATAAATGATAATATTTTATCAATTACACCCTCCATCTAGGAAGTGAAAAATGTGTTCTATCAATGTAGGGGAATAAATAATACATAATGAAACATCAATAAAGGAAATAATTATTATTTATTTTCTCTTACATAATATTAAAACTAGGATCATATATTTGGGATTCATTGACACATTTTACATGAGACAATGAAATACTGATGCCATATAAATATATCCATCTATGATAATATCTGTCATCAAAATGGATATAGATAATAAGATATATCAGTAACCGATCAACATTTTCATCACTCACCGACTGGGGGTGAATCTTTCGACTAAGAGTGTCGATATCCATGTTCCCATTTTTTAGGTTTGTACTAAATATCAAATTCTATAGACATAAGATATTCCAGCCTATGATTCTTACTGATATTTATATCTTACTAATAAAATACTTTTTAAGGATCTTATGTTCATTATAAACTAGAGTTATTTCTCCTGAATAGATAATACCTTCCCCAAATTCAATCATGGACTATGAAAACCAATTCTAATTCATTATTAATACAGTTCCACTCTTGAGGAAAAAATAATCTGAAACTATATGCCACTACCAGATGATATATTATTAGAATGTAACAAATGGAAGCTTCATATCCTTTACAATATATCATAAAAACATCAATTGGATACGGTAATGAAATAATTATAACTATCACTAACCTATCATTCATCTCTTGGAAATATATTTCAAAATCTTATGACCATAAAATTTTCACCACTTTCTATGTCTAAGATACCATAGAAGAAACCATTTTTTACAAATATTTAATGACATATTGTTAGTCTCCCATACGTCCATGGTAAAATTTTATATAAAATATTATGACTGAAACTTACATGATATCAATGATTCCTTTATTTTTGGGTATACTAAGCTTATAACATTAGAAATAACTGGTCATTGAATTTATAATCTCAATTTAGAATGATTTTTCAATGTCATTTGAGGAAGTTAATGTTCCTGAATTTTATCTATAAAAATTCAATGATATAGACTATACCCATCATTATACATACAATTTAAAAAAAATCATACCCATATTATAGAATAGTGTATTCTGAGAATGGAAAAAAAATCATATTTATTATTCTGTAAACATAGATTAAGAATTATATAACCAAAAATAACAAAAATATATTATAAATACCCATAAAAAATCTAGAAATCTATTTGGGGGACACCCTTAATCCTAACTCAACTACAATGATTACATGAACATATGCTTATCTTAGAAAACCAATTTCCCAATTTATTAATAAAATATATCCTAAATCCTTCAAAAAAGATACTAATTCTTGATTGGTACCTCATTTAGTTTGTAATGGTCTACAAAAAGACAATACACCCATAAAACTTCTTGTTAAAGAAGAACAATGTACCGCAAGGAGAAGTTCTTATTTGAATTAACTATTTAGCCTATGAATGATATATTTGAATAATTAATTATATAATATTTTTTTTCAAATCCATTTTATTTAGAGGAAATCATGTCATGTCTCAATCCACCTGGGCCCATCTTGGGTTGAGAGTAAGTTGAGAGTGACTTTCCATGACCACATACAATAGAACCTGATTAAGAGATAGATGATGAGTAGACATATAACTAAAATTATAATCCCTATCCAAAATGTATCTAAATCCACCAAAACATAGCCAAATACATGAAATAATGCATATATGTTAAAATACTAAAACCTCTATGATGTAAACAACACATGAAATAACCACTAGGAAATAAATTAGATTCTGATATATATATATATATATATATAATGTAAAAAGAAAAATAAAAACCGGACCATGAAGGAACATAGGTTTCATCCTATAAAATACATAAAAAAGGAAATTAATAAGAGATATCATCTCAAGATCCCTATGTATGACCAAAAAATATTTTCAATATCTCCACATACTTTTACTATCTCCCGATACAGGCTCCACCAATGTCACTACTAATATACCAATTGTCTGCATAATATATGACATGTGTGGGAAAAGACGATGCATGATTGAGTATAAACATACTCAGTATGGTGACCTTAAAACTAGAGTGAAAAATATAATATAATAATAATTTCAATCTATAAGAATAGTGGGAAAGAAAACCCAACATTAAATTTTCTTATTATAAAACTAGAGTAAAAAAAATAGAGGGATATCATTCTCTATAGACTAATAATAACGATGAGTTTTCCTTTAGCTCCAAACATCCCATGTGGAATGTCAATAACCACACATAACTTCACATGAATTATAATAGAGGGGCCAATCCTATGTAGCATGTACCATGTCTAAGGGAGGATATAATCAAATAGAGGACCTTCCCCTCATCGAATAATTATGATGGTGGAGTAAAAAGATAGAGGACCCATTCCATCTATAGTTCATGGGAGTACTAAATCATCTTACATATAGGATATAAATGACATACACCCTAAAGATTCATGGGTTTGATAACTATGTAATCAATTTTATGAACATGTTTGATCAATCTTATTAGTATAGAATCACCATGTGAATTATCTTAGTCTTACCAAATCATGTTTCATCTATGATGTCAAAATAAAGGACAATATCACATCCAATGATATGTTATACTCATAATGGAGTACCCATGGGAGCAAATCCATATCTAAACGTTGGATATATAGAAGGTAGAAGATTATCAAGAAATAATAAGATAAGTGAACTATGGTATATCAGCTGTACTATGAAGATTGATTCTGGTCATGTCGCACTGTATCACTCAGTGTGTATAAATCCACATACACAATGTGTTATAAGGGTGAAAAGACATGTTGGATGACATAGGATCCAAGGAATGTTTCTCAATGAACATAGTTTCACTAGCTGGGTAGGGTATACAGGGTGTAGAAAAGACACATGATGTGTATTCCACAAGAACCACATGTGAAAGTATCATTAGTATATGGGTTGGCTACCAAGCCAAGGTCACATGATGTGTCAGTCAGACACATGGAATGTGATATTATTATTTGGATGAAACCATATCCACCACAAGATCCATAATGTAAAGAACGTATTCCTTAAGACTACACACTGAGTAAAAAAAATTACAGTGACCCTCTCTTTTATTAAATTAAAATTTAAAAACATTTGTTAAATACTTAAAACATTATTCAAACAGTTTTCCAAAGACCATAATACTCACTTTTCTTTAGAAACATAGAAATAGAAAAACAGGTACATTTGTGAGCTAAATAATCTTCCACTAGTTTCTTCTTAACTATCACCCTTCTTAGGCAAAGAAAATATAATACACATCTTCATAACCTGGGGGAAGAAAACATAAAAAGGGGTGAGATCAATTGTCTAGTATGGGTAAAAAAGGGAGATATTCAAGCATAATCGTGAGCATAAGGGTATGAGAACATGAACATTAAAATAGAAGTCCATAACCTAAAAATAATTGATCATATACATGAATCATTAGAAAAATCTTCAAATTTCATTACACATGAATTATTATGAAATAATAAACATAATCCATGAAATAATAACATAGGAATAAAACATGGAATTTTGGAAAACACATAAATTTATAATATGATATCTATAGTATCCAAGGCATCACTTCCATGACCATCTTAGTAGTATGGGTTTACTCTTCATACCATAATGGTAGTCAATATTCACTCCCACGGAAATTTTAATAGCACGAGTTCATTCCTTATACCATCTTGGTAGTCATGGTTCACTCCCATGGCCATCTATGTAGTCAAGGTTCACTACCAAGACTATCTTTGTCTATCTCATGAGAAATAAATCTTTACCCAATTCATTGGAGGGAGATATAAGTCCCACCCATATCATAGTGAAATCATACATATGTGTGCTAAAATATCATAAATAACCACATCATAACCTAGAAAATGAAGTGGTTATTATAAAAAAGTAATCATAACATAACCTATGGAAAAAAATATTTCATAATATTTTTGTCATAAACATAGCCCATGGAAAGAAGCAGGTTTCAAAAGCATATAATCTGTGAATGGTAAAAAAGTTTCATCAACATCATTCCATCAAAACATAATCATCTCAAGGAGATAATGTGAATAGAAACATTAAATAATTTACCTATAATGTAATGAGTAACAATAATAGATGTTATCTTTTATATGAAATTATTTTTTATGATCTTTTAAAAACATTTCTTGAAGAACATATCCTGTTGTAGTGAAAAAATTAATTTTAAAATATAAAAAAAATTTGAAAACCATTTTATTTTAAAATAGATTCAAAAAATTGGAACTAAATCATATAAAACAATGAAACATTTTTAAAATCATTTTTTTCCGTAAATGTGGGCATCAATGATATTTTGAAAACATTTTTGAAAAAATGGTTTTGAATTTTATAGATTTTCGGCCAAAGAGAAAGATGGTCCGATTTTACTTAAAGAATTATCTTAAGTAAAAAATCGAGAAAAAAAGGGTATTAATAAATGAGGATATATTTAATAACCATAATAGAATAAAATTTGAGAGTGTTCTTGAGATATGGATCATGTGTTTTCATTAATTGATGCAAAATAATAAACAATCTCTAAAAGTGGTGAGATAGTTTCAATAAAATCTTATCACTTGATAACATGGGATTATAGTCTTCATGTAATGAAAGGAAATTATATAAAGAATAAATTATAATTAAAAGGAGTATATTCATGATTTAACATGTAAAATGGAATTATATACACATCCAAAAATAATTTAGGTGTATAATAAAACCTGAGTCTCAATGAAGGAAAATTTAGACAAAACTATTTTACCGATTTGGTCACTTTTGAAACATAAAATCCATGGAAGAAATATCATAAAATAGATATGTGAATACCCATAAAATTAAGTTTAAGATACATATAAAAAATTTAATTGATGTACGCACACTACACAAGAGATGATATTGGTTATTAAGGCATGTATCTCCGAAAAATAAAGGTGAGATAAAATTCCCTAAAATTGTGCCTTGAATCTCATTGTACTCATTCAGAAAAACAATATAATAAATAATTTTTTTATAATTATATTACCTAACCATATTATTATATCTAATACCATATATGGTTTTATCATGACCTCATATTACCCTCTTTCTAACAATCCTTTTTCAACATTTCACTTCGTGTAATATCATCTTTGTTCTTCCCTTTTCATTATAAATGCAGATTTATTATATCATATATATAATATAGGATCATGAAATCCATCCTTAATACATTCCTTGTAGTGTGTTAATGAATAAAATCACTTTTAGGGGGCGGTAGTCCACACTTCCTCAAATGAAATTATCATATTTACACCAAATGGAATGTAAAAGCACATGTGTTGTAAAAGAGACACAGAAAATTAATGAAATAATAAATATAATAAATGACATAAATAAATAGAGTGTCCACCATAATTTCTAATATGATATGTGGAAAAGGTAAAATTAACAGTCATAATTTAGTGAGGTTGTAGTTTTCCATACCCAAAAATAGTATATTTGTTACGTATTAGATTGAGGTGTGTGTAAGTGTAGGTCTAACTCTTAAAAAAATTGTTTAGTTTTTATATTTTTTTATAAAATCATGAGATAAATAGATTAGAGCGGTGGATAATGATAATAAATGAAAGGATCTTGAGAGACGTCCTTACCTCTTAATCGGTTAATTCCTTCGGGTTTGTGCCAAAAGGCTTCCTTGGATTACTTTATGACCAATAAGAGGATTATAGGAGTACAAGAGAGATTTTGGGAGGTGTATTGGAAAAATATTGGCTAAAACTAAGAGGTTTGTTGGGGGTGAATAAGAGGGAGAAGTGGTTGCTTTTTATAGGGTACGGAAAGAACAAACATGACAATTTTGAAAACATGTAATGTGTACCCTCGTTTTTAACAAATAAAATTTATGAAAAATAAACAAAAATTAAATAATTTAAGGTTCATGGATGAATAATGTCTATAAATTTGGTTTTGGAAAAGATTATAAGTCATTTGAGTCATAAATTTAAGGTTTAGTCTTTAGTAAAGCTTATTTTTACCTTAATCATTGTAATTATTTTTAGTAACATTCAATAATAGTTTTATTCAAAAAATATTTTTCCCTTATTATAAATTATAAATTATTATGATTCCTAATATTTAATCCATTTGGACAAATTACTATCTTATAATTAGAAGAATCTGATTCAAAATTAATCTCGTAGTCTGGTCGACAATGCAGGTTTTAAAATAAAAACATGAAAATGTTAACTGTGTTTTTATACATATTTTTGTTGATAAATTGATCTCAATGACCTAAATTGTATTTATGAAAAAAATATTATCTAATAAAACATTGAAACCAATTTAAAATATAGTTCATTCTTATTAATAATTAGATGAAAAACAGTTCTAAAATAAAATATGGTATTTTCATTATTCATCCAAAAATGAAGTTTCTCAGAAAAATACCATATATTCCCCCTAAGATTATTTTACATAAAAAATTAAGAAATTATGTTTATTTGATAAAATTAAAATAATAAATGGTCTTAAAATTAATTATATTATTTTTTAAAGAAGGACATGAGAAGTAGTTCCTTTGGGGAAATAATATTATTTTTAAATATAAGGACTTTCTAAAAAAATTAATATTTCAGAATCAATATGTTTTATTTGTTACAAAATAATATAAAAAATATTTTAAAAGTTATTATTATTCATTTTACTATTTTAACAGCTAGGTTATAATTATCTCATTTAAATATTTACAACAATAGAACAATGATTCGTAGAAACATTGGTGTTGAATGTAACATTTTCCAAATCATTATTTCTTGTAAAATATGATAAGTTGGTGTTGGATGTAACATATTGTAAGTTGATGTTTTATGTATTTTACATTGAGTTAGTGTCGTGTAACATACACCAAGTCAGTGCAATGTGAAAGGAATTTTTGGCATATTGTATTGTAAGAGAAAAATGAAACTTTAATTTACTCAAGAAAAAAGATCTATAAAATCTAGTGGTGTAACATTATACACCACTTAAAATGAAATTTTCCCTCAAAATATTTTATTTGGTAAAGAAATGTGGATACTTCAGCTTTATCATATCCTCAATTTCCCACACAACTTCCTATAACTGGTTATTTCTCTACAAAACACTGATTAGGTCAGTGGTATTGTTTAATAGAACATTCTCTATATGATCTAGAATATGAATAGGTTATTCCTCATAAGAAAGATCATAATACAACAGTATGACCTCTAAGTTCTGTAAAAGTAAAGGGTCAGGTACATACTTCCTCAGGAGGGATACATTTCACAAATCATGGGCTTCAGAGAGGTTTATAGTATGTTCCATGTTATATGACACCATCCCGGTATGATCAAGAACCACAAAGAGGCCAATATACATAGGGATTATTTTACCATTCTTTCAGATTCTTATTATCATCTTCTAGGGTGAGATTAATAGAAACACTTTTTCACTAACTAAAAATTATAGATCACATCGTCTATTATGAGCATCACTTTTCTGCAGAATTTGATCTGGCATGATATGATGCTGAATGGTTCTACACATCTCAACCATTTCTTCAGTAATCTTATTTCTTAATAGTTTTATTTCCATAACTTTATCCAAGAATATTATAGATTTTACATTTCATCTATAACATCCTGGTTCCAGAAGCCACACAGAGGTGCCCCGTACTCGGTTGGTCACATGGCCTCAAGCGCATTTCCCCAAACGCCAGAGGCTTTCGACAAGAAGCGAGGGTCTTGGGTGTGATAGAGGGGAAACTATGCCCTCATTGGCAGAGTACACAACGGAAGTAAACAAAACATGCAAAAGAGGAAGCAGTAAATATCCAAAAACAATGCACAAGTAAATAGCGGAAGACTAAAAAAACATACCACTGGAGCATATATGTATATAAGAAATGATTCATGATACATATATAGGAAAACAACCAAACATGTCACATTTCCAGAAATAAAAACAGTACCAAAATAAGTACAAAATAAAAGGTAACAGCTCCTCAGCATCGCAAGGCTAAGCTTCGTCCCATGCTCTCCTGCTCCAAATCAATCAAGTACCAGAAGTATAAGGGAACTTTCCCTTGTCTATACCTGGAACAAAATATTCTGTTTGGGCCCAAAAGCATAGCCCAAACAAGGTGTGAGACTAAATCCTAGTAGGAAACCACCTGAAGATCTGTGCCTCATAGTTAGTGAGTATATGGCAGGTAATAGTACAATAAGTAGTAAACAATACAGTAAAAAGTAGGCAGTAAATAGTAAGTAGTAACATGATGATATAAAACAGTAATCAATCCATAGAACAACAAGCAACAGTGAAGCAAACAACTAACAAAAATAGGAACCCCTATAGGAAGTACTCACAGCCAACCGCTCTTGTCCTCCCCATGAATTACCCACAACCCTCTAGGCAATTTACTCAGCCTAACCACTCTGGTTTGGTCACAAAAAAATTATAAGACTCTCTGGGGAAGCTCGCTCGGTCAATTCCCCTTATAGTCTAGGGTAGTCAGGGACTCTCTGAGGAAGATCACGCAATCTAACTCTCTTATATCCCCAAGGTCAAGAAACTCTCTGAGGAAGCTCACTCAATCAATTCCTCCTATAGTATTAGGCCTATCAAAAACTCTCTAAGTAAGCTCACTCAATAAATTCCTTCTCAATCCTAGAATGGTATTAAAGAAATTCAAACAAAGTAAAGACTCTCTGAGGAAGATCACTCGATCTACCCTCTTGTAGTCTATAATATCCAAGACTCCCTGGGAAGCTCAATCATTCTATCCCCTCTAGTCTATAATGTCCAAGACTCTCTATGAAGCTCACTCAGTCTATCCCTAATAGTTTATAATATCCAAGACTCTCTTGGAAGATCACCCAGTCTATCGCTTGTAGTCTACAGAACCAGGTTCTCACGGTCCCGTGCCAGTCAGTGCAAAATAATCCTATAAGTCCACAGTACACCTATAGAGCTACTTGGAAAACCAAATTACACCTATTGAGCTAGTTGGATAATCAGTCTACAATAACAATCATGTCAAGAATATCATTCCATCCTACGGTCACAAGGCATGGAAAACACGTATAACGACCAAAGTCTAACAAGACCCATAGGTAGTAAGCAGAACAAGGCATGGAAAAACATCCAATCCCATCAATTATCATCAAACATGATCAAATTACCTCTAAAAAATCATACAAGAAATCCAGGAAAACAAGCAGGGGAAAAAAGGTAAACAGACAATACCCCGTTCACGGGTATTGGTGGAATTTGCACATAAAACTCGAAGACTTCAAAAGGTAAGGCACAAAACACCTACCTCGATGCTAGGAGATCAATATACTTTGACCATGAGGCTTGATTCTCCCTAAAAAGATATAGATCTATGAAAACACATACAATTTTCAACCCCAGATATCATGAGAAAGAAGAAAAATCAAGGAATGAAACTCAAGAATAAGGAAGAGCTCACCGTTGTGATTCCAACGCAATCGACAATAGTCAATTCAGAAAATAGAGGGAGACTTGGGGGTTCAGAGGACGTTCACGGCCGTACGCGGAACTCTCAGTCGAATAACCATGAGAAGTAGACATTTCTGTCAATTAGGAATGACCACGGTCCGATTAATGAAAAAAGTACACAATTTGTATTTTTAGGGTACACATCGTGTACTTGGCCTTTCCATAATCCGCTTTAAGAGGCATCCACAGCACCCCTACACACCGTTTTTGTGGCCCAGAATCGGCTAGCACACGACCTGGCGTGACAACAAGGTACACAATGTGTACTTATAAAGTACACGATGTGTACTTTGAAAATTTCAAGATTTTCCACTTTTTTTCAAAAAGGACCAGAAAAGGAAAAACATACCTGAAATGAAGATCTAGGATCTTACAAAATTCCCCCTATAAATTAATTCATCCCCGAATTTCCGTAGCGGGGTGTAGAAGAAGAAACCATGAACAACTCTGGCCACTACGATCGTACATCGACCTCCCTCTCCCAGGTCTTGTCCGGTACTCGCCCGTGCTGCCATAGCACCCGTACCATAGGGACAAACCAGCCATGGAGAACCTTCGTACAACAATCGACAATTCAGATAGGACGCTCATCAAATGACGCATCTGCTTCGAGATCAACCTCCTCGGGTTGAAAGACATGAGATGGGTCTGAAAAGTAACATCGGAGCTGAGAAGCATGGAAGATGTCTGGCATGGCCCGGTACCTCAGAGGTAACTACAACCGATAGGAAACCAACCCAACTCTCTCCAACACCTCAAACGACCCAACCTACCGTGGTGAAAGGTTACCCTATCTCTGAATCCTCTTGTGTCCCAACCATGGTGTGACACACATGAAAACCTAATCCTCGACCTCGAACTCCAGAGGTCGTCTCTGCTGATCAGGATAAGAGTTCTGTCGAGACTGTGTTGTAGCCATCCTCTTCCGAATCAACTCTATCTACTATGAGGTCTCCTGAACAAGATGAGGTCCCAGCAACGCGTCCTCTCCTGCCTCCATCCAACACAAAGGTGATCGACATAACCTACCGTACAAAGCCTCGTAAGGTGCCATTTGAATGGTCGCTAGGAAACTATTGTTATAGGAAAACTCCACAAGAGGAATATGATTCTCCCAAGAACCTCCAATGTCTAGGATGAAAGCTTAGAGCATATCCTCCAGCAAACAGATCATATGCTCGGACTGGCCATCTGTTTGGGGATGGTATGCGGTACTCAAAAGTACCTTTTTACCCAAAGCCTTATGAAGCCCCTGCCAGAACCGAGAAGTAAAACATGAATCCCTGTATGAAACAATGGACTGTGGAACTCTATGCAGACGTACAATCTCTAGGATGTACAACCGCCCTATCTCATCAACACTAAATGTCTCCTTGATCGGAAAGAAGTGAACAACCATCATAAGCATGTCGACGACAACCCAAACAGCATCACTCCCTCGAGGTTACTTTGGTAACCCGGTCATGAATTCCATCACGACATCATTCCACTTCCACTCGGGAATGGGTAACTGCTGCAAAAGACCTGCTGGTCGCTGATGCTCTGCTTTCACCAGTTGACAAGTAGAACACCTCAAGACAAAACTAGCAACATCCCTCTTCATACCTGGCCACCAGTACTGGCGGTGTAGATCAGGATACATCATGGTGACACCAGGATTAATTACCCAAACTAATGAATGAAAGTCCCGCATCATCTCCTCGCGTATGTCTACTAGAACCCATACGCATCCCTAGAACAACAAGATCTCATCCTCGCCCACTGTCCATCCAAGAAGAGGGTCCTCTCTTGACACACTCTCTCGCAGGACTAGGAATTCAGAGTCTGATAGCTGACTCATCCCTACACAATCAATAAGGGTAGAGGTAACAACTAAAGAAGATAGAAAAGTATGTACCTATCTATCATGCACCTCCAAATGCATCTTAGAGAAGAGAGCCATAAGATGCCACTCAATACTGGCCTCCTAAGCTGTTTGAATCTAAGTTATCCTGCTCAATGCATCAGCCACATCATTTCCCTTTCTTGGCATATAGGCAAGCTCAAAGTCAAAGGACTGAGGATACTCGACCCTCCTACGCTATCTCAGATTCAGATCACGCTGAGTGAAGATGTACTTGAGACTCTTATGGTCAGTAAAAACCACAAAGTGCTCTCCCAGAAGGTAATGTATCCAAAAGCGTAAGGAATGAACAACAACTTCCAACTCTAGATCGTGCGTCGAGAAGTTCCTCTCGTTTGGCCTCAACTGATGAGACCCATAAGCAAACGACCCCATCTCCCTGCATAAGCACAGCTCCTAATCCGTCACCTGAAGCAACACTGTAGACTATATAGCTCTTTCCCGGCTCTAGCAAGACTAATATCGGTGCGAAGATCAATCTCCCTTTCAGCTCCTGAAAGGATAAATCACAAGAACCTGACCATAAGAACCTCACCCCTTTCTTGGTCAGACCTGTCAGTGGTGCTGGAGGGTGTGAAAAGTCTTGTATAAAACGCCTGTAGTATCCAACCGGCCCTAGAAAACTCCTCACCTCAAAGACATTCTTTGGCTGCACCCAGAAAACTACTACTATCACTCTCTCTGGGTCTACTGATACACTTGCCTCTGAGATAACGTGACCCATGAAGTGAATCTGATCCATCCAAAAGTGGCATTTCGAGAGCTTAGCATATAACTGATGTTGCCTCAGTGTACTTAGAATGATCTCAAGATGGCCAGCATGGTCGTGTCGAGTATGAGAGTACACCAAGATGTCGTCCATGAAAACCACCACGAAGGAATCCACATATGGATGGAACAGTCGGTTCATCAGTGCCATAAAAACTGCTGGCGCGTTCACGAGACCGAACGAAATGACCATATACTCGTATAGACTATACCTGCACTTGAAGACTGTAAAAGGTATATCTGATGGTCTAACATGCAACTGATCAAAACCATATCTCAAATAAATCTTTGAGAACACTCGGGCTACTCCCAGATGATCAAAGAGGTCAACAGTCCTTGACAAGGGATATCGGTTCTTGACCATCAACTCATTCAACTTTCGATAATCCACGCAAATCCTAAGAGTGTCATATGCCTTTTCTCAAACAGGATAGGCGAACCCCAAGGAGAAGTACTGGGTCAGATGAAACCCTTTGCCTGCAACTATTCCAACTGCTTATTGAGCTCCTGCAACTCAGGTGTAGACATCGTATAAGGAGTAATGGACACCGGTGCTACTCCTTGCATGGGATCAATTGAAAATTATACCTCACGCTCTTAAGGCAAACCTGAAAATTCCTCTGGAAAGACATCCCTGAAATGATCCACCACTGGAGGGAATTCTTACTGTGAAGTCCCCTGGTCATCCAAATATAGACTGGAAATCTGTAACACCTCCTAGCCCATGATGCTCTGATCCATATCTACCCTCCTGCACATCCCACTCGCCTCTATGAAGAAAATATCTACCCTCTGGTGATACGAAACTCACCCTGCAATGACAGTAATCAATGAATGCCTGGAAGGGAACTTACCAGTCCACACTGAGAATGAAATCATATCCTTTCATCTCTAGGACATAGAGGAACCATAAGAAGTGACAAACTGCAACCTAAAGAGGTAACTCTCTGCACTTGCGTATGATAGACGTCCTCATTCCTAACGGTGTATCGAGAGTCAACATGTCAGCAGATGAAATGATAAAGAGCCCAAGGCTCTCCACAAAAGTAACAAAGATAAAACTATGTGAAGCAACAGTATAGAAATAAGATGAAGATAAAAATAAGGCTATTAAGATCGTACCTCAAACAGGAGAAGGGCCGAGATCCTGATCCTGATGGGTCTGCTCCATGGAGAAAGTCTAGCCTGTACCGCGGCCCTGTGCCCCTGGTTGACCACTCTGAGTTGATTCACTCTGCTGTCGCTGGTAACCTGGCGACTGACCACCATGACCGCGACCTCCACCTTGTCCCGAACATCCGACATAAATCTAGTTCCATGAATGGTGAGAAACTAGTGATACATCTCCTGTACGTGGGGTCATAGAAGAACCCCTACCACCAGCTGTAGGTGATAAGATATGAAAAAATGCTAAAGATGAACCATCTTGCCGCAAGATCAGAACTCCATTGGGTCTCTCTGACAGAGAGGCCTAGTATGCCCACTCCTACCACACTGGTAGCATACAACTTGGCTGCCCGAAGATACATTCTGCCAACCCTGATCTCCTCGAGTTGTCTCCCTGTGGCATTTCCTGCTATCAGTGGGAGGAACACTGACTCTGGGTGTCGAACCGCCCTGGTTCATTGCACCAAAATCTCTCAGACTATGCTTAGTGATCAGCACCTGGTTGACGATAGATGATATTGACGTCAAATTGAAGATATTCAACTGAGAACAGATATCCTTCCTGAGACCATCCTCAAACTTCCTAGCAATGAACAACTCATCACCTGCTGGAATCAGTGTGAAGCACTGCAGTTTAGTAAAATGAGATGAGTAATCCATAGCAGAGAGAGTACCCTCCTCATGAATCATAAACTCTCAGGCTCAGTTGGCCCTTAAGGTCTCTGGATTGATGTAATCGTAAAAGATGGTCCGAAACTCATCCCATGTCATACTCTGCTGGTGCCCTGACTGTGAGAACACCTCCCACCACCTCTTGGCGGTGTCTCAAAGAATATAAGTAGAAAGATTTACCCTTTTTTTCTAGAGGTATATCTTGGTTCTTAAATATCCTTAGTGTGGCCTCTAACCATGACTCTACATCTGAGGGTCCTCCATCCCCTGAGAAAATAGGAGGATGCCGCTACTGGAAAACCCGTGTCAACTCAGCCATCGACAGGGAAAAAGGCCGACTCCCTAAAAGGTCCACATAATACTAAGGATGTCCTACCTGAATAGCGCATCGATGCCTGCAATGGGTATAAGTACTGGTTCCAAGACGGGCACCACATGAGGATCTGTAGGAGGTTCCTGATCGACCATATCTGGTTTCTGGACACTGTCTGGAAGCTCACATACAACATGAAGACGTCTCGGTGGCACATCTCTGAAAAAAAGCACACCTTAGATCAGGAATATCAAGGGCTGAGATCACAAGAGGACAAAATGGGAACATGAGAAAAAACAAACAAGTTCTACAAAACAGGACTACACAATGGGTATAAAACTACACAAAATGTCCTCTTAAGCTAGACACCTGGGCGTGTACTTCTTCCACAGCTGGTCGTGTAACACCCCAAACTATACGGCACGTTGTCCCCACACACATCATGTACTTCACTCCAGTCCCTTGCCAGAGTCTCTTTACACAGCTAACCCACATGGTCTTCTTAACCCTAGACTACACAACCTGTTCACTAAGGACATAGAGTGTACTAGAAAAGGTTTTTACGACCCGTGTTATTAGTTACACCACCGGCTACATGAATGACCCTTACACGGCGTGTTCCGAATAAACACGATGTGTATAGGAGAAGATAACACCAAACCGTGTTTTTTGTGACACGACCGAGTACCTAGAACAAGGATACAGGACGTGTTCGTACAAAAAACGGTGTGTACTACACGAGTTTCCCTGACCCGTGTTGTTAGTGACATGGCCGGGTACACGGCTCATTACTACGTAGTGTGTACCTACAGTACAATGCGTGTTTTTGAAAACATTTTCACCACCTTGTGTTTCTGCTCACACAGTCAGTGACACGGTCTGAAACTACACGCCGTGTAGTTAAGTACACATGGTGTATTGGGGGATTTTCTGGGCAGTAGCCCAGAAACTACACCGAAGCCTAGAAAACACTGAAAGATAAACATGAAGGTGCCAAATTTATATCCATGAGGGCCTATAATCCCCGCAAATCAAAGCATGGAATCTCGTACATATCATATACAATGGAAAAAAAGTCAATGAACCACCAAGTTATGATTCATGAGGGCCCATAACACCTGGACAACCAAAATTTTGGGTTCATTTAAGCAAGGCATAATACAAACGATTTCTCTATCAAACAATGGGGATTCTATCAAAGCATCTATTACAACAACATGCATAATCTACACAACATCTATCACAACAACATGCAATCGCTAATGTACCCTAGATGGCATGGAAAGAATGCATGGCATGTGATTTCTATCAAGTGCCTATATGATGCATGAGATGGCATACCCTCATCTCATCGGGTTGTGACAAAAATATAACCACACTAGCACAACAATAACAACACAAGGCATGTGAATCACTCTAGGTAAAATCTTATCAACTGTAAAATCTCAAAACCAAAAAACTGAAATAAATGAGGTATATTGGCTTTTCCATGTACTTGGGTTAGCTACTCTGGGGTATAACTTATTACAAAGTACTGAATCCGTCCTATCCCTAGCTTAAGGCTCCAAACAGTAAATCAAGTGAAAAGAGTTGCTCTGATACCACTTTGTAATGTCCCGGTTCTAGAAGCCACCAAGAGGTTCCCGATACCTGGTTGGTCACATGGCCTCAAGTGCATTTCCCCAAATTCCAAAGGCTGCTGACTAGAAGTGAGGGCCTTGGGTGTGATAGTGGGAAAACTATGCCCTCATTGGCAGAGTACACAGTGGAAGTAAACAAAACATGTAATAACGGAAGTCGTAAATATCCAACAACAATGCACAAGTAAACAATGGAAGACTAAACAAACAAACCCCTGGAGAACATGTTTATATATGAAATGATGCATGATACATATCTAGGAAAATAGTTGAACATGTCACAACGGTAGAAATACAAACACTACCAAAACAAGTCCAAAAGAAAAGGTAACAACTCCTCAGCATCACAAGCCTAATCTTGGTCCCATGCTCTCCTGCTCTAAAGCAATCAAGTACCAGAAGTCTAAGGGTGCTTGTCCTTGTCTATACATGCAAAAATATATTCTGTTTGGGCCCAAAAGCATTGCCCAAATAGGGTGTGAGACTAAATCCTAGTAGGCAACCACCAGAAGATCTCTTCCTCACATTCAGTGAACATATGGAAGGTAATATTACAGTAATCAGTAAATAGAACAGTAAATAGCATACAGTAAACAGTAAGCAGTAACAGGATGACATACAACAATATTCAATCAACAGAACAACAAGTAGTAGTGAAGAAAACAGCTAACCAAAATAGGAACCCCTCTAGGAAGTACTCACAGCCAACCCCTCTTGTCCTCTCTAAGAAGTACCCACAACCCTCTAGGCAGTGCACTCAACCTAACCCCTCTGGTTTGGTTATACAAAAATTATAATACTCTCTGGGGAAGCTCACTCAGTTAATTCCCCTTATAGTATAGGGTATCCAGGGACTCTATGAGGAATATCACATGGTCTAACCCTCTTATAGCCCCAATGTCTAGAAACTCTCATAGGAAGCTCACTCGATCAATTCCTCTTATAGTCTTAGTTCTATGAAAAACTCTCTATGGAAGCTCACTCATCCAATTACTTCTCTACCTTGGAAGGGTTTTAAAGAAATTCAAACAAAGTAAAGACTCTCTGAGGAAGCTCACTCGGTATACCCTTCTGTAGTCTACAATATCAAAGACTTTCTAGGAAGCTCACTCAGTCTATCCCCTCTAGTATATAATATCCAAAGCTCTCTAGAAGCTCACTCGGTCTATCCCTTATAGTTTATAACATCCAAGACTCTCTGGGAAGCTCACTTAGTCTATCCCTTGTAGTCTACAAGACCAGGTTATCACGATCCTATTCCAGTAGTGTATAATTATGATATAAGGCCACAGTACACCTATAGAGCTACTTGGCTAACCAAAGTACAACTATAGATGTACTTGGCTAATCAGTCTACGACAGCAAGCATGTCAAGAATATCATTCTATCCTATGGTAACAAGGCATGGAAAACTGGTATAACTACCAAAGGCTAACAAAACCCATAGGTAGTAAGTTGAACAAGGAATGGCATAACATCCAAGACCAGAAATTATCATCAAACATGATCAAATTACCTCAATAAAAGCATACAAGAAAGGCAGGAAAACCATAGGGGAAAAAAGGTAAACACGCAATACCCTGTTCACAGGTATCGTTGGAATTTTCACATAAAACTCAAAGACTTAAAAAGTTAAGGAACAAACCACCTACCTCGATGCTAGTAGATCAATATGCATTGAACATGAGGCTTGATTCTCCACAGAACGACATAGATCTAAAAAAACGCATAAAAAGTTTATCCCATGATATCTTGAGAAAGATGGAAAATCTAGGAATGAAACTCAAGAAGAAGGAAGAGCTCACCATTGTGGTTCCAACGCAACCGACGACGGTCGATTCGGAAAACAGATGGAGGATCGGGGGCTCAGAGGATGTTTGCGGCCATATGTGGCACTCTCGGTCGAAGAACCTTAAAAAGAAGACGTTTCTGTCGATTAGGCGCGACCCTGGTCCGATTAATGAAAAAAAGAAATTACACGGCGTGTAATTCTAGGTTAAACGACATGTACTTCTAGGGTACATGACATGTACTCGACCTATCCATACTCCACTTTAAGTGGCCTCCACATCGCCCCTACACACCGTGTGTGTGTCCCGGACACGGCTAGAACACGGCCTAGTGTGACAACAAGGTACACAACATGTACTTATAAAGCACACGACGTGTACTTTGAAAACTTCCATATTTTCCTCTTTTTCTAAAAAAAGACCAGAAAATGAAAAACATACATTAAATGAAGATCCAGGTTCTTACATCTTCCTATAGAGGGATTCATAATATTTTATTTGAGTTGTAGAGAAAAAGTTATTATTGTATGAAAACTCAACTAGATGAAGGTGTTGATCCCATCCACCTAGGAAATCCAGAGAACAAGATCTCAACATAACTTTTAGTGATTTAATTGTTCTTTTAGATTGACCATCCATCATAGGATGATTAGAAGTGCTAAAACTCAGTTCTGTATCAAGTTCTTGTAGAAGAATTCTATATAACTTTGATATAAACCTCGAATCTTGATATTATATAATAGAATTTGGTACTCTATTGAACCTTACAACTTATATAATATATATCATGAAAATATGATCCATATATAAGTGTTCTATAATAGTGATGATGTATGCTGACATAGTAAGGCAATCAACTGCCACCAATTTATCATCAAACCCTTTAGAGGTTTCTTGTAGTCCAATGAAAAAATCTATAGTGATTTTTCCCATTTAAATTGTAGTATGGGTAACAGATGAAACATCTCATTTGACTTTTGACTTTTATCTTTAACTTGTTGGAATACCAAGACCCTATATACTAGCATTGAAATTTCTCTCTTCATATCATACCACAAAGTATTTTTTTCATATCTCTATACATCTTCATACTTACAGGATGAATAAATAATGATGAACAATGAGCTTCCATTGAAATCACCTTTTCAAATATGATATAGAAGTAAAAAAACATGGTTCATGAAATTTATATTTCCATCCTTATCAAGGATAAACTCAGGAATATTTCTAACACTTTTTTATCTCTACATCTTTCTTTTGTTCATCCTTATTCTTCACATGGATAGAGGGTTGAGAATTAATTTGAGAAAGATAATATGTTTTCCATTAGTTTATGAATTATATATCCACCCTTTGAAAATGTATAAATTTTAGAAATTTTTTGAACCTCCATAAGAATACGTTAGTACGATCCTTCTGATTGCAATCAACAACCACCTTGTCCATTTTCTGAGGGTTGTAATGTATTGAGAAGTCATACTCCATTATCAACTCTAACTATCTTCTCCAGAATTCTTTCAACTCTTTATATATGGATATGTATTTTATACTTTTATTATTAGAATACATATCTTACTTTTCTCTATAAATACAATTGCTTCATATCATTAATGAAAAAATAACTTCAGCTAACTGCAAATCATGAGTTGGGTAATTTTCCCAAGAATCATAAACTATCATGATGAATAGGGTAAAACCATGTTATTCAGCATAAAAAGACATTCCAATCCCTTATTGGATGCATAAATATTGATTAAAAATACTTATCCACTAGAGGGTAATGTATGAAGTGGTGTAATGAATAACCTTCTCTTTAGTTCCTTGAAAATTCCCCCCATTCATATGTCCAGAGGGACCATAAATTATTCTGAGTTAACTTTGTCAAAGGATTAGATAGTTGTGAAATATTTTCCAAGAACTATTGATAATATATAGATAAACCTAGAAATTTATGGATCTCATTAATAGTGGTTGGTGTAGGATATCATTCAATAGCCTCTGTCTTTAATTGATGTACTATTATACAATATTTTGAAATTATGTGATCCAAAAATCAAACCTTTTTTTTCATAAATTAACAGTTTTTAAAATTTTCATATAGGATCTAATTCCATAGGTTTTTTAGTATAGTTATTAAGTGGTCTTCATACTCTTACTTTCTCATTGAATATATAAGAATATCATCTATAATGACTAGCAAAAACTTTCAAGGTAATCTTTAAAGATTCTTTTTATTAAATCCATGAAGATAGAAGGGTAATTAGTATGAACAAAATGAATAACGATATATTAATAGTGTCTATACATTTTACAAAATGTTTTCTTGGATATATACTCTTTTTTATCCCGCAAATGATGATATCCAGAATAATGGAAAATTTCGGAAATGTATGATCTTTTATTTGATGATCAAACGGGTCATCAATATAGAAAAGAGGATACTTGTTTTTCATTATGGCATTGTTTAACTCCTAAAAATCAGTGAATGGATGCATTAATACATCTTTATTTTTCACAAAAAACAATTCCTCACCTTATGGTTACACAATTTGATGAATGAATCCCTTATCAAGGTGTTATTGGAGTTCCTTATAAAATTCCATCAACTCAATCGGGGCTATTCAACACCGAGTCTTTTAAATTGGTGTGGAACCAAGTCTGAGTTCTATTGAGAACTGAACTTCAAGTTTTGAAATAAAGATAGGAATATATTTTGTAAATACATCAAAAAATTCACAAACAATGGAAATATCATATATTTATATTTTCTCCCCAACCATTAGAGATAAACAAACCTTTTGAATGGGAATTAAAAAACACACACTTCTGGTAATATCCATAGGAAGTTCATTGTTATCATCACATGGATTTATGTTCATAAGAGGGATTAAAATATAAAATATAACATCCCTTCATTGAAATTATTTGTTGGTTTTATGTAGAAAAAGACAATCCATTCCTAAGATGACATGAAATTCATCGAAAAAAAGAATTATAAGTTTTGAAGGTTGCACATTCCAAAAATATTCATCCTGAGAAGAATCATAAACATGATATTCAATAATCATTCCATTATGGATTTGAAATTCTAATTCCATATCTAATTATTTTTGTGGAATTATAACACCATTATAAAATTATTTAAATATGAAATATATGGTAGATCTAGAATTAAATATGACAATATTTGTTCTAGATTGGATGGTAAGTGTATCATTTATCACATTATTTCACACCTCTCATCAAAAATAGTGATTTCATGACATTTACCCTTGTCCATCAACTAAAGAAGTGGTTGATGTTGATCATCATCACCATCCCTTGGGTTTTTATATTGGTGAGAATAATCACTATTCTGCTTACACTTTTATCTTTGAGGAATGGGAGGTGCATTCTATGAAAATTTCTCTTCATTAGAGTAGTTATCTAACTTCTTCCTATCACCTCATAAATCAATTTCTCTATGACTGTGGATTATATACTAAAAATATTTATTAGACTCCTTAATACAATTTCCACCATGATTCTTCCCACACATAGAGAATAATGGAAATATCATCTTCTTCTCTTCATGGTTTTTAGATTTTCCTTTAAACTCCATGTTCCTTTTCATATAAAATTCATGAGATTGTTACATGACTCAAACCTCTATTTCATCCTCGATTTCATATCACACAATATATTCGTTCCTACTAAATTATATTAGGTACAACTACCTTCTACGAAATGGATTTAATCATATGAATAACCTAACAACATTACATTCAGGTTGTATTATAATTACTAAAGTGTACCTCAAATGTATTTTGAAATTAAACTCACAGGTACCAACACACTCACCAACACTTTGATTAAAATCAAGGAACTCTTTATCTATATTGGTATGTAGAATAAAATGAAAGTAATTATTGAAAAATAAATTCTTGAACACGTCCCATTCCATGGATTCAATCTCATCTTGTTGCCTCATATTCTTGATTATAGTCCACCACTGGTCTTCTTCGAATTCTAATTGATAGACAACCAGAATGCCTTTCTCTTGATCAAAATATTGGATAATGGAGAATATATTTTTAGTAGTACTGATCCATTGTTCAGTAATAAGTGGATTAGAAGACCCTCTGAAATAAGGATGTCATTTCTTCATGAAATACTCAACAGAATTTCGTTTCCTCCATTCCTTATTTGGATGTTCTCCCTGATTTATATATTGAGAAATATGTGTGAGTATATCAATGAGGTTTTTTTGTTCCAAATACCATATAATTTAGTTTCTAATGAGGAAAAGAATTTCATTTTCCATTATAATCACTATTAAGGTAGTTTATTTAGGTTATAGCATTTTAATAAAACCAAAATCATAGAGTAAGAAATAATTATCATAATAAGGAACCACATAATCTTGAAAATTCAATTATATGATGTATATGTTATGAAAAATTATTTAATCAATGAAACCATAGGTTTAACCTATATTATTCATCAAAAAATTATATTTAAAATCATCATGATGGTTCATGAGGAATTTGTGAATTCCTATATCATATCCACCAGGAGTGTCAAACCGGGCGGGTAGAAAAGCCCATTTTGTGTTCTAGATTGCCTTAAGTCTGATTCGAAAACTATTGTTTGAGTTCATACCCCTAGGTACATCTGTTCTAGGGAAACATACACTTGTAGTATCTATGTAGGGATGTATTTCTAGGAAACCACTCACTATATACACTACCAAAATTCTAGGGTATTTTTTTGCACTTATCCTTATCATTAACATATCCATAGATATGTCCTTAGGGTTCTCACTTTGGTTTTCCCGTCCTGGATTCCAAATTTTAACTAAAACTTTTCTCTGATACCAACCATAGAGACCCTCTATTTTCATATATAAAAGTTACACAATTGTCTTGAAATACTTAAAACACTATACAAGAAGAAGCCCAAAGACTATACTTTTCAAGAGAATCTAGAAACATGGAAACATAAACACTTGTACATATGTTATGTACAACATTTCCAATATGATCTTCTTGACTATCACCCTTCTTAGTCATATAAAACCTAATACATATCTTCATAACATGGGGGAAGGAATCATGAAAATGGAAAATCTCAAATTATTCGTAATTGTAAATAAGAGAGATATGTAAGCATAATCATGGGAATAAGGGTATGAGAACATGATAAAGAAAAATAAGATCATACCCTACATATCAAAGATCACATAAATGAATAATGAAAAAAAATATATCCAGTATATAAGACTCAAATGATAAGTAAATAAATTACATAATCCATGTAATCATAACATAGGAATATACCGTGGAATAGTAGAAAACATATAAAATATATAATATGATTTCTATAGTAGACAATACATCACTACTAAGACTATCTATGTATAATCAGTACACTCTACATATTATCTTGGTAGTCATGGATCACTCCCATTAGAAATATTAGTAGCACAAGTTTTCTACTCATACCAAATTAGTAGTAATGGTTCACACTCATGAACATCTTAGTATATAATTTCCACTCCCAAAACCATATTATTCTATCTCATGAGATATAAATATATACCCAATGTATTAGAGGGAGATATAGGTCTCACACATCTCGAAGTGAAATGAAACATACATGTTCTCCAGGATATTAAATAACCATATCATGACTCATGAAATGAAATGGGTATTATAAAAATATAATAATATCATAACCAGTGTAAAAAATATGGGTTTCAAAATCATTTCATCATAAACAAAACCTATAAAAAAAGGGGGTTTTAAAAGCATATAACTTGTGAAAGTGAAATGGGTTTCATCAACATCATTCAATTAAAACATAATCCAATCAGAGAAATAATATGAATGAAAACATTTAATAATTTACCTAGAAAGTATTTAGTAACACCATAGATGTTATCCTAAATGGTAAATAATTTCTAATGAACTTCTAAAAACAACTCCTGAGAAAAATATCTTTTCTGAATTGATAAATTATTTTTAAAACATAAAACCATTTAAAAACCTTTTTCTTTGAAAACATTTAATTAAATAATTTAAAACTATAAAACGTTTTTAAAATCATTTTTCCTTGGAAATTATATTCAAACATATTTGGAAATCATTTTCGAAAACATGGTTTTTTTTAACACAATAGATTTTCGACCAAAGATAGTGAAAGTTCTATTTTAATTTAAAACAATATATTACATAAAAAAGAGAGGAAAATGGTACTAATAGATGAGTATATATTTCATAAAAAGTGGGTAACAATATTCATGAGTGTTATTTAGATATAGATCATGCAATTTAATTAATTGAAGAATAATTATAAACAATCTCGATAAGCGATGAGATTATTTTAATTAAATCATATCACATGGTAATTAGGGATAATTATATCCATGTATGAAAAGGAAATTACATGAAGCTTAAAATATTATATATAGAATGAGATTCATGATATATCATGTAAAATGTATTCAAATACACCTCATAAAAGTATTTCGTTGCATTACCAAACATGATTCTCAAAGAAGTCAAATCCAAATAAAATTATTTTTACCAATTTGGGAACTTTGGAAAATCTAACCTAATGAAATAAAGATAATAAAACGAATGTTATAATACAAATAAATTTAACTATATGTTATATATAATACAATCATGGGTAGTACATACACCACAAAAAACAAGTGATTGGTGATTAATTTATCTATCTCACTGAAATAAAAGTGAGATGAAATACCCTTATCTTGGGCCTTGACTCTCATCATACTTTTCAGACCACCTATAAAATAAATAAAAGTTCGTTATTAATATATTAACGAACCAAATTATTATATATAATACCATATATGGTTTTATCATGACCTTATATTGCCCTCTTGTTAATAATCCCATGTTAAGGTTTCACTTTGGGTAATGTCTCCTTTGTTCCTCGCATGTGTCTTAATTTGTTATGTCATTTGTCATTATAATTATATAATGAATCCATAATGTGAACCATGATATAAATAAAATTTATATTAAGTATATTTTTTTTAAAAAAAATCAATATAATATGGATGTATGGATTGAAATACATCTTTCATAGAGGTAGTAGGTCGTACGTACACACGAACATTGTTTCCATTTTTGTTATCATATTGAAATAATGAAGGTAAATGAACTATGTGTATATATATTTCATAATTAAATTAGAATTATTATATCATATATATAATATATATTCACTAAAAAAATCCTCAATACATTCCATTTATTATGTGAATGAGTCACATCACATTGAGTGGATAATAATCCACACTTCCTCAAATAAAATTATCGTATTAACTAAAAATAAAGATAAAAATGATATGTGATATGAAAAGAATAAACAATATTAAATAAATTATAAAATTAATATATTAAATACATTAATTTATTTTCCAACATAATTTCCTCCATGATAGGTGGTAAAGAAAAAATTGATAATCATTATTTATTGAGGAAGTAGCTCACAGAACAGGTAAATAGTATTTTCGTTACCCATTAGATAAAGGTGTGCATATGTTTAGGACAAAAAATTTTCATAAAAAAATACTAATATATTTATTATACTTGTTGTTTATAAAATAATGGAATAATGGGAGTTGAGATGGTGGAAAAATAAAATAAAATAAAGGATTTTGAGAGAAGATGTTACGTCTTAATCAGGTAACATGTTTTTGTTTGTGACAAAAGGATTGTTTGGATTGATTTATTAAAATTGGGAGGCTTATTAAAGGAACATAGTGATGTTAGTAAGTGTATATGGAATATCATGGATGAACCTAAGTGTTCTGATAGGTGTTTTGTAGAGGGATAGGTGGTATCCTTTTATACGGAAGGGAAATGACACACATTGAATTTTTAAAAAAAAAATTGGTGTACCCATGTTTTTTCATGAAAAAATTCATAATAAAAAAACACATTAATGGAAGTTTAATGGCCAAATAAAGTTTAAAAAATTGGTTTTAAATAATTATATATGTCCTTAGTTAAGCAGAATTTTACCGTAATGGATGTAATTACCATTAATTACTTTCACTAATTTTTATTTTCATAAACTAAGTTTATTTTATAATAAATTTTAAATTATTATGATTATAAATATGGAATCCATTCTTCCAAATTCCAATCAATGAATAGGCATAAGTTAATTTAAAATTAACCCCGAGGTCGGTTCGACAATGTTGGTTTTTAATGTAAAATCATTCAAAAGATTACTATGTTTTTATACACAATTGTTATTAGAAATTGATCTCAATAACCTAAATTGTATTCATTAATAAAAAAATCATATATTTAAATTTTTATCGCAATTTAAATTATAATTTATCCTTAAAAAATAAAATAAATGAAAAATGTGTTCTGAATTAAAATCCTATATTTTTCACTATTTATCCAAAAGTGATATGTCTTAGAAAAATTACATAAATCCACCATAATATAATTCTAAAATTATAAATTAGAAAATGTTGTTTATTTAAACAAATTTAATATTTATATATTTCAAAAATTAATTTTATTATTTTTTACAGAATGACATGAGAATTAGTTCTTTATAGAAAATAGTATTTTTAAACATATAAAGACTTCATAAAAAATATAACTTTCTTTTTAAATATATTTTATTTATGTAAAATAATTATAAAAAATATTTGAAAATAATTTTTATTTTTCATATAACTATGTTTAAGATCTAGGTTATAATTATATCATTTAAATAACTATAAAAGTAAAATTATGTTTCTAAGAAACAATAGTGTTTCATGTATCGTATTCCATATCCATGTTTCATCTAACCTATGTCAATCCGGTGTTACATGTAACATATGTTGTGTCTATGTTCCACATATCAAACACAGTGTTGGTGTTGGGTAATGTATGTGAAGCCAGTGTCATATGAAAGGAATGTTTGACATAGTGCATTGCATGATGGAAATGAAAATTTAATTTATTCACGAAAAAGTTCATAAAAACACAAAGTGCTGTAGAAATTTTACAACAAATGCAGTTTCTTACTTTTTTCTCAACAGAACCACTGATTTCAAGGCCGATATCATTATAATATACAACTATAACTTCGATCATGAAGGAAACACCATAAAATATCATTTTATAGTCTCTAATGGAGGAAAATGAAATGTAATATGTCATACATTAGATCTTTTGTGCCTCCAGTCACTAAAAAGGTTATCACGATCTGCAGATTAATTATCTTCATTCCACCGTTGTCTCTCACTCCTTCTAATCCTTAATTTGTTGTTTTCTAGATAGCCATTCATAATTTATATGTGAGATCAATGTGATGGAAATGTAGAATCATTGATCCCATGGGCCAATGAAGAATAACGTGGAGAATTGGGGAGGGAAAGAGAAAATAACAATGTGAGATTACTATTTTTCATTTCGAACCTGGAAAACAATAATAATCACATGAACCAAAAGAGTCAAAATAAGTGGGCACAATGAAAAAAAATAATAAGGGACTAGAAGGATGACTAAATTTTTTTTTCTTATAAATAATAATATTTAAGGTTTTATGAATATGTTAAATCCATCCTAAAAAATCAATAACATAAGGGTTGAGATCTTAAAAATAATAAGTTGTACCTTGATAATAGATCAGTAGTAATGGAAGATCATTGTCACTAGTGGTGTCATTTATGAATTTTCTTGGATTAAAATTTATCTATTTAATATCATCAATTATTCAGTGTAAATCCACAATCCTGAGCATTTCTATCAATGCCATAAAAATAATCTCTCTTCCTCCTCTCCAATCTCCCATGTTTAAGTGGTTAACCCTCAGGATATTACATTACTATAAATTTATAGAGGAGGGGTTATATTTAGTAATTTAATAAATTAAATTAACTACTAATTTTATTTACCTAACACAGCCATCAATGAATGTACTTAATAAAATATCCAACAGTAAGAAACTTATGTCATTCTTAGTGTAAACCCCACATTCAAATTCAAGCACAGTATTAAATTTTCCATCAGAGGTTATAATATAAAAGTGTTTTATAAATTCATAAATAATCCATTCATATGATTTAATATCATTAATATTTTTTCATATTTTAATATTTTTGTCCCTTGAAACCCTAAAAACTAATTCAACTCCAATGAAAATATAAAAACATATAGACATCAATATCCAAAGAATAAAACATTGAAAAAAATGAGTTTTTACAATGACCATGTATTCTAGGATTTTCACCATAAAAATAATGAGGTATACAAAAATAAGATGGTATTGAGCCTACATTGTTCACTCTAACTTCTTAGAGTTCTCATGAATGTTCTCATGCATTTTAAAAAACAAGAAATGATGGAATAATTTACTCACACATGATTCTATCTTGTCAATCCTCGATCTACACTGTGTAATTAAAGAAGGTGGATCCATCCTCAATGTTTAGGTCACCATAGAAAATAAAATGAAATACATCATGTATGCGTCTTCTTAGCTATATAACATAGAATATATCATGTACTTAGTCCAACAATAGGGATAATTCCATGAGGTATGTTACCTTTCCAACTCTACATTGAATTAAGAATACCTTGATGAAACTCATGGATAAATATATATGTCAAAACAATATCTAAAATATTATTATGGGGAGACCCCCAGAAATACATGATTGGTTTTGTCAAAGACATAATGTCTTATATCTATTATTTTTGTAGTAATTTTTCTTACTCAATGTTATCCTCATATGATCAAAGATAACTTGATCATTCTCAAGTATACGATACATATACCATTGATTTCCATATAACTGGTTCCCAAATATAACAAGTCAACTAATAGGTAGTTAGATTCCCAATGTATGTATATATTGGATGATGCACCACCACCAGAATCCCTTACTTGAGAGAAAAACCATAATACTTCAACATCATTTACTTTAGTTCCCAAACCGATCATTATAACTTCAATAACTGATAGAGTCAACATTATTTCCACTCATCCATAATCCTACCCACTTGGTATTTTCCATGGATGGTAGTTAGTCCAAAGTTACTCCATAATCATTCATACTAAAGGCTAGTTTCTTGTAATAAGCATCAAGTAGGAATATCACTAAAGTATGAAACCTCATACAGTGGTTACCATACAATGGACCAAAATCTTTTCCATGGGGAAATGAATATAATAAATAAACTAAATCCTTTATGGGTTAATAAATGGATTAATTAACCTATACAAAATAAAATAGATCATTAACTATAAATTTATAATAATGTAAATCATTAAAATTCACTCCCAACAAAAAATGAAACATTTCCCAAAACAAGAAAAATATAAAAATGTTAAATGTTGAAGAGATACAATCTTAAGATCTTTGATTCTAGGCACTAAACCCAATCAGTTTCTACACATACATCTATACCCCACTTATACTAGGTCCAGTAATGTCATCTACAATTTAACTATCATTTTAATATTACTCAACATGGGTATGAAAGTCCGATTCATGTATGAGTGTTAAATAATCAGCAGGATGTCCTAAAAATCAATAAGGAAGAAATGTAATATAACTTTTAGCTCAACCCATAAGAAAATTTGGAAATAAAACACAACATAATATATTTTCATAATGAAACTAAATTCAAAAAAGAGAGAAATATTAATATCTAAAAGTAAATATTAATGAAGATTTTTATGGTAGCTCCAGAGGTCCCATTTATGATTCCAAGAATGATTTTAATCCACAAAATAATAAAAATGGTGGTCCCACTACTTTCTATATTATTCCACAATACAGGTAGAACTGACTAAAATGGAGCTATCATTCCCCACTAGAGGTCGGTGATGGGATATTAAAAATTAATATGTAGAGGACTCACACATATATATTTGGGTGGAGTAAAGCCATTACCCATATATATATGACATGATGATTATGAACCATGATGCGTCTGGGAAGAACTGATCCCAACATCACTTTGATTACTTGGCATGATTACTATTATTGGGTAAGCATTAATAGGAAAAGAAACCCACTCATAACACCTCATGTTTTTTCCTTTGATGAAAAAGGACACAATTTCACCGTACATAGAAATTTATTCAAAATGGACTACTCATGGGCCAAAATCCATGTCTTGAAGAACGAGGTATAAAAGGTATAATATTTTTTTAGAAATTACATGACATGTGCATCGATGCGCACATGGTACACTTCAAATCCTAAGCCTTGTAATGTAATGATGTTACGATAAATGTGTAAAATACTATATAAAAAATTTGTAATTAAGATGGTATGGTGTTTTTTTATCATAACAAGGTTAAATATCCTAAGAGTGGGGGGTGGGGGTGAATCAGGGTATGACAGATTAAAACTACTTCCCCTTAGAATCTTTTCTCATTGATAAAAAACACTCTTCTTTCTCTTTCATATATAAATGTATGAATATAAATGATAGAACCCACCTAACACAATAATTTTACATGTTTACCCTCAATGGGTTAAATCTAATGTGTATAAAACAACAATATGACGATGTACCAAATCGACTAAAAGTGCACTACTATTTATAATGTTCAGAGAGTCTGCACTGTTCCTAATGTTTTAAGACCAATCAAAATATGAAAAGCTCACTGTTCTCTCAACTGATGTGAGGTCACTACTTATTAAGAAGAATCCACTTTTATATCATTAATTATCATTTTTGAAAAGTCATTTAGTGTATCATTAAGTTTTACTTTAAACCACATGATGAATACCCCCTTACCAAATAATTAATGGGCAACTTATATCTTTCACATAACCTTTGGGTGTCTTGTTTACAACATTATATACTTGCGTGAAAAATTTATGAGTCGAACCCAATAATCTTTATGAAAATATCTTCTTCAGTGATACATTATTTATAGGAAATTATTTTTTTACACAAATAAGACACGATTCAGAGCCCCATGTTTCTATATGTTTAGATCTACTGAATGAGGTGGAGTAGCCACTTATTTATAGGCATTGACGAACCTACACATATGATTCTCAACTACTATCCTCCATGAAAGAAAGATTGACCTCGAGCATATAAAAATGTACTTCATGTCGCATTGGGAGTGTAATCTTATTTCACACATATCACTTCGTATTTACTTAACAGGTGTGCATGCCTCATCTTTCGTGCAGAAAAAAATGTATTATGCTTATTTACATTTAAATATTTTCATGCGGTGATAAAAAAACATGCCTTGTCTGAAATATTCCAAACCCCCTACGTTATTGGGCACAATTTCATTTTCCAAAGCCAAATTTCTCCATTCACTATATTTTACACCAAAAAAATTGGCAAAAACTAGGAAATTGTCCAACCCAGTATATGAAATTTTTGTACTAACTCCAGAGAATTCGTTCATTTTTCTTACATCATTATTAAAATTGATTTTCAAAATTTTCTATAAAACTCCAAAACTGTCCATGAAAACCTAACTTTTCAATAAAAACAATCAACCAAAAACACAATAAAGATACCATTAGGAATTTTTTCCAAACAATGTGTGAGACTACTAGGGGTCAAAGATATGTGACTCACATAACCTAGTTTCCCTACCCGAGTTGGGTATATAGGGTGTGTCCAAGACACAAATTTTGTAGGCTAGGTGGATGTTTTGAACATGTACGATTGGTATATTTCATGGATACCATGCCAAGGTCACATGAAATATAGGTTTTCTAAATGAATTAAGTCATTTATAACCAGATAAAACACTATCCAATGTAATATCTACAATACATAACTCATGTTCATTCAAACTATATTCCATGTAGACCATAATTTTATGCCATATATGGTTTCACCCTTATTTATCACAGGCACTATTAATTTCATTTCCAATCTCAACCGACACTCCCCTTATGGCATTAATTAAGAAAAAAACCCCTTCCACTGTTGTTTTTTAAACTCTAATGGCTAAACAATGGAACATATAATGACTCACATGAGATCTTATATGCCTCCCATATCCATAAGGGGTTGATGATTCACCTAAAAAACATCCATGATCCACCATTTGATGTAGATCCTTTAAAACATATTCAATCTATTTTTTTTCACATAACCATCATGAATTTGGAGGTTTGACCACATATGAACCAATATGAAAATACTGAATCATTGACCCCATAGGCTATCAATGATTTAAATGAATAATGTATTAGTAAATGCATAATAGAAAAATAATTTTATCATTGTATATTGGGAAAAAACCCAAGGATTTTAATTACTATATCTAAAAGAAAAAAACTAAGGGGGATCTTGAAAACAGATTATCAGGGTCATGAATGATGATAAAATTTATTATCAAGAGAAGAATAATATTAAAGGTATTTAGAATATATTCAATATATGATAAAAAATAAAAAAAATAAATGTGGGAGGATAAGAAAATTAGCCCTTCCCCAAGAACATATCTGTCATTGGTGACGAAGACCTTCTCTATTGACGTCATTGAAGATTCTTTGACATTTGTTTTCCATTAAAAAAATAATCATGATTGTTTGTCTTATATTAATTATCCCTATCGAGACCATCAACACCATAAAAGGTTCTATGATTATTCAATCTATTATATTGGGGTTACACAACCAACCTTTATGATTTTCAATAACCAAGAATTTATAGTGGTGGGTTCTAGCTCAAGGAATTTAATAAATTATATAAATTAGTCATATAATTTATCTAATTAATACACAAATGACTAATATTTAAGGGGATGGATTATACTAACAAAACATATGTCAGAACAAGGTTAAACCCCATTTCCTGAAATGATATAAAATATTAGGTTTTATATCTGAGGATCAAACTGATAGTAATTCTTGTAATTATAAAATAATTCACTCACATTATTAAATTTATTTAATATTTTCATATATTAATGTTGGGGTCCTGTGATACCCAATAAACCAAAAAAATATGTGATAATATTTAGGAATATATATAGAATCATTTAAAGACTAAAATTCTATGCATTTGTGTTGTTTAAATGGAAATATGGTAAATATAAATTAGTATACTAATATAATATTTTAATTTCTATTAAGTTAGTATGAATGAAGAAAATCATTAGAACAAATTATGGTAAATATATATCACATAAGTTATGTTTTTTCATCATTTGAAATCAATTTCATATAAGAACATACTAGCCATGGTATTTAATGTTTTTGATGATCGATAGTCTTGCTAGTTTATAACAGCCTCTTTATTTTATTTTGAAAAATTTTGATTATGATTTGAAGATTTAATTAGAAAAATATTTATTCTCTAAAGTCAATATTCATGATATATTTAATTACTTTGAAAAATAAAAAAAATATTTATAATATAATAATTTATTTAAGTTTTACTGTACAATACTAAATGTGTATATAATTATATAACTCAAATCGTGTGATGATACTAATTTGGGTGAGAATATACTGATATAAATATTGTAATACACAAAGGGGAGTGTTTCTACAACCATCAAAATTTATTTATTAAATAATTAAAAGAAAATAATTTAAAAGGCAATATAAAAAATTCAATGTGGATATTTAATCAAACATTTCTTACATATTTCTATATGAGTATATATGCATTATGGTGAATAATTTGAATACAACATAGATTTTATATATTATAAAAATAAATACTAATAACCCACCCATCGGTGGAATTACATTGTTAAATGTGGGTTTTTAAATGAAGGAAACCAAAATAAGAGAAAATTAGTGATCAAAGAATAGACAATGACACAAAATTAATTATTCTATATAATAGAGTTGTTGTTAACGTAATTTAGATTTTAAGAATGAGAAATTAAATATTTTGTTATAATTTTTCTCACAATGGAAATTAAAAATATATATTTATGTTATTTAATTTTGAAAATGAAGAGGGATATATAAGTGAATGAAAAATGTTGATCATACAATCACTCATCATTAAATTCAAATAATTTTATTGTGTTGTTAGTTTAATAAATGGAATTGAGAAATTGTTAGTGATATGAAGAGTGTAATTAATTGAGTATGAGGAGATATAAAATGACATAAAATATCATTTAATGTGATGGTTTGAAAAGGGAGAGGATGTTTTTTAGGGACATTTACGGTTAATCCAGTAATTTGAATTTAAAAATTTATGGAATTTTTTTAATCAAGTATTAAAATAAAAACCAATTTATAGGAAAAAAAATTAACAATTAAAACCATATAAAGGATTAAAACATTGAATCCTTATCACATTACAACACTTAAGCCACCATTTCTTACCATTATTTTACTACACAATATATGGTCCAACATTAGATTTGAATTTACATAATTATCATTTTACAGGATTTATGAAAATTTTTTATACTTCTATTATATTTCCCAAGTACTTTTGTCAATCACCCATACATTTTTGTATAGTCATCATGACATGCAATTTAATTTCTATTAATATAAAGAATCATATTAACATATTTTAATCATTTTTAGTTTTCTTCACGACCTAATTTTTTAAATTATTTTCTATAATACACTTTGTCTAAAATGGTTATGATTTATATTTAAAAAAAATAATATTTATAGTAAAATTTTTTATTTGATGTTTATTTTTAAAATATAAATTATGTAACTCATCATGTACTATTTCCATAATAATTAATACATAAGAAAATTTTAGTTATATATGTTTTCAATACCATAAAATAGTTTACCATATTAAATACTATATAGGTAAATTTATAAATTTTGAGGAAAAAAATTAGTATTTTCACCCTTACTTATTTTCAACATCTATAAATATAAAAATAAATAAATAAAATATTAAATAATTAAATAAATTCATTATATATAGAAAAGTAAAAAACTATTTAATGGTTGAATTAAATATATTTTAAATCCTAAATGAAACTGAAATATTTTTAATGTATTATTATTATATATTTTATCGTTTAAAAACTATAAATTTTTTAATATAATTTATTTCAAAACTATTAATCAAACTACCATATAATTGATATCTCAATTTTTTTATAACGAAAAACTCCCAACAACCATCTATAAATACATTTATGAATCAATACATAAAAGAAGTGAACTTTTTTATACAACATTCCCTATATTTCTAAATTGGTTATTTTATTTATAAAAATTTTCATTCATATTACAGTTTTTATTGTGTTTATGGTGTTTTTAGGAAACCATGTTTTTTCAAGTTACCATATTTTTTATTTCTATTTACCTATGTTTATTATTATATTGTACTTATATTAATTTTATTTAATAAATTCACCCTTAATTGTTAATGTTATATTATAACGAAACAAACAACGATAATTTTACTAAAGTTCGTATATGATTTATTCAATAGATTTTTTTTTTCAAAAATAACAAAAAAGTACATTTACTTATGATAGACATTTAATTTTAGAATAAAAAAAATAACATGAAAGCTTAGGGGGTTAATCATTGATAAATAAGTTATTTTATTTATCTTTAAACATGACCACATCTAGAAATTTTGATCATATAATTCCCCTATAAATCCACTTCAAATCCTTCCTATCTTACTATATAATATTCTCTTCAAGAAATAAAATATATATAATACCTATATATATTAATGTTTAATGGTATAATATAAAAAACCTTATATTGAAAAATAAATATTATAAAAATTCATTTCATAACGTCAACTATAAAATAATATGTATCTCTTATGTTTCTATTTATAGAAGTTGTGTCATCTATAAACATACATTTTTAAAATATTTTATCCATTTTTTACAATTTAAAATGGTATAATTAGATCTATATTGATGTTTTCAACAATATTATTTTGAAATGTTTTTTCTTGAGATAAAATTTCAAAAACAACACCATGAAATTTATTTTAATGAAATTATTTGATTAAATTAGAATCTAATATTTTAAATCAAAGTTCATTGAATACACATGTAATATTTCAAATATTATTAATCTTTTAAAACTAAAAAAATATTGTCTAATTAGAGATCTCAATAATTCACATCTTCTTCAAAATAATCAAGTTCATGATTGGAATTCTACATTGAAAAAAAATTGACAAGGTACATGGAAATATTATCTATGTTGAGAATTAAAAAAAGACGAGATTTTCAAATTTGATGAAAATTAATCAATGATTATTAGAAATTAAAACGTATGGAAGAAGAGTTTTAGGTATCATGTAGTTATTTTAGATTGATTTGAATTTTGGAAAATGTATTGAAATAACTTAATGAATATTTTTCGACAATTATTAAAATTAAATCATGAATAATAAATTTTAAATTACTACGATATTTTCTCACATATACCATAAAAATAAATCATTAATCTATTGTTAAATATTTCTAATGAAAAATATAATTATATTTATAAATAAAAAAAATTAATGAACTGATAATAATCAAATATAGAGTCATGTAAAATTAATTATAATAGTACATATGAAAGTTTCATTCTATATTTATTGACATATCTCATAACCCCTATAATTACATTAAACCATCTAACATATGTTTACAAACACATAAATTAATTCATAATGTTATCAAAACCCTCTAACTTATACCGATAAACTAATATCTAAACATCTAAAATGATCTAAATCATACTCAAATTCAAACAATAATATCTAAATGGATAGCCATTCTATTAATTAAAAAAATTAAAAAACAACACTCCTATGAAAAATTTTAATTGTTTTATAAGATTATGAAATATAGGAAAACCCATAATAATATATGGAAATATAATGTTTTTACACCATGTAAACCTAAAATATTTCGAAGACATGATTTTTTAGATTTCTTATATCAATACCAATAACCATAACACAAATATTGAATTATTTATCATTTAAGCTCCTTTATATGAACTCTGAATATCATAAGAAAAAGTAGAATGAGAAAAAAATATGATAAATTTGTTAAAAATTTGAAGGGAATTATTATACATTAAAATACATGAAATATAAATATGTTTAATATATTTCATATATCTAGAATTATCAGTTGCAATGAACTAATATAAGACCGTACTAAAATTTCAATGAAAACATAAAATCATGCTATAGAAAAAATGCCATTTAGTGGTGGGTTTTTAAACTATTGGTGGATTTTATGTTTCTTTAGTGATGGTTTATGAAAATAATACCTATGTATTGATTATTAAAAACATAAATAAATAATAAATTTTATTTTCTATTTATTTATAAATATAATTTATTATAAACATTTAGTAAATTCATCAAAATTAGAAAGAATTAGTTAATAATTTTGATTATTTATATATATTATAATTTACTAATAACAAATATTAATTATTTTTTATTTAATATTAAAAAATTAAACACAAAAAATTAAATAAAATAATTGTAATCATTATTTGAGTAAGTGTAATATTTTAACTATTAAATATATAATATTATATACTAATTACCGAAGATGATAGTTATTTAGTAATTATAAATTTTTAATACATAAATTATTCTATAGGAATTAATAGAAATAATATGCAATATGTAATTATAGTAATATATTTGAATACATAAATAAAAACATATATATAATAAAATAAGTGTATAAATATATATACTTTTATATAAATATATTAATACAAAAATATAAATATAAAGAAATTGATCAAACTATATAGATATATATAAATTGATATAAATGTATGTAATTATATATATATAAATAACTATATTTATGTAAGTAAAAATATGAAAAATTATAGAAATTTACTAACAAATAATTTCATAAATATATATATTTAATATATAATTATATATATTATAATACTATATATACATATGTATATATGTTTATATATATGGGTACGTAATTATATATATATATATATATATATTAAAATATTATAATATATAAGTATATTATAATCTAATTATCTAATTATTTATACCTAATTATATGCCTACTTATATTAATATGAATATATATAGAAGGTAAATTTTTTTATATAACATGGAGGGTGATAAATACTTAGTTACAGAACTCCACTTCAAACTAAGGGAAAGGGTTCATGCCCCACCACTATAAAATGAAGTTGTTTTTTGCGATAGGATGTGTTGGTCCCATTGAATCATATAGGGATAGGGTAGAACTATATAATATTTTTCAGGGATTGACTAATATGAGCATGGTATTGAGTTTTCTGTTCTAGCGTGAGCATGGTTCTAGGTTGAATTTAGGCTAGTTAAGTATGAAAAAATTAAAAACTTTAAAAACTTTAACAAGATATATATTTTTTCAAATTTAAATATAATAATAATAACCATTAATATGAAACAAAATTTATTTAAAAATATGATACAAATAAGTGACAGTGAAACGATTGTTGAAAAAAATTCTCTTTAATTATTTTTAGAAAACATGGTGAATTATTTAGTGGAAATTTTAAATACCACTAATTTTGAAAAAAACTATCTAATTCCCTCCTTTCTTAAAAAGAAAAAGAAATGACCATTTTAAATTTCTGGAAAGTAGATCCATTCCACCCCTAATCCCTCATAATGATAAGGTTTATTATATTATTTCAAATATTCCTTTTTTAAAATATATCTATACTAAATAAATTTTTGTGCTATATTTTGGGCATACAAGTCATAAAAATTGATCATGAACAATAAAAAGAATAAAATACACCTATGATTTTATTTGAGTGTATAAATATAACAATCAATGTTAATCCCAAGGAAAGGAAATAAATAAAATGGAATGCTTTATCAAATTAACCATTGAAAGGTAAATGAAATAAAATAACACAATTAAGATAAAAAAAGTTCATATATCAAAAAGAAATTTAGAAACAATATTCTTAGTAAATATTATAGAAATATATATGATAAAATGAATAAAAAATATTCATATATAATAGATTAATTTATTAAGAAATATCTTACTTCTATATCAGATTATTCATTATGAATTTTTGATAAACCCAGATAAAATAATATGTATGAGGATAATTTAACTCATAAATTAAAAGTTTAAGAAAATTATGTCAATTAATTATTCAAAAGTACACAGTCATGTGCAGAATGATGTATTTTCTGAGGATATATATAAAATGATTGTGACATTGTTGATTCAGGATCAAATTTGAGGTGTTTAGAACATTTAATGAGTATGAATGGGAAACATAGGTTCTTAGGGACCACATATATAGCCATAGGGATAATGTAGGGAAAATTTAACATCTAAAATAAAATTAATAGTCACATACATGGGGTCTTTAATAATGAATTATGTTCATGCGTTATGATAAACACTATAGAATTTGTTTCACTGTAAAAAGATTTGTCTTCTAAATCCATACATTACGACTATTCATGATACTAAATAAGTCACTGACCTCTCTAAAACACTAATGTTACCAAAAGGAAAATTTATTTAATAGAATATTAAGCCAAATATTATTTTAATTAATATGATGGAAACAAATGGGGTAATAATGATTTCATAGAGAGATGTTAGATTGTTATGAGGGAAATATTTGACCCAAAACAATAGTTTTTATTCTATTTTTTAATCTTATCTTCTTTTTGTTGTCATGTATTAATATATATTAATTTATTTCATTATCATTATTATGTGATACAATATTCTCTTCGCATCAGGGGTCGTAGATTATGATGGTATTTACACCACTACAATTGAACTCATTTTGCATACTAGTGTAATTTATAAATCTGGTTTTATAATTTATTTAAATACTCTATAATTTTTCACTATATTTATTTGGTTTAACCAAGAACATGTTTAGGTATTTCATAGGATGTTTCAAAATGTAAATTTATTACCATTATATATACTTATTTACATAATTGGTGTTTTTATATACTATTTTTTATAACTAACAACAATTAAAATTATTTAGTATAAATTAAACTAGTTTTCTACCATCATATTTGGGTGATGAAAATAATTTAATTCTATGAAAAAAATATTGTAACATAGAAAATTTTCAAATAATATTTTAATTGAACATGTTTTCTTCCCAAAAATAGTTCACAACCTTGATTTGTGTTGTTAATATTATATCAAATATATATTAATGGAAATTATATATTGGTACCTTTTAAAATAATAGGGTTTGAATTGGGTTACTTGAATATTTCATTTATATTTGATATAGAAAATTATTCATTCAATTTACCAATTAAAATTATTATTATATAGTAACCATACAACCCCATGGGTTCTACCATAGTAATTGTTTTGTACAAACTAGTAGAAGTGGGATGATTATCTAATTTGGTCCACATTAAAAATACATGTCCTCTTGAGTGATATAATATTATAGAACCATTAGTGGGGTATAAAAATAAATAAATCAAAATATTTTTAATTATAAAATATAAATAAATAAATATGAAACATTAATCTCCTAATCTCAAATCTATTTTTTGTCATTTTTTCTTCATTTTTAAATGGTGTATATTTTTTATAGTTTCCAGAGCATTATTGTATAATCTATTACATAAAATATAACTTCTTATTGAAAGGAATTTTCTAGGGAAATATTTTAAACAAATGGGTGGGAACACTCAAAACCTTTAGAATCAATAGGCTACTGCTTCTAGAATGGGAAAATTTTCATGTCCCAAAATAGGATAAAAAATAATATTATTAATTTTTTATTAGCCATGTGTATGAGGAGTTACCTCAATTATTTCTCAAAACCCTTATGGGATGATTCCAAATATACATACTTTAATGTATTATATTTGGTTAACAATTCATAGAGTATAATTTTGAATTTTTTGTACATTTGTTTATGAATAATCATTGAAACTAAATAAATAATGACATGGCCTATTCAAAACATGTACTAATTTATAGTCTTATTAATTAATAATTATATTATAAACTAGAAAATACAATGTATATTTTTGATAAATGTGGTAAAAAAAATATTTTGAAGATACTAAGAGAAAATTTATATTCCAACTCTCATGGATCAATAATTTAAATGATTGGATTATAAGGATTTTATAGTTATTGAACATTACATAAGAGTATCTGGATATAGAATTTCAATAAAAACACAATACAGTATTTTTCACTATGGTTATATGGAATGATGTTAACAATTTACCATAAATAAAATGTGAATCACATTATAGTTTTTTATAATTTTTCATTTTTTTATTCAGGATGTTCACGAACCCTTGGAAATTGATATGAAATGAAATTTTAATATCGGTAATGGTTAGTTTTCAAGAATTAATTGCATTAATAATTTAGACATAGGTGTAAGTATGATAAGAAATACACCCAATTAAATAGTTTAGTTATTAATAGAGTGGTCCAAAAATAGTTTCTAGTGTGAAAATAATTATAAAAAATATTTACTAGAATAAATTATTTCGTAAACATCAATGAATGTGGATTAATTGAATTAATTATGTAAAAAAGTTATTATGATGAAAATAATTCCAATTAAATTGTATATATAACTGAAAAACCTTCATAATGTGATTATGTTAAAAAAATGTATAGACAAAATATTTATTTATAATCACTATACTATACATGATTTAGGTGAATTATGATACTCACAAAATGAACCAAAACCCATTTTCATCATTTCAAATCCCAAATTGTAAAGAATGATAAAATTATGGATGGTGAGGATTGCAAAAAAATGGGGGCCAAATTACCTCCATGATACAATAATCCTTTATATTAAAACCTTCACATATGCACATATCAAGAGATTAACTTTTTGTATCTGTAATAATGAAAATAACGGTACCATATATCCCGTCACAACAAACCCACTCAACAAAAAATTAGAAGGAACATAATTCTTCATTGAATGAAATGAATTCATAATTAATTATAACCAATACATTATGATTTTAAAATCTATAAGCATCTATTTTGATCTAGTAATTATAAATGGGATAGTATTAAAATAAACTATTGGAATGAAAACTGAGCACACTGACACATTACAATAAAATTACTCCATGGGATGTGGTTGAGGTGGTGGAATTGATAAATGAAAAGGAACATGAACCACTAATGTTGGTCACATAATCATAAAAATATAAGAAATATTATATGAATCTAATGAATTATTAGAGGGTGGAGAAAATAAATAACTCTAAAATGGTTTATTTATAACAAAAAGTGAATAAATTTATCTTAAAGAATGAAATAATGGTTAAAAAGGGTTATTGCTTCATATAGTGTTTTAGGATATTTTTAAGAAAATTGTGATGGATTAAAAATTTTATATGTTACATAATAATTTTTTTAAAATTATATAAAATATAAATTTAATACAATACATTTCTCAAATTTGAACATAAAAAAACTCACAAAAGAATGAAATTCATTTTAATAGATGTTGTAAGAAATATATTTCATTTAACTGATTGATGAATGATTAAAGGATTTATAGTAAAAAATGAGACTTAAATTACAGGAATAAAGACGCTTCTCTATCCCATATAGGATTGGACTATTTGAATTTGACAAGTTACTCTATAATTTGGAATAAATTATGATTCTTTAACTCTAAATCATGGGTTAATTGAATTGAATACCACCCAATTTTATATTTATTTGGATAATAATTTCATGAAATAATCATATGTATTTCTTAATACATCTATTTTATAAAAGAAAGAAAATATTTTTTTCGGTATTCATAATCATAATATATATAGAGGAGGGAATCACACATCATATAATATATGTATGTCATCTCCATAAAAACTAAATTGTATAGATTGATTCCAATCCCAAGTAATTTATTTTTAAAGTGAGTGATGAGAGAGTTACAAAAAATATACTAAATTATGTTAAATTATATGTATTCATAATAATTAGAGAATTTTTTGAAATAAGGACTAATGGGTGACATTTTTTATAAACAAAGTATATGATATATTACTTTTAATCCTATGATAATACTTTTTTTATGAATAAGTTAATGTATATAATGTTTGAGAGGTGTATTTTATGCCAGACAAGGGTAGTTATTATTAGTAGAGTAATAAATTTCATAATTACTTAGTCATATTGAAGGATTATATAAAATTTAAATTTTTTATTAAGGCACTATAACTTGATTTGAGGCCTCTTCCATCAACATTTATATTTGGTTACTAGAGAAATAAATATACATTACATGTTTATGGTATTTAATTGAAAATAGTTAAACGTAAAGTATAATTATTAAAAACCATTAATAATAATAAGTAGGATATTATATGGACTGTTAATAACAAGAATTATATATTATTAAGAATTTTATAAGAAGGTTTATAGTCATATGGTCAACCTAAATAATGTTTAACCCCTCCCATGAAAAAGGATGTTAAGATAAAATAAATTAACCCACTCGAGGATGGAATTATCCATTTGATCCTAGATAAATCATGGGTTAAACCATTTTAAGTTATTTAAATGACGCGTGTGATAATGATAAAATCCATTTAAATTAATGTTTTGATTTCAATTTGAAGAATCAGATGATGTAATTTTTTTACCTCTATTATATTAATTTATTCTACATGGGATAATCACTTTCCCCTTAAATTTATGTACTAATAGTTAGAGAGATTGAAATCTTATGAACATATTGGTATCCTAGAAGGACTTTTAGGGACTATAAAATTTCCTTCCTTGGTAAAAAAAGCATATTTAATTTTTCTTATAGAAATGTCAAATAGATTAAAACAATGTCTAATTTAAATAATCTATAAATTTCTGGAAAAATATTAAAAATTATTATATAGGAATTAATTATTTACATAAGAACATTTTATAATTGATTTAGGAGTATGTTGAATCATTACAAAATGAATGAAAAAAATATCTATTTAAATGGAAAACATTAATCTCATGTTTGATGGTGGAATTGATTTGTGGTTTTGAAAATATTGTGTCATAATTGATGTGGTATTCAAAAAATTCATATTGATTTCCAATATTTGAATACTAAAACTGGGTTTTATAATTCAATATTTTCAATGTTATGTATGTTTTTGATAAATACTTTTGAGGGGAATATCAGTGATCTCACTAAAATTGTAGAAGTGATATTTTTTTAATTCACTAAAAGTGAGATTGTTTGAATCTTAGATCTTGGTTTTCTATTATTAGAATGATCTTTTTGATATAATGTATAATGATATTGACTATGATCCTAAGTGCGTACTTGAGTAGGTAGTAGATGATATATTTAGTCGATTTATCATGTAAGGAAAAATCTGGATGAATTCCAAGTCCACTACACCACAACTCACTTACTCACTCATTTTTAGCTTTTTATTGGGATCTATAAAACTCAAGGGTTCTAAAATGTTAGATAACTAATTACTAACCACTTACAACATGGTTATAATAATGTATTAAAGAACCTGCACATTGATAAATAATGAGTCATTCCCTACAATTAAATTTATTATACTGAATTTCAGTCGCAATGTTCCCCTCCCACCTTGTATGTCTAACCTTCATGCCATGGCCATTCAATAACATTAACTTTATAATGTAGAAAAAATATTAATTATATGGTAATATGGTATTACCATGAATGAATCTGATAATAATATTTGAGAATGATTCCAACAATTCCATATTAATGTCGAATTTTATGTATAATGGGAGACGACTACAACGATTTCTTTATACCACCATTGGTTTTATTAAATTTTATTTCTTATACACATCATTTATTGATTATTTATTTTAATAATAAATATATAAATACATGGTTAGATTGAGGGTAATATATCTATAGGACGTCGAATTTGATATTTAGGAATATCATGGAAGTGGAAATTTAGTGGTAGAACATCATTAAATGTTGAAGTTAGCCCATTATTAGGATGAAGTGGGTAGAAAAATGTATTAATATTTTCATGATGGGAAATTAATTTTGGGTTAAATTAGATGATATACCATGGTATTCTATCTTTTTGAACTACATGGTGATTAATGTTTAGTATCGCAATCTATCGTTCTAGTAGTGAATGTGGTTTTTAGATGAGTTGAAGTACTTTATTTATGATGATCAACTATTATTTAGGTCGAATGTAGATTTTATTATCCATCAATTCACTAATGAATTAGATTTCAAAGGCATGATTTGAATTCTACTTTTCTCAATCTAAAGGTCATCAAAACAATGATCACAAAATTAATATGGTTCTATAATCAATTATTTTATCCCACCATTAATTGAGATTCCAAGTCTATATATTATAATGTGATGTATTCCAATGCATGAGGAATATCAAAAAAATGAGAAAAACTTCTGCAATATTCCATTAATGATGTTTATTTTTTTAATGTTTATTTTATTGTGTTCATGGGACCATTCCCACAACTCTATAAAATTTTTTATTTATTAGTTTTCATATATTACATATCCAAAAAGGTTAAATTAATAACTGTGAAAATTAAAATGCTACATCCAACTAACATTGTATACACGATTAACAAAATATTAAAATTAATTAATATCCAATCACATGATTATTTTTCGTCTATGTAATATTAATATGATAATTTCCATAGAGTATGCTTCAAAGTGGAAGGTTATATCAGTTTCCCATAATATTGAGAACACGTAAATGCTATTGAAGAATTATTTAACATATTTTCATTCTTTAAGAGAACATATATTTGGGTAGAATATAGATGATTTTTCACTATCCAGATCAATGGATCCTAAGAATTTGATACTTCTTTTCATGACGTTTAAAGTTTGTAATATCCAAGAAGAAAGGTTACAAAGATTGACCCACAAATAAAATTTCTTTTGTTTTTTTCATGATTTGATTTTTCAATATTTAGATGATTCGGTTATTACTTTAACTTGTCATTGACATTAATGTTTATAATAAATAAAATACTTTTATGTATGGATGAAATTTATATTGAAATTTTTGTATGTAGATGTATATTATGTTTAGTGAATTATAAATGATATGAAATTAATGGAATAAACCAAGAAAGTATCTTCCCATTTCTATTTAACAGAAGATGATATATGAAAAATTTATTTTTGAAATGATATTCTTTGATTTATTATATTACCAAGGTAGTTGATCAATAATTTTATTACATAGGGTCAAATAATGATATATCATGTATATATGATTACAACACAATTATTTAATCCTACTTGATGTGATATTAAGGAAAATATATTTTATTACATTGTAAGTGTTCATAGTAGATTGTTGACATCATAAAATTAAATTATTTTTATATTTTTTTAATGATGTGTTATCATATACTGATCATTTAATTTAAAAATATTATCCTTATTCCACTATAAATGAGGCCCAGATGGGCACATACATTGTGTATTTAAAATGTTAGATAAATTATGTTTTAATTTAATATTTATAATAAATATTAATCATACCAAGAGGAATAATAATAATTAAATATAATTTGGTTGTATAAATTCAAACACAAAATTTTTGATATTATAATATATTCGAGTTGAATAGAAAATAAATATATTTTTCTGTTAATAAATATAATATCAAGTTTTATCTTGTTTATTATTCATAAGGTTACAAATAAATTTTTATTTATCCACTAGTAAGGGAATTGATTAATATCAATATTTTTATATTTATTAAAATATTATCAATAATATTTATTCCTATGGTTAGTGTAAAGAATTTTGAACAAATAATATATTGAATTTTTTTAATTAAAATATTTTATTGAAGGAATTATAAATGCTAAATATTATTTATTGGATGATTTAAGGGCCCAAAAATGATATATTTTATGTAATATCCTTTAAATAATGAAATATGCTTTTATTTGACTAAGGATATTAAATATGTGCATGTCAACTGATATAATAATAATAGTAATATTGTTATTAGACATGTGAGATATATTAGATATAAAAATTAATGAAATACCCTCGGATAATTTTTAGATATTTATCTCTAACTATATAATCCATTTTATATCATTTATGGGGTTATGTGAGAGTCGTTTTGTCCAAAATAATTCTATCTAGAGGTTTCTCTTACGACCTAGAGAAACTATCAAGATATCCCTGAAGAACATGGGATGATAATCCTCTTATATCTCAAGAATGAGAGAACAATATATAATTATTGTTATAATTTACAGTGAATGTAACAAGGCTCTTGGTTAATCCATTGTAGTACCATGAATACAAGGAGATACATTATGATATTTTTTAGGGAATATGGCTATCCCTAGAGGAATTACTGGTTTTATATTTCACAAAAATGAAAATGACATGAGTAAAAACATGATTAATCAACAATAAGAATAATTATTAATTAAAGTAAATTTTAGTTTCATATTTAGTATAATTATATTTGAAAAATATTACCTTAGTTAAGAACCCTAATTTTCATTACCATGTTATTTGAATATAGCCATTGAAACTGAGGGAAAATATGTTTGGGAATCACCCTGATTGCTTCATCTATGCCTCAAAATGATTGGATGGTATCAAAATGGTCTCATAATAATTTATAATTATTTATTATTTAATTTATCAGGTTTATGATTTTTAGTAGGACATCATTTAATATTATTTATTCATTAAATAAAAAAGTTAATATATTGCATTTTTAAAATTAATATTTTTAAAAAAGAATAATAGTCAATGACTAATGCTTGATGATACCATCCATAGGTGTAAAAGATTAACGATAAAGAAAATAACTATACAGAGTGTAAAAAATATTTCACTAGGTATACTCTTGGTCAAACACCCAAGAACATACTATGGAAATAACCTAACACTCTGCGGGGGATTGGTAAGCAATTTAATTTTAAGCTATGTGATGACATGAAGTTGAAAAATTGGTTGATAGGGTCTACATGAAATATAGATAGTGTACATTCCATGTAACCCAACATGGTTTTCTCCTCACTGGAATAAAGGATGTTGTTCAGTCAAAGTATGGGGTCCCATTACATTCCACATATTTATTTCCTTCCAAATAATAAAACATCACATGTAGTACATGGCATATAGATGTTTGTACACAATGTGTAACACATGATAACCTAAATAGGATAAACACTGAGTCTCTAGGTGTGTTTTTTTATTGACTAAAAACATATTAAATCACCTATAGTTAGTTATATATATATATTTTATGTTGGTCCAACTCTTCCAAGGAGCACACTAAGACAATATTATTGTTTGAGTAAACAAATATGGATAATTAAAGAGAGAATAAAGTACATGGTATGTATCTTGATATACACATTATGTGTCACATTGTTTCCATACCAGGTACATACTAATTGATTATAAATAGTTCATGTAGAATTATAATCATTAATAATTATTTTTTTTAATTCTAAATATACATGATATTTATGGTCCTTGTACATACTATGTAGTTAATTGGATAAAAAGTGGAACATTACACATATATCCCTGCAATTTAATTTTCCCAAATGTACTATTAAGACTACATGTTTTAAACCATGGAAAAACACGTTATGTATTTCAAGAGTCTTTGTGCAGGTTTACATTCTATGTAAGTAGATATTAAATGACAATGAAAATACAATAAATACATTAAATGCAATTATTAGTGACAATACACTTCATAAAAGTATGAAAATAAAAAATGGGTTTAATCAAATTCATAAGTGTATATTCCATGTAAATTATAGTACATTTCAAAAATATATCAAATTTCTATACTGACATTAATCTTATTAGGATGGTATACTCCAAATTCTAATTCATCACATGTCACTTACATAATAATTTTATATTTTTTTTATTATTTAATTTAAATTATATTGTATTTTTATCTCATTTAATGTTTAGAATGATAAATATGAAAAATAATTAGTTTATTAGTATGATTACTAATACATAAATTTGATAATTTATTCATAATTATGTATGAATTTAAATGAATATGAGAAATTATAATTCAAATTTATTGCATGGTGTGAATTACCATGAGATTGAATGACCTATGTATGTGTTGTTATTCTATATAATACAAATATTTAATAAATAGTATTTTTGATAAATTTATTAATAAATTTAATATGATGATTTCTATATCATCCCGAAATCCTTTATATGCATGATCTTCAATTTCCATAGATTATATTATATAACCATATACCCATGGTTCCTATCACATATGATTGAATAATTTTTTAATGGATCTATATCTCAATGATTGGAGGTATTTTATGATCCATGAAACCAAAAAAGAAGATATGAATGTTAATGATGTAATGATTCAACATGATTTAGGTATTGAATTTAGGATTTGTTTCCCTATGGTATCTATATCTTTTTTGTTTTTCTCTGTAAACGAACTAGTTATTAAAATCATATGATCTATGGATTATTTATTTTATTTTTTATTTGTCTTAGTATTTATGTATAAGATAAACATTTAGTTTATAATTAACCAAAGACACTTAATATAAATAAATAACAAACATGGAAGAAAAAATCAAATAATGTTATGATGTTTATATTATTTATCATACATAGTTAATTAATTATAAAATATTTTCAAAATATTAAGATGAATGTGAATGATAAAAATAGATATATTTATGATAAAGTTAATTAAAATAAATATGAAAATAATATAATAGACATCACCTTTCATATGTAATGTTGGACTATAACCATATATTAATGAATTGGTCTTTCCCTCCTTAAGATACTTTAATTTATCATGGAGTTCTGAATAATTTCATTGGGTGACTTAACCATGTACTTATCAGGTTTATATTTTCATGGTATTATTTTTGAAACATGGAGGAAGAACTGAAGAAATGTGGGATTATTATTTTGGGATTCGGGATTCTACTCAACTGATCAAGCAACTTCTAATTAATGTAGTTGGAAATACTTCATACATATATACCATCAAATTATATGACTCTGAAATTTTATGGATTATTTATAGAGGAATAAGGAGTCTTGCCACTAGAATATCCATTAGGTAGAATATCCCAAATCCAATGGTGAGTTATAATGGGATTTTATAAAATCATGTGAGATAAATAAAATGAAATTTATTAAGTCACAAATGGTTATAAAGATATTGCACTATAATATTATTTAATTTTTTTTGAAGAAAATGAAATATCATTTGACCAAAACTTTGTCCCTATGATCAAACATAGAGAATAATATTATCATAATAGGTGATAAAATCTAGGAGTATTAAAAAATATATATATCACACTACATAAAGAATAGAAACATTATATATTAGAGTACCTTGTTCTTATTTAGTCCCCTAATATGTAAATTGAGAAATAAAAATTTGCCTTTCCAAAACACATTGCTGAATCAATTGTTATCCAATGCCTTTTGTTATCTTTAATGACTAATTTTTTCTAGAATGTTTATGAAGACATGGATGTATACAAATTTTTTTATCATGTTTATAATCACGGTCAAGATAATGAAAGATAATAGTTCTATGAGATATCAATGTGTCTATTTATGTTCATTATTTGGGATGGTTTTTGATATGATATTTCATGAATCAATTTTGGATTCCCTGGTACTAGGAACATATTACATCATGTGACACAATACAAGGGAAATTCATAACCATCAACCTAGAAAAAAGTACCCAAGAATTAATATTGGAAAATAAAAATGATTTGTCTAAATAAAATAGTGTATACATTTGAGATTGTAAAATTAAAAATCTATTAATATTTTCAGTACATTGGAATTACAAATAATGTAATAAATATTTAAATAATATAAATAAAACAAAAAAAGTTTTAATTATTTTAATAAAGCTACATAAAAGAGTAAATCCATCTAATAAGAATATTTATATAACCAAAATAGTACTAAAACTATTGAATATAAAAAAACATAGTCGCTAGGAAAAAATTATACAAAATTGAAACAATATACAACATGAAAATACTTATCACCATCCAAAAGAAGAAAATCACTGATGGTTACCCCAACAGAACCTATTATAGTAAATAAAAATAAAACTTATGCTTCCATATAGAACAAAATAAAAATGTAACATTATTAGTGTGAGATTACAAATCCTTATTGGTACAACATCACACCCAATAAAAAACTATTAAACAAAAAATCATTTCATGATTGTTTTAAAATACATATAAAAGTAAGGATTTTTAAATTTACCATTAGAAAAAATAACATTACTTGGTGTTCCAGTAATACATTTATTTTTAAAATATAGAGAATATTATTACAAAAAATACCATTATAAAACACATTTTATGAGAATTTCAATGTATTACAAGGAAATTTATTTTTTTAAAAAAAAATTCTATTATCAAACTAAAAGAAACGATTTTAAAATTAAGAGTCAAATTTTAATAGAAAATTTATTATAAATATATTATTGGGAATAAAGGATCTCAAGGAAAATATATGATAGAAGTAATAGTAACTGGTGAAGATATAGATATTTTCACAGCATAAAAATTAAACTTATCAAATCACAAGGATTATCTAGAGATTTCTTAAACAATATGAAAATACCTTGATCTAATAATAGTATAGTCTTAGGGCTATGATTTAGAGAATGGTACTAAATTGGGGCAGCATGTGTGGCTCTAAATCACACTTAGATAATCGAATATTCCCAGGAATATTAAATAGAAGTGAGTATAATAAAATATTATATAAATACACATTTATAATAAAATAAACATTCTATTACCTCACATATAAACTCCATTAAAATAAATAATCCCTTATTATAACTCATATATATAAATAAATAATAAATATTCCCCTACATAGAACCACTCAAAGATAAACATTCGTAATTAAATTATTTTTCATAAAAAAGGATTATTATTAAAAGGGGTTTTCTTTTTGAAAATAAATCATTTAAAATTTTCAACCTATCATTATAAAAATAATTTAAATTAGCTAATTAAAATACATTAATGTCAATAATAAAACTTCATAATTAGAACATCTTTGATTCAATAAAGGTGTATGTTATTAATTTTAATCAATAAAATACCCCTTAAAATCCATTTAACTATTTCCCCAAAAACATTGAGTACTCAAGGATTAAAAATATCTTCAATACACAAAATATATAATGGTTAAATTATGTTTGTAACAATGAGAAATTTAGGGAAACCAATTACTTTTTCCCAATTGAAAAAATGTTTAGTGTCTATAAAAAATATTATAGTGAAAAAATGTAGAAATTATCAATAATAAATAATATTTCAACGCTTAATGGATAATTTATAGATGAACCTACATTAAAAATATTTATTTAAAAAATACATAATAAATCAACCTCAATTCTATTTAAAGGGGTGAATAAAACCAAGAAAAACCCTGTAATATTGAAATACATAAATACAAATAGTGCTAATGGAAATCTTGGGTCTATAATACCTATATATGAAAAGATCTATTGAGAAAATAAAGGAAATAAGTGAATTAATTTAAGGAGAAGAGGTCACCTAGATGATCCAGCCATTATCTATGAATAATACATGAGAAATATCGATAAAATATTGGGGAATAATGGGATAATATTGATAAGTATTAAGGATTTTAATAGAGGTTATTAATCTATTATATGATTTATTTTGACTTAGGTTATTTAGGTAATTCTTGATTTTTAATGACCTGGAATACTCTCATGGTTGAGGGGAATGTATATCCTAACCATTAGGTAACCATGTGATTTGAATCTATCAAAACTATTAGAATTTTTAATGATTTACACATAATTATTACCATCAATGCTTCTTATAAATTTGACACATATTGTACCCCCTTAAAAATACAAACATCAAATAAAATCAACCTGATAATCAAATTCAAGGAAAACTATCAATAAATAAATAAAAATAATATTTAAAATCAAGGTAATTATGTAAAAATTCTCCCAAATAAAACAATTTTTATCCCATGAAATATTTATAGGATTCGTTAATCTTGGAAGGATTATAATTGGGTCACCTTTTAATGGATAAGACTAAATGAACTTGAGGTGAATATTCTAATTGAAGACAATATTGAGGGTCTACAAACTGAAGACTTGATTAGAAAAAAACACATACATTATTTAATTTAACAAAAACAAAGATAATAAACCATATAAGTACAAAAAAAGTAAAATAAAATGAATAAATAACTTCAATGGAAATGTTAAGTGAAAGAAAATTTCAATAGATACAACACTCAAAATGAAGGAACCCCGCATTGGGATTATTAATCTATAGAAGGGAGAACGAGGATCTTCTACCCCAATAGAATAGATAATGGGAAAAGGAAAAATATTCTTCTATGAGTGATATGGTTTAATAATAAATAAAAATTATAAGACACCACCCAAATACCCCATGTTACATGAATTAAAATGATAGATGCATGATAATAACTGGAATTATGAAAAATATTACTTGATCAGACTCACAATTATTTGAGAAAACATTCATTTATCACAATATAGTAGATGTTGTTGGTCTCTACAACATATTAAGTATATCATCCAACTATAATCGTTAAATTACAAAATAAGAGACCTTATAAAATAATCCATAGAAAACAAGAAGCCAAATTATTGATATCATATTTACACAAAATAATAAAACAATGAGTTCCCAATACTATTAAAATTATAAAATATTGAATATACCAACATGTAAAATTATGAACCAATGAACCTTCAGGTGGTCTTCTCCTCAACACCAAGATCAGTTGGATGATAATGATGGTCTTTAGAAGTGGTATATCTGGATCCCCCATTATTATGAGAAATACCTCTATATAAGCATTTAAAATTTCTCATACAATCATTGATATAGATAGTTTTTTGGGCCTCCTAGAAGGAATTTTTTTTTTCAATCTATCCAATACCCTTGGAATATAAACAAATGACACTCAGAGGAAGCTATTAAAAAATGTATGATGACCCTTCCATATGACCATATGATTTCTTCAAATTTATTCTCCTCCAATATACATTACTTGGGATTCCTATAGTTCCCCTTGAGATAGTAGATACGTCAATATCCTTTTTTACCCTAGACATTCCAACCTCCTCTCTAATGACCATATTAACTATCTCTTTATATGAAACACTTCCAGGTGAAGAAAATGTAAACATAATATATAATTGAATATCATGTTCCTAATATTGAGCATTAAATAATTTGTCTATGGATAAATTAAGAAGATATGATACCAGATAAATGAGTGATGTGCATACTCCAAAACTATCTAACTACCTTATTGGATCTCTTAAATTCTATAGCCTTTGGTATATTTATGGAATCATGGATGTACTGCTTAGTGAAAACTATCCTGAAGCCTTCCATATAGTAACCCTTATTTGGTTAATTAAAATAATGAAATTCAAACAATTTTATTCAGGGAAACTATTTTTAAGGAAATAAACATTAGCATAAGAGACTCATGAATCTCAATCAAGATAATGATACCTTGAATACAATATATCCATTCATATGCATTCATGATGTACTATTACCTAAATTTGTGAGGATGATTCAAATCTAATGAATATTCTAAAGATTTCTTGATACTGAACATAGAGAAAAGCCCTATTAGTATCCATGTACATAGTATAAGTATCATTGAAATGATATGATCTTATATTAACTAAGGAAATACTTATTGGGAATTACTCATAGATACCAAAAAAAATTCTATAAAACTTTGTGGTGGTATATTCTATAAATAAGAAACATGAAACACAGACAAAACCATGTTTAAATTTTTTCTCTATTGGATCAAATGAAAATTATCAAATAAATCCAACAATTTCACCAAATACTATAAAAATTTTAATGTATCATAATATCAATCAAAACCAATATTTAAAACTGGATTACCAAAATAAAGAGATTTATTTTTTTCTTTGATAAACTATATTAAAATTAATTTGACAGAGAAATTATTACTTAATTAACTATTAATACACAGTTTAAAATAAATAATTAAACCTTTAATAAAGTACAAGTGTTTTTAAATGTCTATTTAAACATATTGAAAACCTAAAACATTGAAAATATAACAATATTAATCTCTCACCACACCAAAATCATTTAATAATCCCCAACTAAAAAATTTATAATTGTCAATATATATTTGAAAATATAGTGTGAATAAAGCTTTTCTAATGCATAATCTAATCTTTAAAAAAATTTCAACAATTATTTCATAATTTTTTTTTTAAAATTAACTTTAAATAATCACAAAATCCCTTAATCTAAACTATTAGAATGTCCATTTCAATATTCAATTCAAATTTAAAGATTTGTAATTTGTATGTAATTTTTTTAATTAAATGGTAATTTTACAGGTCCGCGAAATCTGATGGCGCTCCTCAGGGTGCCTGTAATGATCCGTCAAAGTTTTTGTTAAGCCTAAGTTAACGTGTGTAAGCAGTTTTCCAGAAAAAGTGGAATAAATCTTAAACGATAACTCAAATTAGAATTCTGAGGGCACTGTTGCACTTAAGATGATGAGTTTACCCTTGGCGCGACTTATGATTATTTGGCACGGGACACCTGTGAGGAAACCCAAAAATGGAATAATTGTAAATAAAATAATTAAATAAATTATTTTATTTTTCAAATTTTTATAATTCAAAAACGGTAACTCGGATTACAAATCTGAGACCACCGCCGAACTCATGAGTGTATAATTTCTTTAAGAAGATACAAACCTTGGAAATCGCGGGCCATATAAGAAAGTTAGTTTTTGGCCACAAATAAAATAATTAAGTGAAGATTATTTTATTATAAAATTCCTAACATCGAAACGGTGTCTCAGATTGAAACTTCGAGAGTACTGTTGGGTTCATTGGGGTGTTTTTCACCTAGGCAGAGCCTATCCTTGGTCGGCGCAAGTCAAGGGTGACTGATAATAATTTTCCAAACTTTTTACAGCTACCTTTAGTAAACGCGCAAGCGGCGTTTTGTAACTTTTGAACCAGTGATCAGAATTGAAATCTGAGGGCACCTTTGAACTCGTAGTGCTGGTATTTACTTAAGGATACTTTCACCTCGATGTCAGTTGGTCAAGAGTAAAAGTTAGATTTTGGGTTTTTATAATAAAAAATTAATAAAATAAAGTGAGCTAACACTTTATTTTATTTTTAGCCGTCATGTGGAGTGTTTGTTGGTTAGAACCTCTACATGGGATTGGATGTGGGACCACCACACCCTAACCTCCCATGAGAGGTTATGGTGGTTGGGCCCACCCGAGCCTAACCTCCTTTGATAGGTTATGACGTGGGGACCACATGACACTTAACCCCCCAATTAATGGGGAGGGAGAGGAAACCTCTCAACCCCTCAATTAATTTTATGTGTCGATGTAAAATAAATTTCATTCAATTTAATTTTATGTTTCAACATAAAACTAATTTCTGTCAAATTAATTTTATGTGTCAATAAATAACTAAATCCTATTATTTGTTTTGATGCAGGTTATGTGGGATACGTCTCTTGGAATCCTCCCAATAATTAAACCAACGCACCTCTTAAATTGTTCCAATGCTATTTAATTTTCTTGACCCCCCTTTTAATATTATGTAACCGCATCTTTGGAATTTAGGAAGGTTTTTAATAAATTAACTATCATAAATTAAATATTGGTTACATATCTCTCCCCCTCTCTTATATATTGGGAGCTTGGGAGGAGTTTTTGGGATGGATTCACCAAGCGAAAAAACGCTGGCAAAGTGACTCGATGCCCAACACATGGATGATTACTCCTTCCCCAACAAAGAATGAAGAACGTCGACCTTCTTCAACTTCTTCTTCAGACACCTACCAACGTGGAGCGTCATCAATGAGCTGATGTAACTCAGGTTTGGAAGTACTTGGCAGACACGATGAATAAAGATCCTCTACATCTTCTTCCGAGACTCCGTCAACAAACGACGTCCACCTTTTTGCACCAATGTCAACCAACTACGAGCAAGGAAGGGGGAATATTGCTTGATATTATTATAACCTATTCTTATCGTCTTCATCAGATAAAAAGCAATTGTTGAGGATGTTTTATTGATCAACTACTTTTCTTGATGAGCCAAATGATACCTCCCTAAACGTGGAGGATGCGGGCCAACCTAACATGGTCTGACACCCTCCGTCGAGTTTATTCCTTGTGGTGAAGTTCTACGGAAAGGCGATGAGGCGACGACAACGAAGACGACAATGACGAAGGACGTGGTACCCACAACCTCCGTGAATCGCACCACCCACACGACGCACCGGTGCTCCCGGCTGAACACCTCCAGTCGAGCTGTGCCTGACCCGCCTACCCGCAGCCTCCCAACACCCTGACTTACATGCGCAAAAACCGTATCTACGGCCTACCTGGTGCCTCCACGTGATGCCTACACCCGCGTGCACTTCCCGCGCATCCCCACGGTCTGCCCGGCCCCGACAGTGCACTGATGTAGTCCCTCGCGCTGCCAGCGCCCTCGTGCACTTCCCCGCATGATGTCTGGCCTCCTCGTGTGCTGCCCGCATGCCCCTCTGGCCTTCACGTGACCCATCCGGCCTGCCGCTGACCTACCGGGCTGAGTATCCTGAGCTGCGCCCCTCACGGAACTAGCTGAACCGGCCCCAACCTTCCGGCCGAGTCGCCTACGTGGGACCTCCGGGCCGAACCGCCCTCGCAGTCCGCTGGGCCAGGCCCAGCGGACCGGGCCAAAACTGAGCGGGCTGAGCCACACAACGGGCCGGGTCAGACCCAGCAAGTCTAATCGGATCGACTAAGACCAGCTCGGTCCAGACTGGGTTGGACCAAGTCGGTCTGACCAGGTCGGACCAGACCTGGGCCCATTACTGACCCTTTACCTTCTTAGGCCATATATTTGGCACCATACGTCTGTTTGACGAACCATCAACAGTGCCGGTATTCTTAGAGTGAAACCATCCCTTTGAGAATACCCAACTGGATTTCGGGATATAGTTGTGATACGATCTGGTTGGATCATACACGAATCCAACTGGGCCACCAAGATTAAAAGGAAAATAACTAACATATCTGGCATTCGATTGGTGTGTCATCTGTTGTGTTGAGGCCCCTATGACATGGAAGTCCTTTGAGATTCTTCTACGTGGTACTTCGTGACAGTTGTAGTGTCGACCAATAGCTTATGGAGCAGATCCTCCAGAGATGAGTGGCATTTGTGCCGGAACCTAGTAGCTGGCATAGACTTGACGACTGCTGACCGATTCGACTCGGAGTGATTCGACTAGTCCAGTGGGGATCACCTCTATATGTCCATGACAGACCCATGGTGGGGAGCGCCTCTGTGTGAGCACAGTAGACCCACGATACTCGAAATGTGGAGTACCTTAGTAGGCTACTCGAGGAGCGCCTCTATGTGAGTACAACAGACCCATGGTGGAGAGTGCCTCTGTGTGTGCACAATAGATCCATGGTACGTGACGGGAGGAGTACCTCAGCAGTCCAATATTGTAGGAAGGGCCTCTATGTGACACGGCAGGTCCACTATACTCGATAGAGGAGGAGTTCACTAGCAACTGAAGGTTCAGATTAATAAAAATCATTGTTTGAGCTGAGTCAATGACTTTTGTGTATTCCTCATGATTGAGATGAGTTACTAGATAACACAGGTATATGTATGGTCATATACCTAAGTAATGGTTATCTGTTGATTTTATACTTTTTGGTTTATCCTTGTTAGATTTTGTGAGACCTTGATAGTCTCGGGGTCCATACCAAGTATCGTTATACTCACCCATGCACAGGCTATGCCCGCACCTTATTGTTGTAGTTGTAGATTATGTACTTCACTAACTGAGGTAGAGAGTTGCAGGACTGGATGGTACCCAGAGGTGGACCACATGGTGTGACGGTACATGGAGCTGACAGATTGATGGGACTGATGTGGAGGCCATCTATACATACCCTTCAGATAGGAACCCCGGAGGATGACCAAACAACTACTTACTTTTCATCAGTTGTACTTGTTTTCAGTTGTACTTGTAATTTCCTATTGGGCTTGTATTTCTGGCCCCTTTTTACTTTCCATCACTTCTTTTTTATATAGTTTTACGTAGTGTTTTTCTTCCAGTTGTGTACTCTGATGTGTTTGTTTATAGTTATCATGGAAATGCCTTCCCAGTTTAGGGATTTACGCCTTTGGTGCTTGTCTCCAGCCCCTGGCCTATGGAAGGTGCTCTTGGGGTAGTCACGATATGGTCCCCAGGGGATAGGTCATGAAAAATTGGTATCATAGGAGTCGGTTCTACCACCAAACATAGGACTATGATCTTTTTCTTTGAAGCAATAGTGTTTAGGGCACTGAGTGTGGTTTTCAGTTCAGGGAGAGCAGTGTTGGTGCGGTGGCTGACGTATCCATACACCAGGACCCTGACTACTGATCTCAGACTCAGTGCATGAAAACACTGATTGCGTGTCTTTTCAAAATTTTTCTTTATGTCATCTCAACCAGGCCAGCTCACCAGTTATAACTTTTGACCATGTTGCATCGGTTTAGGATGCCTCCACGTAGACTCCCAGTTACAATTCTGAGAGAGTACTCGATGATGGCCCACTGAGCGACGTGGCTCTGGTGTAGTACCCTCTTACTTTTATGGAACCTTCGGGTGGTGTACTAGCAGCAGCACCACCCGTTGGGTAGCAGATGCCACCAGTCGTACTGGCGGATGATGCACGTTGACTGACCAGGTTTAACGAGTTCTAGCAGTAGAGGCCTCTGAGGTTATGAGCTGTGATAGATTCCCAGTCAGTAGAGGACGAGCTGGAGGTTATTTCTAGAGTTCTACACCTTGTTGAGACACCCGTAGAGAAGATAGAGATCTTAGCTACTTGTGTTTTCCCGTGAGTTACCATGAGGTTGGTTCACATAGTGATGAGGCTTCAGTACGTGGACCATTTCCCAAGATAGTATCTTCAGGTAGTGTGTCAGCTATATCACTACCTGTTGGTTAGCAGTTACAAACAGCAGTATTGGTAGATGAAACATGTAGGCTTAGTGCCTTATACATGTTTCAACATCAGATACCCCTCAGGTTCTGAGGTGAGCCCGACTCACAGGCAGCTGAGGACTGGCGTGAGGAGGTGGATGAGAGTTCTCTAGATCTTGTACGGCTTCATCGGAATGACATGTCAGTAGACGAATATTCATTGAGGAATATAGATAATTCCTATTACTTGATGAATACGAAACAATCAGTGCTTTGGGGCTCGGACTACCGAGCGAGGTGTGTTTTAGGACATCTGAGCCAACACATTTTCTATAGATGCTAGAGAGAACCTTTGTGGCTTAATGTTATTTGGATGAGTAGATATAGCAAGTGAATGTTATCAGTGGGAAAGCATGAAACTAGCGATGGTCTTAGAGACTTGAGCATGTAAAATTTATTGAGAAGAGGAAGTGTTAAGGAAAGATGAATCTGTAGGTAAACAGATGTGGAAGCAGAGATGGGAGAGCAGCATGAGGTGATGCACATTTCGACATGTTACAACCACCCGCCTTTGTAGTCCCCTCTAGGCTCAGGGAGCTGGAGGGCAGGGGAAGGGAGTAGCTGCATGTGGTCAAGGAGTGTGACCCAGGGGATCTAGGAATGATTTGAGGTACAGTCTGTGTCTACTACTCACTACTGTATCAATAGACATAGGTACCAATCATTACTTCCTTCCACGAATCTTATCCCAGACCTAGAGTTTTCGGTTAAACCGTTTACTTGACCCTCACATCTGGAGATACCTTTGGGAGGAGACTCATTAATCACACTTACGCTAACAGTGTGATCTGACCCTTGATATGAGAGTTTCATTTTGAACCTCTTGGTGGCAGCATCGAGGCCTTAAAACGTTAGTTTCGTTATGGACTGGGCAACCACAGTTCATACAGAGATTCAGTATATTAGGAAAAATGTTGCGGTTTATCTACAAAGATGGGATGCGGTTTTCCTTATTCACAGAAAAAGGAATCCCATGAATCATAAGATAAACTCTTGCATCAGAGGGTGAAACCGATCACTCTTGAGTCAACCAGCCTTACCCTCATGGAAGCGGGATTTTTGAGTGTTCAGTTCCAAATAGGAGTGACAGAACATGGGGACATCTTTTCAAAAGATGTTTCTAGGATTACCCCCCAAGGGGGAGGGATGTCTTATATGGTTGGATACTATTGGATCTTCATACCAGACTTCTATAGAGTTTCAACACCACTATCAGCCTTGAAAAAAAAGGGGAAAACCTTTCTGTGGTCAGAGATATGCCAGCAGATCTTTCCTGAGATGAGGCAGACAATTACTAGGTCCCCCTTCTTGAGGCTTTTAGAGGAAGGAATGGGGTACGTAGTTTAATGAGATGCATCAGGGACCAGACTTGTGTGTGTCCTGATGCAGGAGTGAGTAGTGATCTCATATGGATCTCAACAGCTAAGACAACATGAGAAGAACTACGCTACCCATGATCTAGAGTTAGCAGCAGTGGTCTTCACCTTAAAGATGTGGCGACACTATCTTATGGGAAAATGTTTTACCATTTAATCTGATCACAAGAGTCTCAGGTATATCTTCTCTCAGAAGGACTTGACGCTAAGACAACGACGTCGGCTTGAGTTCCTCCAAGACTACAACTTCGAGATAGTCTATACTCCTAGGAAGGGAAACGTTGTTGCAGATGTGCTCCGCAGGAGGACTGGTATACAGCTGCTAGGAGAGGCGACAGACCAGCTGGCTGCTTTACAGGTATCCTTTGTGGATAGAGATGGACCAACATTCATGTATTCTCATACGGTCACTCCCACACTTCTTCAGCTATTCTGGGGGACAGAACATGGGGACGCTGACTATGAGACACGACGTGCTCAGATATCCATAGGGAAGGCACCTGATGGATATTCTAAAGGTGGGGAGCACGTCATTCTCTTCATAGGACGTACCATGTTACTAGTAGAACTTCAGAAGGAATTGTTGAGGTAGTTCCAAACATCCCCTCTAGCGGTACATCCATGTGTGGCGAAGATGTACCAGGACCTTTGACGATAGAACTGGTGTCCAGGTTTGAAGAAGGCGGTAGCAGAGTTTGTCTCACGATACCTCACTTGTTAGTAAGTGAAGGCAGAGCATAAGGTACTAGAAGGCTTGGTTCAGCCTTTAGGGGTACCAAAGTAGAAGAGGTATGAGATATCCATGGACTTCATAACAGGTCTCCATGTACATCCAGGGGACATAACTCTATTTGGTTGACTGTCGACCAAATCACCCGGTCAACCCACTTCCTACTTACCAGAGATGGTATGAGCTACCACAGAGAAGGTGCAGGTCACACAGGAGTGGATGTAGACTGTACAGAGCAGAAATAAGTCATATACTGAGAGGATACAGAGACCTCTAGAGTTTGAGTATGGAGGCCACATATTTTTACAGGTCTCACCTCGACGAGGTCTACAGTGATTTGGCCAAGGAGGTAAGTTGTCTCTGAGATTCATCGGCCCTTTTCAAGTTCTCAACAGAGTTGGTGAGGTGGCATACTGCTTATCTCTTCCACATCAGTTGCACCGGGTGCACAAATTCTTCTATGTATCTTAGTTGAGGAGATACATGCATGACCCCTCCCACATCATCGACCATGGAGAGTTGGATGTTGATGACGTGGAAACTTTTACGGAGGTTCCAAAAGAGATTGAGGATCGACAGGAGTGGGTTCTTCATGGGCAGTTTATTCCTCTGGTGTGTGATCTCTTGCAGCATAGGAACTTCCAAGAGAGCACATGCGGAGCGGGTGGCTCAGATGCATGCTCAGTACCTCCACTTGTTCCCTTAGCTGTGAGTTGTGGCTTATGGCGATGTATAGCCCTGAGGTGGGGAGAATGTAAAGACCCAGAATTTACATGTCATTTTTTTAATTAAATGGCAATTTTACGGGTCTGCGAAATCTAATGGAGCACAATTATGAGGCCTAGAGTTCCCAGAATGACCGTGTTGAGTTTTCATTAAGCTTAAGTTAACGCACATTAGCGGTTTTATTTAAAAAGTGGAATAACTCTTAAACGGTAACTCGGATCATAAATCTGAGGGCACCGTTGTGCTCAAGATGGTGGGTTTACCCTTGGCGCGACATAAGATTAGTCAGCATGGGCCTCGTGTAAGGAAACCCAAAAATGGGATAATCATAAATAAAATAATTAAATAAATTATTTTACTTTTCAAATGATTATAACTCACAAACAGTAACTCAGATTAAAAATCCGAGTCCATTACTGATCTCGTAAGTGTATAATTTATTTAAGAAAATACTAACATTGGCTATCATGGGCCACCAGAGAATGTTAGTTTTTGGCCGCAAATAAAATAATTAAGTGGGAATTATTTTTTTATAAAATTCATAACATCTAAACGGTAACTTGGATAGAAAATCTGAGAGTACCATTGGGATCGTTGGGGCATGTATCACCCAGGAAAAACCAAACTTCGACCCGGGCGAGTCGAGGGTGAATGATAATAAATTTCCGAACTTTTTTTCGGGTACGTTTAGTAAACGCACGAGTGGCATTTTGTAACTTTTGAACTAGTGTTCAGAATTAAAATATGAGGGCACCGTTGAACTAACAGTGCTGGTATTGACTTAAGGATACATTCACCTAGATGGAAGTTGGTCAAGAGTAAAAGTTATATTTTGGGTTTTTATAAAAAAAATATTAAAATAAAGTGAGCTAACACTTTATTTAATTTTTAGTTGTGGTGTGGAGTGTTTGATGGTTAGAACCTCCACTTGGGAGTATGATGTGGGACTGCCACACCCTAACCCTCTATGAGAGGTTATGGTGGTGGGTACCACCCGAGCATAACCTCCTATGAGAGGTTATGACGTGGGGACCACATGACACTTAACCCCCCAATTAATGGGGAGGGAGAGGAAACCTCTCAACCCCAACTATTAATTTTATTTGTTGACGTAAAATTAATGGTTTCCAATTTAATTTTATGTGTCAACATAAAATTAAATCCTATCATTTGTTTTCATGCAGGCTATGTGCGGGAAGCCTCTTGTGTAACACCCCGAGCATCCACAATACGCTTCTCTTTCAATAATGCAATAGATTGCATTATACGCAAGTTCGAGATTATAACACACCACGACCAATAAAAATAGCCATTATGAATACTAATACCCACTTTTTGAAATTATATATATTTTATATTTCAAAATGGACTTCATTTATGGATTCGGAATATCGAAATTAGCCTATGTTGAATTTTTGGTATTTTTCTGAGAACTTCCAATTTTTTATGAATAGTGAAAAATACTTAAAACAACTTTTTTAATCAAAATAATTTGTAGTGATAAATTATATTATTGAGTGGTTTTAAAGTTTAATTATAATTTTTTTACCATTTTATCCAATGGTGTTCATTATAAATAATTTCACTTTGAAATTGGACATAAACAATTGTCAATCTTTTGATATATATTGTTTCTTAAAAAGACGCTATTTGTTGTGACAGTGGGAATTAATTATAAAATCAATTAATCCAACGTATATGTTTGGAATTTTGTAAAATAGACATCAATTTTTAATTCGGAATATCAATTATAGCTTAGGGTGAAATTTTGGCATTGTTCTGAAAAACATCAATTTTTGATGAATAGTGAAACCACTAAGTGATAGTTAAAAACTGATTTTTTGTTTAAATTAAACATTACCACTTCTATGATTTGATTTTCAAAAATCCAACATACATGGTTTTAATTAGGAAGTAATATGTGGTTCAATGGGATTAAAATATTTTTTTTGGGGAATAGTAACTTTTAAGTTTAATTAACCGTGATTAAAGGTAATTAGTAAAATTTAAGGTAAAAATGATATTATAAAAATATGAAAATAACGTTACACTTGTCCTACCCCAATTTGGTGAGTCTTGTCCAACCAATAAAATACACGGGTCAACTTGGGGACCCCATGGAGCCACATTGGTAGGAAATTGACATTAAAAACTTTTTATTTAATGTTAAAAAAAAATGTCACAAACATGAGTTCTTTTACTAAAACAATTTTTAAATGGGGTTATACAAGTCATATTTTTGACTATAAATATTAATTAGAAATCTAAAAATATTTCCTACATCATTATACTTTTCTTTTATAATTTTTAGAAATTAAATAAATTAAAATTTTTATGACACAATGATGATGCATCGATTACCTCATTAATTAACGATTTAAATAAAATGAAAAGATAATGTAAAATATAAGGATTACAATTGTCAAAAACCTATTGGATGAGTATATATAGAACCCTTATCACCTTAGACTCTATATATATCATTGTGGGACCTTTAAAATCCGAAAATCATTTCATAATAAAGTAACATTTCAATCTTTCCAAGAGTGCCCCTTCTCTCCTCTTATAAAAAGCCCCCACATCTACCACCTTATTCACACCTTAAATCCATTTGGCTCAGCCAACATATTCCCAAATACTCTCTACAATTCCCTATTACTCCTAGAAGCCTCACTTTGGGCAGAAGTCTTCCCAAGGAAGCCTTTGAGCTCAAATCAAAAAGAGTTACCCATTTTAAAGGTAGTGTTTTCTCTTGTGTTCTTATGTTTTATATTGCTTCTCCAACCCCCTAAAATATTTTTATTCATTTCTTTTGTAACAACACCAGTATCATTAATATACTAGGATGTTTTTATAATAAGGATTCTAGCTACACTTACACACACCTATATCTAATGGTTAAAGAACATACTGTTTTTGTGGATGGAGAATTTGTGCCTCATGAAACGATGATTGTTCAACACTCATATAACACCTTCAAAGGTGGAAATTAAGATGTCACTATATTTATATATGATATATAATATGTTTATGTTTCACTTAAGCTTCTATATTTTTCATTTATTTCATAACTTTATGTTTTCCATTATGGGTAAACGCGATATATTCATTTTAGGAAGTGCGGACTACCGCCCCCTCAAAGTGATTTGAATCGTTAATGCCATATGTGGGATGTATAAAGGATGGAGTAAATGATATTATATATTATATTATACTGGAATTATAATATACCTTTATATCATTATGATTTCATTCCATTAAATACGAAATAGAAATGAAAGTAGCGTTCATGCGTACGTACGGTTTACCGTCTCCATGAACGGTGCATTTCATTTCTTACCTCTAAATGTTACATAATATTATGAATGAATGTATATACTGGATATATATGATATATATGATATATATATCATTAATATAATTATGGAGATAAGGCATATTCTACCACATAAACAAATTGTAATTATAAGAAGTTTATTGTTGACTCAAGTACCAAAGATCAACAAAACGACCGTTATTAACATAAATGACTACATAATTTTCGTAACATTGTAATAAGTGATATAAAAGGGATAATGAACTTGAAAAAGGTTATTAAGAAAGTAGATATTAACTCTAGTTTATTATTCACAAGATTACATAACAATCGAGTCAAGTCCGACACAAGGTAAGGGAACTTCTTAACCCAATTTCCATTCTTTGGGTTAATCTCCTACTTTCAAATTATGTCATGATAATATTATGTCCTATCTTGTATTTATACTTTCTTTATGTGGAAAAAAATTTAATACACATAATAGATATATTTTATTTAAAAAATGATCTTTGTAAGGGACTTCGTCTCAATATCCATTCATTGAGACATATTTTGTTTTATACACAAGATTCTTTTATACGGTGTATAAACCCATTTGACTTTTACATTTATTAAAACGGAATATTTTTATACGAACCATTTTTACTAAATGAAAAAAGGAATGTTTTGTCTTACGTATGCGGCGACAACGACTTCTCCTCCGCCATGACCATTATTTGAGTTTCGGCTTCCTCTACACGCAATAACTTTTTTTTAAATGTTTTCAAAAAAGAGAGAGATATTTATCTCAAATATATTAAAATAAAGTGCAAATGTATATGTTTTTAACGCAAAGATTAAAAATGTTTTCATAAAACCCGACTCTCGAGTGTGGTAGAGAGGAAGGGAATGGGCGTGGACCCATTACGGCCTGTAATTAGTCGAGCAGTCTCAGAATTAGTTATTTTGTTTTCAGAAGCTTGCATAATGTTTTCAGAAAAACACTAGGGTATATTTGAGAAATTGTAAACGTAAGTATCTTCTAAAAAAATTGCATCGGCAGGTCTCATGAGACAAACTAGTGTCTTGGCACGAGGCCTTGACAAAATCTTATTTGTAGTCTTGGCACGAGGCCTTGGCTACGTGGTTATGATAGTCTGGAATTATGCATTCCATCATTATGAAAATGGTTATTGATATTGCATGTGATTATTCGACCAGTAGAATATCCATGTGAAGAAGTAAATGGCATTGTCTCATTTTACTTTTTCCATATTATGTTGAAGTTCAAGTTTAAAAGGCATTTTTTTAGTTTTACATTTCCTTAAATGAATATGTTTATTGATGAAAGCTTCCGCTATATTGTTATCCTTACTGAGCATCTGAGCTCGCCCTTTCAATGTTTTAATATTTTCCAGGATGTGAAGAAGTATTTTATGAATGACCTGTAGGGATAGTCAGAAGAGGATATGAGTGTGGACTATGGAGACTTTGTTATTGTAGGTTTTCACTTTATGATGTAATGTAACATTTATGAATGTATCTAGTGTTTTCAAGGCTAATAAACTAATCGGTCTTTTGAGACTTGATAATTTTTGATCATTCCAATGCTACGCAATAATGTACCGAATCTGGGTAACTGGGGTTGGGGAGTTACAGTTGGTATCAGAGGCAGTTTAGTACTAACCTTGGAAGCTAGATTTAGATAAACTCTGATTAGAGCACATAGCCTGAAGATAAACTTTGAGGATTAGTATAGAAGAATTTCCTAGAATTTTGGTATTATAGAGATTTTGTGAGTTTTCTGAGAAATAAATCCCTGTCTAGATACGAGCAGGTAGAGGCGGCTCTAACACAGATGTACCTAGGGGTAAAACCCAAAAACACCGCTTTGAGCTAGACTCAAACGGGAACTGGTGCATGACAACAGGCCTTGCTGCACTCTTGGTTACGACACTCCCAGGGGATATGCATAAGATAATTCTAATTTTTTTTACAAACCAATATGAAGGGTTATGAGTATATACTTCCTCAAAGAAAACATTTTTATTATTATGGATTACATCCATAAATAGTTCAATTTATGTTAAGTATTTTACAAGTATGGAATTTTGTATTTTGATTCATAAACTAATCTAGTTTATGCCATTGTTTAGAAATGACGCCTAGTGGAAGGAATGGAAACCGTATCAATGCATGCACTCCGTGTAGGGATTTCCCTCCTGCTCAAGATAATTATTGTGGATCTGGAGATACAACTGGTGCTGATCAACTTATTACCATACTGGGACAACTCACTCAGGTTATGAATAATAACCTTACTCGTATGGAGCACCCTGATCCGCAATGTGGAGGATCAATGTTAGACCGCTTCATGAGGAAACAACCGCCAACATTTAATGGGGGTACAAATCCATTAGTAGCTGAGCAATGGATAAACTCCTAAGAGAAAATATTCCACGACTTGGGGCGTAGCGAAAGGGAGAAGGTCGTCATGGCAGTCTACCGCCTCACTGGAGATGCCGATCAATGGTGGTAACTGATTCAAAACACAAAGGAAGATTAATAATTATCAAGTATGGAATGGAGGGAGTTTAAGGAAATTTTCTTAGAAATATACTTTCCACATGACCATCAAGGAGATTTGGAAAGGCAATTTTTAAGTCCGAGGTAGAAGGAGGATGAGAATGTTGCAAATTATGAGGCTAACTTTACAAGGTTAGTGAGGCATGTTGTAGATTATATACATAACCCAAGAAGTAAGATTGATCATTTCTTTGATGGGTTAAAACCATTTCTCCATCGAGCATCAGTCTCATAAACCTTCTCGTCATACGAAGATATTGTCTCGTGTGCTATCAAGACGGAAAAGGAATTCTCTAAGTCTCATGACTTCAAAGCCCAACAAGAAAAGAAGAGATCTTATGATCAATCTGGAAATAGAAATAAGGGGAAGAAGGGAAGAGTTGAATATCAGTCATGCAGTAAATGTGGAAAGAAACACCCCGATACTTGCTTGAAGGGAATGAGAATCTGTTATAAGTGTGGTGAAAAAGGCCACCAAGCTCATGATTGCAAGGGAAAAAAAGTTGTTGTCAATGTGGAATGCTATAATTATAGAGAGATGAGGCATTATGAAAATTATTGTCCTAAGAGTCAGGGAAACTTACCTTAGAAAAGGACAAGGGATCAAGGCCAATCTTATGCTGTGACTACAGTTGAAGCGGAATAATTAATGTATTGGTGCTTTTGGACTCATGGATTATATTCTGGTTATAAGAATAATGTGATATATATATAAGGATTGTACTACAATACCTGTTGATTTCATTTAGGTTTTAATATGATGAAGGTAATGATATTTTTGTATGTGAGAATAAGAGAAACTTTACCTTGTTTGAGAAATCTGATGATACAATTGATTTTGGAATTTAGAGACCTTTTAGAGAAAGTCTGGACAAAGGTATTTTGGATAACTATAAAGGTTGGAATGGATTATGTTGAACCTTGGATAGTATTGTTTAAGGTTAAAACATTTCTGAATATTACTTTTGGAATATTATAATACAATATTTTTAGGAAAAGGACAACCTGTAGGTCGGGGGATAACCCGTCGCGTCGGAAAAAGCTGCAGGAATCGAACCCACAACCATAGTGCGACGGGCCTTGATTACCTACCACTAGCCTAAAGGAAGTACCTGGTTATTACAAAATAGTTTTACTAATCTAAATGGTATGTGTTAATATTTGGAACCTTATACAATTAGGATAAATAGAATATTTTTGAGTTCTATTACCTTTTAGAGTGAAAGATGGGTTTGTGGTAAACATTTATTAAAGAATGAAAGTCTACATGACAAGTATGTATATTCCCTTACGTTCATAGTAAATCTCATAAATAAATTCCTCAACTTTATAAAAGGTAACTTAAAACAAAAATGTTGCCAGTTAACTTTTCCAACTGGGGATTCAATGACCGTTTAACCAATCACAAGTTTGTGATTTTCTTATGGTTAACTTTATCCTAATCCAGTTTTCTACAACTCTCCATCAGACCTAGATGGTTTTTTTTCTTCCATATCCATATTTTCATAGAATCCTAGTATGGGCTATCTCGGGTGACCTTTGTACTTATCTTTCTTTCTTTTAAAGTTATATTTTTATTAACCTTATTTCCGATGTGGGTTTTCCACAAAGGTATTTTCTATTTTCAACCATTTATTTTCAAAGAAAAATTTCAAATTTCGAGGACGCTATTTATTAATGGAGGGGAGAATGTAACACCCTGAGCTTCCACAATACGCTTTTCATTCCATAATGCAATAGCTTGTATTGTACGCAAGTTCGAGATTCTAACACACCACGACCAATCAAAATAGCCATTATGAATAGTAATACCCACCTTTTGAAATTATATATATTTTATATTTCAAAATGGACTTCATTTTTGGATTTGTAATATCGAAATTAGCCTATGTTGAATTTTTGGTATTTTTCCGAGAACTTCCAATTTTTTATGAATAGTGAAAAATACTTAAAACAGCTTTTTTAATAAAAATAATTTATAGTGATAAATTATATTATTTAGTGGTTTTAAAGTTTAATTAGAAGATATTTTTACCATTTTATCCAATGGTGTTCATTATAATTAATTTCACTTTGAAATTGGACATAAACAATTGTCAATCATTTGATATATATTGTTTCTTAAAAACACGCTATTTGTTGTGACAACGGGAATTAATTATAAAATTAATTAATGCAACGTATATGTTTGGAATTTTGTAAAATAGACATCATTTTTGAATTTGGAATATCAATTATATCTTAGGGTGAAATTTTAGCATTGTTCTTAAAAACTTCAATTTTTGATGAATAGTGAAACCACTAAGTGATAGTTAAAAATTGATTTCTTATTTAAATGAAACATTACCACTTCTGTGATTTGGTTTTCAAAAATCATACATACATGTTTGTCATTATGATGTAAAATTTGGTTCAATGGGATTAAAATAATTTTTTGTGGAATATTAACTTTTAAGTTTAATTAATTGTGATTAAAGGTAATTAGTTAAATTTAAGGTAAAAATGATATTATAAAAACATGAAAATACCTCTACACTTGTACTACCCCTATTTTATGAGTCATGGAAGACCAAAACAATCCATGGGTCAACTTGGGGACCCCATGGAGCCACTTTGGTAGGAAAACGACATTAAAAACTTTTTATTTAATGTTAAAATAAAAATGTCACAAACATGAGTTCTTTTACTAAAACAATTTTTAAATGGGGTTATAAAAGTCATATTTTTGACTATAAATATTAATTAGAAAGATAAAAAGATTTAATACATCATGATACTTTTTTTTATAATTTTTATACATTAAATAAATTAAAATGTTTATGACACAATGATGATGCAACGATTACCTCATTAATTAACGATTTAAATAAAATGAAACGATAATGTAAAATCTAAGGCTTACACTTGTTAAAAACCTATTGGATGAGTATATATCGAACACTTATCACCTTATACTTTAAATATATAATTTTGGGACCTTTATAATCCGAAAATCATTTCACAATAAGGTAACATTTGAATCTTTCCATGAGTGCCCCTTCTCTCCTCTTATAAAAGTCCCCCACCTCTACCACCTTATTCACACCTTAAAGCCATTTGTCTCGGCAAAACTCTGACCAAATACTCTCTCCACTTCCCTATTTTACTCCTAGAAGCCTCACGTTAAGCAGACGTCTTCCCAAGGAAGCCTCTGAGCTCAAATGAAAAAGAGTTACCCGTTTTAAAGGTAGTTTTTTCTCTTGTGTTCTTATGTTTTATTTTTCTTCTCCAACCCCCTAAAATATTTTTATTCATTTCTTCTATAACAAAACCAGTATAATTAATATAATAGGATGTTGTTATAAGAAGGATTCGAGCTACACATACACACACCTACATCTAATGGTTAAAGAACATACTGTTTCTGTGGATGATGAATTTCTGCCTCACGAAATGATGATTGTTCAACACTCATATAACTCCTTCAAAGGTGCCCATTAATATGTAACTATATATATATATGATATATAATATGTTTATTTTTTACTTAATCTTCTTTATTTTTCATTTATGTCATACCTTTATGGTTTCCATTATGGGTAAACGCGATATCTTCATTTTAGGAAGTGCGGACTACCGCCCCCTCAAAGTGATTTGAATCGTTAATGCCATATGTGGGATGTATAAAAGATGGAGTAAATGATATTATATATGATATTATACTGGAATTATAATATATCATCATATCATTATGATTTCATTCCATTAAATATGAAATAGAAATGAAAGTAGCGTTCATGCGTACGTACGACTTACCGTCTCCATGAACGGTGCATTTCATTTCTTACCTCGAAATGTTACGTAATATTATGAATGAATGTATATACTAGATATATATGATATATATGATATCTAAATCATGAATATAATTATGGAGATAAGGGATATTCTACCACATAAAAAACTTGTAATTATAAGAAGTTTATTATTGACTCAAGTACCAAAGATCGACAAAACGACCGTTATTAACTTAAATAACTACATAATTTTTGTAACATTGTAATAAGTGATATAAAAGGGATATTGAACGTGAAAAAGGTTATTAAGAAAGTAGATATTAACTCTAGTTTATTATTTAGGAGATGAAAGAAAGGTCGAGTCAAGTCGGACACGAGGTAAGGGAACTTCTTAACCCAATTTCCATTCCTTGGGTTAATCTCTTACATTCAAATTATGTCATGATATTATTATGTCCTATCTTGTATTTATACTTTATTTATGTTTAAAAATAGTTAATACACATAATAGATATATTTTATTTAAAAAAATGATTTTTGTAAGGGACTTCATCTCAATATCCATTCATTGAGGCATATTTTGTTTTATACACAACTTTCTTTTATATGGTGTATAAACCCCTTTGACTTTTACATTTATTCAAAAGGAATATTTTTATACAAAGATTTTTTACTAAACGAAAAAAGGAATGTTTTTTCTTACGTATGCGGTGACAACGACTTCTCCGCCACCGTGACCATTATTTGAGTTTTGGCTTCCTCTACACGCAATAACTTTTTTTAAATGATTTCAAAAAAAGAGAGATATTTCTATGAAATATATTAAAATACAGTGAAAATGTATATGTATTTAATGCAATCTTAAAATTTTTTCCATAATACATGACTCTCAAGTGTGGTAGACAGGAAGGGAATGGGTGTGGACCCATCATGGCCTGTAATTAGTCGAGCAGTCTCAGAATTAGTTATTTTGTTTTCAGAAGATTGAATAATGTTTTCAGAAAAACACTGGGGTATATTTGAGCAATTTTAAACATAAGTATATTCTAAAAAAATTAAATCGGAAGGTCTCATGAGAAAAACTAGTGTCTTGGCACGAGGCCTTGACAAAATCTTATTTGTAGTCTTGGCACGAGGCCTTGGCTACGTGGTTATGATAGTCTGGCATTATGCATTCCATCATTATGAAAATGGTTATTGATATTGCATGAGATTATTCAACCAGTAGAATATCCATGTGAAGAAGTAAATGGCATTATCTCATTTTACTTTTTCCATATTATGTTGAAGTTCAAGTTTAAAAGGCATTTGTTTTAGTTATACATTGCCTTAAATGTTTATGTTTATTGATGAAAGATTCCGCTATATTTTTATCCTTACTGAGCATCTGAGATCACCCCTTTCAATGTTTTAATATTTTCCAGGATGTGAAGAAGTATTTTATGAATGACCTGTAGGGATAGTCAGAAGAGGATGTGAGTGTTGACTATGGAGACTTTGTTATTGTAGTTTTTCACTTTATGATGTAATGTAACATTTATGAATGTATCTAGTGTTTCCAAGGCTACTAAACTAGTTGGTGTTTCGAGACTTGATCTTTTGTGATCATAACAATGTTACGCAATAATGCACCGACTCTGGGTAACTAGGGTCGGGGCGTTACATCTTGGAATCCTTCCAATAATTAAGCCAATGCACCTCTTAAATTGCACCTACACTATTTAATTCTCTTGACCCCCTTTTAAATTAAGTAACCCCATCATTAAAATTTAAGAAGGTTTCTAATAAATGAACCATTATAAATTACCTGATGGTTACATACCTCTCCCCTTATTCTATATATAGGGAGCCTGCGATGTGGTTTTGGGAAGGCTTCACCAAGCGACGAAATGCTGGAAAAGTGATGCGATGCCCAACACTTGGTGGATTAGGCCTTCTCCAATGAAGAATGAAGAATTCCAACCTTCATCGACTTATTCCTCGGACACCTACCGATGTTGAGCATCATCAATGAGCCGATGCAACTCGGGTTGGGAAGTGCTTGACAGACGCGACAAATGACGATCCTCTATGTCTTCTTCCGCGACTCTGTCAATGAATAACGTCCACATTTTTGCACTGAAGTCAATCAACTACGAGGAAGGTAGGAGGTTTATTGCTGGATATTATTATACCCTCTTCTCATCTTCTTCACTGGATAAAAAGATACTGTTGAGGATGTGTTATTAATCATCTACTTTTATTGTTGAGCCAAATGATACCTCCCTAAATGCGGAGGCTGCGGGCCAAACTAACATGACCCGACACTTTCTGTCGGTTTTCTTCCTTGTGGTGATGTTCTACAGAAAGGCGATGAGGCGATGACGACAAGGGAGGCAATGACGAAGGCCGCCCTAACCAAAGCCATTGCGAATCGCACCGCCCCCGTGGCACATTGGTGGTCCCGGCTGAACACCGCCAGCCGAGTGGTGCCCGAACCGCCTACTCGCGGCCTCCAGGCTCCCTGCCCTATGTGCGCCCCAACAGAATCCACGGTCTGCCCCGTGGCCTGCCCTGCCCCGTAGGCACCCTGCCGGGAGCCCCCGCGCGCTGCCCGCACCCCCGCGCACTGCCCGCGTATCCCCATGGTCTACACGGCCATGCTGGGGCCTTTCCCATTGGCCCACGCCCCCGCGCGCTGCCCAACGATCCCATGCACGGCCCGGGCCACCGCGCGCTGCCCTGCGTGCTTCCCTGCATCCTTGCGCACTACCTGCACATCCCCATGGCCTGCCGACAACCCACCCGACCTTCAACTGCCCTTCCAGGCTGAGTCGCCTGAGTCGCACCCCTCATCGTACTCTCCGAACCGGGCCCAGCCTTCGGGCCGAGTCGCCTACGTGGCGACCACTGGGCCGAACTGCACTCGCAGTCCGCTGGGACGGGCCTAACGGACCAGGCCAAAACATAGTGGGCTAACCCACCGAATGGGTCAGGTCAGACCTAGCGAGTCTAACCAGATCGACCTAGACCGGGTTGGCCCAGACTGGGTTGGGCCTAGTCAGTCTGACCAGGTCAGACCAGACCCGATCCCATTACAGAGCCTTTACCTTCTTGGGTCATATCTTTGGAACCTGACGTCCGTTTGATGAACCATCAGTAGCACCGGTATTCTTGGGGCGAAGCCGTCCCTTTGAGAATACCCTACTGGAGTTTGAGGTATAGTTGAGATATGGACAAGTTGGATCATACACGAATCCAACAGGACCCCCAGGAATAAAAGGCTAATAGCTAACCGACCGGGCGTCCGATTGGCGCACCGTCTATTTTTTTGAGACCCCTATGACTTGGCAGACCTTTGAGATACTTCTACGTGGGACTTCGTGATAGTTGGAGTATCGACCAGTAGATTGTGGATCAGATCTTCCAGAGACGAGCAGACATTTTTGTGGGAACCTAGTAGCTGGTTGAGACTTGAGGACTGCTGATCGATTTGACTCGGAGTGATTCGACTATCCCAGTGGGGAGCGCCTCTATGTGAGCGCGGAAAACCCACGTTGAAGAGCGGCTCTGTCTGAGCGCATCAGACCCACGGTTATCGACGCGTGGAGTAACTTATCAGGATACCAGGGGAGCGCCTCTATGTGATCGCAATAGACCCACGGTGGAGAGCACCTCTGTGTTAGCGCAACAGATCCACAATACTCAACAGGAGGAGTACCTCAGCAGTCCAAGTTAGTGGGAAGCACCTATGTGTGACGCAACAAGTCCACTATACTTGATATAGAATGAGTTCACCAACAGCCGAAGGTTCAGATTAATAAAAATCTTGGTTTGAGGTAAGTCAATGAATTTTGTGTTTTCCTCATGATTGAGATGGGTTACTATATAACTTAGGTATATGTATGAGAATATACCTAAGTACTGGTTATCCATTGATTTCATAATTTGTGGTTTATCCTTGTTGGATTTTGTGAGACCTTGAGGGTCTCAGGGTACCTACTGAGTATCGTTATACTCACCCCTGCACGGGCTATGCCTATACCTTGGTGTGTTAGTTACAGATGACAGACAATGCTGACTGAGGCAGAGAGTAGTAGTATCAGACGGTACCTGGAGGTGGACCACACGGTGTGACGGTACATGGAGCTGAGGGAAGGATGGGAGTGCTTTGTAGGCCATTTGTACCTACCCTTCAGATAGTAACCTCATAGGAAGACCCAATAGCTTCTTACTTTTCTTCAGTTTTACTTGTACATTCCTGTTGGGCTTGTATTTGCGACCCCTTTTTACTTTCCATCACTTCTTTTGTATATAGTTTTACTTAGTTTTTTACTTCCAATTGTATGCTCTGATGTGTTTTTTTACAGTTATAAAGGCAATGAATTCCCAATTTAGGGATTTACACCTTTGGTGCTAGTCTCCAGCCCTTGGCCTATAGAAGGCGGGCTTGTGGGTTGTAACGATACAGGCCCTGAGGGATGGGCCAGGACATCAAACCATTAAAAAGTGCACATTACTCATTATAAAAATATCAACTCATGTTAATTCACATAAAAATCATAAGTAGTTGAATATAAATTTAATAAAACCCAATTATATATAAAACTAATATTTATTACTCATAAAAAATAAGAAATCATGAATTCCATCTTAATTTAAAATAATAACCATCTATATAAATTAAAGAAATCTATGATAAATATTAATCAATATTGAAAAATAAATAAATAAATCCATTGTTTTGAATTAAAAAAAATCATAAAAACAGAAAATTTTCAATTACTCATGGTTTGGCCGCACTGCCTAGAGAACCATGAGCTAGCCATGTGAGCTTAACATGATGTTCCCAAACATGCTTGAATGATTTACACATGTTTTTGTAGACAATGAAAAGTAACCACATAATTTCTATGTTCCTACTATATTCTCTACAACTAATATTTTCATTAAAAAAAGTACATATAAATTCCTAATTAAAACCAAGAAACAATCAAATAATTGCTTGAAATCATTAAAAATTCATGAATCGATAAACAAAATGGAGATATACTAATCCTGGAATACCTTTATAAATCATGTTTCATCATGTGTGGGGGGGGGGATCCACAACCCCTAATGATAAAAGACTTGAGTTACAAAGATCACATATCCTATCAACCTAAAACTGAAAATATAAATTGTGACTCTGAATCCATGTTCCTATGAATAAACTAGAATATAATATCATTTTTTCTTGAGCCAACCCAGGATAATAATAAACTAGACACAAAAAACTGATGTGACATGACTTGAAAAGAGAATTACTGAGCCCTTAGGTCAACTGAAATATTTTATTAATTAAGATAGAAAATGGGTATAATTGTGATTGAAAGAACAGAAAAACCATCCAAGGATTTCAAAGAAAAATTCCATTTGTACCATTACAAATAATAGAAGTGCATGTAACAGAATTAGATGTTTTAACTATAAAATTAGAACCAAATAATGATGATTACATATAAACAAAAAAAAAGAGAACATAAATATTATAATGATATCGAAATAATAATATAGAATGGAAGTAAAACTAATGTATAAAACTAAGGATGTATTATCCAATATAATAGAGATACCAAAGTGACGAAATAAAAAATTTGTAACTACACACAAACATAGACAAGTGGAATATCTCTACTTAATTAATCAACTAAACCTATCCCAAGAAAAGAAAAGAAAACATTTATACCCTTGAAGCAATAGAAAAACCAGTCATATAACATTCATAAGCATAAAAATCATAGTAGGTACCACCATGTACCACATGTATAAAAATTAAAATAGAAAAAATTTAATTCTAGTTTAAAAATAAATATAAAATTTGGGTTTTTATTATTTTCCATTGAATAATAAATAACACAGTAATGTTCTTGAAAACTAATTTAATTTTAATATTAATTAATGATTATTTTATAAAGTACCTTCACTATACCCTATTTAAGTGAATTGGAATGTATTACTAGGAAAATCATTTAAATGGATAAGAGAAAAATCACCCTAAAAGAAACCATTTTGAAGATGGAATTACAAGGAAATAGAATATAAATAAAAGCAAAATCATTAATCATGCGATCCTATATTATCAAGTAAAATGTATGAAGACACTAATAGTAACTAATAAGTTGATAGATATTAGTTATAGATACAAATTCAACCTCCCAAACACTATGAATTTCTTGACATATCATTAATGAGGGGAAAATACATTATGATAGGATGTGTCTAGGATCAATTTAACTAATCCGAGTATGATTATAAACTAGTGAAGAACCTTTACTAATAAATCTCAAATTTAAATATCATTTATTTCCATTACATTTATATGTTGGTGAGTATATTAAAAAAAATATACATATACATTAAAAACTCCATAAACATTCTACGCCCTCACTTCAAGAATTACTTAACAGAAACAAATCCTATAATAAAAATTACATTTAAACACACATTATCCCATATTGAGAACCATTCATATAAAAGAGTTCATAAATAATAACTTTTTTTCAACACGTAAGGGGCATATTTTATAGGGATTTTCCATTTCAAAATAATTTTTTTGAATATAGGAACTGATCTCTATAACAATTTGTTTAATCAAATTCATATAGAATAAACCTAAATCCAATATACTATATCATAAAGTGAACCTTAAATATTATTTAATATTCTATGGTATCAATTTAAACAAGTGAAATATCCCTTGACATAAATTTAGTTATTTACTCAACAGCTTAATGTACTTGGGGTTTAATAATGGTTTTAAAACTCAATTTATGAAGGTTGAATCAAAATGGAAACATGGAGAAGCTGAGGGAAACCAATTCTGTTATTCCAATTGAAACATTATAAAATGTATATAAACTATGTCATAAGGAAAATTTTAATTAATAATAAATATGTAATAATAGTTCAATCCTAAAATATTATGTCCTAGAAAATCTTACATTTACCATGTCTCCTTAAAAAAACATAAATACACCAAAATAACTCTAAATGTTGTTTTCAAAACCATTAGAAACTGTAAAATAATTGAGTCCCCATAAAAACATTGATCTAAATGAAAAAATAATTCCCATTATACCTTGTTAGGAAAATAAAAAGAGGAAAAATAATGGAAATAAGGGAATGAAGAAATAGAGAACAGTTCACATTGGAGATATAACATTAAACTATGAATAATCTATGATAAATTTATATATAACATATGATATATAATTTAGGAGAATTTATGGACTATATTAGCAAAATATTGGTGGTAAAAAGACCCTAAATGATTCATTTTGACCATGGTTACATTAGATAATTTATATTTCAAATTACTTGGACACCTTACATGGTTGAGGTACATAGTTAGCCTAACCACAAAATGACTATGTGAGATGGAACAATCAAAACTAAGTCCTTATTTAACAGTTGTTTTATGGATAATACTAACCACGAACCTTAAACATGGGATGTGAATATGACCCAAAAATCGATAAATTTAAAATAAAATTGACTTAATACTTATGGAAAAAATAAGAATAAATTGATAAATAAATAAATAGAGAAAATCTTGGTTGGTGTGTGATAGACCAATCAAAATAATTACATCCCCCTAAAAATCCATAGAGAATTGGTTAACCATGTAAAGAGTATAATTCTATATGATTTGAAAGGATGAAACTAAAAGAGCTCATGGATAGTAATACAACTAGAATCATTATCAACAAACTTCCAAAAAAAGCTGAATAGATTCAAATACATAAATTAATCAATTTAATAACATCCATTAAAATCATCCATTATGCTCCTCTAAAGAAAAAAAGACAATTTTTTTTTAAACTTTAATGAAGAAGACATGAAAAAATCTATTTCAATTAACGTAACCCTTAAAACCATAAAACAATATGACATGAAAATTTAATGGTAAATGGGATGAGGAGACCTTGGCTAACCTATTCCTCAATAAAATAAAAAAATAATGGATAAATATTTATTTACATATGTGTGGGATCAAGATTTAATGAAAAATAAATACACATCACCAAAACTCATTTAGTTACACAAAATAAAATGATAGTAATAAGATTAAAACCAAAACTCATATAATGAATAATCCTTAAGACACAAAAATCACGAATAAAAAAGATCCATTAATAACATGTTAATTTATGATAGTTGTACCCCAACAATATTATGGAAACTGTAAAATTCTATCCCTCAATTGCTAAAATATGGGACTCAATACATAAAACACATAAATGATGCCCCAAAATTACCAAAATAAGAATTAACTATGTAGTGAAAATAAAGGCTAAAAACAACATTATGTTTCCCAAATATTAAACTCCCTAGTATTGAGAAAATTTCTCAAAAAACCATAATATGATTTCCCTATACGAACCATGTTAAATAGGATTAACATGAAGGAATTTTAAAGAGGAAGACTGAATCCACCCTTCTCTCAATAAATGGAAAGGAAAAAACACTTCAAATGGCAAAGACATAAACATGTATGATAATTATTAGGGGTTTACTAGCATGAATAATTATTGTGTACAACCTTACAACATTTGTGGCATATGGAGAACTAACTCATCAAAAATTATACTTGAAAAAGAATGATGGCCTCTTGACACTATTGATTTATTACCTAGATAAGGTTCACATCCCCTTTACTATGACTTCGTCCACCAACCAATGAAATATGAGAGACATTCATAGACAATATAATCCCATCCTTGGCATGATATTCTCCAAGTGGTAGCTTTACAATATCTTCCTATGTTATAAGGTAATGGGGAGATTATCTAAATAGAATATTTTCCTAAAGAGATAATTTGAAATACCAATCCTTTAAGGATTTAACCATGTCTGTATAGGGGAGATATGATACAATTTATGAAAACATGAATTATCTAGAACCATTGAAATTTATTATTAGAGGCCATTTAATTGATTTTAATTTAGTATCATCATGTAATCATAGAGATACTATAGATTAAAATTTTTTCTTAATCCATATAAATAGTGGATCTTTTGTGGTTTAGATATAATGATGGACTTCCAACACATTTATCATGGGACCTCTAGCATGAAGGTAGTAAACTCAAGTGTAAGATAAATGTGGTAATACTGATGGACCAATATCCCCTTGAAACTCTCCAACCATTAATTTATATACCCTGAGTCTTGTTACCAGAATATGTGAAGAGGATTAATATACTAGAACATTTTAATGATTCCTTGATGATGAACTAATATAAAAGGATACTAGGATCCTCATCAAGAGTGTTAGAATCAATCTATTAATATGATAGTTAATAAATAAAAAGGAATAATAATATAGAATCACTCACATAGCCCCAATAAGGTTCCAAAAAAGGTTTGAGGAGGATACTCAAATAAATAAGAAACTCAAAACATAGACAAAACCAGATTTAAATCTCAACGCTATATAATGAAATTTAAAATAATTAATCATTGAAAAAATATCATAAAACACTACAGAAACATCAGAATAAACAAAACAAAATAAAATAAAAAATTAAAATATTAATAACCAAAAGGATTTTTTTGTTTCAAGGACCTCATATATATTCCTTTTTTCAAAATATTAATAGATAATTCATTATTCATAAAAACTCAACCATCCATAATTAAACCATTCATGACATCGATGTATTGTAAATTACCAATTTAAAAATATTCAAAATGAAAACCTTATAAAAGACCTCAATTTTAGTCTCTCACCGCATATAAAACATTTCAAAAACACTGATTTGAATTTATATAATCTCAATAAAAATCATAAAACAACTAGTATTCCTACTCATTTTCAAATTCATTATACAATCATAAAAAAAACAATCTCATTAATTTGACAAAAAAAAATTCAAAATGATTTATAATTTATAAGGTCTCCCCTATCACATAAAATAAAATATCAAAATAACCATTTCAATATCAAAATAAACCCAATAAATATTATGTTCAACTCATGAAAAACATATCATTTGACCATAAATGTGACAAAAAAGATTAATATTTTTAGAAATATGTTCTATTATCCACACTTAATATTATAAAACCTAGTATTTATAAGTCAATAAAAGAAAAATACATTGTGAATTCCAACTTAATTTATATAAATTATGATTAATATATAATGTTAAATATCTCAGATTATTTTGAATCTATAAATATAAATAAATATGTAATAATAAAGAACCAAAATACATAAATTTTTAAAAATAAATAAAATTGAATCCTTTTTATGTTTTGAACACACAACCTGATAAAATATGTGCCTGCTATTAGAGTTCTACTAGATGCTTCCAAACATGGATTCACATTTTGTGCATTGATTTTAAGACTATTCACAAAAAACATGTTGCTTGTTAAATCCTCCAAAATAAATATGAATCATAAATATTCTTTTAAAAAATATAAATTAATAATTTGTATTCAAAGATACTCTAATTAGGACCCAAAATAATATAATATTCAATAATTAATTCTTTAATTTTAGAAACACTTACCCATGCCTACCTTGTAATGTTATGTTTTATTACTTGGGGGTTATGGCTGGAAACTAACTCATGATATACCTCATGAGTTATAAGGATATTATATCCTCTTTAACAAACCCTTCAAAAAATAATGGTGAATTTAAAACATAGTCCATCTTATGAAACACAGATTTGATAAATTGTTTCATGAACCAACCCCTTCTATCCATGAACTAGGTACATGAACTAACATGTGACATTGAATGAGTGTAATTATTTATCCACTTTGATTGTAGATAAGTTCCAGTGCATCAAGAAACATAAATGGGGACTATATATCATATGAAAATAAAAATAATTCTTTAGAGGAATTATACCCAACAATCATGCATGATTATTCCTTACGTGTGTTGGCTATGATACAGAATAAGATATTTTAAAAATAAAAATAAAACTTGAAAAGGAGGATGAAATGTAAATTACACCTTAAAAATATTGAATAATTCATTAATAATATCGATATAATACAATAAAATTGAATTGAAATTATGGAAACATCAAATTATAGTGTTCAATATAATAGTAATACAACGAAAAAAATCAGTATCAACCCATAACCATGAACTAGCATATCATCTCTCCATATTTCTTCCTTGGAACCTGAAAAAAGAGTCCAGAATAAAACATCCACTTCCATGTCAAACTATAAAATACTATAATATGAAAGATATGATAAAAATAATGAATATTTACCATCCGAAAACCCCTGAATATCATGTAGATCAATTAATTTAATGGTAGTATAAATATATATACCAAAAGTAGTATTTTACCTATTTGACATTCACAAAAACAACATTATATTGTGTTAAAAAATCACATTAATTTTTATCAGGAAGAGAATTATATTTATTAAAATTCCATCCTAAAACCATTTTAAGATATGTGGAATCAATTTCTAGGATATATTTTTAAAATTAAATGTGAAATATCACACTTAGTAAATTTTTTTAAAGATTGTACAACATGTAAATTAGAAATATATTACATTCAAAAAGATTCATTAGTAGGCCTACGTGTTTAGGGATAATCTTGAAAAAATAACTATAACTAATATAGAGATAGATGTTGGTTCCAAAAACCAATTAAATCTACCAAAACAATTGCTATTTTCGAACCTTTCCAAACTAAGGGGAATTCTTATTAATCCAGTATAGTATAGGATCAAGGCCCTTAGTCTTAGTGTAATGCTAATTTTGTGTAGTATGTGCACCTAGAAATCCAACATAGCTACCTAAATAATTCCATTAATTTTAAATTTCTTTGAGTATGTTAAAATTATTTATACATATACCTTCATAATTAAAAAAATTGATGCCTTACCGCAGAACTAAATTCAATGAAACAATCATTTTTATAATGAACACATATGAATAACAAATAAACCCATATCAGACACCATTCATGTAAGAGGATTAATAAGACAATTATTGTTTTAAAACATAATACATAATTCAAAGGGATTTTATATTTTAAAAGAAATCATTTTAATGTTCCAAATGGGCCTTATAACTATTACTTAAATAAATTATATACATATTACATTAATATAAGATACTTAGATTACTCATATGAACTTATAAGATATGATAATAGTCCATTGAATCATATTTAACCATATAAAACTCCCTTAAAATAAATCTTTTGATTTTCTAAAAACATAGGGTAATTGATTTTTCAATATAGTTTAAAAAATATGATGATTTCATAATATTGAAAACATAGATAACAAGGGAGAAAAAATAAAATTTTTCAATTAATTCCATCTTCAATATTTATAAAGTGTATTCTAAAAAAAATTGTATAAAAATGAACAATAAATCATATTTTATTTCTTAAATTTTATTACATGGAGAAATATACCTAAAACATGTTTCCATTGCAAATTATAACATAATCCAAGTCAATAAGTTATAGAGGGTTTAATACAACAAAGAGAAACACTAAAATCATGAAATACACAAATTAAAATTTAGATAGAGGTAATAATATGTTAAAATGACCATTCTAGGGAATGAACAAGAGAAAAAAAGAATTAATGGAAGGAAGATAAGGATAATAGTTTACATAATAGATCCTACCTTAAAAAATGAAAATTCCATGGGAAATGTCCATATAATGATTATAACAAAGGCAGAAGGCATTCATGGATTGATTTATTAAAAATATGGGATTAATTATGAACCCAAATGCTGTAATTTGAAAAGGGTTTGTAAGATAAATTTCTATTTTTAATGACATGGCCACAAATTATGGTTGAAGTGAATGAATAACCTAAATATATATATAATACAAAATTGTGCCTTGTAAAAACTATTGTTTTTCTGTATGGTTTACTCATGGTAAGTACTAAACATATTTATAAATTCAATAACATGCACTGCAACCCCCAAAAACTGTAAATTTCAATGAAAATCATCTACATTCTTGACGAAACGAATAACAATAAAAAAGTGTAAACTTATAGGAAAAATCCTGATTTGGATGTTCTGTGGACCTCATATAAATAAGATGATTGGATATATTGTACATTTAGGTATTACATATTTTAATATAGCCAACTAATTTTTTAGTAATCACATACTCACCCTAATTATATTATTTAATGTTTTATGTTGAATTTTATTATGAACACTTCAGATAATGTGCTCTTGGATCTTATGACTACAACTGATTAGGAGCATAAATATATGAAATGTGAGGAACCTTTTATATTTTCTGTTAGATGAGGAAATTTAATGAAAAATGGTATAAGACTATCCCCATGTAAAAGTCACTTTCAAATTGTCATTCAAAATAGAGAGAGATAATGAGATAGGAAAAACAATAGAATGTAAAGTGTTTTACTTGTGAAATTAATGAAAAATGAAATAATATTTTTTCCTTACAAAATAAGAGAGGAAAAGCTTCAAGTATATTTCTTTTATTAATTTTAGTATCTCTATTTGTATAAATTATTTATTACATAAATGTTTTGGTTCAATAATGTGTATATAAATATAGAAAAAAGTAGATTATAACGAATAATAAGGATGATATCAATCATATAATTTCCAATGGATAAATAAAAGATCCACAATCTATTAGAGAAAACCAAATCAAAATTTCCATTGTATTTTCTCATGTTTTACATAATTGTCATTACGTGTGCAGTGTAATAAAAAATATCAATTTACATTTTAGATGTGGATCGTTTTTTATAGCTTGGATAAAAGATATGATAATTTTATAAAGAATTTATATATCATATAATGTTATATAAGATTAATGTACTTCATTTAATCGAATTTGAATATCATGTATTGGTAATAAATAATGAATATTATTTAGATGACATATATCAAACCCAATCTTGGTATCAAAATTTTGGTATTGTAAATGAGAAGAATGTAGTAATGATATTTTATTACAGGTAATTAGATTCATTAAAACTAAAATCCTTAAATTTATATCATGATTATTTTGATGATAAAATGAACAAATATATATTAATTATAATATTTGAAAAACTACAATGCATCTAGATGTAGTTTATATTGATCTGTGTAGACATTTATAAGTAGAACCTATGGTGGATGCTTTAACTTCATAACATTTACCAACAACGTTAGTATATAATCATATATTTACTCATTGAGATATAAGTATGAATACATCAAAAAAATTAATAAAATAATAATGTTGAACATATGTTTGGTAAGGGGATTTAGGAAATTTATATTTACTATAGATGGGAGTATCTGAACAAAGAGTTCACCAATTATCAAAGGGAAGTTGGGATTCTCTCTTGACATAATCCTTACACGACACAATTGAATGATTTCAGTTAAAGGAGTTTCCAAACCTTATATAACATAGTGAAATATATGATATTTCATATAATTCCTCAATTAGGCATTTTGGGATATGTATTATATACTAAAACAGACATAATACACCATGTTTCAACTATAGTTGAAGATGGAATCCTCTATGAGTTATGGTTTTGGAGGAAATAAATGATGTAATATTTATTAATATGGGGATGTGAAATATTTATTAAGGATACATCAAACAACCCTGGTAAACTCATGATAAAAAAATTTCATATCTTATTAATAATTAATTAATTATATTTTATTAGTTAATATTTATTATAGGATTATTAGATATTTTATTCAATCACATAGAAAAAGTAGTATTTATAACTAAAATATGATTTCATGCATTTTATGGGTTTATTTGAAAGATTAATTTTAAAAATTTATGAATTTGAATTTTAAAAAATGAACATTGTTTTTATATTTATTATATCAAAATTGTATTACGATTAATATTTTAAAATTTTCAAAAAAGTTTGAAATTTTAGTTAATATTGGAATATACAGATTTTTAATGGAAACAATCATTTCTTTTAAAATATTAATATATTCAATTTCTGTTTTATATTAGTTTTAAAATTAAATTAATTGATTTTTTTTAAATTATAATATAATAACTGATATTTTAATTAAAATTTTAACTGATTTTTCATTAAATTAGTTCATTCTCATATTTCTAATATTAGAAATTAATATTATCAAAGAATTTCAAAATAATTTTTTTTCATAAATAATATTGATATAATATACAAATTTGATACCATGTTTAGGGTTAAACTATTTTAATCGAGGGGCTAATCATTAGTGATAAGGATTAAAATAACCTAAAATCTTATATAGATTCTATTTAATGGAATTATTTTGAACCTATATCATATCATATTCTATTATGGACCATTTTATCCTATTTTCTTGGGAAATACATTAATATAACTTAATATTCTTAAAACTTCCAAGTTTGTCCTCTCTACCACTTACAAAAGGGAATCCTGTATCCTTTCTTCAGCACATTTTAAGATCCTTTTTATTCTTCCAATACCTATAAAAATAATTTAACTACATCCATACCCACATTATATATGATCTTATTGTATCATTTAATAAACCTAAAAAGAAATTATGTATAAACCTACAGAGGTTATTCGAAGAAGTGGTACAATTGTTGACTGATAGTTTTCATATAATTTAATCCTCAACCTCCATGAAATATTATTCAACAATTTTTAAATAAAAGAATAAATATATTATATATAATTTTATTTTATTATTATAATGTAATTAACTATATCTGAATCCTCTTCCACCAAATGGGAAATGTAACAGTCATTCATTGGTATGGCATATTTCTGCCCCACAAACTGTCGAAATCTTCTAAATCACTACCTTTCACAACTATTTACAAAGATTGATTTAATATATATATATATATATGATATTAATTACTTATTTTTCATTATAGAAGTAAAATATATCTTATAATTTCTACCCATTTAATCCATTGTATAATGATAATTTTTTCGTACATACGTGCGAATGACCACCTCTACAAGAAGATGAGATTAATTTTACCTGAATGAATATCATTGATAAAACATATATATTTGTATTATAAAATTTAATTATATATATATATTATAAAATATATAATATAAATATAATATAACACTTTCCTTCTTTCAATAATGTTGTATAGAAAATGGAATCATCATTATTGCATACGTACAACCTACAGTCTCTATGATTGTAACATAGTTCATTTATCATTACCATTATCCTTGGATATTTATGAAATTATAATTGATATATAAAAAATATAACTATTAAATTATTATTATTATATTTTTTATAATAATTTCATATTAGACTATACACAATCAACTGATGTCATTTTGGACACATGAGCTGAATGTTGTCTAAACATCAATTATAAATCTAATTTATTATTTAATTATATATACGATGTTAAAAAAAGTAATGATAAACATGAAATTTCGTATTATGAAATTAAATAATGATCATTAATTTAGTATTATTAATTATAAATACAGAACATGGAGATTCAAAAATGAAGTATGATAGTATTTACCTTAAAAACAATGATTTTAAATGATTTAGAGATTTTTTTGTTTTTATTCTATGTTCATATTATTCAAATTAATTTATGGTCATAGTAATATATATATAAATTAATTTTTATTAAATTTTTATTCTATTTTTTTACATTCATTAAGTTTTTTTATAGGAATCATTTTACATATTTTATATGAAACATATTTACAAAAACAAAAAATAAATGTTCTATTTTTCTGTATATGACATAAATATAATTTTCCACTACAGAAATCACTATTTTAATATTATATTAATTTATATTATTCTATTATATCCTCAATGAAAACCCCTCCTTCATTTTTATAGATATTATTATTTATAATTTTTTTAATCCAAATGGATTTTTTAATATCCAAAAATGTTTTACTTGTAGATTCAAAAGATCATTTTTTGGGTTGAGGATTTAAATAAAATATTTAATGATATTTATTCATGTTATGGTCATTGTAAAATTTTCATGATTATTAGTGAGGCTGATATAGCTGATGGTGATGGGTGATCCCAATATATATCACTATGATGGGGGAGCTCAATAAAACTCTTAGGTGCCTTGGGCTGTGATTGTGTTCAATGGAGAATTATGTTCGAAGTCAGCAACAATGGTTATTCAAATTATAATAGTTAATTTAAATTTTTCTATAATATTTCTATGAATATGTTGTCCCAAGGAACATACAAGAGTTTTTTTTTTCAAATTAATGATTTTTCATGTGACTTTTTATTTCAAAATTGTAGATAATGAAATTTTTTTCGATGGAAGGATTGTGCATTTTTTATAAATATGTATGTTTTTAAGAAATGAATTTCATGTGTTCTTATTTTTTCTATGAATCCCCCATGATTAATGTTTTAGATTTATATTTTATTATAAATTTTGTTATGAATAAAATGTTCAGTGAAGCCAACTTCATGTGAATCTAAATGATCACATGTTCTTAATGTTTATTATATTAAAGAAAGATAATATTTTATGATAAAAAAATTTTAAATTGAAAAATCTATCCCTTTCATAAAATATATATATATATCCATTAATTTAATTTTTTCTCATTCGATATTTTAAAATGTTTTCATATAGATCATGGAGTATTAAAAAAATAAAAAATCATATTAAAATCTATCATGATATTTCATGAAAATTAGAATTTATATTTTAAAAAGTTTTATATTGTAGAAAAATTGGATACTAACTAAACGTGTCCAATTTTTAATATATATCACTATTTTTATGCACCTGATCACAACCATTATATGGTATACCATCTTCGGAAGATAATTTAATTTCCTTCATTTCCAAATATATTTTTGGTTTATAGGTTTACAAAACGTTTTATTAACCATTCAAAAATAAAAATTACAATACAAAGTGAATACATCCATTTAATAAGCAATTTTCCCAAAATATAAATTTATTATAAGAAAAAATGATTTATTTTCATGAAAAAGCATCAGGACTACCTAAATGAGTAATTCTTTTCTATTACCCATTCTTAAAACCTATAAAAAATATTTTATAATGCAGTATGAGCACAAAAAGAATAGTAAGGGACAAAAAAAGAAAAATAATGAAAAACTTTAGTCCATTTTAAAACCATGATATCTTAGGAAGATTATTCCTTAAAAATATAAAACAATTCTATAATATATAATCATTAAATTACTCATGAAATTAATTTTACAACCAAAATATTTTTAAAAAATGATTTATAAGAAATCATTTATCAAAGAAAATATCATAATCAAAAGGGTTTGATAGAAATAATTAGAATATGTGAATGATATTTTTTAAAAAAAATATCTTATTTCCCTAAAATTGAATATCCATTACATTAAAAAGATATTTAGAATACATTTCTAAATCAAATTATTTCCATGTAATCTCATAATAATGAATAGAATTTCAAGTTGGTTTATTTGGGAATTATCTTCATAAAAAACGTAGAAACACTTAGAAAACTTTTCTAAATTGGAATAACCATTCCACCAACTTCAAACAATAGAAAAATATATTGGTATGATATCTAGGAATACCCATTGTATAAGTTATATCATGTTCACCAATTATCATAAAAATAATACAGGGACTATATAATGAATAATTTTTCTAATCTTATCCATTTTCATCATAAACCCTTAAAAACTCCGATGAACCCATATGAAAAACATATACAGGCCATGAAATTCCATTTTCATTAAAAACGAATTACCATTACCAATATAATATTAAAATAAAATATGGGGTTTCTTTTAATAAGCAAGAAATTATATAATGTTATCAAAAAATTAAATAATGATTACACTGTAAAGAAAATTCATTATCGGCCAATATGATAAAATAAAATATTTGTTTTCATTTTTTTATTGAAATCCAGAACCTTCCATAAAAAGATTCAATTGAATATATTTATAATAAATTAAAAAGAAATAGATAATGTCATTTATAATTATTTAATATCTATAAAAATAAATAAATAAAATAATTTCAAAAATACGGTGTGGAAGAGAAAGATCTTTAAGAAATTAAAAAAGATGATTTTTAAAAGAAAGTCTATTTCCTTGTTCCCAACTCATGATGAGTTTTCTTTATATTTTTAAATAATATGGACTTTTTAATTATTTTATTTATTGATAAAATTAATAATGTTTACTATTATTTTTATTTCACTTGTTCCCATTTTATATTCAATTACTTAATCAATTAAGTTCACATCAGATGTCTTTACAATATTCGGATCATATGTAAAAATGACATTGGTTGGTAAAACATGGTCCAAAGGGTCATTATTTAAAAATATATATAACAAAAATGATGAAATAATTATTATTTTTATTTATAAATAATACTTTTGAAACCTACCTTGAATTATGGTTCTGAAAAACGACATAAATTTTAATCATGTTGATGTTAGGACATACATACACATGTGTGACCTTAAAATTGTAAATGTTTAATATGGAAATAAGGAATGATTTATATTATCCTTAAATCCTGATCATTATAAAATAAATAAGATATTATTTCATTAATATACAAATATTTATCATCTGTGTGATGTGTGGATGAAAAACTAATCATATCACTTAGTGGAAGTTGTATCCGAGAGATGCACAGAAATGAAATTGTCATTTCTAGTGACTATAATGGTAATAAAATGGTTGTTATATTATCTTATAATAATTATAAATATTTTTTGAATATTATATATATAAAATAAATAAATCATTTTAAACAGTCATTTGAGGTGGTGATGGAAAATATACTACATCTGTTCATTAAAAGGTAGTCTTCCACACACATAAACAATGGGTCCATTAACCATTCAAGGGAATTGGATATAAAAATAGGCCATGATATTAATTTAATAGAATATTAATATAATTAATATTATATAATTATTTTATAATCATAGTTAAGGAATATTTGAAGGAGGCCGAAGAAGAAAAGTAACAAAAAATCTTAGTTAATAACTCTATATCTTAATTGGAAAAACTCCTCTCTTATACACCTTATAACAATTTATTTTGTGTAATGAAATAAAATATTCGAATAGGATACTATTATATAATTAAGGTTGGTATTTGGGTGGGAATTTTCCCAACCAAAATATTTTCAAATTTTGATGAGTTGAGAAGAAGATGTGTCCTTTTATAAGGGATGGGATTGGCACTCGTAGAATTTCTTTAAATATTAAAATAATATAAATTAATTTTTATGTTCAAAATGATCAAAATTGATAATTTTATAATTTAGTATGATTAATAGTTGAAATAATTTCATTAAATAAAATTTTAACCTGTTTTGATAAACATTGTTCCCTTTTTTGAGCCCTTCATTAACCCTTTTTTACAATTACGATGATATAATGGTTTTTTAAAACTATGTGGTTTTTAGAAATAATAATAAAAGAGAAATTATGCATAAATATACCATAGATGATTCCATAAATAATATCCCATTAAATTGGTTTAATCAATTATTCTTACAATATTTAAATCATTTAATAATATAATATTTTGTTTTGTAATAACACTAATGTCAATTTTGAAAATATTTATTTATTTAGAAATTTAAATCTCTATGAAAATAGTGGAATTTTGATATAAATAATTAAAATGTGAAATACAAAAATTCTGGGACAAAATTATCATTCGAATCATATTAATTTTGAAATTTTTAACATCATTTATTTTATTTTTCTATTAACTAAACAATTTCCATGAATGTATTGTGTAAGATTTTACGGTAAATTTTTAATCAATACAAATTTGAAATAATTTTTTTCGGATACTTATCTTTAAAATAAATATTTATAATTGTTAATACCCCATATTTTTCCCTATTATGAAAATATTATAGTTAATAAATGTATTAATTTGGATTTTTTGGATTTATATTATCTTAAATATTATAATGATTAAAATCATGTTCAAATGGAAAAAGTGAATATATTGAAATGTTTAATAATTATCAAAAAGTTATAATCATATAAAAATATTAAGGATTGTGTGAAGGAAATTTCTTTTCACTTATCATTTTATTTTTGACATTAATTACCTAATTTACCATTTACATTGATAATTGAAATTAATCAGGTTATTATTTATAATTTCCAAAAATATATAGGACATATTTAAATAATTTAAAATTCATGATCCTAATTATAGAATCTATTTATCTAAATTGATAAAAGAACATGTTTAAAATTTTAATATAAAATAATATTCAATGTACCCAAAAAACCAACAATTTTTATAAAAAAACCCTATTTAAGTTTGAAAAGTTTATATAATATATTCATGTTTAAAAATAATTTAAAAAAAATGAATTGAATAGTTTTAAATAAAAACAACTATTAAAATAATAAAAGTAATATAAAATATAATTTCACATTGTAAATAATTGTACGGAATATACAATTTCCATAAAAAGCTCTTTTTTTCAAAATCTATCTAATAAAGAATTGTTTTTGAATAATTTGATAAAAGATAAACTAAATATAATTTTGAAAAAGTCAATTAATGAATTAAATTAATTTTTTCAAATTTAAATTCTTTAATTTGAATATTAGTCCTTCAAATAAATTTTATTATGATAATAGTTTAATTAAAAAATGTATTTTTTATTAAATAGTTATTTAATAATTTTATAACGAATATGATAACCTAAATCAGGAATACTAATAAATATGAAACAAAAAAAATTATTCAATCATTAACCGAGTTTTTTCATTCTCCCCCTTCTGAAAATATCATCCTTGAAATGTTATTTGATTTTTAATCAATTGGTGAAATCATTCCTTTATAATATTTTTAGATTCCAATATTGTTTCTTCAACAATAATGTTTTTATATAAAAACATAACCTAGTGAATTACCTTATTACAAAATAATTAATCTCCATGGTCTATAATCTAATCACTAAATTCTTCATAGTAAAGGATCACTGAAAATTGAACAACATCAAGGATCAAAACAAGAGATTAATCCTACACATATTTTTTTAACATCGTAAAATAAAATATGTTGTGTACCTGGGATAAACATAGTGGAAAGGCTACTCAAAAAGAAACTAATCAATATTTCTCTAGTATTTCTGGAATGCCTATATGAATATTTTAATTAACACAAGATATAATCAGATTAGAATTTATTTTCATCCCAAATTACACTTTCCACGATGATAGAGTGTCGTGATAGTATGAGGATGAATCAATGGGGAATATTTTGGATGAAAAGGAACCATTATTCAAACCCTTTCTGTATGAGTACTGAAAAATTTTATTGGTTTTGGGATTAGATAAAAAAAATTGAAAATGGTTTAAGATTTATGAAGAAGGATAGGGATTAAAGTTATCTTGAGGGTTCAGGTAGAAAAGATCATATTTGTCCAAACATGGAATTGTCCTCAGGATTAGGCTGTGAATTGGTGCATGGAACACTATTTGATTATGGTCAAATAAAATAGATCAATCAATGTGAAAAATATTCATTAGTCCAGATACAGATGTTGGGACCAATTCTGTTCATTGATAGTATTGGAGTTTGGTTTGTGTTTGTTGTCAATCTGCACATGGATGACTAGGGAGTTTGAAAAGAATGGATTCATACGTTTAAGACTGAAAGAATTATTTAAGTTCACCACTCCACAATCATTTTTTTACATCACAATATTCATTAAAGTCACCAAAATTCATACAAAAAGATATGTATCATCAAGGGGGTCCCAACTTCACAACAGACTCTTCAATCAGACGTGCGGTTTGCAAGATACGAGTGTTTTATTAAAACGAGGTCCGATTAAGAAGAACGGTACGTGGTGAATGCATGTGGTACATAGAAAAGTACGCAGTGAAGCCATGGGGTACACAGAATGTGGTCAAAATGGTATATGTAATGTTTCTGAAATAGTTCTCAGAAACGGTACACAGTAAAGGTGTGCAGTACGCAGAATGGTGTGCCGAACTAAAAATAGTTCAAAGTGACAGTACACAGTGAAGGCGTGTGGTAAGAAAAATGCTTCTGAAAATAGTTCACAACGACAATACGTGGTGATGAGATGTAGTACACGGACCAAAAAACATATGGCATGTGGAAGGATAACAGTACACAATATAGGTTCGTAGTTCATAGATAAGTAGTATGTGGTGGAGACTAACACTATACCGATAGAGTTCCATTTCTAGTGAATGTCCCACATTGATGTTTTGGGTAAATCTGATTACCAAAATTTGAAGATATATGTGCCTATTTATATTGCGGTAACCCCATTTTTTATAAGATGATATTGGAGATTAATGTTTGGGTAGAAATTCTATGTTTTCTGAAATGGTACCCAAAGAAGAAAATTGTAGCCGAAAAGATTCATCATCATAAGTAAAACAGCTTGTGGAAGAGAGCATGGTTTGAATAGGATGATCGTGTAGTACACAACTGAGCTCGGTAGTAAAAAAGTTGGACAGTACGTAGAGGAGTGAAACAGTACGTAGTTGAGCAAGGTAGTACGTGGCATAGAGCAGTTTGCAGATCAGGGAATTAAGTAGAGGAGGTGTATGGTACACAGAAATTGTATCAGTACACAAAATAAAGTAGTGGTACATTGATACAGAAATAGTACATGGAAAAACCTACACATTGTGTAGAAACAGCAACAAAATACATGAAAATAGATGGACGGTATGAAGAAACAACGTTGGTATGTAGAAACATCAATATTATGCAGATACATTTGTACAGTACGTTGAAACAGTCGCACAGTATGCAGAAACTGCAACAGTACGTAGAAACAACATCAGTATGAAAAAACAGCAAGCAGTACGTAAAATACCCAATAAAGCCAGAAATTTTACCATATAAGTTTTTGAAATTAATTTTCAAAATATATCACTGTATCAGAAAATAAATTTCATCTGTTAGGGATTACGATACTTGATCAGAGCATTTATTCACAGTTGAAGATGAATGATCTAGTGTAAAACTATTTATGAAACCTTCGAGTCGATAAATATATTGGATATTATTATAATGAAGTGACCAATGAGGAGTCAGTGGATGTTATTTGAGAGATGCAATGTGCTATCCCTAAACCTTATAAAGGCAGTGTGCCTAGAACAGAGTGACTGGGCTAAAATATTGTAATCCAAAACTTGTGAAGATTAGTAGTTTTGGTATGACCGACACACTATTAGAAAATGATCCTTGGACGTAGCCCTTAGTGGTGAACCAAGTAGAATTTTTGTGTCATTTCCTTGCATGTGATTGTTCGTTTTTTTCATTTCCTCTTCAGAAAGGTTTAACAGGTTTTTTTACAATGTGGGAATAAGATCCTTCAGTTTAAAAGAAAATGCGGATACCTTGATTCACCTCTCCCCTCTCACGGTGTTCTTGGGTCCTTCAGGTGGTGTCAGAGGGTAAATTTTGTTGGTGTGGAATTTGTATTTCAAGGATAATCCATTAAATATTAGAGGATTTCCCCTATTTGAAGGATGTAAATTTAAAATATGAAAAATTAGGATGATATCACACATAATATCTCTAGGAATTGAGGTCTTGTTTTCTATTGAACATGGAATATAAGTTAGGGATCCTGCTGTACTGTCTATGACAGATATAGAGTGAAAATTGATTGATCCTGATGCCAATGTTCAGAATGCTCTATATAGAACCCTTTCTGATCAGATTTATCTAAAGGTAATGAGTTTCCCATCTTTCATGTCAATGTGGGATAAACCGGAGAATATTTATGAAGGATATAGAAAAGTTAAGGAGAAATAACAAACAAGTACAACACACCAGGTTTGACGATCTGAAGATGCACATTGATGAGAGTGTTGGCTCTTTTTGAATTTGAATTACTGAAGTTGTAGGAGCATTCTGAGGTCTTAATGAAAAATCAAAGACATTGGGATATTAAAGAACATCATGAGAAGACATCCACCCCTTTACAATGAAAAGGTGTTATCCCTTAAGGAATGAGATCTCTCGAAACTCTCAGTGGATGAAATTCATAGAAATCTATCAGCATATGAAATGAGAATCAAACCAGAAGAAGCTATAACCCATGTGAGCAAGGAAATGGTATTCAAATCCACGTATAAAATAAATGTTTCAGGAGATAGTTATGGTGAATATTATGAGAAAAATGGGACTATTTCTCTCATTTCCACAATACTCAAGAAGGGAGCATGGAAATATGAAGGCATGTGACCTCTAGTTGGTTTTTCTCTAGAATCATTGGCCATATTTCATCTCAATGCTCAAGAACATTTTATGATGAATAGGGTGAAGTGGAAAACATGGAAAAGCATTGGAAAATATTCTTCAAAAAAGGAAACATAAAATTTGTTAAGAAAATACCAATGAAGATTTTTGTCTCTAAGGAGGAATATGATGATAATGAATTCTATTAAGGAGAAGAGAAAGAATTTGGGACTCGATAGCATGCCTCCGTGATGGATACCATCGAAATGTCAGAACCATTTCCATATAAATCTATAGATAATAAGTTGAATACTAATTTCAATCCAATGTTTCACCATTAGGATGATTTTGGTTATAATTAGATTAAATGTAAGAGATAAAATAAGTGGAAAGCAATGGTGGCGGAATCATCACAATATATTGATCGACTAGAATAGAATATTGAATTACCGAAAGAACTGGTGAAAGTATAATCATCAATCATTAAAAGAACTGATGATGTTTTGGAACTAAAACTCAGAAATGAAGAACAAGTAAAGGTCATTAATGACCTCAAATTGAGACTAGATGAGAAGTCCTAGAAAATTGGGGGACACAAAGAAGAAGTTGTTATTAGGATAAGTAAACGTGAAAGTAAATCAATTTCAAACAAAGAAAAGAAGAAAATAAAATTTTGAAGGTTCTTGGATACTGAGCTAGATAAAAATGTGGTTCTGATGGAGTTGAAAAGATCTTGAGTGATCAAAGAACCACATGCATGGGAGATAGTGGAATTTGTTGTGATACTAGAATGTTAAATTCTATTAAAAAAGTGAGATAGAATAAAGGAAAGATGAATGTTTATCATCTTGAAAATCCAACAGAAGTGCTGAAAAAGAAATCCTTAAATCAAACTGAAATGTAACGCCCCGAACCTAGTTACCCAGAGTCGGTGCATTATTACATAACACTGGAATGATCACAAAAGATCAAGTCTAGAAAGACCGATTAGTTTAGTATTATTGGAAACACTACATATATTCATAACTCTTATATTACATCATAAAGTAAAAAAACTACAACAACATATTGTCTTCATATACCCTCATACTATCCCTATAGGTCATTCTTAAATTACTTCTTCACATCTTGGGAAAATAAAACATTAGAAGGGGTGAGCTCGGATTCTTAGTAAGGATAATAATATATTGGAAACTTTCATAAATAATTATAAACATTTTAGGAAATGTATAACTAAAACAAAAGCCTTTAAAACTTGAACTTCAACATAATATGGCAAAGATGAAATGAAATAATTCCATTTACTTATTCACATGGATATTCTACTAGTCGAATAACCACATGCAATATCAATAACCACTTTCATAATGATGGAATTCATAATTCCAGACTATCATAACCACATAGTCAAGGCCTCTTTCCAAGACTACAAATAAGATTTTGTCAAGGACTTGTGCCAAGACACTAGTTTGTCTCATGAGACCTATTGATGCATCGAGGAGCAATAATAGGCTCCACTGGTCACTTACTATGTCCAATGCAATCCCCATATGAAAAGTTTGAAACATAACATAAACACTTGTATTAAAACAAGAATATGAAATGTCAATACTTTAACCACAAACCATGAATGGTATACAAATAGCACATCCACAGTCAAACATAACTCATTTGATAAAATATAGAAGATTGTATTGTATCAGATTAACCTCAATCGATAATAATGAAGGATATTGACATAGATTATAATAATCATCAAACTATTGAGAGAAATATCCCACTTTTTCTTGAAAACATTTAAAAGTCACACTATTTGTCAAGAAGCCATTTCGAATAGATTTTTGAATCAAAGTGTACCATACCACTATGAAACTTTTAAAAGTAATTTTGATTTTAAAATTTTAATATCCATATAAATAAATCCTTAAAACCATTTTTAAAACATGGAAATTAATGAGAATGATTTAGAATAACAATTTTGAAACATTTTAAAATGATATTTTAGTTAGAGTTCCTACCAAAAGAGAGACACTTCAATAAAAATAATTGATGTAATAAAAACATTTTAATATCATGAGAATAAAGGGATTCATGATATACTATGTCAAAGTACATTCTATACACCATATAAAAGTGATTTGGTGTATAACAACAAAGGAGTCTCAATAGAATGTAAATTGAGATGAAATCTCTCATAAAAGATGTATCCTTAGTTTTAGGATAAATCAACGATATAAATATGTATGAAAAATATTAATACACTGAATATGATTGGATATTCAGGGAAAAAAGTCAAAGGACATTCACACATATTCTGGTAAAAACAACACTAATGAATTGAATGTTTAACTCAACAAATAAAGATTGAGTAAACATTACTCTTATCAAGTTCATACCGATGACTTGAGAATTTATAAATGGATCTATTTTCTATATCAAAAGTATATCCACAAAAGGGAGTGGAAATTATTACATAATCTAATGAATAGTGATTTCACACACAATCTTGGAGTAAAATAATCAATGAAGTATGCATAAAGCCGAATGAGTGGAAATTGAAATTTCAAATTCCCTTATTGATTTGGTAACATACAAAACATACCCCCATTAAATAATTATAACACAATGATGATGTAAATATCCATAAATTAAATTATATTACACAATTAATACAATCATGGGCAGTACACACACCATATGCAATAAATAAGAGGTGAACAATGGAATTCCCACAGAATTAAAACTGAGAAAAGAAACCCCTTACATTGTACTTTTTCCATGGTCAAGGGTAGGTTAACCTTCTGTATAATGGTGAAATAATTGTAATTGAATTATAAAATAATCACATACATTAATATGATATCATATATGATCTTTTAATATTTATTTGTTGATAATATCTTAGTATTATTGTCGTTTCGGGTGTTAACAGATTCATTTTCCCTTATATTATTTGTTATGTGAGCCATATTTGTTATGGATGGAATGTATATTATTCATATCCATAATTATATCATGTCTCTAAACATTATTTTTAATCATCAAATCAAATTTAGTCTTGAATGAATATGATAGGGAATGAATCTCATCGTGTTCGTGGAGACGGTAATCCGTACGTATGCACGAGCTACAATATCATTCTTTTGATATAAAAATAACATATAATTTGATGGTATATCATATATACAGAATCATTATCATGTTATTTTTATTATTTACATGAATTAAACATCATTATTATTCCCATGCAAATAATAATATATTGAATAACAATTACACCACGACGTGGAGACGGTAGGCCGTACGTACGCACGTATGGTGACATGTCATTCAATGGATGGATAAAATATTGAATATGGTTGTACCATATTTATAATAACATCAAAGTATATAAAATATATTGGAGTTATTATTTTAGAATGGAAATAACAAAGAAATAAGAAGTTGAATAAGAAAGGAACTTGAAAGAGGGTGGTGAAAACATTACCTCTCTTTCGGGTTCTTCCTTTTGATTTGATCAAAAGAGATCCTTAGGTTGGATTTATGATCAAAATAAGACCACTAGGTGGAATTGAGGGAAGTTGCGATAATACTTGGTCATGGGTTGGCCGAGCCAAAAGGATTTGATGGTTGAATTAGGGAGAAGGGGGAGTGGAGTTTTATAGGAGGGGTGAGGGGCACCTTTGGAAAAGCTAGAAATATTTTTTAATAATAAATTACTATTTGGTTTCAAATGGCTCCAAAGTGTATTATTTAGAGGTTAAGGTGATTATGGTTCTAAATCCTTTCATCAAATATATTTTAGAAAGGTTTGGGTCACTATATTAACCTTATCATTTATATTTAACTCTTAGTTAAATAGATTGACATTTACCATGTCTCTTTGTATTTTTATATTATATAGTTAATAAACATACCATATACCTCCAAGCGACCCCCAAGTGGTCCATTAATGATACAAATATCATTATATACATACTTTGGTCTAACCTTATTTTTTTAGGAATATAATATCAATTAATAATATAATATTGTTTTTAAAAACTGTTTTATGTCAATTTTGAAACTATTGAGTATTTTGTTTTTGATAAATTCATAACATCATTATTACTTCAAAAACAATTTATATTACAAATCCTAATATTTCATATTAACCTATAAAATTACTGGAATTCATAAAAAGTCTCAAATTACATTTATTTGGATATTTATAATATCAATTATTTTAATATTTCATTAATTAGGTAATTACTGCATCACTATTGTGTCATAAATAAATTAAATTATTTAATGTCTAAAAATTATAAATAAAATACCATTATGTAGAAAATCATTTTATCTTTCAAATTAATATTTATAATAGAATTTATCTTATGTATTACAATATATTAAAAAGTTTTATTTATTAAACATTGATTTTATCTCTTTTAACTCTTCTTTGAATTAAATAATAATATATGTCATAATCTAATCCAATTGGCCCTAAATGATAATATTTTATTCCTAATGTTGGTTTTGGTCGAGATACTCTTGTCCAATAGAATTAGGACATGTGTTAGGGTAATATTAATATCATTTTTACCCTTAATTACCCTATTTACTTTTAACCGTGCTAAATAAAAGTAAAAAGTTATTATTCACCCAAAATTATTTTCATCTTAGTGAACCACATTTTACTCCTTTATATTAACTGTGTCTTTCATTTTTTTTTAAATTCCACTCATAGAAGCGGTAAAATTATGTTTTATGTAAATTTCAAATTCTCCTAGGAGGTGGGTAAAAGACGGTGAAAAGTTCAATAAGATTTTTATATATCTAAAATTATTTTAAACTAAATCCAATGAATTACAATAAGCTTATATAGATGTTATGTATCTATTTTCAAATTAATTAAATTTAAATAAAATAAATAATTATTTAAATAAAAATTCGTTTTTGAACTATAACTTAGTGTTTTTTCACTATTCATCAAAAATTGAATGTGTTCAGAAAAATGCAAAAAATTCACCCAAAGATAATTTTGATATTCAGAATCCGAAAATGAAGTCCATTTTGAAAGATAAAATTTATAAAATTTAAAAAATTGGGTATTACTATTCATAACGGCTAGTTTGATTGGTTGTGGTGTGTGTTAGAACTCGAAGAAGCGTACAACACACACTACTATATTATTCAAAGATAAGCGTACCATGGAAGCTTGGGGTGTTAAATTCTCACCTCCTTCAAATAATTTCATCCCTGAAATTTTTAAAATTGGGCTTAGTAATATAATGGAAAGTCCCACATTGGAATAAGATTCAATAAAACTATCACCTTAAAATAAAGAAAGAGAAGTACAAAGGTCACCCAAGATAACACATACTACGATTCCCTGTTGGATAACATAGATATGGAAGATAAAATAAGTGTAAAGTTCTGATGGAGAGGGATAGAAACATTGTTAGGAGAAAGTTAAATACCAGAAAGCCACAAAAATGTGATGGGATAAATATTCATTAGTTTCCCAGTAGGAAAAGTATACGGACAACGTTTTTTTAAGTTACATTACATAAAGATGTGTATTTCATTTATGAGATTGACTAAGTAAATTAATAGATATACTTACTTTTTAAGTAGAGTTTCATTCTTTAAAAAATTTCCACCACTAACTCATTTTTTTAAATGATGAGAATTCAAGAAGACTTGGTCACACTGGAAGAGATAGAATAAACTTCCATAGAATCACATGATCCATGAATGATAAAATATATATTTACGTTGTCTTTAGAGATTAATCAAAACCAAAATGGTTAGTACAAGATCCGATGATCCCCCAAAAGGATTTACCTTTAGAGAAAGAAACACTAATCTTAATTTCTAAATTTAAACCTACAATATCCCAATGTTAAATAAATACCATTAAATAAAAAATTGTCCTTAAAATTCTTAAATATAATCCAAACTAATATTGAAACCCAAAACATAGAATAATTTGGTTATGTAGTCATCCACGTTAAATTGTATCTCCAAATGACATCAACTACTCTTAAGGTCACATACGTAAAAGTAATTAACCTAATCACATATTCTCTATTATAGGTTAATCATTTCCATAAATAACCCAAATTACTATAAATTGACAATAAAAACATAGATAAAAATCCACAATTACTCCTCAAATGAAATACCATAGTATTCTAGTTTCCTTGGGCATATAGTGTTTCCAACATAGCGAATATCTTCCAAAATAACATTTATCAATTAATCACCAAATCATTTTCCTATACAATGGTTATTCATTTGATAAGACATATGAACCCAAATCAACTTATTATTGATCAATAAAATCATTTAACTAAAAATAATTACTCACACTAACCAGGGACTTCACATAGTCTATTGGTAGGCGATAAATCTCAATCGCACTTTGGTTGTGGGTTCGATTCCCACAGCTTTTTCCGACGCGACGGGTTGTCACACGGTCTGCGTGTTGTCATTTTTCAAAAACTATATTTTATAACATTACCAAAATGAGATAAATTCCTCAAAATAACCATAACATAATTTTAACCATAAATGTTATCTCATACCTTGCATTTCCATCCAAAAATATAATAACGTGTAATTGCCTCAAACCTAGTGATTATATAAAACCAAATGGTTACTTATAACTATATCCACAAGGGAAAATATATATCTTCCTCAAATATCATTCTCACATGGAAAAATGCAGGGTTAAAAATAAAAGAGAAAATTATTCCAAAGTAATCCCATCAACAAGGAGTACTAATACATTTAAACATTTCTCCAACCATTTATTTCCACATAGCTTCTTCTTTGACCAAGAAAATGTCATATAGAATAGGTCATTCACTTGGGTAATGGAAAGGTCGCCTACATTTAGGGAAAATGACTCTAAATGGATTTTTTAGACCATTTTTATTTTCTTCCATAGTACTCTTCATTTTTCCTCTTCAATTATTCATTTTATGTCCTTCTTTCCCGCATGTAAAGCATTTCTTTGTTCCGTTGAGACACTTTCCTGGGTGTCTCCTTCTATATTTCCTACATGATGGAAATTTAGGATTCTTTTCTCCATGGTCTCCACTACTGGAGCTCTTATCATTCGTCACCTTTTTATTCTTTGTTAAGTCCGGGAGATGGCTCATATATTTGTTGTTGATCATATTTTTGGAAAAATTATTTGGCATGAACAAGACATTTTTACACCTATCAACATTCCATTTTTTGCACATTTCCACCACCATTCCCACCTTATACATCATTCTCAAAGTTACTATGACGTCCTTGAACTCCAGCCATTAACTAAACACCAGAAAGCATTGTGTGAGTAACAGTGGTCATAAAATCATTTAGAAAATATCATGACACTATATTGCCAATTTGAAACACCTTAGGATTAACCAAGTTCATTTATTCTCATCTTATATTAAAATAATTCAAATTGGTTTGTATAGAAAATGTAAATTATCCTAATCATATCTCCCGGGAGTGTCGTAAACAAGAGTGCAACAAGACCCATTGTCGTGCACCAGTTCCCATTCGAGTCTAGCTAAAAGCAGTGTTTTCGGGTTTTACCCCTAGGTACATCTGTTCCAGATCCACCTCTACCTGCTCGTATCCAGATAGGAATTTATTGCTTGTAAAACTCAAAAAATCTATACAGTACTAATATTCTTGGAAGTTCTTCTATACTCATCCTCAAAGTCTATATTAGGGCTATGTTCTCTAATCAGAGTTTATCTAAATCTAGTTTCCAAGGTTTGTACTAAACTTTCTCTGATACCAACTGTAACGCCCTGACCCTAGTTACCCAGAGTTGGTGCATTATTATATAACATTGGCATGATCACAAAAGATCATGTCTCGAAAGACCGATTAGTTTAAAAGTCTTGGAAACACTAGATACATTAATAAGTCTTATATTACATCATAAAGTAAAAAAAACTAAAAAAACATCTTGTCTTCATATCCCATCATACTATCCCTATAGGTCATTCATAAATTACTTCTTCACATATTTGAAAAAATAAAAAATTGAAAGGGGTGACCTCAGATGCTCAGTAAGGATTACATTATAGTGGAAACTTTCATAAATAAGAATAAACATATAAGGAAATGTATAACTAAAACAAAATCCTTTTAAACTTGAACCTCAACATAATATGAAAAAGATAAAATGAAATAATTCCATTTACGTATTCACATGGATATTCTACTAGTCGAATAACCACATGAAATATCAATAACCACTTTTATAATGATGGAATGCATAATTCCAGACTATCATAACCACATAGTCAAGGCCTCATGCCAAGACTACAAATAAGATTTTTTCAAGGACTTATGCCAAGACACTAGTTTATCTCATGAGACCTACCAATGCATCGAGGAGATATAGAAGGCTCCACCTGTCAGTTACTAAGTCCAATGCATTTCTCATATGAAACTTTTGAAACATAACATAAACATTCGTTTTAAAACTACTCTACTAAATGTCATTACATTAACCAGAAACCATGAATCGTATAAAAATAGCACATCCACAGTCAAACATAACTCATTCGATACAATATGGAATATTTATTATACCAGATTAACCTCAATCGATAATAATGAAGGATATTGACATAGATTAAAATAATCATCAAACTATTGAGAGAAATATCCCCCTTTTTCTTGAAAACATTTAAAAGTCACACTATTTGTCAAGAAGAAATTTAAAATATATTTTTGAATCAAAGTTTCGCATTCCACTTTGAAACATTTAAAATGAATTTTTATTTTAAAACATTAATGTCCAAATAAATAAAGCCTTAGAACCATTTTTAAAACATGGACATTAATAAGAAATATTTAGAATAATAAGTCTTTAAAACATTTTAAAATGATATTTTAGTTATAGTTCCTAACCAAAAGAGAGAAACTTGAATACAAATAATTTAGGTAATAAAAACTTTTTAATATCATGAGAATAAAGGAATTCATGATATACTATGTCAAAGTACATTATATACACCATATAAAAATGATTTGGTGTATAACAACAAAGGAGTCTCAATGGAATGTAAATTGAGATGAAATCTCTCACAAAAACCGTATCCTTAGATTAAGGATAAATCAACAAAATAATTATGTAACACCCCAAGCTTCCACAATACACTTTCCTTTGAATAATACAGTAGCGTGTGTTGTACACAAATTCGAGTTCTAACACACACACCACAACCAATCAAACTAGCCGTTATGAATAGTAATACCCACTTTTTCAAATTTTATAAATCTTATCTTTCAAAATGGAATTCATTTTTGGATTCGTAATATTGAAATTAGCCATGGGTGAAATTTTGGTATTTTTCTGAAAACTTCCAATTTTTGATGATTAGTGAAAAAACATTGAGTTATAGTTTAAAACTGAATTTCTATTTAAATAATTATTTATTTTATTTAAATTTAATTAAGGAAAAAATAGATACATAATACCTATATAAGTTCAATTTAAATCAATTGAGTTAGTTTAGAATAATTTTAGATATATAAAAATTTTATTGAACTTTTCACCGTCTTTTACCCACATCCTAGGAGAATTTGGAAATTAACATAAAACATAATTTTACAGCTTCTGTGAGTGGAATTTCAAAAATAAAAGAGACACGGTTAATATCAAGGAGTAAAATTTGGTTCATTGAGATGAAAATAATTTTTGGTGAATAGTATCTTTTTACTTTTATTTACCACAGTTAATAGTAAATAGGGAAATTAAGGGTAAAAATGATATTAATATTACCCTAACACATGTCCCAATTCTATTGGATAAGTGTATCTCGACCAAAAACAACCTTAAAAATAAAATATTATCATTTTTGTCCACTTGGATTAGATTATGACATTTATTATTATTTAATTCAAAGAAGAGTTAAAAGAGTCAAAATCAAAGGTTATTTACTAAAAAAATTTTAATATACAGTTATACATAAGATAAATTAGATTGTAAATATTCATTAGAAATCTAATAATATTTCCTACATAATGGTTTTTATTTATAATTTATAGACATTAAATAATTTAATTTTTTTATGACACAATGGTGATGCAGGAATTACCAAATTAATGAAATATTAAAATAATTGATATCATAAATATCAAAATAAATGCAATTAGAGACTTTTTTATGAATTAAACTAATTTTATAGGTTAATATGACATATTAGGATTGATTATATAAATTTTTTTCGAAGTAATAATTCTGTTAGGAATTTATCAAAAAAAAAATACCCAATATTGTCAAAATTGACAAAAAAGAGTTTTTGAAACAATTATTATATTATTAATTTATATTCAATTCCTAAAAATCAATGGTTCGGCCAAGAGACTTATATCATGATAGGTGAATCATTAATGGACCACTTTGGGGTCTTATGGAGGTATATAGTAGGTTTATTAACTATAAAATATAAAAATACAAAGTGACATGGAAAGTGTCAAACTAATTAACTAAGAGTTAAAACTAAAAGATAAGGTAAATATAATGACCATAACCTGTCTATATTCAATTGGATGAGTGGTTTTAGAACCCTCCGACCTTATAATTTAAAAAATCCACTTTTTATCCATTATAAACCGAATATGAATTTATTATAAAATAATATTTCTAGCTTTTCCAAAGGTGCCCCTCACCACTATTATAAAAGGGCATTCCCCCTTCTCACTAATTAACACATTCAAAGCCTTTTGGATTGGCCAACCCCTGCCCAAATACTCTCTCAACTTCCCTCAATTCAACCTAGAGGCCTTAGTTTGATCATAAAGCCAAACTACGGATCCCTTTTGATCAAATCCAAAGGAAGAACCCGAAGAAGAGGTAATGTTTTCACCACCATCATTCAAGTTCCTTTCTTCTTCAACTTCTTATTTATTTGTTATTCCCATTATAAAATAATAAATACAGTATATTATATATACTGTGATGTTATTTTAAATATGGTACAACCATATTCAGTATTCTATCCATCCTTTTAATGACATGTCACCATGCGTGCGTACGTACGACTTACCGTCTCCACGTCGTGGTGTTATTGTTATTCAATAAATTATTATTTGGATGGGTATAATAATGATGTGTAATTCAATTAAATAATATATATAACATGATAATTATTCTCTACGTATGATATACCATCCAATTATATATTATTTTAATATCAAAAGAATGATATTGTCACTCGTGGGTACGTACGTACTACTGTCTCCACGAACGCGATGGGATTCATTACCCATCGTATCCATTCAAGACTAATTATCATTTAATGATTAAAAATAATTCTTAATGACTTGATATCATTCTGGATATGAATAAGATACAACCTATCCATGAAAAACACGGCTTACGTAACAAAACATATAAAAGAAAATGAGTAAATTAACATCCGAAACAACGATAATACTAAGATATTATTAACAAATCAATGTTAAAAGATCATATATGATATCATATTAATGTATATGATTATTGTATAATTTAATAACAATTATTTCACCATTATATATGAGTTTAACCTAACCTCAACCAATTAAATGTCAAGGTAAGGGTTTATTTCACAATCTCTTCATTCTCCAAGGTTGTTTATACGTAATTATCTACCGGGACCTCTTTATCATCCACATCCATGATTCTTAAAAATGTATTACAAATAATTATTACTATTTTAAAAACAATGGGATAAAGTCATTTATACCCTTGTTGAATTTTTATAAGAAGTTTATTAAGGAATCTTTCTGTCGTTTTCCAAACAAGGTCCTTTTTAACCTTTTCGACATATTTAAGGTAAGAATGTTTTTTTAACTAATACGGCGGGTGCAACTATTTTCTGCCATTATAAAATCATCGAAGCTTCCATTACATGATTATAATAATATTTTAAAAGAATATGTTTTATTTTATAAATATACGACTCTTAAATGATTTCAAAATATAAAGAGATATTTCTCTAAAAAGAGTATTGATTTCATCTATGTCAACATCCTTTGATGGATTTTAAGTTTATTTGGAGTTGATTTATTATGATACAAATATTCCATATTATATTGATGGTTATGTAATATGTTTGACTGTAGATGTGTTATTTTTATACCATTAATGATTTATGAAGAAATTATTGACATTTCATATGATAGTTTTAATACGAATGTTTATGTTATGTTTAAACCTTTTCATATGAGGAATGCATTGGACATAATAAGTGATGGGTGGAGCCAACTATAGATCCTAGATGCATCGGTAGGTCTCATGGGAAAAACTAGTGTCTTGGCACAAGGCCTTGACAAAATCTTATTTTTAGTCTTGGCATGAGGCCTTGGCTATGTGGTTATGATAGTTTGGCATTATGCATTCCATCATTATGAAAGTGGTTATTGATATTGCATGTGATTATTAGACTAGTAGAATATCCCTGTTAATAAGTATATGGCATTATTTCATTTTATTTCTGCCATATTATGCTAAATTTCAGGTTTTAAAAGGCTTTTATTTTAGTTATACATTGCCTTAAATGTTTATGCTTATTTATGAAAGTTTCCGCTATATTGTTATCCTTACTGAGCATCTGAGCTCACCCCTTTCTATGTTTTATTTTTTTCCCAGGATGTGAAGGAGTATTTTATGAATGACCTGCAGGGATAGTATGAGGGGATAAGAGTGTGGACTATGGAGACTATATTGTTGTAGTTTTCATTTTATGATGTAATGTAAACTTTATGAATATATCTAGTTATTCCAAGTCTACTAAACTAATCGGTCATTCGAGACTTGGTCTTTCTTGTGATCATGCCAATGTTGTGTAATAATTCACCGACTCTGGTTAACTGGGGTTGGGGAGTTACATTTGGTATTATAGGAAGTTTAGTACAAACCATAGAAGCTAAATTTAGATAAACTCTGATTAGAGATCATAGATTTAAGATGGACTTTGAGGATTAGTATAAAAGAACTTTCTAAAATTTTGGTATTGTAGAGATTTTGTGAGTTTTCCGAGCAATACATCCATGTCTAGATACGAGCAGGTAGAGGTGGCTCTGGCACAGATGTACCTTGGGGTAAAACCCGAAAACACCGCTTTGAGCTAGACTCGAATGGGAGCGGGTGCACGAAAACAGGCCTTACTGGACTCTTGGTTACAACACTCCCTATGGATATGATTAGGATTACTCTAATTTTGTTTAAAAATAATTATGAAGCATTTATGAGTATATACATCCTCAAAGAAAATATTTTTATGATTATGGATTATATCTATAAATAGTTCAATTTATGTTAAGTGTTTTATAATTATGGAATTATGTATTTTGATTCATAAACTGATCTAGTTTATGAAATTCTTTAGAAATGGTGCCTAGTATAAGAAATGGAAACCATATCAATGAATGCAATCCATATAGGGATGTCCCTCCTGCTCAAGATAATTATAGTGGAGTTGGTGATACAATTGGTGCTGATCAACAAATCACCATACTGGGACAACTCACTCGGGTTATGAATAATAATCTTACCTGTATGGAGCACCTTGATCCACAGCGTGGAGGATCAATGTTAGATCGCTTCATGAGGCAAGAACCACCAACATTCAATGGTATTATAAATCCCTTAGTAGCTGAGCAATGGATAAATTCCTTAGAGAAAATATTTCAGGCTTTGGGGAGTAGTGAAAGGGAAAAAGTTATCATGGTAGTTTACCGCCTTACTGGAGATGCTGATCAATGGTGGTAATTGATTCAAAACACGAAGGAAGATGATGAAGTATCAAATATGGAATGGAGGGAGTTCAAAGATCTGTTTTTAGAAAAATACTTTCCTCGTGACCATCGAGCAGATATGGAAAGACAATTTCTGAGTCTGAGACAAAAGGAGGATGAGAATATCGCAAAGTATGAGGCTAACTTTACAAGGTTAGGAAGGTATGCTGGAGATTATATACGTAACCCAAGAAGTAATATTGATCATTTCTATGATGGGTTAAAACCATTTATCCATCGAGCATTAGTCTCACAATCCTTCTCATCGTACGAAGACATTATCTCATGTGCTATCAAGACAGAAAAATAATTCACTAAGTCTTATGACTTTAAAGAAAAGCAAGAGAAGAAGAGATCTGCTGATCAATATGGGAATGGAAATAAGTGGAAGAAGGGAAAAGATGAATATCCATCATGCAGTAAATGTGGAAAGAAACACACCAGTACTTGATTAAAAGGAATGGGAGTATGTTATAAGTGTGGTGAAAAAGGCCACCAAGCTCGTGATTGCAAGGGGAAGAAGGAAGCTACTGATGTCCAATGATACAATTGCAGGGAGATGGGACATTATATAAATTAATGTCCTAAGCGTCAGGGGAACATACCTTAGAAAATGCCAAGGGATCAAGGCCAAGCTTATGCTATCACTACTACTGAGGTAGATGCTCCGAAAGACATGGTGGCAGGTAATTAAATGGTTTCCTCAAGTTTAGAAAATGCATTATTTGATTCTGGATCATCGCATTGTTTCATATATTCCCAGTTTTCTAAGAAAATTAGATATTTCCAATTTGATTTAATAAGGTAGTTGTCAGTTAAAACTCCTAATGGAATTATCATTGCAATAATGTTTTGTGAATCAGTCCCCATTAGAGCACATAAATGTTCTTTATCCGATGATATCATCATCATACATATGATTGAGTTTGATATAATCATCGGTATGGATTGGCTTTCGGTCCATGATGTGAAGATTTATTGTAAGAATAAAGAGGTTGCAATTTTTGATGATGATGATAAGGAACACCTTATATTTAGAGAAGAATCATCACCACCTAATTCTTATATAGATCCACCCCCAATAGCTCTACTAAATTCAATTATTGGGGAGGAAGAGATTGAAATGACTATGGGTGAGAAAAGGAATGTTCAAATAGAGGATGTACCTATTGTGAAAGAATATGTAGATGTGTTTCTGGAAGATTTACCTAGACATCCTCCAGAACGAGAAGTTGAGTTTTCCATTGATTTAATTCTTGGATCAAGGCCTATATCGAAGACCCCATATAGAATGGCCACTGTGGAATTAGTTTAAATAAAGAAACAACTAGAGGAATTGAGTAATAAGGGATTTATTCACCCTAGTGATTCTCTATGGGGATCCCCTGATCTTTTTGTTAAAAATAAATATGGATCTATGAGGTTATGTATCAACTATAGGGAGATCAATACTATAACAATAAAGAACAAGTATCCCCTACCTCGCATTGATGATTTATTTGACCAACTACATGGAGCTCAATACTTTTCAAAGATTGAACTTCGATCTGGATACCATCAGTTGTGTGTGAAGAAGGAAGACATTCTGAAGACAGCATTTTGAATAAGGTACGAGCATTACGATTTTAGAGTAATTCCTTTTGGATTGAATAATTCACCCTCAGTATTCATGGATCTAATGAATAGTGTTTTTAAATAATATCTCGTTGATTTTGTGGTGGTATTTATTGATGATATCTTGGTATACTCAAAAAGCTACGAAGATCATGAAAATCACTTGCGAATTATCCTGAAGACTCTTAGAAGACATGAATTATATGGGAAGTTTAGCAAGTGTTAATTCTGGCTTCAAGAGATCTCTTTTCTTGTCCATATTGTCTCCAAGGATGGAATGTCTATTGATCCTTAAAAGACAAGAGCAATCCAAGAATGGCTAGAATCAACAATTATAACCAAGGTATGTAGTTTTATTGGTTTAGCAGGTTATTATCGATGTTTCATCCAGAACATTGCCCGATTGGCTAACCCATTAACAAAGCTCACGCGTAAAGGGGTTAAATTTGTTTGGACAAAATAGTGTGAAGAATGTTTTGAATAACTGAAGAGAATGTTAGTCAATGCTTGTAACACCCCGAGATTTTATGAAAAATATTCTTTTTAATTTCATTAATGTCTTGTGTTATACGCTACACCAAAAGGAGCTTTCACAACACACATCCTTGACTTTCCTTGCATTACACGCAATCGCAACCTTCCTCGATAGCGTGTGTAGTACGCAATACCGAGTTTCACTAAACAACGATATACTATTAAAATATTATTAAAAATAGCCATTATGAATAGTAATAACCACTTTTTGAAATTTTATAAATTTTATTTTTCAAAATGGACTTCATTTTTGGATTCGGAATGTCGAAATTATCATAGGGTGATATTTTGGTACTTTCCGGATAACTTTCATTTTCTGATGAATAGTGCAAATTACTAAATTTTAATTAAAAACAACTTTTTTAATCGAAATAATTAATAGTGATAAATTATTAATTTTAATGGTTTTAAAGTATATTTAGAATACATTTTTACAATTTAATAAAATTTTGTTCATTGGATGTAATTTCACATTTACACCAGACATAAACAAGTGTTAATATTTTGATAGTTATTATCTCTTAAAAACACGCTATTTGTTGTGAAAACGGAAATTAATTATAAAAGTAATTAATGCAACTTATATGTTGGGAGTTTTGTAAAATAGAAATCATTTTTGAATTCGGAATATCAATTATAGCTTAGGATGAAATTTTGGAATTTTTCTGAAAAACTTCAATTTTTGATGAATAGTGAAACTACTAAGTGGTAGTTAAAAAAGTTATTTTTTTTATAAATCTTAATTTTACCGCTTCTGTGAATGGAATTTCAAAAATCCGAGAGACATGGTTGATGTCAGTAAGTAAAATGTGGTTCAATGAGATGAAAATAATTTTTGGTGAATAGTAACTTTTTACTTTTATTTACCACGGTTAAATGTAAATAGGGTAATCAAGGGTAAACATGATATTAATATTACACTAACACATGTCCTAATCCTATTGGACAAGTGTATCTCTACCAAAAACAACCTTAAGTGAAAAATATTATCATTTAGGCCCACTTGGATTAGATTAGGACATTTATTATTATTTAATTCAAAGAAGAGTTAAAAGAGTTAAAATCAAAGTTTATTTACTAAAACATTTTTAATATAGAGTTATACATAATATAATTTCGACTGTAAATATTCATTAGAAAGATAAATATATTTCATACATAAGGGTATTTTATTTGTAATTTTGATACTTTAAATAATTTAATTTATTTATGACAAAACGATGATGCAGAAATTACCTTTTTAAGAAAATATTAACATAATTGATGTTATAAATGCCCAAATAAATGTAATTTGAGACTTTTTATGACTTACACTAATTTTCTAGGTTTATATGACATGTTATGGATGATTTAAGTAACTTGGTTCGAACTTATAATTCTGTTAGAAATTTCATAAAAATCATGTACCAAATAGTGTCAAAATTGACATAAATTAGTTTTTAAAACAAATACTATATTATTAATTGATATTTAATTCCTAAAAATATAAGGTTCGGCCAAATGACTTAGATAAGGATATATATATTAATAATAAACAACTTGGGGTTCGTTTGGCTTCTTATAGTAAGATTATTAACCTTATAGTGTAAGAATACAAGAAGACATGGTAAAAGTAAAATTATTTAACTTAATGTTAAATCTAAACGGTAAGGTTAAAATAGGAACCTAAACTTGTCTAAATTCTATTGGATGAGAAGATTTCAACCCATCCCCACCTTAGCATCGAAATAAATCAATTTGGAGCTATTTAAAACCGAACATGACTTTATAATAAAATAACATGTTTAGTTATTCCAAAGGTGCCCCTCTCCTCCATTATAAAAGGGAACCTCCTCCCTCTCTTCCTCACACAACATTGAGACTTCAAGCTCAGAAAAACCCTGTCAAATTCTCTTCTCCACTTCCCTAAAAACATCCTAGAGGTTATGGTCTTCCTCAAAGACCAATTTTAGTGCCCTAAGAGGAGATATCAAAGAGGCGCTTCAAAGAAGAGGTAATTTCCGTTACCGATTCTTTCATCTTTATTTCTTCTTCCACTTCTTCTTCTTTAGTTGTTTCATTATGATGTAATAACATCAGTATCACTCATATACTGATATGTTATTATAAGTATGAAACATCCCTATTTCACCATCCATCCATCCTACGGAAAAAGAAATCACCGCGCATGCGTATGTACGGAATACCGTCTCCACGCCATGGTGTAATCTATTTTCCACCAACACCTTACATGGATGGGTATTATGGTGTAAAGAATAACTATACATAGTTATTATAACATAATAATGATTCTAATATATTGTATCATCCACTCCAATTCAATTCAATAGTTATGGAAATGATATCATCGCTCGTGCGTACGTACGGACTACCGTCTCCATGACGCGATGAGATTCATTCTCCATGTTAACCATTTAAGAATCATTATAAAGTATATATAAGCAATAATAATGAAATATATGACATTATAAAGCTACTGGATTTATGTGTATATATATGTATGTCATCTACTTAATTCCACTCAATTCAATAAGGGAACGGAAACATCGTTCATGCGTACGTACGGCCTACCGTCTCCATGAACAGTGTATTTCTTTCCATTTACTGATTTATTATATATATTCTGAATATATATATATATAAATCATGTTTTATATTCTGGAATTAAGTAATTATGATCTAAGCAATCATATGAATAAATTACAAGTCAAAACACGAACGACAAATGAAACAATTTTACCCAAAACGCTCTTTAACATGGAATTTACAAAAGAATGGGTAATATAAAGTCATAAGTGAACCATATATGATATCATAACAATGAATATGATTCTGTAATAAGTCAATGACATTATTTAAATCATTATACTGGAGGTTCGGACACTTACTAAGCAAATCGGACCAAAGGTAAGGGAATATATCACAATCTCATTTTATCCGAGATTGTTTATACTTTGGTATTTACTGGGGTGTATTTTATCATTCACATCCATGTTTCCTCAATATGTAATATTATTTCCATATACCTACAATTTTTTAAAACCTATTTTACCCTTTGGTGAGTTTTTAGTAAAATATATGAAAGGAATCTTTTGTCGTTTTTGTACGAGGTACTTTTTTTGACTTTTCCGACAAAAGTACGCGAAGAATGTTTTTTTTAACTTATACGTCATGAATGGATTTTTAAAACATTATTTCTAAGAAGAATACTTTACATGTTTTCAAGTTTATTTTTAATCAACTTCTTTTAGTTTAAAGTTGTATGACATGTTAATAAAGGAAAAATGTTTTTGAAGAAGAAATGATATTTTTCTCAAGAATGGAGTTCATGTTTTTAATCAAAATTATTTTCCATCTATGATAATAAAGGGTACTGTTTTTATCCCTATTATTACATTGATTTGATTATGTTGTGATGGAATTATTTTTATGAATTAATTTATTGTATATGAATTGTTTTATGATGTCATGATGTTTAAGATTCCCATTTTTATTACATGGGTTATGAAATGATGAATGATTTATGATTTTTTGGCACACATAAGAATGGTATCATTATGAGATGGGTGGGACCTATATATACCTCCAACTCATTGGGTAAAGATTTTATATCTCATGAGATAGACATGGCTGGAATGGTAGGTTATACCGGTTCAGTGAAACATGACTGAAACGAGGGTGACTCAGTTCAGAAATGGACTTTGTCCACTAAGATAGTCTTGGAAATGAGTCTTGACTAATAAGATATTATTCTCTATGATTATGTGTGTATGCCACAAAGTTTCATGTTTTAAGTTATGATTATTGAGATTTAATTTCACCACTAAGATTTATCCCATGTTATGAAATTATGATCTCTTTTGCAGGTTAAGATTTCCAAAAGTTATGTTCTTATGAATATGATGTGATTGATTTTTCTTTTGTTTACCCTTACTGAGAATTTGAGCTCACCCTTTTATGTTTTCTTTTCCCCAGGATATAAATAAAGGTTTTAGGTAAAAAAAGGGGAATATCTTTATGGGAGATATTGAAGACCTTTTACCACGATTAGAAGATTATGTTCCGAGTTTCCAAAGACTCTAAACTATTACGATCCTTGTGTGTGTGTTTTTTTGTTATGTACTAGGTATTCCTCAAATTTAATGTAATGTCTATGTATGTTAAGCTTCAGGTCTCTACAGTTGGTATCAAAGGAAAGGTTTAGTCATCCTTTGGAAACTAGGATGCGAGAACTTTAGTGAGATCCCTAGAGATATTTATAAGGTATGCCTAGGGATGTATCTAAGCTTACGTATACGTATAGGTTATAGTCCTAGAATTGCGCTAACGATCTTAGAATTTAACCTAAGATGTTAGATATTGAGGGTACTCCCCCTTTATTATGTTGTTTACCCTAGCATGATTTTTGCCTCTCACACTATTCTTTTTGGGTTTTAAAAAATGGCTGGAAACAAGATGATTCAAGATAATGGAAGATATGATGGACAATGGAATGATATTCTTCCTGAGAAACCAAATGAAATGGGATTTGGAAGTCCAAACATCATTATTATGCCAAATCATCAATCTCATAATATGATCAATAAAGTAAAATTTGGTAAGTTTCCTGACTCGGCCAATAAGAGAAAGATGTAGTTTTATGATGATCATAGAAGAAATAAAGTTCAATTTCCCCTATGTAAATCATGTGGGAAGAGGCATCGAGGAGAATGTTTCAATGGAACTGGAAGATGCTTTGGATGTGGAAAAGAAGGACACAAAGAGATTAAGTGCAAAGGAAAAGGTTCAATTAACACCATGGATGAGGATAATGGTATTGCTACGACATCAACAATGGTTAAATGTTTTAAATGTGGAATGTATGGGCATTATGCAAACCAATTCCCTAAGGGAAAGTCTCATGAAGAGAATCAGCATGGCCGTAAGAGTAGTATTTATGTTGATGATGATGAAGAGACTACAAATGATATGTGAGATGAAAGAATTGTTGAAGCTCGGTCAATGGTTTAAGAATGTAGTGGAATGGTTACATGTTTATCATGTGTAATGTTGTATAAGTAATCTCATGGTACTATGGAATAAAGAGAAATCTAAGGATTGTTACACTGTTGTCTTTCCTTGAGTTTTTAAAGTGTATGATTAATGGTACCAGTATCCATGAAAGGTTATTCAGATATTTTTGAAATGTAGATGATATGCGCATAATGAAGGGATAAAGAGAAAATTAAATGTTTGATAGTATTCATGAGCTCATGACTGATATAAGAAAATAATTATATCATGGTTTGAGTATATAGAATTTTGAGGATTTTGGTATGTGGAAAGTGTTAACTTTTAACTGCATTCATGTTTTCACTAAGGTTCAATGGGTATTCAAGAGAATACATTATTAAGGACTTTGAATGTTTGGAATGTGACCAACAAAACATATCTTATGATATATGGGGATCAACGATGGTATTAAATCTCTGGTAATCGTTTTCTCTATGTTATGAGAGTGGACTACAGTATTATGGATAAGCCTAAAGATTGGAATGGATTATGTTGGACATAAGTTAATATTGTTTAAGGATAGAAGTTTTTTCGATATTATTGATGGTATGTTATAGTAATATAGATTTAGAAAAAGGACAACCTGTAGGACGGGCGAAAGCCCATCGCGTCGGACAAGGCTGTGGGAATCGAACCCACAACCGAAGTGCGACTGACCTTTATCGCCTACCACTGGCCTACGGGAAGTCCCTGTTTTGTAGAAACTAGTTTTATTTTATTAAGAGGTATGATATATGAAGTATAAGTTCATTTTAGGAACCATATATGATTAATCTCACTATAGAATGACTGATGTATATTTAATAACTTTTTATAACCTTTTGTTTGAGACAGATGGAATGACCCGTCATTCTATCACATGATCTGCTAACACTTCACGAATAACAAATTCAACTTCATTTATTTAAGAGATGAAGTGGAAATTGTTCAAGGCACGAACAATAGTGAGATTGTACCAAAATAAAGTAAGTATTTATTCTAATTCAAATTCATCAACTTTAGGGAAACGATCTTGAAAACCAAAAATGTTTTCCTAGTGATTTTATATCTGATTAATCAGATGGTACCTTAGATCGTCACAAATTTATGGATTTGTGATTGTTGGCTTTTCCATAGCCATGTTCTCTACCACTCTCCATCAGAACATGATGGTTAGATTTCTCTTCCATATCCATATTTTCACCTATGTGGAAACCCAGTAATTAGTTTATTTGGGTAACCGTTACGTTTCATACTTTTGTTTTTAAAGATTGGTTTTGGTATTCCTTTTTACGATGTGGGTTTCTATTAAAGAAACTTTCGAGTAGTAAACCATTTATAACCCCGACGAATTTCGAGGGTGAAATTCATTTTAAGGGGGGTAGAATGTAACACCCTGAGATTTTATGAAAAATATTCTTTTTTAATTTCATTAATGTCCTGTGTTATACGCTACACCAAAAGGAGCTTTCACAACACGCATCCTTGACTTGCCTTGCATTACACACAATCACAACCTTCCTCGATAGCGTGTGTAGTACGCAATACCGAGTTTCACTAAACAACGATATACTATTAAAATATTATTAAAAATAGCCATTATGAATAGTAATAACCACTTTTTGAAATTTTATAAATATTATTTTTCAAAATGGGCTTCATTTTTGGATTCGGAATACCGAAATTAGCTTAGGGTGAAATTTTGGTACTTTCTGGATAACTTTCATTTTCTGATGAATAATGCATATTACTAAATTTTAATTAAAAAATTTTTTTTTAATCGAAATAATTAATAGTGATAAATTATTAATTTGAATGGTTTTAAAGTATATTTAGAATATATTTTTACAATTTAATACAATGTTGGTCATTGGATGTAATTTCACATTTACACCAGATATAAACAAGTGTTAATCTTTTGATAGTTATTATCTCATAAAAACACGCTATTTGTTGTGACAGCGGAAATTAATTATAAAATTAATTAATGCAACTTATATGTTGGGAATTCTGTAAAATAGAAATCATCTTTGAATTCGGAATATCAATTATAGCTTAGGATGAAATTTTGGAATTTTTCTGAAAAACTTCAATTTTTGATGAATAGTGAAACTACTAAGTGGTAGTTAAAAAAATTATTTTTTTTCATAAATCTTAATTTTACCGCTTCTGTGAATGGAATTTCAAAAATCTGAGAGACACGGTTGATGTCAGTAAGTAAAATTTGGTTCAATGAGATGAGAATAATTTTTGGTGAATAGTAACTTTTTACTTTTATTTACCACGGTTAAAAGTAAATAGGGTAATTAAGGGTAAAAATGATATTAATATTACTCTAAAACATGTCCTAACCCTATTGGACAAGTGTATGTCGACCAAAAACAACCTTAAGTGTAAAATATTATCATTTAGGCCCACTTGGATTAGATTAGGACATTTATTATTATTTAATTCAAAGAAGAGTTAAAAGAGTTAAAATCAAAGTTTATTTAATAAAACATTTTTAATATAGGGTTATACATAATATAATTTCGACTATAAATATTCATTAGAAATATAAAACTAATTCCTACATAATGGTATTTTATTTGTAATTTTTATACTTTAAATAATTTAATTTATTTGTGACACAACGATGATGCAGTAATTACCTTTTTAAGAAAATATTAACATAATTGATGTTATAAATGCCCAAATAAATGTAATTTGAGACTTTTTATGACTTAAACTAATTTTATAGGTTAATATGACATGTTATTGTTGATTTAAGTAACTTGAGTCGAACTTATCATTCTGTTAGAAATTTCATAAAAATCATGTACCAAATAGTGTCAAAATTGACCTAAATTAGTTTTTAAAACAAATACTATATTATTAATTGTTATTTAATTCTTAAAAATCTAAGGTTCGGCCAAATGACTTATATAAGAATATATATATTAATAATAAACATCTTGGGGTTCATTTGGATTCTTATAGTAAGTTTATTAACCTTATAGTGTAAGAAGACAAGAAGACACTTTAAAAGTAAAATTATTTAACTTAATGTTAAATCTAAATGATAAGGTTAGAATAGGAACCTAAACCTGTCTAAATTCTATTGTATGAGAGGATTTCTACCCATCCGCGCCTTAGCCTCGAAATAAATCAATTTGGAGATATTTAAAACCGAACTTGACTTTATAATAAAATAATATTTTTAGTTATTCCAAAGGTGCCCCTCTCCTCCTTTATAAAAGGGAACCTCCTCCCTCTCTTCCTCAGACAACTTTGAGCCTTCAAGCTCGGCCAAACCCTGCCAAATTCTCTTCTCCACTTCCCTAGAAACATCCTAGAGGTTATGGTCTTCCTCAAAGACCAATTTTAGTTCCCTAAGAGGAGATATCAAAGAGGCGTTTCAAAGAAGAGGTAATTTCCGTTACCGATCCTTTCATCTTTATTTCTTCTTCCACTTCTTCTTCTTTAGTTGTTTCATTATGAAGTAATAACATCAGTATCACTAATATACTGATATGTTATTATAAGTATGAAACAACCCTATTTCACCATCTATCCATCCTACAGAAAAAGATATCACCGCACGTGCGTACGTACGGAATACCGTCTCCATGCCGTGGTGTAATCTATTTTCCACCAACACCTTACATGGATGGGTATTATGATGTAAAGAATAACTATACATAGTTATTATAACATCATAATTATTATGATATATTGTATCATCCAATCCAATTCATTTCAATAGTTATGGAAATGATATCATCGCTTGTGCGTACGTACAGACTACCGTCTCCATGACGCGATGAGATTCATTCTCCATGATAACCATTTAAGAATGATTATAAAGTACATATAAGCAATAATAATAAAATATATGACATTATAAAGCTACGGGATTTATGTGTATATATATGTATGTCATCTACTAATTCCACTCAATTCAATAAGGGAACAAAAACAGCGTTCATGCGTTTGTACGGCCTACCGTCTCCATGAACAGTGTATTTCTTTCCATTTACTGATTTATTATATATATTCTGAATATATATATATATATAAATCATGTTTTATATTTTGGAATAAAGTAATTATGATCCAAGCAATCATATGAATAAATTACAAGTCAAAACATGAACGACAAATGAAACAATTTTACCCAAAACGCTCTTTAACATGGAATTTACAAAAGAACAGGTAATATAAAGTCATACATGAACCATATATGATATCATAACAATGAATATGACTATTTAATAAGTCAATGACATTATTTAAATCATTATACAGGAGGTTCGTACACTTACGAAGCAAATCAGACCAAAGGTAAGGGAATATATCACAATCTCATTTTATCCGAGATTGTTTTTACTTTGGTATTTACTGGGGTGTATTTTATCATCTACATCCATGTTTCCTCAATATGTAATATTATTTCCATCCACCTACAATTTTTTTAAACCTATTTTACCCTTTGGTGAGTTTTTAGTAAAAGATATGAAAGGAATCTTTTGTCGTTTTTCGTAATAGGTACTTTTTTTGACTTTTCCAACAAAAGTACGCGAAGAATGTTTTTTTTAACTTATACGGCATGAATGTATTTTTAAAAAAATTATTTCTAAGAAGAATCCTTTACAAGTTTTCATGTTTATTTTTAATCAACTTCCTTTAGTTTAAAGTTGTATGACATGTTAAGAAAGGAAAAATGTTTTTGAAGAAGAAAGGATATTTTCTTCAAGAATGGAGTTCAAGTTTTTGATCAAAATTATTTTACATATAAGATAATAAAGGGTACTATTTTTATCCCTATTATTACATTGATTTGATTATGTTGTGATGGAATTATTTTTATGAATTCCTTTATTGTATATGAATTGTTTTATGATGTCACGATGTTTAAGATTCCCATTTTTATTACATGGGTTATGCAATGATGAATGATTTATGATTTTGTGGCACACATAAGAATGGTATCATTATGAGATGGGTGGGACCTATATCTCCCTCCAATGAATTGGGTAAAGATTTTATATCTCATGAGATAGACATGGATGGAATGGTAGGTTATACCGGTTCAGTGAAACAGGACTGAAACGAGGGTGACTCAGTTTAGAAATGGACTTTGTCCACTAAGATAGTCTTGAAAATGAGTCTTGACTAATAATATATGATTCTCTATGATTATGTGTGTATGCCACAAAGTTTCATGTTTTAAGTTATGATTATTGAGATTTAATTTCACTACTAAGATTTATCCCATGTTATGAAATTGTGATCTCTTTTGCAGGTTAAGATTTCCAAAAGTTATGTTCTTATGAATATGATGTGATTGATTTTTCTTTTGTTTACCCTTACTGAGCATTTGAGCTCACCCTTTTATGTTTTCTTTTCCCCAGGATATAAATAAAGGTTTTAGGTAAAAAAAGGGGAAGATCTTTATGGGAGATATTGAAGATCATTCACCACGATTAGAAGATTACGTTCCGAGTTTCCAAAGTCACTAAACTATTACGACCCATGTGTGTGTGTTTTTTTGTTATGTACTAAGTATTCCACAAATGTAATGTAATGTCTATGTACGTCAGGCTTCGGGTCTCTAAAATGCTCTTATATTGACTCTACCATCGAGGAGTGATGGGTTAATTATTTATAGGGATGCATCAAATAAAGGACTTGGTTGTGTCCTTATGCAGAATGATAGAGTTACTTCCTATGCATCACGACAGTTGAAAATTCATGAGAAAAACTATCCTACTCATGATCTCGAGTTAGAAGATATGATATTTACTGTGAAGATACGGAGGCACTACCTCTATGGTAAAAAATGTTAGATTTATACTGATCACAAGAGTTTGAATTGTATTTTCTCACAAAAAGAACTCAACATGAGGCAAAGGACATGGCTTGAATTACTCATTGATTATTATTGTACGATACACTACCACCCGAGGAAGGAAAATAAGGTGGTGGATGCTTTGAGCAGAAAAGATCATGGAGTTTTGAACAATATGAGAATTGAAAGTGATCCAATTTTCATGGATCTAGTGAAGATGGACATGTGAATAACCATGGAAGGTGAAACATGAATTATTTTTCAAATGGTTTCCAAACCATCTTTACTAGAAAGGATTAAGAGTTCTCAGACTGATGATGAAGAATTTCAAAAGAAGATTAAAGCTGAGACTGATGGGAGATTGAGAGAATTTGTGTATAATGATGGAATTTTGAAATTTGGGAAGAGACTTTGTGTTCCCGATATACTTGATCGAAAAAGGGAATTTCTAGACGATGCTCATAGTTCCAATTTCTCTATAAACCATGGGAGAACCAAAATGTATAGAGATTTGAAGGAACATTTTTGGTGGGACAACATGAAGAGGGATATTTCTGATTTTGTGTCAAGATGTATGGTTTGTCAACAAGTGAAAGATGGAAGGCAGCAGCCTAGAGGAGTCATGCAACCTCTTCCTATACCGGAGTGGAAATGGGACAATATTTCGATGGACTTTCTTTCGGGGCTACCAAAGACTCCTTGAAGGAACGATGCAATATGGGTTATTGTTGATCGTCTTACCAAGTCAGCACATTTTCTTGTAATAAGAGAAGATCTACCACTGGAACGTCTAGAAATACTATATATTAATGAAGTTGTGAGACTTTATGGAGTACCCCTATCGATTGTTTCTGATCGTGATCTCCGTTTTAATCCAATATTCTGGAAGAGTCTTTAGAAATCCCTGGATACTGAACTTCAATTGAGCACTGCCTACCACCATCAAACAGATGGACAATCATAATTATAATGACCCATACTTTACATACATTGTTAATACATCAAAATTGAAGCATACTTATTACAACATATAACAAAACCATGAAAGGACTGTATAGTTATAGTGTCTTTAGAACCTGGGAAACATAAACAACTAGTTCATAAAACATCTACACTTTCTCCCATTTATTTCATCATATCTATAGTCCCTTTTGGAATATCTTACTTAATAAGCTTCTTCCTGACCTGGGGAAAGAAAACATACAAAAGGGTGAGCTCAAATGCTCAGTAAGGTTAAAAAAAATAAATATCAATCACATCATATTCATAAGAACTTAACATTTTGGAAATCTTAACCTGCAAAAGAGAGCATAATTTCATAACATGGGATAAATCATAGTAGTGAAATGAAATCCCAATAATCATAACATAAAACATGAAACTTTTTGTCATACACACATAATCATAGAGAATCATTTCTTATTAGTCAAGACTCATTGCCAATACTATCTTAGTGGACAAAGTCCATTTCTGAACCGAGTTCACTCCTCGTTTCAGTCCTGTTTCACTGAACCGGTAAAACCTACCGTTATAGCCATGTCTATCTCATGAGATATAAAATATTTACCCAATGAATTGAAGGGAGATATATTTCCCACCCATCTCATAGTGATACCATTCTTATGTGTTCCACAAAATCATAAACCATACATCACAGCATAACCCATGTAATAAAAATCGGATTCTTAAACATCGTGAAATCATAAAAAAATTCATATAAGATAAAGGAATTCATAAAATTAATTCCATCACAACATAATAAAATCAATGTAATAATAGGGACAGAAACACAACCCTATATTATCTTAGATGGAAAATAATTTTGATAAAACACTTGAATTCCATTCTTGAGGAAAATATCCTTTCTACTTCAAAAACATTTTCCTTTCTTAATATGTAATATAATTTTGAACTAAAAGAAGTTTATTAAAAATAAACTTGAAAACTTTTATAGGAATCTTCATGGAAATAATGTTATAAAAATCCATTCATGCCGTATAAGTTAAAAAACATTCTTCTCATACTTTTGTCGGAAAAGTCAAAAAAGTGCCTCGTACGAAAAACGACAAAAGATTCCTTTCATATCTTTTACTAAAAACTCACTGAAGAGTAAAATTGGATTTAAAAAATTGTAGGTGGATGTAAATAATATTACATATTGAGGAAATATGGATGTGGATGATAAAATACACCCCAGTAAATTCCAAAGTATAAACAATCTCAGATAAATAAGAGATTGTGATATTTTCCCTTACCTTAGGTTCGATTTGCTTCGTAAGTGTATGAACCTCCTGTATAATGATTTAAATAATGTTATTTACTTGTTAAAGAATCATAATTATTGTTATTATATCATATATGGTCATATTTCTAGCTTCTTATTTGTAATATTTCATTACTACTTGTTATTCGGGTGTTTATTACTTTTAGTTCTTATGCGTGTTTGTCGACTAAATTCTTATTATTCTCTTTAGGTTATAGATAACTCATTTCCAGAATTGTATTAGTGTAATATATATCATATTCATTCATTCAATTCATTTATATATTCATTATGCAATGAAGATCATGTAGAACGAATCACATCACATCGTGGAGACGGTATTCCGTACGTATGCACGAGTGATGATATCTTTCTCATGATCGTGGAATTGTATTGGAGTGTATATATACTATTTCAAAATAAATACCAATTTAAAATAATCATATATATTCATTACTTTCAACCTTATACCCATCCAAGTAAGGTGGTGGTGGAAAATAGATTACACCACGGCGTGGAGATGGTATTCCGTATGTACGCACGCACGGTAATTTCGTTTTCCGTAGGATGGATAAGAGGTAAAATAGGGTTGTTTCATATTTATAATTACATATCAGTATATAAGTTATAATGATGTTATTACCTCATAATTAAATAACTAAAGAAGAGGTAGTAGAAGAATAATGGAACTTGAATAAAACGGTAGAAGGTATTACCTCTTTCTCGAAGTGCCTCCTTTAAAATTTCTCTTAAGGCACTAGAGTTCATCTTTTGATAAGACCAATACCTCTAGTAGGTTTCTAAGGAAGTGGGGAAGTAAAATGGGCAGGGTTTGGCCGAGGTTGAAGGCTCAAATTGGTGTGAGGAAGAGAGGGAGGAGGTGCCCTTTTATAAGGGAGGAGAGGGGCACCTTTGGAAATATAAGAAATATTAGTTTATATTAAATCCCAACCCCACTTAAATAGATCCAAAATTACTCATATTCGAAGCTTAGATGAGATAGGGTTGTAATCTCATCAAAAAATAAAATTTAGACATGTTAGGAATTTATTTTAAACATTATCAACTTGATTTATGTTAATTTATCAATTTTATTTTATTTGTGGTAATAATATTCTACATTTTAAATTATTACAAATAATTACATATGTGTTGTGAATTTTCAATAATTTGACACTTTATGAGATTTTAGACCATATAAATTTTAATTTATAATTTTTAAATAAATTTTTGATTTTTAAACAATTTTATAATATGTTATTTTTATAAAATAACAATAGTGTCAATTTTGACACTATTCATTTATTTGAATTTAAATAAAATATATACAGAAGATATGTTCAAATTAAAAGTTTTAATAGATTCATAAAATGTCATATGTATCTATAAAATTATTTTATCACATTAAATAGTTCATATAATATTTATTTTAATATTTTTAAAACAATTTATTTTATATTTTAGTTAATAAAATAATTTCAACATCACTATTCTGTCATAATTAATGATAATTATTTAATCCCTAAAAATACTAAATAAATTCCTATGATGTAGATAATTATATTAGATTTTAGGAGACTATTCATGTTCGATGTTTCATTATGTTTATCAACAAAGTAAAATTATTATACTTATAAGATTTAAGAAAGTGACATGTTGTCACATTCTATGGTTTTAATAATAATTAAATCATTTTCATGGAAAAAAGTCCATTAAATGAATCTAATTCGACCCTTAGGTGATATGGGTCGACTTTTAGTCATCCAATAGGATTTTGGCAGGTGTTAGGGTAATTTTATAATCTTATATTTACCCTTAATTACCAGATTTACCTTTAACTATTGTAAATAAAATTTACCGTAGTTACTATTCATAATGCCCAAAAATAAAAATAAGTCTATTAAAATAATTTGGACCCACTGATTCTGAATATGGAATCCATTTTTAAAAATTCAAAACATATAATTTGAAGTAATTAGTTTAAAATAAATCCCGTTGTTAAGAAAACGGGTTTTAGAAGTTAAAACATTGCCAAAGATGGAAATGTTTTTACCTATGAATTCAATGTGAAATTAATGCTAATGACATAAATTATATCAAATGGTAAAAATATATTCTATTTAAACTTTAAAACCATTCAATATTATAATTTATCCATATAAATTATCTCAATGAAAAAAGTTGTTTTTAATTATGAACTAGCGTATTTTTACTATTCATCAAAATATGAAAGTTATCAGAAAAATATCAAAAATTTATCCAAAGTAAATTTTTGTACCCTGATTCAAAAGAAGAATTATATTTTGTCAAATTGAACTTATAAACATGTCAAAAACTATATTTAATGTTGTTGCGCCATCAAAAGGCGGCAAAACTATATTTTTTGAAAAATATTTCTTTTATCCAAAAAAACTGATTTTGCTTTTATAACTCATTCTATAAAATGTATAAGTTGAATTAAAATGTTATAAAATTCAAAATTCAGTAAGTACTATTCATAATGGCTAGTTTTAATAATATTTTAATAACATATCGTTGTTTAGTGTAACTCAGTTTTGCGTACAACGCAAGCTATCGAGGAAGGCCGCAGTTGCGTGTAAAGCAAGCCAATCTAGTGTTGTGTGTAGTGAAAGATTTACTTGATGATTTATACAACATAAAAACAAAATATTTCTCATAAAATTCTCAGCTGTTACATTCTACCCCCCTTAAAATGAATTTCACCCTCGAAATTCGTCACTTTCTAACAAACAGATGAGGATACCTCTCCCTCATCATATCCTCAAGCTCCCATGTAGATTCTTATAATTGGTGGTTGATCCATAAAACTTTCACCAAGATAGTGGTATTGTTTCGTAGGACATTTTTGCTACGATCCAGAATCTCTATCAGCTGTTCTTCATAAGAAAGATCTTGCTCTAGCGGTACAACTTCTGAGATGAGTACATGTGAATGATCAGGTATGTACTTTCTCAGGAGAGATACATGGAACACATCGTCTACTTGAGAGAGATTCGGTGGAAGCGCCAATCGGTAAGCTACCTTCCCAACACGATCCAGTATTTCAAAAGGACCGATATATCTAGGGCTCAACTTCCCCTTCTTTCCAAATCTCTTGACCCTCTTCCAGGGAGATACTCGTAAGAACACTTTATCACCCACTTCAAACTCTAGGTCTTTTCTTTGGTTGTCGGCATAAATTTTCTGTCGACTCTGAGCTACTCTTATGTGTTGTTTAATAGATCTGACATTTTTTTGCCATTTCATCAATGAGATCAGGTCCTAATAGATTTCTTTCCCCAACTTCATCCCAAAAAGTTGGAGTCCTGTATTTCTTTCCATAGAGAGCTTCATAAGGAGACATATGAATACTGGAGTGAAAGCTATTATTATAAGAAAATTCCACCAAAGGTAGGGGTTGATCCCAACCACCTTTGAAATCCATAGAGCAAGCTCTAAAAATATCTTCTAGAGTTTGAATTGTCCTCTCAGACTGGCCGTTTGTCTGAGGATGATAAGGAGTGCTGAATATTAACTCTGTATCCAGAGTATGCTGAAGACTTCACCAGAACTTTGAGGTAAATCTCGGATCCCGATCAGATATAATAGAAAGTGGTACTCTATGCAATCTTACCACTTCCTTTAAATATATCCTGGCAGGTTGATCCAAAGAGAATTCCTCTCTAATAGCAATGAAGTGTGCAGACTTTGTAAGATGATAAACTATGACCTAGATAGCATTATTGCCTTTGGATGTTTTAGGAAGTCCTGTGACAAAGTCCATAGTGATGTTTTCCCATTTCCATTCGGGTATGGGTAATGGTTGTAACATCCCCTTAGACTTATGTATCTCATCTTTAACTTGCTGAAAAACCAAGCATTGAGAGACATATTCAGCAACATCTCTTTTCATTCCATCCCACTAGAAGTACTCTTTCAGGTCCCTATACATCTTCGTGCTTCTACGATGAATAGAGAATGAAGAACTATGATCCTTATCCAGCAGCTCCTTCTTTAATTCGGGGATGGGAGGAACACAAACCCGATTCCTGAACATTATTATCCCATCACAATAAAGGTTGAATTTAGGAACATTTCTCACCTTCTTTTTTAACTCTACATCTTCTTTCTGTGCCTCTTTAATCTTCACATGTATAGATGGTTGAACATTCATTTGAGAAAGATACGATTTTCCCCCTTCCATTATAATTTCAAGATCCATCCTTTGTAAATCCATAAATATTGGATCTTTTGTGATCCTCATCATGGATAAACTGGCATGGTCTTGTCGACTTAATGCATCTGCCACCTTGTTTTATTTCCCGGGGTGGTAATGAATTGAGCAGTCGTAATCCTTAATCAGCTCCAACCATCTTCTTTGATGCATATTCAAATCCTTTTGTGTGAAAATATACTTTAAACTTTTATGATCAGTATAAATATCACACCTTTCACCATAAAGGTAATACCTCCAAATCTTTAATGCAAAGATTACCGCAGCTAACTCCAAATCATGAGATGGGTCATTTTGATCATGGATTTTCAACTGTCATGAGGCATAAGCTATCACCATATCATTTTGCATGAGGACACATCCCAGTACCTTCTTGGATGCATCACTGTAGATCACAAAACTTTCTCCACTACAAGGAAGTGTGAGTACAGGTGCACTGGATAACCTTCTTTTCAACTCCTTGAAATTCTCTTCACATTCGTCCGTCCACACGAACTTAACTCCTTTTCGAGTCAAACTGGTGAGTGGATTAGATAATCGTGAAAAATCATTCACAAAAAATCGATAATATCCAGCCAAACCAAGAAAACATCGGATCTCAGTTACTGTTGTTGGTCTCGACCATCTTTCGATAACCTCTGTTTTTGCTGGATCCACAGATATCCCCTCTTTTGAGATTATGTGACCCAAAAATGCAACTTTTTGAAGCCAAAATTCACACTTGGTAAATTTGGCATAAAGCTTATCATTTATCAGGGTCTTAAAAATAATATTCAAGTGATCTTCATGTTCTTCCTTGCACTTTGAATAGACAAGAATATCGTCTATAAAGACTACCACAAATTGATCAAGGTAGTTTCTAAAGACTCTATTCATCAGATCCATGAAGATAGCAGGGGCATTAGTAAGACCAAATGGCATCACTATAAATTCATAGTGTCCATACCTTGTACAGAAAGCTATCTTTGGTATATCTTCCCTTTTGACCCTTAATTGATGATACCCTGAACGAAGATCAATCGTGGAAAAGTATTGAGCTCCGCGTAGTTGGTAAAATAGGTCATCAATGCATGGGAGAGGATATTTTTTCTTGATAGTGATCTTGTTAAGTTCTCGATAATCAATGAAGAGTCTCATTGATCCATCTTTATTCTTAACAAACAGAACAGGTGCTCCCCAAGGTGACACACTAGGGCGTATGAATCCCTTATCAAGATTCTCTTTGAGTTGCTTCTTTAATTCCAGCAACTCAATTGGGGCCATTCTATAAGGTATCTTTGAAATAGGAAAAGCACCCGATACGAGTTATATTGAAAACTGTAGAGACTCGTATCTTGACGTACATGGAAATTACATTACTTTTGCGGAATACTTAGTACATAACAAAAACACACACACAAGAATCGTAATAGTTTAGTGTCTTTGGAAACTTGGAATATAATCTTCTAATCGTGGTGAAATATCTTCAACATCTCCCATAAAGATCTTCCTTTTTTTTACCTAAAACATTTTTTTATATCCTGGGGAAAAGAAAACATAAAAAAGGGTGAGCTCAAATGCTCAGTAAGGGTAAACAAAAGAAATATCAATCACATCGTATACACAAGCACATAACTTTTTTAAATCTTAACCTGCAAAAGAGATCATAATTTCATAACATGGGATAAATCATGGCAGTGAAATGTAATCACAATAATCATAACTTAAAACATGAATCTTTGTGGCATACACACATAATCATAGAGAATAATTTCTTGTTAGTCAAGACTCATTGCCAAGACTATCTTAGTGGACAAAGTCCCTTTCTGAACCGAGTCACCCTCGTTTCAGTCCTGTTTCACTGAACCGATATAACCTACTGTCCCAGCCATGTCTATCTCATGAGATATAAAATCCTAACCCAATGCATTGGAGGTAGATATAGGTCCCACCCATCTCATAATGATACCATTCTTATGTGTGCCACAAAATAAACATACATCATTCATAATAACCCAATAAATAAAATGGGTTTCATAAACATCATGCCATTATAATCCATAAACAATGGATATCATTTCGTCATAAAATGGAAACCATTTAAATCATAAAGACATTTTACATGAAACATACCCATAAAATAATGTCTTCTTAGATGGAAAATAGTTTTGAGAAAAACACTTGAAATGAATTCTTGAGGAAAATATCCTTTCTTCTTTAAAATCATTTACTTTTCACAAAACTTCATGCAATTTTAAAAGATAAGGGTTTTGTTGAAAATAATCATGCAATCTTGTAGAGGAAGCTTCTTGAAAATGAGGTCTTATGAAAACCTTAAAAATCCTTTCACGCCGTATAAGTTAAAAATAACATTCTCCTCATACTTTTGTCCGAAAAGTCAAAAAAAATACCTTATATGGTAACCAAAGGAAAGATTCCATTCATACAATGTAGTAAAAAGTCAATAAAGGGTAAAATGACTTTAAACATTCATGGAAAAATGGTAAACATTTTATAAAAACATTTTTAGAAAACATGGTCATGGATGATAAACGTAACCCCAGTAAATACTTATGTATAAGCAATCTCGGATAAAAATGAGATTGAAAATTTATCCCTTACCTTAGGTCCGATTTTCTTCGTAAGTGTCTGAACATCCTATATAATGATTTAAATAATGTCATTGACTTATTTCAGAATCATACTAATTGTTATGATATCATATATGGTTCACTTATGACTTTATTTTACCCGTTCTTTTGTAAATTCCATGTTAAAGAGCGTTTTGGGTAAAATCGTTTCATTTGTCGTAGGTGTTTGGACTTGTTGTTCATGACATTATTATTACTTATATCATGATTTAATTACTTCAAGAATATAAAATATGATTTATATATCATATATATTCAGTATATATATATATATATAATAGATAGATAAATGAAATGAAACACACCGTTCATGGAGACGGTAGTCCGTACATACGCATGAACGCTGTTTTCCTTTCCTTATTGTCTTGAATGGAAGTAAGTAGATGAAATATATATATACATAAATCCAGTAGATTTACCATGTCATATATTTCATGATTACTTATTATATATACTTTATAATCATTCATGAATGGTTAAAGTGGAGAATGAATCTCATCACGTCGTGGAGACGGTAGTCCGTACGTACGCACGAGCGATGATATCGTTCTCATGATCGTGGGACTGTATTGGAGTGTATGTATACTATTTCAGAATCAATATCACTTTATAATAATCATATATAGTTACTCCTTACACCATTATACCCATCCAATTAAGGAGGTGTCGGAAAATATATTACACCACAGCGTGGAGACGGTATTCCGTACGTACGCACGCGCGGTGATTTCCTTTTTCCGTAGGATGGATAGAAGGTTAATTAGAGTTGTTTCATATTTATAATAACATATCAGTATATAAGAAATACTGATGTTATTAATTTATCATGAAACAACTAAAAAAGAAGAAGTTGAAGAAGAAAGAAATTGAAAAAGATCCGTAATGGATATTACCTCTTTTTGACGCGCCTTTTCTTAACCTCCACTTAAAGAACTAAGGATGGTCTTTGAAGAATACCAGGACCTCTAGGATGATACTAGGGAAGTGGAGAAGAGATTTTTGCAGGGTTTTTCCGAGATTGAATGCTCAAATTGGTGTGAGGAGGAGAGGGAGGAGGTGCCCTTTTATAAGGGAGGAGAGGGGCACCTTTGGAATAACTAAAAATATTATTTTATTATAAAGTCAAGTTCGGTTTTAAATAGCTCCAAATTGATTTATTTAGAGGCTAAGGTGGGGATGGGTCGAAATACTCTCATCCAATAGAATTTAGACAAGTTTAAGTTCCTATTTTAACCTTATCATTTAGATTTAACATTAAGTGAAATAATTTTACTTTTACCATGTCTTCTTGTGTTCTAAAACTATAAGGTTAATAAACATACTATAAGAAGCCAAAAGAACCCCAAGTTGTTTATTATTAATATATATAACCTTATCTAAGTCATTTCGCAGAACCTTAGATTTTTAGGAATAAAATAACAATTAATAATATAATATTTGATTTAAAAACTATTTTATGTCAATTTTGACACTATTTAGTAATTGATTTTTGTGAAAATACTAACAGAACGATAAGTTCGAACAAAGTTAATTAAATCAATATTAAAATGTCATATTAACCTATAAAATTAGTGGAATTCATAAAAAGTCTCAAATTATATTTATTTGAGTATTTATAACATCAATTATGTCAATATTTCATTAATAAGATAATTACTGCATCATCGTTGTGTCATAAATAAATTTACTTATTTAATGTGTAAAAATTACAAATAAAACACCATTATGTAGGAAATCTTTTTATATTTCTAATTTATATTTATAGTCGAAATTATTTTATGTATAACCCTATATTAAAAATGTTTTAGTAAATAAACTTTGATTTTAACTCTTTTAACTCTTCTTTGAATTAAATAATAATAAATGTCTTAATCTAATCCAAGTGGGCCTAAATGGTCATATTTAATCCTAAGCTTGTTTTTGGTCGAATTACACTTATCCAATAGAATTTGGACATGTGTTAGGGTAATAATAATATCATTTTTACCCTTAATTACCCTATTTACTTTCAACCGTGGTAAATAAAAGTAAAAAGTTACTATTCACCAAAAATTATTTTCATCTCAGTAAACCACATTTTACTTACTGAAATCAACCGTGTCTCTCGTATTTTTGAAATTCCACTCACAGAAGTGGTAAAATTAAGTTTTATGAACAATTCAGTTTTTTTAACTACCACTTAGTGGTTTCACTATTCATCAAAAATTGAAAGTTTTCAGAAAAATGCCAAAAATTAGGCCTAAGCTATATTTGATATTATGAACTCAAAAATGATGTCTATTTTACCAAATTCAAAAAATATCAGTTGCATTAAATAATTGAAAAATTAATTCCCGTCGTCAAAACAAATGTTGTGTTTTTAAGAAATAATAACTATCAAAAGATTGACACTTGTTTATAACTGATTTAAATGTGAAATTACATCCAATGACCAACATTTTATTAAATTGTAAAAATATATTCTAAATATACTTTAAAACCACTCAAATTAATAATTTATCACTATTAATTATTTTGATTGAAAACGTTGTTTTTAATTAAAATTTAGTAATTTTCACTATTCATCAAAATGTGAAAGTTATCTGAAAATCACCAAAATTTCACCCTAAGATAATTTCGATATTATGAATCCAAAAATAAATTCCATTTTGAAAAATAAAATTTACAAAATTTCAAAAAGTGGTTATTACTATTCATAACGACTAGTTTTAATAATATCTTAATAGCATATCATTGTTTAGCGAAACATGGTGTTGCGTACAACACACACTATCATGGAAGGTCGCGATTGCGTGTAATTCAAGCCAGGTCAGAGATGTGTGTTGTGAAAGCTCCTTTTGGTGTAGCTTATAACACAAGACATTAATGAAATTAAAAATAATATTTTTCATAAAATCTCGGGGTGTTACATTCTACCCCCCCCCTAAAATGAATTTCGCCCCCGAAATTTGTCGGGATTATAAATGGTTTACTATTCGAAAGTTTATTTAATTGAAACCCACATCGTAAAAAGGAATACCAAAACCAATCTTTAAAAACAAAAGTATGAAATGTAACAGTTACCCAAATAAACTAATCACTCGGTTTTCACATAGGTGAAAATATGGATATGGAAGAGAAATCTAAACATCATGTTCTGATGGAGAGTGGTAGAGAACATGGCTATGGAAAAGCTAGCAATCACAAATCCATAAATTTGTGACGATCTAAGGTACCATCTGATTAATCAGATATAAGAGCACTAGGACAACATTTTTGGTTTTCAAGATCGTTTCCCTAAAGTTGAAGAATTTGAATTAGAATAAATACTTACTTTATTTTGGAACAATCACACTGTTGTTCATGCCTTGAACAATTTCCACTTCATCTCTTAAATAAATGACAATGAATTTGTTATTCGTGAAGTGTTAGCAGATCATGTGATAGAATGACGGGTCATTCCATCTGTCTCAAACAAAAGGTTAGCAAAAATTATATACATAAGTGGATCTATAGTGAGATTAATCATATATGGTTCCTAAAATGGACTTATACTTCATATATCATACTGCTTAATATAATAAAACTAGTTTCTACTAAACAGGGACTTCCTGTAGGCCAGTGGTAGGCGATAAAGGCCAGTCGCACTTTGGTTGTGGGTTCAATTCCCACAGCCTTGTCCGAAGCGATTGGCTGTCGCCCGTCCTGCAGGTTGTCCTTTTTCTAAAACTATATTACTATAACATCCCATCAATAATATCGAAAAACTTCTATACTTAAACAATAATATCTTATGTCCAACATAATCCATTCCAATCTTTAGGCTTATCCATAATACTGTAGTCCACTCTCATAATATAGTGAAAACAATTACCAGAGATTTAATACCATCGTTGATCCCCATATATCATAAGATATGTCTTGTTGGTCACATTCCAATCATGTGAATACCTTAATCATGTATTCTCTTGAAAAAATGATTACCAATTAAACCTTAGTGAAAACATGAATGCTGTCAAAATTTAACTCTTTCCACACACCAAAATCCAAAAATTCTATATACTTAAACCGTGATATCACTTAGTCCTTATATCAATCATGAGCTCATGAATACTGTCAAACATTTCATTTTCTCTTTATCACTTCATTATGCGCATATCAACCACTTTCCAAAAAATATCTGAATAACCTTTCATTGTTACTCATACCATTCATCATAAACTTTCAAAACATAAGGAAAGACAACAGTGTAACAATCCTTAGATGTCTTTTTATTCTATAGCACAACATTACACTTGATAAACATGTAATCATTCCACTACCTTCTTAAACCATTGACAGAACTTCAACAATTCTTTCATCTCACATATCATTTTTAGTCTCTTCATCATCATCAACAAAAATACTACCCATACGACCATACTGATTCTCTTCATGAGACATTCCCTTAGGGCATTGGTTTGCATAATGTCCGTACATTCCACATTTAAAACATTTAACCATTGTTGATGTCGTTGCAATACCATTAACCTCATCCATGGTGTTAACTGAAACATTTCCATTGCACTTACTGGCTTTGTGTCCTTCTTTTCCACACCCAAAGCATCTTCCAGTTCCATTGAAACATTCTCCTTGATGCCTCTTCCCACATGATTTACATAGGGGAAATTGAACTTTTTTTCCTCTATGATCATCATGAAACTCCATCTTTCTCTTATTAGCCGAGTCAGGAAACTTACCAAATTTTACTTTATTGATCATATTATGAGATTGCTGATTCGGCATAATAATGATGTTTGGACTTCCAAATCCCATTTCATTTGATTTCTTATGAAGAATATCATTCCATTGTCCATCATATCCTCCATTATCGTGAATCATCTTGTTTCCAACCATTTTCTAAAACCCAAAAAGAATAGTGTGAGATGAAAAAATCATAATAAAGGGGGAGTAACTTCAATATCTAACATCTAAGGTTAAATTCTAAGATCATTACCGTAGTGATAGGACTATTTCCTATATGTATACCTATCCTTAGGGACATCCCTAGACATACCTTAGAAATATCTCTAGGGATCTCACTAACGTTTTTGCGTCCTAGTTTCCAAAGGTTGACTAAACCTTTCCTCTGATACCAACTGTAGAGACCCGTATCTTGACGTACATGGACATTACATTACTTTTTCGGAATACTTAGTACATAACAAAAACACACACACAAGGATCGTAATAGTTTAGTGTCTTTGGAAACTCGGAATATAATCTTCTAATCGTGGTGAAATATCTTCAACATCTCCCATAAAGATCTTCCTTTTTTTTACCTAAAACATTTCTTTATATCCTGGGGAAAAGAAAACATAAAAAAGGGTGAGCTCAAATGCTCAGTAATGGTAAACAAAAGAAATATCAATCACATCGTATACACAAGCACATAACTTTTGGAAATCTTAACCTGCAAAAGAGATCATAATTTCATAACATGGGATAAATCATGGCAGTGAAATGTAATCACAATAATCATAACTTAAAACATGAAATTTTGTGGCATACACACATAATCATATAGAATCATTTCTTGTTACTCAAGACTCATTGCCAAGACTATCTTAGTGGACAAAGTCCCTTTCTGAACCGAGTCACCCTCGTTTCAGTCCTATTTCACTGAACCGATATAACCTACCGTTCTAGCCATGTCTATCTCATGAGATATAAAATCTTTACCCAATGAATTGGTTGGAGATATAGGTCCCACCCATCTCATAATGATACCATTATTATGTGTGCCACAAAATAAACATACATCATTCATAATAACCCAATAAATAAAATGGGTTTCATAAACATCATGCCATCATAATCCATAAACAATGGATATCATTTCGTCATAAAATGGAAACCATTTAAATCATAAAGACATTTTACATGAAACATACACATAAAATAATGTCTTCTTAGACGGAAACTAGTTTTGAGAAAAACACTTGAAATGACTTCTTGAGGAAAATATCCTTTCTTCTTTAAAATCATTTACTTTTCACAAAACTTCATGAAATTTTAAAAGATAAGGGTTTTGTTGAAAATAATCATGCAATCTTGTAGAGGAAGCTTCTTGAAAATGAGGTGTTATGAAAACCGTAAAAATCCTTTCACGCCGTATAAGTTAAAAATAACATTCTCCTCGTACTTTTGTCGGAAAAGTCAAAAAAGTACCTTATATGGTAACCAAAGGAAAGATTCTATTCATACTATGTGGTAAAAAGTCAATAAAGGGTAAAAATGACTTTAAAAATTAATGGAATAATGGTAAACATTTTATAAAAACAATTTTAGAAAACATGATCATGGATGATAAACGTAACCCCAGTAAATACTTACGTATAAGCAATCTCGGATAAAAATGAGATTGAAAATTTATCCCTTACCTTAGGTCCAATTTTCTTCGTAAGTGTCTGAACCTCCTGTATCATGATTTAAATAATGTCATTGACTTATTCCAGAATCATACTATTTGTTATGATATCATATATGGTTCACTTATGACTTTATTTTACCCGTTCTTTTGTAAATTCCATGTTAAAGAGCGTTTTGGGTAAAATCTTTCATTTGTCGTAGGTGTTTGGACTTGTTGTTCTTGACATTATTATTAATTATATCATGATTTACTTACTTAAAGAATATAAAATATGATTTATATATAATATATATTCAGTATATATATATATATATAATAGATAGATAAATGAAATGAAACACACCGTTCATGGAGACGGTAGTCCGTACGTACGCATGAACGCTGTTTTCCTTTCCTTATTGTCTTGAATGGAAGTAAGTAGATGAAATATATATATACATAAATCCAGTAGATTTACCATGTCATATATTTCATGATTACTTATTATATATACTTTATAATCATTCATGAATGGTTAAAGTGGAGAATGAATCTCATCGCGTCGTGGAGACGGTAGTCCGTACGTACGCACGAGCGATGATATCGTTCTCATGATCTTGGGACTGTATTGGAGTGTATGTATACTATTTCAGAATCAATATCACTTTATAATAATCATATATAGTTACTCCTTACACCATTATACCCATCCAATTAAGGAGGTGGCGGAAAATAGATTACACCACAGCGTGGAGACGGTATTCCGTACGTACGCACGCGCGGTGATTTCCTTTTTCCATAGGATGGATAGAAGGTTAATTAGAGTTGTTTCATATTTATAATAACATATCAGTATATAAGAAATACTGATGTTATTACTTTATCATGAAACAACTAAAGAAGAAGAAGTTGAAGAAGAATGAAATTGAAAAAGATCGGTAATGGATATTACCTCTTTTTGACGCGCCTTTTCTTAACCTCCACTTAAAGAACTAAGGATGGTCTTTGAAGAAGACCAATACCTCTAGGATGATACTAGGGAAGTGGAGAAGATATTTTTTCAGGGTTTGGCCGAGCTTCAATGCTCAAATTGGTGTGAGGAGGAGAGGGAGGAGGTGCCCTTTTATAAGGGAGGAGAGGGGCACCTTTGGAATAACTAAAAATATTATTTTATTATAAAGTCAAGTTCGGTTTTAAATAGCTCCAAATTGATTTATTTAGAAGCTAAGGTGGGGATGGGTCTAAATCCTCTCATCCAATAGAATTTATACATGTTTAAGTTCCTATTTTAACCTTATAATTTAGATTTAACATTAAGTGAAATAATTTTACTTTTACCGTGTCTTCTTGTGTTCTTACACTATAAGGTTAATAAACATACTATAAGAAGCCAAAAGAACACCAAGTTGTTTATTATTAATATATATAACCTTATCTAAGTCATTTTTCCGAACCTTAGATTTTTAGGAATAAAATAACAATTAATAATATAATATTTGTTTTAAAAAGTATTTTATGTCAATTTTGACACTATTTAGTAATTGATTTTTGTGAAACTCCTAACAGAAAGATAAGTTCGAAAAAAGTTAATTAAATCAATACTAAAATGTCATATTAACCTATAAAATTAGTGTAATTCATAAAAAGTCTCAAATTATATTTATTTGAGTATTTATAACATCAATTATGTCAATATTTCATTAATAAGATAATTACTGCATCATCATTGTGTCATAAATAAATTAAGTTATTTAATGTCTAAAAATTACAAATAAAATACCATTATGTAGGAAATAGTTTTAGATTTCTAATGAATATTTATAGTCGAAATTATATTATGTATAACCCTATATTAAAAATGTTTTAGTAAATAAACTTTGATTTTAACTCTTCTAACTCTTCTTTGAATTAAATAATAATAAATGTCCTAATCTAATCCAAGTGGGCCTAAATGGTCATAGTTTATTCCTAAGCTTGTTTTTGGTCGAATTACACTTATCCAATAGAATTTGGACATGTGTTAGGGTAATAATAATAGCATTTTTACCCTTAATTACCGTATTTACTTTTAACCGTGGTAAATAAAAGTAAAAAGTTACTATTCACCAAAAATTATTTTCATCTCATTGAACCACATTTTAGTTACTGACATCAACCGTGTCTCTCGGATTTTTGAAATTCCACTCACAGAAGCAGTAAAATTAAGTTTTATGAACAATTCAGTTTTTTTAACTACCACTTAGTGGTTTCACTATTCATCAAAAATTGAAAGTTTTCAGAAAAATGCCAAAAATTAGGTCTAAGCTATATTTGATATTATGAACTCAAAAATGATGTCTATTTTACCAAATTTAAAACATATCTGTTGCATTAAATAATTTAAAAATTAATTCCCATCGTCAAAACAAATGGCGTTTTTTTACGAAATAATAACTATCAAAAGATTGACACTTGTTTATAACTGATTTAAATGTGAAATTACATCCAATGATCAACATTGTATTAAATTGTAAAAATATATTCTAAATATACTTTAAAACCACTCAAATTAATAATTTATCACTATTAATTATTTCGATTGAAAAAGTTGTTTTTAATTAAAATTTAGTAATTTTCACTATTCATCAAAATGTGAAATTTATCCGAAAATCACCAAAATTTCACCCTAAGCTAATTTCGATATTACGAATCCAAAAATAAATTCCATTTTGAAAAATAAACTTTACAAAATTTCAAAAAGTGGTTATTACTATTCATAATGGCTAGTTTTAATAATATCTTAATAGTATATCGTTATTTAGCGAAACTTGGTGTTGCGTACAACACACGCTATCGTGGAAGGTCGCAATTGCGTGTAATTCAAGCAAGGTCAGAGATGTGTGTTGTGAAAGCTCCTTTTGGTGTAGGGTATAACACAAGACATTAATGAAATTAAAAATAACATTTTTCATAAAATCTCGGGGTGTTACAAATACTCAACTTCACGATTTGGTGGAAGACCCGTAAATTCCTCCAGAAAGACATCATCAAACTCTCGTACAATGGGCATATTCTTAATTGTGAGTTTCTCACCAATCATTTGAGATAAATAACCTTTATTAAGTGGATTCAAGACCCATAAGATGGAAGAAATTTCCACTATAAGGTTATGTTCATCCTTGCATCGATAGATGATCAATAATTGATCTGGAATATGAAATGTGACTTCCCTTCTTTGGAAATTGATATGAGCTCCATATAAAGAAAGCCAACCCATGCTAAGAATCACATAAAATTTCACTATAGGAAGGATCAGAAGATTTGCAGGAAGCACTTTCCCACAAACTTCAGTCAGGGAAGAATTATAAACTTTTGATGCGACTGTTGTGCCATTAGGTGTTGTCACAGCTAACTCAACATCTAATTGTTGAGGTAATACATTGATACCCTTAGAAAAATCTTCAGAAATAAAAGAGTAGGTGGATCCATAATCAAATAAAACATTTTCTACTTTAGAGTGGATGGTAAGTGTACCTTTCACCACATCATTATCATACTCCACATCGCTGATAGAAATTGCATGTGACTTTCCTTTGTCTTTAGCCTTAAGATTTTGTTGATGTCGATCATCATTAACAAACCTTAGATTAGGGAATTTATTGGCATAATGCCCCATCTCCTTGCACTAGAAACATTGAAGTGTAGTAGGTTCATTCTGTGTGTCCCTTCCTTTGTTTGCATCATTAGACATCTTCTTCCCATCATTGCGGAATTCAAATGCCCGATGACCTTCATTTCCACATTTAAAACATTTACTTGTCCCTTTAAGAAAACTCCCTCAATGTTTCTTTCCACACTTTGAGCGTAAGGGAAAGCTCATCTTCTTTTCAGTGTGCTCTTTAGATTTTCCTTTGAATTCCATTTTCCTCTTCTTATCAAACCCATATGACTGATGGGTTACTCCAATCTCCATCTCGACTTTGAGACCAAATCGAACGATTTCCTCGTAGCTATTGAAGTCCCTTATGGCTAACGCCCTTCGATGACTTGGTTTTAAGCCACTAAAGAATCGATCGATCTTACTCTCAGGTTGGATAATAATACCAGAAGCGTACCTTACAAGTCTTGTAAAATTTGATTCATAGGTACCAACATATTCATCATCCTTTTGCTTCAGTTCAAGAAACTCTTTCTCCATCTTTGTTCGGAGAATACGAGGGAAGTACTTATTGAAAAATAAGTTCTTGAACTCGTCCCATTCCATGGACTCAATTTCATCCCTTTGCATCGTATTCTTAATAAGATTCCACCATTGATCAGCATATCTTTCCAAACGATACACTACTAGGAAGACTTTATCATGTTCAAAACATTGAAGAAATGAAAATATCTTTTCAGTAGTACTAATCCATTGTTCAGAAACTAATGGATCAGTAGACCCGCTGAAAGAAGGTGGACGCTGCCTCATGAAGGATTCAATAGAATGTTGCTCCTTCCTTTGCTCGTTTGGAAGTCCTGCATGATTCATATCTTGAGAAAGTTGTGTGAGCATGGCTACACGATTTTGCATTCCATCTCCCATAACGTTTGGTTTCTCAGGGGGACAATCATTTCATTGCCCGTCGCATTCCGCATTAACACGGTTCCTTCGGGTTCCAGCCATTGACTAAAACAAAAAAGGATAGTGTGATCAACACTAATTACAATAGGAAAACCATACAATCAAGAATAAAATTACACACTTAAGGTATTATCCTAGGTTATTCATGGTCATTTATAAAACAATAATATTGTGTTCTATGCTTAGACTTTTCCTTGGGGTTCTTACTAATGCTTTCACATCCTAGTTTCCAAAGGTTGATTATACCTTTCCTCTGATACCAACTATAACGACCCATACTTTACATACATTGTTAATACTTCAAAATTTAAGCATACATATTACAATATATAACAAAACCACGAAAGGACCGTATAGGTATAGTGTCTTTAGAAACTGGGAAACCTAAACAGCTGGTTCATAAAGCGTCTACAATGTCTCCCATTTATTTCACCATATCTATAGTCCATTTTGGCATATCTTACGCAATAAACTTCTTCCTGAACTGGGGAAAGAAAACATACAAAAGGGTGAGCTCAAATGCTTAGTAAGGGTAAACAAAAGAAATATCAATCACATCATATTCATAAGAACACAACATTTTGGAAATATTAACCTGCAAAAGAGAGCATAATTTCATTACATTGGATAAATCATAGTAGTTAAATGAAATCCCAATAATCATAACTTAAAACATGAAAATTTTTGGAATACACACATAATCATAGGGAATCATTTCTTATTAGTCAAGACTCATTTCCAAGACTATCTTAGTGGACAAAGTCCATTTCTGAACCAAGTTCACTACTTGTTTCAGTCCTGTTTCACTGAACCGGTATAACCTACCGTTCCAGCCATATCTATCTCATGAGATATAAAATCTTTACCCAATGCATTAGAGGGAGATATAGGTCCCACCCATCTCATAATGATACCATTCTTATGTGTGCGACAAAATCATAAACCATACATCATAGCATAACCCATGTAATAAAAATGGGATTCTTAAACATCGTGAAATCATAAAAAAATCATATAAGATAAAGGAATTCATAAAAATAATTCCATGACAACATAATAAAATCAATGTAATAATAGGGATAGAAACAGAACCCTATATTATCTTAGATGGAAAATAATTTTGATAAAACACTTGAATTCTATTCTTGAGGAAAATATCCTTTCGACTTCAAAAACATTTTACTTTCTTAACATGTATTATAATTTTGAACTAAAATAAGTTGATTAAAAATAAACATGAATAATTTTAATGGAATATTCAAGGAAATAATGTTCTAAAAATCCATTCATGTCGTATAAGTTAAAAAAACATTCTTTTCGTACTTTTGTCGGAAAAGTCAAAAAGTGCCTCGTATGAAAAAAGACAAAAGATTCCTTTCATATCTTTTACTAAAAACTCATCGAAGGGTAAAATTGGATTTAAACAATTGTAGTTGGATGGAAATAATATTACATATTGAGGAAATATGGATGTGGATGATAAAATACACCCCAGTAAATTACAAAATATAAACAATCTCGGATAAAAATGAGATTGTGATATTTTCCCTTACCTTAGGTCCGATTTGCTTCGTAAGTGTCCAAAACTACTGTATAATGATTTAAATAATGTTATTGACATATTAAAAAATCATACTTATTGTTATGATATCATATATGGTCATATTCTTATCTTCTTATTAGTAATATTTCATTACTACTTGTTATTCGGGTGTTTATTACTTTTTGTTCTTATGCGTGTTTGTCAAATAAATTCTTATTATTCTCTTTAGGTTATAGATAACTCATTTCCAGAATGGTGTTAGTGTAATATATATAATATTCATTCATTCAATTCATTTATATAATCATTATGCAATTAAGATCATGTAGAACGAATCACATCACATTGTGGAGACGGTATTCCGTACGTACGCACGAGCGATGATATCGTTCCCATGATCGTGGAATTGTATTGGAGTGTATGTATACTATTTAAGAATCAATACCACTTTAAAATAATCATATATATTCATTACTTTCACCCTTATACCCATCCAAGTAAGGTGGTGGTGGAAAATAGATTACACCATGGCGTGGAGACGGTATTCCGTACGTACACACGCGCGGTGATTTCGTTCTTCGTAGGATGGATAAGAGGTGAAATAGGGTTGTTTAACATTTATAATAACATATCAGTATATAAGTTATACTGATGTTATTACCTCATAATGAAACAACTAATGAAGAGGTAGTAGAAGAAGAATGGAACTTGAAAGAAACGGTTGAAGGTATTACCTCTTTCTCGAAGTGCCTCCTTGAAAATTTCTCTTAAGGCACTAGAGTTGGTATTTTGATAAGACCAGTACCTCTAGTAGGTTTCTAAGGAAGTGGGAAAGTTAAATTGGCAGGGTTTGGCAGAGAGTGAAGGCTGAAATAGGTGTGAGGAAGAGAGGGAGGAGGTGCCCTTTTATAAGGGAGGAGAGGGGCACCTTTGGAAATATAAGAAATATTAGTTTATATTAAATCCCAACCCCACATAAAAACTTCCAAAATGACTCATATCCGAAGATTAGATGAGATAGGGTTGTAATCTCATCAACCAATAAAATTTAGACATGTTAGGAATTTATTTTAAACATTATCAACTTGATTTATCCTTATTTATCAATATAATTTTATTTGTGGTAATAATATTCTAAATTTTAAATTATTATAAATAATTACATATGTGTTGTGATTTTTCCATAATTTGAAACCTTATGACATTTTAGACAATATAATTTTAATTTATAATTTTTAAATATTTTTGTGATTTTTAAACAATTTTATAATATGTTATTTTTATAAAATAACAATAGTGTCAATTTTGACACTATTCATTTATTTGAATTTAAAAAAAATATATACAGAAGATATGTTCGAAATAAAAGATTTAATAGATTCATAAAATGTCATATGTATCTATAAAATTAGTTTAGCACATTAAATAGTTCATATAATTTTTATTTTAATATTTTTAAAACAATTTATTTGATATTTTAATTAATAAAATAACTTCAACATCACTATTGTGTCATAATTAATGATAATTATTTATTCCCTAAAAATTATAAATAAATTCTTATGATATATATAATTATATTATATTTCTGTAGTCTTTTCAGGTTTGAAGTTTCATTAAGTTTATCACCAAATTAAAATTATTATACTTATAAGATTTAAGAAAGTGACATGTTGTCACATTCTTTGGTTTTAATAATAATTAAATCGTTTTCATGGAAAAAAGTCTATTAAAAGAATCTAATCCGACCCTTAGGTGATATGGGTCGACTTTTAGTCATCCAATAAGATTTTGGCAGGTGTTAGGGTAATTTTATAATCTTATATTTACCCTTAATTACCCGATTAACCTTTAACTATGGTAAATAAAATTTACCGTAGTTACTATTTATAATGCCCAAAAACAAAAATTAGTCTATTAACATAATTTTTACCCACTGATTCTGAATATGGAATCCATATTTCAAAATTCAAAACATATAAGTTGCAGTAATTAGTTTAAAATAAAACCCGTTGTTAAGAAAATGGGTTTTAGAAGTTAAAACATTGCCAAAGATTGAAATGTTTTTACCTATGAATTCAATGTGAAATTAATGCTAATGATATACATTATATCAAATGGTAAAAATATATTATATTTATACTTTAAAACCATTCAATATTATAATTTATCCATATAAATTATCTCAATGAAAAAAAGTTGTTTTTAATTAAAAATTAGCGTATTTTTACTATTCATCAAAATATGAAAGTTATCAGAAAAATATAAAAAATTTATCCAAAGTAAATTTTTATACCCTGATTCAAAATATAAATTTTATTTTTTCAAATTGAACTTATAAACATGTCAAAAACTAGATTTAATTTCAGTGCAACATCAAAATGCGACAAAACTGTATTTTTTGAAAAGTATTTCTTTTATCCAAAAAACTGATTTTGCTTTTATACCTCATTCTAGAAAATGTATAAGTTGAATTAAAATGTTACAAAATTCAAAATTCAGTTAGTATTATTCATAAAAGCTAGTTTTAATAATATTTTAATATCATATCGTTGTTTAGTGAAACTCGGTATTGCGTACGACGCAAGCTATCGAGGAAGGCCGCAGTTGCGTGTAAAGCAAGCCAAGCAAGTGTTGTGTGTAGTGAAAGATTCTTTTGATGATTTATATAACATAAAAAAAAATATTTCTCATAAAAGTCTCGGGTGTTACAATAATGGACTATTCAAACCTTAAAAAACACGTTGAGATCCTGATCACTTGACTTTCAGGGTATGTGGGATCAATATTTACCTCTGGTATAATTTTCCTATAACAATAGCTTCCATTCTAGTATTCAGATGGCACCACATGAAACGTTATATGGAAAGATATTTTGCACACCAACTTGTTGGGATGATGTTGGTGAACGAAAACTTGTAGGCCCAACACTGGTGGAGGAAATAATGGAAAAGGTAACGGTAATCTAAAACCACATCAATGGAGCTCAATGTAGGCAGAAGAGCCATGTCGATAACCGAAGGAAAGATTTGGAATTTCAGGTAGGAGATCATGTTTTATTGAAGGTATCTCCATGGAAGGGAGTTATATGTTTCGGTAAGAAGGGTAAATTGAGTCGTAGGTACATCGTACCTTTCGAAATTCTAGAACGAATTGGGGCTGTAGCTTACCGTTTGGCAATGCCGCCCAATCTCTCCAAAGTCCACGATGTGTTCCACGTATCACTGTTGAGGAAATATATTCCTGACCCAACACATGTACTCACCTATGAGAAATTATAACTGGAACTCGATCTGTCTTATTGCGAAGATCCAATCAGGATTCTTGATACGAGAGAATAAGTACTGAGAAACCGGACGACTCGTCTGGTAAAAGTTTTGTGCAGAAACCATAAGATGGAAGTGGCAACGTGGGAACCCGAGGAACTTATGATGAAGAACTACCCGAGTCATTTCATGTGGTAGTATTCTAGAAATTCTGAGGACAAAATTATTTGAAGGAGAGGATAATGTAACACCCCAAGCTTCCACGGTACGCTTTTCTTTGAATAATACAGTAGCATGTGTTGTACGCATCTTCGAGTTATAACACACACACCACAACCAATCAAACTAGCCGTTATGAATAATAATACCCAATTTTTGAAATTTTATAAATTTTACCTTTCAAAATGGACTTCATTTTTGGATTCATAATATCGAAATTATCCTAGGGTGAAATTTTGGTATTTTTCTGAAAACCTTCAATTTTTGATGAATAGTGAAAAAACACTGAGTTATAGTTTAAAACTGAATTTTTATTTAAATAATTACTTATTTTATTTAAATTTAATTAAGGTCAAATATATATACATAATACATATATAATTTCAAAGTAATTCATTGGAGTTAGTTTAGAATAATTTTAGATATATAAAAATTTTATTGAACTTTTCACCGTCTTTTACCCACCTCCTAGGAGAATTTGGAAATTCACATAAAACTTATTTTACCGCTTCTGTGAGTGGAATTTAGAAAATCCAAGAGACACGGTTAATATCAAAGAGTAAAATGTGGTTCATTGAGATGAAAATAATTTTTGGTGAATAGTAACTTTTTACTTTTATTTACCACGGTTAAAAGTAAATAGGGTTATTAAGGGTAAAAATGATATTAATATTACCCTAACACATGTCGTAATTCTATTGGACAAGTGTATCACGACCAAAAACAATCTTAGGAATAAAATATTATCATTTAGGTCCACTTGGATTAGATTATGACATTTATTATTATTTAATTCAAAGAAGTGTTAAAAGAGTTAAAATCAAAGTTTATTTACTAAAACATTTTTAATATAGGGTTAATAATAAGATATATTAAATTGTAAATATTCCTTAGAAAGATAAAAATATTTCATACATAATTTTATTTTATTTATAATTTTTAGACATTAAATAATTTAATTTATTAATGACACAATGGTGATGCAGTAATTACCTAATTAATGAAATATTAAAATAATTGATATTATAAATATCAAAATAAATGTAATTTGAGACTTTTTATGAATTACATTGATTTTCTAGGTCAATATGACATATTAGGATTGATTATATAAATTTGTTTGAAGTAATAATGCTGTTATGAATTTATCAAAAACAAGATACCCAATAGTGTCAAAATTGACATAGAAGAGTTTTTAAAACAAATATTATATTATTAATTTATATTCAATTCCGAAAAATATAAGGGTCGGCCAAGAAACTTATATAATGATAGGTGTATCATTAATGGACCACTTTGGGGTCTTTTAGAGGTATATAGTATGTTTATTAACAATATAATATAAAAATTCAAAGTGACATGGTAAGTGTCAAACTAATTAACTAAGAGTTAAAACTAAAATATAAGGTTAGTATAATGACCCCAACCTATCTAAATTCTATTTTTGATTAGTTTTAGACCCATACCCACCTTAAACATTAAATAATCCACTTTTTAATCATTATAAACCGAATAAGAATTTATTATAAAATAATATTTCTATCTTTTCCAAAGGTTCCCCTCACCCCTCTTATAAAAGGGCACTCCCCCTTCTCACTAATTCACACATTAAAAGCCTTTTGGCTCGGCCATCCCCTACCCAAATACTCTATAAACTTCTCTCACTTAAACCTAGAGGCCATATTTTGATCAGAAAGCCATCCTATGGATCCCTTTTGATCAAATCAAAAGGAAGAACCCGAAGAAGAGGTAATGTTTTCAACAACCTCTTTCAAGTTCCTTTCTTCTTCAACTTCTTCTTTATTTTTTATTACCATTATAAAATAAAAACTCCATTATATTATATATACTGTAATGTTATTAAAAATATGGTACAACCGTATTCATTATTCTATCCATCCATTTAATGACATGTCACCATACGTGCGTACGTACGAGTTACCGTCTCCACGTCGTGGTGTAATTGTTATTCAATAAATTATTATTTGGATGGGTATAATAATTATATGTAATTCATGTAAATAATAAATATAACATGATAATTATTCTGTATATATGATATACCATCCAATTATATATTATTTTAATATCAAAAGAATGATATTGTCCCTCGTGCGTACGTACGGACTACCGTCTCCACGAACACGATGAGATTCATTCCCCATCATATCAATTCAAGAATAATTCTCATTTAATGATTAAAAATAATGTTTAAGAACTTTATATCATTCTGAATATGAATAAGATACAACCTATCCATGAAAAACACAACTTACGTAACAAAACATATAAAAGAAAACGAGTAAATTAACACCCGAAACAACGATAATACTAAGACATTATTAACAAATCAATGTTAAAAGATCATATATGATATCATATTAATGTATATGATCCTTGTATAATTTAATAACGATCATTTCACCATTATAAAGGAGGTTAACCTACCCTCAACCAAGGAAAATAACAAGGTAAGGGTTTATTTCACAATCTCTTCATTATCCGAGGTTGTTTATACGTAATTATCTTCTAGGACTTCATTATCATCCACACCCATGTTTCTTAATAATGTATTACAAATAATTCTTAATATTTTAAATACTATGGGATAAAGTCATTTATACCCTTGTTTACTATTTATAAGAAGTTTATTAAGGAATATCTCTGTCGTTTTCCAAACAAGGTCCTTTTTAACCTTTTCAACAGATTGAAGGTAAGAATGGTTTTTTTATAAATATATGACTCCTAAATGATTTCAAAATAGAAAGAGATATTTCTCTAAAAAGAGTTTTTTTTCATTTATGTCAACATCCTTTGATGGATTTTAAGTTTAATTGGAGTTTATTTATTATGATATAAAACTTCCATATTGTATTGATGGTTTTGTAATATGTTTGACTGTGGATGTGTTATTTTTATACCATTCATGGTTTATGATGAAAGTATTGACATTTAGTATGCTAGTTTTAATATGAATGTTTATGTTATGTTTAAACCTGTTCATATGAGGAATGCATTGGACTTAATAAGTGACGGGTGGAGCCCGCTATTACTCCTCAATGTATCGGTAGGTCTCATGAGACAAACTATTGTCTTGGAACAAGGCTTTGACAAAATCTTATTTGTAGTCTTGGAACGAGGCCTTGGCTATGTGGTTATGATAGTCTGGAATTATGAATTCCATCATTATGAAAGTGGTTATTGATATTGCATGTGATTATTCGACTAGTAGAATATCCATGTGAATAAGTATATGGAATTATTTAATTTTATTTCTGCCATATTATGCTGAAGTTCAAGTTTTAAAAGGATTTTGTTTTATTTATACATTTTGTTAAATGTTTATGCTTATTTATGAAAGTTTCCTCTATATTGTTATCCTTACTGAGCATATGAGCTCACCCCTTTCTATGTTTTATTTTTTTCCCAGGATGTGACGAAGTATTTTATGAATGACCTGTAGTGATAGTATGAGGGGATACGAGTGTGGACTATGGAGAGTATATTGTTTTAGTTTTCATTCTATGATGTAATGTAAACATTATGAATATATCTAGTTATTCGAAGGATACTTAACTAATCGGTCTTTCGAGACTTGATCTTTCTTGTGATCATGCCAATGTTATATAATAATGCACCGACTCTAGGTAACTGGGGTCGAGGAGTTAAAATTATGTGTGAAAAATATAAATACACTCAATATTATTGGATATTTAGTGTAAAAAAATCAAAGGACATTCAAACATATTCTTTTAAAAACAATACTTATGGATTGGATGATTAACTCAAAAAATCGAGATTGATTAAGAATTACTCTTATCAAGTTCACATTGATGACTATAGAATTTATCAATGGAGTTATTATGTGTATACATAGTATATCCATAGAAAGGGGAGTGGAAATTATGACATAATCAAATGAATATTGATTTCACACATAATATTGGAGTAAAATAATCAATGAAGTATGCGTAAAGCCGAATGAGTAGAAATTGAAATTTCAAATTCCCTTATTGATTAGGTAACTTATGAAACATACACCCTTTAAGGAAGGATAATACAATTATGATGTAAATATCCATAAATGAAAGTATATTACACAATGAATACAATCATGAGTAGTACACACACCACATGAAATAAATAAGTGGTGAACCATGGAATTCTCACGGAATTAAAAGTGAGATAAGAAACCCCTTACTTTGTAAATATTCCTTGGTAGAGGGTTGGTCAACCTCTTGTATAGTGGTGAAATAATAGTTATTTAATTATACAAGAATCATATAAATTAATATGATATCATATATGATCTTTTAACATTGATTTGTTGATAATATCTTTGTATTATCGTTGTTTCAGGTGTTAACTGATTCATTTTCCATGATATTATTTGTTAAGTAAGCCATATTTCTGATGGATGGGATGTATCTTATTCATATCTAGAATGATATAATGTCTCTAAAATTTATTTTTAATCATCAAATGAAATTTATTCTTGAATATATATGATAGGGAATGAATCTCATCGCGTTCGTGGAGATGGTAATCCGTACGTACGCCCGAGCGACAAAATTATTCTTTTGATATTAAAATAATATATAATTGGATGGTATATCATATATAAATAATCATTATCATGTTATATTTATTATTTACATGAATTACACATCATTATTATACCAATCCAAATAATAATATATTGAATAACAATTACACCACGTCGTGGAGACGTTAGGCCGCACATACACACGTATGGTGACATATCCTTCAAAGGACGGATAGAATACTGAATATGGTTCTACCATATTTATAATGACATCACAATATATAGAATATATGGGGGTTATTATTTTATAATGTAAATAATTAAGAAAGAAGAAGTTGAAGAAGAAAGGAACTTGAAAGAGGGTGGTGAAAACATTACTTCTCCTTCGAGTTCTTCCTTTTGATTTGATCTAAATAGATCCTAAGGCTGGATTTATGATCAAACTATGGCCTCTAGGTTGAAGTGAGGGAATTTGAGAGAATATTTGGGCATGGTTTTTCCAAGACAAAAGGCTTTGAATGTGTGAATTAGAGAGAATGGTGAGTGCCCTTTTATAAGACGAGTGAGGGGAACCTTAGGAAAAGCTAGAAATATTATTTTATAATAAATTCATATTCAGTTTCTAATGGCTCCAAAGTGTATTATTTAAAGATAAAGGTGGGTATGGGTCTAAATCCTTTAAATCAATATATTTTGGATAGTTTTGGGTCACTATATTAACCTTATCATTTATATTTATCTCTTAGTTAAATAGTTTGACTTTTTCCATGTCTCTTTGTATATTTATATTATATAGTTAATAAACATACCATATAACTCCAAGAGACCCCCAAGTGGTCCATTAATGATACACCTAACATTATATAAGTCTTTTAGCCGATACTTATATTTTTAGGAAGATAATATCATTTAATAATATAATATTTGTTTTAAAAACTCTTATGTAAATTTTGACAGTATTGGGTATTTTGTTTATGATAATTTCATAACAGCATTATTACTTAGAAAAAAATTTATATAACCAATACTAATATGTCATATTAACATAAATAATTTATGTAATTCATAAAAAGTCTATAATTACATTTATTTTGATATTTATAATATCAATTATTTTAATATTTCATTAATTAGGTAATTACTGCATCACCATTGTGTCATAAAAAAATTAAATTATTTAATATATAAAAATTATAAATAAAATACCATTATGTAGGAATTTTATTTATATTTCTTTGAAAATTTATAATCTTATTTATCTTATGTATAACCCTATATTAAAAATTTTTTAGTCATGAAACTTTGATTTTATCTCTTTTAACTCATCTTTGAATTAAATAATAATAAATCTTCTAATCTAATCCATGTGGACCTAAATGATAATATTTTATTCTTAAGGTTGATTTTGGTCAAGATACACTTGTATAATAGAATTAGGACATGTGTTATGATAATATTAATATCATTTTTACCCTTAATTACCCTATTTAATTTTAACCGTGATTAATAAAAGTAAAAAGTTACTATTCACCAAAAACTATTTTCATCTCATTAAACCACATTTTACTCCTTGATATTAACCTTGTCTCTTGGATTTTCGAAATTCCACTCATAGAACCTGTAAAATTAATTTTTATGTGAATTTAAAAATTCTCTTAGGAGGTGGGTAAAAGACGGTGAAATGTTCAATAAAATTTTTATATATATAAAATTATTCTAAACTAACTCCAATGAATTACATTGAGAATATATAGATATTATGCATCTATTTTTACATTAATTAAATTTAAATAAACTAAATAATTATTTAAATAAAAATTCTGTTTTAAACAATAACTCAGTGTTTTTTCACTATTCTTCAAAAATTGAATGTTTTTAGAAAAATACCAAAAATTCACCCTAAGCTAATTTTGATATTCCAAATCCTAAAATGAAGTCCATTTTGAAATATAAAATTTATATAATTTCAAAAAGTGGGAATTACTATTCATAACGGCTAGTTTGATTGGTTGTGGTGTGTGTTAGAACTCGAAGTTACGTACAACACACACTACTGTATTATTCAAAGAGAAGCATACCATGGAAGCTTGCGGTGTTACAGAAATGATAATTGAAAATTCCAATTTTGTAGAAGTATCCCTCAAATAAAAAAAGAACATCAAAAACTAGATTATTGATATTGTATATTCATCCCACATTATGGGTAATGTAGACCTATTAATATAAGTTATGAAAAAGATTGATGGTGGAGAGAGGTTCGTTAATGAAAGTGCTTCGAAGATAAAAGGCAGTGGAAGTACTGAGCTAGATAATGGAGAGAAGAAGAAAAATGATGTCCTATATGTTACACAATCTTTATAGTGTGAATCACATCTATGACTCGGGTCTTATTGTAGCAATAAATCAGAATAGCTATAATAAAAGAGGAATGTATGGGAATTATCTCACGAAAGGCTCTAGAACATAAGGATACTTATATCATTTTGAAAGAAAAGAGAACATTTTATACCTAATGGTTTGATAGGAAAACAACTTATGGCATCAGAGATTTGGGAAATCAATTAGAAAGACATGGAAATGATATAAAATATAAAGATAGTCATGGATATACACAATATAAAGAATGAATTAGAATAGACATGTGATGATTGCATGCGGGGGAAAATGGGCTCCAATTCCTACCATCCAAAGAATAAAAGAGCCTCAAATCTCCTTGACCTAATCCATATAGATGTATGTGTCTCGATAAATGTTGCTGGAACACATGGAGAGAGTTGTTTTTTCTTTTGATATATGATTATAATAGAATGGTATGTGTGATCATTATACATAATATGCGAAAAGTGATTGATTGAATGAATAACTATCAATGAATCTCTGAGAATTATACTAGGTGGATGATCAATGTACTATGGTCTGACAATGGAGGTAAGTACATGTCCATTGAATTTGAATATTACCTTGAAAAGAAAGGGATACAACATGAGGTCGCAGCTGTGATAACTCCACAGTAAAATAAAGTTGTTGAGAACTGTAATCCTCACGTAAATAAAATGGAGAGAACTATGCTGATTGAGAGTCATATTCCTTGAAATTACTGGATACAGATAGTACAAGATGCAATGTATATTCAAAATCAAACAGGGCTATATATCGGTGAAATAAAGACACCATATGAATTGTGGAATGGAAGGAGACCCTCTTTGATTTTTTAAGTAGAAAATATTTTTTTTCTTCTAAAAAATGAAATGAAATCATGGGAAGTGTGATGAAAATTCAGACAAAAGAATATTTCTTGGATACTCAATGAATTACAATGCCTACAAGTGTTTCCATAATCACATGGGAAGAATTGTGAAAAGAAATTATGTGAATATTATTGAGGAGAAAATATTTAATGCCACAAGGAATTATTAAGTTGATGTGATAGAATATGAGATAGAGTGTGAACATTGAAGCTATGATAATATAGAGGTTGAGGAATGTGTAAAAAACAACCAGGAGTAACATTATGATGTTGAATCTAAAGAAGAATAATAATGGGATTCCATAACTGAAAATATTTGGTTGAAACCCAACGAAGAAATTGAAGACCATAAATTGATCAGTTCACTATTATAGGGGATCAGAATGTATCTGCACAGACATGTAAAATTTGGAATAATGCGCAATCATCATTTCTATCTGTTGTGGAACCATCCGTAGTTGAAGAGGTTACAAGGGATGAGTCAGGGGTAAAAGCAGTGAATGAAGAGTTAGATCACATTGTCAAAAATCAAACATGGGATCTTGTTAAAATACTTAAAGATCATAATGTGAATGGTACAAAGTGGATATTAAAGAGAAAAGTTTATGAACAAAGAAACGTGACAAGAAATATGGTGTGCTTGGTCTGTAAAGGATATTCCCAAATCGAAGGCATTGATGTAGATGAAACTTTTGATTTCATATTGATACTGGATTCAATTTGACTATTTATTTCCGGGGAAATACTAAGAGGTTATAAATTATATCAAGTGGATATCAATATAGAATTCTTAATTGGAGTATTGGAAGAAAAAGTCTCCATTGAAGAACCCATAGGATTCTTACTTGGAAATAATGAACTGATGGTTTGAAAATTAAAGAAATCCTTTTATGATCTAAGACATGCACCGCAGGCATGGTACTCTCAGTTGGAATCTTATCTATGAAAGCATGAGTTTAAAAGAGGAGGAGTGGATCACAATCAATATGTGAAGAACTCTCAATAGGATCAGTTCATGGTATTGGCATATCTAGATACTACTGTTTTTGGTGGAAGATGACATGGATTAGTTAAAAAAATTTCCAATCACATGAAATCATAATTTTAAATGTATATGATTGGTGAACTCACATACTTTTTAGGGTTTTAGGTTATTCAGAAGAAGGATTACACATTCATTTAACAAAAAATGTATGCAACGGAGATATAGAAGAAATTCATAATGCATGCTTCCAAACCAATTTTGACTCTGATTATAGTTGGATCAATGCTCGGAATGCATGAGGAAGGGACTTTTGTGGATCCTACCATGTACAAAATAATCATTGGAATCATACATTACCTGATGGTGACAGGACCAGTTATTGTATTTGAAACCTTCCTTGCCGCCCACTTTCAAAGTAACAAAAAGTAAGAACATATGGCTCCAGTGAAAAGAATCATGAGATACATTCAAGGTACACATAATTATGGGCTATACATTTCTTCTGGAAGAGATAGTAAATTATCATCCTTTTTGGATGTGAAATTGGCTGGATATGTAGTGGAAAAAAAGTTTACCAGTGGTGGAGCATACAATATTGTGAAGAAATGTGTGGGCTGGCTAAAAATGAAATTGGAAAGTACTTCACTTATTAATGATAAAGCAGAATATATATATATATATATGCTACCAAGGCATGGACTCAGTTACTTTGGATTAAACAGCAACTGAGTGACCTAGGTTATGAGGTGAAACAACCAATGGTGATTTACTCTGATTAAAAGAGTTCAACTAATCTTACGAATAATCCTTTTCAGCATTCTCATACAAAACATATTGAGATCAGATATCACTTCATCAAGGAATAAGTTGAATAAGGTGTGTTCAAAATGGAACATGTGGGAAATGAAGAGATGTGGCTGACATTATGACTAATCCACTATTAGTGGCTGTGTTGGAGAAAAATGAGTTTAACTTTTGTTTTCAACGGCCTCTTAGTTCATAAGGATGTTACAAGATTCCCCTCTCCCAAGATTTTTAAATCTTTTTATTTTTATTTGGAAATTATTGAGGTTTTGTGGGGGGATATGATCCTGGGTGAGCATGTTTTTTTTAACTCTAATGGTCATGATTCGGTATATTGGGTTTATTTCCAATGGGGGAGAATGAATAAATTGTAGAATGGAAAAATCTATAAATGAAATAATAATAGAGAAAGGAAATAGATGATAAATCAAATCATGTCCTCTTTCTTTCTTTCTAAGCCCTACAATACTCACATAGACTTAGACTGATGGGTAAGTTGTTTCTTAAAGGTTTTAGTTATGATCAAGGCTGGTGCATCCATGAATTTATATGGATATTACTAATCTACCCATAGGGGGAAACTGTAAAAACCACGATGTTTTGTTGATAATATTGGGGTTTTTTTTTGTGTTTTTTTTTCAATATACACATGGATGACTAGGGGGTTTTCAAAGAATGGGGTCATAGAATTGAAACTGAAATAAGTGTTCAAGGTCCCCACACCTCAAGCTATTCCTCACATCACAACTTTAATAAATGTCACCACAAATCATACCAAAATATCCGTATCATCAAGAGGGTCCAAGTTCCACAAATTAATCATCAATTAGATGTTAGGTTTGGAAGATACAGGTGTTTTAGTAAACAGTGGGTCTGATTAAGAATAAAAGTACGCGGTGAAGGCATGTTGTAGGTAGAACAGTACATAGTGAAGGCATGTGGTAGGAGTAATGTTGTCGAAATGGTACACTAATGCAATCAAAATTGTTCACAACAACAATACATTGTAATGGAATGTGGTAAGTGGAATGGTGTGCATAACTAAAAACAATTCGCAATGACAGTATGTAGTGAAGGTGTGTGGTAAGGGAAATGGTTCCGAAAATGGTTCGCAGTGATGATACACATTGAAGAGATGTAGTAAGTAGTCCAAAAAAAATATTTTATGTGGAAGGATAATGGTAAACAATACATGTTCATAGTTTAGAGGGTTTCAGTACACTGTGGAGGATAATAATATAAAGATGGTGTTCTGTTTCCAGTGATTGTCCCACATTGATGTTTCTGGTAAATCAGATTACCAAAATTTGCAGAGTTATGTTACTATTTAAGTAGTGTAAATCCACTTTTATAGATGGAGATACTAAAGATTAACATTTTTGGAATAAATTTGGTGATGTTTGAAGTGGTAAACGGAGGAGAAGAAAATAGGTAGATAGAATCTTACGTGTATGGAATATATATTGCAGAAGAGATTATCGTTCACGCAGGAAGCTCGCACAGTACGTAGCCGAGCCATGTAGTACGTGAAGCAGGACGGTACGTGGTGGAGTGGAGCAGTACACAGTGGATCAAGGATGTATGTGAAGTAGGGTAGTTCATGGAACATGGATTTATGTGGAGGAGCGTTGCGGTCTAAGAAAATAGAAATGGTATGAAAAAATAACAGTTTTATGTGGAAACATCAGTAGTACGGGGAAACTGCTACACAGAATGCAGAAACAGGTGCACGATATGCAAAAATAGCTGCATGGTACACATAAATAATAGATTACATAGAAACAAAAAAAAACATGGAAATAGATACACATTATGTAGAAATAACTACATGGTATGCAAAAACAACATCAATATGCAGAAATAGTAGCAATATGTAGAAACAACAGTAGTACAAAAAAATAACAAACAGTATGCAGAACAACCATGAAAGACTAAAAATTGACCAAATCAGTTTGTGAAATTAATTTCCATTACATATTAGTGTATGGAAAAATAAATTTCATCTGTGAGGTATTATGAGACATCAACAGAGCATCCATTTATAGTTGAGGATGCATGATATAATATGTAAACATTGAAGGGACCTTCAAGTTGATAAACTGAATGAAGATTATTCCAATGTAGTAAGTAAGGGGGAGTCAGTTTAAGTGATTTGGGGGATGTAGTTTGATTTCCGTGAACCTTGAAATGGTAGTGGACATGGAACATAGTGACTGGGAAATAAGATTTTAATACACAAATTTTGAAGATTAGTGTTTTTTGGTACTACAAACACACTGTCGGCATATTCTCCTTGGATATTTCCCTTAGTGGTGAACCAAGTAAAATTTTTGTGTCATTACTTTACATGTGATTGTTTATTTTTTTCACTTCCTCTTTAGATAGGGTTAAATAGTCCCTACCACCATGGGAACAAGATACATTAGTATAAATTAAAAATTTGACACCCTGATTCATCCCTCCCCTATCGGGGTGTCATGGGGTCCCTCAATAGCTAACAACCTAGATGCATTAGGCATGACATATTTGGAATAACGTTTCACAAGGCTAATGGTTATATACTGCTATTCTCTAATTAGGTTATGATCGTTCATTTAAACTCCCCATGGTTAGAGTTTCCAAAATACAATTGAATGAAGAATTTTTATGTGACATGATATCTAGACATAAGGTTACCATGTTATGATTGATAGATTCATTATGTTAAAAAAACCATACTCTCAAAACATACCCAAAGTGTTTTATTCAATAACGATGGTAATATTAATGAATAAAGAAATAATTATAGACATGCTTGGAAGATCCTAAAAACAGTTTAAATATGATTGTTTTACAAGGGATGATTAAATAATTAAGCATTTCACTCCTAGATTAATCAATAAATCAATCACACATTTTCTAAAAATAAAAAACAACCAAGATTTAATGGCTATCAAACTATTGAATGTAAATGGAAATGGTAACAAGATGTTGAATGAAAAAAAACTGAAAAAATTGAATAAATTTTGTAGAACAATCGATGACACATGGATTTAATAGAAATAGTAAAAAAATATATAGAGTTGAGTTGGGATAGAACATAAATGAGAAAAAATGAATGGGATTAATGGAAAAATTATAGGAATAAAAGTTATATGAAAATGATCACATGCTAGATAGTAAATAGTCATTGAATTACACAAAAATTAAACATATCATATTGTGTTATCTTAATACATTTGTTTATTTATATATCAGAATCTGGCATGAATCATGACCTTAATCTTTTGGTTTTTATGATTTTTCTCGTCTCATGACATTTACTTGTAACTTACTATATTCTTCTTAGTACATCTTGACATTTAAGAAGGAAATAGTCATTGAATGTTACATGGTGTGTATTTTAGATTCATGATGTGTAATATTTTCATAAATTTTAATTTCTTCATGACTTACATGATGGATTCTAACACAATTTGAATGATTTATACACATTGTGACAATGATTTTTACAACGTGTAATGATCACTTATAGCCAGTGTTCACATCTTTTCCATTAGAATCTTAGAAAACTATTCTCTATATTAATAAAAACTTATATGGTTCATTATCTATTAAAATGTAAATAATATTTAATTAAATGACCTCAAAATGTATATACAATTTCACCTTATCAAATTCCCCCACAATTGAACAATTTTTATCTCCTCAATCAAAAATCACATCAACTGGGATTTCAGAAGAAACAATTTTTAAACAATAGACATTCATAATAACCATGAAAATAAAATTATGTGTATGAATAAAATAAATACCATTGGTAAACAATCATATTGATAAAATCAGTCATGGTTGAAAGTTCTGTTCCATTATTCATATTTTTTATCATTTAATTACAATCTAAAAATAATTTTTTAAATTCTATAATCATTTTTCAATTTACCTCATAATGAATTTTCTATCATCACTGATGGTAATAATGTAACGAGAGTTATTATTTTACCATGAATACATGATCCTTACCATGGTATTTTATTGTATTTATAATATTTTCTTCATAAAGTCGAATACAATATTAATCATGAGGGCTTCATAAAAAAGACCCATATGGTTTTAAGGCTACGGGTAGGTGGGATGAAAGTGAAAATCAATCTCAAAAGGAAGGTAAGCTATAATGTGTAATTCATGATTAAAAATCCTTCCCCTAGAAATATGTAATCATTTAGGGTAATAATCTAGTTTGAAATTGTGATTTTACCTTCCTAACACACTACCAAAAATATTTTTATTTTTATTTTTGTGGGTTTTTGTAACACCACAAGATTTTATAGTATGTTATTTATTCAAAGTAATTCAATAAATTTCACTACATGCAACCCCGAGTTCTAGCACACCATGACTTACCAAACAAGCCGTTCAAAAGCAGATATGAATAGTATTAACTGAATTTTGAACTTTATATAATCCTTATGATTTCATAATCCATATTATGAGTGTCAAAATTGACATAAAAGAGTTTTTAAAACGAATATTATATTATTAATTGATATTCTATTCTTAAAAATATAAGGTTTGGAAAAAGGACTTATATCATGATAGGTGTATCATTAATGGACCACTTGGGGGTCTCTTGGATGTATATAGTATGTTTATTAACTATATAATATAAAAATACAAAGAGACATGGTAAATGTCAAACTATTTAACTAAGAGTTAAATATAAATGATAAGGTTAATATAGTGACCCAAACCTATCTAAAATATATTGGTTGAAAGGATTTTGATCCATACCAAGATTAACCTTTAAATAATCCACATTAGAGCCATTAGAAACCAAATATGAATTTATTATAAAATAATATTTATAGCCTTTCCAAAGGTGCCCCTCACCCCTCTTATAAAAGGGCACTCCACCTTCTCTCTAATTTACATCTTCAGAGCCTTTTGGATCGGCCATGCCCTGCCCAAATATTCTCTCAAATTCACTAACTTAGACCTAGGGGCCTTAGTTTTATCAGAAAGCCAACTTAAGGAGCCCTTTTGATCAAATAAAAAGGAAGAACCCGATTAAGAGGTAATGTTTTCACCACCCTCTTTCAAGTTCCTTTCTTCTTCAACTTCTTCTTTATTTTTTATTTCCATTATAAAATAATAACTCTACTGTATTCTATATAATATGATGTTATTATATACATGGTACAACCATATTCAGTATTCTATCCATCCTTTTAATGACATGTCACCATACTTGTGTACGTACAACTTACCGTCTCCACGTCGTGGTGTAATTGTTATTCAAAACATTATTAATTGGATGGGTATAACAATGATGTGTAATTAATGTAAATAATTATATATATATGATATACCATCCAATTATATATTATTTTAATATCAAAATAATGATATTATCGCTCGTGCGTATGTACGGACTACCATCTCCACGAACGCGATGAGATTCATTCCCCATCATATCCATTCAAGTCTAATTCTCATCTGATGATTAAAAATAATGTTTAAGAACTTGATATAATTCTGGATATGGATAATATACTTCCCATCCATAACAAATATAGCTCACATAACGAATAATATAAAGAAAAACAAATCCTTTAATATCCGAAACGATGATAATACTAAGATATTATTAACAAATCAATGTTAAAAGATTAGATATGATATAATATTAATGTATATGATTCATTTATGGTTTAGTAAAAACTATTACAAAATTATAAAGGAGGTTAACCTACCCTCAACCAAGGAAAATTACAAGGTAAGGGTTTGTTTCACAATCTCTTCATTATCCGAGGTTGTTTATACGCGATTATCTACTGGGACCTCTTCATCATCCACATCCATTTTTCTTAAAAATGTATTCCAAAACATTTTTACTATTTACTAGACTATGGGTTAATGTAATTTATACCCTTTTTTGACTTATATAAAGTGGTTTGAAATGAATCTTTCTGTCATTTTCCAAACAAGGTCTATTTTAAACTTTTCGACAAAACTAAGGTAAGAATGTCTTTTTTTAACTTATACGGCGGGTACGGCTATTTTCAACCATTATAAACTCGTCGAAGCTTCCATTACAAGATTATAAGAATATTTTCAAAGTAAATGTTTTATTTTATAATAATGTGGCTCTTAAATTATTTCAAAATAGAGAGAGATGTTTCTCTAAAAAGGGTTTTGATTTCATCTATGTTAACATCCTTTGATGGATTTTGATTTTATTTGAAGTTGATTTATTATGATATAAGAATTTCATATTGTATTGAAGTTTTTTTGATATGTTTGACTATGGATGTGAAATTTTTATACCATTCATGATATATGGTTATATAATTGACATTTCGTCTACTAGTTTTAATATTAATGATTATGATATCTTTAAACCTTTTCATATGAGGAATATATTATAACTAGTAAGTGATGGGTGGAGCCCTCTATAGCTCCTCGATGCATCGGTAGGTCTCATGAGACAACTAGACGTGGAATTATCTGAGGCCCTTTCCCAATTTGATTTATGGTTTTGGTCGAGGCCTTAATCATTTTTAGACGTCTTGGCCGAGGCCTTGACAAAATGTTTCAGAATGTCCGACATTATACATTCCCTCATTATGGAAATAATATTGATGGATCGTGTGGTCATTAGACTAGTATAATACCCATGATTATGTTTTATTAGGGAATTATTTACTCATCTCATATTCTTTCCATAAAAGTATTCATGTTTATTATTGGTAAAAGCATGTGGTTTCAATTATTTACCATGCTTAATATTTATGTCATGTGCTGCTGTATTACTTACCCTTACAGAGTGTTTGAGCTCACTCCTTTCTTATGTTTCATTTTCCCAGGATTTGAAAATATTAGTTATCAGTGACCAACAGGCATAATCTAGGAGTCTTGGATGTTTTTAATGAAATATATTTTTTTATTTCTTTTCATGTTTTAAAGTTAAACTTATATATAAATCTTGTTTCCAATAATACTAAACTGGTTGGTCTTTCGAGAAAAGATTTCCTTATGATCATGCCAATGTTATTTAATAATGCACCGACTTTGGGTAACTTGGGTCAGGGCGTTACAGTTGGTATCAGAGGAAGTTTATTACAAACCTTAGAAACTAGATTTAGATAAACTTTGATTAGATCACATAGACCCAAGATGGACTTTGAGGATTAGTATAGAAGAACTTCCAAGAATTTTGGTATTGTATAAATTTTGTGAGTTTTTTGAGAAATACATCACTGTCTGGATATGAGTAGGTAGAGGAGGATATGGCACAGATGTACCTAAGGGTAAAACCTGAAAACACCGCTTTGAGCTAGACTCGAACAGGAACTGGTGCATGACAACGAGCCTTGTTGCACTCTTGGTTACGACACTACCAAGGGATACGATTAGGATAATTCTCATTTTATTTACAAACCATTATGAAGGGTTTATGAGTATATAATTCCTCAATGAAAACATTTTTATGATTATGGATTATATCCATAAACCATTCAATTTACGTTAGGTATTTTACAAGTTTGTAATTATTCATTGCAATTCATAAACTGACCCAGTTTATGCTATTGTATAGAAATGGCGCCCAGTAGAAGGAATGTGAACTCTAGAAATAGGTATGATCCAAAGAGTAAGAAGGATCATATATTTCATAGTATTAAGCCAAAATTTACAAGGGAAATAGTCTCCCATGTATTTTCAACATAAGAAGAAATAGTATCATGTGTTAATAAGATAAGTAAATAATTATCCAAGTCCTATGGCTTTGAAGGGAAGCAAGAGAAGAAAAGTATGGAAGAGAGAAATATGGATAAAGGGAAGAGGGAAAAGAAGAATTTTCCCATATGTGATAACTGTGGGACGAAACACCCTGGAAATTGCCTGAGGGGAATGAGAGTTTTTTATAAGTGTGGAGAAAAAGGAAACCATGTACGTGATTGTAAGGGTAAGAAAAAGGTTTCAAATGTACAATGCTTTATCTGCAAGGAGTTGGGACACTACATGAACCAATGTCCAAATCATCAGAGTATGCCCCAAATAATGCTATTGGATAAAAATCAAGTTATGATACTACCAAAGATGAGGAGGAATGATTAAGAGTTCTTATGTTGATTTTAGATAATTATGTCATTTGAGTGTTGTATCAACAATGTACTAGTTATAATAATTATGGAGTATATAAGGATTGTACTGTAGTACAATTTCTTTAAGGACTTGAGATTGTGTGGAACCAAGAAAAGTGACTCAATAGTAGGTTAAATTTTTGGAAAAAATATGGTTGAGAGAAAAATAACCCATAATATGGTTCTTATACTGAGGTAGTTATTTTGGAATAATACATGATTGATTTGGATAAATTATATTGGATATTATTTATTACCTGGAACCTGATTAATGATTTGTATATTCCATCATTGTTGGATTTTACATGAATTTTAGATAGAAGGAGTATATCCAGTTTTTTATAAGGAATAAAGGATCATGAATGTAATCAATAAGGTTTTATGGTAATTCAGGATGTTTCAGTGTTTTAAAATAATACATGATGAAGGTGTTCACATGTCATTACATGGAAAAAATGATCTTCATTGTGTTTAACTTCCTTATAAATTTTGGACTGTGAGTTTGAAATAATTATTTTGGATAATTCTAGTTTGAGATTATTTTTGGATTGCCATAAAAGGACATCCCAGAGGTCGGGTGGAAACCCATCGCATCCAGCAAGTCCGTGGGACTTGAACCCACAGCCAAAAGGCGAAAAGAGTGTATCACCTACCAATGGCCCATGTGATGTCCTGGATTGAATAATGTAGTCTTTTTTAAAAAATTCTGGTAGATGAATTATAAATTCATTTTTATGAACCCTATACAAATAGGATAAATAGAATATTATTTTTAAGTTCTATTATCTCTTAGAGTGAAAGACGAGTTTGTGGTAGAAATTAGATAAAGGATGGGACACTACTTGTTAAGTAAATATTTTTCTTCTTATATTATTCTATGAAGAAATTAATTATTATACTTTAGTGAATGGATCTTAAAACAAAAAATATGTTATCCTAATACCATATCTTTATTGAACTGATGGTATTTTAAATCATCATAGATTGATGAATTTAAGGTCCTCAATTTTACATTTGTTTGTGATTGACGACCTCAATCACTACCTATAAATATTTAAGTTTTCCTTCAATTATATGTCTATAATTTCCACTAATGTTCTCATAATAGAGATCGTGATTTTTTGGTGACCCTTTCATTTCCATTTTCCTATTATTAAGACTAAAGTTTATTAACCTAATTTTCGATGTGGGTTTTCCCAAAGGAATTTTCTATTTTAAACCTTTTATTTTCAAAAAATAATTTCAAATTGCAAGGACACATTTTATTGAAAGAGGTAAGAATGTAACACCCCAAGATTTCATATTATGTTATATATTCAAAGTAATTCAATCACTTTGACTACACGCACCACTGAGTTCTAGCGCACCATGACTTACCAAACAAGCCGTTCAAAAGCGGTTATGAATAGTATCCACTGAATTTTGATATTTATATAATCCTTATAATTTTATAATCCATATTATGAGTTTATTAGACATAATTTAAGAATAAATACATTTTTTCAGATAAAAGAAGTATTTTTCAAAAAATAAAATTTTCCCGCCTTTTAATGGCGAAGCATTTTTAAATCCAATATTTGAAACTTTTGTAGATTCAATTTGAAAAAATAAACTTCTTCTTTAGAATTGGTACATAAGAATTTAGTTTCAATAATGTTTTGGTATTTTTCTGATAACTTTCATATTTGGGTGAATAGTGAAAAATACAATATTTTAACTAAAAAAACCTTTTAAATAAAAATATTTTCTGGTGTTAAATTATAAATTTTATTATCTTGCAAGTATAAATATATTATATTTTTACCATTTAACCCAATGATGGTCATTTTAAGTAATTTAACTTTGAAATTAGACATAAAAAAGTGTCAAAATTTTGATAGTTATCATTTCTTAAAAATACGCCTTTTGGTTTCGACAACGGGAATTAGTTTTAAATTAATAAATGAAAATTTTATGTTTTGAATTTGGTAAAATATACTTCATTATTGAATTCAGAATATCAAAAATAGCTTAGGGTAAATTTATTGTATTTTTTTGAAATATTTCAATTTTTTATGAATAGTGAAAAACACTAATTTATTGGTTAAAACCAAATTTTTGTTTAAATAATTATTTATATTATTTAAATTGATATCATGTAAAAATATATATTTAATACCTATATATTTTCAATGTAATTCATTGGAGTTAGTTTATAATAATTTTAGACATATAAAAATTTTATTGAACTTTTCACCGACTTTTACCCATATCCTAGGAGAATTTGAAAATTCATATAAAACATAATTTTACCGCTTCTGTGAGTGGAATTTAGAAACTATGAAAGACACGGTTAATATCAAGGAGTAAAAAGTGGTTCAATGAGATAAAAATAATTTTTGGTTAATAGTAACTTTTTTACTTTTATTTACAACGATTAAAAGTAAATATGGTAACTAAGGGAAAACATGATATTAATATTACCCTAAAACATGTCCTAATTATATTTTAAAAGTGTATCTCGACCAAAAACAACCTTTGGAATAAAATATAATCATTTAGGTCCACTTGGATTAGATTAGGACATTTATTATTATTTAATTCAAAGAAGAGTTAAAAGAGTTAAAATCGAAGTTTAATAACTAAATAATTTTTAATACAGGGTTATACATAAAATATATTCGATTATAAATATTCATTAGAAATCTAAAACTCTTTCCTACATAATTGTATTTTATTTATAATTTTTAGACATTTAATAATTTAATTTATCTATGACACAATGATGATGTCGTAATTACCTTATTTGTGAAATATTAAAATAATTGATATTATAAATATCCAAATAAATGTAATTTGAGTCTTTCTATGAATTAAACTAATTTTATAGGTTAATATGACATATTATTATTGGTTATATAAATTTTTTTCTAAGTAATAATGATGTTATGAAATTATTAAAAACAAAATACCAAATAGTGTCAAAATTGACATAAAAGAGTTTTTAAAACAAATATTACATTATTAATTGATATTATATTCCAAAAAAATATAAGGTTTGTCCAAAAGACTTATATCATGATAGGAATTTCATTAATGGATCACTTGGGAGGTCTCTTGGATGTATATAGCATGTTTATTAACTATATAATATAAAAATACAAAGAGACATGGTAAATGTCAAACTATTTAAGCAAGAGCTAGATATATATGATAAGGTTAATATAGTGACCAAAACCTATCTAAAATATATTGGTTGAAGGGCTTTTGACCCATACCCACCTTAACTTTTAAAAAATCCACTTTTGATCCATTAGAAACCGAATATGAATATATTATAAATTAATATTTTTATCTTCTCCAAAGGTTCCCCTCACCCCTATTATAAAAGGGCACTCCCCCTTATCTCTAATTTACACCTTCAAAGCATTTTGGATCGGCCAAACCCTAACCAAATATTCTCTAAACTTCCCTCACTTCGACCTAGAGTCTTTAGTTTTATCAGAAAGCCAACTTAAGGAGCCCTTTTGATCAAATCAAAAGGAAGAACCCGATTAAGAGGTATTGTTTTCACTACCCTCTTTCAAGTTATTTTATTCTTCAACTTCTTATTTCATTTTTATTACCATTCTAAAATAATAACGCCAGTATCCTCTATATACTGTGATGTTATTATAAATATAGTACAACCAAATTCAGTATTCTATCCATCCTCTGAATGATATGTCACCATACGTGCATACGTACGGCTTACCGTCTCCACGCCGTGGTGTAATTGTTATTCAAAACATTATTATTTGGATGAGTATAATAATGATATGTAATTAATGTAAATAATTCCATATATATGATATAGTATCCAATTATATATTGTTTTAATATCAAAATAATGATATCGTCGCTCATGCGTACGTACGGACTACCGTCTCCACGAGCGCGATGAGATTCATTCCCCATCGTATTCATTCAAGTATAATTCTCATTTTATGATTAAAAAAAATGTTTAAGGACTTGATATAATTCTGGAAATGAATAATATACATCCCATCCATAACAAATATAGCTCACATAACCAAGAATACAAAGAAAAAAGAATCCGTTAACACTAGAAACGATGATAATACTAAGATATCATTAACAAATCAATGTTAAAAGATCATATATGATATCATATTAATGTATATGATTATTGTATAATTTAGTAACAAATATTTCACTATTATAAAGGAGGTTAACCTACCCTCAACCAAGTAAAATTACAAGGTAAGGGTTTATTTCTCAATCTCTTCATTATCTGAGGTCGTTTGTATGTGATTATCTACTGGGACCTCTTTATCATCCACATCCATGTTTCTTAAAAATCTATTCCAAAACATTTTTATTGTTTACTAGACTATGGGTAAAAGTCATTTATATCATTGTTTGACTTTTATAAAGTGGTTTTAAAGGAATATTTCTTTCGTTTTCCAAACAAGGTCCTTTTTAACCTTTTCGAAAAATTAAGGTAAGAATGTCTTTTTTTAACTTATACGGCAGGTGCGGATATTTTCTACCATTATAAACTCGTCGAAGCCTCCCTTATAAGATTATAAGAATATTTTCGAAGTAAATGTTTTATTTTATAATTATTTGACTCTTAAATTTTTTCAAAATTGAAAGAGATATTTCTCTAAAAAGGGTTTTGATTTCATCTATGTCAACATCCTTCGATGGATTTTATGTTTATTTGAAGTTGATTTATTATGATACAAGAGTTCCATATTGTAATGAAGGTTTTGTGATATTTTTGACTATGGATGTGCTATTTTTATACCATTCATGATTTATGGTTAATGCATTGACATTTCATATACAAGTTTTAATACGAATGTTTATGATATGTTTAAACATTTTCATATAAAAATGTGTTGGACTTAGTAAGTGACGGGTGGAGCCCGCTATAGCTACTCGATGCATCAGTAGGTATCATGAGACAACTAGACGTGGAATTGGCCGAGGCCCTTTTCCAATTTGATTTATGGTTTTGGCCGAGGCCTTAGTCATTTTTAGACATCTTGGCCGAGGCCTTGAAAAAATGTTTCAGAATGTATGACATTATATATTCCCACATTATGGAAATAATATTGATGGTTCGTGTGGTTGTTCGACTAGTAGAATACCCATGATTATGTTTTATTATGGAATTATTTACTCATCTCATATTCCTTCCATAAAATTACTCGTGTTTATTATTGGTAAAGTCATGCGGTTTCAATTATTTACCATTCTTAATATATATGTCATTTTCTGTTGTATTATGTACCCTTACTGAGCATTTGAGCTCACCCATTTCTTATGTTTTATTTTACTAAGATATGAAGAAGTTAGTTATGAGTGACCAGAGAGCATAATCTTAGAGTCTTGGATGTTTCTAATGAAATATATATATATATTTTATTTCTTTTCAAGCTGTAGAGTTAAACATATTTATGAATCTTGTTTCCAATAATACTAAACCAGTCAGTCTTTTGAGACATGATTTCCTTATGATCATGCCACTGTTATGTATTAATGCACCAACTCTGGGTAACTGGGGTTGGGGCGTTAAAGTTTTGAAGGAATAATAGTTCCATTTATCGCAAAAATAAAACATGGATCATAAAAGATCAGTTAGATAAGTACAATAATACATATTATTAATCAAAACATCTTGTGTGAATAAATTTATGATCCCCCACACATGTTCAAAGTATAATCATGCATAAAACCAGGAGAAGGGTAGTAAGGGATAATCAATTTTAAATAATTGTATCAAAAAAAGATGATTCATAGAAACTACATTCTTAACAAAGGAAAATTGAGAGGGGTACATCAGGAAAATGTTTCTGAAAAAATATTTCCTTAGTCATTTCAACATTATATTTTTTCATTCATATACTTGATAAGATCTCGTTACTGGTTTTGATAGGTTTACATGTCCCATTTGTATCCCAATAATTATGAGAAGAAAATAACATGATATCATATCCTCAAAAATACTCTAAGGAATGGGAGAATAAATAAAGAAATAAAAATTACTCAATGTATAAAATCGAGTAATAAGAGAATCGAAAGAAATTTAAAATATATTAAATTTTAATTAAGTTACTAAACTCAACAATCATTCTATACCTTTATATAGGAATGGAAAATGGATTTGAACAATTTCAAACATAACATTATCTTTAATTTAAATGGTTTCAATGAGTTTTTAGGTTAGAAGCATTCTTCAAATTAAAAATTTCTCCTACATAAATGAAAACAAGAAAAATCCTTTTGTATCGACCATGAAGCCCAAGAAAGTCCCCCGACACTGAAAATGGGATAGTTATTTCACTATCCTAGAAATTACCATGAAAGAGATATCACTATTATAGTATAGACAAAATGAATTGTAAAACATGAAAAGAAATGTTAGGGAATCAAGAGATATTTTAAGGATTGTCATGCCATGTTGAATCTTGGTGAATCTTGATTTTTTATTAGACTACCTATATAATGGTTTAGAATGGCAAATCTTGCACTATATTGAACATTATAACAATGAATTTAAATATTTTTGAAATAGTAATATGTGTAGGTGAACATAATAAATTTAAAAGAAAGATATATTAGATACCTAAAAATATATTGATATAATTATGATCAAAGAGAAGTGTGATAAAAAATGGTATCCGAATAAAAACATAAAATCTTATGTTGAATATTATAAATAAAAAAAATTAAATTTGGGGTTTCTCTAATAAATAACTAAAAATGTAGTCATTTTCCAGATTAATAGACAAAATAATCAATCACATGTGGCCCATCTGCTCAGATGTCGTCTATCACTTGTAAGAACTAGTGGCTCGGTCATTGAGCTCATGTGGATGCTTCACATGATTAATCACTAAAAGATTATACTTTTCAAAAATCTTGGGTGGAAGGAATATCATCTATTCTCAACGCGGGGTTGATGTATTATGATCATGGATCTCTAGTGATATCTCTTCAAGAAGGTGATTGACATTGCTAGAAGATGATTCATCCATAGTACGAGGGTAGATGGTGATGGAACAATTGTATCTATTACCATATAAGATGAATAAGTGGTATATATAGATAACATATTACAATACTAAAATGAAATGTAAGACAATAAACTAAGAGGTAGAACAAATATCCAATGTTTATAATAAGTTTAATTTCACATCAACAATATGGAATATAGACTTTAAAAAATATGATAACCTAGACAGAGTTAAATAATTGAGGAGAGGGTTGGGATATACAAATAGTAATCAAATCATTGAGCTACTTATCTAAAGTCCTCTCACGAAAAAATATTTCCTACCGCTAAACCGCATGATCAGTAGAAGAAATGGAGGAAGGGGTTTGTGATTAACCATTATAAGTGGTTCCATGCTACTAATAACTAATGTGGATGGCCATGGTCAGGTACCATCTTGAGTGAGGTTGTGGTTTTGGTAGTTATATCAATGAATGGAACCTTAGATTATGGTTGTAGGTGCGGACCCTTTCCCTTTTGGGCCTTCCCTATCGGGAACAACTGTTTGGAATTAGGGTCTGTCTTGTCAAAGGGAAGGTCAAACTATGTGGTATATGGGGCCTGAATAATTTATAAGAAATGAATGGAAGAGTCTATGTGATAAAAGTTAGTGTTGGATTTTGGTTCTATACGGGTAGTAAAGAGACAAAAAACTATGAATGGGATGCCCAGGTGGTGGGTAATCTGGTTCAGATTCCCCTAGATGCAAAGATAAAAAGCCGATGGATCTGCTGAATATGATGGGGTGGGTGGTGTAGTAAAAAAGGCGATGGTGGAATGGGAAGGTATATAGGTTATTCCAGAGTAGGGAATGGTTTTTATAGTATTATGGGATCATAAAGTGGTGGATGTTTTATAGGTGGTAGATAGATGTGAGGTAGCGTGGGCAAGTGTGGCATCAACTGCATAATCTCCAGGCACTTATTCCCCTCCATCAAATAATTCCATTTCTCATAAATATATGTCACTATCCTTCTTCTATAGCCGCATCTAGTGCAATAGGATTAATTTTAAGGACTCCATGAGACCATGATAGGAGAGGGAAAGGGTGCTGTCAAAAATTTCGAGATTTCAAGCCAAAGGGGTAATAAAGGATCCAATCATCAACATACCCTGTGCCCTTTATGAATTTTCTATGAAGTAGAAAGATAATTTTGATGCAATTTTGACAGTATGGATGACCATTGAAGCAGTAAGGATGAGTACATCCAACTGACTAACAAATCCACAAGACATTGCATGAGAAAACAAAGAATGATTCAATACTTGATAATGAATTTAGAGCACTCCACCTCGGAGCATTATGAATCTTTTAATTTGAGGATCATACTCAATCTGAGTATCCCTAGAAATCATTCCCTGTAGTATTTTTTCATCCAAGATTCATGGATTGAGCTGTAATGTTGGGAAAATTTATTAATTTGTGGAGTTGGTAGAATAAATACTTAGCCTAATGCCAAACTCTAGGAAGGATTATTAGTGTGGACTTCCACCTAGTAAGAAGTAAGGGTGCCAATGGCTGCCTCGATAGTGGACAAGAACTCATGTAACAGCTCCCAATAGGTCTTTTCAAGAACATTGACAATATAATTGATGTGCATGAGTTCAAGGAGGTGGAGGACCTTATGGATGATTTGTAAGTGGGGAAGAACTAAATAATCCAACATTTTATTGGTCCGCATGGGATTCTCCCACAAATGGATCAACACCACATGGTTCTCTAGGGTGAAGAAATAAAGGTTTGAGTGTAGGTGAAGGTGAGGAATGTATTGTGATCCACTAGATGTCGAGTGGGATTCGTCGGTGTACGACGATTCTATAGAGGTAGAATTAGAGGTGGAGGATGATGAAGTGGGGGTGATGGAGGTGCGACACACAATCAAAACTTTATAGGAGGTTTGTTATCCGGCTCAAGCATGGGATCATTAGGAGGAGTGAGAAAAATATTTTTTTGGTATGTTGTGTGATTGTAATATGAGAGAAGATAGAGAGGATGAGAGAGATAGGTGATAAGGAAGACCCATGAGGGAAATGCAGTGAAAAGGGATGTGGGTTTCGTGGCAAGAAGAAGGCAAAGTGATGGGGGGGGGGTCAAGAAAAAATGATTGGGGGAATGCATCATGAACCTAGGGTTTATGAAATATAATTTACAAAATTAAACGATGTGTTTTTAACTACATCATGTGAAATTTATGAATTATATCGTTTGATCTGTGAACCTTTTATGTCATGTAGTTGATTACGTGATGTGTAATTTGGGGTTTTTAAACCATTGTGAACCATTGTTTGTTGCATTTCTATTACAAATCATTAAGCTACATCATACTATATTTTACTATATTCTAGAATATGGTGACATATCATAGGATTAATCCTAGTAATTTCTTAATTTAATGTTACGATATTGACACACTGGTGCTTAGATTGGTTTCAATGTTTTAAAAAACCCTTCACAGACTGCTTCCGGATGAATATTCAATCCTTGAACATTGAATTTTATTGTCAGTTCTCCTCCTTTTTGATTTTCAATAGTCGCATAGGGGAGTACTTGTATGAACATAATGGGTCCGGATCAACTTTATTTCAGCTTCCCAATGAGCAATTTTAATTTGGAGTTGTATAATAAGACATTTTCCCTGGGAAAAAATTCATTATGTGATGTAATGATCGTGATAGTTCATGGTTTTCTCCTAGTAAATATAATAATTTTCAGATGCGTCATTTTTTATATCTTTTAGTTCATTCAAATGTATCATCTTAACATCCCCATCTTTTTGAGAATCTAGATTCAACTTCTCAATTGACCTATATGGGGAATGCTTGAATTCAACAGGTAAATGGTAAGGATTTCCATACACTAATCAGAAGGAGTAGTGTTGAGGGTTTTTTAGTATGCAGTTTGGAAAACCCAATGTGTATCATCTAACATTAGGCATGCGTTATTTTTTTTATTACTATCTTTTCATGTTTTTTTTATTTCTATATTTTATAATTCAACTTTTCATCTTTTTTTGGGAATAAGGGAGTTCCTATTTTATAATTGTTTGGGTACATTCCTAGTATTTCATTATTACAGTTTTTGGTAAAATGTGGTCCATGTAAAAAAATGTGTATTTAGGGAAATCCAAATTTTGAAAACACATTTTTCATTAAGAATTTCATAACTAATTTTGTGGATTCATGAGTGGTAGCTTCATATTCAACCCATCTCAGAATATAGTCAACCTTGAAAAGTATATAAAACATTCGATATGAATTGTAGAATGATTATTTTAAATCTATTTGCCACATGTTGATGAGTTTTTCTTCCTTGATCATATTTTTGGGAATTTCATTTCTTTTCCCAATGGTACCAGCTTTCTTCCACCGATCACAACTTTGACAATAACTTCTTATATCTAGATGTTTTATAGGGAAAAAATTCCACATTTTACAATTTTTATATTGTTCATTCTGTTCAATGACTCCCTCTATTTTTTGATGTGTGTCACATGTAAAATATACTTTGGATCTCATCTCACAGGGTGAAGTGTCACATTAATACATTGGAACAACACTTAAAAGGTAGAGGTTCATCGTAGTAGTTCAATAAAGTATCGACTAAATTTTTTTCTCCTTTTTTGGTATGAGAGTTCTGGGTAATGGGATGTCACGACCCATCCTCGGGGCCCGTGTCGTGACTACCCCAAGCCCACCTTCCATAGGCCAGGGGCTGGCGACTAGCACCAAAGGCGTAAATCCCAAAAGTAGGGAAGGCATTGCCATTAAGAAGTAACATACACAACATAGTACACAAGTGAAGTAAACACTAAGAAAAACCGAATACAAGGTAAGTGATGAAGAAAAATGGGCCAGTATACAAACCAAACTGAAAGTAAAGTACAACTGAAAGGAAAGTACAACAGTAGAAAGTAAAACAGTAACTCTGAGTCGTCCTCCGGAAATCCCACCTGAAGGGTGGGTACAGATAGTCTCCTCACCTCCTTGGTCCAGTCATCTACTCTGTGTACGTGCTGCCAAGTGGTCCACCTCAGCATACTATCCATCCCCACAGGCCTCCACCTCGATCAGTGTTGTCCATCGTCTACATCCAACACAACGTAGAGCAGGCATAGCCCGTGCAGGGGTGAGTATACGATACTCTGTAGGGACCCTGAGACTCCCGAAGGTCTCTCAAAATCCACGAAGGATAAACCACAAAGGAAATATACAATCATGAAGCATCCATAACACTACTTAGGTATATTCCCATACATATACCTAAGTCATCAGTTACAGCTTTGCTCCAGCTCCTGAGCCCAAGCACAACCTAGTCCACATAGGGAAGCACAACCCAATCCACACCAGAAAAGCAAGTCAACCACATCAAAAATAATGATTGAGAATCAAGACTCAGCCCACCTAGGTATACACTTCGTAAGGTGATAAAGATGATCGGATGTAGACACTGATTCATCTATGTTTTCGAACCCACATAGGATACAAGACCAGCTAAGCTGTCAGACCCACAAATGATACAAGACCAGCTACTCTGCCGGACACACATAGGATACAAGTACAAAGTCAAATACTGCCGGACCCACATAGGATACAAGAACTGTAGTCATCGCCGTCGAACCCACGGAGGATCCCAGTACGGTCATCATAGCTGCCGAACCCACGGAGGATCCAACTATAGTCATTCTCACTGCCGAACCCACAAAGGATACAAGTGCATTCGTCATCGTCGCAGTTGCAGCCAGCTCTAAGGTTCCCGCACACAGCATGCTCGATTCAGGGAGGGTCCGCTCCACGAGCCAAGGGGGTCGATACATCAACTCTCATGAAGTTCAATGTTTATGTATCACAAAGTTCTGTCATGTCAATATGAACTCAACGTTATAGACGACGTGTCAATCAGACGCCCGGTCTGAGAGTTATTGGCTTTTTCGTCCCATGGGTCTGGTTGGTTTTTAAGCTAAAACCATCCCGATCGTACTCCAGTTGCATCCAAACCTCAAGCACAGTAAGACAAAAGAACCATCTCACTAAGAGGAATACAATGAAGTCTATGGCACGTCAATTGGATGTCCGGAGCTCAAGTGATAAGTGTTTCTACTCCGAGGGCCTGGTTGGTTTCGTGTTCGAACCAATCCGGCCATACACAAAGTTCCTAGAAACATTGAGTGTAATATACCAAAACTAAATTCTCGATCCAAGGATCCCAACACAACTAACGGTGCGTCGTTCAGAGGTCTGTAGCTCAAGATGAGGTAGAAACACCGAAAACGGTCCGAAATGGGGGGTCTGGGCCCGGCCTAACCCCCCCTGGGGTCGACCATACCCGGACCGACCAATAGGGCGCGGCCTGGACCGGTCTGCGCGACCCGCCCCGGTCCAGCCGGGGGAGGGGGGGGGGGGCGCTGGTTTGGCTAGCGGTCCGAGCAGGGGGGACGCGGTACCCCTCCTTTACGCTCCACGGACGCGGTGGGTGCCGCATCTCCTTCGGATCCCATGCGGCCGGCCGATCCCGGCCGCTGCACCCGGCCGCCGGTGCCGCCGTGCCGGCGGCCCGTGCCGCCAGAGCTTTCCAAGGTCACTGGAGTCATTCCAGTGGTCTGTTCTTGCTCCTGTCTATGCCTACGGTCGTCTTGGGAACCGTACATTACTACGAAGACCTCCAATCACCATTCCGGTCCTATTTCGTCATCACCAATGCTATGCACATCAAGAACAGAAAACAGTTGGGTTCAGACTTGTTCGTTGGTCCGCACCCACCACGTTAGTGGTTTAAAACAACTCCCAACAATTATTTGACCTGTCGAGGGTATAATTCACAAACAGTAAAATAAACCAAAACACCTACCTCGACATGGAAGATAACCATTGGCATCGCAGTACACATCGTTGCGGAGAAGAGGATCGTAGGCGTTGTGGTACACGGTGTCGCATAAAAGAGGATCATAGAAGACGCGGTACATGGCATTAGGGAGAAAGGGATTTGGCGTCGTGTCGTCGATCTCCGAGGAACCAGCATTCTTCGTCGTCCTTCATCAGAGGCCGACGTTCTTCATCGTTCTTCATCGGAGGCAGGCGTTCTTCATCGCACAATGAAGCTCTCTCACTCAATCCCCAAAAATAATAGGTCTCCCCCCTATTATTTTATTATACGCAAAGAAACTCTTGTACAAATATTTCACCACACTAATTTAAAGTGTTGACATTTAATTAAAGAAGTAAGAGAGAAGGTTCCCCCATAATTAAACGTGTTGGCAGTTTAAATTAAAAACGGGAAAAGGAAGGTCCCTCATTAAATTATGTGTTGACATAATTTAATGGGTTGAGGTGACAATTAAAGGAGGTTTGTCAAAATTAATGGGGGTTTACTAATGGGTTTACAGGGAATTAAATGGTTGGGGTCATGCGGAACCCACCACTCTAACACCCACACTTGAGTAGTTAAGTGGCTGCAGGCCCCACCCTTAACTACCCATGGGAGGGAGTAACCTCCCTTAGTAATAAAAATTTTCCTGATAATTTTTATTTATTTCTATAAACAAACCCCCAAAAAATTGATTTCTCCTGTTTTGCGAATGAAACTATGGTAAGTGTCCCCTTAAGCAATTACCGGCACTTCAAGTTCATCGGTGCCCTCATATTTTAATTCCGAGCACCGGTTCAAAAGTTAGATAACATGGTCGTTCGTTCACTGAAGGTACCCGAGATAAACTTCGAAAATTGATTCCGGGCACACCGGGCCTCGGAATCAAGTGCCTTCAGAAGCCACAGACTCATAAAATGCCAATGTATTTTAAAAAAATCCTTGAAAATTCTGGATCTTTATATTACTCCCACCTCAGGGCTTTACGTCCCCATAAAGCAACAATAAAAACTAGGGGGACAAATGAGGGTACTGATCACACATCTGAGCCTCCCGCTCCCATGTGCTCTCCTGGAGGTTCCCGTGCTGCCAACGAATCCTCACCTGAGGTATCAACCGTCCACGTAGGACCCACTCCTGTCGATCCTTGATCTCCACTGGGACCTCCGCAAAAGTCTCCCTGTCATCGATGTCTAGCTCCCTGTGATCAATGATATATGTCATGTCGTGCACATATATTCTCAGCTGAGATACGTGAAAGACGTCGTGCACCCGGTGCAACTGAGGTGGAATAGACAGGCGATAAACCACCTCGCCTATCCTACTGAGAACTTTGAATGGTCCGATGAAGCATGGAGATAACTTGCCGCACCAGCCAAATATCCGTAATCTACATCGAGGTGATACCCATAAGAAGATGTGGTCACCATCCTCAAACTCCAGTGGTCTCCGACTTCTGTAAGCATAGGACTTCTGTCGGCTCTGAGCTGTCCTCATCCGCTCCTGGATGACCTGTACCTTCTCCTTCATGGCCTGGACCATCTCTGGTCCTACAAGTGCTGACTCCCCAGGGTCTTTCCAGCACCAAGGTGATCTGCATGGTCAGTCATAGTTCCTCGTATGGTGCCATCCCGGTGATGGAGTGGTAGCTATTGTTGTACGCAAACTCCACCAAGGGCAGGTGATCCTCACAACTGCAACCAAAGTCAAGGACACATGCACGGAGCATGTCCTCGAGATTCTGAATGGTCCTCACCATGTGACCATCCGTCTGTGGGTGAAAGGCGGTGCTCAGGCATAACTGCGTCCCAAACGCCTCCTACAAACCCTTCCAAAGCCGGGAAGTAAAGCGAACATCTTGATCAAAGACGAAAGATGATGGCACACCATGAAGACTTACGATCTCTTGAACGTAGAGGCGTCCCAAGCTCTCCACTAAGCCCTGATCTCTGATAGGTAAGAAGTGGTAAGACTTTGTGAGTCGGTCTACAATCACCCAAATGGAGTCGTGTCCTCTAGAAGTTCGTGGAAGCCCCATCACGAAATCCATGGATATCCCATCCCACTTCCACTCTGGGACCTCCAAAGGTTGTACGAAGCCTGCAGGCACCTGGTGCTCTGCCTACACTTGCTGACAAGTGAGACATCGAGAAATGAATCCTGCCACAACCTTCTTCATACCCGACCACCAGTACTATCGTCTGAGGTCCTGATACATATTCGCTACAATAGGATGTACCGCTAGAGGGAAAGTATGGAACTCCATCAGAACCTTCTCCAGTAGTGTAACTTGTATAATGGTACATACCTGTAGGAGGATGACGTGATCCCCGCCTTTAAGAAATCCATTGGATCCTAGACCTAAGGATATCTGAGCACATCACGCCTGATAGTCAATGTCTCCATGCTACGCCTCTCTGAATCACTAAAGTGATGGAGGAGTTATTGTGGGGGACTGATGATAGGATGCCCCATCACTATCCACGAAGGATATCTTCAAAGCGGCTAACTATTTCGTCACCTCTTCAAGTAGCTAAATGTCCAATGTCCTGCTGAGAGCATAAGCCACAATTTTCCCCTTCCTAGGAGTATAGACAATCTCAAAGTCATAATCCTATAGGATGTCGAGCCATAAACACTGTCTCAGGTTCTTGTCCTTCTGTGAGAAGATTTACCTGAGACTCTGGTGGTCAGAGTAGACTGTAAAGAACTCTCCCATCAGATAGTGTCGCCACATCTTCAGGGTGAAGACCACTACTACTAACTCTAGGTCATGGGTGACATGGTTCTGCTCATGCGACCTCAACTGCCGTGAACCGTAAGCGATAACTTCTCACTCTTGCATTAGGACACACTCAATTTTGGTCCCTAATGCGTCACAGTAAACTACGTACCCTACGCCCTCCTCCGACAGCCTCAAGATGTGCTCACTGGTCAATCTCCACCTCAGCTCATGGAAGCTATGATGAAATCTTTCTGACCACATGAAGGGTTTCCCATTCTTCGTCAAAGCTGAAAGCGGTTCTGCAACTCTAGAGAAGTCTGGCACAAATCTCCGATAGTACGCATCCAGACCTAGGAAACTCCGCACCCTTGTCACGCTCCTGGTTGGATCCCATGTAAGTACCACCTCGACCTTCACAAGATCCAATACAACTCCCGCCTCAGAGATGATGTGCCCCAAGAAGTGGAACTCTCGAATCCATAACTCGCACTTCGAGATCTTACCATAAAGCTGGTGATCTCAGAGTGTATCTAGTACAACCCATAAGTGGTAGGCGTGCTCTCCTCTATCGTCGAGTAAATCAGTATGTCATCAATGAAGACTATGACAGACCGATCGATGTAGGGCTGGAAGATCCTGTTCATGAGACTCATGAACACTGTTGGAGCGTTGGTCACATCAAAGGGCATGAACAAGAACTCATAGTGTCTGTACCGACACCTGAAGGTCGTCTTCTGTACATCCTTGTCCGGAATTCAGAGCTGATGATGGCCTGACCTGAGGTCTATCTTCGAGAACCAACGTGATCCCTTGAGCTGATCGAAGAGGGCATCAATCCTCGGAAGTAGATACTTGTTCATCACAGTCACCTGGTTCAGGAGACGGTAATCGACACACATTCGCAAGCTCCCATCTGCTTTCTTGGCAAACAGAATCAGAGAAGCCTAGGGTGAAACACTAGGTCGGATGAAACCATTCCTCTGTAAGTCATCCAGCTGTACCCGCAGCTCATGAAGCTCGGAAGGAGCCATATGATACGCTGGGGTGGATATCGGTGATGTCATGGGGTACAAGCATATGTAGAAATCTACCTCCCTGTGACGAGGTAGTCCTGGAACATCATCAGGAAAAACGTCCGTCTATTGGTCCACCACTACAGGAAAACTCGGACTGCACACATCAACTGCTCCGAGGATGAGACCAGACAATTGATGTGTGATTGGATGCCCTCTCCTCTGCGTGAGTCCATCCTGTGCTGCGAAGGTTCCCTTCTCGCCAATTAAGGTGAACCTGGTCCCATCCGTGAGGACACATCGCCCCTTGCGCCTAATACAGTCGATCTGGAATTATAATGTAGATAACCAGTCCATACCCAAGATGACGTCGTAAGGCCTCGACGCTGCTAAAAGAAGATCCCAGCTGAAGCTCTCTCCTCCTAGAGTAACCTCACACTACCGGCACTAGTGCATAATAATCAAGTCTACTCTCGTAGGAGTCTCTTTCCACAAGGATTGATCCAATGGATCCGTCGGAATCTCCGAGCTCCGAACAAGGGAAGAAGAAATAAAATAATGACTCACACCTGTGCCTATAAGAACTGCATCAAGGGTGGAGTAGACACAGATAGTACTTCAAATCATCTCGGGTGTGTCGTGGTCGTAAGCCTCTGCTGCCTAGAGCTAAGCCTTCCTCTGCCCGCCAGCTCCCTGTGGTCAGGGTGGAACTCTTGGGGGTGGTTGTGGTAGAGCCTCAAAGCATCATCCACCACCCACTGCTCGGCCAGCTCCTCTGCCTTGTCCGCCTGATCCCTACGGACTGCCATGGTTGAACCTATGCCTCTTCCTGGGAGGTCCCTCCACTGTCTGCTACTCGTCTGCATGGCTGGTCGGGTAGTCACGAGCCATGTGACCCTGCCCGCCGCATGCATAGCACCGTCTGCTCCCTGGAAGGCTGGATCTGCGCTGTGTACCCCACACAACAGAACTCGTGTCCTGAGGTCTCCCACCTGACGGCCTGGTCCTCTTGGACCCCTGTGTCGTCTGTCGACTGCCTGCTGCGGATGGCTCCACTCCATGCAGTCCTGCGGTGGGTCTCGATGCAGATATCTTCTAGGTGAGGAAGCTCTCCACTAGTAGGGATCGCTCCAGCACCCTCGCCTGAGTCAGGATTCTGAGTGGAATTGTTGAATCTCTAATCTCATGCCTCAACCCCTTCCCAAAGGTCCGGGCATGTGAGAATGGGTCCCGTACCATGTCTATGGAGTAGCACGAGAGATCAGTAAATCTCACCGAGTACTGGGCTACTGACATGATGCCCTACCGCAGCTATAGTAACTCCTGGATGTGCACCGTACGGTGGGTGGCCGGAACTAACTTCGAGTGGAAGAGGCTCTTGAAGTCCACCCAAAAAAGAGATGCCTCATCATGCACCTAGAGCATCAGGCTCCACTATCTACCTTCTTCTTCATGCATGAGACTCACGACAAGGATCACCATGAGGTCTTCTGGGGTCCCTACCAACCTGAAGACTCTAACGAGAGGCTCAATCCAATCCTCAGCTTCCTGAGGATCCGTCTCTCTACGGAACCTAGGAAGCCTCTGCCTTTGAAACTCATGGAACTCACTGAGGGGAGTGCACTCTCCGTCGCGGGGGCTGGTAGCATCAGTGGCTCGGTGGGTAAAGGTACTTTCGGTGCATCCGCTGTAATGGGGACCTGTACTGAGGCCTTGTCGCTCGATGGGCTGCCGTCTTGCACAATGCTCGGAACCCTAGCTGGCTGCCATCGTGGGGCCATCCTAAAAAGAAACAGGTGCACCACAGTTAATCCAACATACCTGGTGAGCTGACAGAAAGTAATCACAAAGAAAACTTTTGAAACACACATGCAATCAATGTTTTCGTGTACTGAGTCGGAAATCAGAAGTCATGGTCCTGGTGTATGGATACGTCGGCCACCGCACCAACACTGGACTCCCTAGACTAATAACCACACTCATTACTCTAAACATTATTGCTTCATAGAGAATAATTTATCAGAGTCCTAAGTTCTGCAGTAGAACCGACTCCTTTGATACCAATTTGTCACAACCCGACCTCGGGGCCCGTTTTGTGACTACCCCAAGCCCGCCTTCCATAGGCCAGTGGTTGCAGACTAGAACCAAAGGTGTAAATCCCAAAAGTTTGGAAGGCATTGTTTTAAAGAAGTAACATACACAACAGATTATGCAAGCGAAGTAAACACTTAGAAAAACTGAATACATGGTAAGTGCTAAAGAAAAATGGGCTAGTATACAAAATCAACTGAATGTAAAGTACAACTGAATGGAAATAACAGTAGTAGAAAGTAAAACAGCAACTCTGAGTCATCCTCCGGAAATCCCACCTGAAGGGTGGGTACATATAGTCTCCTCAACTCCTCGGTCCGGTCGTCCGCTCCGTGTACGTCCCGCCAAGTGGTCCACCTACGGGTTCCGTCCAGCTCTACAGGCCTCCACCTCGATCAGTGTTGTCCGTCATATGCATCCAACACAACGTAGTGCGACTATAGCCCGTGCAGGGGTGAGTATACGATACTCAGTAGGGACCCCGAGACCCCCGAAGGGCTCTCAGAATCCATGAAGGATAAACCAAAAAGGAAAGATACAATCACGAAGCATAAATAACACTACTTAGGTATATTCCCATACATATACCTAAGTCATCAGTTATATCTTGGCTCCAGCTCCCGAGCCCAAGCACAACCCAGTCCACATAGGGAAGCACAACCCAATCCACACAGGAAAAGAAAGTCAACCACATCAAAGATAATGGTTGAGAATCAAGACTCAGCCCACCCAGGTATACACTTCATAAGTCGATAGAGATGATCATCTGTAGCCACTGATTCCTCTATTCTCTTGGACCCACATAGGATACAAGACCAGCTAAGTTGTCAGACCCACAAATGATACAAGACCAGCTACTCTGCCGGACCCACACAGGATACAAGAATAACAGTCGTCACCGTCGAACCCACGAAGCATCCCAGTATGGTCTTCGTCACAGCTGAATCCACAGAGGATCCAAGTACAGTCGTACTCACTGCCAAACCCATGGAGGATCCAAGTGCAGTCGTCATCATCGTAGTCACAGCCAGCTCTAAGGTTCCCGCACACAACATGCTCGATTCTGGGAGGGTCCGCTCCACGAGCCAAGGGGGTCGATACATCAACTGTCACTAAGTTCAAGGTTGATGCATCACAAAGTTCTGTCATATCAATAGGAACTCAACATGGCAGACGACGCGTCAATCGGACGCCCGGTCTGAGAGTTATTGTATTTTTCGTCCGAGGGGCCCGGTTGGTTTTTAAGATAAAACCGACTGGCCGTACTCCAGCTGCATCCAAACCTCAAGTGGAGTAAGCCAAAAAAACCTTCTCACTGAGAGGAATCCAACGAAGTCGACGACACATCAATCAGATGTCCGGAGCTCATGTTATAAGCGTTTCTGCTTCGAGGGCCCGGTTGGTTTGGTGTTCGAACCAATCCGATCATACACAATGTTCTCCAAAACCTTGAGTGTAATATACCGAAACTACCGTCTCTATCCAAGTATCCCAACGCAACTGATGGTGCATCATTCAGATGTCCGTAGCCCATGATGTGGGAGAAAGACCAAAAACGGTCCAAAATGGGGGGTCTGGGCCCGACCCGACAGGGCCCAACCCCCCTGGGTCGACCCGAACCGGTCCGCGCGACCCGACCCGGTCCGGCCGGGGGGGGGGGGGGTGCGTTGGCTTGGAAAGCGGGCCGAGCATGGGGGGATGCGGTTCCCATCCTTTTCACTCCACGGACGCGGCGGGCGCCACGTCTCCTCCGGATCCCGCGCCGGCAGAGCTTTCCGAGGGTCCCCGGAGTCATTCCGGTGGTAAGTTCTTGCTCCCATCTGCGCCTGCGGTGTTCTCGGGACCCATACTTTACTACGAAGTCCTGCAATCGCCATTCCAGTCTCGTTTCTTCGTCACCAACAATCCTCTCATCAAGAACATAAAAATGGTGGGTTTAGACTTGTTTGTTGGTCCTCACCCACCGCGTTAGTGGTTTAAAACAACTCCCAAAAATTATTTGACATGTCGAGGGTATAACTCACATATAGTAAAATAAACCAAAACCGCTACCTTGACAAGGAAGATGATTGTTGTCTTCGTGGTACACGGCGTTGCGGAGAAGAGGATCGTTGGAGTCGCGGTACACGACGTCATGGAGAAGAGGATCACAGGCGACGCGGTACACGACGTCGTGGAGAAGGGTATTTGGCGTCGAGTTATCGATCTCCGAGGAACCAGCGTTCTTCGTCATCCTTCGTTGGAGGCCGACATTCTTCATCGTTCTTCGTCGGAGGCCGGCATTCTTTGTCACACAACGAAGAACTCTCACTTAATCCCCCAAAATAATAGGTCTCCCCCTTATTATTTTATTATACACAAAGAAACTCTCCTACAAATATTTCACCACAATAATTAAAAGTGTTAGAATTTATTTAAACAAGGGATAGAGAAGGTTCCCCCATAATTAAACGCATTGGAAGATTAAATTTAAAAGGGGAAAATGAAGGTTCCTCATTAAATTATGGGTTGACATAATTTAATGAGTTGAGGTGACAATTAAAGGAGGCTTTTCAAAATTAATGGGGGATTACTAATGGATTTAGAAAGAATTAAATGGTGGGGGTCATGTGGATCTCACCTCTCTAACACCCACACTTGGGTAGTTAAGTGATTGTAGGCCCCACCCTTAACTACCCATGGGAGGGAGTAACCTCCCTTAGTAATAAAAATTGTCTCGACAATTTTTATTAATTTCCTTAAACAAACCCCCCAAAAAATTATCTTCTCCTATTTTGAGAACGCAACTACGGTAAGTGACCCCTTAAGAAATTACCAGCACTGCGAGTTCATTGGTGCCCTTGGATTTTAATTCTAAGAACCGGTTCATATGTTAGAAGAACCCGCTTGTTCGTTCACTGAACGTACCCAAGCTAAACTGCAAAAATTGATTTCGGGCACACCGGGACTCGGAATCAAGCACCGTCAGAAGCCACAGACTCGTAAAATGACAAAGTATTTAAAAAAATAAATTATGTGAAACTTCCAGGTCGTTAAATTACTCCCACATTTGGGATTTAAGTCCCCGTAAAGCAACAACAAAAACTAGGGGAACAAATGAGGGTACTGAGCAAGCATCTGATCCTCCTTCTCCCATGTGCTCTCCTGTAGGTTCCCGTGATGTCAATGAATGCGCACCAGAGGTATCGACCGTCCACTTAGGGCCCTATCCTGTCGATCCTCGATCTCCACCAGGACCTCCGCAAAAGTTGCCCCGTCATCGATGTCCCGATCACCGTGATCAATGATATGTGTCGGGTCGTGCACATATCTCCTCAGCTGAGATATGTGAAAGACGCCATGCACCCGGTGCAACTAAGGTGGAATAGACAGGCGATAAAACCCCTCGCATATCCTGCTGAGAACCTGGAATGGTCCGATGAAGCATGGAGATAACTTGCCGCCCCGACCAAATCTCCATAATCCATGTCGAGGTGAGACCTGTAAGAAGACGTGGTCACCATCCTTGAACATCAGTGGTATCCGCCTCCTGTCAGCATAGGACATCTATTGGATATGATCTATATTCATCTGCTCATGAATGACCTATACGATCTCCGTCGTGGCATGGACCATCTCTGGTCCTACAAGTGCTGACTCCCCAGGGTCTGTCCAGCACAGAGGTGATCTGCAGGGTCGCACGTACAGTGCCTCGTATGGTTCCATCCCGATGGTAGAGTTGTACCTGTTGTTGTGCGCAAACTCCCCCAAGGGTAGGTGATCCCCCCAGCTATGACCAAAGTCAAGAACACATGCACAGAGCATTTCCTCGAGAGTCTGAATGGTCCTCTCAGTCTAACCTTCCATCTGTGGGTGAAAGGCAGTGATCAAGCCTAGCTACGTCCCAAACGCCTCCTGTAACCCCTTCCAAAGCCGGGAAGTAATGTGAGCGTCTCGATCGGAGATGTTAGATGATGGAACACCATGAATCCTTATGATCTCCTGAACATAGAGGTGTCCCAAGCTCTCCACTGAGCCCTTCTCTCTGATAGGTAAGAAGTGGGCCGACATGGTTAGTCGGTCTACAATCACCCAAATGGAGTCGTGTCCTCTGGATGTACGTGGAAGCCCCATCAAGAAATCCATGGATATCCCGTCCCACATCCACTTTGGTACCTCTAATGGTTGTACCAAGCATGCAGGTACCTTGTGATCTGCCTTCACTTGCTGACAAGTGAGGCATCGAGAAACGAATCCTGCCATAGCCTTCTTCATACCCGACCACTAGTACTGTCGTCTGAGGTCCTGATACATCTTCACTACTCAAGGATGTACCGGTAGAGGGGAAGTTTGGAACCCCCTCAGAACCTCCTCCTGTAGTGTAAATGGTACCATGGTATGTCTCTGGAAGAGTATGGCGTGATCCCCGCCTTCAAGAAATCCATAGGGTGCTAGCCCTGAGGATATCTGAGCACGTCACGCCTCACAATCAACATCTCCATGAAGCGCCTCTCTGAATCACTGAAGAAGTGGTGGAGTGACTATGAGGTACTGAAGATAGGCTACCCCATCACTATCCACAAAGTATATCTTCAAAGCGGCTAACTACTCCGTCGCCTCTTCAAGTAGCTAAATTCCCAATCTCATGCTGAGAGCATCAACCACAACGTTCCCCTTCCCAGGACTATAGACAATCTCATTGTCATAATCCTGGAGCAACTCAAGCCATCACCACTGTCTCAGGTTCAGGTCCTTCTGCGAGAAGATGTGCCTGAGACTCTGGTGGTCAGTATAGACTATAAAGCGCTCTCCCATCAGATATTGTCACCACATCTTCAGGGTGAAGACAACTGCTGCTAACTCCAGGTCATGGGTGGCATAGTTATGCTCGTGCGACCTCAACTTCCATGAAACGTAAGTGATCACTACTCTCTCCTGCATCAAAATACACCCAAGTTCAGTCCCTGATGCGTCGCTATAAACTACGTACCCTAAACCCTTCTCCGACAACCTCAAGATGGGCCCATTGGTCAATCTCCGCCTCAACTCCTGGAATCTCTGCTGACATCTATCTGACCACACGAAGGGTTTCCCCTTATTCTTCAAAGCTGAAATTGGTGCTGAAACTCTAGAGAATTCTAGCACAAATCTCCGATAGTACCCAGCTAGACCTAGGATGCTCTGCAACTCCGTCATGCTCCTCGGTGGCTCCCAATAAAGTACCGCCTCGACCTTCGCGGGATCCACTGCAACTCCTACCTCAGAGATGACATGCCCTAAGATGTGGGCCTATCAAAGCTATCATTAGAACTTTGAGATCATACCATTATGCTTGTGCTCTCGGTGTGTATCGAGTACAACCCGTAAGTGGTAGGCGTGCTCCTCCTCCGTCGTCGAGTAAATCAGCATGTATTCAATGAAGACTATGACAAACCGATCACGGTAGGGCTGGAAGATCCTATTCATGAGACTCATGAACACTGTTGGATCATTGGTCACACCAAAGGGAATGAACAAGAACTCATAGTGTCTGTACCGACACATGAAGGCCGTATTATGCACATACTCATCCCGAACTCAGAGCTGATGATAGCCTGACCTGAGGTCTATCTTCGAGAACCAACGTGGTCCCTTGAGCTGATCGAAGAGGTCGTCAATCCTCAGAAGTGGATACCTATTCCTCATAGTCACCTTGTTCAGGAGACGGTAATAAAAACACAGTCGCAAGCTCCCATCCGCCTTCTTGGTGAATAGAATCAGAGAAGCCCAGGGTGAAACACTGGGTCAGATGAAACCTTTCCCCTATAAGTCCTCCACCTATACCAACAGCTCACGAATCTCGGCGGGAGCCATCTGATACACTGGGGTGGATATCGGTGATGTCCCGGGGTACAGTTCTATGAAGAAATATACCTCCCTGTGGGGATGTAGTCCTAGAACATCGTCAGGGAAAACGTCCGTATACTGGTCCAACACTACAGGAAAACTCGGACTCCGCACGTCAACTGCTCCGAGGATGAGATTGGCCAAATAATGTGAGATCGGCTTCCCTCTCCTCTGTGTGAGTCCATCCAATGCTGCGAAGGTTCCCTTCTCGCCGGTGAAGGTGAACCTGGTCCCATCTGTGCAGACAGACCACACCTTGAGCCTAATATAGTTGATATGGGCATGGACTGTAGATAACCAATCCATACCCAAGATGACGTCGTAAGGCCTCGACGCCACTACAAGAAGATCCCAGCCAAAGCTCTCGCCTCCTAGAGTAACATCACACTGCCGACACAGGTGCGTAATAATCGAGTCTACTCCCGTAAGAGTCTCTAGTCGCAAGGATCGAGCCAACGACTCTATCGGAATCTCCGAGCTCCGAACATGGGCAGCGACAATAAAAAATGACTCGCACCTGTGTCTATAAGAATTGCAACAAGGGTGGAGGAGACACAGATAGTAACTCGAATCATCTCAGGTGCACCATGGTCGTTAGCCTCTGTTGCCTTGAGCTGAGCCTGCCTCTGCCCGCCAGCTCCCTATGGTCGGGGTGGACCTGATGGGGTTGGTGGTGGTAGAGCCTCGAAGCACCGTCCACCACCCGCTGCTCGGCCAACTCCTATGCCTCGTCCGCCTGCTCGCTGCGGACCACCACGGTCGAACCTCTGCCTCTGCCTAGGAGGTCCCTCTACTGTCTGTTGCTCGTTTATATGGCTGGTCGGGCAGTCACAAGCCATGTGACCCTGCCCGCCGCATGTATAGCACTGTCTGCTCCTCGGAAGGCCGGATCTGCGCCGTCTACCCCACACAGTTGAACCCATGTCCTGAGGTCGCCCACCTGATCGCCTGGTCTACTTGGACCCTTATGTTGTCTGTCGACTGCCTGCTGCAGAAGACTCCACTCCGTGTCATCCTGTGGTGGGTCTCGCTGCTGATGGTTGCTCGGTGAGGAAGCTCTCCACTAGTAGGGCTTGCCCCAACACCCTCTCCTGAGTCGGGAGGCTGAGTGGAATCATCGAAGCTCTAATCTCATGCCTCAGCCCCTGCTCATAGGTCTAGGACTGGAAGAATGGGTCCCGTACCATGTCCATGGAGTTGCGTGAGAGATCGGTAAATCTCGTCGAGTACTGGGCTACTGACATGGTACCCTACTGCAGCTGTAGTAACTCCTGGATGTGCACTACACAGAGGGTGACCGGAACGAACTTAGAACAGAAGTGGCTCAAGAAGTCCGTCCAAATAAGAGATGCCTCATTGTGCACCTAGTGCATCAGGCTCTACCATCTACCAGCTGCTGCGTGCATGAGACTATCGGTAAGGATCACCATGAGGTCAGCTGGCGTACCTACCAACCTGAAGACTCTGAAAACAGCCTCCAGCCAATCCTCGGCTGCCTGAGGATCCGTCTCTTAGTGGAACCTTGGAGTCCTCTGCCTCTGAAACTCGTGCAACGCGTTGAGGCGGCGTGCACTCTCCGCTGCTGGGGCTGGTAGCATTGGAGGCTCGGTGGGTAAAGGTACCGCCGATACCTCCACTGTAATGGGGACTTGCACCGAAGCCTTGTCGCTCGGTGGGTTGCAGTCTCGTACAATGCTCGGAACCCTAGCTGGCTGCCATTGTGGGGCCATCCTAAAAAGAAACAGGTACGCCACGATTAATACAGTATACCTGGTGATCTGACCCAAAGTAATCACAATGAAAACTTTTGAAACACACATGCAATCAATGTTTTCGTGTACTGAGTCAGAAATAAGAAGTCAGGGTCCTGGTGTATGGATACGTCAGCCGCCACACCAACACTGGACTCCTTGGACTGATAACCACACTCATTACTCTAAACATTATTGCTTCATAGAGAATAATTTATCAGAGTACTGAGTTCTGTGGTAGAACCAACTCCTCTGATACCAGTTATTCACGACCCATCCTCGGGGCCCGTGCCGTGACTACCCCAAGACCGCCTTCCATAGGACAGGGGCTGGCGACTAGCACCAAGGGTCTAAATACCAAAATTAGGAATGTCATTGACTTTAAGAAGTAAAATACACAACAGAGTACACAAGTGAAGTAAACACTAAGAAAAACTGAATACAAGGTAAGTGATGAAGACAAATGGGCTAGTATACAAATCAAACTAAAAGTAAAGTACAACTGAAAGGAAAGTACAATAGAAGAAAGTAAAACAACAACTCCGAGTCTTCCTCCAAAAATCCCACCTGAAGGGTGAGTGCATATCGTCTCCTCAGCTCCTTGGTCCGGCTGTCCGCTCTGTGTACATCCCGCCAAGTGGTCCACCTCCGGGTACCGTCCTGCTCCACATGACTCCACTTCGATATGTGTTGTCCGTCGTCTGCATCCAACAAAATGTAGGGCGGGCATAGCCCGTGTAGGGGTGAGTATATGATACTCAGTAGAGACCCCGAGACCCCTAAAGGTCTCTCAGAATCCACGAAGGATAAATCACAAAGGAATGATACAATCACGAATCATAAAAAACACTACTTAGGTATATGGCCATACGTATACCTAAGTCATCAGTTACATCTTGGCTCCAGCTCCCGAACCTAAGCACAACCCAGTCCACATAGGGAAGCACAACCCAATCCACACAGGAAAATAAAGTCAACCCCATCAAAGATAATGATTGAGAATAAAGACTCATACCTCCCAGGTATAAACTTCGTAAGGTGATAGAGATGATCAGATGTAGCCATTGATTCATCTAAGCTATCAGACCCACATTGGATACAAGACCAGCTAAGCTGTCAGACCCACAAAAGATACAAGACCAACTACTCTGTCGGACCCACATAGGATACAAGTACAGTGTCAAATACTGCCGGACCCACATAGGATACAAGAACAGTAGTCATCGCCATCGTACCCACGGAGGATCCCAGTACGGTCTTTGTCGCTGCCGAACCTACAAAGGATCCAAGTACAGATGTCCTCGCTGCCGAACCCAGGGAGGATCCAAGTGCAGTCGTCATCATCGCAGTCGCAGCCAGCTCTAAGGTTCCCGCACACAGCATGCTCGATTCCGGGAGGGTCCGCTCCACGAGCCAAGGGGGTCGATACATCAACTATCATGAAGTTCAAAGTTGATGTATCACAAAGTTCCATCATGTCAATAGGAACTCAACGTGACAGATGGCGCGTCAATGGGACGCCCGGTTGGAGTGTTATTGGCTTTTTCGTCCCAGGGGCCCAGTTGGTTTTTAAGATAAAACCAACCTGACTGTAATCCAGCTGCATCCAAACCTCAAGAGGAGTAAGACAAAAGATCTATCTCACTAAGTGGAATCCAACGAAGTCGACGACACGTCAATCAGACATCCGTAGCTCAAGTTATATGCGTTTCCGCTCCGAGGGCCCGGTTGGTTTCATGTTCGAACCAATCCGGCCGTACCCAAAGTTTTCCGAAACCTTGAGTGTAATATATTGAAACGACCGTCTCGATCAAAGGATCCCAACAAAACTGACGCTGCTTTGTTCGGAGGTCTGTATCCCATGATGTGGGAAAAAGACCGAAAATGGTACGAAATGGGGGGTCTGGGCCCGACCCGACCCGGCCCAACCCCCCCGGGTCGACCCGACCCAGGTCCGCATCTGGCCCGGTGGGGCGCAGCCCGGCCCGGTCCTTGCAACCTGCCCCGGTCTGGTTAGGGGGGTGCACTGGCTCGGCCAGCAGGCCCAGTAGGGGGGGGGACACGGTCCCCCCTCCTTTGCGCTCCACAGACGTGGTGGGCGCCGCGTGTCCACCGGATCCCGCGCGACAGCGGGATCCGGCCGCCCGTCAGAGCTTTCCACGGGCCACCGGAGTCATTCCGGTGGTCTGTTCATGATCCCGTCTACGCCTGCGGTCGTCTCGGGACCCAAACTTTACTACGAAGGCCTCCAATTTCTATTTTGGTCCCGTTTCGTCATCACCAACGCTCCACGCATCAAGAACATAAAATGGAGGGTTCAGACATGTTCGTTGGTCCGCACCCACCACGTTAGTGGTTTGAAACAACTCCCAACAAATATTTGACATGTCAAGCGTATAATTAAAATATAATAAAATTAACCAAAACCAATACCTCGACAAGGAAGACGATCGTCAGCGTCGCGGTACACTGTGTTGCAGAGAAGATGATCGTAGGCGTCACGGTACACGGTGTTGCAGAGAAGAGGATCGTAGGCATCGTGGTACATGGCGTCATAGATAAGTGGATCCTAGGCGTCACGGTAGACAACGTCGCAGAGAACGGGATTTGTCATCGCTTCGTCGATCTCCGAGGAACCGGCGTTCTTCGTCATCCTTCGTCAGAGGCCGACGTTGTTCATCGGAGACTAGTGATCTTCGTCGCACAATGAAGCTCTCTCACTAAATCCCACAAAATAATAGGTCTCGACCCTATTATTTCATTATACGAAAAGAAAATCTCCTACAAATATTTCACCACACTAATTAAAAGTGTTGACATTTAATTAAAGAAGGGAGAGAGAAGGTTCCCCCATAATTAAACGCGTTGGTAGTTTAAATTAAAAAGGGGAAAAGGAAGGTTCCTCATTAAATTATGGGTTGACATAATTTAATGGGAGCAGGTGAAAATTAATGGAGGTTTGTCAAAATTAATGGGGGTTTACTAATGGGTTTGGAGGGAATTAAATGGTGGGGGTCGTTCAGACCCCACCTCTCTAACACCCACACATGGGTAGTTAAGTGGCTGCAGGCCCCACCCTTAACTACCCATGGGAGGGAGTAACCTCCCTCAGTAATAAAAATTTTCCTGATAATTTTTATTTATTTCCTTAAACAAACCCCCAAAAAATTAACTTCTCCTCTTTTTCGAATGCAACTACTGTAAGTGTCCCCTTATGAAATTACCGGCACTACGAGTTAATCGGTGCCCTCATATTTTAATTTAGAGCACCGGTTCAAACGTTAGGAAAACCTGTTTTTTCGTTCACTGAACGTACCCAAGATAAACTTCAAAAATTGATTCCGGGCACACCGGGCCTCGGAATCAAGCTTTGTCAAAAGACACAGACTCGTAAAATTCTAAAGTAATTTTTTTAAAAAATTATTTGATAATTCCGGGTCTTTACATGAGAATCTATGGTGATATAGTTTTTAATGTAGGAAAACTGTATCCATGCCTTTGTTCTTATGCTAAATGGATTTTCACTAAGGGAGTCATCCTTGATGTTCAGATTATCATTTTCCTTAATGAGGGGTAGTGGGAGGCTAAATAGATGGTCGAGGTCACCATTCTCCATCCCTTTGGTGTATTTTATGAAGATGTAAAATTATTTCAGTAATATGATCCATCATATCAATATTGGTTTGGAATCCTATTTTCTCATCAAATATTTTTGGAAAACATGATCAATTTACAAAATCACCTTTGAAAAAACTATGTAGTAACAAAAAATTTTGAATGCCATGTTTACTGGTAGGGGTTTCTTTTCTGTGGTTATGTTGTTCAGCTTTGCATCATTTAATTTGTGAATATAATAATATATGGGATATAATGGGTGTTCAACCAACATTCATAATAAAGTTCCCACTGCGACGTTTCTTGTATCCCACATGATCTCATTGTATGTTTCTAATATAGTGAAATGATAACTGGAGTAGCCTTAAGTATTTTACATAAAATGTTTAATGCATGCAGAAAATCATCAATGAATTCAATAGGGTTATCCTTTACCAATATGTGTTTATTATGGTGGGAAACATGTTAAAAATATTTCATGAAGTGAAAGTAGAATTATTCATTTCTTATAATTCTTTGTATACCATTAACTGTTGAGGGATCAAAAGTTTTTTTATCGCCTTGATTTTTGTATCATGAACATCCATGTCATTCTTGGAGATATTTTGACTAAGGGAAATTTCTCCTTGAATAATAAAGTGTCATTTTTTCCATTTAAAAACTAAACACTTCTATTTATAGGGTTTCATGACTAGTTCAATATTATATTATATTATATTGATAGATCATCCATATACTAAAAAATAATCCATAAAAATTTTAGAAATTACTCCACCATGTGGTGGAACATATTTTTTATACACCATTAAAAGGTTATTAGAGCATTAAACATTCATAATGACATTCCTCTGTAGTCGAAGGTACCGAATAAACATGTGAATATTGTTTTTTAATTATCATATGTGTAGAGACCCGTATCTTGACGTACATGGACATTACATTACATTTGCGGAATACTTAGTACATAACAAAAACACACACTAAAGGATCGTAATAGTTTAGTGTCTTTGGAAACTCGGAACGTAATCTTCTAATCGTGGTGAAAGTTCTTCAATATCTCCCATAAAGGTCATCCCCTTTTTTTTACCTAAAAACCTTTCTTTATATCATGGGGAAAAGAAAACATAAAAGGGTGAGCTCAAATGCTCAGCAAGGGCAAATAAAGGAAATAAAAATCATATCATATCTTTATGAAAATCAAAACCTGCAAAAGAGATCATAATATCTTAACATGGAATACATCATAGAAGTGAAAATGAGATCCCCATAATCATAACATAAAACTTGAAACTTTGTGGCATGCACACATAATCATGGAAAATCATTTCTTGTTAGTCATGACTCATTGCCAAGACTATCTTAGTGGACAAAGTCCCTTTCTGAACCGAGTTCACTCCTCGTTTCAGTCCTGTTTCACTGAACCGAAATAACCTTCCGTTCCAGCCATGTCTATCTCATGAGATATAAATCTTTACCCAATGCATTGGAGGGAGATATAGGTCCCACCCATCTTATAATGAATCCTTTCTTATGTGTGCCACATAATCATAAAACATACATCATCACATAACACATGTAACAAAAATGGGATTCTTGAAACATTATGACATCATAAATAAATTCATATAAGATAAAGGAATTCATAAAAATAATTCCATAACAACATGATCAAGTCAATGTAATAATAGGGATAAAAACAGAACCCTTTATTATCTTATATGGAAAATAATTTTGATAAAACACTTGAACTCCATTCTTGAGGAAAATATCCTTTCTTCGTCAAAAACATTTTTCCTTTCATAACATGTCCTACAACTTTAAAATAAAAGAAGTTGATTAAAAATAAACTTGAAAACTTGTAAAGGAAGCTTCTTGGAAATAATGTTTTAAAAATCCATTCATGCCGTATAAGTTAAAAAAAAACATTCTTCGTACTTTTGTCGGAAAAGTCAAAAAGTACCTCGTACGAAAAAGCGACAAAAGATTCCTTTCATATTCTTTACTAAAAACTCACCGAAGGGTAAAAATGGATTTAAACAATTGTAGGTGGATGGAAATAATATTACATATTGATGAAACATGGATGTGGATGATAAAATACACCCCAGTAAATACTTACGAATAAACAATCTCGGATAAAAATGAGATTGTGATATTTTCCCTTACCTTAGGTCCGACTTGCTTTGTAAGTGTCCGAACCTCCTGTATAATGATTTAAATCATGTTATTGACTTATTACAGAATCATATTCATTGTTATGATATCATATATGGTTCACTTATGACATTATATTACCCGTTCTTTTGTAAATTCCATGTTAAAGAAGCGTTTTGGGTAAAATCGTTTCATTTATCGTAGGTGTTTTGACTTGTTGTTCTTGACATCATTATTACTTATATCATGATTTACTCACTTCCAGAATATAAAATATGATTTATATATCAGATATATTCAGTATATATATATAATAGGTAGATAAATAAAATGAAAAACACCGTTCATGGAGACGGTAGTCCGTACGTACGCATGAACGCTGTTTTCCTTTCCTTATTGTCTTGAATGGAAGTAAGTTGATGACATACATATATATATATACATAAATTCAGTAACTTTATAATGTCATATATTTCATTATTATTTCTTATATATACTTTATAATCATTCTTAAATGGTTAACATGGAGAATGAATCTCATCGCGTCGTGGAGACGGTAGTCCGTACGTACGCACGAGCGATGATATCATTTCCATAAATACTGAATTGAATTGGAGTGGATTATACAATATATCAGAATCAATATGATGTTGTAATAACTATTTATAGTTATTCTTTACACCATTATACCCATCCATGTAAGGTGGTGGTGGAAAATAGATTACACCACGGCGTGGAGACGGTATTCCGTACGTACGCACGTGCGGTGATTTCTTTTTCCGTAGGATGGATAGATGGTGAAATAGGGTTGTTTCATACTTATAATAACATATCAGTATATGATTGATACTGATGTTGTTACTTCATAATGAAACAACCTAAGAAGAAGAAGTGGAAGAAGAAATAAAGATGAAAGAATTGGTAACGGTAATTACCTCTTCTTTGAAGTGCCTCTTTGAGACCTCCTCTTAGGGCACTAGAATTGGTCTATGAGGAAGACCAGAACCTCTAGGATGTTGCTAGGGAAGTGGAGAAGAGATTTTGGCAGGGGTTGGCCGAGCTTGAGTGCTCAAATTGGTGTGAGGAGGAGAGGGAGGAGGTGTCCTTTTATAGGGGAGGAGAGGGGCACCTTAGGAATATCTCAAAATATTATTTTATATTAAAGTCAAAATCGGTTTATAATGGTTCCAAAGGGTCTTATTTCGAAGCTAAAGTGGGGATGGGTCGAAATCCTATCAACCAATAGAATTTAGACAAGTTTAGGATATTATTTTAACCTTATCAATTAGATTTAACTCTAAGTTAAATAATTTAACATTTACCGTGTCTTTTTGTTTTCTTTCACTATATGGTTAATACACTTACTATAACATGCCAAACGAACCCCAAATTGTTTATTATTAATATATATATCCTTATATAAGTCATTTGGCCGAACCTTAGATTTTTAGGAATAAAATAACAATTAATAATATAATATTTGATTTAAAAACTATTTTGTGTCAATTTTGACACTATTTGATATATGATTTTTGTGAAAGTCATAACAGAATTAAATGTTCGAACCAAGTTGATTAAATCAACATTAATATATCATAGTAACCTAGAAAATTAGTGGAATTCATAAAAAATATCAAATTACATTTATTTTGGTGTTTATAACATCAATTATGTCAATATTTCATTAATAAGATAATTACTTCATCATCGTTGTGTCATAAATAAATTAACTTATTTGATGTCTAAAAATTACAAATAAAATACCATCATGTAGTAAACCTTTTTAGCTTTCTAATGAATATTTACAATCGAATTTATCTTATGTATAACCCCATATTAAAAATGATTTACTTATTAAACTTTGATTTTAACTATTTTAATCTTTCTTTAAATAAATTAATAATAAATGTCCTAATCTAATCCAAGTGGGCCTAAATGGTCATATTTTATTCCTAAGTTTGTTTTTGGTCGAATTACACTTGTCCAATAGAATTAGGACATGTGTTAGGGTAATAGTAATATCATATTTACCCTTAGTTACCCTATTTACTATTAACCGCGGTAAAAAAAAGTGAAAAGTTACTATTCACCAAAAATTATTTTCATCTCATTGAACCACATTTTAGTCCTTAATATTAACCGTGTCTGTCGGATTTTCAAAATTCCATTCACAGAAGCGGAAAAATTAAGTTTTATGAAAAATTTAGTTTTTTTTAACTACCACTTAGTAGTTTCACTATTCATCAAAAATTGATGTTTTTCAAAACAATGCCAAAATTTCATCCTAAGCTATATTTCATATTCCGAATTCAAAAATGAAATCTATTTTACCAAATTCATAACATAGAAGTTGCATTAATTAATTTTATAATTAAATCCCGCTGTTAAAATAAATAGCGTGTTTTTAGAAAACAATATATATCAAAAGATTGACACTTGATTACGTCAGGTTTAAATGTGAAATTACATCCAATGACAAACATTGTATTAAATTGTAAAAATATATTCTAAATATACTTTAAAACCACTCAAATTAATAATTTATCACTATTAATTATTTCGATTAAAAAAAGTTGTTTTTAATTATAAATTAGTAATTTTCACTATTCATCAGAATATGAAAGTTATCCGAAAAGTACCAAAATTTCACCTTAGGCTAAATTCGATACTCCGAATCCAAAAATGAAGTTCATTTTGAAAAATAAGATGTACAGAATTTTAAAAAGTGGTTATTACTATTCATAACGGCTAGTTTTAATAATATTTTAATAGCATATCATTGTTTCGTGAAACTCAGTATTACGTACCACACACGCTATCGAGGAAGGTTGCGATTGCGTGTAATGCAAGGCAAGTCAAGGATGCGTGTTGTGCAAGCTCCTTTTGGTGTAGCGTACAACACAAGACATTAGTGAAATAAAAAAAGAATATTTTTCATAAAATGTCAGGCTGTTACATTCTACCCCCCTTAAAATGAATTTCTCCCTCGAAATTCGTCGGGGTTATAAATGGTTTACTATTTGAAAGTTTTTTTAATAGAAACCCACATCGTAAAAGGGAATACCAAAACTTGGCTTTAAAAACTAAAGTATGAAATGTAACGATGACCCAAATAAACTAATAACTGGGTTTCCACATAGGTGAAAATATGGATATGGAAGAGAAATCTAACCATCATGTTCTGATGGAGAGTGGTAGAGAACATGGCTATGGAAAAGCCAGTAATCACAAATCCATAAATTTGTGACGATCTAAGGTACCATCTGATTCATCAGGTATAAGAGAACTAGGACAACATTTTTGGTTTTCAAGATCATTTCCCTAAAGTTAAAGAATTTGAATTAGAATAAATACTTACTTTATTTTGGTACAATCTCACTGTTGTTCATGCCTTGAACAATTTCCACTTCATCTCTTAAATAAATGAAGTTGAATTTGTTATTCGTGAAGTGTTAGCAGATCATGTGATAGAATGACGGGTCATTCCATCTGTCTCAAACAAAAGGTTAGCAAAAATTATATGCATAAATCGATCTATAGTGAGATTAATCATATATGGTTCCTAAAATGGACTTATACTTCATATATCATACTGCTTAATATAATAAAACTAGTTTCTACTAAACAGGGACTTCCTGTAGGCCAGTGGTAGGCGATAAAGGCCAGTCGCACTTCGGTTGTGGGTTCGATTCCTACAGCCTTGTCCGAAGCGATGGGCTGTCGCCCGTCCTGCAGGTTGTCCTTTTTCTAAAACTATATTACTATAACATCCCATCAATAATATCGAAAAAAAACTTCTATCCTTAAACAATACTAACTTATGTCCAACATAATCCATTCCAATCTTTAGGCTTATCCATAATACTGCAGTCCATTCTCATAACATAGTGAAAACGATTACCAGAGATTTAACACCCTCGTCGATCCCCATAAGATATGTCTTGTTGGTCACATTCTAATCATTCAAAGTCCTTAATCATGTATTCGCTTGAATACCTTAGTGAAAACATGAATGCAGTTTAAAGTTAACACTTTCCACATACCAAAATCCTCAAAATTCTATATACTCAAACCATGATATCACTTAGTCCTTATATCAATCATGAGCTCATGAATACAATCAAACATCTCATTATCTTGTTATCCTTCCATTATGCACTTATCATCTACTTTCCAAAATATTTGAATCACTTTTCATAGTTATTGGTACCTTAAAATTATTGAAAACCACAATAGACCAATACTTAAATATTTCAACACACCATAAAAGTACCTCATCAACATTATTCTTGAATACCAATACATAAACACTTTAGTCCATCCACATCAATGATTATCCTGGAATAAGTCCTTCCTTGATTTAGAAGTAACTTTTTAGGTCAGGGCATTGAGTTGGGTAATGCCCATGTTCTCCACAAATAAGACATTGAACTCCATAACAGTCTGTCACTCTATGACCCTTTTCTCCACACAGATAACACCGGTCCCTCCATTTGAGGTATTCCTCAAGGTTCTTCTTCCCTTCTTTAGAAATATCAATCTTCCTTTATTTATGCTCCTCAACATGCGAACATGCATAATAGTTTATCTTCCTCTTATTTGATGAATTAGCCATACCACTAAATTTCACCTTGTTAATCATATATCGCGATGACTGATTCATCATAATCACAATATCTTTCTCTCTAGGAATTACCCAATTTTGTTGCTCATAGTCACCAATTTGTCCATTGGATTCAATCTTAACCAAATTCCTTCTGGTTCCCTCCATTAACTAAAACACAAAAAGAATTCGGTGAGAGGAAAAAATCATGCTAGGGAAAACAACATTATAAAGGGGGAGTACCCTCAATATCTAACATCTTAGGTTAAATTCTAAGATCGTTAGCGCAATTCTAGGACTATAACCTATACGTATACTTAACCTTAGAGACATCCCTAGACATACCTTAGAAATATCTCTAGGGATCTCACTAAAGTTCTCGCATCCTAGTTTCCAAAGGTTGACTAAACCTTTCCTCTGATACCAACTGTAGAGACCCGTATCTTGACGTACATGGACATTACATTACATTTGCGGAATACTTAGTACATAACAAAAACACACACTAAAGGATCGTAATAGTTTAGTGTCTTTGGAAACTCGGAACGTAATCTTCTAATCGTGGTGAAAGTTCTTCAATATCTCCCATAAAGGTCATCCCCTTTTTTTTTACCTAAAAACCTTTCTTTATATCCTGGGGAAAAGAAAACATAAAAGGGTGAGCTCAAATGCTCAGCAAGGGCAAATAAAGGAAATAAAAATCATATCATATCTTTATGAAAATCAAAACCTGCAAAAGAGATCATAATATCTTAACATGGAATAAATCATAGAAGTGAAAATGAGATCCCCATAATCATAACATAAAACTTGAAACTTTGTGGCATGCACACATAATCATGGAAAATCATTTCTTGTTAGTCATGACTCATTGCCAAGACTATCTTAGTGGACAAAGTCCCTTTCTGAACCGAGTTCACTCCTCGTTTCAGTCCTGTTTCACTGAACCGAAATAACCTTCCGTTCCAGCCATGTCTATCTCATGAGATATAAATCTTTACCCAATGCATTGGAGGGAGATATAGGTCCCACCCATCTTATAATGAATCCTTTCTTATGTGTGCCACATAATCATAAAACATACATCATCACATAACACATGTAACAAAAATGGGATTCTTGAAACATCATGACATCATAAATAAATTCATATAAGATAAAGGAATTCATAAAAATAATTCCATCACAACATGATCAAGTCAATGTAATAATAGGGATAAAAACAGAACCCTTTATTATCTTAGATGGAAAATAATTTTGATAAAACACTTGAACTCCATTCTTGAGGAAAATATCCTTTCTTCGTCAAAAACATTTTTCCTTTCATAACATGTCCTACAACTTTAAAATAAAAGAAGTTGATTAAAAATAAACTTGAAAACTTGTAAAGGAAGCTTCTTGGAAATAATGTTTTAAAAATCCATTCATGCCGTATAAGTTAAAAAAAAACATTCTTCGTACTTTTGTCGGAAAAGTCAAAAAGTACCTCGTACGAAAAAGCGACAAAAGATTCCTTTCATATTCTTTACTAAAAACTCACCGAAGGGTAAAAATGGATTTAAAAAATTGTAGGTGGATGGAAATAATATTACATATTGATGAAACATGGATGTGGATGATAAAATACACCCCAGTAAATACTTACGAATAAACAATCTCGGATAAAAATGAGCATGTGATATTTTCCCTTACCTTAGGTCCGACTTGCTTTGTAAGTGTCCGAACCTCCTGTATAATGATTTAAATCATGTTATTGACTTATTACAGAATCATATTCATTGTTATGATATCATATATGGTTCACTTATGACATTATATTACCCGTTCTTTTGTAAATTCCATGTTAAAGAAGCGTTTTGGGTAAAATCGTTTCATTTATCGTAGGTGTTTTGACTTGTTGTTCTTGACATCATTATTACTTATATCATGATTTACTCACTTCCAGAATATAAAATATGATTTATATATCATATATATTCAGTATATATATATATAATAGGTAGATAAATAAAATGAAAAACACCGTTCATGGAGACGGTAGTCCGTACGTACGCATGAACGCTGTTTTCCTTTCCTTATTGTCTTGAATGGAAGTAAGTTGATGACATACATATATATATATACATAAATTCAGTAACTTTATAATGTCATATATTTCATTATTATTTCTTATATATACTTTATAATCATTCTTAAATGGTTAACATGGAGAATGAATCTCATCGCGTCGTGGAGACGGTAGTCCGTACGTACGCACGAGCGATGATATCATTTCCATAAATACTGAATTGAATTGGAGTGGATTATACAATATATCAGAATCAATATGATGTTGTAATAACTATTTATAGTTATTCTTTACACCATTATACCCATCCATGTAAGGTGGTGGTGGAAAATAGATTACACCACGGCGTGGAGACGGTATTCCGTACGTACGCACGCGCGGTGATTTCTTTTTCCGTAGGATCGATAGATGGTGAAATAGGGTTGTTTCATACTTATAATAACATATCAGTATATGAGTGATACTGATGTTGTTACTTCATAATGAAACAACCTAAGAAGAAGAAGTGGAAGAAGAAATAAAGATGAAAGAATTGGTAACGGTAATTACCTCTTCTTTGAAGTGCCTCTTTTAGACCTCCTCTTAGGGCACTAGAATTGGTCTTTGAGGAAGACCAGAACCTCTAGGATGTTGCTAGGGAAGTGGAGAAGAGATTTTGGCAGGGTTTGGCCGAGCTTGAGTGCTCAAATTGGTGTGAGGAGGAGAGGGAGGAGGTGTCCTTTTATAGGGGAGGAGAGGGGCACCTTAGGAATATCTCAAAATATTATTTTATATTAAAGTCAAAATCGGTTTATAATGGTTCCAAAGGGTCTTATTTCGAAGCTAAAGTGGGGATGGGTCGAAATCCTATCAACCAATAGAATTTAGACAAGTTTAGGATATTATTTTAACCTTATCAATTAGATTTAACTCTAAGTTAAATAATTTAACATTTACCGTGTCTTTTTGTTATCTTTCACTATATGGTTAATACACTTACTATAACATGCCAAACGAACCCCAAATTGTTTATTATTAATATATATATCCTTATCTAAGTCATTTGGCCGAACCTTAGATTTTTAGGAATAAAATAACAATTAATAATATAATATTTGATTTAAAAACTATTTTGTGTCAATTTTGACACTATTTGATATATGATTTTTGTGAAAGTCATAACAGAATTAAATGTTCGAACCAAGTTGATTAAATCAACATTAATATATCATAGTAACCTAGAAAATTAGTGGAATTCATAAAAAATATCAAATTACATTTATTTTGGTGTTTATAACATCAATTATGTCAATATTTCATTAATAAGATAATTACTTCATCATCATTGTGTCATAAATAAATTAACTTATTTGATGTCTAAAAATTAAAAATAAAATACCATCATGTAGTAAACCTTTTTAGCTTTCTAATGAATATTTACAATCGAATTTATCTTATGTATAACCCCATATTAAAAATGATTTACTTATTAAACTTTGATTTTAACTATTTTAATCTTTCTTTAAATAAATTAATAATAAATGTCCTAATCTAATCCAAGTGGGACTAAATGGTCATATTTTATTCCTAAGTTTGTTTTTGGTCGAATTACACTTGTCCAATAGAACTAGGACATGTGTTAGGGTAATAGTAATATCATATTTACCCTTAGTTACCCTATTTACTATTAACCGCGGTAAAAAAAAGTAAAAAGTTACTATTCACCAAAAATTATTTTCATCTCATTGAACCACATTTTAGTCCTTAATATTAACCGTGTCTGTCGGATTTTCAAAATTCCATTCACAGAAGCGGAAAAATTAAGTTTTATGAAAAATTTAGTTTTTTTTTAACTACCACTTAGTAGTTTCACTATTCATCAAAAATTGATGTTTTTCAAAACAATGCCAAAATTTCATCCTAAGCTATATTTCATATTCCGAATTCAAAAATGAAATCTATTTTACCAAATTCATAACATAGAAGTTGCATTAATTAATTTTATAATTAAATCCCGCTGTTAAAATAAATAGCGTGTTTTTAGAAAACAATATATATCAAAAGATTGACACTTGATTACGTCAGGTTTAAATGTGAAATTACATCCAATGACCAACATTGTATTAAATTGTAAAAATATATTCTAAATATACTTTAAAACCACTCAAATTAATAATTTATCACTATTAATTATTTCGATTAAAAAAAGTTGTTTTTAATTATAAATTAGTAATTTTCACTATTCATCAGAATATGAAAGTTATCCGAAAAGTACCAAAATTTCACCTTAGGCTAAATTCGATACTCCGAATCCAAAAATGAAGTTCATTTTGAAAAATAAGATTTACAGAATTTTAAAAAGTGGTTATTACTATTCATAACGGCTAGTTTTAATAATATTTTAATAGCATATCATTGTTTCGTGAAACTCAGTATTACGTACCACACACGCTATCGAGGAAGGTTGCGATTGCGTGTAATGCAAGGCAAGTCAAGGATGCGTGTTGTGCAAGCTACTTTTGGTGTAGCGTACAACACAAGACATTAGTGAAATAAAAAAAGATTATTTTTCATAAAATCTCAGGCTGTTACAATATGTGTCAACTTAAATCTAATTTTATCTTGAATACTCATCCATTAATCATTATCATTCAATTCCAACATGAATCTCTTTCATTTTATCAATGAAGTTCATGGGAAAATTCTATTTCATATTTACTAGATTCATGATTCTATATTCCACCCATACTCTCCATTCATTGGTGGTGTGATTCAGGATCAATTCATCCCCATAATTATTTACATTTATATGGACACCATACATTGGAACTACATAGACCGAACTCAGACAATTTCTACAATAGATTTATTTTTTTTCTCGAATGTAGAATATGAAGTATTCATTTCTTAGCTACCTTCTATTTTTGGGGTTTCGGTCAACTCTGGTGCTAGAATTTGGGTTTCTCACTTTCTTATAATAAAAGATAAATATTTCATAATGTTAGGATTATCAATTTGATGTCAAAAACTCTTAGGTAATTTAGTCTTTTGTCATAGTCATAATTTTAGTAACCTATCCTCTTGTGGTTGTGTTCTCTTTAATTTAATAATTACATGTAGTGTAGTATTTTTCTAAAGAAATTAATACATGGGTGTTCTTGGGAGAGGTTTCGGCTCTCGTGTTAGTGGCCAAATAACCGAGGGTATGAATGGAAGGACCACATTACTTATAATATGTTATATATGTTATGTTTCATCAATTTCATTCTCCTACATTTATAAAAAATACATTCCATCACTATCTTCTTTGATATCCATGTAGTGATTGTTTTCTTTAGTGAGAAAGATATCATATTAGCCAGAAGAATTATCTTGATGTTTTAAATCATTAACCAGGTCGAAAACAACTTGTTCATCACCTACATTGAATATATATCTCAATTGATTTGCATAAATAAATTCCTTCCCAGTGGATAAGAAATGATGGATTAAAATAAATAGATAATCTACTTCATATTCCATGTCAAAAATGTGGAAATCTGTTGAAAAAATGAATTTACCCAATTTAACTAAGACATACTCATAAAGTCCTTGAGAATACATAACTAATTGGTAAGATTATTGGAGTGACACTCTATTTGAATTTAACTCCTCGAGTCCTAGCATGAGAATTAAACTCCCAAACATGTGGCTAATTAAGGATCCTAAGTCACATAAGGCTCTTTTAAAGTTGCATTTTCGTATAGACCATGGAGTTGAGAAACAGTCAGGATCTCACTTCTTTGGTGGAATTGAAAACTCAAAAATAGTACATCATTGTTTATTCTAGGAAACTACACCAAATTCTTCCATTTTTCTCTTTTTAGAAAACATTTCATTAATTAATTTTTATAGAGAATCATTTGGTAATAACTTCAGCAAATGGGATATTGATGGTGAATTTTGTGAACATCCCCATTTTTTTTCAAATTTTCATTAGATCCTTAAGATATCATTACTTTTGGAAATGTGAGAGGTATTTCCTAAGCTGGTGGTGTAATGGATATATCTTCTATAGGTTTTTCTTGTGTTTATGATTTTGATATAGGTGGTAATTTTATAGTTTTCTCTTGATCAATTTTATTTTCTATTTTGACATCATTTGTTTCAATGACTAATTCAAGTTTCACAGGTTCCCTAGATTTTTTGCATTTTCAAACAAATACTTTATGAAAATAGAACACTTATCACCTTTATACAAAAAATAAATTCACTTTATCCTTTGGATATGTCTTAGTATTACTAAGAAACGTACCTGGAAATCTATCAGACAAGGTATTTGAGATTTGACCCATTTAAAATTCCATATTTTGGATGGAATTCCATTTATTTTTAAATTATGTTTCTTAGGTGGTCAAAATCAAATCTTCTAATTGAATGAATATTATGAGAACATTTTCCAAATTTTCATAAAGAGTTTAATATAGTTGTTGTTCTCTTTGAAGAGCCGATTAAAACTATTATTGTCCTTATAGAGGTTAAGGCTATTAGAGAACTTATTATAGTGGCCATGTAACATTATTAATAGGTTGATTTCTACATGGTCCTTGGTTCATGAGTGGTGTGTGAAAAATTATTTTGTGGAAGTAACCTTGATTTTTTTTCTTCGACTATTGATCAGAACTCTATTAATAATATTGTTGTGGTTTTTGGTATTTTATGTTATGATTATTGTAATTAATATATTTACAAATTTTTATTTTTTTTCTTATCAACTCTTACCCTTCATTCTTGTTATATATTGGGTTTGATGCACATTTTTTACGATTGGAACTCCATTATATGAGTTGGAAGAGGATTTGGTGAATTAGGTAGTCAAAAGGATTCCAAATTATCAGTCAGGGCCACTACTTGTAATGCTAGATGTGAATTTTCTTAAATTTGGTGGTTCCCATCCTAAGGATGTCCCTGATCACTCTCCCATAGATTTTAATTTAGTGAGAACTTGTCTAAAAGTGATTGGAAACTTCAGGTTTTCCATCATTAGTCTTCCATCAACAGTATTTTCTACTACTACACAAGTGGTGGGTTAGGGGCATTGATAGATGGGTTTTAGCTGTATCAACACATCAGATCTTGATGTGGGAATTTCCTAGTATTTTCTTTAAATTGATATCTTGATTCTTATACTAATTCAAATTATATTTGAGAAATATTATGGATGTCATTCAGATTATGGGAAGTCCGTATAGGTGAAAATATTTTTCTTATAATTTCTTATCTAATTCATCCAAATTCATGATCGACTTGCGATCTTGTATTTTTATCAAATAATTGGATTTATCATGCATGGAAAATCTTAATAACCAAAAATGGATTGAATTAGAGTATATACGCTGGTAGAAAAATTTATAACAGACTTCAAATTAGTTAGATATGTTTTCATAACGATCCTCTGTCTAATGTTTTCCAAACTGACCCATGTTTTAGATCATACTGATGAGTCCATATTTTATATCAAATGTATGTGTCTGTAAAATAGGGTACATAATACTGGAAGAATCACCATTAATTGATGGAAGTATGTAATCCATAATAGTGTTTTATATTTTTATGTTTTGTTGATCTCCTTGATGTTCTGGTGGAACATATTGAATATTGGGCGGGTGGGGACTTGAATGATTATGGTGGATTCCCATAATTGAATAGTGACATTAATAAAGAAACCATTCTATTTTTGGAATGAAATTATGTGTTTATTTTACAAAAAAGGATTCATGAATGAGTTTGGGGAACCTAATGCAGAACTAGGACAGAATAAGAAGGTCATAGAGGTGTTAGAAATAAATAGGAATGAATTAAAAGAGAAGTTGGAGTGGGTGAGGTAATATGTGGTTCATCTCAAAGGTTCATATTCCATAGCATAATAAGATAAATTTCCATAACAATAGAACCAAATTTTACACATCTACACATTTTGTTTAATTTTTTTGTGCTAGGTTAGATTAAAATTTCATTTTATACCAAACAACACTTTCTATAATGACCTAGTATAGTGAAAATGCGGGTTCACAACCATGGAGAACATTTTGGGAGAAAAGGAACCATGACATACAAACTTTAATGTTGGAGTCCTCATTAATTGGTTGGGTTTTTGGATTTGATAAATGATATTGATTTTTTATATATTTAGTATGAATGGAAAGGATCATGGTGGGTTTTAGGGTTCATGAAAAAATATAATTTTGTTATAACATGGATCAACCATAAGGCTTAGGATGCGAGGTAGTGCATATAGAACTAGTTGATTATGTTCAAATCAACTAGATATATCTCATATGAAACAGTTATTATTATGATTATATCTTAAAACTGTGATGCAATAATCATTGATTCTATAGAAGAATGATTCATATGACTAATGGTCATAGAGTACTCTACTCTGATTAGGTCAGGCTCATTCATTTAATCTCCCCATGGTAAGGTATTCTAAAAATAATTGAATAAACAGTTCTTATATGACTTGATTACTACCATTATGGTTACCAATTTACGATTTAGAGATTTATTATATAAAGAATACCCCTACTCCCGACCATTACCCTAATAAGTTTCGATTCTCAAAACCGAAATAATCATGATTAAAAAAATATTTATAAACATGAATAGAAGATAATGAAAATACTTGAAATCTTACAGTTTTGAAGAGGCAGTTAAAAATTTAAGTAGTTCACTACAAGATTACGAAATAAATCAATAAATCACTTACCTAAAATTGAGAAAAATGAAATAACATATGGTTAATTCACAACCAAATGTGAATGAAAATCTCAAATCAATGTCGAATGGTAAATGACGATTTATAAAGTGAAAGATGAGTGTAGAACAATAAAGACACATGAATTTATTAAAAATGGAAAAAAATCATCTAGAGTTGAGTTGGGAGAGATGTTAAGGGATGAAAATGAGTGAGAAAGTGAGAAAATTGAGAGGAAGGGAATTTATGTGCTGTTGTGTGTGTGCTGGAAAGTAAATAGTAAGGGAATTATAAGATGTGCAAACATATCATGTCAGGTAATCTCAATCGAATTTTCTCTGAGCATATATAGGATTTGGCATGAAAATCTTAATAAATATGTCGGTATCTAATATTTAAATCATATCACAACATTTAATTGTAAGTCACGACATGATTTATAGTAAATATTGAAGTTTAAGCAGGAAATGGATTTCAATATTAAACTATGTGTATTAGATATTCTTGTCATGTAATGTTTTCATGACATGTAATTTCTGCACACCTTTATTCATGAATTGTGTCATGCTATGAATCATTCTTTGACTTAATTTAAGTGATTTTTATGACATGTAGTGATCCCTTGATTCTATTTTTTATTGCATTTAATATTGAATATCAGTAACCAATTCTATAAAATAATCAACACTTACTTGGTGCATTATCATGTAAAACATGAATAATCATTAAATAAATACCCTCTAAATATATATAAAATTTGAAAATATTAATTTAATATTTACCAATGAAATATAAAATTATCTTCCTCAGTAGTTATTCTCTAAGCTATTATACTTAATCATAGCCATAATCTTAATTTGTTGAATCATATTCACCGTATCATCTTTTTACTCTACCAACTATAGTCCCATAAACATCCATTCTCCCACTTTATACCAAAATGAAGGATTCTAATATCATGTTAATATAATTCCTCAAAGTTTTTGATATATATATATATATAGGAATGAAACTATTTTTATAAAAATACTCAACTAATGAAATATGTTGATCCCAACATCCTATGTAATCCATGAAATAAGAAAAAATCATGAATTATGAGTTATTAATAGTTCTTTTATATTGATTATCTGATTGAGGATGACAATTTGTATGGAAATTAAATTCAGTAACCAATTATTTTTGAATTTTATTCCAAAAATATGAAGTTAACCAGAGTTCTTGGTCGGATAAAATCGAAAGAATAACTACATATAACATGACTATCTATAAGATACATAGATGAGAAATCCAATTTAAATACATAATATATATAAAGGGAAAACAATTTATAGATTAGATTAATTTATTAACAATAACCCAAATTACAATATAACCTAGAGTATTCTATGTAAATTCCACTTGAAATGCATGTATATATTTTCTCATTTCCACCCCTATACTAGAGAAGGTTTAAATATCCCTTTTGGAAATTACCATTCTAATTTAACCTATTTAATGGTCAAATATTTCATGCTAAATTTATAAATATCTCTTTCTACTCAATCCCATCAATTATGCCCATGAGCATATTCATACATCAATGTGGTATCTAGATTAATAGAAAATGGGGGAACTATGAGCTTCAATCAACAATTTATTCTTTAATTAATATTTACAAGGCACACAAAACATATTTTAAAATATCAAAATCCATTCTTTTTTCTATTTTAAATTAATGAAAAAAATCTATTCTTAACCAATTATAATTTTTTATACAAGTCAATGTCTCTAGTATGAGCTTGTTTAAGTCTTTATAAAAGGGATAAATGTACAGAGACCTGAAACAAAATTGGGGAAGTTATTGTATCCAAAATTTAAAATCTAAAATAAATAAAATAATTAATTGAAGGGTAATATTCAAAATGTATCAAGGTTAGTGAATCATTATTTTTCTAACTCAAATGATCAACCAATTTTTTCTTTTCATTGATAATAAATAATCATATTGTTATTATTATTAATCATTTCTCCTTGTCTATTCTACCACATTTCCAACTCTTTTAAGGTGAATATATACCTCATACTTTTAAGATCAATATATATTTCATAGTTTTGTCCATATAAATTATTTTTCTAATTTATTTTTCAAAAAAACCACAACAATTAATTCTAAATCAACTGTTGGAAAATTTATCCCATTAAGATTCAGTTTCTGTGAAGCATATAAAATTACCAATGCATTTTACATTAGAAGAGAACCAAGTACGTTCATTGAAGCATCACTATTCCTGGAAATGTAACCATTTCTATGAGGAAAAGAAACAAACTGGATAATTAATTTATCTTGTTTTTAGTTATTGAGAAAATTCATCCCAATCTTTCATATAACTGAATTTAAATCATTTTCGAGTAAACTCTATAGATGGGGATGATAAAAAATAATTATCTTCCCAATATTGCTAGTAGTAACATGTTAATAACAGAAACTTCTGAATCTCAGTGAATTTTGTTTCTTGGAAACTCTTCAACAACTCTAACTTTAGTAGGGTCAATTAATATTCTATATTTAGAAAAAAATAACTCAATAGAATAAAATGTGTTACTACTAAAACATATACTTACAAAATTTTTCATATAGACTATTTTTTTAGGGTTTAAAAATACAACATAGGTATCCCTCATGTTCCACTTTAATTTTGGAATATAAAAAATTTTCATAGATAAACACAATAAAAAACATATCTAAATAATCATGGGAAAATTAATTCATGTGATCCATGAATATAATTGGGGAATTAGAGAACCCAAATGGAATAAATAAAATATTACAACCCTCTAAACAAGTTCAAATCATAGAATTCAAGATATCTTCTTATACAATTATTAAATTATACCATGATCCTAGACTGACCTTTGAAAAGTGTTGTGCTCCATATAGCTGATTAAATAAATTATAAACATGAGGAAAATGATTCTTTTTCATAAATGTGATTTTATTCAAGGATTTATAATCAATGAATATTTTTTTAAACCACCATTTATTTTTATCAAAAAATAGAATCCACCCATAGTGAAGTGTTTGGATTAAGTAAGAATTTATCTAGTAAACATTTCTACCATTTTTAATCCTTATAATTATTACCTGATACATTGGAAAGGGGGTTTTAAAATACCATTATCTTTAGGTACTTAATAAAAATTAATATAGAACTCTTGAATATGAATAACACATGAAATATCATTATGAAATATATCCTCATATTTGTTTACTACAAGGAAGTCACTAATTTAAAAAATTTATTTATTTTCAACAACATGTGCTCTCTAACATTCCTTGAAATATCTAATAAATTTATAAACATAATGGTAGGTTTTAAAGGTAGGGAATCATTGAATAAAATATTATTAGTTTTTAAAACTTGATTATCACGATAAATTGAAATCCAATCAATAAAAATTATCAAATAAAACTATAGCACAAGATGTTCCATATGATTTTGAGAAAGGGTGATCCCATATTAAAAAAGAGGATTTATTTAATTATTAGTTTCTTTAATATATACACTCACATTTTCACCAAAATTACAATCATACATTTAGATGGAGATTTTACCAATTCAAATAACATTTATTATTCAGAAATTATTGAATACGATGATCCAATGTCAAACTGGATATTACATAATTCAAAAAAATAAGTAATATTTTTTTAAAACTATATTTTATGAACAAAAATCATCTATAGTAGTAAAAAAATTATATTTACACCACTATTTCATAAAATCATGATGATTTTTATATTTAGTGACTATATTCTGACACACATTAGTATAATGAAACATTTAATTGAATATAATGTATCTTACCATTATATTTTTCTTTTTTTTCTTTGATTTTATTATCATAAATGAGCCACATGTCCATTATTTTAACATAAAATAGACTTCCCATATTTTATAAAAAAATCTACAGAATCATTTTTACCACAAATATCACAATATAATAACTTTATTTTCTAACCTGAAGATTTTTTTTGGTGAATTATCCCCTCTTATCTACCATCCTTACCATTTCTTCGGACTTTTATCTCGGAATACATGATCATTAGACAAATCTATTTGTAACATCTCTGCACATCTATCCATCATGTGATATAATCTAAAATCATGAGATACTAATTCCATTTGATATCATGGAATCATATTAATTTAAAATTGATTTGTTTTAATATTATTATACTGATAAAAATATATTATTTACTGGTGTACTATGTATTTTTTTCATATGTAGCTACTTAATCATCATATTTTTTCATTAATTTTTTTGATTTTGACTCTATCCAGTGTTGAAAATTCAAAAGGATACATTTTTTGGGAATGAGATATTAAATGTGTCTCACTGCATGGAATCAAGATCATATTTATCTCTAGAATTCATAATAAAAGACCACAATAAATCAACATCACCTTCAAAATGATAAATGGAATGGATTTCATTTGATGTTCTGAACACCTCTTGAAGTTAAATATATTTCCCAGAGCATTTACCCACCATTTAAATACTATAAAATCATAATTTCTATATAAATATAGAGAATTTTATTTCATAAAATACACTACTACCAAATTGTTACTTTGTGGTTGACCGGGTTTCCCAATAGATTTTATAACACAAAAATTTATATCTTGATTCATATGCACAATCACTGTAACAAACTTCCTGGTTTTAATTTTAACCATTATTGATTTATAATTCTTTAAGATATAGTCCTCATTGTTCCTCCTTACTAAATCTTTTGTATGTAAACAATAAAAAACTCTAAATAGATATACATTAGATGAATAAACATGGTAATTTTAAAATTCTATATCATCTCAACATAAACATATTGTAAAATATTTTAAGGGTAGGATGTTATCATTATACTAATCTCTAAAGTTATCTAAACCCTATATATGATACCCATAATATATAATCCACCATGAACATTAAATAATCTACTATATTAAGATAATAATTTACATACTTTCATTTATAAAGATAATTTATGTTTAGTGTCTTTGAAAATTATTTCATCAAACATTCCAAAATATATATAACATTAATGTGGGGAAACTTCAACTTAGTATACATTTTTCATATAATTTATATTTTTTAAAATAAAAAATGATTGCCTTTTATGAATAACTTCACAACTTTTAGATTTTATTATTATTTTCCCTTACAAGTCTTTAAACCCATGGAGTATTTTTGAAAAAATGGTCTAAGAAAAAAAATCATTGTAAGGTACATAAAAATAAAAGGAAACAAACATATTAATCTATTTTTAAACCATGATATTATATAAAACATATTCCTTTAAAATATACAAATGATCTTAAATATTCATTTAATTTTCCATGAAATAAAAATTACATCCCAAATATTTTCAAGAAATCACTTTGTAAAAACATATTCATAAAAGAAAAAATAATAATCATATGGGTTATTTAAAAAATATTAGAGCCCATGAAATAGGTGTTTTTAAAAATAAAAATTTTACCCCAAAAGGGAAGAAAATGAAATTTTAAAATTAATATTATCTTATGATTTGAAATGAACCTATTTCCACAAAAACTCACAATTATGAACATAAAATTAATGCAGGTCCCTTGGGATATCATCTTTATATAACCCATACAGGTCCCTTTTATGTTTGATTAACAATATAGTAAACTTCCAATAACACCCAACACATTAGATCATGATTATGGTCCGCCAATCGTATATTAAATATCAAGAAAAAGTTTCTTAGTAATCAATTTGAAAGGACCATATCATGAAATAAAAACATTTCAACCTTTATTATTTTCACCATAAAACCCCTGAAAAACTCATTTGAACTCATATGAAAAAACATTTGGATATTGAAATACCATTTCTTTTAAAAACCCACATACTATACCCAAAGAAGAAAAAATAGGTAAAGATGGGTTCTATTTATATAAAATATAAAAAATATAATAAAAAATACATATGTAAAATAATGTGTTTTGGAGATGGGAAAAGTCATTGTTTCCTTATAAATTAACATAGACATTTTTTTACTTTTTTTAATGAAATTAAAACATTAAAAAAATATTCTTTCTGAAAACCATTTAAAGAAAGTTAAAAGAGGAAATAAATTTATATTATAATTTTTTAATTTATATATAAATACAACTACAAAATAAATTTAAAAAAATGTATATATTAGAAAAAGAGTTTTAAGGGAAACATTAAATGAGGAATTTTAAAATAATGTTCCTTACTTGAAGCCATAATAATCATGTGCTTTCTTTATCTTAATGGATTTCATAATTAATATAATTATTTACATACATAAGAACGTTATTCATGTTAATTATATGTTTTAATTAACATATTTTCATTTTATAATGTATTATATAATCAATTAATCTCACTTCAAAAGTCTTGATGATATTTGGGTAATATGTCCATAATTTAATTTAGTAGGTTGACTATGGTCAAGGAGGTTATTATTTTATCATATTTTAATGAATAATCATGAAATAATAAGTATTTTTCTATTTTATAATTATATTTTTAAAACGATTCATGAAATATGGTTATGAAAAATGAACTATTCTAGATTAATGGAGATAGTATCCAGTACGAATGCATGTGTTACCTTAACATTTTCAGTGATAATTATAAAAATAATGTAAATATTATTATATATTTTCATTATTATAATTATATAATTAATAAAATATTATTTAATTAGTTATAATTATATATAATATATGTGATGTGGTGATAACAAACCAACCACATCCGTTCATGGATTTATTAATCCACACATACACTTAACTGACATTATAATTTTTCATTAATGGTAAATGATAGTAATATCTGTAATAATAAAATTATAGAAGATTATATATGTTATTAATATCATATATAAATATATATATATATAATAAATTCACCATTAAATACATTCTTTGGTTTCCATAATAGAAAAAATTGAATTGATTAGTGAGGCATTAGTACAAAGTACGCATGAACGATTATTTTGATTCCCTTTAGATAAAATATGATATTTAAAAGGATAAAAAATTTAAAAAAAACAATTGAATTATATGGGAGAAACATTATTTATTATATAATCTTGGATAAGGAAGATTTAAAGTAGGCGGAATAAGCAATAATGATAAAATGCTTGGTTAAGAACTATAACTCTTATGGATACAACCTTATTTTCATTACAACTTAAGACCTATATGGGTTGTATTTTCTTTTAATAGTGGCCCTTAATATGTGATTATGTATTTATTTATGGTATTTTTTTTTATTTTGTAGTCAAACAAATATGATTTTTTATGATGATATGAGAATAAGATGATCTATTTTGTTAGATATGGGAGTATCCCTCTTGGAATTTTCAACAATATTTAATTAATATAATATAAGTTTCTTTGCCAAATGGGTAAAAATTGAATTATTTTTGAATATAAGATGATTATTATTATTAATATTATCATCAAACAAAATTTTGTAATTTGTGGACTATATTTCCACTCTTATTTATTTTTTGTTTTACCCTTTCAATAACGATTTTCACTATTGTGGTGATATGAATGTTTTTTAAAATTATGTTATTAATATAGTTACAATAAAAGAAAATAACACCCATAAATGTACCATATTTAATTTCAAAAATCATATCCCATTCACATGGATGATGATAATATTTTTTTGGAATTTTAAATCATTATAGAAAATATAATTGTTTATAAAATATCATTAAGGAATGTTTCAGAATCATTTATTCATATTTCCGTAAAAAACTAGAAAAAAAGTGGAATTAGAAAAAATGAATAAAAACCAATAGAACATTCTTTTAATCTTAAAAATAGTGGAAAAAAATTCATCAAAATTCTATTACTGTTATCATTTAAAAAACCTATTATTTTATTTATGGATTTATTGAATAATTAATGGCTCACCGTTACGTAAGCTTCTAAGGTAATTATTTATTTTGTAAAAACTATAAATTAATGAAAATGATGGAAACATTCATTTATATTTAAAATTAATATTTTTACCAAAACATATCCTCTATTTATCCATTTTTATAAATATTACACTTTTTGAAAACTAGAGTGACTTTTTTGGCAATATATTTACTTAAATATTACAATGTTTAAAATCATGTCGAAATAGAAACTAAAAGAATATATTAAAATTTTTAGGATATTTTATGAGAAATAAATATCAAATAAAATTTTTTATCTAAAAGTGTCATTTTTTGTGTTTTTAATTTTATTTTAACTATTATTACCCGATTTAACAGTTAATGTTATAATAGGAATTAATAAGTTTTCAATATGAAGTCTAGATATAAATGGGAAAAAATTAGAAACATTGGTCCTCTCAATTCCCAATTATAAATCCATTTTTTAATATTAATAAAATATAAGTAGAATAATATAATCTAAAATCAATCCAAGAAAACGTGATGGAAAACATTTTTTCAATAATTTTTTTTACATATATTATCTTTTCAAAATTATTATATAAAATAAATTTTAAAACCATAATATGATTATTTAAAATAAAAATTAAATTATTAAAAAATAGAAATCCTGCAAAATATAATTTTACTCTATAAATAATCAAAAACAAGATATATTATTCAACAATAATATGATTTTTACTATTCATTTAAAAATAATTATTTTAAACAAAATATATAAATTTAAAATTAAGGTAATGTTTAAATAATAAACTAAAAAATCAAATTAATTTTTTCAAATTAATATTATATGCTTATGAAATTATTCTATTAAATGGAACCTTGTAAAAAAAAGATTAATAATACGATTTATAATTTATTTATAAGATACTAATTATTTTTTTAATGAACAAAATGCGTAATTATTTTATAATAAAAAAAATGAAAAAATTATTATTTTATTCCTTCCTGGGTTTGTAAAATATCTATAAAATTTTTAAAAACTAATTTTGTAAAAATATACAACACAAAGATTCCCAACATAGGAGAAAGCTAATTCTTGAAGAAAAATTGAAGATTATTTAATGTTTTAAAGCTGAGTCTATGTATTTTGTATAAGAGGAAATGAGTATATTGTTATATATGTAATTATAATTAAATTAAATACCCCTAAGATATTAAAATTTATTATTTTAATGATATATCATATAATTATTAACATGTTACATTACAAACACTATGTTTGTTATTAGTGGTTGTACTCAGAGAAAATTTGGTAGATGAAGTAGAAATAAATCAGATGGACAATAAAAATTAAAACAAATAACATAAAATTATTTTAATTAGAATAAATATGTTTTTTGTGATTGTTTAATTCACACCAGATATTAATAGTGGTGGTATCCATATGAAATAGAAACCACATTCATAACAGGAGAACATGTTGAGAGTGGAGCATTTTAGAAAACAATATCCTCTGACATTTAGTTTATCATCTGACAGTGGGATAAATGAGGGTTGGGTAAAAGCCTTGTAAAATTATTCTAAGTTATAGTTTTTATTTTAAAAAATAGTACCCTTTTTATTGACCATTTTTAAGGTGATGTTGACCAATGGATGTTAGTGGTTAATAGTATAAGAGAAATAGAAGAGGCTTATGTAAGATACTCAGTTTTCATATAAGTTATGTATTTTTATCAAAATCAAATGCTTAATTACTATCCAATTAGAACACCCATTGATGTTATGGTGGTATCGGGGGTCTCAACGTATTATTTTGAGCCGAGATCCATGTTTTTTTGGAAATAATAGAAGGGTTGTATGGTTAGCAGTGACCATGCATCCTAGGATGCATGGTTTGATTAAGCTGTGTGGTGATAGAAAATGGGTTTTATGGGCCATATATATTTTAGGAAACCATGCGGGTCAAGGAACACACGAGTGTGGGGAAGATATAATTTTTAGCAGAACTAAATTGCACATTCTGGAACTATTAGTCAAACCATGCATAACGACTATTTTGGTTCCCCCTTTGAAAATCAGAGGGTGAAAAATTGGTGCATGGTTTGGCCAACTGTGCAACCAAACTGGGAGTCATAGTAACTGTTGCAAAAAAATTTCTATCAAATATGTAATAAACTAAAACCTATTTTATTTTCCCTCACATTGGACAACCTCTGAATTTTGGATCTCCTATTAAAAAAAACATAGTCTTCAGTTCTGTTCTTCTGTCTAAATATTGAATTGAGTATCAGTGGTCTCATTAGAACCCCACAAATTACTACTCTATTCTTTTTGTGTTGTTGTTCATTTTACGTGGTATCGTTAGTGATATTTAGATGCAATATAATAATCCAAATTTCCAGGATATTCATCCAATATATATTTTTCTTTATGTATGAGTCAAATTAGATGTTTATACTGGAAATTAACTCTAACAAATATATATGGTATATGTTCTATAATTTTCATATGTGGTATGATTATTTATAGATAAGGTTTCTATTATTCTAAAAACTAGAATTTTTGGTGAGGTCAAAAATATCAAATAAATAATTAAATTGAATGAAATAAAACTTATCTGGGATTCCAACTACTTCTTTTAAACTTTTGGAAGGTCATTTCCCCAATAATGGCCACCCATAGTGTGTGGTTTTAATATTTTACTTTTTAAATGCGACACTTGATGTGAGTTTTTCCCTTTCTCAGTAAGAGGATTCTTGTAATGAACTAAATTTATTGAGTTGACTAATTTGGGGATGGTGAAACCTCTTTTTCCATGTGATGACATGAAAATATTTTCATGGATTTATTGAATGGTTGATAAGGTATTTTATATTAGTGGGTATATACATGGGACTTTAATGCTTTCAAATTGTTGACTGGAATGAAACATGAATTGTATTGGTAGTTGATTACATGGTTGTTATACCATAGATCTTGAATCAAGTTAGATGCAATGTAGATTTTTTCCATAGGTCTTGATTTATTATATAATATACCTTGGTCCTATATTCTACTTAGATCTTGATTCTGTAGGACACAAAGTTAATTTATACCCCTTGAATATAGCTTGCTGGACTCACATTGGACATGATCAATTAAAATGATTCTTGGAATCTACTGGTGTTGTTACCAAGTTTCCACCTAGATTATACATTGACTCGATGAGGATGACTTGGAATTAAATACATTGGATCTGGCCTTGAGGGCTTGGAAACATCTAATTATACGACATGGAACTGGTAAATGTGATATGATCTACTATACATAATGTCCCTGGAAAATGTGACATACTTTATTATAAGACTCCACCGTGGTAAATTATTACAATTGTTGTTATACAAGGTAGATATGATGGATATGATAAATAAATTATGTAACAAGTAAGAGGTGATATGATATAAAATTTGTACGAAAATGATGTGGTGTTCAATTATTTTTTATTATTAATTACATTGTGATTTGAGTATGACACCTTTTTTCAGGTATCTATATATGTCCATACAAGACAATAAGTATTTTTAATTTTTCCATAGTCACATTAAAATAAGTATTTTCATAACTATTATATTATTAACTATGATTTATATAATATTACACAACCATGATTTTTTATAAAAACATTGGTTGGTGAGCTGCAAAGATTTTATTTTAAACCATGATCAGACGATTTTTGGGTACTCGAAAAACTATTTAGATGAAGGTACAGACCGAGGAAGGTTCCCAAAGTTCGATGATTGACTTTGTGCCATGCATAATAGTAGGGGGACATGAGATCCAGAAGGGTATTGTTATTATATCTAGATATAATACTTTTTGTTTTAAATATTTTTATAAATGTATTTTACTAAGGTTTGTAAACTTGTTTTGTATTCTTTATAGAACCATTACCTAGAATATCATTTTTATGTGAGATTCATTTTGGTATTATCTATAAATTCATGGTGTTTATATATTATCTGATTGATTTACTACTTCATCTATTGGTCTGTATGATATTTTTCTATGTAAATTAAAAGACATAAAAAAAATAAGTCTTTTAAAAAGAGGAGGGTGATAGGTTCCCCTACAGATTTTGTAACATACGAAGCATACACCCCATGAAAGAAAGATCACAAAATGAATATGTAAATAACCATAAATTAAATTATATTATACAAATAATACAATCATGGTCATTTAATCCACCACACAAAAGGAAATAGTGGTTAATATAGCATGAATCTCACGGGAATAAAAAGTGAGATGAAAAATCCTTAGCACGTTGTAATCAATCGAGTAATATGAGAAAAAGTTAATAACAACCAAATGAATCACAAAATAACATGAATATAAATAGAATCATGATAATATATATCAAATGGTAGTAAAAAATACAACACATACTATAAATAAGTGGTGAATATTGGAAATTTAATGGATTTAAAAGAAGAATAAGAAATCCCTAACCTCGTGTCCAACTTTATTCGTATGCTTTTTGTTCTACATAAATAATAAAATTATTTTAATTTATACTTAATTCATAAATTTATTAATTTTTATTATTAATTTTATATCACTTATTACCTTGTAATAACAGTTAGTTAATTATTTGAGTTCATATCCGACATTTTGTCGATGTTCGGAATATGAGGTAAAAATGAACTTGTTAAAATTACAATTTGTCCATGTGATCAAAACTCCATTATCTCCATAATGAAATTAATTATTTAGATATCATATATATTTTATATATCTAGTGTATATATATATTTATTGTAGTACATAACATTTGGAGATAAGAAATGAAATGCACCGTTCATGGAGGCGGTAAGCCATACGTACGCATGAACAATACTTTCATTTCTATATAATATTTAATGGAAAGAAAAAGTAATGATACATAGGTATATTATAATTCCAGTATCATATAATATGATATATATGTTATCTAATTTCATTAAATCCATCTTTATACATTCTGTGTATGTCATGAATGAACCATATCACCTTGAGGGGGCGGTAGTATGCACTTCCTAAAATGAAATTATCGTGTTTAGCCCTTACATAAACCATCAAGATATTATATAAATAATAAATAAATAATCATAAAGAAAACATTAATATAATATATATCATATATAGATACAGTTCCATCATAATGGCCACTATGAGAGGCAGTAGGAGTTAATTGAACAATCATCATTTCTTGAAGCGTTAGTTTGTCATCCACAGAAACATTATGTTCTTTACCCATTAGATGGAGGTGTGTTTAAGTTTAGTTCTAATCCTTCTAATAAATAAATCATAGTATATTTAGGAGACTAGTGTTTTTATAAAATAAAGTAATAAAAAGACATTAAGGTTTAGAGAAGTAAAGTAAAAGAAAAGAATTTAAGAAAAATAGTTACCTTTAATTTGTGTAACTCCCATTGGTTTGAACAAAAAGGACTTCTTGAAGTGCCCTATTCCTAAGGTAAGGATTCTAAGAGGAGGATAATGATCATGAGAGATTATTTGGGAAGGTTTTGGACGAGCCTAGTGGCTTTAGAGGTGTGATTAAAGAATTATAAGTGAGGTTTTTTATAAGGGAGAGAAGGGCCTCTTTTGAAAAGATTGAGAAAATTATTTTATTATAAACTCATCTTTGGTTTGAAAAGATAAAAAAATAGTTAAAGTAAAAGTCAAGATGACTCATGGTCAAAATAAAATCATAAAAAAATTGGACAGGTTTTGGATATTTTTTTGATATATAAAATCTAATTTATTTAATACATTTATTAATGAAGTAAATACTGTGTCATTATTGTGCCGTAAATAGTTTAATTTATTTGATGTCAAAAAATTATTAAAAAATACCATGATTTAGGAAATATTTTTATATTTAAAATGAATATTTATAGGTGAAAATATAACTTATATAACCCCAGGTAAAAACTGATTTACTAAAAGATATATCTTTTTGTCATTTATGTCTTTACTTTAAATTAATTAATATAAAGTGTCATTATTACTCTCATGTGGCTACACGGGGTCAAATATTCGACCCAAGGATGCTGATGTTTGGATATGTATCATTCAATAGGATTATAACACATGTTAGGGTAATTTAATATTATTATAATATTATATTTTACCCTTATTTACTATATTTAGCCTTTAATCAAGGTAAATAAAATATTTACTGATTTAAATATTTAAAATGTCTAAAAATAAAAGTTACCATTTTCACAATTTGTATGTACTTAATCCAAATATAGAATCAATTTTTCTATATTCAAAACTCATAAGTGGGAGAAATTAATTTAAAATTATTTCCCACTCTCAAAACAAAAACCGTGTTTTTTAGAAATAATAACTACCAAAATATTGACACTGGTTTATGTACAATTTCAAAGTAAATTAATTCCAATGTCCAATGTTGGATGAACTGGTAAAAATATATTCAAATTACACTTTATAACCAATTAAAGAGATAATTCAACCATATAAATAAATTATATTAAACGACACTTTTGGATTAAAATTCATTATTTTTCACTATTCATTAAAAAATGAACATTTTTATAAAAATACCAAAATTTTACCCAAAGTAAATTTGTATGTACCTAATATAAAGAAGAATTTTATTTTTTCAAATAGAAAATATAAAAATCACCAAATCTATATTTAAAGAGATTTCTCCATCGAAAAGAAATAAATCGACCTTTTAAAGATTATTAGAGTATTTATGCTTAGATTCCTTCACGCTTTAAGCCTCTAACATTTATTGGGTAAATATAAAAAAATATTCAACAAAAATGTTTAATAATTATTTATATTAATTCTTTCCAATACAACTGCTAGTTGTTAACTACCATTTAAAATAATAATATTATATTATTAGTGTGCAATATAGGATTTCAAAAAAACACATTGTGATATACTAGGTACGCCATCGAACATAGAATCCCCATTAAGGAAGAATTAATATTTAATTCAAAAATATTAATAAATATGGAAAATGTCATGTTATTTATTTTACGGGGATGTTACAATTTAATTCACTGCAGTCATTTTATAATAAGTTTATATATATATATAATTTTATTGAACTTTTTACCGTCTTTTACCAACATTCTAGAAGCATTTGAAAAGTTTCATAAAACATAATCTTACTACTTCTGTGAGTTTAATTTAAAAAATCCACGAGACATAGTTAACCTCATTAAGTATAATGTTGTTCAATAAGAGAAAATAATTTTTAGTGGATAATAACTTTTGACTTTTTTTACCACTGTTAAAAGTAAATAGGGTAATTAAGGGTAAAAATTATATTATAATTTCCCTATCACAGGTCTTAATTCTTTTGGATAAGTGTAATTAGACCAAAAACAACCTTAGGAATACTATTTGTTCCTTTATGTCCACTTGGATTAGATTTAGACATTTAATTTTATTTAATTTAAAGAAGAGTTAAAAGTGTTAAATTCATGTTTTAATAAAAAAACATTTCTAATATAGGGTTATAAATTAGATAAATTCGACTATAAATATTCATTATAAAGATAAAAATATTTCCTACATAATGGTATTTTATTTATAATTTTTATACATTAAATAATTAATGTTATTTATGACACAATGATGATGCTGTAATTACCTTCTTAAAAAGACATTAAAATAATTGATTTTATAAATATCCAAATAAATGTAATTTTAGACTTTTGATGAATTCCACTTATTTTATCAGTTAATATGAAATGTTAGGGTTGATTATTTAATTTTTAAGTTATAATGTTTTTATGACTTTCACAAAAACAATATATTAAATAGTGTCAAAATTGACATTAATTAATTTATAAAACAAATACTATATTATTGGTTGAAATAATATTCCTAAAAATCTATGGTTCAAAAAAAGGGATTAAATAATATAGTATAAGTCATTATTTAACCACTTGAGGTTCTTTTGTAATTTTAGCGTGTGTTTATTTACCATATAGTGTAATAATAAAAGAAGAAAACGTAAAAGTTAAACTATATATCTAAGAGTTAAATATAAAAAACAGGGTTAAAATTGTAACCTAATCTTGTATAAAACCTATTGGTTTAGATTATTTAGACCTACACCCACATTAGCATCGAAATAAATTAATTTTTATCTATTAAAAACCGAAAATTATTTTATAATAAAATAATATTTTTAGTTTTTCCTAAGGTGCCCCTCACCCCTATTATAAAATAGCACTTACTCTTCTCTCAAATTAACACCTCCAATGCCATTTGGCTCGGCCAAACCCTATAAAGATATCATCCCAACATTCTTCAATTCAGTCTAGAGGCCTTAATTTGGTCAGAAAGCCAACCTACAGAGCCCTTTTGATCAACTTAAAAGGAAACACTCGAAGAAAAGGTCATAATTTCACCACCCTCTTTCTTGTTTTTTTCTTCTTCCACTTCTTCTTTCTTTGTTATTTCCATAATACAGTTATAACTATAGTAACTTATACATAATGAGATGTTATTATAAATAGTGTACAACCATATTAGATATTCTCTCCATACTATAAATGACAAAGTCACTATATGTGCCTACGTACGGCTTACCGTCTCCACGTTGTGGTGTAGTTTTTAATTCAACAATTCACTATTTGAATGGGTATAACAATGTGTATAATTGATGTAAATAATAAATATAACAGGTTAATTATTCTGTATATATACTATAACGGCCAATTTAATACAATTTCATCATCAATATAATGATATTTTCTCTCATATGTACGTAGGGATTACCGTCTCCATGAAGCGATGAGGTTCATTTCCACGTTCACCATTCAATGATGATTACAAAAATATATATTATTAATAAGTATGTAATATATGACATAATAATGATACTGTAAATATATATATATGTATGTATTTTTGTATTTATGTATGTATGTATGTATGTGTTTACATTCATCTAATTCACTTACTTCCATTCAATACGATATGAAAACAGAAACTGCATTTATGAGTACGTATGACCTACCATCTCCATAAACGATGTTTTCCATTTCATATATCTAACTATTATACATATTTATATTCTAAATATATATTATATATAAATAATTTTAATATTCTAGAACTATTTAAATCATGATCTAATTGATACGATCAAGATTAACATGTTAAACTACGTACGAAAAAAAAAGCGATTATTACCCAAAATGTTAATTTAACATAGAAATCGTTATTAAATGGGTAGTATAAAGCCATAAATGAATCATGTATGATATAATAAATAATAATATGGTTCTAGTATAATTTAATAACATACTATTGTCTTTATACAAGAGGTCAAATGTATCCTCAACCAAAGGAAAAGTACAAGGTAAGGGTTAATTCTACAATCTCTTCACTATCCAAGGTTGTTTATACATAATTATCTACTGGGACCTCTTATCTTCCACATCCATGTTTCTTAAAACATGTATTTCAATTTTTTTTACAATTTACTATACAATGGGTTAAAGTAATTTATACCATTATTTGACCTTATATGATTTGAAAGGAATATTTTTGTGGTTTTCCAGACAAGGTGCTTTATGACCTTTTCGACAAAATTTAGGTAAGAATTTTTTTAACTTATACAGCGGGTGATGATATTTTCCAATGTTATATCATCACCAAAGCTTAACTTAAAATATTATAAGAATATTTTCAAAATAAATATCTTCTTTTTAATTATGTGACTCTTAAATGATTTCAATATAGAAATAGATATTTCTCTCAAATAGTTTTGATTTCATCTTTGTCAATATACTTTGATAAATTTTACACTAGTATGAAGTTGAATTATTATGGTAAAAATCTTCCATATTGTATTTACGGTTTTGTGATATGTTTGAATGTGGATGATTTATTTTTATGCCATTCATGTTTTAAGGTTAAATTATTTACATTTCATATGTTAGTTTTAATACGAATGTTTATGTTATATTTCAACCTCTTATTTAAATTAATGATTTGGTCTAGTATGTTTTGGGTTGGGGACAAGTAAAATTAACCCCTCTAGGTTAGGGTCTGGTTACAGTAGACCATCCGGGTTGGAGTTCGGTTACAGAGGCTCTCCGGGTTGGGGTCTGGTTATAGAGGCTCTTTGAGTTGGAGTCTGGTTATAGAGGCTATCCGGGTTGGGGTCCGGTTACAGTTAGACCCTAGGTCATGGCACGAGGCCTTGACACTGAAATTAAAGTCTAGTACTATACATTTCCCCATTATAAAATTAGTTATTACATGTGATTATTCTACTAGTATAATATCCACGTGCCTGTTAATATGGTAATTTTTTATATATTTTTTCCATATTATGTTCTAGTTTATGATTAAAAGGCTGTTGTTTTTATTACACATATTTCATTAAAAAATTATAGCTTCCAATAAATTATTTACCTTTACTGAGTGTTTGAGATCACCCATTTCATCTGCTTTATTTTATCAGGATACCAAGATGTGTTTTATGATTGAGATGCATGGTTAAGATAAGGGAACAATGGCATTCTCAAAGAACTATCTGTGCTGTAATGTATGTTAGAATGTGTAATGTAACGTTCATGTATGTAATATATCTTCCAAGAATTCTAAAATGATCCGTACTTCGGGACATGATTCATTTTAATCATGCCAATATACTAAAATAATGCACCCACTCAAGGTAACTAGGTTTGGGGCATTACACACAGGATAGTCTGGGGACTACTATTCTTTCATCATAAGTTATGAACTCTAGCCTACTATATAAAGTAAGGATGTGGAAACTATGGTTCTCAAATGGCCTAGTCATATGAGAGAGTGTTTTTTCTAAGGACCCTTTTCTTGGTTAGACTATGGATGAGGATTAGATCCTACTTTTTTATGGAATCATATAGGTTCCAGTGGAAATAAGTGATGTCATGATTTAGGAGTTTCATGCCTCATTTGGGTCGGTCAATAATGATGTTACAATGATTTATTGTGTGTTACACTATAATTACTATTTGTTGAGGATGAAACATTATGGAGATGGTTTTTTATGTGGTGTTCAACCTATCAGCAGGTGGATGTGGAAAATCAGTGAACAACCATACATTTATAGTTGTTAACCATTCCTATGTGAAAATGGGATGACTTTGCGATCGATTTAATGATAAGTTTTCCCATGTCACCTAGAGATATTGTTTTTTATTGGTTTCTTGTGAAAATGATCATAAATATTGATAATTTACTGCTAATTAGGGATTCCATTAGTGTTGATTAGATTGGGAGGTTTTATATATGCGAGATGGTAAAACATCACGGGGTCCCATGTACTATTGTTTTAGATAGGGATACCTTGTTTAAGTGGTGTTTTTGGACGAGTTTGCAGTGGAAACATGGTACATAGGTTCTCATGAGCATAAAATACCACCCTAAGAGTGATGTATTATTAAAGCATAAAATTCAGGTGCCCGAGGATATATTGTGAGTATGCTTATTAGATTTATGGGGATCTTGGGAGAGTCATATACCGCTTTTGGAATTATCATACAATAATAGTCATCCTGAGACTATATAGATTGAACCATAGAATAATTTCCTCTATAGGACATGATGAACACCCTTGTGATAGTTAATGATTAGTGTGGGTGATTACAGGAACCACACCTCATACATGATACTTATGAGTAGGACTAGTTGATCCAGATGTGGATGGCTACTAATAAGTCTCGATAGAATTCTTATTGCGATTACAACAGATGCCCTATAGTGTTTGAGGTTAGGGATCATGTATTTTTATATATCATTTTGTGGGTGGTAAACAAAATATCAGGATGTAGGGTAAGATTTCACAATGAGATTTAGGGTCATTCAGTATTCTTGAGAGAGATTTGATGGAAGTATTTCAGTTGTAGTTGCATCAGAGGTTCCGAAACACGGATGATGTCTTCCAAGTATCTCAGGTGTGCCTTTGTCAGTTAGACCCATCTCACACCCTCCATCCTGAGAAGGTGGTGTTACATGCAGATGTATCCTTTGAGGAGTATTCTATTTATATAGTTTATATGGGAATGATAGTTCTCTGATACCAGTCAGTTCATCTTGAACATGTTCTAAGGTTGTATGGCCATTCATAAAATTAGTACTAGGAGAGGGAAGCCAATAAGTGTTCTCATTGGGAGTAGTAATTCATATATTAATATTCACCACCATAGATCGAAAAATTTATGGTTGATTTTATTTAATGGAGATTATTTTACGATCTCAAGTTTTTATAATAGGTAATGATTTATTAATTTCAGTTTAATGGTTAAATAATGGACTAATTTGTATAACCATTGAAGTTATGTGGGTATCAGCAGAGTCTAAGGACTATTCAAAGACTAAAACAAATCCATTTATAAATAACAGCCAGGTTGCATGGTTAATAGTAACCGTGTGGCACATGCTTCATAGTTTGATGAAACAATGAAGATCCAGACAGTGGGATTCTGGGGCCTACATTATATTTGTAAATAGTCTGGGTGGATGCACACAATCGTGTAGGGCACCTAAAATTTTTTGCATAGACAAATTTTTTGTTTTTCAAATGTTTATTCAATCAATTAATAGAGACCATGTGGGTACCCACTTTTCACAATAGAGGGTGATTTTTTGGCATATTGTTTGTCCAACCCTGAGGCCAAACCGTGCGGCCTAGAAACTCTCGTCAAAAATAAATTTATTACCTTAAATATGTTATAACCTAAAATATATTTTCATTTATCTCATGTGGGAAAACCACATGATTTTTGAGATTCTATTAAAATAAAAAACAAAGGACTTGATACAATTATTTCTTCAAAATTCAGAATTGGGAACCATCAATCTCATTGTATCAATGACTGCGAGTACTCCATTCCATTTTTTTCATTGTTCATTTGACTTAGTATCACCTATACTCTTTAGCTGAAATATAAAATTACATATTTCTAGACAGTTCAAATTTTCATTATATTTTATCTAATTTATGTTGAATGTTATGATGATACTAGATGATCACTATTCTATAGAACTACGATAGGTGGTCTATAGTTTTCCCAATTATTCTAGGGATTTATAGATCTTATTACCATTTTTTCACCCATAAGACTCTCTTGTGTGGCCCCAAAAATAAATTTGTTAATTTAATTGAATGAAATTGATCATGTTAGGGATTCCCACGAGTTCTTTGAGATTTGTTGGAGGTCGTTTCCCCAAAATAGGCCACCAATGGTTTGTTTCATTTAGAATTACCTTTTGAAATTCCACCCACGGGTAGGTCTTGTTACTTCCTAGTTATAGGAAGCTTGTAATGAACTGAATTGACTAATTTGATTAATTAGGATAAATTGATTCCCCCTTATCGATATGCTAACATGACATTCCAATCTTGAATTGATTTAATTGTGGATATGGTTTTGTATATAAATGGGTATAATCATGGGACATGAATTATTTTGAATTGATGAATTTGATGACATATGAATTGAAATGGTAGTGGATTAATTTGTTTTATTCATGGATCTTGATTCCATTTAGATTACATAGAAATTTCATCCATGGGTCTTGATTTATAGTAGAATATACTTTGGACCTATTTTCTCCATTAATATTGATTAAACAGGATTCTATGAGAATTTCTACACCTTGGATCAACCTTGCTACAGTAGAATTGGACATGCTCTATTAACATGATATTTGGACTCCACTTGTCCTATTACTTTGTTTTAATCGATATGATCCTAGGGCTAGATAATTATTCCTTGGTCTTCTAGACCCTAGATCATGCCTTGCAGGGTCCAACACTTCTAATTATACGGATCAACCGTGATAAATGTGGCCTGATTGGTCATACAAAAAACTATTGTGACACCCTAACATTTTGTGAAATATTATTTTTTAATTAAATTTATCATGTTGATATTTTTTATTTCACACAACATTGAATATTTCTTTTCCTATATGAAATCACTATGTTTGTCTTGTATTATCGAGAAAACAATGTTAATCTTCTGAAACATGCAAAACAGAGATTAATTCCCAGTATATGCTACACTATGTATGGATTGTGTTACACACAATGTCAGGTTACTTATGTAGCTTAAAAAACATGAAAGTATGGGTTTTACTAAAGTATAATATACTGTTAATAATATTAATAAAATATTATTCCAACTACCACCTAGCAGTTGGAATGGATTTGAATAATATGATTAATGAAATTGTGAAAATATGATTTAAACATTTATATAAAATGGGTCATTTTGTAGTAAATGAGCATATGTGAAATAAAGATTTATTTGAAAATAAATAAATTTCCTTTAAATTAAATGTAATTTTAAATGTAAAAACACTATTTTATCACAATAAATTAATAAAAAAACTTTTTATTAATTTTTTCAAGAAAACTTATATATTATATATTATATCAATATTTTGGAAACACTTATAATATATTTAATAGGTATATGATATGAATAAATTAAATTTTATAAAAAAATTATGTATTTTTCATAAAGTTAATTTTACCGCATATAAATGAAGAAACAATTTTAAAAATTTCTTGGATATTTTTTTAAAAAATTTATTTGAAAAAAAAAATTCTTTTTTGAAATATGAATATCAAAATTTAGATTTCTTGAATTTTTGTAAATTTTAATAGAAGTTACATTTTATGATGAATAGTGAATAACATTGAATTTTAATTCAAAAATTGTTTTGTTTAATTTATATATAGAGTCAATGTATATTTTTATTTGTTTTTAATGTATAATTAAATCAATAATACATCAGTTAATCTGATTTAGGCTATTGGAATTCAATTTAAATTGAAATTGGATTTAAAAATATTTCAATCGTTTGAAAATTTTCTCTTTAAAAACTCATTATAACATCCCATATATGGGACTAAATTTTACATAATTTATTCCACTTATTTGATCATAATTTGGAAAAATGGATTCCATATTTGGAATAATCATAATTTAGATGTTCATATAATGTTAACTTAAATTTTTACCAATTTTATTAGGGAATGTAATGAAAATTAATTACAATGATTACGGTGAAAATCAGTTTAAGTAGTTGTTAAAAATTAATCTTAATGTGTAAAATGAACAATAAACATGTACAAAAGGGAATTTTTGGACTTATTTATAACATTTACTCTATTATATCAAAAATATAAAATTATTTGTGATGCATTATTTATTTGATACCTCTCAATAGTGTTTAATTTTTTTTATAAAAATAGCACTCCCATCCACTATAAAGGGGGACTTACCTCCCCACTTCTTGAAACCTTAAAAAACAATTTTGATCAACCATAACCAAAAAATATATACTCCCGATATCCATCACCTAATTATAGTGAAATACCTTTTTTTCATTAAACCTTCCATGTATTACCTTTAGTCTAACGAAGAGTAGTTACCCATGGTAGTGGTAATGTCCTTTAATAAGTTAAGCTGTTTTATTTTAATTACACACCAACTAAAATATTCTTATTCGATGATTATATAAAAAAAGTCTTAAAAATTTTAAGAGTTGTTTTTATTCTATGTTTTGTTCTTTCAGTAACATAAACATCCATTTAATGGTTAATAAACATATAGTTCTTGTGTACGGATGACTACTACGTCGTGAAATGATTTTGATCATAATTCCTTTACCAGTTATCATGATAGAGAATTATGATGTAAACTATATTTTTATATTATATATATGATATCAATGATTTTTTATACATCATTTATTATTATATTAAACTATCCATCATTCTTTCCATTTTGTGTAAATATGATAACTTAATTTATCGACGCAGGCACTACCGCCTTCTAAAAGAGATGTGATTTGTTCACACATTACATTGATTGTATTAAGTATTGATTTAGGGAAATTATATATATACATATAAATAAATCTACTATAATTATATTATATATATACATATATTTCATTTACATTATTTCAACATGACAATAAAATAGAAACATCATTCAGGCATACATACGACCAACCGTCTCCATGAACGGTGTATTACATTTAATATTTCAATATTTATTGATTATTATATATATAGTTAATATATAATATATTTATATAATTTTTTATATTATATAATTATATAAATTCTTATTTATGTAATAAGGATCAATAATTACAATCCCAAACATATAAGAAAAACAAAGCGGATATTAGCCAAGAGGTAACATTAACATGGATTCATTAATAAATTGGTAATACAATGGCATAAAAATCATATATGGTATTATATATAATAATTCTTTTATTTTGAAGATTTAAATTAAACATATATTTATTATACATGAGGTTTTAATATTTTCTACGAATTTCAAGAAATAAAGTGTTTCTCATCACATTTCTTTTTTTGTGATATACATTCAATATTAAACACTAATTATTTTATTATGGTATATATACTACCATATGGCATGTTATATCATGATTTTACTTTATTTTATTTTATTAAAAATTTCAATTTATGTTATTATTTTTTGTGGATCAGGATTCACTAGTTACACAAGTATTAATGGGATTTCTACTCTTAATTTTCTTCTATGACATTCATGCCTTAGTAAACACATTATAATTTTCCTGTGTGCATATACTACCCATGAAGGTAATTTATGGTTCTTATACTCAAAATTACTATTATTTACTTATCCATTTTATGGTTACTATTTCATGGGGTTGATGTTTCAAAAGACACCAAATTGGTTGGGTAATTTTATTTCAATTTCCCCTCTTTGAGATTCATGCAATTTTATGAACCAATATTCTTCAATGAAGTGTATAACCCACCCTTTGACATGTTATATTAGTAATATAATTCTTACCATGATACTTTAAGCATAATTTAATGTCATTTTATTACATGGGGAGAGTGACTCAATGTTAATAGGTGGAATGATTTTATTTCAAAAATCATATAATTTATTGTAGTTGTTTATGATTATGCTTTCATTGATTAATAATTATGATCAATATTTCATGAAAACTCATGAATTTTATTACTATATGGTTATTAATGATTTATTCATGTATTAGTTCCATTTTTTCCAGTCTTTGCTAATTAAGATTATTTAAAAAATATTTTTAATGAAATCTGACTTCATTTCCCATTTTTGTTAAAAATATGATTTATTAAAAAAACCATTTTTTAAAAGTATTTTTAAAAATATTTTTCAAAATACAGTTTAATACCATTTTAAATGAAAAATTATTTTATAATAGTTTTTTCTTTTTAAAATCATACCTATTTTTTTCAAATTTATAGTCAATGATAAATGATTTCAAAATTTCTTTAAGCTTTCATTATATGTTTTCAATGTATCTTCAAAAAAATGTGTTCTTAATTTTATAAATATTACATTATATGTTATCAAATATATTTTCAAAGAAAATGGGTTTAAAAAATATTTATTTTTAAAAGAGAGTTTATTTCAAAGAAGTAACAATATTTTCCTCAAGATATGATTTTAATGAAATTTCAAACATTCTTAATAAAAAAATAATGTTAAAAATAGTTTTATGAAAGGTATTTTAATAAAATATATATTTTATTAATGAAATGATACATTTGATCCTTAAAAATACTTCTCAATCTATTATTACATATATTTTTATAGTTAATATTTACTGGGTATATTATGTAAAAAAACCAATCTTATTCTTTCTTGAATAGATTATGTTTTTATGGAATGATGTTTATGATACCCATTTTTCTTAAACTACTTATATGATTTTGAAAACCATTTCTTTTCACGGGTTATGTATTGATAATATTATTATAAAACCTACTTATTTTCCAATGATTAGGATGTGATTAAATGTTAATGATACCCATTTCATTTCATATATAACGACATGATGATTGTTTTGTTATCTTATGGCACATGCATATATGATTTCATTATTTTATGGTTGGGACCTATATCTCCCAACAATGAATTAGGTAAGGATAAATATTTAATGAGCTCAAAAGGGATTGGAGTGGGAATCCACTACAAGAAAATGAGGGCATTCCAATTCTGAAACATGAGGGAATCATAATCCCAAAATAAGAGGATACATGAGAAAGCATCCCAAGAAACAAACAAGAGGGTACACAATATATAATCACAAGACTTTTAAAATAGGGTAAACGAGGGGGAATCCCATGATTGAAATTTGAGGATTCACAGAAGGGAATCTGATGCCCAATACAAAAGGTTACATGAAAGGTCAATCCAAGAAGAAAATAAGAGGGTATATAGGAGGGCATCCTAAGCCCGAAACAAGAGGGTTCACAAGGAATAATCCCATGAATGAAGCAGATATACTCTTCTTTATCTAAATCCTAATATGTTATGATGGTATTGAAAGGTTGTACTGATATATTATTTTATATGATTATGTGTATGCCAAAATTCCATATATTATTCTAATATTATTCTCTCATGGATTATGCTCTTGATTCTCCAATGATTCATGTCTCATGGACTAGGAATCATTATTCCATGACTCTTGATTATGATCTAGGATATGAATGGTATGACCTTCAAATGTTTTTATAATGTTATAATACCCTTATTATCATGTTATTCTTACATATGTCGCCTATTTACCCTTAATAAAAATCAGATATCACTTGTTTCTTATGTTTCCTTTCCCTAGGTTATGAAGAAATGTTTTAACTAGGATTTCCAAAAGAGGAAGATTTTTATGGGATATATTGAAGATCTCTTAACAGGTTAGATGATTATGTTTCCATGTATCCATATACATTAAAAAATTAGGTTTCTAGGGGAATTATTTTCATAAGGTGATGAATATTCATCTAAAATGATGTAATATCCATGTATGTGAAGCCTGGATTTATATAGTTGGTATCAGTGCAATGGTTTTTTCAACTATTGGAAACTAGTATGAGAATTATTCTATGAGATACATAGGGATATTTCAAAGGATATGTATAGGGATGTTTCTAACGATAAGTGAGTGGTTCTATAGATTTAATAACATGACTCATAATATAAGAATCATGTATGTAAATTTCCATGATTTTTTTGGTTTTGTTCTATGAAATATGTTTCTCACACTATTAATTCTGTTCTTAGTAAATAGTTTGAATTATAAGTAAACAAGTTATCATTGAATACTTCATATGTGGAAAGTATGCGAGTTATAAATACTTTTCTAATATGTGGAAATATCATGAAGAGAATCAGGAAGGTTGTACATGTATTGGCCATACTAAATAATATAAATGACTAAAAATGACATGTAAATGGTATGAGATGTTCTAACAATATTTTTGAAATTAAATTTAAGAAGAATGATTATATTGCGGTTGATAAAAGTTAAGACATTATTCCTATTGAACTTTCTAGGAATGTGGTATTTAGGAATTGGATGATGAATCATGAGTAATGGTTTAAGAATAAAGTTGTGTGATTGAAGTGTATATGTTTTGGAATTCAGGAAATATGTTATTCAAATCATAAAATATATAACTATTTTTTGTATATTTTTTTCACTAATGATTTTAAATGATATGTTGATTGGTCTAGATGACATATAAAAGTGATTTAATAGAGATGTGATATTTTGATTATTTGAAGGTATCCCTTATGGTGTTTGTGATATTGAAAATTTTCATTTACCATGGTTATAGAAATTATTGATATTGATAATGTGAGTTATATTTTACTGATTATCAATGAACTGATATTAATTTGATAAAGAATTGGAATATGTTACCAAGTATGAAGTTAAAAACCTTACATATTTAAGGAATATATCTTGTAATCTTTTAAAAAAGGAATCATTGATGTTTTCAAAAATGATTTATAATAATTCAGTATATTTTAATTCTTTAATTAAATATAACATGAGGATATTCTTGTTTTTGGAATTTGATAACCAATATATACTTTTTGATATATGTGGGATCAATGTTAAGTTGATATAGTGACCTTTTTTCTAATGTTTTGCATTTTCATCTTCTAAAAGGGTTACATAGTTAACCATTTATGGAATTGTTTAAGTTAAAAATTATATTATTTTTATGAGATTAGTGTATTATCTCACCATATACAGTTTTATAAATATTTGATACCCTATGATATCCATTTTTTTATGATGCTATCAAAAGAAAGATTGAATGAATTATCATTCTATTTGTGGATCTTAGGATCAACAAATTCTTCAAGAATGGAATGTTCAATTTCATTTCATGGAATATGAGATGTAGTATAAATTGAGGAGGGAAAAACAATGGGTGGGATTTTATTGAAATAAACAAAGTATATCTTCTAATGAAAATCTACCAACCTTAGAAATATTGTTTATCAATAAAGTTGGTTACTTTTATAAACATTTTGTACGATATTAATGATAATTTTCAAGCCTCATTAGTTTATGGATTTGTGATCATTAAATTACTCTATAACATGTTCTATATCACTCTCTATAAGAAACTAATAGTTATATTTTTCTTCAATGTCCATGTTTTCACTTACAACCAATGTTCTCTAATATAGAAACCTAGTTATGATGTACTTTTGTTTCAGTTATTCTTCCAAATATCATTTTTTTAAGAAATACATTGAATTTTATTTAAATGGTGAGGGTTTCTATGATAGGATATTTTAATTATTAAGCCATTGATAAAACAAAATAATCTTTAGAGAGAAATTCATTTAAAGGGATACCTAATGTAACATTTGGATATTTTTTTAATTATTTTTTTCAAATAAAATTTATTTATTTTTGATATTTTAAATTTCACGCATCATTAAATTTTTATTTTACTATATAAAATCACTGTGTTTGTATGTCATTGTATGAAAATTTAATTTATTCTTGTAATACATGAAAAAAAATTGATAAAATTTCAGTACACCCAATACTATATTTGGTTTGTGTAACAAAAAAATAATGAATTCATTCAATAGCTTATATAACATGAAATGCCATGTTTTATGAACTACAATATAATATTAATAATATTATGTATTTTTTTTTAAAGCTACTAAAAATTAATCTAAATGGAAGTTACAAATAATTTTAAAGAAACTATGGAGATTCAATTTAAACATGTATATAGAATTAATATTTTGTTTATTAAATAATATAATTGAATGAATGAACTATTAGAAAATAAAGAAATTACTTTTATCTGAAAACTATATTTCTCTTTACAAAAAGAAGTTATCTTAATAAATTAATCAAATCAAATTAGATGAATGTTATCAATAAATTTTATAAATTTTATTTTAAATCAATATTTTTGATACCCATCAAATATATTTGATCGGTATAAAATTGAAATAAATCCAATTTTATGAATTAAGAGATGTGTGTTTTTCTAAGGTAACTTTACCACCTTTTAATTGGAGGCCTATTTTAAATATCATTTTATATGGTTTTATAATTTTATTTTAAAAAATAAAATTAATTTTCTTAATGAGTAATATCAAAACTGTAACACCCGAGACTTTTATGTTATATAAATCATCAAAGGAATCTTTTTCTACACAACACTTTCTTGGCTTGCTTTACACGCAATCGCGACCTTCCTCGATAGCTTGCGTCGTACGCAATACCGAGTTTCACTAAACAACAATATGCTATTAAAACTAGCCGTTATGAATAGTAATAACCACTTTTTGAAATTTTATAAATTTTATTTTTCAAAATGGACTTCATTTTTGGACTCAGAATATCGAAATTAGCCTAGGGTGAAATTTTGGTATTTTTCTGAAAACTTAATTTTTGATGAATAGTGAAACCACTAAGTGGTAGGTTAAAAACTGAATTTTGCATAAAACTTAATTTTACCGCTTCTGTGATTGGAATTTCGAAAATCCGAGAGACACGGTTAATATCAAGGACTAAAATGTGGTTCAATGAGATGAAAATAATTTTTTGGTGAATAGTAACTTTTTACTTTTTTTACCGCGGTTAATAGTAAATAGGGTAACTAAGGGTAAATATGATATTAATATTACCCTAACACATGTCCTAATTCTATTGGACAAGTGTAATTCGACCAAAAACAAACTTAGGAATAAAATATGACCATTTAGGCCCACTTGGATTAGATTAGGACATTTATTATTAATTTATTTAAAGAAGGGTTAAAATAGTTAAAATCAATGTTTAATAAGTAAATCATTTTTAATATGGGTTATACATAAGATAAATTCAATTGTAAATATTCATTAGAAAGCTAAAAAGATTTCCTACATGATGATAGTTTATTTGTAATTTTTAAACATCAAATAATGTAATTTATTTATGACACAATGATGATGCAGTAATTATCTTATTAATGAAATATTGACATAATTGATGTTATAAACACCAATATAAATGTAATTTGAGACTTTTTATGAATTAAACTAATTTTATAGGTTACTATGATATATTAATGTTGATTTAATCAACTTGGTTCGAACATATAATTCTTTTATGACTTTCACAAAAATCATATATCAAATAGTGTCAAAATTGACACAAAATAGTTTTTAAATCAAATATTATATTATTAATTGTTATTTTATTCTTAAAAATCTAAGGTTCGGCCAAATGACTTAGATAAGGATATATATTTTAATAATAAACAATTTGGGGTTCGTTTGGCATGTTATAGTAAGTGTATTAACCATATAGTGAAAGAAAACAAAAAGACATGGTAAAAGTTAAATTATTTAACTTAGAGTTAAATCTAATTGATAAGGTTAAAATAATACCCTAAACTTGTCTAAATCCTATTGGTTGATAGGATTTCGACCCTTCCCCACTTTATCTTCGAAATAAGACCCTTTGGAACCATTATAAACCGATTTTGACTTTAATATAAAATAATACTTTGAGATATTCCTAAGGTGCCCCTCTCCTCCCTTATAAAAGGGCACCTCCTCCCCCTCCTCCTCACACCAAATTGAGCACTCAAGCTCGGCCAACCCCTGACATTTTCTCCTCTACACTTCCCTAGAATAATCCTAGAGGTCCTGGTCTTCTCCAAAGACCAATCTTAGTTCTTTAAGTGGAGGATTCAAAGAGGCGTTCCAAAGAAGAGGTAATATCCATTACCGATCTTTTCAATTTCTTTCTTCTTCAACTTCTTCTTCTTTAGTTGTTTCATGATAAAGTAATAACATCAGTATTACTTACATACTGATATGTTATTATAAATATGAAACAACCCTATTTCACCTTCTATCCATCCTACGGAAAAAATGAAATCACCACGCGTGCGTACGTACGGAATACCGTCTCCACGCCGTGGTGTAATCTATTTTCCACCATCACCTTACAAGGATGGTTATAATGGTGTAATGAGTAACTAAATATGATTATTATGAAGTAATATTGATACTGAAATAATATATATATACTCCAATACAATTCCACGATCATAGGAATGATATCATCACTCGTGCGTACGTACGGAATACCGTCTCCACGATGTGATGCGACTCGTTCTACATGATCTTCATTTCATAATGATTATATAAATGAATTGAATGAATGAATATGGTATATAATACACTAATACCATTCTGGAAATGAATTATCTATAACCTAAAGATAAGAATAAGAATTTATTCGACAAAACACGCATAAGAACAAAAAGTTATAAAGACCCGAGTAACAAGTAACAATGAAATATTACTAACAAGAAGCTAATAATATGACCATATATGATATCATATAAATATGTATGATTCTGGAATAAGTCAATAACATTATTTAAACCATTATACAGGAGCTTCGGACACGTACAAAGCTAATCGGACCTAAGGTAAGGGAAATATCACAATCTCATTTTTATCCGAGATTGTTTATTCGTAAGTATTTACTGGGGTGTATTTTATCATCCACATCCATGTTCCCTCAATATGAAATATTGTTTCCATCCACTTGAAATAGTTTAAATCCAATTTTACCCTTAGGTGAGTTTTTAGTAAAGAATATGAAAGGAATCTTTTGTCGTTTTTCCGTACGAGGTACTTTTTGACTTTTCCGACAAAAGTACGAAGAATGTTTTTTTTAACTTATACGGCATGAATGGATTTTTAAAACATTGTTTCCAAGAAGCTTCCTTTACAAGTTTTCAAGTTTATTTTTAATCAACTTTTTTATTTTAAAGTTGTATGACATGTTATGAAAGGAAAAATGTTTTTGAAGAAGAAAGGATATTTTCCTCAAGAATGGAGTTCAAGTGATTTTCAAAATTATTTTCCATCTAAGATAATAAAGGGTTCTGTTTTTATCCCTATTATTACATTTATTTGATCATGTTGTGATGGAATTATTTTTATGAATTCCTTTATCTTATATGAATTGATTTAGGATGTCATGATGTTTCAAGAATCCCATTTTTGTTTCATGTGTTATGCGATGATGTATGTTTTATGATTATGTGGCACACATAAGAAAGGATTCATTATAAGATGGGTGGGACCTATATCTCCCTCCAATGCATTGGGTAAAGATTTTATATCTCATGAGATAGACATGGCTGGAACGGAAGGTTATTTCGGTTCAGTGATACAGGACTGAAATGAGGAGTGAACTCGGTTCAGAAAGGGACTTTGTCCACTAAGATAGTCTTGGCGATGAGTCATGACTAACAAGAAATGATTTTCCATGATTATGTGTGCATGACACAAAGTTTCAAGTTTTATGTTATGATTATGGGGATCTCATTTTCACTCCTATGATTTGTTCCATGTTATGATATTATGACCTCTTTTGCAGGTTATGATTTTCAAAAAGATATGATATGATTTTTATTTCCTTTATTTGCCTTGCTGAGCATTTGAGCTCACCCTTTTATGTTTTCTTTTCCCCAGGTCAGGAAGATGGATATTAAGTAGAATATGCTAAAAGGGACCCTAGATATGATGAAATAAATGGGAGACACTGTAGAAGATTTATGAACCAGTTGTTTATGTTTCCCAGTTTCTAAAGGCACTATACCTATACGGTCCTTTGTAGTTTTATCATATGTTGTAATAAGTGTGCTTCAATTTTTGAAGTATTAAAAATGTATGTAAAGTATGGGTCGTTATAGTTGGTATCAGAGGAAAGGTATAGTCAACCTTTGGAAACTAGGATGTGAAAGCCTTAGTAAGAACCCTAAGGATAAGTCTAAGCATAGTACACAATCTTAGTGTTTTAGAAATGGCCTTGAATAACCTAGGATAAGACCATAAGCATGAAAATTTTATTCTTGAATTATGTGGTTTCCTATTATAATTAGTGTTGCTCACACTATTCTTCTTGGTTTTAGTCAATGGCTGGAACCCGAAGGAACCGTGTTAATGCGGAATGCGATGGGCAATGCAATGATTATCCCCCTGAGCAACCAAACGATATGGGAGCTAGAATGCAAAATCTTGTAGCCATGCTCACACAACTTTCTCAAGCTATGAATCATGCAGGATTTCCAAACGAGCAAAGGAGGGAGCAACATTCTGTTGAATGCTTCATGAGGCAGCGTCCACCTTCTTTCAGCGGGTCTACTGATCCATTAATTGCTGAACAATGGATTAGTACTACTGAAAAGATATTTTCAGTTCTTCAATGTTCTGAACATGATAAAGTCATCCTAGCAGTGTATCGTTTGGAAGGAGATGCTGATCAATGGTGGAATCTTGTTAAGAATACGAGGCAATGGGATGAAATTGAGTCTATGGAATGGGACGAGTTCAAGAACATATTTTTCAATAAGTACTTCCCTCGTATTCTCCGAACAAAGATGGAGAAAGAGTTTCTTGAACTGAAGCAAAGGGATGATGAATCTTTTGGTACCTATGAAGAAAATTTTACAAGACTTGCAAGGTACGCTTCTAGTATTATTATCCAACCTGAGAGTAAGATCGATCGATTATTTATTGGCTTAAAACCAAGTCTTCGAAGGGCGTTAGCCATAAGGGACTTCAATAGCTACGAGGAAATCGTTCGATGTGCTCTCAAAGTCGAGATGGAGATTGGAGTAACCCATCAGTCACATGGGTTTGATAAGAAGAGGAAGATGGAATTCAAAGGAAACTCTAAAGAACACACTGAAAAGAAGATGAACTTTCCATTATGCTCAAAGTGTGGAAAGAAACATGGAGGGAGTTGTATTAAAGGGACAAGTAAATGTTTTAAATGTGGAAAGGAAGGTCATCGGGAATTTGAATGTCGTGATAATGGGAAGAAGATGTCTAATGACGCAAACAAAGGAAGGGATACACAGAATGAACCTACAACACTTCAATGTTTCAAGTGCAAGGAGATGGGGCATTATGCCAATCAATGCCCAAATCCAAGGGTTGATGATGATGGTCGACGTCAACAAACTCTTAAAGATAAAGACAAAGGAAAGTCACATGCAATTTCTATCAGCGATGTGGAGTACGATAACGATGTGGTGAAAGGTACACTTACCATCCACTCTAAAGTAGCAATTGTTTTATTTGATTCTGGATCCACCCACTCTTTTATTTCTGAAGACTTTTCTAAGGGTATCACCGTACTACCTCAACAATTAGATGTTGAGTTAGCTGTGACAACACCTAATGGCACATCAATCGCATCAAAAGTTTATAATTCTTCTCCGATCGAAGTTTGTGGGAAAGTGCTTCCTGCAAATCTTGTGATCCTTCCTTTAGTGGAATTTGATGTGATTCTTGGCATGGATTGGCTTTCTCTACATGGAGCTCATATCAATTGCCAAAGAAGGGAAGTCACATTTCATACTCCAGATCAATCTACGATCGTATACCAATGCAAGGATGAACATAACCTTCCAGTGGAAATTTCTTCCATCTTATGGGTATTGATCCCACTAAATGAAGGTTATTTATCTCAAATGGTTGGTGAGAAACTCACGATTAAGAATATGCCCATTGTAAGGGAGTTTGATGATGTATTTCCGGAGGAATTACCGGGTCTTCCACCAAATCGTGAAGTTGAGTTTTCAATAGAACTCGTACCGGGTGCTTTGCCTATTTCAAAGACACCTTATAGAATGGCCCCAATTGAGTTGCAGGAATTGAAGAAGCAACTCCAAGAGAATCTTGATAAGGGATTCATATGCCCTAGTGCGTCACCTTGGGGAGCACCTGTTCTATTTGTTAAGAAGAAAGATGGATCAATGAGACTCTGCATTGATTATCGAGAACTTAACAAGATCACTATCAAGAACAAATATCCTCTCCCACGCATTGATGACTTATTTGACCAACTACGCGGAGTTCAATACTTTTCCAAGATTGATCTTCGTTCAGGGTATCATCAATTAAGGGTCAAAAGGGAGGATATACCAAAGACGGCTTTCCGTACAAGGTATGGACACTATGAATTTATAGTGATGCCATTTGGTCTTACTAATGCCCCTGCTATCTTCATGGATCTAATGAATAGAGTCTTTAGAGACTATCTTGTTCAATTTGTGGTAGTCTTTATAGAAGATATTCTTGTCTATTCAAAGAGCAAGGAAGAACATGAAGATCACTTGAGAATTATATTGGAGACCCTGAGAAAGGAGAAGCTTTCTGCCAAATTTACCAAGTGTGAATTTTGGCTTCAAAAAGTTGCATTTTTGGGTCACATAATCTCAAAAGAGGGGATATCTGTGGATCCAGCAAAAACAGAGGTTATCGAAAGATGGTTGAGACCAACAACAGTAACTGAGATCCGAAGTTTTCTTGGTTTGGCTGGATATTATCGACGTTTTGTAAAAGATTTTTCACGATTATCTAATCCACTCACCAAGTTGACTCGGAAAGGAGTTAAGTTTGTCTGGACAGAGGAATGTGAAGAGAATTTCAAGGAGTTGAAAAGAAGGTTATCCAGTGCACCTGTGCTCACACTGCCTTGTAGTGGAGAAAGGTTTGTGATCTACAGTGATGCATCCAAGAAGGGATTGGGGTGTGTTCTTATGCAAAATGATATGGTGATAGCTTATGCCTCACGACAGTTGAAAATCCATGAACAAAATTACCCAACACATGATTTGGAGTTGGCTGCGGTAATCTTTGCATTAAAGATTTGGAGGCATTACCTTTATGGTGAAAGGTGTGATATTTATACTGATCATAAAAGTTTAAAGTATATTTTCACACAAAAGGAGTTGAATATGCGTCAAAGAAGATGGTTGGAGCTGATTAAGGATTATGACTGCTCAATCCATTACCACCCTGGGAAAGCAAACAAGGTGGCAGATGCATTAAGTCGACAAGACCATGCTACTTTATCCATGATGAGGATCACAAAAGATCCAATATTTATGGATTTACAAAGGATGGATCTTGGAATTATAATGGAAGGGGAAAAATCTTATCTTTCTCAAATGAATGTTCAACCATCTATACATGTGAAGATTAAAGAGGCACAGAAAGAAGATGTCGAGTTACAAAAGAAGGTGAGAAATGTTCCTGAATTCAACCTTGATTGTGATGGGATAATAATGTTCAGGAATCGGGTTTGTGTTCCTCCCATCCCCGAATTAAAGAAAGAGCTGCTGGATGAGGCTCATAGTTCTTCATTCTCTATTCATCCTGGAAGAACGAAGATGTATAGGGACCTGAAAGAGTACTTCTGGTGGGATGGCATGAAAAGAGATGTTGCTGAATATGTCTCTCGATGCTTGGTTTGTAAACAAGTTAAAGCTGAGAGACAGAAGTCTAAGGAGATGTTACAACCATTACCCATACCCGAATGGAAATGGGAAAACATCACTATGGACTTTGTCACAGGACTTCCTAAAACATCCAAAGGCAATAATGCTATCTGGGTCATAGTTGATCATCTCACAAAGTCTGCACACTTCATTCCTATTAGAGAGGATTTCTCTCTAGATCAGCTTGCCAGGATATATGTAAAGGAAGTGGTAAGATTGCATGGAGTACCACTTTCTATTATATCTGATCGAGATCCGAGATTTACCTCGAAGTTCTGGCGAAGTCTTCAGCATACTCTGGATACAGAGTTGAGTTTCAGCACTGCTTATCATCCCCAGACAGACGGTCAGTCTGAGAGAACAATTCAAACCCTAGAAGATATGTTGAGAGCTTGCTCTATGGATTTCAAAGGAGGTTGGGATCAACACCTACCTTTGGTGGAATTTTCTTATAATAATAGCTTTCACTCCAGTATTCAAATGGCTCCTTATGAAGCTCTCTATGGAAAGAAATGCAGGACTCCAACTTGCTGGGATGAAGTTGGGGAAAGAAAGCTATTAGGACCTGATCTCGTTGATGAAATGGCAGAAAAGGTCAGATCTATTCAACAACACATAAGAGCAGCTCAGAGTCGACAGAAAAGCTATGCCGACAACCGAAGAAAAGACCTAGAGTTTGAAGTGGGTGATAAAGTGTTCTTACGAATATCTCCCTGGAAGAGGGTTATGAGATTTGGAAAGAAGGGGAAGTTGAGCCCTAGATATATCGGTCCTTTCGAAATATTGGATCGTGTTGGGAAGGTAGCTTACCGATTGGCACTTCCACCGAATCTCTCTCAAGTTCACGATGTGTTCCATGTATCTCTCCTGAGAAAGTACATACCAGATCCTTCACATGTACTCAGCTCAGAAGTTGTACCGCTGGAGCAAGATCTTTCTTATGAAGAACAAACGATAGAGATTCTGGATCGTAGCGAAAAAGTCCTACGAAACAAGACCACTCGCTTGGTGAAAGTTTTATGGAGGAACCACCAACTTGAAGAAGCTACATGGGAGCTTGAGGATATGATGAGGGAGAAGTATCCTCATCTGTTTGTTGCAAAGTGACGAATTTCAAGGGCGAAATTCTTTTTAAGGGGGTAGAATGTAACACCCGAGACTTTTATGTTATATAAATCATCAAAGGAATCTTTTTCTACACAACACTTGCTTGGCTTGCTTTACACGCAATCGCGACCTTCCTCGATAGCTTGCGTTGTACGCAATACCGAGTTTCACTAAACAACAATATGCTATTAAAACTAGCCGTTATGAATAGTAATAACCACTTTTTGAAATTTTATAAATTTTATTTTTCAAAATGGACTTCATTTTTGGACTCAGAATATCGAAATTAGCCTAGGGTGAAATTTTGGTATTTTTCTGAAAACTTTCAATTTTTGATGAATAGTGAAACCACTAAGTGGTAGGTTAAAAACTGAATTTTGCATAAAACTTAATTTTACCGCTTCTGTGATTGGAATTTCGAAAATCCGAGAGACACGGTTAATATCAAGGACTAAAATGTGGTTCAATGAGATGAAAATAATTTTTTGGTGAATAGTAACTTTTTACTTTTTTTACCGCGGTTAATAGTAAATAGGGTAACTAAGGGTAAATATGATATTAATATTACCCTAACACATGTCCTAATTCTATTGGACAAGTGTAATTCGACCAAAAACAAACTTAGGAATAAAATATGACCATTTAGGCCCACTTGGATTAGATTAGGACATTTACTATTAATTTATTTAAAGAAGGGTTAAAATAGTTAAAATCAAAGTTTAATAAGTAAATAATTTTTAATATGGGTTATACATAAGATAAATTCAATTGTAAATATTCATCAGAAAGCTAAAAAGATTTCCTACATGATGATATTTTATTTGTAATTTTTAGACATCAAATAATGTAATTTATTTATGACACAATGATGATGCAGTAATTATCTTATTAATGAAATATTGACATAATTGATGTTATAAACACCAAAATAAATGTAATTTGAGACTTTTTATGAATTCAACTAATTTTATAGGTTACTATGATATATTAATGTTGATTTAATCAACTTGGTTCGAACATATAATTCTTTTATGACTTTCACAAAAATCATATATCAAATAGTGTCAAAATTGACACAAAATAGTTTTTAAATCAAATATTATATTATTAATTGTTATTTTATTCCTAAAAATCTAAGGTTCGGCCAAATGACTTAGATAAGGATATATATTTTAATAATAAACAATTTGGGGTTCGTTTGGCATTTTATAGTAAGTGTATTAACCATATAGTGAAAGAAAACAAAAAGACATGGTAAAAGTTAAATTATTTAACTTAGAGTTAAATCTAATTGATAAGGTTAAAATAATACCCTAAACTTGTCTAAATCCTATTGGTTGATAGGATTTCGACCCTTCCCCACTTTATCTTCGAAATAAGACCCTTTGGAACCATTATAAACCGATTTTGACTTTAATATAAAATAATATTTTGAGATATTCCTAAGGTGCCCCTCTCCTCCCTTATAAAAGGGCACCTCCTCCCCCTCCTCCTCACACCAAATTGAGCACTCAAGCTCGGACAACCCCTACCATTTTCTCCTCTCCACTTCCCTAGAATAATCCTAGAGGTCCTGGTCTTCTCCAAAGACCAATCTTAGTTCCTTAAGTGGAGGATTCAAAGAGGCGTTCCAAAGAAGAGGTAATATCCATTACCGATCTTTTCAATTTCTTTCTTCTTCAACTTCTTCTTCTTTAGTTGTTTCATGATAAAGTAATAACATCAGTATTACTTACATACTGATATGTTATTATAAATATGAAACAACCCTATTTCACCTTCTATCCATCCTACGGAAAAATGAAATCACCACGCGTGCGTACGTACGGAATACCGTCTCCACGCCGTGGTGTAATCTATTTTCCACCATCACCTTACAAGGATGGTTATAATGGTGTAATGAGTAACTAAATATGATTATTATGAAGTAATATTGATACTGAAATAATATATATATACTCCAATACAATTCCACGATCATAGGAATGATATCATCACTCGTGCGTACGTACGGAATACCGTCTCCACGATGTGATGCGACTCGTTCTACATGATCTTCATTTCATAATGATTATATAAATGAATTGAATGAATTAATATGGTATATAATACACTAATACCATTCTGGAAATGAATTATCTATAACCTAAAGATAAGAATAAGAATTTATTCGACAAAACACGCATAAGAACAAAAAGTTATAAAGACCCGAGTAACAAGTAACAATGAAATATTACTAACAAGAAGCTAATAATATGACCATATATGATATCATATAAATATGTATGATTCTGGAATAAGTCAATAACATTATTTAAACCATTATACAGGAGCTTCGGACACGTACAAAGCTAATCGGACCTAAGGTAAGGGAAATATCACAATCTCATTTTTATCCGAGATTGTTTATTCGTAAGTATTTACTGGGGTGTATTTTATCATCCACATCCATGTTCCCTCAATATGAAATATTGTTTCCATCCACTTGCAATAGTTTAAATCCAATTTTACCCTTAGGTGAGTTTTTAGTAAAGAATATGAAAGGAATCTTTTGTCGTTTTTCCGTACGAGGTACTTTTTGACTTTTCCGACAAAAGTACGAAGAATGTTTTTTTTAACTTATACGGCATGAATGGATTTTTAAAACATTGTTTCCAAGAAGCTTCCTTTACAAGTTTTCAAGTTTATTTTTAATCAACTTTTTTATTTTAAAGTTGTATGACATGTTATGAAAGGAAAAATGTTTTTGAAGAAGAAAGGATATTTTCCTCAAGAATGGAGTTCAAGTGATTTTCAAAATTATTTTCCATCTAAGATAATAAAGGGTTCTATTTTTATCCCTATTATTACATTGATTTGATCATGTTGTGATGGAATTATTTTTATGAATTCCTTTATCTTATATGAATTGATTTATGATGTCATGATGTTTCAAGAATCCCATTTTTGTTTCATGTGTTATGCGATGATGTATGTTTTATGATTATGTGGCACACATAAGAAAAGATTCATTATAAGATGGGTGGGACCTATATCTCCCTCCAATGCATTGGGTAAAGATTTTATATCTCATGAGATAGACATGGCTGGAACGGAAGGTTATTTCGGTTCAGTGATACAGGACTGAAACGAGGAGTGAACTCGGTTCAGAAAGGGACTTTGTCCACTAAGATAGTCTTGGCGATGAGTCATGACTAACAAGAAATGATTTTCCATGATTATGTGTGCATGACACAAAGTTTCAAGTTTTATGTTATGATTATGGGGATCTCATTTTCACTCCTATGATTTGTTCCATGTTAAGATATTATGATCTCTTTTGCAGGTTATGATTTTCAAAAAGATATGATATGATTTTTATTTCCTTTATTTGCCTTGCTGAGCATTTGAGCTCACCCTTTTATGTTTTCTTTTCCCCAGGTCAGGAAGATGGATATTAAGTAGAATATGCTAAAAGGGACCCTAGATATGATGAAATAAATGGGAGACACTGTAGAAGATTTATGAACCAGTTGTTTATGTTTCCCAGTTTCTAAAGGCACTATACCTATACGGTCCTTTGTAGTTTTATCATATGTTGTAATAAGTGTGCTTCAATTTTTGAAGTATTAAAAATGTATGTAAAGTATGGGTCGTTATAAAAACATTAATTTGGTTATTTTTTGGAATGTTTATGAGAATTTTCATTTTTTGGTGAATAGTGAAAAACATTAAATTTTTATTCAAACCCTCTTTTTTCTAACTAATTTAAATTGTTACTTATATTTTAATTATATTTCAATCTATAATTAGTTAAAATATACTTCATTTAATCTATTTTTGTCCATTGGTACAAATTTCACATTGAATTTGTATATAAACATATTTCAAACATTTTGACCCATGCTCTTTAAAAACATGTCGTCTCGTCCTGTCCACAGAATTAATATTATATTAAATTATGGGAAATTTGTGATTATAATTTGGAAAAATGGATTCCATATTTGGATTAAAAATAATTTATAATTATAATTTGATACAAATTTATTTTTTACCATGGTTATTAGTGAAATTAATTAAAATTAATTACCACGATTATGGTGAAAATCAGTTTACCTGATGGTTAAACTGTAATCATAAGAGGCCAAATGACCTATAAACTTCTCCAAATTCCAATGATGGAAATATTTTGACCAATTACGCAATTTTTTCGATAGTAAATTTTTTTGGAGAAGTATGATGTAAGGTAGACCTATCAATAGTGTTTACCTTTTTATATTTACTAGAATCCCACTCCCCCACAACTATAAAAGGGATTCACACCCCTCACTTACTCCATATAAGAAGACACATTGTTTCATAAAAACACGTTATAAATATCCTCAAAATATCCCTCCCTTCACCCTAGTTCATTCCATTGGTTAAAAATCCATCCATGGAAGCCTTTTGGTGAGAACAAAGAGGTGTTACCCAATGAAGAGTTAATAACCTTCAAGAAGCTCTTATGTTTTATTTTCATTCTCCAACCCTAAACTATTATTATTCCTTGGTTATATAACAACCTTAGTATCCTAATTATTTTATATTTTTTAATCTATTGGTTTTAAATACACTCACACACACATCCATCTAATGGGTAACAAATATACCATTCATGTGTATGATAGATTGCTGCATCCCGAAAGGTTGTTGTTTGTTTTTCCTTTACCACCCGCCATGGGTATGATTTAAGATTTTTAATCTATTTTTTTATAATATATAAAATATTTATGACTTATTTATTATTATTTAACTATTATATTATTAATACCTTTAATCATTCCATTTTTTTAGATATGATAACTTTGTTTGTGGACATGTGGACTACCCCTCCTCAAAGCGATGTGATTCGTTCACACTTTATATAGAACATATTAAAGAATAGGTTAGTGAAATTATATAATATATATGAAATAATAATTATAATTTAATTATTAAATGTATATATATAGACATATATTTCCTTTAAATTTATTCTTTCGATATGACAAAAAAACAGAAAACATCCATGCATAGGTAAGACCTAGTGTCTCAATGTACGGAATATTCCATTTAATATTTCTATATTTTTTTGATTATTATAAAAACATACACACGTAATATATAATATATTTATATCTTTTTTAAAATTGTTTAATTATGTAAATCTTGATATAATTTATTGTATATAGAATGAAAATCCAAAGCATATACAAAAAACCAAGGGGATATCACCCGAAACGTAACGTTAACCTGGATTTGTTAATAAATGTAATATAAAGTCATAAAAAATATATATGGTATTAGGTATAATAATATGGTTATGTGGTAGATATATAAGAAACATATAATTTTTAAAAATTATTTTTTAGCATGTATGAATAATGTCATGACATAAGGTAAATGTTTTCTCATCTCACTTCTATTTCAGTGAGATATATTCTATATTCTGCACTTATTAATTTTTTTGTGGTATATATAATATCTTATGAAATATAATATCCTAAATTTGAATTATTTAATGATCTTAAAGGATTTAATTTATTTCATTCATTCATGTGGATCGTGATTCAAAAGTTACTTCATTATTAAGAGGATTTATAGTCTCAATTTCATTCTTTGAGACATATGCATTATTTTCCACGACCATATTTTGTGTGGTGTACATACAGACCATGAATGTACAATCTGAAAATTATCCTTAAATTTATGAGTATTTACATATCCATTAAATTATATTTTTTGAATGGGTTTTATCATTCAAATGTTACAAAATCATTAATGTAATTTGGCCTCAATTTTCTTTCTTTGTAACGCATTCCATCATATGCAGATATATACCTGTACAAGGTGTATACACATAATTTTGAAATTTTATCTAATTAATAGCCCAATTTAAACGGTATTTTATGATTTATGTGACTATATTTTTATAAATTGAGAGTGTGATCCAAAGTTACCATGTGGGAAGTGTTTATCTCAACAATCTCTACTTTTATCATAATTGTTTACGATTATAATTTCATTGATAAAAAATTACTATCCATATTTAAAAAACACACAAAAATATTCTCCCCATATGGTTACTCATTATATTTTTATGTTTTAGAGCTGTTTTTTCAAATTTTGGTACTTAATATAATTAAAAATGTCATTTTATAGAAACATCACATAATTTCCCTTCTCAGTCAGAAATCTATATTATAAAAAAAACCGTTTTTTTAAAAATGTTTTAAAAATGATATTTTAAGATAGTTTCAAGGGTAAAAAGATTTTAGAAATGTTTTGTTGTCTCCAAAAATTCATTAATATTTTTTAAAATACATTTTCTATGAAAAAGGATTTCAAATTTTTTTCACAAATTCATTATATGTTTTCACAGTATTTTTAAAATAAAAGGCATTGATTTTTTTAAAAGATACCATTACATGTTTTGAGGGATATTTTAAAAGAATGTTTCATTAAAAATTCTTGTTATATTAATGATCATTTTTTAAATTCCAAAATATATTTTCATCAATAAATATTTTATATAAAATTTTAAATCATTCTTTTTTATGAAATGGATTTTTGAAATATTTTTGTGAAATGGATTTTCAACGAAAGGATATTTTCCTTAATAAATGTTCCATGGGATCCTTCAAAATCATTCTCTATGTAATATTGCAAATTTTTTATAGTATATGCTTTAATATCAATATTATCCATGAATACTAATCCTATTCTTTATTGAATGGTTTATGTTATGATGGAATGATGATTATGATACCTTTTTCTCATTCATATGTTATATTATTATGAAAATAAGTAATTTTCACGGGTTATTATATGACAAAATGATTAATAAATGTATCTCTTATTTATAGGTTATGTTGTGTTGGAATGTAAATGATACCCATTTTATTTCTTCAGTAAAAAAATGATTAGTTCTCTGTTATCTAGTGGAATATGCATATATGATTTCATTATGTGATTGGTGGGACATATATCTCACTCTAATGATTTGGGTATCATTAAATGTTTAATAAGATCAAAGGGTATATGGGAGGGAAACTCATTCTTGAACCTACAAGGTATTCCAATACTGAAACAAAAGGTGATCCTATACCTGAAACAAGTGGGTACACAAGAGGGCATCCCATTCCTGGGATAAGAGGGTTCACGAGAGAGAATATGATGCCTAAAATAGGATGGTACATAAGTGGTAATCCCAAGACTTAAATAATAGGTTACATGAGAGGGAATCCCAAGACCTAAACAGGAGTGTACACGAGTGGGAATCTAAAGACAAAAACAAGAGGGTACATGGGAGGGTATCCCATGCCTAATAAAAGAGGGTATATAAGAGGGAATCCCAAGACCGAAGTTGGTACACATGTCATTTTCCTAATCCTAACATGTTATAAAGGTTTTTAGGTTGATCTGATATAGGACTTTCTATGCATCAGTGTATTCAACATTTTTATGTCCTATTTCTCTATTATGATCTCATGGAATATTCTATGGATTCTCTTAAGATTCATATATCATAAACTGTTAGTCATTATGCCATGAGTTTTTATTATGGTATTTGATATGTGGGTTATGATCTTCTTATGCTATTATCATGTTCTCATTCCCTTATTCACATGTTATAATTGTACATATCTCTTGTGTACCCTTACAACACAACTGAGTTCACCCCTTTCATATGTTTCCATTCCCCTGGTCATGAAGAAATGTTTTAATAAAGGATGATAAAAGGGAATGAACTTTTTCAAGGATGTTGATGATATTTCACCATGATAGATTATTATGATTCCATGTCCCCAAAGATTGTAAAATATTATGGTCGTTATACATTTTTTTGATTATTTATATGTAATGATGTAATATCCATTTTTGTTAATCTGGGGTCTCTATAACCATTATAAATATGACATCCTTGATAATAGTTATTGGGCATGAAAAAACGTGACACTTCTTGTTATATGGGTTTTTTCCTAATTGATATGTTATAGAAGTTATATGAAATGGTTGTAGTGATATAATAAAGTGTCTATACATCATGTACATCGTTTTTACATAAATATTTATTTTATATTACTTATTATTTGATCCTGGAACATTTTTATTGGGAGCCATGTATTGTTGTATAGAAACTACATATTTGTTTACTTATATATGGGAACTTTACTTTTAGTATCACTACACCTATTATATCATGCACTATAATTTAGCTTTTATTTCATAAATATGAATTTTATGGTATCTTTGGATGGTTAAATAATGTTATTTCATCTCAGACCCTGTTTGGGACACCCTCGGGTAACCTGGAAGACTATGTTGATGTAGGTAATGACCAAGGATAACAACCACAACTCGATGCATGGTTTTTTTCATGATTAGGATTTAGGGAGCACATGAAAATGACGAGGTTCATGATTTTATCTGGAGATATTAATTTTTTTCTTTTCTTTATTTTGATTCATATACTATACTGATGTCTATATACCTATTATTTATAATTTTCTAAAACTTGAAATGATATATAATTTAAAATATGATATTCATTTTGTAATTTTATATCTATCACTGATTTTTATCTATATTCTGATTGATTTAATGATTCCATTTTTTATCAGTATTATATTCCACTATGTTACACTCTGAAAAAATTAAAGTTGTCCCACAAACCCACCCTTGTTCCTTACTCATTTTCATAAGCCTCTAGAATTTGGGGAGATGCCGTTGAGGGAATATGACCAATCAGGGTCACGTCTCATTTCATTGGAATCATGTTCTAGGATGTTATAATTGATTCCTTGGATTAGTATGAATTTAAAAATTTTTTCTTTTATAAATAATTTTATATGGAAGTACTAAAAAGTATGGAGAAATAAATATTTTAATTGATGTAAAATGAATAAGATTATATGGATATATATGAAAAAAATTCACATAATTATCTAGTTATGAACCAAATATTTTATGGTATCTTGATTGTAAAATTAATTTGTTATAATCGGGGTTGAATCATATATATATTAGTTCATTAGATTCACTTGAATTAAAAGTTTACAAGAAAACTGTTCGGAGTGCTGAGAATGCTGAAATAGAGTTTTAAAATGATCATGTTTTACACAAAAAAAGGAAAGGTCCGAATGGCCAGAAATAGGGAATAATCTATCAATGAAACATAATGGCATGAAAATAAAATTCTCACATCTTGATCTGTGCTGTAAAAATAACCCTAGAAAATATCTTATAAAATCATGGTAGTTTTTATGATATATAATGTTTTTACATGTGGATCATGACTGTAAAGAATATGAACAGAAAAATAATGAAAACTCAATGGAAAGATTTATTAATTAAGAATGATATGTATCATTATTAATGTATTTGTAAAATGATAGGAGTGAAGGATGGAAATCATCATGATCATAAAAAATTATGTGTTTCAAAATACATTGGGACTACTTCAATAGATATTGGAAAATCCAATGATATGTGGTCAGGTATATTACTTATTTATTGTGGTTATTACAATGAATTTTTTGATTTCAGGTCTACACAATCATTCATTTTGATGAACATTTATGATAAACATGATAGTACATGTAAAAAAATTAATATATAACATTTAGTTCAAAAATCTAGGGAAGTATTATGGGAAAATGAGATTATAAGAATCTTCTGATTATTGTGTGTGTTATGGATTTACCTTAAAACATTTTTTTATTCCCCATAGTAGGGTTTAATGCTATTATAGGTATGTATTTGATTTTGATTTACCATGATAAGATATCTTATATATTCAATGTATAGGGGTTTTAAAATTTTGTATTTATTTTATAAAAGAATAAATACATACCTTTAATAACATATCATTATATAGATAATCTATTAAAATATAGAGATGACTGTTATTTTTAAAATATTCTTGAGAAGAGTGTCAACTTTCATTTTACAGATGTCCCTATAAGGAATGAATTTATGGGTTTATATCATGATGAATTCCTTACTATTATAAAATATTGGAAATTTGGGTTTACTCTTGACTTAGTACCTAATGATAATATAGTTCTAATACCTCTTTACAGAATGGCTCAATTAGTTCTTTTTTAATTGAAAAATAATAGTCATAAGTTTCTAGATAATATTTTCATTCATCCTTTCAAATTTCCATGGGCCCATATTGTATTATTTATTACTAATAATGATGGTTCAATGTGTCTTTTCATTATTTATAGATCCTTGAATAATATCACTATCCAGAATTATTATCCTTTGAATCATATAAATTATTTTTTTAATCAACTTAATGGGTGAAGTATTTTTAGATGAATAATATTAGGCTAGGATAACCATAGTTTAAGTGTAATGAGAATGATATTTCAAGAAAACATTTCAAACTAGATAAGTATAATATGAGTTTATAGTTATGTCCATTGGGTTATATAATACTCTAACTATATTCATTGATCCTATAATCATTGTTTTTCATGAAAATTTAGACATTATTGTTGTTGTGTATGATAATTAAATTTTTGTATTTTTTAAAATTTACTGAGTTTAATGAAAGACACCTAATTATTGTTTTTAAAACCATGTAAGAAAAGAAAATATATAAAAAATATTATAAGTATTAATTTTAGCTATAACATTTTTATTCACTTAGAAATATTGTTATTACTGATAAAATTACTATTGACCATACTAGAACTAATGTTGTAGACTAATTTTGAAGACATAGAAATTTCATAGAGATTCATAGTATTATTCTATCAATAGGTTACTATATTTGGTTTATTGAAATAATTTCTTACTTATCAATCAAAATTTCTATGTTAACATGAAAAGGAGCCAAATTTTTCATGAAAAAAGTGTGATGGGCGTTTCAAGTTAATGAAATAAAGATTGACTAATTCTCCAATTTGGAACTTTTATCTCGAAATTTTGAAGTTTTTATCTATAAGTATGATATAATGAAGGGACTTGGTTGAGTTATGATTCATAATGATCATGTAATTGTTTATACATCACATCACCTAAGAACTCATTGGTTAAATTATCCATAACTTTATTTTTAACTAGCTGGTCTGATTTTTTTTAAATTTTTTTTGCATCACTTATATTGAGAAATGTGTATAATATATACTAATCATAAATTTTGATTGAGTATATTTATTCTAAAAGAGTACAACATGTAGAATATGTGATGCATAAATTTGATTAAGGATTAAAACTGCTAGATTCATTACGATCATAGAAAAGAAAATTTGACGATGTTTTGATTAATAAAGATAATGATATATTAACCATGTTATGTTGGTAATATAACCAATTATTGAGTGATTTCCCTAACATTGTAATAGAAATTTTGTAAACATGAAAATCTTATATCTTGTGTCATGTTATAGTATAATTTTATATTCTAGAATGTATTATGAATGATAATAGAGGAACATATTTTACACGAAAAGGTGGAATCATTGAATTAGTGTATGTTATTTAGGTTTACCATTGATGAATAATGTGTTATTAGATTTAGTGAAAGATTATGTTTACCTTGTGATTTCTCCATGATGTTATAATTTTTTAGTGATGCACATATGTCCCCATTTTTCATTTATCCAATAAGAAAAAATATTTAATGATACATTCAAGATTATTATATGTGGGATAGAATAAAAAGTGATATTATTAACTTTAAAATAAAATATTTTAATTTTATTAAGTTATTGAAGAGAAAAATTGCTAAAGGGTATGCTTATATCCTTTCATATGATAGAGTAGAATGAGGAAAATATATCCCTAGATTTCCTGAGGGGATTGATTATGAAAAAATTTAAAACTGTTATTTGGGTTCTTTTTTATTGGGTATATAAATCTAGAAATTTCCATACTATTCATCATATTATGTATTTAGATCAACTATTATGGCTATTACACAATGTGATATTAAGATTACAAGGATTTCCTATCTCTATTTCTTCAGAAAGTGATCACATGTTCACTTATAAATTTTTAGTAAAACTTTGGATATTGTTGGGTGTTGAATTAAATTTCAGTATTACTATTCATCCTTAATTTAATATATAGTCTAGGAGAATTATTTACACCATGAAAGAAATAATTTGAGATTATTGAATTAATTAATAAGGATGTTGGGATCATTATATTTCATTAGTTTAATATCCTTATAATAATAGATTTCATTTGAGTAATAATATTGAACCCTTTTGGGTATTATTTAGAAAGAGGTATCAGGATCTTTCTTCCTAGGAGGAAGTCGATGTAAGAACATTGTTATGAGTAGATTTGGTACAATATATTATTGTAAAGGTGAAACTAATTTACAAACATATGACGATGACAATATAAAGATATACATGAAACTGGATGTGATTTTTTTTTCTAGATTTAAGATCATGTTGTTCATAAGTTATATTCAAGGATAAGTGTTATAAATTTTGGGAAAAAATGGATGTTAAATATTTTATTTATTATTCCATATTAAGTCATAGAAATATATGGATTAGTTTCTTACCTAGTTTCATTTCATTCATGTTTAGCTTTGAGACATGTTATATTTCATGTTTTTTTGTTAATAAAATTTTTTATCTATCCATATCATTATTTGAGAACATAAATAGTTCAATTGGAAGAGAATATTTAACAATTGGAATTGACTATTCATATTATTGATCATATAATGCATGCATTATAAAAATGGTGATTCATTAGGATATTGTATTGTGTAAATTTTTTATAGTTTATGGAGAAACATGTTCATAAAAATATGATATGAGGATAAATATACACACTATTTAAATAGTAAAATCAATCATAATGAATCAATATAAGAATTGGTTTATGAATTCAATAACCATGTATGTTTCAAGATAAATTATTTTAATATAATATTTGCATTCATTAAATAGATTTTATAGATTTACATTCATTATAAGGCTACTAGGAAATTTTTTAGTTAAAATGAAAAGCCATTATTTTTTACTCAATTGGGTTTTCATGAATTAATTTGTTATGATTTTAAAATTAACTAATATAAATTTTAAAAAATGAACTTATTTTTATAATTCTTTGTTTTTTAAATTTTCTTAGGATTATATATTGGTAATTTCTATAAGAATTTATTTTTCAGTGAAAAATGGGTTTCTTGATTTTTATTGAAAACTATCTTTTCATTTCAAGTCTTTAAAAAGGTATATCCTATTTTGTGTATTTTTTTAAAAAATTAGTTAGTATTGATTAATCATAATCTGATAAATGTTTTTGTAATTAAAAATATATTATAATATTTATAACCAAATTCCATAGTTGAAAATAATTTTTTGGAAAATATTAATTCGTCACATTTTAAGGGGTTAATTTAAAATTACAGTTTTTCATTTATATGGATTGAATTTGATAAAATTCATTTCATATATGGAATATAAAATATTACTATTTGGTAATATATTCAATATAATTTTTTCATTATGAATAGTAAAAAAATTAAAATTTATTAGCCTAGTGATGGTTAAAATTGTTTTACCAAGGGATAAGCTTTAGTGATAAATGTTAAAATGACATAGAAAGTTTCCTAAATTATATTCCATAGAGTTATTTCTACCCTATAAAATCTAATATTTTTAAATGGTCTATTATTATGCATTTTTATTCTTGAGGAGATTAATATATTTTAATCTTTTGAAAAATTCAAAGGATATCATCTCTCTCACTTTTAAAAGGAAACCCGTTATCTAATATTCTACAAACATATTGTGACTTTTTTCAACCAATACTTTTAAAAATCACTTCTTTACACTCCACAATTCTTAAATGACTTTTTTGGAAATAAAACCAAACTACGAAGGCTTTATTTATAAACCTAAAGATGTTCTTTGGAGAAGAGGGGTAGTTATCAATAAAGAGTTTTAATTTTACTTCTTACAAAACCTCTATAAAGTATCATTAAAACATGATCCAATAATATCATTTATATATTTCATATAATTATATTTTATTATTTTTATTGTATTAAGTATATCTATCTTCTCTTCTATAATATTGGAAACAAAACTGTCATTTTTTTATACGGTGGAGTACCGCCTCACGAACCAATATAATAATTTTTCCATCACTGCCTCTCATGGCTATTTATAATAATGGATTTGATTTTTTTATATGATAATCAATATATATATATAAATATAATTATTTAAGGATATCCTATCTCCAAATTTTTTACTATTTCATCCATTAAAAAATGGAAATGTTGTTCGTGCATTTTTGTGGATTACCAACTCCATGAAGTGATGTGATTATTTTTCATGACATCATCAAATGGATTATATATATGTGTGTATTCAAGGAAATAATATGATTTTTAAGATACGAAAATAATTATATAAAGAAAAAATAATTCATATATTCTATCAGTCATGTTCATCTTAAAATGGAAATGTTACTTATGCATATATAAAACGTACTATCCCCAGGACTGAAAGATAGTTCATTTATTTATAAAAAACATTCATGGTTCTCTTTAAATGTATAAATTTTTAAAAAATTATAATTCTTTTCAATAATATATTTCAATGGCCTATTTAAATATAGACAACCTACAAGTGTCATTTTGGATATATGAGTTTTTATCATCAAAAAATTAGATATGAATTTAATTGATTATGTAATTTTGTATAAAAGGGTATTAAATAAAATAAATGTTATAATGAACTTTTAAAATGTTATCAATAATGTATATAAATCAAATAAGATTATTAATTTGTAATATAAATAATGTACGTGACACGCCATACTTGAGGTAACATACACATTACTTTAAAACCCTCATTTTTAAATGCTTTAATGATATATTTTATAAAAATTATTTATCCTTGTTGATATTGTAAAAATTATTTTTTGGTTAGATTTATATTCCCATAAATGAATTATAATAGAAAATGTATGCCTCTTTATCTTTTTCATTGGTTTTCAAAATTAATATTTTGACAAATTTTAAATGTATATTTTGAAGAATGGCTAATGAAATATTATATTTTTACTTATACATCATGAAAAAATATTCCAACTACAATAACCATTTTTTTATATTTGTAGACATTTAAATTATTCCATTTTCTCATAAAATATTAACCAACTTTCATTTTAATATGGGTATTTTTATTTCAAAAATCTGGTTTTAATGGAAAGAGATATATCAATTTCTATAAATGTTTTACTTATGGTATAAAAGGATAATTTTATGAATTTAAAATAATAAATTAATGACTTTTTATTTTTTAGGCATGTTATTTTCCATTGAAATATACGACTATAACAGGAGTTCATGATATAGATCATTATGATGAGTGGTCCTGATAAAACTCTAGATTATGGGTGAGCCCAACTTATCTATCAAATGCATTTTGGAATGATTATATTTAGAAGATAATTATGATGGATTTTTACAACAATGGTTATTAAAATTTCATGTTTTCTTATAAGTTTTCTGTGATATTTCAATTAATATTATGTCCATTGTCCAATGTAGGACTATTTTATTATAACTAATGTGTTTAAATAGAAATCATTTGATTTTGGAAAATAATTTTTAAAAAAAATCCACAGGATATCTTTTTTTTTAAAAAAAATATCCTCTTGATTATGAATTTTCCATTATATTATATTTTAGTTATTATTAATAAAAACTCTATGTAGTGATGCTAATTTAATGTATACGAAAATTATTATTTGATCTTAATGACTATTAGGTTAATGGGAAACTCTCTATTATGATATAAAGGTCTTTAAATAGGATAATATATTTCTTTATTTTATTTTATGTGTACCTTATGTAAATTATTTTCTTACATAATGTTTTAAAATTTCTTATATATCTTTTATGGATAATTTAGTACAAATAAAAAATCATGTTCAAATTCATAATGATTTTCCATGGGAATATTTATTTTCTTTTTAAAAGTATCATATCTTTGGAATAAATGGATACATAGTATATGTGTCTTCTTTTTAATATGTTGGTTTGTTATGTTGTATTAATGATATAATTATCTTAAAATATTATTTTTTCTAATCCAAAAAATGAAATAATGTGAGTTTTTGACTAAAAAAATTAGATTATGTAATTTTTTAAGGCTAGGTCCTTATCATAAATCTAGGAAAAACTATATCCAATGAAAAAGTGATTTTTTATAGGAAATACTAGAAAAATATGGTGATATTATATGTAAATGAACATAATATTAAATGGTAAAATATAGAAGTCACATGATTTTCTTTGAGAGGGAATTTATCTCTAAAATAGATAATGATAGAAAGATACACATTAATGCATGTGAGGCTCAAGATATACAAAATTTCCAATAGGAAATAATTTTAAAAATTGTAGTAAAATATTTAATTCCACTAGTGTTTGCACTATGTATGTGAACAAGAGAGGTTATAGAGATAGATGGATATGGGTTCTTAGTCATGAAAGAAGGTGACACTTTATTGGTCAATGTTAATAAACTAATTTCTTGCGAATATGAAGTAAGTAATTCATAATTATAATTGTGGCATGAACCCATGAGTTCGGAAATGGAATCCATGTAATGAAAACTATTATGAGTTTTGGTAGATCCTTTAATTTTAATAAATCATATTTGGTGAAAATTTGTAGTCAAGATGAATGATTACATTGATTGTATAGTCTGTGCCTATGTAGAATGACTAGATGTTATGGGATTTAAGAAGCATCCTAGGATAGACTATGAGCAGGATTTTTCTAGTCCAAATACAAAAATATTTTAGTCGTCCACAATATATAATAGATTATTTTTTCCTAATATTTGTAAAATTATTGTAAATATATCGTCACTAATTCAAAACCCAATTGAAGGTGTCTATGTAAAACAAGGAGTCGGTTTTATGAATCTAAAGGACTCAAAAAAAATTAAAAACGTTATATATTTCTATTTAGGTGTTTCTTAACATATCATGTTCATGTAGAATTCAATTTGATAGATCTATAATATAATTTGAAAACCTAACAAATGAGTATGAGTCTTATAACTAAAGATAATTAGTGGGGATGAAAAAGTTTTATTAATAGTACATTGTGTTGACATGTTATTAATGTGAAAGGAGATATAGTCTCATAATTAGTTAATAAAGTGTAAAAAAATGACCCCCATAGAATTTATAGATGAAGAGGCATATATTATAAAGATAATGATACTTTGTGATTGATCTAAGAGGCTACATAGTCTATGGTAAAATAAATTCACTGAAAATGAATTGATGATTTTAAATATTAAATAATCAAATCAGGAATCTTTTCAAGTGAATAAGGTCTATATATCCATAATAAAATGTATCTGGAAACATGAGAATATAAATTAAGTATTACTAGAAACCCTTATAATGATGTGATAGGTTTTTTCAATTATGTAATGATATATATAAGGAATGATGTTTCCAACAACTTGATAATGGTAATAAAATAAATAAAAAACCCAGGTGAGCTGCATTCACTTGATATAATCATTATACCAATGTACATGAATCATTCCAATGATAAGTTATTAGTTTACAGTGAATATGAAGAACTATTATCATTTGAATTCATAGTTGGAAGTTTCCATATTGTTTATAATGGTTTTAAATCATAGTTGGGATAGATGTTTTTATATAATAGATGGTTTGCGAGTTATTATATTTCTAATATTCCATTGTTCTTTGATTCTACTAAAAAGTGTGAGTATATAAATAATTTTGTTATAGATAAAGATTATGTTTTATATTAACCTTTATCTAGGAGCTCAAGATCTTGTGAGATAGTAAATATGTTATCAGTATGTACTGTGATAATACTGTATTAGTGGTTGAAGACAATTATCTGATATAATATCAATGGATGTATTATATTACAATGAAATATAAATCCTTGAGGTATTTTTCATAGAGGGTTGAGGTCATGATAATTAAATTATAAACAAAAAAGAACAAGTATGACACATTAATTACATAATTATTAAAGCAGAATCAAAATATAATGTGAAAGATAAGAGACAAATAGTTGTTAGTAGTTGTATCTAGTTAATTCTAGAGATTATAACATTTTTCACACATAATAAAGTTAGCTTTTTAATATTTTATTTAAAAAATATTATTATTAATTCATAACTTATCACAAGATGACTTTTCATCCTTGTAACATTAATGTGATAATTTCTAAAGAGTATTATTCACATTGAAATGTTATAGTAGTTTTATCATATAATGAGAAAATATATGTCCCTTGAAAATATTATTAATCATATATAAAAAGTGTTGGATAAAATATTCCTAACTAGACATAGATGATGTTGGAATTTTTTTATTGGAGGATTTTAAGACATTTAAACATCTTTTTATGAAGTTTGAATAATGTAATATTTAAGATGAGAGGCCATTTGGATTGACTAATGAATAATAATTTCATATGTTATGTGTGTCCTTAGATATTACAATCTACTTACATGTTAATTGGTCAATAAATAATATATTATTATTAATGAAAATATTGAATTTTATAATTTGATGTTTATATGAAAAATTTAAAGAAAATTTTTTACGATGAAAGAAAATGCATCGGTGGTGTCATAGGTCATACGAAATTAATTGAATAAGTAAAAATAGTTATCCCTTATATTTTTATGGATTATTATATCTTTAGAACAATAGTTTTAATGTATCATTATATTAAATATTTGATCTTGGTAGTTAAACAATAATTTTTTTAGAGATTCATATGATAATAAATACAACATATATTATAGGAGAATAGGGAATGGATCCAACATGATGAGATACTCAATCAAAGGGATTATTTTAAAAATCATGTATTTGTATGAGGTTATTGTTGTGATGGAATGATTAAGATAAAAACAGAAGGGGATGGGGTTAATTGTGTATTTATTAATTCACACTAATGAATGAAAAATTTATTCTTGGTTTAATGTGATACTTTCTATCTCTCTTAAAGATGATTTAAATGTGGAAAATAAATGTAAAAATAATTCACAACAATGTATAGTGGTTTAAGGAATAAAAATATCATGTTCCACTCCACTAATACACTATGAAATTATTTTGTGATGTTAATTTGGGGTTATTTTTCCGAGGACCTATTTAATAGAGTGATTGATGTTGACAACCGAAAAAAATTAATTTACAAGGCCTTATGGTTCTTTTATAATGAATAAAAATATAAACAAATTTGTATGTGAAGAAAAAAATACAAAACAATTGAGTATGAGTAGTCCATACTTCAATAGAAAAAATATGGATGATGTTGAAAGTTGAGTAATGGTTCATCTCACAATTGTAAAAATAACAAATAGATATAAATGATCTTCATTAAATAACCAATGTAAACAAATAACCATAAAATTCATGTAGGAATCCTTTTTTATAAAATATCAAAATAGAAAAAGCTATGAATATAAAAAAGTGTAAGTATCCAATGTGCATCTCTGATAGATGGGTTTTCACGTTGAAAAAAATGATTAACAAAGAGATAAAATACAAAAAATAGTCAATCGAATAAGAGAAATTCAAAACATGTATATATCTAAATTATGGAACATCAGAGGACTAGAAATTATGTCATAATAATCTCTTGGTATGTACATATGTTTATTGAGAAGAAGAAACCATGTGTATTCTACAACCATATTTGATCTCTTCAGGTCGAATAGATCCATAAAATTATCTTGAAAAATCAATATTATCTAAATTTGAATATTTCCATAACATTTTGAACAACCCTTAGAAGTTTGAACAAATTAATTAGTTGAAAACGACCCCTTTAATATTCTTTTTGACAATTTTAAACTTAATTTAAATATAATGAAAACTACTATAGTAATCATGGATATAATTAATAATTTGAAACTCATAGTTTGAACAAGTATAAAATTGGGTTTATCTACATGGTAATAAACATAAAAATTATAGATGATAATGTATGTAGAATATCAAAAGTATGTTCGATGAACCTGATCCTAGTTTCTCAAATGTATAGTATTCTAAAAGTTGGGTTTCATATCTACATGTTCACTATAAATGTAGGGTTCAAAATTATTCTACCATAAAAAATGTAGGGTTCACAATCCATATGTACTTATTAAAAAATAAATTATTTTTTTTATACTCCTTCAAAACACATCCATAAGAAATTTAATATAACATTATCTTTATATAACAGTAGAATAAGATAATTTTCTCGTGAAATATAATAATGAACATCACATAATGTTGCTTCACTAGTAGCAATATTTGGGTGTTTTTGAGCATAAAAATCAATATGAAATTAATGAAATTTCTCGATCAACACCTTCCCTAAAATCATTCCATTTAAAGACCACAATTCACACATAAACATAACAAAAAAATACATGTATGAATTAAATAATCAACAAAATATAGATATAAATGATTTAAAACACATAAAAATATTTATGAAAATAAATAAAAGGAGAATACAAATTTCCATAAAAGTAATATTAATTTTATAATCACATTAATATATAATTTTAATGTACTAATCTAAAATATATTTTCTGAAAATTCATTTCCCCACCAAAGATGATTTAAAAAAATACATTTAAATAGAATAAAATCACTATATAAAAGCATGTTATTCCCATAATTTCATGAAATTTTTGTTATATCAAAAAATTATTTCGATGGAATTAATAAAAAATTACATATAAATATATAATTTAATAAAATAATAGTAAATAGAAATATTTAAAATAAAACATTTATTTATAAAAATATCTAATTTATTCAATATTTATAATGAAAATTTGTCTCTGTTTTTGGATAGGCATAGATGGGAAAATATAAAAAGGATCGAGTCTTTGGGGATTGCTAAATGATGCATCTTCATATTCCAAACACTGAACATTCCCACTCACATCATTTAGATCCACTAAAAAAATTCTATTGTTCCCTGAATATCTTTGAATATTTTCTCTTTTGAAGAAGTTGAGATAAAATTTATGACTAAACACTTTTTTTCGTTATGGTTTAATTTTGAAATAAATTTTCTTCTAATATGATCAATTATTCATAAAATCTCCACATTAAAACCATCATAAACATCTCGTGAGATTATTCTTTTCCTGAAGACTTTGATACATCCTTTAAAGATATTCAATTTTATTGGAACCAATTTTTTATCTATCCTATCAAAAGATTGACTATATATTTAAAGATATTCATGATACCTCAACCCTTCTCCTTTAAGAATATTAGTCATAGATATCAATTATATAACATAATTAAATAAATAATTTCTATATAATGTTTTATCATCATCAGATGATGTTTTCTGAGACATTTAATGTTCATTACACCATTAGATATGTGATGAGACTATAATTCTATTTCATAACAACCAAGGATTTATATACCTTTTCTTGAATATTATACTATAGAATATTTATCTATCGAAATTGACTGGTCTCTAAATAGATTTGTTAAATAACTGGCATAAGAATTATCTTTCAAATAGATTCATTTAATCTCATAAATTTCCAAACATTATGAATAAATATTATAATTTTTTTTCCAAACCTTGAATTATTAATATTTGTGGATAAAATATTTCTAAACAACATATCGTTATTTTATTTTGGTGTCTTGGATTGGATCCATTATAGGTCATCATGTTTTCTATCATAATGGAGGAATATGAAATGTTATGAGAGGGTTTGGGAAATATTTTATGTTAAAAGGGAGAATAAGGGATGATTTTTTGAAATTTTTTACCTCATGAAACAAAAAATATACGGAAATTATTTAATTTTTTGAATATGAAAATAAATTTTGTGTAAGATTAGATTATCTACGAAAAATATTAAATAATCAAAAAAAAAACATTAATAAAAAAAAATATTTCCCAAAATAAATGAGTTAAATAAATTAACAATTTTTAAAAGAGAATAGTTATATATTAAATATCAATAAATAATATTTAAAAATAATCAATATTATAAAATAACCATTTGTTATAGTTTCTCTCAAAAATATATTCCTAATAATATATATAAAAAATTACAAAATTAATGAAAAATTATTTGAACACAATATTTTTTAAATAGTTGCACCATCTATGTAATTTATAAATTATAACACATATATTAATATATTTTTTCATCTTATACAATTAAATTATAATGTTTTAAAAAGGTAGGTTAAAAAATATTAAAGAGTATGCATCATTTTATTAAAAACAAATCAACTAATTAATTCCTCTTATAAAATAATACAATGAGAAAAGATTTAATTGTTTAATCCCATGAATAATAAAAAATATATAGAATAATAAAACACATTTAATGGTTTATCGCATATACATTATAGTTAATTTACTTAAAAATAAGATTTAATGCTTCTTGGTTTTCAAAATTTTAGATTTAAGGATCTTTACTATTTAAATGACTAACTAATTTAGAGTTGATAAAAATTGGTTGAAATTATCATGTTTGGAATAAAATATCATCAATATAAAAATGGATTTCATGGAAATATATCTAAAAAATATCAATTAAAGGTGCCTTTCAGAACCCAAATTCTTTTGGTTTTGAAATGGTTAACAACTAATGATGTAGGTAATAAAAAGAATTTTTTTCTGAATTATATTTTCCAAAATATTTTTTAAAAAACATTTGTAACAATGATTACGATTAATAACATATAATTGAGTATTTTTAATATAATAATCATTATAATAATTTGAATTTAAACTATAATGAAGAAATGAAACAATATATATTCTCTTATTTTTTGAAGCAAAAAAATAATAATACTGATATATTTTGGAGTTTTATAAGATACTACATATACCAAGATTTCAATTATGAATTATATTTTTACAAATAATTTTATTGAAATTTCATTCTCAGATGATAATATTACTAGAGGAGTGATTTAATGTATTGACATCTTCTAATAGTTCCTTAATTGTTTTTAAAAAAAGTCAACTAATTTTTGGAATGATTAGAGTGTAAATTTGTAACAAGATTTTTCAACCACTCTATATCTATAAAAAAAGAATCATAAAATTATCTATTTTCTCTAGTATCATTCATTAATTATTTAAATTACTCATAAATTATAAAATAATATTTATTTTTTATCCTAAGATATATTTTTAGAATATTATATTTTATAGTAAGAAGATGAACATCAATAGAATGAGCCATAAGACATATATTTAACATTGTTTTTTCATCCTTATATTTAGAGTTTATATTAGACTCATTTATTTAATTATCAGGTAACCTTATTTAACCTTAATGTGTTTATCTTTTTTTCTTTCATAATCATATTTATTTAAATCTTTTTGCACAGGCTAATCAGATCTCATAGGATAATTCTTCTTACATTAATTATGTATTCCTTCTTCATTCACTTTTAACATCCTGTTTCCCTTGTTTAACAGATTGAAAAAAATTATAGAATGATATGATATCTCAACACAGGATCCTGATTTACTTGAATCAGAATACTCATTCATAAAAAATATAGACTATAATATCATAATTATTTATAGAAATATTATTTTCAGCTAGTGCGTGAATCAAAACTTCCAATATCATTAATTTCCCAATAAAATATTCAATCATTGAATTTTTAATTCATGTGTATTGAAAATTTGATGCATATATTTCATTTCATATAGCAGCTAAAATCCAAATTATCTTTAATGCATTACATGGTTAGATAATTGTTTCTACCAAGGTAGTAATAACATTGTCTATTTCTTTAAATGTATCATTAATTATAGTGATACATTCACTAATATATATTATAAATGATTCAACCCTCAGTTTAGAAATTCTATACCTTAATTTCAAGATTTTATTTGTACCTACGTAAGAAACATTTTCTCCACATCTCATAAGAAATACTATATTTTAATACGAAATTGATATATCTAGGCCAATTCCACAAATTATAAAATTAATATTTTTGAAATTAAGGTTAAAATTCGTTTCAAGAGTTTTATTTCATTTCTTTAGATCTTCATTATGAATTCAATAATCCATTAGTATTTTCAAAAAAATAATAATTCTATGATTCTTTAAATAAATAATAATTCATTCTTTCCGGGGTCCATATTTTTTACTAATAAAATAAAACCATTAATCATCGATAAAAATAAATTAGATAAACCATTGAGACCTATCTTCATATTGATATTATTGTAGGGATTATTAGAGCCAAATTTAATATTTACTTGGTTCTTTAGTTTGATACCACATGATGTTGTTTGTTAGAAAAAGTTTTCCAATATAGTTTGTCTTATGATACTAATTATTTGTATCTAATAGAAACAAAAGAATCATTAATGATTTCAAAAAATTAATATATAAATTAATACCTTTCTTTGATACATGTGGTCAAGTCAGAAAGACTAAGGGGAAGACATAAAGGGAGGGTGAAATAAATCCTTAAATAGAAAATAAAAATAGTATCGTAATACAACTCCTGATTTTAGGTAATCATTTTTATATCTCTTATTGACGTGTATATAGTGGAAAATAAGTGAAATAATAATATTAAATGATGTATTTTGGTTTGAGGCATATAAATATCACAAAACACTCCAGCAAAACTCTATGAGAGATCTTACTTTTTTTAACAATCATTTCATTTTCTAGGGACCATTATAGCTAATTATAGGTATTTGAAACCTTACAATAAGCTTTTTAAAGGGCCTTCTCATTATTTTTTAGTGAACCAAAATATACTCAGTTTAATATTAGAAGATGAAACTCCACCATGATTGAGTACTATATTTCATGGAATGAATATAAAATGGATTGATAATGTGGATAAATTAGTACTAGTTCATATCACAGTTGATGTAGTTACTGATATATATAGATTATGTTCAACAAATCACATAAAAAATAACCATTAACATCAATCATTCATCCTTTTTCTTTTAACAAAGATATAGAAAATATTAAGAAGATGATAATATATGTATGCCTCTAATGTTTATCCCAGAAAGATAGTTTTTTATCAATAAAAAAATATAACAAAGATATACAAGAATAAAAACACATCAATCAAAATTAAAAGGGTGAATATATATATATATATATCCAAAGTGTAGATCATTAGAGAATAAAATAAAAGGTCATAATTTTCCTTTTTTATAAACATTTGTATATTTAGAAGATGAAACCCTTGGTATTTAAGAAGCTACATAGATATCTTTAGGTTTAATAGATCCATAAAAGTAACTTGATAAATTTTTCTTATTTGAATTTAAATGTGCCCATAAAACAATAAATTCCCATAGAAACTGAAATCATTTAATCTATTAAACTTGTATACATGAATAATTTTTTAAACAAAATTATAGAAAAATCTAATATGATGAAACACATTAGAGAAATATTGGAAGAAATCCATAATTTAAAACATGTAGTGTAATATAGTCAAATAAATTGTTTCTCTTCATAGAAATAAATGTAAATGGGTTGCTTGAAAACATATAGTTTATTTTAGTGGTAGGTTTGTTGAGTCATATTCTAGTTTCTTAAATATTGTTATTATTCCAATAATATTTTTCTTAATCAGTATATTCATTCCAAACATAGGGTATAAAGTAAATATCATTATAAAAAGTATGGTTCAATAACCAAATGCTTCACCGAAAAACTAGGGTATAAATAATTATTCCATACCCAAAAAACCAATGAACACTTAAGTCAAATATATAATAATTAATAAAATTATAATAATATAAATTTCACTATAAATGTAATCCTTAATATAACATAATATATATTCAATAGTTACATAAATGTGGGTGTTTGTTAGCATCAAAATCAATATGAAATTAATTAATTTCTTCAATCAAAATATTCACAATAGTTGTTTGGATTCTAATATTAACTTATTTTTTAATGGTTCCCTTATTATGTTACAAATAAATGATCAATTACTTAATATAGGTTTTTTATTCAAATATGAAATGGCTTATAGGGTCGAACACTATGTGTATTCAAAATATCATTTATGTTCTTTTTCAAATTAATATTTTGAAAAAATATTATTATTTCCTTTTTGAATAATAATATTTTAGGACAATTTTATTTAAAAAATTCAGTAACAAAATACCAATCTTTATAATTGGTATGATTGTAATATTAAAAAAATATTTTTTCATGTTAGAATATTTATTAATTTTTCTCTTGGTTATTATTAAATTGGTAAAAACTAAGTTTTAATGTATTCACCAACTAGTTCATATATTAAAATAAATACATGTTTTCATAAATGAATATTATATATATATATATATAGAAACTATTATTGTGGTTTACTGGTACTAGACCATAACTCCTTCTCCCAAATGATAGGGGTATCAAATCCCCACCTTAGAGGGAAAACAAGTTTACTGGGAAATTCAAGATACAGCTTCTAGTACCACATCTGTGATTCTACAACCACAAGACCCCTTTTCATGTCCCTTTTTGACTTATTATCTACCAGGTAATTTTTATATATAATGGAGGGGGACCACAAGTGGGGAATACTGATGACTTAATTATTTTTACTACAACACTATTATTGGCTTCTAGTATCACAATGACATCTTAAATGACCCTTATAAGGATTCCAAAATGAAGGATTCAATTTTAGATATCATCCCTGATAGTGCATTAAGACAATATGGCTTCATAGGTTCCTCTTACTCTATTACCTAGAATATCATTAATAGAGATTTCATGTATGATATACATTATGATATAAAGGGGTCCCCTTTCCCTAAATTCACTACTATCGCTATTCTTACTAATTTTCATAAGGTAAACCAACAAGAGGTATTTGGATCATTTTATATAATAAAATGAGAAATTTTTAATATAGTTTTCTTACGAAAATATTTAATTGAATAAATAATCATCATTTTCGTCATCAGATTTCACAAATAAAATAATGTTTTATTAAAATAAGGGGTATCCAATGATCCACTGGTCAATCCAAAGATATGATTTCTGACATTTATATAGGGGTGATGTGTTCTAATATTATTTTAAATATGAAATATAAATTTATTATCAAAAAATAAAATATTTTTTTTATCACTAAGGTTATCATGATTTGTGGTTTTTCTGAATCGAGTTGCGATCATTTAGTTTTGTGGTAATCATTTATAGTGCTTACCATTAATTTCTTGGGAAGAAAATATGGGGTCATGGAATTTTCTTGTGGTCATAGATAATGGGATCAATTTTACTTCATTATTTTTGATCCATCATAGGTTTCCTATTGTATAATTCTTAAAAAATGAATTTTGGATGATCTAAAACATCCTTATCGTGTTCCGTATAGTTTCATGGGTATCTCCTTTTTATTTTTTGATGATGATATGATTTGTTTCATATATAGTTGTCATAATCCAATTTAAAATTTCATTTTTATCATGAATGGTTAAAAAATATAATTAGAAGATGTATTTAAATAGGGAAAATTTGTGCCTTAATATCTATGGAGAGGAATACTAGAATATCCAAGAATATTTAATAGAGTCCTGTTATCTATAAAGGGAACTTCTCGATGGAATATATTAGCTCCCCTTATATAATGAGTGAGTATGATTTTAAAATTGTATGGGATTATAAATTGGATCACTAGTATTATCCTAAATAAAAATATCCATTTTTATCCTTTTTTTGAAGAATCACTCAAGTAAATAACATGTTTTACACTCTCACAACATGTGGTATTTTTTTTGAAAATTCCATAAGGGTTTCATTAAGATCATTGAACTTAAATTCAAAAGATTAATTTTATATTCTCATGAACATGACAAATATCATTGGTACCATTAGTCATTGATGTAATTTTTTTTGAGGAAGGGGGTATTTATATTTGGCATATAATAAACAACATGGGGTTCATGAAATCATATTTTATGAAGGAATATATTATTGGTAATAATCTCTATGATTTATAATCAAAGTGATAATTTAGTGACAATCAAAGACTGTGGATGGATTTTTAATGATATATATTTTATGATAATATCTTTAAGATGCAACATAAACTATCATAAAAAATGTGTTGCGGATTATTGGGAGAGGTGGCATTACCTTTTTAATAAACAACTAGGTTGTATATAACATCTTTTCATAGGGTCTCAAATAATTTAGATTCACATTAGGCATGACTTAAACCATTAATAAATCATTATTATTAATCTCAATTCTAAACATAAAATTATTTTTCATAATATTGAAATTATGTATGTTTTTGATTGATATATATTCACTCTCTCTTGGGAACGCTTGAGTTTTCATGATTACAGATGATTTTTCAAGAAAATAACCAATAGATATTCTGAGCCACAAAATATTTTTAAAAAATACCTAAACTATGGAAAATATATATTATGGAGGATTTTATACCATACCATACATATTCATTCCAACATGAAATTCATTAGTATTCCCATTTCTTCTAATTGTGTATGTTGTGTCAAACCAATCTATAAATCAGTTCATAAATTATTTACTAAAAATTTCATGGAAATGTTTATCTTGGGATACCTATAAAGGCTCTCATCAGCCAATCATCAGTTTGATATTTTTGATTACATAATTCAGGCATGGTTTGTATGGAATGTTTTATAAATGAATACATTCATCAGTTCTATAGAATAATGGGTTCATAGGGAGGCACTCAATATATCATGTCATTAAGGATGAACATCGTAAAGCTATTATAATAATAGTAGGATGATGTTACTCAAAAAGTATCTATATGTGTGCTGGAAGACACCCACCCAATGAATAAATATTATTAAAAATGAATCTTGTATTAATGTTTTTGTGAATAACCCGAGAGTAATTCAATATATTTGGATTTAGTTATTTTTTTCATCCTGTATTAGACAGGGAGGTTCTTTGCATTCTGAGGGGCCTGAAATGATCACTAGGTTTTCTCCATGTAGTTCTAATTAGATTTCCCACTCCACTATTGAGTAAGACAAAATCACTATGATCAAAACATTTTACACTCCTCTAATATCCATTGGAGAAATATTTATATTATCTAATCATATATATAGAAACTTCATCTGAATTTAAAGATTATTCATAGTCGATGGGAGGGTAATATAACTACTGACATTCATTCTTCCAAAGGAGATGTAGTATACAGGCTCACTATATTTTTGAATAATTTATTGCTTTTTTTATTTTATAAATATTATTCATGGGGATTACCTAGGTCTTCATCATATTATCACACATGACCCTTATTCCCCCTTACATTATTTTGAATAAAATCATTTATTTTCTATGGGGGAAAACCTTCTTGGGTGGATATCTCAATTAATGAGAATAAGGTGTTATTTTTCTCATAGAAATCATGTATTAATTGGAATCATAAATTGAATGAGATGGAAATATTTTACGTTGGTAATAATATTATAAAAACCACTTATTGAAAAAAAATTTTAGATGAAATGTATTTCCTAATTAAATGAATCATAAATACATGTAACTTTGGAAATGCTAAACAAGATCAGATAGTGAACTCAAAATGGATCAATTTTTATAAGAATTACATAGTGGATAGACTTTTCTTGATGAATGGTATATCAGGAATATAATTTAGTCTGTGACCATGAATTTTGGAACATTCTAGTTGTTTTATGATTGTAAGATAATAGAAATAGGTTATAATCTATTCTATATATTTCCTTTAGAATATGATCTATGGAGGTGGGAAAATGAATTTATATTGATATTTCTTAAGACAATAGATATCAATTTTAAGAATGATATTTTCTTTTTCATGAATTATATTTTAGTCATAATCATGGTCAAATATGGATTAGGGTGTTAGGATTAAATTTAGTTCATTATCATCCCAAAATATTATGGAATTTTATGTCATCAATTAGAGTTAAAATATTTTTCAATATGAAAAAAAATATCTAAATATAGGAAATTTTATGATAATATAATTAAGATGGGTCTCAATATCACCTTCATTGATTAGGGGAAGATTTTTAAATCCCATCAAAATGATTGACCTTGAATTAAAAATTAATTGTTACCATAGATTTGTTTACTATAAGTTATTAAATAATAAATTAAATGACTATAATGGAGATAAATATCACAAAATCATCAAATAACAAGTCCATTCAATTTAAATTTTCGAGTATAATACAATTATGGATAAATATAATGGTCAAATAAAGTGTATGTTCCTTAAGGGGTATTGAAAATATTCGGGGGGGTGGGGGTGGGCTCAGTGAATTCAAGTAGTGATATCTTGTAGGAACAATATAAACCAGCTATGATTACCACCTTATATGTGAACTCATTCTTACTGTTTGGTGAATATAAACTAAATATTATTAATGGATATTATTCTAGATATTAATGTATAAGTCTCTATAATATTGATAAATGTGGTCAATAAGAAACGGTTAGAGGCCAGGTTTGTTCCATTTTGTAGGGTTACACTAAAATAGTGTACAGTAGTTAACCCTAATGATGATTATTTTACTCATAATGATTACATTATTAATTATAATTATATGTATTATATATTATCCAATGTAAGTTTTGATTCTTTTGGCAATGGTATTAGATGTAGGTACTAAGAAAAATTTAAAAATTAAAAGAATGATGCACAATTTGTATAATTTAAGGATATTTTATGTATAATATTAATGAAACTTTGTGGGAGTCATATAAATATATCATAAAAAAGTATAATGATATATAGGAACAATAATAACTTCAAAATTACACAAATAGTGAAAATCATGTTCATGATATTGAAGGATATGTCACTTTTGAAGCAAAAAAGAAGAAGGCATTAGGTGGAAAATTCATATTGAATATTTAAAATGGTTACAATATTCTCTAGTGTAGGTTCTATATTGTGTCCAATTATTTCTTATCTAAACGTAGATTAATCATTAAGAGATTCAATCAAGGTTTTTTCTAATCAGTGTATGGATTTATATAAAATCATTAATGAAAAAGATATAGATTTTTCAATGAAATGCAACGATAGAATGACTAATATTGATGGTTAATTACAAGATATAAATATTTTATGTATAAATTTTATGATGTGGGAAAAGTTAATTCTAATATAAATTATAAAAACGATACATTGGAAAAAAATTCATCATTTTTATTCAACTTGTATAGTTTTAAATTTTCCTCATAGATTGTACCAATAATTTTCCCTATAATTAAGATGAATAAGTTTTATGAGATTTAATATATGTTTTTATTTATATGAATTATAACAAAAAATATAAAATGATTATATAATGGAGTCTGTAGTTGTTTGGAAGTATATTGACTACCTAAGAATCAAGTTAGTGTAGTCAGCATATAGTTTGTGTGATTCACTTTTAAGAATTAATATTCTAACAAATTTTAACCAATGAATTTATATGAATTAACAATATTTTATTACTAGTTGAGGGTATACTATTAGGTTCAGTGTAAATATTTTATTTAAAAGGGGTGAAGGTCCAATATTAAATTGTTTTCTTCTATAAGCTCAGGACCCTAAAAAAACCTAAAATAAAAGTTATGTTACCCCAGGATATATAAGATGATGTCATTGTTTAAAAAATGTTAAATTGTTTATCTCATAATTTATCAATATAAATAATGATTGTATATGATATAGATGTTTTGTTTCATGTTGTTTTGACATTGATTCTATAACCTCATTATTTTAGGCAATTTTAGATTTGTGGTTTATTTTCTAGGAGTATCAAGGATTATATTTCGTATTATAGTTGTAACTATTTTACATCTTGAATATATATATACCAAAATTATCTAGTAGGTGATACTTTTTTACAGCTCATGCTTGATTTAGGGTTCCATTATAAAATATAAATTTTCTTGGTAGTTGAATGCGTCGTGTAATTTCTCAACTTGGTTTATATTAGGAATAATTGATCATATAAGTATACAATGTTCCATTTGGTTTTCTGAGTATCCATAGTAGATTGAAATTTTTTGTGGATGACATTGTTTTAATGTTTTGGATACATTATGGTGTATGTTTTTTCTGATATCGGTAATTTAATACTATCTAGAATCTTAATGTAATTGATTATTAAAGATGTTGTGTCTTTTATAAGAATTATATTATTTGTTTTACTATACATGGTATTTTTATCATTTTAATCATTAAACATATGCTTTTTCCACCCCAATAATTAATAATTAATTTCATTAAGTAACATATTCAACAATGTGTGGTATATGGAACATTGAGATCAAATTAGTTGCAATATACTATTATATTTAATATGAACACTTTGAGTGACCCTTGAGTTTAGAGAATATTACTTGGAATACCCATATGATGAAATATATAAGGAAATTATTTCATTATTACTATTTATAAAAAATAACTTATTTTTTATTAGTTGTTTGAAATAAAGGAAATATATTTTTAAAGATAAAAGAGTGATTTTTTCATAAAACTGTTATTTTTTTGGGATTGTTTTTTGATCATGGAATAATAAATAAATCATTATTGATAAATATTTATATTATTTCAATTAATTATTATTTTAAATGAATTAAAAATTATTTTATTATTGTTACTGAGAATGGAATGAGAATAAATTTATCTTATGCATTAAAATATAATTTCTTCAAAAATGGGTTTTATTTATTTCTGTGCATGAATATTATAATTAATTTATTTTATTTTATGAAATTTTATCATAAAAAATAGGTTAAATTATTTAAATCATGATTCCAAAACATTCTTACGATGAATTTTTAGATTTCATTGATAATATTGAGAGTGATATATATTTATTTTTCTAAAATTGTCATTCCTTTTCATTAAATCAAAGAAATAAAAAAACCATTATGTTTTTAATGACATCATTAAAAAAATATTTTCCTATAATTATAAATAATATAATTAATTAAAACAAATCATAATTATACTTGCTATTTGTATATGTTCATTTTGTTTCTTAAAAATACATTTTCCAAGAAACTATTTTTCATTTAATATTGAAAACTTCTCATAAAATTAATATATAATTCTTCTTGTAAATGAATATTGAATATTTTATACCATATTTTGAATTATTAGATTCAAATAAGTTAGAAAATACCATTAGAATTTTATTCACTATGAATAGTAATAGTGGTAATGATTTATTGTCACTTTAATGGTAAACCAGGAAAAATATGGTTAAAACATTTGAATAATGTCTCAAAATAATCCCAACCCTTGATTTTATTTCATTTTAGGATAATAAATCTTACATATTTACCAAACAAAAATTAGGGAATTTTGGTTCAAATTTCAGACTATAATTATATTTTTATTACTTTATATATAGAATAAATTAAAAATTTCACTCACTTGATTTTAATGTTTATTATATGTTCTCAAGGGATAAAAGGATTTTATTAATTAATATAAATTTTCATTTTTCATACAATGAAGTTAATTTTTTATGTTAATTTAAATTTTATTATCATTGAAGGTAAAATTACCATTAATTCTTACAAAATCTAAACAGGGTGCTTGTCCAATTTGTAAAAAAAATGATATTTAATGATATATAAAACTAATAAGTAATAAGTTTTTATTTAATTATGGTTTTACATAAATTTTATGGCCACTAATTATTCTCAATTTTTTTAATGGAGTTTATATTAAAATTAAATTGATAACATTATGAATTTCATGTCAAATTAAATGAATAATCCCTAAAACAACATTAATTTTATTTTATTGTACATATTTTATTATTAAATAATTTTAATATTGAATTTTTTTTAATGATAATTTATTTAATTAAATGTGATTTAGGATTTCATACATGGTCCATTTTGAGCCCTTTTACAACATATAAGTTATTTTGGGATTCTTAAAGACTAAAAATGAGAGATTGTGATTACAGTTAAAAAGGGATAATAAAGGGGTTATAATAAAATATAATTTAATATATTACTCACATATCAATAGAAATTTATATTTTGATGATATTTAATGATTTTTCTTTTATCATTTCTTCTATGACCAATCAAGAAAAATATTACTTAATAAATATATTAATTATATTTAAATATTATAACTAATTATAAGTGTGTCCTATCATCACTTATAAAAGGGTACCTCTTATATACCCTTATTCATAATTATTGGTCCATATTTATTGAAAAAATACTACCTTAATTATTTCTTATATTCTATTTTCGTCTCATTGAGTTTCTGGTCTGGCTAAAAGACAATCCAATAAAGGCTTAAGGTGTATTCGATGGGCGGATTTCCAATGAAGTGGTACAAATATTTTCCCAGTGTCACATGTTTACATATTCATATTATTGAATAAAATATTATTAAACCATGATGATAAAATATAATAATTATCTAAATATTTTTAAATATTATTATGTTTCTGATAAAATAATTATTCCCCTACTCGCACATCTTATAGGGATCAAAAACATTATTCATGCATTTGTGTAGGCTTCCATATCTATGAAAAGATTTGTTTTATTTTTAATCACTAACTCAAAAGTCTGGTTATTATGATGGAATTAATAAATATATATGATATTAAAAAAATAAAAATTATTCTAGAAATATAATATATTTATAACTTATTACACTTCCACTAGTTAAATAATGACAGTGTCACTCTTTTTTATGTGTATAATACCAATAGAATGATATGATGTGATTTTATTTTCAAATAATAAATTCATGGATGATTATAAAATTTTATATAATATATAATAATTATATTTATGTCTAGATTAATATTCTTTAGATGATGAGAAAATAACCCTTTTTAAAAATGTAATTCCACCGATGTTTTTTAATGTTATGAACTTAAATCTGGAAAACATCCTAACTTCACTCAAGTAATATAATTAATACATATGGAAAGGTTATAAAATCAATTAAAGGGATAATAAATGTTTAATAAACATAAAAATGTTCCTTGGAATCTATATAATTAATAATAATTTATTATAATGAATTTAATGTACATATGTGGTGAGTCAGACTCAAGTTAAAATTTGTTTAGTTAATACAATGATTTAAATGGTTATTTTCCCACCATATCCTTACAATTTCAAATTATTTGGATGTAATATATATATAAATAAATTTACCGTCAAATTCATTTTGAACCCTGTTTTATGTTTTTTATAATTTGTTCAAAAGAATATATTTTAAAATTTTACAAATGGGTATTTTTTTCAAAATTTTATAAATGTGTGAAAGGATAATTTTTTTAATGTAAAGTTCATGAGAAACTTTTCCACCATCATGACCAATATTATCAAAAAACATTAATATTCATGATTTTATACAGTTTCAAAGAAATATAACAATTTATATTTGTTGTGAATTTTTATTTATATTATTTCCAAAGAAAAAGTATTTTTATCACTATTTTTACATGGTGCCCAAAATTGATTCTCTTTATGTGTTAAAAATAATAATTTATAATATATTAATATTGAAAAGAAATATAATTTTTTTAATTTATGTTATAGTCATTGTAAATTTTTCTTCATGATGGGTGATCCTAATATATCTCACCAATGCATTGGGTAAAGATAATGTTCTCCCGGGAATTATGATGGAATTAACTGAAAAGGTTTTCTGTTTCTAAGAGTGCATGTAATTTTTTAAGAGTGATATGAAGATGTTGTCATAGGGTACATATATATTATTAATATCACTTCAAATTAAATTTTCATGGAAGTATTTAGATTTCATAAGTTATACATGTTTTTCGGAGTAGGACACTCAAAGGGGGGGGGGGGGGGGGGTGGAATTGAGGTCCTATAAAAATTTATATCTAAAATTATTTTTAAAAAGTTATCCAATTTGAAATAAAAAATGTCCCACATAACCAAAGTATATGATTTATAAAAGTTTTAATATTTTTAAATATTTCTAAAAGATTGATTAGTTCTCAATTATTGTAATATAATTTATTATTTTATATTCTGAAATCAATATAGTAAAATTCTAACATAAAGTCTATTTATGATTAATTATCAAATTCAAATAATGTATCTTGATTAAAATTGTAAAATTAAAATAGAACATTGAAAGGAACAATATAATTAAAACAAGAGTTCAGTCTCAAGATGAGAACTAGTCTTCTCTTCTTGGGGATCACCAGCCACTAAGAAGTTTATATAAATTTACAAGGATAGACACCCTAAATTGGTGTACAAAATAGCATAACTAACTATCCATGTCAACAAGATATATTCCATTTCTTTTATGGGAGTGATAACATAAAACATTCTATATAGGGATCTCATACACTATTATCTGTGGGATTTTATGGTGTAAAATTATTGGTTTGTGAAGTTATCAATGTATCATTCAATTTGGAATAGGTGATAGTGTGTGTTTATAGAACAAATATAAACACACTGGTTGTTAAGAAATAGAAAATTACACAATCAAAGCATAAATAACAAGAAAAGTGATTACATGCTCTCTTTGTTTGTTTATATACATCCTGAGACTCCTCAATGTTTTTTTTGAAGTCAGGATTGAATCCATTTTTTGAAACAACAATAAAAAAAGATTATTGTGAGTGATTATGTTCTTCTACATCCAGTACTGTAATGATGTGTTCAATGGATATTCTCGTCTTTCATTTGATGCTTTAGATGTTCTTCAATTTTGGTTCCCGACAATCTCGTTGTGTATTCACAGCAGGTAGTTCTTCTTGTGGGTTTCATGGATGTATGACTTCTTATATTTTTTCATCTCTCCTTTCCTTTTGGATCTTGTGTTTTCTTTATAAACTTAAGGGATGAGAATATGGATGATATCGATTGTGTTCTCATACCTCGTACCTTGTACTCTGACATAGATATTAATGTTTTCTACAAAAGGTAGTAAAATCCATTAAAATAAATCATATTATTATGTATTAAAAATATGATGATTAGTAATAAATTTGAATTTAAATGGAAAATTAATGTGTTATGGTGTCTCAAGATTGGTAGCTCTGGAACAATGAGTCAATATCAGTAGGACTCTCAGTTGGTAGGTCAACTTGATGACGACTCATCCATATATATGTCATTATTATTGTAGGTCCTCCTGATGATAGCTCAACTATTAATAACTCATACTTATAGAAAATTAAGAACATTGGTGAGTGATTATATTGGTAGCTCGTGATGACAGTGACTCATGTAATCGATAACTTATCTTGAATAGTGAATCGACCTTACTGAAAATTCTGAAAATCTATTTCTAGATCAATGTGATGGTGAATCAACTATCAATAGGCGAGGAATCAGTGACTCATATCAGCAACTTTCCCTTTTCCATATTACAATATCTATGATGGCAGTGAGATAACTCTCAATGAGGCATATCAGCGGTAGGTCCAATAGTGAGTCAACCCTAATGGTGAATCATTCTCAATAGTGGATTATACATAGCCCAAATTTTCTAACCTTTCTTATGTAGTAAAATACTAACAGAATAGATTAAGACTATATTTAAACAAAAGTAAACATAGATAAAAATAATTAAATTTCATCAAACATAATTAATCTTTCTTTGTGAGCATTAAAACAATAGGAGGCCAACAATCTCACCCTTTTTGATGATTAGAAATCATGTCATTAAAAACCCATACATAATAAATGTTCATCATAATAGATCATACTGATTATCAGAGTTTACATTGTGATAATAAACATTCTCAAATTTAATTCCATGAAAATTCCATATACCAAGAATATGGAATCTCAGATTTCTCCCCCTTTGGGTATTATCAAAATGGAGAACAAATAAATTAGATGATAATTATTAAATAACAAGACATAAATAATATATAATTTACAAAATGATATAATTCATTTACTGATAAAAGGATAGTATAGTATATGAGAAAACCACAATATTACTTCCTTATAAAACATCAAAAAAATATTTTTTTCTCCATAGAAGGATACATGGGTTATGATCATTTATCAAAAGAAGTTGATGATGGAAAAAATAGGTACAGAAGGAGATATAATATAAAATTGATGAATGTGGACTCTATAAGGTACAAGAGTTGAATGATTCAGAGTAGAATATGTAGGAGTTGTGAGTTCTTTATTGATCATATGTCTTTCATATCGAATATCATGGGATGAAAACATTGAAAAAAGGTGGAAGCACTATTGGAAGAGAAGAATAAGGATTTATAGTCACAAAAAACTTGAACTGGGGATCAAATGACTGGTATATATATAGCCTGAAGGAAAATGCACAATCACTGGTCTGATAGGGAATGACTCTGGTTCTTGAACTATAGTAATCTAATTATGTCAGCATGGTTTCAAAAGTTTTACAAAATTTATGATTATCTGCCCAACTTTTTCCATACCCATTGTTATATCATCCTTATTATGCCTAAAAATTTGAAGAGTAGGTGTAAGCTCCATGTGTTGTTACACTAGTTCTTTGAAGGCTTGATTAACTGTAGGGGTTCCCATATTCTCAACAAAATATGTAAAATGAATATCCAACTAGGTTATGGTAAGCATAATTTTAAAATATAAACCTACTTTATTTGCGATATCATATTGAGATTAGTGGACCCATATGATAAAACCCATACAATTTCATATATATGGTCACATTTCTGTCAAAATTTCCCAAGGCCCTCCTAATCTATTCCGGACTTCATAGTATGAAGTTATTCTCCAATTACTAATATGGTCATCCAAATATCTATTTTCTGAAATGAAGAAGATGTTGAGGTTAAGGATTTATTGAATGTATATTTCAATACTATTTTCAAAAAATCTAGATCATGATTTTGAGGAGGACTATCTATCTCAGAAGACACAGCCTAAATATTATTTTTAATTTTTTTTCAATGAAATCTTCATACTCAGATGAAATTACTTTCATAAATGGAATGAGTTTAGCCAACTCATCAATTAACCTTATATTTTCATCTTCACATCAAGATATTATTTGAATATCTGAGGTCAAATCTATGAGACAACTCTCTCTATAATCATATCAACATAATTTTTACAAATCCTTGCTATCACTCTAGCATGTGTTAGAAAAATACCTTTATCCACAAAATAAGAACCACTTTCAAAGAAAAGAAATCTTGCTTAGTCACATAATATGTCATAATAGATGCAACTCGAGGATCAGAAACATAAGCAAGAGTATGATATATTACTGGAGAAATTGTTATTTTTAGTTTTGTTCCCACTCAAACTCTTTGAGAGTGAATTACTACTTCAACCAATTATCCCTTAGGATTAGATGCCTTATCATATGAATCAATATTGTCTAAGAAAAAAGTGATATATCTAGGAAATTTCTTCATTTCCTCAGGTGTGACATATTAAATAATGAGATTATCAACACTTACACTTTTTGTCTACCCCCCACCTCGACAGATACTTTCTCTTCAACATGTGCTTCCCTCTAAATAGGTTCTTTTATCATGAAATAAAAAATTTATAGCACTAGAGAAACTATAAAATATTCATCAACGTGAACTTTATCATGCATATGAATATCTAGGTATCTTTCTTCAACCACAACTGACTCAGGAGCTTAATGGGATTCCATAACTGATTCATGTTCCCGTAAATCAGTATTAGTTAGATTTATAGGCCCACAATGATCTAAAATAAAATCAGTTGGTTCTAAAAAAGTACATTGATGATCACCAGGATGTTATGATTCATTATCATATTCACAAATTATTTCTTCTTCCTTATTATTTTCATAATTTTTTTCTTCACTAGAATGTTCTCCTTAACCTTCATCTACTTCCTCTCCACCACCATCATCCTCATCTTATTCCTCACCATTAAAAACATCATTTTTTTCACTACCAAATTAACTTACATAATCAACATTTTATGATTATTCAATCTCTTCATCATTATCTTATGGTAGGAAATGTTCTTTTTTAGTAAAAGGATTAGGAGGTTTAGTAGGTTTGTAAGACATTATTTTGCAACATCCTTTAATATATAGGTCACCTATATCATCAATAAGAGATTATTATCCATGTTTTGTTTCACCTTATAATACATATTCTTTAGAATACTCCCCAACTTCATTTGTTCCTAAACTAGTATCAACCATGCCTCTTGGCCTTGAGGGGGTACTCAACATGATTGAATACCTCGTTAACCATATCATTATCTTTGACCCATTATTTCTTTCAGAGACTCAGTTTGATCTTCATCAACTTAAAAATGATCTTTGTGATGAAATACCCACCATCATCAGTAAAATATTTTTCATCTTCATTAACCAGTCCTTTGACTTTCAATATTGTAGATATAAAAATTTGATAAAAAAGGAATTTCACTTTGATTGGGTTTTCATAATTTCATTCACATGAACTATTAAATACCTGAAAAATTCAATCTTTTGTCCCTTTTTAAACTGAACATATTTATAGGAAGAGTTTCAATTCCATGGAAATTTTTGAAAATACCTTCATGAAGTACTTTCAAGCTCTCATCCCACTACATTGATGAAAAGGAAACTACTTAACCATTTATCTAGGACATAATAAAAAATTATTTTTCTCCATAATGAATAAAATATATATTAAAATAAAAATCATGAAAATCATTGGATAAAATGGACTCTTGTTATTTGATATCCACTCCAAGAACCCTTGTTCTTGAAAAAATTCAATAAGAGATACATACATGGAAATAAAAATTCAGAATGTACTTCTTTTTTGGTAGTAATGATTTTTTTCCCAATTTTAGGATGGGTTGTTTTTGGGTTAGGTTTAGTAGATTCAAATTCATTTTTTGTAGAAGGATAGGAATCATCCAAATATTTATGAGGGACATACTTAGATATAGCCATTTGGTGAGATTTGAAGGTTTCATTTCAAAGGATAAGGGATGTAGTTCGGGAGAGAAGAATGAACAAGACTATGTGTGAGAGTGAGTAGGTGTGATTGATCAATTTGAGATTTATCATTTAGGAATTTTTAAATAATTAATCGATAATTATATATCAAAATATAATAAATCAAATAAAAATATGATGTATTATCATCCATACAGAAAAATAACAAATAATAGGATTGTGTGACACAACAGTGAGTCTTATCATTTAGTCATCAATGGTGGGTCATCAATGACGATTCATCAACGTTGAGACATTAACAATGATATATCAGTATTGAAACCTCAATAGTGAGACATCAACAGTGAGTACTCAATAGCGATACATCAATGGCATGCAACCGAATATTCAGTCACTCAAAATTGATTACCCTTAACTAATGTTTGATGTAACTCATTCTCCCAGAATTTAATGGCATATAAAAAATATAAGAAATATGTTTTTCATTCCCAATGAATTCTAATGTTATATCACCTTTTTATAATGATCGCTAAAAAAGTGTTGCGTTATATAAATATGTTTTGTTTTTGAAAGAGAAAATGGATTTTTCAAAATGTTAATAACACATTTTTTAGCATATTTTATATATAATTGTCTAAATCAATAACCATATACTAGTAATGTGTCTTTCATGAACCAAATTTGAGAACAAAAAATACTAAGATCCATGTTTCTAGCATTAACAATAGTTAATATATAAAAAATTTAATTTTTACTACACTATGAAACTAGAGACTTCCTCCAATAGTGATATGTTATAAAGGTTCTTTTTATATATAACATGAAACAACTAATTTCAGCATTAGAATAACTAACTAATTAAAATGGTTGTCTTCTAAGATAGAATTGTCCAAAGTTGGCAGTATATTTCAGGTATTTTATAATTCTTCTTAATAGTACTTAATTGTAGCTCTATAGTATTTTCATGATTATAAACACACATACATACTCCAATCATAATATTAGGTCTACTTGTAGTTATGTAAAGAAGAACTCAAATCAAACCACTATAATTGTTCTGATCCACTGATGTTCCATTTTCATCAAGGTCCAATTTACAGGTAGTACTCAAAGGAGTACCCCTACTTTTAGTTCTATCCCAACTAAAATGTCTTAAATGATATTTATTAAATTTAATTGGATTTAAAATAATACATTCCTTATTTTGAAAAAATTGAACTCCAAGAAGGAATTTTAGTTTACCCATTAAACTCATTTCAAACACATTTTCCATCATTTTTTAAAAATCAGTACATAAATATTTATTTTAAAAATCCAAGAATAATATATTTATTATATATTTTAAAATTATATTAATATTTAGAAATTAATTTTCATAAAAGAGTAGGATCATCTATACCTTTAAAAGAAATTCTAAATATAAGAAATGTTTTGATCCTGTCATACCATGCTCTTAGAGCATGTATTAAACTATACACACATTTTTTTAATTAAAAAAAATATTTTGAAAACAAGGATTTGTAAAATTATGAGTGTAATCACCTAGACCTCCCAAGTCCATTAATTTGTCAAAATCAAGTGTTTGAGGTGTTTTGGAGACAACTATGACTCATTTTAGGGGTTTTCTAAATTTATAGCTTTCCCAATGGTGGATCCCTTAACAGTGAGTCATCAACAGGTGATTCGAGACTAGTGAAGCACAATGGATGAAAACACTGAATTTATAATGATGTGATAGGATTTGTGAATCACAATGGTGAATCGCACTGGGGACTCAGTAATGTTGAATCATGAATGGTAGGTAACTGATGGTGGGTTATCCACCGGTAGGTGGTAACAATATGTTATCCAAACGGTGAGTCACATCAGTGACTCACAATGGTGAAATAATAGTGGTGAGTCATTGATTTTGAGTCATTGATGGTGGGTCATGATAGTGAGTCACGACAGTTACTCAAAGAATGGTGACTCACCGAATGGTGACACACCAAATGGTGACTTAGTGAATGGTGACTCACTAGATGGGGACTCACCGAACAGTGACTCTCCATTGTTATCTTGTCAATGGTATCTCACACTAGTGACCATTCTTGTGGCGAGTCATCTACTGTGGACTCATCCACCGATGAGTGGCAATGTTGACTCACTCAATTGTGAGTCCTTGCAATAGTTTTCAAAATTTCCAGTTTTTCCCAATATTTAAAAATTCTCCCCTTTAAAAATGTATTTGGTCTATAATTAGTTTGAAACCTTGTTTAAGTTTTTTTGAAGCAATTTAAAATGATATAATATATATAGTTAACTTCTTAATGCTCAAGATACTTTAATTTAGTCAAAACACATGGTCATGATCAACTTTTAATGGGGAGTTCAAAAAGGTCTCATGTCTTTAGAGTCTCAGATCTAGTCCTTCAAATTTGAACACCTTTCATTCGTTATTTCTTCCTCTTCTCTCTTGATACCCGGGTGTCCTAAAAGCATTCTTCTACTAGGATCTATAAATATATGTGTCACCCTTGTATTTTGTTTCTTTGGGGCCTTGCACAGCCTCTATTTGGAGAATGGAGGAGGTTCTGATCATCTGTTTCTCAATTTAGGGATCCCCTCACCTTTCTTCTATTTTATTACCATGTGGGATGGATGTATTAATTTTATCTTGTGGATGATAACAGGGTAAAATTTAAATAATTATAATTTTAAATATTTAAATATCAAGATGTAGTGGTAGGAGAAATTTTCTTCAATTCTTCTCTGTTATTTGTGGTTGTTGTGGTCTACATGGGTTATATGCCTACTGAAAATCAAGGACATTGGTGTCCTTTTTGTGTGCACTCAGGTGAAATTGTGATAGCATGCTGATGATCATGTGTCGAACGATATTGTATATGAAATTTATTATTAGTTTATATATGGTTAAATAAATTAATGCTCCAAGATCGATCAATCCCTATGATAACCCCTAAATTACTAAAGTTGAATTAAATAATGTGTTTTTGTTGAATCTGAATATACCCTACCATTTTTTGTGTGGTTATGTGGTGCTGGGATTGAGATCATGACTATTTGTATGGGGTGGTATGGGAGGTGAAATAGAATCTCAGGTTGATAGTTTGATTTATTGTGGAATGGATGGGTACAATATGAGTAGCGGGGTTTGAGGTTCATGTTTTTCCATGTTTATATTACTCAATGTGATGGGTGTTTTGTTGTTATAATGCAGGTCTAATACGTTTGTAGTGATGAGGTGTGTTTCAGGGTTTGGCAGTATGTTTGCGGGTTTTTGGTTTAAGGGAAAGATATGGTGGGATTTCATTGATGAATTATGACGGGAGTGGTTGGTATTGGTGTTAAACAGAGTGGAAATATGATGCGAGTAGCTCCACTATGGTTCTTCCTCTATGTGGTTTTTGATGTGTGGTTTTCTGCGATTAGAGATTATTTGTTTATTGAGTAAGAATTTAATGGAAAAATGAATTTCTCAATAAAGAATGATAATTGTGAAAATGAGTTAGATGGGGGTATGTTAGAGTTGTTGATTGTTGTGGTTGGATTTAATTTATCAACTTCCAAAGTGACTGTTTCTGGTGTAAATAAATGCATTTAGAAGTATAAGTAGAGTTGGATGTATTATAGGGTGGTCTGGTGTTAGATTGAAAACCAAAATAATGGAACTAAGTGTTTGATACTATATATACATACATGTATTCGTTTTTGTTTTCCATATTCACCAACCCTAGTTGAAAACTATGTGTCGAACGCCCCCATGGTTACAGGGGAGGGTGTCTTTCCACAACATCCCAATGGAAGGATGGATGGATGGACACACGCTCTTCCCTTATCCATCATCCATGTGATTATATCCTATGATTACTTAGGAAGGGGGTGGATATTGAGGCCTAGTCATGTGTGGGAGAGTTGTGGTTTCCCAACTGTAATCGGTATGTGATGAGATGTAGTTTCCCAGGTTTCTTTGAGATGATATGTGTTCTGCCTTCCCAGGGTTTTTGTGATCTGACGTGCTATTTGTCCCAGGTGTCTGTGAGAGGGACATGGTTGTTAGGACTATGTTTTTGTGGGTGATATGAGATGGGAATCATTTTCCTAGGTTGCAAGACAAGCTCTGAGGCCCAATTATGTGCAGGCATGTTCTAATGTGGTATTTTCTAAAGAGGTGGGAGCACAAAGAAGCTTTCAGTTTGGGTGTGAGAGTTTCCAATCAGTGGGAAAGTGATGTGGGCTACACTATCATTAACATGTACTATATTAATTTACATTACGTGTGTTATTTATCATGAATTCCTTTTATGAGGCTTGGGTGGGTATTATACATTGTTAAGTGGTGTTAGATTCTGTTGTTCTCTCATTGTTTCATTAGTAAGCTTCTCCAATTGCACATAAGATACATGGGTTTTTCATAATGATTATACTTATATGATCACACTACATTATGAAATTTCATTTAGGTTTTTAGGCAGATGTCATGGATGGTACTAGGGATTATTAGCTCAGACATAAGGCCAACTACCATGTCACTTCATTGATTTTTTCTTTTGGTATTTCATTTAGATATTTTCATTGTATTTTTATCATTTTTAATATAGAGACACAAGTGGGATGGAATTTAGATTTTTTTATATTACTATTGGAGGTATATTGAGTTATATAAATATTATCTCTCAATATTGGTTAATGTAAATGGGTAATGCCTCCCATTTTGTGTGATTTGTATACCCCTGGTGTTGGTCACCACCCTGATGCCTACTATGGGAGGGACTCATGGGTCATTATCTCTCATCATTCATTTCCATATCAAGAAGAGAGATTATTTGGGGGATGGGGTCATGAAATAAGGGTATCATAGGGAGGTTAAGGGATTTTATAGAGTTTGGATTTAGGAACATTGATGATTGAATGGGTTTGTAGGGAATCAAAGTTAGGTGATCTTGGTGCGTGACATAGTCTAGGGAAGACCTGATATGACAAATTATTTTAGGCCCTCTTGTGATATTATTATGGGACTGTAAGACTACCGAATGACCAAGTAAGGATACACCATTTTAAGGTAAAGAACCTAAGAATGTTACTTGTATCGTAATGGATTTATTTCCTATTTAAATTGGACGTTTCATAAAATTTAAATAAATAATGAGTTTAAATGAACCTTAAATAGAATTCCATACTACTCAAGCTTTATAATTCCATGTTTACCATTCAATAGTGGAACTCGGTCATCGTACATGAGTGGATCAGGAAGTTGAGGTTCAGTAGGGAAATCTAGCTGTTAGGAAGAGGATTAATCCAATATAGGAGGACAACCGGTGGTAGAAGACACTACATTCTATCTAGTGGTAGACTCTTAGAAAGTACAAGGGATGAGTTTTAGACATGGATTCAAAGAGTTGAATTGAGTATATTTTTATCACGTTCAGCTTGATATGGGGTTAGATGGATTACTGGGTTTCCCTTTAAGTGTGCAAAATATGGGGAGTTTCACGTTAGTGGTGGACACTTTACATTGGAGAGATGAAAGTGGATGATATTTCGTGGGTTGATTATGAAGAGTTTTGAGCAAAAATATTTTCCATGGCCATGAAGTATGAGAATATATAGAGTTTACTCTTCCTTTTTTAGGGTAGTATGTCAGTATGGGAGCTAGGGATCATAATCTAGGATCTCCTTCATTTTCTTGTGGATCACTTTCTGGATGAGCAGTCTCATGTAAGACACTTAGAGGAACTTCATCCTTCTCTCTAGTACACAGTTACTCCCTTTAACTTACAGACATACATGGAGGTCTAGAAAAAGTAATATTTAGTCGATAGTATGCAATCATGAATATTTATATAGTGAGAGGGGATTCAAACAAGTTCTTCGAAGTGCATAGTTATCAGTGGAAGGTCTCAATGTCTAGGGCCAACGAAGTTCTGACCATTGGGGAAGTGATATTATTAGTTTCCATTTCGACCTTATGGTCCACGTGCCTATATTGTGGAAATGGGGATGGTGTGTTTTATCTATGGAATCTATGGAGATCTTCAGAGACAGTTCTCATCGGCAGATAGAGCTCATTATGGTGGTTCAATGTCTGCCTCATCATAAGTTTCTCCTAGGGCAGTTCTAGTAGGAGGGACAATAGCCTCATTCTCTACCAAGGGGAGACACAACAGGTAGAGGATGTCCTCAAGGTGTTCCACATAGAAGTAATCTTTTTCAAGGATGACTATGCAGTTGTGAGAATATGGGTTAAGGATATGGGTGTGGTTGGGTGAATGCTGTGGAGGTTGATGTTCTAGAGGGAATGGAGATCATTCGAGGTATGAACAGTATGATCAGTACTATTGCTTACACATTTCTTGATTTAGGAGCTTCACACATCCGTGTTTCACCTTTTATATCCCATTCTATGGAACTTTAAATATTAAGGCTTCACATTCCCATTGTTTTTAGTATGCTAGATAGAGGTTAGACCATCTTGTTTGATTTGTTCCGAAGACGTAGGATGGTGATGGGACCACTTCAGTCATATGGGGAACATTTCTTATTAAATATGAAACCATATGATAACATCCTTGGAATATATTATCCATATTCTATAACTAATTTAATAATGAACTTCATGATAATATTCATGTTTTTATACATAGATGGCCATCATTTGGTTTTCATTGGAATAGAGAGTTATCAAATGGGAAGTCGGAATATAGAGCCCCTTCTTTCCTTGTTGGCTGAGATGTTAGTGGATTTTTTGGAAGTCGAGATAGTGGAGGTTCCTGGCATTTTTGGGGATTTCATGGGTGTCTTCATTGAGTAATTTTTGAATCTACCCCCTCAATGTGATGTTGAGTTCTGGATAAACATTCTGCCCGATTCTTTTCTGATTTTGATGACTCCTTATAGGATGTCACCTTCTATGCTGTGGGAGCTAAGTATTCATATTCATGACATGATTATGAAGGGACACCTAGCATGTCACCGTGTGGTCCTCTACTCTTGTTTTCTTAGAAGGCATTTTGTGTTCTCAGGTTTTGTATAAACCACCATAGATTGAAAAAGGCAATGTCCAAGAACCGTTACCCTCTCCAGAGGATATGTGATCTTTTCGACCAGCTAAGGGGAGTGAGTTGGTTCCTTAAAATCGATCAATAGTTTGTATATCACCAAATGAGGGTGAATGAGGTCAATATATCAAAGAATGCATTCAGATTCATTTATGGGCACTTCAATTTTGTGGTCATTCCATTCAGTGTTACAAACACACCTTTCGTGTTCAGGCTACATATAAACTCCATAATTCATGAGTTCCTAGATTGGTTTATTATCATATTCATCGATGAAATCATGATCTAATCAAAGTTAGATGAGGAGCACACCAGGCATATCAGGACCATCCTACAAGTTCTTCGACAACGCCAACACATCTGAATGTTGTTGAAGGGCATGTTTTGAATGCAAGAGGTGAACTTACTTGAATATGTGGTGTCACATTAGTGTCTGTAATTTTACCCATAAATGATTGAAGTAGTTGTTTTTTGTGAAGCACCCAAGAATGTGAATGAGGTTCACAACTTTACTGGTCTAATAGGATAATATCAAAGGATCATACCAGATTTATCATGAGTTGTATCTCCATTGACGACACTGAATAGTAATGAATATGAGTTTTTGTAGAGTGAACAATGTCTAGAAAAATTTAGATCAATGAAGCAGATGTTGGTCAGTGCTCTAGTGCTCCAGTTTACATTAGAATGGGTGATGCTCAAGGTGTTTTGTGATACTTCCCATATGGGTCTATGTTGTGTCCTGATGCAATAGTGGGAAGTGATCTCTTATCGGTCTAGGCAGTTTTTTATCCATGACTTTAACTATGCTACCCATGATCTAGATCATGTAGCATTCATGTTTTCACTAATGTTGTAGTGACATTACCTCACTAGGTAGTTCTTTGGGGTCATTATGGATTACAAGAGATTGAGGTACATTTTTTTCTAGTGAGATCTGAATATAAGACAACGGTGGTGGATGGAGTTTCTCTTCGATTATGATTTCAAGATCTCTTAACCCTAATGAATGGTTAATATCATGGACCATGATTTGAGAAATAAATTCAATGAGTTAGTTTATGAATCAGCGAATCCTTGGATGGTGATGGAGGAGATAGCCACCTTTCTCATAGTTGCAATAATAGATCATGAAAGAGGCTATCTATTTTAGAGGATGATTAAGTATACTATGATTTCACAAGTAAAGGAGTCTAAGTGGGGAAAATTATAAGAAGAGGTGATGCATGACCAAGTTGAATATGGTGTCACTTCGGATGGATGGTCGTAAGATTGTAAGGATAATATTTTTTGGGTGGATGTTTGATTCAGTATTGATGTGTGAGGAAATCCTACAATATTTTTATAGATCACCTTTGGAGTTTCACCTAGTAGTTTCCAAGATGTACCATGAATTTATAATGATGTTTTTGTGTCCCAAAATGTAATAGACGACAACAGAGTTTGTGGAGAGGTGCTTAGTGCGACAACAGGTGAAGGTTGAGCACTGTGTTCCCAGTGGTTTTTTTTGCAATCACGAAATGTATTCATGTGATAGTGGGATGAAAACTAGATGTATTTATTCATAGGGTTACCAAGGGATTAGGGAGGATGCTATACAATTTAGGTAGTGGTGGATCCTTTTATGAAATCAACTCACTTCTTAACAATCAAAGAGTCGGGGGTAGTGAATGCCAGGGAAAAGAGGTATGTGGATGAGGAGGTGAGGATGCATGGTGTAAATAGATCAATTATTTTGGATCAGGATACACATTTCACCACATGAATCAAGAGGGTATTTGTGGATGCATTCGGCACTCAGTTACACCTCTACACTTCCTTCCACACTTAAACAAATGGGCATACATAGTAGACTATCGAGATGTTGTAGAACATGTTGTGAGATTTAATCCTGGAATTTAGTGGATCTTGGGGGACTTTCCTTAGTAGAGATTTGTTATAAAAATATCTATCACTCCTCCATTGTCATAGTTCCATTTGATGATTTGTATTGAGGACTATGTCATTCAACATTGTGCTGGACAGAGGTTGGGAAGACATCTACCCGTGGTCCTGAGGACATGTAGAGCAGAAGAAATATGGTTTATTATATTCATGAGAGGATGAAATAGGTAGAGGATCGATAAAAGTCATATGTCAATTGCTGGAGGAGGCCCTTGGAGATTGAGGTTGGGGACCACATGTTCATAATGTTTTTCCATCGACATGAGTAGTGTTGGTTTGGTATAGAGGGAAATCATTCTCTAATGCCCATCAGGTCATTCATGGTTTTAGGGTGAGTTGGCGCGGTTTCATACACGTTGGAGCTACCACCATAGTTAGAGAAGGTCCACAATGTTTTTTATGTCTCTCATCTTTATTGGTATCTTCACGATTACTCTCATGTAATTTAATAAGAATATTTGGATTTTGAAGACGATAAGACATTCGTGGACTAGCTAGTAGAGAACCAGGATCGTCAGGAGATGGTGCTTTGTGGGTGGACCATTACTTTGGTAAGTCTGTTCTGTTGTCAAGGTGTCTGGGAGGAGTGTACTTGGGGAAGGTATATGTAGATTCATTTTATGTACCCATTCTTTTTCTGAGTTGTTTATTTTTATGATTCCCTTTGTAATGTAATGATTGAACCATTTTTATTATAAGATAAATTGTTTTTTATCTGTCATGTGTGATAAAATCCTAACATTGGAAAGGGAGAGACAAAATTCTTAATCGTGAGGCATTAAATGAGATGGGATTAAATAAGTTAGTGCCACCCAAATTAAATAGTATATTGACAATGAGTAAGGAATACCTTGAATAATATTTCCAAATAGTGAGGATTTTGGTTATTCTGTAGTGTCTCTTATTGTCATTTGGGGGAGTATGTGTTGGAGGAAGTGTTCATGGATGTTGAGGTTTCACTCCAGCTTTTGAATAAAGTAGGATGGTTTTATCATTGGGCCTTGGTATGTAAAAATCACAGCAGTGTCTCAAGTATGGAAAGATCCTTGGGAGGTAGCTTATGAGGTGGTTGTTTGGGCCCTTATTTCTTCTAGGTTATTTTTAAATTCTATATGAAAGAATGGTTTGACATATATCTGAGGTAATGACTCGTACCTCTCTGGCCCATTACATTGTCAAGATATAGTGTTTGAGGGTGTTCTAGAGATAATAGTGACCCATCTTAGGGTTTTTACAGAATTTGAGTTTTTGAAAAAGTAGCTCCTCTAGATGTGATTCGTCCATCGATGAGTCAAAATGGCGACTCGCAATGGTGACTCTCTAATGATGAGACAAGACCGATGAGTTATATGGGCGACTCTCATCAGTGACTGGATAACGGTGATCATATAATGGAAGGTCTCAGATGGTGGATTTTACACTAGTTGGGTGAAATGGTAGGTCATCCGAATGGAGGGTCACGTTAGTGACCCACGATGATGAATTGATGAAGGTGAGTTGCTAATGGAGGGTAACGATGGTGAGTCATGATAGGGACTCACCGAATGGTGACTTGTCGAATGATAACTCTACAAATAGAGTCTCCCCGTCGATATCCTGTCACCAGTAGATCATAAAGGTGACTCATCCAGTGGTGAATCATCCTCTGGTCACTCACCCACCGATGAATCCCAACGATGACTCACCCAATGGTGATTCATTTTGACATGTTCAAAATTTCAAGTTTTTTTCCAATTTTCTAGATTCACCCATTATATTTTTTATTTATTTTAAAATTTTTTTAAAAATATTTTAAAACCATGTTTCTATTATTTTTAATCCATTTTAAATGATGTAAAATATATCTCTAATTTCCTATCTCTCAGGAGATTTTAAGATAGTCAAAATTCATGGTCAAGATCTACTTTTAGTGGGGATTTCAAAAAAATTTCATACCCATTGAGTGTCGGATATAGTCCTTCAAAGACGAACATCTTCTATTAATTATTTTTTTTATTTTTCTTCTGATACACAATAATTGACAAAATTTTCTTCCCTTAGGATCCATACATATTTCTTGCACCCTTGAATTTTGTTTCCCTGAATCCTTATACACCACCTATTTGGAACAGTAAGGAGGTGATGATCGTTGGTTTCTCAATGTTGGGACCCCATTGTCTTTATTTTATTTGTATCTCATGTGGGGTGGGTGTATGAATTTTCTCTTGTGGAAGATATCAGGATACCAAGTTAATAAATATAATGAAAATGGTTTAAAGATCAAAATTCTGGGGTGGGAAAAAGTGGCTTTTGTTTTTCATTATTTTCTATTGATGTCGTGGTCTACATGGGCTATATGCCTACTAAAAATCATCTTTATTGGTGGAATTTGTTTATGAAATCCGAATGAATTGTGATGGATTGTTGTTGATCATGTGTCTGATAGTTGTTTCTATGAAATTTATTTAATATGAATATTTTTTTAAATAAACGAATTCCCCAATATCAAGCTTGCTCCGTGACAATCCCAGAATAATTAAACTAAAATTAATGAATGAGTGTTTGATAATTATGAATACACCTAACCGTATTTTGTGTGGTTGTATGGTGATGGGGTTGAGTGAACATATGTGTGTTTGGGTGTTATGGGTGATGATATGTAATCTCAGGTTGTGACTTTGGGTGACTGTTGAATGGATGGGTAGGGTTTGAGCAACGGGGCTGCAGGTTCCACCTGTGCAACATTTATGTTACTAGGTGTGATAGGCGTGGTGTTGTTATACAACTGTCATTTCAGGTTTGTTGTAATGATGTATATTGTAGGGGTTGGCGGTAAGTTGGTGGTTTTCTAGTTGATAAGTAAAACATATTAGAATGAATTTAAAGATGATGACATAGTGGTTGGGGGTGTTAAATAGAGTGGAAATAAGATGTGAGTAGCTCCACTGAGGTTATTTTTTCGATACAAGGTTTATGATGTGTGATTTGATGCATGCTATGATTAGTAGTTGACTAGGTAGGGATGGAATAAAAAAAATGGATTTCTTAATAAACAATGATAATCGGGTAAATGAATTGGCTGGGGGTATATTTGAGATCTGGCTTGTTGTGGATGGATTTCAGTTTTCAACATCCAAAGTGATAGTGGTTGGTGTTAATAAATGCATTTACCTGTAGCATTAGAGTTGAAAGTACCATAGGGTGGTTGATTGTTTGATTGAAATCCAATAGGTTTTTCTTGAGTGTTTTATACTATATATACAAAACCTTTATTTCCCATGTTTTTTCCATAAACACCCCAACATAGATGAAATGTATGTGATGAAAACGCACACTATCACGCGGGAGGGTTCCTTTCACAAACATTTTGGTGGGAGGATGAATGGAATGAAACACACTCTTCCCTTCTCCCCCTTCAAAGTAGTGATATCCTAATATTATTTGGTAAGGTAGCGGTTACTGGGGCCCAAGTGTGTGTAGGTGAGTTGTGTTTTCCCATGTGTCTTCAGATGATATGATTTGTAGTTTTCTAGGTGTCGCTGGGATGTGATGTGTTGTTCCCTCCTGAGTTTTTTTTTTCAGGATGTGACATGGTATGTGTCCCAGGTGTATATGGTTGGAATGTGGTTATGTGGCCCAGGTATGTTTTGTAATGATGATATAAGAATTATTTTACAAGGTTTATTGGACTAACTATGAGTCCATGTATCAATGTGAGGGTTGTGACACGGTAATTTTGGAAGAGGTGGGAGTGTAAGGATAATTGTTGTTTGGGTGTGAGAGTGGATAATAAGTGGTAAAGTGGTGCAGGGTACCCTATCATCAATTTTTTCTATATCAAATTACTTTACTTGCATTATTTGTTGAGAATTCCTTTGGAAAGGTTGGGTGGGCTAGTATACCTTGTTCGGTGTTGTTGGATTCAACAATTCTTTCACAGGGTAATTAGTAAGCTTCTCCACTTGTTCACAAGTGTCCTGAGTTTTTACTTCTAAATGTACCGGTATGCTCACCCTATATTATAAAATTTATTTCATGTTTCTAGTAGGACTGTGTGGACCATGCTAATAATTACTAGCTCGATCATGGGGATAACTGCCCTGTCACCTCTTAACATTTTTCTTTTGGTATTTACATTGGAACATTTCATTGTATTTTTAGCAGTTTTACATTAGAAAAGCATGTTTGATGTATTTATTTATTACATAAATTTCTTGGGGTTTATTTTAGGTTTATACATCATATCCCCTATTCAAATTTACTATAAAAATGGTAATTCCTCCCATTTTAAAAGATTTGTAAACCCTTGGTGTGGGTCTCCATCCCGGGGCCTACAGGGGGGAAATAGGGGTCATTATATATTTTCCTTCATTTATTTTATAAGAGGGGAATATTTAGAGAGAGGTGGTCATGAAAAGAGGGTTATTCAACAAAAAAATCCTTGACTATATAACCATTTAGGAATTAATTTTTTACATCCATTTTAAAATGATTTAAATTTAGATGTGCTACATAAGCTTGAAGTAATCAAATTTATTTTTGTCAGGACACATGTGAAAATTTTTCCTCATAGTCTATTCATTACACATGATTATAAAATTGTGAAAAATGTATATATTTATTTCATAATATTTTACAAGCTTTGTCCTCTTTATTTCCAAACACCCACTTAGTTCCTATTGTCAAAGTGTCTTTGGGTATATCAACTAGTGTCTATATGTTGCTTCTTTCGTACTAGTTTAGTTTTTATTGCATAGCCATCATCCAGAATTCATAATTTATTTCATAATTAAATTTCTTAGGTTAAATCTATGAAAAAGATACATGACTTTCAATATGGTTTCTTAGATAAACTCAAGTATGAGTTCTTTTTTCTAATTCTCAAACTACAACATCTAAAGGATAGTTTTTAAGGGTTCTAATAGATATAGAGAATGAAGATATGGTAATTTTAGGTGCATATAAAAGTTCCAATTTATTTTTAGAATTTATAGAATTTATAGAACTAGAATTAACTTCTTCTTTAATAACAGAATCAATATATTGAAGATTATTTCTAGACTGGATAAGATACTGTCAAGATTTTCCAGGGAGGTTTTGAAATCATGTGAATTTGTTTCATCAAAAATGACATGAATGTGATATTTCACACACATGGTTATCCTATTAAAAAAATCAATAGTATACAATAGAGGTAGAATAACCCAAGATGTTCCATTCATCACTCTTGGTGTGAATGTTTTCTACATTATCTTTTATATCGAGAATAAAAAAGTTGATATTTTTTTGAAGAATTTAAACATGGGTTTACTATTATTACAATTGTAATATGGTGTCTTATTTAGGATAGGTATGATTAATACTATATTTATTATATAGAGATATTTATTCATAGCTTCTTCTAAAAATAAATAGAGAGATCATATTCTTTAATCATAGTATGTGAGGTTTATTATATGTTTCTATTTCTCCTTTATATAAATCCATTATACTGGGGTGTCCTAGGATCAAAGACGTTATGAATATAGAAATTGTGTGAGAGAAAATATTCAAACTCTTTATGTTCAAACTAGTGGACATGATCACTTTCTAAATTCTAATTCTAAGACCACATACATTTTCTACGGACCTAGAATATTTGATGAAATAAGATAAAGTCTCTATATTGTGAGCTAGAAAGGTGGTCCAAGTATACCTAGAAAAGTAATCTACTAGAACATAGACATAGTTATTCCCATTAAAACTTGAAACTATATAAGTTCCATACCAATCCATGTGAACCAACTACCGAGGATGAGATGTTGAAACTTCTATCTTGGGTTTGAAAGATATTTTGTGTTCTTTTCCTTTTTGACAAGGATTATAGACTGTATCATTTAGAAAATATATTTAGGTAGATACATGGCTAGTAATTTTCTAGTAAACTATCTAAGAGAGTGAATGGTTCAATTTAATTTTCTTCTATACCAAATCCAATACTTTTTATGAAAGGTAATTAAGTAGTAAAAATTTTATGAGACTAAAGATTCCTGATTAACAACACAAACATTTTCATTCATAAAAAAAGTAAATACTAATTCATTTTTAGAATTGAAAACTTTAGAAGATCTATTTTCAAATTTAAAATGGAATCCATCATCACATAAGTGTGAAATGATAAGAAGATTTTACTCTAGACCAAACAAAATTAAATTTAGAAAATTAAATTGAGTTAGTGTTACCAATTTGTCCAAGGTCAATAATTTTCACATTTTCATTATCTCCAAAGGTCAAATTTACACCATAAATCTTTATAAGATTTTTGAAACAATAGTAGTACTCTATCATGATTCTTGAACACCCGCCATCAAATTACCATATTCTCTTATCAGAACTTTTCAAGCGTCTTTCCAATAAAAATAACATATCTAAGAAAGGACATTGATATCCAGAATTTTATAGGTCTAGTATCCTTAGTAATTAAAATATTAGAAACCCATATATTCATCATGGGATTTTAATAAATAGTATTCAATTTTCTAGATAAATAATCACTATTAGGTCTAGAAGAACTAGTAGATGTAACAGATGTTTCACTGCTGGAAGAAGTGGAAAATTATCAAGAAATAGGTCTAAAATAGAATTTTCCAGATTTGGATACAAATATAGTTTTATTAAAATTTATTTTCTGAGGTTGATAACCAATAGTAGTTGTACATTTTGGAGAAACATTTTTACCATGAATTTGGAATAAGGTATATTTATAAATTATAATTTTTTATATCCATTTTTTATTGATAATTTTAAATTTTATTTTCTTTATTCTCATCAAGTAGTTGAAAATTAGTTTCATTTTCTATAGTATGTTTAGATTTAACAGTAATAGAAAAAGAGTTCTCATTCATTAGTGAATAATATTTATATTTCATCTCATTATATATATCATATATTATTTTACAATATGTAAACAATTATTTATTTTTAATATTTGTAGATTCATATTCACATTCATCTCTAGAATAATAAGAATTCTGTGTATGGGATTCTATGATTGCCTTAGATGTCCATGTCATAAGACACATGTTGGATGTTTCATCCTTTCATCAAGAAATGAATCTGATTCACTCGTTCTATCCTTTTATGCACTCTAGTTAGACTCTATATTCTTCTGGTACTTCCTATCATTGTTGTCATACTTCCTTTTGTATTTTAATTTTGAACAGTCATCTTTCATAGTCCTTTTTATTTTCATTAATAACAGACTATTTAATTTTTGTTATCATCTCTTTTCAATCCCTTTTTCCATTTACCATTGTTTTCATTATTCCACCTATATAATGGATTTATAAATAATTTATTATTTATATAAAATTTCTTAAATATTATGGCCAGCCAATACTTTTCTTCATCACTATAACTTGTAGTATCTTCATCACTGGAACATTTAGAATGAACATGAATTTTCCTTTTTTGTTTGGCTTTAGTAGTTTTGAAAGCCACTAATATTATTTGAGGTTCACAATATTCTTCTCGGTTTACTTTTTGTTATTTTTCTTAAATCAAATTTCCCAATAAGGTTTTTTATATGTAAATCATCAATGTCATAATATTCTCTAATTGATACTAATACCCCTCTCCACCATTTCGGAATACATATCAAGATCATAATGATCTATTCTTTTGTGTTTACTATCTTTCCCAGTTAGTTCATTATATTTATAGTCTCATTGAACCTGGGACATATGTTAGAGATAGGCTCATTAGGTTTCATTTTTAAATTATCATATTTAATAGTATATGTGCTAAGAATCATTTAATTAACACTAGTGGTTCTTTTATGTGAAATAGACAATGTTTTACAAATCTAAAAATCTATTTACATTCATAAATCCTTTTGAATTATTCATCACATAGTGAACATTATAATGAATTAAAAAATTTTCCATTATTATTGTAATATTATTGAGTGGAATCATCCCAATTATTTATAAGAGTAGCAAGAATCTTATATTCAAAAAAAAAATACCAATCAATATTTCAATACCCATTCATTCTAAATTTATTTTCATTTTGCGTTTCCACTAGACCTAATTTTTGAAATTAAAATATATAGGTATGTTGGTAGCAGAACCATCCTATATATTGTACATTTTAAATAAATTTTATTGAGATAAAAAATTTTAATTAACAAAAAGTTTGGAATCATGAAAATAACAAATAAAATCACAATTTAAATGAATTTTGAAAAATTATTTAAACATCTGATACCGAATGTTGGACGGAGTAGGGCATTTATGAGGGGGGTGGGTTGAATTGAGTTCTTAAAAAAATTTATATCTAAAATAAATTATTTAAATGTTCCCCAATTTGAAATACAAAAATACCCATTTAACCTAAGTAGCAGATTTAGAAATGTTTTTTTCATTTTGAATGATTTTTCAATGATTGATTCATTCTCAGTTAAAGTAATATAGATTATTATTTTAACATTAAAAATCAATATACTAAACAAAATTTTAATTTAAACACTATATAATATTATCGATCAAGTAGAAATAATTTTTTCCGATTTAAATATAATAGTGAACACAAAACATTAAAAGGAACAATAAAATTAAAATAAGATATTCAGTCTCAAGATGGGACTTATTCCTCCCCACATTGTGATCACCTCAAACCAAGAATATTATATAAATTAATAAGGATCACCAATATGAATTAGGGTACAAAACAACATGAAAAAATAGCTAGATGAACAATACTTCTTCCTTAGTTTTCATGGGAGAGATAACAACAAACATGCCAGACATTGACCTCATCTACTATTATGCATGGGAGTGAAAGGTGTAAAAAATTGGTTTTTGAAGATATCAATGTATCTTATTGTATTTCATTGGATTCAGTGTGTGTCTATAAAAAAATAATACACACACTTCTCATAAAGAAACAAAAAACAACATAATCAGGGATCAAAAAATGAGAAAAATGTCAGAAGGATCGATGTGTTTGTTTATACAGCTCGTGACACCTAAAAGATGTGTTGAAATGTAGCTTCAGTCAATATTTGGAAGTAGTCAGTAAAGAAGAGTATCAAGAGAAATTATGTTGCTCTTATTCTATTTGGGTAATTATTTTTTAGTGGATACTCTTCTCCTTTTGTTTGACGTTACAAATATTCTTGAAATATTGTGCTCAACAATATATTCGTGTATGCACAGTAGGTAGTTCAACTTGTGCATATCTTAGATGCTGATGTTATTATATTTTTCAATTTCCCTTTGTATTTTGGATTATGTGATTTCATTATACACTATATGGATAACAAGAATCATGATCTCTATCATATGTAGGTACCTCATACCTCATACTCTAATATCGATATTAATGTTGTCTACAAAAGTATAAAAAAGTCATTAATGTAAATCATGGTACTATGTTTTAAAAATATTTCTCTTAGAAATAATTTTTATTTTAAATGAAAATGTAAGGAATGGATGTGTCTAAGATTGGTAGCTTACGAATGGTGAGCTAGGATCATTAGGCTGCTCTGTTAGTTGGTCGACATGACAGTGACTCAAGTATCAGTAGGTCATTCTAACAATAGGTCTTATTGATGATAGATCAACTCTTGGTAGGTTTGACATAAGGAAAATTTTGATCTATTGTGAGTCGTTTTTTCAGTAAATCGAGTTTATGGTAACTCATTCCATCGATAACATGGCTTGAATGATGACACATCCTTAGAGAAAATTCTGAAAATATGTTGGTATCTCACTACAAAAACAAATGAGCTATCAGTAGGATAGGCATCAATTACTCATATTAGTGTTAATACTTTTCTATATTTTAGTATATGTTCTAGAGGTGAGATATATAATAGTGAGACATATCATCCATAGGTCCAATTGTGAGTCCACCCGGATAGCGACTCAACCTCAACTATGAAATATACTATGCTAATTTTATAAAACCTATATTATATAGTAAAACATTAATAGTATAGATAGATATTATATGTGAACATAAATAAACATAGTAAAACAAAATTAAAACTGATTAGATTTATCGAAACATGATTTCTGAGCATTAGAACTAGAGGATACCTACAAAAGTAATGATATATTTATAATGAAATTTTATTACTTTTCTTAGGTTGAGAAAAATGTTTTTTCAGGAAATTGTTTTCATGAGTACTTATATTTCATTAAATAATCAGGATCATTATTTTATTTTTATTTTTTATAATGTGTTTATATATAAAATATTTTAAAAAAGTATATTTATTTTAAAAATAAATGATTTTAATTTGTAATTTTTATTACTAAAAATGAAATACTTTTTCTGGGTTTTTAAGAATCTACAAGGGACTAAAATTATTCATTTTTAATATATCCCATACTAAAATATATTTTATTCATCGCATGATTTTTTATGTTTTCCAAAATGGACTATGGATGAATGGGAAATAATATGATTTCTATTTATGAATATATTCAATGGGCCTTGAAGGAAGAAAGTGTGCATTTACGATGAACTCATGTTGTGGAAAAAATTGATACTATGTAGAAATGAACACTTTTTTGTTACAATTTGTATAATAATATACATATATAATCTGAATATATTATCAAAATATAATAATTTTTAACCCTATTTATGAATCAATTTAATGGTTTGTTTATGTTATATGGTTTCATAGTGTGTATCAATCTAAAAAGTTAAATACATTTTCAGGTTAAGATGATTTAGACGAGGTCAATTTAAGAGTTTTAAATACCATAATGGCTCAATAAGTATATATCTGATTGTAAGATTAAGTTACAAGATTCCAATTTTTTGGTTTTATGTGACAAGAGTACTTTAGGATAAATTTATTGAGTTTTGATAAATTATTCATTTATATATATCCATTTAGTTTAAATTGTGTTATATTAAAATTTTTGTTTAATGAATAATTCTATTATATTTTTTGTATATAACGAGAAATATATTGATATCTATTATGATTAAGATGACATTTTATGTTTAGGTAATTATATTTTTTTCCGTAAAAATGTTAGTACCTTCTGGGAATACATTTTTTAATTTTATATATAACTATGTGATTGAAAAGTAATTTGGTACCAAGGTTATTAGTGAATTTTTTAAAGGTTGGGGCTGAAGCCTCATTTATTATTAAATCAAAGAAATGACCTCTTTTAACTGTGTAGAGGGAGACCCATTACATAGACCGAAGGCCCAGTGGGAATTTAGCACATTACATGGCCCGTATGCCCAAATTTTTGGCCCAAAGCCCATTCGGTGAATAGTACCACTATAGTACCCCCTTTCTACACTACCTCACAGTACCCTACCGCCGCTACAGTACCATGACGCCGCTATAGTTACCTTATAACGCTATAGTGCCAATCATTGCTACAGTGCCTACACTGCTATAGTACTACTATAGTACCTGCACCCAATGTGAACAACCTTTTCAAATATATTTGATTTTAATCTGTTTTTTGGGAGATCTAATTTATTTAAGTAAAATATTATTTTACTTTTAGGATTATATGATTATTTGATAGAATTTATTTGTTATATTAATTTATTTATGGATAATGTTGTTTGGATATGAATAGTACATTGATCTTGAAAAAATATATGATCACGAGATTATGATTTAAGGTTGTCGATATTAGTCAATAATATGTAGATGTTTTTTATGCTTAGTTTCTTGTATAATGATTGATGTTTAACAATGGGGGTTAAGGTCGAGTCATTTAATATCAATTAATTTTTTCTTCATATTGGATATTATAATACCTTATGTTGACCAATTTTGTGTTATTTTATATTAAATTATAGTAGGAATAACATGTTCTCTATTTTTGGATCAAATTTTCAGTTAGAAGATGCTTTTAGTGCTCCGGGAATGAAAAGTCCATCTTGAATTTCCATTTAATATAGTAAGAGACGTGGTGCAAGTGGCTATTGACTAAATCACCACACATGTATGACATTATTCTTATCATATGAGAAAAAATTATGTAATTATATATTCTAATTATATCTATTATAATGTTAAAAGAATCTGTTTTCTCTAATAAAATAGATCATGAAATAAAAATGATATCATTTTCCCCTCTATTGTGATGAATTGATTATCATCATTTTCCCAAATAATATAAGGTTTTTTGGTAGTTAAAAATCTCATGATCATGTTCTCTATTACTATCTATTATTACATGAATGATATTTACACCATGTCTATATTTTTAATTCATGATAATGTTCACCTTATATATAAAATTGATTATGAGTTATTGTATGTGACCTATATATTCCAATTATTTGTTTTTATAAATGATTTATTATTATCTGTATTTATGATATGGTGACTAAAAATATATATTGATATTGAAAAATGTTACTAATTTCAGGATTATATGTGCAATATTCCACTAAATAGAATTTATTTTAATAAAACATTTCATTCCCATTTTATGAGGATTGAGAAATATATTTGAGGTTGAAATTTCAATAAGGGGTAGAAAGTAATACCCCATAATTTTTTAGTCTATTTCTTAATAAAAAATATTTGATTCTATGAAATAAATAAAAAACCAATCTTAAAAAAATCATGATATATAATTTTATAAATATACCCGTTGTGGAACAATTTTTGGTTTAATGGCTATGAATTTTTATGTCTATATTATTAATTATACATATAATATTTTCCTTAATAAATAAATAAACATTAATATATTTATTTTTAATTAGTATGAAACGAAGATAAAATCTTTTATGTTTAAAAGATACCACATTCTTAAAATTATTTATATATTTTCAATATATTATTTTCTTAAATGATAAAATTATTCATTATTTATAATTGGTTTTAAAAGTAATTTTTTATATAAAATATAATTAAATACTTTTTTTATTCCAGATATTAAGAAATGAATGAGAATAAATTCATTTTATGCTTTAAAATATATTTTCTTTAAAATGGTTTTTATAGAATTTAATGTGTGGGTATTATAATAGTTTTCTATTACTAAACAATTACTGTATATTATTAGAAAGACTTTTTATGAAATAATTTAGTAATAGTATTATGATTAAATTTTGGTAATTTTATTAAAATACTGATTTTTAAGTGAATAAAAAAATACCTATTTGAAAAAGAATGTTATTTCATTTAATTAAATATTGTAATTTAGAAGTCTATTAATTTGATTAATTTTATCATAAGAGAAATTATGTATTATATAATTATACATAATATAATTAATTACATGGATATTAGAATAAAAATTGACTTTTCTATAAGGTCATTTTGGGAGTAAAAATGCAATTTTTAAAAAAAAATTATTTTCAACTAATTTTGTGATCATATATTAAATATAAATAATTCCACTTCTAGAAATTGAATCATCACCAAAGTAATTCATATTTCAGATTAGGATGCTAAAATTTGGTATGTAGTTCTCTTTTATTTATTTTATTATGAATAGGAAACACATTAATTTTTTGTCACCATAGGAATTGTAAAACTGTGATAAAGCAATAAGAAAAGGTCTCAAAATTAGCGCAACCGCTGATTTTGTTTCCCTTTATGAGAGGAATTCAACAATATTCTTTCTGAATTTTTATATATGTAACTTTGGTCTCATTTTAACATGGTATTTTCTTATAAATTACCTTATATAAAATATAATTAAAAACATTCACTCTCATGATTTAAATTCCTATTTTGTGATTTCATATGATGAAAATAATTTTATAAATTCATATAATAAATTATATTGATCATAAATAAATTATATTTTTGATATAATTTTTTTCCATTGTTTATTGTTTGATTACGTAATGCACTTACACAACGCTGACAAAGTGTTTGGGAAAAGTGTAGTCATATCAATGTGAATGATGTAAAAAAATTTAAAAGTAAGAAGTCTTGGGTGAATTGTTGTTTTATAAAGATTTTATGGTTAATAATTATTTATTACTCATGTTAAAATGTTATATTTTTGAAATCTATTTTTTATGATGATTATTATATAGTCAAATTAACTAAATAGTCCAAAAAAGAACTTAATGATATTTTATATTAAATAATTTTTATTAAAATATTTCAAAATCAAAAAAGATATTCATGGTGGAAAGTTAATTTTTGATTGTCTCAAATGTAGTCCATCTACTATTTCTGATCAACTTTCCACCATAGAATTAAATTTATGACCCATAAATTCCAGAAAAATGTGTTAGCATGGTCAAATATAAAAAAATATAATAATGTAGTTAAACCAAAATATAATGATTAAAATGATACCAAAACCAATATAAATTTTATTGTATTTTTATATTTATAACATAGCCTCTATTTATTTTATTCAACATACCTTATAATGTTTTGTGATCCATAAATCCATTGATTTTATTTTTCTCTTCTAAGTAATACCTAGTGTGTCATCCCCTCATTTATAAAAGGAAAGATTCTATGCTCCCATATTCAATTTTTTTACCATTCTTGCTCAGCCAATCCCCACTCAAATACCTTATCATATTCCTTCAGTGTTTCTTATAGGTTTTATTATCACTAAATTTCAAAATTAACAAGTGTTATGGTGTATGGTGACAAATATTTTTTAAATAAGAGGGAGAATTAATTATTAATTTTTTCATTTTAACTTATTTGTTAAAATCATAAACTTATTTTAGAACATGATTATATAATAATATCAAAATATAAAATGTACTAAAATGTTATTATGTTTAGGATAAATAACTTATTAATATACTTTTCTATCCCTTGTGGAACAAAATCACTGTTCATTTATATTTTGGGACTATAACCTCTATGATGAAATATATATTATTTTTTATTAACCCCTTACATATATTGTTATTATGATGTATTTAATAAGTATATATAATATCAATAAAACAATTATGATTTGAAAATATAAGATTTCACATACCTTTTTATATTCCACCGAATAAAAATTGATAACATTTCTCATGTGCATGTGTGGAAAACCACCTCAAATAATGGATGTGATTCATTTTTCATGTCTTACTTCAATATATTAATATAAAATATTCCTTACTGTATAAAAATTATAATTATATGATGATTGATATTTTAGAGAGATGACATAGTTGCCACATTGACAATGGCCAAACCATATCTATTTTTTCATATTATGAACCAGATACACTAAAAATATTGATATAAACTAAATAATCTAGTGATTATATAAATGGTGGTTTTAAGACCTCGTGAATGTATTAGGATTAAAATGTACTTTATAGAATATAAGACATGAATCACCAATCTTAAACAACTTAGAAATATATATATATGGAAATACTATAATATAGTAGTTGAATCAGAAGTTTTGAATATGATTAACATAATTTTAAAAAATATATCTCTATATAAATAAATATTTATTGATAAATTAATATTTAATTACCATAAAATTCTTTGTAATATCATTTTATGATTAAGAAAACATTCACTTTAAAAAATTGTTTTAATTTATAATTTATGTTTTGGAATTATAATTAATTTAAACTATATATATATATATAATATCATTATTTAATCAGATTATGGAAATTATATTAGGAAAATATTTCAGGATTTTTTGTAATAGAATTTTTTAGTTAATTGTGTGAATTACTGCTTATTGTAAAACAAACATTTAATTTGAATAAATTTTTTAATTTAAAGGTTTCATTATACATTGATTTTTTATTCAGAGTTAGAGAAATTTTAATTAGTGAAATTTGAAATAATTAGGTTCATTTGAATTAGTTTTATACTTGGTTTTTTATAAGTATATTTGTATTCTTAAAACACATTTTAGTGTAAACGTATTTTTAGAAAAATTGATACACTATTTTAAATAACTAAAAAACAAAAATAAGGAAGCATAAATTTTAAATTTAGTGATCATATATCTAAATATTATAATTTTAATCCATTTAATGATAATAATCATCCTTAAAGTGAATTTATGATCAACTTATGCTTGAAAATTTCATTTCTTGAAAAATGATTTTTGTCACGATTTGTGGGATTATTTTAAATTAAAAGTTTCTCCGTTATATTAATTGATTTGAATAAAATTTATTATATATTTTTAATTATAAAATTTAATATTATAAATATTTTAAACTTAATATTTTTCTATAATTATTATTAAATAAAATTATATTTTTTATCATGATAATTATTTAAACAAAGAATTTCAAATTACTTGTTCTTGTGATAAATATATTTTTCCACATACATATAATTATTTTTGATAAATTTTATTTCCTATCTAGAATCATTAGATATAAATTATTTAATTATTCTCATATTGTTTTAGTATTAATGTATTAATTAACTATATTAAAAAATAGTTACCATGGTAAAAACTAAATTGGTAAAAGTAAGTAAACTAAGAGGAAACGAAAATAAAATGAATAAAACATAATTTTTAATATGGTGGAGGTGTAGATTGACCCTAAATTCCAAAAAATAAAGTTTTATCACTTTTATAGTGATTGGGGTTGGATTAGCTCCCACCTATCTAATATTTTTGGTTATTTGAAAAATGACACTCTTCCACAATTACAAAATTGGATTCCCTACCCTCACTAACTCACTCCAATGAAGCCATCTGGCTCAAAAAAACCAGAAACAAATCCCTCAAAAACAGCATTATCCATATTCTAGTGCCTGTAGCCTTCCAAAATACCATCTCTATTGTCCTTAGGAAGAGATCTAATGGGGGTTCTATAAGATAAAGTAATCATCTTAACAAAGCTATATATATATTTACTTCTTCTTTTAACACATTCAATTTCATATTATAATATAAAATATATTAACAATAGTATAAAATATATAATAATATGTTGTTATATATTTGGAATATTTTTTATACATCCATGCCTTTATTAAATGGGAACCAAATCCATCACTCTTTTGTATGGAAGATTAATGCCTCACAAACCGATGTAATTTTTTCCATCATTGGCTCACATGGATTTTCATAATAATGAAGATAATGAATATATATGATATATATTTCTTGATATTAATTCTAAAAAATCAATATATCATCCTATTTCTTATTTAAAGACCCACTAAAGTATTGATATCACCACCCATGCATACATACAACAAAACATTTACACAAAGTGATGTGAATCATTTTATACGTCCAACATTAACTAATAGTTTTAAAAATATTTAAAATAAAAAATTTATAATATTTCAATCTTCAATATAATTTTGTATATGATGTGTCTATATCCCATGTATGAAAACTATAACTTATTACATAAAACATGCATGAGAATATATTAAGTTGTTAACATGTTAGAAAATGGTTATAATAAAATGTTATTAAAAATATAATTATAATATGTAATAATAAGATAATAGATGTTATTATAAATTTGAATATGGTTTTTTATAAAGAAATAATACATTTAAAACAATTATACATGATTTTAAATAATGTTCAATTACAAGTAAACTTTATGTATTTTTTTTTCTCAATTTTCATTCATTGAGGAATATTGTAATGTTATATGCCTAAAATGTTTTATATAGTGTTTATACATATAGTTTTAAATGAAATAGCAAGAATAATTCATATTTAATTGAAATTTATGTTTCATTTTTTATTATTTCATCCAAGAAGATTCGAATTTATTGTTGAAAAGTTGTTATAAATTTCATATCTCAATTTATTTTCAATGGATTATGTTACTTATTAATTAACATTTATATTCCAAGATTATGAGTTTAATTATTTTTGATTATATTATTTTGTTATTACACTTATTCTATTTGTATTTATAGTTGATACACAGAATAAATTCATTGATTTATTATCACATCAACATTATGACATTCGTAAGGGTTTATTTTCCAATCACTTTTTTATAGAGATTTCTTATGATTAGATATAAATTGAAGGAAAGTAATTTATCATTGAAAAATTAACCATTTAAATATATTGTCATATATTTATTCATTAAATTTTCATGAAATAGTAGAATTGTTTTTTATTTGGAACATAAAAGGATGATACTATTTTTTTTAGGAAACCTAACATTATTACTCATTTCAGACAGAAATCTGTTTCTTATTATTTCACCATTTCTATAGATAGTTTTAAGATTTTTTTAATAATATAATATGATTATTTTTAATCATGATCGGTTTTTAATTTTTTTTCAAATTCAAGTTCTTACTATATTCCAAATAACTTAGATTTTGATATTTCTTACAAAAAGGGAAAGGAATGTTTACTTTAATATACATGGAATATATGAATTTTTTCTACCATCCTGGCCAATCTTTTTTTTCTTCTTTATATAAAAGTTTATATAGTTAGTTAAAATGAAATTTTTTGTTCTAATAATCTGATTTTTTTGTTTTTAAAAGTATATTTAAATGTGAAAAGGTTATTCTACCCTACAATGTTATAATGTTATTTAAATTTTATTTTAATTCACCAATGGCAAAAAACCAGTATTTTTCCCTTATTTTATCTGGGATAGGTTGTAAATATAACAATCATATACTTTCTCAAGATAGTATTTGATATGTTTTACCACAGAATGTATCTAAATTAAATCTTATCATTAATGTTGTATTCAATAAATTTATCTTGAAAAATTATGTTTATTGTGATCAGTGTACATTAAATTTCCCTAGAATATCCATATTATAAATCATGGATGTTATTTAATCCTATAATTTATACCAATTTCAGTTATGTTTTTTGGGTGAATGTAGTTTTCTTTATTGTGGAAATATAAGTAAATTCATATTCTATTTCAAGTACAATGTTCTGATAATAATTCATATTTTTCATCAATTAAATATATCATTTGATAAATAAAGAATTATTATGTAATTATGAGAAGGGTAGAGATATAAATTATCAAGCCTCTGAAGCATTAGTAGTTATCATGAGAGGAATTAGTTAGCCTAATTATATGAGTTAATAATAGTTTTAATCATTCTTGTGAAATGTCTTGATAGTATAAACAACATAATGTTATAGATCATGATGTCAGAAATTAATCATTTTCCACCCTTAAAATTTTAGTAATTATTATCCATGAGATTATTGCCTTGATATTTTCCATGGATGTAAATTTCTCTCATCTTATTGACTAAATTACTAGTGTATTCTGTTAATTATATTTTCATATTGATTAAGCCTTATCTAATCATGATTGTAATTTTATTTATTAAATAACATCCAGGTTCAGTTATTTACCTTAGCATATTTATTATTCCTCATTGAATAATGATACCATCCACTGTACATAACCTTTCCTGGGATTTTAACCTCACCTTTTTTAGTTTCCCATCCTTAGGATATTAAGAAAGATTAATTGAATATGTTAAAGTATAAATAATTTTTTAACTTTTATATAATGTAATTTATGTTTTCAAATATAATGGAGGACTAGAGTATGTATCTAGTTTAAAAATAAAAGAAAAATATTCGGTACTTTAGAATGTGATCATTGTATCTATATGTAATGTAAAAACATAACCATATAATCAGGGAAATTAGGGTAATGGTACTTATGGTTAGTATTAGAGATTGTTTATTAGACTCCATGGTAATTAGGTTTATGAAAATTATGACTATTGAAATTAACCCTATTATAAGCATGAATGGTACGTAAAGAAGACTGTTCAAATGTGTTGGTAAAGAATAGATTGGGTTTTCCTTTAAATTTATCCTTTTCTAGATACTACAACCGGACATGGTTCTAGTACATTTGTAATATAAGGTAATAACATGAAAATTTGTTCACTATGATTTAAAGTGATCATCCCCTCATGCATGAAACTAACGCTTACTGTGCACTACGTTTGAAACTCTTGGGGGACATAGATAAGTTATTAAACATACTCCCTACAAAAAATCATGAAATATTCTAATAAATGATTACAGTGAATGACGTAGATTAAACCTAGGGATTTTTAGATTAAAAAAAGGTCTCAAAATCTATAAAACATTTAAACAATATTTCATTTAATGATTTTTATTTCTCATATTCTAATTATCTATTTTAGTTAATAGCTATAAATAGGAGGATTTATGTTAAATTTTAATGTGATGAACACTACATTGATTATAATATATGAAATGGGATAATTAAAAAATACAATGGAATTTTTATTATTCCTAATTAATTATCCTGATATAAAATTAACAACATATGTCACGACCTCCTCCCCACAAAGAGCACCCCTCCGAGGCTGGCAATGTCAGAAGGGAGAAAATAAACCCTGAGTCCCACCTCCAGTTGGCCCCAGGTTGGTGACAGGAACAGAGGGTATAGTAAATGCACAAATGGGAGGCATTACCCTCTATGAGAACACATGTGGAGGATAGATATAATATAGACACCAACCAACTACATCTCAGAACTAATATATAAAAGAAAACCTAAGTGAACATATGTAATGTCATGAAAAATTACTACAACTGGAAGGGGAAAACCAAAAGTACAAAAAAAGTAAAACAATAGAAACCACAAGCCTGAACAGCTCCTGAAACCACAAGCAAGTAGTAACTAGCATGATCTCTAACCTACTCCAAGTGACCTGAAAAATAGTTTGTATATACATAGGGTGAGTATAACAGTATACTCAATAGGATACTCTCCGAAGACTCTCGTGCAAAAGTAAAGAAAGCATGTTAAAGAACAGTGAACAACAAGTGAACCAAACTCATCACCTAAATAGGTATACTAAGTTTCTAGCCTCACCATGGATACGCTCACCATGTAACGTATACAAGAATATATCATATAATAAAGAATATCAAGGGTACCCCACTACTACTTCCCCACTAGTTTACCGTTTTCCCCAATTTCACACGTCCTGAGCATCTCTCTCAAAAAGTTCTTTTCCACAAACACTTGGGTGAAGTACCACAATATGCACCTTTGGCAACAAAACCACCACGCCCACACACCAAAGTAACCAGGTAGTTTCTGGGAGCCACCACATCTCACATAACATGTATCATACGTCATGTAATATACCTCAATCCATTACAACCCATACACTAAATAAGGATCCTCAATCCATCATACCCTATACACATTACACCTATAGTAGTCCATAGAAAACTATATCCATAATATATATGTGTGATTAACCAAAATCCATTACAACCTTTTACACACATATATGGGGAAAACTAACCAATGTGCCTGCAAGCACAAGTAACTACCAAGAGAAGATAGTGGGGCTAAAGGGGGTAGTCAACCATCCAACCTCCCATTAGAATGTTGGGGAAAACACAGTCCCCCAGGGCTCAGAATCCCCGGGGTGTTAGTTCCCCTTACTGATAGGTTGGATTAGCATATATAAATACAAAAAGTACAAGATATACTATATCTCACAACCACACTATGGGCATAACCTAGTCTTAGACACAACTGTGACTAACATCTCCCATACTCCAGGATGCTACTTCTAAGACTAGGTATCTTATAAGCACACAACCATTCAAATAGCTTTAATAGATTACATCATACTCTTTTTATCTGATCCACTTTGTGTTAATTAATTCTTTAAACATTAATTAACCACGAACAATTACATATTAAATTTCATTAGCATCACACCCAAAAGTCAACCGTTCAATTAAAATTACAACCTCATCATTATGTTCCAGCAACTCCGTCCCCATTGGTTAACACCATTTATTCAATTATTCATTACCGAATTACTATCCCACATTATCAGGCATTCTAGGAAAACATTCTATGCTACTAAACACAAGGTGGGTCAACACGGTGAGTAGATGTAATACCTATCGAGTCTTTTTCACTTATAGCAAGAGAATCTACCCATCCTCCCATGAGAATATAAACATGGATAGCATGTGGCATAACCCATGTGTCTTCGCCTCTTTTGGAAGAAGGTTAAGTAAGACCAACTGCCTTGAGCAGTCGGGAAAAGTAAATCAAATAAACAACCAATAAGAATCAGCAAGATTCCAACAATCACATCCATCCCATTCCATCATCCCTATTGTTATCCCCAAAACCGATAAGCATAAACTGATGCATCTCTCCACTCTAGGTGTCATCTGTTGCCACCACCAAAAGGCCTCCATGCCCCCACATATCACAACACCCATCCAGTATCATATCACAGCACAAGCAGCAAGAAAAATACATCACATCAATTGCGCTATTGACCCTTTAACAATGAAGAGGGTAACACAGAACCCTTTACGGAAATATCAAACAATCAGTCCTTTAATCCATCTTGAATTAACAGATTTATTATTCGTAGGTACCAAATTTTGGAAACCTAATCAGTAAGCTATCACAAATAATTAAACATTCTTTCTTTGTCAATATTATTATCATAAAATTACAATAAGAACCAGATTTGTTTACATGCCTATTTATCTGTAGCCAAAGAATTATCAATTAAAATCAATTTACATTCTTTACTGATTTCCATCAAGAATGAACAACTAATCAAAGCAAGTATAGATATCACATTATCTAGAAAAACAAGGGGAAATAAAAAACGATCGATATCATTTTATTTTTCTGGTTCATATATTTCTTATGTCAGTATCATTGTCATCCAGTGGGATAAAACAAGCTAACAATACAGTTTCATGTAAAAGAAAATTGAAGCAACGAATCCAATACCTCAAATAGTTCTTAATGTTCATTATCCACACAATGGTTCACAATCCTTCTATCACGAAAACTGCATCCACCTGAGGATTCCACGGTATGACCCCACCAAAAAAACCCCATGAAAACACTATTTTCAGTATAGAGATTTCATGATATAACACAGAAAGGATAAACATGAGAAGATGACCACCAAAAGAATGAATATAAACATACCTTATATCGAAGATTGATCGATACAACATGGGTGCATCAAAACAGAGTGAAACCAATCCGAGGAGGAAAGTTTCATTAAGTAACTACTATGAGAAGGAATGGGATGTTCAAGTATCTCACACCTGATAACAAGGAGAATGAATTTGGGAAGAAGATATCCCACCCTTTTAGAAGATTTAACGGAGCAACAGTTTAAGATACGCTTAATTTACCATTAAAAGTGGATCACATTAAACCATGCGGTTTGACCAAGTAAAAAAATCCTAATCCTTAGGAATAATTAATATTGGAGTTATGGCCTTTGAATCATCCTTGGAGTCTATAAAATGTGGCTTTAAATGCATTTTACGTCAAAGGAAAATGCTATAGTGATGAAACTATAGGAAGCTGGAAACATTGTTCATGAACCTCACCGATAGAACACTGTTCATGAACCTCACTATTAGAACACTGTTCATGAACCTCGCCATTAGAACACTATTCATAAGCATCATCGTTAGAACCTCACTGATATAACACTATTTATGAACCTCACTGATAGAACACTGTTCATGTAGCACACTGATAGAACAATGTTCATGAACCTCAATGATAAAACACTGTTCATTGAATGTCCTTAATAGAACATTGTTCACTAAACCTCACCGATAGAACACTATTCACTAAACCTCACTGATATAATAATGTTCACTGAACCTCATCGATAGAACATTGTTCACTAAACCTCACAGATAGAACCCTGTTCATTGAACCGCACCGATAGAACACAGTTCACTGAGCCCCACCTATAGAACACTGTTCACTTAACCACACTGATAGAACACTATTCACTGAACCTCACCGATATTACACTATTCACTGAACCTCACCGATATTACACTATTCACTGAACCTCACCGATATAATAATGTTCACTGAACCTCACTGATAGAACATTGTTCACTGAACCTCAACGATAGAACATTGTTCACTGGACCTCACCGATAGAACATTATTCCCTGAACCGCACCCATAGAACATTGTTCACTAAACCTCATAGATAGAACACTATTCAATGAACCTCACCGATAGAAAATTTTTCACTGAACCTCACTGATAGAACATTGTTCACTAAACCTCATCGATAGAACACTATTAACTAAACCTCACCGGTAGAACACTAGTCACTAAACCTCACCAATAGAATATTTCTCACTGAACCTCACTGATAGAACATTGTTCAATGATGGAACTTTTCACAAAATTGGAAAGATTTCAATGTTTTGGGGATAAGTCACCTGACCTCCCGGAAAACCTCAAACACCACATTTTCCCAATGTAATGGACCGAAGAGGTCCGAGCCATTACATCAGACACCTCTTGAAACATTCTCATCCTGAAGAATTCAAAACCCAACTAAAGAAAAATAAACAGGGTCCGAACACCCACCCCTCAAGATACCTCTCAAAAGATAGAAAGCCACAAAAGCAACAAAAGAAATTCATAATAAAAACATGAAAGGTCTAACCACAAAGGGGACATAGTTACATGAAAAGAGTTAAACATCTATCAAGTCTGGGTACTAAGAACATATCGGTGACTCACGTTCCCAGGAACTCTCCTCCATGCCACTGTGTCTCCATAAGACACTGACCAATGGAATTGAATTCCAGTGAAACACCTTGTCTTTGCAGTCTTAGATCTCCACAGGTATCTCTTCAAAGGTTGTATCATCATCAAAATCATTCTCTCGCCAATCGATGATGGGAGATTCATCATGAAGCTAACGACAAAGCTGTGATACATGGAAAACATCATGTATCCATCTCATCTGTGGGGGATGTTCTACTTGAAACGACACAGCTCCAATATGAGATAACACCTTGAAAGTCCCAACAAACCGGGGATGAAGCTTACTCCCATGACCAAACCATCACTTCCCATGATGGGGAGTCACCATCAGAAACACATTATCCCAAACATTAATCTCTAAGGGTCTCTTTCTTTTATCAACATATGATTTCTGATGATCTTGCATTGTCTTCATCCTCTCACTAATCACCTGAACCATATCTATTGTATTCGACACTAGTTCCGGTCCGAGAATTACTGACTCTCCAACCCTAGTCTATCACAACAGAGAATGGAATGGCTTACCATACAAGGCTTCAAACATTTCCAAACCGATGGTGGAGTGAAAAAAATTATTGTAAGGGACCTCCACCAAGGGTAAGTGACTCATCCATGAACCTCCAAAATCATGAACACAAGAACATAACATGTCTTCAAGAGTCTAGATGGTTTGATCTGTCTAACCATCCATTTGAGGATGAAAAGTAGCGCTAAGTCATAGCTGAGAATCAAAAGCATGTTAGAGACCTCTCCATACCATAGAGGTAAAATTAGGATCTCAATCAGAAAATAAAATCTTTGGGAATCCATCATGTCTCACCAACTTTTCTATATACTACCTCATCAATAGTTCCACTGCGCATGACTCTTTGATCGCTATGAAGTGGGATGATTTTGTTAAACGATCAACTACCACCCAAATAGCATCAGGTATTCTTGGATCTTGAGGTAAACTAGTAACAAAGTCCATTGAGATGTCTTCCCACTTCCATTGAGGAATCTCTAATGGCTGGAGTAGACCACTAGGGACACAATGTTCAACCTTCATCTTCTGGAAGACCAAACATCGAGACACAAACTCTACAACCACACGCTTTAACCCAGGCCTCCAAAACTGACTCCTCAAGGCTTGATACATCTTTTTCACGCTAGGATGGATTGATAAAGGAGAACTATGGAACTCTATGAGAATCGTCTCGCTCATCATCAAAGGAACAAAAATCCTTCCATTATACAACACTCGGTCTTGTTCATCCTCAGTCCAACCATCATGGGACTCACCAAAATCAACTCAGTCTCTCAAAACCTATACCTCTAGATCCCACAACTAGGACTCTTCCAACTTCTACATCAGGGATGAATGTACCGCTATCTGAAAAAGATAACCTCTACACACAACTTCTCCCTTATCAAGTAGTAATACTGATAGTTCTTCCATTACTCTCAATGAATCATCAGATTCACACACAATATCACTACGTTACTTTAGACTCAGTGCATCATCTATAACCTTACCTTTTCCAAGTGTATACGATATTTCAAAGTCGAATTCCTATAAGAATTCCATCCACTGATGCTATCATAAGTTCAAGTCATGCTAAGAGAAAATGTACCTCAAACTCTTATGACCAGTGAAAGCCACAAGGTGATCACCAATAATGTAATGTATCCACAACTTCAGAGAAAACACCATGTCCACCAACTCAAAATGAGGGGCGGAATAGTTATGTTCATGGGGGTGCAACTACTGAGACCCATAAAAAAAATGACCTCTGTTGCATGAGAACACAACCTAACCTCAAATGTGAAGCATCACATAAAACATCAAAATGAACTCCCTCAGCTGGAAGTCAAAGAAATGGATAACTTACTAAAATCTCATTTAGATACTCAAAAGCTACATGACATTGATCAGTCTATATGAATGCCTGATCCTTCATGTTCAAAGCTGTCAGAGGAGTTGCAACTCGTGGGAAATTGGATACAAGCCTCCTGTAGTAGCCGATGAGGCAGAGTAAATTTCGTACCTCAGACACTATCTTGGGGGACTCCCATGACACAACGACTTTTATCATTGATGGATCTATAGCTACTCCTTGTTGGGACACAACATGCCCCAAGAAATGAACTTATCGATCCCAAAACTCACACTTAGACAACATCCAAAATAGATGATGTTGACAAAGAAGTCTCAAAATGACTTGTAGATACTCTACATGGTCCTCCTCAGATGTGGAGTACATATGGATGTGATCGATGATAACTACCACAAACTTGTCCAGTAATTCACCGAACACAATATTCATCAATCCCATGAATACAACAAGAGCATTCGTCACGCTGAATGATATTACAACAAACTCATAATGCCCATGATGACAACATAAAGCATTGTTTGGGATATCATCATCCTTCAAATGAATCTAATATAAGGACCCAACCTTAAACATTACTTATTATTGAATTAAATGAATAATTCACATTGGGGATCTTTTTAGGTTTAGTGTTTTAGAGAATTAAGACATAATTATTACTTCTCAAAGATTACAAAGTATACACATCTACCAATTTTCCATAAAATAAAAACTCTTAAAAAGAAACATGTCTAGTTCCATGTTTTAGATAGCATGTCATTCCTTGATCCCATCCTTGACCCTATTCATCTTTATGTCCTGTGGAAAACACTTCAAAAAACATGGGATGAGCATAAAAAGCTCAGTAAGGGATACACAAAGAATGAAAACTGTTAGTTTTTCAAAACAACAAGTAAATCATGTATACTTTATCAAATTAATAATATTCACCTTTATGAAGTACTAAAAACTCTTCACTGAATAAAAGATCATTACTTACCCTTTTGTAACCAAAATATTACCATAAAACCCATATAAAGAACACATAACATAAAAAGGTATCTTGGGACATAAACATACTTAAATGGAATAACCATACGGCTGAATTCCACACATACTTAATGGAATAGCCATACGGACAAATTCCATACCCAATGCATTAGAGGTTATAATGTAACCAACCGTCCTGGTATTCACGGCACCACCCGTCATATAGTTTATCACGTAACCACCCGTAAAAGGTCCAAGTACCATTATAAAATCATAAGACATAAAACAAATATAATGGAAAGAAATCATTTACGCACTTTGATCACAATATATCGCTTAATTATATTGACATAACAAATCTATTATAAAAACCATTTTCAATACCAAAATACATAAAAGAGTATACGGTATTTATTTCATTTAAAAAAAATACAGCTTATTGAGGAAGCCAAAGACCAAATAATACTTGCTGCGGCGGAAAAGTTCGTTGTCACCGCGTACGTTAAAAGAAACATTCCTTTTTGTCATTTAGTAAAATGCTTCATAGAAAATATTCCTTTTGTATTAAAGTAAAAGTCATAGGGGTTTATACACCGTATAAAAAATGAAATATTCCTCAATGAAAGGAGATTGAGATGAAGTCCCTTACAAAGACGGTATCCTTGGATTAAGGATAAATCAGTTACATAATTATGTGTGACAAACGAATAAACCAAATATAAGTGGATATTGAGTGTAAAAAAAACAAAGGAAATTCACACATATTCATATAAATACATATTCAAGGAGTACAAGTTTATCCCAAAGAATCAAAACTGGGTTAAGAAGTTCCCTTGCAAAAATTCGACAGCCTAACAGCGTCACTTCAAAATTCAGAAAAGGAGTTGATGAGAGATAAAAAGGGTATATCATCACTTGGACATAAAATTTACATCAATAAGGATATATAATAACATATCCCAACATAATAGTATGTGAATTAAAAGACATAACAAAAGAAGTCTTTTAAAAAGAGGAGGGTGAAAGGTTCCCTTACCGACTTGGGTAACTTTCAAAACGTACACCCCATTGAAGAAGGGTCATACAATGAATATGTAAATACCCATAAATTAAATTATATTACACCAAGAGTATAATAATGCGTAATACATACACCACTCAAAGGAAATAGTGTCAAATGTAGCATAAATGTTACAGGAATAAAATTGAGATGAAAAATCCATTACGAAAACTAGGCAGCCTAACAGCGCCACTTAAAACCTCAAAAAATGGATTGATGAGATCAAATATGGTCTCTAATCATATTAAAATAAAATTTACAGTCAGAGGAATATATACGAACATCCCCCATAATAACAAAGAGGAGCTTAAAAGAAGTGACATAAAGGAGAGTACTTAAAAAGAAAGAGAGAGGTTAGATCTCTTACGAAAATTCGGCAGCCTAACGGCGCCACTCAAAACTTCCAAAATGGATTGGTGAGAGAAAATAGGGTATCTCATTATATGAACATAAAAATTACAGTATGAGTAATATAAAATAACATCCCAATAATAATAAAGATAAGCATAAAATGAATGACATAAAAGAGTGTACTTAAAAAGAAAGAGGGGTAGGATCCCTTACCTCGTGTCCGACATGACTCGATTGTTCTTTAATCTCCTGAATAATAAAATTTGTTCAATTTATAATTTCATAAGGACCTACTTTAAATATTATTATTCAGTTAATATAACATATTATAATGTTATAATAATATGTTAATAAAGTGAGTTCATATCAGATGTTTTTGTCGATGTTCGGTACATGAGTAAAAATCGAACTTGTTGGAAAAGAATTTTCCATGTAGTTATAGGTACATCATATCCAGAATAGTATTGATGTTTTAAATATCTTATATATCCAGTATATATTCATTTTATACTATTCCATATCATTTATAGATAAAAAATTAAAAGCACCGTTCATGGAGACGGTAGGCCGTACGTACGCATGAACGCTACTTTCATTTTTTGTCATATTAATGGAATTAAAACAAAATGAGAGATATATATATTATAATTACATAATTATATCCTTAATTTAGATGTAAGATATTACATATATATCCATTATATATATATGTACTTATAATAGTACATAACATTTGGAGATAAGAAATCAAATGTACCGTTCATGGAGACGGTAAGCCGTACGTACGCATGAACACTACTTTCATTTAGTTTTTTGTATTAAATGGAATGAAATAATAATGAAATAAAGGTTTATTATAATTATAGTAGGATATAATAAGTAATTACATTAATTCCATCCTTTATACGTCCCACATATTTCATTAACGAATCAAATCACTTTGAGGGGGCGGTAGTCTGCACTTCCTAAAATGAAGATATCGCATTTACCCATAATGGAAACCATAAAGGTATGCCATAAATGAAAAATACATAATCTTAAGGAAAACATAAAAATATTATATATCATATATAAATATAGTGAAATCTTAATGGCCACCTTTGAATGTGTTAATATAATATTGAACAATCATCGTTTCGTGACGCAGTAATTCTCCATCCACAGAAATAGTATGTTCTTTAACCATTAGATGAAGGTGTGTGTAAGTTTAGCTCAGATAATTCACATAAAAACATCCTAGTAGATTGAATATACTGTTTTTTTACAAAAGAAAGTAATAAAAATAGTTTAGAGGGTTAGAGAAGAAAAATAAAACATTAGAACACAAGAGTGGACACTACCTTTAAATCGGGTAACTCTCTTTTATTTGAGCTCAATGGATTCCTTGGAAAAGATTCTGACCAAAGTGAGGCTTCAATGATGAATAGAGGGATGTAGAGAGATGAAATGGGCAGGTCTTGGCCGAGCCAAAGGCTTGAGAGGTTTGGGTAAGGTGGTAGAGGTGGGGGCCTTTTATAAGAGGAGAGGAGGGGCACTCTTGGAATGTTACAAAATATTACATTATTATAAAATGTTTTTCAGATTTTAAAGGTCACAAAAGGATATATTTTGAGGATATGGTGATATGGTTTCTAAATCCACCCATAAAATATGTTTGTGACAAGTTTAGGTCTTAGATTGTACATTATCTATTCATTTTATTTAAATCGTTAAATAATGAGGTAATTGTTGCATCATCATGGTCTCATAAATAATTTAATTTATTTAATGTCTAAAAATTATAATAAAAATACCATGATGTAGGAAATATTTTCATCTTTCTAATTAATATTTATAGTCAAAAATATGACTTGTATAACCCCATCTAAAAATTGTTTTAGTAGAACAACACATGTTTGTGACATTTTAATTTTAACTTAAAATAAAAAGGTATTAATGTCATTTTCCAAGAAAAGTGGCTCCATGGGGTCCCCAAGTTGACCCATGGATTTTCGTGGTCGGCCATGACTCATCCAATGAGGGTAGGAAATGTTTCTAGGTCATTTAATATTATTAAAACATTATTTTTACCTTAAACTACACTAATTACCTCTAATCACGATTAAAACTTAAAAGTTACTATTCACCCAAAAAATTATTTTAATCACATTGAACCACATTTTTCTTCTTAATGAAAATCATGTATATCAGATTTTTGAAAATCAAATCATAGAAGTGGCAATGTTTAATTTAAACGAAAAATCAGTTTCTTTAACTACCACTTAGTGGTTTCACTATTCATAAAAAATTGACGTTTTTTAGAAAAATACCAAAAATTCACCATAATCTATATTTGATATTCCAAATTCAAAAATGATGTCTATTTTAAAAAATTCAAAAGATATAAGTTTCATTAATTAATTTAATAATTAATTCCCGCTGCCAAAACAAATAGCTTGATTTTAAGAAACAATAACTATTAAAAGATTGACACTAGTTTAAGTCCAGTTTCAAATTGAAATTTATTCCAATGACCACTATTGGATTAAATGGTAAAAATATATTATAATTGGACTATAAAACCAATTCAAAAGATAATCTAATCATATAAATAAATTACATTAAAAAGAGGTTTTCAATTAAAATACAACATTTTTCACTACTCATTAAAAAGATGAACTTTATCGGAAAAATACCAAATATTTACACAATGTAAATTTTGATGTCCTGATTATAAAGAAGAATTTTATTTGGTCCAATATAACATATGAAAATGTAAAAAAGTGGATTTAAAAAGCATTCACCATCAAAAGTTGGTTAATAGAACTTTTAAAGAATATTGGAATATTTACGCTTAAAATTGGATTAATTCAAATTTATGCCTCTAACATTTTTTGGATAAAAGTAAAAAATATTTGACAAAAATATATAATCATTTTGTAGTTATTTCCGTTCATTCCCGCCATTACAACGGCTAGGCGTTAACTACCATTTAAAATAATATTATTTTATTATTAGAGTGCAACATAAGATTTCAAGGGAACTCATTGTCGCGTATTGGGTACACCATCGAGCATAGCGTTCCCTTTAAAGTAATATTATTATTTTATTCACAAATAAGGATAAATATAAAAATGTCATATTCTTTATTTACCTGTGGTGTTACATCTAATGATATCCTGACCGCAATTCTATATTTGAGAACCAACTTTCACCCTTCATTTGATCGAATAAATCATCAATCCATAGAATATGATAGCAATTCTTTGTTGTCACTTTGTTTAAGTGAAGATAATCGACACAAAACTACAAATATTTGTCATCCTTCTTCATGAACAAAACCAGTGCACCCCACAATGACACACATGGCTGAATAAAACCACATTGTAACAAAAAATCAAGCTGTAAACGTAGGTCTCGTAACTTAAAAGGGTCCATCCTATTTGGAGACAAAGAGATATGATACGTTCCCAGCTGTAGCTCGATCCCAAATTTGATCTCTCATCGAGGGGGTAATTCTAAAACATCTTCTGGAAAGCCATCAAGGTACTCCTCTACAACCCTATGAAACACCAACTGTTGAACCTCTGAAGAACTCAACATCATCTAAGCCATCATGGATGATAAATATGGAATGCGCCTATGACCCATACTAGGATGTCACTCACAAACAAACAAAATTGGTGAAAATAGTTATTTCTTCTTCCTTTGCTGGAACTGCCTTGATGGAGGAACCTGGAGCATAACACCTTGTACATGATGACTGCTCTAAAAGGTCGGGAACTCCCGCGGCTGATGACCATGGCCACCACAAGAAAAACAAGAGCATGATCCATTGGAATAGGCCTGATAGTTTCTGCCTCTAGGGAAATGAGATGTGAAAGGCTGGGACCTACCCCCAACTGAACAGAAACTCTTATGTCTTGAAAACAAGGAACCATGTACCACATATATGCTTCATGAGGGATCATGATGATTCCCCTCTCGTGATGATCCGGTCCTGGAAAAATTCCTCTCAACAACCTCTTCCCTCACCATCTACTTAAGATATGTCTTCAGCATAAATGGGGTGACCTGTCGCTAGATCCCTGGATGCAAAGCCTCCCTGAAATGTCTTTCCCTAGCCTCCTAATCTGGAAATAGGTCCGAAGCATATCGTAAAATGTTCCTAAAGAAGATTCCAAACTCTCGATCACTAGAGCTCCCTTGTCTAAGGGTAAGAAGCTCCTTGTGACTGGATTCCTTTGCGGTCGAAGAAAGAAACTCGACTCAAAACTTGTCTCGGAACTCCTCCCATCAGATCGCTGACTCCTCGCAATCTCTGAGGAACAAGAAACACAACTGCCTCACTGATCCATGAAGCATCATCACAACCACAGACCCCCAGTGCTCCTTCCAAGCATGGATCGAACATTAGACGATCTTGACCTCCTCTAACCAGTATTCTGTGACTACATCTGAAATGTATCACTCGAAATTCTGTAGATTCTGGAGCTAAAACTCTCAGAGTTTTTCCCCCATGTGTCATCATCGTAAACCTCTACCTTGTAATTATCTTCTAGAAGAACCTACTATAAATTTTCTATGAAAACCTTATGAGGACGTCGACCTGGAGCCATACCTGTAAAATAAAAAACGGTTAGAGTTCCTAAACTTGGAATACAGAAGACCCAACATTAATTAATTAATTTTTAACTTTCACTAATTTTAGGTTATCCTATCCTAAGGTCTACCCATTCAAACACAGGTACAAAGAATAATGATGCATGATCCTTTATAAGGTCTCTACCCTGCAACTATTATCACCTTATTAAGTAGACATTGTTAACATAAAGGGTCGTACATCATATCATAGGGGGCCCTAAACGCCTACGTCTCAGTCTATCTCCAGTGTTTACCTCATTTTCTAACCATAAATGACATTGTTTCCCTACCAACCCATGCAACCTCACAAGTGCCTTACTCCAAACTCCATCCTATCCCACAACCTCCCTCTGATACCACTTTGTCACGATCCCATCCCCACAAAGTGTACCTCTCCTGGGACGAAAATGTGAGAAGGGATATAATGACCCCCGAGTCCTGCCTCCAGTAGGCCCCGGGTTGGGGACTAGAACCGAGGGTATAGTAAATACACAAATGGGAGCAATTAACCTCTACGAGAACTCATGATAAAGAGAGAGATAAGATAGACACCAACCAACTACAACGCATAACTGAAATATAAAATAAAACCCAAGTGAACATATGTAATGTCATTCAAAAGTAATACAACTGGAAGGGGAAAAATTCAAGTACCCAAAAAAAAGTAAAACCTCAGCAACCATAAGCCAAAACATCTCTTGAAACCAAAATCTAGTAGTAACCAGCCTGATCTCTTACCTGCTCCAAGTGACTAGAAAAATAGTTTGTATATACTTAGGGTGAGTATAAAAATATACTCAATAGGATCCTCCTAGAAGCATGTCATGCAAAAGTAAAGAAATCATACAAAAGGACAGTGAACCACAAGTGAAACTAACTCGTCACCTAAAAGGGTATACTATGTTCCAAGCCACACAATGGATACTCTCACCAAGTAATGCATACAAGAATATATCATATAATAATAAATATCAACGGTACCCCGCTTCTACTTACCCACTAGTTTGCTTCTTTTCCCCAACGTTGCATGTCCTGAGCATCTCTCTATAAAAAGTCTTTCCCACAGACACCTAGGCGATACACCACAATATGCACCATATGCAAACAAATCACCACGTTCACACACCAAAGTAACCAGGTAGTTTCCATGATCCACCACATCTCGCATAATGTGTATCATACATAGGGTATTATACCACAAGCCATTACAACCCATACACTGAGTAAGGATCCTCAAGGCATCATAGACTATACACGTCACAACTATAGTAGTCCATAGAAAACTACATCCACAATATATGTGTGTGAATAAACACAAGCCATTAAATCTCTCTACACACATATATGGGGATAACTAACCAATGTGACTTCTAGAATAATTAAAAAACAAGATAAGAGAGTCGGGCAAAAGGGAGTAGTCACTCATCCATCTACCCACCAGAATGTTGGGAAAAACACCCCCTAGGGCCCAGAATCCCTGGGGTGTCAGTTTCCCTTACCGATAAGGTTGATTATCTTATAGAAACACAAAAGGTACATGATATAATATATCTCACAACCTCACTATTGGAATAACCTAGTCTTAGACACAACTGCACCTAACGTCTCTCAAAATCCTGCTGCTACTTCTAAGACTAGGTATCCTATAATTACACAACCATTTAATGTGACTTATTAGATTACTTCATTCCCTTTTTATCATTTCCACTTTACGTTAATTAAATCTTTAAACATTAATTAACAATGAACAACTCCACATTAAATTTCATTACCATCACACCCAATGTCCACTGTTCCATCAAAATCACAACTTCATCATTATGTTCCAGCAACTCCATCCCCATGGGTTAACACTATTTATTCAATTATTCATTACAAAATTACGTTCCCACATTCCCTGACATTATAAAAAATGCTACTAAACACAAGGGAGCCCAACACGGTGAGTAGATGTACCACCAGTCGAGTATTTTCCACTTATAACAAGAGCGTATACCCATCCTCCCTTGAGAAGCAAAACACGGAAAACACATTTCATACCCCAAATGTCTTCACATCTTTCAAAATAAGGGTAAGTAAGACCGACTGCCTTGAGTAGTGGGGAAAATTAAATTAGATAAACAACCAATAAGAATCACCAAGGATCCAAAAATCACATCCATCCCATTCCATCATCCATAGTGTCCTCTCTTACAACCACATGCATAAAACGATTCATCTCGTCACTATAGGTGTCATCAGATGCCGCAACCAAAAGGTCTCCATGCCCCCCACATATCACAACACCCATCCAGGATCACATTACAGCATAAGTAGTAGGAAAATAGACATCACATCAATTGGGATCTTGGCCCTTTAACAATCAATATGGTAACTCAAGACCCTTTAAGGAATTTTCAAACAATAAGTTCTTTAATACATCTTTAATTAACTGATATATTATTCATAGGTTCCAAATTAGCGAAACCTAATCAGTAAGCTATCACAAATAATTAAATATTCTTACTATGCCAATTTGATTAAAATCAAATTACAACAATAACCAAATTCGTTTACTTGCCTCTTTATCTTTAGCCAGACAATTATCATTTAATCCCAATTTAAATTCTTTATTGATTTACATCAAGAATGAACAGATAATCAAAGAAAGAATATATATCACACTATCTAGAAAAACAATGGGCAATAACTTACGATCAATATCAATCTATTTACCCGGTTCAGATATTTATTATGTCAATTCCATTTTCAACCTGTGGGATAAAACATGCTAATAATATTGTTGCACGTAAATGAACATAGAAGTAACTAATCCCTCACCTTAAACAGTTCTTGATGTTCTTTATCTACGTAACAGGTCACAATCCTCTTCTCGCGACAACTACATCCACCCGAGGATGCCATGGTAGAACCACACCAAACAAAACCCATGAAAACTCTATTAGAAGTATGGAGATTTCATGTTATAATATGGAAAGGATTCGCATGAGAAGATACACCCCAAAAGAACGAAGATAAACATACCTTATATCAAACATTGATCGATACAACTTGGTAGCATCAAAACATAGCGGAACCAATCCACGGAGGAATGTTTGATTGTGTAACTACTATGAGAAGGAATGGGATGTTTGAGCATCTTGCTCCAGATAACAAGGATATAGAATTAAGGAGGAAGATATCCCACCCCTTTAAAAGATTTAACTGAGCGGCGATTTAAAATACACTTAATTTACCATTAAAATCAGATCACATTTAACCACGCGGTTTGACCAAGTAAAAACATCCCCATCCTTAGGAATAATTAAATTAGGAGTTATGGCCTTTGAGTCAGCCTTAGAGTCTTTAAAAAGTGGCTTTAAATGCATTTTATGTCACAGGAAAACACTAATGGGGTGAAACTATATGAATCTAGAAACAATGTTGATGAACCTCACTGATAGAACACTGTTCATGATCCTTTCCATTAGAACACTGTTCATGAACCTCACCATTAGAACACTGTTCATGAACCTCACCGTCAGAACCTCACCGATAGAACATTGTTCATGAAACTCACTGATAGGACACTGTTCATGAACCTAACCGATAGAACACTATTCAAGAACCTCACTGTTAGAACTTTATCGATAGAACATTGTTCACTGATCATCACCGATAGAACACTGTTCACTGAACCTCACTGATAGAACACTGTTCACTAAACTTCACTGATAGAACACTGTTCAATGCACCTCACCGGCAAGAACACTATTCACTGAACCTTGCCAATAGAACACTATTCACTGAACCTCACTGATATGAAACACTGTTCAATGAACCTCACTGATGGAACACTTTTCACTGGACCTCAACGATCGAACACTGTTCACTGAACCTCACCGATAGAACACTATTCACTGAACCTCACTGATATAACAATGTTTACTAAACCTCACCGATAAAACATTGTTCACTGAACCTCACTGATAGTACACTATTCACTGAACCTCACCGATAGTACACTGTTCACTGAACCTCACTGATAGAACAATGTTCACTGAACCTCACTGATAGAACATTGTTCACTAAACCTAGCCGATAGAACACTGTTCACTAAACCTCACCGATAGGAAACAGTGTTCAATGAACCTCACTGACGGAACACTTTTCACTGAACCTCAACGATCGAACACTATTCACTGAACCTCACTGATAGAACACTATTCATTGAACCTCACCGATATAACACTGTTCACTGAACCTCACCGATAGAACACTGTTAACTGAACCTCACCGATAGAACACTGTTCACTGATGAAACTGTTCACAAAATTGTAAATTTGGAAACGTGTTGGGGATAAGTCACCTTTACCTCCCAAAACACCTCAAACACCACATTTTCACAAAGTAATTGACTGGAGAGTTCCGATCCATTACAACATATGTTATATCTAACTCTCCAAATTACAAAATAAGAGAAGGGTGGATAATACTAAGAGCATCAGTGGAGGAAACTATAAGGCTGAATTTTCATCATGTTTAAAATGTTGTAATAAGGGACTATGATATTGTCTCAGAGGAACTTGAAAATGGTTTATTTCTTGAAATAATGTGAATAAATAAATTTATTGTTTTGAAAATTGTTTAGTTCGATGGTGAGAAATAAATTTCATCCTAGAAATCCATTTCAAGTTCATTTTCCTAAATATGGGGAACCTGGAAATTATACATATAAATTACCTCTTTTAAAGGATATCTCCTAAATGGTGGTTGTATCTTTGATATACCAATAATTATAGTAAAAAGGTTTAATTATTTTTGTATTAGTAATATAGAACTAGGTTTTAGAAGTATTATTATCAATTCTAATTTGGTTATAAGAATCATGAAATAGATAAAGATTTTGTTAATTTTAGAAGAGTTTATGTCTTCATAAAATATTAACTAAGTGTCATTAATATCATCAAATGATTATGTATTTAGGGTTGATTATATGTTTAATTTCTTGAATACCCCCTTAGATGTTTTATGCGATGGGATTTTATCAAGATTAATGATATTTTCGGAGTCATATATAACTCATGGGTTTATTATCTGCTTTAGTAAAAAATTAATTTTAGAAAAAATTTATTATTATTTTTTAAATATAATATATGAGTTATTGGAAACCTTTAAGGCTTATACTATCTTTTTTGTTTTGGTAATTATGGGTAATTTTAATTTTGTATTGTTATAGGAATTATATTAATATTGCTTGGTAAAAGTACATATTTCATGTTGGAGGAAATATTATCATATTCGGTAAGGTCATAGGGTTCGACCTAGTAAAAAAAGGAGGTAACAATGCATCCCCTATCACTTTCCTACATGATTTAATAGTTAGTATGAAATATTTTTTACGTAAATGATTTTTTTTGATTGATAATTATGGAATATCATAATTTTAATTTTTGTTCTTTCTATAGATTATTAGAGATAGTCTAATGTCTTAAATAACTCATGATAATGAATTTTTTGTTATTAATTAGAGACACATAAAAAATCACCCTTCCAAGGAACATATAATATTTCAAAAGTTACTTTTATTTCATTAGGAAATGAAATATTTTAATTGAAGATTCATTCCTTAGAATAAGTGGTGATGTTGGAATTTGTCAAAGCATATCCAAATGATGAAATTGTCATTATAAAATATAAATATATGATATAAGTACATTTTTTCATATTATAACTTAGTAAAATAATTTATCTACATTAAAAAATGGATGATGAATTTTTTTATTACCTTAATATTCAATGAATCAATTATATTTAAAATAATCAAAGATTTATGTTTTTGTGGTCATTGAATTTCTCTTGATCTTTCACATTGTTTAATAATTGATATTATTCACTATTTATAATTATTTACACTTTTTTTCCATGTAAATTTTATTCATTCACACTAATGTTATCTTACCACCAATATTTTTTATGTATTATTCAATATGAACATTTAATTTCTCATTCACATTATTAATAGGATGTTATGTTAACCATTTTTATATTGTGATTTTTTGAAAAAATATTTTTCAAATATCACACAATTGATTCTCTATAAAATGTTTTTATATAATGAAATAAATTTTTCGATGTTCAGCTGAATTTAACACCCCATGATTTTTTATGAATTAAAATTTATTGATAGCATAATAAATACACAACACTAAGATTAAAAAATTAATGAAAAATGAATATGATCATTATATTCTATCTATTTAATTGGTGTATATGAAAATAATGAACCAAATTTTGATATATAAATATATATTACCTAATAAAAGAAAATTTAATGATAATTTCTTATTAAATAAACAAATAAAATTATTTGTAATTTCATTCTATGCTTCAAAACAAATTTTATTTAAAAATGGTATTAATTTTCATTTTGTGTTTCAGAATTATAATTAATGTATAACACAATTTTAAATTGTATTTAAAAACTAAATTTATTTTTTAAATCTTCGAATAAATATTAACATTGGGTGAATTTTTGCTGATATTTCTAAAAGAGGTAATTTATCAGTAAATAGTGAAAAATAAAACTTTTTTCAAAACTGTCATTTCTTTTAAATAAATTTAGTAATTTAAAAGTTAAATTTAGATTTAAGATTGAATTCAATATAAAAATGTTCAATTATTTTATATTTAACATAATTAATCTTACCTTGATCATCATTATTCAAGATTTTGTTCTATGATTGTTTTTAGCCTTAGAAATGATTTTTTTATTCTAAATACTGATTTTTAATGATTAGTGTCTATACTTTTATATTAATTAAAACATACACTAATATAAAATTATTAAATATAAATTTATATAATATTTTTATACCTATATAAACTTATATCCATATAATGATGTTCACTAGTTATATAGTTAATGTAAGATCATCTTATGATTGAGGAATTCATTTCTTGAAAAGAAATTATATTGACTTGATTTCTAGGATTATTTTTAAATTAAATTTTATAACATATATGAAATTATAAATATTATTGTGGTTAACTCATAAATTAATAACTTGTTTGAAATAATTAAACAAGATATTAAGAAAGATCAAATAAAAGGAAAGGCATTGAACGTGATTTTGCATAATTTTTTATTCATTGAGTCATATTGTAATGAAATACCCATAATTTATTTTATACGGAATATATACTGATCCTTTTACCTTTAGTATCAGGATTCAATTAAATTTATTGTTGTATAAGATTCAGTTAGAATTATATTATCCAATGGGATTTGAAATGAAAGATAAAAACTTGTAAGGAATTTTATATCTCAATTTATTTTCCGATGGTTATATTACTTTTGTATTGTCTATAATGTCCATATATAATGTGTGAAATTTTTTTATTACATTATTTTCAACTTCTAACTATTTTATATGGATTGAAATTTTATATACATAATCAATTAGGTGATTCATTTCACATCAATGGTGCGATCTTTGTGAGTTGTATATTACAATATCATCATAAACAAGATTATTTATAATTCAATATAAAATGATGGAAATTATATGATAATGTTATAAAAATACTCTTTCATATTATCATCCATTTTTATTCCATAAAATTTAATGTTGGAGTTATATTTTCTTCACTTTGGTACATAAAATGATTGAGAATGTTTTTATGAAAATATGAATTTATTACTCACAAACTTTATAAATTAGTTTTATATAAATAATTTTTTTTTAAAAATCAATAATGTTTCTAACATTCTCAAATTATTGTTTAAATTCATGTTTTCCCATTATCATATTTCTAATTCTTTTCAAAATGCATCGTCTCTTCTTTTTCCAATCAATTTAATTTTTAACATTTATTAAAATAATTTCAAATGAATATTTTTTAGAGACGTCGAATTAAATTAGTTTATAGAATCATTCCAAATAATTGATATGATTCTCCCATTAGATGATTAGAAGGATCTTTTTAGAGAAATTTCATCCTTTATATTTTGAAACTTCTGGTTTTTAGAAAGTGGATTTCAATGTTAAAACGATATATTTATCAAGAATGTTTTAATTATATGTTTTTATTATTTATATATTTAAATGAGTAGAACCCATTATTTTATATATTATTTAATTGGGTAATTATGTAATAATTACAGTCTTATTGTTTCTATGTATGGTTTATGATCAATCTGACCATGGAAAGTATTGAAATTTATATTTATGAATAATATTATATTGATTTAATTTATATTAAAATATTCACATTATTATGATCATTTTATATTACATTATTATAAAAAATGAATTTTCTATATCTTAGGTATATTAATTTATTGAAACATATGAAATTTTAAATATTATGTTTTCTTTTAATGTTTTTTGATTAATTATTAAAATATTAAAAATCTGTATTTCGGATTCCATAAAAATACTTTTTGATGTGGAATATTGTTCAATAATTAAAATGACCATTAAATATATGAGGAACGATTTAGGAATGTAGTGATGTCTGGGGACTAGAATTATATATCCCTTGATGCTTTTCTAGGTCTCATAAGAAAAATCAGTCGAACAAATTAAATGGGGTTTTACCCACACTTTTAACAATACTATGGAAGGTCATGATAGTTTAGAAATCATGATATATAAGATCATTACATTTAAATAAATAATTTTCCAATAATAATTTAATATTATTGTTTTTATACATGAGAATATTTAATTGAAATTAACATTAGATGTACAATGTCCTTATGTTACTGATTAAATAAAATAGGTGATTAGTTATTTTACTTGACATATTGATTAACCCTCTTCTAAAAAATATATAAAATTTATTAAAAAAATTAATTTGTGTTAAGTTATTTACAATTATTTATTGGTTAAAATTTATCTATTCATGATATATTCAGTTATACATAACCCTTACAATGCATTTGAGTTCACCCTTATTTGGTTTCCCTTCCCTAGGATATGATGATGTAATCTTTGAGTGAGTCCAAATTTGGAGTACATTTACATTCACTCTATTGTAATGTCTATTTTCAAATTAAATGAAATAATGATGTAATTTTATTTTTTTCTAAGGATAAAAAACTATTTGGTGCATTGGGATGTGATTTCTTGTATCTTGCGCCAATGTAATAAAGAAAAAATCAAATACAGGATACTAGGGTTGGGGTATTTTAAATAGGAAAAAATTAAATAAAAGTGATAATAATACATTTATAAGCCTAAAATGTACTCAATATATAAATAACATAATTTTACAAAAAATTGGATAAAGTAAATACGTGACATTTTAGATTCAAGGAAATAGATTTTCCTATAAATCCAAATTTTATATGTTTTATGCCTTTCTTCAAATTTTATACCAAGTAATGTTTCATTAAAATAATTCAGATGTATTCTTAATATACGAAAAAAATTTCCATGGTCATTTCAAACCGTGTTTAGTATTATTTATTATGGTTTTAATGGAATACTTTTATATTTTTTTTTCAAAATAGAGTTTTTTATTAAATATTTACAATAGTGTGAATGAAATAGTTTTTAATGTATAATGAATAAGATAAATTTTCCATCTTCATGAAAATTATTCATTAAGAATATTCCCTATAATATTTTTAGGTATTTTAAAAAAATTATACAACTTTTTGATCTACTAATTTTTTCATAATTGTGTTAAATAAAAAAAAATTAACCATAATTTTACATAATGCCTAAAAGTGATTCACTATATGTGTAAAGGAGAATATCTATAGAAATGTTTTTGATGAAAGTGAAATTTTATGTGTTTTCATGTATCCTAGGACATTATTCATTAAAATGGGTGAGCATGATATTTTACTTTAATTCAATGGTTAATAATTATGGTCTCTAAAGTATTATATTAGAATTAACGGAGGAAGTTATTCCACTGGTAAAAGGTCTTTTAATTATTATTATGAGATTTATATGAATATGACAACCCAAGGTACCTATATATTATATATATGATTTAAAATTAGTTTTCCTAGTTTTATTTTTATTTTAGTTGTTAATTTAATGAATTTTTTTAGAGAAATTTATATTCCTCTTTTTTGTGGGAAATTATATTTTTCAAGAAAATGTTTTCAGGATTGGTCATATATTATAAAAAAACTATATGATAAATATTATTCCTTTATGATTTCATATTACATTTTTCAATAATTATTTGGTGAAATAATATTATTTATTTGAAAAATAGATATTTATCCAATATCAATGATTATTATAAAATAAAAAAAAGTTTTTTCAGTTTTTTTGAATTAAAAAAAATGATTTTCTTTATTTTTTAATCCCTAAAAACAAATATTTTTATTATCCAATTATTTTGAATGTTTTTTACTAGTAATAATGATTAGTGGGGACTAATATAATGTCTTTTATTAGGTAAACTAAATTAGTCTTGAATAAAACATGTTAGTCTCTGTAAATAGATTATTTTCTGCAAGAATTGTATACTATGTGGAAATTTACACTTTGTTATGTAATGTTCCACATATTTATTAATGTATAAAATGAATATATCATTGAAATGTAGGAATTTTAAAAAATAATATAAATATTTTTATTATTGGTTATTTATATAATGGGGTATTATATGGATCACATGTATTTTCATAAAATTCTTTTGATCATGGTGTTTTTACTAATTATAGTTTACATCATTTATTATTATTATTATTATTATTATTATTACTATTATATACATTATTGGGGTTTTAATTAATGATAATGTAGTTGGTGTCCACGATAATTAATAAAAGGGGCAATTCATTAGTAATTCACGTTTAAATCTCTAAATAATGAACAAATCCCATCTCTAGGATAGAACATGGTATACAATAATTCAAAAATGGATTTAAAAATACTATAAGTGAAATATAATAGGTTCATGAATCTTATTATTAGTGGAATAAAATTCATGATGGTTTTGAACTGGAGGGCCTTTTATAAGGGTTTACGTTGAACCCATGCTTAGATAAATATTTTGTTTCTATAACTAATGATGGAAAATTTAACACTAATATTCATCCTGAATCACATAGGGAGATACCTGATGTATATTTTTTTCATTAATAGATCACTTATTTTATATGAAGATTATCTAGTAAATTCAGATGAACTAATGTTATGATTAATAGAGGTATTTTGATTTGATAATTAGGGGACCATTCTAATTGGAAATGGATTTTATCATCCCATGTTCTTATAATAGAGTTTTTGATCTACTACATGGGAATATGTATTTTTATAATATTACCCATAGTATTGAGATAATCCTAACATAATATTATAATTTTACCCACATAATAAGGACTATATTAATTATTAGGTTCAAGTTACGTTTCAGGGACTTTATTTGGTGTTTTGGAACCCTCAGATCCTTAATGACTTTGAATCATGCATAGGAAACCATGTAATAAGAATAAGAAAATCAAAAAATATTTTATTTGATTATATTATTGAATATTGGAATATGATGAAATTCTTAATCTCATAGCAGATAATGTCAGATTTATTATTAGTGGTGAAAATATTGTTGTAGAAATTTAGTATGAATCCATAAAAACATAATAAAACTATTGAAATCATGTTGAGAAAGATTTACCATTAGTAAGTATGTAAAAAATGAATAAAAAAATAACTTATGTCCATCCAAACAATGGGAAAATAGGGTTGGGTAGATAAAATCCAGGAAATATAGGTGCTTTGATCTTGGAGCACCGTAGATAAATTAAGGGACTATGAATAAGACTCTTAAAATAGAAGAATGAATTATAAGTATATATTTTTTATATTACATAACTCAACTGAGTTCCACAACAAGGGAAGGAATAAAATTTATAATCTTCTCTTTTTTAGGAATTTGAAACACATTTCTGACGAATGGTGCAATTTTTTAGAGTGGATATTAGTATGAAACATAATACCCTTTATTTTATTAAATAAAATAAGTATTAAATCCCCACAAAAAAATGTAAACCATATATAAGGATTGAAATTAATATTTTATTATTAAATATTTGAATAATACATCTATTACTGAGTGTGTTCAAGAATATACTAAATATTTAGCAAAACATGACTATCCAGAAGAAACAGGCCTTAGAGAAAATCTTGACATTGTTAAAGAGATATGTGAATCAACCATTTCTCTATAAATGAAAGGAAATAACATATGTTCAATGAGATCATCTTGTTAGATAAAACATAGATATGGTGGAATTTAAAAATAATGAATTATACATAAATAATTTCCTTTTCTGAAACTATCAGATATAGTCTAATCAATAATGTATATATACCATTAAAAACATTATCATTAAAGGGAATCCAAAAATGATTGTAATTCATCAATTGATAGATCATCATGACTCCAAAAAATGTATCATATTTTACGGTATATTAAGGGACTTATATAGATTCATAATGGAATTATAGTTGTGGAAAACATAGGGGTTCTAGAATCTAAAAAGGTATTCGATTTTAATCTCATTAGAATCATTCATCTGATGATCAATAGAACAATCACATTTGATAGTAAGGATTTAATTTATTCATTAATCTATTACATGAAAAAAATGTCTATATAGGGGTTCTATTTAGAGAGGAATTGGAAATATAAAACACTACATTTAATTTCAATGTTTACAAAATGAGGATTTTAGTAATGTTATGGTAATGTAATAAATGGTTGATGAACTGAATTTTGTATTTTACAATTTGATAGTTTTTATTGTATATTGATCACAGTGACCCTATGAATGTTCTCAATAAGTTGATAAATATGCATCATGTATAATAAAATTCAATAGTTTTATTGATAATAACCATGATAGAATATTTATTAATAATAAATCCATGGTGTATTTGGTGGTAATTAATTCTATAGTTAAATGAAATTAAATTTAGATCATCATCACATCCTCACTTCGTTCTTTATTGTAAATTATAGGGTTGAAAAACCTAGATTTAAAGATGTATAATTAATTTATCAGGAATATTAGAGGATGGTTTATAGATTTTAGACTGACATTACATATATTGATGACCTACATATAAATTTTCTTATGCTAAAAAATATGAAGTAATAGATGAAATCATTGAGAAAGGTCGTTATCAATAGAATTTAAGGGTAAATTTTTATTTAGAGAGGAGTTGGAGGAAATATATATTTTCTATGATAAAGATCATGATATTTTTTTTATTCAATAAATAATTACTCCTTCAATAATGCTGAAAGACAAAATTATAAAAAATGAGTTCATTTAGAAAAAATAGTTCTAAATGGCTCATGATGGGTGAAAATAAATACAAATTTTGTCTAAAAAAATATGGAATTTTAAATAATCCAACTAACTATTTAAAAATTATTAATGATCAGATCCTTATAGAATAATAAATAGGGGTTTGTGTGGATTGATATTACCAGGTGATAATGAAAATAAATTATAATGAATTTAAGGAATAAGAGGGATGTTATCCCATCATCTATTAGTGAATATATGTTCACAATTATCATTAAAAAGCCAATATTATTTAAAAGATATATTTTTCTCATTTAATACTTCTAGTGCCTCAGGATGGATTGGTTTTAATAATATATTTTTCTTGGAGTACAATTACATAATTCGTAATGGACTTCTAAAGGTGATATAGATTTTTTATTCAAAATATAGGATTATTCAGATGAGAATAGATTCAAAAAAATTTATTCACTTTCCCAATGTAATGTATATATAATCATTTAATTCCTATTAAACTATTTATCACGAAAAATGTTCAAAAAATCTTTAGCTAAATAATGGCTATCTGGATATCATTACATATTAATGATGTTATTTATAATACCATATTTTTCTTCTTTTTTTGTTTTTAGGAGTTTAAAATAATTCATATTCAATAAAAATTAAATAATCATCACACTAAGTAAAATTTTAATAACGGAACACTTATCTCGTGGTACATGTCACTAAGGCCTTTGAAAATATGAATCAAGACATCATATTTTATGTTATACATAGGTTTTGTTTTAATGACTTATTTATTGAATGGTTGAAAATATTTTACAAGTTTTTCTTTATCCATACTTTAATTACAAGATCCTATAAAAGTATTTTTTCCTTTTCATTATAGTGTTAGGATAGAAAATCACTTATTGGTTACACTTTTTATCCTTATTGAAAATTATCATCGTGTATATATTTTAAACCATGTGAATCATGGACTAATAAATAACATCTAATCATGATGTAATTGTAGGGATGCATCAAATTTTATATATATTTATGATTATATTATATTATTTATGGTATTTATGGAGTCATTGAATCCACAAATAGATCATTGGATCATTAGAGTCAAATATCATTCCAACACATCAACTAGAGAATTTCTGTTGTCTCATTTAGCCACTAAATTAATGAAAAGATAAAAATAATCATCATGGGGTATTTTAACATCGATGAATGTTATAACACATTAAATTTCATTAAAATAAATCTTCTTTGTGAACAAAATAGGCTATACTACTTTAGTAAAATTTATTCTATGATGAAGAGTCATCTTTTTTCTTGGAAGAGTTAATATCTAGGTCGTTCTTGAACAATTTTTCGTATATAGTGCACAATCTCTCAATTTTTTATATTCCTTTAGGGTCAAAAAATAACCAATTTTCTTAATAAATATAATGTAAATTGGGATAACTATTTTTATTTTTATTGGGAATATATGTTATAGTTAGATTATAAATTTATAGTGGAGAATCATTTTTTTCACAAAAAAATGTGGGGAAGGGATAATGTTTTTCATAAATTATATGAATCTCCATAAAAAAGTTTATATAGTTATTACTCCACAGCTACATGATTAGTAATAAGTTTATTAAATGTTGTTATCTTGATATAGTCAAAGATATATGTTCTTTTATATATACTCCTTGATATAATCTTAACTATTGTATATTTTTTGTACTGTTCTGAATAAATAATGATTTTTAGATTGTTTGAATCTAAATATGTCTTTCTAGCATGAAATATATATTTTAATCATTTGGATAAATGTTTTAATGTGAAATCATTAATGAAAATGTTAATATTAGATAAGAGCTTACTTTTAACCTTGATCTATTTCATAGATGAAGTATTGAACTAATCTATAGAAATATGTTCTTACATACCTGAGACATTCTGATATTGGAATACATAGGTCTTTTAACTCATTGATAAATATTTTATTAAATTTATATAGGGAGGCCAACCAAAAATTTAAAATGTTTATATGAATTAAAATAATCTTTTTTTATAAGAATTTAATGCCCTAGAGGGATGCCTTTAATCAAATTGACACTAATGGATGGATTATTAAAACAGGTGTTCCCATTACACTATTTGTTATTAACACAATTGGGGGAAAAATTTAATAGAAATAATCATAATTAAATCCCCTTTTTTGGATGTAATGTGTAAATTAATGTTTAGTTTTTTAGGTATGGAACATTGTAATAGTCCCCATTTAGGATTTTTTACTAAATTCTCAGTCATTCAAAAATAAATAATGTCTGAAAATATATTTTCAGTTATAGTGTATAGTGATTTTAATCATATTTGGTAGAATATAAACCATTAAGAATTAAAATTCCATGATATAAAATAAAAAGTTAAAACATATATTATTCTCTCTTGCATGAAACTAGTTAATTTATACCATCTCATCCCTACTAGAAAAATGATAAATGATGAAGAACCCCGGAAAAATTGTTGTATTTTTTTACAATAAAAATATTTCAATTATGGATAAATAATATATCCAGTTATATACATGTGTTTAAGAAATGAAAATGGTATTTTGATATGACACCAAACTACCTGGAAAAGATTTGAAGAATTCATGTATGTTATAATGGATATAATGTATTAAAATGTTCAATGTCATGAAAAAGCCTGTAGGGGACGTCTTAGTTAAAGATAAGTTGAGAGTGACACACAATGTCTACCTTCAATAGGATAAGGGTCAGAGAATATCATTAGGCAGGCGTATCAAAAAATTAAGAGGCCACATCATAAGAAAATACACACACATGTTTTCATACCCCCAAAAAAATTAAAATTATAAACAACTAATACTATATATTCATGTATAACATCAAACACTACATCAATGTAAGACCAAGGAATGTGGAAATGAAAAATGTAAAAATAAGAACACCCCCTAATATTATTAGAGACTAACAATACTAGCATCAGGAAACAACTATCTAAATGAAACTCATAGATCCCTTTATTATACCTCTAGAAAAATTTGACACCACCTTTTTTTACCCCATTGAATTATTTCAATGTGTTTTCATCTAGATAAGACCTGACAGGTGTATTTATAGACCATACATGTGTGTGAGTATAAACATAGATAGCATGACAATGCAAAATCAGCAACCATAATTCATTAAGGTTGGAGACTTATCCAGAGTAAAAAATGAAAATATAATATATAAGACAAAATAAGATATGCCAATATATTGACTCAATGACTCAGAGTATGGTCATGACCTTATTAGAGTCTATATCTTTTTCTTGAGGCTCTATTGGAACACATTGTTGAGAGAACTCACTCCTCAGGCCATGATAAGATCAAAATAAATTATTCATAGAGGTCATACTCATTACTTCATTCCATTATGATGTATTTATGAAATAATGTGGAATATATAAGATACACCCTTGATTAGACCACACCTCATTAGAATATAAAAACTTTCGATAAGTAGGTTGGGTTAAATAATAGGGTCTATGTGGGATACCTAACCCTATCTTGGATTAAATAGATGGAAGCAGATAAAAAATGGATTGAAAATATGGGATAACAAACCCATCCCGCTGAAGAAGGAGATATGTGATCATAGCTCAAGGAATGCAGAAGGATAAAATAATATTTCTTAGAACTAAAACATAGATATGATTGAACTACTTTTCCTTTTTACGGGGTACGTCACTATAGAATCATAAGGATAGACTTGGAGAGCATAATAATACATAATATAATAAAGTTTACCTTCTTAAACTAATACCAACATTGGGATGAAAAGAATAAGGGTTCCATCTTTTTATATAAGGAGTACACAAGTTGTATATGAAAAAATTAACATATCTCATGACACCATCTTCAACCCATTCCCTATCAAATCACATTTGATTTTTAGGCATGTTAAATATTGACAGGATACAAGAAATATTGAGGTTAAACTTGGTAACCAAACAAGTTTCATCTTCCCATATCCATGTATTTTTTAAAGTACATGAGGTGTACCCCTAAAAACACAACTGTGGGGTCACATGGATTCATGGTTTTAGACTCCTTATACATGATAAGCAATCTAATCAAGGATGACATGACTATTATGTCCCCCATATAGAATGATATATTTCGTTTTTGTGAAAACTCTATCTATAACATAGAATGGGACACACACCATATAGATCAACATTTTCTAGAAATTATAGATCATCATTCATTGTCTCCCAGACCTCTATTTATTAAGATTCAATTCCAAATCTAGAAATAATGCTTGTTTATTTATTCAATTAGTCTGTACCATCATAAGTGGATATAATCCCACCACACTTTGTTTGATGGTTTTCTCCCTCTCACCCAGCTTGTCACTGATATTCCAAATCCCATGAAACTAGAATCGCTCATTCCATTTCTGAGTTATAATTATCATCTATAATCTAATATAATTCTGTAATATATGTTTTTTCTACAATAATAATTATATTCATAACATTAGAATGGTATTGATAAAAAAAATTCTTCCCAAATAATGTAAATTCATCAACCAATAAAAATACTAATATTCATCATTCAAAGAATATAGGGAGAAAGGAATGAATCAAAAAAGTGATAATACAATGGGGGCCATGTTTTTTTTAAAATATTGAAATAATCTAAATAATATAGAGGATAATAAAATTATAAAAGCTAAAATAATATCAAACACTTAATTATAGTAAATTGAAATAATAAAAAAGCTAATTAACAGTGAATTATCCATGAATAAATTTCCAATTAAATTTATTCATATTCATAACATAAATAAATAACATACATTAAAATAGTAAAACAAAAAAAAACATTCTCATTAAACATTATTTTCTGCTGTATAATATGTCTGTTAGTGTTGATGTTGAATAATTCACTACATTTATCCCCATCAATATGAATTCTTGCATCTAATCACTATCAATCGACAATCCTGCATTGGTCCTCAAACAAATTCCTCCATAAAAGTTTTTTTATATTTTGGAATCCTTAGAATGTGTCCAAAATAATGATAATGGTGTACATGAATATTTTTCATGAAAAAAATAAACAGTAATATATTCAATTAATTTTTTCATATGTTATTTTTCATGAGACTTTACTCATATGAAGCATTTAATGTTTAAAAATTCCATTTATTGACAAGTAAATAAGCCACATTCGAGATTTAACAGTGGTTTTAGTTATCCTATATAGGAATCGTTTTTATAGATATTCTTTAGTAACTAGAAAAATACTCATTTGTGATATTTTATTTTTAAATTATTTAATATATGATTATTAAGGCACTATACAGATAGAAACATTGCCTTGAATTTTCACCTAACTATAGAAATATATTTCAACACATTACAAATTTTTTAAAATATTATAGTGTTTTTAAGTTATTATAACCTTCAAGACATTACATCTCAAAATTTAATGAAATACTAAAAAAGAAGATAGTATTGAGAATGCACATAATTCTCCACCCCCTGTGAGATCTTCTAGAAGCTCCCATACAACCACCCAACATGCACCCTGAGAGTCACTAACCCAAAAAATAATATTCTCCTACTTATCATTATTTTCCCTCATGTACTCTATTTATGCAGCTCTGTCCTTAATTTCCTTATCACCTGGGTCAATATCTTTTGAGAAATTTCTTACAAACCCCATAAGCTAAAAAATTGGTAAATCTCACATAGTTGGTTTAATTAAATTGGTACATATAAATGTGACACTACCTCAGAAAATATAATTGTAATGAGATGACGAATATCTAAGATAAATATCCATGATTGAAATAATCTCTATAGTCCTCATAGAGGTGAAACATTCAATAATAAATGTAAACCATCAATGAAATCCCATGGAATCCATAATCAATATGTATATGACTTATGATCACTCCAAGTAGTCGTCACAACAAACTGGATGTCCTTCACCTTCTCTTTCATCTCTTACTCAATATTTGGGAACATATGTGTCTCCCTCCCAAAATATTTCTAGCATAGAAGTGACTTATTGGATATTATATATACATACATGAATGGTTACATAATATCGATTACCATATCCCTGTTGGTATTTGTAAAATCATCAATGGGTAAATAATCCACCCTGCAATATATAAAATTGTACAAGCCAACCCACAATTTTCCTTCTTGGACATGATTGGTCTAATATGTATAGCCAACTGTATGATGTTCAAACATTATCTACATTTAAAACTGATTCCCAAAAGGTCCATGTAATCCTCTCCACAATCAAGATGTGAATAAAGAATCATGGTAGAAGACAATTTTCATGGGACATCTATGAATCCAGTTAATCTCTTTCAGACAAAGGAATTATAATCACTCTATCAAACTATACTCTCAGAAAGATATGAAGTGTTATGACTTGGTGAGTCGGTGTTCAATCACATAGATAATATCTTATAAACTTGTTGATAATAAAATATTTGTAAAATTTTTTTTAGATAATGTAACACATTCAATTTAGAACCTCATGGGGTTTTTCTAAAGCTACAAGTACTTGATACCCATTATTTGCCTACAATAAATTGAGGAATCAAGTAATAAATTACTATTAAAATCTCATTATCCCTAGACTCCAAATATAATATCAAAGGTCGTGGTACATATTCCCACTCTATGATGTATAATCATGGTGATGTTTGTAACTACATCAACACTGACTATGTTATCATGGCTTCTATAATAATTCTTCTATAGAAAAGAATAATTTTCACTCCATCTTCATAAAATATATAAGGAAAAATTCCTATGTATATGTGGTCACCCTATACCTCACACACCACATCTCCATGATATGCATTCATTATGCGCTATTAATGTGGAGGTGTGAAAATAATTTATTATATATATAACTGTATCACCCCCTGGTTTGAAGTATGTGGCCATTTTTTATGATTTTTTATGTGTTTAAAGTTCTTGGGATGAGTTGGGAAGAGGTTGGGAGAGTTTGGAATGGTTTTGGATGTGTTTGGAGGCTTTTAAAGGGGTGCATGGTTTGGGCACGGTTCGTGTAAACCGTGCAGATGCTCCAGGAAACCATGTAGGGGGAGGCAGTAGGCTTCGCATGGCTTGCACACGGTTTTCCAAACCTTGTGAGGAAACCGTGCTGACCCTGGCTCTCGAGGCAGTGGTGTGCGCACTGTTAGTGCACGGTTTTCCAAACCGCGTGGGATAACCGTGTGGCCACTTAAAATTAGGGTTATAAAACTTGGGTTCATTCGGGATTTCTTAATTTCACTCCTCTCTTCCTCCCACTTGAGCCTCACACGGTTCTTGGGTTCTCAGGGGTTTAGGGTGCTCTCCTACTCATTTTGGAAGGTTTTTGAAGATGATTCAATGTGGTTTGAAGGTGATTGCTCCCGGGAAAGTCTTCTCTAATGGTTTCCTTGTGTTTTCCTCAAGATATGCTCTTCCCTCATTCTTGGTTTTCTAGATATACACTTTTTGTGTGTAGATATAGGGTTGGGGTTGCCTTGGATGTTAATATTAAGGCTTATGGATGTTAGGGAAAGTGATCTAGAGAGGTTGCGGTGGTGCGTTCGCCGGACTTGAGGTGCAGTTGTTCGTGGGTCGATTTCTCAGGAAAACTAAAGGTATGTGGCTTCTCTCTCGACTCCACTTGGGTAAAAATAGTGGTTACATGGTACAATTAATTTGTTGTGATTGATATTAACTGTGATTTGTCATGTGAAATTGGTTGGAAATCCTTTTGGGTGTTTTTGGAAAAAAGTGGTTTTTCGGGTGAAATGTTCTTATTGAGGATTTAAAAATGGGGACTTTAAAATAGAATTCTATGATTGATTTGTGAAATTATTTATGGAAGTGGTTTTCAATAAAAATGTTGTTTTATTGAAACATGTTTTGGCATGGAAATTGGTTTTCAATAAATGGGTGATTTATTGAAGTGAATTGACGTGTAATGGAATTGGATAATTACATGATGTTGTTGTGACCTTGATGGATTATATGTCTAGTTGTGATTGGTTGAAATGTTGTGTGGAAGTGGTTGGGAATTACCACTATAATGAAGGGGTATGGATAGTGGGTGGAAGGGCCACCATCAAAGGATAAGTGGACGGGAAGAGCCACTAGTTGTGAATGGGTGAACGGGTTGGACGGAAGTACCATCGTTTGGTTGTTTTGGTTGATTTTTGTGCATTTTTTTCTAGTTGGAAATTGTTGTGCTAACATGTAAAGGATGACATGTTTTGTGGTATGTTTACTTTGGCTTTCCCTTGGTTTCTTGGTTTGGGTGTGGTGGCTTGAAAAGGGCGTGGATAGCTTATGAAAATGGTTCCCCTTGTGATTTATTTTATATAAACTGTTTTATATAAATGTGCTAATAGTTTTATCCTAGTGGAATGTGTAGAGATGTCATCTGGGGAAATCCTACTGAGTTTTAGTACTCATTCCCTACTTTGGAACATTGGTGTCTTTGCAGATGTTGTATACTGGGACGTAGGCAAAGGTAAGGCATCAACCTCCTTTAGGGGTGCGTTGTGATGTCTTGATGGAACTCGGAGCTCGGAGCTTGCAATGGAGGTGTGGTGGTGTCATGGCTCATAGTGTTTATTTTCGAGTATTCCTAGTTGTACTCTGATGTTGTATTGGGTTGTGTTGGCATGTGGGATTATGGATTATCTGTTCGACTTTGGTAATGTATGAGTTTGGTTTTGTTGACATGCCTCATTTAGTTGTGGTTTCTGGTTGGTTCTTTCTAAACAGAAAATTGTTCCCCAATTTTTCTTAGATCCCTCGACATTTATAACTATCCTTTAGTACCTTGGGAACTCCGCTTAAGGCCATGTAACCCTCACCGCCTCCTCAAGCCAATGAGGTAGTCGCCGGGTGTTACAAGTGGTATCAGTTTGTTCGGTTCATTGGAGTTGATATTCAGATTTGGCGTTGATATTCATTCTGTTACATTCCTTGAGTATGGATGGTAGCAAGGTGTAGTATTGTTCTAACTTGGAATGTATATAAAAAAGTACATAGCTAACCCTTTTATACTGAAATTCACGTTTCCAGGGAGTTGGGTACATATGTGTTTTAGAGACACTTATAGGCATTGGATATCTCATTATCATGGCTGTAGCCAATGAGATGAGCATGGAATGCATTGGTGAAATGACTTCCCACTAGGATGCATATTTCATTGAGGTATAATGATTTATGATGTTATATGAATGTGTGAAATTGTAATGTGAATGAATTGGTATTTTGAAAATGGTTTGGTTTTCAAAATGGTGAAACATGGCACATGAGGAAAATGTGAACTGGTGGAAAGCCTTATTGTGATAGTGTTGTGTAATGTGATTTGAAATGGGAGTTTGTGATGTCTACAAAAGTTAGACTCATGGTTGTTTGTTTTTTGTATATAGGAATGGCACCGGGTAGGCATCATAGAGACCAACCGGAGGAGGCTGCTGAGAATGTGGTTGCACCTGACCCTCAGGTGAACCAGCAGTTAGTGAAAAGCATAGTGCAAGCTTTCTAAGCTGTGGGAAGTGGAAATAATCTGGATGAACCAAGGCATGTGGATCATGCGGTTCAGTTTCAAAAGTAGAATCCACCCATATTTAGGGGTGATTCGGAGCTAGAGAGGGAAGAAGCATGGTTGAATAGAATAAACAAGATCTTCGAGTTCTTGGGAACACCGATAGAGATAAAAGTGAAATTGACCACGTATATGTTGGAAGATCTTTCCTTTCAGTGGTGGAAGTTAGTAGTCCAAGATGGGATGGACCAAGTAATGATGTGGGAAGTCTTTGAGGAATTGTTTAACAAACAATTCTACCCACATACATTCAGAATTCAGTGTACGACTGATTTCTTTAGTTTTAAGCTAGAGCTGATGTCGGTGACAGAGTACGCAGCTAAGTTTATGAACATAGTGCGGTTTTCACCCAAGGTGGTGGGTAGAATGTCGTTGAAGGAAAGGATCATTGGAGCAGGGTTGAGCCATGAAATCTATTCAAAGATAGCAGTGGTGTGTATAGACGATTACATAGAGATGGTGAATAAAGTCTCGGTAGATGAACGGGATTTTTTGGGCGCTCCGGGCGGGGGAAACATTGTGTCACCCATGGCGAATAGTGGGAACTCTAATGCTGGGTTCAAGCAGAAGTGGGACACTTATTCCCTGGGTGGGATTATAACAAATAATCCAATTGTAGGATCGGTGAATCTTCCTCCGAATCCCCAGAGCAAGATGGGATGTTTTCAGTGTTGTTCTATAGGCCACATCAAGCGGGATTGTATGTCACAACCTCGAGAATGTCATAATTGTAAGCAGATGGTCCCTCTACAGAATTATTGGTGGAATTCTCCATGGTCGGGTGTGCATGACACTCCTCAGGGATCACAGAAATCATATGGTTCTACGGGACATGGGCAGCAGGATACACCTTGACAATATAGTAAAGTGGGTCATCGTGATTCTCAGAATACCACGACGTCTCAACAAAAAAATAAAGAGTAGAGTGTGGCATGAAAACATAGGTTTGGATCTGAAAAGGTTGTGGTGGATGATCACTCATGACCATCCACGATGCGAGGTCCTATTTTGTGACATTATACCTTGATGCAAGTGTTGTTTGATATGGGTGAATCACACTCTTTTATTGTTGCATGTGTGGTTGATTTGTTGGGTTTAATGGTAGAAATCATGCCCTCAGTTTTGAAACATCAAACTCCTCTTGGTCGAAGAGAGTGTTGAGCCTTCTTATGTAGAGAATTTTGTATCGTTGTGGGAGAGGTGGAGATAGTGTCGAATTTCTCCATTCTTTAGATGGATGGGTATGATATAATCCTGGGGATTGATTGGTTGTTGGCGTTTATGACCCACATTTATTGTGATGCGCGAACAATGGATTTTACGAAACAAGATGGTGTTAGACATCTCTTCAGAGGAGATAGGAATGAAAGGTAGCATGCAACGCGTTTTTTGGCACTAGTAGTGGGTACGTTATCATATCAGTTGGCGGTGTTGTTGTTGGAATCGACATAGGGTGTTGAGAAGAGTGTTATTCCAGCATTGGTAGATCAGTTCATGGATGTTTTTCCTGAAGAATTCTCTTGGTTACCACCCGTAAGAGAAGTGGAGTTTACGATTGATCTCCTTCCGGGGACCAGTCCTATATCACATCCGTCTTATCAGATGAAAACATCTAAATTGCAGGAATTGGATTTCTTGTTGGAAGACCTAGAAAATAAAGGCTTCATCCGGCCTAGCATGTCTCCGTGGGCGGCGCCAGTGTTGTTTGTGAAAAAGGAATATGGAACTTTGAGACTATGTGTTGATTATCATAGACTCAACCAAGTTACGATAAATAATAGATATCCACTTCCTTGAATTTATGATTTGTTCGACCAGTTGAGGGGAGCCCAGTGGTTCTCCAAGATCGACCTGATGTCGGGATATCATTAATTGCAGGTGACGAAGGAGGATATTCCTAAAACAACTTTCAGAAGTAGATATGCCATTATGAATATATGGTTATGCCCTTCAGTCTTACGAATGCGCAAGCGGTGTTTATGGAATTGATGAATCAGATATTTCAGAGATATATGGATTCATTTGTGGTGGTGTTTGTCGATGATATTCTGTTGTATTCAAAAACAAAGGTGGAGCCTGAGCAGCACCTGACGATAGTGCTGGGGATCTTGAGGGATCATCGGTTGTATGCCAAATTGTCAATGTGTGACTTTTGGATACAAGAAGTTCATTTTCATGGCCATGTGATATCTGAAAGGGGTGTTTCAGTGGATCCAGAAAAGATCGAGGCTGTTGTCTCATGGAAACCACCAATGAATGTGTTTGAGATATGGAGTTTCCTGGGGCTAGCTAGATATTATCTGCATTTTGTTCATGATTTTTCATGTTTGGCCTAACCGATGACATCTTTGATAGGAATGATTGTTCCATTCCAGTGGAATGAACAGTGTCAGCAGTGTTTCGAAGAGCTAAAGGGTCACCTTACATCATCACCAATCTTGGTTTTTCCTGAACCAGGAAAAGGGCACGTGGTGTATTGCGATGCATCGGGATCAGGGTTGGGGTGCGTTCTCATGCAAGGGAATCAGGTTGTTTCATATGGCTCACGACAGTTGAGAATGCATCAGAAGAACTACCCAAATCATGAGTTGGATTTGGCAACAGTGGTGCATGCTTTGAAAGTGTGGCGTCATTATCTCTTCGGTGAGAAATTTACGGTATATATAGATCATAAGAGCTTGAAGAATATTTTCTCACAAGGGTATTTGAACTTGAGGCAAAGGAGATGGATGGAATATCTCCAAATGTTTATTTTGACTTAATGTATACACCAGGTAAGGGAAATTTTGTGGCTAATGCATTAAGTAGAAAATCATATGCTCAGGTGGTAAAACAGGCATCAGAGCAATGGAAGTTGATGTTGGTTACAACTGATATACGATTGGAATTTGAGGACCCAGGAGAGAGAGAAGTCTTCTTTCCGGTTTTGGTGATTCCTGAATTAGTTGGACTAGTTATAGAGGCAAAAATATCTGATTCTGAGCGTGTGACCAAGGGGTCAAGACTCAATGGTGGGGAGACCATTGAGGAATGGAAACTGAATGGAGATTCAGTTTTCTATTTTCAGAATCAGATGGTTGTACCCGTATCCTTTCAAAATGATCTTCTCAGGGCGTATCATCATTCCAGGCGGACTTTTCATCGTGGAATTCAAAAAATGTATAAAGCATTGAAAGCACAGTTCTGGTGGAATGTCATGAAATGAAGTGTGGCTAAGTTTGTTTCGAGATGCTTGACTTGTCAGCAGGTCAAGGCAGAGCATCAGAGGCCATCAGGAATGTTGCACTCTTTACCAAGACCAGTCTGGAAGTGGAAGCAGATATCAATGGATTTTGATACATGTATCTGAAGAATGGTCAAGAAGCATGATGCCATTTGGGTAATAGTGGATCGGCTAACGAAGTCGGCCCATTTCATTCCAATTTGTGAATATCATACGGTGGAGGATCTGTCCAAAATCTATTTCCGAGAGGTGGTAAAAAGGAATGGTGTTACAATTTCAATTGTATCCGATAGAGATCCGAGGTTTACATATTTTTTCTAGAAATCCTTACAGAAAGCCCTTGGAATGAAGTTGATGACGAGTATGGCGTATAACCCTCAGATATATGGTCAATCTAAGAGGAAAATACAGACTATGGAGGATATGTTGTGGGCTTTTTTCATGGATTTTGATGGCTCGTGAGAGTGTCACTTGTCGTTCGTGGAGTTCTGGTACAATAACAGTTATTAGGTATCCATACAGATGGCTCCATTTGAAGCATTTTATGGGTGGCCATGTCGTTATCCACTATGTTGGGTGGAAACGGGTGAGTCCTCGTTGGTTGGACCAAGCCATGTCCAGGAGACTATAGAGAAGATCAAGTTGATCAAAAAGAGAATGGAGATGGCTCAGAGTCATCTGAAATCGTATGCGGATCATCGTCGACGACCTTTGTCATTTGAGGTGAGTGATCATGTGTTCTTGAGGATCTCTCATAGGTTGGGACGTCGTCAGTTTGGGAAGCAGGGAAAGTTATCTCCGACTTATATTGGGCCTTTTGAGATTCTTGAGCAAGTTAGTGATGTGGCTTATCTTTTGGATTTCCCACCACGGTATAGTGCGGTGCCCAATGTGTTTCGTGTGTTGCAGTTGAAAAAGTATTACCAGGATCGTGACCATGTGATTCCATGGGATTATATAGAGCTAGAACCGGATGCTTCATTGGTGCATGTGCCAATGCGGGTTGTGGATAGGAAAGAGAAATTATTTCATGGTAAAAGAATCATTTTAGTTCGTTTTTTTGTGGAAACATGGTCGTATTCAAGAGGAGACATGGGAGTGGGAGAAAGAGATGGTCGTGCAGTGGCCTGATCTCTTTCAGCAAAGGCCGGGTTCACTACTTTCCGCGGATGCAAATTCCAATGGTGGGGAGAATCTAGCACCCCCCGGTATGAGGTATGTGGCATTTTTATGCATTTATATGTGTTTAATGTGCTTGGGATGAGTTGGGAATACGTTGGTAGATTTTGTAATTATTTTGGATGTTTTTGGAGGCTTTTAAAGGGGTGAACGGTTTGAGCACAGTTAGTGTAAACCGTGCTGATGATCCAAGAAACCGTGTAGGGGGAGGAAGTAGGCTCCACACGGCCTATGCACGATTTTCCAAACCATGTGAGGAAACCGTGCAGACCCTGGATCTCGAGGCAGTGGTGGGCGCACGGTTTTCCAAACCGTGCGGGCTAACCCTGCGGCCACTTTAAATTAGGGTTATAAAACCCTGGCTCACTCAGGATTTCCTCATTTCACTCCCCTCTTCCTCCCACACAAGCCTCACATTATTTTTGGGTTTTCAGTGGTTTAGGGTGCTCTCCTACTCATTTTGAATGGTTTTTGAAGAGTATTCATGGTGGTTTGAAGGTGATTCATCTCGGTTAAGTCTTCTCTCATGGTTTGCTTGTGTTTTCCTTGAGATATGATCTTACCTCTTTCTTGGTTTTCTAGATCTACACTTGTTGTGTGTAGATCTAGGGTTGGGGTTTCCTTGGATGTTAATATTAAGGCTTTTGGATGTCAGGTAAAGTGATCTAGAGAGGTTGCGGTGGTGCGTTCGCCGGATTTGAGGCGCGGTTGTCCGTGGGTTGATTTCTCAGGAACCTTAAAGGTAGGTGGCTTCTCTCTCGACCCCACTTGGGAAGAACTAGTGGTAACATGTTACAATTAATTTTTTGTGATTGATATTAATTGTGATTTTTCATGTGAAATTGGTTGGAAATCCTTTTGGGTGTTTTTTGGAAAAAAGGGGTTTTGGGGGTGAAATGTTCTTGTTGAGGATTTAAAAATGGGGACATTAAAATAGAATGCTATGATTGATTTGGGACATTATTGATGGAAGTGGGTTTCAATAAAAAGGTTGTTTTATTGAAACATGTTTTGGCATGGAAATTGGTTTTCAATAAATGGGTGATTTATTGAAGTGAATTGACGTGTAATGGAATTGGTTGATTACATGATGTTGTTTTGACCATGATGGATTATATTTCTGGTTGTGATTGGTTGAAATGTTGTATGGAAGGGGGATGGAAGTACCACTATATTGATGGGGGATGGATAGTGGACGAAAGGTCCACCATCAAAGGCTAAGTGGACGGGATGAGCCACTATTTGTGAATGGGTGAACGGTTTGGATGGAAGTACCACCTTTTGGTTGTTTTGGTTGATTGTTGTGCATTGTTTTTCTAGTTAGAAATTGTTTTTCTAACTTGTAATGGATGACATGGTTTGTGGTATGTTTACTTTGGATTTCCCTTGGTTTCCTGGTTTGGGTGTGGTGGCTTGAAAAGGGCGTGTTTAGCTTATGAAAATGGATCCCCTTGGGATTTTTTTATATAATATATTTTATTTAAATGTGCTAATGGTTTTATCCGAGTGGCGTGTGTACAGATGTCATCTGGGGAAATGATATAGAGTTTTAGTACTCACCCCCTGCTTTGGAACATTGGTGTCTTTGCAGATGTTGTGTACCGTGACGTGGGAAAAGGTAAGGAATCATCCTCCTTTAGTGGTGTGTTGTGATGTCTTGATAGAACTCGGAGCTTGGAGCTTGGTATGGAGCTGTGGTGGAGTCATGGCTTGTGGTGTTTCTTGTTGAGTCCTCTGCATTGTACTCTGATGTTATATTGGGTTGTGTTGGCATGTGGGATTATGGATTATCTGGTTGTCTTTGGTAATATATGAGTTTAGTTTTGTTGACATGCATCATTTAGTTGTGGTTGATGGTTAGTTTTGTATCAAGGTAAAATCATTTCCCAATTGTTCTTGGAGCCCTCGACATTTATTACCAGCCTTAAGCGCATTGGGAACGTCACTTAAGGACAAGTAACCCTCACCGCCTCCTCAAGCCAATGAGGTAGGGTGGGGTGTTACAATACCACTCCGCCTCATATATAGAATGTAATTTTAATGGGTTAAACTATTTAGTAACATTTTAGAGAAACTGGAAACATGATTTTCTATGAATATATTTGGCCACCAAATTCTATTTCCAAGGGAGGGAATTGATGTGGGGGTATAGAATACCTCAAAGTCATAGCCAACCAAGAACTCAATCTGTCATCCCTACCTCCTAATAATATATTTTTGTTATAATATATAAATGATAATCTTATTATTATATAAAAATAAAAATATCTATCTAATAAGATAAATTCACCATGTCTTCAAGGTGAATAATATTTCTACTATCTCCAAATAATGGGTCAAATAATCCTTCAAATTGGGTCCTAGATATTAATAATTTTAATAAATCCCTTCCTTCCCCAACATTAGAATTATTCCTATAAAATGTATGGTGGAATAATAAAAGACCATGTACTCAATACCTTCTATGGATGACGCAAGATTGGGTGACCTTGTTATCTTCTTACATATATCCTAATAATTATGTAGAAACAATATGAAAAAAATTAGACTACCCCATTGGGTATGAGAATTCAGATGTTTATAATCAAATAAAAATTTTACATGAATCTTGAATAATATCCATCCAACCCAAATAAGGACAAAATCAATGTTACACCCTTGGTTGGATCCCTAGATGGGCCTTACATGATATCCCCCAATTCTGTTAGTTATCCCACCATTGAGATTACATGTACCTTGATGTATACCTACTGAATCTATAAATTACAATTCAAAAGATTTGAATAAATACGGTTCTTTATAAGTACTTCCAGTACCATCATTATATATCTCACATTCTCCCCTTCGAATGTTGATTTCATGAGGACGTCTTCTAGGAAGACTATCATGAACCCATTTAAGGATGTTTGAATGATAAGAATAATGTATATCATGAGCACATATAGGGAATTAAAAAAATGGACGTATTTATATAGTAATGGTGACCATAGTGGCACTAGAATGACACTTCTATATATCCCCCTCTCAAACATAGAGATACTAATATCATGCAAAGAGGTCTATCTTCAAGAACCACCTCCATCCATTCTAGTGGTCAACAAGGTTTTCAAATATCAAAATTGGATAGTTATTCTTAATACTAATTTTATTTCGGTGATAATAAACCATACATAAAATCATACTCTCTTCATCCTTCTTATTAAAAAATTCGGGCTTCCCAGGGTGCACACTACTTCAGACGAATCCAATTCTCTACATATCTTATAATGAAATAATAATATCTCATAGGTCTACATTGGAAAATAGAAATAATGTTACAAATATAAGGGTATTACATGGGTTTTTTTTCTATATGTAATTATATCCCTTGATGTGTATGAAATTTCGGAACAATATCTTAGATGATTCCCCCATACATCTTCATTATTACAAGGAATAATAAACTCAAAAAATCTATTAGTTCAGTGGTATTTTTATAAACCTAATATTTTTTGGAAATCCTCCAATATATGTGAAAAAATGTTTCTACATGAGATTCATTCTCACAAATTATGTAATATCTAATCCCATCAATATATTCTAACTACATCCTTTTCCCAAAATAGCTTGTTTGTACATGAACTATAGAGAGCTAGTCCATCCCTTGAATTATGCCATTTAGATTTTTCATGTATATTAAAAGATCCCACATAAACCCCCTAATCCGAGAGTCATTTCACATATATGAAAGAAAAATATGATTGTCATAACTCACCTAGTTAGAGTGTCTAATCACAACGTTCAAGGTAATGGATTTACTAGAATTTTAATGTCTCAAACATGGGATATGATAATGAAATATGGAATTCTACCTATGTCTATCAAATCTATATCTAAATTACTGTAAAAATATATCATTCCTCATATCAAATCTATAGCCTCTCAGTCATATGATTTTATTACCTCTTTCTTTTCATTCCCTTTATTTTTTATTCTATATGAACAATGTTTTCTCCGACACCTTAGAATATCCAAAATAGCAAAAAATATTCAAATCATAGGAATCCATCCAACACACCTCTAATATACACATCATGTGGACCTAAATCACCTTTATTCATTTATAATATGTAAAAATTTAATGTGATTAGTAGGGTAAGAGTTCCTATTCTTTTAATTAAATAAGACAAATTATAATACACCAGAATTGGGATTCAGAAATGTACAACATAAATATTAAGAAGAATATCTATTATGACTACTATATTTTTAGCACAGGTCCCAAAAGATGAAATATTGAATCCCTAACTTCTAGGTAGTTTTATACTACTTTTTGGTATGACTTACCCCTAAACATCAGTAGTATATACATTAATCCTCCAGAAGAATCAAAATACTAAATGTTGTTTTCTTCCTAGACTACTAGAATAATTTTTAACTGAAGACAAGGTGGAAGTTTGGCTAGAGAATCCATGTGTAGGTCTACTTGGGGATTAATGGGAGAAATTATCCCTTGATATACAATATCATAAATCTCCTCCCAACCAAAAACCAAAACTGAGTTCTCATCACTAAGCTAATAATATTAATGATCCCACATTGGGTCAATCACTACTTGTGTATGTTGTGGACTCTTGTGGGATAAAAAGATTTATAATGGTCAAATAAAAAACCACAAGGACTTACTCAATAGGTTAAAATAAACCAAATCTCATTCATATATGATGTATATACCATTTTTCTCCTAGAAACCATTTCTTACATGTTTAGAGTCAGAAGTATGTTATCAATGTGATAATTAATGGATTCATTTTCCTCTAACACATCAATATAATCTATTACCATAGAGTCAATCTCAAGAAACAATAACATTATTTCCCAGAATGATTAAAAATTAAGGTAAGATAGACAATATCTAAACACTATTGTTAAGAAAGCATATTCAATAATACCACAATATAATGACCCGAACCATTAAGTCCCACCTAGATGGATGTAATATTATAATGAAAACCTAGTCACACTTTATCTAGGATAGGTGATAGTGACTAGTGTAGCATAGGCATACCCCAAACACGGGAGGCCATGTCCCAAGGTACCTATTCATGCACACACACAAAAACACACATATCTATACACTACTGTAGTGTATAAATGAAAATGAATAAAGCTATAAATTCATGAATAACATTTAATCCAAAATTAGATAATTAAAATGAAACATAAAAATTCAATTCGATAAAAATACATCCCACAAAATCAGTAATAGAGAATAACCCATTAAAAAAAGGGGACTACTATAAAAATGAAACTCCAAGATCAGTGTGTGTTCTTTATTTCACAAATAATCTACGCCTAATCCTAATCCTCATATAACAATGTCAAAAGGTGGATCATTAATATATTACATGACATGTGGGTAGATCCCATGTTGGGATGAGTATAAACATACCCCACAATACACCCCATGTCTGAAAACATAATAAATTCATGAGTAGATATACATAAATAAAAAAATTATGTAGAAAAAAATAATATATCCATGATATGCCGATAGATAGAATCCAAGTCTCAGAGTATGGCCACTACCTAACATACATCCAAAAGATTTTACTCAAGGCTCAAAATTAATACTCATCTAACTGATCTCACTGATCAATATCACTTACACCGATTGAACTCATCCAAGAGTTACCACTCATCTGGAGTTTCCAGGTTAATAAATGATGGAACTAAGATGTTTCATCTAATATATGAACTCAATTAGACTAAACCTCACCGAAATACACAATATGTTAACACACAGTTAGAGGATAACACTAAGGGCCTATGGATATATCGAACTATACCAAGGATAATTCACTTGGTATGGGATCACCGAACCTAGATGATGAATATGGTCTACGTGGCCCAACACAAGGAAGTGTAAGATAGGTAATCACACGCCATGTCACATAGAGGGTTACCTGAATATTTATTAATGATACCCATCTAATGGGATAACTCATCCTTTATTAAGAATGGGATTTCAAAATATGCTTCCTTAGAGATTAATCAAGGGACTATACCCATAGAAAATCATAATGAGGAAACACCCTAATTATAACACTGATATTGGACTAATGAGAAAAGAAACACTAAACTACCCTATAAGGAGTACACGGTGTGTACAAGGGATACAAGAACTATCTCGCTATGTATTGTTATAGTCGGTACCATATGTATCACACAACCTAATCTTGTTACATGATGTATTATTATGAAATGTGGATTAGATATATAACACCCAATACTCGATAATGTGTCATATAACTACCTAGGATTTTAATTCTTGTATATAACATTACACAAAAACATGCCTGAGGACCATAATAGTTTATGTAATTTGGAACATAGAACAAAAACTTCTAGTCTAATGAATAATATTGAACATGTCCCACAAATATCATCTCATTTAATATTACTTCTTAAATCCTTTCTTCATCACCTGAGGAAAGGAACCATAAGAATGGGTGATCTCATATCCATAGTTAGGTTAAAAATGGTAGATATGTAAGAATAACATAATTGTTTGACAAAAGAAGCATAACATCTCTAGATCATAGCCTTCATGTCAAAGATCATATACATAAGTCATGGCATTGCGATTGTTAGTATATATGTCATAAAATATAAGAAAATCAAAGAAAATAATCAACGATGACATAACAATGACAGAAGACATGAAATTGTGTAATACACAAAAAATAATAATGTTTTGAACATTTATAAATAGAAAAATTTCCCCTCATTAAGTTTAGGAAATGAATTAAAGATCTTATATATACATATAGACATGAAAACGTGAACCATGCATAAAATTATAGATATGAAAATGAATTCCATGCTTATAATTGTGAGCATGAAATCATGTTCACACATAAAGTATATACCTCATTAGATATCGATAATTATCTAATTCATTAGAGGGAGAAATAGGTCTGAACCATGTAAATACCCAAACCTTGACACACATGGACATTACATTACATTTGAGGAATATATAATACATAACAAAAACATACACCAATGGACTGTAATAGTTTAGTTCCTTTGAAAACTCAGACCACAATCTTCTAATCATGGTGAAAGATCATAAACATCTCCCATAAAGATATTCCCCTTTTGTTTTCTTACCTAAAACCTTTCCTTATATACTGGACAAAAGAAAACAGAAAAAAGGTGATCTCAAATTCTCAGTATGGGTAAAAATAGAGAACATAAAACAATCCATAAACATTTGAATTCAAAAACATGAACATAAAATCTAAACATCAAAATCTTGAGCAAAGACATAAATCTTGGAATTACGTAAGGAATATATCATAAAGGAACATCAATCATGATAAAATAGAATCATTATAAAACATTTAATTGTGGAAAACCATTAATAACTTGATATATTTTCCATAGTATCCAAGGAATTGCTGCTAAGACCATCTTAGTGGACAAAGTCCCTTTCTGAATCGAGTTCACTCCTCGTTCATGTCCTGTATCACTGAAGCAGATTAACTTACCATTACAGCCATGTCTATCTCAAGAGATATAAATCTTTACCCAATGTATTGGAGGTATATATCAGTCCCACCCATCTCATAATGAAATAATTCTTACTTGTTCCACAAAATAAACAAAAATCATTTATCATAACCCAATGAATAAAATTGGTTTCATAAACATTACTCCATCATATCATAATCCATATAAAAAAATGGATATAATTTAATCATAAGAAAAATAAAACTATATAAATAATTGATACAATATACATGAAACATAATCATACGAAATAATTTCATCATAGATGGAAAATAGATTTGACAAAACACTTGAAATGAACTCTTGATGAAAATATCTTTTCTTCTTCAAAATAATTTTCTTTTAACAAAATGCCATGAAATTTTAAAAGAAAAGGATTTTGTTGAAAATAGTAATGAAATATTGTAGAGTAATATTCATGAAAATAAGGTGTTATAAAACCATAAAAATCCATTCATGATGTATAAGTTATTAAAATATTCTCCTCGTACTTTTGTCGGGAAAGTCATAAAGTTCCTCGTATGGTAAAAAAAGGGTTCCTTCCATAACACAATGTAAAAGATAAAGATGGGTAAAAATGAAATTAAAAATACATTTAATAATATTAAACACTTTATGAAAAACATTTTTATGGACATGGATGAAAAATATAACCCCAGTAAATACTTATGTATAAGCAATATCAGATAAAAATTAGATTTGGAAAATTATCCCTCACCTTATGTACAATTTCATCCGTATGTGCCCGAGACGCCTGTATAGTGGGTTTAAACATATTATTAAATTGTAAAAGAACCATAATAATATTTATGAAATCATATATGATTCACTTATTACTTTATATTATCCGTTCATTTTCCAATTCCATGTCGAAGCAGCATTTTGGGTAAAATCATTTCATTTATCATCTGAGTTTTGACTAGTAATTATTAATATGATTACTAAGATCATGATTACTTAATTACAGAATATAAAACATGATTTATATAAAATATATATTCATAATATACATATATATAACAGATCTATAAATGGAATGAAATACACTCTTCATGGAGACGGTAGGTCGTACGTACGCATGAACACTATTTTTAGTTTTCTTGTTGAAATGAATGGAATTAAGTAGATGACATAAATATATATATATATATACATATATATAGTAGCATTATTATCTCATATATTTCAGGATTACTTATTATATATACTTAATAATCATTCCTTAATTATTAACATGGAAAATGAATCTCATCTCGTCATGGAGACGGTAATCCGTACATACGCACAAGCGATGATATCGTTCCCATATTTATTGAATGGAATTGGAGTGGATGATATAATATCTTAGAATTAGTATGATGTTATAATAATCATATATAGTTATTATTTACACCATTATACCCATCAAAGTAAGGTGGTGGTGGAAAAACTGATTACACCACGGCGTCGAGACGGTATTCCGTACATACGTACGCACGATGATTTCATTTTCCGTAGGATAGATAGAAGGTGAAATAGGGTTGTTTAATATTTATAATAAAATATAAGTATATAAATAATACTAATGTTATTACTTTATAATGAAACAACTAAAGAAGAGGAATTAGAAGAAGAAAGAAACTTGAAAGAGTTGGTAGAAGAGATTACCTCTTCCTCTATGCAACTCCTTTAAAATTCATCTTAGGGAACTTGAGTTGGACTTTTGAGATGACCAGAACCTCTATGATATAACTAGAGTGGTTGAGAAGAGGAATTGGAAGGGTTTTTCTGGGAATCAAGGCTTAAAAGGGTGTGAATATAAGAGGGAAGGGGTTCCCTTTTTATAAGGGAGGAGAGTGGCACCTTTGAAAAAACATAAAATATTATTTTATAATTAAGTCATATTCGGTTTATAATAGCTCAAAATTGATTTATTTCAAATATAATGTGGGGATGGGTCTAAATCCTCTCACCCAATAGGTATTAGAGAAGTTTAGGTTACTATTTTAACCTTATAATTTAGATTTAACTATAAGTTAAATAATTTAAATTTTACCGTGTCTTCTTGTTTTCTTACAATATATGAGTAATAAACTTACTATAAAAAGCCTAAAGAACCCCAAGTGGTTAATTATTAATATATATAACCTTATCAAAGTCATTTGGCTGGACCATAGATTTTGAGAAATATAATGACAACTAATAATATAATATTTGTTTTAAAACCTATTTTATGTCAATTTTGACACTATTTGGTAATTGATTTTTGTGAAAATCATAACAAAATGATTATTTGGAAAAAATTTAATTTAATAAATTCTAACATGTCATATTAATCGATAAAATTAGTGTAATTCATAAAAAATCTCAAATTACATTTATATAGGTATTTATAACATCAATTATGTTAATATTTAATTAATAAGGTAATTACTGCATTATCATTGTGTCATAAATAAATTAAATTATTTAATGTCTAAAAATTATAAATAAAATACCATTATGTAGGAAATATTTTTATATATCTTATGAATATTTATAGTGGAATTTTTCTTATGTATAACCTTATATTAAAAATGTTTTAGTTATAAAACTTTGATTTTAACTATTTTAACTCTTCTTTAAATAAAATAATAATATGTGTCCTAATCTAATCCAAGTGGACCTAAAGGGTAATATTTTATTCTTATGGTTGTTTTTGGTCGAATTACACTGATCCAATAGAATTAAGACATGTTTTAGGGTAATAATAATATCATTTTTACCTTTAATTACCCTATTTACTTTTATCCATTGTAAATAAAAGTAAAAAATTACTATTCATCAAATATTATTTTTATCTTATTGAACCAAATTTTAATCTTTGATATTAATCCTGTCTCTTAGATTTTCGAAATTCCACTCACAGAAGTAGTACAATTATATTTTATATGTATTTTCAAATTCTCCTAGGAGGTGGTTAAAAGATGGTGAAATGTTCAATAAAATTTTTATATATCTAAAATTATTATAAAATTACTCAAATGAATTACATTGAACTTATATAGGTATTATGATTCATGTTTGACCTAAAATAAATTTATATAAAATAAATAATTATTTAATTAAAAAGTAGGTTTTTAAATGTAACCTAGTGTTTTCACTAGTCATCAAAAATTGAATGTTTTCAGAAAAATACCAAAAATATACAGAAGGCTAATTTCAATATTCCGAATCCTAAAATGAAGTCCATTTTTAATGATAGAATTTATAAAATTTCAAAAAGTGGTTTTTACTATTCATAACGGCTAGTTCATAATATTATTATAATAATATCTCGTTTAGTGAAATTGGTGTTATGTACTACACACGCTATTGAAGAAGGTCTTGATTACATGTAATGAAAGACAAGTCAGGGTTGCGTGTAGTGAATGCTCCATTTGGTGTTTCATATAAAATAATCAAAACTTATTTCATTTATACATTAAACGAAATCTATACTTAATGATGCGTAAAATAATTTCCACAAAAAGAACATGAAATTGTGTGTAACACGAGCCAATAATAGTATTGCATATTCTGCAAGCTAATATGATGTTGTGTATATTATAAGATAATCTCACCGTATTCTATAATATAAGACATCAAAGAAATTAAAAATATTATATCACATAAAATCTCGGGGTGTTACATTCTACATCCCTTAAAATGAATTTCTCCCTCGAAATTCGTCGGGGTTATAAATGGTTTACTACATGAAAGTTTCTTTCATAGAAAACCACATCGTAAAAAGGAATACTAAAACATCATTTTAAAAAGGGAAGTTAGAATCATAACAGTCACCCAAAGTAACTCAGCACTGGGTTTCCACATAGGAAAACATAGGTGAAAATATGGATATGGAAGAGAAATATAACCATCAACTTCTGATGAAGAGTGGTAGAGAACATGGCTATGAAAAACCCAAAAATAACAAAGCCATCAATTTGTGACGATCTAAGGTACCATCTAATTCATCATATATAAGGGCGCTAGGACAACATTTTTGGATTTCGAGATCATTTCCATAAAGTTGAAGATATTGGAATTAAAATAAATACTTACTTTATTTTGGTATAATCTCACCTTTGTTCATGCCTTGAACAATTTCCACTTCATCTCTTAATGAAATGAAGTTAAATTTGTCATTCCTGAAGTGTTAGCAGATCATGTGATAGAATGATGGGTCATTCCGTATGTCTAAAACAAAAGGTTATAAAAAGTTATCAAATATACATAAGTCCATCTATGGTGAGGTTATTTGTATATCATTCCAAAAATGCACTTATACTTCATCTATCATACCGCTTAATATAATAAAACTAGTTTCTACAACCCAGGGAATACTTATAGGCCATTGGTAGGCGATAAAGTCCTGTCGCACTTCAGTTGTGGGTTCAATTCCCACAGCCTTGTCCGACGCGACGGGTTGTCGCTCGTCCTATGGGTTGTCCTTTTTCTAAAACTATACTATTATAACATTCCAGAAATAATATCGAAAAACAAGTTCTATACTTAAATAATACTCTCTTATGTCCAAGATAATCCATTCCAATATTTAGGCTTATCCAAAATACACCTGTCCAATCTCATATTATAAAGAAAATGATTACTAGAAAGGTCATCTACCAAGCATTGAATCCAATTATTTCTCTCCCGTATATCATAAGATATATATATCTTGTTGGTCACATTCCAAACATGTGAATTTCTTAATCATGTAATCTCTTGAAAAATGAATACCCATTGAACCATAGTGAAAACATGAATGTTGTCAAAAGTTAGCTCTTTCCACATGCCAAAATCCCAAAAATCTGTACACTCAAACCATGATGTCACATTGTTCTTATACCAGTCACGAGCTCATTAATACTATCAAAAATCTCATTATCTGCTTATCCTTTCGTTATGAACATATCATATACCTTCCAAAAATATTTTAATAACCTTTCAGGGTTACCGGTACCATTCATCATATACTTTCAAAAACTCAAGGAAAGACAACAATGTAACAATCCTTAGATTTTTCATTATTCCATAGTACTATACATTATTCTTGATAAACATACAATCATTCCACTACTTTCCTAAACCACTTACTTAGCTTCATCATTTCTTTCATCTCTTATATCATTTGTAGTCTCTTCATCATCATCAACATAAATACTACCCATACGACCATGCTGATTATATTCATGAAATTTCCCCTTAGATCATTGGTTTCCATAATGCCAGTACATTACACATTTAAAATATTTAACCATTGTGGATGTCATAGCAATACAACTATCCTTTTCCATGGTGTTAATTGAACCTTTTCCTTTACAATTACTGGCTTTGGGTCCTTCTTTTCCACACCTAAAGCATATTCCAGTTCCATTGAAACATTCTCCCTGATGCCTCTTACCACATGATTTACATGATTTAAATTGAACTTTCTTTCCTCTATGATCATCATGGAACTCCATCATTCTCTTATTAGCTGAGTCAGGAAACTTACCAAAGTTGAGATTATTGATAATATTATGAGATTGAAAATTAGGCATAATAACAATATTGGGACTTCCAAATCCCATTTTATTTGGTTTCTCATGAAGAATATCATTCCATTGTCCATTATATCCTCCATTATCACGAATCTTCCTCTTTCCATCCATTTTCTAAAACCCAAAAAGAATAGTGTGAGAGAAAAATCATACTAGGAAAACAACATAATAATGGTGGAGTACCTTCAATATATAACATATGAGGTTTAATTCTAAGATTGTTACCATAATTCTAGGACTATAACCTATACTTACACTTTACCTTAGGGACATCCCTAGACATACCTTAGAAACATCTCTAGGGATATCCCTAAAGTTCTCACATCCTAGTTTCCAAAAGTTGGCTAAACATTTCGTCTGATACCAACTGTAGAGACCCAAAGCATGACATTCATGGAAATTACATTACTTTTGCAGAATATGTAATACATAACAGAAATAGACACCAAAGGACAGTAATAGTTTATTGCCTTTGGAAACTTGGAACACAATCTTCTAATAATGTTGAAAGATCTTCAACATCTCCCATAACGATCTTACCCTTTGGTTTTCTTACCTAAAACCTTTATTTATATCTTGGGGAAAAGTAAAAATAAAAAGGGTTATCTCAAATGATCAGTATGGGTAAACATAGAGAACATAAAACAATCCATAAACATTTGAATGTAAAAAATTGGACATAAAATTTAAACATCAAAATCTTGAGAAAAGACATAAATCATGGAAGTACGTAATGCATATATCATAAAGGAACATCAATCATGATAAAATATAATGGGAATGAAACATGTAATTGTGGAAAACCATTAAGAACTTGATATGTTTTCCATAGTAAACAAGGCATTGCTTCCAATACCATCTTAGTGGACAGAGTCCCTCTCTAAATCGAGTTCACTTCTCGTTCAAGTCCTGTATCACTGAACCAGATTAACTTACCATTCCAGAGATGTCTATCTCATGGGATATAAATCTTTACCCAATGCATTGGAGGGAGATATAAGTCCCACCCATCTCAAAATAAAATCATTTTTACTTTTTCCACAAAATAAACATAAATCATTCATCATAACCCAAAGAATAAAATGGGTTTCATAAACATCATTCCATCATAACATAATCCATATATAACTAACGGAAATAATTTCATCAAATGAAAAATCAAACTATTTAAATAATAGATACATTATACTTAAAACCTAATCATACAAAATAATTTCATCTTAAATGGAAATGATATTTGACAAAACACTTGAAATGAAATCTTGAGGAAAATATGCTTTCTTATTCAAAATAAATTTATTTTCACAAAATGCCATTAAATTTTAAAAGAAATGGATTTTATTGAAAATAGTCATGAAATATTTTAGATTAAGCTTCATGAAAATAAGGCATTATAATACCGTAAAAATCAGTTCATTCCCTATAAGTTAAAAAACATTCCCCTCGTACTTTTGTCGGAAAAGTCAAAAAGTTCCTCGTATAGTAAAAAAAAGAATGATTCCTTCCATAACACAGAGTAAAAGATAACGAGGGGTAACCATGAAATTAAACATACATGTAATAATATTAAACACTTTATGAAAAAAAAATTTATGTACATGTATGAAAAATAGAACCCCAGTAAATACTTACGTATAAGCAATCTCAGATAAAAATGAGATTTAGAAAATAATCCCTTACCTTATGTCCAATTTATACCATATGTGTCCGAGACTCCTATATAGTGGTTTTAAAAATATTATTAACTTGTAACAGAACCATAATAATATTTATTATATCATATATGATTCACTTACGACTTTATATTATCCATTCATTTGTCAATTCCATGTTAAAAAAACGTTTTGTGTAAAATCATTTCATTTATCGTCTGTGTTTTGACTTGTAATTATTAATATGGTTACATAGATCATGATTTATTAATTAAAGAATATTAAACATTATTTATATATAATATATATTCAGAATATACATATATATAATAGATCGATAAATGGAAGGAAATAAATTGTTCGTGGAGATGGTAGGCCGTATGTACGCTTGAACGCTGTTTTTAGTTTTCTTAATGAATTGAATGGTATTAAGTAGATGACATACATATATATATATATATAAATTCAGTATCATTATTATGTCATTTATTTCATGATTACTTATTATATATACTTTATATTCATTCTTGAATTGTTAACATGGAAAATGAATCTCATCGCGCCGTGGAGACGGTAAGCCATACGTACACACGACCGATGATATCATTCCCATATTTATTTAATGTAATTGGATTGGATGATATAATATCATAGAATCAGTATGATGTTATAATAATCATATATAGTTATTTTTTACACCATTATACCCATCCAAGTAAGGTGGTGGTGGAAAAACTGATTACACCAAGGCGTCGAGCCGGTATTCCGTATGTACGCACGCGCGGTGATTTCATTTTCCGTAGGATGGACAAAAGGTGAAATAGGGTTGTTTCATATTTATAATAACATATCATTATATAAATTATACTGATGTTATTACTTTATAATGAAACAACTAAATAAGATGAAGTAGAAGAAGAAAAAAACATGAAAGAGTCACAGAAGAGATTACCTCTTCCTCGACGCACCTCATTTAAACTTTTTCTTAGGGAAATAGAGATGGTCTTTTGAGATTACCATAAACTTAATGATATAACTAGAGAGTTTGATCAGAGGAATTTTCAGGGGTTGGCCAAGCATCAAGGCTTAAAAGGGTGTGAAGGGAAGAGGGAAGATTTCCCTTTTTATAAGGGAGGAGAGGGGCACCTTTGGAAAAATTTAAAATATTATTTTATAATAAAGTAATATTAAGATTATAATAGCTCAAAATTGATTTATTTAGAAACTAAAGTGGGTATGGGTCTAAATTATCTCAACCAATAGGTTTTAGATATGTTTAGGATACTATTTTAAACTTATTCTTTAGATTTAACTCTAAGTTAAATAATTTAACTTCTACCGTGTCTACTTATTTTCTTACACTATATGGTTAATAAACATAATATAACAATCCAAACGAACTCCAAGTGGTTCATTATTAATATATATAACCTTATCTAAGACATCTGGATGAACCTTAGATTTTTAGAAATATAACAACAATTAATAATATAATATTTGTTTTAAAAACTATTTAATGTCAATTTTGACAATATTTGATAATTGATTTTTTTGAAAATCATAAAACATGATTAGTTCGAAAAAAGTCAATTGAATCAATACTAAAATGTCATATTAACTTCGAAATTTAGTTTAATTCATAAAACAGTCTCAAATTACATTTATTTGGGTATTTATAACATCAATTATTTTAATATTTCATTAATATGGTAATTACTACATCATCATTGTGTCATAAATAATTAAAATATTTAATGTATAAAAATTATAAATAAAATAAAATTATGTAGGAAATAGTTTTAGCTTTCTAATGAATATTTATAGTTGAATTTATCTTATGTATATCCTTATATTAAAATTTTTTTAGTTATTAAACTTTGATTTTAACTATTTTAACTCTTCTTTATATAAAATAATAATAAGTTTCATAATCTAATCCATGTGGACCTAAAGGATAATATTTTATAACTATGGTTTTTTTGGTCGAATTACACTTATAAAATAGAATTAGGGCTTGTGTTATGGTAATAATATTATTATTCTTAACCTTAATTAAACTACTTACATTTAACCTTAGTAAATAAAAGTAAAAAGTTACTATTCACCCAAATTATTTTTATCTTATTGAACAACATTTTACTCCTTCATATTAACCATGTCTCTCGGATTTTCAAAATTCCACTCACAGAAGCAATAAAAATATGTATTATGTAGATTTTCAAATTATCTTAGGAGGTGGGTAAAAGACTGTGAAAAGTTAAATAAAATTATTATATATATAAAATTATTATAAAATGACTCAAATGAATTACATTTAACTTATATAGGTATTATCTATAAATTTTTACCTAAAATAAATTTAAATAAATTAAATAATTATTTAAATAAAAAGTCACTTTTAAATAGTAACTGAGTGTTTTTACTATTAATCAGGAATTGATTGTTTTCAGAAAAATACCAAAAATTCACACAAGGATAATTTCGATATTAGGAATCCAAAAATGAAGTCCATTTTGAAAGATAAAATTTATAAAATTTCAAAAAGTGGGTATTACTATTCATAATGGCTAGTTTATAAAAATATTATAATAATATCTCTTTTACTGAAACATGGTATTGCGTACTACACACGCTATCGAAGAAGGTCTTCATTGCGTGTAATGCATGCCAAGTTAGGGCTGCGTGTAGTGAATGCTCCGTTTGGTATTGTGTATAACATAATCAAAACTTATTTCATTTATACATTAAACAAAGTCTATACTTAATGATGTGTAAAATAATTTCCACAAAACGAACTTGTAATTGTGTGTAACACGAGCCAAGAATAGTGTTTCGTATACTGCAAGATAATACAGTGGTGCATATAATACAAGCTAATCTTGGTGTATTTTATATTAGAAGAAATCAAAGAAATTAAAAATAATATATCTCATAAAATCTCAGTGTGTTACAAACCATCATATAATTAAATAATACATATATGTTCAACAGTATCATAAATCATTCATCACATCATAAAACATGAAAATAAAATTTTCGCATAAACATTTTATTATAGCTTATCTCATTGATAAGTAAAGGGATTCATAAACACCATTCCATCCGAACATTAAACATTTAGTGAATGAAATTGATATATATAAATTTTGTGCCATAACCCCAAGGAAAGATATATATGAAAATTGATATTTGGATACCCATAAATATGAAGATATTTATCCTAAATTTAATTCATGGGTATTATATACACAATAGAGAATAATTTTATGGTGATTATGACATCAGTCTTGTCCAAATATATGTGTGACTAGAAACATTCTTACCTTAAGTCTTAAATCCCATAATACACGTTAAAACCTCTTGTATAATAAATATAATTTTATTATATATTTAATAAAGAACCCTATAAATATATATAATACCATTTATTATTTACTTATTAACTTATATTACTCATTTATTAACAAATCTATGTTTAAGGTTCCGCATTATTTTTCATATATTTTTTTACTTGTTATTCATGGTCCTATTAGAAAGATCATGATTTCATTACATCTAGTATTATAAAAATTATATAAATGTCATATAGATATTTTGTAAATATTTATTTAATATGTTTATAAATGTTAGATGTAGAAAATAAAATACACCGTTCATGGATTAGGTACTCCATACATACACATGATTACTCTTTTCATTTTATCATCATATTAAAATAAATAAAATTATATGATATATTTTCATTATAGAATAATTTTATATCTTATATATAACATATTTTTATAATAACCATGCCTAATAAATTCCATTTAATTAGTGAACTAATGACATCACTTCGTAAGGTGGTAGTCAGATGTACTCATGAACGATGTTATCATATTCCAAAAAAATTTAAAGAATGATTGTATATGCGATATATAAACTAAATAATAATAATAAACTCATAAAAAAATATATAACATATATTAAATATATATCCATCACTATTCGTAACAATTTAAGGTGGTAATGGAAGAATGAACGACATTGGGTTACGAGGTAGTTGTCTTTCACACACACAAATGATGATTTTTTCCCATTAGATGGAAGTGTGTGGAGTTTTTGGTCATAATATTAACATAATTGAAATGGAGTATATTTAATATATGGAGGTTACTATATAAATATTATATTATAATAATTTATGGTTGTTAAGGATTATGTAAAAAAATTCATTGATGAACATTACCTCTTCTTCAGATATCACTTTTTAGTTTTCACTAAAGGGATTACATGGTTGAATTTATTTCCTAAAAATGATTCTAGGATTAATTTGGGGGTATTTAGAGGAAACTTTTACGGGTTTCGACCGAGATAGTTATGTTTTTATGTTGTAAATGACGATAATAATAATTTCCCATTTATAAGAGCGTGGAGGGGAACATTAGTAATTTCTGAAAATATTACTTTATATTAAATTAAATCTAATCTCAAATACCAAAAATGGAATTTTATCGAATTTAAAGCATTATAATGTTTCAATAATATAACCCAATATATTTTGGAAATGTTTTGGCGCTATTTTAAACCAATCTTTTTGATAAACCCTTAGTGTACCCATTTTAATATTAATTACGGTAACAAAATTTTCAATGTCAAGTGCTTGTTATTTTTACCAATAAATTGAAAATGCATCCATAATTGTGAAATTAATGATACTTTAGACGATATATAATCTCATTTTCCTTATTTAATATATTAATTCTGCTTAAATAATCTAATAAAATATTATTATCACAAAACAACATTAGTGTCAATTTTGACAGTATTCATCATATTGAATATTAAAAGCCACAAAAAATGGTGTATTCTAGAAAAAAATTAATACATCCATATAATTTCATTTAACCTATATAATTTATTTATATTCTTAATTAATTAATGTTATATCTCTTTTAATATTTATAATATCTTTTAATTTAAAGTTTCATTAATTGAATAATTACTACATCTTCATTGTTACTTTATTTATGATATTTGTTTCCTCTCTAAAAATTATAAAAAAATTATATTGTAAATATAAATTTTATATCTTTAAAATTAATATTTTTAGTCAAACATATACACTTGGTAACCCCATATTAAATATATTTCACTTGTTAAAAAAAGAGTATGATATGTTTGAATTTTCTTTCAATAAAATATTGTAGTAGTAATAATATTTTTCCAAATGTCCTTAAATTGTAACATAATCGATATTTAATTATTATGGAATAAAAATAATCATACACTAATTTTTTGGCACGTTTATGTGTCATTTTACAAAATTTATAATATTAATTTTTCCCATATTTAAAAAATTTACCCGTAACCATGGTAATAAAAATTACAAACTATACTAATCATATTTTCCATAAATAAAATGAAAATATGTATTACAATTTTACCTTTTAAATTATAATATTTTAAAAAATTAGAATAAAAAGCACAAAATTGGATAAATTTAATACAATATTTATCATATAGACGGGGTGAGAAAGCTAGTCTATAAAATGAAAATTGTCACAAGTTCACTATGTTTGTACATATAAATTCAGCATTAAAATTACAATAAGAGAATAAATTGGATTAATTTATGTATAATTTAACTATTATAACTTTCAAAAAAATTAAAAATATATTTTAACATTATATATTATTCAGATGAATAGGTAGTTTTCAATTAAACTCTAGTATTTTTCAAAATTTATCAAAAAAATAATCTTCTCAGACAAATAACAAAAATTATTATAAAGTAATGTTTTAAATTATATTTAAAAAAATTATTTTTCAAAATAAAACTTACAATATTTACACAATTTATTTTTTAATAAATCCTTACATTAAGTGGATGAATACCTTCTTTTTATAAAATTCAGATATTCAGCTCGAAAATGTAATTGTTCTTATTTTATGAATAAAAAAAATATTGGATGAATTTAAAATAATTTCATTTAGTATATACTAAATAAATATAAATATTACTATTCAATAATAGTGACTAATCTAATTTATCAACATAAAATTTCATCTTGGGAATAAAAATTGTTTTTCATAAGAAAATATACATTATTTTAAATTGGGTTTTATCATTTTTTATAATTCGTTCATCACTAAAGAATTAATTTTATAAAAATGTTCAATTTTTTTATAATATAGTTAATCATATTCACACAATCCATTCCAATTACTATGTGAAAACTATCAGGATAAATTTTATATTTATTTTGGTAAAACTCAGTCTTACATGTAACAAAATATTTCCAAGGAACTCATTATGGTGTGCCACACAAGATAAAATTTGTCTTGCATGTACCACACATAATAATATATTTTTAATGTTTACCAATATTTTTCTTTAATTGGTTTATCTTGTGACATTATCCAATAAATAATTTTATGGAAAAAATAATTCTAACAAAAATTTATATAAATTGTTGTGTAACCTTCTAACACCATTAAAATGTTTCTTACCCTAAATATTATTCAGTCTAATACAAATAAATCAGGACCCTATTGCCTCGTTATATAATAATGTTCCCAAATATGTTTTTAAAACTAGTGGTTTCTCCACAAATCTATAAATAGGTGATTTGTATTATTTTTTAGAATATCATCTATATGATCTATAATTTCTACATAATTATCTACAAAAGAAAGATCTTCCTATAGTGGTATAACATATGAGTGTAGTACATGTGAAGGATTAGGTATGTAATTATTTATTATAGATACATGAAACAATCATGAAGGTGATGGGGAATTAGTAGAGGTGTCAATCAATAAGGAACTGTTTTAATATGATCAAAAATTTTAAAAATGAAATCGGGACCTTTCAATATAAAGTTGCACTTGAAATATTAGAGGTGTATATTTGAGAATTTCATTATGGGAATCCCACATCATAAAATTGAATACTAAAAAATCCTTTAAAAAATAAATTTGGAATCTTAAGGGTTACCCAATTTATCTCTTAACAATTAATCCACAATGGAGAATATATTTGTAAAGTTAAACAATAGACATAGAAGTAGATATTAAATGCCTTGTTCTAATGGAGAGTAATAGAGAACATGGTCATTGAATTCTTAACCATCACAGAATGATAAATATTTTGATGATATGAGGGAAAATTTTATTCATTGAAAATTAATGTACTAGGATAACATTTATTTTTTATGATACTTTTTTTGATGTTAGATAATTTTCATAAGAGGATATACATACTTGATTTCATTCAACTTTGTAAGCATAATCTCATCCATTGGTTATGCCATGATCAATTTTCACTTTATCCCTTGCTATATAAAATGGGGGTAAAATTTTAATGACTAAAGAACTAGTTGATCATAAGATTCATAACGTGATTATAATTCATTTTTTCTATCTCTATATATCATAAAAAATGTTTTTATAGGTTATCCAATATGAATAAATATTCATACAGTTAATAAAAACACTAATCACTAATACTTATTCAAAATATAGACATAAAATATTTCATGAAAGTTTATACTTATGACCTTCCAAAGATTAATATCTCAAACATTAGTTATATGGTTTCTAAATTTATAGAATCAATTTACCATCAATCCCCCAAACAACATAATGTAGATCATAATCATCACATACTATACATGTGAATACCATCATCATGTATTATGATAAAACATTATAATATTATAAAAAAATTGGATTTGTTCTTGATTCATCATTCCTAATATAATAAATTTTTCTATTCAAAAAATTTCATTACAAGAATTGATTAATCCTTATAGAAATAGAATATTTGACTTCATTATTCTTGATACCATGTATATAATCACACGAAATTTCATAAATTTATGAAAAAGAAAATTTTAGTTGGGCTTATTCATTCCAAATAAAACATGAAATTCCCAAAAAGGGATAGAAGGATAATTTTTGTTTAATTATCATGGTTTACTTCATCCATTATGACATAATATTATTTTAATTTTTCCTTTTTCCATAGACGTTTTTGTTTCATACCATCACCATTTGTCATTGGATTGGGTCACTTACTGAAATAATTCTGTATGTATTTTCGATTGAAACACTTAATTTTATGAGGTTCACCATCTAAAGGTTTCTCATTATTCATGTTACATCAGAATTCATCTATTAAATGACCTTTCATCCACATATAAATAATTTAGGAGTTACCAGAAGACAATTTCCTCCATGTTCCCGAATACACTTTATGTATAAATTAAATGTAAAAGTATTCTCTCCATTTGTTTTAGTGCATCAATTAAATTCTATAATTAATCTCTTATCATAACCATGAAATTCATGGGAAAATTCAACCACCCATTTTGAATGAAGAAAACTAGGAATATACGTAATAAATATTACCTTATTGAACTAATCCCAATCAATTGATTCAATTTTATTTTGTTGCATCATATTTTAGATAATTTTCCACCACTGATTATTTTCACACTACATGTGATAAGTTCCCAAAATAATTTTTTTTTTAATTTTTTGAACAATGGAGAATAAAAAATATATTTTCATTGGTATAAAAAAATTTCTCAGAAAATAGTGGATCATTCATTCCACTAAAATAATGTGGTTGTTTCCTTACATAGGATTAAGGAAACTATTGTTCCATCCTATGGTCATTTAAAAGATCAGCATGATTAATGTTACAATGAGTTTGTGTGGTCATAGAATTGATGTTTTAAATTACATATTACATAACATTTAGTTTATCACGAGTTCTATCATTTTATATTCCATTTCATTCCTCGTTAACATGGGTTTTTTGGGTTCAATACAGTTATTAAAATCAGATTGCATAGCATTAGAATAAGAAACAATACTCGTAAAACAACGTAAAAAGGGAAATTTCATATAAAATTTCAAACTATAACGCCTTTGGTTAAATGATAGGTTATTCATGATTGTTACTAAAACACTATGATTGTAACTTATGCATAAACATTTCTGTAGGGATCTTGTTAGGAGATATCATCCATGTTCTCAAAGGTTGAATGGACCATTCCATCGGTACCAACTATAAAATCATAGGATCTTCATTGAATGCTATTATATATTTTTAAATTAATATACATTCCATTAAAAAAATATGTTCAAAAATTGTAATAGTTTAGTTCATTTGGAATCATGGAGCACAAACTTATAGTCTAGTGAAATATATTCAACATCTCATGTAAAGATCATCCCTTTTTGTAGTATTACATAAAATATTTCTTCAAAGCTTGGGGAAGGTAAATATAATAAAGTGTTATCTCATAATATCAATAAAGGAAAATATGTGTGATATATATGCATACCATATGTGTTTGATAACAGAATGAAATTTTTTGAGATCATACCCTCCATTTCAAAGATCTTACACGTGACTCATGTAACAAATATGGAATGTAGATAAGACATTAATTATAATAGATTCCAAAAATAAAACCCATGAGATCATGTCATTGAAAACATATATTAAATTAAGGCATAACCAAAAAAATTTATTTCCATGAAATTGTATAAATTGAAATTTTTTGCTCATTAAGTAGAGGAAAAGTGTTTTGGACCTTATATAAACTAATGTAAATTATCATCTGGTCCACATAGGAAAATATGTACAAGAAAACTAGGTCACTACATTAAATTTTGATCATGAAATCAGGTTCATGCCTAAAATATACACCTCATGAGTTATCCATCCTTATCAAATTCTTTTAAGGGAGATATAGTTATGAATTATCACATAATGAAATCATACATTTCTGTGAAAAATTAGTATAAATCATTCTTCACATTAAAACTAATAAAAATAACTTTCTTAAAAATATTTACTCATAGAATATCTCATTTAAAAGTAATGGGATTCATAAACAAAATTTCATTAAATAACAATCCATTTAGTGATATAATATTAATGCAATAATATGATCATATTACATATATGCATTAGTAACATCAATGGATACCATATTTGATGGAAAATAATTTTGGAAAATAATTTTAAAACATTTCCTGTGAAAAATATCCCTTTCTCTTTGAGAAAATATTTTATTCTTATAAATAATCTATAATACATTTTACAATGAAAATATCCATGAAAACATGAATAAGACTCTTTAAAAACAATTTTAAACACCTTTGAAATTAATTTCCATGAAATTTCATAAAATATTATTTAAAAACATTCATGATAACATTTTTCAAAAGCATGGTTTTTGAAAACGAAAACTTCCCAATAAAGGATAAAATAACTTTATATGAAACTTATTTGTTCATGAAAACAATTTTAATCATTATATAACAATTAAATGATTTTTATATACACCTATTATAAGAAAATAGGTTTATAACATAACAATAAGAGTGAAATATTGATGTATATTCTCAATTAGAGGATGGGGGTGGTGAATTATAGGTTTAAAAAAACATTGGTTTTATTCTTTTGAAAGTCTATGTTTAAAAATGTTAAACAAGATAGATTCACAAACCCTATTTAGTTGTTAACTAAAAAAATAACTAGATTAGGATCTTAATAATGAATTTGATAAAGAAACATAATAAAAGTTTACTTATGAAATAATTTTACCTTAAAGCGTATCGAATCCTGATTATATCAGAGTATAAAAGTGTACGAAATTATAATAATGTTTTAATTTTTTTTAACAAAATGATGTGGAATTAAAAAATTGTAACAAAGACAAGTAAAAAGTATAGGAAATATTTTATCCCAAAGATAAGGGTATAAAATAACCTTAGAAAAAGGTCCCTTGATTTATACTTTCAATAAATTCTGTCTTAACCACACCAAGGTAAGCCCTCATTAAGAGTACTAGAGTATGTCATTATATTCCCATAAGACCATGAACTTTATGGTTTTCCGAACCTCTATATTAATATCTTTGAAAGACCTTGATTGATCTTCCAATATAAATCACACTAGGAACACTGAAGAAGATGTTCATGGCTGAAGAAGATCTTCATAGATCTCCCAAAGAATGACTGTTTCTATCTAGAAATTAATTCACTACATAAAACCATTAAATTTATATATGTGTGTTGTGTTTTGGGCACATTCAAATCACTGGGTATTTATAGGTGAAAAATCCCTACCATTGGATCCTCCAATGATGATATTTTCCCTTAAATTGTAAAGGGACCTCTACAAGTGTCACTTAGCCAACAATTAGTTAGAAAGAGATTGTATAACATAGTTTAATATAAGAAAACATGGGAAATATTATCATGTTTAAAAAATATAAGTAAAATAAGATCCAATACTCATGGAACAATATGTTAATAAAGAAAAATAATGTAAGAACCTGGATCTTCGTTTCAGGTATGTCTATTCTTTTCTGGTCGTTTTTGATAAAAAAGGGAAAATATAGAAATTTTCAAAATACACACAATGTACTTTAAGAGTAAACATCGTGTATTAATTTTCCACTCGAGGATGTGTGTTGGCCGTGTTCGGGCCACACACGCGGTGTGTAGGGGTGATGTGGAGGCCGCTTAAAGCGAAGTACAGAAAATCTGAGTACACTCCATGTAGTCAAGAAATACATGCCGTGTATTTTCTTTTTTTCATTAAATGGACCAGGGTTGCACCTGACGGAAAAAACTCACTTATTCTTCAGTTTCTTCATCCGAGAGAACCCGTACGGCCGCGATCCTTCTCCGAGCCCCTAAGCATCCATCCGATCTCTGTTTCAGCTATCTTCGATTGAATTGGCATCGCCTCAGTAAGATCTCTCTTCTACCTTATCCTTGTTCCATGATTTTCCCTCTTTATCAAGATATCGTGGGTTTATCATTTTGGATGTTTTCTCATATAATTGTCATTCTAAGGAGAACCATTCATCGTGGTTCCAGTATATCGATCCTTATGCATTGAGGTAGGTGGTTTGTGCCTTTCTGTAAGAAGTCTTTGAATATTTTGTGCAATTCCACCAATTCCCTTGAATGGGGTATTATGTGTTTCCTATTTTTTCCCCTGTTGTTTTCCAGATTTTCTTGATTGCTTGAGTAGAGGTCTATACTTTTGAATATGGTAATTTTTACTATGCTCTGGATGTTGCTCCATGCATTTTTTGCCTGTTATGAATTTTTCCAGTATCCATGCCTAGTTGTAGGATAGTGGAACTGTTGTACTGTTATGCTGTTGTGCCTTATAATGATAGCCAAGTAGTTCTTGAGGTTTACATGGGGCGATACACGCGCTATGCATGTTTGTTTTACACAGGGCTATGAGAACCTAGTGTAGTGGACCATAGAGAGAATGGATGTAAGGGCTTCTCCATAGTGTCTTATTAATTCGATGAGGGAGAAAAGGGGGAACACATCGTGTAGTCTCAGTTTAAGAAGACCGTGTGGGTTAGCCATGCATGGAGACTCGAGAAAGGGAATAGAGTTAAGTACACGCCGTTTAGAGTTTACACAGGCCGTGTAGTCATATTCTGTAAAACTTGAGTTTTTCCTTCTAATATTTCTATTTTGTAATCCTTTGTTCTCTGTCCTTTTTATTCCTGATCTAAGGTATGCTTTTGATCTTTCAAAGTTATGCCTCCGAGACGTCCTCCGGTTGTACGTCAGTTAAAGGATAGTGATAAGATGCTAGATATGGCTGAACGGGGACTTCCTGCCGATCCACCAGTCATGCCAGCCTTGGCACCGATTTTCATACCAGTTGTGGGCACTGATGCACTGTTTAGGGAAGGTTTAATGAGGATAATGCATACCTTTCATGGAGCACCACATCATACCAGGACTATGAGAGACTTGACATAATTTTTCCAAAATTAGCATCCTCCAACTTTTTCGGGGGATGGAGGACCACAGGCTGTAGAATCATGGATGGAAGCCATGCTGAAAATCTTTGAGCATCTGGAAACTCCTCCAGAGAGGCGGGTCAAGCTAACTATCTATATGCTACGAGAATCCGCCAATAGGTGGTGGGACGTGATCTCACAGGCGGGTCATCAGTAGGTTATGGATTGGGAGGAGTTCCAGCATGTGTTTTACAACTACTTCTACACGGAGTCCATGAGGGCCGATCGAGCCCGGGAGTTCATGAGTCTATGGCAAGGTACTCATTCTGTTATGGAGTATTCATCTCTTTCCACCGAGCTGTAGCATTTCACACCCCTCCAGGGGGGAGAGATGGGATGTTCTAAGCAAGGAAGTTTGAGGATGGTCTCAGGCGGGAGATCCGGTTGCAGGTGAATATCTTCCTGTTGACTTCCATCACATCCACCATCAACCAAGAAGAGATTGAAAAGTGCAATCTGAGAGACCTGGAACTGTGAGCCAGGGCGGTTCTGCATTCGGAGCTAGTATTCCTCCAATTGATAACAGGAAGCGTCGTAGGGAGTCTACACCCGTTGATCTAAGGATGCGAGATACATCTTCAAGTAGCCAAGTATTATGCTACCAGGGTGGAAGAGCCTGGAAAATGAGGCCGTAGTGCTAGAGAGAGCCAGTGGAGTGATGATCTTGCGGCAAGATGGGTCACCCTCAGCGTTTCTGCCAGGGTTTCTCACCATTAAATCGTGAGGGCAGTTCTTCCATGACTCCTCATTCAGGAGCATCACCACCAGTTTCTCACCAGTCAGGGAACTGGAGTTCTTCAGGCCATTCATGCAGAGGTGGAGGTCGAGGTTGTGGTGTTCAGTCACCAGTCATTCAGAGTCAGTACGAAGGATCAACTTAGAGTGGTCAGGCAGGGTCACCGGGCCATGGGGCAGGCCATACTTTTGTGGTGGAGCAGACCTATCAGGAGTAGGATCTCGAACCTCCTACAGTTTGAGGTACGATCTTAGTAGTCTCAGTTTTATCTTTAACTCTTTTAGATACTGGTGCTATGCATGGACTTATCTCTGTTTATTTTTTGGAGATCCTTGGGCTCTGTATCTTTTCTTCTACTGACTTTTTGACTCTAGAAACACCTTTGGAGACGAGGACATCTACTATACGTCAGTGCATAGAATGCCCTGTCAAGGTTGCATGATATCGTTTCTTATGGGATCTTTATGTCCTAGAGATGATTGGATAAGATGTCATTATCAGGATAGACGGTTTGGTCCCATTCTAGGCATTCATCGACTGTTATCTCCGTAGGGTGAGTTTCATTTCACTAGAGGGTGAATATTTTCTTCATAGAGGTGAATGGGATTTTCAGGAAAGTCGAGTAGGACTCAAGCATCATGGGTTAGGAAGGGTTACAACCCAGATTCCTAGTCTTTATCTGGATGATCAGGGGACTTCACAGTTGGACTTTCCTTCAGTGGTGGACTGTTTTAGAGATGTCTTTCTAGAGGATTTTTCAGGTTTTCCTCCAGAGCGTGAGGTAGAAATCTCTATTGAGATTATTCCTAGAGCGGCACCGGTGTCCATTCCTCCCTGTAGGATGGATACACCTGAGTTGCAAGATCTCAATAAGAAGTTTGAGTATTTTCATGAAAAGTGTTTCATCCGACCCAGTACTTCTCCTTGGGGTCCTCCAATCCTGTTTGCGAAGAAGGAAGACGTTTCTCTTAGGCTCTGTGTGGATTATCAGAAGCTGAACCAGTTGATATTCAAGAACCGATATCCCTTGCCGAGGATTTATGATCTTTTCGATCAGCTTCATGGATCCCGGGTGTTCTCGAAGATCTATTTGAGGTCCAGTTATCATCATTTGTGCGTTACACCATCAAATCTACCTCTGACAGCCTTCAGGAGCAGGAATGTTCTCTACGAGTATACAGTTATGCCATTTGGTCTCATGAATGCACCAGCAGTTTTCATGGCACTGATGAACCGAGTGTTCCATCCTTACTTGGATCCCTTCATCGTGGTCTTCATGGACGATATCTTGGTGTATTATCACACTCGACATGACTATTCTACTCATCTTGAGATAGTTCTGAGTACACTGAGAGAGCATCAGATTTATGATAAACTCTTGAAGTGCCACTTTTGGATGGATCATATTCACTTCTAAGGTCACGTCATCTGAGAGTCAGGAGTATCTGTGGACCCTGAAAAAGTGAGATCTATAGTTTCATGGGAGCAGCAGAAGAAAATTTTTGAGGTACAGAGTTTCATACGGCTGGCTAGATATAAAGAAACATTATTCAGGATTTTTCACGCTTAACAACGCCATTGACAGGTTTAACCAAGAAGGGGGCGATGTTCTTATGGTCAGATTCTTGTGAGTCATCCTTCCCGGAGCTGAATGTAAGGTTGACGTCAGCACCGATACTAGTCTTTCTAGAGCCAGGAAAGATTTATAATGTTTATTGTGATGCTTCAGGTATCGGGTTGGGCGCTATTCTTATTTAGGGATATGGAGTCATTGCGTACGGGTCTTGGCAGTTGAGGCCACATGAGAGGAACTACCCGACACACGATCTGGAGTTGGCAGCTATTGGTAATGCCTTGCGCGGTTGGATACATTACCTTCTAGGAGATCACATTGTGGTTTTCACCGACCACAAGAGTCTAAAGTAAATCTTCACTCATCGTGATCTGAATCTAAGATATCGCAGGTGGGTCGAGTGTCTTCAGTGTTTTGATTTAGAGCTTGCCTATAGATCGGGAAAAGGCAACGAAGTGGAAGATGCGTTGAGCAGGAGAACTCAGAATTAGGATGTTTTGGAGGCTAGCAGTGAGTGGCAGCTTGTGGATTTATTCTCTAATATGCATCTGGAGGTGCATGACAGACAGGGACAGACTTACCTGTCTTCTATATATTTGACCTCTACACTTCTTGATCAGGTACGTATGAGGCATTTGTCAGACTCAGAAGGCTTAGTCTTGTGGGAGAGTGTGTTAGGAGGGGACCCTCTTCCTGGATAGACAATGCGCGAGGATGAGATCTTGAATTTCCAGGGATGCGTATAGGTACTGGAAGACATACGTTAGGAGATGATGTGGAATTTTCATTCCTTAGTTTGGCAAGTTCACCCTTTCATCACAAAGATGTATGAGGATCTTCATCGCTAGTACTGGTGTCCAGGTATGAAGAGAGATATTACTGGTTTTGTCTTGATGTGTCTACTTGTCTACAGGTGAAGTCGGAGAATCAGCGACCAACATGGCTTTTACAGTAGTTACCCATTCCACAGTGGAAGTGGAATGATGTCACGATGGACTTCATGATTGGATTGCCAAGTTCGCCTCGAGGGAATGATGTTTTTTTCAGTTGTATTTGATAGGCTTACAAAGGTTTCTCACCTCTTACTGATCAAGGAGACCATTAGTGTTGATGATATGGGACGTCTATACATCCGAGAGATTGTACGTCTGCATGGAGTTCCACAATCTATTGTTTCAGACAGGGATGCACGCTTTACTTCTCAGTTCTGGTATGGGCTTCAGAGGGCTTTGGGTACACATGTACTTTTGAGTACAACATACCATCCCTCGACAGATGGACAGTCCGAGCGTATGATCCAGGTGCTTGAGTATATGCTCTTAGCTTGCATTCAAGACTTTGGCGGTTCTTGGTAGAAGCATATCCCTCTTGTGGATTTCGCCTACAACAACAATTTTCATGATACTATTCAGATGGAACCTTACAAGGCTTTATACGGTAGGAAATTTCGATCACCTTTATGATGTCTGGAGGCAGGAGAGGCAGCTTTACTGGGACCTCATCTTGTTCAGGAGACCGTAGAGCAGATAGAATTGATTTAGAAGAGGATGGATATAGCACAGTCTCGGTAGAAGTATTATGCTTATTAGCAGAGGCAACCTCTGGAGTTCGAGGTCAGGGATCAGGTTTTCCTTCGTGTTGCACTGAGGTTGGGACACAAGAGAATTCAAAGATTGGGTAAGATTTCACTGTGGTACGTAGAGCCATTTGAGGTATTAGAGAGAGTTGGGTCGGTTGCTTATTGGTTGAAGTTACCTCAGAGGTATCCGGCCATGCACGACATTTTCCATGTCTCTCAACTCTGATGTTACTTTTCAGACTCGTCTCATGTCTTTCAGTCCGAGGAGGTAGACCTTGAAGTAGATGCATCATTTGAAAAGCGTCATATCCGGATTGTCGATCGCAATATGAAGGTTCTTTGTGGGTGGTCTGTTCCTATAGTATGGGTGTTATGGGAGCACGAGTGAGAACAGGACGAGACCGGGGAGAGGGAGGCGGATGTACGATCGCAGTGGATGGAGTTGTTTCAGGTTTCTTCTTCTACGCCTCTTAGGTAAATTCGGGGACAAATTTCTTTAAGGGGGAAAGTTTGTAAGAACCGAGATCTTCGTTTAAAGTATGTATTTTATTTTCTGGTCGTTTTTGAGAAAAAAGGGAAATTTTGGAAATTTTCAAAATACATGACGTGTGCTTTATGAGTACACGCCATGTACTCCTTTGTCGCTCGGGGCCGTGTGCTGGCCATGTCCAGGACACACACACAATGTTCAGGGGTGATGTGGAGGCCGCTTAAAGCGGAGTACGGAAAATCTGAGTACACGCCATGTACTCAAGAAGTACACGCTGTGTATTTTATTTTTTTCCATTAAACGGTCTGGGTTTGCGCTTGACCGACAGAACTCGGTTCTTCTTTAGGTTCTACGTCCGAGAGAACCCGTACAACCATGATCCTTCTCTAGGCCCTCGAGGTTCTGTCCGATCTCCGTTTTAGCCACCGTCAATTGCGTTGGGATCGCCTCAGTATTATCTCTCTTCTGCCTTAGCCTTGTTCCATGACTTTACCACTTTATCATGATATCGTGGGTTGACCGTTTTGGACGTTTTCTCAGATCTTCGACTTTCTAAAAGGAATAAATCATCATGGTTATAGTATATCAAAATTCTAGCATCAAGGTAGGTGGTTTGTTCCTTTTTGTAGGAAGTCATTGAATATTTGGGAAATTCCACCAATTTCCTTGAATGAGGTATTGTGTGTTTCCGATTTTCGCCCCTTTTGTTTGCCTGATTTTCTTGATTTCTTGAGTAGACGTCGATTCTTGTGAATAGTGTAATTTTTACTGTGCTCTGGATTTTTTTCCAAGCATGTTTTTCCTGTTAGGCATTTTTCCAGTTTCCATGCCTAGTTGTAGGAAAGTGGAACAATTGTACTGTTATGTTGTTGTGCCTCAAAATGATAGCCAAGTAGTTCTTGAGGTTTACTTGGGGTGATACACGCGCATGAATGTTTGTTTTACATAGGGCTATGAGAAACTTGTGTAGTAGACCATAGAGAGAATGGATGTAAGGGCTTCTCCAGAGTGTCTTATTAATTCAATGTGAGAACAAAGGGTGAATTGATGATGAGTACTTCCTCAGAGAGTCTGTAGTTCCCTGACGCAGGCCAAAGGGGGAATGAGATGTTGAGTGCTTCCCAGAGAGCCTTTAGTACGATACGAGGCTATAGGGTGAATTGACATTGAATGCTTCCTCAGAGAGTCTATTCTTCAGCTAAAACAGAGGGGTGAGACTATGTGTGCCTCTCAAAGGGTTTCTAGTACTTGTAGGTTGAACCATCAGGGTTAGGCTGTGAGAAATACCCAAGGAGTTACTGGTTGTTCTACTTGTTGATTGGTTATTACTTGTGTACATTATATTCTAGACACTGTGGATTATAGCTGCTATGTGTTTTCCTGTTTATTGCTTCCTATACTTTTATATTCCATGTATTGACTGACTATTAAGCACAAATATTTGGGTGGTTTCCTACTGGGACCTTGTCTCACACCCTGTTTGGGCCATACATTTCGGCCCAAACAGATTATATTGTTGCAGGTATAGATAAGGGCAAGCACCCTTCTACTTCAGGTACTTGACTTGATGTAGAGCTGGAGAGAATGGAACCAAGCTATGGCTTCCGATGCTGAGGAGTTTAATGGTTTTCTATTCCACGTTAATTTAGTATTGTATTCAGCATTGTGATTTGTTTGAATTCTTTCCTAGACATATGTATCATGCATCATTTTATATATATGTGTGTGTGCTCCAGTTTTTTACTGTTAGTCTTCCATTTTAATCATTTACTCTTGTATGGATGGTTACAGTTTCTGCTATTTTCTTTTTGTTTTTCTCCCGCTGTGTACTCTATCAATGAGGTTATAGTTTCCCCACTATCACACCCAAGGCCTTCACTGCTAGTCGGTAGCCTCTAGCGTTTGGGGAAATGCGCTTGAGGCCATGTGACCAACTGGGTACGGAGTGCCTCTGGCTGGTTTCCGGAACTGGGACATTACAAATAACATTAATAAATGAATAATATGATTCAAGTAGTAGTATGAATCAAAGTCTAAAAATATTGAAAAACATATAAAAAAATAATAGACAATCAGTGTATGAATTATGATGATTTCTGAATCTAATTTCAAGAGAAATCGTAGTCTGATTTAAAAAGATACTAGAGTAAGATTTCAGAAGAAATAATAGTATGATATCAACAGAAATTAGAGTATGATTTTAGGAGAAATCAGAATCTTATTTCAAAAGAAATCAGTGTCCAATTTCAAGAGAAATCAAATTTGGATTTCTAGTTAAATCAGAGTCACAATTCTTGGGAAATTTTATTCTATAGAACTATAAGTTTCTGAGATAGAAAAAGATCCTATTTTTTACTTATTTAAAAATTGGTTTGTCTTGGTTTTGGAAAACACTAGATAAGTCCAAAAACTTCATAGGCGAAGTCAAAAATGCTTTTAGAGCTAGTAAATTTTCCTTGTGAAAATATTTTTTAGAGAAAGAAAAATTTCCTTAAGAAAATATGTTTCTAATTTTCTAAACATCATCGAATGGAAATGTCCTAAAGTATCTTATTGACTCAATAATCTCCTACTTTTTGGGATGTAAAAAATAACTATTCATAAAAGCATATAAAGAAAAACGTTTTAATATTGAACATAAAATAAATTCAAATCTCCCATTAATTATGACATCTGATGAATACGTCTAACCCCCATTTGGTTTCAATATCACTATAGACTGTATTCTTGTCATTATTAATGAAATAACACTTTCTTATAAATTAACTAATTCTTTAAGTAAACTCCCCCAAACACATTATCTTTCATAATTTTATTTTGATCATTATTTTATTATTTTTTATTTTCACAAAGGATTGGAGGGAATGAAAAAAAACAAAACCTGAATGGTTAGGAATATACAAAACAATTAAATAAAAAAATAAAAAAATATCATTATGATGAAAAAATTTGTTATAAGTAAAAATAAAACAAAAGGTATTATATAAGATATCATTTATTTTTCTTCTCCATCGACATGAGCTTTTTTAGGGTAACCTTGAAATTATTCAGCTCATTATGATCATCTTAAAACATCTGGATCAACTGATCCTTTATTGACTATTCTTTTCAAAAAATTTATTTACACTTTTTGAGGCTTATGAATTTCACATTAAGACCTTATCACCTATTATTGTTCTTTAAATTTTTCGTCCAAACCTTCCATGAGTTCCCTTTACCTTTTAAAATTGAGAGAAACAGAACTCATAATTCCATTCAGTTCATTATCCCCGTGGATCAAAGAAACATGCTCTTGATTCCAATTATCTGAATGACATATTGAAATGTTCTTGATCGTATCATCTGACTTATCAAAGGAATGATTTACTGAATCATTTAAACCATCCATAAATATTATATCATCAATCACTAACTTTGATAACATGGTTATTTATTTGTAATATTTCATATGAGCATCATATCCAATTTGAAAATTCATAAAAACAACTTAAAGTTTGACAACCTTTTCCATGAGAATTATTATTGAGTCTGATATCTGATTGATTGTTTTATAAAGAAGATGAAATCTGGACTCAATACATAGAAATACATGAATGATATTCAATATATTTATTAATTACTGAACAAAAAAATCTTTTTTTATGGAACATAAATATAATGAAGAAGATTCCTTTGCTCTAAAGTAAACTTTATCATGCTCAACTACTTTTCCCTTAGATGTTCCAAAAAAAAAATCATTCTTGGGTTTTGTAAGTATAAATTTCATTAGAGAATAAAAAACCACTTTCTTAAAATTCATATCTTTAATGATTTTTTATCTACATTCCATGTCCCATTCCCACTAGAAGAAAGATTAATTATTATATCATTATCAACTTCCTTAACAACAACCTTTTCACTAATATTCTTTTCATCATCCATATAAATAAAATCAAGATTACAACATTCATCATCTGATGGATTATCACCCTCATCCTGAGCATCAAAATCATTCCCTTATGAGATTATAATAGTTGATTCCATAATAGATTTTCTGATAGAAAACTTATCCGAATGAATCTCATTCTCATGATATTCTTCCACCGTTTTCATAAGATAAACAATTTACTCTTCCTCTTCCTCTTCTTCTTATTATTCTTTCTGAACATTTTATTTTTCATAAATGGGTTACACAATTGAAATAATATTTTTCTTATATGAACCTAGATTTTAAATGTGAACGAGATCTTGTAAGAATGAATTTGGTACATAAACATGTTCATATTATTTCTCTACATATCTAAAAAATATTGAACAATCGTGACTTCAAATTTATACTTCTCTAACCTTTTATCATTTTCTTTCTTCTCATGATCTTCAACTGCTTCGGTTTTTAAATCCTTAGGATCAACAGGGTATAATCAAAACACTACATCTCCTTTTTTATTTTTCATCTTCTGCTCTCTCCACATGGAAACCACATCATCAGAAAATATATTTTTCTTTTTTTAATTGTTGGAGAAAATACTGATTCAAGAGCTGGTACATTCTCTTGAGGATCCCATTATTTATCTTTTCTTTTATTTGGGATTTTCTTGGAACGTTATATTTCATCACCTTTCTTAGTGGTAGCATGATCATCACTCTCATGATGATGAAAGAAATCTCTTTATTTAATACTAAAAGAAATCATCATTCTTCTTAGTGTATCATCACTCAACAAAATTATCTTTAAAACTCTACGTTTTGAAATGTAATGAATTTTAATTGATTCTAGGAAAAAGAAAATAATCATCAAAAATATTTTTGGATACATTATTATATGAGGCTTGATGGTTTAAATATTGATATTTCTTATGGTAAATAGAATGTATATAATAAGGTTTATCTTCTATATATTCACCAAGAAAACAATCATTAAGATATATCATTTCTTATGGGAATCATTGTCTCTTTTTTAGGAATGAGAAAACCGTACATAAATAGAGTTAGAAAAATCAAGCTATTTGAAAGATAATTGTTCATTGATGACTTTACTCCTTTATGAACAATTCACTCAATTGTGTTAACCTTATCAAAAGTACCATTACGTTCTGGAAACTTGTGTGAACAAAATATAGCCCCTCCTTCATAAGGTATATCCAGAATGCTTGTAGTCTTTTTGAAATATAATTAATAATTATTTCCATATATCATAAAGAAAACAACTATCTTCCTACATTTACAAAAAAACAAACTATATCATAGAATTATAAGAGGATATCAGGGTTTGTTTGGTAATTCAATGTTTTTCCCATATATTATTCTTATGGATTTTTGAAATCAGAGAATCATTCTTGAGAAAAAAATTTCAGTCTAAAAACTGTTCTCTATAAATTATCCAATCATTTTGTTCCATGTAGGAGGCCATCATATTATTGCAATGAATTTTTAAGAGGAATTTAGAGGATAATGAAACAGAGAAACTGAAATGGTAGCTTTGAAGGGCGGTGGAGCTTCGGTGAAAAATCACTAAGACAACCGATGTGGGATGTGAATAGGGGGTCCTTTATATACGCTTCATGGTGACAATTTATATTTCTAAATCAATACAATGATTGATATTTTCTTGATTTGATCTGACAATGGATATCATTTCCAAACAAGGATGTATAATTTCTGATATTTTGTGGTATTAATGAAAATTCAGAAATAATGAATGTGAATCCCCAAATTCTTTCATAAACCAAGATAGAAATACCATTAGGTAAAAATGAAATTAAACATATTTAAGTACGGAAACATAACTTTTATATTTCATTGAAATAAATTTAAATGTCGATAAGGTTCTTCTTGAAGAACATTGGTTCCAAAATATGATTAATGAAATAAAATTATTATCTTTGAAGAATATTTTTATGGAGATAATATTTTTTGGTTCTGAATTTTTTTAAGGAAATATAAAAGAGTAAAAATATGTACTCCCTCTATAAAAAAGAGTATCTTAATATAATGAGATAGTTTAAAAAAATGTTAATATGGATGATTACCATATAGTTATCATTCATATATATTGTTTAATTTATTCTTATCTATTGAATGGAAATGATTTTGTAAAAATGTTGGCAACTTGTCCTTGTATTCTAATAAATTGAAAGTTAATATATCCCTAAAAAAGTGATGCCAAATTTCTATCAGATTTTGATGAGAGTGATGTGCATGATATTTTTATTAGGGAAATAGGACTAGTATTATCACACATTAAATTTGTTTTGGTAAACTCATGCCACAGTCTATGATGGTGTGTTGCATCCAAAACACATGAGAAAAATAGCTTCCAACTGCTACATATTCAGCTTAATCAGTGGAAAGTGCTACTGACTATTAGTTCTAGCCTGAACAAGAAACTAATGAATTTTTTATGAGAGGAAAAGTTATGTATATACTTTTCATATACATTATACACCGACCATAGTCAACATCCTAGAAACATTTTAAAACAAAATCATTTCTAAAAGAATAGAAAAGTCCTAAATACATAGCTCCCTTTAAAGAATGAAATACTATTTTCACAACTTTTAAATAAGATTCCCATGTATTAGATTAATACATTACACATAATCATACTGAATACATTAGGTTTGTATTACTATCTATTAATTATAACAAACTTCTAATCATACCTATAAACGATTATGGATCCACTGTTCTTGCAGCTTCATGAAATCAAGAGAATTTGAGGTACAAATTGGTGTTCTTATACTATTCTCATTGTCATATCCATACATTTTATTAAAATATTTAATATAATTACTTTTATATATATAGATTTATTATGTTTATTGAGTAATTAGAAAACCACAGAAAAATGTTAACCGACCTATTATACTCATTTCAAACTCAAAAGTCATATTATTTAAAAATGAATCAGTTAAATATTTTAGATTTGATCTGAATATAATACCATCGACATAAATTTAAATAGTCAATTTTTTCATATATTTATGTATTAAAAATAGTGTGAGTAGTAGTTCCCTTAACATAATGTTTTTGTAACAAAAATCAAGTAAGTCTGTCATACCAGGCTCTAAGGGCCTCCTTAAGTCAGTATAAAGCATTGGTATGTTTGAATTCATGTACATGATATTTTTATTTTAAAAAACAGTATTTTTTTCAACATAAAATTTTTCATCAACATATATTTTAATGAAATAACACTTCACATCTTTTTGAAAATTATTAAAATTAACGAAGGTTGTAAAGGCTTAGAGAATTTGAATCGATTCATGTCTGGATACTAGAGTGTGGATTTCTTCATAGTCATTTCCTTCTTGTTTATTATATCCTTTAGCAACTAATATTTCTAAATATCCAACAATTATTCCATTTTTATCATATTTATTTTTGAAGACCCACTTCACATCAATTACAATGGTTTTTTAGATCTTTCAACCAATGTACATACAATATTACTTTCAAATTCATTTTGTTCATCTTGCATGGATTGAAAACAATCATCATCACCTAAAGATTCTACAGTTATTTTAGGTTTTCATTGGGAAATTAATCCTATATGTTCTAATTCATTTAATAGAGAACTTATAGTCCTTACCTTTTGATTTACATCACCAATGATATTATGACTAGGATTATTCTTTGTAAACAACTTAATTGGGGTTTTTAAGACCATTTCATCAACATAAAGTAAAAACTATTATGGGGTAAATACATTAGAAACATTTTTCTTGAGTATTTTATATATTAGATGAATCTTCCATTAAATGAAGATAATCAGTTTTTAAAAACACACCTGAAGATGTATGTTGGTGTTATTTAAAAACAAAAGGGTTAGTTCTACAAAAAGTAACAAGTACTATTTTTCCAACAGTACATAAAATTTTACTAAGAACTCTATAATCCATGGAAGTAGTGGAGTAGGTTGAGAAATTTCCTTCATTGAATTTGGTTGAAAATTTAGTTAATTTATCTTTAGTATTCAAGATGAATACATTGCATCCAAATACATTAAAGTAAGATACATTATGTTTTTGACTAGTCCAAAATTCATAAGGTGTATTATTAATAAAAGATATAATTAAAATTCAATTTATATTCTAACAAGAAGTACTAACAAATTTATCCAAAAAAGTGTTTAGCAATAGAATATTCACTCAACACGGTTCTTGTTATCTCACGAAGAATAAAATTTCATTTTTAATAAACTATATTTTCGTGAGGAGTTCTTGGAGTCGAGATGTTACAAGTAATACTATTTATACTACAAAAAATTAATAATACAAAATTTCAAATTCTCTCCCCATGATCACTATGAATAGTTATGAAGGTAATATTTGTATCATTTATAAATTTGGTTGGAAAATATTTAAAATAAATAATGGTTTTATATTTATTTTCTAGAAAATAGTCACAAGTAAATAAAGTGTAATCATCAACTAAAACAAACACATTATATTTTCCACTAATACATTCCATTTGTGTTAGACTGATATTAACCATATGCACTAGCTATAATGAATCAGAACTTGAGACATCAGTAATTGATTTAAATATTGACTTATATTTCTTTCCTTATTGACAAGGATCATAGACATTCTAAGAAACATATTTAAGCTCAGATAGATCCTTAACAAGTCTTTTCTTTGAGAGTTTGCGTAGGTGCATAAGGTTACACTAACCTATTGTTCTATTCCATTACCATAATTGTTCTTCCATTATACTAAGACATGGTAGGTCGTGTCTCCTAAGGTTTTCATTGTTTAGTATGTAATCATTAACATTCTTAGGGGTAGAGAGAACAAATACATCCTTGTAATTTTGTAATAGGAATTTATCATTCTAAGAATTCACATGGTAACCTTCATCACATAATGGGGTTTTCTTATAAGGTTGTACTCAAGACCCATAACAAATAAAATATTTGAAATTTAATATTTTCCAAGAAGAAAAATGTTACCTATAACAATTAATTCTCCCTAATATTATCTATGAATGTTTATTTTCCACTTTTTATCTTAATAAAATTTCCAAATATATTTTTGTTACTAGTTAGTTGTATAGAACATCCATTATCCATGTACAATGTATTGTTGTTGGCACTTCCTTTATTATACTGAAAATAAAATAGTTATACTTTTTTAATACAAACCTGTTTTTGGAACCAGGAATGTTAGTATGTAAAATCATATATATCCACATTTTCATAGAAATGCTTGATTTATGAAAACCAATAGATTGGGTTTTATTCAAAGAAAAATTTTCCTCCCAATATAAAAAATTTGATACTTGGTAAAAAATAAGCACTTTGGAGAACAAAATAGTTAGGAATAAAAGTTGGTTTTGAAAAAGAATTACTAAATAAAGAATTATATTTTTAGAGGATGACTTTGTGAATACATTTTATCAAATTGTTTCCTTCCGTAAATGAAATTTGATAAATGTTTCATTAAGGAAAATATTTATGGATTTAGACTAATAAATTAATTATTATGCTCATAGTCATTAGAATAAGATTTTGAGTTTGCCTCTAAAATATTTTTCATAAAATAACATTTTCAAATCCTTATAAAGTTAATCCTTTTTAGAATTAAAATACTTATGTTTTTTGGAAATATTATCAAAATCATGAATTTTTTGATGAAAATCATTAGAAAGATCTGATACTAATTTTGTTAAAATAGAAATTCAATAATTTTAATTCTTTATAATTATTGTTATCTAACAATTATCATTATCCTATAATTTAGAAAGTCTAGAGACCTATTCAAATTAAGGTAATGTATAGACTTCTAATGAGTAATAGTATTCATTTGATTATTCATAATATTCATCATCAAGGTAATTCATATTTAAAAGAAATATTGGCTAAAGATTCAGCACTTTGTACCTTACCATAAGAAAATAATTTTTAATAGGCAGTCTAGCTATAAGATAAATATTCTTATAACTAGAAGATTCATATTCTGAGTATTCATTTGAAGAGTCACCACCACCACTAGAACACCACATGGAATTATCCTTCAAGACATTCTTAGCATTAGATTTTTTGTACTTCTTCTGTTTTATGTCTAAATGCATATCTTTTCTGAATTTTTTCTTTACTATAAGACAATCAGTTCTGATATGACCTGAAATCTTGCATTCATGACAAGACACATCTAAATATTTCTAATACTTTATGTATTTATTCTTATATTTTTACTAAAAATCTTTCTTTCATACAATCTTATTCATTCTCTATGAAATATTAGCTAGTTCATTCTCATACTGATAACTATCAATTAATTCAGATATTTCAAAATCATTCATAGATATAGATCTAGTTACCATTTCTAGAGTCTAGGATTTCGATGTAGTAGGGAAAGAAACACTTCCATTTCCATGCTTCTTCTTAAAGATCTATGCATATCTTATTACTTTGGATTCATGGTGAAGATGATTTCTAAAAAACTCATCAATTATAATGTTTGAAAAATTATTATTATTATATATAAACGATCATTTAGATTCCCAGTCATTCGGAATAATATATATTTTCTTGTTCACAAGAACCTCATAATCATGTCCTTTATCACACATTAATTGAAGGATTTTGACAATTGTCCAAAATATTTGTTGTACTTTGAAAATAGTTTCTCCATAAAGAAACATAAAACCATGATATTCAGCTCTTGAATTAGCTATTCTTGTTTCTAGAACATTTAAAGTCCCAATGTGTGTAACATCATGTTTCTTCAGGATACTATTGGAAACTTCAAAAGATTATATTTGGCTGTATATATTCCTAATAATGAAAAATAAAAGAATATTGTGTACCATTTATTTTAGTTGTTATTATTATATTTCCAAATTTTTGAAAGATCTGATTTCTTTGTTAAGAATTATGTAATCACCAGTGACCATGTAAAAATTATCCATTCTATTATTTATAAAAATAGACTATATCCTATCTATCTAGTACTCATAATCATTCCCATAAAAAATAGTTGAATGCTATGATTCAAATTTCTTGTAGAACCAAGGTTTATTCTTTCTATTATATACAAAATGTCTTTTTTCACAAAACATGTTAGTTGTAAATGTTTATAAATAAATAATATATTTATGAAAAACATGAAAATTTAATTTTGAGCATATAAATCTATGGAAGGAAACTTAATTTTAAGTATATTTAATTCAGATACCTCCTCTGAAATAAACTTTAGGATTGAAATATAGATGTAGATGGTCAATTACAAGAAGGGGGTCGTTAATTGTATGTTATAAAAAGATTTCATTTTTAACGGTAATAATATATATTTTTAACAAATGTAAACAATATGGATTCACAAACCCCATTTAGTTCATAACTAATATACTAACTTTCTGAGGATTAGAATAATGAATTCGACAATGAAGCATAATTTAAGATTATATAGGGGATGATTCGAACTCAAAAAGTATATAATCTAGTTTATATAAAATTATATAAGTATAATAATGTATAATTATATTATACTTTATTTTATTAAAACAATAAAGCATAATTAAAAACATGTAACAAATAACAGTAAACAAGTTATGAAATATTTTAACACAAACAGAAGTGTATCCTAACATTGGATAAGGGTCCTTTGATTTGTAATTTCAATAAATTCATTCTTACCCACTCTTGGGAAATACCTCGATAAAATTATCAGAGTCTATCTTGCTATCCTCATAAGGCCTTGATCTTTATGGGAGTCGACACCTCTATCATCCAATCTGTGAATTCACTTGATTGATCATCCAATCGGAATCGCACTATGCAGACATAACATGTTATTTGAGGCTAAACAAGTTGTTTATAGATCACAAAAATAATGATAGAATCTATCTAGAAATCACTTCATAACATAAAAAATTGTAATATATAAATGTCTGTTTTGTATGTGGGGTCGTTCAAATGACAGGGTATTTATAGGTGAAAAAACTCAATGGTCAACTCCACCTCCAATGGTCATATTTTTCCTTAAATTTCAGAAAGACATATAATCATTTCACTTAGCCAACATTTATATAGAAACAAATTTTTTGATATCGTTTTATGTTAGAAAAAATGAAAAAAATTATCAATTTTAAGAAAAATAAGTAAAATAGGATCTGATAAACGTAGAATAATTTGTTAAAAATGAAAATAAACATTAAAAAAATGAATAATATTATTTTTGGAATATTAGTAATCTAATTCCTGAAATATATACAAATAAATTATAAAATAATATATAATCACAGTAAATTTTTTGATGAATTCAGAATCTTATTTTTGATCAAATCAGAGTCTGATTTCTGAAGAAACTTGAGTATGATTTCAGGAGAAATCTGATTCAGATTTAAGGATAAATCAGAATCTGATTTTAGAAGGAATCAGAGTATGATTTTAAGAGAAATTAGAATATGATTTCTAGAGAAATTAGGGTATCTATTATTGAGATCTCATATTCTAAGGAACTGTATGGTTCTGAGTTAGAAAAGAATCACATTTTTTAACTTATAAAAATATGTTTAGTCTTGGTTTATCAAATCAGTAGATAATACAATAAAAATCATAGGTAAAGTCAAAAATGTTTTTATAGAAAGTAAATTTTTCTTAAGAAAATATTTTTTTTTGAGAATGATAATATTATTTATGAAAATGTGTTTGTGATTTTTGAAAACATAATGGAATGGAAGAGTCATAAGAGAACATATTGACTCAATAATAACATGCCTCTTGATATAGGAAAATGGAGACCAAATTCCGTTATCAATTTGGTAACCTTTTAACCATAATCCCAATGAAAGATAGATAATGAAATAGATATGTTTATACGAATAAATTTATTTATAATAATCATATATTAAATTCATGGGTTGTATATACACCACATAAAATAAATGAGTGGTGCATATGTAATATGTATCACGAAAATAAAAGTGATATTAAAAATCACCATACCATAAATATTGACTCCCTTCGTACAAATTAAAACTTATTATATAATAAATATAAGTTTATTATATATCTACCATATAAAAATATTCATATATATAGTACCATATATTATTTACTTATGACTTTATATTACTTGTTTAATAAAATAACCTTATTAGAGTTACTACTTAGTCTATACGAAAGGCTTTGACTAGGTATTCTTGGTCCTATAACAATGTTTTATAGGTCATTATCTCCAAAATTATAACCATGATATAAATAATATATATATATATATATATATATTAATTTTATATCTAGTTATGGTTATTTATTAATGTAAGCAATAGAAAATATAATACAACATTCATGAAGATGGTGGGTCACACGTATGCCTGAACATTATTATTATTTTCTTGTCATATTAAATGAAATATAAGTACATAATATATTACCATTCATGAATATTTTTTATGACTTACATATCAAATATTTAAAAAAATAAATAATAAAAACCATTTAAATAGTGAAGAAGTAACATCGCTTCTGGAGTTGGTAGTCTTTTATACACATGAACGATGTTATCGTATTCCCTCAAAACAGATATCATGATGGTATGTGTGAAATAAAAATTCCAAAATAATTAAAACATAATAAAAAATTTATATATATAATGTTTAAAATAAAATTTATCAATATCCACTACCATTAAAGGTGTTTATGGAAGAAAAAATTACTTCAGTTCGTGGGGTAGTGGTCCGCCTTACACACGAATGATGATTATGTATCCTGTTTTACAGAAGATTGTGATGTTGTAGGTATTTCTGTTAAAATAAAAAATATTAGTATATTAAATAAGTTTATTTTTTATAAACATGAAATAAAAAAATTCAATGTGTTTTAAGAAGAAATAATACAAAAACATCCACTAATGGAAATTACCTCTTCTCCAGATATCTTTTTTTGGATTGTGCCAAATTACTTCATCGGTTGGATTCATATCGAATGGAAGGATTCTAGGATGAAGGGAAATATATTGAAGAATGTTTTGGTAAGTTTTGGATGAATAAAATATGTTTTTATGTGTCAATAAAAGAAAATAAAATGATCCATTATATTAGAGAGGGGAGGGAAACTTTTAAAATTTTTCAAAAGATTAATATTTAATAAATAATTTATAAATAAAATTACCTCCAAAATTCCATCGATTCAAACTATAAATAATATATTTTTTTAATATAATCGTACAATATATTCTAGAAACTTTTTGGGTTATTTTTAATCATATTATTTTGTTTAAACCTTAGTTAACATATTTTAATTTTAATTTTGGTAAAAAATTATATATTGATAGGATGTATTTGTCACATATAATGTGTTAAATGGACTATAAATATCAATTTTATTATATTTTTTAGAATATATATTTCATTTTCATTATTTATTAATTTTTTTTCAAAATTTTTTAATAAACATTTATTTTATAAAATATAATTGCTGATAATTTTGACATTATCCATTAATTGGATTTTACTAAAATCAATTGAATAAATTATTTTTAACCAAACCATATAACAAAGACCTAAAATTTAATATTACATTAGAAAATCTGTGTGCCACCTTAATTAGTTAAAATTGTATTCTTTAGTAATTATAATATCATTTAATTTATTTTTTAATTAATTGAACAATTATTGCATCATCATTGTGTAATTATTTATGATAATTAATTTTTCAATAAAAAATTAAAAACAAAATTCCAATATTAATAATAAAATTTTAAATTTAAAATTGCTATTTATATAAATACACATCCCTTAGATAATGACTTATTAAAAATATTCTACTTGTTAAAATCAATATTATTACATGATTGATTTATCTTTGAGTAAAATATTATAATTGTAAAAATATTCCACTTGTTAAAGTCAATATTATTCCATGGGTTAATTATGTATAAATATTATTATTTTTGAAATCTATCTCTTTTCCACATGTTAATAATGATTAATTGAGATTGACATGAAACCAATTTCATTTCTATGTGTTAATTAGGATTTTATAGAATAAAGACATTTTCTATGAGTTTTTTGTTGAAATATCCAAAAATTTTATTCATGTTGTTGTTATTAGACATTATATCTTAATATTGTTCCCTGATAGCACCATGTAAGACTATTATAGATTATACGGTAGATGTTCCCATATAAAACTATAATTTTTTTGAAATGATTTTGATATATAGAGAATTGAATTGGAAGTAATACATATGGTTATTCTAATTGTTAGGGTTCTATAACGGTTCTCAAGATACCAACATGTGTTTTCTATGACTTATATGAATTTATGAGGTTTAATTTTATCATTATTTTTATTATGTCATCCATGATTATTGATTCTTTTGACTCCTTGACATTTTAAATCATTAGTCATGGTTTTAATGTTTGATAATAAATTTATTTATGGGTTAGAATATTATTATTTAATACTCATTAACGTCGATTATAATGTAATACCATTACAATATTTTTATTCTCACTCACACCACTCATTTTTTATTACTTATATTTTTCCTTAATGATTATTTGAGATCAAACGTCTTATGTTTCCTCTTCCAAATGACATAAATAACATGATGACTGAATTATTTTTTAAAGGGATTTCAAATTGATCATGATTATATCATAAAGTAACAAAAGTTGTGTCATGTGGGAAAAATAATAATATAATTTCATGGGAATTGATTATCAAATGGATTTTTCTAATGATGTGAAATTATAAACCTAATAGATCCATGATTATTTAAGTATTCCAATTTTCGCTTTTGTTTTTTTATCATGTGAAAAATAAGTTCACAATTATCATAATCAAATCCCAAAATGTATAGTTTATAATTTTAACAATGGATATGGGTGTTCAGGGTCGAGGGTGTTATAGTTGGAATCATATAATAAGTTTAGATAACTTTTGATATTATGATTTTTTCAAGTTATATTAACCTAAAATTTATACATAAAAACCTAGATATATAATATCAACGTTGACCAAAATGTTAAAGGCATAGAAACCCTATTCAAGGGTTTTATGTAGTAAATTTTTTGAGGTCGTTAATGAAATTTTAGGAGATGTTTTCTGGGATGGAGTATTTATAACAGCTAGGATCAAAATAATGTGTTATTTTTGGATGAATTATGTTTTATAAGTTAAAAAAGGGACCACCCAAAGGTTAGGTGATAACCTACAAAATCTGTGAAGGCCCTATTAGTTGAACCAACAACTGAAGGATGACAAGGGTGTAACACCAACCACTAGCCTAGATGATTTTTTGCATGACATTTTTACACCTAACGATTTTGTTAATTTTGGAATCATATAGTATTTTAATTGAGGAATAAAATTTAATTTATCTCAGAATAATGTATGATAAAATCATTCTAATCTCAAGGTTTTGGTCATGGTTAGAGATTTTTTGATGAATTTTATGGATTGTTATTTATGGAATGATTTTGTTTGAAATTTGTGTATTAATATTGATATTTGGAGATTAATATTGATAGTTTATACATTTTTCAAATTATATTACAGTGTGAATTTTTTTTATATATTCACAAAGGAGGAATATGTTTATATCTATTTTATGGATATGTGGTTATAATATATTTATTTTATTTCTTCATGGATAAATAATATCCCTTGAAAAATCATCATTTTGGAAAAAATTTGTTCTTATGCTAAAAATTTATTAAAGGATGAAATTATACTAATTATTTATGTATATTTATATATTTTGTTTTTCTAGATAGTAAAGAAATTTTCAACTTCGGGTAATGTTCCTTAAAATATAAATGTTTTCCTATTACATTCATATTCGTTAAATTTGGTTGAATTTTAGATTATCACAGATTTATTATTTTGAGGAATTTAATAATCTATTGATCATTAAATATCTTATGATTAATAACCTCAATATATCATTGTAATTATTTATAATTTTCTTTGTTTTATAAAATTTTATTTATAATTGATGACCTATTTCGATTTTATTCCCTATAGCCTTTGTAATTCCATTTTATCTTATATTAATAAAATGTTTTATTAAAATTTTTTATAATGTATAATTACAATTAAAATATTTTAAAATGTTAATCCTTTTATTAATGAGAATAATTTCTAATAGCAATGATGAAATTTTTTAATGTATTGGGGATGTTATACCCCAAAATTTTAAAATAATGATATTATATTCAATAGAATAAAGGAGGTGCAACACTAAGATTAAATGAGAATGTATGATAATGATACTTTATGATATATTTTCTTTAAATAATTTTATTTACTTAAACATATTTCAATACACACAACCCCACATACTTTATATTTGATATCATATTCAACAAAGATCAAAAAAATTAAATGACCCATGATATATATTATCATTATAATATATCTATTAAATTGGTAGCAATGAATAGTACAAATATCTTAGTCAAATATATAAATAAATATATATATATATATGTTTGTGTGTCTGTGTGTTTTACATAATATATATTTTTGATAAATGTTTAGTAAATAATCAATAATTTTTTTGTCAAGTTATTTAATTTTTAAAAAATAAGCTTTTTTGAAACTAGTGTTCTTTCTTTTAATGAAAATATCAGTATAATAATTTTTTTGGAACTATTATAAAATTAATTTGATAAAAAATACATAATTTATTGAATAAGAATACCAAAATTAAATTTGTGTGAAATTATGATACCTTTCACTAAATAATTATTTATTAGTGAATAGAAAAAATATCGATTTTGGTAAAATAGTATTTTCTTCATTATATTAAGTAATTTACAATTTAAAATATTACTCAAGTATTTTTATGATTTACGATATGTATTATTTAGTTTTATTTAATCTAATAAATTACTTTTTAATCAACTTTATATTTTACTTGATAATAAGTTTGTTTTTGGGTTCGAAAGCATCTTTTTTAAAACATTTTTAAAGTGCATAATGTTTTTCAATTTTAATTAACTAATGTAACCCATTATGAGGAATTAATTAAATTAAATTTATATATTTAAATTAGAAAATAATTATTTATATTCATACAATGATTATAATTAGATAAATATTTAATGTAAAATTTTCTTATGCTAAAAAAATACACTTCTGGAAAACTCGCTTGTTCATCACATTTGTAGGTTCTGATTATATTTAAATATTTAAAATATTATAAAATTTATTTTAAAAATTAAAAATTATTTATGTTGTTATAATTACAAAATTATGTTATTATGAATGTTTTATAATTTTATGAACATATTAATTTTTTTGTGAATAGTTAAAAATGTTGAAGTTTGATTAAAAGTTTTATTTTAGTTTATATGAATTATAATGTTAGACTATATTTGAAATTTTTTTAACTAAATATTGTTCAATTATAAAAATACTATTCTAATATATATAATTTTAATAAATTTTATATTGAAATGGATATAGAAACATTGTAATCTTTTAATAATTTTTGGTAACCTTTTAACCATAATCCCAATGAAAGATAGATAATAAAATAGATATGTTTATTCGAATAAATTTATTTATAATAATCATATATTAAATTCATGGGTTGTATATACACCAAATAAAATAAATGAGTGGTGCATATGTAATATGTATCACGAAAATAAAAGTGATATTAAAAATCACCATACCATAAATATTGACTCCCTTCGTACAAATTAAAACTTATTAGATAATAAATATAAGTTTATTATATATCTACCATATAAAAATATTCATATATATAGTACCATATATGATTTACTTATGACTTTATATTACTTGTTTAATAAAATAACCTTATTAGAGTTACTACTTAGTCTATACGAAAGGCTTTGACTAGGTATTCTTGGTCCTCTAACAATGTTTTATAGGTCATTATCTCCAAAATTATAACCATGATATAAATAATATATATATATATATATATTAATTTTATATTTAGTTATGGTTATTTATTAATGTAAGCGATAGAAAATATAATACAACGTTCATGGAGATGGTGGGTCACACGTATGCCTGAACATTATTATTATTTTATTGTCATATTAAATGAAATATAAGTACATAATATATTTCCATTCATGAATATTTTTTATGACTTACATATCAAATATTTAAAAAAATAAATAATAAAAACCATTTAAATAGTGAAGAAGTAACATCGCTTCTGGAGTTGGTAGTCTTTTATACACATGAACGATGTTATCGTATTCCCTCAAAACAGATATCATGATGGTATGTGTGAAATAAAAACTCCAAAATAATTAAAACATAATAAAAAATTTATATATATAATGTTTAAAATAAAAATTATCAATATCCACTACCATGAAAGGTGTTTATGGAATAAAAAATTACTTCAGTTCGTGGGGTAGTGGTCCGCCTTACACACGAATGATGATTATGTATCCTGTTTTATAGAAGATTGTGATGTTGTAGGTATTTCTGTTAAAATAAAAAATATTAGTATATTTATAAGTTTATTTTTTATAAACATGAAATAAAAAAATTCAATGTGTTTTAAGAAGAAATAATACAAAAACATCCACTAATGGACATTACCTCTTCTCCAGATATCTTTTTTTGGATTGTGCCAAATTACTTCATCAGTTGGATTCATATCGAATGGAAGGATTCTAGGATGAAGGGAAATATATTGAAGAATATTTTGGTAAGTTTTGGATGAATAAAATATGTTTTTATGTGTCAATAAAAGAAAATAAAATGATCCATTATATTAGAGAGGGGAGGGAAACTTTTAAAATTTCTCAAAAGATTAATATTTAATAAATAATTTATAAATAAAATTACCTCCAAAATTCCATCGATTCAAACTATAAATAATATAATTTTTTAATATAATCGTACAATATATTCTAGAAACTTTTTGGGTTATTTTTAATCATATTATTTTGTTTAAACCTTAGTTAACATATTTTAATTTTAATTTTGGTAAAAAATTATATATTGATAGGATGTATTTTTCACATATAATGTGTTAAATGGACTACAAATATCAATTTTATTATATTTTTTAGAATATATATTCCATTTTCATTATTTATTTATTTTTTTCAAAATTTTTTAATAAACATTTATTTTATAAAATATAATTGCTGATAATTTTGACATTATCCATTAATTGGATTTTACTAAAATCAATTGAATAAATTATTTTTAACCAAACCATATAACAAAGACCTAAAATTTAATATTACATTAGAAAATCTGTGTGCCACCTTAATTAGTTAAAATTGTATTCTTTAGTAATTATAATATCATTTAATTTATTTTTTAATTAATTGAACAATTATTGCATCATCATTGTGTAATTATTTATGATAATTAATTTTTCAATAAAAAATTAAAAACAAAATTCCAATATTAATAATAAAATTTTAAATTTAAAATTGCTATTTATATAAATACACATCCCTTAGATAATGACTTATTAAAAATATTCTACTTGTTAAAATCAATATTATTACATGATTGATTTATATTTGAGTAAAATATTATAATTGTAAAAATATTCCACTTGTTAAAGTCAATATTATTCCATGGGTTAATTTTGTATAAATCTTATTATTTTTGAAATCTATCTCTTTTCCACATGTTAATAATGCTTAATTGAGATTGACATGAAACCAATTTCATTTCTATGTGTTAATTAGGATTTTATAGAATAAAGACATTTTCTATGAGTTTTTTGTTGAAATATCCAAAAATTTTATTCATGTTGTTGTTATTAGACATTATATCTTAATATTGTTCCCTGATAGCACCATGTAAGACTATTATAGATTATACGGTAGATGTTCCCATATAAAACTATAATTTTTTTGAAATGATTTTGATATATAGAGAATTGAATTGGAAGTAATACATATGGTTATTCTAATTGTTAGGGTTCTATAACCGTTCTCAAGATACCAACATGTGTTTTCTATGACTTATATGAATTTATGAGGTTTAATTTTATCATTATTTTTATTATGTCATCCATGATTATTGATTCTTTTGACTCCTTGACATTTTAAATCACTAGTCATGGTTTTAATGTTTGATAATAAATTTATTTATGGGTTAGAATATTATTATTTAATACTCATTAACGTCGATTATAATGTAATACCATTACAATATTTTTATTCTCACTCACACCACTCATTTTTTATTACCTATATTTTTCCTTAATGATTATTTGAGATCAAACGTCTTATGTTTCCTCTTCCAAATGACATAAATAACATGATGACTGAATTATTTTTTAAAGGGATTTCAAATTGATCATGATTATATCATAAAGTAACAAAAGTTGTGTCATGTGGGAAAAATAATAATATAATTTCATGGGAATTGATTATTAAATGGATTTTTCTAATGATGTGAAATTATAAACCTAATAGATCCATGATTATTTAAGTATTCCAATTTTCGCTTTTGTTTTTTTATCATGTGAAAAATAAGTTCACAATTATCATAATCAAATCCCAAAATGTATAGTTTATAATTTTAACAATGGATATGGGTGTTCAGGGTCGAGGGTGTTATAGTTGGAATCATATAATAAGTTTAGATAACTTTTGATATTATGATTTTTTCAAGTTATATTAACCTAAAATTTATACATAAAAACCTAGATATATAATATCAACGTTGACCAAAATGTTAAAGGCATAGAAACCCTATTCAAGGGTTTTATGTAGTAAATTTTTTGAGGTCGTTAATGAAATTTTAGGAGATGTTTTCAGGGATGGAGTATTTATAACAGCTAGGATCAAAATAATGTGTTATTTTTGGATGAATTATGTTTTATAAGTTAAAAAAGGGACCACCCAAAGGTCAGGTGATAACCTACAAAATCTGTGAAGGCCCTATTAGTTGAACCAACAACTGAAGGATGACAAGGGTGTAACACCAACCACTAGCCTAGATGATTTTTTGCATGACATTTTTACACCTAACGATTTTGTTAATTTTGGAATCATATAGTATTTTAATTGAGGAATAAAATTTAATTTATCTCAGAATAATGTATGATAAAATCATTCTAATCTCAAGGTTTTGGTCATGGTTAGAGATTTTTTGATGAATTTTATGGATTGTTATTTATGGAATGATTTTGTTTGAAATTAGTGTATTAATATTGATATCTGGAGATTAATATTGATAGTTTATACATTTTTCAAATTATATTACAGTGTGAATTTTTTTTATATATTCACAAAGGAGGAATATGTTTATATATATTTTATGGATATGTGGTTATAAAATATTTATTTTATTTCTTCATGGATAAATAATATCCCTTGAAAAATCATCATTTGGGAAAAAATTTGTTCTTATGCTAAAAATTTATTAAAGGATGAAATTATACTAATTATTTATGTATATTTATATATTTTGTTTTTCTAGATAGTAAAGAAATTTTCAACTTCGGGTAATGTTCCTTAAAATATAAATGTTTTCCTATTACATTCATATTCGTTAAATTTGGTTGAATTTTAGATTATCACAGATTTATTATTTTGAGGAATTTAATAATCTATTGATCATTAAATATCTTATGATTAATAACCTCAATATATCATTGAAATTATTTATAATTTTCTTTGTTTTATACAATTTTATTTATAATTGATGACCTATTTCGATTTTATTCCCTATAGCCTTTGTAATTCCATTTTATCTTTTATTAATAAAATGTTTTATTAAATTTTTTTATAATGTATAATTACAATTAAAATATTTTAAAATGTTAATCCTTTTATTAATGAGAATAATTTCTAATAGCAATGATGAAATTTTTTAATGTATTGGGGATGTTATACCCCAAAATTTTAAAATAATGATATTATATTCAATAGAATAAAGGAGGTGCAACACTAAGATTAAATGAGAATGTATGATAATGATACTTTATGATATATTTTCTTTAAATAATTTTATTTACTTAAACATATTTCAATACACACAACCCCACATACTTTATATTTGATATCATATTCAACAAAGATCAAAAAAATTAAATGACCCATGATATATATTATCATTATAATATATCTATTCAATTGGTAGCAATGAATAGTAAAAATATCTTAGTCAAATATATAAATAAATATATATATATATATGTTTGTGTGTCTGTGTGTTTTACATAATATATATTTTTGATAAATGTTTAGTAAATAATCAATAATTTTTTTGTCAAGTTATTTAATTTTTAAAAAATAAGCTTTTTTGAAACTAGTGTTCTTTCTTTTAATGAAAATATCAGTATAATAATTTTTTTGGAACTATTATAAAATTAATTTGATAAAAAATACATAATTTATTGAATAAGAATACCAAAATTAAATTTGTGTGAAATTATGATACCTTTCACTAAATATTTATTTATTAGTGAATAGAAAAAATATCGATTTTGGTAAAATAGTATTTTTTTCATTATATTAAGTAATTTACAATTTAAAATATTACTCAAGTATTTTTATGATTTACGATATGTATTATTTAGTTTTATTTAATCTAATAAATTACTTTTTAATCAACTTTATATTTTACTTGATAATAAGTTTGTTTTTGGGTTCGAAAGCATCTTTTTTAAAACATTTTTAAAGTGCATAATGTTTTTCAATTTTAAGTAACTAATGTAACCCATTATGAGGAATTAATTAAATTAAATTTATATATTTAAATTAGTAAATAATTATTTATATTCATACAATGATTATAATTAGATAAATATTTAATGTAAAATTTTCTTATGCTAAAAAAATACACTTCTGGAAAACTCGCTTGTTCATCACATTTGTAGGTTCTGATTATATTTAAATATTTAAAATATTATAAAATTTATTTTAAAAATTAAAAATTATTTATGTTGTTATAATTACAAAATTATGTTATTATGAATGTTTTATAATTTTATGAACATATTAATTTTTTTGTGAATAGTTAAAAATGTTGAAGTTTGATTAAAAGTTTTATTTTAGTTTATATGAATTATAATGTTAGACTATATTTGAAATTTTTTTAACTAAATATTGTTCAATTATAAAAATACTATTCTAATATATATAATTTTAATAAATTTTATATTGAAATGGATATAGAAACATTGTAATCTTTTAATAATTTTTGGTAACCTTTTAACCATAATCCCAATGAAAGATAGATAATGAAATAGATATGTTTATTCGAATAAATTTATTTATAATAATCATATATTAAATTCATGGGTTGTATATACACCACATAAAATAAATGAGTGGTGCATATGTAATATGTATCACGAAAATAAAAGTGATATTAAAAATCACCATACCATAAATATTGACTCCCTTCGTACAAATTAAAACTTATTAGATAATAAATATAAGTTTATTATATATCTACCATATAAAAATATTCATATATATAGTACCATATATGATTTACTTATGACTTTATATTACTTGTTTAATAAAATAACCTTATTAGAGTTACTACTTAGTCTATACGAAAGGCTTTGACTAGGTATTCTTGGTCCTCTAACAATGTTTTATAGGTCATTATCTCCAAAATTATAACCATGATATAAATAATATATATATATATATATATTAATTTTATATTTAGTTATGGTTATTTATTAATGTAAGCGATAGAAAATATAATACAACGTTCATGGAGATGGTGGGTCACACGTATGCCTGAACATTATTATTATTTTATTGTCATATTAAATGAAATATAAGTACATAATATATTTCCATTCATGAATATTTTTTATGACTTACATATCAAATATTTAAAAAAATAAATAATAAAAACCATTTAAATAGTGAAGAAGTAACATCGCTTCTGGAGTTGGTAGTCTTTTATACACATGAACGATGATATCGTATTCCCTCAAAACAGATATCATGATGGTATGTGTGAAATAAAAATTCCAAAATAATTAAAACATAATACAAAATTTATATATATAATGTTTAAAATAAAATTTATCAATATCCACTACCATTAAAGGTGTTTATGGAATAAAAAATTACTTCAGTTCGTGGGGTAGTGGTCCGCCTTACACACGAATGATGATTATGTATCCTGTTTTATAGAAGATTGTGATGTTGTAGGTATTTCTGTTAAAATAAAAAATATTAGTATATTTATAAGTTTATTTTTTATAAACATGAAATAAAAAAATTCAATGTGTTTTAAGAAGAAATAATACAAAAACATCCACTAATGGACATTACCTCTTCTCCAGATATCTTTTTTTGGATTGTGCCAAATTACTTCATCAGTTGGATTCATATCGAATGGAAGGATTCTAGGATGAAGGGAAATATATTGAAGAATATTTTGGTAAGTTTTGGATGAATAAAATATGTTTTTATGTGTCAATAAAAGAAAATAAAATGATCCATTATATTAGAGAGGGGAGGGAAACTTTTAAAATTTCTCAAAAGATTAATATTTAATAAATAATTTATAAATAAAATTACCTCCAAAATTCCATCGATTCAAACTATAAATAATATAATTTTTTAATATAATCGTACAATATATTCTAGAAACTTTTTGGGTTATTTTTAATCATATTATTTTGTTTAAACCTTAGTTAACATATTTTAATTTTAATTTTGGTAAAAAATTATATATTGATAGGATGTATTTTTCACATATAATGTGTTAAATGGACTACAAATATCAATTTTATTATATTTTTTAGAATATATATTCCATTTTCATTATTTATTTATTTTTTTTCAAAATATTTTAATAAACATTTATTTTATAAAATATAATTGCTGATAATTTTGACATTATCCATTAATTGGATTTTACTAAAATCAATTGAATAAATTATTTTTAACCAAACCATATAACAAAGACCTAAAATGTAATATTACATTAGAAAATCTGTGTGCCACCTTAATTAGTTAAAATTGTATTCTTTAGTAATTATAATATCATTTAATTTATTTTTTAATTAATTGAACAATTATTGCATCATCATTGTGTAATTATTTATGATAATTAATTTTTCAATAAAAAATTAAAAACAAAATTCCAATATTAATAATAAAATTTAAAATATAAAATTGCTATTTATATAAATACACATCCCTTAGATAATGACTTATTAAAAATATTCTACTTGTTAAAATCAATATTATTACATGATTGATTTATCTTTGAGTAAAATATTATAATTGTAAAAATATTCCACTTGTTAAAGTCAATATTATTCCATGGGTTAATTATGTATAAATCTTATTATTTTTGAAATCTATCTCTTTTCCACATGTTAATAAAGCTTAATTGAGATTGACATGAAACCAATTTCATTTCTATGTGTTAATTAGGATTTTATAGAATAAAGACATTTTCTATGAGTTTTTTGTTGAAATATCCAAAAAATTTATTCATGTTGATGCTATTAGACATTATATCTTAATATTGTTCCCTGATAGCACCATGTAAGACTATTATAGATTATACGGTAGATGTTCCCATATAAAACTATAATTTTTTTGAAATGATTTTGATATATAGAGAATTGAATTGGAAGTAATACATATGGTTATTCTAATTGTTAGGGTTCTATAACGGTTCTCAAGATACCAACATGTGTTTTCTATGACTTATATGAATTTATGAGGTTTAATATTATCATTATTTTTATTATGTCATCCTTGATTATTGATTCTTTTGACTCCTTGACATTTTAAATCATTAGTCATGGTTTTAATGTTTGATAATAAATTTATTTATGGGTTAGAATATTATTATTTAATACTCATTAACGTCGATTATAATGTAATACCATTACAATATTTTTATTCTCACTCACACCACTCATTTTTTATTACTTATATTTTTCCTTAATGATTATTTGAGATCAAACGTATTATATTTCCTCTTCCAAATGATATAAATAACATGATGACTGAATTATTTTTTAAAGGGATTTCAAATTGATCATGATTATATCATAAAGTAACAAAAGTTGTGTCATGTGGGAAAAATAATAATATAATTTCATGGGAATTGATTATCAAATGGATTTTTCTAATGATGTGAAATTATAAACCTAATAGATCCATGATTATTTAAGTATTCCAATTTTCGCTTTTGTTTTTTTGTCATGTGAAAAACAAGTTCACAATTATCATAATCAAATCCCAAAATGTATAGTTTATAATTTTAACAATGGATATGGGTGTTCAGGGTCGAGGGTATTATAGTTGGAATCATATAATAAGTTTAGATAACTTTTGATATTATGATTTTTTCAAGTTATATTAACCTAAAATTTATACATAAAAACCTAGATATATAATATCAACGTTGACCAAAATGTTAAAGGCATAGAAACCCTATTCAAGGGTTTTATGTAGTAAATTTTTTGAGGTCGTTAATGAAATTTTAGGAGATGTTTTCTGGGATGGAGTATTTATAACAGCTAGGATCAAAATAATGTGTTATTTTTGGATGAATTATGTTTTATAAGTTAAAAAAGGGACCACCCAAAGGTCAGGTGATAACCTACAAAATCAGGGAAGGCCCTATTAGTTGAACCAACAACTGAAGGATGATAAGGGTGTAACACCAACCACTAGCCTAGATGATTGTTTGCATGACATTTTTACACCTAACGATTTTGTTAATTTTGGAATCATAAAGTATTTTAATTGAGGAATAAAATTTAATTTATCTCAGAAGAATGTATGATAAAATCATTCTAATCTCAAGGTTTTGGTCATGGTTAGAAATTTTTTGATGAATTTTATGGATTGTTATTTATGGAATGATTTTGTTTGAAATTAGTGTATTAATATTGATATTTGGAGATTAATATTGATAGTTTATACATTTTTCAAATTATATTACAGTGTGAATTTTTTTAATATATTCACAAAGGAGGAATATGTTTATATCTATTTTATGGATATGTGGTTATAAAATATTTATTTTATTTCTTCATGGATAAATAATATCCCTTGAAAAATCATCATTTGGGAAAAAATTTGTTCTTATGCTAAAAATTTATTAAAGGATGAAATTATACTAATTATTTATGTATATTTATATATTTTGTTTTTCTAGATAGTAAGGAAATTTTCAACTCCGGGTAATGTTCCTTAAAATATAAATGTTTTGCTATTACATTCATATTCGTTAAATTAGGTTGAATTTTAGATTATCACAGATTTATTATTTTGAGGAATTTAATAATATATTGATCATTAAATATCTTATGATTAATAACCTCAATATATCATTGTAATTATTTATAATTTTATTTGTTTAATACAATTTTATTTATAATTGATGACCTATTTCGATTTTATTCCCTATAGCCTTTGTAATTCCATTTTATCTTTTATTAATAAAATGTTTTATTAAAATTTTTTATAATGTATAATTACAATTAAAATATTTTAAAATGTTAATCCTTTTATTAATGAGAATAATTTCTAATAGAAATGATGAAAGTTTTTAATGTATTGGGGATGTTATACCCCAAAATTTTAAAATAATGATATTATATTCAATAGAATAAAGGAGGTGCAACACTAAGATTAAATGAGAATGTATGATAATGATACTTTATGATATATTTTCTTTAAATAATTTTATTTACTTAAACATATTTCAATACACACAACCCCACATACTTTATATTTGATATCATATTCAACAAAGATCAAAAAAATTAAATGACCCATGATATATATTATCATTATTATATATCTATTAAATTGGTAGCAATGAATAGTAAAAATATCTTAGTCAAATATATAAATAAATAAATATATATATATATGTTTGTGTGTCTGTGTGTTTTACATAATATATATTTTTGATAAATGTTTAGTAAATAATCAATAATTGTTTTGTCAACTTATTTAATTTTTAAAAAATAAGCTTTTTTGAAACTAGTGTTCTTTCTTTTAATGAAAATATCAGTATAATAATTTTTTTGGAACTATTATAAAATTAATTTGATAAAAAATACATAATTTATTGAATAAGAATACCAAAATTAAATTTGTGTGAAATTATGATACCTTTCACTAAATATTTATTTATTAGTGAATAGAAAAAATATCGATTTTGGTAAAATAGTATTTTTTTCATTATATTAAGTAATTTACAATTTAAAATATTATTCAAGTATTTTTAAAATTTACGATATGTATTATTTAGTTTTATTTAATCTAATAAATTAATTTTTAATCAACTTTATATTTTACTTGATAATAAGTTTGTTTTTGGGTTCGAAAGCATCTTTTTTAAAATATTTTTAAAGTGCATAATGTTTTTCAATTTTAATTAACTAATGTAACCCATTATGAGGAATTAATTAAATTAAATTTATATATTTAAATTAGTAAATAATTATTTATATTCATACAATGATTATAATTAGATAAATATTTAATGTAAAATTTTCTTATGCTAAAAAAATACACTTCTGGAAAACCCGCTTGTTCATCACATTTGTAGGTTCTGATTATATTTAAATATTTAAAATATTATAAAATTTATTTTAAAAATTAAAAATTATTTATGTTGTTATAATTTCAAAATTATGTTATTATGAATGTTTTATAATTTTATGAACATATTAATTTTTTTTTGTGAATAGTTAAAAATGTTGAAGTTTGATTAAAAGTTTCATTTTAGTTTATATGAATTATAATGTTAGACTATATTTGAAATTTTTTTAACTAAATATTGTTCAATTATAAAAATACTATTCTAATATATATAATTTTAATAAATTTTATATTGAAATGGATATAGAAACATTGTAATATTTTAATAATTTTTGCACAAAAAAATCCCTTTGTTTTTTTTATCTGTGAGATTATTTTTAAATTAAAAGTTTCCAATTCCATTAAATGTATTTAAAAGACTGTAATAAATATATTGAGTAAATATAATTTATAATTTCCAGTAAATCCAACGTAATATTTTTCTATAATTAATAGTGAAAATAGTAAAAATTAATTACTGTCGTTATGGTAAATATGGATTTTCTGGGTGTCAAACTAAAAAATTAAGGATATAATTGACCTATAAACAGGACTAAAAAGTATTTTATGTTCATATTTTTAACATGAAATATATAAGGTTTTATATTACTCTAGTTTGGACTATTTTTACATAGGAAAAACATGGGAGTGCTCAATATTTTTTAAAACTAGCAATTGTGCCCTCTTCCCCACTTATAAAAGGCCACCCCTTTATTGTCTTCTCCGCACATTGGAACTATTAGGATTGAAAAATACTTAAAAAATCACATTAAAAAATACCACCTCTAATCCTAAATGTAAAATTTAAGGTATAAAGCCTACCTAAGAATGCCTTTGTTTAAAACATAATGTGGAAACCCAAAGAATATGTAAGGTTATTTATATAGAGACCCCAACCATTACGTACAAGGACATTACATTACATTTGAGAAATACATAATACATAACAAAAACCAACACTCAAGGACTGTAATACTTTAGTGTCTTTGGAAACTCGGAACATAATCATCTAATCTTGGTGAAAGATATTCAACATCTCCCATAAATATCTTCCCCTTTTTTTCTTACCTAAAACCTTTCTTTATATCATGGGGAAAAGAAAATATATAAAGGGTGATCTCAAATTCTTAGTAATGGTATGCATGGAGAAAATTAAACTAACCATATACATTTGAACTTCAAAACATGAACATAAAGATTACACATCAAAATCTTGAGGCGTGAAATAAATCATGGCAGTACGTAAGTCATAGGTCATAAGGGAACATCAATAATGATATAATAACATGGTAAGGAAACATGTAATTGTGGAAAACCATTAAGCACATGATATTATTTCCATAGTATCCGAGGCATTACTGCCAATACCAACTTTGTGGACAAAGTCCCTTTCTGAATCGAGATCACTCCTCATTCCAGTCCTGTATCACTGAATCGGATTAACTTACCATTCTAGCCATGCATATCTCATGAGATATAAATCCTTACATAATTCATTCGTGGGAGATATAGGTCCCACCCATCTCATAATCAAATCATTTTTACTTGTGCCACAACATAATCATAAATCATTTATCTTAACCCAAAAAATAAAATTGGTTTCTTAAATATCATCCCATCATAATCCATATAAAACAAATTGATATCATTTCATTATAAGAAAATTTAAACCATGTATATCATAGATACATTATACTTGAAACATACACGTATGAAATAATGTCATATTAGATGGAAAATGGTTTGGATAAATCACATGACATGAATTCTTGAGGTAAATATCATTTCTTCTTCAAAATCATTTTATTTTAACAAAATGACATGAAATTTTAAAAGAAAAGTTGTTTTTTTAGAAAATAATCATGAAATATTATAGTGTAATATTCATTAAATTGAGGCGTTATGAAACCATAAAAATCCGTTCACGCTGTATAAGTTAAAAATAACATTCTCCTCGTACTTTTTTCAAAAAAGTAGAAAAGTTACTCATGTGATAAAAAAAAGTAAGATTCCTTTCAAAAAATGTTGTAAAATTCAATACTGGGAAAAAAGGACTTTAAAAATGCATGAAAACATTTTTATAAAACATGGGTATTGATGATAACAATAACCCCAATAAATACTTACGAATAAACAATCTCGGATAAGAACGATATTGGAATAGTTATAGCTTTCCTTATATCCGATATGCTTCGTATGTATCCGAAACTCCTATATAATTATTTAAATAATGTTATTGAATTATTTCAGAATCATATTCATTGTTATGATATCATATATAGTTCACTTATGACTTTATATTACCAGCTCTTTTGTAAATTCAATGTTAAAGCAGCGTTTTGGGTAAAATCATTTCATTTATCGTACGAGTTTTGATTTTTTGTTCTTGATATTATTACATATACGCTGAATTAATTTATTCCCGAATTTAAGACGTGATTTATATATAATATATATTTAGTATATAAATATATATATATGATTCATCGATAAATGGAGGGAAATACACCATTCATTGAGACAGTAGACCGTACGTACGCATGAACGCTGTTTTCGCTTCCTTATTGAATAAAATGGAATTACGTAAATGAAAAATATATGTACATAAATACAATATAATTATTATGTAATATCATTCATTATTAATTATTATATATATACTTTATAATCATACTTGAATGGTTAATCATGGAAAATGAATCTCATCATGTTCGTGGAGACGGTAGTCCGTATGTACGCATGAGCGATGATATCATTCCCATAATTATTGATTAGAATTGGAGTGCATGATATAATGCCTCATAACCAGTATGATGTTATAATAACCATATATAGTTATTATTTACACCATTATACCCATCCAAGTATGTTGGTGGTGGAAAAACTAATTACACCACGGTGTGGAGACGGTATTCCGTACGTACGCACACACTGGGATTTTGTTTTCCGTAGGATGGATAGAAGGTGAAATGGGGTTGATTCATATTTATTATAACATATCATTATATTAGTGATATTGATGTTATTACTGTATAATTAAACAACTAAATAATAAGATGTTGAAGAAGAAAGAAACTTGAAAGAATCGGTAGAAGAGATTACCTCTTCTTCGACGCACCTCTTTAAAGATTCTTTTTAAGGCACTAGATATTGTCTTTTGAGAAGACCAAAACCTCCAGAATTTTTCTAGGGAATTGGAGAAGAGAAATGGGGCGGGTTTGGCCAATATTCAAGGCTCAATGTTGTGTAAAGAGGAGAGGGAGGAGGTGCCCTTTTATAAGGGAGGAGAGGGGCACGTTTGGAAAGTGTAAAAATATTATTTTTTATAAACTTATCTTCGGTTTCAAATGGTCCAAAAATAATTAAAGATGATGGTAAGATGAAAAATGGTCTAAATAAAATCATCAAATCAGAATTTTACATGTTTTGGATAATAATTTAATCATTATAATCTTATTTATTTAAATCATTTATTAATGAGGTAACTACTGCATCATTACTGTGTCATAAATAATATTATTTATTTGACGTCTAAAAATTATAAAAAAAATACCATAATGTAGGAAATATTTTTATCTTTCCAATGAATTTTTATAATAAAAAATATAATTTATATAACTCCTTATAAAAATTAATTACTAAAAGTTTTTTTTAATGTCAATTTTGTCCTTACATTAAGTCAATTAATCCAAATTGACATTATCACTACCCAGTTGTTCAATAGGGTCCCAAAATCGACCCAAGGATGCCCATGGTCGGCCAATACTCATACAATAAGGTTAGAACAAGTGTTAAGGTAGTTTTGAATTATTATAATATTCTATTAACCTTGAATTACCCTAATAACCTTTAACCGTGGTAAATAAATGTCAAAAGTTACTTTTCACCAAAAATAATTTTCATCTTATTGAACCACATTTTACATATTTATAAAAACCATGTATGTTGGATTTTTTAAATTAATTTCACAGATGTGGTAAAATTTCATTTAAATGAAAGTGTCATTTTTTAACTGCCACTAAGTGGTTTCACTATTCATCAAAAATTGATGTTTTTCAGAAAAATATCAAATATTCATCCTAATATATATTTGATATTCTAAATTAAAAAATGATGTCTATTTTTATAAATTCAAAACATAGATGTGGAATTAATTAATTTTAAAATTAATTCCCGTTATCAAAACAAATAGCGTGTTTTTAAGAAACAATAACTATCAAAAGATAGACACTGGTTTATGTCCAAATAAAAAGTAAAATTATTTCCAATGACCAATATTGGATTAAATGGTAAAAATATATTCGAATTAAACTTTAAAACCAATAAAAAAGATAATCTATCCATATAAATTATGGCGATAAAAAAAGATGTTTTTAATTAAAATATAGCATGTTTTTACTATTCATTAAAATATGAAATTTATCAAAATATTATGAAAAATTAATCCAAATTAAATTTTTATATACTTCATCCAAGGAAGAATATTATTTTGTTAAATTGAACTTATAAACATGTCAAAAACTTGATTTAATGTTGGTGCACCAATAAAAGGCGGCAAAACTGCATTTAAAAAAAACTTATTTTACCCGAAAAATTTATTTTGTTCTCATACCATGTTCTAGAAAATGTTTATGAAGAATGATAATGTTATAAAATTCAAAATTTAATTAATACTATTCATAATGTCTTGTTCATAATAATATAACAACCATATATCGTTGTTTAGTGAAACTCGGTATTGCGTACAACACACGCTATCGAGGAAGGTCGTGATTGCATGTAATGCAGGCCATGTCAGGGATGCCTATAGTGAAAGCTCCCTTTTGTTTTGCGTATAACATAATCAAAACATATTTAATTTGTACAATAAACAAAATCTATACTTAATGTTCCATAGAATAATTTCTCCAAAAGGAACATGAAATTGTGTATAAAACGGGCCAAGAATATTGTTGCGTATACTACAAGAAAATATGATGTTGCATATAGTACAAGATAACATTGGTGTTTTAACACCCCAGGTAAATAAAGAATATGAAATTTTTATATTTATACATATTTGTGAATAAAATTTGAATTTTAATTTAAAGGGAACGCTATGCTCGATGGCTTACCCAATACGCAACAACGAGTTCCTTTGAAATCATATGTTGCACTCTAATAATAAAATAATATTATTTTAAATGGTAGTTAACACATAGCCTTTGTATTGAAAGGAATGAATATAAATAACTAAAATACGGTTATATATGTTTGTTAAATGTTTTTTTATCCAATAAATTTTAGAGGCTTAAAATACAACTGAATCCAATCTTAAGCATTGAATACACCAGTATTTTTAAAAAAATGCATTACTACCTTTTGATGGAAAACCATTGTTTTAAATCAAAATTTTGACAATTTTATAAGCTCTATTTTTCAAAATAAACATATTATTTATGATTGGGACATTGAAATTTACCTTGCGTTATTTTTTGGTATTTTTCTAGACAATGTTAATTTTCAATGAATAGTGAAACAATACTGCATTTTACATCAAAACTGCTTTTTCATATAATTTAATTATATGGTTATATAATCTTTTTAATTTGTTTTAAAGTGTAATTAGAATACATATTTACCATTTAATTCAATGATGGTCATTGGGATTAATTTTACTTTGGAATTAGGCATAAACAAGTTCCAAACTTTTAATAAATATTGTTTCTAAAAAACCCGCTATTTGTTTTGACAACGGGCTGTTTTTTAAAATTAATTATTGCAATTTATGTGTTTGGAATTTGGTAAAATGGATTACATATTTGGAAGCAGAAGTTCCAAATTATGTAATTAAGAATATTTTGTTTTTAGACATTATGAATAGTAACGACGGTAATTATCTTTAATTATCTTGATTAATGAGTAATCAGGTAGTTAAAGATAATAAAATAATATCATAATAATACAAAATGACCACAACATGTGTCCTAAAGATACTGGTTGTCTCATGGCCAACCATGGGATGCCTTGTTCCAAACTTGGGGACCCCATGGAATCACTTTTGTGAGAATGTGACTTCTGATCTTTTTATTTTTAAAGAATGTTAAATGTAACAAAGAATGTATCACATAAGTAAAATATTTTTCATTTTTTCTAAATAAATGATAGTTTAGACTATAAATATTCATTATAAATCTAAAAATATTTCCCACATCATGATATTTTATTTATAATTTTTAGACCTTAAATTTATTAAATTATTTATGACATCATGATGATGCAGCGATTACCTCATTAATAAAGGATTTAAATAAAATGGAATGATAATGTAACATCTAAGACCTAAACATGTCCAAAACCAATTGGATGGGTGTATTTCTAACCCTTATCACCTTATCCTCTAAACACATCAAAGTGGGACCATTAAAATCCGAAACTCATTTGAAAATAAAGTTACATTTTATACCTTTCAAGAGTGCCCCTCCTCTCCTCTTATAAAAGCCCCCCCAACTCTCCCTCCTTACCAACACTTCCAAAGCCATTGGCTCAGAAAACCCCTACCCATTTTATATCTCCACAACCCTCTATAACTCCTTGAAGCCTCACTTTGGGACGAAGTCTTTCCAAGGAAGCCTTTGAGCTCAAACGAAAGGGAGTTACCCGATTTTAAGGTAGTGTCTTCACTTGAGTCCTTTTGTTTTATTTTGCATCTACAGCACCCTAAACTCTTTTTATTCATTTATTTTGTAACAAATACACTATCTTATATATACTAGGATTTTGTTATAAGAATTATTCTAGCTAAAATTACACACAGCTTCGTCTAATGGTTAAAGAACATACTGTTTCTGTGGTTGGCGATTTTCTGCCTCACGAAACGATGATTGTTCAATATTCTTTTAACACCTTTTAAGGTGGCCATTATGATGTCACTGTATTTTATATATTATTTATATGGTATTTATGTATACTATATTCTTCTGTATTTTATATTTAAAACATACCTTTATTCTTTTCATGTTGTGTAAATGCGATAATTTCATATGAGGAAGTGTGGACTACCGCCCCCTCAAGTGATGTGACTCATACATGAAATACATGGAATGTATAAAGTATGAAATTAATGAACATATGTGACCTATATAACATATATAATATACTGGAATTATAATATATATATATATCATTTATTTTTAATTCCATTAATATGACAAAGAAAAAAATGAAAGTAGCGTTCATGCGTACGTACGGCCTACCGTCTCCATGAACGGTGCTTTTCGTTTTTTATCTCCAAATGATATGGAATAGTATAAAATGAATATTTACTGGATATATATGATATTTTAATCATTAATACTATTCTGGATATTATTTACTTATAACTACATGGACAATATTTTATCAAACAAGTTCATTTTTGACTCATGTACCAAACATCGGCAAAAACGTCAGATATGAACTAACATTATTAAACAATTATTATAAAATTATAATATATGATATGAACTGAATAATAATCTATAAATTAGGTACTTAGGAAATTATAAATTTAACAATTTTTATTATTCAGGAATATAAAGAAACGAACAAGACAAGTAAGACTTGAGGTAAGGGATCCTACTCCACTCTTTCTTTTTAAGTACACTCTTTTATGTCATTCCTTTTAAAGCTCATATTTTTTGTTATTGGGATGTTATTTTATATTAATATTACTGTAATGATTATGTTAATCTGATTATAGACCCTATTCTCTCTCATCAATCCATTTTGGATGTTTTGAGTGGCGCCGTTAGGCTGCCGAATTATCGTAAGAGATCTAACCTCTCGCTTTATTTTTAAGTACTCTCCTTTATGTCACTTCTTTTAAAATCCTCTTTGTTATGTTGGGGGATGTTATTTTATATTACTCTTTCTATAAACTTTATGTTAATATGATGAGATACCCTATTTGATCTCATCAATCCATTTTTGTAAGTTTTATGTGGCGCTGTTAGGCTGCCGAGTTTTCGTAAGGGATTTTTCATCTCACTTTTATTCCCGTGAGATTTATGCTACATTTGCCACAATTTACTTTGAGTGGTGTATGTACTGCCCATTATTTTACTCATTGTGTAATATACTCTATTTTATTATTATTTACATCAATGTTGTATTTTCCTTCTTTAATGAGGTGTATGTTTCGAAAGATACCCATGTCGGTAAGGGAACCATTAACCCTACTCTTTTTAAAAGACTTCTTTTGTTGGGTCTTTTAAATTACATATTGTTATGTTGGGATATGTTATCATATATCCTTATTGATGTAAATTTATGCCCAAGTGATGAGATACCCTTTTTATCTCTCATCATTCATTTTCTGAATTTTGAAGGGATGTCGTTAGGCTGTCAAATTTTACCAAGGGAACTTTTTAACCCAATTTCGATTTCTTTGGGTTCAACATGTAGTTATTGAATATGTCATCCTTTTAATATGTGTGAATGACCTTTTATTGTTTTACACTTAATATCCACTTATATTGGGTGTATTTATATTTGTCACACATAATTTTGAGAATGATTTATCCTTAATTTAAGGACACCTTCTTTATAAGGGATTTCATCACATTTTACATTTCTATTGAGACTTCACTGTTGTTATGCAACAATTCACTCTTATATGGTGTATATACTGTCCTTTGGAATATTATATCATGAATCCATTTAGTCTCATGATATTATAAAGTTCTGACTAAATGTTATTCCTCAATTATTGTATTCAAGTGTGTATAATTTTGGTAAAAACCCTTTAACCAAAATATCGATTTAAATGTTTTAATGATTTGTTCTTATTAATATCCATGTTTTAAAAATGGTTTTAAGGATTTATTTATATGGATATTAGTGGTTTAAATTTTTTTAAAGCATCAAGGTGGTATGGGACACTTTGATTCAAAAATCTCTTTATTAAATGTTTTAAATGGTTTTGGAAATGGTTTCTTTTTGAATGGATTCATTATTTCAATATCCTAAAATGTTATATTGTGATTGAAATGTGGAAATGTTATGTTTCCTTTATGCATGTTTTATGTGATACGTTTATGTTAGGGTTCTTGGGCATTGTTATGAAAACGGGTGGTTCTGTGATAAACTATGGGCGGGTGAGCCCGATATAGCTCTCTAATGCATTGGGTAAAGCGAAGGAGTGAAATGCTAAGGTTTCTCCAAAAATATTTAGGGAACATACTGTGGTGGGTATTCCAAACATAACCAAGAGGGTTACTCCCTACGTAAGAATGTTATGAATGCCTCAAGTTACCTTTTATGTCTTATTAATTCTCTGACTTATTCATGATTTGATGAGGTATGTTAAAGTGCCTATGTTTTATGGGTAAAGTATGATTTCATTCTTATGTATATATGAACTCATGTTTCCTTTCCATATTTTTATAACCCTTACTGAGATTTTTATGCTCATACCAAGTTTTTGAAATGTTTTTCACAGGTCAAGGGAATGGTAATGATGTGATGATAGTGTCAAGGATGTGTCAAGAAATAATCCATGTTTTATTTTAAATATGTTTCTGTTGATGGGAAGAATGAATACTGTCTTTTATGAAACCACTTTGTTTAAATGTGGAATGTAATGCAAGTTTCATGATCTAATTCTCTAAAAATCTTAATCTGAAAGGATCCTCAATGTGTAATCTTGTAATAACTCAAGATTAAGTAAGGTTTAAGGCTGGGGCCTTATAGTTGGTATCAAAGGTCGGTTTAGACAACTTTAGAGGTTAGGGTATTCTTTAAGCATAAGTGACAATACCACATTGACTAGGATTTTAGAAAGTGTCATAGTTTTTAGATAAAGTGAATGAGTAAGTATATCTTAGTGTTTATCTTACTCATTAGTACTTGATGGTTATGTTGATATAATCACACTGACATTTTTTGTTTTAGTAAATGGCTGGATCAAGCAGGCACCAAAGTGACAATTGGTTTGAAGGAAACTGTGGTTGTTCTCTAGTTAAGAGACTGGATGAAATGGGGGATTCAACAAGGAATCTCATGGTTTTCTAAACCAACTATCAAGGAGTCATGATCAACCACTTCAACCTTGGTGAGTTTTCTAATGAATCATGTACGAGATGGAAAACTCGATGTGGAAGTTGAGGTAATAAATATAAAGGTAACCATTAGAGTTTATATGATCCTTACTTTTGAGGTAATTATGGGTTATCATATGTTATGATGGAAAATGAAAGGCATGAGATAAACTTGAGGTTAAAATATGTTATGATCATTTTTGAAGATTTTATCTCGTTTTTGGGAATGTTTTAAGAATTATATAGTTTTGGAAAAAGGAAAACATGCAGACCGTGTGACAACCCATCGCGCCAAACAAAGATGTGGGAATCGAACCCACAACCAAAGTGCAACTGATATTTATTGCCTATCACTGGACTACGTGAAGTCCCTGGTTAGTTTGACTGATTCATTTTAGTTAGATTTTTTTATGAATTAAGAGTAAGTTGATTTTGGGTTATCTATAGAAATTTATTAACCTATCATGGAGGATAAGTGATTAGGATTAATTGCATTTCAATACGAGACTTTAAGAGCAACTGATGTTGTTTGGAGATAAATGTTACGATTTAACTTGGAAGACTATGTGACTAAATCCTTCAAAAATTTGTGTTTCAATATTAGTTTGGTTTACTTTGAAGTATTTTATGGACAAATTGTTTATCGAATGGCCCTCGTTGAACTTTGGGTTTTGTTGGAAAATTTTTGGATATTAAGAATAGATTTTCATTTTATAAAGGGTTATCCTTTTCTGGATTATCTGATCTTTTACTAACCTTTTTGGTTTTGGTTTTGATTAATGTATAAAGACATTGGATGTATATAGTTCTCTTTTTTGGATTAGGTGATTCTCTAGAAGTTGATTATAGTACTCTTAATGTGAACAAGTCTTCCTAAATACTCGTCGTTTGGAGACAATATGAGTTTGTGTAAGGAATCTAATAAAAGTTGAAAGTCAAAATGATAAGTTATTATGTTTCATTATGAATAAATTCCTCAAAAAAAGTAACTTAAAACAAAAATGTTGTCTATTAACTTTTCCTACCGGGGAATCGAATACCGTTTAACCCATCACAAGTTTGTGATTTTCTTATGGTTAACTTTCTCCTAAACATGTTTTATATAACTCTCCATCAGAACATGACCCTATGTTTTCTCCACCATGTCAATGTTTTCCTACATGAAATCCTAATATGGGTAAACTTGGGTGATCTCTGTACTTATCTTTCTTTATTTTAAAGTGATTGTTTTACTGACTTTTGTTCCGATGTGGGACTTTCAATGATGTTTCCAAGCCAAATTTTGAAATTGCAAGGATGAAATTCCCAAAAGGGGGGAAGGATGTAACACCCCAGGTAAATAAAGAATATGACATTTTTATATTTATCCCTATTTGTGAATAAAATTTCAATTTTAATTTAAAGGTAACACTATGCTCGATGGCTTACCCAATACGCAACAACGAGTTCCTTTGAAATCATACGTTGCACTCTAATAATAAAATAATATTATTTTAAATGGTAGTTAACACATAGTCGCTGTATTGAAAGGAATGAATATAAATAACTAAAATACGATTATATATGTTCGTTAAATGTTTTTTATCCAATAAATTTTAGAGGCTTAAAATATAAATGAATCCAATCTTAAGCATTGAATACACTAGTATTTTTAAAAGATTGTTTTACTACCTTTTGATAGAAAGCCATTTTTTAAATCAAACTTTTGACAATTTTATAAGATCTATTTTTCAAAATAAACATATTATTTATGATTGGGACATTGAAATTTACCTTGGTTTAAGTTTTGGTATTTTTCTGACAATGTTTATTTTTCAATGAATAGTGAAAAATTACTGCATTTTACATCAAAACTACTTTTTCATATAATTTAATTATATTGTTATATAATCATTTTAATTTGTTTAAAAGTGTAATTAGAATATATTTTTACCATGTAATTCAATTATGGTCATTGGGATTAATTTCACTTTGGAATTAGGCATAATCAAGTGCCATGCTTTTCATAAATATTGTTTCTAAAAAACCCGCTATTTGTTTTGACAACGGGATGTTTTTTAAAATTAATTATTGCAATTTATGTGTTTGGAATTTGTTAAGTGGATTACATATTTGGAATCAGAAGGTCCAAATTATGTAATTAAGACTCTTTTGTTTTTGGGCATTATGAATAGTAACAACGGTAATTATCCATAATTATCTTGATTAATGAGTAATCAGGTAGTTAAAGATAATAAAATATTATCATAAAAATAAAAAATGTCCACAAAATGTGTCCTAAGGATACTGGTTGTCTCGTGGACGACCATGGGATGCCTTTTCCCAATCTTGGGGACCCCATGGAATCAATTTTGTGAGAAAGTGACTTTTTATCTTTTTATTTTTAAAGAATGTTAAATGTAACAAAGAATGTATCACATAAGTAAAATATTTTTAATTTTGTCTACATAAATTATAGTTTGGACTATAAATATTCATTAGAAATCTAAAACGATTTCCTACATCATGATATTTTTTTTATAATTTTTAAACATTAAATTTATTAAATTATTTATGACATCATGATGATGCAGCGATTATCTCATTAAGAAAGGATTTAAATAAAATGGAAAGATAATGTAACATCTAAGACCTACACATGTCCAAAACCTATTGTATGGGTGTATTTAGAACCCTTATGACCTTATCCTAGAAACACATCAATGTGGGACCATTAAAATCCGAAACTCATTTGAAAATAAAGTTACATTTTATACCTTTCCAAAAGTGCCACTTCTCTCCTCTTATAAAAGGCCCCCACCTCTACCTCCTTACCCACACTTCCAAAGCCTTTGGCTCGGCTAACCCCTGCCCATTTTTTCCCTCCACATACCTCTATAACTCTTTTAAGCCTAACATTGGGAACAAGTCTTCCCAAGGAGGCCTTTTAGCTCAAACCAAAGGGAGTTACCCGATTTTAAGGTAATGTCTTCACTTGAGTCCTTTTGTTTTATTTTGCTTCTCCAGCACCATAAAATCTTTTTATTCATTTATTTTGTAACATCTATAGTATCTTAAACATACTAGGATGTTTTTAAAAGATGTATTCGAGCTACAATTACACACAGCTTCGTCTAATGGTTAAAGAACATAATGTTTCTGTGGTTGGCAATTTTCTGCCTCACGAAACGATGATTGTTCAATATTCTTTTAACAACTTTTAAGGTGGACATTATGATGTCACTATATTTTATATATGATTTATATGGTATTTATGTTTACTATATTCTTCTGTATTTTATATTTAAAACATACCTTTATTCTTTTCATGTTGTGTAAATGCGATAATTTCATATGAGGAAGTGTGGACTACCGCCCCCTCAAGTGATGTGACTCATACATGAAATACATGGAATGTATAATGTATGAAATTAATGAACATATGTGACCTATATGACATATATATTATACTGGTATTATAATATATATATATATATATATCATTTATTTTTAATTCCATTAATATGACAAAGAAAAAAATGAAAGTAGCGTTCATGCGTACGTACAACCTACGGTCTCCATCAACGGTGCTTTTCATTTTTTTATCTCCAAATGATATGGAATAGTATAAAATGAATATTTACTGGATAGATATGATATTTTAATAATTAATAATATTCTAGAAATTATTTACTTATAACTATATGGGAAATCTTTTATCAAACAAGTTCATTTTTGACTCATGTACCAAACATCGGCAAAAACGTCTGATATGAACTAACATTATTAAACAATTATTATAACATTATAATATGTGATATCAACTGAATAATAATCTATAAAGGAGGTAATTTGGCAATTATAAATTGACCAATGTTTATTATTCAGGAATATAAAGAAACGAACAAGACAAGTAAGACTTGCGGTAAGGGATCCTACTCCACTCTTTCTTTTTAAGTACACTTTTTTATGTCATTCATTTTAAAGCTCATATTTTTTGTTATTGGGATGTTATTTTATATTAATATTACTATAATTATTATGTTCATGTGATGAGAGACCCTATTATCTCTCATCAATCCATTTTTTGAAGTTTTGAGTGGCGTCGTTAGGCTGTCGAATTTTCGTAAGAGATATAACCTCTCTCTTTATTTTTAAGTACTCTCCTTTATGTCACTTCTTTGAAGATCCTATTTGTTATATTGGGGGATTTTATTTTATATTCCTCATTCTATAAAATTTATGTTAATATGATGAGATTCCCTATTTGATCTCATCAATCCATTTTTGTAAGTTTTATGTGGCGCCGTTAGGCTGCCGAGTTTTTATAAGGGATTTTTCATTTCACTTTTATTCCCGTGAGATTTATGCTACATTTGCCACAATTTTTTTTAGTGGTGTATGTACTGCCCATTAATTTACTCATTGTGTAATATAATTTGTTTTATTAGTATTTACATAAATTTTGTATTTTCCTTCTTTCACGAGGTGTATGTTTCGAAAGATACCCATGTCGGTAAGGGAACCTTTCACCCTCCTCTTTTTAAAAGACTTCTTTTGTTGGGTCTTTTAATTTACATATTGTTATATTGGGATATGTTCTCATATATCCTTATTGATTTCAATTTTATTTCCAAGTGATGATATACCCTTTTTATCTCCCATCAACTCATTTTCTGAATTTTGATGTGATGTCGTTAGGCTGTCGAATTTTACCAAGGGAACTTTTTAACCCAATTTCGATTTCTTTGGGTTCAACATGTAGTTATTGAATATGTCATCCTTTGAATATGTGTGAATGAACTTTTAATATTTTACACATAATATCCACTTATATTGGGTGTATTTATATTTGTCACACATAATTTTGAGATTTATTTATCCTTAATTTAAGGATACCTTCTTTATAAGGGATTTCATCACATTTTACATTTCTATTGAGAATTCATTGTTTTTATGCACCAATTCACTCTTATATGGTGTATATACTGTCCTTTGGAATATTATATCACGAATCCATTTATTCTCATGAAATTATAAAGTTCTGACTAAATGTTATTCCTCAATTATTGTATTCAAGTGTCTATAATTTTGATAAAAACCCTTTAACCAAAATATCGCTTTAAATGTTTTAATGATTTGTTCTTTTTAATATCCATGTTTTCAAAATGGTTTTAAGGATTTATTTATATGGATATTAATGGTTTAAAATTTTTTAAAGCTTCAAGGTGGTATGAGACACTTTGATATAAAAATCTCTTTATTAAATGTTTTAAATGGTTTTGGAAATAGTTTCTTTTTGAATGGATTCATTATTTCAATATCTTAAAATGTTATACTGTGATTGAAATGTGGAAATGTTATGTTTCATTTATGAATGTTTTATGTGATACGTATATGTTATGGTTCTTGGTCATTGTTATGAAAACGGGTGGTTCCGTGATAAACTAAGGGCGGGTGAGCCCGATATAGCTCTCTAATGCATTGGGTAACGCGAAGGAGTGAAACGTTAAGCTTTCTCCGAGGAGATTTAGGGAATATACTGTGGTGGGTATTCCAAATGTAACCAAGAGGGTTACTCCCTATGTAATAATGTTATGAATGCCTCAAGTTACCATTTATGTATTATGATTTCTATGACTTATTCATGATTTGATGATGTATGTTAAAGGGCCTATGTTTTATGGGTAAAGTATGATTTCATTCTTATGTATATATGAACTCATGTTTCCTTTCCATATTTTTATAACCCTTACTGAGCTTTTTATTCTCATCCCATGTTTTTGAAATGTTTTTCACAGGTCAAGGGAAAGGTACAAGATGTGATGATAGTGTCAAGGATGTGTCAAGAATGAATCCATGTTTTATTTTAAATATGTTTCCATTGAAGGGAAGAATGAATACTGTCTTTTATGTAACTACTTTGTTTAAATGTGGAATGTGATGAAAGTTTCATGATATAATTATCTAAAACTCTAAACCTAAAAAAGATCCTCAATGTGTAATCTTGTAATAACTCAAGATTAAGTAAGGTTTAAGGCTGGGGCCTTATAGGTGTAGCATAAAACACTAAACATCAACGAAATTAAAAGAATAATTTTTAATAAAATCTCAAGGTGTTACATTCAACCCCCCTTAAAATGAATTTTTCCCTTGAAATTTGTCGGGGTTATAAATGGTTTACTACTATAAATTTTCTATCATAGAAACCCACATCGTAAAAAGGAACACTAAAACATAATTTTATAAATTGAAGTATGAAACATAACAGTTACCCAAATTAACTCATCACTGAGTTTCCACATAGGAGAACCTAGGTGAAAATATGGATATGGAAGGGAAATCTAACCATCATGTTATAATGGAGAGTGGTAGAGAACATGGATATGAAAAAGACAACAATCACAAAGTCATAAATTTGTGACAATCTAAGGTACTATCTGATTCATCTGATATGAGGGTAATAGGACAACATTTTTGGTTTTCAAGATCATTTCCCTAATGTTGAAGAATTTTTGAATTAAAAGAAATACATAGTTGATTTTGGTACAATCTCACTTTTGTTCATGCCTTGAAAAATTTCCACTTCATCTCATAAAGAAATAAAGTGGAATTTGTCTTCCGTGAAGTGATATCAGATCATACGATAGAATGATCGGTCATTCCATCAATATCAAACATAAGGTTAGCAATAGTTATATACATAAGTCCATTTATGGTGAGATTAATCGTATATGGTTCCAAAAATGGACTTATACTTCATCTATCATACCACATAATAAAATAAAACTAATTTCTACTAACAAGGGAATTTTTATAGGCCAGTGGTAAGGGATGAAGGCCTGTCATACTTCATTTGTGGGTTCGATTCACACAACATTTTCTGACGCGATGGGTTGTCGCCCGTCCTGCAGGTCGTCCCTTTTTCTAAAACTAAACTATTATGACATGCCAAAAATAATATCGAAAATGGTTCTAGCCTTAAGCAATACTATATTATGTCCAACTTAATCCATTCTAATCTTTAGGCTTATCCAAAATACTTTCGTCCAAGCTCATTGTATAAAGGAAACGATTACTTTGAAGGTAACATAACAAGCACGTGAATACCATCATTTATCCCCCATATATCATAAGATATATCCTGTTGGTCACATTCCAAACATGTGAATAACATAATCATGAATTATTTTAAAACATGAATTAATATAGAACCTTAGTGAAAACATGACTGTTGTCAAAAGTTAACCCTTTCCACATACCAAAATCCCAAAATTTCTATATACTCAAACCATGATATCATTTTGTCCTTATATCCATCATGTTCTCATAAATACTATTAAACATATTATTTTCACCTTATCCCTTAATTATGTGCATATCATCTACTTTCCAAAAATATATGAATAACCTTTCATGGTTACCGGTACCATTCAAAATATACTTTCAAATAATTTAGGAAAAACAATAGTTTAACAATCCTTAGATGTGTCTTTATTCCATAGCACCATTACCTATCCAACATAAATCTTTATAAAAATAAATCATTCCACTACCTTAATAAACCATTGACCGAGCTTGAAATATTCTTTCATCTCACATATCATTTGTAGTCTCTTTCCACACCCAAAGCATCTTCCAGTTCCTTTGAAATATTATCCTTGATGCCTTTTCCCACATAATTTACATGAGGGAAATTGAACTTTCTTTCCTCTATAATCATCATGAAACTCCCTCTTTATCTTATTAGTCGAGTCAGGAATCTTACCAAAGATGATATTATTGATCATATTATTAGACTGCTGAATAGGCATAATAACGATGTTTGGACTTCCAAATCCAGTTTCATTTGGTTGCTCATGAATAATATCATTCCATTGTACATCATATCCTCCATTATCATGAATATTCGTGTTTCCAACCATTTTCTCAAACCGAAAAAGAATAGTGTGAGAGGAAAAAATCATGCTAGGAAAACAACATAATAAAAGTGGAGTACCTTCAATATATAACATCTTAGGTTTAATTCTATAATCATTACCGTAATTCTAGGACTGTAACCTATACGTATAGTTAATCATAGAGACATCCCTAGACATGCCTTATAAATATCTCTAGGGATTTCACTAATGTTTTCTCATCCTTGTTTCCAAAGGTTAACTAAACCATTCCTCTGATACCAACTATAGAGACCCCAAACATGACATACATGGACATTAAATTACTTTTTTAGAATACTTAATACATAACAAAAACCAACACTCAAGGACCATAATATTTTAGTGTCTTTGTAAACTTGGAACATAATCATCAAATCTTGGTGAAAGATCTTCAACATCTCCCATAATGATCTTCCCCATTTTTTCTTACCAAAAAGATTTATTTACTTCTTGGGGAAAAGAAAACATATAAAGGGTGAGGTAAAATGATCAGTAAGGGTAAGCATGGAGAAATTAAAACAAGCCATATACATTTGAACTTCAAAACATGAACATAATGTTTACACATCAAAATCATGAGTTGTGAAATAAATCATTGAAGTACGTAAGGAAAAGGTCATAAAGGAACATCAATCATGATAAAATAGCATGGTAATAAAACATGTAATTGTGGAAAAACATTAAGCACTTGATATCATTTCCATAGTAGCCAAGGCATTACTGCCAAGACCATCTTTGTGGACAAAGTCCCTTTCTAAATCGAGTTCACTTCTCGTTCTAGTCCCGTATCACTGAATGGGATTAACTCACCATTCCATTCCTGTCTATCTCATGAGGTATAAATATTTAACCAATTCATTGGAGGGAGATATAGGTCCCACCCATCTCATAATTAAAAAATTCTTACTTGTGCCACAAGATATACATAAACCATTCATCATAACCCAAAAAATAAAATGGGATTCACAAACTTCATCCCATCATAATCCATATAAAAAAATGGATATCATTTCATCCTAAGAGAAGTGTAACAATGTAAATAAGAGATAAATTATACTTGAAACATACACATATGAAATAATTTCATCTTAGATGGAAAATGGTTTTGATAAATCACTTGAAATGAATTCTTGAGGAAAATATACTTTCTTCTTCAAAAAAAATTTCTTTTCACAAAATTCCATGAAATTTTAAAAGAAAATGGTTTTGTTGAAAATAATCATTCAATATTGTATATGAATCCTCATTAAATTGAGGCGTTATGAAACCGTAAAAATTTGTTCATGCGGTATAAGTTAAAAATAACATACTCATTGTAGTTTTGTCGGAAAAGTCAACAACTTTCTCGTGTGGTAAAAAAAAGTAAGATTCCTTTCATAACATGAGGTAAAATTCAAAAATGGGAAAAAATACTTTAAAAATACATGAAAAAATATTTAGAAAACATGGTCATGGATGAAAACAATAACCCCAGTAAATAATTATGAATAAACAATCTCAGATAAGAATGAGATTGGAATATTTATCCCTTAACTTATATCTGATATGCTTCTTATGTATCTGAACCTATTGTATAATGATTTAAATAATGTCATTGAATTATTACATAATCATATTCATTTTTATGATATCATATATGGTTCACTTATGACTTTAAGATCCAGTTCTTTTGTAAATTCCATGTTAAAGCAAAGTTTTGGGTAAAATCATTTCATTTATCGTACTTGTTTCGATTTGTTGTTCATGATATTATTAATTATATCCAAATTTACTTAATTACATAATTTAAAACATGATTTATATATAATATATATTCATTATATAAATATATATATGTGATGGATCGATAAATGTAGTGAAATACACCGTTCATGGAGATGGTAGACAGTACGTACACATGTATGCTGTTTTCGATACATTATTGAATTAAATAAGATTAAGTAAATGAAACATATATCTACATAAATTCAGTATCATTATTATGTAATATATTTCATAATTATATATTATATATATAATATATAATCACACTTTAATGGTTAATCATGGAAAATGAATCTCATCGCGTTCATGGAGACGGTAGTCCGTACGTACGCACGAGCGATGATATCATTCCCATAATTATTGAATAGAATTGGAGTGGATGATATAATATCTCATAATCGTTATGATGTTATAATAAATATATGTAGTCATTATTTACACCATTGTACCCATCCAAGTAAGGTGGTGGTGGAAAAACTAATTACACCACGACGTGGAGACGATATTCCGTATGTACGCACGTGCGATGATTTTGTTTTCCGTAGGATGGATAGAATGTGAAATGGAGTTTTTTCATATTTATAATAACATATCATTATATTAGTGATACTAATGTTATTACTTTATAATGAAACAACTAATGAATAAGAATTTGAAGAAGAAAGTAACTTGAAAGAATCGGTAGAAGATATTACCTCTTCTTCGACGCACCTCTTTTATGTTTACACTTAAGGCACTAGAGTTTGTATTTTGAGAAGACAAAACCCTAAATAATGTTTCAAGGAAAGTTGATAAGAGAAATAGGCAGGGGTTTTCCGAGCTTGAAGGAAAAATTTTGTGTAAAGAGGTGAGGGAGGAGGTGCTCTTTTATAAGGGAGGAGAGAGGCACCTTTGGAAAGTGTGAAAATATTATTTTATTATAAATTTATATTTGGTTCAAAAAGGTCAAAAAATCATTATATATGAATATAAGATGATTCATGGACGAAATAAAATCATCCAATCATAATTGGACATGTTTTGGATAATATTTAATCATTATAATCTTATTTATTTAAATCATTTATTAATGAGGTAACTACTGCATCATTATTGGGTCAAAAATAGTTTAATTTATTTGATGTCTAAAAATTATAAAACAAATAAAGTCATGTTGGAAATTGTTATAGATTTCCAATGATTATTTATAGTTTAAAATATAATTTATATAACTCTTTATAAAAATTAATTACTAATAGATATTTGTTAATGTCAATTTTGTCTTTACATTAAATTAATTAATCCAAATTGACATTAACACTACCAAGTGGCTCAATGGGGTCCCCAAATCGATCCAAGGATGCCCCTGGTCAAACAATACTCATCATATATGGTTAGGACATGTTTTAAAGTAATTTTTAATTATTATAATATTCTTTTAACCTTGAATTACACTATTTACCTTTAACCTCGGTAAATGAAAGTCAAAAGATACTATTCAACAAAAATTATTTTCATCCTATTGAACCACATATTACTTTTTGATAATAATCCTGTATTTCCAATTTTTTAATGTCAATTCAAAGAAGTGGTAAAATTTTATTTAAATGAATGAGTCAATTTTTTAACTACCACTAAGTACTATTCATCAAAAATTGAAATTTTTCAGAAAAATACGAAAAATTCATCCTAATCTATATTTGATATTACGAATTCAAAAATGATGTCTATTTTTTAAAATTCAAAACATATAAGTGGAATTAATTAATTATAAAATTAATTCCCGTTATCAAAATAAATAGTATGTTTTTAAGAAACAATAACTATCAAATGATCGACACTTGTTTATGTTCAAATTCAAAGTGAAATTTATTAAAATGACCAATATTGGATTCAATAGTAAAAATATATTCAAATTACACTTTAAAACCAATTTAAAAGACAATCTAACCATATAAATTATTGTGATGAAAAAGTTGTTTTTAATTAAAATATACCGTGTTTTTACTATTCATTAAAATATAAAAGTAATCAGAATAATATGAAAAATTAATCAAAATTAAATTTTTATATCCTGATTCCAAGGAATAATTTTATTTTGTCAAATTGAACTTATAAACATCTAAAAAACTAGATTTAATGTGGGTGCGCCATTAAAAGGTTGCAAAACTGCATTTTTTGAAAAATAATTATTTCATCTGAAAAATCTATTTTGTTCTCATAGCATGTTCTAGAAAATATTTAAGATGAATGATAATGTAATAAAATTCACAATTTAGTTAATACTATTCATAATTACTACTTCATAATAATATTATAACCATATATCATTGTTTAGTGAAACCCGGTATTGCGTACAACACACGCTATCGAGGAAGGTCGCGATTGTGTGTAATGCAAGCCAAGTCAGGGATGCGTGTATTGCAAGCTCCTTTTGTTTTTTCATATAACATAATCAAATCTTTTTTCATTTATACATTAAAAAAATCTATACATAATGTTGCATAGAATAATTTCTTCAAAATGAACTTGAAATTGTGTGTAACACCAGCCAAGAATATTGTTGCGTATACTACAAGCTAATAGGGTGTTTCATATTGTACAATCTAACTTTGGTGTAGCATAAAACACAAGACATCAACGAAATTAAAAGAATATTTTTCATAAAATCTTGGGGTTTCACACTTTATCGAGTGTTTTTGATTTATTTCCTCACATGCATCTATAAATTATACATAAAACATGATTATAAATAGAACAAAATATATTATATATTTTTTATCTTATTATTTTAATTTTATAACCTAAATTATTTCCCTCTTCCATAAAATGGGTTATAAATTCATCACTTGTGTGTAAGGTGAACTACCGCCTCACGAACTGATGTCAATCGTTTTTACATTACAACATGTCATGGGTTGGTACGATGATGAATATAAATTATATAAATTATATATAAATCATAATTATTCCAATAGATTAAATATTTCATTTATACCATTTAACATTCCATTCTATAGGGGATATGATTACATTGCTGATTTGTACAAAATACTACCACTTCCAAAGCGATATTATTTATTTTTTAATAACTAAATAAATAGAATATAATAATGGGAATGATAATGAATATATCTGATTCATATGAATTAATTACTATTTTCATGACATATTATTCGTTATTTAAATATAATATATCATCATTATTTATTATACTAAAAAGCTTATAACATCATTCGTGTATGTGTGGACTATCGCCTTCACGATGTGATGTGACTGTATTTTCAACACCAAAAAACAAAGATGATATATATGATAATATTTATTGAAATATTACTGTATATATGATGTTATTATAAATATTTAATTTTAAAATATTACACGACTCTTCTCCATAATAATCATTGAAAATGGAAATTGTACTCATTTATCCGTACTTCCAACTATCTCCATAATTGTAACATATACAATTTTTCATTAACAAATTTCGTGATTTGTTTTTTATGAAAAATTAATATATAAATATAATTATTATTTCTGGATAATTAGTGTGGATAATTTTATATTATGACTTCTCTGACCATATTCTACCCACCAAAGTCAATTTTTGTCACATTATCCAAATTTGGTCCAAACATCGGACGCAAACGTAATTGATTAAGTAATATATATAACATGATAATAAGTTATATGAAATGAGTTATAAAGTTGAATTTTTTATTAAATTAGTTAGTAATAAACATACGTTTATAATTTAGAAATATAATTTACAATCATTATGGATCAAACATGAAGTAAATTTTTTCTCATCTCACTTTTATTTTTACAAAATCTGTCCCATAATAACAAATTATTTTATTATTGTGTATTTACCATACACCCATATATTTTATGTTTATTATAAAATAATTTATAGTTATTTACATATCCATCTGAATATACCTATTTCATGTGGTTTATGGTGTCACCATTACCAATGTGATAAGGTGTTTTGTCTCAATTTTCTATTTATGAGACATATGCAATGTTATAATCCTATATTATATTATGAGTTTTATATACATCACCGTTAACATTATATATCCAGAATAAATTTTTTTGATGATATTTAATGTTTCATTTTTTTATTATTTATTTGGGATTATGATACAAAAAATCCCCAAAAGGGACAAGTTTTTTTATCTCACCTTGCATTCTATCAAACTTATATCATGTTATGCACCTATATTCTTTAATGAGATTTCAATTAGGACTCTTGGATATTTATTATCATGATTGTTTTTTGTGTTATTTTATCTTCCATTTAATGTTATCCATTTGTGGGACTTATAAAAAAAGATACCATAGTTGTAAGAGTTTCATGTTACAATATAAATAGTTACTAGGATTATTTTTGATGTTGCCTATAATACTGAAATCATATGATTCAAATCAAAATAATTCTCATGAACATTATTCTTACATGGTTTATAATAAGATATCAATGTAATTGAACAATTTCCCCAGAAATTGGTACTTAGAATAATTGAGGTTGTTTTTAGGAAATATTACTTCATTTATCTCTTTGGTCGGAAATCTATTTTCATCCAAAACCACGTTTCCAGGAATTGTGTTTAAAAAAATTTTCGTCACTTTTGAAATGATTTATAAACAACATTTTTAAAAACTATTATTTTTACATAATTTTTCAATATAATATTTATGTATTTCTCAAAACAGCAACCATTTGTCTTTCACCAAAAATATGAAAGGAATCTTCTTTATCACATTTGATTTGAAAATAATAGTCTATAGTCATCATAATTATTGTAATCAAAAAATTTTTATATGTTTTACTATTTATTTCAAATTAAAAAAAATCAATCAATTTTTATATCAGTTTCTTAAAATTTAAATAATATTTTCAGAGAAAATTATTTCATAAAGCTTTCTATATTTATTACCATGGTTAATTACAAAAAAAAACTTTTTTATAAAATTTTGTGAATTTTTATTTGTATAAATAGATATTTTTAAATTTAAAAGAATACTTTCCCGAAATGTATTTAATAATATTTTAATGGAATTTTCCTTCAACAATATCAATAAAAATTATTGTGTATTATAATTAATTGTGGTTATTTTGAAATAATACCATTCCTATTTATTCTGAGTATGGATTAATATTGTTTCAATGAAATTTGTATATAAAACCGTATATTTTCTAGGGGTTAATAGTATATTTTGGTGTTTTTTAGGGAACCTTTTTATTTTTTATTGGTTGAACATGTTTTAAATATATTGACATGAAATCCATATTTTTTCATGGATTAATCAGGTTATAGATGGAAACTGTTTATTTCATTAATATTTATGATTAATATTATTTAAATTATTTTTCATGTTGTGGTTCTGGGAAATTATATTCTTTTGGTGTCCCCATATTTCACCAGGTGATCCTGTTATAGATAATACCACATATTTCCACAGATAACGCTCCAATACATTGTGTAATGATTATGTTCTCCCTAGAAATAAATATGAATTAATACATATATTCACATTAATTTTATGTGGTTTTATGTTTTCTATAGAGATGATGTTCCAAGATACCATAAACAAATTCTATGAATTACATGGGTTTATGATATTTCATTTTATCATGATTTCATTCACATGTCGCCGGATTTTTTATTCTTACGAATCATTTCTTCTTTAATGTTTTCTTATATGTTTTCATTTTTTATGATACATTTATTTATGGGAATGAATGTTGTTATGTTATGAACACACACTTTGATAATGTCATTATAAACTTGTTTCCTTCTTATTCGAACTTATGTCATGAATTTTTCAATTCTTATGTTTTCCCTTATTGATCATTAAAGCTTATTTTCTCATGATTCCACTCACATGGGTTATATAGAATGAGGTTGAAAAAAATATTTCTAGAAGTTATTTTATATGTACATGAGTGATTATTTATTGTGAAAAAGTAATGTGGTTTTATATAGGATAGATGATCACTTAACATCCTTAGAATTGTTTTTATAAGGGGTTTTCCAAATTTTATGAAAATAAAAACCTAAAAGTTACTCTTGAATATAAATGATCCCATTTTATCTTTTCATTTAGTTTGGATTTGATGGGAAAACATTTTATCACAATTATCACCATCAATGCTAGAAATGTAAAGTAAATTATTTCAACACCATAATAGAGAGTGTTGGTTTGGGGTTGTTATATGTTTAACAATAATATTATTTCATATGGAATATAAATAACATTATACCACTATATTAAGTCATTTCGATTTAATAAAACAACATCATGTAGGACACGATTTTATAATAAATTACAATATAATATGATATAATGACTAGTCCATTGGTATCAACACTGGATAATACATTATTTCAAATTTAATATTTCATTATTAGTTAAATGGATATTTATATGAAAACATTGATATTGGGGACCATAAAAATATACTTTCCTCATTAATTTGATAAAATGGATAATCTATATCCATTGGAAGAATGTATTTGCACATAGTTGTAACTATATTTATTGAATTCATATAGAATTATTGATTTTAACCATAGTAGGGTAGGTGGAATTATTATAGGTTAACTTTTTATTATATTTGTTTTATAATATTATCCATAAAGAATCAAATAGTTGATCAAAATGATTATCATTCAAAAAAATTGATCTTAGAAATTTGAATGTATAAAGGGACACCAATGTAGTAGATATATCTATCATATAGTACAGTGGAATCTGAATTATTTATGAAATAAATGTGATGAAAATGGAGATTCATTCTAGGGTATTTTGTTGGTAATTTATTCCAAGAAAGAATTCGTTGATCAATTGAAATATTCTCTTATAATAGAAATTAATGAAATAATTACTATCAACAATAATTTATTATAATAATTAATTACTCTATTTAGTAATGAAATAATGATTATGGGAACATTTAAATAGTCACTATTGATAGATAAATTTAGAAACATGTCACGACCCATCCCTGGGGGCCTGTGTCATGACTACCCCAAGCCCAGATTTCATAGGCTAGGGGCTGTCGACTAGCACCAAAGGCATATTCTCTAAAACTAGGAAGGCATTTCCTTTATAAACTATAAGCACACACAACCAAGCACACAACAAGATACAAACTCATGTAAAATGAATAGTAAATAGAGTCAGTGCACTATGTAAAAGAGGCCAGAAGACAAGCCCAACTGGAAAGTACATGGAAAATTAGAATGTACATGATGACTGATAGGTGAAAAGAAACTCCTAGATCATCCACTACAAATCCCACCTGAAGGGTAGGTACAACTCACAAACGGTCGCCTCGGCGGTTCACCTCATCTAACATCCACCTCCGAGCTACCTCCATTCTTGGTACACTCGTCCTCAGTCAGCGCTGTCCATCGTCTACATAAAAAACAACAGAGTGGGGGCATAGTCCATGCAAAGGTGAGTATAACGATACTCAGCATGGACCCGAAGACCCTCAAGGTCTCACAAAATCCACAAAGGATAATCCACAAAGAATTAAGTGAACTGTCAACCCTACAAAGGTATATTCCCATACATATATCTATGTTATCAAGTATACCCATTTCAATCATGAGGAAACATATGGTCCAACCCAAAATCCCAAAGCTCAATCATTCTACAAAGGAAGGAAAACTAAAAAGGTAAGTACCACACATCTACGCCACAAAAAATAATACCACCAAGGTATTAACACCAAGAAAAGTACCACAAGGTACATACTCAACTCACACTATGTATAACTTATGTACAGTAGTGGAGATGATTAGATGTAACTGCTGAATCGTGTTACTCTATTAAGAGTCTCTGCTATTAACCCACACAAGATCTCTCGGTGTTGACCCACACAGGATCACTCGGTGCTGACCAACATAGGATCGATCGGTGCTGACCCACACCATAGGGGTCTCAACGCAACAGACAGTTCATCAATCGGATGCCTGGTCTGTATGTTATTAGTCTTTTCGTTCCGAGGGCCTGGTTGGATTCGTGCTCGATCCAACCTAACCATTCCACACCATTATCCAAAATTATAGTGAGGTATACAAAAGGGACCATCTCTCTCCAAGGTTTACAGTTATGTTGACTGTTTGTCAAATGGAGGCCTGCTGCCAAAGTTATGGCCAAAATGGAATAAATGGGTCGATGTGGGTTCGGGTCCAGTCCGACCCGGTCGAACAGGCTAGGCCCATACTGTCCTAGGTTGACCTGGTTAGGGTTGACCCGACCTGACACACTAGGTCTGGCCTGACCCACACTAGGCGGCCCGGCAGGCGCTAGGCAGTATGGCCCGCGTTGGGTGGCCCGACCTGGGCTACGCGGTGTGACCGCATGGAGGCATGAAGTAGTGTGGTGTGGCGTGATCGCCATGAGGTTGGGGGGTCACTGGTGGCTGTGAGGCTGCAGAAGGCCCACAAGGGGGCCGTAGAGGACGCTGGAGGTCGCGAGGCCGTCGAGGGCCATGAGGGGGCCACAAAGGTCACGGGCGGCCGCAAGGCCGTGGAGGACCACCAGGGGGCCGTGGATGTCACAGGGTGCCATGAGGGAACAAAGTTCTATGTTGAATGGATAGGCGACACATAAAGGCTTTCGGGTGACACCAAATGTCTTAGAGCATCGTGGCGCATCCGTGGGGTAGTGTGGTGAGGCCGCGGGGCAGCGATCCATCGTGGCTGGCCGTGAGGCGCGGTCGCGCGCCGTACCTTCGATGGTGGATGGCTTGAATGACCGCACCTTGTTTGTCGCCTTCATCATGGCCGGCGATGGTGCAGACCTCCATTCTTGTGCAACACCGAGGTTGGTTTCCATCGTCGTCCATATCGAAAAACACAGCAATTTATCACAAGAAATTGCAGAGGGGTCGTGCCATGTTTGTTTGGCCCGCACCATCCTTGTTAGAGAGGTAGAAAGCGGCTCAAGGGGGATGATTCAATGTGAGAATAAAAATTAACATTGATAAAATTAAAACAAACCCCTTCCTTGATTTCTCGTTGACGTCCAAGAAGAGGGAAGAATGAACATCGGTAGCATCGACATTTCCTCAATCATCGGTTCGTTGTCATCAAATAAGTTCTACGTTGGATGCCTCTGTAAGGTGATTCCGATCTGGAACAGGTCAGTTTTCTTTGTTCTACGTTCTCTGGTGGTCATTCGTCATTGGGACATGTTGTTCTTCATTTGTGATGAATTTATGCATGTTCTCCCAAGAGATTTTCCAACCCTGTTCTCAACAAAAGAATAACCATCATAATAGAATATGATGTTTATTTAGTTTGTTGTCATAATTTCAAATTGGATTAATTAATTAATTGAGTTGGTATAATTAATCAATGGATGTGGAACCATTAAATTTATAGGCTACCCAATTTTATCTCCCATTAAAGAGGAGTTCAAGAAGATTATCCCAATATGTGAGTTCAGGTGGTCCCCACCTTTAGTATTAAAAAATTCGGTGTTTTATGATTTGGTGGTCCCCACCACCATAAACCTTGTGGGAGGTTCTAGTTCAGGTGTTCCCTACCTGTGAAACATCCAAATGGGAGATTTAAACAAAAATAAAATAAAATAAAATATTATTTTATTTATATTCCCACAAAAAACCAAATACCAAATCTCACCCTCGACCAACTGCCATCAAGGTAAATGTATCCTTAAGAGAATATCGGCCTTGCGAGTTCAACAGTGTAATCAGATTTCAATTCCAAGCACTGGTTCATAAGTTAGAAAAACATGCTCACACGTTTACTGAATATACCCCAATAAATGTTTAGAAATTCACTCCGAGCACTCCGCACCTCGGAATCACCTGCCGTTAATTTTCATGGTCTAATAAAATTAACATTTAATTAAAAAAAATTACATGGAATTTTCAGGTCATTACATTCTCCCCATATCAGGGCTTTACATCCCCGTATGCCACAACTATAAATTATGAAAACAAGTGGGGGTATTGAGCACAAATATGACCCTCCCGCTCCCATGTTCTTTCTTGAAGGTTCCCATGCTGCCAGCAAACGTGCACCAGAGCTATCAACCACCCAATAAGGACCCACTCCTGTCGATCCTCAATCACTACTGGAACCTCCGTAAAAGTCCCCCCATCATCAATGCCCAGCTCTCCGTGGTCGATGATGTCAGAAGGGTCATCCACGTATCTTCTCAGCTGGGATACATGGAAGAAGTCGTGCACCTAGTGCATCTAAGGTGGAAGAGATAACTGGTAAGCCACCATGCCAACTCGACTAAGGTCTTGAGAGGGTCTGATGAAGCTCAGAGATAACTTGCCACCTTGGATAAATATCTGAAAACCTCTTCGAGGATAGACCCATAGAAAGATGTGGTCGCTATCCTCAAACTCTAGAGGTATCTATCTCATGTAGGGATATGTCTTATGCCTGATATGTGTAGTCTTCATCCGTTCATGGATGATCTGTACCTTTTCTGTGGTAGCCCGAACCATCTCTGGTCCCACTAATGCTGACTCCACTGTGTCAGTCCAGCACAATGGTGATCTGCAAAGTCACCCGTAAAATGACTCAAAAGGATCCATACCAATGGAAGAGTGAGAGATGTTGTTGTATGAAAACTCAACCAATGGAAATTGTTCCTACCAATGGAGATCAAAGTCAAGGACGCATGCACGCAACATTTCTTCGAGAATCTGAATGGTCTGCTCAGTCTGGCCATCCGTCTGAGGATGGAAGGTAGTTCTCAAACGAAGCTGCATCCTAAAAGCCTCCTGAAACCCCTTCCGCAACAAGAATGTGAAACAGGAATCATGATCAGAGACAATCATCGAGGGTACTCCAGGTAACCCCACAATGTACTACACTTAGAGGTGTCCCAAGCTCTCTACTGAACCCTACACTCTAATCAGTAGGAAGTGGGCCGACTTGGTGAGTCGGTCGATGATCACCCTGATAGAATCATGACCTCTAGATGTACATGGATATCCAATAACAAATTCCATGGATATCCAATCCCACTTCCACTCTCGGACCTCCAATGGTTGAACCAAGCCTTCTGGTACCTGATGCTATGCTTTCACTTTTTGACAAGTGAGGCACGGAAATACAGACTCTACAACTGCTTTCTTCATTCCTGGCCACCAGTGCTGTCGTCGGAGATCCTGGTACATCTTCTCCACACTTGGATGTACTGCTAGAGGGGATGTTAGGAACCCCATCATCACTTCCTCCTAAAGCGACACTGGTACCATGGTACGTCTTTTGAAGAATGTCATGCTCCCCACCTTTAGAAAACTCATCAGGTGCCTTCCTTATGGATATCTGAGCACATCAAGCCTCGTAGTTAGCATCCCCACGCTGCGCCTCCCTGACTCACTGAAGAAGTGGGGGAGTGTCTATAAGATACTAAATAAAAATTTCCCAATCATGATCCACAAAAGATATATGCAAAGCAGCCAGCTGCTATGTTGCCTCGCCTAGAAGCTGTATACCAGAACTCCTAATGAGTGTAGCTGCTACAACATTCCCCTTCCCAAGAGTATAAACTATCTCGAAGTCATAGTCCTAGAGGAACTCAATCCAACATTTCAGTCTTATGATCTGGTCCTTCTGAGAGAAGATATACATGATACTTATTTGATATGAGTAGACAGTAAAATGCTTTCCCATAAAGTAATGTTGCCACATCTTCAAGGCGAAGACTACTGCTGCTAACTCTAGGTCATGGGTAGCATAGTAATTCTCATGTTCTCTCAACTATCAAGAACATTATGTGATCAATGATCGCTCTTGCATCAAGACACATCCAATAACATTCCCTGATGTACCGCAATTAACTATGTACCCTATTCCCTTCTGTATAAGGCTCAAGATGGGGGCACTAGTCAGCCTCTGTCTTAGCTCTTGAAAACAATGCTGGCATCTCTCTAACCACACGAAGGGTTTCCCCTTCTTCGTCAATGCTGAACTAGGTGCTTCATCTCTGAATAAATCTGGCACAAATCTCTTCCAGTATTCATCTAATCCCAAGAAACTCTGTATCTCCATCACAGTCCTGGGTGGCACCTAACAATGTACCGCCTCAATCTTCACTGGATCAACTCCATCTCGGCCTACGACATGACATGTCTTAGAAAGTGAATCTCTCAGATCCAGAACTAGCACATCGAGAGCTTACCATAAATATGGTGCTCTCAGAGTGTGTTCAGTACTACCTGTAAATTATAGGCATGCTCCTCTTAAGTAATCGAGTAGATAGGAACGTCATCAACGAAGACCACCACAAAGCGATCAAGGTATGGCTGTAAGATCCTATTAATATGTCCCAAGAACATTGTTGGAGCATTATTTATGCCGAATGTCATGACCATGAACTCGTAGAGGCCATACCGACATATGAAATTCATCTTCTTTCCATCCTTATCTTGTATTCTGAGCTGCGGATAGCCTGATCTGAGCTATATCTTTGAGAACCACCATGATCCCTTTAGCTGATCAAAGAGGTCATCAATCCTCGGAAGTGGGTACCTGTTTTTCACGGACACCTGGTTCAGGCACCAAAAGTCAACACAAAGCCTCATGATCCCATCCTATATCATGGAGAACAAAAATCATGGCAGGCCAAGAAGAAACATTGGGCCATATGAATCCCTTCCCTTGTAAGTCCTGTATATGTACCCACAGCTCAAAAATCTCTACGGGAGCCATTCGATATGCTGGTGTAGATATCGTTGTCATATAGGGGTACAAGTCAATGTAAAAGTCCACCTCTCTATGAGGAGGTATACCTGGAACATCATTAGAGAAGTCAACAATGTACTAGTCCACCACTATAGGTTAACTCACAATCTCTGCATCAATTTCTCCGAGGGTAAGGCCAGCCAAATGATGAGTGATCAGATGTACTCTCCTCCGGGTAAGTCCATCCTATACTGAAAAAGTTCCCTTCTCACCGGTGAAGGTAAAACTGTTGGACCCATGGTTGTTCTATGCAGGAATTGTAGTTTGGTTTGTGTTTGTTGTCAATCCTCAGTGGAAGTTCCGAATGTGTTCCAGCAAAGTGATCATACAGTTCAAGCAGACAACAGTATTGAAGGTGGCGCTGTTTCCCAGTGTTTGCCAAATTTTTTGGGCCTCAAAATCGGAAAATGAAGACATGGATTGTCTGCAAAAGGAGGTTCGCACAAAAAGAAAGTGGTGTGCGAAATATAAGAGGCTTGCACGAAATACTCAAGTTAGGCGCGAAAAACAGCGGGATGCGCGAAATAGTGGATCAAGGTTTTTCGCGCAAATAGTGTTTCGAAATCAGATTGGTGAAAAATGGAAAAGGCATGGGCTGCGCGGAAAATAAGGGTTGTGCGCGAAATACTTGATCTGGGCGCGAAAAATAGCGTGGTGCGTGAAATAGCGGAGCAAAGTTTTTCACGCAAATAGTGTTTCGGAATCACACCGTCGAAAAATGTCAAAGACATGGATTGCGCGCAATATCTGGAGAGGTGCGCGGAAAACGATACCTGCGCGAAATATTACGCGCCAGATGAGAGGTTTTCCGCGCCGAAGGGGATTTTGAGCGCAGGGGTCTCAGTCGCCTATAAATATGAGGTGACCCCCTTCATTCATGTGTGTGTGGAAGACTTAGAGAAGATCCAAGGTCTGATGCGTGAAAAAGGATAGCGTAAAGGGGCTTGCGCGATATTTTCGGAGTTGCGCGAAAAAGGGGATTTTTGCACGAAATATTTTTCCGCGCGAAAAGTAAATTTTGTGCGCAATAGGAAGCTTTTGCGCGCAAAGGGTTGGTGTTGCGTGCAATTGTTAGTAAGGTTTGTCTGCACGTTCTGGTTATCCGGTTAAGTGGTTCTGTGCGTTCTAGTGCATCTATTTCGGACTTCGATGCAAGCAGAGTCTCATGCTGAGCAGAGGAAAAGACTTCAATGCAAATCTATTGAAGAGACCCTCACGTCTATAAACTGAGTGGGACTTCACCAACGGTAGTGAGCCAGGGGGAGTCAACGGGAGTGACCCGAGGGAAGTAGTGAGCTATCCCTGAACCTTTGTAAAGGCAGTGAGCCTGGGACAGAGCGACTGTACCCGAACTTTTGTAATCTACAGCTAGTGAAGTATAGTAGATTTTGGTACGACCGACAACCTGTCGGCGTATGCTCCTTGGACGTAGCCCTTAGTGGTGAACCAAGTAAAAATGGCTGTGTCTTCTCTGTGCTTTTGAATGTTTTCATTCTGATCGTAATCTTCATACAGGTTCAACAAGTTCCTACCAACGTGGGAACAAGATCCATCACATTAAAAGAAAAAGTGGTCACCCTGATTCACCCCTCCCCTCTCAGGGTGTCCCGGGGTCCTTCAAGTGGTATCAGAGGGAGGTTGCTGGCGTTGAATCTGACCTTCTTCATCATGGAAAACGCGATCAATGTCAGAGGAGTCCCTCACTTCGATGGAAGCAATTTCCAGATCTAGAAGAACAGAATGAGATCTCATCTAAGATCTCTTGGAATGGAAGTTCTTTTTTTTACTGTGCAAGGAATACATGTCACTGATCCAACAGGTCTGGCTATGACTGAAACAGACAGGAAACTTCTTGATGCAGATGCTAAAGCACAGAATGCTCTCACTGCAGCCCTTTCTGATCAGATTTACCTGAAGGTGATGAATTGCACCTCAGAAAAATCTATGTGGGATAAACTTGAGAATATTTATGAAGGTGATAGCAAAGTGAAGGAGGCGAAACTAAAAGTGCTACACAATCGGTTTGATGATCTGAAGATGCATCCAGACGAGAATGCAGACTCTTTCTTCAATCGAATTACTGAAGTGGTTGGAGCAATTCGAGGTCTAGGAGAAGAAATCAAAGACATTGATATTGTAAAGAAAATATTAAGAAGACTTCCACCTCTGTATAATGCGGAGGTGTCAGCTCTTGAGGAAAGAGATCTTTCCAAACTTTCTTTAGATGACTTACTGAGCAGTTTGGTAGCATATGAAATGAGAGTCAAACCAGAAGATGCTACGACTCGGGTGAGAAAGTAAATGGCATTCAAGGCCATGGATAAATTGAAAATCTCAAAGGATAGTAGCGATGATGATGATGAAGAGAAAGAAATTCTTTCACTCATTGCAAAGAAGTTCCAGAAGGGGAAAGGGAAATTCAAGGGAAGTTACCTCTCGCATGTTTCTGTTGTGGAAAAGTTGGGCATATTGCCTCTCAGTGCTTGAAGAATATCAATGATGATGACAGTGAAGATGAAAACTTCATGAAGCCTCAAAGAAGATTCTTTAAAAAGGGAGACTTCAAATCTGGTAAGAAAATGCAAAGGAAGAGTTTTGTCTGTGAAGAGGAAGAAGATGACAATGAATTCTGTGATGAAGAAGAACCAGAATTCAAAACTGGGAACCATGCTTCTATGATGGCCACTGTTGAAAATTCAGAAGATACTGATGGTGAAAAACAAATAAGAACTTGTGTAGATCCTGAGGTGCAACTTAAGGATGCAGTTAGTAAGATTAAGATTAAATGTAAGAGTTGCAATAAGTGGAAATCAATTGTAGAAGAATCAACTGAATATGTTGATCAACTTGAAGCTGAAATTGAACGACTGGAAGAATTTGTGAAGGTACAGTCTAAAATAATTGAAAGCAATGATGATGCAGTTGATCTGAAGCTGAGAATTGAAGAGCAGGCAAAGGTCATCAATGACCTCACATCCAGACTGGATGAAAAATCCAAGACTGTTGAGGGTCTTGAGGAGGAAGTAGTTACTCTAAGGAGTAAAATGGAGACAGAATCAGTTCCAAAAGAATCGAGGAAGAAAATACAGTTCGGAAGATTCTCAGATGCAGAATTACTTGCAAGAGCCAAGTGTGGTTCAGATGGGGTTGGAAAAGTCTTGAGTGATCAAAGACCTGCTTGCATGGGAAAGAGTGGAATTGGCTGTGAGGCTGAGTCATCAACTGCTGGAAGTGAAAAGATCCAAAATAAAGACAAGATGAGAGTTGAACATGATGAAATGTTACCTAGAGTGCCGAAAAAGGAACCCTCAATCCGAACTAAAAGGAGACCTGAAAATTATCCTCAAACTTTCAAAAATGGCAGACAATCTTACTATTCTCCCAAGGAAGAAGCTATAAGGAAAACTTCAAGTGAGAAGACATTTCCTCTCATGAAGTGTCAGTTCTATGGCTATCTGGTCCATACCATGTCTTATTGTGAAGAGGCAAGAAGCTATCTGAATGGAGAAGATATAGATGCTCAACAAAGGAGAACAATCTCATATCCTAATTCTCATAGAAGAAATAATTTCTATGGATATTGTTTTTGTTGTTCTAACTTTGGTCATAAGGCCGTTAATTGCAGGCAGAGAAGAGACATAGACACCTCATACCGAAGTTCAAGACAAGTCAAGTCTCGTCAGCAAGACAGTGTTGCTCTTTTAAAGAGGTTCTCACCTCTCACAGAAAACTTTGACTATGAAGAACCTGGGTATGCGGAAGAGATAGTTGAAAGGCCATCAGTCCTATATACTCAATCTAATGTCTCATGGAAGGAAAGGAATAAGATTGAGAAATCGAACCTTGCAGAGGTAGCCCTCAAAGCTACAAAGAACAACAGTACCTGGATTCTGGATAGCGGTTGTTCATCTCGTATGACGGGTAATGCCGGCCTACTAACGAATATCATAAAGAAGGTTGATGGTACAGTAAGATTTGGTAATGAGGGGGCTCTGAAAATCAAAGGGAGTGGAAGTACCCAATTAGCTAATGAAGAACTAAAGAAGACTGCAGTCCTTTATGTAGATGGGCTACGCCATAATCTCCTTAGCGTGAGTCAACTCTGTGACTCAGGACTTATAGTTACTTTTAATCAGAAAGGCTGCACCATCAAGGGAAAAACCGGCAATTCACTTATGAAAGGATGCAGAACAGAAGGCAACTTGTATCAGGTTGATAGTGAAGAAAATGTATGTTACATGACTGTTGAAGAAGAAAACAATTTGTGGCATCGGAGATTGGGACACATCAATCAACAAGACATGGAGAAAATATCAAAATTGAGAATTGTCATGGACATCCCCAATCTGAAGCGTGAGCGTGAAAAATCATGTGATGCTTGTATTCGTGGGAAGCTGGTCTGCAGTTCATATCGGCCAAAGAAGAAAAAGGCATCTCACCTTCTTGATCTGATTCATACAGATGTTTGTGGTCCAATAAATGTTGCCGGAACTCATGGAGAAAGGTACTTTGTCCTTTTCATAGATGATTACAGTCGAATGGCATGTGTGATGGTCATTCACCGGAAACGACAGGTCCTTGACTGCATGAAAACATATCGGTGAATCGCCGAGAATGATACTGGAAGAACAATCAAAGTGTTGCAATCTGACAATGGAGGAGAATACACATCCATTGAATTTGAAAATTATCTAGAGAAGCATGGGATACAACATGAGGTAGCTGCTGTGAGAACTCCACAACAAAATGGAGTTGTTGAATGAAGGAATCGACAGGTGAACAACATGTCACGAACTATGCTGATTGAGAGTCGTATTCCACGACATTACTGGAAAGAGGTTGTTCAAGCTGCAGTGTACATTCAGAATCGAATAGGACTTTACATGGGTGAGACGAAGACACCATATGAATTGTGGCATGGACGGAAGCCTTCTCTAAAATACCATCGTGTCTTTGGAAGTAAGTGCTTCATCAGGAACAAAGAAGGAAATCAGGGGAAATATGGTGACAACACAGATGAAGGAATCTTCCTTGGTTACTCAATGAACAGCAAATCCTACAAATGTTTCAACAATTGCTTGGGAAGGATTGTGGAAAGCAATGATGTTAAGATAATTGAAGAGAAAACCACAAATGCTTCACGGATGTCATATGCTGATGTGATAGAAAGTCATGAAGAATGTGGACATGAAGAAACTACAAATGCCGAAATAGAGGAAGCTGTTCAAAACACTCATCAATCACATAATGATGTTGACTCAGAAGAAGAATCTGAAGAAGAAACTATGGCTGAAGAGAATACTACTGAACCTCACAGGAGAAATCGAAGAGCTGAGATTGATCCATCCAACATAATTGGGGATAGGAGTGCACCCACTCAAACCAGAAGGATGAGGAATACCACACAATCTGCATTTCTATCAGTTGTAGAGCCATCCTCATTCGACGAAGCTGCAAAAGATGAATCTTGGGTGAAAGCCATGAATGATGAATTAGATCATATTGATAAGAATCAGACATGGGATCTTGTCCAGAGACCCGAAGGTCACAATGTGATTGGTACCAAATGGATCTTCAAAAATAAGTTTGATGAGCATGGAAGTGTTATCAGAAACAAGGCACGACTGGTATGTAAAGGATACTCCCAGATTGAAGGTATTGATGTTGAAGAAACCTTTGCTCCAGTTGCTAGACTGGAATCAATCAGGCTTTTCCTTGCCATGGCACTCCAAGGAGGATATAAAGTATATCAAATGGATGTTAAGACAACATTCTTGAATGGTGTACTCGAAGAAGAAGTCTACATTGAAAAACCGGTGGGGTTTGTCTTGGGTACCGATGAAACAAAGTTCTGCAAACGAAAGAAAGCTCTATATGGTTTGAAGCAGGCACCATGGGCATGGTACTCACGGATAGATTCATATCTCAAGAAGTTGGAATTCAAAAGAGGAGGAGTTGATCACAATCTCTATGTGAAGAATTCTCCAAAAGATCAATTCATGGTTCTCGTCTACGTTGATGATATCATATTTGGTGGCAGTAGGAAGAAATCAGTGGATGAATTTGCCAACCACATGAAATCAGAATTTGAAATGTCTATGATTGGGGATCTCACATATTTCTTGGGGCTGCAAGTGATTCAAAAGAAGGAATACACATTCATTTCTCAGGAAAAATATGCAAGAGAGCTTCTGAAGAAGTTCAATATGCAAGACTCCAAACCAATGTCAACTCCGATTGCGGTTGGAACTAAACTTGGAAAGCATGAGGATGGGAAATCTGTTGATCCCACCATGTACAGGAGGATCATTGGAAGCCTACTGTACCTGACAGCGACAAGGCCAGATATTGTCTTTGAAACATGTCTTGCGGCCCGCTTTCAGAGTAATCCAAAGGAGGAACATATGGCAGCAGTAAAAAGAATCATGAGGTACATTCAAGGTACACATAACTTCGGGTTATTTTTTGCTGCAGGCAGGGACAGTGAATTATCAGCATTTTCTGATGCTAACTGGGTTGGTGATGTCGTAGATAGAAAGTCCACTAGTGGTGGAGCTTTCTATACTGGGAAGAAATGTGTTGGCTGGTTGAGCAAGAAACAAGAACGTACTTCTCTTAGTACTGCTGAAGCTGAATATATCTCCGCCACAAAAGCATGCACTCAACTTCTTTGGATGAAGCAGCAGCTAACAAATATTGGTGATAAGGTGCAGCAACCAATGGTGATTTATTGTGATAACAAAAGTGCAATTGATCTTACGAAGAATCCGGTTCAGCATTCTCGTACAAAACATATTGAAATACGGTATCATTTTATCAAAGAAAAGGTTGAACAAGGCGTGATTAAAATGGATCATGTTGGAATTAATGAGCAAGTGGCTGATATCCTAACCAAGTCATTGTCCGCGGCTGTGTTCGAGAAGCATCGGTTGAACCTCGGTGTTCGACCACCTCCTACTGCATAAGGAGGCTCCGGAAGTCCCCTCTCCCCGTTTATGTTAATTCTTTCTATCTGTTTATGGCTGTGATGCAGGTTTATGGGGGAGATACTATCCAGGGGGAGTATGGTTTGAGCAGAACATTGATTAATTTACCGGACTTTGGGTTTATTGTCAATGGGGGAGAAAGGAAAGGTACAATATAATTTCAGGAATTCAGGATTGTCTATGGACATGTAATGCTTCTATGACATGATGAGAGTTCAGTGTAAGAAAATTTCTTGAGCGTCTTTGAGCATTCCAAAACATGGGAACCCAATTAAAGCTTCCTCTCTTGTTTTCTACACCGAGCATTGCTCACGTAGACTTAGAGTGCTGGCTGAGTTGATCTTTGCATTTTTTGTATGCATGTGGATGGTGATATATTGATTTTATTTGGTGATTGCCAACAAACCCAAAGGGGGAGATTGTTGGACCCATGGTTGTTCTATGCAGGAATTGTAGTTTGGTTTGTGTTTGTTGTCAATACTCAGTGGAAGTTCCGAATGTGTTCCAGCAAAGTCATCATACAGTTCAAGCAGACAACAATATTGAAGGTGGCGCTGTTTCCCAGTGTTTGCCAAATTTTTTGGGCCTCAAAATCGGAAAATGAAGACATGGATTGTCTGCAAAAGGATGTTCGCACAAAAAGAAAGTGGTGCGCGAAATATAAGAGGCTTGCGCGAAATACTCAAGTTAGGCGTGAAAAACAGCGGGATGCGCGAAATAGTGGATCAAGGTTTTTCGCGCAAATAGTGTTTCGAAATCAGATTGGTGAAAAATTGCAAAGGCATGGGCTGCGCGGAAAATAAGGGTTGTGCGCGAAATACTTGATCTAGGCGCGAAAAATAGCGTGGGGCGCGAAATAGCGGAGCGAAGTTTTTCATGCAAATAGTGTTTCGGAATCACACCGTCGAAAAATGGCAACGACATGGATTGCGCGCAATATCTGGAGAGGTGCGCGGAAAACGATACCTGCACGAAATATTACGCGCCAGATGAGAGGTTTTCCGCGCCGAAGGGGATTTTGCGCGCAGGGGTCTCAGTCCCCTATAAATATGAGGTGACCCCCTTCATTCATGTGTGTGTGGAATACTTAGAGAAGATCCGAGGTCTGATGCGCGAAAAAGGATAGCGTAAAGGGGCTTGCGCGATATTTTCGGAGTTGCGCGAAAAAGGGGATTTTTGCGCGAAATATTTTTCCGCGCGAAAAGTAAATTTTGCGCGCAATAGGAAGATTTTGCGCACAAAGGGTTGGTGTTGCGTGCAATTGTTAGTAAGGTTTGTCTGCACGTTCTGGTTATCCGGTTAAGTGGTTCTGTGCGTTCTAGTGCATCTATTTCGGTCTTCGATGCAAGCAGAGTCTCATGCTGAGCAGAGGCAAAGACTTCAATGCAAATCTATTGAAGAGACCCTCACGTCTATAAACTGAGTGGGACTTCACCAACGGCAGTGAGCCAGGGGGAGTCAACGGGAGTGACCCGAGGGAAGTAGTGAGCTATCCCTGAACCTTTATAAAGGCAGTGAGCCTGGGACAGAGCGACTGTACCCGAACTTTTGTAATCTACAGCTAGTGAAGTATAGTGGATTTTGGTACGACCGACAACCTGTCGGCGTATGCTCCTTGGACGTAGCCCTTAGTGGTGAACCAAGTAAAAATGGCTGTGTCTTCTCTGTGCTTGTGAATGTTTTCATTCTGATCATAATCTTCATACAGGTTCAACAAGTTCCTACCAACGTGGGAACAAGATCCATCACATTAAAAGAAAAAGTGGTCACCCTGATTCACCCCTCCCCTCTTAGGGTGTCCCGGGGTCCTTCAAAAACGGGTCCCATCCATGTAGACACACCACACTTTGCACCTAAAATAGTCAATCTGAGCATGGACTATAGATAACCAGTCCATACCCATGATGACGTCATAAGGGCTGAACGCCACTACTAGGAGATCTAAGACGAATATCTCACCTCCTAGAGTAAGCTCGCACTGCCGGCACCATTGTTAATTTTCAAATATTCTATCTTAAGAGTTTATACCCATAAGGATCGTGCCATTGACTCCGTCAGAATCTCTGAGCTCCGAATGAGGGTTGTGGCAATAAAAGAATGACCGGAACCTGTGTCTATAAGTACTGCATCTAATGTGGTGTAGACACAGATCATACCTTGTATCATCTCTAAAGAACCGTGATCGAAGGACTCAGATGCCTGGAGCTGATCTCGCCCCTATCCTCCTACTCCCTTTGGTTGGGGTGGACCACCTGGTGGTGGTGGAGGTAACTTCTCAAATCATTGCCCACCGTCAGCTACACGACCGAATCCCCTTCCATGTCTGCCTGCTCCCGGTAAAAATCCTCGATCGAACGTCTTTCTCTTCTTGGGCGGTCCTTCAACTGTCTATTGATCATTAGTACGGAAGGTCGGATAGTCACGAGCCATGTGACCCTGCCTGCCATATGTGGAACACTGCCCACCCATGGCATGACTGGCTCCACCTCAGTTGCCCCGCTCAACCGGCCCTGAATCCTATGGTCGTCCAACTATATGTCTAGTATTCTTGGACCTATATGACATCTATCTACTTCCAGATGTAGAAGACTCCACTACATGACGACTGGTGGTGGGTATCACTGCTGGTGGCTTCTCATCAAGGAAATTCTCCGCTAAGATAGCTCTCTCTAACACCCCTTCCTATGTCGGGATGCTAATAGAAATCACTGAATCCATGTTCTCTAGCCTGATCCCCTACTTGAAGGTCCAGGACCTGATGAATGGGTCTCATACTATATCAATGGAGTAGTGTGAGAGGTCAGTGAACCTCACTGAGTACTGAGCCACAGTCATGCTGCCATACTACAGATGAAGTAACTCTTGAATGCGCACTGTACGAAAAGTCACTGGAACAAACACTACCTGAAATAGGCTCTCTAATTCTACCCATAGAAGTGTCACCTCATTGTGATCCAAAATCATCTATCTCCACCATCTTCATGCTGCTTTCTGTAGAATGTTGGGGGAAATGATCACCATTAGATCATCTAGTGTCCCTACCAGTCGAAAGACTCTCACTATGACCTCCAGTAAATCCTCAGCTGTCAGCTAGTCCATCCCTCCCCAGAACATGGGTGGCCTTTGGTACTGGAACTCATGAAACAAACTCAAGCGACGTGCACCCTCTACTGCTGGGGCCGGGTGCATCAGTGACCCAATGGCTAATGGTACCACTGCTGCCTCCACTGATACCTATATTGGATTATGGACCTGCACCAAGGCCTCGTCACTCAGTGGGCTATCAATGCGTACTACGCTCAGAACCCTAGATGGCTTTCTATGTGGAGGCATCCTTAAAAGGAACAGGAGCTTTAAAGTCCATAATTTATACCTGGTGAGTTGAAACAAAGAGACCACAAAAAAAACTCTTCAAAACACACATGCAATCAGTGTTTTTGTGCACTGAGTCGAAAATCAGAAGTCAGGGTCCTGGTGTATGGATATGTTAGCAATTGCACCATCACTGGTATCCCTAAACTGATAACCACACTCACTACACTTAACACTATTTCCATTAAAAAGACCATATTCCTATGTTCTACGGTAGAACCAACTCCTCTGATATCAATTTGTCATGACCCATCCCCCGAGGCCCATGTCATGACTACCCCAAGCCTGCCTTCCATAGGCTAGAGGCGGGCAACAAGCACCGAAGGCGTATTTCCAAAAATTGGGAAGGCATTGCCTTTATAACCTGTAAGCACATGCAACCAAACACAAAACATGATACAAAATCAAGTAAACTGAATAGTAAATAGAGTGAGTGTAGTAAGTAAAAGGGGTCCGAATAAAAGCCCAATTAGAATTAAAAAACATCGGATAGAACAAGACAGTTGATAGGTGAAAATAATCTCATGGATCTTCCACCACGAATCCTACTAGAAGGGATGGTACAACTCACAAATGGTTGTGTTTGTGGTTTTCCTTGTCTAACATCCACCTCAGAGCTACCTCTGGTCCTAGTACTCTCTTCCTCAGTCAGCATTGTCCATCGTCTGCACCGAACATGACAGTGGGTAGGCATATCCCATGCAAGGGTGAGTATAATGATACTCAGTAGGGACCCTGAGACCCTCAAGGTCTCACAAAATACACAAAGGATAAACCACAAAGAATAAAGTCAACCGTCAACCATAGTTTGGTATATGACCATCAATATACATATGTTATCATGTATACCCATCTCAATAATGAGGAAGCATAGGGTCCAACCCAAAATATCCATGGTTAGCCATCCCACAAAGGAAGAAAACCAATGAAGGTTTGTCCTATATAGGTGCGCCACACAGAAGAATACCACCAAGGTATTACCACAAAGGAAAGTACAAAAAGGTATAGACTCATCTCACACCAGATATAACTTAAGTATAGTAGTAGAGATGATTAGATGTAACTACTGAATCATCTTACTCTGTTAAGAGGCTATACTGCAGACCCACACAGGATCGCTCGGTGATGACCCACACATGATCGCTTGGTGATGACCCACACAGGATCACTCAGTGCTGACCCACACAAGATCACTAGGTGGTGACCCACACCTGATCACTAGGTACTGAACCACACAGGATCGCTCGGTACGAACCCACAAATGATCACTATTCATCCTTCATGTCAGAGTCAGCTACAGGGTTCCCGCATTATGCTCGCTTGTCTCCGGGAGGGTCCACTCCACAAGCCAATGGTTGATACTATAACTGCCACAAAGTATCATCAAAATGTATCTCAATGGACCTTCACACAATATGGGTCTAAACGTAATAGACGTTGCGTCAATCAGACACATGTTCTGTAAGTTATTAGCCTTTTGGTCTTGAGGGCCTGGTTGGATTTGTGCTCGATCCAAACCGACCATTTCCCTGCATAATCCAACATTTTATTGGGGTATACTAAGGGGACTGTCTCACTCCAAGGTTTACAGTGACATGGACAGTTTGTCAAACAGACGCCTTGTTCCCATTTTATATCCAAAAGAGTGCAAATGGGTCGATGTGGGTCTGGGTCCGGTCCGAATTGGCCTAGGCCTACCCTCTTTTGGTCGACCCGACCCGACATGCTTGGTCCGGTCCGGCCCACGCTATGTGGCTGGCCCGTTCTGGGTAGCGCCGTGGGACCACAGGGTGGCACGAGGTGGCGCGGGTGGGGCGGAGGCTGCAAGGGGGGGGGGGGGGGGGTGGGGGTGATGTCGCAGGTGGCCGCGAGGCTGCAGAGGTCCATGAGGAGGCCATCGAGGTCACGGGTGGCCGCGAGGCCACAGAGGCCCGCAAGGGGGACATTGAGGTTTCAGGAGGCCATGAGGCTGCAGACGGTATTGAGGCCTCTAGGAGGCGTGGCAAGGCTGGGGGGTGTTGTGGCGAGGCCACGGGGCCACAGAGTGCTGCGAGGGGGCATCAGAGGTTGCAGGGGGCCGCGAGGCTGCATGGCTACACGACCGCGGGGCGGCGAGACCGCGTGGAGGTGCGGTCACGATTTGGTGCGGCAAGGCCGTGGGGAGGAAATCTGTCATGGCGGGACGTGCGGTGCGGTCGCGTGCTGGACCTTCGCCAACGACCGGATTGACAGGCCACCCACCATTTGTCACATTCTTCGTAGCCAGTGGTGTTGAATTCCGTCGTTCTCGTGCCACACTGAGGTTGGTTTCCATCCTCCTCCATCGAAAAGAACACAACAATTTATCACGAAAAATTGCAGAGAGGTCGGGCCATGTTTGTTTGGCAGACACCCTCCGCGTTAGAGTGGTAGAAAGCATCTTAAGAGGGATGATTCAATGTGGGAGGAAAAATTTACATTGATAAAATTAAAACATACCCCTACCTTGATTGATATATGAAGTCAATGAGGAGGGAATAATGGATGTTGGTATCATCGGCGTTTACTCGATCACCGATTCGTTGTCGTCGAAGACTTTCTACGTTGGTTTCCTTCGCAAGGTGCTTCCGATCCGGCTTGGGGTCGGTTTCCTAGTTCCAAGATCTCCTGTGGTTGTTCTTCATTGGGAGATGATGTGTTTCATTGGTGATGAATTTCCCCATGTTCTCCCAGGTGCTTTTCCGAACATCTTCCCAACAAAATAATAACTATCGTAATAGAATATGTTATCTATTTTGTTTGTTGGAATAATTTCAAATTGGCATAAATAATTAATTGAGTTTGTATAATTAATCAAAGGGGGTGGCACCATTAAAGTGAGAGGATACCAAAGGTTATCTCACATTCATGGGGAGTTCAAGAGGATTCACCCAATATGTGGGTTTAGGTGGTCCCCTCCTTTAGGAATAAAAAATGGATGTTTTAATCTTAGGTGGTCCCTACCACCACATCCCATCTGAGAGGTTATAGTTCAAGTGGTCCCCACCTGTGACACATCCACATAGGAGGTTTCAACCAAAATAAAATAAATGATTATTTTATTTTATTTATATTCTGACGGAAAAACCAAATACTAACTTTCACCCTCGACCAACTGCCATCGAGATGAATGTCTCCTTAAGTGAATACCGGTGTTGTGAGTTCAACGGTGTCCTCATATTTCAATTCCGAGCACCATTTAAAATGTTATAAGAACCTACTCGCACGTTTACGGAACGTACCTGAATAAATGTTCATAAATTCACTTCATGAACTCCGCAACTCGGAATCACACACCATCAATTTTCCTGGACTCGTAAAATTACCATTTAATAAAAATAATTACATGTTTTTTTCGGGGCTTTACATTCTACCCACCTCAGGTATTTACATCCCCATAAGCCACAACTCAAAACTAGGAAAACAAGTGGGGGTACTGAGCACGAATCTGAGCATCCCTCTCCCTTGTTATCTTTTGGATGTTCTCATGCTGCCAACAAACATGCACCAGAGGTATAGAACGCCCATGAAGGATCCGCTCTTGTCGATTCTCAATCACTATTAGAACCTCCGCAAAAGTCTACCTATCGTCAATGCCCAACTCATCATGGTCGATGATGTGAGAAGGTTTGTGCACGTATCTCCACAGCTAGGATACGTGGAAGACATCGTGCACCCAGTGCAACTGAGGTGGAAGAGCTAAGTGGTAAGCCACCTCACCATATCTACTGAGGAATTGAAAGGGTCCGATGTACCTTGAAGATAACTTTCCAGCTCGGCCAAATCTCCGCAAACCTCTTTGAGGTGAGACCCATAAAAAGACGTGGTCACCATCCTAGAACTCCATAAGTCTCCGTCTGATGTCGGAATATGACTTCTGCCTAATCTGTGAAGTCTCCATCCATTCCTGGATAATCTGCACCTTCTCTGTGGTATCTCGAACCATCTCTGGTCCCACAAGTGTTGACTCCACCGGGTCAGTCCAACACAAAGGTGTTCTGTAAGGTTTCACGTATGACACCTCAGAAAGTGTAATCCCAATGGTTGAGTGATAGAATTTTTTGGATGCAAACTCCACCAAAGTCAAGTGATTTTCCCAACTGCGATCAATGTCGAGGACGCAAGCATGAAGCATGTCCTCGAGAGTCTGAATGGTCCGCTCAGTCTGGCCATCCATCATAGGACAGAAGGCGGTGCACAAACGAATCAGTGTCCCTAAATCCTCCTATAAGCCCTTCCACAGTCGGGATTTGAAACATGAATCACAATCAAAGACAATCGTAGAGGGTACTCCATGTAGCCACACAATCTCCTACACATAGAGTTGTCCCAAGATGTCTATTGAACCCTTCATTCTGGTCGGTAGGAAGTGGTCCGACTTGGTGAGTCGGTCGAAGATCACCTAGATAAAATCATGTCCTCTATATGTACGTGGATGTCTTATAACGATGTCAATGGATATCCCATTCCAATTCCGCTATGGTACCTCCAACGGATGAACCAAGCCTACTGGTACCTAATGCTCTGCCTTCACTTGCTGACAAGTGAGGCACTGAGAGACAAAATCTGTAACTGCTTTCTTCCATCCTGGCCACCAGTACTGTCGTCAGAGGTCCAAGTACATCTTCACCACTCTAGGATGTACCTCTAGAGGGGACTTCTAGAACACCCTCATCACGTCCTCTTGAAGCGACACAAGTACCATGGTACGTCCTCTGAAAATAATGATGTGCTCCAAACCTTTAGAAAACACATCAGGTGTTTTTCCTATGGATATTTGAGCATGTCGAGCCTCGCATTTAGCGTCCCCATGCTGCACCTCTCTGGATCCCTGAAAAAGTGGGGGAGTGAATGTAAGAGACTAAAAAAAACATCTCCATCCTGATCCATGAAGGATATATGAAAAGTGGCTTGCTGCTTTATTTCCTAGCCTAGAATCAGTATACCAGACCTCCTACAATGTTCTTCTGCTACAACGTTCCCCTTCCTAGAATAATAGACTATCTTGAAGTAATAGTCTTGGAGGATATCAAGCGAACATCATTGTATCAAGTTCAGGTCCTTCTAAGAGAAGATATACCTGATACTCTTGTGATCCAAGTAGACTATAAAACGCTCGCCCGTAAAGTAATGTCGCCACATATTCAGGGAGAAAACCAGTACTGCTAACATCAGTTCGTGGGTAGCATAGTTTTGTTCATGTTTTCTGAACTATCAAGAAAAATATGTGATCACTTATCGATCTGGCATCAGGACACATCCAATATCAATCCCTGATGTGTCGCAGTATACTACGTACCCTACGCCCTCTTATAGAAGCCTCTATGTGGGGTCACTAGTTAGCCTATGCCTCAGCTCTTGAATACTCTTTTGGCATCTCTCTGACCACACGATGGGCTGCCCCTTCTTCGTCAATGCAGAAAGTGGTGCGGCAACTTCGGAGAAATATGGCACCAATCTAGTGTGGTATCCAGCCAATTCCAAGAAACTCAGTATCTCTGTCACACTCTTGGGTGGCACCCTAGAATGTGTTGCCTCAATCTTCAATGGATCCAGTCCAACTCCAGCCTCTGATATGACATGTCTCAGAAAGTGAACCTCTCGGATCCAGAACTAGCACTTTGAGAGCTTACCATAAATATGGTGCTCTCGGAGTGTGTTTCGTACTACCTACAAATGATAGGCATGCTTCTCATAAGTAGTCGAGTATATAAGAATGTCATCCACGAATACTGTCACAAAGCGATCATGGTATGGCTGAATGATCATGTTTATGAGTCCAAAGAACACTGCTGGAGTGTTGGTTATGCTGAATGGAATATCCAAGAACTCGTAGTGGCCATACTAATATCTGAATGTCGTATTCATTCCATCCTTGTCTCTTAGTCTAAGCTGGGGATAGCCTGATCTGAGGTCTATCTTTGAGAACCACCATGATCCCTTCAGCTGATCAAAGAGGTTATCAATCCTCAAAAGTGCGTACTTGTTTTTCACAGTCACCTGGTTTAGGTGCCCATAGTCAAGACAAACCCTCAAGCTCTCATCCTCCTTGAAGAACAAAAATCGGGGCTGGCCAAGAAGAAACATTGGGCCTTATGAGCCCTTTCCCATGAACGTCCTGTAGCTATACCCGCATCTCACGAATCACTGCAGGATCCATCCGATAATCTAGTGTAGGTATCAGTGCCTTCCTGGGTTACAAGTCAATGTAAAATTACACCTCTCTACAGGGAGTTAGACCAGGAACATCATTAGGGAAGATATCTGTGTACTGGTCCACCATTACAGGATAACTTAGACTCTCCACATCAACTACTGTAAGGTTAAGGGTAGCCAAATGATGAGTGATCAGATGCAATCTCCTCTGGGTAAGTCCATCATATACGGTAAAGGTTCACTTCTTGTCAGTGTAGTTAAACACGGTCCCATACATGCGGACACACTACACTTTTTGCCTAATACAGTAAATCTAAGCATGGACTGTAGATAACCACTCCATACCCAAGATGACTTCGTAAGGCCTCAACGCCACTACTATGAGATCCAAGCCAAAGCTCTCGCCTCCTAGAGTAAGATCGTACTGCCGGAACTATTGTGTAATTGTCGAATACACTCTCATAGGAGTCTCTACCCGTAAGGATCGAGCTAATGCCTTTGTTGAAATCTCTGAGCTCCGAACGAGGGTAGTGGAAAGAAAAGAATGACTGAATCCTGTGTCTATAATTACTGCAGCTAAGGCAGTGTAGACACATATTGTACCTCATATCAACTCTGGACCATAGTGTTCTTAATCCATAGTTTCCTGAAGATGAGCTCACCCCTATCCTCCTGCTCCCTTTGGTTAGGGTGGACCACCTGATGGTGGTGGAGGTAACATCTCAAATCGTTGCCCACTGTCAGCTGCATGACCCGCTCCTCTTCAATGTCTGTCTACTCTCAGAGAACCTCCCTGATCGAACCTTTGTATCTGCTAGGGCGGTCCACTGACTATTTGTTGATCATCCGTACGTAGAGTCAGAAAATCATGAGCCATGTGACCCTATCTGCCGCATGTGTAACAATGCACGCTCCTGGCATGACTGGCTCAGCCTCAGGTGCCCCGCACAATAGACCCTGAATCCTATGGTCATCCACCTGTTGGTCTGTGAATCTCAGACCTCTATGACATCTGTATACTTTCAACTGAAGAAGCATCGGCTACATGATGACTTATTGTAGTTCTCGCTACTGGTGACTGCACTGCAAGGAAACACTCCACTATGATAGATGTCTCTAAAACCCCTGCCTACATCGGGATGCTAAGAGAAATCATCGAAGTCCTGATATCTCTCCTGAGCCCCTGATTGAAGTTTCAGGCCCTAAAGAATGGGTCTCGTACCATATTAGCGGAGTAGCTTGATAGGTCAGTGAACCATGTTGAGTACTGATCCATAGTTAGGATTCCATACATCAGATGACATAACTCTTGAATATGTACTGTACAAAGAGTCACTGGAACAAACACTTCCCAAAACAAGCTCTTGAAGTCTTCCCAGAAAAGCATCACCTCATTGTGATCCTGGAGCGTCAAGCTCAACCACATGTCTGCTGCTTCCTGTCGAAGGCTGGTGGAAAGTATTTCCATGTGATCAGCTGGTGTCCCTACCAGTTGGAAGACTCTCACTATAGCCTCAAGCCAATCCTCAGCTGCCTGCGGGTTGGTCTCTCCCCTGAACCGGGGTGACCTCTAGCATTGAAACTCCTGCAACGCGCTCCAGCGGTGTGCACCCTCTACTGCTGGGGCCGGTGGCATTAGAGGCCCGGAGGGTAATGGTACAGCTGGTATCTCCACTGGTGACTCTACTAGAAGAGGGCCCTGGACTGAGGCCTCATCACTTAGTCGGATATCAACGCGTACTAATCTCAGAACCCAAGCTGGCTATCTACGTGGAGGCATCCTGAAAAGGAACATGTGTTCTATGGTCAATATGTTATACCTGGTGAAAAAAATCAATGAGATCATAAAGAAAACTCTTTAAGACACACACACAATTAGTGTTTTTGTGCACAAAGTCAAAAATCAGAAGTCATGGTCCAAGTGTATGGATACATCGTCCGCCGCACCAACAGTGGATTCCCTATATTGATAATCACACTCACTACACTTAAGATTATTTCCATTAAAAATATCACAGTCCTATGTTCTATGGTATAACCAAATTCTCTGATAACAATGTTTCACGGCTCGTCCCCTGGGGCCCATGCCGTGACTACCCTAGGCCCTCCTTCCATAGGATAGAGGCAGGCGACTAGAACCAAAGGCATATTCCCTAAAACGGGAAAGACATTGCCTTTATAACCAGTAAGAACATGCAACCAAACACACAACGAGATACAAAATCAAGTATACCGAATAGTAAACAAAGTGAGTTTAGTCTATAAAAGGGGACAGAATAAAACCCCAATTGAAATTTATAAGGAAAACTGGATAGTAAAAGATGACTGGTAGGTGAAAAGAAGCTCCCGAATTGTCCACCACGAATCCTACCTGAAGGGTTGGTACAACTCACGAATCATCGTCTTTGCGGTTCGCCTCATCAAAAATCCACCACCGAGCTACCTCTAGTTCTGGCACTCTCATCCTTAGTCAGTGTTGTCCTTCATCTGCACCAAAAAATAGGGGGCAAGCATAGCCCGTGAAGGGGTGAGTATAACGATACTCAGTAGGGACACCGAGACCCTCATGGTCTCACAAAATCCACAAAGGATAAACCAAAAATAATGAAGTCAACATTCAACCCCACATAGGTATATCCCATACATATACCTATGTTATAATGTATATCCATCTCAATCATGAGGAAACAAAGTGTCCAACCCAAAATCTCAAAGCACAACCATTCCACAAAGGAAGGAAAACCACGATGGTATGTACCACACATGTAAGAAACACATAATAATACCACCAATGTATTACCATGAAGGAAAGTACCAAATGGTATAGACTCATCTCACACTAGGTATAACATAATTACATTAGTAGAGATGATTAGATGTAACTACTGAATCATCTAATTATGTAACGAGAATCTGATGCTGACCCATACAGGATCTCCCGTTGATGACCCACACATGATCTCTCGGTGATGACCCACACAATATAACTAGGCGATGACCCACACAGGATTTCTAGGTTCTGACTGACACAGGAACACTAGGTTCTGACCACAATGATCGCATAGTACTAACTCACATAGGGTCACTATTCATTCTTCACGTCACAGTCAGTTACAGGGTTCCCGCAATATGCTTGCTTGCCTCCTGGAGGGTCCGCTCCACAAGCCACTAGTTGATACTCTAACAATAATGAAGTCTCTCCAAGAAGTATCTCAAAGGAAGGCCACACCATAGGGGTCTAAACGCAACAGACGATGCGTTAATCAGACACCTGGTCTATAACTTATTAGCCTTTTATTCCCAAGGGCCCTTTTGGATTTGTGTTCGATCCAACCCAACCATTCCCCAAAATTATCCAAAATTCAAGTGGGGTATAATAAACGGACTGTATTAATCCATGGTTTACGATGATGTTGATGGTTTTTCAAACAGATGCATGTTGCCAAAGTTATGGCCAAAGGAATAAAAATGGATCGAAGTGGGTCTGGGTCGGGTCCGACCCGACCTGGGCTGACCCGGTTTGGGTCGATGCGGCCCGACACGCTGGGTTCATCCCGGTCCGACCCGACACCATAGAATGGTTTTTGTAATGTAGAAAAATACCATAACAAAAAAATTCTGACACTGCTATTTTAATGGAAGAGTATCATGAATATATTGAAACCACTAGATCTCTTGTAGTGCGAATTAAATATTTTATTCAATGATTTAGTGATTCTTTAAATATGGTTAATGATTATATATTAATAAAATTGATCATCGTCTATTACCCTATATTTTTTATGAACACAGTAACATTACCTTTCCCTTTTTCCTTCATTCAATTTTAAACAATATACTTATACACTTCAATTTTTGTGATGGATTGGTGTGTCTAAAATGATAATTAAATCCCTAGTGAAAAATTAAGCATTGACTGAAAATGAATTCTTTTTGTGAGATATTAACATTCCTGTTTTATATAATGGTGGTTATGGGAAATTTCATAAGATTTTGTAAAAATAATCATTATTGAATTTTTTAATGAAATGAAAATATATGGAGAGTTTTATATCAAGAATCATGTTTTTTTCAGTAACTACTCAACATATAAAATTTTAGTTTGACACAATGTATTACTATTTACATTCAACATTAGAAAATATTGAATCACATAACCATATATTTTTTTTATTCTTGAATTATTTTAAAATATAATAACATTGTTCTAAAATAATTTCATGTTGGTCCACACATGGTAGATGATTATTTAAGAGGTTCCCCATTACATTAAAAATAATATTGTGTAGTTTTATTATTGTAATGAAATGAAATAATGATATGTCAGAAAAAACTATTAATTTCATAACTCTATATTATAGTGAATCCAATTTATGTATCCCAATTATATTTTTAATTATATTGGAAAATATATAATTTTTTAATGTAATGAATAAATATTTTGAGATATTATTATGATTAATTTTCCTGATGTTTGACTTAAATAAAAAGAAGAATTTCTTTTCCTATATAAATATTAATTTTTTCTATGAAATGGGGACTTAAATATTATAACTAGTATAAAATATTATACCAAAATGGATACATATGTATTATTTATTGGGATAAATTCAAATAATGTTATAGTGATTATTGAAAATAATAATTTATTGTATTAATAAAAACGATTATCGATTTTTTCTCTGTTTTACATTGCCATGACATTATTTGGAAATTTTTTCCTACCTTTCCCATGATATTAAGATATTGGATTTGAGTATTAATGTTATGTATTCTTATGTGTTGGGATGAAAAATATGGTTAGATTAATGTAATAATTATTCTTTCAAGAATATTTATTTAAATTTTGTTATTAAATGTAACAAACGTGTGATACCTAAACGGTACAGAATTTGGTCTGCCCAATTACTCAGACATACCTTATAATCACTAGAGGATGCTGAAAAAACTGAGGGATGAATGATAAATATTTGGTAAGTGGATTTAACTCAATGATATTATATAATATATGTGATATATTTATCATGATAATTTAATTCATTGATTGCAAGGATTATATAACACTTTAACCTACATGATAACTATGTATAAAATCCAATTGTAGTTATGCATGAACATTACGAACATGTAAAATAAAATATTCCTAATCCAAAAAAACACTATACAAATTTTAAAAATATACATTAATAATAATATATAAACACACTATGATTAAATGAAACACATAGATAAAAATTAAAAAAGGAGTTATATAAGATGAATATCTATTAAAGAATAATTGATGAAATAAAACAATGAACCCACATTGATCCTCCATAAAAACATCAATAAAATATCTCAATAAAATCACAGCCTTATTAAATATAAATTCTCATTCATTAATGCCTCTCCATTACATTTACTATATAAAAATGTTTTATATGAAACCACGATTGGGGTAAATTAATGTTGTGATTATAAAATTTTGAAATGGTTGTTAATACCCCACCTCTACAATCTTATCAGACAACGATGTTAATAAAATATAATAGGTAAAATAGATATTAAAAAAAACTAAAAAATATCAACGATATATCATAGTTATTAGATATAATAGATATCATAATACATTTCCCCCAATATAGGGTAGATATAAAAGTAATTTGCATAATTTTCTCCTAACCCGGAATCTATGAAACAAAAATAAAACTAATTTACTATATTATACATGTCCCATGTGAAAGGATATGATTTATAAAATAATTTTTATATATTTTAGTTCATCACTGATGATATATTATTGTTTATAAAACGTGGGAGGCTGTAGAGAGCCCATCCCATCCAATTTATAACAAAATCAACATTTTGTGTACCTTATTATAATTAAATTTAAAAATATTCACACTTTTTAAGATTGTCACAAATAATTAATAAATATATAATTAATCTCCATGTCTTTAATAACTCGAATAATTTTTTCAGTTTACTATATTTGTAAAAAGTGAAATAGATCACAATACACAATATCTAATTGTACTCATGTATTTAAATACATGATAAAAACATGATTCACATATTAAATTTAAAAATATTAATAGAAAAAATAAATAATATTTGTTTATTAATTAAATACTTTCGAGGGATAAATTATATTACAATTAATGTTTTCCTGTTCAAACATACATAAATTAAAGGGGTTGTCTCATAGGCTTATTAAGGGGTATCTACAATGGATGAAAAATGGAATAATCTAGGTAAAATTTAAAATTTGATATTACATAAAAAATGATAGCAAAAGATATATCAATTGAATGAAGAATTTTAACTTATTAAATAGATGATAATTAATGTATTTAGATGGATAATATAAATATTTTTGGATAGTTTAATAAAACCATTAATTCTATAGCCAATTCATCAAAACAATTCCATTCTATCCAAGTTATATTAAATCAATCAAGATTTGGTTGGAATATTAAAAATTTCCCAAAAAACGATTTCCTCATTATATATTTCACTTCAGAACAGTATGATATAATTTGAAGCCTCAAATGTCACATCAAAAGTATAATGCATAGATTATGTGAATGAGTTTAGAAAATAATACATGTTATAATTTTTAATAGAACCATTTATAGACACATTTAATTTAATTTAATTAATTTTTATATTAATGCAATAGGAAAATTAATTATCAATGCATAAAATTTTAATTTATTAGAATAAATATATAAATGACTATCTATCAATAGGTTTAAATTAGGTATTTAGAATGTTAGACTCAATGTAATCTACTTTTCATTGAATACTAATTTTAAATGTTTTAGGGCTTTCATTAAATTTTCCTACATATAATTATTCATTAAAATGTTTCTTCCATATTATTAATACGATAAAATTTATTTTTAAGGTCACATTAAAACGTATTTAATTTTTTTTAATATGGCGTAAAAAACATTTAAATTTTATCCAAATGGGTTATTTTTTTGTAATTTTTACAATAGTGTGAATTGAATTATTTTTAGTGTATAGGGTATCAATTAAATTACCCATCCTTATGAAAATTATTATATAAAAACATTCCTCATCATGGATTCATATATTATAATAAAATGTGATTTCGTATTGATTAAGAAATTTTTTAAAGTTCTCTTAATTATAAAGGGTTCTAATCATTATTTTTTCTTGACACCTGGAAGTGATTCCTGATATCTGTAAAAATATATAATATTAGATATTTTGTGATGTAAATGAATGAATATGTGTTTTTATATACCCTAGGACATTATTAAATAGAATTGGTGAGAATGATATATCTCTATAATTTATTGTGTAATGATTATGTTCAATGTAGAATTAAATTATAATCTATCGAGTATGTTATTGAATTTCTAAGAGTTATGGTAAATTTTATTATAAGGTTGATATAAATATGAAGTCCTTGTGAAACTATATGTAATTTATATGAGAAAATATTATTTTTGCAAGGATAATTTTTTTTATAGGGTAAGTTAATGATATTTTCCTAAATAAATATTTATTCTTCTTTTAAGCGTGAAAAATATGTTTTGAATAAAAATTTTCACAACTGATCATATTTTACAAAAAAACCATATGATTAATATATTCCTTTATAATTTCTTATGAGATGTTTTATTAGTTATAAGGATGGATAAAATTACTTTTTGGGAAAAATAATTATTTTATTTCAATGTTTATTATGAAATATGAAAATGTTGTATGGGTTTTCATGAATTTTCAAATGGAAAAATAATTTTCCATTATTTTTATATCCCACAATGATATTTTTTGAATATCTAAAATTTGAATGTTTCTTAGTAGGAATAAATATTATTATGAAATAATATTACTTCCATCTTTATATTAAATACATCAATCTAAAAATTAAACAAGAATGTCTATAAATAGCTAATTTTGTGGGAAAAAATGTATTTTGTGCAGAAATTTTGGTTTTATTATGTTATGTGTTAAATAATTCTCTAATAAAATAAATTGAATAGATCTTGTAAATTTAGGACTCCTAGAACCATATTATTAATTTTGTAATTATTGGTTATTTATGTTATGTGGTATTATATGAAGTGTATGTTTTTTCATAAAATTTGTTGGGATAATGTGTTTTTTTCAAAATTCATTGATCTATTTATTATTATTATTATATTCCTCACTTTGGTTCTAATTTATGATATATGATATGGATTCCATGAGAGGGACCATCAATCCAAATATAAATTTTTTTATATAGCCACTTTAGGGAAAAGTGGGAAACCATTGTTCTCAAAACAAACCCATTATGTGATAATGGAGCTCAAAATGTTATCAAACACTAGACAAGGATTATTTGAGTCCACCACTCTATATAATTCCCAGTGAAACGTACTAACCTGTGTGTCTAAATCTGCCTAGAGAAGTTCATCTAGGTGAGAAACCATCATGTATATTGTTTGAATGAATTCTTCCAGGGTGATTTTTACATGATGAAAACCAGGAGATATAATTTGGTCTTTCTTGACGAAACATGCTTCCTTCTCCTTGTGGATTCAACTTGTAACATTATTTCATAAATTCCTACAATCTCATCATTTAATCCTTTTGGATGAAGGTATTTTTTAGTCCTTAATTCCTTTTGGTGGAATATGTGTAATAAAGTATCCCCTACATATTATTCAATTACCTTTGGTTCTCTAATTGGATGACCATTATCCCTATATTTCAGGTATTTTCATTCATTTAATCCCCCTTTATTGGCCGACCTGGTTTCCATTGGTATTGGGATGTAAGAATAGTCCTTATGTCCTTTTGGTTTTTCCCCTAAACCACAATTCTTTTCTCATAGTCACGCTTTCCTTTTAGCCCGTCATTACTTCTAGGGCTAAAGACCTTTCCCATGGAAATGGTCCCCGTAGTCCACTAAGAGTTGGATATAACTATCATAACCTGCATAATCCTTCTCATGCGACAATAATATAATAGTAATTCATGTTTTAAATTTGTAAATATATCCCCAAATATAATCTCTACGTTTGGACAAGGAAGAATATCAATCACAAATGAATATGAAGATACTATAATTGAAATTTAATAAGATCTACAATATAATCAATAAAGGAATAAACATCATGATGGGTTCAAACAAGAGGGTGTTTTTGAAGGGTTTGCCATTAACGAAGGACTCACATGATTGCTTTTATTCTGTTACTAAATACGTGATATGTAATACTAATGTAAATATGAATGTTTATAAGGGTAGACCTGATGTATATATGTTTTCTTAATTCTGGTATTTATTAAAAATCATGATAATCCATTTAATGTAATGTCACTAAAATTAATATTAACATATATATAATGATATGATAATTTAAGGATCACTTTAATTGTAAACAGAATTTATAAGACCATATTTTAATAAGAGAATCATCAATATAATAGATCATAATTTTGATTTTTATAACCTCATCTTGGGTATTTAGACAACATTGAAGTATGACTATAATCTAAACCCCCATTATCATATGCATGCTAATGATTATTTGTATGTTATGTTCTATAGAATATGGTTGGTGTTTTGGAACCCTAAAATGCATAATGACAATGACTCAAGCATTGGGTAACCCCTTAAGATTGATAAGAATGATAATAAATCTATATTTTGGATATTATTATAGTTTATTTAATTCAATTGAAATTAATAATCTCATTACTAGATAATCCAATACTATTAGTCAGTTGGGATAATCTTATAGTAAACGGTAAGTATGAGTTGATCCAAAATTTCTTGAACTACTCTAATCTTGTTGGGAACATGGTTAGAATAATTTGGTTTTTCTAAATGGTTTTAATTAATATGTTTGGGACATCCAAACAAAGGGAATCTAGAGTATGTTTGAAAAATTATAATTAAGATATATAATATAATTTTGGAGCACCATTAGTATCACAAGGGACTCTAAATAAGAGTTTTGAAGTATAAGGCTGAATGATAAGGATGGGGTTGATATATCCCATAAATCCAGTAATATAAATAACAAGGTCAAGTATAAATTTTATAATGTTCTCTATTATATTAATGTAAAAATCATAGAAAACAAATGTTTTTTGTTTTTTTATGTGAATTTCAATTAAAAACATAATCATCTTCATTTTCCCAAATAGAAGAAGAAATAAATCACCACATTTTAATTTTAAATCCTAGAGAAGGATTTAAATTCATATTGGAATATCAATGATCTTGATAGGTTGAGTACTTTAGAAGGTGTTTTAGTATCTACTATTGAGTTACCAGAACATGAATATCAAAATGCAACCATCCTAGAATAAAATCATGTCATTATTAAATATACAACAAAATAATTTTTTTCTCAACTAAAAAAATAGAAATCCCTATGGGTCAATGAGATCATCTAGTATGAGAAACTATTAAATTGTGGTGTGTAAAATTTTTAAAAGGTATAAAAAGAATTTTCTTTTTTAATTCATCTTGATATTGACCAATCAAGTTAGTATAAGTAACCTTAAAAATTGTATCATTAAAAATCATCCATTAAATATTGTAATTTATAAATAAGTTTTTGATCTGATCCCCAATATTTTTCAAACAATATAGTTTTTTCTAGAAAATTATAAGGATTTACCATAGAACAGTATCTGTGGTAAACCTTGAGGTTCAAGAATCTAATAAGATCTGTAATTTTTATCTCACTAAGAACATTCTCTGGATGATCACTAGTACAAAAACTTTTAAAAGTAATGATTTAATTTTTACTAAGGTTATTTAATTAAGGAATTTTACATTCTCTCTTTATAAAAGTATAAAACAGTTACTATTCACTAATTATAAAATCATCAACCTATAAATAAAACATGTATTAATGGAAAATTTTTCATTAGATTGATTTCACTATGGAATTTGAAAATATCAGTTGGCTCATCGTATATTTGTTTCAACATATGTTTAGATTGAATGAATTTTTTATTTAGTGGTAAAAAATATATTTGAGTTTTTAGGATCTATATTTTTATTACTAGATCCTATGAATGATATATTACTTTTCTATGTGTAGTTAGGAATGTTAACCCCTTTCGATATGTTCTTTGTAGTCCTATTAAAGACTATATTAGTAGATATATTTTCAACTATGTGAATCATGGACCAATTAATACCATCTAATTAGGGAGATATTTTTGAGATCCATAACAGGTTTTTAAATAGCGGATTTAATTATATTTTTCATATTATTTATGGAATAATATAACCCATAAATAGATCCTTTGATAATTATTGTGAGATCTGAAGCCCCCATATCATCTAGACCATGTCTTTCATCGTCATCAGGTAATAAATTAATTACATGACACAAATTCTCATCAAGAGGTATATTAACATTGATGAAGGTAAGTTAAATTTCAATTGCTTACAAATAAATCTATTTAGTAGAATACTCATGGTATAATACTTTAATTGAATTTATAGTAAGATCAAGATTCAACTTTGTTTTCTTGGAAGGGGAAATCACCATGTATTGTAAGAATAATATTTCTTGTTTAGAACAACATCATCCAAATTTTTTAGTTTTTTTAGGTTCTAAATAATTCATATTTTTCTCATTAAAATTTTTTAAAATTGTATGACAAAATTTATTTAGAGTGGGATAACCTATCATATTAATTCTATCAATTTCTAATTGTGATTCACTTGTATGGAATAAAATAATGGGGGAAAAGGATACAAAATTTATATAAATGTGTTGAATATCTTTAAAACAAGTTTATATAGTGAAAATTTCATAAATAATGGTTAATAATCAATTTCATAAATCATGGATTCTTTATATAATCAAAGGAACAGGTTATCCATGACTAATGTATGTTTTTACTTCCACTCTCAATAAATCATGATTTTTCGAATGTGGGAATCTAGATATATATTTCTAGTATGGAAGAAATGTTGTTACACTATAGATAAATTTTTGAATGTGAAATTATGAATGATAATGTTTATATTATATAGAAGATAAATTTCTCCCAATGATCTGTCAGAGAGATCAAGTAGTGAACTATTATATAGGTAAGAATTCTTAAAAAATTGATACATTCCTATATGGGAATCCAAAGGGCATGTAAATATTTTAAAATAATGTTATTAACTCTTTATGAGGGCTCTGACTAAAATTCAATATGTTTAATTTCTATAAATAATGACTTAATATATTTTCCTAATTATATAATGCTCTAGAGGGAATACATTAATAGAATTCCCACTAACAGTTTCCTGATTAAAACATGTGTTTGACTATTTTCTTTCATTACTATAATTTGTTGTTTAATTGAAAAAATATATATTATATAAATTCCATTTTTGACACAATTTGGACATTTATTATCAGTATTTTTAGGTAAAGAACATTGAAACAATCCCCATTTAATGAATTGCTACAATATTCTCAATCATTCCAAATTTAATAAAGAGTAGACATATTTTTTTATTTATACTAGTTCTTAATTTTCTTCCAATTTGGAATAATATAAACAATTTAATGTTCCTATTTTGTAAGATCAAATTGTAAATTACTGCTTCTTGTATTCTCTCATCCATTAGAAAAGTAAATTTATTGCATCTTAGCCCTACTAGAAACTCTATTCATGAGGAAGAATCTTATAATAATGGTTACATTTGATGTCATTGAGGAATAATAACTTGATGGATAAAGATGACAGTTGGATATAATGATGTGGTTATGAAATAGGGAAAGGAATTTTGAGCATCCTACAAAATATACATAAAATAGATTGAACAAGTCCTATATGATATATTGGGTGTCATGGATCGATAGGTTTAATGTCATGACATGAACTGCCAGGGCCCACCTAGACTGAGGTAAGAAGTGTCTAACACACCAAGCCCACCAACAATATGGTAAGGGTTAACAACTAGCATTTAGTAGGAATATCACACACATATAAGGATATATCCATGGTAAATAAACACACACACACACACACACACACACTTCTCCATTCCCCCACATAATTTATGATTAAGAACTACTAATATATTAAATTCATTCATTACTGAAAATCCCACATCATAGTGGGAGAAAGAAGCGTTTAAATAAAAAAAAGGTCAATATAAAAGCACACAAAAATTTTATTGGATCTTGGAATGATAACACTAGGAAAATACTATCAAAATGAAACATTGGGATCCATCCACAGTACTTCCAGAGAAACAAAACAACAACTTCATTAGGTCCACGTCGATGTCATTCAAAATGCATTCCATAATCTTAAGATACGACACATACAGGTAGAGACCAAACATGGGTGACTATAAATAAACAGGGTAGAAACAAAAAAATCACCATATAAAATGAATAATAGAGGGAGTCGAATATAGAATAAAAATAACATAAAATATAATCAAGATATTCTAATAGGGAGACTTCATGACTCAGTGTAATCTCACAACATTATTTCTAGCCTGTTGAATTTTCTAGAGGCTCCATGAGAAAAATCGTTTCAGAGAACACATCCCTCGAGCCTCAGTAACATAGATTGAACTTATAACAAAGGACATATTGATCATAATATTAAATAATGAAATATGAATGAAATAATAAGGATTTTCTAACATACACAACTGATTAGAACAAATATCATTGAAATATAAATTTCTTCAATATATAAGTAGTGGATAATTCAAAATACTGAAGGGGTATACATTACCATTTCTGGGATTAAAACCAATGAATGCTATGAAAAATCTTGTATTTTAGATATAGGATATGCGAGACAAACTAAGGTGGAACGAGATAGAGGATCAAAGCCCAACTGATGCAGATGTATACCATAACATTTATTAGAACTAGCCAATATATAGAATTGAACATACTATGATTTGGATGGGATAACTCACTATACCATCATAGGGTTGGATTGAGGGAACATAATTACACTAAATCAGATCTAGTATATAGACCTAAATTAATACTATCATTGGTATGAGGATAATAAAGTATATAACATTCCCATGGTGTAAGAACCTTGTATATAGGAAAAATGACCTTTATCACTAAGTTTTCATCTACCCATTCGCAGTATTGTAATAGAGAATGTATTAGATACATGAATTTTTTTATGAATCATGACATATGAAGGATTGACGAGGTACATTGGGTAAAAAAATGTTTCATAATATTAATAGACAATGATTTATATAATAAATGTATTATACACTTAATGGTGGCCTGATTTATCCTGTAGAAGACTCTTCTTGATAGATATTACATTATTTCAAAAAAAAATTATGTATGATATTATATAAATTTTTTGTTTAATATATTAAAATACGGGCATCATAGGGCATAGAATTATGTCTCGACTCCATGCTTAACATTTGAAATGCGACTAAACACATTCCAATACTTGAAAAAAAATATAGTTGATAATTTTCCCCACCTTTAATACATTTCATATAACTATTTTTAAAAATACTGAAATAGTTGATGGTACTTAGAATCCACTTAGTAATTCCACTCCTACGAGATCTTCTAGACGTTCCCATACAACTATCGAACAAGAATCCTAAGAATAACTCCCAGAAAAATAATCTTTTGCAACATAACCTTATTTTCCCTCGAGTACTCTATTTTTGTGTTTATATCCTCATTGTCCATCTCACCACAGTCAATATCATATACCATATTCGAAACCAAATACCAAAGCTAAAAAAGTGGAAAATGTTACACACATGGTTTAATTACATTGATAAGGCGAACTAGGACACCAGCCTAACAAATCTAGTAATTATTTCTAAATATGTGAGGAATCTTAGAGAAAAATTTACATGATTAAATATTATCTATAGTCATTGATGAGGTGAAACTATCATGAATACATGGAAAATGGAAAAAATCATTGAACACCAAAGGCATCCATTGTTAGTATGTATAGAGCATCAGACAACTTAGGGAAGTCATCATCCCATAATAATGATTTTTATAATCTTTATTATCTCTCTTACCATCATTGGGCTTATAAGTATTGTCCTCCCAAGCTCATTCCCTCAAAATGGCGGCTTTTATTTCATTCCATAGATAAAATTGAATGGTTTTATATGATTTATTTAATGGTTTCATTTTTTATAAATGAACATCTTCATGCAATACTACAAAAATCCTTTAATAGTGTAATATATGACATTCATCACTGCTAGAAAAGAGCCTACTACATGATTAAAGTTAAAAGACCTAGTCTTTTATCAGTGCTCAAGAAGTGATGATAAAGGGATCATTTATCAACAATAAAAAAAGAACCTAAATTGGGACCTTTAAAAGGGGGGGGGGGGTTTAAAAGATATAATAAAGGAACAATTTATCAGTGCTTTAATTTAGCACTGCAAAAAGCACTATTTACCAGTTCATATAAAAACATTGATAATAGCCATTTTATTAGTTCTTATAGAATAACTGATAAATTATACCTTTATCATCACTTATTAAGTCATTGATAAACGACCTTTTATCAGCACTTATAGAAGATATGATAAATTAGACCTTTATTAGAGGTATTAAAATTGCTGATAAAGGGCCATAATACAATGTTTCATAACGGCACACCATATCACTATAAAGACATCAGATATCAACAAAAAACATGTATAAATACATGATTATAATTAAATTATTTTTACAAAAAAAAACTATATTATAGACATTTCAATGATTTTTTTATACAATTACATAAATAAAAACTATTTCATACATTAAAAAACATCAATGTTCCATGGTCTTTTAGTCCTAACATAAATCATGATATTTCCAAAAAACTAACCCTAATAAAAAGAGAATACACCTATGTATTGAAACTATATTTATTTTAGTAATAATATAAAAAAATTAATAGAATGTGTTTATTTTACTAAAATTGATGTGAAGTTTAAATATAAATATGTACTAGGAGTCACACTGGTCACCCCATTCATTGGACTGAGATTATATTCATTCCAACATTTCTTCACCGACTTTTATATTGTTTTCATAAAGTATCGAAACAATTTGAATTTTTTATCTCAGTTTTATGTACATGATTTGTATTTCTTACTAAAATGTCATTTTAAAATGAAACCATGAACGTTTGACTAATTTAGATCACATCACTAATTAGTTTGATGTAAAACAGATTATTATAGATCACAAATGACTTATTAACCATTATATAAATTTTAAAAAAATCCATGAGTGTTTCATCAGTTTTTAGTGAGTTACACTTTTTGAACAAAAATGACTATATTAAAAAGGTAAGAAACACTTTTATTCATACCCATCATATCGTCTATTGGATTAATGTGTGTATAAATCATACACTTCATAAATGACATATAGATTATTATTGTAATGTATAAAATAAATATGAATGTGTTTTATCAGTTTTGAGTATGGTAATTATCCATTTTAATAAAATTGATGACAATTTTATATAAAAATAATCACTTTGAGTCATATAGGTATCAACGGGCATCAGATTAATGTTCTGTTGATTCATACACTTCCCAAATTACTTTTGAATCATTGATCTAATGTATTGAAAATAAATGAATATTTTTTCTTGGTTTTGAGTAGTTCTGCATCCCTTTTTACTTAAATTAATGTAATTTTTTTAAAGGAAACATATAATTGGATTCCTACCGGTCATAATATGCATTGGAGTATGGTTTGGCTAATTCATGAATATCTAAAATATGTTATGAATAATTTTCTTAATGTATCAAAAAAAATATTGGGTTTAATTTTTTTTTTGAGTAGGAAAATTTATTTTTATAATAATTTATTTTTTTCAATTTTAAATAAAGGAGCACTAAGAGTCATACTGATCATGCAATGGATAGAATTGAGGTGCAGCTGATTCATACATGTTCTAAATCACTTATAGATTTTTTTTCTATTCTATCAAAGCAATATTAATTTTTTTCTTGGTTTTTAGTACATATCATGACTTATTTTAAAAATATAATTTTAAAATTGAAACATGCACTTTTGACTCATTAAGATCACATCATGTATTACATTGATGTAAAATAAATTTCTACATGTCACAATTGACTTAAGAATCGTTATCCAAAAAAAGAAATAAAATTCTCCTAAATTTGATTAGTTTTTAGTGAGTAAATATTTTTAAACTAAAATGTTGATTTTAAACTGATAATGGACAGATTGAGTACGTTGAATTTTATTTAAAAATAAATTTTAAATTTAAATTGAATGATGTAAAAGGAGTCATACAGGTCAGAACATTTTTTGGATTGAGTTGAAGCTGATTCTTATACATCCCAATGTCTCAAAACAATCATAACAGAAAATTTTACTGTGATTTTAATTTTACTTTTTGTGTGGAAATTCCAACACTACATGAGAAGCTTCAAACTATCCACATAAACATGAAACCAATAATCCACCTTTATAAGAAATCAATTATAATTAGTAATACTAAAAAAGATAAATTAAACTAAATTTTAAACAAAACCTTATTTTTATAGACAATGATTTTACTGAGAATATATCCGGATTAAATATATGATTAACTAGTGTTGGGAACTAGTAGGAAAGTGGTAAATGTCAATACTGCAGGGGTAGAAGGTTTTAAGGGAGACAAATTATATGGATATTTTGGTCTAGAATAGTATGAAGGATAGATAAAGACCCCCAAATCATGAAAAATAATCAAGCAATATTAAAAAATTATTTATGTGAGTAATACTTAAGGAAATAAATTAAAAATACATATTAAACAGTAAATTTATTCTATTGACAATTATTTTTCAATGAAAACATCAATATTACCTCTATAATTGATGAGAGATAGCTTTATTTATCTTCCAACATGGGGAGTGGGGGAAACATGAATGAAAGTAAAAAATGCACCACTATAGGGGTGAAAATTCATTGAGGGTGAAGATATCTATGGAACTTTTGGTGTCGAAAGGCATGAATGATGAACAGACCATGCCACAATGAATAAAAGAATCCAACTGTAAATTAAAAAAAACTATTGTACGAGTAATAATAAAAATAAATAAATTAGACATAAATGTGAAATAATAAAATAATTTTATAGACAATAATATTACTTTAAAAAAACATTATGACTACCTGTCTGATTGAGTATAAGAAGTTTCATTGCTATTTCTGAAAACACATGACACATAGATACAAATATTCTAAAATAAAAAATCTCTAAAAGGAATAATGAAAATAAATCAATGCTTCACTATATAATTTTTTGATAAAATAAGAAATGTATATAGTAACATTACTTTTATATCATTCCAAATGCTTTCCTTTATTATAGTTTGTTCTTTTGAGGGATTCTTAACATCATCATGTGTAGAAGCCATTTTATGAATGAGTTTTGAAAAATTTAATTTATATTATTTAAATGCAGTAGTGAAAATTTAATATTATAAATAAAAAATAATATTTTAAAAAATTTGTTTCTAATGAAACCCTTTTTATATTTTTAATGGTTTCATAGACTCAATCTCTATCGAGAATCCAAATCCCCTCTATGTGGTCCCCTCTAATGTACAAGAAATTTTCTACATTGAGACCGATATGAAATGATTGCATTGTTAAAGGAAAGGGTCATCCTATATTTAATACATAATTTATATGAAGAGAATACAATCTAATATCGTTATCACAGTTTTCACGATGCGATGCACATTTTTAGTTAAAATGATACTTATATACTGAAAACACACACCTGAAGTCATACCGGTAACAATTTCTATTGTATTGAGATATGGATAATTACTAAAAACACAAATATATATATATATATATATATATATATTATTTGCCTAATTTATCAACATAACCCAAATTAATTTTCATAGTTTTGAGTTCGTGGGTTTCCTTTTAACTAAAAATGATGTCAATTTTAAATAAAAAGAAACACATTGAGTCATATTGGTGACATCATGCATCTGATTGAGGTAAAAATAATTCATACATGTTCCACGTGTATTATGGATCATTTCCATAAAGTATATAAACAATACCAATTCATTTACATTGTTTTGAGTACTTCACTTTTCTTTTTTTTAAAATGTCATTTTAAACTGGAAAATGCACATTGAATCATACCAATCACATCATGTGTCAATTTTACATGATACAATTTCTGATACAAAAAAATTTCTTATGAATCAATGTCTTTAATTATCAACAACATCTGAGTGTGTCAGCTTGGTTTTTAGCGAGTGATATTTTTTGAACAAAACTGTCAATTTTAAACTGTTAACAGACACTTTGAGTCAAGCTAGGATCACTATGCTTGAGATTGAGGATTAGTTGATTCTTATACATCAAAAATTACTTACAGATAATTTACATAATATATCATAACAATATGAATGTGTTTTATCTATTTTGAGTTGGTCATTTGTACTTTTTACTAAAATTGATATAATTTTTAAATAGAATGGAAAACATAGAGTCATACTGGTTACACAGTTTGTCAGATTGATGTATAGATAATTCTTACACATCTCAAATTACTTATGGATCATTTCCTTAAAGTACCAAATCAATAATAATTCATTTTTCTGGTTTTGATTAAGTCACTAATTTTACTGAAATGTTATTTTAAAATGGAAACATGCACTATGACCTATGTTGAAGACATAATATATCATTTTGACGTGAGATCGATTCCAATATGTCACAAATTATGTACGAATTTATTTCCAAAATTATCATGAAAATAAAATACCATTTTTTACTAGGTGATAATTTTCAATCTAAACTAACAATTTTAAGCTAATAACAGACACATTGAGCTGTAGTGGTCATACCATATCTCGAATTAGAGAGAGGATGATTCAAACACATCTAAAATGACTAATAAATCATTTACTTATGTGTGAACAAGTTATACACCTTCATTTACCTCTTTTTACAACCATAAAATTCCTTATAATGTTTTAATGAAGGATAACCTACTAAAAACTATGTTTTATTTAAAAAATTGTCAACAAATTATTTAATTATTTATTTATTCAGATCTTTATGGATAAATCCGAAGATAAAAATGAAAATAATACATCATTAACTCAACCTCCACATAAAATTGAATAAATTAATTTCTATAACATAATATTTTCATCTGAATTTTAAATATAGCAACCCAAGACCCCTGGGTCGGAAAGCACTTTAGTTGTATATTCTGATACTTCCATGGCAACCCTCTCTATTTCATTATCTCCCAAAACTCTATCATTTCTATTGTTTGGTGGAGATTTTCTCGGGAAAGATATTCTAGAAATGGGGGCGTATAGTTAATGACAAGTGTCAACAGTGTAATTTTCACAAATGGGAGTCATATCCCAATTTAAAGAACATATTGAAGTACAAGGGGAAATGCCTCCCATTTACATCATTGCGTTCTCCACAAGAAAAAATTCCATCCATTTGTGAGAAATATTACATTGTTAATTGTTATTATCTAGACAACTCTAATTCTACCAACTAATTACAAAAAACATCTCCACAACTAGAGATACTATATAGTAAAGGGCAGAAAATTAATAGGTATGGTGGAGATGGAATAATCAAAATAGGAAACTGTAGTTATATGAATCCCGGATGTCTTGGTATGATATAGTGTAATTTCATCTAACGAGTTTATGTTACTGAAATTATTTTATTTGATTTGATGTGGAGTTAGAGTAAATATTGAATTACTTTCATTTTTATCCTTTATTTCTTCCACAACAACCCAAAAAACATTAATAAAATAATTGGATGATTTTTTCATTTTTTTTTTGGATAAAACTTGGTTTCTATAATAGGATTTATTTAATTATAAATGATAGGGTTTTATATGATTAGAAAAAGTGGTCAGTATAGGCGTGTCCATTGTTCACACATACCTCAATATGCAATAAACCAGAATGGGTTTAACACATTCCTCTATTAAATAATAATAAATGGAGGTTACTCTTCATTCGATACATAGACAAATAAAGTGAATATAAACAAATATTATATATATATATTTTATATATATTTATTATATCATTAAATATATTTAAATACAATTATATATATATATTATCATATTTAAATTTATTTAGATATACAATATATAATATGATGTTAATATATAATACCATTTATTCTAATGAAACTAAAAAAATACTAATAATAATAGTTTTTACATTATATGAATTATAAATAATTATTATTTTGGGTAATAGTCTATAAAATATAATTATTCAAATTTTATAATGTTAAATTATATCAAATTATATATATATAGTAACCTATTTTTATTATTTTGAATGTAAAATGATTTTACAATATTTAATTGGTTATTTAAGTATAAAATATTTTTTTGGTTGATTAAATCTATATAAATACCTAAAATGTATATATAGACCTAAAATGTAACGCCCCAACCCTGGTTACCGAGAGTCAGTGCTTTATTACATAACATTGGCATGATCAGAAAAGATCAAGTCTCAAATGACCGATTAGTTTAGTAGTCTTGGAAACACAAGATATATTCATAAGTCTTATATTACATCATAAAGTAAGAAAAATCAAAAACATCTTGTCTTCATAGTCTCTCATACTATCCCTCCAAGTCATTCATAAATTACTTCTTCACATCTTGGGAAAAATAAAACATTGAAAGGGGTGAGCTCAGATGCTTAGTAAGGATAACAATATAGATAACACTTTTATAAATAAGCATAAACATTTAAGGAAATGTATAACTAAAACAAAATCCTTTTATATTTGAACTTCATCATAATATAGAAAAAGATAAAATTAAATAATTCCACTTACTTATTCACATGGATATTCTACTAGTTGAATAACCACATGTAATATCAATAACAACATTCATAATGAAGGAATTCATAATGCCATACTATCACAACCACATAGTCAAGGCCTCATGCCAAGACTACAAATACAATTTTGCCAAGGCCTTATGACAAGACACTAGTTTGTCTCATGAGACCTACTGATGAATCTAAGAGCTATAACGGGCTCCATCAGTCAATTACTATGTCCAATGCATTCCTCATATGAATGGATTGAATCATAACATAAGCATTCGTATTAAAACTAGTATACGAAATGTCAATAATTTAACTACAAACCATGAATGGTATAAAAATTACACATCTACAGTAAAAAACAACTCATTCTATACAATATAGAAGATTTCATTATATCATATTAACCTCAATCGAGATTAATTAAGGATGTTGACATAGATTAAAATAATCTTCAAACTATTGAGAGAAATATCCCCCTTTTTCTTAAAAGAATTTAAAAGTAAAACTATTTGTCAAGAAGCCATTTAAAATGGATTTTAGAATCAAAGAGTCCCATAACACTTTGAAACTTATAAATCAAATTTTTATTTGATGACATTAATTTCCATATAAATAAATCCTTAAAACCATTTTTAAAACATGGACATTAATGAGAATGATTTAGAAAAATAAACCTTTATAACATTTAAAAGGATAATTTTGTTAGAGTTCCTAACCAAAATAGAGACACTTGAATTGAAATAATTGAGGTAATAAAAACTTTTTAATATCATGAGAATAATGGTATTCATGAAATACTATGTCAAAGTACATTATATACACCATATTAAAGTGATTTGGTGTATAAAAACAAAAAAGTCTCAATAGAATGTAATTTGAGATGAAATATCTTATAAAGACTGTATCCTTAGGTTATGGATAAATTGAAAACATAATTATGTGTGGAAAATATAAATACACTAAATATGATTGGATATTCAGTGTAAATCAATTAGCGGATATTCACACATATTCTTGTAAAAACAACACCAATGAATTGGATGCTTAACTCAACAAATGGAGATCGAGTTAAAATTACTCTTATAAAGTTCATATCTATAACTTGAGAAATTATAAATGGAGTGATTATTTGTATCAAAAGTATATCCACAGTAAGTGGAGTGGAAATTATGACATAAGAAAATGAATTGTTATTCCACATATAATATTGGAGTAAAATAATCAATGAAGTATGCCTAAAGACGAATGAATGAAAATTGAAATTTCAAATTCTCTTATCGATTTGGTAACTTACGAAACATACACCCATGAAAGAAGTATCATATAATGATGATGTAAATATCCATATATTAAATTATATTACTCAATTAATACAATCATGGGCAGTACACACACCACATGCAATAAATAAGTGGTGAACAATGGAAATCTCACGGAATTAAAAGTGAGATAAGAAACCCCTTACTTTGTGCTGTTTACTTGGTTGAGGGTATGTTAACCTACTTTATAATGGTTAAATAATATTTATTTAATTATACAAGAATCATATACATTAATATGATATCATATATAATCTTTTAACATTTATTTGTTGATAATATCTTAGTATTATCGGTGTTTCAGGTGTTAACGAATTCATTTTACTTTATATTCTTTATTATGTGTGCCATATTTGTTATGAATGGGATGTATATTATTCATATCCATAATTATATCATGTCTCTAAATATTATTTTTAATCATCAAATTAAATTAGGTCGTGAATGGATATGATAGGGAAGGAATCTCATCGCGTTCGTGGAGACGGTAATCCGTACGTACGCACTAGCGACAATGTCATTATTTTGATATTAAAATAATATATAATTGGATGGTATATCATATATACAGAATCATTATCATGTTATATTTATTATTTAAATGAATTAAACATCATTATTATACCCATCATAATAATAATATATTGAATAACAATTACACAACGACGTGGGGGCAGTAGGTCGTACGTACAGACGTATGGTGACATTTCATTTAAATGATGGATAGAATAATTAATATGGTTGTACCATATTTATAATGACATCACAATATATATAAGATACTGGATTTATTATTTTAGAATAGAAATAAAAAATAAATAAGTAGTTGAATAAGAAAGGAACTTGAAAGACGGTGGTGAAAACATTACCTCTCCTTCGGGTTCTTCCTTTTGATTTGATCAAAAGGGATCCTTATGTTGTCTTTCGGATCAAACTAAGGCCTTTAGGTTGAAGTGAGGGAAGTTGAGAGAATATTTGGGCATGGGTTGGCCGATCCAAAATGATTTGAAAGTTTTAATTAGAGAGAAGGAGGTGTGCCCTTTTATAAGAGGGGTGAGAGGCACCTTTGGAAAACCTAGAAATATTATTTTATAATAAATTCATATTCGGTCTATAATGGCTCCAAAGTGGATTATATAGAGATTAAGGTGGGGATGTGTTGAAATCCTTTCAACCAATATATTTTAGATAGGTTTGGATCACAATATTAACATTATCATTTATTTTTAACTTTTAGTTAAATATGTTGATATTTACCATGTCTCTTTGTATTTTTATATTATATAGGTAATAAACGTACCATATACCTCCAAACGACCCCCAAGTGGTACATTAATTATAAAACTATAATTATATATGTACTTTGGCATAAAAATAGATTTTGTTAAATATCATATCAATTAATAATATAATATTTGTTTTCAAAAACCTTTTATGTCAATTTTGACACTATTGGGTATTTTTGTTTTTGATAATTTCTTAACTGCATTATTACTTAAAAAAAAACTTATATAACCAATCCCAATATGTCATATTAACATATAAAATTATTTTAATTCATAAAATGTCTCAAATTACATTTATTTTGATATTTATAATGTCAATTATTATAATATTTCATTAATTAGGTAATTACTGCATCACCATTGTGTCACAAATAAATTAAATTATTTAATGTCTAAAAATTATATATAAAATACCGTTATGTAGTAAATCTTTTTATATTTCTAATTAATATTTATAATCGAATTTATATTCTGTATAACCATATTTTAAAAATGATTTAGTTATTAAACATTGATTTTATCTCTTTTAACTATTCTTTGAATTAAATAATAATAAATGTCCTAATCTAATCCATGTGGACCTAAATGATAATATTTTATTCATAAGGATGTTTTTGGTCGATATATACTTGTCCAATAGAATTAGTTATGTGTTAGGGTAATATTAATATCATTTTTACCCTTAATTACCCTATTTACTTTTAACCATGGTAAATAAAAGTAAAAAGTTACTATTCACCAAAAATTATTTTCATCTCATTGAACCACATTTTACTCCATGATAGTAATGGTGTCTCGCGAATTTTTGAAATTTCACTCATAGAAGCGGTAAAATTATGTGTTATGTGAAATTGCAAATTCTCGTAGGAGGTCGGTAAAAGACGGTGAAAAGTTCGATAAAATTTTTATATATCTAAAATTATTCTAAAATAACTCCAATGAATTGCATTGAGAATATATAGATATTTTGTATATATTTTTACCTTAATTAAATTTAAATAAAAAAAATAATTATATAAATAAAAATTCGATTTTAAACTATAACTCAGTGATTTTTCACTATTCATCAAAAATTGAATGTTTTTAGAAAAATACCAACAAATTCACCCTAAGATAATTTCGATATTCTGAATCCAAAAATGATGTCCATTTTGAAAGACAAAATTTAAAAAATTGGGTATTACTATTCATAACGTCTAGTTTGATTGGTTGTGGTGTGTGCTAGAACTCGAAGTTGCGTACAACAGACGTCAATGTATTATTCAAAGAGAAGCATATCGTGGAAGCTTGGGGTGTTACATTCTCACCTCCATCAAATAATTTCGTCCTGGAAATTTTTAAAATTGGGCTTGGGAATATAATGGAATGTCCCATATCAGAAAAAGTGTCAATAAAACTATCACCTTAAAAGAAAGAAAGAGAAGTATAAAGGTCATCCAAGATAACTCATACTAGGATTCAATGTAGGAAAACATGGATATGTAATATAAACTAAGTGTCAAGTTATGATGCAGAGGGATAGAATACATGATCAATAGAAAGTTAACAACAAGAAAGCCACAAAATTGTGATGGGACAAATGATCATTAGTTTCCCAGTAGGAAATGTATACATAGAACATTTGTTTATGCTAAATTACATAAATATGAGGAATTCATTTAAGTCATTGACTTAGAAAATAAAGATATATACTTACTTTTTATGTAGAGTTTCATTCTTTAATAAATTTCCACCACTAACTCATTTTATTTAAACGATTAGTATTCAAGAAGACTTGGTCACACTGGTAGAGCTATAATAATCTTCTATAGAATCACATGATCCACGAAAGATAAACTATATATTTACCTTGTCTTTAGAGATTAATAAAAACCAAAATAGTTAGTACAAGATATGATGATCCCCCAAAAGGACATTCCTTTAGTGAAAGAAACACTAATCTTAATTTATAAAATTAAACCAACATTACCCCAAAGTTAAATAAATACCATTCAATAAAAAAATGTCTTTTAAATCCTTCTATATAATCCAAACTAATATTGAAACACAAAACATAGAATAATTTGGTTATGTATTCTTCCAAGTTAAATTGTATCTCCAAGTGACATCAACTACTCTTAAAGTCACATACTTAAAAGTAATTAACCTAATCACATATTATTTATTATAGGTTAATCATTTCCATTAATAACCAAAATGACTATAAATCCATAATAAAAACGTAGATAAATTTCAACCATTAATCCTCAAATGAAATCCCATTGTATTCTAGTTTCCTTGGGAATATAGTGATCACAAAAAAGTGAACATATTCTAAAATAACATTTATCACTTTATCACCAAATCATTTTATTATAATAAGGGTATTCATTTGATAATACATAAGAACCCAAATCAACATATTATTGATCAATAAAATCATTTAACTAAAAATAATTAGTCACCCTAACCAGGGACTTCACATTGTCTAGTGGTAGGGGATAAATCCCAATCGCACTTTGGGTATGTGTTCGATTCCCATAGCTTTGTCCGATGCAATGGGTTGTCACATGGTCTACATGTTGTCCTTTTTCCAAAACTATATTTTATGACATAACCAATATGAAAATAATTCCTCAAAATAACTATAACATAATTTTAACTAGAAATGTTATCTCATACCTTGCATTTTCATCCCAAAATATAATAGCTTGTAATTGCCTCAAACCTAATGATCATATAAAAATAAATGTTTATTTATAACTATATCCACAAGGGAACAGATAATTCTTTCTCAAATATCATTCTCACATGGAAAACTGCATGGTTACAAATATAAGAGAATGTTATTCCAAAGTATTCCCATCAACAAGGAGTGCTAATACATTTAAACATTTCTCCAACCTTTATTTCCACATAGCTTCTTCTTTGACCAAGAAAATGTCCAATAGAATAGGGAATTCACTCAGGTAATGTCTAGGTCCCCTACATTTATGGAAAATGACTTTAAATGAATTTTTGGGACCATTTTTATTTTTTCTTCCATAGTACTCTTCATTTTTCCTCGGCAATTTTTCACTTTATGTCCTTCAATCCTGCATGTAAAGCATTTTTTTGTTACGTTGAGAAACTTTCCTGGGTGTCTCCTTCCACATTTCCTGAATGATGGTAATTTAGGATTCTGTTCTCTGTGGTCTCCACTGCTGGAGCTCTTATCATTCATCACCTTTCTCTTATTTGTTGAGTCTGGGAGTTGGTTAATATATATTTTGTTGATCAAATTTTTGGAAAAATGATTTGGAATGAACACAATATCTTTTAAGCCTATCAAAATTCCATTTTGTTCCTCATTTCAACCACCGTTCCCTCCTTGTACATCATTCTCAATGTTACTAGGACTTCCTTGGACTCCAGCCATTTACTAAACACCAAAAATCATTGTGTGAGTAACGGTAGTCATAAAATCATTTGGATAATATCATGACACTATATACTCAATTTGAAACACCTTAGGATTAACCAAGGTCATTTATTCTCATCATATATTAAAAAAATTCAAATTGGTTTGTATAGAAAATGTAAATTATTCTAAGAATATCCCCCGCGAGTTTCGTAAACAAGAGTGCAGCAAGGCCCGTTGTCGTGCACCAGTTCCCATTTGAGTCTAGCTCAAAGCGGTGTTTTCGGGTTTTACGCCTAGGTACATATGTTCCAGAGCCACCTTTACTGGCTCGTCACTATACATGGATGTATTTCTTGGAAAACTCAAAAAAATCTATTCAATACCGACAATCTAGGAAGTTCTTGTATACAAATTCTCAAAGTCTATCTTAGGGATATGTGCTCTAATCATAGTTTATCTAAATCTAGTTTCCATGGATTGTACTAAACTTCCTCAGATACCAACTATAACACCCATCCCTAGTTACCCAGAGTCTATGTATTATTACATAACAGTGGCATGATCACAAAAGATCATGTCTCGAAAAACCGAATAGTTTAGTAGTCTTGGAAACACTAGATATATTCGTAAGTCTTATATTACATCATAAAGTAAAAAAAACTACACAACATCTTGTCTTCATATCCCCTCATACAATCCCTGTAGGTCTTTCATAAATTACTTCTTCACATCTTGGGAAAAATAAAACATTGAAATGGGTGAGCTCAGATGCTCAGTAAGGATAACAATATAGAAAAAACATTCATAAATAAGCATAAAAATTTAAGAAATATATTACTAAAAAAAAAGCCTTTTAAACATGAACATTAGCATAATATGGAAAAGATAAAATGAAATAATTCCCTTTATTTATTCACATGGATATTCTACTAGTCTAATAATCACATGCAATATCAATAACCACATTCATAATGATGGAATGCATAATGCCATACTATAATAACCACATACTCAAGTTCTCGTGCCAAGACTACAAATAATATTTTTTCAAGGCCTTGTTCCAAGATAGTAGTTTGTCCTATAAGACCTACCGATGCATCATGGAGCTATATCGGGCTCCCCCCATCACTTACTAAGTCCAATGCATTCCTCATATGAATGGTTTGAAACATAACATAAAAATTCTTTTTAAAACTAGCATATGAAATTTAAATACATTAACCACAAACCATGAATGGTATAAAAATAGCACATCCACAGTCAAATATAACTCATTCGATACAATATAAGAAGATTGTATTGTATCAGATTAACCTCAATCAAGAATAATGAAGGATATTTCCATAGATAAAAATAATCATCAAACTATTGAGAGAAATATCCCCCCTTTTCTTAAAAACATTTAAAACATGTACATTAATGAGAATGATTTATAATAATAAAATTTTATAACATTTAAAATGATATTTTAGTTTGAGTTCCTAACCAAAAGAGAGAAACTTGAATACAAATAATTGACATAATAAAAACATTGTAATGTCATGATAATAAATGTATTCATGATATAATATGTCAAAGTACATTATATATTCCATATAAAAGTGATTTGGTGTATAACAACAAAGAAGTCTCAATGGAATGTAATTTGAGAAAAAGTCTCTTATAAAGACCGTATTCTTAGGTTAAAGATAAATCAATGAAATAATTATGTGTGAAAAATATAAATACACTCAATATGATTGGATATTCAGTGTAAATAAATCAGAGGACATTCACACATATTCTTGTAAAAACAACACCAATGAATTGGATACTTAACTCAACAAATGGAGATTGAGTAAAAATTACTCTTATCAAGTTCATATCGATGAATTGAGAAATTATCAAAAGATTGATTATGTGTATCAAATGTATATCCACATAAAGGGGAGTGAGAATTATGACATATGAAAATTAATAGTTATTCCATACATAATCTTGGAGAAAAATAATCAATGATGTTTGTGTAAAGCCGAATGAATGGAAATTGAAATTTCAAATTCCCTTATCGATTTGGTAACTTTTGAAACATACACCCATAAAAGAACGATCATATAATGATGATGTAAATATCCATAAATTAAAGTATATTACACAATGAATACAATCACGGGTAGTACACACACCACATGCAATAAATAAGTTATGAACAATGGAAATCTCACGAAATTAAAAGTGAGATAAGAAACACCATAATTTGTAATTTTTCCTTGGTCAAGGGTAGGTTAACCTCCTGTATAAAGGTGAAATAATTTTTATTTAATTATAAAAGAATAATATACATTAATATGATATCATATATGATCTTTTAATAATTATTTGTTGATAATATCTTAGTATTATTGTCGTTTGGGTTGTTAATAGATTCATTTTCCTTTATATTATTTGTTATGTGAGCCATATGTTTTATGGATGAGATGTATCTTATTCATATCCAGAATGATATAATATCTTTCATCATTATTTTTAATCATAAAATGAAATTTATTCTTGAATGGATATGATAGGGAATGAATCTCACCGTGTTTGTGGAGACGGTAATCCGTACGTACGCACAAGCGACAATATCATTATTTTGATATTAAAATAATATATAATTGGATGGTATATCATATATGAAGAATAATTATCATTTTATATTTATTATTTGCATGAATTGAACATCATTATTATACCCATCCAAATAATAATATGTTGGATAACAATTACACCACGACAGGGAGACGGTAGGCCGTACCTACGCATGTATGGTGACATGTCATTCAAAGGATGGATATAGTACTGAATATGGTTATAACATATTTATGATAACATCAAAGTATATAGAATATACTGGAGTTATTATTTTAGAATGGAAATAACAAAGAATGAAGAAGTTGAAGAAGAAAGGAACTTGAAAGAGGGTGGTGAAAACATTACCTCTCCTTTGGGTTCATTCGTTTGATTTGATGAAGAGGTCTCCTTAGGATGGCTTTCTGATCAAACTAAGGCCTATAGGATTAAGTGAGGAAAGTTTATAGAATATTTGGGCATGGTTTGGCCGAGCCAAAATGCTTTGAAGGTATTAATTAGAGCGAAGACAGAGTGCCCTTTTATAAGAGGGGTGAGGGGCACCTTTGGAAAAGCTAGAAATATTATTTTATAAGAAATTCATATTCGGTTTATAATGGATCAAACATATATTATTTAATGGTTATGGTGGGTATTGGTCTAAATCCTTTCAACCAATTGATTTTAGATAGTTTTGTGTCACTATATTAACCTATCATTTATATTTAACTCGTAGTTAAATAGTTTAACATTTACCACGTCTCTTTGTATTTTAATATTATATAGTTATTAAACATATCATATACTTACGAGGGACCCCCAAGTGGTCCATTAATGATACACCTATCATTATATAAGTCCTTTTTCCGACCCATAGATTTTCAAAAATACAATATCAATTAATAATATAATATTTGTCTTAAAAACTCTTTTATGTCAATTTTGACACTACTGGGTATTTTGTTTTTGAAAATTTTATAACAATATTATTAATTAAAAAATATTTATAAAACCAATTATAATATATAATATTAAAATATAAAGTTATTGTAAATTTAAAAAAGTCTGAAATTTCATTTATTTTGATATTTATACTATCAATTATTTTAATATTTCATTAATTATGTAATTACTGTATCACCATTGTGTCATAAATAATTTAAATTATATAATGTCTAAAAATTATAAATAAAATAAAATTATGTAGAAAATATGTTTATCCTTATAATTAATATTTATAATCAAATTTATCTTATAGATAACCCAATATTAAAAATGTTTTAGTTATTAAACTTTTATTTTATCTCTTTTAACTATTCTTTGAATTAAATAATAATAAATGTTCTAATCTAATCCATGTGAACCTAAATGATAATATTTTTTTCCTAAGGTTGTTTTTGGTCGAGATAAACTAGTTCAATACAATTAGGATATGTGTTAGGGTAATATTAATATCATTTTTACCCTTAATTACCCTATTTACTTTTAAGCGTTGTAAATAAAAGAAAAATGTTGCAAATTTCCCAAAAATTAATTTCAACTCATTGAACCACATTTTACTCCTTCATATTATCCATTTCTCTCGGATTTTTTAAATTCCACTCATAGAAGAAGTAAAATTAAGTTTTATTTGAATTTCCAAATTCTCCTAGGAGGTGGGTAAAAGACGGTGAAAAGTTCAATAAATATTTTATACATCTAAATTTATTCTAAACTTACTCTAATGAATTAAATTGAGCTTATATAGATATTATGTATCTATTTTGACCTTAATAAAATTTAAATATAATAAATAATCATTTAAATAAAAATTCAATTTTAAACTATAAATGAGTGTTTTTTCACTATTCCTCAAAAATTGAATGTTTTCAGAAAAATACCAAAAATCCCCCCAAAGCTAATTTTGATATTCTGAATGTAACACCCCGAGATTTTATGAAAAGTAATATTTTTAATTAATGTCTTGTGTTGTACTCTACACCAAAAGGAGCTTGCACAACATGCTTCCCTGACTTTCCTTGCATTACACGCAATCACGACCTTCCTCGATAGCTTGCGTCGTACACAATGCCGAGTTTCACTAAACAATGATATGCTAATAAAATATTATTAAAACTAGCCATTATGAATAGTAATAACCACTTTTTGAAATTTTATAAATTTTATTTTTCAAAATGGACTTCATTTTTGGATTCGGAATATCGAAATTATCCTAGGGTGAAATTTTGGTATTTTTCTGAAAACTTTCAATTTTGATGAATAGTGAAACCACTAAGTGGTAGTTAAATAAACTGAATTTGTCATAAAACTTAATTTTACCGCTTCTATGAGTGGGATTTCAAAAATCCGAGAGACATGGTTGATATCAGTAAGTAAAATGTGGTTCAATGGGATGAAAATAATTTTTTTTTGAATAGTAACTTTTTACTTTTTTTTACCACGGTTAAAAGTAAATAGGGTAATTAAGGGTAAAAATGATATTATTATTACCCTAACACATGTCCTAATTCTATTTGATAAGTGTAATTCGACCAAAAACAACCTTAGGAATAAAATATGACCATTTAGGCCCACTTGGATTAGATTAGGACATTTATTATTAATTTATTTAAAGAAGGGTTAAAATAGTTAAAATCAATGTTTAATACGTAAATCATTTTTAATATAGGGTTATACATTAGATAAAATCGACTATAAATATTAATTAGAAAGGTAAAAAGATTTCCTACATAATTGTATTTTATTTGTAATTTTTAGACGCTAAATAATTTAATTTATTTATGACACAAAGATGATGCAGTAATTATCTTATTAATGCAATATTAACATAATTGATGTTATAAACAAAACAATAAATGTTATTTCACACTTTTTATGAATTAAAATAATTTTATAGATTAATATGACCTGTTATTATTGATTTAATTAACTTTTTTTGAATTAATCATTCTGTTATGATTTCCACAAAAATTAATTACTAAATAGTGTCAAAATTGGCATAAAATAGTTTTTAAAACAAATATTATATTAGTAATTGTTATTTTATTCATAAAAATCTAAGGTTTGGAAAAATAACTTATATAAGGTTATATATATTAATAATAAACAACTTGGGGTTCGTTTGGCTGCTTATAGTAAGTTTATTAACCTTATAGTATAAGAACACAAGAAGACACGGTTAAAGTAAAATTATTTAACTTAATGTTAAATATAAATGATAAGGTTAAAATAGGAACCTAGAGTTGTCTAAATTCAATTTTATGAGAGTAGTTCGACCCATCCCCACCTTAGCTTCGAAATAAATAAATTTGGAGGTATTTAAAATAGAACTTGACTTTGTAATAAAATAATATTTTTAGTTTTTCCAAAGGAGCCTCTCTCCTCCCTTATAAAAGGGAACCTCCTCCCCCTCTTCCTCACACCACTTTGAGCCTTCAAACTCGACAAACCCCTACCAAAATCTCTTCTCCACTTCCCTAGTATCATCCTAGAGGTCCTGGTATTCTTCAAAGACCATCCTTAGTTCTTTAAGTGGTGGTTAAGAAAAGGCGCGTCAAAAAGTGGTAATATCCATTACCGATTTTTTCAATTTCTTTCTTCTTCAACTTCTTCTTCTTTAGTTGTTTCATGATAAAGTAATAACATAAGTATTTCTTATATACTGATATGTTATTATAAATATTAAACAACTCAAATTAACATTCTATCCATCCTACGGAAAAAGGAAATCACCGCGCGTGCGTACGTACAGAATACCGTCTCCACGCCGTGGTGTAATCTATTTTCCGCCACCACCTTAATTGGATGGGTATAATGCTGTAATGAGTAACTATATATGATTATTATAAAGTGATATTGATACATAAATAGTATAAATACACTTCAACACAAGTTCACGATCATGAGAACGATATAATCGCTCGTGCGTACGTACGGACTACCGTCTCCATGACATGATGAGATGCATTCTCCATGTTAACCATTTAAGAATGATTATAAAGTATATATAAGCAATAATAATGAAATATATGACATTATAAAGCTACTAGATTTATGTATATATGTATGTCACTTACTTACTTCCATTCAAGACAATAAGGAAAGGAAAACAGCGTTCATGCGTTAGTACGGACTACCGTCTCCATGAACGGTGTGTTTCATTTCATTTATCTATCTAATATATATATATATATACTGAATATATATGATATATAAATCATGTTTTACATTCTGTAAGTAAGTAAATCATGATATAAGTAATAATAATGTCAAGAACAACAAGTCCAAACACCTACGATAAATGAAACGAATTTACCCAAAACGTTTCTTTAACATGGAATTTACAAATGAACGGGTAATATAAAGTCATAAGTGAACCATATATGATATCATAACAATGAATATGATTCTGTAATAAGTTAATGACATTATTTAAATCATTATACAGGAGATTCGGACACTTACGAAGCAAATCAGACTTAAGGTAAGTGAAATATCACAATCTAATTTTTATCCGAGATTGTTTATACTTTGGTATTTACTGGGGTGTATTTTATCAACCACATCCATGTTTCATCAATATGTAATATTTATATCCTTCTACAATAGTTTATATCCAATTTTACCCTTCGGTGAGTTTTTAGTAAATGATATGAAAGGAATCTTTTGTCATTTTTCGTACGAGGTACTTTTTTGACCTTTCCGACAAAAGTACGAGAAGAATGTTTTCATTTAAATTATACGGCATGAATGGATTTTAAAAGAAATTATTTCCAAGAAGCTTCCCTTAAAAGTTTTCAAGTTTTTTTTTAATCAACTTATTTTAGTTTAAAATTCTATGAAATGTTAGGAAAGGAAAAGTGTTTTTGAAGTAGAAAGGATATTTTCCTCAAGAATGGAGTTCAAGTGTTTATCAAAATTATTTTCCATCTAAGATAATAAAGGGTTCTGTTTATATCCCTATTATTACATGTATTTGATTATGTTGTGATGGAAATATTTTTATGAATTCTTTTATCTTATATGAATTCATTTATGATGTCACGCTGTTTAAAGATTCCTATTTTTATTACATGGGTTATGAAATGATGTATGATTTATGATTTTGTGGCACACATATGAATGGTATCATTATGAGATGGGTGGGACCTGTATCTCCCACCAATGCATTGGGTAATGATTTTAGATCTCATTAGATAGACATGGCTGGAATGGTAGGTTATACCGGTTCAGTGAAACAGGACTGAAACGAGGGTGACTCGGTTCAGAAATGGACTTTGACCACTAAGATAGTCTTGGCAATGAGTCTTGACTAAAAAGAAATGATTCTCTATGATTATGTGTGTATACCACAAAGTTTCATGTTTTAAGTTATGATTATTGGGATTATATTTCACTGCTATGATTTATCCCATGTTATGAAATTATGATCTCTTTTGCAGGTTAAGATTTCAAAAAGATATGTTCTTATGAATATGACGTGATTGATATTTCTTTTATTTACTCTTACTGAGCATTTGAGCTCACCCTTTTATGTTTTTTTTCTAGGACATAATGAAATGAATTAGGTTAAAAAAAGAGATCTTTATGGGAGATGTTGAAGATCTTTCACCATGATTAGAAGATTATATTCCAAGTTCCCAAAGACACTAAACTATTAGGGTCCTTGTGTGTGTTTTTTTATGTACTAAGTATTCCGCAAAAGTAATGTAATGTCCATGTACGTCAAGCTTCGGGTCTCTACAGTTGGTATCAGAGGAAAGGTTTAGTTAACCTTTGGAAACTAGGATGTGAGAACGTTAGGGAGATCGCTAGAGATATTTCTAAGGTATGTCTAGGGATGTCTCTACGGATAAGTATACGTATAGGATATAGTCCTAGAACTACGATAACGATCTTAGAATTTAACCTAAGATGTTAGATATTAAGGGTATTCCCCCTTTATTATGTTGTTTTCCCTAGCATGTTTTTTGCCTCTCACGCTATTCTTTTTGGGTTTTAGATGATGGATGAAACCCGAAGGAACCGTGTTGATCATTGTAATAGACAATGCAATGATTGTCCTCCTGAACAAACAAATGTCATGGGAGATGGAGTGGAAAATCTTATTGCTATACTTACACAAGCTATGAATCATTCTGGACTTCCAAATGAGCAGAGAAGGGAACAATATTCTATTGAGCCCTTCATGAGGCAACGTCCACATTCTTTCAGTGGGTCTTCCGATCCACTTGTTGCTGAACAATGGATCAGTACCACTGAAAAGATATTTTCAGTTCTTCAATGTTCTGAACATGATAAAGTCATCTTAGCAGTATATCGTTTGGAAGGTGAAGCTCATCAATGGTGAAATCTTATCAAGAATATGAGGCCAAGAGATGAAATTGAGTCTATGGAATGGGATGAGTTCAAGAACTTGTTTTTCAGTAAGTACTTCCCTCGTATTCTTCGAACAAAGATGGAAAAGGAATTTCTTGAGCTGAAGCAGAAGGATGATGAATCTGTTGGTATATACGAAGGGAATTTTACAAGACTTGCAAGGTATGCATCTGGCATTATCATCCAACCTGAAAGTAATGTTGATCGATTTTTCAGTTGCTTAAAACCAAGTCTTCTAAGGGCATTATCTATAAGATACTTCAGTAGATATTAAGATATTGTGCGTTGGGCTATCAAGGTAGAAATGGAAGTTGGTGTTACATGTCCATCTCATGGTTTTGACAAGAAACGAAAGATGGAGTTTAAGGAGAAATCTCAGAATAATGGTGAAAAGAAGATGAATGTTTCCTTATGCACAATGTGTGGAGAGAAGCATGGTGGAGATTGTCTTAAAGGGACTAGAAAATGTTTTAAGCGTGGAAAAGAAGGTCATCGAGTAGCTGAGTGTCGAAGTAATGGAAAAAGGGTTTCTAATGATGTGAATAAAGCAAACACTGCAGAGAACGCACCACCAACACTTCAATGCTTCAAGTGCAAGGAAATGGGGCATTATGCTAATAAATGCCCTAATCTAAGGGTTAGTGATGATCGACATGAGCAACTGCTTAAGGCAAAGGACAAAGGGAAGTCGCATGCGATCACAATTGGCGATGTTGAATACGACAACGATGTGGTGGAGTGATTAAGTGTTTATGTAATGGGATTCCAAAGTAATGTTGTATCATGGAGTATTGGAATATTTATGTATTGGTCTAATGTGGTATTCAAAGTGATTGAGATATTTTTGGATATAAGATGATATGCGCATAATGAAGGGAAAACAAGAAAATGAAATGTTTAACAGTATTCATGAGCTCATGATTGTTATAAGGACTAAGTATATAGAATTTTGAGGATTTTGGTATGTGGAAAGAGTTATCTTTTGACAACACTCATGTTTTCACTAAGATTCAATGGGTATTCATTTTTCAAGAGATTACATGATTATGGTATTCACATGACTGGAATGTGACGAACAAGATATATGAGGGATAAATGATGGCGTTCACGTGATCATTTTCTATATACTATGAGTATGGACCGAAGTATTTTAGATAAGCCTAAAGATTGGAATGGATTATGTTAGACATAAGTTAGTATTGTTTAAGGATAAAACTTTTTTTTGATATTGTTGATGGGATGTTATAATAATGTAGTTTTAGAAAAAGGACAACCTGCAGGATGAGTGAAAACCCATCGCATCGGCCAAGGATGTGGGAATCGAACCCACAAATAAAGTGCGACGGGCCTTTATCACATACCACTGGCCTACAAAAAGTCCCTAGTTAGTAGAAACTAATTTTATTTTATTAAGCGGTATGATATATGAAGTATAAGTTCATTTTTGGAATCGTATATGATTAACCTCACCAAAGACGGACTTATGTATATTTGATAACTATTGCTAAACTTTTGTTTGAAACAGATGGAATGACCCATCATTCTATCACATGATCTGCTAACACTTCATGAATAACAAATTCAACTTCATTTCATTAAGAGATGAAGTAGAAATTGTTCAAAGCACGAACAACAGTGAGATTGTACCAAAATCAAGTAAAAATTTCTTCTAATTCAAAATTTTCAACTTTAGGGAAATGATATTGAAAACCAAAAATGTTGTCCTAGTGATCTTATATCTGATGAATCATATGGTAACATATATCATCACAAATTTATGGCTTTGCGATTGTTGGCTTTTTCATAGCCATGTTCTCTACCACTCTCCATCAGAACATGACGGTTAGATTTCTCTTCCATGTCCATATTTTCTCCTATATGGAAACCCAGTGATGAGTTCATTTGGGTAACCATTATATTTCACACTTTAGTTTATAAAGTTCAGTTTTTGTATTTCTTTTTACGATGTGGGTTTTTATGAATAGTAAACGATTTCTAACCCCGACGAATTTTGAGGGCGAAATTCATTTTAAGGGGGGTAGAATGTAACACCCCGAGATTTTATGAAAAGTATTATTTTTCATTAATGTCTTTTGTTGTACGCTACACCAAATGGAGCTTGCACAACACGCATCCCTGACTTTCCTTGCATTACACGCAATCGCGACCTTCCTCGATAGCTTGCGTCGTACGCAATACCGAGTTTCACTAAACAATGATATGCTAATAAAATATTATTAAAACTAGACGTTATGAATAGTAATAAACACTTTTTGAAATTTTATAAATTTTATTTTTCAAAATGGACTTCATATTTGGATTCGGAATATCGAAATTATCCTAGGGTGAAATTTTGGTTTTTTTCTGAAAACTTTCAATTTTTGATGAATAGTGAAACCACTAAGTGGTAGTTAAAAAAACTGAATTTTTCATAAAACTTAATTTTACCACTTCTGTGAGTGGAATTTCAAAAATCAGAGAGACACGGTTGATGTCAGTAAGTAAAATGTGGTTCAATGAGATGAAAATAATTTTTTGGTGAATAGAAACTTTTTACTTTTTTTACCACGGTTAAAAGTTAATAGGGTAATTAAGGGTAAAAATGATATTATTATTACCCTAACACATGTCCTAATTCTATTGGACAAGTTCAATTCAACCAAAAACAACCTTAGGAATAAAATATCACCATTTAGGCCCACTTGGATTAGATTAGGACATTTATTATTAATTTATTTAAAGAAGGGTTAAAACAGTTAAAATCAATGTTTAATAAGTAAATAATTTTTAATATAGGGTTATAAATAAGATAAATTAGACTATAAATATTCATTAGAAATATAAAAAGATTTCATACATAATGGTATTTTATTTTTAATTTTTAGACATTATATAATTTAATTTATTTATGACACAAAGATGGTGTAGTAATTATATTATTAATGAAATATTGACATAATTGATGTTATAAATACCAAAATAAATGTAATTTGACACTTTTTAGGAATTACACTAATTTTATAGATTAATATGACATGTTAGTATGGATTTAATTAACATCTTTCGAAATAATAATTCTGTTATGATTTTCACAAAAATTAATTACTAAATAGTATCAAAATTGACATAAAATAGTTTTTAAAACAAATATTATATTAGTAATTGTTATTTTCTTCCTAAAAATCTATGGTTCGGAAAAATGACTTAGATAAGGTTATATATATTAATAATAAACAACTTGGGGTTTTTTTTCTTCTTATAGTATGTTTATTAACCTTATAGTATAAGAACACAACAAGACACGGTAAAAGTAAAATTATTTAACTTAATGTTAAATCTAAATGATAAGGTTACAATAGGAACCTAAACTTGTCTAAATTATATTGGATGAGAGGATATAGAACAATACCCACCTTATCTTAGAAATAAATTAATTTGAAGCTATTTAAAACCGGACTTTACTTTATAATAAAATAATATTTTTAGTTTTTCCAAAGGAGCCCCTCTCCTCTCTTATAAAAGGGCACCTCCTCCCCCTCTTCCTTACACCACTTTGAGCCTTCAAGCTCGGCCAACCACTGCCTAAATCTCTTCTACACTTCCCTAGTATCATCCTAGAGGTCCTGGTCTTCTTCAAAGACCATCCTTAGTTCTTTAAGTGGAGTTTAAGAAAAGGCGCATCAAAAAGAGGTAATATCCATTACCGATCTTTTTCAATTTCTTTCTTCTTTAACTTCTTCTTCTTAACTTTTTTCATGATAATGTAATAACATCAGTATTTCTTATATACTGATATGTTATTATAAATATTAAACAACTCTAATTAACCTTCTGTCCATCCTACAGAAAAAGGAAATCACCGCGCGTGCGTACGTACGGAATACCGTCTCCACGCCGTGGTGTAATCTATTTTCCGCCACCACCTTAATTGGATGGGTATAATGGTGTAATGAGTAACTATATATGATTATTATAAAGTTATATTGATACTGAAATAGTATACATACACTTCAACACAAGTTCACGATCATGAGAATGATATCATCGCTCGTGCGTACGTACGGACTACCGTCTCCACGATGCGATGAGATTCATTCTCCATGTTAACTATTTAAGAATGATTATAAAGTATATATAAGCAATAATAATGAAATATATGACATTATAAAGCTACTGGATTTATGTATATATGTATTTCATCTACTTAATTCCATTCAAGAAAATAAGGAAATGAAAACAACGTTCATGCGTACGTACGGACTACCGTCTCCATGAACGGTGCGTTTCATTTCATTTATCTATCTATTATATATATATATACTGAATATATATGATATATAAATCATGTTTTATATTCTGGAAGTAAGTAAATCATGATATAAGTAATAATAATGTCAATAACAACAAGTCCAAACACCTACGATAAATGAAACGATTTTACCCAAAACGCTTCTTTAATATGGAATTTACAAAAGAACGGGTAATATAACGTCATAAGTGAACCATATATGATATCATAACAATGAATATGATTTTTTAATAAGTTAATGTAATTATTTAAATCATTATAAAGGATATTCAGACACTTACGAAGCAAATCAGACTTAAGGTAAAAGAAATATCACAATCTAATTTTTATCTGAGATTGTTTATACTTTGGTATTTACTGGGGTGTATTTTATCATCAACTTCCATGTTTCATAAATATGTAATATTTATATCCTTATACAATAGTTTATATCCAATTTTACCCTTCGGTGAGTTTTAGTAAAAGATATTAAAGGAATCTTTTGTCGTTTTTCGTACGAGGTACTTTTTTGACTTTTCCGACAAAAGTACGAGAAGAATGTTTTCTTTTTTACTTATACGGCATGAATGGATTTTAAAAGAAATTATTTCCAAGAAGCTTCCCTTACAAATTTTCACGTTTATTTTTAATCAACTTATTTTAGTTTAAAATTCTTTGACATGTTAAGAAAGAAAAAAAGTTTTTGATGTCGAAATGACATTTTCCTCAAGAATGGAGTTCAAGTGTTTTATCAAAATTATATTCCATCTATGATAATAAAGGGTTCTGTTTATATCCCTATTATTACATGGATTTGATTATGTTGTGATGGAAATATTTTTATGAATTCTTTTATCTTATATGAATTGTTTTATGATGTCATGATGTTTAAAGATTCCCATTTTTATTACATGGGTTATGAAATGATGTATGATTTATGATTTTGTGGCACACATATGAATGGTATCATTATGATATGGGTGGGACCTATATCTCCCTCCAGTGCATTGGGTAAAGATTTTATATCTCATGAGATATACATGGCGGGAATGGTAGGTTATACCGGTTCAGTGAAACAGGACTGAAACGAGGGTGACTCGGTTCAGAAATGGACTTTGTACACTAAGATAGTCTTGGCAATGAGTCTTGACTAACAAGAAATGATTCTCTATGATTATGTGTGTATACCAAAAAGTTTCATGTTTTATGTTATGATTATTGGGATTATATTTCACTACTATTATTTATCCCATGTTATGAAATTATGATCTCTTTTACAAGTTAAGATTTCCAAAAGATATGTTCTTATGAATATGACGTGATTGGTATTTTTTTTTTTACCCTTACTGAGCATTTGAGCTCACCCTTTTATGTTTATTTCCAGGAAATAAAGAAAGGAATTAGGTTTAAAAAAAAGAGATCTTTATAAGAGATGTTGAAGATCTTTCACCACGATTAGAATATTATATTCCAAGTTTCCAAAGACACTAAACTATTACGGTCCTTGTGTGTGTGTTTTTGTTATGTACTAAGTATTCCACAAAAGTAATGTAATGTCCATGTAAGACAAGCTTCAGGTCTCTACACTGAATCCAAAAATGAAGTCCGTTTTGAACGATAAAATTTATAAAATTTAAAAAAGTTGGTATTACCATTCATAATGGCTAGTTTGATTGGTTGTGGTGTGTGTTAGAACTCGAAGTTGAGTACAACACACACTACTCTATTATTCAAACAGAAGTGTACCGTGGAAGCTTGGGGTGTTACATAAAATGATGAATACCTAAAAATAATATCTAATAAATAGAATTGGATAGATTATGTTACATATTTTGGAACAAATTATGTTGAAAGCTATGGATTATTGGGAATAAAACTGAAACATATTGAATCAACCTTGAGATTTTAGAGAAGCCCATAAAGATGTTGGAATAAAGAAATAATACACATCAACAAGATATATCAGAAAAAAAGAGAAAAACATACCAAACCATACAATATATATCTCATACATATTTAAATAGATATATATATATATATATATTGATATATCATGGAATTTACAATATACATAATTTTAAAAAAAAATTCAAACAAAATCTATAATGAAAATAAATAGAATCCTCTCTTTATTTGGAAATATAGAACCATAACTTGTGAATAAATTATTATAAAATCACTCTTACATTATAAGTTATGAATATGCATATAAATAGATATATAGATAGATACATACATACATATATATATATAAATTTATATATACATATTTATAAAATAATTATAAATTGATAAAAATATTTGTAACACATACTGTAGAATATCACATTATTATCATATAAATGCAAGACCATACTAATTTTGAAACTAGATTGCCATTGAAAATAAGTAAATATGGAATCAGTCATACTAATATAGTTCTTAATATAAAGAATCACAATTCTGAGAAAATATATTTTTATGTAAAACTCCTTAAACTATAAAATTAAAATATAATATAAATAAATAACATTTGTTACATGAATATCATAGAATTAACATCTGTTACTTTTTTGAACCATCATCAGACTAAGAATTGGTCTGCTAAATCAATTTTCTCAGAAACTAAAAAGTATGTTTATTCAAAACAACGAAGAAAGATGGAGTAAAGATGTTGAAAAAAATGAAAATTTATTAAAAACAAAAATTTAAAAAGACCAAATCAGGATATACAAAAAATAGTAAAAAAAGATAATAATCATAAGAAAAAAAACAACAACTGGAACACAAATATGGAATGAAAATCAGAACCTACAAAGGGAAATTAGAAACCATCATATCCAGTTCTTGAAAAAAAATTTATAGAAAGAAAATCAAAACCAACAAGACAAATCATTATCCTATATGACATGGTTGAAAAAAAATTCGAGACCCATAGATAATGATCTTGACATTTTCATCAGAACCCCTAACTATAACAAACCACCAATGACAAATGATGTTTTAGAATCTAGATGTATTGGGTATCTGTAAATAGAGTGGGTTTTTGTAATTTGAGCTCCGATTCACCCATGAGCAGCACCAAAAAAGGGTGGATTCCATGAAAAAATTCTGATATTTTGTTGGGTTCAAAAATGGTTATGTTTTTTTAATTACCTTAGGACCCGTATATCATCTCTTTTTTAGAATCGTAGATAAAGTGTAATTGTATCAGTGATAATGTTTTATCACTCACAAATGCTACTTTTATCAATCCTGATAAATCCTTTCCTTTATCATTGTTAAAGAAAGTATTGATAAAGAATTTTTTTATCAGCTCTTATAACATAAGCACAGATAAAGAATTTTTATTTATAATGATAAATAAAAATATATATAAACATATATATATATGATTAATAAATATATATAAATATAAATATAGTAAATATATTAATTATTTAAATATGAAAAGCATATTTTTCTAGTTATTTAAATATATAATTATTTATATATAATTATATTCATATTGATTATATATATTTATGTAATCATATATATATTTAATAAATAAATTTAAATATTAAAATAGTAAATATAATATCTATTTATGAAAATTTATTATAAATTTAATAATTATTTAAATATATAAAACTATTTATTTATAAATATATAAATACATTTTAAAAAATACTTTTTATTTATAATGATAAATATATAATTCTAAAAATAAAGTATGAATAATTTTAAAAATAATTTTTTATGAATATAATTATATATTATATTGGTTGATAAATATTGTTTTACAGATTTTTTTAACATTATTAATGAATATTTTATCTTATGATCATGTATGTTAAAAATGGGAAAAAAATAATAAATTAAAAATACGTATACTTTAGTAGTATTGAATAAAAGGATTAGTTTTTTTTGTGTGCATTTTATTTATATAAAAATTAATTACGTATATGCGAAATCAATATAATACACATTTTATCTTTGTTAAATTGAAAAATCCGATGACATTCATTTATACTCTATGCATTTAGTCAGCATTTTCAATTCATATTAATTTTTAATTATAAACTATTATTCACTAAATATATTTATTTTTAATGTATAACACATAAATATTTTGTAATATATAGAACTTATTTATACACATTATTATATATCTATATATTTAATAAATACTTTTTTGTTAACTTTATCAATAATCATCTATTTAAAAAAAATATTTAATATTTATCTTAATTTACTTATTTTTAATTTTAATTTGATGAATTTTTATTTTTAATTTCAAAATAATTAATACTTTCTATTTATTAGTATTTATAATTTATATATATTATAACATATTTATTTTTCTATTTAAAAAACTATTGAAATAAGAAAATTTATAATATTTTATTAAATAAACGCAATTATTATTTATTTAAATATCAAATTTTTTAAATTTTTTTGACCTTTATCAGGGCTAGAAAATTACTGATAAATGAATCCTTTATGAGTAATAGAAATATGGTGCTGATAAAGGGTACCCTTTATAAACACTATAAATTAATCCACTAATGATGTTTATCTTTTATCAACACAAAAAAAATGTGCGGAAAATTGGTTAAATTTATCAACTATTCCTCCAGCATATAAAATCAAGCAATTTATTAGAGATTTTTTCTAGAGTTGATAAATACTAAATCTGTTAAATATCAGTTTTTTAGAATTTATTAGTAAATGATCCTATATAAAATTTCTATAATCTTACATGGAAGCCCATATTGTATCTCTAAGTATATGAATGGTCTAATCTATCATTTTATATATATAGTGGGGAAAATTCATTTTCAACTATAACCACTACTTCAAAAAAGGCCATTAATAGTTCTAGACATAGACATTATCAGCGTTAGATTTGTGCTCACAACATGAGCTATGTTAAAAGACATGGTATTTTATCAATGTTAATAAATGGGTTCTTTGTTGGAGCTAAAAAATTGATGATAAAGGGACTTTTATCAACACTGATAATCTATTTTTTTACACACTTTTGAAAACACTGATACTGTACCTTTTATCAACGCTCATTAAAGCACTAATAAAGGGCCATATTGTAGTGTGTGGTAATAGCACACAACCGCACCATTATAATGTGCCCTAACAGAACACCGTAGAATAAGAAACACACCAGATATCATAAAAAACATGTCCCAATTAATGGGTTGAATGAAATGAAATTTACAACACACAAATATATTAAAGACAGTATTACAGAAATTTTAAACATTAGTTTTTAAAATACATAAATACAAATCATTACATACATTAAAAAGCATCAATGTTTCATTATATTTTTATCCTGGCCGAACTCATTTTATTTTCAAAACATACTCCCCTTCTCAAAACAATGAACACACTATTATATGGTTTTTTATGTTAGTAATATTATAAATAAATAAATTTACAGAAAGTGTTAATTTTACACAAATTTATGTCAATTTTAAATACAAAATGAACTTAGTGTAATTTCAGTCACATTGTGCATTAGCTTGAGGTGAGTCTAATTCCAGAATATCTCAAATGACATGTGGATCCTTATCCTAATGAATCAATATTATTGGAATATGTTTGTTATTTTTTGAGTCTGTGAGTTGTCTATTTTTAATAAAATGTCTTTTTTAATTGAATCCTTCACTTTTGACTCATTCTGATTACATCATGTACCAGTTTAAATGGAAATGGATTCCTCATTGTGAAAAATGACATATTAACAATTTTTTTTAAATATCAAGAACATATGAGTGCGTTTGATCAATTTTTAGTGAGTGAAACTTTATTAACAAAAATGTTGACTTAAACTAATAACAGACACATTTAGTCATACCAGGCACATCGGGTATTTAATTAATTTTTCGCTAATTCCAATACCTCAAAAATGACTTATGGATTGTTTTTGTATTGTATAAAATTAATCACCATGTTTTTTCTTAGTATTGATTAGGAAAACTGTCCATTTGACTAAAATTAATGAAATTTTTTAAAAAAAGATACATGTTGAGTCATACCGGTAACACAATACATTGAATTTAGATGTGGTTGATTCTTACACACACTGAATTAATTATGGATCAGTTTCTAAAATTATTTAATCAATTTTAAGGCGTTTTCTTAGTTTTGAGTAGGTTAGTTGGGGGTTTTTCAAAAATTTATGTAAATTTTAATAAAAACATGCACTTGGAGTCATACCAGTCACACCGTGTGTCAGAATGAGGTATGTATGATTCATGCATATCTTAAATCACATATGGATAATTTTCCTAGAGTATTAAAAATATTTGAATGTGTTTTTTCAGTTTTGAGTATGTCAGAATTGTTCACACTGAAATTGATGTTAATTTTTATAAAGATGCAATTAGAGTAATACCAGTCACACTGTGCATCAAATTACGGTGCATCTAATTCTTACCCGTTCAAAATCACTTATGAAATTATTAACAATGTCAAAAAACAATATGAATATGTATGATTGGTTTGGAGTACATCACTTTTTCTTTTTTACCAAAACGAAATATAAACATAAAACATGAACTTTTGACTCATTCTGATCACATCATGTATTGGTTTGATGGGAAATAGATTCCTACACATCAAAAATATTATATGAATCATTCCCAAAAATATCAAGAAAATATTATAGTGTTTTATTATTTTTTAGTGAGTAAAAATTATTGAACTAAAATTTCTATTTTAAATCTATAACTGAAACATTGAGTCATTTTTACTTTATACTAATATTAATGCGAATTTTAAATATAAATAAGTACATAGATTCATATCAGTCACTAAATGTGTTTGATTGAGGTACATATGATTCTTACATGACCCAAAATTTCAAAACAATACAAACTATCAATGTTTCTATGATTTATATCAAATTTCTTTATCGAACAACCGACACTGCATTAGAAGCTTCCAACAAACCAGATCAGGTCGAAAAAAAGTATCTACATGTATAAGAAAAAAAGTATTGTGAGTAATGAAAAAATTCAATAAATAAAACATATATATATTAAATACTATATCAATTATATGGGAAATTATTTTACTGTGTAAATATCACGATCACCCCAGTGATTGAGCATTGGGGGGAACATGAAGGAAGTTGATAAATGTCAAAACTACAAGGGTGAATGGTATTTCTGTAGAAATATTATGAGACTATTTTGGTGCGGAAAGACATGAAAAATGGAAGGAGAAAACCAAATCAGTCAAAATAATCAACATGTATATGAATTAAGTTTTAATGTGAGTAATACTAAAAAAAATAAATTAAACATATATATGAAACAATATATTAATTCTATGGACAATTTTTTTACTATGAAAAAATATTTTACCTCTATAATTGAATAAAGGTACAATTCTTGATTTCATATAAAGGTAGTGGAGTTAACATGAATGTATGTGATAAATACGCCACTTCATAGGTGAAAAGATTTTGAGGGAGAAGAATTCTATGAATGTTTTTTGTGAAAAAAGATCTGAAAGATGTAAAAATCACCACATCACAAATAAAAAAATCCACCTAAATAATAAATAAATAATAATGTGAGTAACACTAAAAGCAAATAAATGAAATATAAATATGAAACAAAACACTAATTCTTTGGACAATGATTTTACTATACAAATATCAGGATTAGCTCTACGATTGATCCGAGACAGTATCATTGCTCTTCTTGCAATGGAATGTAACATGGATAAAAATATTATAAAATAAAAAAACTCTTCATGGGAAAATGAAAATTAAATCAATGATTCATTGTATATTTTTTCGGTAAAATAAAGATATTATATCATAACATTACATTTAAATATTTCCAAAGGGATTCCTTTATTATAGTTGGTTCTTCCGAGGGATTGATAACATCATCATGTTTAGAAGACATTCTATGCATGATTAGACAAAAATTTTGTTCAGATTATCCTAATATAGTAGAGAACATATAATATTATGATGAAAAACAATATATATTTGAAAACAATTACCTTCTCATTGAACCCTATTTCAATTTTTAATGTCTTCGAGGATTTGGATCCTCTATTGAGAATACAAATCCCCTATTTTTGGTCCCCTATAACATACAAGACATTGTTTACATTGTAACATGCATGAACTAGTTGTTATGTGCCAATTAAAGAGGCATCCTAAATTTAATATAGAATTTAAATGAAGAGAAAACAATCTAGGTTTTCTTGCTCATTTTTAGTGAGGTGATGCTAGTTTTAAATAAAAATTGTAGTTATATATTAAAAAAACACAATGTATGCCATACCAAACACACCGTGCATTGAAATGAGGTATGGATGATTTAATCACATAAAAAATGACTTATAGATTATTTTCATAATGTATTTAATTAATACAAATGAGTTTCATCAGTTTTTAGTAGTTATGTGGTCCTATTTTACATTATTGATGTCAATTTTAAATAAATAGGGTCACTTTGATTCATATCAGTCACACTATGAGTTATATTGAGGTATGATTAATATTTTCACCTCTCAAATGTCTTATGGAATATTTTCATAAATTATCAAATCAATCCAAATGTTCTTAATTGGTTTGGAGTATATCACTTGTCTTTTTTACTAAAATTTCAACTTAAAATGGATAAACAAACATTGACTCAGACTCATCACATAGTGTATTAGATATATGTGAGATGGATTCTTACACATCAAAAATTAAATTTGAATCAATTTTTTAATTTATCATGAAATGAGAAGGCTGTTTTCTCAGTTTTCAATGAGTGACATTTTATGAACTAAACTATTAATTTAAAACTGGTAATCAAAAAATTATGCCTTACTTGGCACACCATGCATTGGTTTGAGGTGAGGCTAATCCCTCAATGTCAAAAATCACTTATGGAAAATTTCTATATGGTATAAATATAATATGAATGTGTTTTATCAGTTTTAAATAGGTCGGTTTTCCTTTTTTTTAAATTGATGTATTTTTTAAATAAAATGATACACATTGAGTCATAGCAGTCACATCGTGCATAGGATTGAGGTAAAAATAATTCATACATGTCATAGATGACTTAAGGATCATTGTACTAATGTATCATGTCAATCCAAATATGATTACTCAGTTATGTGTATGTCACTTTTTTTCTTACTAAAATGACATTTTAAACTGCAATCATGTACTCTGATCACATAATTTATCAGTGTGATGTAATAATTATTCCTACACATGCCAAAGGACATATGAATTAATTTCTTAAATTATCATTAAAATAAGATCTCATTTACTTTGTTTTCATAGAGTTTATTTTTTTAACTAAATACTTATGTTTAAATAGCAAATGGATACATAGATTCACATTGATCACATTATGCATCCAATTGAGATGCGATTGATTTCTACGTGTCTCAAATGACTGTAGATCATTTCCAAATTTTTTAATAATAATCATGAATCCCTATAAATCTTTTTCAAATCATAAAAAAACCCTATCAATTTTTAAATAAAATAAAAGCTATTAAAAAACCAAGTATAATTGAGAAAATGTTATAAAAAATTCCCAACCAATTATTTTATAAAAGTTTTAGTCGGATACATGTGGATAAATTTGAGGATTAAAATGAAAGTAATTCATCATTGAATATAATTACACTTAAAATAAAATAAATTAGATTCAGTAATATTCACTAGTTTTCCAAAATTACATAGTAGAAACCCAAGAACCCTGGGCTACGTAAAACAATAGTTGCGTATTCTGATTCTACTTCCCCCACCCTTTCCATATCATTATCGTTTTTCACTCTATTATTTATCTAGATGTGTGTAGATTTTATCTCTATGTGTTTAGTGAAATTGGATCCGTCGATTTATTAACTATTTTAAATGGTGTAATTTTTACAAATGGGAGGCATTTCTACTTTTGGAGAACACAATGAAGTACAAGGGAAAAAGCCACCCATTAACTTAATTGTATTCTATAAAAGGGGAAATACATCCCAATAGTGAGAATAAAACCATTGAAACTAGTTATTATCTTAATGCCTCAATTTCCACCAAATCCTTCCAATGAAAATCTCCACACAACCAGAGAAATTATATAGTGAAGGGAAAAAATGAAATGGATAGGGTATATACATAATAATGCAAATACACAACTGTAGTGTTGTGCAAACTAGGATTCATGGGGGGATAATGTATAATTTCATAATACAAGTGTATGTTACTGAAATTAATTTATTTTATTAGATGTGGATGAACACTTAATGATCAATTAATTAAATTGTTTCCTAGAATTTACCCATAGGGATCCGAGTACAACATTATCAAAAAACTTTATCGATATTTTTTAAAAAAATTCTTATAAAACTAGTGTTTTAATAGGTTTCATTTTATAAAAAAATTATAGGATTTTATATGACTATAAGAAGAGGTCGATGGAGGTCTGCACTTCATTCACACTTACCTCTATAGTCAATAACCTTAAATAGGGTTCACACCTTCAACCATCAAATACTATAAAATGGATGTGAATACTCATTCAATACAAAGATAAATAATGTAAATCTACATAAATATTATATATATATTTGTTATATATATGTATTTTATTAATAACATTATTTGAGTATAATTATATATACATATATATTTATATTATTTTTCATATTTAATTTTTTTTAAAAAGAAAATATTTTATTCAATGTATATATATAATAATTTTTTTAATGAAACTAAAAATATAATAATAATATCAATTGTTAAATAATTTTAATTATATATAATTATTATTTTTGTGAAATGTGTATAAAATAAAATTATATAAATTTTGGAATGTTTTATTATTTATATATATATAGTCACCTAATTTTATTATTTTGAATGGAACATGATTTTATAATAAATTATTTTTTATTTATGTATAATTCATATTATGGTAAATTAAATATATATTTCTAAAATTTATATATATACCTAAAAAGATGAATACATAGAATTTATTTCTAATATATAGAATTTGAGATCTTCCATAATTTGTTTTGGGAAAAAATGACGTAGAAACCTAAGGATTGTAGAGAGGCTATCTAATACACATTGACCCATCTTAGATATTATAGAGAGGACCATAAAGAAGTTGGTATAAATATATGACACACATCAAAAATATATATCAGAAATAAAGGGAAAACAAACCTACCATTTCAATGTATATCTCATACAAATGTAAACATATATATATATATATATATATATATATATATGTCATGGAATTTATAATACACATAATTTAAATAAAAGGAACATTTGAGAGTAATTTTTAACATAAATAAATATGATCCCTTCATAAATTAGAAATATATAACCACAATTTGCGAATAAATAATTCGACATTGACCCATAAATTATATGTTAGAAAAATGAATATAAATAGAAAAAAAGATATATATTTATATATAAAAATTTATAAAATAATCTTAAATAGGTAAAAATATATATAAACATTCAACAGAATATCAATATGTAGAAACATAAATACAACACCATACAAATTTTGAAAATAGGGATCCATTAAAGATTAATAAATAAGTTATCACCTTTACTAAGATTTCCCTTAAAATAAAAAATAAAAATTTTTGGAAAAAATTTATGTAAGAACTCATACATCAGTATATTAAAATAGAAATAAAAAAAATTAAATTCCCTCATATAAATGTTTAAAATCTTCTTTTATTTCCACTTCACACCATTATTAAACAGAGAATTTGTTTGATAAATCTATTTTATCGGAACAAAAAAGAAGAAATTAATTCAAATCCATGAAGAATGATTTGGTATTGATGTAGAATATGAATTAACATAATTTAATAAAACAATTTATAAAAATAGAAATAGGATATCTAAAACAATATTCAAGAAAATAACATATCACAATAAAAAGAAAAATTGAATAAAACAACTGGAGAAAAATTATAGAATGAAAATATGAATCTAAAAAGGAAAATAAAAAACCCTCAAATCCAGACCTTGAAACCAAAAACATAGAATGAAAATTAGAACCTACTATTGAAGACAAGCCCACCGTACTAGGTTAAATAAAAAATGAGACCATTAAATCCATATCTTGATATTTTATTTCGAAACCGTAACTACTAATAAACACCGATGTCAGACAATGTTTGAGAAAATATAAGTAGTAGGTTTGTGTGATTTGAGTGGGTTTGTGTGATTCAAGCTTTGATTCACTGAGGAATGGATGGATTCCATTGAAATATGTTGTTATCGCGACAGTTTCACAAAATGTAAAGTATTTTAAGTAGATATGGACACTTTTTTCATCAATTTTTAAAAAATGATAATAAAGAGTCATTTTATTAGTGATTTTTAGAACTGATAGAGTAAATATTTATCAGGGATAACGTTTTTTGTTGATAAATGGATTTTATCAGTGACAAAAAATGTGATGTAAAAGATATATTTTATTAGTGCTTATTACATTAGCACTGATAAAGAATTTTTAATTATAATTATTAATAATTTTTTTATATAAATTTGTACATAATAAATATATATGAATATAAATGTAGTAAATATATTAAATATTTAAATATATCAATTAAAATTTCATTAATATATAAATATATAAATATATATTTATAATTATATAAATATTTATAGAAAATAATATTTGTATCATTATATATATTTATATAAATGTATATATATATATATATTTAATAAGTAAATATAAATATAAATGTAGTAAATATATTCATTATTTATGAAAACATATAATAAATTTAATAATTATGGGAATAAATATAAATATTACTTTATAATTATATAAATACTTTTAAAAACATTTTATTTATTTATAATTATAAATATATAATTTCATAAATAATGTATGTGAATTTTTAAATATATATATTTATGAATATATTTATTTATATATATTTATATGTAAATATTTTTCAAAATATTTTTATTAACATTATTAATAAATATCTAATTTTAAATGATTCTATGTAAAAAATGATTGAAATTTAATAAAATAAAAATATGCACACTTTAATAAAATTGGATAAATGGAAAAGTTTTGTGTGTGTGCATTGTATTTAAAAATTCATTTGTTACATATATGGGAAATCAATATAACCAACATTTGATATATGTTAATGTGAAAAATCAAACGATATTCAATGATATGTCTATTACTCTATGCAATTAGTTGGTATTTTCAATTAATATTAATTTTTAATTATATTGAATTATTTAGTAATTAGATGACTATTTAATGTAAAAAACAAAAATATTTTTTATTTTATAAATCATATTTAAATAAATTAATATATATCTATATATTTAATATATATTTTATATTAACATTATTAATAAACATCTAATTTAAAAAAAAATATTAATAATTTTTTCATTTTACATAATTTTAATTTGTTTAATTTTCATTTGGAATATATATATGCTTCATAAATACCATTTATTAGTAATTATAATTTATATATAGTATAAAAAAATTAATTCATTTCATCAATGATGATTTTATTTTTAAAATTTGTAATAATTTTAATAATAAAATGATTTTTTATTTTTTATTTGTTAAATTATTTCAATTTCATTATTCAAACCATTATTAGTGCTTAAGAAGAATTGATAATGGACTACATTAAGAGGGCTAAAAATAAAGTGCTGATAAAGGGTACCTTTTATAAGCGCTAAAAATGAAGCACATATAATAGATATCCATTATCAGTACTAAAAATAAAGCACTGATAAAGGGAATAATTTATCAGTTTTAATAATAAAGCACTGATAAAGGGGGCCATTATCAGTACAAAAAAAGAGTTCATAATTGGATAAATTTATTATCACTTTCTTTGGATATTATAAAGTTTCCATTTAGTATCACATTTTTCTAGAACAAATTAATACTAGAGCTATTGAAATCCCATTTTGTAGTAGTGCATTGAGACCCAATAGTTCTATGCAATCCTCTTGTAAATAAATACGTTAAGAGAGGATCAGGGATTAAAAAAAATTCAGGGGAACTCCCAGAACCTAGATAATCACTTATAAATAAAAACTTATAATACTATATCAAATAAGACACTCAGATAGATAAAATGTAGAATGAATTTTTTATTCATTCTATTATCACCCATATAGAATACTGACAACATTGTGATTATATAGTTATTGTAAAAAATATTTGTATATATCATCACACATTCACTTTGGAACCGCAATAGATTGGGCAAAATCTTGAGGAACATGATTCCCATTCTTCAACTACCAGAATTTTAGTAATCACGTGATGAACTAAGAATTAATTATCATTATCCCTCATCACCAAATCTATTACTGATGGTCATGGTAGATCTTTAATACTATTGGATGTATTATTAAAATAATTTTTGGAACTCCCTCAAAACTCTCTCTCAAAACATGATAGGTGCCATCATTCTTCATGGTAAAAGGATTATGCTCTCCCCATCATCTGAAAATACATAAGAATGAAGTCCTTTTAATATCTAGTAACACCATATCTCCCAAACCACATTTACAATCTAGGCTTCCATGATGAACTACTTGATAGGAGGGTTCACAAATATTGATTAGATATATACCACCCCCTTTTGTATACAGTATAATTTTATGCAGAAAAGCTACTATGTTTCTTTTTTCAGTAACCACAAACATAATTTTCTACTAAGAAAATAATTCACTGCATTCTCTTTCACAAGAAAGGTGTGGGTGTATAGATTATATTCATTTCACTATCCTTTAGTATCTCCATTTATCACTCAAATCACATGATTAAATCATTATGTGAGATGATATGCAAAAGAATATAATGACTAGAACAGAAGTTGATTAACTCATTGATATGATAATGTCACCAAGTCATTATGGGGAATAGTATTTCTACCAATATCTAATCATGGCTCACATAATCCTTATAATTGGGCCCATCTATTAATACTTAGAAAATATAACTTCTCATCTAATAATCACAATTCTTATATACCCATCTCCGAAGGCATCATAGAACATGAATGACTCAATATCTCTTTTATATTATTGAAGATTTGGGTCCTTGTCATCCTCATAAAAATCCCTAAAATGTTTATTGAAACATAAATCTACAAAAAATCCTAACCCCATTGGGTCTAGGAAGATATTGGTGTATAATTATATTAAATTCATGCATGAGTCTTCGATAATAGCTATACAAAACATATAAGCTCCAAATATTAGTCACACCCATTACTGGAGGCCAAGATTTCTCTCCCTTGAACTTATCCGCTTCCATTATTAATCCATCCACTGAGATTACATGTCCATTGATGTGGGAATATTGAAACCATAAAAAAACTTTATAATATTTCTATAAAGTTGTTTCCTTGGAAGTACATCAAGGTCTATATTTATAAATCTCAAATTTTCCTCCTCAGATATTGATTAAATGGGGATTTCAACTATGGTGTCTATCAGAAAACCATAAAACAAAGGTTGAATGATATTTTTTATGAGAACCATTAATATATATTGGGAATTAATCAAATAAATACAAATCCTTAGGTAATCATGATGGGAATTGTGGGATTAGAATAATATTATAGTATATACACCTCTCAAACTTAGAGATAGTCATATCTAACCCTAAGGTCAATATTCATTAAAATTTACCACTATTTATACTAGCCATAGATTTATTCAAATTTAAAATTGGATATTTATTATTGATATTCACATTGTTATTACCATAATAATTTAATCATAACATCATACTCTAACCTACCAACATAGTAAAAAAAAATTGATTTACAGGGTGACACACTATCTTTGAAAAAGACCTTCCTCTATATATTCTTTATTGACACCATAAAATCTTATCTATCTACTTACAATCTTTATATAATGGAAAACATATTGGGGTATCCCCATAGTGTCATTTTATATAGATTTATATCCCTTGGTGGGTAGGAAATTTTTAAACTTCCACTTTGAATATTCCCTTACACAAGTACACTACTATGGTGAACTAGAAAATTATAGAATTTAATAGTCCATGCCTATTTCAAGGAAGAAAATATGAAATATTTTTTATACAACTATATAATAAAAAATCATATCGATACATGTATTTCATGATCACCAATGAATGAAAATATCATCAAATCAATCTGGACTCATTGCATGATTTACCATTAACAGACAATTTGGGAATGAAAATTGTATAGCCAGTACATACCCAGAATTATATCTTATAAATTAACCATAGTTTGGAAGAGATCACACATGATCCTATCTAATATAATAAAAAGTTTACATTGATAGAGAATGAATGTGATCACCAAATTTAATCTAGTTGGATTCTCCTTTAAAATTTTTGGACCTAATGGCTATGATGGAATTTCTATGTCTCAAAAAATTGTTGTGATAAGGGAAGATTGGATTATACATAAGTATATAAATAAAATTATATTGTTAAGAAAAAATATATAATATCTGAGATCACATCCATATACTATTTATTATAATCTTCCACTACCTCAATCATTTCATTACCTTTTATCCTTATTATCTACACCTAGAGTTTTTCATGACACCGTAGAATACCCAAAACATCCATGAATATTCCATTTAATGAAAACCAACATCAAGACCTCAATTATATATACTCTTTGTGTCCTTGAAGCACCCTTATGTCTATAGAACATGTACAAAGCGAATGTGACATGGTGAAGGATGTTTTTCTCTTCATTCCATACAATAATACACATTATAATACAATCGATAATGATTTACCAATGAAAAACATAAACATGAAAAAGAGTAGATTTTATTACCACCAACTAACATGGTGAGGTCCAAAGAAGACGAGATAATAAGTTGGCCACCTATAGCTATTCATCTCCTCTTTGTTTATATGGATTACCCTTGAACATCAATAGTATTTTCATCTAATAATATATAATCACAATAAACCTACACATGTTTTCTTCCGGGGATGCTAAATGACGTTTTTTCAGACATAGGGGATAATTTGTCAAGGAAATCAAGTAGTAGGTCTACCTACTACTCAATGGGAAAATATATACCTTGATATACACTAGTAGAAAACTTCTCAAGAACAATTTCCTAAATTGTGGAGTCATAACTAATCTAAACATTTTCATGACATTGTAGTGGAACATTCAATGGTTGTTTATGTCGTGGAAATTTATGGTATAATAATATTTACAATTTTCATAGAATGAATCATGATATCTTATTATAGATGGATAAGAAAACAACATCTCATTCTTATATGAGTTATAAAACAATTTTTTGTGTGAAAATAATGCCTAATTGTATTGAGTCTAGAAGTAGGTTATGAATGTTCTTATTGAGGGATACATTGTCATTCCCACCATCACCAGATTACCTTTCATTGGATCCATGCTTAATAATCATTGACACTATTTTTCAAGCTCCTATAACAATCCTCATTGCTATACTATTTCCAAAATTTGGTCCTAAGAAATCCTATTCTCAAATACCACTTTATCTTGACGTTAACCACCAGGTCCCACCTAGATGAATGTAGGATTCAAGGGAAACACCAATAACACTCTATAGGGGCTAGGGTATATTGGAAAGAATCATGTTGTAATTCCACCAATATTGGAGGCATTATTCAGAAGTCAATGGGAGTGAATACACACACACATACATCTCCATATAATAGTATAATATACAAATAAAGATGGATAAAAATATATATTCCTGAATTAAATATAATCCCACATTATATAAGTAAACTAAGAAAAAAATGGAACAAAAAACATCCCACTGAAATTGTAATTTAGTGAAACCTACTAGGAAAAGGGTCCCCTATCCAAATGATACTCCTATATCAATCTTTTTTCTCTTTTCCAAAACTATGTTCCAATTACATTTATTTCATCTTTCACTCATTTAAAATTCCAACATAAATATATTAAATTACACCTATGGGAAGATCCCATGCTGGGATGAGTTTAAATATACCTTGTTAGACACCATAAATAATATTAATGTAACAAAACATTTATACATAGATAGAGAACACAAATGTTTTACCAAGTACACCACTATGTGCTAGTACAAAGGGAATACACTGATAGTGTTTCTGTCATACCAAAATCCACTAATCATTACGATTTATGGAATATTGAAGATGAGACATAGTCACTATATAATAGTTTCACTACCATTAAATTATTTTAATGATTAGAGAATGAGTTCCTTAAAACACATCTATAGACTCTCATAAGTTAACTTCCTTAGGTTAGGTCTTACTCAGTTTATCATCATGAAGGTTGCATTGGTGGATTGGAATTTAAGTCTTTTTCCCTGACTATCAGAAGACTCTGCTTGCACAGTAGACCAGATTTGTTGCACATGAATGTATTATTAACTAAAATAAAGATTTTTAAACCTACCTTTCATATATATTACCACCATCATGAAGCTCCGAACCTTCATGAAGAAAACATACATTGTGGATCAAAATAACTTTCCAAATCTCACTAATTCATCATAGAATACCCCATCATAATAAATAAAAGATTACTTAGAATCATTGGAATCAGTCAAGACTAAAATAGACTTTTCTCGATGGTTAAGCTCACAAAGAAAACATGATTCGTGAAGATCCCAAACATTCAAAAAATTAGTGTGATTCCTAGTTTCCTAAAGATATTTTTATCTCAAATGAACCGGTCGTAGCTTCATATTTAAAGTCCGAACAATTAGAGATGGTTCACCACATATAAATCATTTTTAGGATATTTAAAAAACTATTTTTGGTTGTCCTCTACTCACTAATCTCCCTTGATATTTTTTATTGTTGTGAATATCTCGGTCAGTCCATCGTGCACTCATGACGCTCCAATTATTCTTGTCACGATGAACACAATGAACACATCACGAAATCGTGAAAATCACCTTTGTAAAACATAGTATTTACAAACCCCATTCCATTATAATATTTATTATGACCGACATCAATGATTTTTTTGATAATAAATGATTTGAATAAGACAAAACACAAACTAGTATCTATATCGAACAAAGAACAACCTTCATTCAAACTCCAAAATATCACATCATTCCTCACAAACATTGATCGAACACATTCATGATTTCATACTAATATTGATTATCCATGTTAATGTACTAAGGAACTAAGAGGGATCATTTTATACACACACTAAATTAGACCGTACCTAACTAGAAGAAATCAGACGTTGATGCCCAAGCAGAGGATCAAACCTAGGACCTAAGAGGATATCTAACTCAATCATGTATAACCCACTATGAGTGGTATCAAACTACCTAGATGCTGGATACATGATACATGACCCATCCTATGAATGATTGATATAGAGATTCATACCCCTGTCACATAGTGGGATATCTAAATCTATATTAAAACTATCCCATAAATGAGATCACTCATTTTATACTAACGATTTTATTCTAAACTCTACCCTAATTGGGATAGATTGAAGGAATGTAACCATACTAATTCATATTGGGGAAACACACCCAATCTAATACTGATACAATTAAATGGTTAAAATATATACTTACCTTCCCTAAAAGGAGTGTACAGTGTGTACAAGGGACAGGTGACCTGTCTCACCATGCCTTGTTCTACTCGAGACTATCATTCTCAAAATACATGATCTACATATATGATGTGCCATTATGAAACATGTAATGGATAGGCTACACCTTGTACTCGTGAAGTTTTCACCTTCAAATATTCATTTATTTTCAAATGTACATGATGTGATTATATTCACACATTGTCTGTGGGGGTACTTAGATTCAACGGAATTTAAATTCTGTACATGATGATCTATTTTCTAAGGATTACATATTGTGAATATCTACCACAATACCCATGATATTAATTTTCAAACATTAACCATAGATGCTAAAAAGAGATACATGGTGTTATTTCATCCAAACTAAACATAGTTTAGAATTGAATTATAAATAAATTATATATTTCCACATGTCCTTGTCTATTCAATCATCAACTATAATACCACATATATTATTCGTTGTAATAATTTGATAATCATTGACTCAGTTTTTTAGGGAAACAATACCTAGATTCCATCCACCCCTAATGTAGTGGTTCATTCAACATTCCCCTAAAGTTTCACTCCTATGTAAAATACATTGAAAATGAAATTCTTTTACATATAATTATACATCCTTCAACATCTTCAAACAAATATTGTTTCATAATACGTTTGTTTATTTTATCCACAAGCATCAACCGATCCTACGAATAATGTCCTACAACAAAGTGGGTTCCCTAATATGGTCAAATCATAGACCAATGAAAATACTAATGATGATCTTTAGATTAATGATGGGATAATGTAATGAATGATAAAAGTGAGAACCAGACAAGGAATGATTTCAGTTTACCATCATTGAAATAATCTGAATAATGAAGATGAAAATAATATTATCCAAACAAGAATAATTTCATGTTATTAATTCTATGAAAATGAAATACTAAACTTATTAATGAACAATAAAGGATCCATGAATTAATTCTAATTAAATTAATTAAATTTAATAAAAAAATAATATTGTGGATTAATAAAATGAAACAAAATATCTAAATCTGATTCAAGTAATCATTTTTGGAGAATAGAAAAATAATAACTAATGTTAAAAGAATAAATGTGTTTGTTTTCTGCTCATTGAAGTCCAACACCTGATCAATGTCGATCAAAAATCCCATAGTCATCATCCAATAGACTCCTTGTCCAAAAGAATAGAGTAATGTGGACAACCCTAAGATATGGATACAAAATTTATTAAATAGTGGAGTATTAAGTTTCATAAAATTTAAATATTAAAAATTATTATAATAAATTATTCATTCTTATTTTACCTAGACTGCATGTAAATAACATTTTAGTAAAACGAATTTTTTCCCAAATATTAGGTATACTCCAATTTTAATATTTAAATGTAGCCTCATTTTTTCAACTTGAGACTCTTTTTGAAAGATATTAGTTTATATCTCTTTAATTTCATGAAAATAATTCTTTTTATATTAATATTTCTAAAATTCCCAAATTAAGATGCCACAGGGATATAAAATCCTTTTTGACTCTACGCGTAACTCTTAATTTATTTTTAAAATTAAATGAAGTGTAGATTTTTTTGTGATATTCTAAATTGATTTAGGAAATTATTTACATGTAATAACCATAAAAATGGTCACTTATTGATTAATACATGTGTTAATTGTATATGGAGAGTGAAAATTGTTTTTCATAAGAAAAATATGATGTGAGTAAAAATGAGTTAATTAACAATTAGAGGAAGATTATTGATTTGAATAGATGAATATTTTGTGGAGATATTGAAACATGATAAGTGTATATTAATTTAATGTATGTTTGTTGTAAATAACATAATTTTAATTTTAATAATTATTTAATTCGTAGAGATTACATAGAAAATATTGAAAACCATAAATATCCACCTATGCAACCCTATATTGTGTACACTAGACAATTTTAATGGAATATTACCATTATGGTGTTCCTGATAGTGTATAAGAAGAAACCATCATGGACACAAGATTCATCAATGAATCATGTGAATGGAACACAATTTGAATCAATATTTCTTGGCCTCCCAGATATGGGGATGCATTGTAGGTAGTAGGTGATCACCCACAATAGACTAACGTCAAATCCAATCCTATGTAGTTTAGAAGAAGATAATCTTATAATAAATCATGTAGTATATTATTTTGTGATAAAATGTTTTATGTGGTCACAATTCAAATGTTATAAATATTTAGTAATTTCCTAAACTAGAACCCACATCAAACTAAAATACATAATTTAGGGAAATATCATATTTACCATTTTATACTGAATTAGTTAGTGAGATTAATGAATGGAAGGGATCCAAAAAATTTTAGAATATCAACATTATAATAAATATCAACCGACAAAATTAAATCCTCATGTAATTTGAGTTTTTGAGTTCTAGAGATAATAAAATATTATTGGATTTTTTCTTAGTACATTAGCCTTTATATTGAATTATTGAACTATGAATCATCGTGATGAAGTTCAACATGAAAGGGTGATTTTGATAAATTCATGAATATTAACATGAAAAAATGTGATTTTCATAATTAAAATTAATTTTAATGGATTATATGATAACAATTACAAATATCAATAACAGAAATTGAAGGCTCAATGATTTAATTTTCATCACTGCATTGTGAAATCTATGAAAAAAAATTATTTGATTGGTATTGTTAATTGAGGATCAGTGTAACTAGTTTTTTATTTAAATCAGTGTTGGTGATTTTTGTCTATATTTTAATGAAAAATAGTTCTCCCATGTGTATCTTCACACAATGATGAATAGAATAAGATCCATCTTACCTTTTTTTATGAAAATAGGAAATAATTGAACACGATAAAATACTATATGAATAAGAGATATCAGGTGATGTTATGTGTAATGGACCAAATGAATATAATCATTTTGAATAATTTTCAAATTGGAAGCAAAAACCATGAAATGATGTGGTACCTAAGGGAGATTTTTTCTTTGTGGAAGATGAATGTTTCTAAAATTCATACATTATGCCATACAAGAGAATATTAACTAAAAATATTAAATATATTCACAGATATGTAATCGATCCTAAATTTTAATTGAATCTAAATACAAGAGAGACAATGGAAAAAAATACATTTACTGATGTATTATAATGCTCTAAAGAAAAGAATAAGAATTAATGAGCCTTTATATGTTGCTACTGGGAAGATAAAAAATATATAATATAGAATATGGATACTCATAAGAATATAATAGTTATTTAATTACATTATATGTCGTGCATAAATTTTCTAGAAGAACCAAAATTGTTTGAAAATCATTTTGAGTCTGAGTGTTTAATAAGGGAAACCATCAAGTGTATTAATTGATCATTATTTAGAAGTTGAAGACCAATTTACTAGATCAGGAATGAGTCTTGAATAATAAGGTGTAAATATTTAAATAAGACCATTGATGAAATATTAGATCTAATATAATAAAATTTGTATCAGTGATGTGGATGATACCCACCGATTCTTGGGTGAGACTTGAACTGCACTTATAATAAAAATAATTCAATTGTTATCACAAAATATGTAAAGAGTATGATCTCATATTTAGGACAATACATGTAAATATAATGTAATAATGATCTTATCTATTTAAATATAAAAATATAAGGCGAGGATTTAGAGAAAATAAAATTGATCCATTTCACTCAACCAAGGTTTCGATTCTCGAATAAGATGGGTTAATAAAAATATTAAAAGTAAACCTTAGTAAAAGTTGGGAATATTATTCAACCCATCTCAATGAAACAAAAAGACGCATCTCAAAACTATATTAATTATCATAGAATTGGTTCGACATTGAATTTTTTATTTTTTCCAAATATGTTTTTAAAATTTCTATATGAATTTTAGATTGGGGGATTTTCCCAATGTGCCTTTATTAGGAAAGATAATATCCACTATTATTGAACATTCCAAGAATGTTTGGATAAAATCACCAAACAATTTGAAGATGAAAGTTTAAAATACAATGATAATAATAGGAAATACTAAAAACCAGGATCAATAACCATATTAGGTGGTTATTGATGATAACTACTGATATCTCAAATACATAAACACTGCCAATTTTTTAGAAATAATTATATGATGTTAATATTTTGCGGTGGACAAAAATATATTTTGAAAAAATTAATGTTCTTGTATCAGTTTGGATGGTGATTGAAAAAATATCCACGATGAAGTAATAACATATACGTATGAAATTTCTAACATATCATAGTTAAGAAGAATCTTGAAGACAAATCACAACAATAATAGAATTTTTTGTAAATAGAGTATACATTAGGAATTAAAATTAAAAGGTGATATTCTATCATTGAACATATTTTCACTAATAAATAACCCTTACATACATATTAATGATAATATTTTCATGATTGAACAAGAATATTAATTTAATTTTTGTGAGAATATATTGATGTTTTTTCATTAATAAATAATTTATGTTCAGATTAATTTTTATAAATTCTTCACGAATGTATATTATTCATAGATATAGGTGAAGGAGGAAAATATTTCAAGGTTTATTACACTATATAAATATAATTTAATTTTAATGAAAAAAATATTTAGGGGGTAATGAGATAATGGGAAGATAATACAAGATCAATTAAGGGTGAATAAAATTCTCTCAACATGATTTACCTTAAGATTGAGAGAAAATTCCATGATATGAAAACTACTAAATATGGACATTCCCAAACACTTAGGAAATTTAATTATGTTACCCAATATTAAGAAGAATATATTATCCAAAAATAGTCTCACAAAATTTTCAAAATGATCAAAAATCATATGAAGGCAAATACTCTTATATGTCATTGAAAAATGTTCTATTAAAGTAAAATTATATTGATCAGGGGAAATAGTTTTTTTGGATAGTTCTGGTAACAAAATTCAACAAAAATGGATGTTAAAAAATAATGATAATTCAACCAAAATTATAGTGTTTTATAGAAAAGATTGTTGGTGATATGGTTCTCCAACATTAGCTTAAAACATTGATGAGAATAAAAAAACTAGAATCATATAATTTTGGAAATTCTTGTCAAAATTCACAGTGATAATGAAAAAATGTATTTTTATTGTTATAATTATTTAAACATTGACATAATTTAATTATATTTTTCCAAAAATTGACCAATTTATTTTGGGCAACAAAATATGAAATTTATAGGGAGTATATTTGAAGCAATAATGAATTATACTATTCAAAGTCAGAATTCACTAAGGATAAGGAATTTTCCATGAAAAAATAAACTTGAATATTTAGAGAAATTATTTTATTATATCATCTTATATGGTAATTTTTATGAGTATTACAAATTTTTATAAACACAACATTGTAAATATACTCCTGATAAAAGAAGAAAATAATATTTAAGGTAAGATTAATGGAATAAGGTTGAGTGTACCTTATGATAATTAAAGGCGATGAAAATAGTTCGACAAAAAAATAGTTAATAAATACTCTCCTATGTAGATAAAAGTGAAATGGAATATATTTAAAATAAAAATGGGGATTATATTAATATTGTAAAATTGGTTATTATATGGATTATTATAAGCATACCAAGAAAAATACCACACAACAAAGGAATATGGAATTGAAGAATGAATCAATAAGTATTATAAAAATGTATTGGATTGCATGAAGACCTCCATAATGAAGTGATTGTGTTTCTTAAGAATATTAAATACATTGATAAAAGAATTCATTTTCCAATATTGAAAACCATTCAATGTACTTAATGAATGTTTGATTTTTTGGATAGCTGCTTTTGAAAAAAAAACAATAATGGAATAAGTGAAAGTAAATTATTTTCATAAAGGAAAATAAGAAATATATGATGTGTAAGAAGATGAATATATATATATATATATATTATTGAATATATATTACAAAATATTTATTTAAAATAAGATATATTGAAGGTTTTCTAAGGATTCACATGATGAATAAAATTTTAGGCAACTATAAAATTGACTAAAAGAGATTCTTTGGAGGATTAAAATAGCACATGAGTAAAAATTAAAAAAATTTCATTCATTGGAAATTATAAATTAGATCATTTTATAAAATTAAAAGTTAATGGTTTATTTGGGTTCTATGGTACCCATAAAATGATGTTATGATAAAATATATAAGCATGAAGAATGAATTGGAAAGTGAAACATGGTTGAGAAAATTTTCCCAGCCTTGTAGTTAAAAAAGTCTGACAAGGAGTTAAAAATTTTCCCATTAATAACTATTTATTATGCTGTTTCAATATAGTGTATAAAATTTTAGTCATGAAGATGAGTATATTATTATCTATTGAAAAAAACATAAACAGATGAAGCTATATTTACTAATTCTGATTTAGTGAAATATTTAATTGTTCCATTATTGTGTTACCTCAATATGGGTTATACTTAAACATACATATTTAAAATATTTTCCTTTATTATGGTATTTTATAGTGACCCTCTATATGGGATACTAGTAAAGAAGTTGATGAAGAAAATTCAAGAGTTTTTTGTTGATATTAAAAGAAAAATTTTAGAAGGATCTTGAATAAAAAATCCATATAAATGGATTTTTTGAATATTCTATTCCACTTATTTGAAATATAATTTCCCAAAATTATGTGGGATAGTTAATAGTCAATACATGATATAAAATTCAAAAATTCAAAAATAATTCAAATTTAATTAACATAATTTAATCCAACCAAATTATTATTGACTACTTCAACCATTTTGATTAGTTAAGTTCATGAAAAATTTTCTATTATAATAAAAACAATTCTATAATTTGGAATAATCCAATTTTGTCATGATTATAGTGTATCAATTTTGAATTATATGATCATCTATCATGGAGAGGATACTTATTCTGGTAGAAACAATATAGTTAAAGGAAATAAACCATGATGAGGAATAAAAGTGTACATCCCATGAAAGAGGATAAAAACCAATGATTTGATGTTAAATCATTACCATATTGTAATTAGGAAATATATAAAAATCTTAATAAGGTGGAGTATGAACAAGTCCAATAATATACTTATATTTTTCATCGATAATACCTGGTATGTTGGTAGAGGGGTTGGGTTTGTAGATTTTATTGAAAAAGAAAAACTAAGTAATAAAACCATTCGTTTCATAAATTATTTTAATTAATTTTTTGAAAGGATATTACGAATAAATGTTTTATTTATAAATTTTATTTTATAGCCCCTAAATTGATAAATTATATCAGGAATCATAAAAATATTCGTCTATGGATTGTTTTGAATAACATGGTAATTTAATATTTTTTTCTACACTAGGTTCAACCCTGATGTCCATGAATTTATTAACTAGATGAACATATATTTGAAATATGTTATGTTAATAATTATTTTAATATATTAAAGTTTAATTAGAAATAAATATTTTAAGTAGAATCTTGTAACAAATAGGTGATTTTATATGGTCACAACAATATATTTAATTGGAATCAATATGAGGGACATAAATTAGTTGGCATTTACATATTTTTTTCTTATAGTTATTTGAGGTTATTATAGACCAAAAGGGGGGAGAATGAAGAGACAGTTATTCATGGTTTTATTTTATTAAGGTTAAATATTTTTTCTGTGTTGGATAATGATGAAAAATAAATATTATCATGTTTTTGGGAAATGGTGAGAGGATATTGGGTTCCTCAAATAGTACATGGTGAAGATATTAAATAAGTACAATATAATATCTTGGAGATCAAGTGAGGATATGTTCCCAAAATAATCTATTTATGTTTGACTATTATAAAACTGATATAATAATGATTATGACATATGGTTATAATGTATATGGTGTTTATATTATTTTTAATTTGATAAATATGATGTGTAGAAATATGACATTGATATGTCTGAGAAAAAATTAAAGAGCTAAAATTAAATTTATGATGTGAATTATTTGAGATTTTAAAATTGGTCTTAAATTTGATGGATTTTGTACAGTAAACCACTATATGAATTTTGTTAACTGTACATTTAGTGTATTTCACATAATTTATTTTTTTAACACACAAAATCCACATAAAAACCTATATATAGAGTACTATAGACATGATTTTAAGAATCCGTCTAATGTGTTGTTTGGGATAGAGATGGGGAACTACACACATGGTAGTCATATACCATGAGTAAAGAATGTTGGTTTGAAAAAATGTGGAGATGATTGTTTTTGGCCTTTCACATGTGGGGAACCAGTTATAGTAATTGGCAAGAACCAACACCTTACTATCCTCACCCCATTTCCTAAGTAGTGGGGTGGTGAATTTGAAAAAAATATATCCTAGAAAATATCGATGGGGGTGACCTATTTTAGGAGCCACTATTCAAATGATAAAATTTGATGACATTTCATAATACATTGTGCATATTATAAAAAATCCTAGAATTTAGTTTTGCTGCAATATAAAATAACTTATAAATATTCTTCTCCAGAGTCTAACAACTAGAATATATCAATGTATTAGTTCTATCTCAACCACAATAATGAGATCACACCATAGCCTTAGACTACATTAAATTAGAATTTTTGATAACTTGTTATAAGTGAATCTCTTAGGGTTTGAATATAGTATGTTTTCACTATGAATTAAAACAAAAGACCCTAAAATGATCAAAAAAATATTACTACATAGAAATGGGTCTGATACATGACAATAGTTATAAATTTATTCATATTAGTTTCATGATATAAAAAATATTCCATGTATTTTTTGGTAAAAATTTGGGTCCTAAATTTGAGAATATGATGAGATGACACCATATGTTTAAGTGTCACATGGTGGAGTTATGGAAACAGGAGGAACCCATAATTTTTCCATCATTATAGGATGAGCGCACCACCAATTTATTGAAAAGAAAAATCACTTAATACTGTATATAAATACCGAGGATAAAATATATTTTGAAATATTATGAATTTTTGAGAACTCAGTGGATTCATGAAAGTAAATTGAGATCCCATATATAGTTTCTCATGAAGGATAAGATAGCTTATTCAACATGAGTTGTTTTAAATAAAGAAGAAATAATACCACATAATTAAATACACTATAAAGAAGATACATCACAAGAAGTAACAAGTAGTGGGACTTGTAAATATATTCATCATGATGAATTGGACCATGAAATGTAAATGCCATGATATTTAGGGGTACTTTGATAATCAGTGTTTTTTTGCAGATGATGGTAATTATTCACTTTCATACTGTCTTCCAATGATAAGTACATTTTCCTGAAATATTAAAGAGAGTCTCATATCTATAGTTAATATGATATATTCATTGAAGAAGAAAGTGAATTGAATAAGAAGTACAAATATATCCACCATTTTATTCCATTGTGCATAATAAATAATGAATAATTGAGTATCCTTCAGCTATTCCAATTATGAAGATATATGTTATTTATAAAATATGAATAAGAATACAGAGGTTAATATATTGGTGATGTGGGTTGTGTATACATCATGTATAAACGAACCTAAAAAATCACTGTGATTTTATGAACATGCTGAGTCTGACTAGAGAAAAAAAGAACACTAAAGGTGTGTTTCTTGACCATTATCCAATAGTTGAAGAAAATTCCATTAATTCAAGTAGTTGTTAAGAATGGGATCAAATAGTCTAATTAGTGATGTTTATGAACATGTGGTTCTATTATAAAAAACTAATTATCAAGGAAATGAATGATACCAGCATAAAAAGTGTGTATAAAATGAACTACACATATAATTACTAAAATAATATATTGACTATAAAACATGTGTACTCAATAAAAGTTGAATACAACAAGGAGTATACATTAAATTAATTAATGTGACATGAACATATTACATGATGAAATTTTTATCTCTATAAATGTTGTAATATAGGTTAATGAGTAAGAGTGTATCAAACTGACCTATTAATCCTAACAAGGGTATTTGTTAAATTATTGGAGACACTAACATGAAATATGAATTCTAAAAAAAGTAAATGATTGGTAAAATAATTCACTCCCCTACTCTGTGTCTTAAAAAATTCCATTTCAACTCTACCGAAGAGTGAATTCTTCTCTAGACTATGAATTCTATGGAACAAAAGAATGTATAACATATATCTTCAACTTATCTTAAAACAACCATGTGTAGTTGGATTAATACCATTATGAAAAACAATTAAAATTTAAACTCAAGACTTAGAGGTTATAGAGGTTTCTTTAAGTAAATTAATGGAGGTGGGGGGGGGGGGGGTTCTCTTTAATCATATCAAAAAAAATTTGGGTTGGATTTGGCTTGTAAATTTAAAATATAGAATGTTATTATTGAAAAACATTGTTCAATGATTAATAAATTCTTAAATATTTGGATATATGTTGAGTTTACATTTATGTTTCGCATCATTAATGTCAACATATCTTCTATTTCTAGGATACTTGTAGTAGCATGGGTGGATTTCATGGATTATTTGATGAATATTTATTTCATAGTGTCCCCTAATCGTAGAGAGGGGAAGAGAGCAATGTATAATGTTGAGATCCTAGGTTTGGAATCAGGTGGATTATTTTGTGGTTTCCATTTTATTTTCAAAATAGATGAATCATTATTTATTGAAATTTTAAAAAAAATAATATTTTCCATTATTAATCTTTTTTTTGCCCTAAAATATTTTCCTCTAGGGGGGCCTTTTTTTGTTACATTCCCCATGGATGAAGCCTAGTGATTATGTTCCTATGGTTATTGCGGAGGGATCATGTTCAAGCACCCATATAAATGTGTTTTTTTTCATTTTAATTTACATTATATCATTGAATGATAGGAAATTATTAATCTTATTAATAATATTATTGTAGTGATGATTTCTATTGTAACACCTTAATATTTTAAAAGAATAAAATTAAATTTGATAGGTTAATGTACATGAAAAATTTACATTATAATAGAATGTAAAATCCTAATATATTTTTATATTTTTTATATTAAAATAAATATAACATCTTAATTATATTATGGTAATTGAAACACTGATATTTTTATGTTTTCTATCACATTCAACACGCACCTGTCAACATAAAGGACACATGGTATATGATACTATTATAAAAAATCCATTAAATTAGAGGGTATGGTTAGTAATAAAAATTTTAATATATATATATAAATGAATGTTTTGCAAAAAATAAATTATAAATAAACATTATGTAAATAATTAATCAACATTTAGTAATGTGATTTCATTCTTTATAAAACTGTTTTTTTTAATGAGTATTTATCAATTTTTTAATTAAATTTTATAGTTAATTTTGGAATCATTTTTAAAAATTATTTTAATTTTTTCTGAATCAGAATATAAAAATTTACTTTGGGTGATATTTATGTGCATTTCTGAAAATATCAATTTTTTAGTGAGTAGTAAACAGTACCGATTTCTGCAAAACATTATGTTATTTATTGTTAAATGAAGTAATTTTAAAGTATCATTATGTTTTTAATATGTTTTAAAATAACATAATTACATTTTAGATATATTTATTCTACTTAATAAATTTTAATTGACATTATATTTCATTTCAGTATATGTCAATTTTCGAGTTCGAAAACAGTTTCTTCAAAAAATTAATTTAATGTACATAATTATACCCCCTTTTAATCAATAAAAAAACATAATGTGGAATAATTTAAATGAGATATATATATTATATATAAATAAAAAAAATTTATAGTCCAATAATTATTAATACTTATCATAGAGTTAATATACAAGTATATTGTGCTTAAAAAATACACCTCTCGAAATCCCTCTTTTTCATGATGTTTATTGGTTTTGTTTTAAATATTATTTTTTCCAATTTATAAAATATATTTTATAAAATATGAATCCATATTTAAATCATAATTATATAATTTTATTATGGTGAATTTTTGAATATTTTCTAAAAAGGTTAATTTTTCAAAAATAATGAAAAATATTGAAATAAAATTAAAAGCATACATTTCATTAAAATCATTTATAAATATAATTTTTATATTAATTTTATAAAAAAAATATTACAATTATATATATATATATTAATAAAATTAAGTTCACTATAATAAAAATCACATTCATATTATATATAATATCATTTTAATATCTTAAAAATATGCACATTCAAAATCATCATTCTAGTCCCATGTGTTGGGTTATTTTAAAATTAAATTATTCAAATTATGTGAAGTGAATTATGAAAAATGGATTCCATATTTGGAATAATAATAAATTTTAATGAATATTATGGTCAAATTATTATTTTTAGGAAAATTAATAGTGAAAATAGTGTAAATTAATTACAACAGTAGGGGTAAAAAATGATTTACCAGGGTGGTATAACTAAATACATAAAGTTAAAATTGAACAATAAACTTATTTTAAATATCATATTTGAACATATTTCGAAAATTCCACACCTATGCTTCATTAATGGTCATTTTTGGACCCTTTGAACATATGAAAAACGTGGGATAACTCTATTATTTTAATTAATGCCACATGTGTCATCTCCCCAACTTATAAATGGATGCACTATATTCTCTATTCTTCACAACTCTAACCACTTGGATTCAGCATATCCGATACCAAAATTCGTTCCTATATCACTATTATTATCTTGTAATATTTTGAAAAATATTTTTATAAAATTTATATCTCTATTAGAATCAAAATATATATTTACATGGGGCCGCATTTCAGGACCTTTTAGAAAATCTAGATTCTTCACTGAGTAGTAAAAATTAACGTTTATATAAAACTATATTTTATTTTCAATGAATTAATTAAGTTTAAAATTTTAATATGTTTTGAGTATGATTTAATTTAATATAAGTATTATTTAGTTTTATATAAGATAATGAATTACATTATAATCAACATTAACTTTTATTTTATTGTAATATATTTTTGCTTGAAAATAATTTCTTTATAATAATTATTTTAAAGTCAATAATTTTTCTCTATTATAATTAATTAAAATAAAAAATAATGAAGAATGAATTAAAATATATTTTTTTATTATATATCAATAAATATTAATTTATATTCATAAAATAATCATTATTATATATATAATTTATATAAAATTATCATGTGCTTGAAAATTACAACTCTTGAAAATCATATTTTTCATCGCATCTACAAGTTTTGTCTTAAATTTATTATTTTACTAAATAAAAAAATATATTTTAGAAAATAAAAATTATTTTTTAATATAAATATCGAAATTATTTCATGTCAAAATTTTGATAATTTTCTAAGATGAATAATTATTTTGATTAATAGTGAAAAATTGAATTTTGATCGGAAAACATATTTTCATTACTCTATGTAATATAAAATTCTATTATAAATTGGGTTTAAAGACAAATTTATTCAATTATAAATCTTAAATCTATTTTATATCATTAGAATAAATTTATTATTGAAATTTTTTATAAAAACATTATAATCTTTGGAGTATTTTGTCATTAACAACTCGTTTTCTTATCTCTTATATAAGATTATTTTTATACTAAAAAATTACAGATTCTTTATTTGAATTTATAAAAATGGATGCATCATTTTGATTTAGAATAATTTATAATTTCGAATAAATTCATTACGATTTTTTATCCAAAATGAATTGTGACAAAAATAAATATTAATTATTTTGGTTAATGTAACAATTGATTTACCAAGGGTAAAACTAAAAAGATATGGTTAAAATTTAACTACAAACTTTTCTTAAAATTATTTTATGGATATATTTCAACCCTGCAACATATAATGTTTGAAATCGGTCAACTGTTTTATTGTCCATGATTTTCCCAATGGTACAAACTGTTTATCTTGTTTCAAAATTTTTTAAATGACCATAATAATGATTCCTAATATAGTAATTGAGGTCTCAGGTGCATCTATGGATCATTCAAAGCCAAGATAACCAATATGTGATAAAAATATTGAGCCACGTGATAAGGAGAAACGATGTCTCGAAGAACTCATGGTTTCAGTAAAATGTGTATATGCATACAGTGGGGACATAGAGGGCCACACAGTTGGCTTACAAACATGTGAATCAAGTGGCACTGTCGTGGAACCATTTAGTAGTTTTTGGAAAGTAGTATTTTTAGGGTTTTCACATGGATAAACAAACTGTGTGCCAAACCATGTGTTGTACACCTAAAACCAATGGCTTGACACAATATTCACACATAGTGTGGATAGAGTTTCTAGAAAACCATGAGCTCCTATATATTTTTTTTGAAATATCATTTTACCAATATTTAATGTTTTAAGGATTTATTCAATATTTTCCTCTACTTATATCATATTTGAGCCCCCCTCTGACATATGAATCCCTCATCTCCTGCTCTCGTATATTCTTTTATAAATATTCCATCCAATAACTGTTTTTTCACTATCACATACAATTAAATGATAGTGGTGAGATATTTTATCATCCTCTTCTTTTTCTAGTTATTCATCAAATCTATTGAGATATCATGGTGAAATCTTATTTTTCCCATTTTGGGTAATTTGATGGTTTCTAATAATTCTTACAACCAAGATCAAATAATTTTTCAATGATGGATGAAGGAAGATCTCAGAGGATAAGAAAGGAAGTCTAGGTTCTTTTCTATCATTTCATTTCATCTAATAATATGCCCTGTTTTTTTTCAACGATCGACCCTTCTGGAATCACAAATTATTTTTAAAATATATTTAAATTTAATGTCTTACATATCTTTATGTGACCTAATGTAGTGGAAAATCAACCCCTTGTGTTGATTTGTTATCCTTGTGCGTCCATAATTCTTGAAGAACACTAGAGAGGCCTATGTAGCCTTTTTTGAAAAAAATTTAACACCCCCTTGAGTTGTGTTGTCATACAATCAATCACTTGAGTTGTTAATTAATTTTATTTGGGTGATGATATATGTGTTAATACTTAGACCCATCTTGTAAAATGAATTTCTATATTAAATGATTTTTCAAATTCATAATGCCTTGTGTCCAATTCCATAGATTTTTTTATCAATATAATTCCATAAATAATAATCCATGTATGATCTAACTACTTTAATTAGATGGAATGACATGTCGACTAATATTGTTATATATGCCTTGAATTTTGATTCTTTCACCTTAGCATCGAGGACTTATGGTCCCCTTGGGTGGAAACTCATGTATTTATATAATATTTTTTTACCTTGTAAAGATGTTGGGGGTGACACCAGCTATGTCTGGAATGAGCATGGTGAGCATTATTAATTTTACCTCAAAATGAGTGACAAAAATTACCTAGGGAAGAATCCATGGATCTGATCGATGGAATTATAGTTTTACCACTACATGACAGTGAATCGGGTCTATAATTTGGATACTATGTATGTTCTCAGAGGTTAGTTATTGACATTATAACACCATGTCTGGATTAACACTAGGGACTCTATTTTTAAGTTATCTTGGATGACCTCCAATGTATTTGAAATTTTTCAATACAATAGAGTGATACATGTAATTCCTTCATGATATCCATGGATGAGATAAAGGTGGCTCACTATTTTTTATAAAATTGTTTTTCAAAAATTTATTTAAAAGATAAAAAATGATTTCAAATGGGAAATTTTCTCTTTTTTGAAATAGTAGGTATGTGTCATCCAAGACAAGTCCCAAGATTGGGGACCATACACCCATTCACATATGACATCACGCACATGACACTTTTAGGATCTCTTGGTTCAGAAAAACTATCTCTAGTTAAAGTAGAAAAATTGGACATGTTTATATATAGAACCTTGTCTATTGTTGTTATATATTTATTTTGGGTTATCATTTAATTAATATGGAACACTAGTCATTTTACATTTCAAAAAATTGAATATCCTAAACATTGTTGGTGTTGGACCACTTTGATTGTATCTCTCACCTTGATTGATTTTCCCTTGGTACCAGAGTAGACATAAAGGAAGAATAAGATTCCAACTTCGAATGCATAATTATCAGTTCAAAAATGGACCTTGGGATTAGAGGACCAAATATATAATAAATATTGTATTCATATATGTTTTTTTACTTTTAGTTTTTTTTCTTGTTTTATATTATTTTATCTCCTACCCCTTGCATGCTCATTTTGTTATACATTCTCATCATTGAGAAATTATTTTTTATTATTCTTCTTCCACTAATTGTATTACAAATCCTGCATGATTATTTATTTTATATATGATGTTATATGCTAAATATTATTGTTTTTTTGTATTCTTGATATATATGTATATGTATGGGATCTACTTTGGTTAATGAAGGAATTGTCTCCAACATACACACCCTAGGCCCTCAATACTAGTCGGAAGGAAATTGAGTTCAGCTAGGTGCGGTTGAGGCCTTGTGGCCACTATCTCAAGGCCCCTTGTAGTGGAATCTGGGACAGGACATAAGAATGCAGTATGAAAGAATTATATTCATTTTATCTTATTGTCTGGGTTTTAGATAGTAGACTAAGACCTATGAAATTTGTAGTGGTCATATACTTGGGAGTTGATTACCCCCGCATAAGGGAACCCAAATTTTCTGAGTTGGATAAATTCCATATTTGATTTCTTTGTTACTATTTCATGGATTTAACCATTAGGTGACTCAATTTCATTATGTTGATATTGATTTTTACTTTTTTATAGGGGTATTATTGTCTTTTTTTGATGTTATGAGGACATACTAGTATCATGCATCATAACATGCACCATAAGATTTATAATTCCTTGAATTATTCCATTCCATATCCATTTGTATGAATGAATTTTTATTAAACAAGTGATTTATCTATGCGCCTCTTTATTTTTAATTGAATTCCTTGATTGATATATATATATATGTTTTTTTCCTTTTCCCTGAGGTATTGAGAAAAAAATGGAACATTGATCATCTTCTATAACCAAATAGTATTTTCCTACATAGGTTAAAAAAGTTGCTTTAAGCAGCTAACTGTGGAATGATAATCCATGGACCATCGATCACATGGGCAGAACTATGTTGCAGTTAGGAATAAATAGACACCATAATCCAATTTATATGTTTTACATTCCCTTATTAATTGAATATAGGAATTCATATCATTCATCCTCTTAAAGAAAAATATAATTATTGAAATTAATTAAAATGGTCATAGTTTAGAATAAAATGGATACCTGATACAAGAACTTTACCTAACATGACCTTGTAGTGAAAAGTAGTTTGTGTCTCTAACGTTTTCTTTTGTGGCTCATTTTGGTCACGCAGACCATACTCCTAGAGCATGCTACGAGTTTTAGCGTGCTTAGGAGGGATTTTACCAATCCATATTTAATACATTCCTTTACTGTTATAAATTCTATATGTGACACGTGCATAGTATTTTTAGTGCTATTCCACCAATATGAACTGATAATGTACACTACAAATGTGGTGATGAGCATCGTCAGGCGGACATGGTCCCTGATCTACCTATGATACCTATAGTAGTGCCACCTAAATATCCTCATAAAATCCTTCTACTGGTTATTGGTGCCAGGTTTCAACATAGTTTCTTCAAATTTATACAATTAGTTCGGGGTGTAATTAAACTTTATCCTTCTATGGAAGAGCTAACTCTCGAGTTCTAGAAGTATCAACATCCAACATTCTTGAGGGATGGAAGACCTCAGGATGTGATAATTTTGATCTAGGGTAAGATGTTCATATTTGTGATTATGGACTCACCTCTAGAGAAAGGGTTCAAGATCATAATCTATTTGTTGTGTGGATATTCCAAGCATTGGTGAGATGTTTAGACTCAGGATGTTCGACATCAGGGTATGACATGGGTATGAATCCAAAAATATTTCTTCAACTATAGCTTCCATTCGAATTTGAGAACATAATGTGTTTAGGATTTTAGGAACCTCAGTGAGGATACTTATCAGTGATGAAATACCCAGCCTACATCAGTGAATTATAGTTTCATCACCATCCTTGACTAGTGATAATCTTAATAATGTGAGGTGGTTTGAGGATGGGCGTTCTTATGCCATACTCTCGTTGGATACCATATTTTGGCTGAATATAGATTCAAATATATTGATCTGTTTACCTCATCCCTGAGTGGAACCAGATAGAATATGGAAACATAAGTAATGTCAATATTTCTTCATGGAAGAGTAGAGTTTAATCTAGTAGTAGGAAGATATTCTTATAGAGTACTCTTGTGGGAAACATCGTCTAGGTGGAGCATGCCAATATGTTTTTGGTGTGTCCCCATTGCGGTAATCCATGTAATAAATAGAACCAATATTTGGGGAATCCAATCCAGGGCCAGGCATACATAATTATGATTTCCTACTACTTTTTATTCCAATATGTTACTCTAGTTCCATGTGAGTGGAGTTCTATGTTATCACCACTATTTGGATGAGGACTAAAAACTCCTCATCAGGATTGATGTTGGTCTTCTACCAGACGTTCATTCCAAGAGGATGTCCATGGCCAAGGCATTCCGGATTCCATGTTTCTATGAAAATTCTGTGGACCATCTATTTCTAATCAGGTAGAATCTCATGGCCATTATGCATGACTCATCGATGCTATACAGCCTTTGCACGATGATATGATTCAAGGTCGACCTACATTTAGATGTACTATTTTGTTAACATCCACTATAGTTTCATCCCTTTTTAATATGTCTGCATCAAAAACTATTCTATTTTTAATATCTATGTGAAGTATGTACCGAGAAATAGAGTAATCCTATGGTGTTATGACCCTTGACATGTAGCTGGGAGTTTATAAAGAGGTTATATTCTAGTGCAAGGAGTTCCCCCTTGAAAGAGGTGGGTACCATTTTTTGTGGAGGTTGTTCATCCTCGAGATGGTGGGATCTGATGTGATTATCATTATGTACTATAATATGTTTATCGATCCAAAGTGGTATATCATATCCACCGAGTATATTCCAACTCACTCAAGAATAGGACATATATCCATAATTTTGAATGGGATCTCTAGGCCCTTTGAGCTAGAGTCAAGCATATTGGGCTAGGTGGAGTAACAACCTAGATGGGTAGTTTCTTTATGAGAGATCAGTAAAAGAAGCTCATGGAATTTACTTCAGTGGTAGATCTCATTATGGTCTTATTCCCTAAATATTTCTCCAACAAACATCTGGAGAGGTATATTGGGTTTACCATCAAGCTTGTGCCAAGTGTGGAACCTTTTTCCGTTCCTCTATATAAGATAGAACCTACACCACTCTAGGAACTAAGAAACTAGTTTAAAGATGCGACGATAATGATTTTATTTGACATAACTCATCTCCTTGAGATACCCCAATCCATTTATCCAAAATTTTGATCATACCCTTTGATTTTTCATGGATTGTCACTGAATAAACCAACTTACATTGAAGAATAGGTATCCAAATTCATTTATAAAATTCCTATTCGACTAGATATGAGGAGAATATAATCTCTATATGATTGATTTGGGGACCATATACAAATAGGTAAATGTGTGAAAATAATAAATAAAACATACTTCATTTTAGAGTTGGTACATTATGTAAGATTATCTAGTTATATGGTTTGATATAGAGAATGAACTAGATGTTATCATGGATTTGATGAACCTGGTATTCCACCAAAATCATGATTACATTGGTGTAGTCTTCATTGATGAAATCTTAGTGTTTTTGAGCACTGTTCTTGACCATCCAAATCACCATGAAATCGTGTCGAATACAATGAGATCGAACTATCTATATGAGATGCTCAGTAAAAACAAATTTTGGAGAATCCATGATAACTTATTAGGCCATATTACATCTAAATCATGAATTTTTGTAGACCCAAATAATGTGGGTTCAATGGTTTCCTAGAAAAAATCCAAGAATATTTTATACGCACACGTCTTCTTGGGTTGTCTGACTATTATAGGAGTTTCATTTGGAAATTATCATGCATGGAAAAGCCTCTTCTAGAGTCGACCAATAAGAGTATGAAATAATACTTAAATGAAGAATGTGAGAGAAAATTTATGGAGTTAATGCGAATAAAAAACTATATTTGATTCTGATTCCTCACGAGATTGGTATATGATATATTATTTACTATCACGTTTTCGGAATTTGTCTTGGTTTAGTTATGATGTATGGAGATCAGGTTGTTTCAAATGGACTCCCGACTTGGTATCTAACATGTATAGTTACCCTATGTATGACCTTGAGCTAGAAATTTTGGTTTATGATATTATATGTTTTATGAACTAATTATTAGGCAAAAAGATCGTTGTTTATATGGATAATGAAAGTCACAAATAGATCTCTATTCTGTAAAAAAGGAATATGATGTAGGGAAGGTTGGTCAAGTACATTCAGTAATTTATCTTTGATCTTTCTCACAGACCCAATATTAGTAATTCTATAGAAGATTCCTAGATAAATAAGTATCATACTCATAAAATCCAGGATGCCAGTGTTGAGTGGATGATTATGGAAATATTATCAGAGATGTGTGTTGATCTTCAGGAACAATACAATAATCTATTTCTATTACCAATAATAGTTAAATAGTCCATTTAGGAGCATCTCAACCTGCATCTATTATCATTTTTAGAAGGATTCTCTATTAGATAAATTGTCATAGGATAGGTACCACATCGTTGTTGGGTTGTTGATGGAATTGAAACCCTACTCTTCAGTGGCCATTTATGGGTGCCTTTAGATGTACATGATGAGTTGATGTAGGGATCACAATCATCCATTTGGGTGGTTCTTCATGGGATCACCAATAAGTATATAGAAATTCAACATTAATATTGGTGGGAACATATGATAGGGACGATAGAAGGATTTATCACTCAGTACTCCACCTGTCAGAAGGTGAAGGGAGGGCACTAGTGACATTATATACTTATAAATCCAATATCAATTATATTGTGGAAATGGAATTATGTCACTATAGTTTTTATTATAGGATTTTATAGATATTATTGATGAATCAATTCATAATTGTTGATCATTTCTTGAAGGAAAATGGTAGTCCACTTCATACAAAGCTGATAGTCATTCTCTATTGATGATCTAGGAATTCTTTACATCTGAGGGGTAGTGTGACTTGATGGTGTTCCCCTATTGTATATTTCAGACTGAGAATCCTACTTCATGTTATCATTCAAGGAAGCGTTGTGAATATAAAAGGTTTCAATGGTTATATTGATTATGGAATATCACCCATAATCCAATGTGTAGTATGGAAAATCAATACACATGTTTAAGGATATGTCACCCGCCTGTATTATTGATCATGAATATTACTGAGAGAATTAAATTCCACTGGTTGATTTTTACTTCTACAAAAACTTTTAGGATATATTTAAGAGTTATACATATGATTCCCTCTATATTAGTCAATTATTTTAACCATTAAAATGTCTAAAGGATATACATGCATCTGTACTGGGTCCTCATCACATTTTGGAGACATCAGAGAAAGTGCAATAGATTTAGAAGAGTATGGCTATAGCTCAGACTAGTTTGAGAAATTGTAATGATAATATCGTCATACCACTATAACATTAAGTGTAAAATATCTTATTTTTACATTTATCATCTAGATTGTGTCACAGCTGAATTAAGAGACATGAAATGTTATCACCTCGATATATTGGTCGTTTTGAGATAGTCAAGGGTGTCAAGATGATAGCCTATCAGTTTCTATTACCTATGAGGAACCATTCTGTGCATGAAACACTCATAATCTCACACATTTGAAGGTATCATCAAAAAATTATCACTCTTTTGATCCCAGGTATGTTGAGCTGGAAGAAAATGTGTTCCTCATGGATCATCAGATACACATCGTCGATCAGAGAATGATGTCTCTCCAATGTATGTCAGTTTATCTATTCTAGGTAATATGCAATCATATATGTGTACTTGAAGAGAGATGGTAGATATAAGACTTTTTATGTTTATAGTGGATGGAAATCATCCCATATGATGTTTCACAACAATCTGATGGGAAACTAGGGGATGCTTTTTCTTAAGGAGGGGAGGTTGCAACCACCAGGATTTTCCCAAATGTATGGACCATTTGTTTTTGGTAAAAACTAATTTAAATGTCTATAATAATGACTTTTAATTTAGTAATTATGTTCTTAAGTGTGTTCAGGGATCATTCATAGCTCTTATATGGGAATAAAAGACTATGTTGCATGGTTTGGAGAATCCTTGCTAGTCATCCGACATGGTTTTCCTAAAATGATCTACTACACATAGTGGATTCTTGGTGGTTGTATGGTTTGTCTACAATTTTTTAACACTAGGAGAATGTCTATGAAACCCCTATTTAGTTTTTTGGATGTGTTTATGTCATTTTTATCGCCATTAGACAAATAGTGTGCCTAACCATTGGTGGTTCCCCATTAAAGTTGTGTGTTTGCGCATGGTTGTCACATAGTATGGCCATCCATATGGCCAAAATGTTATCCCTAATAAATCAATATTGAATTTAATTCTCACCCCCATTATTTTTTTTATAACTTTATTCTATATTTTCCTATTATTTAATAGAGGCTATGTACTCCTCTTACATACAATTCCCTCTCCACATATACTCCTATTTTCTTTGATAACTCCTCCATCCAATGTCTATTTTGATCATCGTCTGATCCAATGGAAGTATATAGGTTGTATTTTTAATCCTCTATATTATATTTCATGTTCTTCATTCCATGTTTTTTATATCTCAATGCAAGGTCACTTTCAACGATTTTATGTAATTTTATGTTTTCTTAGATTTTATCCAATCTAGTTCGAATCAAGGGTCAATGCTATATGGGGGATTCCCCACAAGGATGAGACAGGTGGACATAGTTCTATCCTTTCATTACATTACATCCATATCAGGGAAGATTGTGCTGTGAGTTAGCCCCTAATGGTATGAACTCAATGTTTCCAAATATAATTAATTTTAATTCTTTTCTTATCATTTGGCGACTCAAGATACTAGAGAATCAAACCCTTTGGTTGATTTCCTTGTCTTGTTCCACCCCAATGTGTGAGCTACACCCATGAGGTATATGGGACCTTTGTTTTAAATTATATAACACCTCCATGATGTGTGTTGTTATATGATCAATTCCATGAGTTGTTACCTAGTTTTACTTGGGTGATGATCTATTTATTATGAACTATACACATTCACTAGATGAATTATATTAATTAAATGATTTGGAAAATTGACTAATCTCTTATTTCTTAAACTATAGTGTGTGTTCCTACTAAATATCATTCCACAATAATCCTATTATGATCTAATTTAATCAATTAAATGGAATTACTTTTCAATTAAACATGTTTTAAATTCACCAATTGTTATGGACTTCACCTTATTACTAATGGTGGAATAAGGGGATATGTCTTAATGACCCAAAAGATGGATTCTAGTGCATTATTTTAATATTTTTACATTGTAACCTTGTTGGGGGTAACTCTAGCCATTCTGGGGATGGGCTTGTAGAGTGTTATCCCTTTTACCTCAAGATGACTGGAACCACATCCATATGGGAGATCCCATTGATGGGATTTATGGAATGCCTATTTTACCAATCCTTGAGAGAGCCTCTAGCCCCTATGTGAAATACCATGTATGAACTCAAAGTCTAGTTATTGAAATTATAACACCAAGCCTAGAGTGATACTTTTGAGCTCATTCTTAGATCACCATGGATGGAATCCATGGAATTATACATTTATTGAACCCCTAGAATGATAAATTAAATTAAATTAGGTTATCCATGGGTGGGCTTAGTGTGACTTACAATATAATATAGATAGGGTTTTCATTAAATGAATTAAAATGTAAGTAAATGTTTTCAAATTGGAATGATATTGTGGTTTCGAAACAATATGGTTATGTAATATAAGATCAATCAAAACCTTATGGATAGTCCACCGTTTTACATATTATTTCACACACTACTTGCTTGCAAGATCTCTTGGTTTATACTCAAAAACATAGGACAAATTAGGTAAATTGTATGGGTGCCCAAATAAAACCTAGCCTAATGTGATTATTTATATATTATTGTTTTTCATTTTTATATTATGGAACACTATGAATAATATATTATAGGGAATGGAATGGTGTAGAAACCATTGGTTTTTTCCTACTGAGATTTTATGTCACACCCTACTCAGACCACCTTTTGTTCCAGAGTAGACTTTAATGTTGAATGTATAGATAAAGGGATAAATAAAACATTCAATTCCTGATTTATAGTTCTATGACGGATTTTGAGAGTAGAGGAGGGTGAATATTCTTGAAATTATAGTCATAGAATTTTTCATAATTCTTGAGTATTTTTTCCAGGTGGTATATTATTACCTTTCCCATTTCATGGTCATTTTTATATACATTATCATCATTAACATTTATTTTATTATTATTCAGCTTCCACTTATTGTATTAAAAATATTGCATAATAATGTATTTTATTTCCACCATTGAATAATTTTTTTGATGATTCCTATGTATCTTTATATATATATTCCATCAAAATTGGATAACGAGGGAAGAGCCTCCCTACGGATAATCCAAAGTCTCTCGCGGCAAGTTAGTAGCATCATACATTCGATGAGGTGAAATTTTGGTCTCATGGACACAACCTAGGGGCCTCATGAAGTAGAATTCGAGGAGGGATGATAAAATTTTGGACCCTTTTGAAATGAGGGAGCACTTAATTATTTTCAAAAGTACCAAGTGTTTCTTCTCCCCCACTTAAAAAAAACTTTCCACCTATGTTCTCATCTTTTCACATTAAATCCTCTTGGGTTCATCCAATCAATTCAAATATCAGTTTCCAATATCTCTCCTCTTATTATAGGAGCATGATTTTGGGCATCAAGAAAACATAGGAATGAATTTGTAAGAAATTTTAAATATTATACACGAAAATAGGTAACATTCATCAATGAATGTTTTATTTTTTCCACACACATAAGTTATTCTTAAAATATGATTATATAATAAACACTATATATTAAATATAACAAGATATTCTAGGCTAATTTTGTAACCTAAATAATTTTCTTTTCTATGAAATAGGTTATAAATTTATCATTCTTGTGTATGGAGGACAATCGCCATGTGAACCAAGGTTATTTGTTTTCCATTTACACCTCTCACAGTTGGATATGTGGTGGATATAAATTATATATATATTTTTTAAAAAATAATTATACCCCTAGAGTCAATAGATAATAATTACATATTTATATTCCATTTCATAGGGGATACTACAAGGTCTCTTGTGTGTAGGACGAACTACAACCTCGCAATGTGATGTGATGAGTTTGTCACTAAATCATTCCATAAAATGTAATAATGGTATTGATAATGATTATATATATATGATATTTATTAATCCATTATGGTATTTTGGACATATTTATCATTATAGAAAGATAATATTTCAATTTTTTGTTACATGAAAATTTTGATGCCATTGTTCGTGTATTTGTGGAGTACTTCTTCATGAAGTGACATGACTCTATTTTCATAACTACACCACAATGATGATATATATGTTTATATTAATGGAAATAATATTATATATATATATATGATATAATGATCTATAAATTATGATAAATTATTACATACCTCTTTTTTCATAATGATTATTTAAAAATGGAAATGTTAGTTATGCATATGTATGGATGACAATCCATATAATTGTAACATAACCCATATTTCATTACCTTCATTCTTGATTTGTTTTCTAAGTATATTATTTTTTATGTAAGATTAATATTTAGTTATTATTATTCTTTATATTTTTATAGTCACCTCTTTGACCATTTTAATGCTTCAAATGTCATTTTTTGATACATTATTCAAATACAGTCAAAACATCTATCGTAAAACAAATTGAATAAATAATCAAATATATCATTGTAATTAGTGAAATAAAAAAAATATAAAAATTAAAAAATGTTATTAATATTGTTAACAATAAAATAAAAATCATTATTCTGGGAGATAATTATTAATCGTGATGAATCAAACATGCTGTAATGGTTCTCTCATTCCACTTTTATTTATATTAAATGCATTCAATATTCATAAATTTTTCAATATGGTGTATTTACTATACAGTAATGTATTTTATGATTATAATCGATAAATTTATTGTGACCTATATATACATTTTATGATACATTTTTCATGGTTTTAGGGTATTAATGTTAACTATGTAGTAAGAGATTTTTGTCTCAATTAGTCTTTATGAAATGTATACAATGTTATAAACGTCTATTATATTTTGATTGTTATATAATACCAATTTCAAATGATAAATAACGAATCACAAAATTTTCCAGATATTTAAATTTTCAGTTGTTATGATTTATTCTTGATAATCATTCAATAAATTAATAAATCATTAAGGGTTTTTTTCACCTGGCCTTATATCATATTTATGTCATGTTTTAAACATATCTTCTATTATTTATTGTAAATACATAAATGTTGGCATGAAATACAACAAATTTATTTATTCATATGTTTTTTGAGGTTTCATTTAGTTTTATCCTTATATGGGGTTATGATTCCGGGTTATCAATGTGTAAGAGTTTTATGTCACAATCTCATTAGATATTAGGATTATTTATGATTAAGTCACCGATGTTGTAATATTCTGATCTACATATCAGATAATTCTCAAAAATTTAATATTTACTAGTCATTCATGATAGTTTTATGTAATAGTAAAATTTTTCCAATCTTTTGTACATAGAATAATTGATATTTTTTAGAAAAATTTACTTCATTTCAATCATTGGTCAGAAAAAAAATTTCTATGAAAACCATGTTTTCAAGAAATGTTTTCAATAAGGTTTTTATAATTTTACAAAGTATTTAATAATAACAATTGTACAAATTTTTCCATTACTAAATTTTTTCCAAAGGAATCATTTTGAACTGTTAAAAACTTCCCCTTTCCCTTTTATAAGAAGTGTAAAAGGAGTTTTTTTAAATAAGTATGGAATAAAAAATGTTTTGTAGTCATGGCCATTACATTCACTGAAGATTCCTTTACATTCTTTAATGTTTATTTAGAAAGAAATTCTATTTATGAAAAACATGTTGTTCAAAATGGAAGTGATATTTTTCTCATGAAAATGATATTATGAAGCTTCGTTTATTTTTTACCAATGTTAATTTAAACAATTTTTTTTAAAATATTTTGTGATTTTTTAGTTTTAAAAAGGATATTGTCAAGACCCATCCCTTGGGGCTGGTTTCGTGACTACCCCATGCCCGAAATACATTGGCTAGGGGCTGCATACTATCACCAAAAAGGCATATCTCTTCAATGGGAAGACAATTCCTTTTTAACCTATACTGGCACACAATCAAAGAACATAAAAAGAATAAAACACATAGACTAGAACGTAATAAGATGCAACCGTAAGGTAAAATGGTTTAGGAAAAGAGTACATAATGTAATAAGGGTCTAGAATACAAGAAAAACTCTAAAAGTACAAGTACAACTGAAAGAAAATGGAAAATAGAAACTGGGTCATCCTTCGAGGTTTCTATATGTAGAGTAGGTACTGATCGCCTACTCAGCACTCCACGCCATTCAGTCTCCTCTGTGTTATGTCATGCCGAATGGTCCACCTACGAGCACTGTCCAGTTCTATCTCCCTCAGCCTCAATCAACATTGTACATCATTTTCACTAGATAGAACTAGGTTTTCGCGAATCCCATGCAGGGGTGAGTATAACAATACTAAGTAGGAACCCCAATAGCCTCGTAGGTCTCCTAGAGTTCCACAAAGAAAAAACAACAAAGAAAAAAATCAACTCTACATAGGTATATACCCATACATATACATAAGTTATCAAGATATAATAATCTCATACATGAGGGAAGGACACCACATAGGTAACAGCATGAAGGTAAAAGTATCACACATGTAGCACCATGAAGATAACACCATGATGTTTACTATACGAAGGTGGAATTATCGTATAGGTAACTCCACAAAGATAGAAGTACCACACATGTAACACCAAAAAGACAATACCAAAAAGTTAGAAGTACCACATAGGTAACACCACGAAGATAGACAAAACACATAGGTAACAATACAATGATAGAAGTACAACACATGTAACACCAGAAATATAGAAATACCACATAGGTAATACCACGAAGATAGAAATACCACAAAACTAACTCCAGGAAGATAATAAAAAATGGAAGAAGTACCAAATAGGTAACAACATGAATATAGATGTACCACATAGGTAACACCACTAAGATAGAAGTACCACACAGGTAACTCCATGAAGAAGATACACCAAAGGATGAAGTAACACACAGGTAAAACCATGAATCTATAAGTACCACACACGTAAAAGACTTAGCCCACAATATGGTGTAATGTAAGTACAGAAGTACATATGATTGGACATAAACTAGATAATCTTATTCTATTGAGAAGCACTGCTGCTGACCCACACAAGATTGATAGGTAACTAACCCTCGCAGACCCACAGTTGATCGATAGGTAACTAACCCCTGCTGAACCCCACAGGATTGGTATGTGATAACCCACATAGGATCGCTGAGCACTGACCCAGACAAGATCAGACCCACAGAGCATCGATAGATGCTGACCCACATGCGATCAATGTTCTTTCTTCGCATTGCACCCTGCCATAGGTTTCCATGCACCCAGTTCACTGAATTTCCATAGAATCTTCCCCTCAAGATATCATTCATACATAAAAAACCAATAACCTCCACAAAGAAGTAACCCAACAAGAACTCCATGTCTTAAGGGTTGCAGCGTGATAGACGTTGCATCTGTCGGATGCCCGGTCTGTGAGTTATAAGCATTTTAGCTCCAAGGGACCGGTTGGATTCTGGTTCGATCCTACCCAGTTGTACTCCAACATTCTCCAAAACTCATGTAGATTAATTAAAAAATATTATCTAAATACAAGGATACAATATATATATATATGGTTCATCAAACAGACATCTAGTTATCAAGATATACCCCGTTAAGTGTTTTTAGGTCCGGTAGGGCATGGGTTCGGTACGACCCAGTCGAACTGACCCGACCTGACTCAGTATGGGCAGAGCTGAGTTGGAATTGGCCCACTGGGCCGATGACTTATCTGGCCTGCAAGATGGGTATCCCTCAAGGGTGTCCTCACAAGAATGGGGAGGCCCACAAGGGGGGCGGCCCGCAATGGGGGGAAACCGCAAAGGGTGCGGACCGACTAGAATTGGGTGGCCCAGCCCGTGTGAGGTGGCGGTCCCCATGGGAAGAGGCTTCGTCCATGGGAGGAAACCCCATATGAGGGCGGCGACCCAGGGTGAGGGCAGTGACCCGCTCCGAGGGCGGTGGATCAGGGTGAGGATCGTGACCCGGTCCGAGGGTGGATCCTTGCTCGAGGGTAGCAGCCCGACTCAAGGTGACATACCGATTCAAAGGTGGTGGCCCTGTTCAGTCCGACGCAGTGGGTGTAACCCCCTGGTCACCTATATTCCCGAACATCCTGGGGGCCTTTCAGATGGAGAGGCGGAGGCGCCGTGTGGGACTCGATCAGTCATCGTGGAACCTTCCAAAGTTGGGTTTGGACTCCACCGCAACTACGGTCGCAAATTGTATTTGTCGGCAACGTGGAGGTCACATTTCCATCCTTCCTTCAGCTGGACATCATGCCAGTAACATCCTACATTTGTCACAACTGATGAACAATAGCCCACATCTTGTGGTGTGCGTCGACTTGCTCGTAGTATTTCAATGTGATGTTGGGAAAACATGATAGCAGTGGGTCCATACCGTTTCATTTGGCCCACACCTTCCGCATTAACTCACAATAGGGAGGATATTAAGATAGTTAAATAAATAGTTGTATTGAATACAAGATTAACCCCACAAGACATCCCGTAAGAACCTTCCCCAAAGATGAATGAATTTTGGGGCAACCCATTAGTCGGTTAACACACGTTCTTCTTATTATTAAAGAATGATGAAGAGGAAAATCATTTCAATGCATAAATAAATTAAACCCCATACACGGAAGAGATGTTTGCTGATGAATGTTGATAGAACCTTCTTCATCTATGTCGTCTGTTTTTGACTCGGTGGTGCTCTTCACTACTCATTGGAACCAGTATCTCCCTCCAAGTGGATGGAATCACGATACATTGCTAGTGCTTCATCGCTAGTTGAAGTTGTGCCAACACCCCTCCCTGAGCTCCATATAAATAGAAGATGAGAAAGAGTGTGCAACACTCGAGGAATTATTGAGGTTCATTTAATTAATGAATCTATTGAATTCCCAATGGTGTGGTTACAAGAAAAAAATATTCACGCCATATATTGGCTTCATATGTCACCGGTCCCGCCAGCACCATTCATCCATTTGAGGAAAGAAATAAAATAAAATAACTAAACATGTTATTTTATTAATCTTTAAAAAGTCCACAGAAATAAAATTTTCACCTGACCTACTATGGTCGATGTTTTTCCTCTCTTAAGAGAATCCTGGCATTGAAGATTCAATAGTTCCCTCATATTTTTAATTCGAGCAACAATTAAAATGTTATAAAACGCCGCTCAAGTGTTTACTGAAGGTACCCGAAAAAGAGATTGGAAAATTATTAACAGTCACCCTCAACCCACACCAGTCGAGGTTAGGCTCTGCCTATGTGAAACATGCCCCCTAGTAACCCAACAGGACTCTCAAATTTTAAATCCGAGTTACCATTTAATTGGTATAGATTTTATAATAAATTAATTTTCACTTAATTATTTTATTTACAGCCTAAAACTAATTTTCACCAGTGGCCTGTGCCAGATAATGTTAGTATTTTCCTAAAGAGAGTATAACCTCAAATGTTCAGCGGTGGACTCATATTTTTAATCCAAGTTACCATTCATTAGTTATAATAATTTGAAAAATAAAATAATTTTATTTAATTATTTTATTTATGGTTATTCCATTTTCAGGTTTTCTCATAGGAGGTCCATGCTGACTAAACATAAGTCACACCTAGGGTAAACCTGTCATCTTGAGTGCAATGTTTTCGTTATATTTCTGATATGGGAAATAGTTTAAGAGTTATTCCACTTTTTCATGAAAACATCTTACGTGCACTAATTAATTAATAACAAAACTTCGACTAATTATTCAAGGCACACTGGGCCTCAGAATCATGCACTGTCCGATTTCACGGTCTCGATATAATTTCAAATAATTAGAAACATTTGTACAGAAATTTTGGGACAATACAATTATTTTAAAATTAAAAAGATTGTTTTCCTCAAAAAATACATAATTATATGTTAATTGTATTTCCATTCATTAATTCCAACAACTATTCGTGTTCTTTATTCATCAATGTAGATATTTATTAATGATACCACGATAATTATTTCTTAATATTGATTTAGATTGATTTGAATATAATTTTTGGAAACACATTTATTATACTTAGGTTAATCATTTAGTAAATACATTGTTATGGAAACTACTTCATTTCCATAGGTTAATAATGTGTCAAATATATTTACAGGAAATGCATTTCTTTTCCATTAGTTAATCACTTTATAGATGAATATTCTTTTTTCTTTGAGTTTAATGATGAATTGTCTATTTATAGTATTAATTTTTTAGTTAGTGTACACTATATATGATGGGTGTTCCTAGATAGAGCTAGGTGCGACTGTTATAGATTATACAATGGGTATTCCCAAATATATCTCAAATGAATTAGGTAAAGATTTTGTTCTCTCGAGAAATATATTGGAGTTTAGACATGATGTTATTCCAATTACAAGTGTTCTGTAAGGGTTTTGATGTGTTCTAGGAAGATGATGTACCAATATACCTACAAATTTTGTCTATGATTTCTATTGGATTATGATATTTCATTTGATCAATATTTATATCACATGGATCATTATTACTGATTCCTATGAATCTTTTTATTGTGAAAGACAAAATATATGCTGTCAAATTTTATGATCCTTGTATAGATAAGTATGGATATTATTAGGTTGTAAAAAATATATTTTATTATTTCAGCATACATATGTATTAAAATTATGCTAACAAATGACATGAATTTGTTAATTCCTAGGTTTTCACTTACTGAGAATTTCTTCCAAACATTCTTATGTTTTATTTTACACATGTTATAATGAATGAGGCATAATTAATTATGTCTAGATGGGAGTTCATATGAATGTTGATGATGTTTTAATGTCAGAAATAAAAGTGGGTTAATTTGGGAGAAATTATCATTTATTGACATGAAATGTTTTTGTATGGTTTTTTTCCAAATTTTATAAAAATTTAAATAAAAAGGTCATTGAGATTGTATGTTACCCAATTTTTCGTTTTTTATGTTGTGTGGATTGGATGGGAAAAACTGGGACACAATTATCATCATCAATGATGGAATTATAGATGTTATAATTTCAAGACTAGATCCTAGAGTACGTTTTCGAGGTAGTTATATCAATAATAATACTATTTAGGACACATAGGATAAAAATCACTTTATACTACTTAACTGAGTGGTGAGGATTTTATATTACCGTACCATGTGTATAATGATTTTATAATAAATTTCATTATTATATGTTATTATTGGTAGTCAATGGGTATCATGATTGAATAATAAAATATTTTAAATTTTACATTTCATTGTTATGTTAATAGAAAATTATATAAACACATTGATAGTGGGGATCATAAATATAGAGATTTATATTCAATAAGATAATATTTATAGTCTACGTCGAATAGAATCATTCCATTGCTATTGAATTTCTCAGTATATATTGAATTCATAAAGAATGACTCATATTCACCATAGTAGTGGGTACATAGATATTATAGTATAATTTTGAGTTTAACAAATGTTAAAGATAGTGGACTCCATCCATGAATTAATATATCTAATTGAATCTCATTCATAGAAATAGATTTGATAAATTTTTATCTATAGAGGGAGAATAATATAGTGTATATACCTTTCATAGACTATAGTGAAATTTCAGGTTTTTTGGAATATATCTAAATAAAATAAATATTCTTCAGATGATAGATTCATGGTTTTTTTTCATGAAAAATTGCATTGATTATTAGAATAATATTCTTTTCAGAGATATTAATGAAATAATTAATAGAATAAATATTTTATTATTATAGCCAATGGAAATATTTGAGAATGAAATAATGATTATGAAGAAATTACAACAGAAACCATATATAGATAAATGTCCCAAACCCCTCCTTACAAGGTGTACTACTCCTAGAATGATAATGGGAGAAGAAAGATAGTGACCCATGAGTCCACGATCTAGTAGGACATGGGTTGGAGACTATAATTTAGGGTATAATAAAAACACAGATAGTAAGAATTACCCTCTATGTGAGCACATATAGAATATAGAGATATGATAAAAACCAACCAAATACTTATCAGATTACAATATAAAAGAACACCCAAAGTAAAAATTTGTAATGTCCAAAAAAATACCGCACCAGAAAAGGAAAAAATTTTGTACCCTATAATGGTACCAAAAAAACGTCCATGAATCCAAAAAAACTCTTCGAAACCCACCATGCTCTTAATAACTGGCATGATATCCAACTTGATTCGAATGAGCTGAAAACCAGTTTTTTTTACATAAGGTGAGTATAATAGTATAATAAGTAGAATCATCCTCAGAGCCTCTCGTGAAAATAATAATAAAATAATGATAAAGTATAGTTATTAACAAGTTAAACTAAATCATCACCAAAATAGGTATACTATATTCTTATACGCACCATGGATACTCTCACCAACTATATAATATGAGATCATATATTAAAATAAAGAATATTATGCGTATCCCAATACCACTTATCCACTAGACTGATGCTCTACCCTAACATCCAACATCCTAAAATTATCTCTCTGAAAGGCTACCCTACTGACATTTGTGTGAAGCACCATAATAATATCCTCATGCAACACACTAACACATCCTGGTAACCAAAACTAACAAGTTAGTTTTTTGGAGATACCACATCTCACATAATGTGAATCATATATTAGGTATTATATCTCAAACCATTACATCCAATACAGTGAGTACAGACCTGAAATCCATCATAGCCTATAAAATTTATACAAATAGTAGTACAAAAATACAATATGCAGAATACATGTGTGTGAAATAACCACAAAAAATTACATGATTCAACAAAAATATACTAGGAAAACTAAACTCCATGCATACCATTAAAAGTAACTACTTAGAGAATAGAGGGGGCCCATAGGGGTTAGTCATCCATCCATCCTCCCAAGTGGTTGTTGGTGAAAACACCCACTAGGTCTCATAATCCCCAGGGTGTTTGTTTCTATAACTGACTAGGTGAAGTATCTTATTGAACCACACAAAGTACATGATATGAAATAGATTATGAAAACAATATATGAATATCCTAGTATTAGACTCAACTATAAATGACATCTCTTAGGCTCTCGACTTCTACTACAAAGGCCATATTCCCAATATGCACACATTAGTTTATGGAGATACATTATGTTATCTTAAAGATTTTCATCAATTTATTTTTATGTAAATTAATTCATTAAACATTAAATAACCATTATCATTTTTTCACATTTCATTTCATTCGCATTACAAAAAATATCCATTCCATCCTAGAATAGTCAAACTGATTACACAACTTCTTGGAATTAGATTCTCATCATTGCATCCAAGGAACCTCCAACCCCATGGTTTAAATATTATTAATTTACTAACATTATTACATTCCATATTACCAGTTACTATTCTAAAACATCATAGCCTACCAAGAAAAGAAAATAAAACAAAAACATATATCTTCTTGATGTAGTGGGGAAATTAAAGTTGATAATTATGAAATCACACTATCGGCCAAACAATAAATTGAAACAAGAATCAAGATTTTATATCAATGGGTAATACTAGCATTAACCCTTTATATAATCCATGGTGACCTCTCTAATACCCATGTGCATAAAATAATGTATCTGACCACTATAGGTGTCAAATAATGCAACAAAAACATGACATTTCTTCCACACATACAAAACAAGCCCTCTAGGCTCACGTATCCTTGGGTCACCTCACATTAAAGCCTCCATTCCACCATAAACAAAAATATCCCTCTAGTTTCAACCATCCCTGGATCACATCACATCACAAGAAGTAGAACAAAAAACAACCAACTAGGACCATGGCCTAAAAGAATATAATCCATCTGTTACACACAATGATCTCTCATAGCTCAAAATCCCATAGAACATGGCCTTCACAATAAATAGGGAATCTCAATACCTACCAATTAATTTTATTTTATCACAAAAACAGTTCATATTTCATATTGAATTATATGATTCATTATCATAGGTTCCAAAAATGGGATTCCTTATAAAACTATTTACCAAGCTATAAAAAATTAATTAAACAATCAATTTATCTTGAATTCAACTACTGTAACAACAATCATCATCATGAGTTGGGTAAATTGGATAATTTAATTATGAATGCACACATGGATCAATATGATTATCCTCATATTACTATGGTATCCAGACTCATTAATCCCACCTCTTTATATTTTATCCAATTAATTATTAATTAATTTTAGCTTTACGTTCTTTACCAGTTTCCATCAACAACAACATGCTAAAACAAGAAAGGCATATAAATCACACATTATATAAAATCAAGAGAAAAACCTTTATCATGGTATAAGGTAGTAAAATCACTATGCAATAAATACAAATTATTTAATCATTTTTAATTAATTATTTGTTCTATTTCATTATAATCAAAGGGGGTAAATCATGTCATCTCTATGATTTCTCATAAATTTATAGAGAAGAAACAAATCCCCTACCTCAAAAGTTAAACAACATTCTTGGTATGGGAACATACAGTGCAACAGATGTCCAACCATCTCTCCCACAACAATGGAATCCATCCAAAGTTGTTGTGATAGAACCACACCAACAAAAACAATGAGAAAAACCAGTAAAAACATGGGAGATCATCCTCAATCAAATAACATTAATAACTAGATTAATTCTAGATTACACTGGGAGAAACCTCTAGAAAATGACGGAAGATCCCACCTTGAATCACCATAGAGCAGAACTGATCAAAGATTTAAGATATGAATCGATACATGAAGAAGTAATCAAAAAAATATCGAATGGGGGGGGGGGGTATTGGATCCCATGGAGTTGAGAGAGAGATGAAACAACCATAGTTTTTGAAAAAATGAGTGGATGGAAATGTTTGAAAACATACAACACCGGTGAATGACATTAAATATAATTCCATTTTCATGTGTTGTAATACTAAGGGTTCGGTTTCAACCAAAAAATGTGTCACATATTAACATTAATTAGTTTTCAAATACTTCAAAATTACACATAATGATAAATCATTTCACATCCTATAACATACATTCATGACATGAAATCTACCATTCTTTCATCATATAACACCTGTAATTATCCAGGCATCTTTTAAGCCACTTCTAAGAACCTCAGTCTTTAGATTAAAAAAATTCATTGATCCACACTAATTCAGGACATTAAATTATATACCTAAGAAAACATTATCATCCTATAGAATAGAAACCCAACCTATATATGAAACAAAATAGGGTTTTCTGAACACCCACCCCATCTGATACATCTCCAAATCTCCCGTCACCATTGGAACTCTAACACACTTCATCCAAGAACATAGAACTTGACATGGTGATTAAATGAACTACTTTTAGAGTCTCTTCCACCTATATTAGGAGAGTAGAACCATCTAACCCAATAAATATAATCATTGAAACCAAATGGCATACCCATCGCATCATCACCATCCCGGGAAAGAGAGAAATTGATAACTAGAAAGAAAATATAGGTCCATCTCGTAAATCTAAAAAATTTCTACAAATTAAAAATGAAAAAATTTATAATAGAAGAGATAAACATCAAAAACATCGGGCTACTGGGCTCGAATTTAAGGTAGACATTCTCATATACTCTTATCTATGCCACCATACTATCACTTAATGCTAAAAAAGAGGATAACATGACTGAATGACACCTTATCCTAGTGGTCATGGTTCTCTAAATGCTGATTTTGAAGGTCGTATCATCAAAAAAATTGATCTCACCCCAATAGAGGATGTGAGGGTCATCTTGAAGATAAAGATGGAGTTGTGACATGTGACAAATTTTTTTTATCTTACCCATCTATGAGGGAAGCACTATATGATACGCTACATGTCAAAAAAGAACCAACACCTCTAAAGGACACAAAATATAAGTATAATGCTTACCCCCATGAAAAAATGATCACTTCCCATGATGGAGAGTCTGTTTTATGAACATGTGATCCCCAACGCCGAACTGTAGAGGTCTCCTCCTATGATCATAATAGGAGTTCTGATGATTCTGTGCAACCTTCATCTGCTCCCAAAAAACCTGATGTATATGTGTTGCGTTTTTTACCAGTTCCATTCAGATAATTTTTTACACTGTGGCCTTAGTGCATCATAAAATATAACATAAAAGTTGTATATTCATTGTTAAAATAGAGCCATGAAAATGGTTGAGTAAAAGCTATTTTTTTTGTGAAGTCTACCAAGGGAATGTTTCTCATCCTCAAGCCTTCAAAATTGAAGACACAATAACAAAACATGAATTCAATATTTTTCATGGTATTCTTTGTCTGACTATCCATCTATAGATGAAAATTAGTGCTAAAGAATAGATGAGAATGAAAAGAATTATGGAGACCTCTCCACACACTAGAGGTAAAATGAGGATCTAAATCCGAAATGATATTCATCGAGACACCATATTATCTATCTACATCCACTAGATACTACCTTGACAAAACCACAACCATGATTTACTCATTGATCCCTATATAGCAGACAATTTAATCAAATGACCCCCTAACACCCATATAGATTCATAGCCACCCTTATCTCAAGATAAATAGGTAATAATGTCCATCGATATGTCCTTCCACTTCTACTAAAAAACATTTAATAGCTAGAGAAAACCACCGAAATCATGGTTTGTGGTATTCACCATCTGGTAGACCAATCATCAGGACACAAACCCAATGATTTCATTCTTTAACCCAGGTTAGCAAAACTGACTTCTTCGAGCTTGGTGCATCATTGTTCTGAATAGATATATCACAAAAGGAAAAATATGGAACACTTTGAGAACCATCTCATTCATCATTTAAGGAAGATACAACTTTCCCTAAAACAACAACCGATGTTTTTCATCCTCAGACCAACCATCAAGAGCCCCACAAATAAAAATTTGGTCTCTCCATACCTCCACCTTATGGTACCCCAATAAGTATTCCTCTTCTTTTTGTGTCATATATGACTACACCGTCATCTAAAAAGGGAAACCTCATCCCCAAAATTTTCCCATATCCACTTGTAATGCATAAATTTCCCCCATCACTCTCCAAGAATCATCTGATTCACACAATACATCACTATGTAACTTCTTCACCAGCACATCAAGAAAAAAAAATTCCTCATACAAGGTGTATACAAAATAAAAATATCATAATCCAATATGAACTCCATTAACTGAAGTTGGTTCATGTTCAAATAATTCTAGATGAAAACATAACACAAAATCTTATAAATAGTGAAGACCAAAAAAATTTCACCAATGTGGTAATGTCTTGATAACATTAGGGAAAACTCTACTGCTACCAAATCGAGATTGTTGGTGGCATAATATCTCATGAGGAAACAACTGTTTAGACCTATAAAAATTGATTAATTTATACTGAATAAGATCATATACCAACCAAATATGAGAAGCGTTACCGAAAAAATTATATTATATACTCTTACTGAAAAACAAATGATTGGATAACTTTTTAACATCTCCATCAGATTCACAGAAGATGACTGGAATTAATCCATCCAAAAGAATTCATGACCATTTTGGTCAACTCAATTAGTGGAGTTGAAACCCAATATAAATCATCTAAAAACCTCATACAGTAGCTTTAAAGACTAAAGAAACATCACACCACCTCCACTTTATTAAGAGAATCAAAATACACAACTGAATATATCATAAATGGATCCATAACTAATACCTACTGGGATACTACATTCCCCAATAAAAAGACATCATGATCCCAAAAATCTCTCTTTTGAAACATCACAAATAACTTCTCATGTATATGATCTCCCCAAACGACATGTAGATTCTCTACATCCTCCTCCTCAGTCACGTAGTACAAAAGGATTTCATCAATGAAAACCACCATGAACTTATCCATGAACTCATGTGACACATCATCCATTAACCCCATGAACTCTACTGGATAATTCATTAGATTGAATGACATGAAAAATAAACTCTTAAGGCCACAAATGACAACACAGTGAAAACTTTGGGATATCATCATCCTTTACATGCACATGATGATATCATGAAAAAATATATAACTAATACCTAAAATTTACCCGTAATTTGATTGATTAAATCACCACTATATATTAGGGAATAGTAATTCTTCATTATCACATAGTTCAACTGATGATAATCGATACATGTCTTAAAACTATTTTTAGCCTTCTTTTTGAACACAAATGGTGAAAACCATGGTGAACCACATGGATTAGCAAAAACACACTCAAACAGACCACTGAGATGTATACATTGCACAAAGAACTCATTAGTTTATATCCAATATAGATAATTCAAGATATAAGACATGTCTGGATGTAGTTCTATCTTGAACTCGATCTCTTATCAATGGGGTAACACTATTACCACCTCTGGAAAGTCATCATTGAAATATTTTACAACCCTAGGAATTGATGATAACTTATCCACTATCTAACTCCTCATTATCCTATCCATCAAGGATGAAAATTATAGAACATACCTCAATCCTATCCTAGGGTCTCACTGGCCATCAAAAATTACTGGCTCTCCATCATCATCGAAGAACAACACCCACCACTTGATGAATCCCATGATTAGATACACCAAATAAAATCAATCCTTGGTGTGTATGATTTCATATGGTTATATATGAAAACCTAGAAAATCACCCCTATAGTGGCTCGGCCCCATTACTAACTCACCGTCAATATATATTTCAAACAAGTCAGCTCGGCATCTAACTGGAATAGTCAACGCTAAGGAAATGGAAGCCTCTATACATCATGTCCCAACACATAAAAAGAGTTACTAGTATTAAGGAGTGTATTCCTCCTAGATAAAACAAGACATGAACCCATGTTTAAAATAAGAAAAGGTAACCTCAGACAACATATAGATCACATTTCACTAGAAATAATTAATCAAGAAGATCATTACGACCTTCTCCATGACATATATAACCTTGAGAAAAACCACCTACAAGGATTTTATGTTATCTCTAGGGATAGGTATCAACGTAAGGAAATCATATACCTTCCCCATATAATTTATACTATTCCAATACTATATAAAACTACTATTGGTTCTTTGGATGGAAGTGTCACAATGGAAAAACCTGATGTTGAAAAATGGCACATGATGAATACATAGAAATGTCAGGAAATCTTTACTATGATAACCTTGTCCCTAGAAAGATATAAATTTGTGTCATCTCATTAAATATGTCTAAGAGATGCTTCCCCATAAGAGGGAATAAATTGGGGATTGTTCCTACCATAGATAGTTGGAAACTCTTCTATCAAGTCAAATGGGATCCCTGGGCCACAACTTTTCTCCATGAGGAATATTGATGACTCCCTTCCCATGATGATCCAGTTCAGGATAACATCGTCTCATTGAAATATACTCTCTCTAGAATCTCAATATACAATTTTTTTCATAAATGGGGTGACTTGGTGCTGGATATGTAGAAGAAAATACTTTTATAAATTCCTCTCCCGACATTCTCATCCTGTACCAAACTGAATCATATTGAAAAAGGTTCCTGAGACTGATCCCAAACTCTCTCCCACTAGATATCCCATACTAATGTTTATGATGATACTGAAGACTTTCCACCATTAAGGTTGAAGAACTTAACATGGCTCAGAATCAGTCTCGGAACACCTCCCATGAGATTGCTGACTCCTCACGATCTCCAAGGAATAAGAACCACCACTACCTTGCCGCCCCAAGCAGCATCATCACAACCAATGATGCCCAATACTTCTTCCATGAACAGATCAAACCGAATTCTATCAAAAACTCATCAAATGACCCCTTCCAACAAGGTGTACCCCTAATGGGTTGTAAATTTGAGAATAGAAATAATGACCCCCGAGTCCCACCCCCAGTCGAGTTGTATACGAGTACATAAGACAAAGACCACGACGCCTAAACAACTTTTATAAGACACCCTATATAGTAGTTAATAGAATAGTCTCTAGAATGCTCCAAATAAACCAAATAATATTCTATATATATGTAGGGTGAGTATAATATCATAATCAATTAGATCCTCCCCAAATCATCTCAAGTAATAGGTTAAGAACTCATGCTAAATCATAGTGACCAACAAGTGAAACTAACTCATCACCTAAATATGTATAATATGTTACCAGACTCACCAGGAATAATCTAAAAAAGAATCATATAATATATCATATAATATAATAAATAATATCATGGGTACCCCTCTACCACTTCCCCAATACTTTTCTTCTCTTCCCCAACATCACATTTCCTTAGCATCTCTCTCCAAAATGGCCAGTTGGAAACACCTGGGAAAAGCACAAAAACACGAACCCCATAGAACAAACCATCACAATCTTGTAACCAAAATAAATTATGTATTTTTTGTGTGCTACCAGATATCGCATAACATGAAACACACATCAGGTATTATACCTCAAGCCAACAAATCCCAACACATAGTAAGTATCCACATGATATCACAACCTATACACATTGTACCTATATTTGTTCTCTTTAAACAATATAAAGAATACATTATTGTGAAATAACCACAAGAAAATAAACTATCTACACACATACATGGGAAAAAGTAACCAATATTCATAACATTCAATGTCTCTAAGATGATAAGAGAGCATGACCAAAGGGGGTTGTCATCCATCCATCCTCCCACCCAGGTGTTGGGAAAACACTCCTAGGGCATAAAATCTCCAAGGTGTCTCTTGGAATGATTGGATGGGTAGGGTTTAATATTGAAACACAAAAAATATATGATATAATATAGCTAAAAACCACACTTTGTTAATATCCTAGTCTTAGACTCAACTGCAGCTAGCATCAATCGAACTCCTCATCGCCACTACTAAGACTAGATATCCTATAAGAAAAAAACCATTTAGGTATATAATTTTTGTTATATTATCACTTTTCATCAGTTCCAAATTATGTTAATTAATTATTGAATAATTAATTAACCACTAAAATTTTCTTCATTTCTTTTCATAATCATTACAATAGTGATCCATTCCCTACAAGTAGATGAAAACCAATTCCATGGCATCTCAGAATGAAAACTTCATCATTGAATCACTGAAAGATCCAACCCCATGGGTTAAAAACTATTCATTTATTAACATGGTTACATTATATATTACCAGGGGATCTAGGAAAACACTCTATGCTTCCAAACAAGGCATGAAACCACGTACATTCATCTACCTCAAGCATCAGGGAAAGGAAAGTAGATAAAAAGCTACCAAGATGTTATAAAATCAATAGATTTAAAGAAGAATCACGATTTCAAGTATATGGTTAATCCCAGATTCATCATATTCTATCCTCCCAGGTGACCTCCCAAACACCCACATGCATTAAATGATGAATCTTTCCACTCAAAGTATCAAATACTGCCACAAATAATGGGCCTCCATATCACACACAATTCAACAACCCTATAGGATCTGCCTTCCCAAGATCAAATCATATAAAGGCCTCCATGACCCCATAATCCACAACAACTTTCCAGTATTAGCCTTCCTAGGCTCACATCACATCACAAACTGTATTAAAAAAAATGAAACTGGGCTCTTTCCCCTAACAAAAGGTATCTGACCTTTTCACAAAACATGATCTCATGAATCCAAAGCATAATACACTAAAACATCCCATGAAAAATAGAAACATAGGCTCTAAAAAGGCATCACACTTTTTAAAAAACTGGTTCTTATTCTATCTTTCATAAACCAATTCATTAACATAGGTTCTAACTATAAGAATCCTAAAAAAAAAACAATCCCAAGATATCAAAAAATAATTAATCATTTAATTTATCTTTCCTAAAATTACATTATTAGGAAGAATAAAAATTATTAAGGTTAGTTGACCAATTAATTTAAACATGCACTCTTGCATCAATTTCATTATCATCAAATCACTACAACTACTGAATTCATTGACCATGACCCATTATCTTTTAGCCATTTGTTTAAATTAATTTAAACTTTAAGAACTATACCAATTTACATTAAGAAAAAAATTATAATCCAATTAATTAATATATATCACACTATCTAGTAAATCTCGAGGCAAAAAATTATCACAGTTTTATTTTATCAACATCACTTTACAATCGTTACCAATTATTGAATCTAGTTCAATTAATTTTTATGTATATTTCATTTCAATTGACGTAGATAAATAATGATTCATCCATGATTATATGTATATAAATATAGAATAAACTAATCCCATTCATTAAATGATAATCAACATTAATCACATGAGAACATACCACACAACATATCTCCGATCATATCTCCATGAACAACTGCATCCACCCGAGGATGTAGCAGACACAACCACATAAAATGAAAACCCAATGTAACCTTATTAAAAACATGGAAGATCATTCGCTATAAAATAACCTGAATAATGGGTGATAAAGAAGATAAAACAGGGGTAAACATATCAAAAATGAAGTATAAAAAACCTTGGATCACCAAAGATCACCACTGATAGAAAATGGATGATAGGAAACATTCATTGATGAAGGAATCAACAAAATATTGAAGGGGGGGGGGGTTTCTAGTTTGCATGGAGTCAAGAGAGAGCCACTACAGACATAGTTTTTGACAAACAATGTAGATAGAAATGTTTTAAAACATATAGAATCATGGAATTACATGTCGGGAAATCCCCTGTCATGTCATGCAACTTTTAGGGTTTGTTTTACACACAAAAAATTACTTATACACATTAATCATTTTTCATTCCCAATTATGTTACATAACCGGAAACACAATTTAATGTCAAGTAACCCTCTTTAATGATGTGAAATATCAAATTCTCCCAAAAACTAGCACTAGAAGTCCTCCATGATTCTTATATGCCTCCCCTAAGAACCTCATTTTTTAGAAACATGTAATGGGTCGATCTAAATGGATCTAGGAATTTAAAAAAACTTACATGTTATACTATTCTATCAAATTTTTTAAATGTTTTCTTATTATTTTTTTAAAAAAATTATGGTTTTTAGAAATTATTTATGAAGAGGGTGAAACAAATTGAGAAATAAGAAACCTAGATACCCCCACATTAAATGTATTTTCCCTATATAATTTCTCTAGTAATGTTGAAAAGAAATCTAAAAAAAATCGACACTTAAATTCTGATGGAATGGTATAATGAATATGGTGAATTCATTGGACCTCTGATGAGGGGAAACATATAATATATTTGGTTATTTTGGGATTATTTAAATATGGTAAGTGATAAGAGATTAATAACATTGTTTATATTCCAATATCCTATATTCCTTGTTACCAAATTTACATTACCATTTATTTTTCTCCCCCATTCCCCTTTGATCCATATACTTATATGATTCTTTTTTGTTTTTGGTTTGTGTGTTTCACATGATAATTAAATTTATAGTAAAAATTAAATGATGACTCAAACTGACTATAGATTTTGTGAGGTATTTAATTTCCTAGTTTATATAATGGATGTTATAGAAAATATCTTATGTTTTCATAAAAATAAAAATAAATAAAAATTTTATAAAACGAAAATATTTGGATATACATCTATCAATAATCATGTTTGGTTAAAATAACTCATAACCATATAAAATTTTTGTTTGAAACATTGTATTAAACTTCTATTTCAACAATAGAAAAATGTGTTCATATATAAATATATAAGTATTGTTTATATTTAAATATTTAACAATATATGAATGTAGTTTTAAAATAATACCAGATTGGTCCACCCATGAAGGATGAATATTTAAGTAGATCCCCATAACATACCAAAAATTATTTTAGAGTTTGATTATTAGGATGAAATGATATAATAATATGTAATAAAAGTAATTATTTATTTGAAGGAAAAAATATCGTATAATGAAACAAATTTATGTATCCCATCTATATAAGTTATTCTTTTTGTAAAATATTTTTATTTGTGATGAATAAATGATTTTAGATATTATAATGAATATTTTTATGATATTTTAGTTAATAAACAAGAGTAATTGCATCTCCTATAACGATATAGAATTTCACTATGAAATCATGAGTTAATTTTTATGAATAATATAAAATATAAAGGAAATATGGATAATTATTAATTATTTATTGGGAAAAATTAAAATATTGATATTTGGATTATTTAAAATATTTTGTAATTTATTTTTAAATTTTTCTTCGGGTTATTTATTTTACCTAATAATATCACGAGTTGTAGTTTTTTTTTCATTCCCTTCATATTTTGATATTGGATATGTGTTTCAATGATACTTATTCTTTTGGGATGTGATAGGAAATATGTTTATATTCGTTTTAAATTTTATTTTTTAGATTAATTATTCAAAAATTGTTATTAAATGTAACTACCATGTGAAACCTAAATGGTACAAAATATGGACAACATAATAATTATGGAATACGTTTTAATTATTAGAGTATGGTGTGAAATTGTGGGATGAATGGAACATATATTAGAAGTGGTTCTACCTATATGACATTACACAATTTGTGTGATATATTTTTCATTATCATTAAATACATTCATTACGTGGGGTATATAAGCCATTATCTAACTATATTTTTATGTACATAAGAAATTTATTTTATTGAACAAATATTAAAAAATTGGACTATAAAATATACATGATCAAAAAAATAGAATAACAATATAAAAAAATATAAAAAATATTAAAAAATATATATACCATGTTTATTTGAACCACATAGATAAGAATTGAATAAGGTAGTTATATAAGTTTAATATACTTTAATTAATAATTGAGGAAATTCAACAATTAACCATTAATGATAAACCAAAAAATTATTTTAATATCTCAACTAAATCATCACCTAATAAACTAAAAATTCTCATTCACTAGTTAATTTCTATTATATGTATTATATAAAAAATACTTATATGAAACCAAGAATGGTACACATTTAAATTTTGGGTATAACATTACCAAATGGTGGTTTCTACTATACCCCTATGAGAATATCCTACACTGATGGTTACATAGTTGACATGATAAACTAGAGATAGAGAAAAAATAATATAAATCCCATATATCAGACAATGAAATAAATCATATTATATTTTCCCCAATATAGGGAGAATCTAAACCCTAATTTCCTATTTTTTTCCAAACCTATAATATATGAGATAAAAATAAATCTACGGAAGTGTATTAATTATTTATCATGGGGAATTATTTGATTTATAAAAAAATATTTTATGTATTTTAGTGAATCCCTTATGATATACTTTTTTGGGTATAACATGTTAGTGTGTAGGGTTACCATCCCTTTTAATTTATATGTTTATCAACATTTTTTCTTCCATATCAATATTAAATTATCAAATATTAACTGTTTTTAACTTTCCCATATATAATTAACTAATATATACAAGAAATCTATGACTAACATAACCTAGATCATTTTCACAGGTTGTTACATTAGAAAGAATAAAAATTATTAAAAATTGAAAAGATCAAATATTAAAAAAGTTTTATAAAATAGATAAAAAAATATCCCTATAATAAATTAAAACACATAATAGAAAAAAATGCATAATTTTTTTGGATTCCTAAAATATTATCCTAATATTAATCATAGTAATATTCATGTTTTCCTATTGAAAAAAATCAATTTATGTTTTAGTCTCAAAGGCTTAGTAAGTGGTATTTACAATGGAATATAATATAGAATAATTATGGTATAATAAATAAGTTTAAAATAAATAAAAAGATTGATGGTTAAAAATATATCCAATGAATAAAAAATGATGAATAATTAAATAGATTATAGTAAATGAAGTTATAATGATAATATGAAGAACATTATATATTTTAGAAAAAACAGGAATTCTATATCCAAGGTATCATAACTATTATAGAATGGCCTTGTTCACATTAATAAAAAAATAGTTTTTTTTTGAATACAAAAAATACAGTAAACTAGAGTGCCTCATAATATATATTATCTCATAAAAGAATGAAATAATTAGTAGCCTTATATTTCAGATAATAAGTTTAATGGATCCACTATATGAAAGAGTTTTTAAAATACTACATTACATAATGTTCAATGGAACAATTCATATACATGTTTCATTTTTAAATTGTTTTAATATTATCGTAATAGGAAAACTAATTATAAAAGATAATACATTTAACATATTTACATAAATTTATAGATGATTATCAATCAATAATTTTAGAATTATATTATTTTTATGATATGATAGAAATTATTTTTGACATTCTTGTAGTAGTCTGGGATATATTCAATGTATAGTAGAAAAAACAAAAATTTTAGAGCCCAAATAAAAATATAGATTATCCATCTATTTCAAAAATTATGTTTATTAAAAAAATACTATATTGATTTTTATTGTGACATAATAATTTGTAATGATAATTTCTAATTGAAAATAAAATCAATGATTCATAATAATGAAATATAACATCATTTCATAAATATATGTAATAGAATGTGATTATATTTTAAAATGTGTAAAATTAAAATGGTATTATAAACCTAAACTTATTATCCCCATTCTCAAATACATTATAATGACCTTTTTATATCATTATTTTTCCTAGATCTTGAATATTAAAATTATATAAGGGTTTTGGAGTACTTATATCACAATTTATTTTGTGAAAAAAATAAAATGGCCAACTTGCGAGAGGGAAATAGATATAGAGATTGAAATCCATATCCACTCATGTTTTATATCAAAGAATATAAATATGGAAGATCAGTGAATAATCATGCTCAGTGGTTATATTATTATGAAATATAAAAATGGGTGGGTATTTATTGAATATGATGGTGAAATGTTTTTTATTTTTAAGCATTAGAGATAGAAATTTGGTTGTGGAAAATTGAAAACCAATAGTTCTCTAATGATTTAAAACCATTGTATATGATAATAATAATTTTTTTGTTACATGATGTTCTTATGAAATAGAATACATTAAATAATATATTTTTTATATGGGAAGTAAGTTTATTAATATAGAATAGTCTATAATGATATAAAATATATTTTTTTGAATTGCTAACAATTTTATTATAATCTAGAAATAATTTTTCTTTTTATAACACACAATTTTTTATGGATATAGTTTTTTTGAAATCATTTATATTATTTATCACATAATTTTTTTAAAAAAATTATGATATAATTATTATTATATAAAAATACACTATTTTTATAAATCATCATAAATTTAATCTGCTTAGTTAATTCTAAATAACTCATAATTATCTAATTTATATTTTTTATTTGTAAAATTTTATTACATGTTATGAAAATAATTTTCCATAAATTATGAATTAATTTCATTACATAAAACTATTAGTGTATTTCAAATTTTTATGGTTAACATTAGAAAGTAATTTTTTTAACAAATTTTATTTTTATTCAAAGAAATATGTGTTTACATTTAGTTAAAATTACTAATATATATTAATTATAATTATTATTAGTAATGTATAAAAAAATTTATATACTTATTTTATTTAATACATGTATTGTAATGCCTCATAATTATTATTATTGATAGAAAAATTCAGGTATTAATCATCCCCATTTTGTATTTCAGGATGAGCCATTCCTAGGTGAATATTTACGGGATTTTAGTGTCTCGTGTAAGCTTAAATGTTGTTTTTTATATTTAGTATCTAAAATGGGTAACACTCATCTTTGTAAAGGTTTTTTTTCCTATTGTGTCCACTTGTAAAATTATAAATACGAAATATGGTTATGGGCATGGTGTGGGGCTCAGGGAATGGGATTTTTTTCCATGACATGGAAGTCATCACCATGGTCGTTTTTCATGTCGCCGTGTCAAAAAATAGGAATATTTTGGGAAAACACAGTTGTAGATGTTGTTTCTAGATATGTGTTCAAGAACACCATAATGAAATCCATGCTATGGTGGAGGTCATGCTGGAGGCAATGAGTGTTTGGAAATGGACAAAACCATTAGAAATATCATAAGATATAATTTTTTATGAATGGAACCATATCATGAATTTTTTTGGGGTTTTACTGAGATTTAAATTGTCTTCCAGCACATATTAATTGAAGTATACCCTCTCCACAATGAGCCTTTCAATACGAAATAATTATAGATGGATGTTGGATAATCCTTGGAAACCATGGTGCGTTGAGTTTTTTTAATGTAGAATATCATTATTTCTCTACTCCCTTTCATGAATCTTTAGGTGAATAGAACACTCGAAGGTGGAGTATCTTAATGTTGATCCAGATTTTTGAGATCCTCACATATCTTCTATGTTTACTATCTAAGAGAAAATAATTTCTCTATTAACCAAATTTAAATATAACTATATATAGTATTTTTGATGATACACCATGTAATGAAATCTTTTTCCAATTGGTGTGTGATGATGGATTGAGTGATGGAAAACATAAAAGACCATAATTTTGATACTGATAATCTTGATGTAGGTTATTCCATACCATGTTGGGGAATTAAATTTTATTTTTATGAATTAAAAATTTTGTTATTGTTAAATCATGCAACATTATTGAATTTGATTATGTGTTTTTACATGTTTATACCATGAGAACGTGATTGAGTTTGATGACATATGTCTTTATGTGTATACTATGAGACCATTCATGAGTTTGATCTCTTGTGTCTGTATGTGTTTATAAAGATATAATTATTGAGTTTGATCACATGTGTTCCCATGGGTGGCATGTAGGGCCATGCAAAAGCTGGATTAAATGTTTGTGTGTGAGTAACCTAAGATACCATGATTTATTTTGACTAATTATGTTTTCTATTCTATCCCATGATACCATTAATGAGATTGTTCACATGTTTGTTCATGTAAATATTGCGAGACCATGGATGTGTTTAATTACACGTGTGTGTCTGTGTGTGTCAACCATGGGAACCATGTATGATGTTAGATCGTATTTTCTTGTTTATCAATTATTACTTACCTTATTGTAAAATAAAATAGTATGTGTATGAGTGATATCATGAAAATATTTCCATGTGATTTATTGTTTATATGTTATGTAATTACTGTTCTATATATGTATTCATGTTACTTGTTATCCCAACATGACTCAGAGGCCTTATAGGGGATTGTGGTAAAACTCTACCTGTTTTTTTTATGATAAGACCGATTTAAATGGTGGGAAATGAGGTCATTTTGTACTTAACTAGGTTAATTTTTTTATACACTGATCTGACATGAATGGTTTTGGTGGGACATGATAGTCTTCTACCAAAAATAGAGGCATGATGGTTTTGTGTGATCTGATTTTAAAATTCATAGTGTGGCTCGATGATTTTTGGGACATAACTAGAGACATGATAGAGAATGATAGAATTGTGGAATGACATGAGGATGTATGGAAATGTGAGTGTTGGTTTTCTAGCCACAATATAGATAGATAATGAAGTCCTTATAGACCATCCGGATACTTTTAATTATTATGGATGCTGACTGATAGATGTGGTGGCCTTGTGGATAAACATAGTTCAAGAAAAAATTATGGATACCTTTTCATGAAGGGTGTCAAAGTTAGTATGAACGTGGTGTGTGGTGGCTAGGATAGTGCATGTCCACTTGGTTAATGATTGTTTCTTTTTTTCTTTCACATTTATGTTTCATCATTACATAGACTCTTATAGAATTGCCATAAGGTTAAAGAAACATTCATGGTGTCATATAGGGTAATATTCATACCTAAAATTGACAATTCCATACACATGTTGAATTCATGATTTGAGATATAAGAAAGGTAAAGGCCCCAATGATATGGAGTGGAGAGATATAGAATGGTGATTAGAGACAATACTAGAATAGAAATCAAATGGATGTTGTAGTATATTTATTTACATTGGTGTCATTATCCTACCTTGTTGGCATTCCTCTATGATAGTGTATTAATTTTGTTTATGTATTAGATTTTATTTATTAACATAAATTAAATATTTTTTTTAATAATTCAATTTTATTATTATTTTTGATTTTCAATATTACAACCAAGGATATAATATCCCCAAAAATAGTTTTTTTACCATCTCTACTTGTTAGAATCTACATACATATGTGGTGGTGCACATTATTCCCTGTGGAACTCAAAATTAATCATAGTGGTTTAGTCTAAGGCATTACAAATGTGTAATTAGAGAAGGTTTTCCTACTTCATTATTCAGGAATATATTTTGGGGCTAGTTAGAATATATTTAGACTGTGTGGGACATTTCTAGTGGAGTTTCATGTGTTCTTGGAAAACAAATGTGTAATAGAAGTGTAAGTAAAAATTTTTTGTAGTACAATTATTGTTATGGTTTTATGTTTTATATTGATTTTCAGTATGGTGTGCATTTATTATTTCCAATAATTTGGCTGTGTTCATGCATTATGAGTACAAATGTATGATCAAATTCTCTATATATAAAAATTTTGTGAGGTATTATTGTTTGTTAATTTCATTGATTTATTTCTTATTTCTATTAAATATTGAACTATTTTATTATTGAGTGATATATCCATGTAATATGTTATTTTGATATATCTATTCTGTCATTAATTAGATGAGCATGATTTTGTAATTATTATATATTTGTTTTCGAAGATCATGTAGGTATGGAGAGCCTTGTGTAGTAATAGGAGGGTCATGTATTTTTATAATGGGTAGCCCCCTAGGATATGTTCCCATAGAAACCACTACAATATTCCTAATATCTTATTTTTCATATTTTTCTATACTTTCTAATTGATTGCTTCACATTTTATAAAATGTCAGCATGAAGTTGTTTTACTAGAAACCATTATAGAGATTGAAATATAACACACAGAAGTAAGGAAGTTTAGGTTCTATAACAAAGTATGTATTAGAATGATCACGAACACACACTTTTAGTTTAGGTTTAAGGGTCACATCATCCATAGGTTTTTTTCATAGTGTCTATGCATGAGGGAAGAGTTTCCCAGACTCTGGGTGACTATTCATAATACTTTTAGTTCTAATATATTCTATCATTCCTAGAAATCAGAGGCCCTCAACATATAGGGGAATAAATTTAGATAATTTAGAGGATATTTAATATGATGGAGACAACATGGGATCAAAAGTGAAATAATTTGTTCATATGTCATAAAGGTACTACTAGACAGTGGTGGTACATTATTAATTATTATAGATTGATGATGCAGTTTCTTAATATACATGTTTCACAATGTTACTACACATTAATAATCTCTTGTATGGGGATGAATCCTAGAAGTCATGAATGTTTGTTAGATATATTTGTTTAGAGTTGGGGAACCAAACCATGAACATTGACCTGATGATATATACCCCATTACTTATAATCTAAAATATGATCAAGGAGGGTTTGAAAGATGATATAATTGTCTCCCCCTTTAATTCTTCCATATAAATCCATTTTATGCCCTTGATTGTAAAGAGTGATAGGTAGATGATATATAATAGGGTGTATGAAGATATCCTGAGATGAAAAGAGGATATTTAGTAACTTTTTTCATAGAAGGTTGTCCTCGAGGCTTCAATTGGGGTAATGTTTCCATTATAGATAATTTTTCCAATTTCCTCTATTCAAATTAAATTTTTTGGGGTTAGACTAGAAATCCATAGTGTTTCTACTTAATGTAATCAAAGGGGAGGCCTCAAGTGGGTTCAAATCATAAATAAGAATGGGTCCATAGTACTGGATGAGTTCTTCAGTAAAAGGTTTAGAACACTCAGTCAATGACGACACTAGACAGTCATTCATATCAAGAATAGTTCCATTACCGTGAGTAAGTATTTGTGTATAAAATGGATCTAGTTCCAACTGATGGTTGTTAGATATGATTTACTACTTAATGTATGTTATTTTTTACACATACACTATTTAAAACTCTTTTTTGATATTAGTTCTTCCCATTAATTTATATCCACGCAAAGTATTTCTAAGATTGGATTATCGGTCAAGATGTCCTCTAAGTTACTACGTCTTAATACACCCTATGATCAAAAGGGGATCATCATTAGAGAAATATATGATTCCACGTAGTAGTTTATAGAAATAAAAATATATGATATTTCATGATCATATAGATGATCCCTATCAATGTGTTTTTCAATCAAGACTTTTTAACTAACTATAAGGAAGAAATACACTATTATAGAAGGCATGTATCCTTTATTTTTAAAAAGGGGAGAATGATTTTTTTGAGTTGTGATTTGGATTATTAACAAGTTGTGTCACGACCCGACCTCGGGGCCCGTCCCGTGACTACCCCAAGCCCGCCTTCCATAGGCCAGGGGCTGGCGACTAGCACCAAGGCGTAAAATCCCGGTAAACAGGGAAGGCATTGCCTTTATAAGTAACAACCACCACAGAGTCAGCAAGTGGAAAGTAACTACAAAGTGCAGAAAAGTAAAGGGGGCCGGAATACAAGCCCAACTAAAAGAACAACTGAAAAGGAAAAGAACAGCAACTGAAGAAAAGACGGCGGCCTCATGTCGTCCACTGGCAATCCCACCTGAAGGGTGGGTACAGATAGCCTCCAGGCTCCTCGGGTCCCACGTCCGCTCCGAGCACGTCCCTCCCAGTGGTCCACCTCCAGGTACCGTCCTGCTCCACGCCCCAACCGTGATCAGTGCTGTCCGTCGTCTGCATCCAACACAACAAGGTGCGGGCATAGCCTGTGCAGGGGTGAGTATAAGCTACTCAGTAAGGACCCCGAGACCCCCGAAGGTCTCCCGAAATCCACAAAGGATATAGCACAAAAAGGACGGTGCAATCACGAAGTAACATCTGACTCAACTTAGGTATATGCCCATACATATACCTAAGTCCCCACTTCTAGCTCTGCTCACGAGCTCAAGAACAACTCAATCCACACAGGAAAGCAAGACTCAAATCCACAAAGGAGAGTAAACAGTAAATCCACATAGGATAGTTCAACATATTTCACAATGGAGAGTAACATAAGATTCAGCTCAACCAGGTATACTTTTTCAGATGACTTCAAAGATGATCACTGATCCATCTAAGTCGTCGGACCCACGAAGGATCGATAGGTACTAACCCCCGCAAAAGACCCACACAGGATCGGGCTCACACAGAACCTGTAGCCAGTGGCTCACACAGAACTGGTAGTAAGGACCCACACAGGATCGGTAGCACTGATCCACGTAGGATCGCTGAGTGCAGTAGTCGACGCAGTCCACTGAGGATCTCTGCACAGTCGTCGCCGCAGTCCACGAAGGATCTCGGCTCTTTCGTCGTCGCAGTCCACGGAGGATCTCTGCTCTGTCGTCGAAGTCACAGCCAGCACTAGGGTTCCCGCACACAGCGAGCTCGTTTAGGAGGGTCCGCTCCACGAGCCGAGAGGCTGATACATCAACTGACACATAGTCCGAAGTTGATGTATCCAAAAGTTCCGTATCGACAACAGGATCTCAACGCAACAGACGGCACGTCAATCGGACGCCCGGTCTGAGAGTTATTGGCATTTTCGTCCCAGGGGCCCGGTTGGTTTTTAGGGAAAAACCAACCCGACCATACTCCGCCTGTGTCCGACCCTCAGGCGGAGTATGCCAAAAGTTCCGTCTCACTTAGAGGAAACTACCACAGCTGACGGTACGTCGATCGGACGTCCGTAGCTCAAGTTATGAGCATTTCCGCTCCGAGGGCCCGGTTGGTTTCGTGTACGAACCAACCCGGCCGAACCCAAAGTCTTCCGAAACCTTGAGTGTAATATACTGAAACGACCGTATCAATCCAAGGATCGCGTAGCCGCTGACGGTTCATCAATCGGAGGTCCTAGGCCCAAGATATGGGCAAAAGATCGAAGAGGGCCCGAAAACGGGGGTACTGGGCCGGGGGCGACCCTGCCCGAACCACCTCTGGGTCGGCCGAACCGGGTCGACCCGACCCGGCCTGACCCGGCTAGGCCAGGTCCGGTCTGGCCTGGGCGCGGCCCGGGCGACCGGACCGGCCGGCTTGGCTTCGGCCGAGCGGCCGAAGAAAACAGCCGCGGGTTTGACCCGCGGCTTGGAGGAACGCGGCCCGCGCGGGCCGCGTGCTGGGTGGCCGGACCGCGGACGCGGTCCGGCGGTTCGTCGCCGCCGCGGCCGAGCCGCGGCGGATTCCTCCGGCGGCGCACCGGGCGCCGCCGCCTCCGGTCGCCGGCGCCGCCTTCCGCAGGCCGCCATAGTTGCTCCGGTGGCCCGTTTTACCTCCCGCCTGCGCCATAGCTCCTCCCGGGGGCCGATCTTCACTGCGGGATCAACGGATCGCCCCTGCCGCACGGTTCGTCGTCGTCTGCCAAATCCGCACAACAAAAAGATCGGCGGAGGGTTGCCGGGTCTTGTTCGTTAGATCCGCACCCTCCGCGTTAGTCATAAAATTATCGGGAGGGATTAAGGCAGCCACAATTTTATCCAAAAATAAAATTGTTCATGTTTGGTTCTTTGATTAAAAATAATTAGATCACGGGAACGAATCACCAAGAAAAATAAAATCCCTACCTCGATGTCGTCATCGGACGTGAGGTCGTCGCGGAATCGCTCGTCGCGGAAGGAGGGGATTCGTCGCGTCGTCGCGGAAGGAGGGGATTCGTCGCGTCGTCGCGGAAGAGACATTCGTCGCACCGCGGAAAAAACGTCGCGCCGACGATCTCCGGATCTAGAACAAACGGATTTAATTAATTAAATCCGTTGTCATTGAAATTAAAAAGGGAGAATTAAACGATCTGTTTCTCACCTTTGTTGCCGAACGAGGATCGGCCGCGGAAGAAGAGGCGTCGCCGAAGAACGTCGCGGGTAGAGCTCGTCGACGTCGCAGATCACGGTGTGCGTCGTCGAATTCCGGTTGCTGGCGTTCTTCGCGTTCTTCGCGTTCTTCGCGAGGATAGTGCGGGCTCAGAGAATTCGCACAACGATAGCAATCCTCCAAAATTGACAAGTTTGTCTATTTTATTAATTTTCCAACGAACGCAAACGCGTAAGTAACGACCCATTAAATTCGTTGAATTAATTCAACGAATGAAACAACCCATTTAATTCACGAAATAAACCTCCCAATTAAATGGTCTGTTAAGAATTAAGGAAAACGCGTCGGTTGACTTTTCAGTTACTTGACGGGTTTTCGCGGGTGCGTTACTCAGCGAAAGAAACGGCGGGGCTCGTGTGGGACCCACCTCACAAATATCCTACCAAGGGGTAGGGTATTTCCGGATAGCACCCTATCCTCTTTAACTCAGTTCAAGTGGCTTCCAAGCGACTTCCAAGCGGCTTAAGTGAAATAAAATAAAGTTGTCGCACAACCTTTATTTTATTTCCGACTTAAAGCCCAAAATTTTAAAAACCACGGTTGAGCAAACGCAACTCTGGAAGAGGCGTTTCTAAGAAAATAACTGCGCTGCGATTTCATCGGTGCCCTCAGAATTCGATTCTGAGCACCGGTTCAAAAGATAGAAAAACCCGCTCGTCCGTTCACTGAACGTACCCAAGCCAAACATCGGAAATTGATTCCGGGCACACCGGGCCTCGGAATCAGGTGCCGTCTGAAGCTGCGCTCTTGAAAAATTCCAAAGAAAATTAAGAAAAAAATTTCCTTGAAATTTTCGGGTCTTTACATTACTCCCACCTCAGGGCTTTACGTCCCCGTAAAGATACATCAAAAACTAGGGGAACAAATGGGGGTACTGAGCACACATCTGAGCCTCCCGCTCCCAAGTGCTCTCCTGGAGGTTCTCGTGCTGCCATCTGACGCGCACAAGAGGAATCGACCGCCCACGTAGGACCCGCTCCTGTCGATCCTCGATCTCCACTGGGACCTCCGCAAAAGTCGCCCCATCATCCACGTCCAGCTCCCCAAAGTTGATGATGTGCGTCGGGTCGTGCATGTATCTCCTCAGCTGAGACACGTGGAAAACGTCGTGCACCCGGTGCAACTGAGGTGGTAGAGCCAGACGATAAGCCACCTCTCCTATCCTGCTGAGGACCTGGAAAGGCCCGATGAAACGTGGAGACAACTTGCCGCATCGGCCAAATCTCCGTAAACCACGTCGAGGTGAGACACGCAAAAAGACGTGGTCGCCATCCTCGAACTCTAGTGGCCTCCGCCTCCTGTCAGCATATGACTTCTGCCGGCTCTGAGCTATCCTCATCCTCTCCTGGATGATCTGGACCTTCTCTATCGTGGCTCGGACCATCTCTGGTCCCACGAGTGCTGACTCCCCAGGGTCTGTCCAGCACAACGGTGATCTGCAGGGTCTTCCGTACAACGCCTCGTATGGTGCCATCCCAATGGTGGAGTGGTAGCTGTTGTTGTACGCGAACTCCACCAAGGGTAGGTGGTCCTCCCAGCTGCGACCAAAGTCGAGAACACATGCATGGAGCATGTCCTCGAGTGTCTGTATGGTCCTCTCAGTCTGACCATCCGTCTGAGGGTGGAAGGCTGTGCTCAGATGGAGCCGCGTCCCGAACGCCTCCTGCAACCCCTTCCAAAGCCGGGAAGTGAAACGAGCATCTCGATCGGAGACGATAGACGATGGCACACCGTGAAGCCGTACGATCTCCTGGACGTAAAGACGTCCCAAGCTCTCCACTGAGCCCTGCTCTCTGATGGGTAAGAAGTGTGCCGACTTGGTGAGTCGGTCGACAATCACTAAAATGGAGTCGTGACCTCTGGAAGTGTGTGGAAGTCCAGTCACGAAGTCCATAGATATGCCGTCCCACTTCCACTCCGGGACCTCCAAGGGCTGTACCAAGCCTGCTGGTACCTGATGCTCTGCCTTCACCTGCTGGCAGGTGAGGCATCGTGAAACGAACTCTGCCACAGCTTTCTTCATGCCCGGCCACCAGTGTTGTTGTCTAAGATCCTGGTACATCTTCGCCACTCCGGGATGCACCGCCAAGGGAGAAGTGTGAAACTCTCTCAGCACCTCCTCTCGTAAAGCGACTGGTACGAAGGTACGTCCTCTGAAAAGGATGTCGTGCTCTGCTCCAAGGGAGAAGCCATCAGGCGCCTGACCTGAGGATATCAGTGCACGCCGGGTCTCACAGTCAGCGTCCCCACGCTGAGCCTCTCTGACCCGCTGTAGAAGTGGAGGAGAGACTGTGAGAGACTGAAGAAAGGCTGCTCCGTCTCTATCCACGAAGGATATCTGTAAGGAGGCTAGCTGATCCGTCGCCTCCTCAAGTAGCTGAATGCCCGTCCTCCTGCTGAGGGCATCGGCTACCGCGTTCCCCTTCCCAGGAGTATAGACTATCTCAAAGTCATAGTCCTGGAGGAACTCAAGCCATCTCCGCTGTCTCAGGTTCAGGTCCTTCTGAGAGAAGATATACCTGAGACTCTGGTGGTCAGAAAAGACTGTGAAGCACTCGCCCATCAGATAGTGCCGCCGAGTCTTCAGAGCGAAGACCACTGCTGCTAACTCCAGGTCATGAGTGGCGTAGTTCTGCTCATACGGCCTCAACTGACGTGATCCGTAGGCGATCACGGCCCGCTCCTGCATCAGGACGCACCCGAGTCCAGTCCCTGATGCATCGCAGTAAACTACGTATCCAACTCCCTCCTCAGGCAACCTCAAGATAGGTGCGCTGGTCAATCCCTGTCTCAGCTCCTGGAAGCTCTGCTGACATCTGTCTGACCACACAAAGTGTTTCCCCTTCTTCGTCAAGGCTGAGAGTGGTGCTGCAACTCTGGAGAAGTCTGGCACAAATCTCCGATAGTATCCGGCTAGGCCCAAGAAGCTCCGCACCTCCGTCACGCTCCTGGGTGGCTCCCAAGCTAGCACTGCCTCGATCTTCGCAGGATCCACTGCAACTCCCGCCTCAGAGATGACGTGCCCCAAGAAGTGAACCTCACGTAACCAGAACTGGCACATTGAGAGCTTTCCATAAAGCTGGTGCTCTCGGAGTGTGTCTAGCACAACTCGCAGGTGGTAGGCATGCTCCTCCTCAGTCGTCGAGTATACCAAAATGTCGTCAATGAAGACCACGACAAATCGGTCGAGGTATGGCTGGAAGATCCTGTTCATGAGGCTCATGAACACTGCTAGAGCATTGGTTACGCCGAACGGCATAACCAAGAACTCATAATGGCCATACCGACACCTGAAGGCCATCTTCTGCACGTCCTCATCTTGAACTCTGAGCTGATGATAGCCTGACCGGAGGTCTATCTTCGAGAACCACCGCGCTCCCTTGAGCTGATCGAAGAGGTCATCAATACGTGGCAGCGGATACTTGTTCCTTACTGTCACCTGGTTCAGGCGACGATAGTCGACACACAGTCGCAAGCTCCCGTCCGCCTTCTTGGCGAACAAAATCGGGGAAGCCAAGGGTGAAACACTGGGTCGGATAAACCCCTTGCTCTGCAAGTCCTCCAACTGTACCCGCAGCTCTCGAAGCTCGGCGGGGGCCATCCGATATGCTGGAGTAGATATCGGGGCTGTCCCGGGGTACAAGTCGATGTAAAAGTCTACCTCTCTACGAGGAGGTAGCCCTGGAACGTCGTCGGGAAAGACGTCCACGTACTGGTCCACCACTGCAGGAAAAACTGGACTCTGCACGTCCACTGCTCCTAGGATGAGGCTAGCCAACTGATGAGAGATGGGCTGCACTCTCCTCCGCGGAAGTCCATCCTGTGCTGCAAAGGTTCCCTTCTCGCCGGTGAAGGTAAACCTGCTCCCGTCGGTGCGAACACATCGCACCTTGCGCCTAAAACAGTAGATCTGGGCATGAAATGTGGATAGCCAATCCATGCCCAAGATGACGTCGTAAGGCCTCGACGCCGCTACAAGGAGATCCCAGCCGAAGCTCTCGCCTCCTAGAGTAAGCTCACACTGCCGGCACCAGTGCGTAATCGTCGAGTCTGCTCCCGTAGGAGTCTCTAGCCGTAAGGATCGAGCCAACGGCTCAGTCAGAATCTCCGAGCTCCGAACAATGGCAGAGGCTATGAAAGAGTGACTCGCTCCTGTGTCTATAAGTACTGCAGCACGAGTGTAATAAACACAGATCGTACCTCGAATCATCTCTGGCATGTCAGGGTCGTAGGCCTCCACTGCCTGAAGCTGGGCCTGTCCCTGCCCACCAGCTCCCTGTGGTCGAGGTGGCCCTCCTGGTGGTGGTGGGGGTAGAGCCTGGAAGCGTCGCCCACCATCCGCTGCTCGGCCAGCTCCTCTGCCTCGTCCGCCTCCTCCCTGCGGACCACCACGGTCGACCCTCTGCCTCTGCCTGGGTGGCCCCTCCACCGTCTGCTGCTCCTCTGATCGGCGAGTCGGGCAGTCACGAGCCATGTGACCCTGCCCGCCGCAGGCGTAGCACAGCCTGCCTCTCGGAAGGCTGGCACTCCGCTGTGTGCCCCGCACTGCTGAGCCGGTGTCCTGAGGCCGTCTGCGTGGGGGTCTGGTCTTCCTGGACCCGTGAGTCATCCGTCGGCTACCTGCTGCCGAAGACTCAGCTACCTGCCGCCCTGCACTAGGTCTCGCCACTGAAGAAGGCTCTGCCAGGAAGCTCTCGATCAAGAGGGCTCGCTCCAGCACTCCCTCCTGGGTCGGAATGCTGAGGGAGATCAGCGACGCCCTAATCTCCTGCCGCAAGCCCTGCTCGAAGGTCCGGGCCCGGAAGAAGGGGTCCCGTACCATGTCGGTTGAGTAGCGAGATAGGTCAGTGAACCTCGCCGCGTACTGAGCGACCGTCATGCTGCCCTGGCGCAGCTGGAGAAGCTCCTGGATGCGCACCGCTCGGAGGGTGGCCGAGACGAACTCAGAGTGGAAGAGGCCCTCGAAGTCCGTCCAGATCAAGGATGCCTCATCGTGAACCTGGAGCATCATGCTCCACCATCGTCCTGCCGCCGCCTGCAGGAGGCTCGCCGCGAGAATCACCATGAGATCCGCTGGTGTCCTCACTAGCCTAAAGATCCGTACCATCGCCTCTAGCCAGTCCTCGGCGGCCTGGGGGTCCGCCTCACCGCGAAACCTGGGCGGTCGCTGGCTCTGAAACTCATGCAGTGCCCTGAGGCGACGTGCATCGTCAGCGTCTGGTACTGGTAGCATCGGTGGCTCGGTGGGTAAATCTACCGCCGGTGCCACTGCTGGCAAAGGGCCCTGCACCGAGTCCTCGTCGCTCGGTGGGCTGCCGTCGTGCCCTACACTCGGAACCATAGCTGGCTGTCGTCGCGGGGCCATCCTGAAAAGGAGAACAAGAGCACCACAGTCAGAACAATATACCTGGTGAGCTGGCACAAGCAATCACAAGGAAAACTTGATACTTTCATGAAGCAGATCAGTATACCCGGTGAGCTAACACAAGTAATCACAAAGAAAACTTGAAACACACACGCAATCAATTTTTTCATGCATTAATTCGGAAATCAGGAGTCAGGGTCCTGGTGTACGGATACGTCGGCTGCCGCACCAACACTGGCCTCCCTGAACTGATAACCACACTCAATACACTAAACACTATTGCTTCATATAGAAAGAAAAGACGATCAGAGTCTGCGGTAGAAACGACCACCTTTGATACCAATTTGTCACGACCCGACCTCGGGGCCCGTGCCGTGACTACCCCAAGCCCGCCTTCCATAGGCCAGGGGCTGGCGACTAGCACCAAGGCGTAAAATCCCGGTAAACAGGGAAGGCATTGCCTTTATAAGTAACAACCACCACAGAGTTAGCAAGCGGAAAGTAACTACAAAGTGCAGAAAAGTAAAGGGGGCCGGAATACAAGCCCAACTGAAAGTACAACTGAAAAGGAAAAGAACAACAACTGAAGAAAAGACGGCGGACTCGTGTCGTCCACTGGAAATCCACCTGAAGGGTGGGTACAGATAGCCTCCAAGCTCCTTGGGTCCCACGTCCGCTCCGAGCACGTCCCGCCCAGTGGTCCACCTCCAGGTACCGTCCTGCTCCACGCCCCAACCGTGATCAGCGTTGTCCGTCGTCTGCATCCAACACAACAAGGTGCGGGCATAGCCCGTGCAGGGGTGAGTATAAGCTACTCAGTAAGGACCCCGAGACCCCCGAAGGTCTCCCGAAATCCACAAAGGATATAGCACAAAAAGGAAGGTGCAATCACGAAGTAACATCTGACTCGACTTAGGTATATGCCCATACATATACCTAAGTCCCCACTTCTAGCTCTGCTCACGAGCTCAAGAACAACTCAATCCACACAGGAAAGCAAGACTCAAATCCACAAAGGAGAGTAAACAGTAAATCCACATAGGATAGTTCAACATATTCCACAAAGGAGAGTAACATAAGATTCAGCTCAACCAGGTATACTTTTTCAGATGACGTCAAAGATGATCACTGATCCATCTAAGTCGTCGGACCCACGAAGGATCGATAGGTACTAACCCCCGCAAAAGACCCACACAGGATAGGGCTCACACAGAACCTGTAGGCAGTGGCTCACACAGAACCGGTAGTAAGGACCCACACAGAATCGGTAGCACTGATCCACGTAGGATCGCTGAGTGCAGTAGTCGACGCAGTCCACTGAGGATCTCTGCACAGTCATCGCCGCAGTCCACGAAGGATCTCTGCTCTGTCGTCGTCGCAGTCCACGAAGGATCTCTGCTCTGTCGTCGAAGTCACAGCCAGCACTAGGGTTCCCGCACACAGCGAGCTCGTTTAGGAGGGTCCGCTCCACGAGCCGAGAGGCTGATACATCAACTGACACGTATTCCGAAGTTGATGTATCCAAAAGTTCCGTATTGACAACAGGATCTCAATGCAACAGACGGCGCGTCAATCAGACGCCCGGTCTGAGAGTTATTGGCATTTTCGTCCCAGGGGCCCGGTTGGTTTTTAGGGCAAAACCAACCCGACCGTACTCCGCCTATGTCCGATCCTCGGGCGGAGTATGCCAAAAGTTCCGTCTCACTTAGAGGAAACTACCACAGCTGACGGTACGTCGATCGGACGTCCGTAGCTCAAGTTATGAGCGTTTCCGCTCCGAGGGCCCGGTTGGTTTCGTGTACGAACCAACCCGGCCGAACCCAAAGTCTTCCGAAACCTTGAGTGTAATATATCGAAACAACCGTATCGATCCAAGGATCGCGTAGCCACTGACGGTTCGTCAATCGGAGGTCCTAGACCCAAGATATGGGCAAAAGACCGAAGAGGGCCCGAAAACGGGGGTACTGGGCCGGGGGCGACCCTGCCCAAACCACCCCTGGGTAGGCCGAACCGGGTCGACCCGACCCGGCCCGACCCAGCTAGGCCGTGTCCGGTCCGGCCTGGGCGCGGCCCGGGCGACCGGACCGGCCGGCTCGGCTTCGGCCGAGCGGCCGAAGAAAACCGCCGCAGGTTTGACCCGCGGCTTGGAGGAACGCGGCCCGCGCGGGCCGCGTGCTGGGTGGCCGGACCGCAGACGCGGTCCGGCAGTTCGCCGCCGCCGCGGCCGAGCCGCGGCGGATTCCTCCGGCGGCGCGCCGGGCGCCGCCGCCCCCGGTCTCCGGCGTCGCCGCGCCGGCGACCCGCACCGCCGCCGCCTTCCGCGGGCCGCCGGACTTGCTCCGGTGGCCCGTTTTACCTCCCGCCTGCGCCATAGCTCCTCCCGGGGGCCGATTTTCACTGCGGGATCATCGGATCGCCCCTGCCGCACGGTTCATCGTCGTCCGCCAAATCCGCACAACAAAAAGATCGGCGGAGGGTTGCCGGGTCTTGTTCGTTAGATCCGCACCCTCCGCGTTAGTCATAAAATTATCGGGAGGGATTAAGGCAGCCACAATTTTATCCAAAAATAAAATTGTTCAAGTTTGGTTCTTTGATTAAAAAGAATTAGATCACGGGAACGAATCACCAAGAAAAATAAAATCCCTACCTCGATGTCGCCGTCGGACGTGAGGTCGTCGCGGAATCGCTCGTCGCGGAAGGAGGGGATTCGTCGCGTCGTCGCGGAAGAGACGTTCGTCGCACCGCGGGAAAAACGTCGCGCCGACGATCTCCGGATCAAGAACAAACGGATTTAATTAATTAAATCTGTTTTCATTGAAATTAAAAAGGGAGAATTAAACGATCCGTTTCTCACCTTAGTTGCCGAACGAGGATCAGCCGCGGAAGAAGAGGCGTCGCCGAAGAACGTCGCGGGTAGAGCTCGTCGACGTCGCAGATCACGGTGTGCGTCGTCGAATTCCGGTCGCCGGCGTTCTTCGCGTTCTTCGCGTTCTTCGCGAGGAGAGTGGGGGCTCAGAGAATTCGCACAACGATAGCAATCCTCCAAAATAGACAAGTTTGTCTATTTTATTAATTTTCCAACGAACGCAAACGCGTAAGTAACGACCCATTAAATTCGTTGAATTAATTCAACGAATGAAACAGCCCATTTAATTCACGAAATAATCCGCCCAATTAAATGGTCTGTTAAGAATTAAGGAAAACGCGTCGGTTGACTTTTCAATTACTTGACGGGTTTTCGCGGGTGCGTTACTCAGCGAAAGAAACGGCGGGGCTCGTGCGGGCCCCACCTCACAAATATCCTACCAAGGGGTAGGGTATTTCCGGATAGCACCCTATCCGCTTTAACTCAGTTCAAGTGGCTTCCAAGAGACCTTCAAGCGACTTAAGTGAAATAAAATAAATTTGTCGCACAACCTTTATTTTATTTCCGACTTAAAGCCCAAAATTTTAAAAACCACGGTTGAGCAAACGCAACTCCGGAAGAGGCGTTTCTAAGCAAATACCGGCGCTACGATTTCATCGGTGCCCTCAGAATTCGATTCCGGGCACCGGTTCAAAAGATAGAAAAACCCGCTCGTCCGTTCACTGAACGTACCCGAGCCAAACTTCGGAAATTGATTCCGGGCACACAGGGCCTCGGAATCAGGTGCCTTCTGAAGCTGCGCTCTTGAAAAATTCCAAAGAAAATTAAGAAAAAAATTTCCTTGAAATTTGCGGGTCTTTACAAGTTGAGTGGGACGGGAACTAACATATGGTAGAGTAATTATAATGAAGGTGGATCGATTCGATTCTATTATGGACCATCAATAACCTATTAATTTCTACAAGAGGTAGATCATTATTAGGATTTCTTCTTGGAAAATATTTCAGGAATATGTCATGATATATAGAATAACATTGAAATCAAACTCATTTCATGGAAACAACATAAGACGATTCACCCATATTTTATTGAAGTAGTCGAGTTGATGGATATTATGAATCCACATGATGACATAGAGGTGAATGTTCTTACCAGAACAAAAAAAAATCACATTACAATGCTCCATTATTATTCTACAAGAATGAGGAAAACCTTATTTTTTTTTGTTTTTAGAGTATTCATATTTGAACTAGGTGACTAAGAAGAATCGATAACAATTTTCGATGATTAATTACATGTTAACTAGTTTTAGGGATCTTGGTGGTTATGTATGATTATCTTATTATAAGATAACAATTATTTATGGGTAATAGAGGGGGATATTTCTATGAAATCATTATGGGGTTGATATTTTCATTATGAGTATCTTATTATTACATTCTAGATAAAAAATGATCTAGTTGGGTATATATTTCACATGAATAGTTTATTTAATATATAACAAAAACTCATTCCTTATTATTATTTTTGATGAAATCATAATTTACTCAAAGACTATAGACTTGAATGATAGACACCATGATATTGTATTATGTAAAAATTTAGAAAATGATATTTATTATTATATTTAAATGTATCAATTTTGTATTTAGGAGTTACAATTAATTTGTAATGTATTATTGGAGGATAGATTTTTAAGGACCTAAAAATATTAGAAGCAAGGATGCATTGTTGTTGTCCCTTGAATGCGTATGAGAGAAAGAGATTCCGTAGTTTATATGTATTAAATAGATGGTTCGTGTAATAATTTTATCAAATTTTAGTGTACATAAAAATGCTTAACTATAATAGAATATAGTCTAAATGGATATACCCATGAATGAATATATTCTTAGAGCTGAAGATAAGATAGATGATAGATCTAGTTTTAACAATTCCAAAGAATTAGATTAGTTATGTGGTTTATTATGAACCCTCAAATGTTAGGTTGGGTTTTATGTTTCTGAATATAGGTCTTGATATTTCCTATGGGTCAAATCATATATGACTCCATGAGTGTAACTACCCAATAAAACACTAAGAGTTTGCAGTTGTGGTCCTCACTATGAATTGTTGATGACATTGTCTCTTTGTAGAGATGTGTTTCTCAGAAATAAAAACAATAGTGGAAAAAATTATTATGTCATTAGGATAAGAACATTGGTAATATGTGTTTGGTAGAATAACTGTATAAATTCATATTTATGATGGCCTATTATAATTAAAAATGTTATATCAATACAGATTATCTGGGAAGGAAAGCAGAAATGACATAGGATTTGGAGTAATTCATTGACATGAGTAATGTCATATGATATATTTTATATAAGGGTGGACTATTGATATATCATTGGATCTAGGAGTGATAAAATGTAAATAATTGTTTATCATGTCTTCACTATTAGACAACGTGAAATTGAGTTTGGGGACAGAACCGAAGTGTGAGGTGATGGAATAATTCTTGGAAGAGGATGATATTATTACAAGGACGTTTTCAGGAAATTATGACATGATCTAGGTTCATGATAGTATATTATTTTTATGATTCATTATGGTAATATATGTAAAGTATCATTCAAGATTACAATTGGTCAGTTTGTCCAGTGTCGATAAAGGAAAACCTTGAAATATGAAGTCATTTTCGGTGGTTGAGTATGAAGAGCGACGTATATGGGTTTTTTTCGTCATGAAATAACATACATAGTGTACTTGAAATGATTAAACATCCTGGAGGAAAGATTCATCCACTTATGATTCTTTTGATGTATTGGGATGACATAATGATTTACAATGTGATGGGTTAAACATGGACCATGAGGAGTTGCGAATCCATTTGGTATATAGTATATTGTTTGTTGAAATCAGATCACTCCATAAAATTAGAGAGACACACTCTTTGGATATGATATGAAAGATGAATGTTTTATAGATTATATGATTAAAAGTAGATTGTTCCAATATGTTATTAGTTAGGGATACAAATTTTGTATGATGGTTTTGGTACAAAAATCAGTCATATTTGAGATATAGTTATAACTGATTATAGTGTATTATATAAAAACCAAAGGAAAGTTATAATGAATGATTTAGATCATTGAGGACATGCATAAGGAATTATTCCTATAATACTATGAAAATTGTGATGAACAAAAATACTTGGTGGTGTTTTATTACAAATATAGTTTCTATAATTCTAATTATATTGAACAATTTTAAGATCTCTATAGATGTTGATACCACTTAATACTATGTTGGAATGATGTGGGTGAGGTTAAATTTTTTGGTATTGGTATGAATTATGAGACCTTTAATGAAGGGATTATGATTGGTAAGGGTTTGGTGACCGCACAATGTCGGAAACTCACATATGATGGTTAGTGGAGAGGAACCTTTTATTAGACTATTTGTGACCATGTTTTCTTGTGGGTGTTACCTTAGTTGGGTAATCATCAAAATTGGAATTATGGTGAGTTGGTTCCATGTTATGTTAGACCATTTTGGTTTCTCTAATGTATAATAATTAGTGTCATACTAACTGTAAAATCATCCATCTTATCAAATCATGTATGCAAATTTTTATGTTTTTTATCTTTTTATGTATATGTCCTTTCCTTGGCATGTGTTTGAAAAAGTATATTTTTATTTTAAACTAGACACTTCATTTTTGGTGTTATATTTGTGTATCATTTATTGGATCGTGTTTTTATTACTAGGGAGTAACGTTCAATTTTCTCTGGTCTTATTGCATCATGAAAAAATAATGGAGGAAACATTGGTGTGGGAGTATGACGATAGAGCTCTGTGTCCTATGGGGTACAAGCATGTTCTTAGGAGATTCTTCTCGTGGAGAAGAATCCGAGTAGTCAATGTTTTTAACGCCCTTATATTTATTTTCTTCTTTTCATAAGAATTTTTTTCAAAAACTCATTTATATATTTTTAGTTGATCAATTCATGGAAGAATATTGTAGCTATTTGAGTGGATATTGGATGATTTAATGTAGGGTTATGATATTTACAATTTATAATAGGAAATACCAAAACTGGGTAGAATTTATGGTGGTACATTTTTTTTGTTCCATTTTAAAATGAACATGAAGGAAAATGGGTGTGGCCATATTTTAGTTCTCATTAATGGGTCATTTTCGCGCGAACCTAGGAAAAAACACCATAAATATTTTAGATATCATGGTGAAGGGATAAAAATTTAAGGGCATTTCATAAGGAATTAAATTTTATACTATGATCTCATGAAAACCATAGAGAATTTTAATACATGGAAGATGAAATCTCAGTTGTAATATGAATTTTAATATAGTTGAAACCATCTTCCATTTTCAGAAATATTGAATAGATAAAAGGGGAAACACGTGAAGAAATAATTGTGGTTTTATTTATATTTTGACCCCAATTATTCAATTAAAAAATCTTCCCTAATGATTCCTTTGATTCAAACATATTCTTGTTTCTCTATTGATGAATCTTTGAAAGACTTCATGTGTTGTGTTAATGCCTATGTAATATCATTCCTTCTTTACAATATTTCTTTTAGATACCTGAAAATAAAACCATGGAAGGTGGAGGTTAGTATTTTTAAAGTAGTTTGGTGAGTGAATAACATATATTATATTTTAAATTTTTAATAGAAAAATATTTCACTTAAAATAATATTTGAATAAAATAAATGTATTTATTTGACTTTGGGAGGTCATGGTGTGATAACTTGTTCTGGATTGGGTGATAATTTTCTATAATTTATGAAACTCTTGAAAAACCTTATTTTTGATGACATTCAGATAATAATATCAATACCATTTAAATTATAAGAATATTATTTTTAATAATAATTTGATTTTGGGTTCCTTAATTCTCCTAACATGTATGAGTTTTATTTCATACGAGTTCAGGTTTAGACCATGAGAAAAATATTGATATTAATTTAATTGTCAGTTTATGTGTATCCAATGAGACCATTCATGAGTTTTTTACATGTGTGTGGGTATTTTACTATTGGAACCGTGATTTAGTTTGACTATATAAGTGATTGTATGGGTGTATTGCATTATACAATGATTGATATTGATTTCATGTTTATTGTTGTGAGTATCTCATGAGACCATATTTTAGTTTGATCACATGTATATGCATGCGTGTCACATAAGAAAATTCCTTAGTTTTATAACATGTGTGTATGTTTTTAGAACATGATACAATTATAGAGTTTCATGCAATGTTTGTGCATGTGTAGCCAATGGAAACCATGATTTACATTTGATTATATTTGTGTATTTTTATAATAATTGCTTTATTATTTTGTTATGAAACTGGTTTTGTGTGACTTCATTTACAACAAAATTTCTCTGTTTTATATTTTTTATATGATTTTTTTTTCTTATGTGTTTGGTACCATGTTAGAATTTAACTAGTCATGGATATATATACTTTTAGGGGGATCATTTTCAATAATTTCTTATGACATGATAAAGTTACAAGGCTGGACTATCGGGCATGATTTCATTGTGGCTTGACCTAGGGGCATGATGGTCTAATGTGATCTAACGTGAGAGGCCATTGTCAGATATGATGGCCTTCTTGGATGACCTAGGGACATGATGTTCTAATGTGATTTTATACAATAGGAGATAGTGGGGAATGATGGTATTTGGTGACCTAACATGGTAAATAGTTTCAAGACTTCATAGCTTTGTGTCCATTTTCAAAATAGTGGCCTTATGTCTTGGCATGGGACTCTTAATACCCGTGGATTATTATTTATACACATAGTGAACACTTGATTAAACATAGTTAACAAAATCCTTTGACTAAATTTTCATGTATTAAGTTAAGAATGTATGATCATGTGTTTTTGGTAGACTGGATAGTGCATGACTACTCAGCGTGTGATTGCATGTTTTTGTGTGTGAATTTATTTATCACCAGGACATATAGTATTTTACATGTGAAGTGATGTTAATTACACATTTTTGTAATTATACTATGTTATACTCACACCGGTCTCATGCATCTCAATGTGCTTGATGACATTATGAGTATGGGTATCAGAAGGGGGAATGCACTACTGATACAGAAATAGGATATGGAGCATCGATAAGTGAACATACCCTAGAGGGTACCATACTATATTTGTTTATTTAACTTTGAATATCATAACTTGTCACAATTACACATTGGATACCCTTGGTTGTTCTATTTATATTATTTGGAATGATTTTAATGAAATTAATTAGTACATTGTTTATTCATTCCAGTGTATTATTTTTTATTTTTATTGATACTGAAGGTATATCCTCTTAGTTAAATATATCCGGACACGTAGATAGTTGAAATATCTTAGTTCTGGGGATGCATGCATATGGCTCTGTGGAACTCTAGAACAAACCCAGTGGTCCCGGATTGGGTGTTATAAGTATATATAATTGTTATATTTTATTAATATTTTTTATAACTTACTAAAGTTAGGTTACTCCATATATATACATATGTACTTGTTATTATGTAATCTAAATGTATTCATGTCATTCTTTTAATTATTATATCATCTTTATTCCATTAATTTCTATTTTATTCATAATAATAATGTATCTTATATATATTTTCCATTGATTATTATCTTTGTTCCTCTAGTGTTGATGGTTATTGTTTTATTCTATATTGTTATGTGTTCTATGGAAAAATATATAACTGTTATAGTGAATTTATTTTCTTAGATATGTTCAATACTATTATGATGAAATAATCGAATGTGAATTATGTATGAATTATTGAAATAGCGTGGTTTTAATATTTTAGATTATTGGGTTTTATAATCATCCCCCTTAAATAATGTCATCCAAAATTATTACATTAAACATAAGTGAAAAAAGTGGGTAATTTTTCATCATTGTTTCTTTTGGATCATAGGTTTCTTCCTCAAACATGTTATTCTTCGATGGTCGTTTTTACTAGATGATCTTAAAATTTTATTTGAATATTTCCCTATAAAATCCAAAAACATGAAACATTATTCATTATATGGAAAATTAAGATCCAAATATAATTTATCAATGGTGATTATATTCATTGGGACTAAAATTTGGCTCTATAATAGTAATACATGAAATATGTCATGAAATTTTGAGAATTTAGCTGAATTTAATATAATAAGTTATAAATAAAATTTTCGATAATGTCAAAAAAGGTACATAGGAACCTGTAATTGGTTTTGTATTATTACCATACATAATAATTAGTTTCCATATTAAAAAAATCATTATGATATAATCCCTCATTTTAATATATAACACCAAAATTTATTTATAAGTAAATAATTTCTATATAATTTTAGCTAACTTAATTTTATTCTATATTTTAGGGAAATTTCCCATTGTCTCATCAATTCACTTTGGGCCAACTATTTTTCATTATCTAAAATTATACTAGTATGATAGAGAATGAATTGTTTTCTAATAAAATTAATAATGATGTTACATTTTAATTCTTCAATTTTATATTTTATCATCAAAAAAATTAATAAAGTCAGATTGTAGGCCCATTTTTTGAGATGTTATGTCAGCATATCATATACTAATTACATTTCACCTTTTCACATACCATAGATATGAGGATAATATAATATACTAAAATTTATGTTAGTTTTTATATATTTATTATTATTTGTATAGAATTTCAATATTATATGGTGGTCATTATCAAATAATATCAATATAGGTGGACCATGAATCCACCCAATAGTATAAATGTAAATAAATTCTATAACCTAAAGGGAAATGTCCACAAATTAATCTATAAAGTATACTAATTTTTCATTCTGATCTAAAATAATACAAGTTGCATGTTTATATTAATACATAATGTGATTTCATGAGATAATATCTATTTTAATATTATCCCACATCCACACCAATATGGTGAGATTATGTGCGAAAACCTTAAGAGGTTGAGTCTAAGACTATAATTCTTGTCATACCAATAATCTTGACCCATAATTTTAAAGTTCCTACTATATATATTTTCTTATTAAATATATTTTCCTAAATAACTATACAACGTGGTCCTACCATAATGTATATTGAAATATATTTTGTTACCATCATTAATGAATTATTTCACTATCTCCAAAAATAATGGTATGCCATGTCTCCACACAAACATAAAAAACACTTCTACATAGATAAAGTTATTAATTATATAATTATTAATCCCATTAATATTATATTCCATTTCATTGATTAAATTATGGGAATAATTTTATCCTATCTATTAAATATGGTTAGAAAATCTGTTGGGAAAAGATTGATGATTCCTATTCCCCAATTATTTTTATATATGAATTTACAAAGTACATGAATTTGAAATCTTGGTCTATATTTTTTCATGGATAAAAATCAATGATAATTTATATTCAAGGAATTAGAATCCATACTAATCTTTCCATGGTTAAAATAAATTACACAGTTATAGATCACAAGAAGATCCATTCCTCAATTTTTATCATATTGTGTGCTTTCAATGTGAGTATATACTTAAAACTCTTATGAGTCATATATATATCAAACATTTCATAGTAAATATTGTGATTCCGTATCATTTTTTAAAATATTTTATATAATATATGATATGATGTGTTTTATTTATTCCATCACGTGTTATTAATTTTCATAAAGTAGTACAAATAACTCTATTATTTTTCATAAAGATTTACAAAAGTACTTTTATTGATGAATCACTATATATCATAAATCATTACTTCCATAATGGTAATGTTAGTTCTAGTGGGATGAAAAATCTGTACATTAGTTCACTAAATTTACTTTCACATTCATTAAACCATGTGAATTTTCCTTTTTACATGTAATCATAGTTTAGGAGTTTGATAATGGATATTTTTATCAAGCTTGTAAAAATAACTAAGTAAAACAAAGGATATATATATCTTTTATATTAAATGTTGTTGGATGTTAATTAACAACCTTTTCATTTTAATGGTTTATATATACCACATATTTTGTGAAAATATGTCAATGAAAATAAACTTATTGAAATCCTAATTCACAGTTATTGAAATTTTTATATAAATCATTTTATCCAATAGACACCATAATAGTTCACAAATGGTTGTCATGTACATCATCATATGTTCAATAAATACCAAACCTAAATTTTAAATAAAATACAAGAAATCATTATTTATGAAATACAATAACACCATCTGTGTATTAGTTAATCCAAATGGAATTAATCTAAACTCATAATTTTCTTACCACAAATATAGTTTCATCATTTTCATATCAAAAATATTCATAGATAATTATTAATGACTATATTTAAGATCTCTATTTGAGAAATAACAATCATAATTTAATTGATCAAAAAGTAACCAGTTCGTTGAAAATGATAATTTATATTTAAATAATTACATTGATTTGTCTAAAATTGATTAACATTATCACAATAAAATATTTCTTTTTATAAAATAAGAAAGGTGATACCCACATTTAGACTCTATGTAACATGAAAACCCTTCCACAGAACCCTTAATGTTGTTTATTGAACTCTATAAATTAAACTAATTCTTTTCAATAGGAAGAAAATTATATGTTTTTTATTTTGGATAAATTAAATAAATGATTAAGCATCATATTTAGGTGGATTTATAAACATTTATATTGAAAATTAGTCAATTTATTTTTTCAAAACATATATATCTTCTAGTCACAAAATATCCTTCCTATCACTATATGTTGGTTTCCTTAATTAATATCCAATATATTACATGGGCGATCAACAGAAGGTAGATTTATACAGAAAAATTGAAGTATATTTGTTATTAATAAGAGATTTTATAACTCCCATATAAATAGTAATCTTCTTCTATCTGTATTAATTTTTTTATTATACTATGAATAAAATCCAACACATTAATTTTGTGAAATTAAACCGTATGTAAAATAATTAAATATTTAACTAGATAATATATTTTAATCATAATTAAAACTACCAATAATATCCTCATTGAATTTATATTTCCACGTGATTTTTTTGTTTAAAATTTCTTCAATATTTTAGAAGTGGTGATTAAATATTATTAGTAAATATGCCTGATTAAAAATAGATTATAGATCTATAATTTAGTGACACATTATATTGAATTGATATTATAATAAAATTTAGAAACATCACATCATTTGGGTAATAAACATTTTTGTAGTATCATTTTTTATCCCATACTTTCTCCCTTGGAATCTTCTGAGATAAACTCCCTCGATTCCTGTAGCAATGATTTGAATAGAGTTCCATTTAATTTTATATGAATTTTTATATCATGGTGGAATTAAACATTTCTTTTTCATTCATGAGATTTATTATGTTAATTTCTACACTTTTATGAAACTCACATTACCATTTAAAAGGTCCAATAATTTTTCTTAGTATAGTTAATGTATGTTTGGAATTTCACCCTTCCACTCTTTCCCTATTATATTATTTCCCCTACATGACATTATATCATCTTAATATTCTATTTCACCCATTTGAGAATAACATACATAGTGAATTCATTCTCTATCATGGTTTCACATGACATTGTCTCGTCTTATGATTGATGTGTATGATATTATAATATAAATTGATGTCTATAATTTATCACATTAAAGATGAACTCAATTATTATTTATATATTCTATATGTAATATATATAATATCTTATTATATTTGAATATTTAGCTTCAAAATCATTAAAAAATTCCTCTTCCATCTGTTTGAAATTTTGTATTTGACATTATTTTTCATTACATTATATAACAAAAACATCTATAAAAAGAATATCACCTAAAACGATATCCACTATATTGTCTATATATACTCATCCTTTTACTGTATTGAATTACCTAACTCTTTTTATCAATATATCTACTCATATGATATACTATCAGGTTGATATTATCCCTTTCACTGTATCGAAAATCCTTCGACTCGTTTACTTGTGACTTGACCAATTATTCTACATTAATTGATTTTTGGTTCAATTGATGGATGTGGGTCATTAAATAAAAAATGGTACAGAATTAATATATAATATTTTTGGAAAATTTGTTATTCTATATTATATTTATTGTCATTAATACACATATTCAACTTCTATAATATAATGATTATTCGATCAACTAAAACACTGTCATCATTTACTTTATCAGTTTCACAATCACTGCAATTATTACTCATTTGGACATAGTTTCCTATTATTTGATTTCACAACATTTCTAAATAATGCAATATATATGATTAGTTCTTGAAAAAAAATTGAATATAAATAATGGTGTATGATTCATATTTATATCAATTATTATATATTAAATTTCTTTATTGGTTTATATTGAATTAATACAATAAATATATATTATTCAAAATATTGTCTCTAATGTTAATATGAAATGAATTCTGTACAAAATGCAATGCCCGAAATCAATTAACCAAAAAACAATGGTTATATTATTACATTCATACAAAATACAATTAAAAACATTATTGGATATAATAGATGATCTATTTTTGGTATGTGTTGTATTTTTTTCAATGGGTTAATATGTTAGGTATCACGTAATATCCATATTAATTGAGGTATAGAATAATAAATTGTATGTTTATTAGAGTTATAAAGCATAGACACGTCAAAAAAATTGATGTAACCATTATATTATGTGCTTTTAATTATGAATCAAGCCGGTAGTTGTGGTTTTGATGTAGATACTTCCAATAGAAGTTTAAATGTCAAATTATTTATTTTGTATGATGTGTATTTAAGTGTGACGATGGATGACCATTTTTAATGTTCACATACTAGTGTTAATAGTCTATATAGAAATTACATTCTATAAAAAATGAATATAGTTGATGATAAATAAATTAGTGGATGAAGAGATGTTAAAATTATTATAAGGCCACAGAATATAAATCCATTTCATGAGGATAGATTTATTTTCAAGTCCATAAAAAATAATGGCTACATTAATATTTTTAAATGATGGAATAAGAATTATCCATTTGGATCGATGGAAAACTCATATATAGTAATTAGTTTATATTTATGTTGACCTTTATTTAAAAAATTTGGACTTATATATCGATCAAATACCCCCCCCCCACTATATATGTGTGACACAGAGGTAAAAAAGATGGAATATAGTCTATTTGGATTGCTGAAGGTGACATATATGGAATTTATAGTGCGCATGGGGTGGTCCAAGTCCATTAAATAAGAATTATGGTAACATATAATACATATAGGGTGCACAGAAGGTACCTAAGGGACTACACAAGTGTTGTTTTCTTCCATTTTGGTCGTGCGTGTGAAGGTATTCTTGGTACCGAACCATGTGTTGGCTTAAGAGTTCGAATGAACGGGATAGTTTTTAGAGACCCACTCAATAGAGGATAACTCTGTTGTGGTAATCATGAATGAATGTATTATTTATATGTTATAAAAACTTATTGCTATTTGAGATGTTCTCTGATCTGACTCGATTAAGATATATAATTTAATTATTTCTCATCTTCAACCTCATATAAACATTTTAAAAACAACATGAGATATTTCTATGATCAGAATTCCTCCATCTCTGATAATCATTTAACAAATAAGGATTAATCAAAGATAGATAGTGGATGGTGATTCATCAAAAACTGATACATTCATTCTTAGATACGTATCCACACATATATGGGCCATTTTCTTGCATCTGATGGAGTTATAGCATTCGATACATGCATACATGAGTATGAGAGTTTTAAATATAAATAATAGTTCGATTATTCTCGTATGTACATGAAAATCATTATGAAATAAGAACCTGATTTTGGGATGAAGATGATACCATGTATTCTAGTATCTTAATGTTTTAATAGAATAAGGTAATCAACATTTGAAATATTGAGATTCAACCGAGATCTATAGCTTGAGTAATTCAAATTAAATAAAAAAATTTATTCATCATGAGCTATTTTCATCTAACGAGTATACAAAAAACATGATTTATGATTGTTGTGGTACCTTTGATTATAGAGGTTACTAATTCTTTTTATTAATCTCATTTTTAATCATGAAAAAATAACATCTTCTCTATCATTTATGTGAAGAATACAATCCATTTATTATTACATTAGTAATGTTGTATGTTAATCTATTGAGAGAAGTAAAAGTTAGATTTTGAGATCCACTAAATATCATGATTGAGAAGATTTATAAGGATCTATTCTTTTCATGAAAAATAAGGTCCCTTAGGGTTGAGAACCTCATTTTCATAGTGAACTGAACCAAACACTTAATTTTTTGTGACAATGGATGTGGGTGCATTACTTATATAATACAAGAATATTTTTGATATAATGATTTATTATTCCATGAATGGAAAAATAAAATCAACTATGGAAGCATGTAAAGAATATACTATGATGATGTTCAAATAATACTTATATAAACTAATTAGTAAACATTTTAAAAAAATAGTAATAATAATAATTCCAAAAAATATGTCATTGATATAAGAAGAATCCAAGGGATTTATTCATCTCAAAATACATGAATTAATTCATGCATTAATTAACCATTACATAAATGAAAACATAGTAGTTAACACATATCAATGATATTGATCATCCATCCATTTTTGTGTTTCATCACAATGTATGATTTTTGGTTAAAATATTGTGTTTTACATGCCAGAAAAATTGTTAATATTTTATACATGTAATATAAGAAATTATTTCGTGAATAGAATTATAATAAATCTAGTGAATATTTCATGAATATATATTTGTAATTATATAAGAAGAAGAATATGAGACCATTTTTGTTTTTTTATAGTATGGAGACTATCAAATTTTTACTATATTCAAGGATAAATAATGATTGTTTCATTTATAGGATGTTATTAAAATCAGTTATTATCAATAAAAATTGATTTATTCTACATTGATGACCACTTTTGGAAGAGTATACCTCCATCTAAAACATTGGAAGTAAATAATATTTTTCATTGTACCTAGTTGGTGCTAGGACATCACTTACCATGCATACCATTTATTATGGTTGTGATGACAACAAAAGGAAATATATTTGAGGGAGGGATAATTAATATCTAAAATTGATATTTTATTAACCCACACTAGTGTAAAACCTCATTAACATAACTTTATTTCCATTGTGATTTACTGTTTTATGTGCATTAAAGATAATTAATAGTGATGATAACCCGTTAGATCTCCACTAATTATCTAATAGGTGTTGAGAGAGGTAATAAAGAATAATGTGATACAATTTTTCGACACTGATTAACCAAACTCTTACTGTGGTTATAAAAAATTTATCCTTATAGTTTGTATCATAAAAAAACTTTACCCCCTAATTGGATTCTTAAATTGGAGATTATTGAATACTTTTTTCTCATCTTAATTTAGAATATGGAGAAAATATTGAAGTGTTACATACATATCATAGATTGGAATTTTATCATAGCCAAGAAAATGAAGAATATAAAAAATAAATAATTTAGAATGATGAAGAAGACAACCCTCTTGTTCAGTGAGAGAGATGAATCAGTTCCCAAATTCATTATTTATAAAAAATACAATTCATGCCAAAGAATCAAGGATATTTTAGTTAAGTCTAACAAAAAAGAGATATAAAATAGTTATATCACATGTAGTGCTTAATCCTTATATAGATACATGAAAACTAAAATCTATTTTCAAAATGTTCTTTAATAATATCGAACCAATATTTAGAGTGATAACATGTAAAACAATTCGACGTTAAATAATTGTCTACATTGAAATGTAGGCTACCCAATATTACCATGGAAATAGTATCACTTATTTGTGTATTATTCAATTATATTAATTAATGGATAAATTTAATGGGAAAATATATAGAGTACTCCATGTAATACATGGAATGAATAATTCAATCCATTGTTAATATCTCTAAGAATATTGGATCTAATGAAGAAGAAAATGTTGATCTTGATGAAAGGTGTTATACTTTTGATAACTATTTGATAAATACCATTTATGATAGTTATAAACCCACTATGTAATATGAAGAAATAATTCATGAATTAGTGAAAAATAACAAGGCTATCATTGATGTCAATAATGTGCCACTTCATATCTAATAAATCAAGGATAAGGGTAATTAAGGATTTCCAAGAGGGAAATAAATAATGCATGATATGTAGGGTATGATGATCAAGATAGAATGTGAATATATATTGATGTTATTAGGGAAGGATAAATTCATCCAAAATATCATATTTATAAAACATTCAATAAAGATAGATTTTTTTTAAAATAATCATGATTAGTCTTCACAACAAGTTGAAACACGATCTATTATATAAAGTTCCTTATCAACATAAACATATATGAATTGTTATCCTATTATGAAACATTCTAGTATAATGAATTTATTGAGATCACTAAATAATAAATATGATGAATTATTTAAAATGAAGGTAACACCTTTCCTTGGCAATAATATCAGTGATAATTATATCCCTATTAAAAACCCAAATTGAAGATGAAAATAATTTAAAATGATGATGAAGAAGGGAAAATAATTTCTCTACACTGCAAAAATTGTGAATAAATATAATTGTTAACAATTTACTGTTCTATGTTTTCCTAATATAAGATAAAACATCTGATTGATAACATATTTGTAAATATATCATTATTTTTTTCCTAGCAAAATAATCCTTATTTATTGGCTACTACTTGTTTTGTGAATGATTATAGAACATCACATATGATTGTTGGCATAGTATGTCAGTTTTATATAATTCAAATATTCATACTTCAAGGTTTATAAAATATGTGATAATGAAATATAAAAAATTAAAATTAAATATTCCTCCTATTAAATATTGATTTAAATGTTTGAATAATATATATGGTATTTATAACGGAATCAGTTTTAAAGAATGGGTAGGTAAGTATATATTGTTAAAGCATTTCTCTAAAACAAAAAAATTAAAATACAATAGAATCTGAAAAAATTTATGTAAACTAGGTGAAAATCAAGGAAGATTGATTCATATAACAACATAATAAAAATAAGAAGGGCACTGTACTAAATAGAATATATTGTTCTTCTATGTAAGGAGTGTCCAGACCATATATCATATTTTGTATGCCAAAAAAATTCTATTACTAGAAGCAATATCAAGAAAAAAATGGTTCAATCGTTAATAGAGAATAATTAATGAAAATTATGAGATTGTAAAATCTAAATTTTAGAAGAATATCTCACAAGAATAAATCAAATTTCCTGATTTATTGCACAAATTATAACAATAGATCCTCATAATTACTATATTGAAGTGAAAAAGGGTTGGCTATACATATGATGACTATTTTTTGTTAATATTAACACAAATAGAAATAATAATGTTAAATTATAAATAACCATGTTGTAAATGTTCCTTGGTGGATATTATTGACCAGAAATGTTCACAGAATGTTAGTACTGACAAACCTAAAATTTGTATGCTTCATGAGAGAATTAAAAGAGATAAGAGAGTCATAATAATGGGTTCATCCTCACATGCAGGAGAAAATAAAATAGTTTCATTATTGAGAGAAAAATATCAACCCCCTTTCTCTAACAAAAAATTCAAGGACATCCCCCAACCCCCATCTTCATTGTGTTTATTCATTACATCTAGGGAATTAGGGTTGATGCAGATACAATGGGATAGAACTAAGTAGAATAATTCATATTTCAATATCTTTTATGAGGAATATTAATTACATTATTTATGGAATTAACCATCCAAATATAAACTATATTCTATTATATTAAATATTATTTGTTGCAAAATATCTGAGAAAAATATTTACGAATTTGATCAATATACTATATCTGATTAAAAAAGATAATTTCACCATCCCATATTTGATAAAAAAATGTTTACTAAAAATAATTTCTCATTTAATAGAATAACCAATGGCATGTTCGATATTGATGAAGTGAAATTGGGCCTCAAACTGTAGTGGGTATTATCCAAATAAAATATAGATATCTATATTTAAAAAAATATTTCATTAGGATGTTATTTTTTCATGAACTTATTAATATGCTATGTGGTCACACTGTCTCATACATTTTTTAAAAATTATAAAAATAGAATAATTTTAAGGGGAAAAACACAAATGAATCAATGAAAATGTTCAAATAAACCTAAATAAGTTCCACGAATATTTCTTGATTAATAAAACACCTTTTATAATTGAATATTTTGGATATGTGTTTCAAGATGAGCCCATGAATTCCAGTTTGAGTGTATCAGGAGAATATTCATTATAAGTGGTATAAAAAACATTCCACATTCAATGAATCAATATATGTAATCTAATTTATACAAAACTTTAAATGGTTGAACAATTTATAAGAGATGAAATAAGTCCAGCTATATCACTTGGTATTATATTATGAATTCTAAATGGAAACAAATTATTTCTAAATTATACCATATTTATTTATACATTTGATTATCAAAAATCGAAATTGATTGGAATAAAAAATTCTTTAGTTTTTAGGTAATAATGGATTTCATTTTCTCTATATTACGTTTCATATGTTACCAATAAGGATGAAAAATGATATTGAAATGATAGTTGAAATTAAATTGACTATACTAACATTGATTTTTTTTTAAATTGTTACTGATCACAAGAAAATGATTTTAGTAATATTACTACGTTGTGTTTGTGTTGATTTTTTTTTCAAATAGTTTGTATATGATGGATAATTAAATATAAATATGAATTGTTGTAAATAAGATCATGATAAAAGTTCACTGGTGTTTTGATGCTTGGTAATGTTTAAAAAAAGATATTCTCAAGTAATTATTTCCATTTCATTATGAAGCTTTCAAGTAGTTTATTTTTTAATAAGATCCATCCAAAATAAGTTCAAATGGAATATATAAGATTTTTAATGAAATGTGTTTATGTATAAAAGATTATTATAAGTTATAAATGTTCATGGATAAGTGATAATAGTGTGTGGGGTAAGAAAAATATCTACAACAATGACAATTATAGTCATTCCATATAGTTATGGATAAATATAATTTAAAAATATTTTGATGTTTTTTTATATACTATCATTTCATGAGGAAAAATAATCTATGAAGTGAATGAAAAAAGGATGAATTAATTTTTTTCCATAATTAAATTTTAATAAAGTACTTATTAGGATGAAAAATAATCATATTTAGTAATTAATCGGTATTTATGTGGTCCATAATAAAAGTGCATGCTAGCTAAAATCCATACAAGGACCCCATAATCAACTATTGTGGAGACCCGAGGTCAACCACTCGGGATAGATTCAACCAACATTCCCATAGTAATCATAGATGGATTTTATAGTTCTTATAAAGTGTTGCATGAGGAACATATTAGCATTTTGGTTGTATTTAACACCTATATGGTGAAGAAATGGCTCGTGGGGGACTGTGCAAGGGTGTTGTGTAGACTGCGAGAGTGATTTTAGGAAGGAATTCCTAGTTTGTACATTGTTTTCAACTCATGTATCATAGGTAATGTGATAGTTTATATAGATATGATCGTAAGATTGAAATTCTTATTTGGGGATCATATGGGTTTGTACTATTCTGTAATTTCAAAATGATTCAAATTTATAACCATACAACAAACAGACTCATATATTATTTCAAATATAATCATACCACATCTTTAACATCACAAAAAACTTGCTTCCTTTATATGAAATGTTTACCTGAAGAAATTTCCTCCAAATAGGGGAGTCATTAAACTTACATGGATTGAGAAAATATGAAAACAAGATAGTCACAGATTAAAAACTCATGCATGAAATCTTAGATATGAATCTATATGAATAAGATAAACTATTGACCTTCTATAAGAGTTTATAATTCCATGAATGAATGAATGTGTTTATAAATTTAATACATATTAGATCTTGTGATTATTTTCTCATTCATGTAACCATAATCTTGAAATAAGAACCAAGTTTCATTAATAATAAAACACCATGTTACATTATATTTCCTAGTACCAGAAGTAGACAAAAACCCACATTTAAAATATCATGATATATTCTAGACCATCAAATCATTTAATGGGTCTACATAATTGTAATTTTATAGGAAATGAATAGTTTTTTGGATGGTTATATATGGTGAAGCACATCAGTAAATAACATGTTACTCGAGGAGATAACTGATATTAAATCTTTTTAAAGCTCTAAATTTCCACCATTATAATATAGAATATGATTTATTATTTATTAAATGGTTATATAACATTTATTCCATCATTAATAATATTAAAATCTATTATATTTTAAAAATAAAAAAAGAGATTGTGTGAACAACTCATATAGATGATGGATAATTTCAAATAATCCTTCTTCTTGGGAGAAAAATAATATCCCAAATTCTTGAGATCCTAAATTGTGTAAAGAACATAATTTAACACTTATATTTGTTTAAAGAAAGAGTGTAATTTATCTTAAATCAGTATCACAAACATATATTTGATAATCTGAGTGATTAGACAGTGCAGAGAAGAGGGGAAACAGGAGTGGGTAAATATAAATAGCATTATTTGATTATGTTCAAAGAATACCTATAATTATTGATTGGGAATAGTTCTTATGTAATAATAAAAATAATAAATCAAAATTTTGTGTTCTTAAAATATGGAAAACCCATTTTATATTAATTACATTAGTAATCTTGTGTAAATCCATTGAAAAGTTAACACTTTCATAAATGATTAAATAATTGTTCACACCTAAAAAATACATTGAATATCTGGAACATTATTTGTTTATGAATTAATAAATATTGAATTATTCTATTTTACATGAATGATAAATTAGTGTGATTCAATGTATATCACATATGATATGATTTCATGAAGAGAAATGTGACACAAAAAATTTATATTTCATGATCAAATTATTATCTTTGATGAATAAGATGACGTGGCAACCTACTTTATTGGTGTATATTTTTTAAAATAAATTAATTACATTATATTAGGTACCTATTGATTGGTGAATTTATAGGAGGTTAATTAGAGTAGTTGGATAATATAAATGAATAATTATTCAACATTCTTGATCAATTATGGAGGATCGGGATGAAAACATACACTAGTATAATAAATAATAACATAAAATGAAAAAGTTGATGTAAGGAAAATGAGTCCATGACCACACCCTTTCCCATTATTTACATGATAAAAAAGGAAACATATGTTTAAATTGGATGTTTACCATCATACACTAGGTAAAAAGTCATCCATAGTAATGGTGAACCTCATTAACAAATCAACATATTGATTTCTGTTCACTATTTTTTGGGAATGATTTATAGTTATAGGTGAAGACAGCAATAAATCCATATAATTGATAAGTAACACATGTAGAGGGAGGGATTAATATTTAGCATGATATAAGTTTCTATAAACTGATCCACCCTCTACCATGTTAGTGTAGTTTTCCCAAAGTGATCAAAATAATAATTTTTTAAAATAATTATGATTTTATATTAAAAAAAATTATTCATACATTACATTAGTTTCCATAAAATGTAACATTAATTAAAATTAAACAACATAATTCTTTAAAAATTAGACATATATATTTAATAGTATATCTCAAGGTTTCATATGAAAAAAAATAAACCAATCAGGTCAAACAGTCAATATGGAGTAGTGTTAATTGGAGGAAAACATGGAATGATCAATACATAATCAATTAGTTCATAATAAATAATAAATTGATACATTAAAATTTATCCCTGTCAAAAATTGTGATAATTAATTACATGGATAATAATAAATTATTACATAGTGAATAAACATATAATGATAAAAATATTAATTAAATCATCATGTACATATACAAGATAGAATAAAAAAATCAGAAACTCCTTATACCAAGACATCGTACATAATAGGGAAATGGATACATTTAATTAGAAAACTAATTTTCCTCAATAGAACTACTGATGCATAAAGGAGATATATAATTTTGGCCCCCAATACTCAAATACTAATTCTAATTCATACATTATATGAGTTTGAGTAAGTAATAATAAATTTCACAATGTTCAAAGAAACCATTTATATAAAAATATGATTTTATTCACTAATTATCTGTCTAGATGTTATGGGAAATCATATATTCATTATTTTTGATGTCAATTAAATTATATCATTATATAATTCGATATTCAATAAATTATATTGAACTCTATAAAATTCATAATGTTATTTAATATATCATCGTTAACAATCTAGTTGGTGGGATACTTTAATATTATATATGTTTCAAATATAAGAATTTTACAATTATGATATTATAGGAAAATCATATTTAACAAAAACATATTCATGATATAGAAATATTTTAATAGAATATAATGGTGGTATAATAAAATTAAATTATGATGTATTTTTCATGATACATTGTATAATTTTTAATAATGAAATACAACATCTGTATATATTAAAAAATATAATGTAATTGAATGAAATTTTGAAACAAATATGAAGATAATTTAATTGAAAAACTAAAATTTCTATGCACTTTTCAGATGATGTGGAGTGATCACCTATGATCATTGAGAAAATGGATCTCTAATGAGATATATATGTAAGTGTTTAATAGTTCTTGCATCAATAATTCTGTTTTTGAAAAACCCTTAAGTATATTTTCAAGGAATCAATACATATAGGGATTTAAGATATAATATAATTATTTCATTTACCACAACTTTGTGATAAATAAAGTGACAAAAAAATCATGTTCTATTTTCATTAAGGAGAGACAATTTTGTTAATTTCTTTGAATTTATATATTGAAAATGATATTTTTTTATTATTCTTTGAACATAGTCATTGCAATTTTCTGTTTTGGAATATTTAATACTCATAGATTTCCTATGGTTTTAAATAATTATATTTGATAGTAAAAAAGCCTTTTATGACTTTAAATTGTTTCATAACACAGTTCCCTTTTACTATAATATTCAAATATGAGAAGTTAATCTATTCAGAAATAATGGATTTCAATGATGTAAACTATATTTCAGTATTTAGAAAAATTATTAGAGGATTACATAATAAATTTTATCATTTTTGAATAATTTTTTTATTGAATAATAATTTTTCATGGAAATCAATATATTATATATTCAATAATTATAAAAAAAATATTGAGGTCATAATTATTGCTATATACTAACAATGCATGTATTCTATTAACCTGGTATTCAATTATCTCATACATTCTAAAAAATCACTATTGAAAATTTTCAATTAAATGGTTTTAAAATTTAACATTATTTTAATAAAATATATCTCTTTTTTTAAAATTTATTAATTACAAAAAAACAGTTATTATATTATATTCATTAGTATATAACTATTTTTTTATTTTAAAAAAATATTATATTCATTATATGAGGTTTATGTGCACTTATATTACCATTAATTTATCAATATTTATCATTATTAATTAAAAATTATATTATTAAAAAATAATAATATTTATTTTATTAGATACTTGTATAAATATAATGGTAAATGTTCTTTTACTAAGGTACAATACCTGAAGGTAAGATTCTAACATCCAAAATACCAATTCAATGATGATTTTGAAATTCATATCTATATATTATTTTTTATATCATGTTCATTATATTGGTTATTGTCACCATAAAATAGTAATGTATATTATAATTTTTTCAATCAATTTTGAGTATAATTCATTAGAGATATGGATTATATCGGTTTCTTATATTTTTATGTGTTCTACAACACTATTTTTATCCATTATATTTAATATATATATATATTTTTGTTTTGTTTCACTATTATCTTAAAATAAATGAATATGAACTATACAATTGTTATTATAATGAAGTTATTATTTATTATATAAGAATGTAATGTATTATATGAAAAATTGTGAAATTACTCACAAATATAAAAATATAATTTATAATTCCATTACATATATTTTTATGAAATTTATTATAAGGTTAATCATTAATACACTTTCATATACTTACATATGAAACAATTTTGATATTTGTTAAATTTACGAATTGAAATGAACATGAATTTTAGAATCCCAAGTTAATGTCTAATAAATAAATGGATAATATAATCATCACAATGTGTTTAATAATGAAAAAAAGGATTTGGTAAACCCTAAAAAATGTCAATATACATTATGATAATTAATGAGAAAAGTTAAATAAAGATATTTTTTTCATTTAAATTTACACGTTTGTATACCGTTGTTTTGCTATAGTTTATGCATATGAATGAAAAGATGGTTTTCCACACCAAATAAATATATAATGATCATTAAGTTCTCAGTGGAAAAAATCATATATTCTTGGTATAAAAATTATATTAACCTAATAGAAGATGGGTTTTTGGATTTAATTTAATCAAACAAAAGAGATGGAATATAGAATTCCTAACATCAGATACCCATAAGAGATTATCAACATTATGTGTCATGACGCACCCCAATGAGTACCCTTTCTAGTATAATAGTGTAGACATGTTTGACCATTATATCTCTCCTCCAACATGTGAAAAGTAAGAAACTAGCACCAAGAGTATGTAGGTAAATCGTATTGGAGTTATTACCCTCAATAATATCAAGATAATAAATAAACCACAAAAAATTATAATATATAGTAATAAAAAATAAAAATATAGGAATAAAATTTTATTGATCCAAATATGTTTTAAAACTAAAAAAATTTGGGCTCCTCTTGTAGTAGTGGCCATTAACTGTTGTAACTCAAGAATAGTGACCCCAAGATAGTGACATCTAGGTCACTGGACAACTCTCTTATGATCATGAAATGAATATGTCCATAAGAGTTTGAATACAAGTACCCTCAGTAGGGTCCTTCAATAAACACCTAATGAATATTTGGAAGAATCCTAACAAAGCTCCAATAAATAAATAGATTAAATAGTTCATCACATTATTAGGTAATCTACATTCCCAACCACAAAATTTCCTAGTCCCCAAAAAAATAAAATAAGTTGGTAACCCAATAATGATACACACACACATCGATATATATATATATATATATAATTACATATATATATAAGGGTAATACACTTCTACTTTCCCATTGAATTAATTCCCCTAATCATTAATTTATTCTATCATCTTACTCCCTTCTTTTCTATGTCACATTATACCGAATGCAAACCCATTCCATCTATATAGACCTATCACAACCTCATACTCACATTAAAACCACATCTTGTCACATCACATTGCAACTGATAAGCCGTAACATCTCATTGTAAATATACACTATAATCCAATCAACTACAGTTTTGTAATAAGTGAACATTTTATACACATATATGTTATAACCTCAAGCAAATATAGACCACATATACTTTTTTTCACAACCACGATCCATCATATTTAATATGAGAATATAACCTAAATAATAAGAAGGTGTTGTTATGATATAACTATATACCTAAACTATGCCTATAGTAGAGTGGTGTAGGGTGTGTCGTTTTCCATTTGTTACATCTATAACCTAGATGTTTGAAAGACATGAAACCGAAGGAAAAATATGGCCACCAACTATCCCAACCTACATTGGTAGTGGATAAATAAAAATGAATGAAAATAATTATATATATTTTACAAAACCATTCTTGAATAAAATACCTACACCACAAACTCATTCATTTATTAATGTCCCACAATAGGACTAAGAATCCATCAATAATGAATATATGATAATATGAAGATAAAGCATCGATTTTCATTAATAATTATCCATAAATGATCAATTAATTAATATTACTCGGTAATCATGTCACAACCCATCCCCCAGGGCCCGTATCGTAACTAACCCAAGCCCGACTTCAATAGGCCAGGGGCTGGCGACTAGCACCAATGGCATAGATCCATAATCTTGGATGTCAATACTTTTAAAACTGTAAACAAACACATAAGAGTACACAACTGGAAGAAAAAAACTAAGTAAAACTATATACAAAAGGAGTTCTGGAATGAAAAAAGCCGGAAATACAATCCCAATAGAAAAGATCAAGTAGAACTGAAAGAAAGTAAAACTAAAGAAAAGTGAAGGAGATACTAGGTCATCCTCCAGGGTTCATACCTGAAGGGTAGGTATAGATGGCCTCCTCAGCACTCTCGTTCGTCTATCTCCTCCGTGTACCATCAAACTGAGTGGTACACCTCCATGTATCGTCCCGTCCTGCTATTCTCTGCTTTAGTCAGCACTACCCATCATCTGCAACCAACACATCGAGGTATAGGCATAGCCTATGTAGGGGTGAGTATAACGATACTCACTAGGGACCCCGAGACCCACAAGGTGTCACAAAATCTAATGAGTATAATCCAAAATGTATAAAATCAACGGATAACCATTACATAGTTATATTCCCATACATATACCTAAGTTATCTAGTAACCCATCTCAATCGTGAGGAATGAACAAAACTCATTGAATTAGCTCAACCATGATTTTATTATAAGGATAGTATTAATCTGAACCCCTAGATTCTGGAGGACTCCTCCTCTATCGAGTACAGTGGGCATGCCGCGTCTCACAGAGGCGCTTCCCACTAACTTGGACTGCTGAGGTACTCCTCCTATCGAGTGAAATGGATCTGCCGTGCTCACACAGTGGAGCCCCACTGTGGTTCTGCTATGCTCACACAGAGGTGCTCCCCCTTGTATACTGCTGAGGTACTCCACGTGTTGAGTACCGTGGGTCTACCGTGCTCACACAGAGGCGCTCCCCACCGTGGCTCTGCTACGCTCACACAGTGGCGCTCCCCACTAGGTTAGTCGAATCACTCCAAGTGGAATCGGTCATCAGTCGTCAAGTCTCAGCTAGCTACTAGGTTACCGCACAAATTTCTAATCGTCATTGGAAGATCTTCTCCACAAGCTACCGGTCGATACTCAAACTATCACAAAGTCCCACGTAGAAGTAATTCAATGGTCCACCACGTCATAGGGGTTTCAACGCAATATATGACCCGTCAATCAGATGCCTTGTCTGTTAGTTACTAACCATTTAGTCCCTGGGGCCCAGTTAGATTCCTGTACGATCCAACCTGACCATATATCAACTATACACCAAACTCCAATGGGGTATTCTCAAAGGGACAACTTCGATCCAAAAATACCGGAGCTGCTGACAGTTTGTCAAACGGACGTCCGGTGCCAAAGAATGTCCCATGAAGGTAAAGGGGTCGGTAATGGTCCAGGGCTCGGTCCAACCCGGTCGGACCAACTCAGCCGAACTCAGTATTGGCCGACCCGCATGGTCTGGCCCAACCCTTTGGTCAGGTCAGCCCGTAATGTTCGGTCGGGTCCTCTGGGCCCAGTCCAGCATCCTGCGAGGGTGGTTCGACCTGGATGTTACCACGTAGGGGACTCGGCCCGATGGCCAGGGCCTGTTTGGCCACCATCACGAGGGGCACGTCTAGGGGGACTCGGCCCGAGAGGCCAGCAGGCAGGCCGTGCGGGGCGCGGGCTAGTTGCGGGCAGAGCGTGCGCGGTGCGGGAAGGCCGGCTGGCTGTCGGGCAGGCCGTAGGGGCGCCGGCAGGGAGCCAGATAGGCTATAAGGGCGCCGGGAAGGCCGCGGAGGCGTCGGCATGGCACTGGGCTGGCCGCGGGGGAACCGACAGGGGGCCGGGCTGGGCGCAGGGGTGCCGACATGGCGCCGGGTAGGGCGCGAGGGCGTAGGCAAGGCATCGGGTAGGGCACGAGGGTCGCGGGTAGGCGGGCATCGCGTCGGGAGGGCGCTGGGAGGTAGTGGGCTGGCGAGCCGTGCGCCGGGCAGATAGTCGGAAGGACACGGGCAGTCGGGCCGTAGGGTGGGCAGGGTGTCGGGAGGTCTCGGGAAGGTGGTCCGAGTGCTGCTCAGGTCGGCGGTGTTCGGCCGAAAGCATCAGTGCATCGTGGGGTGCAACACGATTTGTAGAGGCCGTAGGTAGCGCGGCCTTCTTCGTGACCTCTTAGCCGTCGTCACCGCATCTCCTTGTCGTAGAACGCCATAAGATGAGATAAAACGACGGAGGATGTTAGGCCATGTTTTGTTGGACCGCACCCTCCACATTTAGGAAGGTATCATTTGGCTCATCATGAGAAGAAGATTATCATTGAAATGTCTGCATCAATCCAATTTTATCCTTTGAATAAGGTAATAAAAAGTGTACACCATCAACAAGTAATAATCCCTCTACCTTTGATTTGCCAGTCGTCGTTTGTGGTAGATGAACACGTCCCCCATCGAAGGAGTCAGAGGAAGTAGGTCCGAGGGGGTATTTCTTCATAGTCAAAGGCGTCCCTCGTCGGCATTCTTTCTCAGGAGAGCATTCTTCGTTCTTCAGTGGTCATTCTTCATTAAAGAGTTCTTCTCCTCCCCTTGCTCCGCCAAAATACCAAGGTTAAAAATAATAGAAGAAAGCATTGGGTAATATTTTTTGGCACAACAATTCAAATTGTGGTGTTTAATTAAATGAGACAACTCATTTAATTTTTGGCGTGGAGTTGTATCAATTATGTGAATAGGGTTGGCTTAAATTAAATAAATGGGCGATGAAGAGTTTATCCACATTAAATGGGGGGTTCCAAGGTGTTACAAGCTCGAGTTATCACCACCAAAATTATCCTCCCATGGGAGGTTATATTTAGGTGGGCCCCACCAACATAGCCTCTCATGGGAGGTTAAGGTGTGGTGGCCCCAACCTCCAACCACCACTTGTAGGATTTAACCAACAATAAATAAAAATAAATCCTCACCATTATTTTTATTTAATTCAATCAAAAATTCACAAAAAAAAAAATATCTTATAAACATGACCCACTTCTATCGAAGTGAATGTATTCTTAATCGTATACCGGCATTGCGAGTTTGGCGGTGTCCTCAAATTTCAATTTCAAGAACCGGTTCAAAAGCTATAAAATCCTGCTTTTATGTTTATTGAACGTACCTGAACAAAACTTCAGAAATTGATTCCCGGTGCACTGGGCGGCAGGATCAAGGGCTATAAATTTTTATAGGCTCGTAAAAATCCCATGTAATTAAGAAAATGTTTTCCACAGAATTTACGAGTCTTTAAATTCTCCACACCTCAGGGATTTAGGTTCCCATAAGCTACAAATTGAACTATGGGAACAAATGGTTGTACTGAGCATGCATCTTAGCCTCCCGGTCCCACGTTCTCTTCTGGAGGTTCTTGTGCTGCCAGCAAACGCGCACCAAAGTTATCGACCGTCCACGAAGGACCCACTCCTGTCAATCCTCAATATCCACTGGGACCTCTGTAAAAGACGCACCGTCATTGATTTCCAGCTCTCCATGGATGTCGATGTAGGAATGGTGCATTCACGTATCTCCTCAAATGAGATACTTGGAAGGCGTTGTGAACCCTGTGCAACTAGGGTGGAAGAGCTAAGCGGTAAGCCACCTCTCCTACTCTGCTGAGGACCTGGAAAGGTCCGATGAATCTAAGAGATAACTTGATGCCTCGGCCAAATCTATGTAGACCTCATCGAGGTGAGACCCGTAGAAAGACATGGTCACCACCCTCAAACTCTAGAGGGCTCTGTATCCTATCATCAAATGACTTCTACCTACTATATGTAGTATTCATCTGCTCCTAGATGATCTAAACCTTCTCTTTAGTAGCTCGTACCATCTCTGGTCCCACTAGTTATGACTCCCCAGGGTCAGTCCAGCACAAGGGTGATCAGCAAGGTCGCCCGTACAAGCAATCAAAAGGTTCCATCCCTATGCTGGAGTGATTGCAGTTGTTGTATGAAAACTTCACCAAAGGTAAGTGATCCTCCCAAATGTGATTGAATTCAAGGAAACAAGAACATTTCCTGTCCTCGAGGGTCTGAATGGTCTGATTAGTCTGACCATCTGTCTGAGGATGGAAGGCGATGCTCAAACGAAGCTTTGTCCCGAAAGCCTCATACTACCCCTTGGATAGCTGGAAAGTAAATCATGTGTCACAATCAGAGACAATAGAGGAAGGTTCTCCATGTAGTCTCACAATATCTTGCACATATAGGTGTCCCAAGATCTCCACGAAACTATTCTCTCTGATCGGTAGGAATTGGGATGACTTGGTGAGTCGGTCGACGATCACCTAGATAGAGTCATGTCCCCCGGACATACGTGGTAGACCCGTCAGGAAGTCCATGGAACTCCTATCCCACTTCCACTCATGGACCTCTAAAGGCTGATCCAAGCATGCTGGTACTTGGTGCTCTGCCTTTACATGCTGACATGTGAGGCATCATGAGACAAACTCCGCTACTGCCTTCTTCATACCTAGCCACCAGTGCTATCGTCGAAGGTCCTAGTACATTTTCGCCAGTCCTGGATGTACCTCTAGAGAGGGCTTGTGGAACTCCCTCAAAACTTCCTTCTGAAGTGAAACTGATACCATGGTACGTCATCTGAAGAGGATGACATGCTCCCCACCTTCAGAAAATCAACCAGGTGCATGCACTGTTGATAATTGAGCACGTCATGTCTCGCAGTCGGCATTCCCATGATGCATCTCCATGACTCACTAATGAAGTGGGGGAGTGACCATATGAGATAGTAGGAATGCTGCTCCATCTCTATTCGCAAATAATATCTGTAAGGAAGCAAGCTGCTATGTTTCCTCTCTTAGCAGATTTATATAATACCTCCTGCTGAGCACATCTGCAACAAAGTTCCCCTTCCCAAGATTATAGACTATCTCGAAGTCATAGTCATGGAGAAACTCAATCCAGCGTCGTTGTCTGATGTTCAGGTACTTCTGAGAGATGATATTCATGAGTCTCTTGTGATCAGAGTACATGGCAATACACTCACCCATTAGATTGTTCCACCACATCTTCAAGGTGAGGAACACTGCCGCTAACTCTAGGTCAGAGGTTGTGTAGTTATCCTCTTGTTGTCTCAGCTACCAAGAATCATATGCGATAAATGCTCGGTCTTGCATCAGAATACACCCATGTTCGGTCCCTAATGTGTCCCAGTAAACTACATACCCACTCCTTCTTCTGGAAGCCTCAAGATGTGGGCACTAGTCATCCACTCCCTCAGCTCCTGAAAGGTCTCCTGGAATCTCTCCGACCATACAATGGGTTTCTCCTTCTTTGTCAAGGATGATAGTGGTGTTGCAACTCTGGAGAAGTCTAGAACGAACCTCTAGTAATATACAACCAAACACAAGAAACTTTGTACCTCCGTCACACTCATGGGTGGCTCCCATGCAAGTATCGCCTCACTCATCAATAGACCTACTGCAACTCCATACTCCGAGATGACATGTCCCAAGAAGTAAACCTCTAGAATCCAAAAATGTCACTTAGAGAGCTTACCATAAAGCTAGTGCTATTTGTGTGTGTCCATTACTACTCACAAATGGTAGGCATGTTCCTCCTAATTAGTTGAGTAGATCATAATGTTGTCTATGAAGACTATGAAAATGCGATCGAGGTAAAGCTGGAAGATCCAGTTAATGAGACTCATGAACACTACTAGAGTGTTGTTTATGCCAAAGGGCATAAAATAGAACTCGTAATGTCCATAACGACACCTGAAGGCTATCTTCTGCACATCCTCATCTCGAACTCTGAGCTGGTGATAGCCTGATCTGAGATCTACCTTAGTGAACCACCGTGATCCCTTCAGCTGATCAAGGAGGTCATCAATAATTGGGAGTGGGTACTTGTTCTTCAGGGTCCCCTGGTTTAGGATATGATAGTTAGCACAAAGACTCAAGATCCCATCCGCCTTCTTGGAAAATAGAATAGGGGCTGCCCAGGGAGAAACACTGGGCCGAATGAATCCCTTCCACTACAAGTCCTCAAACTATACCAGCAGCTCACAAAGCTCAGTAGGAGCCATCCGATATGCTGGATTAGTTATCGGTGCTATCCCGGGGTACATGTTAATATATAAGTCCACCTCCTTGTGAGGAGGTAGTCCTAGAACATTGTCAGGGAAAATATCCACGTACTGCTCCACCACTACAGGAGATCTTGGACTCTCCATATCAATTACATCGAGGGTAAGGTAGGCCAATTGATGAGTGATCAACTACACCATCCTTAGAGTAAGTCTGTCTTGTGCTGCAAAGGTGCCCTTCTCACAGGTGATGGTAAACCTGGTCCCATCCGTGCAGAAACACTACACTTTTCACCTAATACAGTCAGTCTGAGGATGGTCTTTAGATAACTAGTCCATACCCAAGATGAAGATGTAAGGCCTCGACGCCGCTACTAAGAGATCCCACCCGAAGCTTGCGCCTCTTAGAGGAAGCTTGCACTGCCAGCGCTAGTTTGTAATCATCGAATTAGCTCCCGTAGGAGTCTGTAGCTGTAAATATTGAGGCAAAGACTCCATCAAAATCCATGAGCTCCGAATTAGGGCAGTGGCAATCAAATATTGACTGGCACATGTGTCTATAAGAACTTATGCTAAGGTGGAGTAGACATCAATTATACCTCAAATCATCTCTGGAGCACCGTGATCATAGGCCTCAGCTACCTGAAGGTGAGCTCTGCCCATTCCACATGTTCCTTACGGTCAGGGTGGGCCTCCTGGTTGTAGTGGTGGTTACACCTCGTAATGTCGTCAACCACCTACTGCACTTCTAGATCCTATGCCTCATCCCCCTTCTCCCAGAAGACCACCTCATTCGAACCTCTACATCTGCCAAGGAGGCCCCTGAACTATCTGGTGATCATATGAACGCAGTGTCAAACAACCATAAGCCATGTGACCCTGCCCGCCACATGAGTAACACTGCCTGATACAGGCATGTGTGTCTATGCTCTGTGTGCCCTGCACAAATGATCATGAGTCATGCGGTATAACACCAGTAGGTCTGGTCCTCTTGAACCTCTACGACATCTGTCTACTGCAAGTTGCAGAAGAATCCACTATGTGACGGCTAGTAGTGGGTCTCGCTGCTGGTGACTGCTCATCTAGGAAACTCTCCATTAAGAGGGCTCACTCTAACACCCCAGCCTGTGTCGGGATGCTGAGGGAGATCATCGAAGCCCTGATCTCTCACCTGAGCCCCTTCTCGAAGGTCTAGGCATTGAAGAATGGGTGTCATACCATATCTGTAGAGTTGCACAAGAGGTCAGTGAACCTCGCTGAGTATTGTGCTACTGTCATGATGCCCTGCTATAGATGAAGTAGCTCCTGTATCTGCACCGCACGTAGGGTGGATGGGAAAAAATCTTCCAGGAATAGGCTCTTGAAGTCTGCCCAGTGATGTGTTGCCTCATCATGCACCTGGAGTATCAGGCTCCACCATCTTCCTATTTATTCATGAAGGAGACTCATGGCAAGGATCACCATGATGTCTGCTGGTGTCCCTACTAGTCTGAAGACTCTCACTACAGCCTACAGCCAATCCTCAACTTCCTGTGGGTCCGTATCTCCCCTGAACCTAGGTGGCCTCTAGTGACGGAACTCATGCAATGTGCTCAAGCGGAGTTCCTTTTCTGCAGCTGGGACTGGTTGCATCAGTGTCCCAATGAGAAGTAGTACCGCTGGTGCCTCTTTTAGTAAAGGGCCCTTAACCAAGGCCTCGTCGCCCAGTGGGTTGTTAGTACGTACAACTCTTAGGGCTCTAACTGGTCGTCCGCGGGGATGCATCTTGATAGAAATAGATGAAACACTGTTAAAAGATTATAACTGGTGAGCATACCTAGTTGAGCTGACATAAAGAAAAATTTGGGAACACACAAAAAATCATTGTTTTTGTGCATTGAGTCGGAAATCGATAGTCACGGTCCTGGTGTATGGATACGTCGGCCACCCGCCCCAACACTGGACTCCCTGAACAGAAAACCACACTTAGTACCCTTAAAACTATTTATTCACAAAAAATAAAGATCATGGTTCTATGTTTTGCGGTAGAACTAACTCCTTTGATACCAATTTGTCACAACCCATCCCCGGGGCCCGTATCGTGACTACACCACACCCGCCTTCCATAGGCCAGGGGCTGGAGACTAGGACTAAAGTTGTAAATCCCTAAACTGGGAAGGCATTTCCTTTATAACTGTAATCAAACACATCAAAGTACACAACTGGAAGAAAAAAACTAAGTAAAACTGTATAAAAAAGAAGTACGGGAAAGAAAAGAGGGCTAGAAATACAAGCCCAATAGGAAAGTACAAGTAGAACATAAAGAAAGTAAAAAAGAAGAAAAGTTAAGCAGCTACTGGGTCATCCTCTGGGGTTCATTCATAAAAGGTAGGTACAGCGGGCCTCCTCAGCACTCCCATCCGTCCTTCTCCTCTGTGTACTATCACACTGAGTGGTGCACCTCTAGGTATGGTACAATGCTGCTATTCTCTGCCTCAGACAGTGCTATCCGTCATTTGCAACCAACACAACGAGGTGTGGGAATAGCACATGTAGGGGTGAGTATAATGGTACATAGTAAGGACCCCGAGACCCTCAAGGTCTCACAAAATCCAACAAGGATAAACCAAAAAGTATGAAATCAACGGATAACCATTACTTAAGTATATGCCCACACATATACCTAAGTTATATATTAACCCATCTCAATCATGAGGAAAACACAAAGGTCATTGACTAAGCTCAAGCATGATTTTATTCTAGGGATAGTATCAATATAAACCCTTGGATGCTGGAGAAATCCTCCTCTATTGTGTATAGTGGGCCTTCCATGTCAAACAGCGGAGCTTCCCACTAACTTGGACTGCTAAGGTACTCCACTTATCGAGTATCGTGGATCTTCCATGCTCACACAGAGGAACTCCCGACTGTGGGTATGCTGCGATCACATAGAGGTGCTCCCCCTCGTAGCCTACTGAGGTACTCCATGTGTCGAGTACCCTGGGACATTCATGCTGACACAGAGGCGCTCCCCACCATGGGTCTGCTGCGCTCACATAGAGGTGCTCCTCACTGGGCTAGTCGAATCACTTCGATTTGAATCGGTCAACAGTCGTCAAGTCTTAGCCAGCTACTAGGTTCCCACAAAAATTCATGATCATGTCTGAAAGATCCGCTCCACATGCAATTGGTCGATACTCCATCTGTAACGAAGTCCCACGTAGATGTAACTCAAAGGTCTGTTGCGTCATAGGGTTCTCAAAGCAACAGACATCGCGTCAATCAGACACCCGGTCTATTAGTTAATATACTTTATGTTTTGGGTGCCTTGTTAGATTAGTTTTTTATCCAACCTGACTGTATCTCAACTATACCCAGAACTCTAGTTGGTTATTTTCAAAAGGACAACTTCGCTCCAAAAATACAACCACCGCTGACGGTTCGTCAAAAGAAACTCCAGTGACAATGATATGGCCCAAGTAGGTAAAAGTGTCGGTTATGGACCTTGGCCCGGTCCGACCCGGTCGGACCGACTCGGCACAACCCAGTCTCGGCCGACCCACTGGATATGGGCCAGCACGTTGGGTGGGTCATCACGTTATGTTCGGCTCCGTCCGCTAGGCCTGACCTAGTGGATTGTGAGGGCGGTTCGACCTGGATGTTGCCATTTAGGCGGCTCGGCCTGATGGCCAGGGCAGGTTCGGCAAGTGCCGTGAGGGGCGCAGCTGGGGAAACTCGGCCTAGGAGGCTAGTGGGCAGGATGCGCGGGGTGCAGGCTTGCTGCGGGTAGAGCGCTCGAGTCGCGGGCATGCATTTTGGATGTTGGGTTGGCCACGGGTGCGCCGGGTAGGGTGTGGTTGGGGTCGGGCAGGCCGTGGGGGCACCGATAGGGCGCTAGAAAGGCCGTGGGGGCACCAGGCCTGGTGCAACAGTGCCTTGGAAGGCCATGGGGGCACCGACAGGGTAGGGCTTGAGGGCGCCAAGTAGGCCGTAGGGGCCACAGGCAGGCGGGTCGCGCATCAGGAGGGTGCCATGAGGCTGTGGGAAGGTGGTCCGTGCATCGGGAAGGGCACCGAAAGGTCGTGGGAAGGCTGTCTGCGTGCTAGAAAGGGTGTCGGGAGGCCGGCGGTAGGCGGGCCAGACGCCGCTCGGACCGGCAGTGTTCGGCCGGAAGTATTGGTGAGCCGCTGGGGGAGGCACGATTCGCGGAGACCGTGGGTAGCACGAATTTTGTTGTTTCCACCTTCTTCATCATCCCCTCATCTCCATGCCATAGAACGCCACAAGAAATGAGAAAATGATGGAGGATTTTGGGCTTTGTTAGGTTGGCCGGTACCCTCCATGTTTTGGAATGTATCATTTGGCTCATCATTAGAATAAGATGATCATTAAATTTTCCGCATCAATCCCATTTTATCCTTTGAAAAAGGTATGAAAATGGGTACAATATCAACTTGTAATAATCCCCCTATCATGGATTCGTCGGTCATCGTTTGTGGTAGATGAACACATCTCACGTCAAAGGAGTCCAAGGAAGAAGGTGAGACGGGGTCGTTCCTCATAGTTGAAGGCATCCCACATCGGCGTTTCTTTTTGAGAGAGCGTTCTTCATTGTTCGGTGGTCATTATTCATTGGAGAGTTCTTCTCGTCCCCATGCTCCGCCAAAATTCCAAGGGAAAAAAATTAAAAGAAAGTGTTGTCTATTATTTGTGGGCACAACAATTTAAATTGTGGTGTTTAATTAAATGAGACAACTCATTTAATTTTTAGGGTGGAGTTGGCTCAATTATGTGAATAGGGTTGGAATAAATTAAATAAATTGGATTTGATGTGTTTCTCGACCTTAAATGGGGGTTATAAGCCAGGCTGGTCCCCACAAAAATTATCCTTCCTATGGAGGTTATGTTCAGGTGGGCCCCACCACCATAACCTTTCATTGGAGGTTAAGGTGTGGTGGCCCCCACATCCAACCTCCACTTGGAGGTTTTAACCAACAAGAAAAAAAATAAAGCCTCCACTTTATTTTTATTTAATTTAATCATAAAAACCCAAAAACTAACTTATAAACTCGACCCACTGCCATCAAAGTGAAAGTCTTCTTTTACGGATACCGGTGCTATGAGTTCATCGGTGTACTCAGATTTTAATTCCGAGCATCGGTTCAAATGTTATAAAATCCCACATGAACGTTTACTGAACGTACCCAAACCAAACATCAGAAATTGATTCCAAGCGCACCGGGCATTGGAATCAAGTGCTGTAAATTTTCACAGACTTGTAAAAATCCCATGTATTTAAGACAAAATTTTCCACAAAATTTACTGGTCTTTAAAAATCATATCCAATATTTAATTTATTTTCCTATAATAACAAGATTTAATTAATTATAAAATTATTTTATATTTTATTAATATTTAATTTTTTCATCATCATATATAATAATCGATTACCATTCACATTAATTTATTTTATCAATCATTTAACAATCCATGTTTATGGGTACCATGTATCTATTTTTATATCAAGAAGGTTAATGAATATACCGATGAAAATAATTATTAAATAACAACCACTGATCATTTCAAGCTAGTAAATCTAAATATTATGATACAAAAAAGGCTCTCCACTCAATTCATGCATCCAAAAAATCACATTACCACCCACATTATCCACATGAACCAGAACATTCCTCCATAGATAATATAATACCAATTCCATTTCCTTCATCCCCATATTAACACCAATAGGTTTTTCCATTAACTCCAATAGGGGATCAAATATATATATATCTATATACACACATCCATGGGAGTAACAATAATAATAAAAAATAACATATATAATGGAATAATCATGATTCAATAATTTATCAAATAAATAATTAAAATATAGTTTGAAAAAATATAATCTTTTTTATTTTTAACTCCAACATATATTTTAATATTTTACTGGATTAAATTCATTAATTCCCCTATGGGTAAAATGTTCTCAATTATAAACATTCTAAGATGTGAAAAAATTAAAATTACCACCATATACCCACACTAATAATATTTTTATGTTATTGGATTGACCATATCGATTATTTAATGATATTTCATTTCATATAATCAGAAAAAATAGTGTTATGATAAACAAAAGATGTTTTTATATTAATTTTATAAATTTTAGATCAATAGTTTTTAGATATCTATGTTGATTTATAACTCAATTTAATATTATAATTTATTATGCTTTCTGATCTGAGTTGTTTTCCAAGTCATGTGTGAAAAATTAAGACCAAAATAATTATAATTACATCTTAACTATAAAATATTAAAAAATAAAAATAACATAAGCATACAATAAATATAACATTTCATTTCTTTAATTTCTATATCATAAAATAACAATTATTTATAAAATTTGATAAAAATTTCAACTATCTTTTTTAAATTTACATATTATTTCTTCATATATTAATTCCCCTATATTTATCCCCTTGGAGACAATACATGATTATATAACACTTATGTTAAATAAATGTTAAGTAATATATCCCCTACCTCGATATGAGGCTTGACGAATCATCGTGTAAGAATGAGGGAAAATATAGAGTTTTAGAGTGACCAAGAACTCACAGGAAATATTCAAAACTAGTAGATATCACATGCATATATGTCTGATTTTGGGGTTATTAATTAAAGTAACAATACATTGGAGATTAAATTTTGGTAATACTTGTTCATGGAAATGAGACCAGAATATGGTGAAAATTATTTTTACAATTTTATTAAAGAACATAGAGTCTTGGATGTGTTATATACTTGTTTTTGATTTATGAATATAACAACTAGACATTGAAAATTCATTATAAAATAATTATTATGTGAAATATTTTAAAAATAATGTTTAATTTTGTGTTTTTAATATATTATCTAACATCATAGTTCAATAATTTATTTCCATGGTTTTTTATTAAACATGTTGTATATAATTATTTCATTTTGTATATCCCTAAATCATGAGTCTATACTCTGGATCCATGTATCAATCTCCAATTCCCCTTTTAATGATTCAATCAACTCCCTATAAGATATATTATTCTAAAAACGTTGGAAATTTTTTCTTTTAAAAACATGTTTTATACCTTTTATAAAACATCTAATTTTTATTTTTTAATTATATTATTATTATTAAATTACAGACAATATTTTTTAAAAAATATTAACTTGAATTTTAGCTATTTTTTTTAGAAATCATTACATTATAAATATATAAATATTAATCTATATATAAATAATTATATATTTTATATATGTAAGAGTATTTACTAGTGAAAAACATAGTTTGTAAAATTTTTGATCACATGAATGATAATTTATTTTACATAGATATTTTAAAAAACTGTATAGTATATCACACATTTTCATAATTTCAATAATATATTAACATAACAAATAATTTAAAATAATATATTTTAAATAATGAGCCTCAAAAAATATTGTGACAAAATTAGAACTTATGAAACACAAAATGGATACTTCAAGAAATATGGTCCCTAACATCATGTGATATCTCAATTCCACTATTGACTTATTTATTATTATTTCTATGTTATTTTTATTTTGGGGGGTTATATTGTTTTAGGGTATCCAAGATGTCCAAAAAAGTTGTATGTATAATCCTAATGTTTTACACATTCTTACTCAGGTTGGTTATGACTTGAAGTATTCAAAAATTAATATTTCCATTTAAGGGTAGATTACATGAACTTAACACAATAAACCATGACTACACATAAATTAATCTAGTTGTAAGGCCCGCTGAGGCCCTAAATTAGTGGTTCACACCACAAATATTCAATATGAAAAATGATTGTTTTTATAGAGATCATTAAATCTGTGGAACTGGGATTCACACCGTGAATCGTTTGTGGGAGAGCATTCACACTGTGAAGTAGTGGTTCACACAATCAATATTTCTACTCCATGTATTTTTTTCAAATATTAATCTATATTTTTTGTTGTCTCAAACTTCCCTTCTCTCATTGTGTACATCTATATCTATGGATCAGCCATTGCAGTAACTCCATTGTTCTATAATAATGTTTAGCTACTATGCCTCAATATCAAGTATAAATGTTTTTTTATTAAAACCATAAATCACTTCAATTTTCCTTTTATCCTTAAAATTCCATCTATTTACCATAAAATTTGATTTTTTCACATAAACACAATTGTATTTTTTTTATATATTTGGGTTCAAGATGGTTTTTAGTTCAGTGTTTTAGAAGTTTAAGACTTGTAAGAGTCGTATTTGTTCTTGTAGAATTCATTACAGTTGAAGGGGACATATTTTTTCTTACTACAAGTAGTTTCATCGTGGATTGAGGTATGGGATTCAATATCATTACATTATTTTATAAATATTATTATGGATGGTTTTAAAATAATTAATTATTGGATTATTTTAATGATTAATACATATGGTGTATTTGTTATTAATTTCGATGAAATTATGTTTTGGATTAAAGGGATTTCATAATGTGTTTCAAGTTATTCTTGAAAATTAAATGGTTATACATTTCTTATACTTATGAAACTTATTCATGAAAAATTTCAACGGGATTAATATACATTTTTGGGGTTTTATCATTATTTTTTGGGTAATGGGAGAAAACTAAAATTTTAAAAAATGATATCCAATTAAAATTTTGGTGTGTTTTTAAAAAGTAATTTTTAATTAAAATTATAAAAGATTAATTTTAGTAAAAAGGGTTAATTTTTATAAAAATATATTTTTACCTTGAATTCCCAATTGAATATTTAAAAAACTAAATTTTAGGATCTCATGAGAGCCTTGGTGTAAATCATTTTTTTCATCCCATTATGGGTGGTTCTTTTATCATGTGGATTTTCAGTAATGAATGAAGGGAATGTTTCAGGAAAAGAAGTTGAATGTGATGTGGAAGTTACTGATTTTATTTTACTAATCCATTTGTTTCTTAGTTGATTTTAAAACATTAACATTATTTATTTCATCCAATCATTGGTTGATAAATTGAATTTCTGGATTAGTTCGCATTGGTTTAGTGTGAACTAGAAGACTTATTCCCAAGGGACTTGTTCCCTCCTAATATTTTGAATGGATTCAACCATTTCTCAATGAGAATACAATATGTAATTTTATATGGTGATATTTATATGGTCCTAGGAAATCTAGGAACTATGTTCACTATCATTCATTAGATAACCCAAACCATAGCCAGTGACACTAATTACATTATTGGTCATTCTTGGCAGTGGATTCCCCTAGTTTTCTTTTAACCCATCACGCATTCTTGTTTACACAATAATTTTTATTATTTACATTTGATCATATAATTATAATAGTTCAAACATCTTTTGTTATGAAATTATTCATTTATTTTTAGTTAGATTCTATTTTTAAAATGGTTATACAATGTTTTGTTAATGTAGTTTTAAATAATGAATAAATAATATATTTGGGATTTAGAAATTAATGAATGTAATGAAAAAATAAATATGGGATTTTTCATGGTTTTAATTACAGTTAATACCCTCATATTATGTTTCAAAAATATTTTATCACCATGTAATGTTTTTCATATATTTTTCATACAATGTAGAATGATTTAGTCCTTATATAATGTGATTATTTTAATTTACCTTTAGTTTTATTAAATTGGATAATATTATTTTATTAATGCATTCAAAAAAAGAATTAATACTTTTTTAATTAAATGAACTACATAAAATCCTTGGATAAACCTAAATGGGTCTATTAGATCACACCCTACATATAAATTCATCTACATCTGTGTTTGTAGATATAATACTATATTGGTACAATTTACTAAATTTATGTTTGATTCATCCCATGGGGATGATGATGGAGAGTAGTATTTGGTGAGTGATAGTGCAACATAAGGAGATTTATAATATCAATGAGGTTATTTTTTATTTTGGGATGTTGTACTGGTTAAATCGGTCTATTATAGTATTTATGCTGGTACACACTATATATTATAATGTTCAATTTTACTATATGATCCCATTTTAAAGTATAGATGGATTTCAATTTCATTTCCAAGTTTTTAATGTTTATTAATTCAAATATAATTGTTTTTTAATTAATTCTCATCCAATATATAAGTGAACTATAATATATTATCACTGAATATCTACTACATATATTGTTGGATTTGTGGGAAGAATTGTTCACAAAAAAGATTTATTAATGATATTTCACAATTTATTATCTCTTAGGTATTTCTAAAACACATTATTCATTGGATAAATATATATTATGTTCCCAATTAATGTGAAAACCTATATTGGTTGATTAAAAAATTGTATCAACAAACCTATTACTTTTTGGTCACATTTGGGTAGTATAGAGAATACGATCGTCACTGGAACATGAGTTGTATGGGATTATATGAATATATATAGAAACTTATGGTCTATATCCTTCAGTTACCATTTATAGTTGTTATTATATTTTTAAAATATATATTTTATTCATTTAGTAGTTAGTTTTTTTTGGATTTCAGGGGGTAATTGGTGAAAATGAATGAAGAATTGGAGATGTATGGTTAACATAAATTGTATATTCATTAATGTGGATCATATGATGATGGTTATGAAGACATAAATAGTTCATGTACTAATTTTAAAATATTTCTACTAAAATATAAAAAACACTAAACCACCCTCTATCTATTTCTTTGGGTTCCATTGAGTTTATAATTACTCTGAAAGTGGGATAATATAAATAAAGATGATTTAATCTAGTTTTATAATGGGATTTTGGTGTTGTTTTTATACATTTATGTGATGTTTTGTGCACTATTTGTGTATATCTATTGAATTTAGTGTATTTCATTTAAAATGGTATAATTTTAAGAAATATTTAATTAATAAACTATTTTCACTGGGTAGATTTATATATAATTTTTTTATTTTAATGATATATTTGGTATATCGTTATATATAATTTAGGTATTTGGAAAAAAATTTCACAAATGATTTTTTATTTCAAATAAATACCATAAAATGAATATATTATTACTTAAAAATTTATTTTTATAATAGAGAAATAAGAAATTGGTTGATTTAGTTTTTTTTAAAGAAAACATTATATTTATGCACTTACCTCCATTTAAAACTATAAAATGAGGTCTGAAACCACTAAAATAACATTTTCGACATTTTTGGAATCCATTGATATGTAATTCATTTAAATAGGTATCTTTAATATGAAAACAATTTTAAATGTCTATTTATTTAAAATATCAACATGAACTATGTGGACTATAGATATAGTCGATTCCAAGGGGGCATATTTCCCCTATTTAACAATCGATGGAAATATGTATTTTATCACCACAGTCTACATGGACCATTAATATAAGTTTTACACAATACACATATTTCAATGATTTAAAAAACTATAGAAATATTATATTTATATTAAAAATTATCCCCCATTTTTCAATAATTATACCTATTCATAAATATTATAAACACTTTACCATTATCATGTGATATGTTCTATTTATTTTTATACATATATTTTGATATATATATATATATATATTATTATATGAAATTTTAAATGTTAATCTTTCAAAAAAATTAATACTACTATTTTTATGAAATCCATATTTTAATGGAATTTAAAATCAGTCCCCTATGTAGTTCCATATTGACTATTGGCCACAATTTTGACAAACCATGCCAATATGTGATTAAAAATATGACTATATAAATCGTACTTCATAAAAATGTTATACCTAAACATATTTCCATTTTATTAAACTATGACCATACATGATTTTTTTGTTAACATATTTCAGTAGATATTTAAAACCATAGTTGTATCAGGATCTAAAACCTTGGTTTCGAAAAGCCATGGAAATAGAAATTCCTTGTAATATTATGGTCAAAATTAGTGGATCTCATCACCTTCTCACATCCCCCTATCATGATTTTTTTAGATAACTACGGGTGTAGGTTTACATAAATCAATGTTTTATGTAACTTATTGATACATGATATTAATATGTGACCTAAAATAAAACTTTGTCAATGATAGTTGTTGTAGAACACCCAATGGACATGTTTTGAAAATCCGTGGCTTCTGAATGTGGTCTATAATACCATTTTGTAGTTGAAAAATAAAAAATATTATATTAAAGAGGAGGATTTTTTAAAAATTATATATATAAAAAATAAACTGATTTTTAGAAACATTACATGGAATTTGATGATTTAAATTAAAGTATAAATTTATATTTTTATTATTATAACCTTTTCGTTTGTTTTTCTATCTTTATGGATTCTAAAACAATTTCATTTATATTTTATGTAGTTTTATAATTTTATAAAATTTTAAAATGATTTATTATTGTTTTTAATATGGAAAAGGATGTTCAAGAAGGATTTTTTCTTTTAAAAAATGGTAATTATTAAATTCATTCAATAGAATATTGTGTTTAAAACAATTTTTTTGGGATTCAGTGGGTTTCTATGAATATATTTTTTATATTTTGTACGTGTGGTATATTTTTTAAATGAATATGATATATCAGTTTTCTATTTTTATGGGACTACTTAGTCAGGTTTTTGTAGTTTTTAATTTATTAAATTTATATTATCTTGTTATCTGTTTTGACACTATGAAATATTGTGAAAAATATAGATTACTCATTTCATGGATGACTTACAAGCAGTGTATTCTCACCACATAGAGGGGGTACATTTCATCCCGGACGCTTCATAAGATCTGAATTGATTCCAAAAATCATCATAATATTTTGTCTTTAAATATATCAAATACCTAATTAATCAATATTCACTTAATTTATGTGGTGACTTTTGGTGATTTTGATCCTTTGGAGGTGGTATTTTTCCAAGAAATCAGGTGAGTTGTGTTTGAGTGTGGCCAGGTACATCTTAATGAAATGGTTCATAGAGGAATGATATTGAATTATTGACTATTTAAATAAGTATAAATTATGATATCATATTTTTTCAATGTGTTTTTATTTGAATTATGTTGGGTGTATTTTTATAGGGTAGAGAATTTGGGGTGTTGTTGATCATTATTATAGTGTTATTGGGCCTTTCTTTCATAGAAGATAGGGAATCTTATTTTTATACATGGCTCAATAATTTGGTGATATTTTCATGTAATATATTTTTATGAGGTTGTATGAGTGAGAGGGTATTATTGTTTTTTTGAATCTGGGAAAATTTGGACCATTCACGGGTAACTAGGATTAGCCTAGCCTTTGGGGAGTTGAGTAATTTCTCGGGTCTATTTTTAATATGTGTGATTTTCCATTTGATGATATCCAAATTTTGAGGACATAGTTTACCAATATTGTGTATTTATAACTAGTTCTAGAAACTATATTTCTTAATTATGAGGTATGTTCTGTGTTGTAATTGTTTTCAAGGATATAAATTCCAAGACAATGACGATCATGTTAGTGGTGTCTATTATTGTGGAGATTGACTTCTATTTGGTTTTTTTAACTTGGGAATAACGAGGTGGTTTCTATGTTTTGTATTATTAGTGGGGTGATTATTTTTATTGATGTTGTTATCGAATGTGTTCCTCTCATTACCAAAATTTTGGATGAATTACAAATATTGTGGAGACATATTCATGGGTAATTTTCCTCTCGAGTCCTTGTGTCAAATAGATGCATTTATCTTGTGAATAGAAATGATAGGTGTTTTTTTGTGTTAATATTTATTTTTATTTAGAGAATATTTGATAGATTTTTTAAGTGGAGAATTACTTATGGCCTATATATTAATTATCTAATTTTACATTTTCAAGAACCATACATATCTAACATGGGGGTGTGGCAGTATGTGTTTCATTAACATATATCATTGATCTATTAATTTCTAGGGGTCTAAAGTGATTGTTGAGAATAATTTTGATACCCTCATGTGACTATTGAATTTTTCATTTTATTATATATGTTTTTTTTCTAGGATATTATGGGGTTGATTGGGAGGCATCAATATGATAAAAGATTAATGGTGTTGTTTTTATAGTGATAACTTGGGAGGTCAAGTTGAGAATAATTCATAGTTTCTTATTATTATTCGAACCTCATTTCATGAACCATGGACATAATTATATTAAACCCATATAAGATTAACTCGTTTCTATAAATAGGTGTGAAACCTATAAATATTATCAAAGAATAATATCTTTTTTCTAGAGTGGTCATTCACACTATGAAGAAGGGGTTCACGCATTGAATATTTTGATCGAGGCCCTTCACATAATGAAGTAGTGTCTCTGAACCTTGGTTAGGATTTTACTATTTTTCAGAAACCCTCGTTATTTATGGTTATCATTATTTACCACACACATTTATTTTACCCATACCTAGTGTTAGACCTATATAACTCCTCCCATTATATTTTATCATTTTGAGTGTCTCAAAAATTATTTCAAGCTTATTTCTTGAGGTAATCCTCTAAATTCCTTCTATTATTTATCAATACCTCATCTTTTATAAATATCACATTTCGTTTTTATCCTCAAAACCATTAGAAATATTTTTAGATACTTTTTTTGTTATTGGTTTGGATTTTTTTGAGGATGTTAGTGTTGTATTCTTGTATAAGGGATTCTTTCATGGCTAAATGAAAGTTTTTTTCAACTTATTACATGTGACTCACAATTGAATTGAGGTAGGGGTTTATATCACATTTAATAACTAATAAATTTTTATTTTTTTGTACCTAATTTATTTTGGGTTAGATTATAATGATATTTGATAGCGATGTTGCATCTAAAAAACATTTTCATGAATTTAAGGATTATTATAAAGGGGTTTATTAATGTATTTATTATTATTAATGGAAATTAATTGTTCTGAAATTCCAATAAAATATAAAAATTAGTCCATTACTTTATTTATATTAAATTAATGTGGTTTTATCCCATTTTGTTTTTAGGGAAAAACTTTGTTTTAATGAATGTATTCCCTATAAGATGCATGTTGTTGTTTTCAATGTGATTTTTAAAGAATTATTTTGAAAGGTGAATATTAATAAATGATTGTTAATTTTAATTCTATGTTGATTTTATTATAGTGGACAATATAGAACTTCGTAAAATAAAATTTTGGTGTTCTAAAGACCCCTAGGGTTCCCCACAAATTTTTTATAATCCAATTATTGGTGGTTCTTTGATCGTATAGTTTTATGAATATGTTTCGAGGTTATGATTATTTCATGGGAGTTAGGGGTGAGGTGATATATGATGGTTTTTTATTTATTTACTAATTACGTGGTTGATTTCCCATATACTATTTATTTATAATATTATAACCATCGTTAACTAAAATATGTTCTAAATATCTATTTTGATAGTGTAGTGTTCATTGATTGAATAGTTCTATAGAAGAGTTATGACCACCTGAATGTCGGTATAGATTCCACATTATAAAAATTGGGTTATCATAGGTATTGATCTAATGGATCTTTGCTGGGGAACCATTAATCAATATTCCATGTCTAGCATCATTCTTATTAATAATTAGAGACTATACCATTATAATCATTTATTATTATTGTAGTTATATATTGAATATTGAGCATGAATTAAAAAACCATGTTCACACTTTAATTTTTCTAAATCATCATATGTCATAAGTACATGAATGAATGGAATAAAACATAAAAAATGCAATTCATCCAAATAGTTACGAATTTCAATAATTCATTGCACAAATGACACATTAATCCCAACATCACACCCACTAAAGTAAATGAAATGTAAATCATCATTAATAAGCTAATATAGATGAGAAAAATGAAACATATTGTGCAATTGGTTTATTTCTAGATCCAGGGAAAATCGACAACCAACTACATTAAGATTCACTAACACCATGATAGATCTTACAAATTTTTGAGAAATCATACTCCCTTGATCAAACCATCACTACAATCAATGAGGATATACCCTAAAAAATTATTGGATGTATAAAAATATGTTTTATCGTATAATAATCAATATAGTACATCTTTTGATCTAAATGAGAATTAATATTCTTGAAAATCACCTCTACCATATTAGTTATTATTTTCACCAATTATGGTTTGAAAATTTCAAACTCCCTATAATTATAACATCATAAATAAAATTAGAATGGTTATCCATGAACTATTTAAAATAGAGACACACCTCTTATAATGTGGTACCTATTATTAATTTTTGACTCAATCAAGGGTAATTTCTTAAACCATTAACCCACGAAATATATAATTTTGGAACAAAAATATCGTCTAATATATGGATGGTGTGCTATATATAGCCATAATTTTATAGTATCAAAGTAGTGTTAATGAATAATTTCATTCCAAAATATTGTTGAAGAACTCTCCAAACATGGGAGGAAAAATAGGGATCCAGATCTAAAATGATCAACGTTATTAAAACATATAACCTCATTACCTCATATTGATACTTTCCCTAGAAAATATCCATTAATATAAGTTAATTAATGAATAAAATGTAGTAAAACATCATTAAGTATTCTATAACCTCCAAAATATAATCATATGAATCTAAAGAGTATGTTAAATTAGTTATTAAGTTTATAAATATATCCATCTTCAACCACTTGGGAAAGTCAAATGACTACAGGAAACCACAAGGGACAAAAGACACATCCCTCAATTTTTGGTTGATCAAACGTTGGAATATGTATTCAACAATCGAACTTTTCATTCTAGATAACTAAAAATAGTATCTGAACTCGTGGTATTTCATTTATACTCAAGGATATATCACCATGGGTGAGTTATGAAACTCACGAAGTACCAATTCATGCATCATTTTGAGGATAATGTTATTCCCTTTAACAAACACTCAATAATGGTCTCCCTCAAAACATATCCCATGATAATCAACATAAATAATATTTCCTCTGTATACTTCCACATATTTATCTCCCCTATTTTATTCTTCCTCCAACATCACTAAGGATGGGTATATGTTCATTTGATAGAGAAATCATCTTCGAAAAACACTCTCTATATCAGGATGATACAATACATGTTTCAAAGCCATTATCCATGCATCATAGATTATCAAGAAAAAATAAAAAAATAAATCCTAAAATACATGTAATAAAACCCATGTACATTACCTATTGATTATGAAATATAAAACATATAATCTTATAATAATTCCCCCTTATATCACCATAAAAATTTAAAATCATTTTTGGAGAAGATATTACCTAGTATAGTCTGATCTGGGAATAACTAGAAGTGATTACTGATGGGATAGTATCAATTCAATTTTATAGAAAAAAAGAAAATGAAAATCTCAATATCATTATAAGGTAATAATTTTTATGGGGATTCATATTCTAGGACTTATATAAGAGTAATATTATCTTCCCAATCAATATATAACCCATCACAAAGAATTAAACATCAGAATAATCACAAGAATCACATTCTACTCTAGGAAGATAAGAATAGAATAACTGATCATCACCTAAATCAAATAATTAAATGCTTCATTTCAATACAAAGATAAAAAATTATTCTTCTTTTTTAAGGTTATAAATTTTTTCAAAATTTTAGATATTTCAATATGAGCTGCCTATAATAGTCTGTATGTCCGTCGAATCATTGAAACTCCCAAATAAATTTTGGGTATAGCCAAGATATAAATACATTTATCGTTTTGCGAACCTCAGTAATTCACTGTCAGTAAACAACTTGTGTTATAAATTGTTTTTAACAATCTCATAACATATAATTTTATATCATTTCAAATAGATTATGTCCAATACCTCCAAAACTAGTCATAAATTATTTTTTTACTCTTAATTTGAATCCTTATAAAAAGAATATCATGAATTAATACCATCATAAAATAGTCTGGGTTCTCTTTAAATATAGTTTATTGAAGACCCAAGAACATGACCAATGTGTTCATGACACTAAAAGTTAATAACACCATCTTTTAATTCCCATAATTACATATAAAGAAATTTATTGAAATATATTCTTATGTCACAATCATATTATGATATATGGAACTGTAATTAATATTTTAGAACAATCATGATCCCTTCATCAAATGAAACTGATCATCGATATATGGTAGTGGAAAATATTTTTGAATTTCCACTTACTTGTAGTTATTATAATTATAAAACAATCAACAAAACCCAATAATTTTCATTCCAAATGTGAATAAAGCACACCAATTGTACACATTGGGATGAATAATTCCATATTACCGTAGAACATAAATTTCAAACTATTGGTACTACAACTAGGAATGATCTATCCTATAAGTGGATATCAATATAAAAGATACATCAAGAATAACTCTATCTAGAACACGATCTCTCAATGAGTGGGTAGTTGAAAAATCTATTCTAGAAAAATATAAGTTTACTTATAATTATCCCAAGGAAGAATTATTAGTTAAAACATTTTTAAATTCCTCATTTATCATGTATTATAGTGAAAATGGCTGAGAAACACCAATGACCCATCCAATGATGATTGATGCCAATGAAAATGGTGTACTCCTTTTCTAATTCATTAAATATTAACAATCATATAAATAAATATATAGAATATTATTACAAATATAAATGTATTATACTGAGGAATACATAAAAAACAAAAAAAATAAAATATCCTATATAATGATGATTCACTAACATCATCTTATAATCACTTCATATATCATAATAATAAACATGAAATCAAACTATTCTAGTAAATACTATAGTAACTGAATGATTCTCCAACAAAATTTGGATATTTATAAATATATCTGTTTTAATAAATTATTGTATAGCTTCTGAATCAATGATGGAATTCACAAAAGAATAATATAAATAGATAATAAATCACATGATGTGTTTAACTACTATTACCAGAAACCCAATACCATGAATCTAACATTAGAGAGTCCATAACCACTCTACCTATTATGGTGACAAACTGTAAGGTTAATATATATTCTATATATCTATGGATGTGGGAAATCATGAATCTACCAACATTTAGCTTTATCTCTCCCAACATTCTATGGCTATTATTGCTACACCATCAGAGAAAACAATGGTTTTTCATGAACATAAAATTTTATAATAACAACATGATGTATTTCATTGATGGATAGATAATAATGATTACGATGTAATCGAACATAAAAAGGTCAAAATGACAACTAGTCTCTAGGTACAGATCCTGGAACTACCCAATCATGCATAACAAAATGAAGAAGGATGTTATATATGATTCCCTACTGAAAAAAAATTAATTGAACAGGAAACTTAGATATAATATCCACAAAATTACTCTATGGTTACTCAAGATTAATGTTCCATCATGATAGTTTATTCTAAGATACTTTCCTCTTAATGAAATATGAAATTATCAATCACCTCAAAAAAATTTAAAAAAATGGATAGGTTGAGTTGACATATAATTAATAGATGAAATATTCAATGTAGATGACTCAACCTAGAATCCAAATTGGATAACATATTTATGGTATAATTCATACTGTTCTTGATGTTGATACAAATATCATACACACTATAACTCCACAAGTAAATGGAACAAGTCTCTAATTATTGTGTTGAATTAATGGTTAAATATAAAAACTCATCCTGGAACTAGACATTAAAATTTCTTATATTATATTGGACACCTAAAAATCACAAAACATATACATCCACTACCTGCGAGTATTTCACAATAAAATAATAATCGATTTAAAAACCAAATAATCTTTTATATGACTGATCGAAACAAACACATTGTCCATATATTCCAAACCAAAATTTATATATTAAAGTAAATCATTTACATAATATTTCTTTGGGCCCTGAAATTAATAATGAAGGTCAATTTTCTACCATTTATTTACTTTATGGACATCGATTATGTGGTGGTATTCTTGAATTATGTCTTCATACTCTCAGATGTTGTCTTGGTAGAGGTTTATTCCTTACAAGAATCTATTGAAGAACAAATATTTTGGGTGTCCGAGGATAAATAAAATATATTACTCATTATTAAATAATTAAAAAAAATTATATTAAACATTATCAACCAAATTAAAAAATAGGTTTGGAAAATAGTGACATATGACCCTTAAATTATGTCTCTTCCCAAAAAACCACGACACGTAACTTAATTTTTAGTAAATATATGGGAATTGTGTAAATTCATATGGATCCCTACAATCCCATTTTTTGGACGGTGTCCGTAGTTTACATTAATTACTATGATAATTTTATATTTGTTTCATACTGAACCATGCATCTATACTAGTTCATATCCACAAGATCCCCACATTTTTCCATAAAAATAATTATAACCAATTTTTCAAAACACATATCCTTTAATGCCCTCCAATAACATAATTAATGATATGAGTAAAACCAAATGTACACCTTCAACCATCCACAGGTTTGCGACTATCACCAACGGTATAACGTAAATAGATAAATTCAGAATTATCCATAAGATTTCTGGAATTATAATGAATTACCATATAAACTCAAATATATATATAATTAAACCAGCTTACTACATAAATGGAAATATATAAAACTTAATTTAACTAAAATATAGAGTTAATCTGTAAAATAAAATTATGGGAGTGATAATAATCTCCCAAAAATAACTATTAGTAACTCGAAATGAACAAAAAACAAATCATGCATCGTATATAAATATACAACAAAACTATGATACATCACAAAAAATATGATCACAAAACATATATATCATGTTTCAATAGCCTAGATATGAATACATACAAAAACAAAAACTTTAAGAGATAAAGGGATATATGGAGTAGTATCTATTCAAAAACTCTACAATTTTGATATTAGGAAAGCATTCATATCCTTGAACCATATATTATAATATGATACCCCAATCTACTATGGTGATGATGCAAAAAAAATCATGTAAAATAATGATGCAGACATTACAAAACCATCATAGGGGAAAATAAATGATCGTTAGAATCAGTCAATAATTAAAATTTTAAAAGACAACCAATACTCTATCTCAAATGAATATAAGTAAGATTTTAGGAGCTAGTTTTAAATTTCATTTCATATTATCAATAATCCATATATTAATTAATGTTAATGATTAATTTTATTATTTATTAGAGAGTAACACATCAATCCCACAAGAAAAATTAGAATAAAATTTCAACAACTTTTATTAATATTGATTAATGTCATCATTATCAATAATCATAAATAAAAATTATCATTAATTTATTTTAAATAATATTCAACATTCCATATCTCAGAGTACTATGAATACATTATTATATCTTAAGAGAATAAAAATAAAAATTAGCATATAGTTTTAAAATAAAAGTAATGTGAATATCTAGTTATTATTTATATATATCATGAATTATATATCTCTATATACTCATTTTATCCAACCAATATATCACATCGCTGACCATATTAGCCACCTAAACCACTACATTTCGTCAATCATAATATAATACCCTCAAAATAATATAATTACCACATATACTACTATAATTTTCAGAAAGGTGAGTAAAACAATTTATATATATATACAACGTAACAACCAAACCATAGACATATAAGTAATTTTAATTATTTAAATAAATATTTATTTTCGTTAGGGATTTTGAGGTTCTTGACTTTTAATTTTGACTTTTTTTTTAATTTGTTATGCATTTTGGTATTGTGTACGGTTTGGACTCCTGGTCTCTAAAAAAAGCGGCAATCGTGTTGGTAATCCTACATCCTTAAGATAATGGTTTCAAATGGTTGGTGTATAGTTTATCAAAATGTATGAATAGACTATGCGGACACCCATGTGTGCCCAGTTAAGGCTAAATGACTTGGTAAACTGTAAACTCAATACATGTGACTCTCTGAGGTCCTTATAAATTAATTTTCTTATACTACCGCATAAATGATTTGACAACTATTTCATTCACTTATTGTATAATCTCATATGGGACACCATAAATAAAACCTTCCACTCTTCTCTTCCACCCCCTTGGTTTTACAACCTCTCATAATCTATTTCTTCCATTATTTAGTGTTTGATATTGTTAAGTTAGCATTTATTTTCATTTTTATAGTTGATTTTATTTAATCTATTCCACTCCCCTTTCTATATCACGTGTGTTTAAAACCCTTGGCTATAGGGTTGACTGATTTTTGATATATTCATTTGTATTTTGTTTTTTATGGATATGGATTTCCAAAAAATAACAACCGTATATAATTTTAATATCATTTAAGATGGATATTTTATATTGAACATTTTGATACATTATATAATAACAATTTTTTAGTGTCCTTGGAGACTACATTCCTAAAAATATTATTTATGTACATTTTTCATAATCACTCAAAATGTTCACTGCAAAATATAAACCTTTTTAAATACCTTAATGAAAATAATTCATTATAAAATGGTGTTAGGAAACCTATTAAAAGGTGATCTAAGATAAATAATATGTGTAATCATGGGAGATATCAATCAATGATCATAAAAATAAACAGATATAAATATGGGTATGAATTCATGAATCTAATAAAAAATGTTAATCTCTAATCTATCATTGATTAAAATCAAGTGTTGTGGTGTAAAAATTTATCATTTAAAAAGATATGGACAATAAGTGTGACAAACCATCATAAATCTATATTGAACCATCAGTTCATATCATAATAATGTCATAAATATGTGGAACCATTAAAAGAATATAACCTATATAATATGTTAACATTAAAATTTTTGACCATAAAATCATTTTGGATTATAAATTATGACTTTTTATTCATATTATAATAGATCACATGTCATCAAATATTGTCCATCATCAATCCAAAGTCAAAAACAATTTCTTATAGTGTATCAGTCATGCCTACCTACATTCCCTAGTTAATTGAGTAGAAGATCTCTCATCCAATTATTACCTCCTATGATATATAAAATCCCCAAATTCACTAGAGGGATATATCTTTTCTCATGATTACTATACTTATGTGTACTAAATAATCATAAAACATTCAACATATCATCATATTCTATCCCAGGAAATTGAAATGGCATACCTAAAAATCCCACAAATTCATCATAGCGTATCACAATCCAAATAAATGTGTTATCTAAAAATCTCATAATTATAACCGTTAACCATATCGAGAACTAATAATGATGTTATCATTTGATAAAATCCCCAGTAAGGATTAATTAACCTAATGAATTTTATTTTCGATAAAAGTTCTTTAAAAATATCCCATAAATAATTTAGTATGAAAATTAATATTTCATAATAAAATCAATTATTTAAAATAAAAATATATCTAAAATAATAGAGAAAAAATTTCTTTTTCAACAAACATGGAAACATGTAATGGTAGCCTAAAATAATTGAGTTGTCGTATTAGGGTAAAATTGTGTTTATTCAAGAACATTTTAATAAGAATTCCTTTCAAATTTTTACTTCTACCTTTCTATTATGATTTTAAAATAAATCTTAGATGAATAATTATATCAATTTATTTAAATATATGTTATGAATTTACTTTTAACATAAGTTGTCAAAAAACCGATTTTACAAATAGTCATATAATGTTATTTTTTAAAGAAGATGTTAGATTTATGAGTTGACTTTTTTATAGTAAGACAATTATCGTTTTTTATTTTTTCAAATATAATAATTGTAACATTTTTCAACCAATTTATGAATAAAAATCAAATTATTGAATTTTTTCATTACAAATATCAGTTTATACTGGAATTTATTTCACATTACCATTTCATTTCTCTCCGTTATTAATTTGAAATTTTCATTTATTTCTCTATTCGATCTCTTGGATGTGGTAATCTATCTTAATTATAGTTATATTGTTAGTTTATTTCAATTATATATAATTTTATGTCAAATTTCATTTGATTTATAAATATAAAATTCATTATTTAATGAAAATGTTGTCATAAGGGATCTATATTGTTACTTGAAAATTGACTCATTATTTTTTCATCACCATGAAAATAAAAAATAAGAAATTATCACTAATTTTAAAGGAATCTAGTTCAAGTATGGAGAAGAAGAAAAGGAAAACCGATGTTTTTTAATTTTGATGTTCTAATATTATTTTTCATATTATTCTTTGATAAATGACATGCTATGCTCTTTGTTCAAAAATACATATTTTATATAATTCCAAAATCTAATGCATATATGTTTTGGTTCTTAAGTATTATTTAGCTCAATTTCCTATCAAATAGAATCTATTAAAAAATAAAATTCCATTTTAAATTGTGTTTTGGTGTGTTTTTCACCAGTTATAGGAAAAACTAACATTAATGATATTTTTTAAATCTCATTAATTATTATTTTCAAATAAATTTTGTTAATAGTGGGATTTAACGTAGTTAATATATATATCCAACGTGAAAAGTTATTTTTCATATAAAAATGGTTTAAATTATTATAATTCTTACATTCAATTCCATTTTTATATTACTGACATCCATTTTTTATAACAAAAGTAAAAATAATGGCTGTTAAAAACACACTTGAAATTAAAAATGATGTTACAAATAAATTTCATATAAGTGATAATTTCACAATCCAATATTTTTCTCCAAATTATATGTAGTCGAGATTACTTTTTTTGGATGTACTGAAATGAAACTTTAAATAAAAACATGATTCCATAAGAAAATAAAGATATTCCTTTAATGTTTAGACATTTCCCAAAAAGTAATTTCTATTCCATGGTAATATAATTACAAAAATTAAAATTCCAACATATATATCTTGATATATAATGTTTAAAATTAATCAGACAATAAACAAATAATTAGAAATACCAAATAATCTCAGCTTTAATGAATTAGTTAACATCATATTCTACACTATAACATTTATCATACATCGTCAAGAATTTAATTAGGTTATTCATAAATAAACTTTAATTTTGAATTAGATATTAATCAAAAGGGACACATTTTCCTAACCCTAGTAAAAAATCCCACAAAATATCGTGGATCAACATGATAAATCACTATTATATTATAATTTTGTAAACTAAACCCAAAAAATCATGTATAAAATTCAGATATAAATATTAAAGTTAATACTTATATTGGCCACAAAAGTAATAAAAATATCACCTGGTCAATGAAGCAATTCCCAACTATCCAATTTATATATATATCACAAAATCCAACCAACCATAATTGGCATGAAAATAAATAATATACAAACCCAATGGGTTTTTAAATGTTATTTATGTTTTCTTCCTAAAACCTAATAATATTTTCAAATTACTTCAATATATTTTAAATTAATACAATAAAAGGGGTATCTATTTCATTAAACATATGATCAAGCCAAATTTTATAAACTCATGATTATATCTATTAAACTTATGATAAGCACACTTGAAAACATATTTTCTTACAAGAATTATCTGAATCATTAATGAAAAAAAATTAAAAAACTGGTAAATATAATCCTGGAATATAAAGATAAAATAAATTTCATTGAATATTACTTGAATATGTTTTTATCCAACAAACATCCAATTACATTAACACAAATATTATCCCATATACATCATCAAAATAAAACACATACTTATCATAATTTATAATTATCAACCTTCCACTAAATCACTTTTTTTATTTCTACTATTCAATTTATGTTTTCAAATCCATAATGAAAAAATAAATTTGAAAAATTCCAATATTTTTAATTATTATTATATCTAGAATATCATTTCTATAACATATACACAACATAGTTCTCATAAACACTTCAATACACTCACATCATGGATTTGTATACTATAAGATAATCCTTCATTGGATTAACCTCTTGCATTATGGAATTGAAATAGATAATGACCGCGTTCCCCACAAAATATATATTGAAAAATAAATTATATTATTGGATGAAAATCATTTCACTCTGTTAAACTCTTTATTTTTCATAAAAACTTTATTTTTTGAACTATTAATTTCTACATTTAAAATATCATAACATTTTTATAAGATGTTACCTTGAGTGGTTATTAATATATTCTCAATATTTTGAATGTAAAAAATTATTTCCCCCATGGTATTAATGAATATCCATCCATAAATTTTAAGGAATGTCAGAAAACAAACCCATGATGAGTTTTATTATTATATAACACGATATTTAATTAGGAATAACTAAAATGATTAACATTACTACATTTATTTCATTTCATTATAGAATAGAAAATTCATTCCATTAGTAGTCACATTCAATAGTAAAATGAATCATCATAATTATAGACATTCAATATATCTAAAAAAAGAATAATGTGGGAAAAAATATTCATAGTGGTGAACCACATAATAAAAAAATTATTTTATAGGATGTATAAATCATTAAACAATATATTCAATAGATGATAAATTATGTTTAACCAAGTCCATAATTGGTTATCAAATATATTCAAAATAATCATAACATTTCATAAGAATGATGTGATTCAAGCCAAGAATATTCCAGAGGTGTTTCAAATAGGTGTGTAGTATGGACACAAACACCATATACCAGAATGATGGTCGAGATATAATCACCTTTCTCAATTTGGGGTTATTATTTATTTATGAATTTATGATAATACCATGTGCACTCTTATAATCTAGAAATAAATAATTTTATCGAAAATCCACATAATATATGTATTATAAAAACTATTGGATATTGTCGTATTCTCATACTTATACTCATGTTTTTAATAATGTTATCCGGTAATATTATATAATTACTAATTAAATCATACACTAGATCCCATTACAATGCACAATACATTTCATACATAAATATTTCATTATTTTAGATTATAATTCAATACATAACATTATGATCCACATAAGAACTATATAGATTTAGTGTATTTAGAGACTAGAAACCTAAAAATATATTCTCCATCACCACTCATAATTTTCATGTCACATTGAATTATTTTTGACATTCCCTACATAATAAACGTCATTGTATCATGGGGAAAGGAAATATATAAAAATGTGAGCTCAAATTACCTTTATTGGTAAATTTGGAGATATAAACCGAATCTCATGATAATTAATAATATAAGTGTAAGTGTACGATTTCATGGTCAAAACATACATCATTCATATCTTTTAAATCCTGTGATAAAATCATTTTTCAGAGAACAAAACATTATTATTTCAAAAGAACATAATAATAACAGTGATAATCCATTATAAAACAACCATGAACCACAAAGTACGATCATAATCATGTTATTAATTTGTGTCACCGTTATAGATATAGAAATAATTTCATTTTTTAAGGTTAAATAACAATAACAGTAAATATTAGTGGTTTGGGCATCAAAAACCATTTCCCATTGTACAATGGATCATGGATCCTAACCTATTTCCCACAGTGGACTACAAATAACCACATGTTTACAATTTTTTTAATGATCAAGAATCATATCATATTTTCTGTTGTATATCAAACATCAACAAATTTTTACATATTATAATGGATCCTACATCATCACCTGTTTTCGATAGTAATTCATGGATCACAACATATTTATAGTTTTTTATTAGACTCATAAAATTTCATCCCACAATTTTCTCCTCAGATATAAAACATTACCCAATATGTCAAAGTTCTATATAATTCCAGACCCACCTATCACATAATGAAAACCATAATTATCTATATCATAAGATAATAAAACATTGACATTAACATATTATAATTACATAATACTCTAATATAGGATTCATAAGTTTTTAAAAACATATCTTAACATAACCAATGTAAATAAAAGATGATTCAAAACTATCAGTTCACCATAATATTAAACAATTTACTGAAATAATTATGATTTTATCACTGGATCATATCCCCAATAATTCATTATTTATATCAATGGGTATCATCTTAGATGTAAATTCTTCTAAAATATCCGTATATTTTTTTTGATGAAAATTATTATTTAAAATTAAAATATAAAAATGAATTTATGGGAAAGGAATTATTTATATTCATTTATTGGAAGAATAAAATACATAAATTTCCATGATGGTGGTAAATATTATTTATCACAAATATGTTAAAAGGATGATTCCTTTGACATATTTGGTAACAAGTATAGTATACCATATTTTGAAAAATAAATTAATATTTCATTCAATAAATATTTTTTAAATAAAAAGGGTAAATACCTATTTAAATAATCATTGGATATTAGAAAATCATTTTTGGAAACATTTTATTGAAAAAATGTACATGGAATAAAAATTATTTTCGAATAAAGATAAAACGAAATTCAGTTTTATATAACAAAAAGATAATCGTCTCGAGTTATTAGAAAATAGAAAATGAAATTAAGACATGAAATACGTATAAATAAAAATTTTAAAATGAAATTAAGTGTATTTATTACATAATTATTTCATTATTTCATTAATATAAAATCAATCATAAATAATCTCCTAAAATGGGATTGAAACATAAACCCTGGAACTCATGTATCATATTGTATCATACCCTTCTCAATATAATGTGTAATAAATGTATTTATAATAAATTTTTTTAAAAAAATTATTCATATATATGAATTGATATGTTATTTATATATTATATTTCACAACATACATTTAAAAAAACTAATTATTAAAATAACAGTTTTAGGTGACAACTGCGTTATTTTTTATTCATATTTATTCTCAATAGTCCATATATATATACGTTGATCATGGTTAATTTATATTTTTGATATTAATTAGGATTTAAATATAAATATATTAATTCTATATATACATTGATTCATCCATGATGATTGGAGATTGAAAAAAAAATTACACTATTTATGCACATGGTATGATGTACACATGCATGATGGATTTTTTCACGTTTTGAAGGATGGAATTAAAGAGTGATAAATAAAAATTCCCCTTGAAAAAATAATGTATATATTATTTTTTCATATATAATCACTGAATTTATCCGTACTGTCATTAATTTAAAACAAAAATTAACAAAAAATCACATCACATTGTGGTGGAAGTATTCAATATATACACATGAGTAATGTTTAGATTTTATTATCGAAGGGAAGAAGGTAAGAAAATTTACTCCACCATCATAATAGTAATTAATTATTTTTGGGTTTCTAAATTAATGATTTTATAATGGATACTGTATATTTAAATTTGGTATAATAAAATCTGAAAACACTAGGTTAAGAGTTATTCCTCCTCATTAAGAATCCTTTTTTTCTTACACAGTAATCATTGAAAGAATTTTATTTTGTAGAGACCTATATATCTTTATTCTATGGAATTAAGCTAAGAATATATTATGTTAGTTATTAGATATGGTATAATGATTATAATTTGAGAAGTAGAGTGGATATCAAATGCCCTTTAAAAAGTGGGGGGAGGGGAACTATTGGAATTAAAAAAATGTCTTAAATTAATATATATATATATTCATTAAAATGGATCCAAATTGTTATAATTAAAATATAATATAAATATATGATTTAAAATTATCTGATACAATAATATTTGGACATGTCTTAAACAGATGATTAATTTTATTAGAAATATCATGATATCGATGCTTTTTTCTATTTAGGGGAAAAGAAATTTACCATAAATAGAAAGTAAACCTTAAGTGGACCATGAATTATATTACAAAAACTATAAAATTAGATTTTATAAAGAAAATATCTTATATAAATATATATCATATAATAAAATAATTTTATGACAAAATATAATTAATGGAATCTTATTGTAAATACATAAAATATTATAATATAATATATGTCTAACTCATGTTAAATTGAATAGAAATGAAAATATAACCATGAAATGTTCTTAATTTATTTATTAAATTATAATTTTTATATATTTCATTATAATTTTATATATTTCCATTTTGTTTATCCATTTGGTTAAAATAGTTGAACTATTACCACGATAATACCCTATTCAATATTAAAGGATTATAACATTTATTATAAGGTGACATTCAGCTAATATATATCAATTTTTTGAAATTATATAGCCTTTTCAACCCCGTTGTCTCATTTTAAAATTTATATAATTTATAAATAAATAAATAATTTATATTTCTCGTAAAATGATATTAATTTTATTTTGTGAATTGTTGAAAAAATTTTACTTTGAGAATAACATTAAAAATTTTAAATTAGAATATAAAATGTTTAAATATCTATACAATTTTATATTTATATTGAATTATATTTGTACCAAATATGTCACTATGAAAATAAATTTTCTAAAGTTTTCAATTTAATTCACTTTGTTTATATTCTATATTCACAATCAATGTGTTAATATTTCCTATAAATTTATAGAAATTATGACATCAATAATAAATTATTATAAATGACAATGATAAAAATTTATTAATCATTAAAATACCTATTTATATGTATTTATTTCTTTTTTGAGAAAAAATATTGTAGATATTTAATGAAAGAAAGTGAAGTTTTTTTATTTTCCATTTCACATAAATATTATGAAGGTCAAACGAAATCATTAACAAAAAAGATCATGATTATATTTTTTTATTATTATGGATGAAATAGACTCATCCAATGAAATAAATCCATGTTTTGGGATGAATTTGAATCCTGGACACATTAATTTTAACTAAAATTATCCCATTAAAACACTATAGTGATAAAAAAAATTACTCGGCATAATATTCATATTAACCACAAATTGAAGTACATATTTTAAAAATTTGAACATTCAAATATCAAATATTGAATCCTATTTTCAAGATGAAATTTCCATAAATGGTTTAAATTAATTTTAATATAAATTAAATACAAAAAAAATTTCTAATAAATACTCAATTTTCAGTATAAAATTTTTATTATACTAAAATAAAAATTTCAAATCATTGAAATAATAATAATTAAAATAATTATAATTTTAGAGAAATAATATTAGTTTTTACAAATTTTAAAACAAAATAGATCTTTTTAAATATGTGGAACGAATATTTTTTGTAATAAAAATAATATTTTTTCACTTTTCACTAGAAATAAATCTATTTATAAATGTATCAATAATTCACCCTAAATTAGATTTTATATGTTGATTTAAAAGAATATTGTTTTCATCAAATAAAATTTATATAATTTCTAATATTTAATTGTAATATTCACTCAATAATGATGGTTTTTTATTAATAATATATTTTGAAACCTTTAATGGATCCACCAAAAAAGGATTCCTAACTTCTAATCATTTATTAATATATTTATATTCATTATAACCATAATATTTATATCACTATTTTTTTACTAGTTTTATACTAAAAAATTAAACAACTACGTTATAATGTTCACACAAAGATATTATTATTTTAGTTTATTTATTATCAATGATGTGTGTTTTATATGTTATTAAAAATATTATTCCATTAAAATATCAGGTTTTTAGTTATGGATTCCATCTGATAACTTTTTATAGAAATTTAGACCATCTACACTCATTTCAGGTTTATTTTCAAAATTCATTGCACATTAATTCTTGAGAAATATATTTATTTCCTCTTAAATATAATTTTTAATTTTATAATAATAAATTTAACCAAATTCATTGGATCTCTATGTAAGAAAACATATTTCAACATGGGTTTCCATGTATTGTTCCTTTGATTACATCCAAACATGGAAAAAATTATTTTTCCTTTTTCATGGAAATAAATGATTTAGCTTTAAATGATAAATTGGTTATTCTAATATCTTCTAGTTTGATTATGATTTTATATGATTTATTAATGTCGGTAATGAGATAATTTGTTTTATTCAAATTTAGATAAATGTAAATTTATTTTAATATAATTTTGTGATACATAAATATATTTCTTGTCTATAAACACACACACACACACATATGAATATAAATATTAATAAATAAGATAATATATTCATAAAATGATGTAAGAATACTAGAATTCAGATTATACTATCAATATATAACCATGTTTATATAAACTATTCCATGAGTAGATATAATAAAATAAATATGAGGTTTAGTAAATCCATTCTCACGCATCCAATATTTATGTGTCAAAACATGTGTAATATATATATATATATATATTTAAAAATTCTCCAAGAATCATGTGAACTGTAAAATTATATATTTATATATATAAATATCTATGTATTTGGGTAAATTTATATGTGAATAATTGGTAGAAATTTCAAATATTTTAAAAGTGGTTTTCAAACTCATTTTTAGAAATCCAATATAAAAATATCAATGTAAACTATATAGGCTTGGATAGATCCATTTATATTCTCCTTAAATATTTCAAATGATGTTTTAATTTTTTTGATGTTGTTATATAATGGAAAAAATAATAATCTATTCAATTATCATTGATATTCTCAAAAGTTTCACATTGTTTTGATGGGAAAATGATATGAGGTGAGATATGTTATTTGTCTAACATTGATAGTTTGAAATGATAGTGTAATATTGGAAACTCCAGTACAATGTTTCATATGATATAAAACTCCACTGTATGCAATTTCTTTTCCTACATGTCCTATGATTATGAAATAATAATAATTAAAAATATATGTGCAGATATGGGAGGAATCATTTGTAAATTATCTTTTACACCACCTCCAATGAGTTTTTAATGGGATATTTTTTATATGGTTTTATAATTAAGAGTTATTGGATCCTAAGATGACAAGAACCAAAAATAGTTTTTTGGGTTTTCTAAGGATAATCGTATTGTTTAATATGACTTATTATTTGAATTTTTTAAATGATGAAAATCATTTTTTCTTTAAAATATGTTTTAATAAGAATATTAATGTTTATCAATTTTCATTTGGTTTCTATAAAAGTTTAAATGAATTTTAGAATATATTTATTAAATTTCAAAGTAAATTTATTTTTTAGATGTAATTATAAATTAAGAATCTATTTATATATTTATTATAAATTTGAATGATAATAGATCATTAATTATTGGGTATTCATGTGGAATTTCAGGTGGTTTTTTATTAGAAATTTTTATTCTCATACCAAACCCCATTTTTGTTTTCAAAATATCTCAAATTTTCCTAAGGATAATTTTTTGTATTGGTTTGCATGGGTTTTTTTCATTGACTAATAATGTATGATTTGATATTATTATTCAATTTTTTAGTTTATATTTTCACATTTGATTTAAAGACTATTATGAATTTCTACAGATGAAGGGTGGTGATATATAGTAGGGAATGTTGTAAATATATCTTGATGAACAATTTTATCTATATGTATACAATGGTGGGATAGTGGCGGTGAGTGGAGGGATCATTTGTTTTCATTTAGTTACACATTTAAAGTATATAATTGTATATCATATTTAGAAAAATTTTAAAAATATTGGCATGGTGATGTTGGTTTTTTGGGTTTTTTATTATATTACAATGAGTTTAGGGAGACACCCTTCTAATTTAGAGTTTCGTTGAACAATGGTACTGGTACTAGAATATATCGATCAGGAACACCCTTCAAGACCTGTCATGGGACATCTTATGCGTCTGATGGGTGGAAGAGTTTGGTTAGTTCAAGAAAATTATATTATTTGTGAATATGTTATTAAATTATACTACTTTATTAAATATTATTGGTTTTTTGGAATTTTTGATTTATTGGAGATTTAGTTTTTAGTTCTCATGTTGTAGGTTTTGGGTGGGATCCTAATCAACATTACTCGTGTCCAACCCAGAACTACAATGTGTTGTTGAAATTTGAAATTTGAATTTGAGAATAATTTTCATATTTATAGTTGATTTTAATTTTATTTTAGAATATAATGATTTATATGGATTTGTATTTCCTTCTTCATTTTTTTTAAGATTAAGGTTTTAATAGTGTGTTGAACATAAGGTTGTGGTAGCTCACATTTCCTAAAAACCCTTTTAGCTCCCATAAAGATGGTTCCAATAAATTCTCCATTATCATTTAATTATTGTCATAGGACCTATCAAACCATGTGGTCCATCCCCATAGTTACACAATCCTCTCATAATATTTCATTATTTGGTTCCATTATTTATGACAATTATTTGTATTAATAAGCTAAATAAATATAATTTTATTTTCATTAACATTTAAATGGGATGTTTTCTTCAAAAGTTAAAATTAGGATATGAAATTAGTTATTGGGTTTTATATAAAATTTTATAAAATTGGATTAATGTTGAGGGACTCATGAGCTGTTCTAAAAAAATATTAAAGGTTTTTATGTAATTTAAAATTTGATTTTTTTAATCAGAATACCGAATTTAGATTTATGGTAAATAATGTTGATAAATGTGAATTTTTAAAAAATAATGAAAATTTAATTGATATCATTAAAATAGTAAAATTACATAAAAAATTTACATGTATGGTTTCAAAATGATTTGTAATTGGGGTCTTACATTTTTTATTAATGTGTGTGTAGGGTTCAAAAGTTGTTTTAATGGAACAAATAGTTATGAAAAGATAATTTATAGATCAAAATCATATTTCTGATAATGAATCAATATTTTCAAATGAAAATTTCTGGTTTTCAAAATATAATATTCATGGAGTAAAATGTTTTATTTATTTATTTAGCATAATGATATGATTTTCTCTCATCAGTTTCTATTTTAAAATTTTGATTATTTTAGTTACGGTGTTTTAAATTGGGTTTATATTTTTAAAAGGATTTGAGTGGATAATATATAAGAAAATAAAATTAATTTTTATGAAAATATAATTACTTTTTATGTTGGCATTGCTGTTTGATATGATGCGAGTTTTACTTTTTTTGTTTCCAAGATAATTGTTGTATAATTTTGGGATTCATGTTTCATGTTATTTGAACTTCCTCCCTGAAAATTATTGACTGTTTTCAGGCCATGGAGACTTCCATAAATGGATTCTGGATCTATTGTGTTCATATGATATTATATCATTCTGATTGTTTCTTTTGAACTGTCCTTGATCATTCATTTATATAATAATCATTTTTTGATATGTCTTGGATGCATCTATGAGGATGTTATTATTTATATTCTTCATTGATTAAGGTTGTATAAGGGTGTTTTTTAGATATACTAGACATGTGAAACCATCAATGTGTGTTTCCTGATACTATGATGGATGGTAAATTAGTGGAGTTTATGTTCGAGATGGAATTGATTTTCTTTTTTCATTGAGAGCACCCTAGTTTGTGATTTTTGTTTGGGGTCCTACGTTTCATATCTTTTATCATTGACCCATAGTTGGAAGTCAATAAATTTTAAGAGTCATTATTCTGATTTATGATTCTTTCCCTTCAATCCAAGATAAAAATGTATTGATTGTGCTGTCAATTACATTAATTTTAGAGAATTGGGTATTTGTTTTTAGGATGTTTAATACCATAAGAGTTATATTCTTGATCTATTTGAATGTTTTATTTATTTCTTTTTTCCTTTGTTTTAATCATTCATTCTCTTTGTTATTCCATTATCATTCATAGTTTTGATACTAGGGATAATAAATTTTAGAAATAGGGATTATTTTGGTGGGGTGGTGGATAATATTTTGATAATATGTTATTCATGAGTCCTCCTAGACAATAATTAGTTTTATGATATATATAATTCTCAGCTGACTGTACTTACATTATAAATCCAACATTGTATAAGAACCCATAAATTGTGGGGATTTTAATGTGGGTATACATTCCATTTCTTTTGGTCAAAATTTTTGAGTGAGAATTTTTATTTTTAGTACACCTTTGGGTGAACTAGTTTTCTAGGAGGTAGAGTGATGAAGAGTTAGTTTTTCTTGGGTGGATTATCAGTCTCATTCTAGATTTAGTACACTATTATACCTTTCTTCATGATCTTGATGGATTCATAGGGAATAAAGTCATCTTGAGGAGAATTTTCACACCCATACCTAATATTTATAATCACTCTATTAATTTCATTATCTAAAAATTTTAATTTTTCCTTAAAAATAGTTTTTCTTTTAACGTGTAAAATTTTAAAGCTTTTATTCATTTCTACTTGTCACATTGTTGGAAAAAAAGATAGATTTGTTGTCTGGCTAAGCCTATAAATTTAAAATAAAGGTTTCTGATTGTTATTTAATCATTAATAAAACCATCAAATCAACCAGTATTGGAAGCCATGTGTAACCAATATGGGGTGCAAAATTGGTTAATGGTTTGCTAATTCATGTACCATAATCGTGAAACTGTTTAATTCCCTTACAAATTATTTTCCCTAAAATAACCCTTAAATTATTTATCCCGTATTTCAAAATCATCTCTTATAGTATTTTTAAAAACCCCATATACATCCCACCCCTCCTCTCAAAAGTCTCCTATAGTCATAACTCCTCTCTTCATTGAATTCTTCATCGATTTGGTGTCTGATGTTCTTATGTCAGTATTTCATCTCCTCCATCTCATTCATATTCATATTTCATCCACTCACATAGAAACTCCTATCTATGATATTTGTGGCAAAAACCCTATTTTATAAGGGCCATTGATGTTTTATTTCATTTAGATAATTTTGAATAATAGGGAATGTTTCTTCCTTACAAGACATTTTTCCCTTTTCATGAAAGGTTCAGTCTATCAACATTTTTCCTAGGTAGGTTTTCACCCTTTTATGACACTATAAGTTCTTATCCATAAAATATTTTACTTCCTAATTATAAATATATATTAATAATTTTGTATATTATCTTTATTGGTTCTATATATATTAAATTTAATTTAACCCTTTCCATACAAGGAATTTTCATTTGATTGATTTGATTCATGATTTTTTTAAAAACTTATATGGAAAAATAATTATTCATATTTTCCAATGCAAATTATATAATTTAATACCTCAAGATTTTGTTGATTATTTTTAAATTAATTACAAATGGGTTTTATGATCTGAATGTTTTATTCTTATTATGATCTATTTTAAATAATTTTAAAACCCTTGTTGTATTTTATTTTTTTATTATTGTCCACATATATGCAAATATATTTACATATATAAATTATTTTACATATTCAAAGAATTATGGGTGAAAATTTGAATTTAAATTATTCTATTGGTATATAACACATAATTTACAATATATTTCATTAATTTTCTTAAAAAATTATTTTGATGTTATAAAAATGGATTTTTTGGAATCTTGTGGTTATATGATCATTCATGGGTAAGCCTATATAGATGATTGTAGAAAAATTAACATGCAATCATTTTAATTTTTGTCATTATATATATATATATATAAATGTTAGTTTTTGTATTACTAAATATGGTCATAATAAGTGGAAACTATATAAATTTAATATTGGTATTAAAATCATCATCATCAAAATTTTATGTAATTATAATATTATATAGTTTTTCCTAGTTGGATTAGATTAATTTATAATTCTTCTAAAAAGAATTTGTTTTTATTTTCAAATTGAATGCTATCATAGTTTGAATATGAATGTGTATATGTATCAAGTTTATTCAAAAAAATGTTCCTTGGTTTTGATGTGAAATTTGATTAAAGTTGAATAATAATATTTGAAACATGGTTTATTTGAGATGAGAGTTTCTTGAAAGAACCCCGTGTATAAATATTGACATATTTTCGATAATTACACTAGTAATTGGCTTGAAAAAACTAGAGAAGGATTTCTACAATGCACTAAATAACATAATTATTATATGATATTGTTTGTTATGATTTGGTATTTGGATTTAACCATCAGTGTGGCTCAGACATGAGAAAAATAATGAATAGTTTGACCAGAAAGAGTATCTGTGTCTTAGAATTAAGGACCCTAGGCATAGAATCTTCATGGGTTCCCATAGTGATTTTTATTTCAAATTTTTTGACTCTTTTTATTCATATTGAAATTATTAAAAAAACCTTTTTTATTTATAATATTTTTTTCATTAATATCATAATTGATCATTTCACTGTCTTTTTCACTAAAATTAATCTTATTCGTACCAATGATTTAAAAATTGTAATGTTAGTGTTATCTATTATTGTTTCAATTTGATATGGAATTTAGTATTTATTATTACTTTAAAATCATCTTAATAATGGATATTTAATTAATGAGTAACCATTTAACTATAAGGGTGGGGGCCGACCAGGTATTTTTATACTCATTCTCATTTTCATTTTTTTGGTCCAGTTAATGTATGGCCTTGGAGATTCTATTGTAATGATTTAATTACGGTGTGAAATTTGGTCACAAAGATATAGTTTTATGAGGTTTATCTGGTTTTTAATTTCTTATTTTTTTCTTTTATATCATTGGTCAAGTATGAATTTTTTTACATTCAATGGATAGAGGACTGTGATATTTGTTTGTGGCTAATCCAAAGGATTCTAGAGGATTCGTTACATATTTCAATATTTTGTGTAGGGAGACTAGGTGTGTGTGGACAGATTGTTTTAAACAACCATTTAAAAGGTTATAGTTAATTTTTACATATTTAATTGGGAATGTGTGATCAATATATAATAGATTAATTATGGTTTTTTAGTTTTCTACTAAAAAATTTAATCTAATTTCATAGACAAATAATTTCTATGTGGTGTTTCCTTGATGACCAAACACTTTTTCCTATAGTTGGGGATCATGAATACCATTTAGTCTCTATAATGAGCTATCTTGGTCACCTGGTAGAGTGTTTTCATAGGTTGGTTCATCGAACACACATATTAGAGGAACAATAATAGAAATGATATAAACTATATAAATAAATAATACATATTCAATGATAAAAAATTAAAATAATAACAACAATGTGTGAAATAATTATGAATTTTTATATTTAATTACACTAAAATATTATCCTAACACACATGATCATGTTTATAAAATTAAATATTTGTATAATTAAGGTTTGTATAAAAACATATAATGTCTCAATGATATAATAAAAATTAAAAAGGAATCATAAAAACATTTTTATCGTCTTTTTAATTTATTATCTGGACCATTTAAATTACCTGTATATAAACTTCTCCATAAAACAATATTTGTACATCAAGGAGTAATTATACATTATAATAAATAATTACAGGAAAAAAATATCATTTTATGTTATTCATGTTAAAAAAGAACCCTATATATTGAAATACATTGTAATTATTTTTTCTCTAAGATGTTTTCTGAAATTCATATGTCTATTAATGAATAAAATAAATATAATTCGACAAAAAAATAATATAAAATGAAAATAAATAAAACATAAGAATTCAATAAATATCTTATTTCATTTGTTTAATTTCCATATTTGGAAATAGTAATAGTCAATTTCATTTAATAACACCATTATATTTCTTCCTATAATTTCCAAATATTTATATTATATTTAATTCCATATATTTATCTAGATTAATCAAGAAAATGATTAGACCAAAAGTTCCAAAAATAAAATTGAAATATGGTATCCAATAACATGATACAATTCTTGATGTTTGAGTACTCAAGAAAGAGTAATAATATATAGGTGAAATATTACCATGAAATCATTAGAAATCTCTATAACAACATAGAATCACCAAACATTAGTGTTTTAAGTTTACACATTTATTGATGCAAGTAATATTCTTTATTTGATATTTCATTCAACCATGTTCTTGGAAATGAGTTAATGCAGTGAAAAAATGGTTTTCAATTTTTAGTGGTTGAATGTAGAGTCTTTCCCCCCAATTTTTATAATGACATATTGTATGAACCTTACCCCACACCATTAAGAATGTATTATAACCATGTAGTATATAATAATTATGAAATGAAAGGTTTTGTAATGTGTTGAGTTTTTTTATCTCATTTATCACTTATTATAATAAAATAAATCATGTTTCACATTTTTCCTCTACTCACATTGTAATGATGTGAAATTTATCATCCCTTGTCATGTATTCCCGAATAAATATGATGTCTCTCCATTAGTACGAAAATCGATTTCAAATTAACGATATAATTTTTCCTATTCTCTATATGCCTGATATTCTCTACCTAATTGAATTCAAAACATTATTTAATGATATTACATATAATTATTACTATAAATAATAATATATACACCATAATTTTATTGTTTTAATAATAAAATTGAATTATTTTTTATAGTTTATTTTAGAAGCAATTTTATTTTATGATTTTTCAATATGGGTTATATATATATATTAATTTCAAATATAATACATTATTTGATGTTATAATAGGATTCATATAAAACACCCAAGTGAGATTCAATATCACACGACCCACCATACATATGAAAAAATAGTTTCAAATCTGAATAAAATAATCATATAAAGAAAAAATAAATTAATAGAGAATATATTTTATGAAGATGTTGGAAAAAATAAAATAATATTAAAATAAAAAACACATGAAATTTAAGTGGTTCAAAAAACATTGGTCCAACACCATGACAAAAGCACTACCATATACATTTATTTTCATTTATAGAATAAATGATAGAGATGGAAAAAGAAAGTACAAATGATTGAAATAGTGGTAGAACCGTATAGTACGTCCATGATTAGAAGTAAATTAACATAAAAAATCAGGGAAATAATTAGTGGTGAATAGGAGAAACTAGGCCCATAGAACATTATCAGGGTCCATCCCCACATGTATATGATCCCTCTATGATATTTTGTAACCATAATTATGCTCTAAAGGGATTGTAATCCTTGAGATATCCACAGGAGAATGATTTCTAGAGTCCACCATTTACACTATCCTGAATAGAAACATGAACTGGCCCTCACCTATTTATTATCTCCTTCCATTTTCTCACCCTCTATTTAGGATTAACACTCATTATTTTCCATACATTATCTTGAATAATGATGTTTCAGGGAGCATGACCAATTTTAACCCAAAAACCCATTCAAAAAAACACCAATATCCCTTGAAAATGTGTTTGTACATACTTAATCTAGAAGAAGGTATTTCCCCAAAAGACAAAAGGATGACATTGAATAAGGGTTCTCATAAGGATCCCCATGTAAAATTAACTCATTTGATGTGCCAATATAGCATAACCACTACACATGTTTTGCATGGGCCATTTCATAATAGTCTTTTAGAACACGACATAAATGTTTTTCTATAACATATAAAGGTATTATCACACCTATATATATATAGTCCTTAGGGTATAAGGGTCATCCAACCCACATGTTAAGGCAATTATGGTAACATATGCGGTTAGATAAGATTCTATATACATAAATTAGGTGTTAGTAGGATCTTTCATAAGGGTATCTCAACAACAAAACAACATGACTATACAGAACTACTTAAAAAGGTATATTATGTTCATTAAATGGATTAAATAATGGTATCCTCATCCTAATAGAATGGATTCTCTACAACTGGATGCACACATCAGGGTAAAAAGATATTTGTATAATGGTGAATGGAAACTCTCCATAATTATAAAAAACATTATAAATGTAAAATAAATATAAAATAGTAATGAAATAAACATAATAATTATATTATTCCTCATATCAAAAAATTAATACCAACTGCCTTTAATTTTTAACATTAACATAAATATTTTAACAAATCAGCAAATTTAGAAAATAAAATGTATAGAACATAAGGAAAATGTTATTGTATTTCTACACTAGCCTAACATATCTTATTGTTATGATTTTTTATAGTAACCTAATATTCATAATCTCAAAATGAGTATACCTCAGCCCAATAAACATCCTAGCATATACCAAAATTGAAAATTCATTCAGATATAGAGACATATACTAAAATAAAATTTTATGTAATTACTAGAAAAAACAACCTAATCAGAATTTATAAATAGAACACATAAATTCAAAAAAATGATCATTTCATTCTAAATTCATTTAAATACTTTGAAACATACTCTCATAGGCATTAGTAAGCACTTATATCCCTACATAACTCCCAAATAATGTTTGAAAATAAAAAATCTCTCACACCCAAATAAATATGAAAAACAATAATACAGAGTATTAACATTCTCAAAAATGTTAAATATTTTTAATACATGTAGTAAATGTAATAGAAAACACAATGAAAGAAAACATAGAAATCCAAAATCAGATAAGTGTCCACCTATGACCAAAAAACTCCTAAAAAACATTCGTACACTAACCCTCTATTATTAAATAGGGCCCTGTAAAATTCATATACAGGTCCAATAGTTGAATCATAGGAGAAAGGAAATAAATATATATTCCTAATCAATACTATGAAATGATTGACATACATAGTGAACCAATACAATTATTTAAATATTGTATACCATATTTTTCTTGTGTCCTCATATCACTTGACATACTCTATAGAAATTATATCATAACATGAAATGTTTTTCCACACTGCTATCTTATAAAAATAATAAAATAGGAACCATCCTTCTTTTATTTTATATGTTTTTAGGTTATCTCTTCAACACTATGAAACTAAGGCCTATTCTACACCCCATTACACTCCATCACCAAAACATGAATTTGAAGCTCTCTGGACAATTTAAATGACTTCAATTCCAATATTATAATGAAATACTATTCATACATTATGGAATCTCTATCCAGATTAAATGACTAGTCATTAGAAATAAATTAAAAAATGCTCTTTCATCATCCTGAATTAAAACATCCACTTTGTCTAAGTCATTAACCATTTCATTAATTATAACAAATGAGATAACATAAAGGCTCTAGGGACCATTTTGAAATTATTAGGATTTATTTCTTTTTTAATCAACATAAATGAGAATTAATCATGAAAATATAATCAATACTGTAATAAATTTCAATGGATGAAGTATCATTGTTAAACTATCAAAACACCTGGAGACATAGGTCCATGAAAAAAATGGAATGTGATCTCACTAAAATATAATGGTAAATAATCTCATTAGAGGTCTGTGTCTCTTGTTTAGTAGAAACCATTGTGATTTTCAACACATATCTTACTAATGAATCATTAATTTCATTTTGAACAAGAATAAACCTCATTTGGTCTCTCTAGAATTTTAAATAATTTTTTACATAAAAATTATAAATATTAATATTGGTTATTTAAATCTATAAACTCGATAACCCTATGTAATACCAATATTTTATGAGGGGGTATCCCTAGTGGGACTCAAAACTCCAATGTAGGAGAAAATATCCAAAAACTCATGAAACAATATAGAAAATGATTTCAAAAAAATATAAAATCATGGAAAATAATATTCATAGAAAAGAATATATATTTTATGAAGACGGGAAATAATTATACAACACCTTAAAAACAAAATAATCAAAATAGAGTAATGTAGTTCGAACAAATGTTGTCTATCTTCACAAAAATAACACCACCAATTCCCCTATAATTAGGGAAATAATACATGTTAGCTTATATAGGGACACCAGTTTTATGTTATATTCCATTGAAATATATTATGGATTATTTCTAGAGACATGTATAGATGCAGCATGATATTAATAGGATTGGTGATCCTTGTAATAATTGTTAAAAAATAATAAATATATTAATATAACTCATGTGAGGGTTTAAAAAAATAATGAAATATAACATTAACATAGTTTAAAATAGAAAATATGAGACAATGGTTGAATTCAATGTCATCTGTTTACCCTAGGTGAAACTTATGGTTGGTTGGGGATATGAATACGATTGAGGAATTCATTGGTGTGTGTGTTATATTAAAATAAAAAAATTATTAATTTATTCATTTCAATATATGATATAATTATAAATTGTCAAATCAATTTATAATACTGTTTTCAATGCTATATCCCATGAAAAGTTTTAGTTAAAATATTTTTCCAATACAAGAAAAATAATTATGACGTTACATTGTTCATATGATTTCACCTCCACTTTTGATCATGTTGATTAATATTGGCCAATGATGTTTCTGTATGATTTTGTAGTTAAGTTTTGAGTTCCATACAACCCCAAAATTCATTAATGTAGAAAAGAAGCAATGAAGATTGAGGGATTGTGGATTGAATGTGGAACCACATAAGATGTTTGTGAAACACCCAGGATCTAGGATATGAATTGGTGGAAATGACATGTGGTTGAAATCTATGGGTGATGCACAGTATTGCGAGCTTCAAGGAAATAACTAAATACTAATTTTCATCCACTAAATAGAATATTTCAATTGTATGATTAACTCCAAACCAATTCTAGTTAGTAAAGGGGAGAAGATCTCAATTTTGTCCAAATATACATAATCCTCATGAAAAACATTTTTTAATGAAAAACTAAACTACACTCAATGTATTTTAGATGAAAAACAAATGTTTTATTCAGATTTACATAGAGGCAAGGGTTTCATCCAAATATAAATATCACACAATATGTAGATGGAAGACATATTATGTGCCCTCCCTGGGTGGATATTCCATGTGCCATATGTAGAATCTGAGGGGCCCATGTGTCGGGAAATTCCAAGTATTATATTATATTGGTATGACTATGAATATACGTTGTGGGTTAAGACACATAAAGGAACCCAAAAGTGGAAGAATCATTTTTGGGTCCTCAACATAACATATATGGTAGAATAGACCAAATACTATGTCTAATGGAAAATATATCGAGGTAGTAGAGTGGCACCACATACTATGTGGTCTCCATAAATGATGTGTACCCCGATATGATTTATTTATACCCATTAAATATCATTTTTACTCATATTTCATAATGCAGTTAGCCTATCATAATTTTGTTTCATATATATTAAAAATGTGGACATAATAATGGATTTTATGATATGGGGCGAGATTTTATGAATATTTCTCATGTATAGGTAATGCCTGATAATGGAATTAGTCGAGTTGGATCATCGGAGATATTCTATCTAAAGAAAGAAATATCTGAGTCAAGGCGTCAGTACTCTGTACATGGGGAATATATTCCCCTATCAAACCAGGGCATGGGTCCTCTGTACTTGTTATTTAGACAGAGACGATACTCCCATTTTTCATCATGTCACGGCTCTTTTATCCATGGATACAATACTCCTTTGTCATACTACGATACATATCCTCCATACTCACTATTCAGGAAGAGACGGTACTCCCATATGGAACCTAGTGTAGGTACCTATACATTGATAGGGTACTCCCCTATCACACTAGGGTGAAGGTCCTTGATACTCCTTATTATAGGCAAATATTATACTCCCCTATTAATTTTTATTGTCCTTTATAAATGGATACAATTCTCCCAGGCCACACTAGGTTGAGAGACACCATATTCTATACACAAATATAGAGACTATACTATCATACATGGGTGAAGATACTATATAAATATTATGGTGTCCACTTATTCAACCAAGTCATGAGACCAATATCATTCAAATATTGGGCCAGATCGGGTTGTGGTGTGGGGGTGATGTACGATCACCTCCTATTTTTTATAAACATGAGAGATGTTGTGAATATATAATAAACATTTAGAATTTTAGGAAGACTAATCATCTCCAACTAGTATATGAGATGGACATCCACATTATCTATTGTCTAAGGTTCTTATATTATTATATATATATTTTTTGTGTTCTATTTCCCTTCTACATATTTTTGATCTATCCAATTTTATCGTGTCTTAAAATTTTATTTATTTAGTGTTGTGGTGTTCTACTGGGTATGCATATACTCGCACCTAAATATTAATTTCCCAAAAGTTTAATAACTTATGTTGATGATTGAAAAATCAATATTAATTTCAGAGGCTAATTGGGATACTATAGTGAAATGACAACATGTGGTGTTTGGGTCTTTGAAATCTGGACCCATCCCTCTTAGCTATTTACATGTATTGTTTTTTATCCTATTTTTTATCCATTTAGGGAGGGTGTTTATTTTTTCCTTTTCAATTTAGATTAATATTTGATATATTTTTTATTCACCAGGGGTTATTAAATGAATGATTTTTTTAAATCTATATGTTACTATCATTAATTAATATTCTTATTCCCTTTTGTAGGGATATGGATGGGGGAGTTTGTATAGGTACATTAGCCTAAGAGGTCCTATTTTAGTTATTCATGCTCGATTCCATTCACAATCCACTAGACAATGGATCATTGCTTTGGGTTATGGTCGAGTGTTCTTCTACCAGCCAGGTGTCCCCTAAAGGGATGGTTCAATATAGAGTAGAATCAGATAAGTTTTTGATATAGGATACGGTTCCATGGTATCCCCTTGAGAGTATTTTTTGAGATTCATAAACCAAATGTCAATGTTTTTTGAGGGAAATATTCATATTATAGAACATACTATTGGGGTAGTTGCTAGTTTATCAATTCACCATGAAACTGAATCCCTAATAATATATTCGGCATACTGATAAATTGTTTTCAAGGACTTTTGGTGAATGAATCATATAGAATTCAGTTCATTGAATATCCTTATTGAGCCAAATCCCCACAAATATATATTATTATTTGACAATGGTACCAATATTTTTTAGGAATCCTCTATGAAAATTGTTTTTTTGGTTACATGTTTATGATCATGGAGAATATTTGATCAATTATAATTCCTCAATTTAAGGGTCGTATCATGAAAGCATTTCTCCAAGCTTGCATATAGATTCTCTCCATTTATTGTTATATATATTATACAACCATAGTAGGCTGAGGATGCACATAGTCTTACTATAGTCCCTGAATTCAAGTTCTAGAGTACTTTGAGGATCAATTTGAATATAAATATTTAGGTAGCGGTGGATTTCCTTAATAGGGTAATATTTTTTTTCAGAATTGTGTAAGCCCTATTAGAGATATTTTTGTTTCTAAAAGCAAGTATTTTCCATTGTTCAGGTGGGGGTTAGTAGCGTCTAGTCACATAAAAGAATAATGAGTTTCCACTATTAGGGTATGACATCAAATATTTATTATGTGTTGAGTACTACCACATGTTCATACATGATGTTTGTATTTAAGAGTGTTTATATATATTGCAGGGAGGAATGAACATTGAGGAGAATGCTGCAAGGTTCACTAACAATACATGATACTCCCTAAATTTTATTTATGATGATCCCTTATATGATCTGGAGTTAAGGGTATTCGTAGAGCCATATGTGATAGTGTGGTACCCCTATAAATCACCACATATAATAGAGTTATAGAACTAGGATTTATAAGGAAGGATTCTTATACTAGAGACACTATGTTTATAGATATTATAGTGGGATTGTTAGGGTTTAGTTTCCTGTAGCAGTTGGAAGATGACATTAGTCAAGGAATATGAGGTGTACCCATGCTCAGAGTCATGAAGTTTTTCATGATGCTCAGAGAAAACATAGTCGATATGGGTAGCTTGAAGAGGGGATATGTTTGGAATGTGATGGGTTTGGTTAAATGGAACATGACTATAAAACCCATTGATCATAGGAGAGTAGATAGATTGTTGTTAGACTACAATGGAAGTTGAATATCAGTTACTAGGGCCCTTCAAGGCATGGAATGTAAGTCCCCTATTAAGAAAATATATTAGTATACTAGGCGGTGATCAAAGTGGATGAGATACTATTGGAGGAATATATTTTGACTTACTTCAACCACCACCACCAAATGACCCACGTTCGGCCCTGAGAGATGGAATATATCTTGTGAGATTCAACCCAGTGTGAAGTAACGATCATTGTCATGGTCCAGCTGATAATAAATTCTATCTTAATGCATATTTTTTGGATTTATTTCCCCTAGTACCTATATGATAAATCAACATCAACATCTTATATCTATATAGGTGTTTAATTTCAGTCAAACCATTTGATATATGATTTAAAAAATTAAAAAACATATTCCCAATCATTGAATCATCCTTAAATTATCCTTATACAAATATTTAGAAATACCCATTGAAATATACATGGTATTTCAGAACTGTTCTCTCATTATAGCTTCTAATGGTTTACTAAACCTATCCATGTATACCAACTATAGTGAACCATTATTATCATACACAAATATTACCTATGTTTCTATGAATATTAAATACATTAAGAAAATATAGTCTTAATGATCATAATAGTTTAGTTCCATTGAAAAATTTGGACATGATCTTCTTAATTCCTGAAACATTTTCAATTTCATCAATAAATATATTCCCCTTTATAAAATCAATACAAAAAATATCATAATTAAAACATTTCTTCGTATCCTCTTGAGAATAAAAATAATAAATATTTGGCATAGATGCTTTGAAATGGTAATCAAGGGTGATGAATAAACTTATCATGATAATACAGATATGATATGTGGATAAAAAATTATTGAAACCATAACCATGATATGAATGATCATAATATTGTGTCATGAATTATATATTGGTCATTCATATGTCATGAATCCTATGAAATTAATAGTACATGATCCCAGAGATCATAACCTCTATATAATACATTGAATTGTGGAATACATATTAAAATAGAAATTCATTTCTATTATATTTATTTATCATTTCCAAATCCATCATAGTGGAATGGTTTCACTCCCCAAACAGTTATTATGGTGAAGGTTCAATACAAAGACCATCATATGAGACAATGTATCATATTAAACGAGGTTCGCTCCCAATTCTAGTAATATCTCTCTCATGATATATAAATCATTACACAATGATTTTGATGAAGATATAATACCACCACTCATGGAATGAAAACAATTTTCATGGATTATATATGACCATAATGAATTCATCATATCATAACACATGAAAGGAAATGTGATAGATAAGAATTTCATCATATCATTACATATAGAAAAGTGATAGGTATCATATTAATTTTTTCATTTAATCATATCATAATCCATGAAAAAAATACATGTTGCATTATAATATTATCAGGTTATAACCAATGGAATTAAAACAAGATTCATAAAATTCATGCCATTAAAAAAATAACCATTCATAAAATTAATAAGAATGAAATCATTGGATAATATAACTTCTAAGGTATATGATACATCAACAAATTTCATATATGTTGGTAAATTTTTTTATTGATAAATCACTTAGAATGATTTTTAAGAAGATATATTTTCAAAATATATTCTGAAAAAATATTAAAAAATAACAAATATTTTGTGTGTTTAAATTAAAGCTAAAAATTATAAAGTAATATATAAAAACCATATAAAAATTTTCTTGATGAAAATATCTATTCAACATAGAGAAAAATTTAAACATTTTTAAATACCTTATAAATTTGAAACAATTTATTTAGAAGTAAAAAACATCCAAAATATAATGTAAACTATTATATTTTAAAATTTCTAGGATAACATATACAGGTGTCTTGAAATAAATGGTATGCCATGAAAATGTTAAATACATTCAATTATATGAATGTTAAAAACATTTATCCTTTTCACTTTTTTAGTAAAATTCCAATCTAAATTGTTCTTAAGATGATAGGAAGATTCATTTTATTTTTTTAAAAAAAAAAATTCAATATTTGGTAACAATTAAATTATTAAATATATTATAAAATTTAAAAAATTGAAAACATTTTTTTATAACATTTCTTTTGATGAAAAAGTATTCTTGGTTGAAAAGGATGATTTTTGTCAAATATTTTTTTGAACTCTTGATTACATAATAAGAGAAAAATGTATGGAAAACGAGTATTATCATGTCATAAAAATAGGATAAGAAAATTTATGAGTATATTGATATATCGATTATAATACTTTATCATTGGAAACATAAAAATATATAATCCCCATAAAAAATGAGATTTTATATTTAAATATTTACCACTTTGGTAACATTGAAACATAATCGCTGGGATGTTTTTTTATTAAATAAGACATAAAATATCATAGGTATATTTAGATTAATGATATTATGTATAAAATGATATTTATATACAACTAATACACGAATATGTGTCCGAACATTAACACATGCTTCAATGAAGGAAAATAGTGAAGCAAATCATTTACAGATTTGGTAACTATTGAATTATAAACCCCAATAAAGCATAACATCAAATGAAACATAAAATATAAAGATACTATTTGTATTCATAATAAAATATATTAAATTTCCATTATATAAACCATATAAAATAAATGAGTGGTGACTTTTTATATGCCTCCCAAAAATAAAAGACGTACTTGAAATCATTGACATTAAGTCTTCACTTTTGTCTTACACATTAAAACCACCTATATAATAACTATATGTTTATTAAAAATATATTAGAGAAAATTATTTCTGTATATCTTACCTTATATTATATTATTATTATTATAATTTATTACACATTTATCAAAATTTATAATTTTATGTTATGTATAGGGTAATAACCACTCTTATTTTTAGATATATTTTTTCCTCACACATAACTCTAGATTTCACCATATCTAGAATTATAAAAAATATATCATATATATGAAATATAAATTTATTTATTGTAATACATAAATTTTAGTGATGTAGTATAAAATAAAATGTTTCGTGAAACAATAAGATGTACGTATGCATTCATGTTGTTTACATTTACATTTTGGTTTCAATAAAATAATGGTAATAGAAATACAAAAATTATTACATTATATTTAAGATTCATAAAATTATGTTCATTTTACCAATTTATTTCAAAAATAACAACAATTATTTATAATATTTTCTCACAAAAAGTAATAAAATTTATTTTCATTGAATTGTTTTTACTTTATATTATTTCATTACTAAAAATTGTCTCTTGATTTTTAATGAATTTGAAAACAAACTTATAATGAGTATGAATATTATATTTATTTTTATAAAGTGGTTCATACTATTCATAATCAGCTATTTAATGACAGAGTTATTGTTATCATGTTTTAAATTTAATTATTTCATGGTTCAGTAATGCTCAGCGTCACATGCCATGCAAGCTCTCAATGAAACTCTTTGATGTATGTAAAAAACAAATACATTATGTTTCTTGTAATTCATGGATATATTTTTTTGTTTGTACCATAAAACATAAAATATATTTATTTCATTTTAAAAAAATTCTTCACAAAATGTTGGGATGTTATATTATACCACATTTAAAATATTTTCACTTAAGTTTGAGTCGGTCATCAAGGGATTAACAGATGAAAATTGTTCCATAAATCTAACTTCATTTAAAGGGTAAATAAAATATCCCCTTGAAATATATAATGTGATGTGTTAAATTCATTTGAATTAACTCATACATTGTTTTCAAATCATACAACATAGGTGTCATGTGAAAACATGGTCAATGAAGAGAAAACTAACACCAAAATACTACTAAAGAGTGATAGAGATAATTGATCAAATGATATTGGGTGACTAAGATAAGGTTAATGACTAGAAATCGCTAAACCATAGAGCCATGTAAAACGATATTGATTTAATAATAAATTATTATAAGAAGGAAACATTATTATTAAATACCATTTTCAAAATATTTGGGAATTGTATTTCTATCTATACTGAGAAAATAATAAATTATAATTGATATTATTTTTTTCCTAAAAGAACAATTTCATTCTTTCGATATGAATTGATCAACTCCTGCTTCATATATTTGAATATGTGATGATTTTTTTCATTTCTAAAGAACTAAATAAAACCCAATAAATAATCTTATTTCCATCCCGCTATCTCTAGTTTAAGAAAATTAATGTGGTTGTCTATGATGGATAAATCATCAAAGGGTGATGAATTATGGTAATCTATAAAAACACTTTTAAATATCAACATAAAACATTCTATAAATTGGTAACCTTATAAACCTTCAAAATTTTTTATTAAAAATGGTCACTATTTTTCACAAAATTAACTTAACATTAATCCCCCTTATATTAAAAGTTATCTCTAGATATCACATACAAGACATGTGACAACCTTGATCATGTATTCTCTTAAAACAAGCTAATAAAATTAATTACCATAAAAATATAATGAAATGATACACGATTCATCATTTGTAGAATAAAACTCTATATTATCAAATATATTCCATAGATCCAGTAATTTTGTAAAAACCATCAATGATAATATAAATAATTTTTTAAAAAAACCTTTTTATCTGTTATGAGAACATCAACAATATAGAATATACATTATCCATATCAATCATCTATTTATGAAAATGAAACACCATTTCTCTACATCACAAACATATCAAGGGATACCATTATATAATAATTAAATCTCATTTACATTAAATTAATTTTCTTTTCCATCAATACGGCTTATAAAATTCTTGAAACATCACAATTAAAATCTATTATTAAACAATCTTTTGATATTTTGGGATTATTCTAACAAAAATACCACTTATAAAAATATAATATTGTAATAACAATACATAAATATATAAATTAATAAAATTTATTCATATAACATTAACTTTTTTTGTTATATTGTTCCTCAACACATCATCTTTTCACATATCATTTTTATTCTCTTCTTCATCAGGAATATAAACATTACTTGTATAACCCTGCTGATTTTATTCTTGATATTTCCATTGGAAACCTTGATTTTCATAATGATCATAGATTATTCATTTTAAACATTTAACCATAAATTATTCCTTAGGGACATCATTTTTCTCATCCATTGTGCTAACCAATCATTTTATATTCAATTTTCAGTTAATTTTTATGTCCTTAATTTAAACACACAACGAAATTCTGGATTCCTAAAAGAAATTCCACTGAGTGATTGTTCAAAAATTATCTACATATTGGAAACATAAAATTCATTCATTTGTGGTTTCTATTACATAAACACTCATTTATTTCTAACATTATCTTATTTGGTGAGTTTTAGAGATGGTTATGGTGAGTTTGTTTAATTGTGTTTTAAGATTTATAATTAAGAATAATCACAACATCCATCACCCCTTTAATCATCCCATTAAACTTCTCATAAAAAATTGACTATGACATTAAATATTTAACATGTTCATTCTAGATCCCACCAATTACTAAAAACATAAAATCATAGTGTGGTCAATTATAATCATAGTGTGAAACTAAATTGCCATAAAAATCGTGTATAATGTTTCTAAATGATAAAATATTATTTTTAATATATTAAACATTATGTTTGTCTCACGAAATTTATAATAATTATGTACATAAATTCTTCATGAAATTTTGTAAAAAAAAATTATATTTACAAATGTTATCCCCCCTAAGAGTCAATCCATTTATGAAGAAAATACCATTTTTATACACTACGAAATAATGTAGTATATCTTTGGGAAATTTATTTTAAATTTAGATCACATAGTACCTAGGTGATACGGACACATCATTTTATAGCATATAAACCCTGTTGAAATTTCTTGGCATCCACTCAATATATACTTTAAAAGAATTGTAGGAAATATTCTTAAACATTTAATAATCAAAAACATTTCATTATAGACATACCTATAAATATCTTGAGAAAATACATTGGGATCCAACTAATTTTTTATTATCATATTTTATAATATTTACTAAATGAATTAAATGATTCCAACTACAGGGACCTAGGTTTCTTATACATCATTACTACATATCTTGATATGAATATTCAATACATTACATACACAGATTCATAAAGACCATATTTTTAGTGTTTTTGGAAAATTTTATTATAATATTCTTAATTCATGAATGATAATAAATGTCTCCCATAAATACCATCTCTATAATTAATATTAAAAAAATTACCTTAATAATAGCCTTACTTCAAATCCAATGAAAAGGAAACATATTAATGGGTGAGTTCGAATGATTTGTAAGGGGAAAATAGGGAGAAACATGATCATATAATTAGCTTAAGTATACGAGAACTGAGGAATAACTTTTTAAAACCATACCAAACATGTATATGATCATATTATTGGGTCATTTTCGATAGATTGGTTGTTCTAATAAATGATTCATAATGAAATCAAAGAAGATGAGCCATGAAGTCATGACATTATGACAAATCATGGAATTTTGTAATACCCATAACAACAAAAATATTATTTACATTGAATTCATGGATCATTGAAAAAACCATAATTTTTGAGTGTTCTCACTCCCCAAACCATCAAAGTAATCATGATTCTCTCTCAATGTCTTCATAGTAAAAAATTCCCTTTTCAACCAATTTCACTTCAAGTTCTAGTCCTCTCAATCTCAAGTGATATAAATCATTCCCCGATGCATTGGAGCGAGATATATGTTCCACACATATCATAAAAAATACCATATTTATGTATTTTATAGAACCATAAAACAATCATCATATCATAACCCATGATATCAAATGATTTTCATAAACATCTTATTTTATCATAACCCTTTGAAAAGTGATAGGTTTCATAATAATTGAATAATTTCACTATAAAATAACCCATGTAAAAGTACATTTCATATGAATATTATCATGGTATTAATCATTAGACATCAATGGGTCTCATAAATAGTATTCCATCATATTATCAAACACTTCAGAGAAAAAATAAGAATGTTATCCTAGGGTCATATATCTAATAAGTCATAGTTATCATCAAAGGATGTCATCCTAGATGGAAAATTATTTTGATAAATAAATAATAAAAAATGTCTCTTGAGGAAAATAAATTTTCATAAAAATCATATATTTCTTTGAAAAGAAAATTTATAAGTCATTTTAAATTAAAATAATCATGAAAACATATAATGGAAAATTTAAATTTCATTTTAGAAACATTCTTCATGAACCCGTTCATATATAAATAGTGTGAAATTAATGAAAAATCTGTATTCTCATTATATATCCAGAGTATCATAAAATTCATGTGTTTCTTGGGTTTTGAAACATAATATTTTATTGTTGGAATCATAATCATAAATAATTTGGATAAACGATAATATCATAACATAATATATTTACCACATTGGTAACATGGAAACATAACAACCCTGAAAGAATTTACGTAAATTAATCACAAAATATCATGAGTATAAATAAATTCAAGATTTTTAATTTCAAAGGGTTTTTATATACTCCTCATACATGATGTTAGGTTTATATAATAATCATATATCTCAATGAAAGAAAATTTATAAAACAAACCATTACTAATTTGGTTTCTTTTTACCCATAATTAAAAATAAAGAATAAAATAAAATGAAACATTATATATAATAAAAATAAATGGATTCATGGAATGACATGTTAATGGTAAAGTATATACCCCATATAAATGAAGCATGTGTTGAATTTTTATATGTCTCCCTAACATAAAAGGCAAATAAAAAATCTCTTACCTTAATTATTGACTTCCATTATGCACATTCAATCATCTTTTATAAAAAATATTTCATTATTATAAATATATTAAATTAACATATTTATATATATCATACAATATATGATTTTATTCTGACAATTTATTACAAATTCATTAACAGTTCTTTGTTAACGTTATGTATTGAGTAAAACTAACTATGTTTTTCAAATGTGCTTGGATTTTTCATTTTTGGTCCACTTAGATTTATCATAATTTAATTTTCTTTATATTTTTACACATCATATAAATATCATATACATTCATTATATATGTATTTATAGTAATACATAATGTTTAGTGGTGGAATACGAAATTCCTACTTCAGTGAGACAGTAGGATGTATGTACACATGAAAACTATTTCTATATTTTGGTCTTATTTCTAGAAAGGTAAATAATATATTACCATTAAAGAATCATTATTATTTCATATATATGAGACAATTTCATTAAACCCATCATTAAAAACTTCATAGTAAAGCATGAACAAATCACATCGCTTCGTGAGGTGGTAGTCCACCGTATACATGAGAGACATTATTATATTCCCAAAAAATAAAAAACATGATGTAATGTGTGATATAATAATTGAAAAATATTATTAATATTATATATATATATATATATATAATATCCATAATTATGTAAAACCATGATAGTTGATAATCGAAAAATGAATGACATCAGTTTGTGAGGCGGTAATCTTTCATATACATGAACGATGTTTCCTGACACATTTGACTAAAGTAAATATTTTTTAAGAAATTTATTTTGTTATAAAAACATACAAAATTATGTATTATTATTTAGTTATTATATATTCATGTTATAATTAAAAATAATGGGGGTGTAGGATGAAATATAACAAATGATCGTTGGTGAACGTTACCTCTTCATGGAGTATCCTCATTATTATTTGCAAAAATTCGTTACAAGGTTGTATTTATATACAAAAAGAGGTATTTTGGATTTGAGGAGGGATTTTGGGATGTGATTTTTAAAGACATGGCTGAAAAATGTTGTTGATTGTGGGGAAAGGAGAAGAGAATGGGTGGGGTATTATATGTGAGGTGACTGACACACTTGTAAAATTTTGATTGAATGAATTCCTCCCATGTTATTTCAAGTCCCAAGGATCCAATAATAGTCCATTCAAGATAAAATAACGGAAAATGATTAAATATGGATAATTTTTTTGGAAATATATTGAGTTATTTTGACCATTATAATTTTTTTAACCCCCTTAAACTCATTTTTACCTTAACCGTAATATATATTTTATTATATTTTTACTATTAATTTAGGTAAAAAATTAATCTCAGAAAATAATATTATAAGAATTATAACTATTAAAAATATGTAATCAATTTTTTCCAAATTCAATACAATTATTTTTCAAAATTTAATTTAAAACTAAAGTTGTAGATGCAATGACAAGGATGATATTTTAATGAAAAATTATTAAAATGAATAAAATGATAATATATCTAAATTAATAATGAAATTTTTTATAATGACCTATATATAATGAATTAAAAATTGTCTAAAATTATCATAAAAAATTCAAATAAAATTTTACTTCATATATAAATTAGACGAAAAAGGTAGTTTTTTTAAAATTCTTTATTTTCACTATTAATCAAAAAAATTACACATTCAATAAAGTGTTAAAAATTGAAAAAAATATTATATTTTCATAATGATTAAAAAAATATTTTTGTCAAATGCATTTTATATATGTGGAAAACAAATAAATTAAAAATATACACCAAAGATGTAATGAAAAAAATGTTTTTGAGAGGAGTATTTTTACGTACTAGATGATTTTATTTTATCATTATATACAATTTCAATAATTTTATCAATAAAAAAATAATTGTTATATTATCTATAGATTTATTTTACTAAATTAATCAGTATTTGTTATTTTATTTAATTAAATTGGAGAACCATATTTTAAATGAAATGATTTTTTCTGAAACACATTTCTAAAATAATAATATAATCTTACTCTAAAATCTATTATAAAGATAATAAAAATATAATTATGTAAAATAATTATTAATATATAACACTTATGTTACATTAATAAATGTATTTTAATTTAATTTAAATTATTTATCGGAAATAAATTACAATTTTTCTAAATACATCATTTTAAGTATTTGAGAAAAAACAACATTTTTCAAAAAATCCCAAAAATTTCATGATAAGTTAATTTTTATATGATGATCTAGATACCTATTATAATTTTATCAAATAAAAATTTAAAATTATATATAAATATATTATAATATTCTCTCATAAAAACAAATAAAAAATATTTTTGAAGAAATCATATTTTTTATTAAAATAATTACTTTCCCGTACATTGATTTTTTTTTAATAAGTCTTTATAAAAAAATTTATTTAGTATGAAATGTATATATATATTTCAAAAAGTGGTTAATAGTATTCATACTGGCTAATTTAATGGATATGTTATAATAATCACATTTTAAATTATATTAGTTTTATTGTTCACTGATGCTTGGTGTTATGCTCCCTGAACACTCTTGAAAAAAATCATTGTTTTGTGTAACATAAAATAATATTGGTTATGTGTATATTGAAATATATAATCAGTTATTCATTTAACATAAATTATTAAAATTTCAAATTCATTTGAAAAAAGTTATGCATAAAGTCTCATGATGTTAAAATTTATGACTTATACATGTTGTGTACAATGAGAAGGAACTGAGCCGTGATGAGAGAAGAACGAAGAAATGTACGGGAGCATGACCACCGACTTTGTGGACCAAATACATTCATTATTCCCATTTTTTAGGAAATGTTTCTTCTCACATGCCCTTTTTACTCAAATTTTTTAATGGGTGTAGCCAATCAATAGTGGTTTCCCATATATGATTCAATAGAGTCCTTACTAGTGGATTTATATATAATATTGGATATGTTCCGTGCATGATGCCAATTTAGGAAATTCTCGATGGTGGTCATGGTCATATAGGATCATTCAAGATATTTCATGTAGATATGTAAATCCCTTATTTAGGGAATTAGTCCTATAACCATGTAGACTATACTCCCATGTCACACCAAGGAACGAGTCCTACACACTCATTGATTAGATATGAATTATACTCCTATTTCACATTGTGTTGTGGGACCACTATCCATGGAGACAATACTACACTTTCATACCAAGGCATGGGTCCTCCATACTAATTTTTTTTAATATTGATTGTTCTTTCTTGTCAGAATTGGGTGTGTGTCATGTATCCATCGAGATGTTACTCTACAATATCACCTTGTAATTGTTCATCTATATTAATGATTTAAGGTAGAGATGGAACTCCCATATTTTGGGAATGTGTTCTTTATCTATGGTGATAGTACTCCCCTATCACTCCTTGTCATGGGTCCCCCACATTCATTACAAATTTATAGATATGGTACACCCCTACATGATTGAGGCTCCTCTCTCCGTTTAGTGGGAAAATGATATTATACTAGGTCATGGTACAATTATCTTTTTACATTGTTCTCCCTTGGGCTATGGGACAGTGACTAGGTGAAGATTCTCCTGATAAATTTTTCAGATAGACACAAAAGTTGTTTGGCATCGAAGATGGTCCTTTAGAGCTACACAAAACTCATAGTCTTAGTATGGGATTTGATAGGAATATCCCTTATATCTCTCATATATATTTTCTTAGAATTGCATATATCTATGTTTGTGGGTTTCTTTTCCCTCTTACACTTGGTTGAGATGATCACTTCTACTTGTCTTCTATTTCTCCCCCATTAGTTTTTCGGGGATTTGCTAAATGTATTTTATATTACCTCCCCTACATGGGCTATGCTCACTTGTTTCGTAGATTATATAAATGATATATAGAAATGCGGTGATTACTAATGATGATAGGGACATTCATGTTTATTGACCATGTGTTGTGGATCGGTATTGGAGATAGTGATCCATCCACTCTAAAAAAATTATCTTTCGGGTATTTTCAGGTTATGAAATTTTTATGGATGTTTGTATATTTTTTCCCATGTTATTTTGGATTATCCATTAAATCAATTTTTTATTCTCCAATATTTATTTCATGGTTGGGGTTTACACTAGATGTTACTATTTTTAATTCTCCTTTCTCTGTTCTTCATCATAGAGAAGGTTGGTTATGTTTGTTCCTCAACTTTAGGTAAATGAAAACAATTTTTATTTTTCATTTAGGTTTCTTGTTTATAGAACCTAGACAATGGTGTAGGGTATACATTTGTGGAAAGTTACTCAGTAATCACATGAAAATATGGAAACTAACATCCAAGAAATTAATACGGGCATGAATTAAATAAGAACAAGAGAAACTAGGACCTAACCCTTTTCCATGGACCAGCTCCACCTATCGAAGATCCCTAAAAGATAAATTTCATCAATAATAACCCTGTTAAATTCTCATAGTCCTATATATCCTCTGTGGAACATGAATTTTTGATTCAATAGTGACCACAATCTCCATCAATGTCCTGAAATGTACATCACCTCATGATTGTATCCTTTCCATCTCTATGATCTCTCACTAGGATTCAACATCTCTAATATTTCAATTTCATTCTATAATAATATAGTATGAGGGATATGGATAATATAAAAAAAAATTGATAACCCTTCGAACAACCTATACCATCAATAAGACATGTGATCGGATGATCTACATTCAGAAGCATTTGTCGTAACTAACATAACATATCCATAATTTTGTAAGGGTCCTCAAAAGATACAATACATAATGTTTACTCATCCAATAATTCAAGGAGGAAATATGAATACAGAAGTGTAGTGCAGACTATTGTGTAAAGGACTTCCATTGTGCTACGTAAAAGCCGATCCACACACTATAAAAAGCTCCCACCCATTGTGTAATTTTTTCTCTCTCGATGTAATAATGTTTCAGACCAAAAATAAATGTAAAAAATGTACCATGTAATGAAAATCCATCCACTACACTCTTTACATTTGGGTAAGCAAAATTTTTTATAAGGGTATCCCACACCACCATAGTTATGTAAGGGAATTCTAATACTTCCATAGGTATTAGATGCACTATGAAATGGTTATATACGGGTAAAATACACCTCAATAAATGGTAAATGCTATAACCCAAATCTTCTAGAATGGTAATAGTATAATTATATATGGGTATACAAAAAAAAAGAAAATTTGACCAATAATTTTGCTATGGGAAATGAAACTGAAACATGAATAAATTAACATGTATAAAGAAATTAGTCATAAAATCATTAAATTAAATACAAATAATTTTATATTTTAAAAACTAAAATGAAAAATATATCATTTTAAATTAATATTACCACATTATATGAATATATGAATATATTAACAAAAATTACATTTTATAACGTAATTGTTTCTGAATATTTTTATAACAATATAATGTATATATATTCCTATAAAATAATGTAGTTCATATATACATATTCATTAACAGAAAAGTGTAAATATTTATATAATACTGAATATATTATATATTTTAATGATTCATTACCTATTAAAAACAATGTGTGTAAAACATTATATAATACATAAATTGATATATTTTTATATGATATTTAAATTCAATACATCATATTTCCTAAATAATATAAATTTATTAATCAAACTAAATCTAAAAAAATAAATGTAACCAATATTTAAATAAATTAAAGGAAGATAACATGATAATCTCCTAAAAATATATAACTGAAATAGATAGAGTTTCTTAAAAAATTTGAGCCCTTGAATTCTTCATTCTTCTTAGTTATACTAGGTACTAAGTCAATGATATCAAAATACCCAGTGCATCTATAACACGATTTACCATTTATTCCTTATAGTATTATATTAACAAAATTTATACTCCATTTATATTTAAAAATGATAATTCTAAAGGAAATTAATTATATAACTATACCAATAACAAACCAAAAGTTGTTAATGTATATAGAAATTAGAAACTGTCAATATTATCATTAGTAAGAGCATGAACAAGCTTCACGAATGATCTTATTTAATACTGAATATTCAATATAGATTTACATTAACAAAAATTTATATTTAATACTATCATGATTACATCGTGTTTTTACTATAGAAATAACCTACACTCATAACTCTTTTATATTATTGTTTATTAAATATATAAAATATTGTATATTGAATATATCTCATTAAGTTAAAAATTTTCATATCAAATCATGTTCAATGAATTAAGTATATATTACATAAATTATGAATCATGGAATGATTTATTCATAGAAATGAACATTATATGTAATTTAATATTAATAATTCATTCTTTAATTCAGTTAATTATTTGGAAATAATTGATAAATCCAAAATTTAATTTTCTTTTGTATCTATACATACATTGATAATCATAGACATAACCAACATAATAGATTATTATGGGCCTCGATAAGAATTCTCAGTACCATAAAATTCATATATGATAATAATAATAATTGAAGTGTCACAAATAATTTTAATTATATTTACATTAATTATAGTATGATGAATAATATCAATCCCGATCTTGGATGATTTTCAAATTTCAATCCAATAGATATGTGGCAAATAATCTCTATAGTGGAGGGTTTTGAATTTTCGCATAGAAATTGAAAATTCATAGTTTCTATAGAAAAATGTTATCAATTATATTTAATTCTCTCTTGACATACAAAAATCAAGTGTGTATATTCAATAACATATCACACAATTTAATGAGAAGTTTCTTAAGATGACCATTTTTTATAGGATATTGATGAATTAGTAAACAAATCTTATGAACCGAAATATCATTAACACCATTTATAAAAAAATTATTTGAACGTCAGATACATGTTATTGGTGATACTGACTTTATCATAATGAATAATTTTATTCCTTTTACCAAATATCCTTCCAAACTCATCCATATTAGTGGCTTCCATAATATGAATAGAATTGATCCATGATAATCCATTATTATCAAAATTGTATCTGGACATTTACATAATTTATACAAAATATTAAAAAAATATAACACTCGATATGAAACCCGTAATCAATGTAGCCTAGTGTCAGCAATTATGTCGTTAAATTTTTTCTTGACACATGATATCACATCCCAATGGATGAAATAGTTAAGAAGTATTGAAAACCTAGATACATATATGAAATTATACTTAAATTTTATATCATGGAAGTTAAAATTGCATTTTATTATAGAAAAAAACTATTCCCTTTATAATATCCATTTATATCAATCATGATACATGTTTTGGAATCCTAGGGAAAAGAAACTTAATAATGGTTTGAGATCAGATGCTCAGTAATGGTATACATTCGCTAAAAACTATCAAGAAATAATAATAAAAAATAAATATATAATGGTAAATTGATGTAATAATATTATATTCAATCAATAAAATTATCATGAATAATAATATGGTAGTAATTAATGATATTAAAATAATAGAATATAAATAACCATAACTGCTATAAACATATCTATAGACATGATAACTAGTCAATTAATCACATGGAGTTCAATAATTAATCATTTAATGTGAGAATTAATAATTATTTAATTAATAAACAAATATTCAAGGACTAATTCTAAGAAATAATACATAAATTGTTATGTACTTAGTCAAATACCCATGAAAGTATGTCTCATGAGATCCACTGATGCATTAATGGGAGGGCCCTACATGTCACTTACTAAGTCATATTGTTTCCTCAATTGAAATAGGTGAAAAATAATCAATGTAATCATTCATATTGAAAAACAAGAAAAAAATAATACTTTTCCCAATCTGTAAAAAGAATTATTTACTATCCAGAGTAATATTGTGAATTGTATTAAAGTAGTATAACTCAGTAAAATATATAGAGATTCAAGCATATCATACAAATATATTACATCACTATTGATGAATATTCATTACATTAACTTAAAAAATTCATGATAACCATAATAGTTTACTGAAATTTGATACTAGGTACACAATCACCTAATTTGTTAATAAATATTCAACATCTCCCATAGGGATCTTCAACTTATATAGTAATCATAATCACACCTTACTTAAAATCATACTTCATAACCTAGGGAATGGAAAGAAAAGAAGGGGTTATCATAGATGATCAATAATTTTAGAAAATGGAGATATGTAATCATAAAATGAACATAAGGATATGATAAAATGATTATGAAATATGAAAATAGTACGCTTAATTTTTTTTAAAAAGAACCTAAAGTCATTAAATAGAGATTGGTAGCTTCTAAGATGTAAGTTCTAGTGAAATCAATGAACATTACCCATGAAATCAATATTAGCATAAGAAATGAAACAATTCCATACATACATGATTAATAAATACTTTCTCCAGTAGAGAAGTATCATTAATAAGATTATGAAGGAACTCAATGGGTGGATACACTACATGTCCAGGATACCCCACTATCCCCAAGTTTTCATTTTCATTAAATAGGAATGGGTTTACTAACCAATCATGAATAGTTGTCATGTTTCACTCCAAGTGTATCATAGATAGAATAATCCCTTTTTGACTTAGTTACACTACCCATACCATTCATGTATATCCCATGAGATCTTGATCATTACATATAAAAGTCACTCCCTTCATATCAATTATTATAATCCTAGGTAATATAATATAGATAGACATTTCATAACTCATGAATTATGAATAAATATGAGAACATGACCCATTAGAGAATAACGATATCAACAAACATGTATTTTTTTCATACATATAAGAATAGAAATTTTTTCTTTTTTTAGTCATGGAACATTTTCAAAATATATAAGCGAATTATATGGGTATCTATAACTCCCGAACGGAGCCCACCCCCAATCCTAGTTGTATCCCTTTCCTTCAAGTGGATTTGGTTCACTCTCGTAAACATAGTAGTAATAATTTTTCACTCCCAAGACCATCACAGTAGATTTTCACACCTACTAAGTTGAGTTCACTCACCATTATATTCCTTTTTATATTATATGATATCAATAATTACCCAATAAATCATTGGGGGAAATACTTCCCACTATTATTTGGATATAGTGTATGCACCATCATAGGTTAGAGAATTACCATCATCCTTAGTTATAATGAGATCATCATCACATAATGAGAATCAGACATATCTATTCCATAATATCTTATGAAATTCACTATATAATTAACTATTATATGAAGTCGGTTTCAAATATATTTTATGACATCATAAAATTTTGAAATGATATAGGTTGCATAATTCTTTTTATGTATCATCATAGAATTTTCCATGAGAAGTAGTCTTTCTCATAAATAATTATTCATGTTATATCATCTGAGAGATAAACGAGTTTAAAAAAAAATATTCTCGCTAAAAAAATAAACAATTTAGAAAAATTATAATAATGATATCATTATTTCATATTATTATAAAATAAAATGTTATATAAAAGGATATCATCAAATATAGAGAATGGTTTTGAATGATTAATCACATGTAACATTTCTTGATCAAGAAATATATTCTTTTAAAATAAATTTTTCAAAATAAAATCTCAAAAAACATTTTAAAATAATTTTCTTTGAAAATAAAAAATGAAACTCATAAAAGAATCCAGAAAGATCATTTAAAAAAATTCATGAAGAAACCGCCTTTCCACATTATAAGAAAACATTCAAAAAAAATTTCAAAACAAAATTTTTACAATGAAATTGTATAGTTAAAATTTATATATTTTAAAAATTTGAATATAAAATTTAATTTGAAAATAAATTTTAAAATTTTTCCAAAAAGAGTAAAATCATTACATGGTTATGATGATTAGAAATTCTATTCAAACTACGCATTTTAGAATTAAATAGTCATTTCAAACTATTGGTAAAATAAATTTTGGCATTATTTGAAAAATAACATCAAGATTCCATTCATTTTTTAAAAGTTAGACATATATAATAATATATGTAATAAATTAATTTAATAATCTTAAAAAATTAAAATAAATTTTTTAGTAAAAAAAATGTGTTGGAATAAAAAGGGGATTCGACTGAAATATAATAAATCATACAGATAGTTATTTGAAATATTGTAAAAATAATGAGAGGAAAATTAATAGAAAATTTTATACCAATATAAAAAAATATGATAATATAATTCATGAGTTTTATGAGATTTATTATAATATTCTATCATCCGAAACATAATCATGAACTATCCCAATTAATGAATTGATTGCGATATAACATAATTATGACATTTGTATCAATGAAATGTAAGATCCATGAAGGAATAACATAAAATAGAACATTATATATTATTAAGCTAAATAAATTGATGAAATGTAATTTCAAAGTGTTAGTATACTAACCACCCAAAATATTATTGGTTCCTAATATAACATATCTCTAAAATAATAAAAAATGAGACAAACATCCATTAACATATTGGTAGCATTTGAAATGAAATCCCCACGAAAGGAAAATACTAAAATGGAAATTAATTCACTAATACTTTTTCTTAGAATAATAATAAAATAAATTTTTTTGTGGTATGGAAACTATATATAATAAATATATAGTGAATATGAATTGCGTCTTATAGAGAAAACATTTGAGATATAAATCTCTTACCATAAGTCTCGAAATCATTCCTACATGTAAAAGAGTATGGTATAATAAATATAATTATTCTAAAAAATATATTATATATATTTATAATTATATACAAATAGTTCTATAATATATATAATTATATAATTGTTTAACAATTTATTATATATTCCTTGTTAATAACGTATTTTAAGTAATACACGATTTGTCTTTCTTATATATATTGATTTATTATTCTTTGTCTCCAGGAATATATCATGGTTTTAAAATCTACATAATAATAATTATAACATAAATATCATATTTATACATTAATTATAATTTTAATACAAATCATGGAACATGGTTGTGAGAAATCAATAATGTTTTGATCATGGAGGTGGTAGGTCATACACACACATGAGAAAAACTTCAATTTATTAACGATCATTATGAAAAGGAAGAATGTTTCATAATATATTCATATAATTATCAAATATATTAAAAAACATATTATTTCAGTTTGTAATATTATAAAAATCATTCATGTCGTGTGGCTATGAAAATAGAGTCACATCATTTCATGATGGCGGTAGTCCAAAAGTACATGAATGGTGTTTTCATATATTGGTGAGTGAAAGTGAATATAATAAAATGATATATTAACATAAATTAATTATACATATGTCCATGATATAATAATTTTTTTATATCATATATTTTTAAAAAATTTATCCCCATTTTATTCCACGTAAAGCGTTGGAGAAAATGAATGACGTTACTTCGTTAGGAGGTTGTCTGCCATGCATATGATCAATATTATCATATACCATATGGAATGGAAATTAAATATATATTAATAATATAATGATTAAATATATATAATAAATTCATTAATATCATATATATATATATTATTATCTGTGTGTGTGTTATATCTATCGTCATATTGAACTTTGAGAGGTGCTTTTTGAAACAACTGGGGCCCGGTGACAGCAAAACCACCCCTCCATAACATGGTCGTTGGGTCCCAAACTTCTAGGTACCACCAATTTCCCCTCATTCATGTGGTCCCTACCCTAGAACCCACCCACGTGCATGAACGGGTCATCTTACTAATGACTATCCCCACAGGCCAACACATGTCTTTTCTAGTGTGCTTTGTCCTCACCCACACACACCCTGGAAAACAACCCAGAAGGTCACCCATCCTAATCATAATCCAATCCAATCAATCTTAATTGTGGAGTTATAATCAGATAGGCTTCTGAAAAGGAAGGTTCACCTTTTTTACATGAGTCATATAATTTAGTCATTTAACCCTTTATCATTTGTGGGTGTTACAATCTCCCCCCATTAGAGCACAACGTCCTCGTTCTGATCCCTACATCTCAACCCAAGCAGTGCACTATACATAATGCTGGGTCCCACCACTAATAAAAAATGTGACAACTGGTGTAGAAAGTTGTGTTTAAAGGGGATCTATGGTGAAAACATAAACGACCCTATCATTGGGCAGAAACCGCTGATGCTTCGGTTGATTTCACAGATCCCGGTTTCTGCACGCTGACTCAGCGTGTCGAGGGATTAGAATCGGTACCCCTCTTTCCCTATTTCTCTCCCATTCCTCAATATCCAAAATCTCCCATGGGGCTTAATCTGTTGTTTTAGCGGTGAAAACGAGCGTTTCAGGAATTTTCTTTGATTTTCCGTCGAAAAACCTAGAATACAGGGTGTGTATTCCAGGAGTACATGCTATGTTTTCTTCCCCTTTCGGGGAAGACAATGTTTTCTTTAGTACACGGCATGTACTTTGAGTACACACCGTGTAGTTGGTGGAAGTGTGAATAGTCGTGTGAAATACAACACAGAATAGTGGTTTTTAAGAAGTACACACTGTGTACTTTGAGTACGCGTCGTGTAGTGGTAGTTGGGCATGTGTTTTTGTGAAAACACACACAGGGTTACTTTCTTTTAATAATACATGATGTGTATAGTAATGTACATGCCATGTACTATAACACAGGTTTCCCAATGTGTTTTTTCCATTTTCTTTGGCCATGTACTACTTTAGTTTAGTAATTTTGGTATATCTTGAGCTCTGGAAGTCAAAATATGGTGTGTGTGTAATCGATTCTGAGATTTTTTCCATGTAAGTCACAATTGTGGTATCCTTTTAGTCTTTTAGAAGTTATCTAATGGGGGATTTGGGGTTTTATATCTAAATGGAGAGGTTCTTCCTCAAGTTACAGAGTTCAGTTGTCATATGAGGGTGAGACCTGGCGTGGTTGATAGGATGGGTGTTCGGACAAACTTAGTTGAGACATTTAATGTTAGATGAGCTATAATTTATCTCTGTAACCTTTATATAGGGGAAGTTTCCCTTTTGAGATGTGCCTTCTGTCCCATGAGGCTGTGAGACTGAATGCTTCTAAGGATCCCCTAAGGGATGCCTTTACTTGTGTGTTGACCTATAAAGTCCCATGTAGGATCTCTCTATTGTTCTCTCCTTGATGGAACCCATAATATGGAATGCCTATATTGTCTTTAATTTAAGGATTCCGTGCATTATTCCTCCCTTAATAATCACTAAGGATCCCGTGTAGGATGACTTTGCTCGTGTTTACCAAGAGGATCCTGAGTATGATGCCTCCTCAGTGTTTTACTTGAGGGACTCGAGGGGGTATCTGTTGTTTTACTGACCCTAAGTTGTTACATTGGGTTTGGGTAGAGATTGTGATTGGGGGTCACAGAGAACCCAGGCCAAACTGAAGATCCCTTTGGACATTGGATGTATTGTTGGCTTGGGCGTTCGGGACACCCGTACTCCCTTGTTTATATATTACATGGGTTGCTGATGCTGTAGTGGTTACCAGAGGTGCTTTCTGGTTTGTGGCTATTGAGCCTGACATGAGGCATCTTCTTGTTTGTTGGGATGCCTAATTTTCCTTTTGTTCCTGAGTAGTAGGTCGTCTGGTGTTTATTTCCAATTGTTGAGTTGTTTTTGTGTACCGTTGTTCCACGATCCCATGTTAGGCATGTCGTTTGGCTAAGGCCTTAACTAATAAGATATCTAGAATTTCATAGGTAATATAATGATAAATATAAACTACTGTTTGGGATCATTTCATAGTTCTAGGGCCACCCCGTGGGTGCGTTTCCCTTGTTTAGCCGTTTGGCTAGGATACCTCTGGGTATACCATGATCATAAGCATATGTTCGGTTTTCATAAGAGGGAAAATATATAAAATTTCTTGTTTGTATGTTTAGCCCAACCAGGATACTTGCTTTCTTATGAATTTATTGGGGGCAGTATTCTGTTTAGCTCGAGGGAAGTGTTCGTTAGCCTAAGGGTAACATTTCATATGCCTCTGGGTAGGAGCTTCTGTGCCTGTGGGAAACATGTAGTTTTCTTGAGGTTAATATTCATTATGACTGTGGGAAGTCACCTGAGGGTTTTGTTTCAGTTTGCCTCTGGGAAAGGATATAAATGTCTAAAGATGGTGATTAATTGAATATTCATTGGGGTGATTTCTTCTGTTGAACTTGGAAAGCTATATCACAGGCATGAAATTGTTATTATATTTTACTTGCTGATAGCCTTTTGTGGTTTCTGCTGTGGAATTGGTATATAAGATGGTCGGTTGAGGCCAAGTCTCAGAGAAACTCAGAATTGATTTATATTGAACACATTACTAGTTTTTTGTTAACTTGTTCAGAGACATATTATCGACGTTGTCCAAAGCAGGTGCATATCGATGGGGTTACAAACCCATATATTGACTTAATGATACATGGATTGAGTGGAATAATGTCCAGCTCAATTCCCTTGCACAGAATGTCTAGGAAATCGGGTTTATGGTCTCAAGGATCGACTACTGGTGTGGTTTCTTATTAGTTTATTAACATTATCATGAATATTCATATTTATGTATATGTGTATAGGTATGGGACTACACATGTATACGTATATAGATATGGAAATCCATGGTGGCACTTTCCTTGTTGACTGGGATTACAGACCCTGAGTTCGACTATGGTTGCACGTTTGGTTTACTTTATTTTGTTGTGTTCCTGATAGGCTAAGCACATTGCGGTTTCATACACTTTTAATAGCACAGTTATAGGTTGCTTGTCAGGGAGCCCTACTGAGATTATTTCCCACCCTTGAATGTCCACATCGGTGTATGTGTAGAACTTATGTATGCTTTTCCAGTTCAACACGAGTTGCATGGGAGATAGGGCTGGGGCCCAGTGTTACAAGATTGAGCAGAGCTGGTGGATTGGTTCTACTGATCAGGCTACTGTAGTTCGATAGTTTCTGGAGATCAGGTATGTGGAATGGCTCAGAATTAGTAGTTGAGCCCCTAACTTTTAGTTTCAGTTCCTTTTGTACTTGTATCTGTATCTTTAGCCCAGTGTGTGACTAGTAAAGTATTGTATTGCATAGATAATCATGCTTTTATAACAATTTAATATTACAACATGTTCTATTTCAGTTGTTTATTTCTTCTGCACTCTGTTTACATTCAGGTGTGTATGATACGTAGTTATTTCCGCTATTTTCTTACTCTAGTATGAGGGCATAGTATTCCCACTATCACACCATAGGCCCTCACTGCTAGTCAAAAGCCTCTGGCGTACGGGGAGGCGCTCTAGAGGCCTTGTGGTGGACCGGAACAGAGCGCCAGTTTAGGGGCTTTCGGGTCGAGACGTTACATTTTTTGAGAAATGAAATACATTGGTTCACGAGGCGGTAGTCCTCCGTATACATGAACGACTACATTGAAAGCCATTTGATAGAAGTGGATCATTTATTTGGTCATTACCTTAACATAAATTCATCTATGTATATGTAATATAATAATGAAATTATATCTGGTTGATATCATTATAATAATTAATGGAGGTGGATGAGGAAATAAAAAAATATGCATTGATAAACATTGCCGCTTCTTCCATTATCCTCCATCTATTTTCACTGATGGCCACATTAGGATATAATTATGTCCAAAATAATTCTTATAAGTTGTAATTAGGGAATTTTTTATGTTATTTAAGAGGATATCAACCAAATCAATGAATTTTATGGTGAAAATAAGAGAGGATGATGGGAGGCCTTTATTAATTGAGGTGAGTGTCTCACTTGTAATTTTTTTAATAAAATAACTTGAACCATGTTTCCTTAATTTCATAAGCATCCAATTGTAAACCATTATATATAATTTATGTGATATATTCAAAATATATTCTTAAAATATTTTTTTGATATGTTATTGGATATTTTGACACATTATCTTTTTAGTTAAACCCACCCAAATAAACATTTTTACCTTAACAAAGGAAAATAATATTTAATCTATTCAATATTAATTTCAGTAAAAAATTAATATAAAATTAATATATAATATAAATTAGAAATATTAAATATATAAGATACATTTTCCCAAATTCTATATATAGTATTTCAGAATAGTAATTTAAAAATAATCATTGAGACACGATGAGAAAGAATGTTTTTAACGAGACTGTTTTCATTAATTTACAAAGATTTTATTTCAAAATTAAATATATTCTTGATTAAAATTTAATAAATTTGGTTATCAGGTTTATAACAAAAGTTATTTTACATTAAATCAAATTAAGAATATAATTTAACAATTTAAAAACATTAATAAAAAATGCAGTTTCAATTAAAATTCATTTTTTCACTATTAATCATACAATGAATCTATTCAAAAAGATACCAAAAATAAAAGAGAATGTAATTTTGAAAAAATAATTTAAAAACAATAATATTATTTATTAAAATAAAATTTATAAATGTTGTAAAAAATATTTTTAAAATAAGTCCATGAAAGGTGACTGAATGTTTCTTAAAGAAATAATGTTTCAAGCATAATATTAGATTTATTCATTATTCTTGTATAAAAAACTAATAAAAAATTATTTAAAAAATTATTTAATATATAATATATAATTTTAAGAAAAATAATTCCCTAAAATTTATTTATTTTATTTATTAGTGTAAAACCAGTTTATGTTCATTGAAATAGTTTATTAGAAAATGAGCACCTTTATTTTCATAAGGATGTTATTTTTAAGTACTATTTATTAGTCATAAAATAATTCATTATATAATTATTGCTAAAAAATATATTTTACTAAATTATTTAATCATTTTTATAGCCTACATTAAAATGGCTAGGTGATAACTACCATATTAGATAAATATTTTTTAATAATATGTCATATATTTTTAAAATCATTGTTTCATATAATTGAAATTAATGTTCGAATTTTGGGTAAAAAAGATAATAATAGTTTTTCAGTTAATTCATGCTAAAATTAGTTCTACTCTTAATGAATTTCAAACTCATTTTTTATTTAATGCAAGATAAATTCAGTGTTGCGTACCTTGTGAAATATAGAAAATATTATATATCATTGAAAATAATCAATTTCACAAAATCATAGGTTGTTATAAAAAATGTTGTAAAACATAAAGGGGCATAGTATGTATATAATAATTTAAAATTTCTAATTTGATCATCTTTTATATAATTGAGGTGGTTATTTATGAATATAAATACCAAAAAAAGATCTATATTTTTTATGATAATATACGCTTCACTTTTAAATTCAGTTATAAAAACTTAAATTTGTTATAACATTTGAAATTTTCATTATTTGAAATTAATAAAAAACATATGAAGTAATCATTAATATATTTAGTGGTCATGATGAAAATAAATTTCATAAATTTCATTTTTGTTAAAAGATAACATTCCATTCAAACTATTAGGACAATTTATAAAGTATATTATTTGTAAAACAATAAGAATATCACAATACTTTTAAAAATAAAAATAAAAACATTTATAAAAAATTCATAAAAATTTACTTAACAAATAATTTGTAAAATATTTAAAAAAATTATGAAAATATTTTGTTGATAATAAGGATATGGATGAAAAGGTATTTTCTATTGGAGAGACAAAAATGTAATCTTTTATTAAATAAATTTATCAATGATTTTATATATAAATGATAATAAAAGTGTAATATTTGTAGAAAATTTAATGAATATTAATTTTAGAATAAAATATATTTGGTTTATTATAGAAATATCAATCAATTACCCCCAGGTATATTTAATAAATTATTAAATAATGATGAGATTATAAAATAAAACCTTTCCCATTAAGAAACTTTTGAATACTAACCCCAATGTCGGAAATAAAAATAATTGAATCATAAAATATAATTAAACTAGATATATTAATAATATAACATATAAAAGGGTTAGTATATAGACCAAATTAAAGACACATTTGGTGAATTTTGAATATGAATCATGGAAGTAAAATCAAGATGAGAAAAACATAACCTTAGGCCTGACCTCCTTAGTATGTTTTCAGTCATACATTACAATAAATATATATTTATTGTAAATACACTAAAAAATATTTTATAAATAATAAAATATATAGTTTACTTATATTATTTTATAACTAGTCTATTCACAATTCATTATTAAATTACTCTTTAAGTTGGTAACAACTATATTTTCATGTATGTTTTGTTTTGGAAGCCCTGGTCCATTTACTTTTATCATGGTAACATCATATATATAATTATTAACATGATATAGATATCATATATATTCATTAAAAATAATAAATTTGATCAATCCATGAAATATATAGATAGAAAAATAAATTACAATATTCTTAGAGACAATAGGATTTACATACACATGAATATTGTTTTCATTTTTCAATGATGGAATGATATAAAGGTAAATTATAATTAACTTTAACATAACCATTATACTATTATATTATGAATTCATAATAGATAGACAATTCCTTATTACCATCCAGTATAATTTTAAATAAAAACCAATTCACATCACTTCTTAAAAGTGGTAGTTCACACATGCGCATGAGAAACACAACTATTTTATGATGGATTGGAAGGTAACAATGTTGATGTTATATTCTTATTAAAAATGTAATATTATTCCATAATTATTATATATAAAAATTAAATACATCATTATTCACATAAATATAATATTTTACTGAAAAATGAATTGTATCTATAAGCGGAAATGGTAAGTCATATGTACCTGTTAATGATACATAAAGTATTCATTTGATAGAAAATGGAATAGATTATGGTTCTCCCATTATAATAAAAGTATTTGTGTTATTTTTAGATATTTAATTAATTATTTAATAATACATAAAATTTATTTATATTAGGTAGATTAATAAATCATTTGATATTTGATGGGTAAGACAATTATGCTATCTTCCAGAGACGTCCAAAAACCATTAATTAAGAAAGAGAGGGTTGGTATAACTGGGATTCTAGACCCTCCCAAATGTATATAATGATTCTTATAAGATTAATGGGAAGAGGATGATCAATCTAGATGGATCCAAGTGGTGTGATGAATTGAGAGAATGGGTGTCCTTTTATAATTATGGTGAGGGGAATTATTGGAATTTGATAAAGTGTTAAAATAAAAAATATAAATTTCATGATGAAATAAAAAAAATCAGAATATTGGATTATAATATTAGTATAATTTTAAATAGACACCAATAATAATATTAGGACATGTTTTGGGAATATTTTTACCCTTATCTACTAGCATAAACCATGATTTTACCTTTTGAGAATTAGTCCAATATTAAGATTTTCTTCCCTTTCACTAGTAATAACGTCACAATAAAAAAGTCCCATAAATGAAAATTATGTTATTTTTAAAAAAATATACCATTTATTTCAATAAAATATATTATTATTACTATTAGTTCATTTAATAAATCAGTAATTATTTTAACTTATCAATAATGTAATTTTTATCACCATTCATTTAATTTTACTTTAAATTAATGCATAAAAATTGGGAATTATAAAACAATATAATCAAACCACTTAAAATTTTCCTAAAGGTATAGAAATTTCATGGGAAACATTGAATCCATTAACTATATCACATTTAATATTTTATTAAAATAATTTATTTATTTCTAGGAATTGATGAAATATTATATTAGTACTGTATAGGAATAAAAGGTGACTAAAAAATCACATAAAAATATAGTTAAATTAAATTTTGAATTATGGAGAAAAAAATTTCCTTGACACTTAGTTTTAACAGAAATTATTTCTAATTTACCATTATAGTGGTAATATATTTTATAAAGGTTAAAATTTCTATTGAACACAAAAATGGGGAAAATTTAATAAATTTGAACTTCCAGATTGAATATATGGAATAAATTTTATGTGATTGAATTTTTTTTATAGAAAATGTATTTTAAAAAAGAAATGATATCATTCAATGAAACTCTATTTTCTAGAAATACTGTATTAATCCTTAAAAATGTTTTTAGTAAAAAAAATTACATCAGAAATTATATTTCAAAAAAATAATTTCTATTATTCATAATTATATAGAAATAGTTTTATTCATAAATCGTTTAATAAAATAATATTTTTTACACTCTTGAAATAAAAATACAAATGGAAAAAAATCATAATTTTTCACTGTTAACTAGAAGATCAAGATGTTCAGGAAAAAATGTTAATTTCACCAAAATGTAAATTTAATATGATGATTTCAAAAATAATATTATTCTTTTGTAAAATACTATCTATATAATATCTACAAATTAGTTATAATATTTTCTAAAAAATAATGTATAAAACATTATTGAAGAGAACATATTCTTGAAGAATAAAATTAATGTACTAAAAATGATTACTAATTTTATATATAATAATAACTGAATTGGTATTGAATAGTTTATATATATATATATTTCATAATTTAGTTAATAAAATTCATAGATATAAATTTAACTACTAGGAGATAATTATTATATTAAATAAAAATGTTTAAATAAAATATTGTGGTTCTTTTACACTTTCTGTTTTTCATTTTATACAATATGAAATATAGTGTTATTTTAAAATAGCGTGGTTATATATTATCCTCCCGCTAATAAAATTTCTATTTTAAATGTGAACATTTTATGAGAAATCATGTCTTTCAAAATTGAAAATGCCTTGGTATAAAAATGCATAAAAAATAGGTTAATAATGCACAATCATAAAAATAGAATAAGATAAATACTAATTTCAACTAAATTAAACGAAATCCATGTTTCAAAAATTATGAACATTATTTGGAATTGAAAATACAGTCATGGATGATAATAATAACACCCATTTATTTTTATTGATTGATATAGAACATGTTCTGGAGAAATATATTCATAAAAAATCATAAATATATTATCGGTTCAATAGCCATTCAGTAATTGAAGATGAAGGTTACATGACATAATTTTTTTCATCATCCCATTCCAAGAGTTAATGAATTAGTTCACTATCTGGTCTAAGAACATATTGATATATACTTACTCTAATAGATTAATTTCATCTTTTAATAAACATATACTAAAATCTCTTCCATTCAATAAATAATGAGTATTCTGGTATATTTTTTTGTCCTTGAACAATTATAATTATATTTTAATGGATCATAAGATATAGAAAACAAAGAAAGTTAATTTATTATTTCTATGTTTTAATGAAATAAAATCATTAGTTTATTTTTTTTTAAATAATAAATTCAATAACAACCTCCAATGTTCTAAAAAATCCATTTCATAATTTATTAACCATACGCTATTTCCAAAATATCTTTCACCAAATTAAAAATCAACACAAAAATAATCCACAAAGTAGATCTTTATTATCATATACCAAAATATGTGAACATATTGATCATAGATTCTCTTGAAACATGGTAATACACATAAATATTAAATGAAAACATATATACTTCTATACATTAACTCTCATCGTATTCATTAAAAAAATTCCATATTATCAAGTATATATCATAAATGAAGAAATTTTTTAAACTCCATCCTAAATTATTTTTTCATCAACGCACTAATACTTGGAAGACTCAGAACTACAATTATAAATATTCATTATTAATTCAAAATAATGAACATATTAAGGGTTATCTTTCCATTATTTGTGTATTCTAGAATATATGACCTTACCACTAAACTACATTTCATGGTTATTATAACCATTCAACAATTCATTTAAAATTAATGAAGGAAAACTATTATAGTATATACTTGAATTCTTAATTATTCTTATAATCAGGATATCATTGATAAAATATTTCATGAACATAGTTTTTGAATCTAAATACAGAATAAATTTTTTTATTAAACCTTAATAGTAGTAATAGTATAATTTTTTCATTGATCCATTAACATATTCTGAGGTATATTCAATTTATTCATGAGAAATAAATTTGTGTAGTGCCCCATATCCATATAATTGATACAATTAAAAACTGAGGATTCTTTATTACCCTTATATTAATATTCATCATGTCTTTTCTCATCACACACAATTAAAAATCACGTTCCCTTCAAGAATGTTTTTGGGTGTTTCCTTCCATAATTATAACATGTTGGAAAATAATTTTCTTTTCAACCCTTAATCTCATTATTTCTCTTCCATCATTGTATTCTATTTCATTTTTTTATTGCCATACAATTTGTTGAATTATTTCTATATCATGATAAAACATGATATTATACAATCATATGATTAGTTTTTTTAGGAGACTGTTTCTATTTGAATGACTGGTTTTCAGCCATACATTAAATTGTTAATATTACTCTTTTGATTGCACAAATTCTACACCACATGACTAGATAACCTAGTAATTATTACTACAAAAAATAAAATTTTCCATCTCTCATTTGTCTTAGACTAAATTATAGTATCTCTATATCAACTCATTTTTCATGAGTAAAATATTATTCTAATAAAATTTCATAAATCATCTCTTCCTAGCCGAACTTTCATACGAAGGTGGAGAGCAGATTTCACTATGAGGATGACGGGGAGGAGAAGTACCAAGAAGATAGTATGGGTTGTATTTAATTTTTGAAGCCTATAGGACATCAATTCCCCTAAGGACTATAGGCTATGTTATACTTATGCCTATGGGACATGTAAAGGTTCCACCTCACCCCTTGAAAGGTGGATTATTAAAAATTAATAAAAAATGAAGGCCTTAAGAAAATTGGATGGATATAAAATTATCCATTTTTATTATTATTATTTACACATCATTGTTAGTGTTTTTAATAAATGAACATCATTTATCTGATCTCTTATGAGATGTTAAAATTCCATGAGAACTATCTCTCTTTCATTAAATCCCAAATTGTAAAATATATTCAGTAATGAAATTATCCAATACTAATCGTAAAATGTATTTGTATTCTCATTTAATGGTAGAGGTTATTGACAAATGAAGAGATCCATCATGGGTGAGTCACATAGTGTAATATAAATTTATCCATACAATTGACGTAATTTTTCATAAATTGAATCAATCTATTAAATACATCCTTTTTCCAACAACATACATCAATAGTTGTATAGGTTTCATTACAAGGAAATTACTACATTGTTTATGTGTACTGATTCATTTTCTTCTGGTAGGTACCATCACTAAATCATATAGAACATTAAGTTAACACATAAATATCATGAATATTACACCGTAAATTAAAATCAAATAAATGATATTAGTTCTCAAACACTATAGAGGATTTTCATAAATCTTCTGTTATCCTTATTTATTTGAAATATACATCCCATTGTTCATAATAAACATTATTTGAAATGAATTATAAAGATATCAACATTAGTACCCCAGGGTCAGTTGATACGTTAATATAGAGTTTCTATTTATAAGAGATTACATTTTAAAAGATATAAAAGTTCAGTAGTTGTTGAATAATAGATGAATTCTATATTTTTACATTAAAATTTTTAAAATAAAATTCTTCATAGTAATTTCATTGAGAACACCACTATTCTCTTTTGTGTATCCTTTATATCAATTATATTAAATTTTATAGCATACAGAGAAAAAAGTCAAAAGAAATGGGTAACATCAGATACTCCCTATGTTTATCAATATAATAAAATCTACCTTGAACAAATAAGAAAAAGTCAATATGGGAAGGTATAAATCAAAAAATGTAGTCTATTTAACCAATAACATGATTATAAATAATTACATGGAAGGAATACATATTTATTTTACAATACTATAATAATAACTACATAAGATTGAAGTATATCAAGAGATATGATAACAAATCAAATAATCACATTGATATAAATAAACTATCTCTTAATGAGGGAATTAATAATTACTTAAATCATAAAAACATCATCAAGTATTCATTATAAGAAATATTTCAAAAATGAGTAAGTCGATATCCAAATAACCATGATAGTTTGTCTTATGAGGCATACTAATGCATCGAGGGGCTATAACTAGCCCTTCCTATCTGATACTATGTCCAATGCATTTCATATATGAATGAGGAGAATTGTTATCAATGTAAGCCTTCATATTGAAAATATTAATTTAAAACATCACTAATTTACCTAATTAATAAACATAAACATAATCCATCTTTCATAATATGATTAATAGTAACAAAATTGGGCACCCCATGGTCAAACTGATCAGAAAACATCTAAAGAAATAACATGTATGGTATCAATAAAATATATCAATAATTGACCCTATAATAAAAAACAATTGCGTTCACTTTTGAATATAAATATGATAAAAATATCATTAAAAACATTCATGTGAAAAATAAACATTAGGCATTAAAAATAATTTTAAAAACATAAAATTTCAAGAATATTTTGGTAAAATTTTATTTGAAATGAATATTGGATATTTGTAAAGGACACCAAATTCAACTAACCATTCATTATGTTGGGAAATTTAGTAAATATTGTATATGTGAAAACAACCCATTCCATTCACATGTTTATAAAAATTCAAATATTGTCTCATTTCATAAAAATATATTTCCTTAGAACGATGTTTGAAAAATTCAATGAAGGTTGAAAATTTATTTAAAAATATGTATTTAATATATATATTTAAAAAATTTAGATACAATTATTGAAAGTATTTTTAAAAAATAATGACATATAAGGTAAACAATTTCTGATCGATGAGATAAACATTATCAGAATCACATAAAACAATTTTCTAAATAATTATATGTATGAATGAGAGATAAAAGTTAATATAACATGAAATGTTCCTGATTAATTAGTGGATACCAAAATATATTTTATAATATCGTAATATGAATCAATTATCCTAAAGGATTTTTAAACATTAACAATCTCCTATGATGAAGGGATGGTGAAAAACACCATTACTGCTTTGGTAACTCTGGAATCATAACTACCATGAATGATATAAATTCAAATGCATTATCAAATATCAAGAATATAAAATGTTTCATTGTATAACATATAAAATGGGATGTATATATAGAACCATAAAATAAAAAGTGGTGATTATGGAATATATCTAACATAGGTAAAAGTGAGATGTGAAAACCCTTACCTATACCTCAAACACCTTCACATGTGTATAAACCTCCAATATAGTAAATAAATATTTATTTTTATATCTATTCGAAAACAATTTCTATTTAAATAAAACCAAATATGATTTACTTATAGTCTTCTATAACCCATTTGTTAACAATTCCTCAAAAAAATACTGGAATATGTGATAAGCATTTCATTTCATTTATATTTTTTATTTTGGTTGTCTAAATCCTTTTAAATACATCTTTGAAAAATAAACTATAGAATTTATAAAATGATATTAATATCTTATATATTCCTTATATATTTATTTATAGTCATCCATAAAATATTAAGATAGAAAAATGAATTACATTATCCATGTAGATGATATATCACATACACACATGATCACCATTATCATTTTTTGATGGGTGGAAAGAAAGAATGGTAAATAATAATTAAATTTTATAAATTTATCATTATATGATATAAATAATTTATAATATTTAATATTATACATATTATGATACATGTAATACATAAATAAAAAACAACTCACATCACTTCAGGGAGGCCTAGTCCAAACATACACAAGAGTGAAATTAATTATTTTCAAATGGACTACAAGGTAAGAAAAGTTATTTTAAATAAGTATTATTGAAAAATAATTAAATAATAAAAATCATATATAGTCATTAAACCATTCATAATATACATTCATTAAATATGGAGATGAGAAATAAATTTTATTTCTTTGGGAGATGGTAACTCATTTTTATCCGTGGATGATAATTTAACTACACATTTAACTGAAAATATGGTTCATAATGGTGTTTTCATAATCATAATATAATTATTGAATTTTTTGGATAACTAATTTATTATATTATAAAAAATACAACATATTTACATGATGTATAGGATAAAATAAATTCAAATATGTTAAGTAAAAATATTATCACTTTTTCAATTTACCACCTTTAGATCATTTTTTAATGAAATATGGGTCCAAATTAGGAGGAGACCCCATGTAAAAATATTGAATAATTAATTTTGGAATAGTAAAATTAATGGGTTTGTCATTCTAGATTGCTCAATGTGGTTTTAATAATTGATATAAGTTGTTTCCCTTTCATAATTGAGTAAATAGGAAGTCTTATAAATTCCAAATATAATAAATTGATATAATTCATTTTTTAATCCCAAATGGAAAAAATTGATATATTAGATTATTAGGTGATTAAAAGTAGGTTTAATTTCATTTTTTAAATTAAAATTATGTTTTAGTGTGTTTTATGCCGTATCTTTTAGTTTTAACCCCTCTTAACCCTTTTGAAAATTATCGTAACATTAATATTTTCAACATTTTATGTGTTAATAATATCAGTTAAAAATGAATAAAATCATATAATTAGAAAATTTGTGATATTTGAAACCATAACCCATTAATTTGGTAGAACATAACATTTTTATTAGTTTGGAATTATTTAATAAAATATTATATGTTATAATATATAATTAATATCAATTATGATACTATCCATTTAATTTTACATTAAATAAATTAATACAAGGTAAATTATAATATAAACCCATGAAACATCTCTATAATTTCATATAGATAATGAAAATATATGGTACACGTTTAATCACTGAATTATATCACTATGAAAAATTGAATATAATACATTTTATTTTATTGTTTATTGAATAAATACTATATATGTTTCCAAATAAATTTAAAGTAATTATGTAATCACTAAAAATTATAAATAAACTATTATTATTAAAAAAAATCATTACACACAATATTGTTTTCATGAATCATTCTCCAGTTAAAAATTCCCTATGTGATCATATAAGAGATTTTTAAAACTATGAGAGTTACATTTTGTATCTTTTTATGATTTAAATATAACATTGTTTTGTTTCATAGACAAATGTTCATTAAAAAAATAAATTATAGGCCACAGGTGACAAGGTTATAATTAAATTCATTATATGAGATTTACGTTGAAAAAAATGTATTTATCACTTGTTTTTAATGTAGATTAAGCAGATTTAACCTTTTATGATGTGATAATTTTAACCAAGTCTACTATTAATATTGTCCAAAAATATAAGGGGGACTAATTACTAAATTTGAACCTTCTAATTTCAAATATGTAATCAATTTTTCATTATTCAATTTATATAGGTTATTGAATATAATTTTTAAATAAATGTAAAAAGCTCAAAAGAAAACAATATTTTTATAAAAACTGTTTTTTGTTTAATTTTTTTATGATAAATTATATTTTAAATTTGAATCTATAGAGAATAATTAAATTAATAATAATATAAAGTAGCATATTTTAGTTTTAAATAATATTTAAAAAAATTATTCTTTTAAATTCATAAAATAAATATACAAATTTCATTAAGTTTTGGAATTTTCACTATTCATTGGAAAATCAATAGTTTTAGTAAAATATGACATTTTCCCCCTTTATAAGTTGTATAATGATTTATTAAATCATATTTAATTTATAAAATAAATAATATATATGTTCAAATAAAATATTATAAAATTATCTCAAAAGAATCAATAAAATTTTTTTTAAAGGAAACTTGTTTCTGATGCATAAAATAATGGTTCTAAATATTTAGTACATATTTTTTAATAATTAATAAATTATATTTTATTTATTATGTCATATATATATATATACTGATTTGGTTAATTATATCCATACACACAAATTCAACGTCTAGATGAAAATTATTACCTTTAATAATAATATTTTAAATGTATATTGCAGTTTTTTAGACTCTGTGTGGCATATGATATATACTATTAAACATAGTGTTATTTTAATTAAATGACGTGTTATGTTCCATTTCCCTCACTTTATAATATTTGTATGAGTTTCACTTATATTTATTTTATATTACACCTTCACTCGTTGAGAATGGAAGAATCTAGTACCATATCATATAATCGACCTTTTTCATACCAGGAAATAATATGTTATTTTATGTCCAAATTTATTTTGGTAACAACATGATGTAGGAATATTTTTAATTTTTTTATAATATATTGTTAAATATTCTTGAATAACTATAGGGTGTACAATTATTTAATTAATATGTAAAAAAATATTGTAATTCATGAGACTCTTTGTTAGTGTTTTCTCTATTATCAAGGTTATCTTGAAAAATAATATAATGAAAATTAGATATCATCATGTCCTAAAAAATATTCATAATATACATTGGATGATATAAATTTTATAAATTAAATCTATCCAGTTAAATAATAATATCAAATTGGATTTCGTCATTCAACATCATCAACTAAAAATCATGGTTTTCTCCAAACACCCTTTAATAGTTTATTTTACTTTTACAATCATCGACATATAAATTTCATTTCAATTGATTATATTAGATAGTAAAGAAAATGATTTCATATAATATACTAATGAAATACTAACCCAAATCACCTTAAATATTAAACAAATTATAGTTCTACTAGATTCCAGGCACATATCCCCATACGCCAGTGCCTACAGACAATAATGAGGGTATATTATTGTATAGATGAGAGACTATGACCTCATATATGATTAAATGATATATAAATAAAATTTTATATGAATATAAAAATAATTCAATATATATCATATAAATTTTAAAAAAATAAATCTAGACTGATATTATATAAAAACAATAAATATACATAAATAGAAATCATATGTATTACAATTAGAAAAAGAAAAAAAATAGAAACGTCCCAATTATTTAGTCATGAGTCATAGATCAATCTTGATATCCAAGTCATCATCAAACTAGTTAAACCAGTAATAAGTCATCTGGAACCAACACATGTATTGAACTACAACCATGAATTGTTCCTAAGCACCAAATGGAAGTCCTAATAGGTAGTGAGAATAAATATTTAGGTCTTTACCGACTACATCTAATTGAACTACCATAACAACTAATAAGGGAAAGTTGATATGTATAATAAATAATGGAAATAGTAATTGATTAAATATGTCAATTCCTGTATTCCAAGGTGACAACCATGATCATCCATATCAAATATAGACTCATTTAGATGTCTCGGTCTATAGCATCTAATGTAGGGAAGAAAAAATAATTTATTTTAAACAATAACATTCCAATCCACTATTCCCCAAAAATAAAATAGGTATCTCTATATGAATTTATAAACAATGTGATATGATAATTATATGGGTTTTCCGCATTAATTTTCAAATTGAGTGTCATCACTAATATAAGTAAGGATTTATGATGGAATTTCAAATAGAAGGTTATCAAATATTAAATAAGGGATCCCTAATGTGATTATAAATCGGGTTTCATCAAAAATCCAAGAGGGGTTACGATAATGAATATCAATAAAATATTTTAAAATTAATAACATACACACTATAATTAAATATTAGTTAAAATCAATTTTAAAACCCCTATATAAATAAAAATGTACCATAAAAATTATATTGATATCTAGTAAACTGAAAATACTACACTCTGTTCAATGACCCATTCTCGAGAACCCCCTAGTTTACCTAAACAATTTCTAAACTAGTTTCTGATGTAAAACACACCATAAATAATGATATGGTTCACCTAAAAAATTTCTGGTCATGTACCTTAGATAGTTTCACTGTCATTATAAAACATTTAGTGGAATTTTTTAAAATATATACTTAAAAAACATGGTTCATACACATGATATCATATTTTAAATATTTGAAATATAAAGATATTCAATAGATAGAATAAAAACCCGGTAATTTTAACTCATAAATTCCAACATATTGGGTATTAAATGTTGATTTTTTATCATAAACCATGACAAAAAATACATTCAAAAGCCTATGTGATATGGTATATTGGAATTATATCACATTAAAGAAAAATAAATGATTAATAGTAGTGAAAATAATAATAAATTTACCATAATATCTCCAAAGTAATAAATGAAAATTCAATTAGAGGAGAACCAAATTAGAATCCATCAACAATATTGAGAATGGATGGTTTTTTGTTCTAAAAAAGAAAGAGATAAACCCAAATAAACTTAAAAAATTGGGAGAATAAAGAAAAATTCATGCTTTATAAAAAATAGTCACAATTCCTCACTGGCCCCTTCTCCATGGCATGGATCCCATGGGTGTCAAGGCCAAAAATTTATTTTGAGACCATGCTCTGTGTGGTATTCCATTCATTGGAATAATTTATGGAGATGTAATTGGGGATGTGGGTTTTACCACCCAATTTCCCATAGTTGAGTATCCTAATTAAAATTACCAATGAACATGGAGTACCAATTATTCAATCTTTGTTTCATCTCTATAGTGTTACTAATATGGACTATATTTACATAAGTAAAATGACAAAGGGAGGGAACCACTATGAGGAATATATATATGTATATATATATAATTTATCTTATTTAGTTTCACATCATGTCCCATAGAATAAGGATTACTGCATTATAAAATTTTTGTGATCCAGTTTACCATAGCACAATGGATGATATGGTGATACCCTAAGAAAACTAGATTCCTCCCATAAACCATGAACAATATCCTCCAAAAATCCCAACACCTAAGTTTCCCATTGAACTACTCCAATTAAAACTATAAACACTATAAATGACAAAAAAGATAAAATATATTTTTGGTGGAAAATAAACAAAATTTCACATTAAAAGAGTATGGGTTTTTTATAAACTCCCCACCATGATGAATTTCACTATTATAGGGAATCCCAACACACCACTAGGACATTATGAAATAAATACATATAATTATCCAATAACTCCATCTATATATCCCATATGTCCCAATATATACAACTATTCTACCACAATATATGATCTAGATGAACATTATTACAGAAAAAATATCATTTCATTATGGTTAAATATACAAAGTATACTCTCTTCAGGGGAAATTTACTATTTAGATCAACATCATCATTATTTATCACATTAGAAGGATATAGATAGTACCCCAAATGCTTTGATAAGAATCACAAATCATTTTTTAAGCCAAAACATTACAAAATATCCAACCAGTAAAGGAATAGATATATATTCTACTTGAACATAAATGGATCAACATGCCTATGAAATATCATCCCTTTAATTAATATATAATTATTTCCCAATCTCAAAGATACTCATATGAACACCCAAACACCCACATCTAACTTAAAAGGATTGCATTGTCTATCTACATAATGGAATGTATTAATTTGATTGGTCAACATCCAAATACAGATCAAATATCAATCCATTGAATTCTGCAACATGAGGATTATAATGATCATCACCACATTAATAGCATATTAAAAATATTTAGTTGAATAACACAACCTACCATATAGATCCCTAAAAACAAACATCTATATAATATATTTATACCTGTTTTTGTATCAGATTTCCTTTAAGGATAAATGGTTCTTCCATGAGCCACCAAATTCTAGGTCATGCGATCTTAATATAATGTCTAGAACCTATATCATTAAATCATACTATCCATAGATCTATGTTTGATAGGTAGTGCTTGTGTACGTTACCGAGATAAATATTAAACACATTCCCAAACTTTAATGTGAAACAATCCATTATTTCACAAATGATACATTGTGGTTCCCCATGTTGGGACACTAACTCCCAGATTTTATGATACCTACACTAAGGACCCCTAATTAAATTCATATGAATTTATTATCCCCACATCACGGAAGCATATCGGTTTCCAGATGAAAACATTAACTTATAGATCATAATCAACTTTTATGTATTTGTTTGCAGGTTATTCCCAACCATATATATTATCCCTCAGGGATATGTACTCATGATTTTACCACTATCTTCTCTTACTCTTTTCGGGAAGTGAATGTGCAATAGAAAAAAGTGTAAGCGTAACTCAACTACATCACCCTTGAACATGGAAATTCATTGAAACACAAAGAAACATTAATTTCCTCTCACACCTTGACATTTAAAAAACATTAGTTTTTATATTTCGACTAAAGGAATCATTATATACCTTCCCCATATTTAATAATATACTACATTTCAATGTCAAAGGACCCAATATTGATTAATAAATATGTATAATGAAGGTTAATATACTGCTATGAGAATATATAAATTAAGATATTATTATTTGTATACACATAAATAATTTAACCTAAAAAATAATACCTATGATATATTAGGGAATCTAGTACTAATTATAGAACCACAACATGTACATGGTAGGTCTTCTCATGTTACCTCCACTACCGGGGAACAAATAAAACCATACATCCTCCCATAATTAGTAATTCTCCAATCCAAACCCTGTCGTAGGAAAATATTTAGTTTTCACAATACCCTGCTAAGGAATTATTGGGAACAAATATATAGTTTTCCATACGCTATAGTCATGAAAGAGGATCTACAATATCTAGAACTATATAATCATCACTTCTTTTATGGTCAAAACCATCATGTGTGTTTCTACATGAAATAATCAAAAAATGATATTTTGATAGTACCAAGAAAACCTATTCATAAAAACATTAGAAAATTTTCATGGGACTCACAATGAAGAAACATTATATATCCTTCATAGTGATGATAGACACAATAGTCTTGGAAATAATAATCCATAAAAATAAATCATGGTTGATCCAAAAAATAAAACATAGTGAACTTCACATATAAATAATTAACTAAATGTCTTCTCAACACAATCACTATGTTTTTATTATTCTACTTTATTTAAATAGAGTATACTTGGATACCATCCATGAATATGACCCTTGACATGTTCAAATAATGCTGGAATAATTAATTCACCAAATATATAAACACATCTGGCATGTTAAGAAAACAAAATGACATAACATGATATTAATTTATATAATATATATTCATGAAATAGAAATAAGGTATGTCTAATGGATGCATGCTATGCTATTGATAAGATGATTTTTAGTCAATCATATATAATTTTATGGAACCCCTCTACTTATTAAAAAATTTATCACTCCGCGGAAGTTGGTCGCATTTTTTTACGCATCATATTAGTTATATTCTCATTGTCTAATAATAATATTATAAAAACATATGATTTTATGGAAAATTGTTTTGAAGTATCACATAAAGAGGTACTCATATGAATCAACCCATTGAAAAATATGTCTTTTATGCGGGTATTAAATTTTTATATCATTTGTGAAGCTATATTATTTCATGTTATAGAGATAGGTTTCACTCACTATAAAATATAAATGTTATAATACTGCAACCTCCAATGTGGAAATATGATGAAATATCAAGGGAATATATCTTGAATCTTTTTAAATTTATATTTAGAAAATGTTTTCTTAAACTCCCCATTATCCATCATTGAAATAGATAATTGGTTTATAATTCATCCCAGTTTCTAGTGGGTTTGCCTTCCATGATAAGACCAAATGAAAATTTTCCCATCGCTAATATAAATGAAATCCTTATAATACATAAAACACACTCATTGATGGATATAGTTTATGTGGGATTGATAATACACTATCTAGTCGATATAATTAATTGAAAGATAAGATTTCATATGTTGTTATAAATGACCATTATGGAATATACAATGCATAAACTATATGGTATACTGAAAACCCCAATGAGTAAAATCTAACCAGAATCTAAACATCCTATTAATAGACATAACACAGTAAATATACACTAATGTTAGCTTTAATCTATTGAAAAACGAGTATGATATAAGGGGATGTGAATACCCAATATCAAAAAAATAACATGATTTTTATAAGATAACAATACATTCCCAAAAGCTGTAGAAGGTTTTGAATGTTGTCTTGTTAGAGTTAGTGTTATAGAAGGTATATACCCCAAACCATAGACTAAAACCCATGATTGGGATCCTTTATAGACACTGCCCTATTAGAACAACTACATTGTACCCTCAGCACCACACAAAAGGCCTCAAATTTAATAGCTATAAAAAGTCTATTAGCCCACATACAATAGTGTATCTGATCCATGTTTTGAACCCTATACATGATAAGAACTACCTTGTTGGTAGATCTATATTGTTTTACGATCTTGGGGAGGAATATATAATCTAAAACCCTAGTTAATCAATAAAAAACTAAATTGAAATTAATTTATAAAAAAACATTCAGACTATATAAAGATTGATTTCCAGTCCCCATTACAGAAGACACATTCCATAAGCTTCTACATTCACCCATGTTGTTATCCAAAATCAATTAATTGTTCAATACCATAGAAACAGATTGAATAATAAAATGTTTACCATAAAATACCATAGAATAGCCTATCCTCAAATAATCCCTAATGTGATACCACATCCATTATCCCCATGATTAACATACTTACCTATGTATGGTTCACAAACTCACAAATCCCTATAAGATCTCATGGTGTTTAGAATGAAATGGAAAATATAAATTAACATAATTCTAGTATACACTATTTATTTGAATGTTATGAATTAAAATTTCACACTATTTATACAGTGACCCTTGACTCGTAAAGACATGCAATTTATCCCTCAATTCCGGAGGAGTCTCTATGCACTGATAGATCTTCTGATATAATAAATATAATTTTTTTCACTATATTGAGAACCTTACCCAAAACATAAAGGTTGAAGCTAGACTTAGAACTAGGGATTATGATCAGATGTTGTAGGGAAAGCATGACTAGTATCTCTCTCCACTGATTGTACCAGATGTGATAATATTTTTGGTACTAAGAAATCATTTCCTACCCTATAACTATAAGAAGATCTATCCCAACCAACTCTTGGGATTTTTCATTATAATCCTTCTAGTTCTCAACTAGAGGATATCAATGGTAAATTTTTCTACAATACCATAAAAATATTATTGATCATGTTAGAATAGTATTTCGTGATATCATTAATATGGAATGTTAAAACATGCACGAATCAAAACTATTCTCTATATATCATACTGTATAAAACATTAATCTCATAAAATCTCAATTGAATAATATACCCATAAATAATTTCAACCCCATATTCAAAAAATATCAATAAAATATTTATAGGATCCATGAAATAAAACATTTTCTATTCATCATTAACAATAATTTTAATCAATATGTATAAGTTAAATTAAATTAAATTTACATATTATAGATATAAATGCATTAGATGTTGTAATTGGAAGTTTATTTAAATGAAACCCATAACAAACCATAATCACCATTCATAATTTATATTTTCAAATAATTATTGATTAATAAATATAATATTCTACCGTAAATGTTTTGGATAATAATATATATTATGATGAAGACAATTTATATAATTAAACAATGTCATAATCCAGGTAACTAATATTCAAAAATCCTGTGGATAATATAAAAATATTATATTCCTAATAATATTCATGAACATACACAATTCTCTAATTATATCCAAGAGATAAAATATTAAAAATTAATTATCTCATAGTCATGTGAATTAGTGAAAGAGAAAAATATAAAAGATAAAAATAAAAATAATGAACACTAATTACATCATATAGTATTGCACTCGTACGTGGTCTTATCTTTCCTGGGATTGAGTTTTTAACTAATTATAGAAAATTACCAATCTCATTTCTACCATTAACTAAATTTATAGGTAATCCAACGGCCTTTGATAAAACATTGTGTCATCTGGTTCCAGTTCACTCGGAACAATAACCACACTAGAGAGTTATTGGACCATAGGAGCACTTCACCATATTCCATAGGCAATATAATATAAGAGAGTCTCTATGGTGATATGGTTTGGACCCTATAATCATATATTATAATAAAAAATACTATAAATAGTGAAAAATATTACACCTACATAATGTTGTAAAAATAAATAAAAACATGTTCTAATAAATAAAAATATGCATAATTTATATAAAAATGAATTTTATTTATTCCAAGATGTAATACAACAAAAACAATTCCATATAAATTAATACTTAGAAAATTAAAATATGAGAAATTCTAGAAGGACATTTAATAAGGTCATGAGAGATAGACTTATATAATATCTCAAGCACCATACTAGTAGTCTAATCAAGCATTTTTCATAAGTAAATTTCCATTTTCCCAACTTATAACCATGATTATTACATAGGTTTCAAATAATGGTCTGGGTATTCTCTAAGTATGAACCATTACTCCACCTAAAATGGAACCTATAAGATCATATAGTTTGAATAATATCTGTATTACAATGTCCATAATAAATAATGGAATATGTAAAAATTAATACTTTTCAATATATCTGGTTTTTATGTGAAATCCAAAACTATACATACCTAATTTGGCCTAATATATTTATCATTTCTCATAGAAACTCATGTAGGACCAAATTAATATATTCTACAAAACAATTGACTTCCAAACCTATATACGCCAATTATATCGTGGGAATATACCCGCGGAATTTCAACATAATTTCATCAGGAATCCAAGGGATTACTTTTTCTATTAGATAATAAGTGCCATCAGGCAATAATGGTTGTTTTCTAAAAGGCAATCAAAATAAGTTATCCTGAATAATGAAATTCCATTCAACACAACACATTCCTTGATTAGTGTCATCCAGAATATAATATGGAATTTTCCATGGAATTACAAACTAAATTATTCATGAATTTATGGTGGGGGTCCCATGTAATTATAATCCAATTTCTATCATGAATACATGGGTGTTTGATACAAGGCTCTGAAACATGAATTAAAATCAAGTAAAAATAATATTAAGAAATAAAATATTGAAATTTAATTTCAAATTTTCCTTCATTACATGCATGTATCCAATGTTATAGAGTTTTGTTTAGGAATCCCAAACAATTATCTCTTTGTAAAAGTAAAATTATTGGCCACCCCTTGTGCCACAACTTATTCTTACCAACATTTTTCCTAGGACAAAGACGCACAATGAATATCTAAAATTTGAGCTCACTGACCAATGGGGTTTTAATGTACCATGGAGATGATTAATTTCATAATGTAAAAATACATGATATTTGAATATAATTTATATTTAATGTGATGTTTGTTTTAGTGTGACCACTCAACAAAAATATAGTAAAATTAAGGATATTTTTTTGGAACATCATATAATCCACCAAGATTTTTTTTTATTTTTTTAATATGTTAGTTATAGTGTCGGGATAAAATGAAATTCCCCAAAAAGTTATAAAAAAAACAATTGAAAATGTTCATAATGGCATGATATCACATTATAATATAAGAAATGATTAATTGTGAAAAAAAACATATAGATTTACCATGAAATCAATTTTTGAATAATAAATAAAAGGAAAAAGGACAAATTTATCAAATACTGATCAATAAGGATGGGGAAGGAGAGGTTCTCATGAATAAGATAATTTTTTGGAATATTACTAGAATAGGGAACCCAAATCTTCAAAAATAATTGTTGGAAAATGGAAAATTAATAATTTATTAAAGGGGTAAACTAGCCTCACCATGGATTGGTACATAGTGTAGAGAATAACATGTTATTGGATAAACATTTGGGGAGACCTTCCTCACCATGAGAAACACCCATTTAGTATCATTTTAACACTCACGTTTTTAAAAATTAGGGTCTCTAGGAAAAGGTTGACATTGAATGTGGAATATTTCATAGTCCATCACTTTTTCTCCCTTATCACTTCTATCAAACATTCCACATGTCTTGGTGACCAAAATATTATGGTAGCAATCCACAAAGAGGAACCCAACCACCATTTAGAATAGGTGACCCACTATAGATCCACACCCTAGACCATTCTTAAGGTTGACCTTGGTTCATCAAAATGGCCATACATAGGTCACTAATGTGTTGGGGATGCATTTTTTTAGTTATATGAATCTTATATTCATCTCAAGCCACAAAATACCAATGTTATGTCTTTTAAAACATTTCTTATGCCTCAAATACTATGTCAAAACTCATATAATATACTACTGTAAAAATATATGGGGAATAAAAGGTGAGATCATAAAATAAAAGGGTTCATACATACAATGATTCGTGTGGTTTTTAAATACCCAATATTACTATGATAGATTTAATTATCATTTAAACAATAATAATTTTGGGATTTTTTTATTAGTGACTATTGTTAATCATTCACCAAATAGATAAAGTTCATAACAATTTCCAGAATGAAGAAGGTTATAAAACTCAAAATATTTTCCATAGAAAATTAAATTATGATGATGTTTTTATTAGGATAAAAATTTCAATATCTAATGATCATACAGTAGAATGATGTTCAGGACATATAAATTTTCTTTCAAATACACCTAAAATATTTTTTGGGAAAGGTAGTTTTAAAATTATGGATTTCGTTAACCATTTCTTTATCACTTGGAATACAAAAAATATGTGAAACCATATATTATTTACTCATTTCATTGTTATGAATATCATTGATGAAAAAATCGGTAAAAAATATTTAATAAAATTATAATATTATAATAAAATCTATTGAAATTTTATGATACTAATCATATAAGAAAGAACATTAATGGACATCACTAATTATGACGTTTCAAATTATACTAAGATTCTATCATCAAAAACTGAATTATTGGTTATTATAATATATTATATAAGTAATATAAATTGATATTGATTTATATATAACAAGTGATACAATATTGTATCTATGAAAATATGATAATATCAACCATTTTATTCTTGAGATTTTGAATAAATGAAGATGTCATACATAAATACTACTATAATAGAAAATATAAATTTGTAAATAATTATTTTGATTAATTCCACAAAAAATTTTATCATATTTTCCCTTCCAAAATTAATTTTATATAATTTCAAATGGCCTAGAATGAATAATAAATTTCCTCTTGTAATGTCTTTTGAACTTATGAATGTTTGGAGATAACTTAAATTAGAATAAATTTTTCGAACCCCTTTCCCCTTAAAAAAAATTCTATTGTTGTTAAATTTTTGGGCTGCTCGTATAATTTCATAATAAACTTATTTTAAATTAAATTTACTTTGAAAAATCATAGTCTTCAATGAAATTTATTTCTAAAATGAACCAAATCATTTGAAGGACAAATAATTCCTTTTAAAAACCATTGATTATAATGTTGATAAAAAAATTTAAATAACCAAATTTTGGTTGGTTCCATACTATATAGTGGAATAGATATCAGTTAATATTTAAGAAAAATTTATTATTATACCCGATTTAAAGTTTAATATCGAGTCCATAAAAATAATAAAGGAAGAATTTATTGAAAAATATCCTTGAATTGTGTTGAGATCTATAAATCCATTTTTTCTTCAAACTAAAGTGCAAATATTATTGTTATAATAGTATGTGATCCATATTTTCCATGATCAGAATCAAATATTCCATCATAAAATTCAAATTAATAATAGATAATAAACATAATAATATTTTTAGTATAGTAAAATACTAATATTTTATAACAAATGTTAATATATCAAAACTTGTAAACATGTCCATTCCAAGAATGATATAATGATGTTTCTTATTATGGTATACTATATCCCCTTAATGTTTGTAATAATATTTTAAAAATCTATGGTATAGAAATATCATTACCTAATATTACATTGTTTTATAGTGGAGTATCGTGGCTCACATATAATGATGATTCATCAACATTGGTTTCAAGAAGAGATAATTATTGATCAATGAAGAAAAGTAATCATATATATCAAATTAAGAAAAATAAAAAGTATATGAGAATGAAATATAATCAATATTAGTGGAGATAAAATCTCAGTTATGGTTATTAGATAACCTGAAGACACACATCCATGCTAAGTCTTTATGTTTTCCATGTGGTTTCAACCCTTACTCTAATCAAGTATAAACTTCTAAAAATGCCTAAATACCATGTAAAATTACATTAACAATTCTCCAATAAGGTTTCTTACTACAACTATTTTACTATTTACCATTCTAGAATTATGATATCTAAGTCATCTATTATTACTACCGAATAATCTCTACCACACATCCCAAAAAAGTCCCTAAATATTGTTATACTAAATACATGAGTAGCTCCAGATCACATGAAATTTATAGTTCATTATAATGTGGCTACGAAATTCCAAATGATTACATTGGAAAACATAATTAACCATAAATGAAGAATGAAAAAAATATAATTAATTTCATATGAAATAGTAACCTCAACTCAACTACTCCCTCTATTATTTCTTATACATGGAAGAACTATCAACTATGATTTGCACATGAAATTTGATTCACATGCATAACCTTCCTTTAGAACATTTCATAATAAGAAAAATCCTACCAGTTTAATTAATTTTTAAAAGCTATAGAATAAAATTAAAAATGTTTTGTATCTATCAGTATAATATCAAAAATCCATTATTTTATTCATTTTATCCATATATTTATATCAATATGTAAACCAAACCAATTAATATATTTATAAATTCTAAAAAAATAATCAATTCCAACATTACATAGATGACGTCTTAAGTATTTACCTAATATAATGTTTTATGTTATAAATGATAAAATAATAGAATTTAAAATATTTTACAGATAGGCCCTCGATTTATCTTGGACTGAAACAATTCATTTAATTGTCTACAACATACCATTTGGTCAGTAATGGTTAAAAATTGATACCACTCTTACTCTAATGAATGAATCATAGTGAATATATAATAAAGATGATATATATATTCCTTAACGTAATGGATAGATATATGAAACCCAAATTCTAATAGATTATGACATTGGAAATTTCTAATAGGAATCATTTATAATGTGATCCATTCATAGATCTCATGGAATAGAAACAAGGAGCAGCTAAAATTCTCTTTAATGACCTAAGGGTAAATCATATTATAGATAGGTCTTACATGATTATATATTCATTCATAAATTGTATGAGGTGGGATCCTTTTCCACGTGCTAAACAATTATGTAGAGAACAATGCTTTAATATTCTCGCAATAATAAGAAACCAATTATTCATATTCGAATGGTAAATATTATCTCTTAATTATTCCCTTTTCTATCAATTTTTTATAACTCAATATGTTTTATAGAATAAGTTAAATTGTAAAACATTTTTGTTAAACTTTTTATTTTATAAATTTTATCTTCTACACATAATTTATATAATTTCTAATTCAATTTCACAAACTCTACATTAATATGAATGATATCATCACTAATAAATATATGAATTTTTTTTATTGTTGATGATTTATTGAATTTGAATCATTTATTAATAATAATATTAAAATTAATAATTTAGTGTTTAAAAGCATATGATATAAATATTTACCTTAATTTATTGTATGCTTGAGTTTTATCTTGTTATGTATGAGACATAGAAATATTAGATTATATATATAAATTGGAAATTGATCCCAAAGCCCCCTTGTAACTCATAATTCTACCAGGATAATATTAGATAATCATATTCACAGGTCTCTCATTTATTATAGATGATCATGACATTTTTTTAATCCTGATTCTATTGATGACTTTTTTTTCCTATAATGTGAAAATGATCAATTCTAAGATAAAAATAATAATATGAAACATAGATTCTATAATATCATAAGGCATTCTATTGATCTTCCGATTAAAATAATTACTGATGAATAATATATATTTGAGATTTATTTATCCATAATTTTTTAATTTATATAGTTCATTTTTTGGTGAACGAAAAAATTATTTTATGATTATTACAGAATTATCATGGTATATAACATAATATAAATACAATAAAAAATAAAAAGGTTTTCTATAACCAAGAAAATTAGGTACAAAAATCTCTTTGTCATCATAAAAACAATATTTAAATCTTTCATCAGAGGATTCTTAAGATATATCATTTTCTTATTAGTAAATACATTCACATAAAGATATAAATAAATGGAAGGGGTGATCCAAAAACATCATATAGAGAGGTATAACATGGAATGAATAACATATTTGAAATAATAATATGTCATTAAGAATAAAACAAATCTTAATATCATAATATTTGGATCATTATCATAATATTGAGGGATTCAATTGAAAAAGAATAAAAAAATCATACGAAAAATTACAAAACAACATATATTAGATGATAAAAACCATACACCATTATGAACAAGTCTTTCCACATGGAAATGCATAACATATGTGCCAATATAATAATATCATAACTATGAAAAAAATCCTAAATCATGTTCACATGTAATATGTATGATACCATGGGATATATAAAATTTCCCAATTCAATATTTGTATATATAATTATAGGCTCATCCATAACATTATAAAATTACTCTAATCATGTATTATAAATAGATAGAGAAAACATAACAATAGTAGTCATTAAATAAAAACATATAAAGGAATGTCATTCATAAATACTAATTTATGGATTATTATTTAGGATTCCAAATGTAATAAATGTGATAATTTTTCATGATAAAAATTAATTATTATTTAATGAAGAAACAAGTCAATAGACAGGATTGATATTTTATTGGGAATATTCTTTTTGAAAAATCATTATATATGTTATAGAAATCATATTAATGAGGTAAAAGTATGAATAACATTATAAATGAGTTGGGAAGAAGAGAGTAATGAATTATTAAATGGAATTTTGAATATTCCATTTTAATAATAAAGATAATGATGTTAAAATAAGAAAAAAAACTAATAGTGATGAAGAATCACCTCCCCTTAAATCCTGATTTATTTTCACTCCTTTAGAATATTTGTATAATGAATTTTGGTTTATTAAATCTTGAAACCAGAAAATAAATATGTTCATATTTTTACAGGTAATATATTATATTTTCTAGATTTAATTTTTCATTTTTATTTTATAATGGTTTGTACTTTTTAAATATTGTTTTCTATAAAATAATCTCATCATGTCTCAATTTTGTTGTCTTGATTATATCAATGTATACATTGATAAAATTAAAACCCAATGGTTATTAATGAAATTATTATTCAATTATATATTAAAAATATATTTTTATAGTTATCCATAATTTTTATGATATATAGAGAGTTGGAAGCATCCCTATGAGAGGACAACATACTGTTATTGATATATCTGCAAAGAAGGATGAGAAATATTTTTAATAAATTATTATATTATGATTAATATTTCCTCAGGTTGTTATAATTATTAATATCATGTTAAAAAACTATTTAATTATTTTACAAATAAATGTATTATAAAATAATGTGTTTATTTTTAATTAATAGAAGAAAATGAAAAAAAAACAAGAAAACAAATGGCCACATTCATTATGATGTATCTTTTCTATATCATTAAACTTCTTGATATCATAGAGTTTTATTAATTTAATAATTCTTAAAGAAAATAATGGTGTTATGATATGGTAATTAGCTTTAAATACATTTCTATTAATTTGAATTGAAGTGGTTTTCCAAGGGGAGGGAGTGCATGTAATTATACTGGAGGAACGGTGTGTTTTTATGAATAAAACATTAATGAAATATTATTATTTCAAAACATGTTATAGTAATATCACTGATATTTTGAATTAAATTGGATTAAAAATAAATGTTTTAAATATCTAAAATCCTTTATAAAAAATTAAAGATTTATTATAATGGAAATTGGAAAAGAGATAAGATTTTTTATGAAATAAATTAGACATTAGATTTTGGAATGAAATAGTTTTTAGAATTTAAAAATTATTAAGTTGATTAATTTACATTTCAATCAGTTTTTTGTTTGAGCAAAAAATTCTTCAACTGGTTATCTCATGATAACATAAAGAATGATTTAAATTAAAAATTATCGGTTACAAAAAATTTCATTTTTAATATGTAACTAAAATTGATTATTTTTAAAAAAATTACCAAAACACCACCTTTATATAATTTATAAAATCATAATCTCAAATTTAAATTCATTTAAAAATAATAATTTTCTCAAATGTGTAACTTTTTTCATTTATATAAATTTTTTTATAACATAATTAAAAATTATGTTTATTGGAAATATTCTTATAATTTTATCTAGTATTATAATCAATATAACTATTCTATGGAATTAAACTATTAAAAACATCATAAATTATCCTTCATAAATATTATTTATTTTATATTCTTATATTTTGTGGTAAATTTACTATTACAATGGTTATGTTTCTATTTTTATTATTGATGTTAAATTCCTATACGTCTAATATCCATTCTAACTGTAATATTAATATCCCAACTATAAACACCACATAATTTATTCACTCAATATTAATCATAATTTCTACCAGTGCAAATATTATTTATTTAAAAAATCCCTTTTGGATGACTAATTTAATTTATTTTAATACGTTTTTATTTGGGAGGGATATAATTCCAGGAGATCAACATGATTCTTATTTACAATGTCTAAAGATGTATTTTTTTTATAGTCAATTATAATATTTTTTAGTTTTATGGCTATATAAGACTTTTAATTTTATAATCCTTTCTAAAATATAATAATTTATGTGTTTAATTTTTTTCCTATATTATATTCATAAATATTAAAAGGACTTATTGAATGGAAAATTCAATATATATATATATATAAACATTTATAAATTTATGGAATTTATGTTTCATCCCGTATTAAAAAAATCCTTGAAATTTCTACTAATATCATTAAATGATAATAGTTTACAGTAATTATATTTCATTCTCTCTATATGTACATATGATCTATCTCCATACTTGTTATTTAAATAAATCAAATTAATGTGGTGGGTTAACTTGTTGTATTGAATTTTTTTTCTAATTTCAACTATCTTCACTAGATTATCTGTATATAATATCCAAATATTTTGACATGTGTTTCTCTTCAAATAATCTTTTTTATAACATGATATATCCAAACCCCAAATTATAATGAACCATAATATAGAATAATATTTTCTTTTAATAGTTAAATTTTAATGTAGGAATTTTACTAAATAAATAAAGAAAAAATAACAAGTTACACACTTATATAATTAAAACCATGATTAAGAAATATTTATATATAAGAATAAAATCATAAAAAATTAAAAAAAAATCAAAAAAATATTTTTATGAACACATTCTATTTTTATCTTAATGAATAATTATAATCAATATTTATAAATTATTTTCTTTAATTAATAAAATGAAAACTTATTTCAAATAATTTAACAGTAATATAAATTTTATATAGGCCTGGGATAAAAATTAATAAATTTTTTTCTTAATATTGTTTTTCTAATAAAAGGTTATCATGATGTTTTTAACTTATTTTAAAATGATTTTATTACACTTATAAAAATATTATAATGAATAATGTATCTCATTTTGGGAATTAAGAGATATAAATTTAGAAAATAGTACCATTTTATTTTTTTAATATGAATAGTTACTATAATAATTTTTTTCAATATGGAAAGGGTAAATCAAGTAAAATATGGTAAATAATTGTTGAGATGCCATTAAATTTTCTATAAAACCGTTATTTATCTTATTGAATGAGTAATGTTTTCCACACACATCAACTTATTAAATACATGACCAAATTATGTGTTTTTCTTTGTCTATGATCATAATAATAATTTACGAAAGTAATAAATACAAAAAAGTCTCTCTATAGACTTTTATATCTATAACATTTTTAAATTAAGATAAAAATAGTATAATTTCATTTATAAAAGTTTATTTTTATTTAAAATTAATTAATTTATCATTTTAAATTGTTTTTATTTTTTATTGATATATTATGTACTTCATATTTTGATACAATGTCGAAAATTATTTATTCTATTAAAAGGAAATTAAAATAACTAAAATTAAAAATTATTTTTGTTACAAAATTTGGGACAATTAGTTTGTTCCATGAATTTTTTTAAAAAATATAATATTATATGGACTTGTGAAATGATTATTTTTGAATTTATTTTGTGTCATGTTGTATTTAAAGTCAACATGATGAAAAAAAGTCAGAAATGATATTAATGGGATTTTATGAATTATTAAATTATTTAAAAAACATAGAAGTTATAAAATATGACTTGTTGGATGATTAATTTTTGAAAATGTTATACCTTGTAAATTTATTATCTAATTTGATCATTATATATTAAATTATAATTCTATTATATTGATGAAATTATTACACAATTTAGAATAATTTTTTCAATCAAGTTGTCATGCTATATGATAAGAGTTAAAATTAAATAAAAAAATATTTATATATAATTATATGATGGTATTTTGAACCATATCCTATATTTCTATGAATAATTATTCATTTTAATCATTTTTCATGATAATTACTTTATTATACTTTATTCGTATTAGAAATATTTTATTTTACCAGCCCCGTATATAATTAGACCCCCAATTTTTCATTCCTTCACACAATGTTGATCATTATTTTTTTGAATAATAGCTTTAATAATATATTCCAAACTTTTCTAATAACAAAATAGTGGTTTTAAAATTCATAAAATACCATTCCAATCGTCATTAAGAAAATATCAAAAGGTGGTCTCCCAATGTAGATTAAATCAACTAAGTCAACATATTTCATTTTATTACATTTTCTAACACCCCAAAGTCTATATTAGTCATTATTAAATTATAAATTCAATATAAAAATTATAATTTTTTTTGTCATGATCATAAATCCGCTATTATCAAACCTTTCTTCCATTAAATGATAAGTAAATTTATCGCACATTTGTACGTGTGGATTGCATCCTTCACATAGTGATACAATTCATTTTCCATCATTATCATTCATGGATGGGTATTAGTATTATTTTATACTTTTTCAATGCTATTAATTAAATTATTACTATTTTACAATTATATTATCTTATATACCATATTACTTTAAAATCATTTGGAAAACAGTAACATAATTTGTACGTACATGAGAACCAGCACCTCTACCACAAAAGTGATTAATTTTTCATTTTTTCTTATCAAGGATAGTAATAAGTATATATTTTAAAAATATTTATGACATATATGAATTAATAATTAATTTTAAAATTATAATAATTATTATTATTACTTTGTTTCATCATATCATAGAAAATAGAAAACAATGTTTATATGTATGTACAACATACGATCTCTATGAATTATGTAATTAATTTCAATATATATAAACTTTATAGATTACGATAAATATATAAATTTTATATATACCTATATTATATATATATATATATTGATTCAAATCATGGTTATGATAATATCGTGATCAAATTACAAGGATCAAAACTATGGAACCATATTTTTTTTGAAATACAAAATAGTTAACTCTTGAAAATGGTGATTTTAATAATAAATTATTATAAAAAATAGTGTTTAAACACCGTATGTTGATCATATAAAATATTATTATATTTTATATAATGACCCATACTTTACACACATTGTTAATACTTCAAAATTGAAGCATACTTATTACAACATATAACAAAACCACGAAAGGACCGTATAGGTATAGTGTCGTTAGAAACTGGGAAACATAAACAACTGGTTCATAAAGCGTCTACACTGTCTCCCATTTATTTCCTCATATCTATAGTCCCTTTTGGCATATCTTACTTAATAACCATCTTCCTGACCTGGGTAAGGAAAAAATACAAAAGGGTGAGCTCAAATTCTCAGTAAGGGTAAACAAAAGAAATATCAATCACATCATATACATAAGCACATAACTTTTAGAAATCTTAACCTGCAAAAGAGATCATAATTTCATAACATGGGATAAATCATGGCAGTGAAATGTAATCACAGTAATCATAACATAAAACATGAAATTGTGTGGCATACACACATAATCATAGAGAATCATTTCTTATTAGTCAAGACTCATTTCCAAGACTATCTTAGTGGACAAAGTCCATTTCGGAACCGAGTTCACTCCTCGTTTCAGTCCTGTTTCACTGAACCGGTATAACCTACCGTTCCGACCATGTCTATCTCATGAGATATAAAATCTTTACCCAATGCATTGGAGGGAGATATATGTCCCACCCATCTTATAATGAATCATTTCTTATGTGTGCCACATAATCATAAATCATACATCATCACATAACACATGCAACAAAAATGGGATTCTTGAAACATCATGACATCATAAAACAAATCATATAAGATAAAGTAATTCATAAAAATAATTCCATCACAACATTATCAAATCAATGTAATAGTATGGATAGAAAGAGAATCCTTTATTATCTTAGATGGAAAATAATTTTGATAAAACACTTGCACTCCATTCTTGAGGAAAATATCCTTTCTACTTCAAAAACACTTTTCCTTTCTTAACATGTCATAAAATTTTAAACTAAAAGAAGTTGATTAAAAATAAACTTGAAAACTTGTAAATAATGATTCTTGGAAATAATGTTTTAAAAATCAATTCATGTCGTAGAAGTTAAAAAAAACATTCTTCATACTTTTGTCGGAAAAGTCAAAACGTACCTCGTACGAAAAACGACAAAAGATTCCTTTCATATCTTTTACTAAAAACTCACCAAAGGGTAAAATTGGATTTAAAAAATTGTAGGTTGATGGAAATAATATTACATATTGAAGAAACATGGATTTTGATGATAAAATACACCGGAGTAAATTTCAAAGTATAAACAATCTCGGATAAAAATGAGATTGTGATATTTCCCTTACCTTAGGTCCGATTTTCTTTGTACGTGTCCAAAGCTCCTGTATAATGGTTTAAATAATGTTATTGACTTATTCCAGAATCATAAATATTGATATGATATCATATATGGTCATATTCTTAGCTTCTTATTAGTAATATTTCATTGTTACTTGTTACTCGGGTCTTTATTGCCTTTTGTTCTTATGCGTGTTTTGCCGAATAAATTCTTATTCTTTGTTTAAGGTTATAGATACCTTATATCCAGAATTGTATTAGTGTAACATTTATCATATTTATTCATTCAATTAATTTATATAATTACTATGTAATGATGATCATGTATAACGAGTCGCATCACATCGTGGAGACAGTATTCCGTACGTACGCACGAGCGATGATATTGTTCCCATGATCGTGGAATTGTATTTAAGTGTATTTATACTATTTCAGTATCAATATAACTTTATAATAATCATATATAGTTACTCATTACACCATTATACCCATCCTTGTAAGGTTATGGTGGAAAATAGATTACACCACGGCGTGGAGACGGTATTCCGTACGTACGCACGCGCGGTGATTTCATTTTTCCGTAGGATGGATAGAAGGTGAATTATGGTTGTTTCATATTTATAATAACATATCAGTATGTAAGTAATAATTATGTTATTACTTTATCATGAAACAACTAAAGAAGAAGAAGTTGAAGAAGAATGAAATTGAAAAGATCGGTAATGGATATTACCTCTTCTTTGAAACGCCTCTTTGAATCCTCCAATTAGGGAACTAAGATTGGTCTTTGAAGAAGACAAGGACCTCTAGGATTATTCTAGGGAAGTGGAGAAGTGATTTTGATAGGGTTTGGTCGAGCTTGAGTGCTCAAATTGGTGTGAGGAGGAGGGGGAGGAGGTGCCCTTTTATAAGGGAGGAGAGGGGCACCTTAGGAATATCTCAAAATATTGTTTTATATTAAAGTCAAAATCGGTTTATAATGGTTCCAAAGGGTCTTATTTCGAAGTTAAAGTGGGGATGGGTCGAAATCCTATCAACCAATATGGTATAGACAAGTTTAGGTTATTATTTTAACCTTATCAATTAGATTTAACTCTAAGTTAAATAATTTATCTTTTACAGTGACTTTTTGTTTTCTTACACTATATGGTTAATAAACTTACTATAACATGCCAAAAGAACCCCAAGTTGTTTATTATTAATATATATATCCTTATCTAAGTCATTTGGCTGATACTTAGATTTTTAGGAATAAAATAACAATTAATAATATAATATTTGATTTAAAACTATTTTGTGTCAATTTTGACACTATTTGATATATAATTTTTTTGAAAGTCATAACAGAATTATATATTCTAACCAAGTTGATTAAATCAACACTAATATATCATAGTAACCTATAAAATTAGTGGAATTCAAAAATAGTCTCAAATTACATTTATTTGAGCATTTATAACATCAATTATGTTAACATTTCCTTAAAAGGGTAATTGCTGTATCATCGTTGTGTCATAAATAAATTAATTTATTTAAAGTATAATAATTATAAATAAAATATCATTATGTAGGAAATACTTTTATCTTTCAAATGAATTTTTATAGTCGAATTTATCTTATGTATAACCCCATATTAAAAATGTTTTAGATATTAAACATTGATTTTAACTATTTTAACTATTCATTAAATAAAATAATATTAAATGTCATAATCTAATCCAAGTGGACCTAAATGGTCTTATTATATTCATAAGGTTGTTTTTGGTTGAATTACACTTATCCAATAGAATTAGGAAATGTTTTAGGGTAATAGTAATATCATATTTACCATTAGTTACCCTATTTACTATTAACCGCGGTAAAAAAAGTAAAAAGTTACTATTCATCAAAAAATTATTTTTATCTCATTGAACCACATTTTACTTACTGATATCAACCGTGTCTGTCGGATTTTTGAAATTCTATTCACAGAAGCGGTAAAATTTAGTTTTATGAAAAATTCAGTTTTTAACCTACCACTTAGTGGTTTCACTATTCATCAAAAATTGAAAGTTTTCAGAAAAATACCAAAATTTCACCCTAGGCTAATTTCGGTATTCCGAATCCAAAAATGAGGTCCATTTTGAAAGATAAAATTTCAAAAAGTGGTTATTACTATTCATAACGGCTATTTTAAATAATATTTTAATAGCATATCGTCGTTTAGTGAAACTCGGTATTGCGTACAACGCAAGCCATCGAGGAAGGTCACGATTGCGTGTAAAGTAAGTCAAGCTAGTGTGTAGTGAAAGATTCCTTTGATGATATTTATATAACATAAAAACAAAATATTACTCATAAAAATCTTGGGTGTTACATTCTACCCCCCTTAAAAAAAATCTCCCTCGAAATTCGTCACTTTGTAACAAATAGATGAGGATACTTCTCCCTCATCATATCCTCAAGCTCCCATGTAGCATCTTCAAGTTGGTGGTTCCTCCATAAAACTTTCACCAATCGAGTGGTCTTGTTTCGTAGGACTTTTTCGCTACGATCCAGAATCTCTATCGGTTGTTCTTCATAAGAAAGATCTTGCTCCAGCGGTACACTTTCTGAGCTGAGTACATGTGAAGGATCAGGTATGTACTTTCTCAGGAGAGATACATGGAACACATCGTGAACTTGAGAGAGATTCGGTGAAAGTGCCAATCGGTAAGCTACCTTTCCAACACGATCCAGTATTTCGAAAGGACCGATATATCTAGGGCTCAACTTCCCCTTCTTTCCAAATCTCATAACCCTCTTCCATGGAGATATTCGTAAGAACACTTTATCACCCACTTCAAACTCTAGGTCTTTTCTTCGGTTGTCGGCATAAATTTTTTGTCGACTCTGAGCTACTCTTATGTGTTGTTGAATAGATCTGACCTTTTCTTCCATTTCATCAACGAGATCAGGTCCTAATAGCTTTCTTTCCCCAACTTCATCCCAGCAAGTTGGAGTCCTGCATTTTTTTCCATAGAGAGCTTCATAAGGAGCCATTTGAATACTGGAGTGAAAGCTATTATTATAAGAAAATTCCACCAAAGGTAGGTGTTTATCCCAACCTCCTTTGAAATCCATAGAGCAAGCTCTCAACATAACTTCTAGGGTTTGAATTGTTCTCTCAGACTGACCATCTGTCTGAGGATGATAAGCAGTGCTGAAACTCAACTCTGTATCCAGAGTATGCTGAAGACTTTTCCAGAACATCGAGGTAAATCTAGGATCCCGATCAGATATAATAGAAAGTGGTACTCCATGCAATCTTACCACTTCCTTTACATATATCCTGGAAAGATGATCTAGAGAGAAATCCTCTCTAATAGCAATGAAGTGTGCAGACTTTGTAAGACGATCAACTATGACCTAGATAGCATTATTGACTTTGGATGTTTTAGGAAGTCCTGTGACAAAGTCCATAGTGATGTTTTCCCATTTCCATTCGGGTATAGGTAATGGTTGTAACATCCCCATAGACTTCTGTCTCTCAGCTTTAACTTGTTGACAAACCAAGCATCCAGAGACATATTCAGCAACATCTCTTTTCATGCCATCCCACCAGATGTACTCTTTCAGGTCCCTATACATCTTCGTGCTTCCAGGATGAATAGAGAATGAAGAACTATGAGCCTCATCCAGAAGCTCCTTCTTTAATTTGGGAATGGTAGGAACAGAAACCCGATTCCTGAACGTTATTATCCCATCACAATCAAGGTTTAATTCAGGAACATTTCTCACCTTCTTTTGTAACTCGACATCTTCTTTCTGTGCCTCTTTAATCTTCACATGTATAGATGGTTGAACATTCATTTGAGAGAGATAAGATTTTCCCCCTTCCATTATAATTCCAAGATCCATCCTTTGTAAATCCATAAATATTGGATCTTTTTTGATCCTCATCATGGATAAACTAGAATGGTCTTGTCGACTTAATGCATCTGCCACCTTGTTTGCTTTCCCATGGTGGTAATGGATTGAGCAATCATAATCCTTAATCAGCTCCAACCATCTTCGTTGACGCATATTCAGCTCCTTTTGTGTGAAAATATACTTTAAACTTTTATGATCAGTATAAATATCACACCTTTCACCATAAAGGTAATGCCTCCAAATCTTTAATGCAAATATTACCGCAGCTAACTCCAAATCATGTGTTTGGTAATTTTGCTCATGGATTTTCAACTGTCGTGAGGCATAATCTATCACCATATCATTTTGCATAATAACATACCCCAATATCTTCTTGGATTCATAACTGTAGATCACAAACCTTTCTCCACTACAAGGCAGTGTGAGCACAGGTGCACTGGATAACCTTCTTTTAAACTCCTTGAAATTCTCTTCACATTCTTCCGTCCAGACAAACTTAACTCCTTTCCGAGTCAACTTGGTGAGTGGATTAGATAATCATGAAAAATCTTTCACAAAAAGTCGATAATATCCAGCCAAACCAAGAAAACTTCGGATCTCAGTTACTGTTGTTGGTCTCGACCATCTTTCGATAACCTCTGTTTTTGCTGGATCCACAGATATCCCCTCTTTTGAGAATATGTGACCCAAAAATGAAACTTTTTGAATCCAAAATTCACACTTGTTAAATTTGGCATAAAGCTTCTCCTTTCTCAGGGTCTTAAATATAATTCTCAAGAGATCTTCATGCTCTTCCTTGCTCTTTGAATAGACACGAATATCATCTATAAAGACTACCACAAATTGATCAAGATAGTCTCTAAAGACTCTATTCATTAGATCCCTGAAGATAGCAGGGGCATTAGTAAGACCAAATGGCATCACTATAAATTCATAGTGTCCATACCTTGTACGGAAAGTCGTCTTTGGTATATCCTCCCTTTTGAACCTTAATTAATGATACCCTGAACGGAGATCAATCTTGGAAAATTATTGAGCTCCGCGTAGTTGGTCAAATAGGTCATCAATGCGCGGGAGAGGATATTTGGTCTTGATAGTGATCTTGTTAAGTTCTCGATAATCAATGCATAGTCTCATTGATCCATTTTTATTCTTAAAAAATAGAACAGGTTCTTCCCAAGGTGACGCACTAGGGCATATGAATCCTTTATCAAGATTCTCTTGGAGTTGCTTCTTCAATTCCTGCAACTCAATTTGGGTCATTCTATAAGGTGTCTTTGAAATAGGCAAAGCACCCAGTACAAGTTCTAGTGAAAACTCAACTTCACGATTTGGTGGAAGACCCGGTAATTCCTCCGGAAAGACATCATTGAACTCCCGTACGATGGGCATATTCTTAATCCCGAGTTTCTCACCAACCATTTGAGATAAATAACCTTCATTTAGTGGAATCAATACCCATAAAATGGAAGAAATTTCCACTGGAAGGTTATGTTCATCCTTGCATTGATCGACGATCATAGATTGATCTGGAATATGAAATGTGACTTCCCTTCTTTGGCAATTGATATGAGCTCCATATAAAGAAAGCCAATCCATGCCAAGAATGACATCGAATTCCACTAAAGGAAGGATCACAAGATTTGTAGGAAACACTTTCCCACAAATGTCAATTGGAGAAGAATTATAAACTTTTGATGCGATTGATGTTCCATTAGGTGTTGTCACAGCTAACTCAACATCTAATTGTTGAGGTAATTCGGTGATACCCTTAGAAAATTCTTCAGAAATAAAAGAGTGGGTGGATCCAGAATCAGATAAAACATTTGCTACTTTAGAGTGGATGGTAAGTGTACCTTTCACCACTTCGTTATCGTACTCCACATCGCTGATTGAAATTTCATGTGACTTTCCTTTGTCTTTATCCTTAAGAGTTTTTTGACGTCGACCATCATCATCAACCCTTGGATTTGGGCATTGATTGGCATAATGCCCCATCTCCATGCACTTGAAACATTGAAGTGTAGTAGGTTCATTCTGTGTATCCCTTCCTTTGTTTGCATCATTATACATCTTCTTCCCATTATCGCGGCATTCAAATGCCCAATGACCTTCCTTTCCACATTTGAAACATTTACTTGTCCCTTTAAGACAACTCCCTCCATGTTTCTTTCCACACTTCAAGCATAAGGGAAAGCTCATCTTCTTTTCAGTGTTCTCTTTAGATTTTCCTTTGAATTCCATTTTCCTCTTCTTATCAATACCATATGACTGATGGGTTACTCCAATCTCTATCTCGACTTTGAGATCACATTCAATGATTTCCTCATAGATATTGAAGTCCCTTATGGCTAACGCCCTTCGAAGACTTGGTTTTAATCCACTAAAGAATCGATCGATCTTCTCAGGTTCGATAATAATACCAGAAGCGTACCTTGCAAGTCTTGTAAAATTTGCTTCATAGGTACCAACTGATTCATCATCCCTTTGCTTCAGTTCAAGAAACTCTTTCTCCATCTTGGTTCGGAGAATACGAGGGAAGTACTTATTCAAAAATAAGTTCTTGAACTCGTCCCATTCCATGGACTCAATTTCATCCCTTTGCCTCGTATTCTTAATAAGATTCCACCATTGATCAGCATCTCCTTCCAAACGATACACTGCTAGGATGACATTATCATGTTCATAACATTGAAGAACTGAAAATATCTTTTCAGTAGTACTAATCCATTGTTCAGCAACTAATGGATCAGTAGACCCACTGAAAGAAGGTGGACGCTGCCTCATGAAGGATTCAATAGAATGTTGCTCCTTCTTTTTCTCGTTTGGAAGTCCTACATGATTCATAGCTTGAGAATGTTGTGTGAGCATGGCTAAAATATTTTTCATTCTAGCTCCCATATCGTTTGGTTTCTCAGGGGGACAATCATTGCATTGCCCATCGCATTCCGCATTAACACAGTTCCTTCGGGTTCCAGCCATTGACTAAAACCAAGAAGAATAGAGTGAGAAACAGTAATTATAATAGGAAAACCACATAATTCAAGAATAAAATTTTCACTCTTAAGGTCTTATCCAAGTTTATTCATGGCCATTTCTAAAACACTAAGATTGTGTTCTATGCTTAGACTTATCCTTAGGGTTCTTACTAAGGCTTTCACATCCTAGTTTCCAAAGGTTGACTATACCTTTCCTCTGATACCAACTATAATGACCCATACTTTACATACATTGTTAATACTTCAAAATTGAAGCATACTTATTACAACATATAACAAAACCACGAAAGGACCGTATAGGTATAGTGTCTTTAGAAACTGGGAAACATAAACAACTGGTTCATAAAGCGTCTACACTGTCTCCCATTTATTTCATCATATCTATAGTCCCCTTTGGAATATCTTACTTAATAACCTTATTCCTGACCTGGGGAAGGAACACATACAAATGGGTGAGCTCAAATTCTCAGTAAGGGTAAACAAAAGAAATATCAATCACATCATATACATAAGCACATAACTTTTGGAAATATTAACCTGCAAAAGAGATCATAATTTCATAACATGGGATAAATCATGGCAGTGAAATGTAATCACAGTAATCGTAACTTAAAACATGAAATTTTGTGGCATATACACATAATAATAGAGAATCATTTCTTGTTATTCAAGACTCATTGCCAAGACTATCTTAGTGGACAAAGTCCATTTCTGAACCGAGTTCACTCCTCATTTCAGTCCTGTTTCACTGAACCGGTATAACCTACCGTTCCAGCCATGTCTATCTCATGAGATATAAAATCTTTACCCAATGCATTAGAGGGAGATATAGGTCCCACCCATCTTATAATGAATCCTTTCTTATGTGTGCCACATAATCATAAATCATACATCGTCACATAACACATGTAACAAAAATGGGATTCTTGAAACATCATGACATCATAAAACAAATCATATAAGATAAAGGAATTAATAAAAATAATTCCATCACAACATTATCAAATCAATGTAATAATAGGGATAGAAACAGAATACTTTATTATTTTAGATGGAAAATAATATTGATAAAACACTGGCACTCCATTCTTGAGGAAAATATCCTTTCTACTTCAAAAACACTTTTCCTTTCTTAACATGTCATAAAATTTTAAACTAAAATATGTTGATTAAAAATAAACTTGAAAACTTGTAAAGGATGCTTTTTGGAAATAGTGTTTTAAAAATCCATTGATGTCGTATAAGTTAAAAAAAATATTCTTCGTACTTTTGTCGCAAAAGTCAAAAAGTACCTCGTATGAAAAATGACAAAAGATTCCTTTCATATCTTTTACTAAAAACTCACCGAAGGTTAAAATTGTATTTAAACAATTGTAGGTGGATGGAAATAATATTACATATTGAAGAAACATGGATGTGGATGATAAAATACACCGGAGTAAATTTCAAAGTATAAACAATCTCGGATAAAAATGAGATTGTGATATTTCTCGTACCTTAGGTCTGATTTGCTTTGTACGTGTCCGAAGCTCCTGTATAATGGTTTAAATAATGTTATTTACTTATTCCAGAATCATACATATTGATATGATATCATATATGGTCATATTCTTAGCTTCTTATTAGTAATATTTCATTGTTACTTGTTACTCGGGTCTTTATTGCCTTTTGTTCTTATGCGTGTTTTGCCGAATAAATTATTATTATTATTTTAAGGTTATAGATACCTTATATCCAGAATGGTATTAGAGTAACATTTATCATATTTATTCATTAAATTCATTTATATAATTACTATGTAATGATGATCATGTAGAACGAGTCGCATCACATCGTGGAAACTGTATTCCGTACGTACGCACGAGCGATGATATTGTTCCCATGATTGTGGAATTGTATTTAAGTGTATTTATACTATTTCAGTATCAATATCAATTTATAATAATCATATATAGTTACTAATTACACCATTATACCCATCCTTGTAAGGTGATGGTGGAGAATAGATTACACCACGGCGTGGAGACGATATTCCGTACGTACACACGCGCGGTGATTTCATTTTTCCGTAGGATGGATAGAAGGTGAATTAGGGTTGTATCATATTTATAATAACATATCAGTATGTATGTAATACTGATGTTATTACTTTATCATGAAACAACTAAATAAGAAGAAGTTGAAGAAGAATGAAATTGAAAAGATCGGTAATGGATATTACTTCTTCTTTGAAACGCCTCTTTGAATCCTCCACTTAGGGAACTAAGATTGGTCTTTGAAGAAGCCCAAGACCTCTAGGATTATTCTAGGGAAGTGGAGAATGGATTTTGACAGGGGTTGGCCGAGATTGAGTGCTCAAATTGGTGTGAGGAGGAGGGGGAGGAGGTGCCCTTTTATAAGGGAGGAGAGGGGCACCTTAGGAATACCTCAAAATATTATTTTATATTAAAGTCAACATCGGTTCATAATGGTTCCAAAGGGTCTTATTTCGAAGGTAAAGTGGGGATGGGTTGAAATCATATCAACCAATAGGATTTATACAAGTTTAGGTTATTATTTTAACCTTTTAAATTAGATTTAACTCTAAGTTAAATAATTTAACTTTTACCGTGACTTTTTGTTTTCTTACACTATATGGTTAATACACTTACTATAACATGCCAAACGAACCCCAAGTTGTTTATTATTAATATATATATCATTATCAAAGTCATTTGGCTGAACTTTAGATTTTTAGGAAGAAAAAAAACAATTAATAATATAATATTTCATTTAAAACTATTTTGTGTCAATTTTGACACTATTTGATATATGATTTTTGTGAAAGTCCTAACAGAATTATATGTTCGAACCAAGTTGATTAAATCAACAATAATATATCATAGTAACCTAGAAAATTAGTGGAATTCATAAAAAGTCTCAAATTACATTTATTTGAGCATTTATAACATCTATTATGTTAACATTTCCTTAAAAGGGTAATTACTACATCATCGTTGTGTCATAAATAAATTAATTTATTTAAAGTCTAAAAATTATAAATAAAATATAATTATTTAGGAAATCTTTTTATCTTTATAATGAATATTTATAGTCGAATTTATCTTATGTATAACCCCATATTAAAAATGTTTTAGTTAATAAACTTTGATTTTAACTATTTTAACTATTCATTAAATAAAATAATATTAAATGTCATAATCTAATCCAAGTGGACCTAAATGGTCATATTATATTCATATGGTTGTTTTTTGTCGAATTACACTTATCTAATAGAATTAGGACATGTTTTAGGGTAATAGTAATATCATATTTACCCTTAGTTACCCTATTTACTATTAACTGCGGTAAAAATGTAAAAAGTTACTATTCACCAAAAAATTATTTTTATCTCATTGAACCACATTTTACCTACTGATATCAACCGTGTCTGTCGGATTTTTGAAATTCTATTCACAGAAGCGGTAAAATTAAGTTTTATGCAAAATTCAGTTTTTAACCTACCACTTAGTGGTTTCACTATTCATCAAAAATTGAAAGTTTTCCGAAAAATACCAAAATTTCTCCCTAGGCTAATTTCGGTATTCCGAATCCAAAAATGAGGTCCATTTTGAAAGATAAAATTTTAAAAAGTGGTTATTACTATTTATAATGGCTATTTTAAATAATATTTTAATAGCACATTGTCGTTTAGTGAAACTCGGTATTGCGTACAACGCAAGCTATCGAGGAAGGTCGCGATTGCGTGAAAAGTAAGTAAATCTTGTGTATAGTGAATGATTCCTTTGATGATATATATATAACATAAAAACAAAATATTACTCATAAAAATCTCATGTGTTACATTTTAAATTAAACTATTATTTATAAATAACAAAGTTAAATATATTAAACTATAGGATAAATATAATTCAAAAAACATGAGCATGAGGTAATGGATTTATAGATAAACATTATATCTATGAGATATACACTATATTATCCATCTGTTTATTTTATGTGGTGTAATCAATGCACCATCTTAATATTATATAATTTATCTACTAATTTTATTTATTTTTTAGTTGATTTTATCCTTTCGTGGAGGATACGTTTCAAATGCTTCCAAATAGGGTTGGGGTTTTTGATATAATCTCGTTATTTATAGTGATTATTTTTTATTTTGATTATGAGGATGGTATTCCAACATATGCCTCTAAATAGTCTCATTAATTGGGTTTCTATAAGATTATTCATTGAAATTCATAAAATATTATAGTTTTCATCCCTTTGGTAAAAGTATTGATAAAATGTTTTTAGGTAAAATGGGCATTATTTTCACTTTGAACATTAATCATATTTTTCCATCTACATGATTTGATCTAAATCTCATAAATTATTTTATTAATACTCTCAAATGTTTGAATAATTTCATTTCAACCCACATTTTCATTTTTTGAAAGGATTCAATGTAATATCAGTTTCATTTTATAAAGAAGGTATTTTTGAATCAATTCTAATAATGTGAATCTAGACATATTTTAAAAAAATATAGAATGAAAAAAAATTCACAGATTCATAGAGACTTAGTGATTCTAATCATTCTTACGATGTTTCAATATTTTTTTTTTGAAATAAAAATTTTCCATTCTATTTGGGAAATTTTTATACTTTACTGATGGGATTTAAATATGAAAATTGTATTTTCCTTATGAAATATTTCTAATATAAAATAATTGAATTTTAATACTTGATTCTACCCAATAATGTTACATATTATAATCTGGTGATATGAACTAGTTATACCATACAATTTTACTCTTTTAATGTCCAATGTGGATGAGTATTTATGTATATTTTTATAAAATCCATTGCATTACAATAGGCTAATTAGGTTGTGATGAAACCTTTACAACTAGTTTATTTTCAACAGGATATGGTTTGATGAAATGATGAAATGTTTATGAAACCATATTACATTCCATGTGTTATGATATGATTAATTTTTTTTTACCTTTTCAAACACACACATATAAATTTTTTCATATGATTTGTGGGTATAGAATTATATGGCCTTTCAATTTATGGTGAATAAATGATATCTCAAAAAATAAACCCGTATAGAATGAGAGAGAACCGAGTTAACTAATGGAATTTCTATAAAATGATATTATTTGGAGTGAACATGGATTAATATGACTGAATATTGAGATAACCGAATCAACTCAATGAATATTGTTGTGAGCCATTATCACTAAGGAAATGATGTTCCATTCCTATTTATATTCCACAAACTCATTTAAATTTTTATTTTCACTATTTTTATTGATTAAATTATGATTCATTTATTATGAACAAACAATAATTATTCAACAAATAAAATTATGATGTAAAATATAATGGGAATAATTTTAAAATTTTAGCTCATGTTATTATTCTATAATGCTCATGTTATGCTTATGTGATGATAGACATCTTTTTTATTTAACATTTCTAAGAATCTGAGCTCACCCAATGATATGGTAATTATGATTGGTTTGAGTGTGACATGTTCATGAATGGAGATACTAATTACAAAAACAGTGGGAGCTGATAATTATCTCTTATGATTGAGTTTTTATGTATAGATATATTCCCTTAATGCAAAATTATTTTGAAACTCATAATGGATATTTGAGGGTAAATAAAAAAATTATTAAGAAATATTATGATAAATTTTAATATATAATGATCATGGATTTCCTATATTAGACCAATGTAGTTATAGAATTAAAATAATGATTCAATATTTTTACATCACATGAAAGAATATTCAGGGTTAGTATTTTCATTTAACAATACACGATGATCATTCTTGAAATCTTATTTTAGTAAGGGATTAAAGATAGAAAATGGAATTTTATGTGATAATTGGCATAGTATAATATTTGTCTATATTATTTTTTATTAGTTATATGAATTCATTTATATGTTGAAATTTCACTAGTAATATTAAACCCTGTGGAAAATGATTGGATGTTGAATTTTCCATGAAAATGCTTAATGTCATGGTAAGTGTATCTCAATTCTACGAAACCTCTCTAATTTAGTTATGTGAGAATGTGTTTCATTAAAATATTCTTATTCTACCTTTAGTAATTTTTTTTTAAGGTATTTATGGTTTGGATTTAGTTAGATAAATCTCAAAATTATTACTAATCAAAGTTACGTTTGACAATTCAACCAACCTATGATCATATATCATTGTTACAATTAATATAACCTATCCTGAAAATTAAATCCAGTATATGGGTCATGATTCAAATTCTAAATTTTTGTTTTTCATAGATGGCTAGGGAGATACTCAACATTGATGATATGCTTATTTTTTTGGGATTTTTAGCATATTTCCTAAATAAAATCATAGTCATCTTCAAAATCATGAATATAAGTTTTCAGGAGAAGGCATAACTAGTGCTACACATATTTAAAAGACACCAAATATAATGAACCATATTTAGATTCTATAATTGAATAATAAACATTAAGAAAATGTTGATAATGGATTTATTCAACAAAGTGCATCAACATAGTGTATAACATTTATATTTATTTAGAAGAAATATAGATCAATAGGAAACTATATTGATTATATATAAATAAACAACATCACAATAAATAAAATGTATCCTCATTCGGGTATTGATAAATTATTCAATCAATTAAAAGTACATAAATATTATTATATGAAAGAACTATGATCTATAAATTATTAATTAAAGGTCAAATGAAATTAAACAGGAAATGTATGCTTCTATATATGGTTTAGAAACAATGAAATTATAGTTGTTCCATTTGGTCAAATAAACTCACCAACTTTCATTGTGGATTTAATTAATAGAGTCTTTAGAGATTGCCTTGATCAGTTTTTGGTGGTATTTAAAGATGATATTATTATATACTCAATGAGTAATGAAGATCATGAGTTTCATTTGATGATTGTTTTGAAGAACCTATAGAAGGAGATGTTGAATTGAAATTTTTCCAAGACAGAATTTTGGACATATAACAATTTATTATTTTGTTTAATATTATTATTAGTGTATGTATAGGTTGATCCATCAATGATGGTCATTATCGAATTCGAGACCAGACCAGAAAATGTGACTAAAAGCCATAGTTTTCTTAGTTTGGTTTGATATTTTTTAATTTTTTTAATAATTTCACATCACTATCCAATGAATTCAATATGTTACCTTTTAATAGATTCATGTTTTCATGAAATTTTTTTTATTTGAATAAAAATTTATGTAATTTAATAAAATTTAAGTGAGATCACATGATCTTACACTACCACACAGTGGAGAATGGTTTGTAATCTAAAGTTATGGTTCAAATATGGGACATGTATTATTCCTAATATATAATTATATGGTGATAGATTAAGACTCCTAAATATTGAATTCTCTTGAGTAAAATTTACCAAATCATGATTTTTTAGTTATCTATGTTAAAATCTTCAATAAAATTGTAGAGGCATAATCATTATAGAAAAATGTGTGATAATCAGAGTGAAAATATATTTCTATCATATATATTCACTCTTAAGAGATAAATGTGAAACAAATAATCTGTAAGGATTAGATTATAGATGTTCACTTCTCAATACATTACCAACATATTAATGAGAACATAATGAAACATTGTTTCCCAATAAAACTTAAATGTTCATTTTTAGAATACATGGTTTTGGGGGTGGGGGTGAATGTGCTTCACAATTATTTCTATTGGGATCACCCAATTTTCATCTAATGGAAACTCCAAATGGTTCCCACATCCATAAATGTTTATGATCCTACCTTCCAAAGGATAGATTTCTTATGGGGTTTTAGACCTAGAAGTTCGTAAGAACTCAAATTGTTCGACATGATGGGGGTTGATCTTATCAAAAACATTGGGGGGTATTATTGCATACTCCATGAATTTATTATAGATTTATGATATTTTTTTGAAATAAATCCCTATACTTGATATGGGACCACATATTACCATTATAATTACATTATTAAGACCATGTATGGATTAAAATAACTATATGAATGTTAGGGGATCTTCATCATTAACATATTCATTTAGAATTCTTTAGTTTAAGATTTTTTTTGAAATATGGAGTTTATTGTAATCATGGAAGGTTGTTGGAATCTTTGAGATGGGATTGAACCTCTATAATGAAACCTTTATATCCTATGAGATCATGAATTAAAACCCACATAGTCCTTCGGACATTATTTATGGTAATGTGATTAGACCGAACAATGTAGTGTTACTTCAATAAGTAAGGATTTAAATATAGGTATTAGAACACAATAAATATTCTTAAATATCTTCTCAATACATGAATTATATTCTACATAGTTCTAGTATGATTCAAAAAATATGTGTAAATAGAGACCTATGGTGGACCTTATGCATAAACTATTACAATGGATTTCTTCTTCTGGAGTGTGGCCCATTTAGTGGAGATGATATGAAATAAAATATATATCCAAATAATGACCCCCTTTTAATAGTATTTCCATCATACTATTGGAATAATCATCACTACTTTATATTCCCTCGTGAGCTATGATCAATGTGAGAAATAAGATATATTGGGAGATTAGACAAATCGCATGATATCATACATTCCTATGGATTACACATCATTTTTTGATGAAAAGTTAGGATTTACCATGTCATGGAGGATATGGTATGGATTTCAAGAATTGGGAAGGGGTCCAATATATCCTTGTTATGGGTGTAATGCAATTTATTAGTGTTTGATTCGAAACTCAAAAACAGACGAGTTTGAGTTAATTGTGGGAATGGTCAGGGACTATAACTAAAATAAAGCAACAATATGATCCCAACTCTCATTCACTGATGGATGAGAGAGGATGGTGAAATTATCTGAGAATTCAGTAAAATAATTCAAGATTGTTTGATACACAAGGAGAATTTCACTAGTGTGGAATCTGATTGAAGTTAAATCATTATAATTGTGTCCTCCACATCCTTATTATGAATGGAATTAGAGTTCTCATAGTAAATTATCCCCTATCATACTGATGTGTTGGGGTGATTGATCCCACTATGAGAAATTATTGTTATTCCCATTGTTTTATGAGTTATATGTTCCATATACCAGGATATAATCCTTATTTTCTACTCATTATTTATCATCTAATAGATAAAAAGACATGACGACTGAGAAATTACTTTTGGATACACATGGTATAATATGGTGGTCTCGTCTGAGAGAGTGGAATGAATAGGTTTTCTTGAGTGCATAACCCTAAACTATTAATGACAATTCCCATATGAAATGGGTATATGGATGAAGGTTCCATGCTAGGTATCCATATTACATTTTTCTGACTGTGTCTGTCAGATTAATTTTCTTGACATGTTTTTGTTATCTGCAAGGCATGTATTGAATTTACACATGTTGTGTTTGGGATTTATGTCTTACATGGACTCCACAACCATGGGTATCTACATATCTTGTCCAATATTCTTTGAATGTTCAAATTTGAAACATTAATGACAGTATGATTGATCAAATTATACATGTGTAGATTTTTTCACATGATAATTTAACTTGTATTGGATTCCTCCATATAATACAAGATGGAATACCATTGTTTTTTTGCATGATTTTATGAATTTTCTTTGATGTATTCTCATGATCAAATGGAAAATGTCAAATATTTTTCACATGGTCAAATTAATTTTCTTGAATAATTAGTCTTGATAAATATGGCCATGTTCTAGGACATTCGTATAATGAAATGAATTTTCCACAATTGCATCACCTGATTGAAGTGTATATTTCTAAGATATTTTCCATGATTAATTATATTATCTGGAATGTCTTTGAATGATTAAAGATATCATGTCGATGTTCGTTCATATATTCAATAGAATTATCTATGTAGTCTTTACATGATCAATGAATATATGTCTATGATTCCTCAAATAATCAAAGAGGACATATCCAGTGTCTTGTACATGATCAATAAAGATATGTCTATATGGTGTCTCATGATAAACCTTTCTTGTCCTTAGACTATTGTATGAAAATTATAATATTAATATAGGAAATAGTATGAAAATGCATACATTTTATAATGATGTCATGAGTAACATTTTTTTTAAATATTGACTTATGATTAATGTGACATGTCCATGGTCTTCCAAGGACATAACCATACATTTGACTAATATTGTGATCATGTGATATCAATTTAATAATGGGGTGGGGTATCATAGAAATTTTAATGACCTTATGTCTACCTAAATATTGAATCTACATGTCCAAATGGATAATGTGCTAAGTATCCAAGAAAAAAACCTTAAAAGGATTTTAATTGAATAGAAAAGGTTTATTCTTAGACCACACATCTAAATGAATAATTGGTGATAGGAGGTCACTTCATCCTATCAATTCATTCTCATGGGGTGCCCACATGATGGAATCACAAGAGTATTATGTTCCCATGGTATTAAATATTGAGTGATATAAGGGGTTCCACCAACATATTTAGAGGAATCACATTGAATCAACATGCATGAATGAGGGTTCATGGTAGTTTGGGAGAATTTTTGAGGGTCTATTCATCGTTTTATACACATGGAAATTGGGTTCCTAAATGATAGAGTTTCCTGAATTTTCCATTTTTAGGTGATATTAATTCCATAAAATGGGTCATAGGATGGGTTCTGCGACCATGCCCATAATCTGTGGGAGTGGTGAAATCCAATTTAACTATGTCCAAGTATGAATGCAAGTAACACAACATAGAGGGATATTAGAATAACAAGATCAAAGGTTGGAATTTCCACTAGTGTATTCTCATGTACATTAGTAAGTATGTCCCATGAGACTGAGGGACTGAATTAACTCATTTCATGAATTTATATTATTCATTATATTATTAAATCTAAATAAAGGCCTTCCATGAGGTATTTCCAATGAGCATAGTGGGAACACACTAGGAAAGTTTTCATGGGAGATGGTCTTTATTAATGACATCGTGAAACTGGTGTAGTATCATGTGTTCATGAAAATACCACAACTAAAACATGTATCACATGATGTTCAGTTATTAATGAAATTTTTTGATCTTGATGATATCATACATTAGGTTTTTGTGATCACGTGAGGGGCTTCATTTGGGACTGTAGCTGGTGTTATTTTTTTTCAATACTTCTTCTTCTCCCCACTCATCCTGATCTTCACTTTTATTATAAGGATATATGGACTTATATAGGAGGATAGTTTTTGTTTTTGATGCCACTTTGAATGGTAAGTACGATGTGTGTGCTAGATTGAGGTGGTGGAAGCTTTGTATAAAAATAATCATGCACTAATGAGATGATTTCTCATGATGGAATGTTGGATAACCACTAGATCATAAAAATATAATTTCCAGGGGCCTCACATATTTACTTGTATTTATTTATTCATGCCTTTACTTGATGGGTGTCAATGGGGTAAATCATATAAAACATTGAATTAATGTCTTCGAGGCATCATATGTTCTGAATTGGAATCATCATTTCGATAAAGGATTGATCTTGAGATGAAATGATAACCTATATTTTTACAAAGAACAAGCTCCATCCAACATTCCTTTATAGATAATAATTCTTGATTCATGGTACTTATCAGGATGGAATCACATTTCGAATCACATGTTCAACCTTCATTAGATCTTCATTCATGTGAAGTGACGTTTCATGCATTGATTTAGTTTCCTCAGATGATAAGTTATCTCATGTTCAATAATTAGTGATTAATAGTCTCAATGATCTTATTATGATAATTTGGGTGACATTGGGTATCTCTATGATGTTCAAATATGGTTATCCACAACTTCATCAGGAGAACATATTAGAGGAATGTTGAAGACGATCGTGTGAGTGTGGTCAGGTGGCCTCCAATGTTTTGATAGAGTGGTGGAGGTTTATTTAGTATTATAAATGGATAAATAATTCCACCTCCACCACATCCCACATAAATATAGAGGGTGTTATATCTCCTCTTAATAAGTATGATAAATTTTTTTTTCACTCAATCCATTAGTGGAGTTGATAGCCACAACACATGTAACAAACCTAATCAACCATGCACTCCCACTAAATGGCCCACCTAGGAAAAATTTATCACAACATTGAATTCATCATGTAATCCATGATTTCCCACACTATCACGTTCTTGGGCTAGCTTGCTGGATGGTTCCTTGGATTTTGTTTACGTGACACCCACAAGTTCTCAGGTTGAGTTTTCCAGCAGGTTAGATTAGCTCTCATATACATCTCATGAATTGAAATTGACATGATATTCCTTATTGGTTGACATTCTGTAGTTGTCTTGAGTTCATCATTTTTACAAGGATAATTTGTTTTTTATATACAAACTGGAGGGATAATTCTCTAATTTCTTCAAAATTTATGGTTCATAGCATGAATAGCCTCATTTTTTCTAAGGAATTATGGTGGGCCCAAAATAATTTGGTTTGTATTTATTTATATTTCCAAAAAAAGTAATTTAGATTTATATGGTTGTTGATAAAGTGGGTGTGTACATGTATTTTATATAGGACACCCTCTTATTGGTGTATGATTTCAAATATTTTTTTTCTAATCCATTTTATAAATGATCAATATTTCATGGAGTATTAAAATTGCCTGCTCAGTGATTATAGAGTTGACATGTTATGAGCATTCCCTTATCATGGTTTAACCTAGAGAGTATAATATCTCTTTTAGTTAGTTATTTTTATCTATTGTAATATAAACCATCATTGTGTTTTAGTTTTGGGTATTCATGATAAAAACCACTACTATATTATTTTATGCTCTTCTAGATTAAAACATATAATTATTTAGTTTAGGGTCTTCTAGCTCCGAGATTGTGTTGATGTTCATTGTGGTATTCTATCTTAGATCATGAGATACCATGAAGTTTAAACTATTTTTATTCAAGAATTTATTGATGAATATCTAATATGGTATATACCTTCTAGGGGTAACCCAAGACACCGTAAGGTTAAAAGAGCCTCTGTAGTGTCTCCAGGACAAAGGCGGATTGGAGTCCTTTCCAGTAAAGAGGAAATTCCTTTGGTTATTAGTTCAAAGTTCTTACACATTGTTATCAACGTGATGTAGAGCTATCTCCTCTATTTTTAAGGTATAATGATGATTTTAGAGATGGAATGGTAGGATGGGGAAAATATTGGGTATCTAGATTCCACCTAGATAGTTGGAATATGGGATGTCAATATCTAGTGATCTGGTGCCTGAATTTATGAATCATGGAATGGGGTATACTTAAAATGGGAGAAAATTACAATGTGTTTATAAGGTCCTTCATGATGTCACTGGGGCTCCCGAGTAGTGGATTTAATTTCCCATGAGATGATATTCATCTAATTGGTAGGTTCATTCCCATATGAATGAGACTATATAGAATACATTCTTGGTCATTTGAGTTGATCCACAATCATTAAAAAAGGGCATAAACGATTTTTTGAGACACAAATGTCTAATTATTGAAGTGGGGTGTAGAGAAATAGGCTATCCAAGAAGGGTTTTGGAACCCTATAAAAGTTTATATTTTCATGGGGAGGCTCACGCCCTACACCATTTTGTCTCGAGTGAGGCAGTGTGGGCCATTAAAAGTTCCAGTAATGGAGTTTCACATCCATGATTTGATAAAGATAATAGTACATGGAGATGCGATTTCATGGATATGGAATCATCTTGAATAGACTGATTAAAGAGATTGTGAATGGTGGTCTATAGTGCTCTGGTCAAGAGGTTGGTATGGGAAAATCATGTTGGGTATCTCCTACAACACCCTCAGGTGGTGTGTACATCCATGGTGATGTTAGGCTCATAAGAATCATAATGACATTAATAGAGTGTCATGATTTTTTTGGTTTGTAGTTCTAATCCTTTTTTCATCAACAAAATGGTCAAACCGAGAGATATATATTCTTGTATAAGGTCCAAGAAATACTAAGATGACCTAAGTAAATCAATTAATGATGAATTATTTATAGAAAAATTATAATTCATGGAGGGATATAACCCCTTCAAAGTTGTATCCTCATTTAAGGAACAAGTTATCATGATGAGTTGATGAAAAAAACCATTACTCTATATTTTTATTATACTTGGGTATCTTATTAGAATGGATGTAATTATAATCGGGACATAAAGTGGGGCCCGGGTTTTTTAATCATTATTTAATCATAGTCAAATTTTTTCCTAAACTATAAATATTATGATTATTGAGTGTTGAGACTTGAATTTTTCATTAGATTCAACAAACTGATGATCAATGTGACATGTTTTCTCTCACATTCACAAGATGATAAGATCTTGTGATTTGTACCATAAATGGTTATAACTTATGGTTGTACAACCTTGAAAAAAGTGTAGGTAGTTTATTTTCGTGATACACATGGACCTAAAATGTGTTTCATGTTAGACTGAAGATGACTTAAGATACCCATAACCAAGACTACTAAAATATGCTCCAAAAAAATATGTGTAAATGATTTAAATCATAGATTGAGGTTCTTGGTTACAAACTAATGATATGGGAAAATCATTGATAGGATATCCTAGAACACATTTAGGTTTTGGGTCATACCACAGTGATGTCTAGTTGATAAGGATAAATAAGACATCATATAGGGCCAAGATGTCCCTAGTTGGTAAGTTATAGAACTTACGAATCAATAATATGTTCAAAAAGGTAAATCGATTTTCCATTTCAATGGACATGAATACTATTCATCCACATGAGCTCATCAAGACATAATGTATGATTGATGGGTTGAGGGTCTTAATAGACGATAGAATCACCATGTACTCTGGTTGATCAGGGTCAGGAACATGTGGCTATTTAATATGAAATGATGTTAGGTGATTTATTATATATTTTAAAATATTATATTTTTGATGTATTTTTCATGCAGTTTTAATGAAATGTAGATATATTACTTTCCTTATAGATTAAATTCATGTGGTTAGTAAGTAAGTGTTTCTTTATAGTTCAACGTCTTGTTGTAGAAAATTTTGTTAGTTCCATCCAATTTGTATTTTGGGGAGAGTTTTTATCATTTATAATTTTTTTTTCAAACCTAGGACTATGGTTTTGGTTGTTTCAATTTAATGTACGACGTGAGGAATCAAGCCATACATAGTTTTTGAATATGAAACTCTATGTGCAGGACTGACCTTGATGTATAAGCTGAATTTTTCATGTTTGTTATTATAGATGGATGATATATTGGAGATCAGTGAGACACAATGTATCCAATGATTATAGGAATCAATAGACACATAATTCATTAATTATAAATTCCTTATATAGGTCTGATTGATGCACAATGGGGAGAATTACTCCCAATAATTAGTGTAGCTAGATATATAATAGGAGATTTGTGAAACACAATTCATCATTAAATGATAGGAATCAATGCCAATTACCGCTAGAATCGAGGTGTGTTCAGAGACCAAAATAGTGGATAATTTTCTACTATGAGAAGGCTCATGGTAATATAATGTTTTATGTCTTGGTCGGGATGAAAGGAATTCAATTTACCATCATGAGGAATTAAAATATTTTTTTCCTTTTTAAGGTATATAATATATGAGAATGAAAAATCATTTTTTCACCGGTATATCCTATTCATATATGGAATCCCTTACCAATATTTATATGCGCATGTGCTCTATGAACAATGTGTCAAATAAGGAATAGAATGTGTTCTTATGACCCCACATAGGAAAATAATGAGTGGACTGGGAAATTTTTTTTATTTGGTGGATGGTCCAAGATTTAGGTTCCAGGAATCATTAAATATCCTATTGAAATGAGAATCATGTAGTATGTACTTTGGAAAACCCATTATGTGTCGTGTCATGTAGTGAGGATATCATGCATATTTTTTAATGTTATATATTATGGTGGAGGGTCACTCGATGTGGAAGAAAATGATTGTATGGAATTCATTACATTTTATATAAAGTGGGGAGGAAAAAATCTGGGATGTTTAATTACATGTTGTCATGATGTGTTAAAAATGATTTATCTTCATTTAGTTAGAACACATCCTATATAGCTTAATATTTTTTGGTTTGGACTTGTTCCCTAAGATTTAATGAAATATGGATAGGATGCAATCCGTACAATTTAACATCATGATGCTAGGATTTTTTCCATAAATTAATCATCATGATGGGTAGGATTTTTTCTATAAAGTCTATCATATTATGGTTAGGTATTGTTAGTTATTGTTGAAAGTCATGTGGTTTGGTTGTATCCTTTATAGTTTAACGTCATGTGGTTAATACATATTATATGATAGTGGTGCATTATCTTTTCTATTTTTTATAAAACATAATGGTCCTCAGGTCATCTGAGGTGATGTGTAGCCACATCAGGATTTTGTAGAGTAATTTTCATATAGTTACAAGTGAATTCCTGTCGATGTGGATTTAGATATTCAATATACTCTTATTAATCCTCGAGAAACATGGAAATATAAGCTTAAGTTTGTATTTATATATCATTAAATATAGTAGTCTAATGGATATTTGAAAATCATTTAGAGGTTATTCAGTATGTAGAAACATCATACCATCGGTTTTCAATGCTCTCCCAATCATAGGTATTAGGTCATAAAGGGTATGACCATGTCTTGTTGAAAGAAATATTATATTCACTATTTTAGTGGATTCTAAAATTGTTGGTATGGGAGTTTTCTAGCCTTGAATATCTTTCAAATAATATACATATTCAAGTGAATGTAAAGAAGAAAATCTACTTTTGACATATTTTTTATATCCTATTTGGAAGTAGTTATCGTCCAATACATGTTGGGGAGGTTGTTTATAGCTAAAACTCTTCATATCTCAATGTCATTTACTTCTTCATCAAGGCTATATGTATTTACTGAATAAAACTATAGTGGTTTCCACTCTCAATCTCCTACTAATGATGGTTATGTTATTTTAATGGTTGATAATGCATTATTTACCATTAACCGTAGTGTTTCAGGATCCAATCTATATGACAATGCCTTATTTTTAGCACCCCTCAATAAAAAAAATTTCAAGGGGAGGATTAACTTATCCATGGGATATAGCACAATTTGGAGTGTGACTATAGAAATTTTAATAGTATATCCAAGAAACTAGTCTCCTCACTACCATAAGGGAGACTATATCAGTAATGATCAAATATTCCTTTAGTTAAAGAGTCATCGGACCCTTTGGGTTTTGAGAATGGGTCTCCAAAATCCTTAAGGACACTAAAATTGTGAATATTACTGATATGAGCATCATTCTTCATAATTCATAGAATATTATCACATGACTCTTAGGACTGAGATGAGATATAATACTTATATATGTTATCATACAAAATATGTTAATAATTTTCATGTGTTGTGAGAGTATTAGCACACTGCTGAAAATCTTCTTACAGTATCCCATTGAGCTTCTCCATTTTTTTTGGAATATGAGTGAGCATTTAGATTTTGTTTAGAATATGATGGTCAAACTTAGCTAATGTGCGGAGGTAAACCTAGTTCAAATAAGAATACCATTATGTAATATATTGATTGAACTATATAATTGGATATGTGATAAGAACCTCATATAGTATGATATTAGAATAATTTGGAAAGACTCATTGATAAGAATATGAGCTGACCCCAAGGGGTGTGCCACTCTCATCTCGTGGGCCACAATTATGACATATATTTTATCCTGATCCAAATCTTTTGGACTATGCGTCCTATCTTTTTCAAAGGTAAATATGATTTGGTCTCAATGCATTCACCACTCTCACTTGAGTATCCCCGACCAATATAAAGATATGACCACTATAATAAGATTTTTTATAATGTCTTAGGACTTTGTATGAATGTAATATGATCCCCTATAAATGAAAGTAATGATCTCACATGGTTATCCTAACCATAATAGGGATATCTGCCCAATCCCAAGCCTTTAGAATCATTCTCTAGTCTTTTTTCAATAGTAATATGAGCCTATCCAAATGAATTCTTCACTTTAACATGGTAATCCCCAGTTGGATGAGGAATATGATCTTTTCATATATTGTATCCTTTACCGAAATATGCTAATAATACTCTTGGATGGGTGAAAGATATAAAATTACTCTATAGTGGACACTTGTTTATACAAATCATAGGGTTGTTCTACTATAGATTTCAACAAAGGAATAAATTTCAATCCCTATATCTTAATTATAATATACAAGAGGTAACAACCTAGAAAATTAATAATAGATTTAATATTAAATGCATGAAAAATCCAGTCTCTACAAAACACCACATTTTTTTATCCTAGCCAGTAAATAAATTTTTTTCTCTTATGTAATTTTAATTTAAAAAATTGACTTACACCATTGTGTTCAGTAAGATATTTAGATTCTGATATGAAAAATATAATTTTTTTGAATAATAACATACCCTTAAAAAAGAAAAAACCTTAATTAATAATAATGTATCGTAATGAATCATAAATTAGGCAACAAAATAAAAACCTCAACCATTAATGTATAAATACAATATAGACATCTTAAATGTGAATAAACAATCACAGTATAAATATTGGTACTTTTTCATGTCATAAATATTTTTATTACAATTTAATGATTAATTTAATAATTTTAAATGGAATTTATTTTTATAAAATTTATTAATAAATTGTTAGTTTATTGTATTATGGTTATATGAAAATTTTATGGGACCTTGATTAATTTCTCAATGTGTTATAATACGGGTAATTGTTTTAAAGTTGTTTTTGGAATAAACTATGAGTTTATTTAAAAATAAAATCAAAAATATTTATAAAAATATTTTTGAAAAATATATTTCATTTTTTAATTCTACACATAGAATAATTTTTATGGTTATTTTTTGGGATTTTTCTAAAATACTTGAATATTTCATTAATAGTAAAAATATAGTTTTGTGTACTTATTATGCTTAATGACATCATAATGATCTAATAATTAATATCAGATTTTGGTTGAATTTTTTACAGTAATATATGATGTAAGGTATACCAATTAGATAATACCAAGGACATATAACTTGGGAAAGCCCATGGTTTTTCAAAAACCACTATGGAGGTGTCCATTTAAATTAAAAAAACACACTCTCATTTAATATATGAAAAAACTCATTCTGTCATTTTCATTCATTCTTACATAAACATATTATAATATATGGTATTATTACATCCCTATTAGTCCTCCTAAGGTGTCCTCAAGAAACCATGGTCCCAACAATCAAGTCATAGGAGTTACTCTGGAATGTAAGAGAATTATCAACTTCTCTTTTCCATCCATGTTCTCTTTTATGTGGTATGTATTTCATGTTTTCATACCATGTTCTTATTTATATATTATCCAATCCCTATATAATTTAACGAGCCTCTTATGAAATGGTGTCCCATGTCCCCAATTTTTTTAATGTTTTCTAATACCATGTTGCATAGTCGTTACGATGTAGAATTTTCATCTCAAAATATATCTCTTTTTCAAGAACACTTATTATGTTATTATCATTGAGTTTAAATTTTTTTATGTTTGGATATTTTATTACATGACCCCTAACATTATATATTGTGAAATAATAATGATATACCCTTATTCTATCATCAAATTATTTTATGAAATTATTAGCGACACGTTATGCAGCCAAATTTTTGTGACAGATTTCAAAACATTTTTTTTCAAGTTCTGTTCCATTATTTTTTATCTCTCCTCATCCAAATGATATTATAACTTTTGTACCTTAAATTAACTATAATTTTTTTATAATAATGTGATATTTCTTTATCATCTCTTCTTTCCCATTCTTTTATACTAAAAATTAATACACCATATGAGATGTGTTAATTTAGCACATTCATGAACGTTGGGTTTTCAATTTATACTACCATATTCAATTATGATCATTAAACCATTATTATAGTTTAAAAATACCATAATATATGTATTATGTTGCATCAATGTTTCCAGAATCGTTTTTTACATCTTTTTATGATTTATAAATAAAATGATTATGTGGCGTCCAAAAACCACCAATTAAAAAAACAGTTATCATTAAATAATTTATATAATGATATATTTTCCAAAAGTAACCAAATTTAATATGAAACCATTTAAAATTAATAATGTTCAATATTAAAATATAACATCAATTTTGGACAAAAATCCTCATTTTACATGATTCTTTATTCATGTCTATAAGAATACTAATCATGAAGAAAATACTCCTGAACAATAAAATTGACCCTGTTAAACCCATCAAGAAGTACATGAATGATCATAACAAGTATATAATAAATCAATTAAATGAATAAGAGGTTCTCATAATATTAATTAATGAATTTAATTTGGTTATACAAGACACTCTAACGAACTGAAGACCACCAACAAACTTAATGTAAGGGGTTTATTCCTCTAATATCCATTTTTATGAGATATTTTGTATTCACTACTATTTCTTGTGTATTGTCATGACCCGTCCACTGGGGCCCGTGTCGTGACTACCCCAAGACCGCATTCTATTGGCCCTAAGGATAGAGACAAGCACTAAAGGCGTAAATCCCTAATCAGGGAAGGAATTTCCATTATAGAAAGTAAACACACACAATAGAGTACGAGCTGGTAGAAAAACACTATGTAAAACTGTATACAGAAGAGTGCTGAAAGTAGAAGGGGTCGGAAATACAAGCCCAACAATAATGTACAAGGAAAATTAATGTACAAGTACTACTGAAGAAAATTAAAACATGTTTTGGCTCTTCCTCTGGAAAATCTTACATGAAGGGTGGGAAAAGATTTCCTCCACAGCACTCCACGGTTGTCTGCCTTTTCTGTGTACCATCACGCGGTGTCTTCCACCTCCTGGTACCATCCAGTCCCGGTACACTCAGCCTCGGTCAGCAATGTCCGTCGTCTACATCCAAGAAAATGAGGTTTGGGCATAGCCCGTGCAGGGGTGAGTATATCAATACATAGTAGGGACCCCGAGACCACCATGGTCTCACAAAATTCACCAAGGATGAACAAAAGATTATGAAAACAAAATATAACCAATATGTAGGTATATTCCCATACATATAACTATGTTATCAAGTAACCGATCTCATTAATGAGGAAAACACAGAAGTCACTTACTAAGCTCAGATAGGAATATAACTGTTGTAAAGAGATAGAGATGATCATATGTAGTCACAGAATCATCTAAGTTGTCAGACCCACACCTGATCCAGGACCAACAATTAGAACTATCGTACCCACAAAGGATCCAGGAACAACAGTCAGTGTTGTTGGACCCACATCGGATCTAGGACCAAGAGTTAAAACTATCCAACCCACACAGGATCCAGGAGGAACATTCAGTGATGTTAGACCCACACAGGATCCGGGACTAGCAGTTAGAACTGTCAGACCCACATAGGATCCACGAATAATTGTCAGAGCTGTCGGACCCACACAGGATCCAGTACCAGTAGTTAGAACTGTCAGACCCACACAGGATCCAAGAACAGCAGTCTATGCGCAACCACCCGCAGGGTTCCTTGAGAACACGCTCGATTACGATAGGGTCCCCCCTTCAAGCTAATTATCGATACAACAGATTCCATGAAGTACCACAAAGATGTTTCCCAAAGTAATCCCACGTCATAGGGATATCAATGCAACAGAAGAGTCGTTGATCAGACACGTGGTCTGTGAACTATTGGCCTTTTAGTCCCTAGGTCCCGATTGGATTCATGTACGATCCAATTTGACCATATCTCAAATATACCCCAAACTCCAGTGGGGTATTCTCAAAGGGACCACCACGTTCCAAGAATACCAGCATCGATGACGGTTCAGCAAACAGACGTCAGGTGAAAAAGATATGGACAATGAATGTAAAGGGTCAGTAGTGGGCCCGAGTCCAGTCTGACCTGGTCTGGGTTGACCCGGTCAGCCTGCTAGGTTCGGCCCAGTCCGCTGGGCCCAGCCCAGTAGACTGCGGGGGCGGTTCGGCCCAGAGGACACCACGTAGGAGGCTCGGCCCGGAGGCCGGGGATGATTCGTCCAGCAACGTGAGTGGTGCGACTCACACGAATAGGCTCGGATGGCTGAGACAGTACGGCCAGCGACGCAGCAAAGGATGCCGCAGGTCGACTCGGGAGGCCAGGGTAGCTTGGTCGGTTCGGCAGAGAGCCGAGATGCAGCCCGGGTAGGCCGGCGGGGTGGCCGGACTGGAAGAGCGGTCGGGGAGGCCAGGCGGGGGCCTGGGCAGGCCCGGTGGGGGCCTGGGCAGGCCGGGCAGGGGACTGGGTAGGTAGGCGGGATGCCGGGAGGGTGCCGGGCAGGATACGGGCAGGTTGACGGGCACGGGCAGGCCTGCGGTGCATGGAAAGGCTGCAGGTAGGCCAGCGAGGTGTGCAGGGAGGTCGTGGGAAGGATGGGCATGGTTCGCGGGAGGCCGCGAGAAGGCTGGAGGGGTACGGCCAGGTGGGCAGGTGGTCCGGAGGCGACCGTGCCGGCCGATGCGGAACGGCTTGGGCCGGTGCCGGCCGACGGTGTTCAGTAGGGAGCACAGGTGCGCTGCGAGGGAAGCATGGTTCACGGAGGCCGCAGGAAGCGCGGCCATGGCTTGTGCCTTCTTCTCCTTCAATGCCTCTTCTTCTCCATGTTGAGAAACAACACAAACAAGAATGGTGGAGGGGTCGGGCCATGTTGGTTTGTCCCATACCCTCCGCATTTTGGGTGGCAACACATCTCTCATCAAAGAGTATGAAATATGAACAACAATTGACTTACAACCATGCAACGATTCGTTTCCAATCTGAAGAAGAGAAAAAGAAAATGAATGTTACGGAAAAATAAACCCCTACCATTGATTTTCAGTCATCGATGTTTGAAGGAGTAGCAGAATGTAGACAAAGAAGGTCGACGTTCCTCGCATCTTCCAAGCACTTGCAAACCTGAGTTGCGTCGGATCATTGGTGATGATGCAGAAGTCGGTCGATGAAGACGTCTCACGATGGTTGAAGCTCCGAGGAAGAAGTCGAAGAAGGTCGTTGTCAGCGTTCTTCATTGTACGAATGCGTTCTTTGTTCTTTGTTGGAAGAGGAGGTACTTCATTAGAGAACTCATTTTCTCCCAAGCTATCCTCCAAAAATGAATAGATGTGAAAACCCAAAAATATTAAGAGATTTTAATATATTCTTATCTCATTAGCACCATATTAAAAAATAGAAGAATTAAATTAAAAGGCTCCACCTAATTAATGTGAAGAATTAGGCATAATAAATTATGAATTGGAAAAATTAATTAAAGGGGAAGTGGTGGCACCATAAATGGTAGAGGTGGTCAAGGGACTCCCCAATCATTAATAAGGAGAGTTGAGAGATTTTACACTCCTCACATTAATTGGGGGGTTTTAGTCTCGTGTGGTCTCAACATCGTAACCTCTTGCAAGAGGTTATGTTCGGGTGGGCCCCACCACCATAACCACTCAAGGGTGTTTAAGGTTTAGTGGCCCCACCTCCATCTTCCATGAATATGTTTAATACACCCAACACTCACATGGAGGCTCAAAATAAATAAAGTGAAGCTCCCAACATTTGTTTTCATTCCACAGAACCCCAAAAACTATTTTCTATTCATGACTCACTGTCGTTGAAGTGAAAGAATCTTGAAGTGAATACCAGTGTTGCGAGTTCAACGGTGCCCTCAGATTTCAATTCCGAGCACTGGTTCAAAAGTTATAAAAACCCACTCGTACGTTTACGAAACATACCTGAACAAAAATTTGGAAATTGATTTTGGGCACATCGGGCCTCAGAATCATGCGCCGTAAATTATCACAGACTTGTATAATTCCTATGTGTTTATGAAAAAACATTCCATGTAAATTCTACGTATTTACATTCTACCTAACTCAGGGATTTACGTCCCCGTAAGAAATAACATGAACTAAGGGAACAAATGGGGGTACTAAGCACGCATCTGAGCCTCCCGCTCCCATGTGCTCTCCTGGAGGTTCCCGTTCTACCAACAAATACGAACTAGAGGTATCTACCGTCCACATAGGACCCACTCCTATGGATCCACAATCTCCAATGGAACCTCCGTGATAGTCGCCCCATTGTTGACATCCAGCTCTCCATTGTCGATGATGTGGGAAGGGTCGTGCATGTATCTCCTCAGCTGGGATACGTGGCAAATGTCGTGCACCCGGTGCAGATGAATAGGAAGATCTAGGAGGCATGACACCTCAAAAAATCTATCAAGAACCCGAAAAAGTCTAATTAATATCAGAGATAACTTTCCACCTCAGCCAAATCTCCATAGACCTCATCGAGGTGAGACCCATAGGAAGATTTGGTCACCATCCTCAAACTCCAAAGGCCTCAGTCTCTTATCCACCTATGACTATTGCCTGCTCTATGCAGTCTTCATATGCACCTGGATGATCTTCACCTTCTTTGTGGTATCTCATACCATCTATGGTCCCACTAGTTCTGACTCCCCATGGTCAGTCCAGTACAAGGGTAACCGACAAGGTCACCCGTACAACACCTCAAATGGTGCCATCCCTATGGTGGAGTGATAGCTGCTGTTGTATAAAAACTACACTAAATGTATGTTATCCTCCCAAATGTGACCGAAGTCAAGGACACAAGAACACAAAATGTCTTCGAGGGTTTGAATGGTCTGCTCAGTCTGACCATCTGTATGAGGATGGAAGGCGGTGCTCAGATGAAGCTGCATCCCGAAATCCTCCTGCAACCCCTTCCATACCTAGGAAGTAAATCATTCGTCATAATAAGAGAAAATATAATAAGTTAATCTATGTAGATTCACAATATTCTACATGTAGAGGCGTCCCAATCTCTTTACAAAACACTTCTCTATGAACGGTAGGAAGTGGGACGAATTGGTGAGTCGGTCAATGATCATCCAAATAGAATCATGATTCTTGGATTTACGTGGATTCCCCTTAATGAAATCCATTGATATCCCGTCCCACTTCCAATCTAGAACCTCTAAAGGTTGTACCAAGTCTACTAGTACGTGATGCTCTGCCTTCAATTGCTGAAAAGCGAGGCATTGAGAAACAACATCTGCAACTGCTTTCTTTATACCTGGACACCAATGCTGTCGTCGGAGGTCCTGATACATCTTCTCCACTCCTGGATGTACCGCTATAAGGGATGTGTGTAACTCCCTCGACACATCCTCATGATGTGACACTAGCACCAAAGTACGTCCTCTAAAGATGATGGTGTTCTCCCCGCCTTCATAAAATATGTCAGGCACCTGCTTTGTGGATATCTAAGAACGTTGTACCTTACAGTCAGCGACTCCATGCTGTGCTTCACTGAATCGATGAAGTAGTGGGGGAGTGACCGTGAGAGACTGAATAAATGATTCCTCGTCTCTATCCACAATTTATATATGTAAATCAGCCAGCTACTCTATCACCTCTCCTAGCAAATGTATACCAGATCTTCAACTTAGCGCATCCGCAACAACATTCCCTTTCCCAAGAGTATAGAATATCTCGAAGTTATAGTCCTGGAGGAACTCAATCCATCGCCGATGTCTCGTGTTCAGGTCCTTCTGGTATAAAATATAACTAAGACTCTTGTGATTAGAGTACATGGTTAAACGTTTTCCCATTAGATAATATCGCCACATATTCAAGGCGAAGACCACTACCGCAAAATCGAGGTCATGGGTACCGTAGTTCATCTCATGCTATCTTTGATTCCATGAACCATATGTGATCACTGATCGCTCCTATATCAAGACACACCCAACTATGGTCCTTGACATGTCTCAGTAGACTACGTATTCTATGCCTTCCTCTAAAAGCCTCAAGATGGGGATCAATCAGCCTCTCCCTCAGCTATTGAAATCTATTTTGGAATCTCTCTGAGCACATGAAGGTTTTAACCTTCTTTGTCAAGGATGATAGGGGTGCTGTAACTCTGGATAATTCTGAAACGAATATACAGTAATAACCATACAATCCTAGGAAACTTTGTACCTCCATCACACTCCTAGGTGGCTCCCGGTCAAGTACCACCTCAATCATCGCTGGATCCACTGCAACTCCACCCTCCGAGATGACATATCCTAGAAAGTGAACCTCTCAGATCCAGAACTGGAACTTTGTGGGCTTACCATAAAGATGGTGTTCTCATAGTGTGTCTAGTACTACCCTCAATTGGTAGGCATGCTCCTCCTTAGTAGTCCAGTAGATCACAATGTCGTCGATATTGACTAAAACAAAGTGATTGAGGTATGGCTGGAAGATATTGTTCATGAGTCCCATGAACACATCATTAGCATTGGATACACCAAATTGCCTAACAAAGTACTCGTAGTGGTCATACCGACATCTGAAGGTCATCTTCTACACCTCCTCGTATCGAACTCTATGCTAGTGATAGCCTAATATGAGGTCTATCTTCGAGAACCATTGAGCTCAATTTAGATTTTCTAAGAGGTCTTCAATCCTTAGGAGTGGGTACTTGTTCTTCACGATCACCTGGTTTAGGCGCTGATAGTCGACACAAAGCCTCTAGGAGGTGAGAGCTTCAGATAGTTTAGGTGCCAGTAATCAGCTCCCGTAAGAGTCTCTAGCCGTAAGTGTCTAACTAATGGCTCCTTCGAAATCTCTGAACTCCTAACGAGGGAAATTTCAATGAAAGAGTGACTGACACCTAAGTCTATAAGAACTGCAGCTATGGTGGAGTAGACACAGATCATACCTCAAATCATCTCCGGAGCACCATGGTCATATGCTTCAGCTGTCTAAAGCTGCACGTCCAGCTCCTCTGCCATGTCTGCCTGCTCCCTGCGGTCCACCTCAATCGAATCTATGTCTCTGCCTGGGAGGTCCTTCGACCGTCTACTGATCATCATTACAGTGGGTCAGACAGTCACAAGCTATATGACCCAGCCCGCTGCAAGAGTAACATTGCCTGCTCCTGGCATGAAAGGCTCTGTCTCGTGTGCCCCGCACAACTGAACTCGAATCCTGAGGTCGTCCACAGGATGGCATGGTCCACATGGACCTCTGTGACATCTATCTACTACCAGCTACAGAAGACTCTATTTCATGTCTAATAGTGATGGGTCTCACTTCTGGTGACTTCTTAGCAAGGAAACTCTCCACTAGGAGGGCTCTCTCTAACACCCCCACCTGCATCGGGATGCTAACTGTGACAATTGACACTGTAATCTCCTGTCTGAGCCCCTTCTCGAAGGTTCATGCCCTATAGAAAGGGTCATGCACCATATCAGTGGAGTAGCGTGAGAGGTCATGAACCTCGATGAGTACTATGCAACTCTCATGTTGCCCTACAACAGATGAAGTAGCTCATGTATCCACACTGCACGTTGGGTGGCTGGGACAAATTCGGCCTAAAATTGGCTCTCAAAGTCTGCCCAGAGTAGTATCGCCTCGTCATGAACATAGAGCATCAGGCACCACCATATGCCTGCTTCTGACTATTGATGTCTAGTAACAAGAATCACCATGAAGTCTATAAGTGTCCTACTAGTATTAAGACTCTCACCACAACCTCCATCCATTCCTCAGCTGCATATGGGTCCTTCTCTCCCCTAAACCTGGGTGGCCTCTGGCACTGGAACTCATGCAACGCACTGATGTGGCGTGCATCATCTGCTACTAGGGCCGGTGGCATCAGTGGCCTAATAAGAAGTGGTATCACTGGTGACACATCATCCGAGGTCCATGTCGTGACTACCCCATGCTCTCCTTCCATAGGCCTGGGGCTCGCGACTATCACCAAAGGCGTAAATCCCTAAAATGGGAAGGCATTGCCTTTATAAAAATTAAACACACACAACAAAGTAAGACCAAGAAGCAAAACACAATTTAAAACTGTATACAAAAGTGTGTTGAATGTAAAAGGGGCTAGAAATAAGAGCCTATCTGTAAAGTACAAGGAAATTGAAAGTACAAGTACAACTGAAGAAAAGTAAAACAGTTGTTGCATCGTCCCCCGATGAATCCTACCTAAAGGGTATGTACATATAGCCTCCACAACACTCCACATCCGTCTGTCTCCACCATGTACCGTCATGTCTTGTGGTCCACCTTTGGGTACCGTCCTGTCTTGGTACACACATCCTTAGTCAGTGTTGTCCTTCATCTACATCCACCACAATGAGGTGCGGGCACAGCCCGTGTAGGGGTGAGTATAACAATACTCCGTAGGGACCCCGAGACCACCAAGGTCTCTCAAAATTAACTAGGGATGAACCATAGAGTATGAAAACAACAGATAACCATAACTTATGTATATGACCAAACATACACCTAAGTTTTCAAGTAACCCATCTCAATCATGAGGAAAACACAGAAATTACTGACTCAGCTCACATAGGTATACAACTTATGTAGAGAGATAGAGATGATCAGATGTAGTCACTGAATCATCTAAGCTGTCAGACCCACACAAGATCTAGGACCAGTAGTTAGAACTATAAGACCCATAGAGGATCCAGGAACAGTAGTTAGTGCTGTCAGACCCACACAAGATTCAGGACCACCAGTTAGAACTGGCGGACCCACAACAGATCTAGGAACAGTAGTCGGGGCTGTCAGACCCACACAAGATGCAAAACCAACTGTTAGAACTGTCGGACCCACATAGGATCCAGGAATAGTATTCAGAGATTTTGGACCCACATATGATCCATGACTAGCATTTAGAACTATTGAACCCACACAGGATCCAGGAACAACAGTCAGTGTGCAGCCAACATGTAACACCCCAAGATTTTATAAAAAATATTTTTTTTTTAATTTCATTAATGTCTTGTGTTGTACGCTACACCAAAAGGAGCTTGCACAACAAGCATCCTTGACTTTCCTTTCATTACACGGAATCGCGACCTTCCTTGATATCGTGTGTAGTACGCAATACCTAGTTTCACTAAACAATGATATGCTATTAAAATATTATTAAAACTAGCCGTTATGAATAGTAATAACCACTTTTTAAAATCATGTAAATTTTATTTTTCAAAATGGACATCATATTTGGATTCGGAATATCGAAATTAGCTTAGGGTGAAATTTTGGTACTTTTCGGATAACTTTCATATTCTGATGAATAGTGAAAATTACTAAATTTTAATTAAAAACAACTTTTGTAATCGAAATAATTAATAGTGATAAATTATTAATTTGAGGGGTTTTAAATTATATTTAGAATATATTTTTACAATTTAATACAATGTTGGTCATTGGATGTAATTTCATATTTAAACCAGTTATAAACAAATGTCAATCTTGTGATAGTTATTATCTCTTAAAAACACGTCTTTTGTTTTGACGACGGGAATTAATTTTTAAATTAATTAATGAAACTGATATGTTTTGAATTTGGTAAAATAGAAATAATTTTAGAGTTCAAAATATCAAATATATCTTAGGCCTAATTTTTGGTATTTTTCTGAAAACTTTCAATTTTTGATGAATAGTGAAATCACTAAGTGGTAGTTAAAAAACTGAATTTTTCATAAAACTTAATTTTACCGCTTCTGTGAGTGGAATTTCGAAAATCCAAGAGACATGGTTATTTGTCAGTAAGTAAAATTTGGTTCAATGAGATAAAAATAATTTTTGGTGAATAGTAACTTTTTACTTTTATTTACCACGGTTAAAAGTAAATAGGGTAATTAAGGGAAAAAATGATATTATTATTACCCTAACACATGTCCTAATTCTATTGGATAAGTTTAATTCGACAAAAAACTATCTTAGGAATAAAATATGACCATTTAGGCCCACATTAATTAGATTAGGACATTTATTATTATTTAATTCAAAGAAGAGTTAAAAGAGTTAAAATCAAAGTTTATTTAATAAAAAATTTTAAATATTAGGTTATACATAAGATAAATTCGACTATAAATATTCATTAGAAATATAAAAAGATTTCCTACATAATGTTATTTTATTTGAAATTTTTAGACATTAAATAATTTAATTTATTTATGACACAATGATGATGCAGTAATTATCTTATTAATGAAATATTGACATAATTGATTTTATAAATACTCAAATAAATATAATTTGAGACTTTTTATGAATTCCACTAATTTTATAAGTTAATATGACATGTTAGTATTTATTTAATTAAGTTTTTTCGAACTTATCATTTTTTTAGGTTTTTCAAAAAAATCAATTACTAAATAGTGTCAAAATTGACATAAAATAGTTTTTAAAACAAATATTATATTATTAATTGTTATTTTATTCCTAAAAATCTAAGGTTCGGACAAATGACTTAGATAAGGTTATATATATTAATAGTAAACAACTTGGGGTTCGTTTGTCCTGATATAGTAAGTGTATTAACCTTATATTATAAAGACACAAGAAGACAGGGTAAAAGTAAAATTATTTAACTTAATGTTAAATCTAAATGATAAGGTTACAATAGGAAACTAAACTTGTCTAGATTATATTGGATGAGAGTATTTCTACCCATACCCACCTTATCCTCTAAATAAATCAATTTGGAGCTATTTAAAACCGAACATGACTTTATAATAAAATAATATTTTTAGTTATTCCAAAGGTGCCCCTCTCCTCCCATATAAAATGCCACCTCCTCCCTATCTTCCTCACACAACATTGAGCCTTCAAGACCGGCCAAACCCTGCCAAATTCTCTTCTCCACTTCCCTAGCAACATCCTAGAGGTTCTGGTGTTCCTCAAAGACCAATTTTAGTGCCCTAAGAGGAGGTCTCAAAAAGGCGCTTCAAAGAAGAGGTAATTTCCGTTACCGATTCTTTCACCTTTATTTCTTCTTCCACTTCTTCTTCTTAGGTTGTTTCATTATGAAGTAATAACATCAGTATACCTCATATACGGATATGTTATTATAAGTATGAAACAATCCTATTTCACCATCTATCCATCCTACGGAAAACGAAATCACAGTGCGTGCGTACGTACGGAATACCGCCTCCACACCGTGGTGTAATCTGTTTTTCCACCAACACCTTAAATGGATGGGTATTATGGTGTAAAGAATAACTATAAATAGTTATTATAACATCATAATGATTCTGATATGTTGTATCATCCACTCCAATTCAATTCAATAATTATGGAAATGATATCATCGCTCGTGCCTATGTACGGACTACCGTCTCCACGACGCGATGAGATTCATTCTCCATGTTAACCATTTAAGAATGATTATAAAGTATAAATAAGCAATAATAATGAAATATATGACATTATAAAGCTACTGGATTTATGTTTATATATATTTATGTCATCTACTTAATTCCACTCAATTCAATAAGGAAACGAAAACAGCGTTCATGCGTACGTACAACCTACTGTCTCCATGAACGGTGTATTTATTTCCATTTATAGATCCATTATATATATGTATATTCTGAATATATATTATATATAAATCATGTTTTATATTCTATAATTAATTAATAATGATCTATGTAATCATATGAATAATTACAAGTTAAAACACGAACGACAAATGAGATGATTTTACCCAAAATGCTACTTTAACATGAATTTACAAAAGAACGGGTAATATAAAGTCATAAGTGACCCATATATGATATAATAACAATGAATATGATTCTGTAGTAAGTCAATGAAATTATTTAAATCATTATACAGGAGGTTCATACACTTACGAAGCAAATCGGACCTAAGGTAAGGGAAATATCACAATCTCACTTTTATCCGAGATTATTTTTACTTTGGTAATTACTGGGGTGTATTTTATCACCCACTTCCATGTTCCCTCAATATGTAATATTATTTCCATCCTTATACAATAGTTTATATCCAATTTTACCCTTTGGTATGTTTTTTGTAAAAGATATGAAAGGAATCTTTTGTCGTTTTTTCGTACGAGGTACTTTTTGACTTTTCCGACAAAAGTAAGAAGAATGTTTTTTTAACTTATACGGAATGAATGGATTTTTAAAACATTATTTCTAAGAAGCATCCTTTACAAGTTTTCAAGTTTATTTTTAATCAACTTCTTTTAGTTTAATGTTGAATGACATGTTATGAAAGGAAAAATGTTTTTGAAGAAGAAAGGATATTTTCCTCAAGAATGGAGTTCAAGTGTTTTATCAAAATTATTTTCCATCTAAGATAATAAAGGGTTCTGTTTTTATCCCTATTATTATATTGATTATGTTGTGATGGAAATATTTTTTTTGAATTACTTTATCTTATATGAATTGTTTTATGATGTCACGATGTTTAAGATTCCCATTTTTATTACATGGGTTATGAAATGATGTATGATTTATGATTTTGTGGCACATATAAGAATGATATCATTATGAGATGGGTGGGACCTATATCTCCCTCCAATTAATTGGGTAAAGATTTTATATCTCATGAGATATACATGGCTGGAATGGTAGGTTATACCGATTCAGTGAAACAGGACTGAAACGAGGGTGACTCGGTTCAGAAAGGGACTTTGTCCACTAAGATAGTCTTGGTAATGAGTCTTGACTAACAAGAAATGATTATCTATGATTATGTGTGTATGCCAAAAAGTTTAATATTTTATGTTATGATTATTGTGATTACATTTCACTGCCATGAGTTATTCCAGGTTATGAAATTATGATCTCTTTTACAGGTTAAGATTTCCAAAAGTTATGTTCTTATGTATATGATGTGATTGATATTTCTTTTATTTACCCTTACTGATCATTTGAGCTCACCCTTTCATGTTTTCTTTTACACAGGATATAAGGAAAGGTTTTAGGTATAAAAAAAGGATGATCTTTATGGGAGATGTTGAAGATCATTCACCAGGATTAGAAGATTATATTCTGAGTTTCCAAAGACACTAAACTATTACGATCCTTGTGTGTGTGTTTTTGTTATATACTAAGTATTCCGAAAATGTAATGTCATGTCAATGTACGATAAGCTTCGGGTCTCTACAGTTGGTATCAGAGGAAAGGTTTAGTCAACCTTTGGAAACTATGATGTGAGAACGTTAGTGAGATCCCTAGAGATATTTCTAAGGTATGTCTAGGGATGTCCCTAAGGATAAGTATATATATAGGATATAGTCCTAGAACTACGGTAACGATCGTAGAATTTAAACTAAGATGTTAGATATTGACGGTACTCCCCCTTTACTATGTTGTTTTCTTTAACATGATTTTTTCCTGTCACAAGATTCTTTTTTTGTTTTAGTTAATGGAGGGAACCAGAAGGAATTAGGTTAACATTGAATCCAATGGACAAATTGGTGACTATGAGCAACAAAATTGTGTAATTCCTAGAGATAAAGATATTGTGATTATGCCGAATCAGTCATCGCGATATATGATTAACAAGGTGAAATTTAGTGGTATGCCTAATTCATCAATGAAGAGGAAGATAAACTATTATTCATGTTCGCATGTTGAGGAGCATAAAGAAAGGAAGATTGAGATTTCTAAATAAGGGAAGAAGAACCTTGAGGAATACCACAAATGCAGGGACCGATGTTATCTGTGTGGAGAAATGGGTCATAGAGTGATAGAATGTTATGGAGTTCAATGTATTATTTGCTGATATCATGGGCATTACCCAACTCAATGACCTGACCTAAAAAGTTACTTCTAAATCAAGGAAAGACTTATTTCAAGACAATCATTGAAGTGGATGGACTGAAGTGTTTATGTATTGGTATTCAAGAATAATTTTGTTGAGGTACTTTTATGGTGTATTGAATTATTTATGTATTGGTCTATTGTGGTTTTCAATAATTTTAAGGTACCGGTAACCATGAAAAGTGATTCAAGTATTTCTGAAAGTAGATGATATGCGCATAATGAATGGAAAACAAGAAAATGAAATGTTTAATAGTATTCATGAGCTCATGATTAATATAAGGAATAAGTGAAATCATGGTTTGAGTATATAAAATTTTGAGGATTTTGGTATGTGGAAGGTGTTAACTTTTAACTGCATTCATGTTTTCACTAAGGTTCAATGGGTATTCAAGAGAATACACGATTAAGGACTTTGAATGTTTGGAATGTGACCAACAAAACATATCTTATGATATATGGGGATCAACGATGGTATTAAATCTCTGGTAATCGTTTTCAATATGTTATGAGAGTGGACTGCAGTATTATGGATAAGCCTAAGGATTGGAATGGATTATGTTGGACATAAGTTAGTATTGTTTAAGGATAGAAGTTTTTTTCGATATTATTGATGGGATGTTATAGTAATATAGTTTTAGAAAAAGGACAACCTGCAGGATGGGCGACAGCCCATCACGGCGGACAAGGCTGTGGAAATCGAACCCACAACCGAAGTGCGACTGGCCTTTATCGCCTACCACTGGCCTACAAGAAGTCCCTGGTTAGTAGAAACTAGTTTTATTTTATTAAGAGGTATGATATATGAAGTATAAGTTCATTTTTGGAACCATATACGATTAACCATAAGATGGACTTATAAGTTTTTCTAACCTTTTGTTTGAAAGAGATGGAATGACCCATCATTCTATCACATGATCTGCTAACACATCACGAATGACAAATTCAAATTCATTTATTTAAGAGATGAAGTAGAAATTTTCCAAAGAACGATAAACGATGAGACTATTCCAAAATCACAAAAGTATTTCTTCTAATTCCAATTTCATCAACTATAGGGAAATGATCTTGAAAACAAAAAATGTTGTCTTAGTGCTCTTATATCTGATGAATTAGATGGTACCTTAGATCGTCACAAATTTTTGGCTTTGTGATTGCTAGCTTTTCCATAGCCATGTTCTCTACCACTCTCCATCAGAACATGATGGTTAGATTTCTCTTCCATATCCATATTTTCACCTATGTGGAAACCCAGTGATTAGTTTATTTGGGTAACCGTTACGTTTCATACTTTTTCTTTTAAAGATTGGTTTTGGTATTCCTTTTTACGATGTGGTTTTGATTAAAGAAACTTTCGAATAGTAAACCATTTATAACCCCGACAAATTTCGAGGGCGAAATTCATTTTAAGGGGGGTAGATTGTAACACCCCGAGATTTTATGAAAAATATTATTTTTAATTTCACTAATGTCTTGTGTTGTACGCTACACCAAAATGAGCTTGCACAACACTCATCCTTGACTTGCCTTTCATTACATTCAATCGTGGCCTTCCTTGATAGCGTGTGTAGTACGCAATACCGAGTTTCACTAAACAACGATACGCTAAATATTATTAAATCTAGCCGGTATGAATAGTAATAACCAATTTTTAAAATTCTGAAAATTTTATTTTTCAAAATGGACTTCATTTTTGGATTCGGAATATCGAAATTAGCTTAGGGTGAAATTTTGGTACTTTTCGGAGAACTTTCATATTCTGATGAATAGTGAAAATTACTAAATTTTAATTAAAAACAACTTTTTTAATCGAAATAATTAATAGTGATAAATTATTAATTTGATTGGTTTTAAAGTATATTTAGAATATATTTTTACAGTTTAATACAATGTTGGTCATTGGATGTAATTTCATATTTAAACCAGTTATAAACAAGTGTCGATTTTTTGATAGTTATTATCTCTTAAAATCACGCCTTTTGTTTTGACGACGGGAATTAATTTTTAAATTAATTAATGCAACTGATATGTTTTGAATTTTGTAAAATAGAAATCATTTTTGAGTTCATATTATCAAATATATCTTAGGCCTAATTTTGGTATTTTTCTGAAAACTTTCAATTTTTGATGAATAATGAAATCACTAAGTGGTAGTTAAAAAACTGAATTTTTCATAAAAATTAATTTTACCACTTCTATGAGTGGAATTTCAAAAATCGAAGAGACACGGTTGATGTCAGTAAGTAAAATTTCGTTCAATGAGATGACAATAATTTTTGATGAATAGTAACTTTTTACTTTTATTTACCACGGTTAAATGTAAATAGGGTAATTAAGGGTAAAAATGATATTATTATTACCCTAACACATGTCCTAATTCTATTGGATAAGTGTAATTCGACCAAAAACAAACGTAGGAATAAAATATGACCATTTAGGCCCACTTGAATTAGATTACGACATTTATTATTATTTAATTCCAAGAAGAGTTAAAAGAGTTAAAATCAACGTTTATTTAATAAAACATTTTTAATATTGGGATATACATAAGATAAATTCGACTATAAATATTCATTAGAAATCTAAAAAGATTTCCTACATAATGGTATTTTATTTGTAATTTTTAGACATTAAATAATTTAATTTATTTGCGACACAACGATGATGTAGTAATTATCTTATTAATGAAATATTGACATAATTGATGTTATAAATACTCAAATAAATATAATTTGCGACTTTTTATGAATTACACTAATTTTATAGGTTAATATGAAATGTTAGTATTGATTTAATTGACTTTTTTCGAAATTATCATTTTTTAGGATTTTCAAAAATAATCAATTACTTAATAGTGTCAAAATTGACATAAAATAGTTTTCAAAACAAATATTATATTATTAATTGAAATTTTATTCCTAAAAATCTAAGGTTCGGACAAATGACTTAGATAAGGTTATATATATTAATAATAAACAATTTGGGGTTCGTTTGTCTTGATATAGTAAGTGTATTAACCTTATAGTATAAGAACACAAGAAGACACGGTAAAAGTAAAATTATTTAACTTAATGTTAAATCTAAATGATAAGGTTAAAATAGGAAACTAAACTTGTCTAAATTCTATTGGATGAGAGTATTTCGACCCATACCCACCTTATCCTCGAAATAAATCAATTTGGAGCTATTTATAACCGAACATGACTTTATAATAAAATAATATTTTTGGTTATTCCAAAGGTGCCCCTCTCCTCCCTTATAAAAGGGCACCTCCTCCCTCTCTTCCTCACACAACTTTGCGCCTTCAAGCTCCTCAAACCCCTGCCAAATTATCTTCTCCACTTACCTAGAAACATTCTAGAGGTTCTGGTGTTCCTCAAAGACCAATTTTAGTGCCCTAAGAGGAAGTCTCAAAAAGGCGCTTCAAAGAAGAGGTAATTTCCGTTACCGATTCTTTCACCTTTATTTCTTCTTCCAATTCTTCTTCTTAGGTTGTTTCGTTATTAAGTAATAACATCAGTATCACTCATATACTGCTATGTTATTATAAGTATGAAACAATCCTATTTCACCATCTATCCATCCTACGGAAAACGAAATCATCGCGCGTGCGTACGTACAGAATACCGTCTCCACGCCGTGGTGTAATCTGTTTTTCCAACAACACCTTACATGGATGGGTATTATGGTGTAAAGAATAACTATACATAGTTATTATAACATCATAATGATTCTGATATATTGTATCATCCACTCCAATTCAATTCAATAATTATGGAAATGATATCATTGCTCGTGCGTACGTACGGACTACCGTCTCCACGACGCGAAGAGATTCATTCTCCATGTTAACCATTTAAGAATGATTATAAAGTATATATAAGAAATAATAATGAAATATATGACATTATAAAGCTAATGGATTTATGTGTATATATATTTATGTCATCTACTTAATTCCACCCAATTCAATAAGGAAACGAAAACAACGTTCATGCGTACGTACGACCTACCGTCTCCATGAACGGTGTATTTTTTTATATTTATAGATCCATTATATATATGTATATTATGAATATATATTATATATAAATAATGTTTTATATTCTATAATTAAGTAATAATGATCTAAGTAATCATATGAATAATTACAAGTCAAAACATGAACGTTAAATGAGATGATTTTACCCAAAACGCTACTTTAACATGAATTTACAAAATAAAGGGTAATATAAAGTCATAAGTGAACCATATATGATATAATAACAATGAATATGATTCTTTAATAAGTAAATGACATTATTTAAATCATTATACCTGAGGTTCAGACACTTACGAAGCAAATCGGACCTAAGGTAAGGGAAATATCACAATCTCACTTTTATCCGAGATTGTTTTTACTTTGGTAATTACTTGGGTGTATTTTATCATCCACATCCATGTTCCCTCAAAATGTAATATTATTTCCATCCTTATACAATAGTTTATATCCAATTTTTCCCTTCGTAAAGTTTTTTGTAAATGATATGAAAGGAATCTTTTGTCGTTTTTTCGTACGAGGTACTTTTTGACTTTTCCGACAAAAGTACGAAGAATGTTTTTTTAACTTATACGACTTGAATGGATTTTTAAAACATTATTTCTAAGAATAATCCTTTACAAGTTTTCAAGTATATTTTTAATAAACTTCTTTTAGTTTAAAGTAGTATGACATGTTAAGAAAGGAAAAATGTTTTTGAAGAAGAAAGGATATTTTCCTCAAGAATGGAGTTCAAGTGTTTTATCAAAATCATTTTCCATCTAAGATAATAAAGGGTTCTGTTTTTATCCCTATGATTACATTGATTATGTTGTGATGGAAATATTTTTTTACGAATTCCTTTATCTTATATGAATTGTTTTATGATGTCACGATGTTTAAGATTTCCATTTTTATTACATGGGTTATGAAATGATGTATGATTTATGATTTTGTGGCACACATAAGAATGGTATCATTATGATATGGGTGTGACCTATATCTCCCTAAAATGCATTGGGTAAAAATTTTATATCTCATGAGATAGACATGGCTGGAATGGTAGGTTATACCGGTTTAGTGAAACAGGACTGAAACGAGGGTGACTCGGTTCAGAAAGGGACTTTGTCCACTAAGATAGTCTTGTAAATGAGTCTTGACTAACAAGAAATGATTCTCTATGATTATGTGTGTATGAAACAAAGTTTAATGTTTTAAGTTATGATTATTGTGATTACATTTCACTGCCATGAGTTATTCCAGGTTTTGAAATTATGATCTCTTTTACAGGTTAAGATTTCTAAAAGTTATGTGCTTATGTATATAATGTGATTGATATTTCTTTTGTTTACCCTTACTGAGCATTTTAGCTCACCCTTTCATGTTTTTTTTCCCCAGGATATAAGAAAAGGTTTTAGGTATAAAAAAAGGAAGATCTTTATGGGAGATGTTAAAGATCTTTCACCAGGATTAGAAGATTATATTCCGAGTTTCCAAAGACACTAAACTATTACGATCCTTGTGTGTGTGTTTTTGTTATGTACTAAGTATTCCGCAAATGTAATGTAATTTCAATGTACGATAAGCTTCGAGTCTCTACACAACAACATGGTTCCACTAGAATACGCTTGATTTTGGGAGGTTCTGCTTCTCAAGCTAAGTGTCAATACAATATCATCCACGACGTCAGATGAAGAAGTATCCCAATGGTTCGCCATGTTATAGGGGTCTCAACGCAACAGACGGACGTCGATCGGACACCCGGTCTGTGAGTTATTAGCTTTTTAGGCCCGGGGGCCTGGTTGGATTCGTGTACGATCCAACCTGACCGTATCTCAAATATACCCTAAAATCTAGTGGCATATTCTCATAGGTACTTTCAACTTCCAAGAATATCGGCGCCACATACAGTTCATAAAATGGATGTCTGGTTCCAATGATATTGCTAATGAAAGTGAAGGGTTGGTAGTGGGCCTGGGTCCGGTCCGACCAGGTCAGACTGACTCGGCCCTATCCAGTGTGAACCAACCCGGTCTTGGTCGACCAGGTTAGACCTATAGAGACCCAATCTATACATACATGGAAATTAAATTAATTTTGAGGAATAATTAATAAATAAAAGAAACCAACACTCAAGGACAGTAATGGTTTAGTGTCTTTAGAAACTAGGAACATAATCTTCTAATCATGGTGAATGATCTTCAACATCTCCCATAAAGATCTTCCCCTTTTGTTTTCTTACCAAAAACATTTCGTTAAATCCTGGGGAAAAGAAAACATGTAAAGGATGAGATCAAATTCTCAGTAAGTGTATGCATAAAGAAAATAAAACAAATCATATGCATTTGTAGTTAAAAGAACATGAACATAATGTTTAAACATCAAAATATTGATCAATGACATAAAACAAGACAGTACGTAAGGCATAGTTCATAAAGAAACATTAATCATGATAAAATCGAATGGGGATAAAACATGTAATTTTGGAAACCATTAAGCACATGTTATGATTTCCATAGTAGCCAAGGCATTGCTGCCAAAACCATCTTAGTGGACAAAGTCCCTTTCTGAATCGAGTTCACTCCTAGTTTCAGTCCTGTATCACTAAACTAGATTAACTTACCATTCCATCCATGGATATATCATGAGATATAAATCTTTAACAAATGAATTGGATGGAGATATTTGTCCCACCCATCTCATAATGAAATCATTCTTACTTGTTCCACAAAATAAACATAAATCATTCATCATAACCTAAATAATAAAATGGGTTTCATAAACGTAATCTCATCATAACATAATCCATATAAACCAAATGAATATAATTTCATCATAAGAAAAGTGAAACCATGAAAAACATAGAGACATTAGACACGTATGAAATAATTTCATCTTAGATGTAAAACAGTTTTGACAAAACACTTGAAATGAATTATTGAGGATAATATCCTTTCTTCTTAAAAATCATTTTCTTTGCACAAAATGACAAGGAATTTTAAAAGAAAGGATTTTTTTGAAAATAATCATGAAATCTTGTACAAGAATATTCATTTAAATAAGGCTTTATGAAACCATAAGAATTTGTTCATGCCGTATAAGTTAAAAATACACTCTCCTAATAATTTTAACAGAAAAGTCGAAAACATCCTCATGTTGTAAAAAAAGTAATATTCCTTTAATAACATATGGTAAAATTCAAAAATAGGTATAAAGGGCTTTAAACATACATGAAAATTTTTTCAGAAATCATGGTCAGGGATGATAATAATAACCTTAGTAAATACTTAAGAATAAACAATCTCAGATAAGAATGAGAATGAAATAGTTATCCCTTACCTTATATCTTATATGTTTCATATGTATCTAAACCTCATGTAAAATGATTTGAATAATGTCATTGAATTATTACATAATAATATTCATTATTATGATATCATATATGGTTCACTTATGAATTTATATTTCCTATTCTTTTGTAAATTCCATGTTAAATCAGCGGTTTGGGTAAAATCATTTCATGTATCGTACATGTCTCGATTTGTTGTTCTGGATATTATTACTTATATACTGATTTACTTAATTACAGAATGTAAAACATTATTTATATATAATATATATTCAGTATATATATATATATGATGGATCGATAAATGGAATGAAATACACCGTTCATGGAGACGATAGACCGTACGTACGCATGAACAATGTTTTCGTTTCCTTATTGAATTAAATGGAATTAAGTAAATGAAACAGGCATGTACATAAATCCAGTATCATTATTATGAAATATATTTCATTATTATTTATTATTATATATACTTTATAATCATACTTGAGTGGTTAATCCTGAAAAATGAATCTCATCGCGTTCGTGGAGACGGTAGTTCGTACGTACGCACGAGCGATGATATCGTTCAGATAATTATTGAATAGAATTGAAGTGGATGATAAAATATTTGAGAATAATTTTTATTTTATAATAACCATATATATTTATTATTTACACCATTATACTCATCCATGTAAGGTGGTTGTGGAAAAACTAATTACACCACAGCGTAGAGACAGTATTCTGTATGTACGCACGCGTGGTTATTTTGTTTTCCGTAGGATGGATAGAAGGTGAAATGGGGTTGTTTCATATTCATAATAACATATAAGTATATTATTGATACTTATGTTATTACTATATAATGAAACAACTAATGAAGAAGAAGTTGAAAAAAAAGAAACTTGAAAGAATTAGTAGATGAGATTATCTCTTCTTCGACGCAGCTCTTTTAAGCTTCCTCTTAAGGTACTATAGTTTGTCTTTTGAGAAGACTGAAACATCCACAATGTTTCTAGGTAAGTGAATAAGATAAATGGTCAGGGGTTGGACAAGCATGAAGGCTCAATGTTGTGTAAAGAAGAGAGGGAGGAGGTGCCCTTTTATAAGGGAGGAGAGGGGCACCAGTGGAAAGTGTGAAAATATTATTTTATTTTAAATTTTTCTTCAGTTTAAAAAGGAAAAAAAATCATTAAAGATTAAGATAAGATGGCTCATGGTCGAAATAAAATCATCCAATCAGAATTTGTCATTTTTTGAATATTATTTTAATTTTTATAATATTATTTTTTTAAATCATTTAGTAATGATGTAACTTCTGCATCGTTATTGTGTCATAAAATTTTTCATTTATTTCATGTATAAAAATTTAAAAAAAAATTCAAAAATGTAGGAAATCATTTTAGATTTCCATTTAATAATTAAAGTCAAACATATAATTTATATAAGCCATTATAAAATATAATTACTAAAAGATTTTTGTTAATGTCAATTTTGTCATTACATTAAAATAATTAATCCAAATTGTCATTATCACTACCTAATGGCTCAATGGAGTCCCAAAATCGACACAAGGATTCCCATGATCTGACACTACACATTAAGTAAGGTTAAGAAAAGTGTTAAGGTAATTTTGAATTATTATAATATTATTTTGACCTTGAATTGCCCTATTTACCTTTAACCGCGCTAAATTAATGTCAAAAGTTACTATTCAACAAAAATTATTTTCATCTTATTGAACCACATTTTACTTATTGATAAGAACCATGTATGTTTTATTTATGAATTTAAATTCACAGAACTTATAAATTTTCATTAAAATGAAAGAGTCAGTTTTTTTAACTACCACTAAGTGGTTTCACTATTCATTAAAAATTGATGTTTTTCAAACAAATACCAAAAATTAAGCCTAAGATATATTTGATATTCCAAATTCAAAAATGATATATATTTTTCTAAATTCAAAACATATAATCGAAATTAATTAATTTTAATATTAATTCCCATTATCAAAACAAATAGCGTGTTTTTTATGAAACAATAACTATCAAAAGATCGACACTTGTTTATGTCCAAATTCAAAGTGAAATTAACTCAATGAAGAAAATTGGATTAAATGGTAAAAATATATTATAATTACACTTTAAAACCAACTAAAAAGAAAATCAATCCATATAAATTATTTCGATGAAAAAAGTTGTTTTTAATAAAAATATAGCGTGTTTTTACTCTTCATTAAAATATGAAAGTTATCAGTATAATATGAAAATTTTATCCAAAGAAATTTTTTAAATCCGGATTCAAAATAATAATTTTATTTTTTCATATTGAACTTATAAAGATGTCAAGAACTATATTTAATGTGGGTGCGCCATAAAATGGAGGAAAAACTATATTTTTTTAAAAATAATTATTTTGCTCGAAAAAATTATTTTGTTCTCATACCATGTTCTAGAAAATGTGTAAGATGAATTATAATTTCATAAAATTAAAAATGTAGTTAACACTATTCATAAAGGCTAGTTTATAATAATATTATAACCACATATCATTGTTTAGTGAAACCCGGTATTGCGTAGTACGCAAGCTATCGAGGAAGGTCGCAATTCCATACAATGAAATCCAAGCCAAGGATGTGTGTAGTGCAAGATCACTTTGGTGTTGCGTATAAAATAATTCAAAACTTATTTCATTTATACATTAAAAAAAATCATTACTTAATTTTTTATAGAATAATTTCTACAAAACGAACATGAAATTGTTTGTAACATGAGCCAAGAATAGTGTTGCATATACTGCAATCTAATACAGTTGCGTATAGCACATACTAATTTTGGAGTAGTGTACAACACAAGAAATCAATTAAATTAATAAGAATAATACTCATAAAATCTCATGTTGTTACATTATACCCCCTTAAAATGAATTTTTCCCTCGAAATTCGTCAGGGTTATAAATAGTTTACTTCTTGAAAGTTTCTTTCATAGAAACCCACATCGTAAAAAGGAATACCAAAACTGAACTTTATAAACTAAATTATGAAATGTAACTATTTCCCAAAATAACTAATCAATGGGTTTCCACATAGGAGTACATTGGTGAAAATATGGATATGGAATAGAAATATAACCATCACGTTCTGATGGAGAGTGGTAGAGAACATGGCTATGAAAAATCCAACAATCAAAAAGCCATAAATTTGTGATGATCCAAGGTACTATATGATTCATCAGATATGAGGGTACTAGGACAACATTTTTGGTTTTCAAAATCATTTCCCTAAAGTTGAAGAATAATTAAAAGAAATACTTACTTGATTTTGGTACAATCTCACTGTTTTTTGTACCTTGAACATTTTTCACATCATCTATTAAAAAAATGATGTTGAATTTGTATTTTGTGAAGTGTTAGCAGATCATGCGATAGAATGATGGGTCATTCCATCTGTCTCAAACAAAATGTTAGAAAAAGTTATCAAATATACATAAGTCCACCTATTGTGTGTTTAATCATATATGATTCCAAAAATGGACTTCTACCTCATCTATCATATCGCTAAATATAATAAATCTAGTTTCTACTGACCATGGACTTTCTATAGGCCAGTGGTAGGCAATAAAGGCCTGTCACACTTCAGTTGTGGGTTCTATTCCCGCAACCTTGTCCGACATGACAAGTTTTCACCCATCCTGTAGGTTTTCCTTTTTCTAAAACTACATTATTATAAAATTCCATCAATAATATCGAAAAAAAGTTATAGACTTAAACAATACTAACTTAAGTCCAATATAATCTATTCCAATCTTTAAGCTTACCCAAAATTCTTCTGTCCAAGCTCATAGTATAAAGAAAATGATTAATTGAAAGGTCACAAAACAAGCACGTGAATACCATTTTTTATCCCCCATATATCATAATATATATCTTGTTAGTCACATTACAAACATGGGAATACCTTAATCATGTATTATTTTGAAACACGAATTACCATATAACCTTAGTGAAAACATGAATGCTATAAAATTTTAACACTTTCCACATACCAAAATCCCAAAATTTCTATATACTCAAACCATGATATAACATTCTCCTTATATCAGTCATGAGCTAATTTTATTTTTTCTTTATCCATTAATTGTGTGCATATCATCTTCTTTCCAAAAATATTTCAATCACTTTTCATTCTTATCGGTACCATATTATTATAGAAAACCACAATGGACCAATACACATATATTTAAATATACTATAAAAGTACCTCACCAACATTATTATTGAACTCCAATACATAAGAACTTCAATCCATCCTCTACAATGATTGGCATGCAATAGGTCCTTCCTTGAACTCCATAACAGTCTGTCACTCTATGACCCTTCTCCCCACATAGATAACATCTTTCCCTCCATTTTATATATTCGTCAAGGTTATTATTCTCCTCTCTATAAATTTCAATCATCCTTTCTCTATGCTCCGCACCATGTGGACATGCATAAAATTCCATCTTCCTCTTATTTGATGACTTAGGAATAAAACATAAGTTCACCTTGTTAATCATATATAGAGATGAAAGATTCTACATAATCACAATATCTTTCTCTCCAAGAGTTACATGATTTCTTCCATCATAGTCCCCAATTTGTCCATTGGAATTAATGTTTACTGAATTCCTTCTCGTTCCCTCCGTTGACTAAGACCAGAAACCATAGTGTAAGAAACATTTAAAATAACAAGGAACCACATAATCAAAAAAATTCACAAATGGGATGTATAACTTATCATAAATTCCTTAATCCATGACACCTTAGGTTCTCCTTAGGGTATTCATGATCGTCAACATAATTCTAGGAATCTAACCTATACATATACTTATCCTTAAGGACATCTCTAGACATACCCTTTAAATATCTCTAGGGATTTCACTAAAGTTTTCATGTCCTAATTTCCAAAGGTTAACTAAACATTTCCTCTGATACCAACTGTAGAGACCCAATATTGACATACATGGACATTACATTAAATTTTTTGAATACTTAATACATAACAAAAACCAATACTCAAGTACCGTAATAGTTTAGTGTATTTGAAAACTCATAATATAATCTTCTAATCATGGTGAAAGATCTTCAACATCTCCCATAAATATCTTCTCTTTTAGTTTTCATACCTAAAACCATTCATTAAATCCTGGGGAAAAGAAAAAAATATAAAGGGATAGCTTAAGTACTCTGTAAGGGTGTGCATGGAGAAAATAAAACAAAGCATATGCATTTAAACATAAAAAAACATGAACATAATGTTTAAACATAAAAATCTTGATCAATGACATAAAACATGGTAGTGGGTAAGGCATAGATCATAAAGAAACATTAATCATGATAAAATAGCATGGGTATAAAACATGTAATTGTGGAAACCATTAAGCACATGTTATTATTTTCATAGTAGCCAAGGCATTGCTGCCAAAACCATTTTAGTGGACAATGTCCATTACTGAATCGAGTTCACTCCTAGTTCTAGTCCTGTATCACTGAACCAGATTAACTTAACGTTCCATACATGGCTATCTCAGGAGATAAAAATATTTACCCAATTAATTGGAGGGAGATATAGGTCCCACCCATCTCATAATGAAATCATTCTTACTTTTGACACAAAATAAACATAAATCATTCATTATAACCCAAAGAATAAAATGGGGTTCATAAACATCATCCCATCATAACATAATCCATATAAAACAAATTAATATCATTTAATCATAAGAAATTTGAAACCATGTAAATCATAGAGACATTATACACATATGAAATAATTTCATCTATGATGTAAAATATTTTTGACAAAACACATGAAATGAATTATTGAAGAAAATATCCTTTCTTCTTCAAAATCATTTTCTTTTCACAAAATTACATAAAATTTTAAATGAAAGGATTGTGTTGAAAATAATCATGAAATATTTTTATAGGAATCTTCATGGAAATAAGTCATTAAGAAACCATAAGAATCATTTAATGCCTTATAATTTAAGAAAAACATTCTCCTCGTACTTTTAATGGAAAAGTCAAAAAAGTTCCTCGTGTGGTAAAAAAAGTAAGATTTCATTCATAACACGTGGTAAAATTAAAAAATGGGTAAAAATGACTTTAACCATACATGAAATTTTTTTTAGAAAACATGGTCAGATATGATAACAATTACCAGAGTAAATACTTTCGAATATACAATCTCAGATTAGAACGAGATTGGAATAGTTATCCCTTACCTTATATATGATATGCTTAGTATGTATCCGAACCTCCTATATAATGATTTAAATAATGTCATTGAATTATTACATAATAATATTAATTGTTATTATATCATATACGGTTCACTTATGACTTTATATTACCCGTTCTTTTGTAAATTCCATGTCAAAGCAGCGTTTTGGGTAAAATTGTTTCATTTATCATATTTGTTTCGATTTTTTGTTCTCGATATTATTACTTATATCCTGATTTAATAAATTCCATAAATTATAACATGATTTATATATAATATATATTAATTATATAAATATATATATGTGATGGATCTATAAATGTAATGAAATACAACTTTCATGGAGACGGTACACCGTACATATGCCTGAACGTTATTTTTGTTTCCATATTGAATTAAATGGAATTAATTAAATGAAACATATATGTACATAAATCCAGTATCATTACTATGTAATATATTTCATTATTATTTGGTATATATATACTTTATAATCATACTTGAATGGTTAATAATGGAAAAGGAATCTCATCGCGTTCGTGGAGACGGTAGTCCGTACATACGCACGTGCGATGATATCGATCCTATAATTATGGAATAGAATTGAAATGTATGATATAATATCTCATAATCAGTATGATGGTATAATAACCATATATAGTTATTTTTACAGCATTATACCCATCCATGTAAGGTGGTGGTTGAAAAACTAATTACACCATGGCGTGGAGACGGTATTCCGTACGTACACACGCGTGGTGATTTTGTTTTCCGTGGGATGGATATAAGGTGAAATGGGGTTGTTTCATATTTATAATAACAGGTCAGTATATTAGTGATAATGATGTTTTTACTTTTTTATGAAATAACAAAATAATAAGAAGTTGAAAGAGAATGAAACTTGAAAGAATTGGTAGAAGAGATTACGTCTTCTTCGACGCACCTCTTTTAAGCTTCCTCTTAAGGAACTAGAGATTGTATTTTGAGACGAAAAAAACCTCCATATTGTTTCTAGGGAAGTGGAGAAGAGAAATGGGCAGGGTTTGGCTGGGCATTAAGGCTCAATGTTGTGTAAAGAGGAGAGGGAGGAGGTTCCATTTTATAAGGGAGGAGAGGGCCACCTTTGGAAAGTGTGAAAATATTATTTTATTATAAAATTATCTTCAGTTTCAAAAGGTCTAAAAATAATTAAAGATTAAGATAAGATAAGTCAAGGTCGAAATAAAATCATCCAATCTGAATTGGACATGTTTTGGACAATATTTTAAACATTATAATCTTATTTATTTAAATCATTTATTATTGAGGTAACTACATCATCATTATTGTGTCATAAATAATTTAAATTATTTGATGTCTAAAAAATATAAAAAAATACCATCATGTAGGAAATATTTTTAGATTTACAGTGAATATTTAAAGTTGAAAATATAATTTATATAACCTCTTATAAAAATTAATTACTAAATTATTTTGGATAATGTCAATTTTGTCTTTACATTAAATTAATTAATCCAAATTGTCATTATCACTACCAAGTGGCTTAATGGGGACCCAAAATAGACCCAAGGATTCCCATGGTCAGACAATACTAATAAAATAAGGTTAGAAAAAATGTTAAGGTAATTTTGAATTATTATAATATTATTTTAACCTTGAATTACCCTATTTACCTTTAACTGCGGTAAATATAAGTCAAAAGTTACTATTACCAAAAATTATTTTCTTCTTATTGAACCATATTTTACTTCTTGATAACAACCATGTATGTCATATTTTTGAAATTCAATTCACAGAAGTGGTAAAATTTTATTTAAATGAAAGAGTTGGTTTTTTTAACTACCACTAAGTGGTTTCACAATTCATAAAAAATTGAAGTTTTTCAGAAAAATACAAAAAATTAAGCCTAAGATATATTTGATATTCCGAATTCAAAAATTATTTCTATTTTTCCAAATTCAAATCATAGAAGTGGCATTGAATAATTTAAAAATTAATTCCAGTTATCAAAACAAATAGCTTGTTTTTATAAAATAATAAATATAAAAAGATCGACACTTGTTTATGTACAAATTAAAAGTGAAATTAATTCCAATGACCAAAATTTTATTAAATGGTAAAAATATATTCTAATTACAATTTAAAAAAATAAAATATAATATAACCATATAAATTATTGTGATGAAAATATTTGTCTTTAATTAAAATATTCTGTGTTTTTACTATTCATTAAAATATTAAAGTTATCTGAAAAATATGAAAATTTTATCCAAAGTAAATTTTTGTATCTTGATTCTAAAGAATAATTTTAGTTTTTCAAATTGAACTTATTAACATGTCAAAAACTATTTTTAAATTTTTTCCGCAATCAAAAGGCGGAAAAACTACATTTAAAAAAATTATTTTACTTGAAAATTTTATTTTTTTCTCATACCATGTTCTAGAAAGTGTTTAAGATGAATTATAATGTCATAAAATTCAAAATTTAGTTAATACTATTCATAATTTCTTGTTTATAATAATATTATAACCATATATCATTGTTTAGTAAAACATGGTATTGCGTAGTAGACACGCTATCGAGGAAGGTCGCAATTGTGTGTAATGAAAGCCTAGCCAGGGATGCGTGTAGTGCAAGCTCCCTTTTTTGTTTCATATAACATAATTCAGAACATATGTCCTTTATAAATTAAACAAAATCCATACTTAATGTTGCATATAATAATTTTTACAAAACGAACTTGAAATTGTGTGTAACACAAGCCCAAAATAGTGTTGCGTATACTGCAAGCTGATACGGTGTTGCGTATAGCACAAACTAATTTTGGTGCAGTGTACGACATAAGACACCAATGAAATTAAAAATTATAATTATCATAAAGTATCAGGTTGTTACAGGATCCACTTGGTCTGACCCAGCCTGTTGGGTGGGTAAGCCTGCTAGGTTCGACCTGGTCCACTGGGCCCGACCCAGTGGATTGCAGGGGAAGTTTAGCCTGGAGGTCATAGTTTAGGCAGATCAGCATGGAGGTTGGGGCCGGTTCGGCCAGCGACAACCCAATTGACACTGCGGTCCGGCTTGGGAGGCCGATGCGGCTCAGCCGGGAGCCGGGGTGCGGCTAGGGCAGGCGGGCGGGGTGACCAGACAGGTCGGGAGGCGGTCGGGCAGGCCGACCGTCAGCCGAGAGGGTGTCGGGATGGCCGCGGGTAGGCTGGTAGGCCATGGGTAGGCTAGTGGGGTGCAAGAAGGCTGGGGAAGGCATGTTGGGTGGGCGGGCAGGGTGCACTGGAGGCCAGGGGAAGGCCGGCGGGGCACAGCCAGGCAGGCCAGCGATCGAGATGTGGCCGGGTGGGACGGTTCGGCGCGGCCCGGGCGGGCGCATGCCAGCAGTGTTCAGTCGGGAGCACCGGTGCGCTGTGGGTGTGGCTCGGTTCAAAAAGGAGGCAAGAAGTGTGACCGTTTCCTGTGCCTTCGGTGCCTTCAACCACGCTTCATCTCCATGCCGAGAAACAACACAAATAAAAACTACAGATGGGTTGGGCCATGTTGGTTTTTCCCGCACCCTCCGCATTTATGGTGGTAACACATGGCTCATCAAAGAGTAAGAAAGATAAAAAACAATTGATTTACAAGCATGCAATGATTCCTTTCCAATCTAAAGAAGATACAAAGGAAAATATAGTAACACAAAAATAAACACCCTACCTTTGATTGTTGGTTTTCGACGTTTGAAGGAGTCGTGGAAAGTAGACGACGAATGTCATCATTCGTCACGTCCACCAAACACTTCCAAACCTGAGATGTGTCGGCTCACTGATAACAATGTGGAATTCGGTCGTTGAAGATGTCTCACAACAGTTGAATCTCCGAGGAAGAAGTCGTAGATAGTCATTGCCGGCGTTCTTCATTGGAAGAATGTGTTCTTCGTTCATCCTTGGAAGAGGAGGTTCTTCGTTGGAGAACTCCCTTTTCTCCCATGTTCTCCTCCTAAAATGAATAGATGTACCAACCCATAAATAATAAGAGATTTTGATATCTTGTTATTACATTGGAACAATATTCAATAAAATATGTATTCAATTAAATGGCTCCACATTATTAATGAGAAGGATTAGGCATAATAAATTATGTTTTGGCCAAATTAATTAAAGGGGAGGTGGTGGCACCATAAATGGTAGAGGTGGTCAAGGGACACCCCTCATTAATAAGGGGAGTTGAGATATTTTCTACTCCTCTAATTAATTGGTGAGTATTAGTCTCATGTGGTCCCAAGTCATAACCTCTCGTGAGAGGTTATGTTCAGGTGCACCCCACCACCATAACCTCTCAAGGGAGGTTAAGGTGTGTTGACCCAACCTACAACATCCATGAGGAGGTTTTAACCACCCAACACTCACATGGTGGCTGAAAATAAATAATGTGAAGCTCACTTTATATTATTACATTCCACAGAAACCCAAAAAAACTATTTTCTATTCTCGACTCACTGTCATCGAAGTGAATGTATCCTCAAGAGAATACCAGTGTTGCGAGTTCAACGGTGCCCTCAGATTTCTATTCCAAGCATCGATTTAAATTTTATAAAAACCCACTCGTACGTTTACTAGATGTACCCAAAAAAACTTCAGAAATTGATTCTGGGCACACCGTGCCTTGGAATCATGCACCGTAAATTTTCGCGGACTCGTATAATTCACATGTATTTAAGAAAAAATATTCCATGGAAATTCTGAGTCTTAACATATATGGTTTATGAATACTTCCTATTGATGTTTCATATCATTAATGTATTTATTTTCAAGATATTAAATGTATCATTGGATTATTATCAATTTTGGGGCATACAATTCAATTGATTAAAATTTTGTATGTGTTTTCCACTCGAACGTCCATTTTCATTTGGGTTTCACTTGTTCTCTACTCACCTTAATGAAATTATTATCTATTCTTATGTACTCCTCAATAATTATATTGTAATGTTCCATATTTGTTTATCCATCAGAATCATTCTTTGTTTTATGGGTATTTGAATTTTTTAAAAGAATCATAAAAAATTGATTTGAAATGAAATCCTAATTCAAGGGAACTTCTCAAATTTTTAACCATTTTTAAGTGCTCTAGAGAATCTATATTAAGAGACCATTAGTTTTATAGAATGACTAATTTTATCATGAAAAATTATCTACTTTAATTTCCTATTTTAAGTAATTTAACATTCCTTTAAAATTTATAATTTTCCTTAATATTTTCTTTAAAAATATCTAATTTTTTTATTTATAATCATTCTTAAGAACTCATTTTACTATGATTTAACAAAATAGGGAAATCATTTATCCCTAAAATATAATTTCAATGTCCATCCATTTAATGCTTTTGTATATTAATGATTAAAATCCTATTTCATGTCAAATACAAATGATTTTCCAAAAGATATCTTCTATCAAATGTAAAAATCGTTTTTCTCATCTCACATTAACTTTTACTAAGTATATGCCATGTTCACCACTTTTTCCAGGCAGGCGGTGCTTGTACATCCCTTTAGTACATCATATAAAGAGTCTCCATATTCTCATGATATTCTATAGAATTATGATTTGAATGATTCAAAGTGGTATGTTACACCATCAAACGTTTAATGATTATTTTCTCATGAATTTTTCTATGGTATTTTATAAATGCATCCTCATCTATTTCAATATGATTTGTTGAAAATTGTACTTCATTCAGGTTTAGATCCTATGATATCATCTAAAATATGTTGTTGAAGGGTTTCTATTTAGTTTTAATGTGGATGTGAAATCATGATACCATTCTCCATATTATTCGGAACAGTTGGTGTTTATTTTTAGTGATTAGGGAATGATATTTACATTTCATATAGTAATTTCAATATAAATGTATATGTTAACTATGTTCCCACCTTTCATATGAGGAATGAATTGGACTTAGTAAGTGTCAGGTGGGGAATGTTACAGCACCTCTGTGCATTGGTAGGTCTAATGAGACAAATTGACGTGGACTTGGTCAAGGCATTATAAATTTGATATATGGTTTTGGCCGATGCCTTAATAATTTTTAGACATATTGGATTAGGTCTCGACAATATGTTTCAGAATGTCTGAAATATGAATTTCTCTCATTGTGATGCTAGAAACTCATAGTTCATGTTGTTATTCAACTTGAAGAATATCCATGAATATGTTTTATTATGGAAATATTTACTCAACTGATATTCCTACCATATTATGTTCATGTTTATTTTTAAAGGGCATGTGTTTTAAGTTATTAATCATGTCTATTGTTTATGTTTATGATATCATCCAAAGTATTTCATACCCTTACTGAGTATATGATCTCACCCCTTTCTTATGTTTCATTTTATCAGGACATGAATATGTATATGTTTATTGACATGGAGGCATAATCTTAGAGTGGTTGATGTTCCCAATAATATATATATATGTTGTATTTTTTCAGTTGTAATATAGGACTTATATAAGTATTTGTTTTTCCAAAACTTCTAAACAACTTATCCCTTCAGGATTTGATTACTTGTAATATTGAAAATGTATTAAAATAATGCAATAAATCTCGGAAACTAGGGCAAGGGAGTTACACAAGGGGATCACATATGTTTCTATAACAAATGACTAGAATATCAACGAATATTTTATATAAATATGTGATTGTAAGCACATAGTTTCTATGATATATTGGTGGATTTGTTTTACTGAAGTTGGACTATATGCACACTCAAGTCCTTGACATGACATCAAAATATTACAACGTAATTTATACATTGGGGGATGTATTTATAATTTCACCACACAAGATTCACTTATTTGACAGGGGTCATTATTTAAATTAAAATGTATATTTTCATTCTCCCTCTATCCTATAAATTTAATCATTTGAAATGGTTTCCATGATGAACAATACTCAGTCTTTCGGGATGTAACTAATCAGATAATTCTTTCATTAGAAAAATAAGGGGTATTAGATAATTTTTAATATAGGTGGGATATAGATTATACAGTATCAATTGTACTTCAAGGAACAATAATTTCTCCCTTATGGTGAAAATGTTTCACAGATATTGAGATTTGATACTGTTTAGTATCCTATTACAAGGATATATTCTGTGTATTTTATTTTCCTGTATTAAGGTTGTTATTGTTCTATTTAAAATCATTTTACTAGGGAACTATCCATGTAGGTTTAAAGTCATGTAGTAAGGAAATGGTCTTTATGTTTAGCATAATGTGACTAAGACATCATACGTTATGGATAACATCATGAGCTATGAACATGGATTGACATGTCATTTAGATTCATTTGTAATGGAAATCGACTATGTATATTAATGTATTTTTTTTAAATATGGACTCTATATAGTTTAAGATCATTCAAATAAGACTTCAGTTGTGTTGTTTAATGTCATACTCTAAGGACGATGTTGAATAACATGATATGAGAGTGTCTCATTCGATTGATCATGGAAGAACATTTTTCATATTTTAGGTGTTTCAAAATCCTTTAACTCAATAAATTCATTATATACCCATATAAACATCAAATTATTAATGACCAATGCAATTGCTTATTGAATGACTAAGACAATAGTGGTATGTTATGTAATTATCTTAACTATTCAACCCTACCACACTGGGATTCTTAATTATTGTGAGTTTTATCAATCCCTTATCCATAGTGTAAAAATAGTACTTAGGAAAATGTATAAATATAGAGGAATATTCATGGTTCTATCAATTGTTGAATAATGGATTCATACCACTGGTATATATTTATCCCATTTTATACGACACAACATGAGAGTTCCATTAAATGTGATTGCATGACAGGAGTGAGGATTTAGGTTTTTGTGGCTCCAATATCCGCTCATCAATCATCTTATGAATATATTCCATAATGTTAATGGAAATATCAATCGTATTTCCTAGAAATTAGTGGACCATGTAGTGATTTTCATGTCCTATCATCCACGTATGATATGGATTCCCCATTATTGGGAGTTATATCAAACCATTCCCCATGGATAAATCATTCTACCTAGGGAAATATTTTTTTGGAAGTAATATAAAATTTACTATCTATATTTATGAAATGTAAAACCATGATAATAATCATGTGGGATATCAATACCTAAGTTGGGATGGATGCATGGATGATTTTGGAGTTTTTGGTACAAACTATTGATCATAATTGGTCGTGGGATGGTGTAGAATTATTAGGGGCCTTGTATGATATAGCCACCTCCACTATTTAGGAGACCTAGAATCTCGTAGATTCTTTTGGGAAGTGTTTGATGTAAATCAAGAATATTCATGACTACGAGGAGGAAAATATGGAAATTTCTATAACATTGTGGGATGTGGGTCTTTAAAATATTAAAATTCCATCATCCATGTGGGATTTGTTTAGGTGGAACATTGTATGGTTTTCACTAGAAGATAGAATGAAATATATTAAATTACCCAAAGAAATATAGGATGGGAACGTCATTAAATTTTGGGATTATTAAGAAGGTGCTGGTGATGCTTGATGGGTAGATGATTATATGATAATTCACAATATAGTTTTAAAGATATATATATTCTTTCATTGGAGTTAATTGATATGTTCTTCTATGGAGATTTACCTTTCATACTCAAGGAGATTAATGGATGTATCCATGACAACACCACATGCTATATTAATTATAGGGTGAGTTTATAATGACATGATCCCCAATATGTACCCTAGAGACAGAGTCCACTGCATTCTATGTCCATATAATACAGTTCCATTAACTAACACAATTCTTACTCATTAATTTAAACCTTTTGTTATATCTAGACTAGACTACCAAGTCCCTCTTTCATGTGCCAATAGAAAAATTAATGCTTGCCTACTATGAATAAAATGACTATAAGAGACTCTGGTTTACTTTTTAGGAGTCTTTTTGGATCAAATGAGAAGTATAAATATTCAATTGGTATCATATTTATGAATACAAAAGATGGTTGGAGCAACTTATCAATGTGGTATACTATTTGATGGGTTGGCGGCTCTTATATATTTTTATGGGATTGTTACCAAGATACTATTTGAGATATCAGTGCCCATAGTAATGATGAAACAACGAGATAATATGATTAAAATTCCTCCATCCAAAACATAATTGGTTCACCCTATGATTCTATAGTCACCAATGATATATGTGAAGATTTTAGAAGGCATGAATTGAGATAATATGAAATAAAATCTAGGACACGTTTAGGATACAAAGGTTGGCCTCAAATAGGTTGGAAGTAATGGGTATATATGTATATTCCAATGATACAAAAATTTGATTCTTCTAGTGTCCTCTTATATTGGATTCCCCAATTGTTCCAGCCAATGGAGGAATAACATACTGTATATCATTATATGGTGTCAAGGTCACATGTTGATGATGATGACTAGAATAAATGAGATACCTCTGATATAAATCCAGATTGGTTGAGATTGAATGATAATTTTCATTATCCAACTCCCTTAGGTAGTGAGTGTATGCATTGGAACACTCAAGGGACAATCTTTCAATGTTGTTAAATGTGGAAACAAAGTCCACTTTCTCTATAGTGGCATGTTTTCTAAAAGATGGTTGGGGGAATTCATCCTCTAAATATTTTCACGACATGATAAAAATGTTGAGATGAATCCTTTGATGTGGTACTCAAAAACCAGAAAATTAACCAACTAGAACTAGAGGTTCTGTGCTTGTAAAAATTTATGTGGGACCATATAACCAATGAAACATTACCAATTCTCTTAGAAATAAATTGGAACATTTGATGATTTCATTTTGTTTTCAAGGAATATGAGAAGTACTGAATAATAAAACCTTATTAGTGGATAATAATATATTGTATTAATTTTTTTATCAATTGAATTCACAGTTATATGATAAAAAATTCATTCCATCACATAATGAAATTATCAACGATGTAAATGAACATGTATGTTTTCCATTTTGTTGTACATTAAACACAGAAGAAAATATCCCAATGTTGACTGGATAGTCTTTCTATTAATACAAATAAAATGGATGAAATTGTAAAAAAATTCACACTGTGTTTAAAATTTTTTCTACTAAAAAATCATGGACGATCATTTTCCTAATTCATGGTTATGAGGTGGGTGGTAGGTTGAATGTGATGAACAATTTTATTACGTCAGGTTTACACGAATTTTCTCCAATTGAAACTACCTAGGGTTCCCATATCCATAACTATGGGTGGACCCTCATTCCCAAGGTAGGTGGTCCTTCGGGGTTCCATACATAGTGAACATTAAGAACTCATATTGGTTAAGACTATGAGAGGTCAAACAAAGCACAAACATGTAAGATAACTTTTATCTTACTATGGGACTCTCTTATATATTTGAGATATGATTATGAAGTCCTCATCTAGACCCAATATGAAAGGGGATTCCACATTTTCAATAACATGACTAATTCCATGTATTAATAAGAACAACTTCGTAAATACAATAAAATTCACACCATTCTATTATTTATTAATGGTTTTTAAAATTATTACCATATTCGGGGACAGTATAGTTTATTACCATCAATGAAGGTGGTTGGTGTGCTAGATATGACATTGAACCTATTTGAGGGATCTTCTGAATCATGTGCTAATAGAAATCAAATCACACATTGTTCATTTGACATAGTTTAAGTTCACATGGCTGGTCAGATCCATGAAGATTAATGTCATCCGTTAAGGATGTGAATATAGTTCTCAGGACTCGATAAATCATCCTATGTATCCTTTTATGATAGGAATGAGAGTATTCATAGTTCATGTATGTTTCATAAAATGTGTGGCAATGAAGTGGTTGTTCATCACATTTGAATATAATTTATCCCATGATTCCCTTATCATAATTGATTCCCATTGAATTAATATGAGTTGAAATCAAACATAAATCCCTACGATGGATCCATACAATAGGATTATCATTAAACTGATGGGAAAATTATCACTGGTCCTTATTCCCATGAAAACCGTGATCAGCGTGAGAAATAAGATATGAAAGGAGATCAAACACATCACATGAGATAATAATTTCATATAGCATAAACATAAAAGATTCCTATTTAGTGGTAGGATTAACGCTATCCTAGAAGATATTGTATAGAGATCGGGTCTTAGGAAGGATTCCTACAAAATGGTGTTATTAGAGGAATTAGAGTTATCGTATATCAATTCTCCCTGACCCATCTCTAGGTTTTAGGGAATTTGGTTTATGTTTCCGAAATTATACATAAAATGATGTTTTTGTAAGATACCACTTCTAATCCACTGATGGATGAGGTTGGATGCTATACATATGGGAAAAATAATCCTATACATTATGAATACAAGATATATTAACAAATTCCCACTATGTTTAGTTACCATTAGATCAAGATCATTAAGAATTCATCTTAAATATACTAGATTGGAAATAATGAGGTTGATCATAGATTTTTCATCCCCTTACTCATCGATGAGTTGGGGTGGATGACCACACATGATACATTATTTTTATCCCCAAGGTTTTTGGATCTCTTGTAAAAAATACAATTATGGATTCCCTATTTCATAACCAGTATTTATCTTTTGAATGATAAAGAGATATGATGACCATGAAAGGTATTTTTAATAAATTTGGTTGAATATAGATGATTCCTCTGAGAGAATGACATGAAAAGATTTTTATGAATGCTTGACCCTATCCCATTAAGGAATCATCACATATAAAAAAAGTTTGTCTTTGAAGGATGTCATCTAGGTGTCCATATGACATTGGTACAAGTGATTCCATTTGACAATGTTTATATGTCCAATAGAATCTTTATGACTTGTTATGGATGACTATCAGACGTGTCTTGATTATCCACCTGATGTGTTTTGGGTTTCATTATGGCATTGCAGTGAAATACAAGGGTTTCAATCAGATATGTACATGATCCATCACCTGATCAAAGATGAGGAGTATAAGATATTTTCTATTATAAAAGAATACATGTACATGGTTCTTCCCATGACCTAATAAATTTCGTTGGTTCATTTTCATATTCAAAGGGGAAATTTCAACGATTTATTTTATGATTAGTTGAATTGTCTTGTACATCCTCATGTGAACTAGGAGAAAATGTTGAAGAAATTTTTCATAATAAATTAAAATTTCATAAATGTATTCCCATGATGAATTTGTTTATGTCCAAGGACTTTTGTATGATCAACTAACTTAACCAAGATATATACCGATGAATAATGTACATTTTCAGAAATCATTAACAAAATTAACTGATTGTAATGAATGCCTACACATGCTAAATATGGTCATGCCCAAGGACTTTAAAATGATCAATTTAATTTCCTTCACTATATATCATGTGGTCAAAGATTAAATGTATAAGACGATTCTCATAACCACAGTGGAAAAGAACATTATATTTCACATGACCAAAAAATATATATCATTATGTTTTCCATTGATCAAAACAAATTCATTGCATAATGTCACATAGAAATGTCAATAAGATATCAAATGATAATGTTGACATGTTAAAAAGATATCATGAGATCAAATTAATTTTCTAAAATCATGTTTTATGACTAGAGTGACATTTTTATGGTGTCAATGGATATCATGAGACTTGTGAAGAATCTTCCCATCATGTGACAAGAATTTAATAAATCATGGGGTTTGGTAGATATGTTTATGATCTTGTAACTAACGATTATTGAAGATTCATGCCCAAAGGGATCATTCAACGTGGATGAATAGAAAAACATTTGATTGGAGGATTTGTGTATGGAAAATGGTTATGCGATGACCAGAAGTCTAAGAAAATTCATGTTGAGAGGAGGTACTATCCTCCTGCCCATACATGCCATGGGGGTCCCCAAATAAGCATACCATATGATGATTAAGTGACCATAAGATTCAATTTTTATTCATTTGGGGGGGGGGTACAATTTTTATGGTCATTCCATGGGATTATACACATACCAATAGGGCTCCCGTGTGATGAATCCCCATGAATATCCATTTATTAAGACATTTTCATTGATTTAAATGTCCATTATGATGGGTTTTGTGGAAATTCCATGAATTGGAGGGGTTGATACATACCAATGAAGCTACATCTAGGGGTGCATGCTAGCACTGTAACATGATGGGATACCGACATTACATGATGAAAGGATTGAATATATACCGGTGTATTATTGAGGACACCCGAATGGTTTAACATAGAATTATATTTCCTGAATTATCATGTATCATGATTTTTCCTTACATAGTTGATAACTTGATTTAAATAAGTGACCTATAGGAGGTCTTGAGAACGATCACAGAGGGTGAAAACTGGCACTACATGAAATGAATAAGGGACTTATTGGTGATTTTTGGAAGCTAGTGGGGTGTCACGTGATTATAATAATACAAAATATTAATAATTTATTTCATGAAATTCAGTTCAACATGAATTGATAGATCTTCTAATGATCATATTACAGGATCTTTAGATCACATGAGTAGGTTCTCCATGGATGGTAACAGATCACTGTGTTTCTATGAATCTGATTTACTCATTATCATCTCACCTAACAATTTTTTTATTCTGGGATAATGGATTATATAACAATGTATTGTCATGGTTGAGTGCTCTTTTCATGGGAATGTCGATGTATGTGCTAGCTTGAGGTGATGGATGATATATGTGAAAACCATCCAATGACCGCGAGATAGTTTCTAATGATGTAATGAAGGGAAATCACCCGAATGTCACTTGATCATTCTAAAAGCTTCGCATGTCCACTTTTGATTAAAAGATAATTCATATATATGAAATATGTTGAAGAAAAAGTTATTTCCTAGCTTTGCATGATCTAATTATATGTCTTAAATGATCTAGTTCTGATCATATCATTTATAAAGGGAGGTTATTATGATGAAAAGATACATTATTTTCATGTGACACAATAGATTCATCTTCCCTGTCTCTTTATATTTTCTTACATGATTCATGGTTCATCTTGTGATGGTAAAACATTTGGATTTATAAGATCCGACATCATCTAATCATCATGCATGTGAAGTGAAGCCATATTCATGCTTTCGAATGTGTCGTGTTAGATCATTGGTGAGGTTATCCATATAGATCATTGATGTGTCATGTAGTTGACACTATGTTTCTTAGTTTTGTCAAACTAGGGGTGGCCATGATTGTAGAAGGGAAATATTGGAGAAGAATATAATGACCCATACTTTAAAAACATGGTTAATACTTCAAAATTGAAGCATACGTATTACAATATATAACAAAACCATGAAAGGACCGTATAGGAATAATGTCTTTAGAAACTGGGAAACATAAACAACTGGTTCATAAAGCGTCTACACTGTCTCCCATTTATTTCATCATAAATATTGTCCCTTTTGGCATATCTTACTTAATAACCTTCTTCCTGACCTGGGGAAAGAATCATACAAATGGGTGAGCTCCAATGCTCAGTAAGGGTAATCAAAAGAAATATCAATCACATCATATACATATGAACATAACTTTTGGAAATCTTAACCTAGAAAAGAGATCATAATTTCATAACATCGGATAAATCATAGTAGTGAAATGAAATCCCAATAATCATAACTTAAAACATAAAACTTTGTGGCATACACACATAATCATAGAGAATCATTTCTTATTAGTCAAGACTCATTGCCAAGACTATCTTAGTGGAAAAATTCCATTTCTGAACCGAGTTCACTCTTTATTTCAGTCATGTTTCACTGAACCGGTTTAACCTGCCGTTCCAGCCATGTCTATCTCATGAGATATAAAATCTTTACCGAATGCATTGGAGGGATATATAGGTCCCACCCATCTCATAATGATACCGTTCTTATGTGTGCCACAAAATCATAAATCATACATCATTGCATAACCCATGTAATAAAAATGGGATTCTTAAACAACATGACATCATAAAACTATTCATATAAGATAAAGGAATTAATTAAAATAATTCCATCACAGCATAATCAAATCAATGTATTAATAGGGATAGAAACAGAACCCTATATTATCTTCGATGGTAAATTATTTTGATAAAACACTTGAACTCTATTCTTGAGGAAAATATCCTTTCTACTTCAATGAAATTTTCCTTTCTAAACATGTCATACAATTTTAAACTAAAAGAATTTGATTAAAAATAAACTTGAAAACTTGTAAAGGAAGCTTCTTGGAAATAAAATTTTAAAAATCCATTCATGTCGTATTAGTTAAAAAAACATTTTTCTCGTACTTTTGTCGAAAAAGTCAAAAAGTACCTCGTACGAAAAATGACAAACGATTCCTTTCATATCTTTTACTAAAAACTCACCGAAGGGTAAAATTGGATTTAAAAAATTATAGGTGGATGGAAACAATATTATATATTGAGGAAACATAGATGTGGATGATAAAATACACCCCAGTAAATACCAACGTACAAACAATCTCAGATAAAATGAGATTGTGATATTTTCCCTTACCTGAGGTCCGATTTGCAATGTAAGTGTCCGAACCTCCTGTAGAATGATTTAAATAATGTTATTGACTTATTCCAGAATCATAATTATTTTTATGATATCATATATGGTCATATTTTTAGCTTCTTATTAGTAATATTTCATTACTACTTGTTATTCGGGTGTTTATAACTTTTTGTTCTTATGCATGTTTTGTCAAAAAAATTCTTATTTTTCCTTTTTAGGTAGAAGATACCTCATTTCCAGAATGTTATTAGTTTAATATATATCATTTTAATTCATTCAATTCATTTATAAAATCATTATGCATTGAAGATCATGTAGAACGAATCACATCACATCCTGGAGACGGTATTCCGTACGTACGCACGAGCGATGACATCGTTCCCAGGATTTTGGAATTGTATTGGAGTGTATATATACTATTTCAGAATCAATATCACATTGAAGTAATCATATATAGTCATTATTTACACCATTATACCCATCCAAGTAAGGTGGTGGTTGAAAATAGATTACACCACGACGTGGAGACGGTATTATGTACGTACGCACGCGCGGTGATTTCATTTTCCGTAGGATGGATAGATGGTGAAATAGGGTTGTTTCATACTTATAATAACATATCAGTATATGAGTGATACTGATGTTATTACTTCATAATGAAACAACTAAATAAGAATAAGTGGAAGAAGAAATAAAGTTGAAAGAATCGGTAACAGACATTACCTCTTCTTTTGAGCGCCTCTTTGAGACCTCCTCTTAGGGCAATAAAATTGGTCTTTGAAGAAGATAAGGACCTATAGGATGTTTCTAGGTAAGTTTAGAATATAAATTGGAAGGTTTTGGACGATCATGATGTCTCAAAGTGGTGTGAGGAAGAGAGGGAGGAGGTGCCCTTTTATATGGGAGGAGAGGGGCACCTTTGGAATAACTAAAATTATTATTTTATTATAAAGCCAAATTCGGTTTTTAATAGCTCCAAATTGATATATTTCTAAGATAAGGTGGGGATGAGTCAAAATCCTCTCATCGAGTAGAATTTAGACATGTTTATGTCATTATATTAACCTTATCTTTTAGTTTTAACTCTTAGTTAATTATATTGACATTTACCATGTCACTTTGTATTTTTATATTATATAGTTAATAAACATACCATATACATCCAAGAGACCCCCAAGTGGTCCACTAATGATACACCTATAATTATATAAGTATCTGGGCCGAACCATAGATTTTTAGGAATATAATAACAATTAATAATATAATAATTGTTTTAAAAACTATTATATGTCAATTTTGACACTATTTGGTAATTGATTTTTGTGAAAAATCATAACAGAATGATTAGTTCTAAAAAAATTAATTAAATCAATAATAACATGTCATATTAACATAAAAAATTATTGGAATTCATAACAAGTCTCAAATTATATTTATTTGGGTATTTATTACATCAATTATTTCAATATTTCATTAATAAGATAATTACTGCATCATCATTGTATCATAAATAAATTAAAATATTTTAAGTCTAAAAATTACAAATAAAAAAACATTATGTTGGAAATCTTTTTATATTTCTAATTAATATTTATAGTCGAATTTATCTTATGTATAACCCTATATTCAAAATGATTTAGTTATTAAAGATTGATTTTAACTATTTTAACAATTCTTTAAATAAATTGATAATAAATGTCCTAATCTAATCCAAGTGTGCCTAAATGGTCTTATTATATTCCTAATGTTGTTTTTGGTCGAATTACACTTATCCAATATAATTAGGAAATGTGTTAGAGTAATAATAATAACACTTTTACTGTTAATTACCCTATTTACTTTTAACAGTGGTAAAAAAAGTAAAAAGTTACTAATCACCAAAAATTATTTTCATCTCATTGAACCACATTTTAGTCATTGATATTAACCGTGTCTCTCAGATTTTCTAAATTCTACTCACAGAAGCGGTAAAATTATGTTTCATGAAAAATTCTGTTTTTTTAACTACCACTTAGCGGTTTCACTGTTAATCAAAAAATGAAAGTTTCCAGAAAAATATCAAAAATTAGGCCTATGCTATATTTGATATTATGAATTCAGAAATGATATTTATTTTACCAAATTCAAAACATATCAGTTACATTAACTAATTTAAAAATTAATTCTCCTCGCCAAAACAAATAACGTATTTTTAAAAGATAATAACTATCAAAAGATTGACACTTGTTTATGTCTCATTTTAATTTGAAATTACATCCAATGAACAAAATTGTATTCAATTGTTAAAAATATATTCTAAATATACTTTAAAACCACTCAAATTAATAATTTATCACTATTAATTATTTCGATTAAAAAAGTTGTTTTTAATTAAAATTTAGTAATTTTCACTATTCATCAAAATATGAAAGTTATCCGAAAAGTACCAAAAATTCACCCTAAGCTAATTTTGATATTACGAATCCAAAATTTATTTATAACAAATGTTTTATTTTAAATCAAAATTTATTTTTAATCTAATTTATTTATATGATTAGATTATATTTTGAATTGGTTTTAAAGTTAAATTAGAATATATTTTTACCATTTAATCAAATAGTGGTCATTCGAATTAATTACACTTTGAAATTTGACTTAAACTAGTGTCAATATTTTGATATATATTGTTTCATAAAAACACGCTATTTGTTCTGACATCGGGAATTAATTATTAAATTAATTAATGAAACTTATATGTTATTAATTTTGTAAACTAGAAATCATTTTTGAATTCGGAATATCAAATATAGCTTTGGGTGAATTTTTGGTAATTTTTTGAAAAACATTAATTTTTGATGAATAGTGAAACCACTAAGTGGTACTTATAAAAACTGATTTTCCATTTAAATGAAATTTTGCCTCCTTTGTGTTTTGAATAACAAAAATCTGACATAAAAGGTTGTCATTAATAAGTAAAATGTGGTTCAATGGGATTAAAATATTTTTTTGGTGAATGGTAACTTATTATGTTTTAATCACGATTAGAGGTAATTAGTGTAGTTTAAGGTAAAAATAATGTTTTAATAATATTAAATGACCTAGACACATGTCCTACCATCATTAGATGAGTCATGGCCGACCAAAACAATCCATGGGTCAACTTGGGGACCCCATGGAGCCACTTTGGTTGGAAAATGACATAAATACCATTTTATATAATGTTAAAATTAAAATAACACAAAGATGAGTTGTTTTACTAAATCAATTTTTAAATGTGGATATACAAGTAAGATTTTTGACAATAAATAGTAATTAAAAAGATAATAATATTTCCTACATAATTTTAATTTCTTTATAATTTTTATTCATTAAATAAATTAAATTATTTATGACATCATGGTGATACAGCAATGACCTCATTATTTAACGATTTAAATAAAATGGAAAGACAATGTAAAATCTAAGACCTCCACATGTCCAAAACCTATTGTATGGGTGGATTTCGAACCCCTATCACCTTACCCTAGAAACACATCAATGTGGGACCATTAAAATATGAAACTCGTTCTAAAATAAAGTAACATTTCGCTACTTTCCAAGAGTGCCCCTCCTCTCCTCTTATAAAAGGCCCCCACCTCTACCTCCTTACCCAAACATCCAAATCCATTGTCTTGGCCAATTACTGACCATTTTTTCTCTCCACATCCCTTTCTAACTCACTCTTAGAGGCCTTACTTTTGTCAGATGTCTTCCCAAGGAATCCTTTGAGCTCAAACCAAAGGGAGTTATCTGATTTTAAGGTAATGTCTTCACTTGAGTCCTTTTGTTTTGTTTTTCTTCTCCACCCCCCTAAACTCTTTTTATTCCTTTATTTTGTAAAAACACCAGTATCTTCAATATACTAGGATGTTTTTATGTTAAGGATTCGAGCTACACTTACACACACCTTCGTCCAATGGTTAAAGAACATACTGTTTCTGTGGATGGCGAATTACTACCTCACAAAACGATGATTGTTCAATCTTCTCTTAACACATTTCATGGTGGCCATTATGATGTCACTAAATTTATATATGATATATTATATTTTTATATTTTCCTTAATCTTCTGTATTTTTCATTTATGGTTTCCATTTATGGCTTCCATTATGGGTATACGCGATATCTTCATTTTAGGAAGTGCGGACTACCGCCCCCTCAAAGTGATTTGATTCATTAATACCATATGTGGTACGTATAAAGGATATATTTAATGATATTATATATGATACCATACTGTACTTAAAATACTATTATGTATCATTATGTTTTAATTCCATTAAATATGAAATAGAAATGGAAGTAGCGTTCATGCGTACGTACGGCTTACCCTCTCCATGAACGGTGAATTTCATTTCTTAACTCTAAATGTTATGTAATATTATAAATTCATGAATATAATGGATATATATGATATACATGATATCTAAATCATGAATAAAATTCTGGATATAATGGATATTTTACCACATGAACAACTTGTAATTATAAAGAGTTTTTTTTGACTCAAGTACCAATGATCATTAAAACGACCATTATTAACTTAAATAATAACATAGTCTTAATAACATGGTAATAAGTGATATAAAAAGAATAATGAAATTGAAAAAGGTTCTTAAGTAAGTAGAAATTATCTCAATTTTATTATTCAGGAGATTAAAGAACGATCGAGTTAAGTCAGACCTGAGCCAATGGATCTTACTCATCTCTTTCTTTTTAAGTACACTCTTTTATGTCATTTTTTTAAGCTCATCTTTCTTGTGATTGTGATGTTATTTTATATTACTCTTACTGTAATTTTTATGTTCATATGATGAGAGACCCTATTCTCTCTCATCAATCCATTTTGGAAGTTTTGACTGGCGCCGTTAGGCTGCCGAATTTTCGTAAGAGATCTAACCTCTATCTTTCTTTTTAAGTACTCTCCTTTATGTCACTTCTGTTAAGCTCTACTTTTTTATTATGGGGGATGTTATTATATATTCCTATTGCTATAAATATTATTGTAATATGATGAGAGACCCTATTTGGTCTCATTAATCCATTTTTGGAAGTTTTATGTGGCGTCGTTAGGCTGTCGAGTTGTCATAAGGGATTTTTCATCTCACTTTTATTCCCGTGATATTTATGCTACATTTCCCACAATTTCCTTTGAGTGGTGTATGTATTGCCCATTATTTTACTCATTGTATAATATAATTTCATATATGATTATTTACATCAATGTTGTATTGTCCTTCTTTCACGGGGTGTATGTTTTGAATGATACCCATGTAGGTAAGGGAACCTTTCACCCTCCCCTTTTTAAAAGACTTCTTTTGTTATGACTTTTAATTCACATAACATTATGTTGGTATATGTTATACTATATCCTTAATGATTTAAATTTTATTTTGAGTGATGAGATACCCTTTTTATCTCTCATCAACTCATTTTCTGAATTTTGTAGTGATGTCGTTAGGCTGTCAATTTTTTGCAAGGGAACTTCTTAACCCAATTTTGATTATTTGGGATAAGCTTGTACACCTTGAATATTTCGTTCTATGAATATGTGTGAATAACCTATGACTGTTTTACACTTAAAATCCACTTAAATTTGGTGTATTGTTTTTTCACACAAAATTATGTAATGGATTTATCCTTAATCCAAGGATACCGTCTTTGTAAGGGACTTCGTCTAAATCTCCATTCATTAAGGCATATTTTGTTTTATACACAACCTTATTTTATACGGTGTATAAAACCCTTTTACTTTTACGTTTATCCAAAAGGAATATTTTTTATACGAATCATTTTACTAAATGACAAAAGAGAATGTTTTTGTCATACGTATGCGGCGACAACGTCTTCTCCGTCGCCATGACCATTATTTGAGTTTCAACATCCTCTTCAAGCCATACCTTTTTTTAATGAAAAATAAATACCATGTTTAACTTATCTTTTATTTTGGTATTGAAAATGGGTTTCATAATATTTTTATATCAATTTGTTGTATTGATATCTTGTGATTGAAAAGTGGAAATGTTATGTTTTCTTTATGCATGTTTTATGTGATACGATTGTGTTATGGTTCTTGGGAATTATTATGAAGATGGGTGGTTCCGTGTTAAACTAAGGGTGGGTGAGCCCGATATAGCTCTCCAATGCATTGGGTAACGTGAAGGAGTGAAACGTTAAGGTTTCTCCGAAGAGATTTAGGTAATATACTGTGGTGGGTATTCCAAATATAACCAAGAGGGTCACTCCCTACGTAAGAATGTTATGAATGCCTCAAGTCACATTTTATGTCTTATGATTTCTATGATTTATTCATGATTTGATACACCTATGTTTTATGGGTAAAGTATGATTTAATTCTTATGTATATATGAACTCATGTTTCCTTTCCATATTTTTATGACCCTTACTGAGCTTTTTATGCTCATCCCAAGTTTTTATTAAATTTTTTTCACAAGTCAAGGGAAAGGTACATGATATGATGATAGTGTCAAGGAAGTGTCAAGAAAGAATCCATTCTTTCTTTTTTTAAATATGTTTCTGTTGATGGGAAAAAATGAATACTATCTTTTATGTAACCACTTTGTTTAAATGTGGAATGTAATTCAAGTTTTATGATCTAATTCTCTAAAACACTAAACCGGAAAAGATCCTCAATGTGTAATCTTGTAATAACTCAAGATTAATTAAGGTTTAAGGCTGGGGCCTTATAGTTGGTATCAAAGGTCGGTTTATATAAATTTAAGGGTTAGGGTATTCATTAACCATAAGTGACATTACCATAATGGTTAGGATTTCAGAAAGAGTCCTAGTTTTAGATAAAGTGAATGAGTAAGTATATCTTAGTGTTTATCATCCTCATTAGTACATGATGGTTTTGTTGATATACTCACACAGACCTCTTTGGTTTTAGTAAATGGGTAGATCTAGCAGGCACCAAATTAACAGTGGATGTGAAGGAAACTGCGACAGTTTTTTGAGAAAGCAATTGAATGATATGGGAGCTACAATGAGAACTCTTGTGTTTATCCTCAACCAACTATCTAGAATCATGATTGACCACATAAACCTTGGTGATTTCTCTAAGGCATCATATATGTGTCAAACATAACCCTACAGAACTATAGGTAACAGTCATAAAGGTAAGTGTGTTCAAAAACCTATGTGTCAAAGATGTGGAATGAAACACCTAGGAAAATGTTTCAAAGGGACAGAAATATGCTATAGATGTGGAAATTAAGGTCATAAAGCAAGAACCTTCCATGGAAAATGGAAGCATCCAGTTAACTCAAGGAAAGGGAAAGAAGTTCTTTCTGAGGGATCAATTGAATTTTTTAAATGTGGTGTGCACGATCATTATGCAAACACATGTCCTATGAAGAAGTTTCGTGAATGGGATCACCAAGATCATACAAATATTTGTTTACCAATACCTAATGCCATTCCGATTGAGGATGAATAAACTGACAATGACCAATAAAAGGTATGGATTATTTTATAAATTTTGTTTTCCTATTTTGGAATCTTAGGATATTATTCATGATTTTGTCTGTAGGAAAGAAGTATTTAAGAATAAGATGGAAAGGAATGGTCAATGGATCATGAAGAATGTTGAATGAGTAAGAAGTCAACATTTAAGGTCTTCAAGAGTTATGGTGAAATTGATATGAGCTCCATATAATGAAAGCCAATCCATGCCAATAATCACATAAAATTCCACTATAGGAAGGATCACAATATTTGCAGGAAGCACTTTCCCACAAACTTCAATCGGGGAAGAATTATAAACTTTTGATGCGACTGTTGTGACATTAGGTGTTGTCACAACAAACTCAAAATCTAATTGTTGAGGTAATTCGGTGATACTATTATAAAATTCTTCAGAAATACAACAGTGGGTCGATCCAGAATCAAATAAAACATTTTCTACTTTAGAGTGGATGGTAAGTGTACCTTTCACCACATCGTTATCGTACTCCACATCACTGATAGAAATTGCATGTGACATTCCTTTTTCTTTTACCTTATGAGTTTGTTGACGTCGACCATCATAATCAACCCTTGGATTTGGGAATTGATTGGCATAATGCCCCATCTCCTTGCAATTGAAACATTGAAGTGTAGTAGGTTCATTCTGTGTATCCCTTCCTTTGTTTGCATCATTAGACATCTTCTTCCCATCATTGCGGTATTCAAATGGCCGATGACCTTCCTTTCCACATTTGAAACATTTACATGTCCCTTTAAGACAACTCCCTCCATGTTTCCTTCCACACTTTGAGCATAAGGGAAAGATCACCTTCTTTTCAGTGTGCTCTTTATATTTTTCATTGAATTCCATTTTCCTCTTATTATCAAAACCATAGGACTGATGGGTTACTCTAATCTCCATCTCAACTTTGAGAGCACATCGAACGATTTCCTTGTAGCTATTCAAGTCCCTTATGGCTAAGGCCCTTCGAAGACTTGGTTTTAAGCCACTAAAGAATCGATCGATCTTACTATCAGGTTGAATAATAATACCAGAAGCTTACCTTGCATGTCTTGTAAAATTTTCTTCATAGGTACCAACAGATTCATCATCCTTTTGCTTTAGTTCAACAAACTCTTTCTCTATCTTTGTTCATAGAATACGAGGGAAGTACTTATGGAAAAATAAGTTCTTGAACTCGTCCCATTCCATGGAATCAATTTCACCCCTTTGCCTCGTATTCATAATAAGATTCCACCATTGATCAGCATCTCCTTCCAAAAGATACACCGCTAGGATGACTTTATCATGTTCAGAAAATTGAAGAACTAAAAATAACTTTTCAGTAGTACTAATCCATTGTTCAGCAACTAATGGATTAGTAGACCCGCTGAAAGAAGGTGGACGCTGCCTCACGAAGGATTCAACAGAACATTTCTCCCTCCTTTTCTCTTTTGGAAGTCCTCCATGATTCATAGCTTGAGAAAGTGGTGTGAGAATGGCAACAAGATTTTGTATTCCAGCTTCCATAACGTTTGGTTGCTTAGGGGGACAATCATTGCATTGCCCGTCGCATTCCGCATTAACACGATTCCTTTGGGGTCCATCCATTGACTAAAACCAAGAAGAATAGTCTGAGCAACACTGATAATAATAGGAAAACCATGTAGAGACCCGAAGCTTATTGTACATGTACATTACATTACTTTTGCGGAATACTTAGTACATAACAAAAACACACACTAAAGGATCGTAATAGTTTAGTGTCTTTGGAAACTCGGAACGTAATCTTCTAATCGTGGTGAAAGTTCTTCAATATCTCCAATAAAGGTCATCCCTTTTTTCTACCTAAAACCTTTCTTTATATCCTGGGGAAAAGAAAACATAAAAGGGTGAGCTCAAATTCTCAGTAAGGGTAAACAAAAGAAAAATCAATCACATCATATACATAGCTTTTGGAAATATTAACCTGCAAAAGAGCTCATAATATCATAACATGGGATATATCATAGAAGTGAAATGTAATCCCAATAATCATAACTTAAAACATGAAACTTTGTGGCATACACACATAATCATAGAAAATCATTTCTTGTTAGTCAAGACTCATTGCCAAGACTATCTTAGTGGACAAAGTCCCTTTCTGAATCGAGTAACCCTCGTTTCAGTCCTGTTTCACTGAACCGGTATAACCTACCATTTCAGCCATGTCTATCTCATGAGATATAAAATCTTTACCCAATGCATTGTAGGGAGATATAGGTCTCACCCATCTTATAATGAATCCTTTCTTATGTGTGCCACATAATCATAAATCATACATCATCGCATAACCCACGTAATAAAAATGGGATTCTTAAAGAACATGACATCATAAAACAATTCATATAAGATAAAGGAATTCATAAAAATGTTTCCATCACAACATAATCAAATCCATGTAATAATATGGATAAAAACAGAACCCTTTTATTATCTTAGATGGAAAATAATTTTGATAAAATACTTGAACTCCATTCTTGAGGAAAATATCCTTTCTACTTCAAAAACATTTTTCCTTTCATAACATGTCATAAAACTTTAAAATAAAAGAAGTTGATTAAAAATAAACTTGAAAACTTGTAAAGGAAGTTTCTTGGAAATAATGTTTTAAAAATCCATTCATGCCGTATAAGTTAAAAAAAACATTCTTCGTACTTTTGTCGGAAAAGTCAAAAAGTACCTCGTACGAAAAACGACAAAAGATTCCTTTCATACATATTACTAAAAACTCACCGAAGGGTAAAAATGGATTTAAACAATTGTAGGTGGATGGAAATAATATTACATATTGAGGGAACATGGATGTGGATGATAAAATACACCCCATTAAATACTTACGAATAAACAATCTCGGATAAAAATGAGATTGTGATATTTCCCTTACCTTAGGTCCAATTTGCTTCGTATGTGTCCGAACCTCCTGTATAATGATTTAAATAATGTCATTGACTTATTAAAGAATCATATTCATTGTTATGATATCATATATGGTTCACTTATGACATTATATTACCCGTTATTTTGTAAATTCCATGTTAAAGAAGCGTTTTGGGTAAAATCGTTTCATTTATCGTAGGTGTTTTGACTTGTTGTTCTTGACATCATTATTACTTATATCATGATTTACTTACTTCCAGAATATAAAATATGATTTATATATCATATATATTCAGTATATATATATATATAATAGATAGATAAATAAAATGAAAAACACCGTTCATGGAGACGGTAGTCCGTACGTACGCATGAACGCTGTTTTTCTTTCCTTATTGTCTTGAAATGGAAGTAAGTAGATGACATACATATGTATATATATACATAAATCCAGTAGCTTTATAATGTCATATATTTCATTATTATTTCTTATATATACATTATAATCATTCTTAAATGGTTAACATGGAGAATGAATCTCATCGCGTCGTGGAGACGGTAGTCCGTACGTACGCACGAGCGATGATATCATTTCTATAAATATTGAATTGAATTGGAGTGGATTATAAAATATATCACAATCAATATGATGTTGTAATAACTATGTATAGTTATTCTTTACACCATTATACCCATCAATGCAAGGTGGTGGTGGAAAATAGATTACACCACGGCGTGGAGACGGTATTCCGTACGTACGCACGCGCGGTGATTTATTTTTCCGTAGGATGGATAGATGGTGAAATAGGGTTGTTTCATACTTATAATAACATATCAGTATATGAGTGATACTGATGTTATTACTTCATAATGAAACAACCTAAGAAGAAGAAGTGGAAGAAGAAATAAAGATGAAAGAATTGGTAACGGTAATTACCTCTTCTTTGAAGTGCCTCTTTGAGACCTCCTCTTAGGGCACTAGAATTGGTCTTTGAGGAAGACCAGAACCTCTAGGATGTTTCTAGAGAAGTGGAGAAGGGATTTTGGCAGGGGTTGGCCGATCTTGAGTGCTCAAATTGGTGTGAGGAGGAGGGGGAGGAGGTGTCCTTTTATAAGGGAGGAGAGGGGCACCTTAGGAATATCTCAAACTATTATTTTATATTAAAGTCAAAATCGGTTTATAATGGTTACAAAGGGTCTTATTTCTAAGATAAGGTGGGGAGGGGTCGAAATCCTATCAACCAATAGGATTTAGACAAGTTTAGGGTATTATTTTAACCTTATCAATTAGATTTAACTCTAAGTTAAATAATTTAACTTTTACCGTGTCTTTTTGTTTTCTTTCACTATATGGTTAATAAACTTACTATAACATGCCAAACGAACCCCATATTGTACATTATTAATACATGTATCCTTATCTAAGTCATTTGGCCGAACCTTAGATTTTTAGGAATAAAATAACAATTAATAATATAATATTTGATTTAAAAAACTATTTTGTGTCAATTTTGACACTATTTGATATATGATTTTTGTGAAAGTCATAACAGAATTAAATGTTCGAACAAAGTTGATTAAATCAACATTAATATATCATAGTAACCTAGAAAATTAGTGTAATTTAAAAAAAATCTCAAATTACATTTATTTTGGTGTTTATAACATCAATTATGTCAATATTTCATTAATAAGATAATTACTGCATCATCGTTGTGTCATAAATAAATTAAATTATTTTATGTCTAAAAATTACAAATAAAATACCATCATGTAGGAAATATTTTTAGCTTTCTAATGAATATTTACAATAGAATTTATCTTATGTATAACCCCATATTAAAAATGATTTACTTATTAATCTTTGATTTTAACTATTTTAACCCTTCTTTAAATAAATTAATAATAAATGTCCTAATCTAATCCAAGTGGGCCTAAATGGTCATATTTTATTCCTATGTTTGTTTTTGGTCGAATTACACTTGTCCAATAGAATTAGGACATGTGTTAGGGTAATAGTAATATCATATTTACCCTTAGTTACCCTATTTACTATTAACCGTGGTAAAAAAAGTAAAAAGTTACTATTCACCAAAAAATTATTTTCATCTCATTGAACCACATTTTAGTCCTTGATATTATCCGTGTCTCTCGGATTTTCGAAATTCCATTCACAGAAGCGGTAAAATTAAGTTTTATGCAAAATTCAGTGTTTAACCTACCACTTAGTAGTTTCACTATTCATCAAAAATTGATGTTTTTCAGAACAATGCCAAAATTTCATCCCAAGCTATATTTCATATTCCGAATTCAAAAATGAAATCTATTTTACCAAATTCATAACATAGAAGTTGCATTAATTAATTTTATAATTAAATCCCGCTGTTAAAATAAATAGCGTGTTTTTAGGAAACAATATATATCAAAAGATTGACACTTGATTATGTCTGGTTTAAATGTGAAATTACAACCAATGACCAGCATTGTATTAAATTATAAAAATATATTCTAAATATACTTTAAAACCACTCAAATTAATAATTTATCACTATTAATTATTTCGATTAAAAAAGTTGTTTTTAATTATAATTTAGTAATTTTTCACTATTCATCAGAATATGAAAGTTATCCGAAAAGTACCAAAATTTCACCTTAGGCTAAATTCGATACTCCGAATCCAAAAATAAAGTTCATTTTGAAAAATAAGATTTACTGGATTTCAAAAAGTGGTTATTACTATTCATAACGGCTAGTTTTAATAATATTTTTATAGCATATCGTTGTTTAGTGAAACTCGGTATTGCGTACTACACACGCTATCGAGGAAGGTCGCGATTGCGTGTAATGCAAGGCAAGTCAAGGATGTGTGTTGTGCAAGCTCCTTTTGGTGTAGCGTACAACACAAGACATAAAAAAGAATATTTTTCATAAAATCTCGGGCTGTTACATTCTACCCCCATTAAAATGAATTTCGCCCTCGAAATTCGTCGGGGTTATAAATGGTTTACTATTCGAAAGTTTCTTTAATAGAAACCCACATCGTAAAAGGGAATACCAAAACTTGGCTTTAAAAATTAAAGTATGAAATGTAACGATTACCCAAATAAACTAATCACTGGGGTTTCCACATAGGTGAAAATATGGATATGGAAGAGAAATCTAACCATCATGTTCTGATGGAGAGTGGTAGAGAACATGGCTATGGAAAAGCCAGTAATCACAAATCCATAGATTTGTGATGATATAAGGTACCATCTGATTCATCAGGTATAAGATCACTAGGACAACATTTTTGGTTTTCAAGATCATTTCCCTAAAGTTGAAAATTTTCTTAGAATAAATACTTACTTTATTTTGGTACAATCTCACTTTTGTTCGTGCCCTGAACAATTTCTACTTCATATCTTAAATAAATGAAGTTGAATTTGTTATTTGTGAAGTGTTATCAGATCATGTGATAGAATGACTGTTCATTCCATCTGTCTCAAACAAAAGGTTAGCAAAAGTTATTAAATATACATAAGTCATTCTATAGTGAGATTAATCATATATGGTTCCTAAAATGGACTTATACTTCATATATCATGCTGCTTAATATAATAAAACTAGTTTCAACAATAAAACTAGTTTCTACTAAACAGGGACTTCCCGTAGGCCAGTGGTAGGCGATAAAGGCCAGTTGCACTTTGGTTGTGGGTTCGATTCCCACATCCTTGTCCGACGCGATGGGCTGTCGCCCGTCCTGCAGGTTGTCCTTTTTCTAAAACTACATTACTATAACATCCCATCTTCTATCCTTAAACAATACTAACTTATATCCAACATAATCCAGTCTAATCTTTAGACTTATACATAATACTGCAGTCCACTCTCATAATATATTGACATCGATTACCAGAGATTTAATACTGTCGTTGATCCCCACATATCATAAGATATGTCTTGTTGGTCACATTCCAAACATTCAAAGTCCTTAATCGTGTATTCTCTTGAATACCTTAGTGAAAACATGAGTGTAGTTAAAAGTTAACACTTTCCACATACCAAAATCCTCAAAATTCTATATACTCAAACCATGATATCACTTAGTCCTTATATCAATCATGAGCTCATGAATACTATTAAACATTTCATTTTCTCGTCTTCATTATGCGCATATCATCTTATTTCCAAAAAATATCTCAATCACTTTGAATACCACATCAATAAATATTGCAATACTCAATGATATAACATTATTTTGAAATCCCATTACATAAACACTTAATCATTCCACCACATCGTTGTCATATTCAACATTGCCAATAGTGATCGCATGTGATTTCCCTTTGTCCTTTGCCTTCAGTGGTTGCTCATGTTGATCATCACTAACCCTTGGATTAGGGCAATTATTAGCATAATTCCCCATTTCCTTGCACTTGAAGCATTGAAGTGTTGGCGGTGTGTTCTCTGCAGTGTTTGCTTTATTCACATCATTAGAAACCCTTTTTCCATTACTTCGACACTCAGCTGCTCGATGACCTTCTTTTCCACACTTAAAACATTTTCTAGTCCCTTTAAGACAATCTCCACCATGCTTCTTTCCACACTTTGTGCATAAGGAAACATTCATCTTCTTTTCACCATTATTCTGAGATTTCTCCTTGAACTCCATCTTTCGTTTCTTGTCAAAACCATGAGATGGATATGTAACACCAACTTCCATTTCTACCTTGATAGCACAACGCAAAATTTCATCATAGCTACTGAAGTCTCTTATAGCTAATGCCCTTCGAAGACTTGGTTTTAAGCCACTGAAAAATCGATCAACTTTACTTTCAGGTTGGATGATAATTCCAAAAGCATACCTTGCAAGTCTTGTAAAATTTGCTTCATAGGTACCAACAGATTCATCGTCCCTTTGCTTCAGTTCAAGAAACTCTTTCTCCATCTTTGTTCGAAGAATACGAGGGAAGTACTTACTGAAAAACAAGTTCTTGAACTCGTCCCATTCCATGGACTCAATTTCATCTCTTGGCCTCGTATTCTTGATAAGATTCCACCATTGATCAGCTTCACCTTCCAAACGATATACTGCTAAGATGACTTTATCATGTTCAGAACATTGAAGAACTGAAAATATCTTTTCAGTAGTACAGATCCATTGTTCAGCCACAAGTGGATCAGAAGACCCACTGAAAGAAGGTGGACGTTGCCTCATGAAGGACTCAATAGAATATTGTTTCCTTCTCTGCTCATTTGGAAGTCCAGAATGATTCATAGCTTGTGTAAGTATAGCAATAAGATTTTGCACTCCATCTCCCATAACATTTGTTTGTTCAGGAGGGCAATCATTGCATTGTCCATTGCATTGATCAACACGGTTCCTTCGGGTTCCAGCCATCGTCTAAAACCCAAAAAGAATAGCGTGAGAGGCAAAAATCATGCTAGGGAAAACAACATAATAAAGGGGGAGTACCTTCAATATCCAACATCTTAGGTTTAATTCTATGATCGTTAGCGTAATTCTATTACTATAACCTATACGTATACTTATCCCTAGGGACATCCCTAGACATACCTTAGAAATATCTCTAGAGATCTCACTAACGTTTTCGCATCCTAGTTTCTAAAGGTTGACTAAACCTTTCCTCTGATACCAACTGTAGAGACCCGAAGCTTATTGTACATGGACATTACATTACTTTTGCGGAATACTTAGTACATAACAAAAACACACACTAAAGTATCGTAATAGTTTAGTGTCTTTGGAAACTCGGAACGTAATCTTCTAATCGTGGTGAAAGTTCTTCAATATCTCCCATAAAGGTCATCCCTTTTTTCTACCTAAAACCTTTCTTTATATCCTGGGGAAAAGAAAACATAAAAGGGTGAGCTCAAATTCTCAGTAAGGGTAAACAAAAGAAAAATCAATCACATCATATACATAGCTTTTGGAAATATTAACCTGCAAAAGAGCTCATAATATCATAACATGGGATATATCATAGAAGTGAAATGTAATCCCAATAATCATAACTTAAAACATGAAACTTTGTGGCATACACACATAATCATAGAAAATCATTTCTTGTTAGTCAAGACTCATTGCCAAGACTATCTTAGTGGACAAAGTCCCTTTCTGAATCGAGTAACCCTCGTTTCAGTCCTGTTTCACTGAACCGGTATAACCTACCATTTCAGCCATGTCTATCTCATGAGATATAAAATCTTTACCCAATGCATTGGAGGGAGATATAGGTCCCACCCATCTTATAATGAATCCTTTCTTATGTGTGCCACATAATCATAAATCATACATAATCGCATAACCCATGTAATAAAAATGTGATTCTTAAACAACATGACATCATAAAACAATTCATATAAGATAAAGGAATTCATAAAAATGTTTCCATCACAACATAATCAAATCCATGTAATAATATGGATAAAAACAGAACCCTTTTATTATCTTAGATGGAAAATAATTTTGATAAAATACTTGAACTCCATTCTTGAGGAAAATATCCTTTCTACTTCAAAAACATTTTTCCTTTCATAACATGTCATACAACTTTAAAATAAAAGAAGTTGATTAAAAATAAACTTGAAAACTTGTAAAGGAAGTTTCTTGGAAATAATGTTTTAAAAATCCATTCATTCCGTATAAGTTAAAAAAAACATTCTTCGTACTTTTGTCGGAAAAGTCAAAAAGTACCTCGTACGAAAAACAACAAAAGATTCCTTTCATACATATTACTAAAAACTCACCGAAGGGTAAAAATGGATTTAAACAATTGTAGGTGGATGGAAATAATATTACATATTGAGGGAACATGGATGTGGATGATAAAATACACCCCATTAAATACTTACGAATAAACAATCTCGGATAAAAATGAGATTGTGATATTTCCCTTACCTTAGGTCCAATTTGCTTAGTATGTGTTCGAACCTCCTGTATAATGATTTAAATAATGTCATTGACTTATTAAAGAATCATATTCATTGTTATGATATCATATATGGTTCACTTATGACATTATATTACCCGTTATTTTGTAAATTCCATGTTAAAGAAGCGTTTTGGGTAAAATCGTTTCATTTATCGTAGGTGTTTTGACTTGTTGTTCTTGACATCATTATTACTTATATCATGATTTACTTACTTCCAGAATATAAAATATGATTTATATATCATATATATTCAGTATATATATATATATAATAGATAGATAAATAAAATGAAAAACACCGTTCATGGAGACGGTAGTCCGTACGTACGCATGAACGCTGTTTTTCTTTCCTTATTGTCTTAAAATGGAAGTAAGTAGATGACATACATATGTATATATATACATAAATACAGTAGCTTTATAATGTCATATATTTCATTATTATTTCTTATATATACATTATAATCATTCTTAAATGGTTAACATGGAGAATGAATCTCATCGCGTCGTGGAGACGGTAGTCCGTACGTACGCACGAGCGATGATATCATTTCTATAAATATTGAATTGAATTGGAGTGGATTATAAAATATATCAGAATCAATATGATGTTTTAATAACTATGTATAGTTATTCTTTACACCATTATACCCATCCATGTAAGGTGGTGGTGGAAAATAGATTACACCACGGCGTGGAGACGGTATTCCGTACGTACGCACGCGCGGTGATTTCTTTTTCCGTAGGATGGATAGATGGTGAAATAGGGTTGTTTCATACTTATAATAACATATCAGTATATGAGTGATACTGATGTTATTACTTCATAATGAAACAACCTAAGAAGAAGAAGTGGAAGAAGAAATAAAGATGAAAGAATTGGTAACGGTAATTACCTCTTCTTTGAAGTGCCTCTTTGAGACCTCCTCTTAGGGCACTAGAATTGGTCTTTGAGGAAGACCAGAACCTCTAGGATGTTTCTAGAGAAGTGGAGAATGTATTTTGTCAGGGGTTGGCCGAGCTTGAGTGCTCAAATTGGTGTGAGGAGGAGGGGGAGGAGGTGTCCTTTTATAAGGGAGGAGAGGGGCACCTTAGGAATATCTCAAACTATTATTTTATATTAAAGTCAAAATCGGTTTATAATGGTTACAAAGGGTCTTATTTCTAAGATAAGGTGGGGAGGGGTCGAAATCCTATCAACCAATAGGATTTAGACAAGTTTAGGGTATTATTTTAACCTTATCAATTAGATTTAACTCTATGTTAAATAATTTAACTTTTACCGTGTCTTTTTGTTTTCTTTCACTATATGGTTAATAAACATACTATAACATGCCAAACGAACCCCATATTGTATATTATTAATACATGTATCCTTATCTAAGTCATTTGGCCTAACCTTAGATTTTTAGGAATAAAATAACAATTAATAATATAATATTTGATTTAAAAAACTATTTTGTGTCAATTTTGACACTATTTGATATATGATTTTTGTGAAAGTCATAACAGAATTAAATGTTCAAACCAAGTTGATTAAATCAACATTAATATATCATAGTAACCTAGAAAATTAGTGGAATTCATAAAAAATCTCAAATTACATTTATTTTGGTGTTTATAACATCAATTATGTCAATATTTCATTAATAAGATAATTACTGCATCATCGTTGTGTCATAAATAAATTAAATTATTTTATGTCTAAAAATTACAAATAAAATACCATCATGTAGGAAATATTTTTAGCTTTCTAATGAATATTTACAATAGAATTTATCTTATGTATAACCCCATATTAAAAATGATTTACTTATTAAACATTGATTTTAACTATTTTAACCCTTCTTTAAATAAATTAATAATAAATGTCCTAATCTAATCCAAGTGGGCCTAAATGGTCATATTTTATTCCTAAGTTTGTTTTTGGTCGAATTACACTTGCCCAATAGAATTAGGACATGTGTTAGGGTAATATTAATATCATATTTACCCTTAGTTACCCTATTTACTATTAACCGTGGTAAAAAAAGTAAAAAGTTACTATTCACCAAAAAATTATTTTCATCTCATTGAACCACATTTTAGTCCTTGATATTATCCGTGTCTCTCGGATTTTCGAAATTCCATTCACAGAAGCGGTAAAATTAAGTTTTATGCAAAATTCAGTTTTTAACCTACCACTTAGTAGTTTCACTATTCATCAAAAATTGATGTTTTTCAGAACAATGCCAAAATTTCATCCCAAGCTATATTTCATATTCCGAATTCAAAAATAAAATCTATTTTACCAAATTCATAACATAGAAGTTGCATTAATTAATTTTATAATTAAATCCCGCTGTTAAAATAAATAGCGTGTTTTTAGGAAACAATATATATCAAAAGATTGACACTTGATTATGTCTGGTTTAAATGTGAAATTACAACCAATGACCAGAATTGTATTAAATTGTAAAAATATATTCTAAATATACTTTAAAACCACTCAAATTAATAATTTATCACTATTAATTATTTCGATTAAAAAAGTTGTTTTTAATTATAATTTAGTAATTTTTCACTATTCATCAGAATATGAAAGTTATCCGAAAAGTACCAAAATTTCACCTTAGGCTAAATTCGATACTCCGAATCCAAAAATAAAGTTAATTTTGAAAAATAAGATTTACTGGATTTCAAAAAGTGGTTATTACTATTCATAACGGCTAGTTTTAATAATATTTTTATAGCATATCGTTGTTTAGTGAAACTCGGTATTGCGTACTACACACGCTATCGAGGAAGGTCGCGATTGCGTGTAATGCAAGGCAAGTCAAGGATGTGTGTTGTGCAAGCTCCTTTTGGTGTAGCGTACAACACAAGACATAAAAAAGAATATATTTCATAAAATCTCGGGCTGTTACATTCTACCCCCCTTAAAATGAATTTCGCCCTCGAAATTCGTCGGGGTTATAAATGGTTTACTATTCGAAAGTTTCTTTAATAGAAACCCACATCGTAAAAGGGAATACCAAAACTTGGCTTTAAAAATTAAAGTATGAAATGTAACGATTACCCAAATAAACTAATCACTGGGGTTTCCACATAGGTGAAAATATGGATATGGAAGAGAAATCTAACCATCATGTTCTGATGGAGAGTGGTAGAGAACATGGCTATGGAAAAGCCAGTAATCACAAATCCATAGATTTGTGATGATATAAGGTACCATCTGATTCATCAGGTATAAGATCACTAGGACAACATTTTTGGTTTTCAAGATCATTTCCCTAAAGTTGAAAATTTGCTTAGAATAAATACTTACTTTATTTTGGTACAATCTCACGTTTGTTCGTGCCCTGAACAATTTCTACTTCATATCTTAAATAAATGAAGTTGAATTTGTTATTTGTGAAGTGTTATCAGATCATGTGATAGAATGAATGTTCATTCCATCTGTCTCAAACAAAAGGTTAGCAAAAGTTATTAAATATACATAAGTCATTCTATAGTGAGATTAATCATGTATGGTTCCTAAAATGGACTTATACTTCATATATCATGCTGCTTAATATAATAAAACTAGTTTCTACAATAAAACTAGTTTCTACTAAACAGGGACTTCCTGTAGGCCAGTGGTAGGCGATAAAGGCCAGTTGCACTTTGGTTGTGGGTTCGATTCCCACATCCTTGTCCGACGCGATGGGCTGTCGCCCGTCCTGCAGGTTGTCCTTTTTCTAAAACTACATTACTATAACATCCCATCTTCTATCCTTAAACAATACTAACTTATATCCAACATAATCCAGTCTAATCTTTAGGCTTATACATAATACTGCAGTCCACTCTCATAATATAGTGACATCGATTACCAGAGATTTAATACTGTCGTTGATCCCCACATATCATAAGATATGTCTTGTTGGTCACATTCCAAACATTCAAAGTCCTTAATCATGTATTCTCTTGAATACCTTAGTGAAAACATGAGTGTAGTTAAAAGTTAACACTTTCCACATACCAAAATCCTCAAAATTCTATATACTCAAACCATGATATCACTTAGTCCTTATATCAATCATGAGCTCATGAATACTATTAAACATTTCATTTTCTCGTCTTCATTATGCGCATATCATCTTATTTCCAAAAAATATCTCAATCACTTTGAATACCACATCAATAAATATTGCAATACTCAATGATATAACATTATTTTGAAATCCCATTACATAAACACTTAATCATTCCACCACATCGTTGTCATATTCAACATTTCCAATAGTGATCGCATGTGATTTCCCTTTGTCCTTTGCCTTCAGTGGTTGCTCATGTTGATCATCACTAACCCTTGGATTAGGGAAATTATTAGCATAATGCCCCATTTCCTTGCACTTGAAGCATTGAAGTGTTGGCGGTGCGTTCTCTGCAGTGTTTGCTTTATTCACATCATTAGAAACCCTTTTTCCATTACTTCGACACTCAGCTGCTCGATGACCTTCTTTTCCACACATAAAACATTTTCTAGTCCCTTTAAGACAATCTCCACCATGCTTCTTTCCACACTTTGTGCATAAGGAAACATTCATCTTCTTTTCACCATTATTCTGAGATTTCTCCTTGAACTCCATCTTTCGTTTCTTGTCAAAACCATGAGATGGATATGTAACACCAACTTCCATTTCTACCTTGATAGCACAACGCAAAATTTCTTCATAGCTACTGAAGTCTCTTATAGCTAATGCCCTTCGAAGACTTGGTTTTAAGCCACTGAAAAATCGATCAACTTTACTTTCAGGTTGGATGATAATTCCATAAGCATACCTTGCAAGTCTTGTAAAATTTGCTTCATAGGTACCAACAGATTCATCGTCCCTTTGCTTCAGTTCAAGAAACTCTTTCTCCATCTTTGTTCGAAGAATACGAGGGAAGTACTTACTGAAAAACAAGTTCGTGAACTCGTCCCATTCCATGGACTCAATTTCATCTCTTGGCCTCGTATTCTTGATAAGATTCCACCATTGATCAGCTTCACCTTCCAAACGATATACTGCTAAGATGACTTTATCATGTTCAGAACATTGAAGAACTGAAAATATCTTTTCAGTAGTACAGATCCATTGTTCAGCCACAAGTGGATCAGAAGACCCACTGAAAGAAGGTGGACGTTGCCTCATGAAGGACTCAATAGAATATTGTTCCCTTCTCTGCTCATTTGGAAGTCCAGAATGATTCATAGCTTGTGTAAGTATAGCAATAAGATTTTGCACTCCATCTCCCATAACATTTGTTTGTTCAGGAGGGCAATCATTGCATTGTCCATTGCATTGATCAACACGGTTCCATCGGGTTCCAGCCATCGTCTAAAACCCAAAAAGAATAGTGTGAGAGGCAAAAATCATGCTAGGGAAAACAACATAATAAAGGGGGAGTACCTTCAATATCCAACATCTTAGGTTTAATTCTATGATCGTTAGCGTAATTCTATTACTATAACATATACGTATACTTATCCCTAGGGGCATCCCTAGACATACCTTAGAAATATCTCTAGGGATCTCACTAACGTTTTCGCATCCTAGTTTCCAAAGGTTGACTAAACCTTTCCTCTGATACCAACTGTAGAGACCCGAAGCTTATTGTACATGGACATTACATTACTTTTGCGGAATACTTAGTACATAACAAAAACACACACTAAAGGATCGTAATAGTTTAGTGTCTTTGGAAACTCGGAACGTAATATTCTAATCGTGGTGAAAGTTCTTAAATATCTCCCATAAAGGTCATCCCTTTTTTCTACCTAAAACCTTTCTTTATATCCTGGGGAAAAGAAAACATAAAAGGGTGAGCTCAAATGCTCAGTAAGGGTAAACAAAAGAAAAATCAATCACATCATATACATAGCTTTTGGAAATATTAACCTGCAAAAGAGCTCATAATATCATAACATGGGATATATCATAGAAGTGAAATATAATCCCAATAATCATAACTTAAAACATGAAACTTTGTGGCATACACACATAATCATAGAAAATCATTTCTTGTTAGTCAAGACTCATTGCCAAGACTATCTTAGTGGACAAAGTCCCTTTCTGAATCGAGTAACCCTCGTTTCAGTCCTGTTTCACTGAACCGGTATAACCTACCATTTCAGCCATGTCTATCTCATGAGATATAAAATCTTTACCCAATGCATTGGAGGGAGATATAGGTCCCACCCATCTTATAATGAATCCTTTCTTATGTGTGCCACATAATCATAAATCATACATCATCGCATAACCCATGTAATAAAAATGGGATTCTTAAACAACATGACATCATAAAAAAATTCATATAAGATAAAGGAATTCATAAAAATGTTTCCATCACAACATAATCAAATCCATGTAATAATAGGGATAAAAACAAAACCCTTTTATTATCTTAGATGGAAAATAATTTTCATAAAATACTTGAACTCCATTCTTGAGGAAAATATCCTTTCTACTTCAAAAACATTTTTCCTTTCATAACATGTCATACAACTTTAAAATAAAATAAGTTGATTAAAAATAAACTTGAAAACTTGTAAAGGAAGTTTCTTGGAAATAATGTTTTAAAAATCCATTCATGCCGTATAAGTTAAAAAAAACATTCTTCGTACTTTTGTCGGAAAAGTCAAAAAGTACCTCGTACGAAAAACGACAAAAGATTCCTTTCATACATATTAATAAAAAATCACCGAAGGGTAAAAATGGATTTAAACAATTGTAGGTGGATGGAAATAATATTACATATTGAGGGAACATGGATGTGGATGATAAAATACACCCCATTAAATACTTACGAATAAACAATCTCGGATAAAAATGAGATTGTGATATTTCCCTTACCTTAGGTCCAATTTGCTTCGTATGTGTCCGAACCTCCTGTATAATGATTTAAATAATGTCATTGACTTATTAAAGAATCATATTCATTGTTATGATATCATATATGGTTCACTTATGACATTATATTACCCGTTATTTTGTAAATTCCATGTTAAAGAAGCGTTTTGGGTAAAATCGTTTCATTTATCGTAGGTGTTTTGACTTGTTGTTCTTGACATCATTATTACTTATATCATGATTTACTTACTTCCAGAATATAAAATATGATTTATATATAATATATATTCAGTATATATATATATATAATAGATAGATAAATAAAATGAAAAACACCGTTCATGGAGACGGTAGTCCGTACGTACGCATGAACGCTGTTTTTCTTTCCTTATTGTCTTGAAATGGAAGTAAGTAGATGACATACATATGTATATATATACATAAATCCAGTAGCTTTATAATATCATATATTTCATTATTATTTCTTATATATACATTATAATCATTCTTAAATGGTTAACATGGAGTATGAATCTCATCGCGTCGTGGAGACGGTAGTCCGTACGTACGCACGAGCGATGATATCATTTCTATAAATATTGAATTGAATTGGAGTGGATTATAAAATATATCAGAATCAATATGATGTTGTAATAACTATGTATAGTTATTCTTTACACCATTATACCCATCCATGTAAGGTGGTGGTGGAAAATAGATTACACCACGGCGTGGAGACGGTATTCCGTACGTACGCACGCGCGGTGATTTCTTTTTCCGTAGGATGGATAGATGGTGAAATAGGGTTGTTTCATACTTATAATAACATATCAGTATATGAGTGATACTGATGTTATTACTTCATAATGAAACAACCTAAGAAGAAGAAGTGGAAGAAGAAATAAAGATGAAAGAATTGGTAACGGTAATTACCTCTTCTATGAAGTGCCTCTTTGAGACCTCCTCTTAGGGCACTAGAATTGGTCTTTGAGGAAGACCAGAACCTCTAGGATGTTTCTAGAGAAGTGGAGAAGGGATTTTGGCAGGGGTTGGCCGAGCTTGAGTGCTCAAATTGGTGTGAGGAGGAGGGGGAGGAGGTGTCCTTTTATAAGGGAGGAGAGGGGCACCTTAGGAATATCTCAAACTATTATTTTATATTAAAGTCAAAATCGGTTTATAATGGTTACAAAGGGTCTTATTTATAAGATAAGGTGGGGAGGGGTCGAAATCCTATCAACCAATAGGATTTAGACAAGTTTAGGGTATTATTTTAACCTTATCAATTAGATTTAACTCTAAGTTAAATAATTTAACTTTTACCGTGTCTTTTTGTTTTCTTTCACTATATGGTTAATAAACTTACTATAACATGCCAAACGAACCCCATATTGTATATTATTAATACATGTATCCTTATCTAAGTCATTTGGCCGAACCTTAGATTTTTAGGAATAAAATAACAATTAATAATATAATATTTGATTTAAAAAACTATTTTGTGTCAATTTTGACACTATTTGATATATGATTTTTGTGAAAGTCATAACAGAATTAAATGTTCGAACCAAGTTGATTAAATCAACATTAATATATCATAGTAACCTAGAAAATTAGTGGAATTCATAAAAAATCTCAAATTACATTTATTTTGGTGTTTATAACATCAATTATGTCAATATTTCATTAATAAGATAATTACTGCATCATCGTTGTGTCATAAATAAATTAAATTATTTTATGTCTAAAAATTACAAATAAAATACCATCATGTAGGAAATAGTTTTATATTTCTAATGAATATTTACAATAGAATTTATCTTATGTATAACCCCATATTAAAAATTATTTACTTATTAAACTTTGATTTTAACTATTTTAACCCTTCTTTAAATAAATTAATAATAAATGTCCTAATCTAATCCAAGTGGGCCTAAATGGTCATATTTTATTCCTAAGTTTGTTTTTGGTCGAATTACACTTGTCCAATAGAATTAGGACATGTGTTAGGGTAATATTAATATCATATTTACCCTTAGTTACCCTATTTACTATTAACCGTGGTAAAAAAAGTAAAAAGTTACTATTCACCAAAAAATTATTTTCATCTCATTGAACCACATTTTAGTCCTTGATATTATCCGTGTCTCTCGGATTTTCGAAATTCCATTCACAGAAGCGGTAAAATTACGTTTTATGCAAAATTCAGTTTTTAACCTACCACTTAGTAGTTTCACTATTCATCAAAAATTGATGTTTTTCAGAACAGTGCCAAAATTTCATCCCAAGCAATATTTCATATTCCGAATTCAAAAATGAAATCTATTTTACCAAATTCATAACATAGAAGTTGCATTAATTAATTTTATAATTAAATCCCGCTGTTAAAATAAATAGCGTGTTTTTAGGAAACAATATATATCAAAAGATTGACACTTGATTATGTCTGGTTTAAATGTGAAATTACAACCAATGACCAGCATTGTATTAAATTGTAAAAATATATTCTAAATATACTTTAAAACCACTCAAATTAATAATTTATCACTATTAATTATTTCGATTAAAAAAGTTTTTTTTAATTATAATTTAGTAATTTTTCACTATTCATCAGAATATGAAAGTTATCCGAAAAGTACCAAAATTTCACCTTAGGCTAAATTCGATACTCCGAATCCAAAAATAAAGTTCATTTTGAAAAATAAGATTTACTGGATTTCAAAAAGTGGTTATTACTATTCATAACGGCTAGTTTTAATAATATTTTTATAGCATATCGTTGTTTAGTGAAACTCGGTATTGCGTACTACACACGCTATCGAGGAAGGTCGCGATTGCGTGTAATGCAAGGAAAGTCAAGGATGTGTGTTGTGCAAGCTCCTTTTGGTGTAGCGTACAACACAAGACATAAAAAAGAATATTTTTCATAAAATCTCGGGCTGTTACATTCTACCCCCCTTAAAATGAATTTCGCCCTCGAAATTCGTCGGGGTTATAAATGGTTTACTATTCGAAAGTTTCTTTAATAGAAACCCACATCGTAAAAGGGAATACCAAAACTTGGCTTTAAAAATTAAAGTATGAAATGTAACGATTACCCAAATAAACTAATCACTGGGTTTCCACATAGGTGAAAATATGGATATGGAAGAGAAATCTAACCATCATGTTCTGATGGAGAGTGGTAGAGAACATGGCTATGGAAAAGCCAGTAATCACAAATCCATAGATTTGTGATTATATATGGTACCATCTGATTCATCAGGTATATGATCACTAGGACAACATTTTTGGTTTTCAAGATCATTTCCCTAAAGTTGAAAATTTGCTTAGAATAAATACTTACTTTATTTTGGTACAATCTCACTTTTGTTCGTGCCCTGAACAATTTCTACTTCATATCTTAAATAAATGAAGTTGAATTTGTTATTTGTGAAGTGTTATCAGATCATGTGATAGAATGACTGTTCATTCCATCTGTCTCAAACAAAAGGTTAGCAAAAGTTATTAAATATACATAAGTCATTCTATAGTGAGATTAATCATATATGGTTCCTAAAATGGACTTATACTTCATATATCATGCTGCTTAATATAATAAAACTAGTTTCTACAATAAAACTAGTTTCTACTAAACAGGGACTTCCTGTAGGCCAGTGGTAGGCGATAAAGGCCAGTTGCACTTTGGTTGTGGGTTCGATTCCCACATCCTTGTCCGACGCGATGGGCTGTCGCCCGTCCTGCAGGTTGTCCTTTTTCTAAAACTACATTATTATAACATCCCATGTTCTATCCTTAAACAATACTAACTTATATCCAACATAATCCAGTCTAATCTTTAGGCTTATACATAATACTGCAGTCTACTCTCATAATATAGTGACATCGATTACCAGAGATTTAATACTGTTGTTGATCCCCACATATCATAAGATATGTCTTGTTGGTCACATTCCAAACATTCAAAGTCCTTAATCGTGTATTCTCTTGAATACCTTAGTGAAAACATGAGTGTAGTTAAAAGTTAACACTTTCCACATACCAAAATCCTCAAAATTCTATATACTCAAACCATGATATCACTTAGTCCTTATATCAATCATGAGCTCATGAATACTATTAAACATTTCATTTTCTCGTCTTCATTATGCGCATATCATCTTATTTCCAAAAAATATCTCAATCACTTTGAATACCACATCAATAAATATTGCAATACTCAATGATATAACATTATTTTGAAATCCCATTACATAAACACTTAATCATTCCACCACATCGTTGTCATATTCAACATTGCCAATAGTGATCGCATGTGATTTCCCTTTGTCCTTTGCCTTCAGTGGTTGCTCATGTTGATCATCACTAACCCTTGGATTAGGGAAATTATTAGCATAATGCCCCATTTCCTTGCACTTGAAGCATTGAAGTGTTGGCGGTGCGTTCTCTGCAGTGTTTGCTTTATTCACATCATTAGAAACCCTTTTTCCATTACTTCGACACTCAGCTGCTCGATGACCTTCTTTTCCACACATAAAACATTTTCTAGTCCCTTTAAGACAATCTCCACCATGCTTCTTTCCACACTTTGTGCATAAGGAAACATTCATCTTCTTTTCACCATTATTCTGAGATTTCTCCTTGAACTCCATCTTTCGTTTCTTGTCAAAACCATGAGATGGATATGTAACACCAACTTCCATTTCTACCTTGATAGCACAACGCAAAATTTCTTCATAGCTACTGAAGTCTCTTATAGCTAATGCCCTTCGAAGACTTGGTTTTAAGCCACTGAAAAATCGATCAACTTTACTTTCAGGTTGGATGATAATTCCAGAAGCATACCTTGCAAGTCTTGTAAAATTTGCTTCATAGGTACCAACAGATTCATCGTCCCGTTGCTTCAGTTCAAGAAACTCTTTCTCCATCTTTGTTCGAAGAATACGAGGGAAGTACTTACTGAAAAACAAGTTCTTGAACTCGTCCCATTCCATGGACTCAATTTCATCTCTTGGCCTCGTATTCTTGATAAGATTCCACCATTGATCAGCTTCACCTTCCAAACGATATACTGCTAAGATGACTTTATCATGTTCAGAACATTGAAGAACTGAAAATATCTTTTCAGTAGTACAGATCCATTGTTCAGCCACAAGTGGATCAGAAGACCCACTGAAAGAAGGTGGACGTTGCCTCATGAAGGACTCAATAGAATATTGTTCCCTTCTCTGCTCATTTGGAAGTCCAGAATGATTCATAGCTTGTGTAAGTATAACAATAAGATTTTGCACTCCATCTCCCATAACATTTGTTTGTTCAGGAGGGCAATCATTGCATTTTCCATTGCATTGATCAACACGGTTCCTTCGGGTTCCAGCCATCGTCTAAAACCCAAAAAGAATAGTGTGAGAGGAAAAAATCATGCTAGGGAAAACAACATAATAAAGGGGGAGTACCTTCAATATCCAACATCTTAGGTTTAATTCTATGATCGTTAGCGTAATTCTATTACTATAACCTATACGTATACTTATCCCTAGGGACATCCCTAGACATACCTTAGAAATATCTCTAGGGATCTCACTAACGTTTTCGCATCCTAGTTTCCAAAGGTTGACTAAACCTTTCCTCTGATACCAACTGTAGAGACCCGAAGCTTATTGTACATGGACATTACATTACTTTTGCGGAATACTTAGCACATAACAAAAACACACACTAAAGGATCGTAATAGTTTAGTGTCTTTGGAAACTCGGAACATAATATTCTAATCGTGGTGAAAGTTCTTCAATATCTCCCATAAAGGTCATCCCTTTTTTCTACCTAAAACCTTTCTTTATATCCTGGGGAAAATAAAACATAAAAGGGTGAGCTCAAATGCTCAGTAAGGGTAAACAAAAGAAAAATCAATCACATCATATACATAGCTTTTGGAAATATTAACCTGCAAAAGAGCTCATAATATCATAACATGGGATATATCATAGAAGTGAAATGTAATCCCAATAATCATAACATAAAACATGAAACTTTGTGGCATACACACATAATCATAGAAAATCATTTCTTGTTAGTCAAGACTCATTTCCAAGACTATCTTAGTGGACAAAGTCCCTTTCTGAATCGAGTAACCCTCGTTTCAGTCCTGTTTCACTGAACCGGTATAACCTACCATTTCAGCCATGTCTATCTCATGAGATATAAAATCTTTACCCAATGCATTGGAGGGAGATATAGGTCCCACCCATCTTATAATGAATCCTTTCTTATGTGTGCCACATAATCATAAATCATACATCATCGCTTAACCCATGTAATAAAAATGGGATTCTTAAACAACATGACATCATAAAACAATTCATATAAGATAAAGGAATTCATAAAAATGTTTCCATCACAACATAATAAAATCCATGTAATAATAGGGATAAAAACATAACCCTTTTATTATCTTAGATGGAAAATAATTTTGATAAAATACTTGAACTCCATTCTTGAGGAAAATATCCTTTCTACTTAAAAAACATTTTTCCTTTCATAACATGTCATACAACTTTAAAATAAAAGAAGTTGATTAAAAATAAACTTGAAAACTTGTAAAGGAAGTTTCTTGGAAATAATGTTTTAAAATCCATTCATGCCGTATAAGTTAAAAAAAACATTCTTCGTACTTTTGTCGGAAAAGTCAAAAAGTACCTCGTACGAAAAACGACAAAAGATTCCTTTCATACATATTACTAAAAACTCACCGAAGGGTAAAAATGGATTTAAACAATTGTAGGTGGATGGAAATAATATTACATATTGAGGGAACATGGATGTGGATGATAAAATACACCCCATTAAATACTTACGAATAAACAATCTCGGATAAAAATGAGATTGTGATATTTCCCTTACCTTAGGTCCAATTTGCTTCGTATGTGTCCGAACCTCCTGTATAATGATTTAAATAATGTCATTGACTTATTAAAGAATCATATTCATTGTTATGATATCATATATGGTTCACTTATGACATTATATTACCCGTTATTTTGTAAATTCCATGTTAAAGAAGCGTTTTGGGTAAAATCGTTTCATTTATCGTAGGTGTTTTGACTTGTTGTTCTTGACATCATTATTACTTATATCATGATTTACTTACTTCAAGAATATAAAATATTATTTATATATCATATATATTCAGTATATATATATATAATAGATAGATAAATAAAATGAAAAACACCGTTCATGGAGACGGTAGTCCGTACGTACGCATGAACGCTGTTTTTCTTTCCTTATTGTCTTGAAATGGAAGTAAGTAGATGACATACATATGTATATATATACATAAATCCAGTAGCTTTATAATGTCATATATTTCATTATTATTTCTTATATATACATTATAATCATTCTTAAATGGTTAACATGGAGAATGAATCTCATCGCGTCGTGGAGACGGTAGTCCGTACGTACGCACGAGCGATGATATCATTTCTATAAATATTGAATTGAATTGGAGTGGATTATAAAATATATCAGAATCAATATGATATTGTAATAACTATGTATAGTTATTCTTTACACCATTATACCCATCCATGTAAGGTGGTGGTGGAAAATAGATTACACCACGGCGTGGAGACGGTATTCCGTACGTACGCACGCGCGGTGATTTCTTTTTCCGTAGGATGGATAGATGGTGAAATAAGGTTGTTTCATACTTATAATAACATATCAGTATATGAGTGATACTGATGTTATTACTTCATAATGAAACATCCTAAGAAGAAGAAGTGGAAGAAGAAATAAAGATGAAAGAATTGGTAACGGTAATTACCTCTTCTTTGAAGTGCCTCTTTGAGACCTCCTCTTAGGGCACTAGAATTGGTCTTTGAGGAAGACCAGAACATCTAGGATGTTTCTAGAGAAGTGGAGAAGGGATTTTGGCAGGGGTTGGCCGAGCTTGAGTGCTCAAATTGGTGTGAGGAGGAGGGGGAGGAGGTGTCCTTTTATAAGGGAGGAGAGGGGCACCTTAGGAATATCTCAAACTATTATTTTATATTAAAGTCAAAATCAGTTTATAATGGTTATAAAGGTTCTTATTTCTAAGATAAGGTGGGGAGGGGTCGAAATCCTATCAACCAATAGGATTTAGACAAGTTTAGGGTATTATTTTAACCTTATCAATTAGATTTAACTCTAAGTTAAATAATTTAACTTTTACCGTGTCTTTTTGTTTTCTTTCACTATATGGTTAATAAACTTACTATAACATGCCAAACGAACCCCAAATTGTATATTATTAATACATGTATCCTTATCTAAGTCATTTGGCCGAACCTTAGATTTTTAGGAATAAAATAACAATTAATAATATAATATTTCATTTAAAAAACTATTTTGTGTCAATTTTGACACTATTTGATATATGATTTTTGTGAAAGTCATAACAGATTTAAATGTTCGAACCAAGTTGATTAAATCAACATTAATATATCATAGTAACCTAGAAAATTAGTGTAATTCATAAAAAATCTCAAATTACATTTATTTTGGTGTTTATAACATCAATTGTGTCAATATTTCATTAATAAGATAATTACTGCATCATCGTTGTGTCATAAATAAATTAAATTATTTTATGTCTAAAAATTACAAATAAAATACCATCATGTAGGAAATCTTTTTATCTTTCTAATGAATATTTACAATAGAATTTATCTTATGTATAACCCCATATTAAAAATGATTTACTTATTAAACTTTGATTTTAACTATTTTAACCCTTCTTTAAATAAATTAATTATAAATGTCCTAATCTAATACAAGTGGGCCTAAATGGTCATATTTTATTCCTAAGTTTGTTTTTGGTCTAATTACACTTGTCCAATAGAATTAGGACATGTGTTAGGGTAATATTAATATCATATTTACCCTTAGTTACCCTATTTACTATTAACCGTGGTAAAAAAAGTAAAAAGTTACTATTCACCAAAAATTATTTTCATCTCATTGAACCACATTTTAGTCCTTGATATTAACCGTGTCTCTCGGATTTTCAAAATTCCATTCACAGAAGCGGTAAAATTAAGTTTTATGCAAAATTCAGTTTTTAACCTACCACTTAGTAGTTTCACTATTCATCAAAAATTGATGTTTTTCAGAACAATTCCAAAATTTCATCCCAAGCTATATTTCATATTCCGAATTCAAAAATGAAATCTATTTTACCAAATTCATAACATAGAAGTTGCATTAATTAATTTTATAATTAAATCCCGCTGTTAAAATAAATACCGTGTTTTTAGGAAACAATATATATCAAAAGATTGACACTTGATTATGTCTGGTTTAAATGTGAAATTACAACCAATGACCAACATTGTATTAAATTGTAAAAATATATTCTAAATATACTTTAAAACCACTCAAATTAATAATTTAACACTATTAATTATTTCGATTAAAAAAGTTGTTTTTAATTATAATTTAGTAATTTTTCACTATTCATCAGAATATGAAAGTTATCCGAAAAGTACCAAAATTTCACCTTAGGCTAAATTCGATACTCCGAATCCAAAAATAAAGTTCATTTTGAAAAATAAGTTTTACTGGATTTCAAAAAGTGGTTATTACTATTCATAACGGCTAGTTTTAATAATATTTTTATAGCATATCGTTGTTTAGTGAAACTCGGTATTGCGTACTACACACGCTATCGAGGAAGGTCGTGATTGCGTGTAATGCAAGGCAAGTCAAGGATGTGTGTTGTGCAAGCTCCTTTTGGTGTAGCGTACAACACAAGACTTAAAAAAGAATATTTTTCATAAAATCTCGGGCTGTTACAAACCACATAGTCAAGAATAAAATTTCACACTTAAGGTTTTGTCATAGGTTATTCATGGCCATTTCTAAAACACTATGATTGTGTTCTATGCTTAGAATTATCCTTTGTGTTCATACTAAGGATTTCACATCCTAGTTTCCAAAGGATGACTATACCTTTCCTCTTATACCAACTATAACGACCCATAATTTACATTAATGGTTAATACATAAAAATTTAAGCATACTTATTATAACATATAACAAAACCATGAAAGTACCATATATGTATAGTGTCTTTAGAAACTGGGAAACATAAAAAACTGGTTCATAAAGCGTCTACATTGTCTCCTATTTATTTCATCATATATGTAGTCCCTTTTGGCATATATTACTTAATAACCTTATTCCTGACCTGGGAAAGAAACATACTAAAGGGTGATCTCCAATGATCAGTAAGGGTAAACAAAAGAAATATCAATCACATTATATACATAAAGAGCATAGCTTTTGTAAATATTAACCTGTAAAAGAGAGCATAATTTCATAACATGGGATAAATCAGAGTAGTGAAATGTAATCCCAATAATCATAACATAAAACATGAAAATTTGTGGCATACACACATAATCATAGAGAATCATTTATTATTATTCAAGACTCATTTCCAAGACTATGTTAGTGGACAAAGTCCATTTCTGAATCGAGTTCACTCCTCGTTTCAGTCCTGTTTCACTAAACCGGTTTAACCTGCCGTTCCAGCCATGTCTATCTCATGAGATATAAAATCTTTACCCAATGAATTGGAGGGAGATATAGGTCCCACCTATCTCATAATGATACCATTCTTATATGTGCCACAAAATCATAAATCATACATCATTGCATAACCCGTGTATTAAAAATGGGATTCTTAAACAACATGACATCATAAAACAATTCATATAAGATAAAGGAATTCATAAAAATAATTCCATCACAACATAATCAAATCAATGTAATAATAGGGATAGAAATAGAACCCTATATTATCTTATATGGAAAATAATTTTGATAAAACACTTGATCACCATTCTTGAGGAAAATATCCTTTCTAATTCAAAAACATTTTACTTTCTTAACATGTCATACTATTTTAAACTAAAATAAGTTGATTAAAAATAAACTTGAAAACTTGTAAAGTAAGCTTCTTGGAAATAATGTATTAAAAATCCATTCAGGCTGTAGAAGTTAAAAAAACATTCTTCTCTTACTTTTGTCGAAAAAGTCAAAAGTACCTCGTACAAAAAACGACAAAATATTCCTTTCATATCATTTACTAAAAACTCACCGAAGGGTAATATTGGATTTAAACAATTATAGGTGGATGGAAACAATATTATATATTGAGGAAACATGTATGTGGATGATAAAATACACCCCAGTAAATACCAACGTATAAACAATCTCGGATAAAATGAGATTGTGATATTTTCCCTTACCTGAGGTCTGATTTTCTTCGTAAGTGTCTGAACCTCCTGTATAATGATTTAAATAATGTTATTGACTTATTCCATAATCATAATTATTTTTATGATATCATATATGGTCATATTCATAGCTTCTTATTCGTAATATTTCATTACTACTTGTTATTCGGGTGTTTATTACTTTTTGTTCTTATGTGTGCTTTGTCGAATAAATTCTTATTTTTCTTTTTAGGTTATAGATACCTCATTTCCAGAATGGTATTAGTGTAATATATATCATATTAATTCATTCAATTCATTTATATAATCATTATGCAATGATGATCATGTAGAATGAGTCGCATCACATTATGGAGATGGTATTCCGTACGTACGCACGAGCGATGATATCGTTCCCATGATCATGGAATTGAATTGGAGTGTATATATACTATTTCAGAATCAATATAACGTTAAAATAATCATATATAGTCATTATTTACACCATTATACCCATCCAAGTAAGGTGGTGGTGGAAAATAGATTACACCAGGGCGTGGAGACGGTATTCCGTACGTACGCACACGCGGTGATTTCATTTTCCGTAGGATGGATCGATGGTGAAATAGGGTTATTTCATAATTATAATAACATATCAGTATATGAGTGATATTGATGTTATTACTTCATAATGAAACAAATAATGAAGAAGAAGTGGAAGAAGAAATAAAGTTGAAAGAATCGGTAACAGACATTACCTCTTCTTTGAAGCGCCTCTTTGAGACCTCCTCTTAGGGAAATAAAATTGGTCTTTGAAGAATACCAAGACCTCTATGATGTTTCTAGGGAAGTGGATAAGAGAAATTGGCAGGTGTTGGCCGAGATTTAAGGCTCAAAGTCGTGTGAGGAAGAGAGGGAGGAGGTACCCTTTTATAAGGGAGGAGGGGGGCACCTATGGAATAACTAAAAATATTATTTTATTATAAAGTCAAATTCGGTTATTAATAGATCCAAATTGATCTATTTCGAAGCTAAGGTGGGGATGGGTCGAAATAATCTCATAAAATAGAATTTAGACATTTTTAGGTCATTATATTAACCTTATCTTTTTGTTTTAACACTTAGTTAATTAGATTGACATTTACCATGTCACTTTGTATTTTTATATTATATAGTTAATAAACATACGATATACATATAAACGACCCCCAAGTGGTCCATTAATGATAAAAATATCATGATATAAGTATCTTGTAAGAACCTTAGATTTTTAGGAATATAATAACAATTAATAATATAATATTTGTTTTAAAAACTATTTTATGTCAATTTTGACACTATTTGGTAATTGATATTTGTGAAAATAATAACAGAATAAATAGTTCGAAAAAAATTAATTAAATCAATAATAACATGTAATATTAACATATAAAATTATTGGAATTAATTAAAAGTCTCAAATTACATTTATTTGGGTATTTATAACATCAATTATGTCAATATTTCATTAATAAGATAATTATTGCATCATCATTGTATCATATATAAATTAACTTATTTTAAGACTAAAAATTATAAATAAAATACCATTATGTTATAAATAGTTTTATATATCTAATGAATATTTATAGTAGAATTTATCTTGTGTATAACCCTATATTAAAAATGATTTATTTATTAAACAATGATTTTAACTATTTTAACCCTTCTTTAAATAGATTGATAATAAATGTCCTAATCTAATCCAAGTGGGCCTAAATGGTCATATTCTATTCTTAAGGTTGTTTTTGGTCAAATTAAACTTATCCAATAGAATTAGGACATGTGTTAGGGCAATAATAATAACACTTTTACCCTTAATTACAATATTTACTGTTAACCGTCGTAAAAAAAGTAAAAAGTTATTATTCACCAAAAATTATTTTCATCTCATTGAACCACATTTTAGTCCATGATATTAACCGTGGATCTCATATTTTTTAAATTATACTCACATAAGTGGTAAAATTAGGTTTTATGAAAAATTTAGTTTTTTTAACTATAACTTAGTGGTTTCACTATTCATCAAAAAATGAATGTTTCCAGAAGAATACCAAAAATTAGGCCTAAGATATATTTGATATTATGAATTCAAAAATGATGTTTATTTTACCAAATTCAAAACATATCAGTTACATTAAATAATTTAAAAATTAATTCCCGACGTCAAAACAAATAGCGTGTTTTTATAAGATAATAACTATCAAATTAATGACACTTGTTTATATCTGGTTTAAATGTGAAATTACATCCAATGAACAACATTGTATTAAATTGTAAAAAATATATTCTAAATATACTTTAAAACCACTAAAATTAATAATTTATCTCTATTAATTATTTTGATTAAAAAAGTTATTTTTAATTAAAATTTAGTAATTTTCACTTTTCATCAGAATATGAAAGTTATCCGAAAAGTACCAAAATTTCACCCTAAGCTAATTTTGATATTATAAATCAAAAAATGAAGTCCATTTTAAAAAATAAAATTTAAAAAATTTCAAATATTGGTTATTTCTATTCATAACGGCTAGTTTTAAAAATATTTTAATAGCATATCGTTGTTTAGTGAAACTCGGTATTGCGTACGACGCAAGCTATCGTGGAAGGCCACAGTTGCGTGTAAAGCAATCCAAGATAGTGTTGTGTGTAGTGAAAGATTCCTTCGATGATTTATATAGCATAAAAACAATATATTTCCCATAAAAGTCTTGAGTGTTACAAAAAACGTTAAATATTATCACGTGAGTGTTATTGGATGGCCCCGATGATTTTGATCATGTGGTGATGGTTCAATCCATATTTTTAATAGATGAACTATTCCAACTCCACTAATCCCCATATCGATCTGTTTGGTGTTCTCCCTCATAATAATAAACTAGAGTGTGATATATTTTGTTTGATATGACTATGGCGTTGACCCCTGCAACTCATGCATTATCCCTCATTGGATGAACCCGCCCATTTCATGTCACACCCATACCCACCTATACACAATAATGTGTTAACCATACGAGACATGATTTCCAAACATCTCACTCCACAAGTATACATAGTATGATGGTTCCTTGGGAATTTTAGAGGTGACTCCTCCATGAACTACGATTGTGGTTTCCTGTGGAATTGGATTAGTTGGCCCATATATTTTTTAGAAAATGGTAAATTCATAAATACCTATAATAATACTCTATTTTATGATGAGTAATTTTTTTGAAAAATGTATGCTCACTTTTAAGGAAATTACCAAGTCCATATTCAAAATGATGCTACTTCTTATAATTATTAAAACCATATAAAAATATTTTTTACATATTCTTAATACTTTTTATGACAATGTGAATATAAAAATAGGATGTGTCTTAAAAAGATTATCTCAGTTGAAAGGATCATGATTTCACATCTATTATAATAATTAAAAGAGAACCCATATTATTGGATTTATAAAGTTTGATTTGACAATTCTAACAGACGGGGATGAATATTATCTTTCACAAATGAGTGTTTGACTATCTATAAATGTAAATATTAAATATGCTCATAATAAAGATATAAAGATAAAAAAGAAGGAGAATATGATCATAAGTTCAATCCTGATTGTGATAAAATGATATAGTTAAATAACCATATAGTATTCCTCTCAATACCGTACCAAAAGGATTTATTGGAAAAAAATCATATTTCATAATTCTATATCCATACTAGAATAATAAATATGTATATAGATCTATAACTATAATTCTTGTGGGAAAACACACAAGGATATTTAATAATATTTTACTCAGTCATTAGTATTTTAGAATCATATGGCTATGTGAAATTAATATATTATGTTGTTAAAACCATTATTCATTCTAGAATATTAATGGGAATGCAAATCCGTAGATTTTCTCATTGGGATCCCTAAAAAATCTAACGACCATAAGAAAATTTGGGTTATAGTCAATCACATTTTCTATTAAGAAAAAATAATTCTCATTTTATAATAATTCACCCTAGATCATATTTATATAATATATATTAAGGATTGGGTAAGGTTTCATGGAGTACCATATTATATTGCATTTGAAAAGGATAGAATCATTTCCTCTATGTTAGGTTATAGTCTTCATAAGGATCCTACTAAAGAGTTTATTTTCAAAACATTTTATCATCCATAGAAAAATCATCACATTGAGATAACCATTCAAACACTATAAATGTTTTTGACATATTGAAAAATTGTATTTAATTTTTTTTGTGATCAACACCTTACTATAGTAGAGTCTTCATAAAATAGTAAATTTCACTTTGTATGTCAAAAGGATAATTATAAATCCCTCTCTAAAAATATATTTATTACTATTTTTTTTGATGAAGTTGGAGAATTAAATCTATTAGGACATATTCGGGATGTTTAAATGGTTGAGAGTGTAATATCAATTCAGAATCACATCATATATATTCAAAGTCAAAATTTTTTATTGAAAATAGTCAGTGAAAATATTAGTTTGAATTTTGTGAGAGGGAATTAATATATAATTATTAATGAAAATTGTTATTATATTTGGAAATATTTGAATTTTAAGACCTATGTATACTGTCCCATGTGATATTTTTATCTTATTAGGGATAATATTTTATCATTTTTTTCTTCCACCAAACCCCACCAATGTTCATGATGGGTACCATGTAACATTCCTCTGGATGTACATTCCATGAAAATCAAATTTCCAAAAATTAGTGTCCATACCACTAGATAAAGATCATTAGTAAAAAGAAAAACCAGTATAAATATCAAATTGTAGAGATAATGTGATATGTAAAAATACAACTCACCAGATTAATGTTCTATATAAGTGTTTGAAATTTGATGAAAAACATAGGAACATGAGGTTTAAATGAAACATATATATGCATATTTTTTAAAATTACCTCGATAGTCTTCCTCAGGTGAAATTATTTTTATGGAGGGTATAATGTAATACCATGAGATTTTAAGATATATATCAATTGAAATATTTTTCTGTATTACATGTAATATACACATCCTTGGTCTTTAATGAAACATTATATAGTATCTCATAATATCATATCCATTAAATAGGACTGTATAAATTGGACCAACTACATTTTTAAAAATCAATGTTTTAAACACGAATAAAATAAATTCCATGTTTTTTAAAAATTTACAAATAATTTTAAAATCATGTAAATGTAAGATAAATGTAATTCAAAAAAATTTATGTGAATTCTGAGAATTTTACATAATAAATTATATTAATAACTATTTTTGAATTATTTTTTAAAACAATATATATATTAAATTCAATAAAATTTATTAAAATTCATTTATTTTTTATCAAGAAATGGGATGAGAGTATATAATGTTTTTTATTATAAATATATTTTATGAAATATTGTTTTTCATCACTTTTCTATTGTGATTTTACAATAAATTTATTATAATTATAGAAATAGTACATATATTTCACCCTATGTAATTTCTTGGGATTTAATGTGTTTATATTATAAAAATAGTACTCCGGTATTGAATTATTAATTTTTTATGAAGAAATTGTAACCACTAAACATAACCATGTAATATTATTTTATTATTGAAATAAAATTTGAAAACATATTTTTGAAAAATGATATAATGACAAGGGGTTTAAATTAAACAAATATTAATTTCGATAACGGTTTTTAATAGTTGTAAATAAATTTTATTCGATCTAAATGAGATTAATAAATTCATTATTGGTCAGTTTGAATGTAGAAGAATCCAATTTGTGATTCTATTTAACTACAAAATTATTGGAACATATCACCCTGGTAAAAAAATAAAAAGGACATTAGTAGTTAAAAAATAATATTCTGAGTCACTTAATGACATAAAATTAAAGAATACAACTCAACTATTTCTTCATTGAAGGGAATATTATTATGGGGTAATAAACGTAATTTTAGAAAACAAAAAATACATAATGATTCAATATACATATTCTAATATTACCTAGTGAAAACAGAAACAAATTCTATTGATGCACCAAAGCATCATGATCATATACAGAATTTTTTAAAAAATTAGAAGAGTACCATTGAATGAGAAAAATATATTTATTGATATTCAAAATTTAATCATCTCAAGAAGATGGTTTAATATAAGAATGTATCAAATTTTGTTTTACAAAAACCCCTATAAAACATCATGAATGGTGTGAAAATTTAAGTCATGGATTTTAATTTGTTGGGTGTAAAATTTATACATTTATGTTTCACATATTATATATAATGGTGACCATTGTATTATATTTTAATATATAATTGGTATGTATGTTCTTGGTAGTCTAATCGAGGAGACATATTTCTAACATCTATGTGTAAACAAAATTTTTATTTTAAAATTATAAATATCCATATATTTAGAAATTTGAATGATGGTCTCTTCATTTTATTCCCCTGGATGTTAGAAAACATATATTTGGTATGTTCCAATAATGACACAATATATAATCATTGAGCTCCCCATACAAGTGATAAAATGAAACAAACTATCTATATAATTAAATTAAATGAATCACAAGAAAGAAATGTCCACAATGAGGAGAATCATGCATTGAATTTGAACTATAGAAAAACTATCACCCATATCTCCCATGAACACAATTAAAACACACATCATAAGTGATGGATAGAAAACAATACCACCTCCATAAAGAGAAATTGTTTTCATATAAACCATAAGAATAAAACAATCACATTTTAATACATTATTTTATGGATTAATTAAAATAGATATAACGATATATAAAACATTTTAAATATGAAAAAATAAATATCTAAACATGTTAATAAATAGATAAATAAAATAAAAAATGAATGATGATGTGATTGTCTTCTTAAATTGCACTAAGTATACAAACAAAAAACACCTGATATAGATCGAAAATCACACATTAATAAGGAGTGATACAAAAACCAAAATAAATTTATTAAATAATTTTACATAATAACGATTACTTGTATACTAGACCAAGAAAAATAAAATTTCTAATTAAATGAAACCAACAACATTATAAATTTTTTATTATATGAGGGAACCAATATTTCAAACTACTTAAATTAAGGATTAAATGAATCACAACCAATTTTATAGGTAACAACTCTCATCCACCCCGTCTATTTAAATTTTTACATGGAAAAAATAAAAATATTACCACCTTGTGTAAAATAAAAACATAGAATATAAACAACACATTCAAAATCATGACACATTCATCCATTAGGATGGGTGAATGAATAAAATTCATTTAATAATTTAAAAAATGGTGGAAAATAAATAAAATAAAAATTTAGACTTGTAAAAATAGAAAATAAAAATCTATAGAAAAACATGATATGTTAAAATTTGTAAATAACACCCATTATATAAACATTGATCATGTTTTACAGATCCAAAATCATAAAAAAACTTTCGAGTGTTAAAAAACCTTTTTATATAAGAAAACTAATATAATACAAGATAGATATATAGGGTAATTCAAGTGAAACAAACCTAAAAAATAAATTATTCATTTAAACTAAACCTAAACCATCATATAACCTGGGAAATATGATGAATCATGTATCTCTATTAGAATATACAAGTTAAAAAATTATAAACCCAAACACATAGAGAATAACATAATGATACATTAAAAATGAATAAAATATAGATCACTTGGATAAAAAACTATGGTTATAAAAGTCTTATTTTATATAATGAACTAATATTAAAATTTATTATCTAATAAAAAATGATAAAATATAATTATTAGTTACATAAATTAAAAAATCATGAAATTAAAAACATCAAGGAAAATTCTTGGCTTCATTAAATTTTTTATAATTAAACATTTAATATTGTATTGTCCCCTTACCTATTTAATTACCTTAACAAATAAGACATTGGAATTATAATATAAATGAAAACTGATTTGTCAAAAGTGGAAAATATATTCATAAACCCATAGCATGTTTGAAGGAAGGTAGATGAAATTTCAAAACATATATAATGGTTAAATTAATTTCACTAATATGATTAAAATACCAAAAAAATGTTGATTAGAAAATAATGCTACATTGGAACTGGAAAAGAATTAAAACAACCAAAAAAATTTCAATGTGTAAATTTAAAATTAGGAAAAGTAAAATTCAATTAATTAATTATTATGTTATTATTTAATATTATATTATAACCTTATTTCTTAATTGAGTTCATGTAATCTATAAATGCATTAGATAGTCTCCCACTCAATGGTATTCATTTTAAATCCAATTCATGTATGGAGATACACTGTCATGTACCAACCAAGGAAGAGAATGATTTTAAATGGAATATTATGAATTTAAAATTTTATTTAGATAATCACAAATTTATTTTAAAAATTTTAAAGAAAATAAAAAGTAAATTTCACAAAAAAGTTTAACTTTAAAAAAATAATGTTATATGACTAATAAATTTACCATTAATAATTACCACCATCCTTTGAAAATGAAAACATATTTTTATCATTCGTATAATATATTTTTGGGGGGAATAATATTTTAGTAGTGAATTATATGTTAATGAATTACATAAGAATATATATGATTTAAAATTACCAATGAACAATTCTAATGAAATGGATGAAAATTCAAACCTACAACATGGGTAATATCATATAAATGACCATTTGATATTACATATATCCACGTGGAGTATGCCTGGTAAATTTTATGGTGATGTTTAAAATGTAAAAATACATAAAATAAATTTTTCAAAACAAATTAACATATAGTTTTAAATGAAATGATAAACATATATTGGCATACATCATAACAATATATGAAAAAAATATTTACAAACCTGTATATGTGGTGGGACATTTTTTTGATATGACATCCTATCCTATATATGTGGTGGGTTTGGGAAATTTAAATTATCCATTGTAATCAAACATACATAAATGTTTTATATATAAGAATAAAAAATAATTTTCATGGGAAATAAATAAATAGATACATATCATGAAAAATAAGTAATTTTATGTAACGAAACCATTTTTTAGGAAAAAATTCATGTCACATTAAATCAAATAAGCATCCAATGATATTTTAATTGATAATAAAATATATAAATTCATCATAATGATGGTTGAAAAATTTTATAATAATATTAAATTTCATATTATTTTTAGATAAATTAATTATTATTAGAGTTTAAATAGATGTGGTAGTATTATTTAATGCCGCAATAGTTTATTTTTGGTTGGGAAGGTGGCCAAAAATTGTTACAATTAAACAAGCTATTCATTTCATCTAAAATATAATACACTGTTGAGATAATAAAACCTAATACAAATAAAAATTTAAAACACTATTTATAGAATACATCAGAACAACTAGACCCCAATGAAGAAAAATAGATCACACCCTATTCAAATTAGAGAGTATTTGGTTTCGAAATAAATGAAACTGTGCTCAGTAGAATATATAATAGGTTGAGTAGTGAATTTTAACTATCATGGATAATATTTTTCTAGATTTTAAATGGTTATGTGGATATGCACTAGATAACATAGATGCCAATCAAATCCCAAGAAGCAGAAATCAAATAGAGATATCTGAAAATAGAGTAATCAGAATTCAAATAAACCCTACCATATTCCAGATGGATGAATAAACTCCTGGAGATAATGATATATGGATGATTTACTGATATTTTTTTTAATAATATATATATATATATATATTAATAAAATATAGGGAGTTAAGGAGGTTGGTATCCCAGAGTTCAATGAATATACATTGGAGAAGGTGAATATAGAGGTGGTGGTGGTATGCCAGATCGGAGAGGCGAAAAACATTAAGGTGGAGGGGAAGGTGGAGACAATGAAAAATGTGAGTAACCATAAGGTGATTTTTGTTAGACATAAGGAGGATGGAGATATTTACAGTGTGAGATATAGATTTACATTGGGAGGAGGATCATAAATTTGTAGAGGGTGAATGGGTAGTATAGAATAATGGGAATATAGGGTGAGGAGAGGGGGGGGGGATATGAAGACGGAGATGGATATGAGTTAGTGGGTTGTTGGGGTATTAGGGAGTGGATAGAGTAGAGAGGGTGATAGGATTAGTGATATATAGAGGAGTACATGGGTGATGGGGGAGAAAAGAGAGTCTAATAGGTAGAGGGAGGAATAATGGGAAAGTCCAAAGGAAGGGGAGTAATATAGAAATGATATGACATGTGGACATGGTTCCATTCCATTTACTATTTACAACTGATATTGAAAAATTTATCCAATATTTGGAATTATGATATTTTAATTTGGTAAATATGTCACTATTATTATTGGTCAACATGATTAGTAACCACAACAATTTCTTGTTACTATGTTAAGCGTAAAACATATAAATCATAGTTAAAAATTTGGGATACATAAATAATATTTTTATAAGAGATTCATTTTTCCTATTATAGGTTTTCATTTCATCAATTTCCATCCACTAGCTGAATATATGGATAATTCATCTAATTTTTCCCGTGATTATAACCCATATTTTATTTTAACAACATAATAAATTAAAATTGTCACTATCAGGAATTAATTACCATTTAAATTTTCATATAAGGATATGAAGAGTAATAGTTAGATTCTATAGGATAATTTGAATAATAAAATATATTTTTTATCTTAAAATTATAACACTAATTTTTCATGTGTGGAGAACTAAAATAAATTTTTAGACAACACAGATATAATATTTATAAAATTAATACAAATATAAAATAACATGGTTTAAAAATATTAATATTTAAAATTGAGAAAATTAATTTTTTAGAAAATTTTATAAATTAATATCACATACATGGAATATGTTAAATATTTATATTTTAATTCTTTTACAACTATGATACCTTTATAGTCAAATTAAATGAGTAGTTCCCGAAGTACACCAATGATATTTTTTGTTTTCTTAAATTATTAAGAATTTAAATAAATAAGGCAATATTATATGTAGGATTATTAATTTTAAATAATATATTAATTTGGGAACTAATAATGTAATTTATACATTATAAAAAAATTTATATCTTTAATGATAAAATCTATATCCAAGGTTATGCTCTAAATTTATTATTTAAGGGGATAAACAAAAACTGAGGTTTTAAATGACACAAATACTATATAAATCCCATTTAATGATTATATTTAAAATGTATATCTATTTTTAATGAATTTCGTCCCAACATGAATCATTTGGATTCATAATTAAATAATTAAATTTAAATCCTTCTAAAAATTCAAAGTTTTTTCTTTCAATTTCTTATAAAATGACACACATTTTCTATTGTCATTAGAAAAAATTGATCAATTTAGATTCAAAATAACCAATCTAATTATATTTTTAATTTCCCTCGAAAAAAATTATGGGTTCTATTCATCTTAAAATATTATTCCATTCGTCCTGGCGAAAAAATCTAAAATAGGTCTCCCAAAGAAGAGGTAATCATCTCACCCTATATAATTCAATTTATTCACTCTTCTCTATCTACTAAAACATGGTTAAACCTCACAATATTATTAATTTAGACTCATAAATTAAATTAAATATTAATATGATCATGAACTGCAATTATCCACCATATTTTCCATCAAATGTGCAGTGAAAGTATAGCTCATGTGTATGTATGAATTACCACCTCCAAGTAGCGGTATAATTTATATTTATACATAAATTTCATGTATGGGGGTTATATTGGGTTTAATTTTAATATATAATATTTATAAAATAATAATTATGGGTCTCTATTTATAATATCATATCTCTCTTCTTACATTTTAATATGGTCAAATATGATAACTCATTTTGTGGGTTCCTATGGACTACCACCCCCATGAAGCGATATGAGTTTTTTTTCACATCCATGTAACATGGATAGTAGTAAATATATATATATATATAATATATTATATATATTTTATTATACCTTTTTGAATATAAAATATTATTTACCTTATATTAAATCCATCGGTCAAAAAGTGAACAAAGCCATCATTTGTACGTATGACTTACACTCCCCTTGAATGATATCATTTAATTAAATATATCTATATTTTATGGATGAATAATTTTTATATTAAATTAATATATATAATATTTATATCCATATTTTATTATGATGGAACCTTGATTAATTTATTTTGGCCAAAATTACCAATGAATTTTGTTTTTACGAAAAATGAAACTGTAGACACATGGAAAAAATGTTTTCAACAAGTAATTACTAATAAATGGGTGTTTAAATTATATTAGTGGATAATTTATGATATTATAATAATTTTTATGATTCTGGATTATAATTACATTGAATTTATATTTTTTATAATAGATGTTAAATAAATTTTAGTGCAAGTTGAACTTGAGGTAAGTTATATATAGTGTCAATATTATTTTTTATTGACATATTACATATTAAATACTAGTTTCATTTGAGTGGTGTATATATTATGCCTTTGACTAGTTATATCAGGAATAAAATCAACTATGATACTAAATTATTCAATTGATGTGATCATTTAGTTTTTGTTATGATTTAAAAGTAAAAAATGTATAATTGTTTAATGATATAATGTCAATTTTCAATAATATTGTTTTTGAATAAGATTACCATAATTAAATTTCATGATATACCTTATAAAAATGTCACAAATTTTTTTATAATATTATAATTCATTTATTTTTTAATGAATAGTACCAATTTAATCTCTTCAATAAATATAATTATTGAGAAAATGTTTTTATCAAAAAATTTCCGTATTTCTCCTTTATTTGGGAATTTTATTCATCCTTGTCCATGTCTAAATTTTATGGTTTTCAAAAAAAATTATTAAATATCTTAATATCTTCTTAAAATTAATTTAATTTCCATTTTATTTTCAATTTTAAAATCTATTTTAAGAGGAATGATTATTTTTAATTTCTAAATAAGGTACATCTCATTATTTGTGAAAACTGTGAATGGAATCAATGTTTTAATTTATATAACATGATCAAAATTTTAAATTATCATGGCCACCCAATTATTTTATTCCTCCTTTATAATTCTTCAATATTTTTTTCAAATTTCTTTTTATCAATAATATATGATATTATTTATTATTTAAAAAAATGATTCGAAATTAAAAATGACATTTTACTCATGAAGTATTCTAGATATATTTTAAAATAATTATCAACTAAGATGAAATCATCTAATTTTTTTTACCTATTACCATGGATATGATCTAATGATACCATCCATATCAATTCTATGTGTGTCTTCTGATTATGATGATTTATGATTGATTTTATGAAATTCATTTCATTCCAAAATGTAAATAAACGTATAATGAATCCCTTATGAAACCCATATCTTTTCAATAGTTTATTCTATTATGAATATATTTAATGATTTTGAAACCCATCTCATTTCCATGGGCTATGATATGAATACTACTTTATGAATTTTTGGCCCACATCTTTTTGATTTTCCGAAGGTGACATGGGGGCCCGAAATAATACACTGATCTAGTGAAATTGATAAATATAGATTTGTATTGAGATAAAAATGATTGGAATGTTGAGTGAACATAATTTATTATGGGACGTTGTCCGCATTGATATTATTTAGAGTGAACCATATATAATTCGATTGAATGAGGAGTGAACCCAGTCCTAATGATAGTATTGGAAGTGATACGTGACAACAGAGCATATGATGTTCTACTATTATGTGTATGCCATAAATGTTTTCCTTATTACAATGTTTTTTATCATGGATCATGTACAATAATTCCTTTATGATTCATGAAATATGAAATTCCATGCTTCATTCCCAGAAAAATATTATGATAAATTATATATTAAGTATATTTTTTAAATGATAAGATAATTTTATCAATCCATTATTATCATGTATATCTTTAGTGATCATTGATATCTCCCATGTTTTCTATTATGTGAAATTTGACCTCAACCATTATTATCAATACATTACCTAGGTTATGAAGAATAGTGTAATGTATTATATGTATATGAAGGGTTATAGTTTTCAATAACATAGTGAGAGATTATGTAGAAAACATATGATCATGATTATAATGTATAAAATTTACTAAAGGCACTAGACCAATATGATTTTACTATAGATCATTATGTTACATAATCAATATTCATAAATTTAGTTGTATTATCTTTGTATGATAAGGTTAAGTAACTATACCTTATATTTGATGTCATTATCTAGTCGTACCACCCTAAAATTATATACATGTCAGAGATCATTCATGTGATTTCTCAAAGTGATATGAGGAACACATTGAGAACATGATCTATGTTTTGTGGACGTTTTTGTTAATATGAAATTACTCCATTAAAATTTAGGATCTAATATAAACAAATGTTCCGAGGGATGTTAATTTCTTTATATTTAAAAAACATTAATCTCTTACATGTTTATATTTGAAAGAAAAATATATTTGTTAATTTAAAATCCCTATGAATTTTCTGATAGTCTGCATAAATATTTTTTCAACACTAAGGATCAATAATTTCATGTGAAATATATTTCCATTAACTCTCATATAAAACAAATTATTTGGTCTATGACACATTTTTTGACCAACATATTCTAAATTTTTTATATTTTTCATCACTTACATTACAGAGCTTCATAAGGTTCAATTTTATTAGTTGAGTGGAATCTTTATTTACAAGAAAAATAAAAAAATTGGAAATATTGATATCATGATCCATTAAATTAAATTGAGTAATATCTAGTCATCTAATCAAGTGAATGAATATAACTTTTATTTTATCCATCATATTGGTGGTGATAGGTAGTATTGATGTTTATTTCTGTATTTAGATCATATGGGATTCTTTATGATAATCGATAGTTGAACCTTAAATCATGAACAAATACTATTTATATAGATCCTCATATAACATAGCCACTTTATATATATATATATATATTCAAATCGTGGTTATAAAATAAATACTCTCATATAATGATGATTTGAGTGATCTTTGGGAGTCATTCTACCACATCATTTTGCTCATTTCATCCTTAGATTGACTTTGGGAGGCTAATGGAAAACACCATTACGATGTTCTCCCATTTACATGGTTGTAATGTAAATGGTTAAATAATCTCCGGTAACTTTTAATCTCTAATTTAACTTGAAAATATAACATTAACATTGAGGTGTAATCATAAAAATTTTTATTTATGTTGACCCACCAAAAGTGTTCTTTATGATCATGGTGCATCAAGATACTTCACATATGGATGATGAAAAAAAGATATGTGCCATATAAAATAGATCTATATTTATCTTGTGTGATGAAGGTACAGAATGTGTAGTTCAAAATTGAAGGAATTTATTATTTCAATTTTAGAATTCCCAAAACATATGGTCTATTGAAGCTATCATTATCCATAAAAGATCTAAATCATTCCATTGGGAATTCATGATCATATCTTGGATAAATAGTTGCGTAATAATTCTGTAAATGATGGATGTATTTATAGCTATTATGAATACCATATACCAATTTTTTATATCATTGAATATATGTTATTTATCAATCCACATTATGGATAATGTAAAACATTCAATTCTACTATGAGAATCAACAACCTCATTAACCATTCCCTGATATTATATAATAGGGAATTCATAGTACATGATCAACTATAACCATCATAAATGATGTACATGTGAATATAAGTTTTGACTATTATTATCAATCTATATATCAAACATTTATCTTTAGAGGTAGCGAGGACAAATCATCAATGAGAGATCCCCAGACTATACATCGGGATCATGTATCAGTTAGTTCTACTCAAATATCACTAACATTATGGGGAAGATACTATCACCTTATGATTCTGAATGAGTGAATACCCCATTTCACTCTTTTAATCTTCTCTATATATGAAAAGCTATTTTCTTCTTGAGGATTCGTTAGTTAATTTGTAATTACGATCCTCTTATTCTGGCCAATAGAGCTTTCCCCAAATTATCTTATCTATAAATACTTTACCTCTTTCTATGTTATTTTGGTTAGTGGTATGAAAAATAAAGATAATTCCATCAAAAAAGATATATATTAACTTGATAATATATGAAAACTATATATAGAAATGAGTATTGTTGGCCTAAGTCATTTCAAAATTTATTATTTCATTGATGGGTCCCAAGAAATTTCCCACATTGTGATTACAAAACTAGAGAATGTGAAATGTTACATCCAAAATTCACAATTACTAAATAATTACTATGTCATATTCCTCTAAAAAATTTCTATCCAAAACCTTATATTATTTAAATTTTCCTATATTTTATTATTTTAAACAATAATATCATCAATTAATAAAATAAAAAATATTTAAATGTTGCCTATGAAACATAATTTATCATGTCTATAAAGATTATAGGGAAATTAGTATGTGTGATTTGAATCCCTATGAACTAGTAATGATCTCAAATTTCATGGAAGGATGTATTCTAATTATCTTAGATCATGACCATTTTATGATGATATATAGGTTGAAGATCCACCTTTTAGAAGTACTAATATCCATGAGGTAGATAAAATAATTCTCTATTCCTTGGTAGGGGATACATGTTCATTATAGAGATCATTTTGGGATTCTAGTAGTCAATGAAAAAACAAAATTATCCATCCATATTGTTGAAAAATGTATAGGTACACCTCAATGTGATAGACTTTGAAATAATAACAGTCTTTTGAAATTCCAATGTAGCTTCATCTCTAACTCATCGGGTTTTATTAGGCCAATATTTTTGGTAATTTTGAGATATTAATGGATCCAAGTATAATATATATTTATTACTCAACCTCCTGTTCATATGGAATTTCAAGAGAAGATTTATGAGAGATATATTTATTGAAACATAATGGGAAAATTCCCATGTTTGAATCTTTTCATTGACATGGTCATTTAAAATAGATTTTATTTTCCCTCAGTTATCAACACCCACACTATTTCTAGATTTTACAAATGAGAGTCTTAATCTTCCCTACCTTTACATAAGAGCATTGTATGGTTTAGTTTATATAAATATATTTACATTAAATAATAGTTGATTTGAGCTCTATATAACGAGGGAAAATAAATTCCCTGAATTGCATAGAATTCAGAAAAGGGAATTTTTATGGTATTAATGTAATGAATCCCTCCTCATATTTTATTATAATAATATTATAATAAATGTTATGTAATACTAAGAAAACTAGGTATTTTTAAAGACGTATATACTTTATGGTAATAGGTATATGATTCAATATATTGAAATGTCATCCTAGATATAAAAGAATGTCTATAAGTAGAATCCAAAAATGGTCTTGAATTTTTTTTAGGGAATAGGTAGTGTACCTTATAGGCGTTCATTTTCATTTTCCATCATAGAAGATGTGATGTTATATTATTTTCCTTAATCTGTTGGCATTAGTGATTTATGATTTTTGTTACCCATAATGTCCCTTAGTTTAGTTCCTTGGATTTCGTAACTAAGTTTCTCCTTAATGATGATGAATTGAACCATGTGGTGTGTATGCATAGGTCCCTTACATTACTCTATCACATTGGGTATCCACTTCAGATACATTAGAAAATCATGAGCATAATTTCCTTCACCAATACATTTAATAGAGTTTCACATTACAGTAAGTAAATTTCCATGAAGCTTCCTTCCATATATTTGACAACAGTGTTGTAATATCTCTTTTATTATTTATCATTTATCCCCAAACATAAAACATTATTGTTATCCACTTATATCAATATAAATGGTAATACTATCCAAACACAAATAATACTTTGCATTCCCTACTAAAAAATCAATCTCCCAAAGTATGTGGTAGAAAGATCCTTTTCATGATATTGTTTTAAATAACAAAATAGTATATATATATTTATATCATAATTGTTAAAAAAATTCAATGTCATACCATGAAATCCATCCAAATATTACTAATAATCCATACCATATTCAATCTCAATTTCCGAAATATTTATAAATTCATTCTCTATATATTTTTTAAAACGTAAGAGGGAAATACATGTTTATAAGTATCTTCATAAAGTCTTCCCACTAAATTTCATCCCTTTTATCATTATTCTTCATATTGTTTATCAATTCAAACTATTTATCAGTTTTCAGATAAAAATGATAAAAGAAAAAAAAATTATCCATATCAGAAGTGTAAAACATGTATAATTTTCTCTCCTTGGAGTTATCCCACTATTCAATTACATGTGTATCATGAGAAGAACATATCATCAGGGGTTTTCAACATATAAATAACTCCCTGAAAAATAATATCTTAATGGGAAAAATATAGATTTTCAACATTTGTTATTTTATTTTTCATATCCATATATATTTTTATATGTAAACCCCCTGATATTTTGACCTACTCTACCCATTTAATTAGAAATTCCATTTACCAAATTACTTCATTGTTTCTAACATGGATTTCTCAAATTTTTTCATATGGTTCCCACTTTTTTATAATATAACAAATGTTCAAAAAAAAATTTAGTCAATATATCTGGATTAAATAATTTATTATTTATTTAAATTAATTATAATGTCACATCATATGGGATTAATATTTTTAGAAAAAAGATCTCAACAAATTATGATTCGAGGATCATATTTTTTTCTATAATTATTGGGTATTTATAATCTATATATAAATCCATTATAATATTTTTAGTTAGAATGATAAACCTTCATATGTATCGCATGGGATTGTTCAACTAGGTTTGTAATAAGGACCACTGCCCGTACCAAGGATGAATATTGGGTGGATACCCAAATGACCATTGTGGGGATACTACACCATGGTGAATGTATAAAATAATTGTATCCACATGTATAATATAGATATGTATTTCATTTCATGGATACCAAAAAATCCTTTAATATTATTTTGGTTCTTTTCGTATACTTAGGATAACCCATAGGGTCCATACAAATGTTTCCTTGTCCAAATTCTCAATTATAAAAAGATATTTTATGATACCAACAACAACTACCCAATATTAACTATATGAATAAAACATCATTTATATGATTAATTTCATAATATTAACAGTTTCTAAAATCTAATGTTTTAGAATAATGGGATTTTTTAGGTTTATACAAAATATTTGAATAACCAAACCAAAAAATTATTCTAATCCTCCTTTATGAACCATGAAAATATATATTGTTCTATATAGATAATATATTATATTGAAGATCTACATCAACAAAATTTGTGATCTAAATCCATATAATTAAATGGATATCATGAAATATTTAGAGATATGAACCAGTAATACATAGTTGAGCATAGAAATCATTTTCATATCATATGCACAAATTCAAAATAATGATCATGACTATATTATTTTAATAATTCATTAAATTTGGGATATGTATAATAAATAATCATAATAAAATATTAGTGATATAATATGTATATATTTTATCATATTTAGCTTTTTTGATGAATACAATATGTGAATAAATCATAACATCAAAATTGTGTAAAAAGATATGATTATTTTAATGCATAATAAAAATAATATAATGAGATATATCAAATATTTTATTAAATAAGGGGGATATATAATTTGGTTCCCACACTCCACATTATAAAATTATCTAAAACTTGTGGGCCACATGAAATGGGAACATATAAAACTCATAGTTTTGAAAATTAACATGGAATGGAGTGCGATTCATATAGTTTTAATAAATCAGAATTTTACGTATAACCATTGTAGTTCCAAACAAATATTGTAGAAAATATTCTTCCATTAAGGATCATTATTTTTTGGGTATGAATCACCTTATAGAAGTCAATTAATTTATTTTTGAATATTTTATTTAGAATGATCATTTTTGGAGACCTAAAAATCCAATGAATGATGTTGACGCATTCATATACCCAATTAATAAAAAAATTTAAATTTATTGAATAATGAAATTATTAATATTCCATATTAAAAATTATGTGAAAAAAGAAAATCCAGAAAATAAGGTCATAGGTTCAAGATTCCCTAATCAATTTTTCCCGATTTATTTTACCATGTTTCAAATTTAAATATAATGAATATGGGATTATTAAAACTTGAATGTAGAAGTTATTAATGTTATATTTGTTATTTTTTATCAATTATAATCATTATATTTTATTTTTGGAATTATATTTTTTAATGTGTACTATTTTGATATTTGGTTATCCAAAAAATTAACCTGTTTACTATCAATTTTTTTATTATTTCTTTAAAAAAATTCATAGAAATAAATATTCAAGTATAAAAAATTATATATTTATTATTTTATATATTATAAATAATTTATTATAATAATCTATAATGGTATTGATATGTAGATGGTTGATAGAATCCTCATAAATCATTAACTGACTAGTACTGTGACTATATGAAAGGTGGATGATTGAGAAATATAATATATGCCTATTAAATGACATATTATTTTATTAGATATTAAAGTTAATAAGATAATATTATGATAAGGTTTATTTTTTTTAATATTATTGGGATTAGAAAAGATACGTGGATAGGTAATGAGAAATGAAATATTAAAAAAATCCAAAAATCATAATACATTTTTCATGAAGTGGTTCATTTTCTATGAGGGTTAATTTTTTGAAATATTTTATTTTTATTTCTCTGCGACGTGCCTATGTACATTAAGAGTATTAAGTGATGTTAATGGAGAATTTTTTTTATTTTTTATGGGGTTATTTAGTTGTTTTAAATTGGGTTAGATAGTGTTTTTTAATAATTGATCTGAGTTGGGTTTTAGGATAAAATAGGGAATAAAATATTATTTTCAGGGTTTTCCTTGTAATGGTTATATTTATGAAATTATTAATAATATTAAAATAATAAATTAAAATAATTCCAAACCATTTATAATCCAAATTCATAAGTTAATCATAAGGGAGTGTAGACAAATTAATTTTTAATGGAATTATTTAAAAATCAGTCATTGGAAAAAAATTAGTCTAAAAATAAAATTTCATGGAATATTAAACATATAATATTTTTAAATAATTATATTATTAAATTTTTTATATCAATATTTTATCATTAATGATTCAATATGATGAATTTTAGTTATGACAATAATGTATTATCACTATTCAACTAAAAATTTTATGCATTCCAAATAATACTATGAAATAAAGTACCAAAATTTTTTACATGATACGTAGAAATATAAATTTCATTTTACCAACAAATATTTTCAAATATAGGTTATTTTCTTTAGTAATATAAAAAATATTATTTTTATGAAATATATAAATATAATATTTAAAATAAATGTGATTAAAATTTCTTTTAATTCTTTTATCATGGTAATTAGTTTATGGAAGAAAAATTATTATATTTATTATATTATAAAAGATTGCTATTATTTATCCCACTGTATGCAATTTGGAGTTCAATTTACTATTTTAATGGTTTTGATAGTATTTATAACTTTCGTTCTAATATTTATAATAATCATGTAACCATTAATGTAGTTATATAACTATTCCTCATACATATACCTCATTTTACATTACTTAAAAAATCAATTCTATTTCAGTTATGATAAAAAAAATTCATTTACAAAATTCTATTTCGAATACTAATATTTTATATTAATTTTACTATTCTTTTTTCGAGTGTGATACTATTAGACAATGATGAGACCTATATTATAATTTAAAAATTATTTTCTATTTGTTTCATATCATAAATTAATAATGTACAATTTAATGTGTATATTAATCTTTTGAAAATATTATTTAGAGTAAATAAAATGACATTTTATGATTTTAATTTATTTAAACTAAATTTTATTCCAAAATTGAAGAAACAAAATTTATTTCTAATGAATATTCAATATATATATATATATATATGTGGGTGTGTTTTTAGGAGAAAACATCTATGATATATTTATATTGATATTTCTATGAATTGACTTAAATAAGTAAATGAAATATTGACCATTCAAAGAAACAAATGTATAAAACAATTATGTAATGTTGAAAATATATTAACATAAACTATCCAAAAGTAATTATTTTTAAATAACCTATAACAATCCTAAATTATTCAAAATACTAAACATTATAAATACCATCATGAATTAAACCAAAATAATTAATGGAAAAATCTTAGGGAGTTCCCTAAGTGGAGTATCCCAAAAGGATGAACATAGGATCCCAAAAAATATACTCTCTTTTATTGACATTACAATGTTCTAAAAACATCTCAATAAAAAAATAATATAAAAAATATAGACTCCCAAAATTTGTGGCCTTTTATTGTCCTGAATAATGTTTAAAAGGGTCTGTACATCATCCATATTAGGACACATATGTGGATTTAGTATAATACTCCCAATAGTATGTAATAACCACTACCTTACCCATCAATCCAAAACAGATGTTTATGAAAAATAAATTAAAAATATATATTCTATGAATATAAAATAGTCATCACGTAATATCATATATGACATTCATATATATAAATTATAATTTATATCCGAAAAAACGATGATATATACCATGTTTAATTACACTAAACCAAACCTAGAATCAATGGAATATAAATGAAAGAAATTTGGGGTATTAAACCAATACCATAAGAATGGGTAGCATGTACACAATTTTTAGGTAATCCCACAACTCATATCATCATGAATAGAACAATTGTAATGACCCTAACTATTATAAATAAAATTACTTTACGATATAATGATTTACTATGTAATAAATTTATATAACAAACTTGAAGAGGTTTAATTATAAAAAATTGGATTGAAATGAACATTATTAATCTTTACAATGTATAATATAGACATTATAAAGTGATCACATGATTAGTATAAATATATGGCTTAAACAATTTCAATTAACACAAAAAAGGAAGCAATGGCCTTATCATGTTAAATCATGCCTTATGAAGCCCATTTATATTAGATGACAAGGGAGATATAATATCATGTATTTTCTCTTGACCTTTCCAAAGCTAATATCCAACAATATAATAATGATTGAAATCATTTATGGATGATGTTCAAGCTCATCAAGATCATGGCCCAAACCACGTTTTCTGAATAACCCCTTAAAAGTCATACCATTGTGCACTATACACATAGCGCCTACAGAAGATTAATGGAGAAATATGTATCAAGACCTCAATAATAATAATATGTATATTTTTATTGAAAAAGTATTTCATTTTCAAATTTTCATTATAACATTATAAATTTTTTTATTCTGATTAAATTAAACAGAAACTGTATTTTTATATAATATTCAAATTTAATAAAGGGATTTATTTTGATCAAATAATGTTATGTTTAAATTTATAAAATTTTAAAAAAATATATTATCAAACAAGTATATTTATTATAATTCGTCATATAATTATTCAAAAGTGAAATGTACATTTTATAATGGGTAAAAAGCTATTAAAGTAAAAACAAAGTATTGTTAATTAAATATCTATTATTTTGTTAAAATAAAAAATAATAATATTTAGAAATTTATTTGGATAAAATTGATATTTTTTTTAAATCAGAACATTGACGTTATCCAATGGTTAATATTCCATTATTTTTGGAGATAGTTTCATTTTCTATTAAATATAAAATACTGTAAAAATATACGGTGGGTTTCATTGAATCATAATGACACAGAAATGATGAAATATATATAGTAATGGGTATCCATATCCAAATATATATTTACCAAATAAAATATTTTCATATTATGTTTATTTTATTAATTTTATAATATCATTATAAATCCTCCCAAACATATAATATATTTTAGATCTTTGAGTTTATTTCATTAAAAGAATTACTCATATCCACATAAGGAATGGTAATATTTAAATATTTTAGTCCCTTTACCCAATACAATATTAAAAAACACTATCAATTTGGAAAAACCAAGGGACCAAAATAATTGTAGGTTTGTGGTTTTGAATATTTTATTATATAATGTCCAAAACCTATATTTGTGAAAAATTAAATAATTTCCTACTCATTCCAAATATTAACCCCACCATGACCATACGTCATTTCCCTTAAAAATAATTTTAGCATGCCCTTACTATACCCTCCCCTATTTAGAATCCTCCCAGGCCACGAATAGATCTTAAAAAACCCCATTTCAGGCATTTGGTGTCACACACTAATGTAAAGGTTCCATCCATTCTCATATGTATCCACATTTCATTATTTTTATGCCATTTTATTTACATGAAAAAATTATGTGGTTTTTTCTTATCACCTCCCTCATACATCTATAATTATTGATAAATGATTATATACCCCATTAACTCTCATTATTACCACACATATACACCACTAACCATGCTGAAATTTCATGAGCATCCTTTCCAATCTCTTTTTATCCAAAAGTTTTTATTATCATCTGAATTATTTTTATAATTTTGTATGTATTAACATGTCCTTCCATGTCCCTATTATTTTACAAATCATTTAATTTTTATTAGAGACCCATTTCACTCTCATCAACCCTGTTTATGTATATTCACGTGACACCATTATGCTCCAGAAATTTCACTGTGATTTTCCATGCCAAACCAATTGTGTAATGAATTAAATACCCATTTCTTATCAAGAGTGTTAACCTCTATAAGAATATACCTTTTTATTTGGGAATTATATTTATTCATACCAAGATCATTGATTTTAGAACAAATTATGATGAATGAATACATGTTTTGTGATCTATGTGGAAATTATAAGCATTAGAATGTTAGAAAACAGACGTGTGTGTTTGAAATAATATAGAACTACAATGAATTAGGTAATTTTTTGTATCCTAACACCTCATGTTGGGACATGGTTTTACCTAATTCCTTGAATGTAATTTATCGACCATGATGACTTGGTAGTTTATCCAAGACCTATGTTGAATAGTTTTATGTTTTTTCCACATTTCTCTTGTTGTGATTATCACACAATATCATGCTTCATGATACATGATCCTTTATTCCCACTATTATGCCTATTTTATAACAAGTTTTTTTCTATTCATGTTATTATATGTTTATTCCCATAATGGTATTTATATGCCTCACCTTTCTTCTGTATTTTTTACTAGGAAATCCAATGATGTTTTTTGATCAGCCAGGTTAAATAAGTTTTCATTAAAGATGTTTCAATTCATGTTTAATGTTGTAATGAAATGTACCTATTTCTAAAAGACACTATAATTCAAGATATTTTTGGTTTTATTATTTGTAATTTTATGTAGATAATAATTTATTAATTTATAACAAACAAAAGTGTTGTTTTTTATTATATCAAAGGAAAATTATATTTATTTTCTGGATTAGGATTAGAAAACTCTACAAAAATGAATTGATATAATGCTAATTATATGGTAACATAACTATAACTTTTGTGTGTTTACAATAATTTTATTATCAGGAAAATACATCCTTATTAGAAATCAAAAACTAGTAATGGTTCTATCACATATGTTCCATGTGGGTACAACATTGAATAGGTGTCTCAAGCCTGAATCAGGGTAAACTTGTACAAGAAAATGAACCATATTATGCACCTATTTTTACACTTATAGGGGATATGAATCATTAAATTCATAATCTTAGTATGAATCATTATGAGTGGAACAATAAAATTTAGAAAAGAATATATGTTTTGAAATAGACCATAGATATTATAAATTGAAGTAATGAAATTCATATATTAAGGAAATATATGTAATATATAATTTTCCATATATTTTCATTTGATCCACCTATATGTGTTTAATTGTTTGAAAATAATCACCCATAATGTTTCTTTTATTATAGTTATTGGCCTTAAATTAGTGGAATCAGGGAATCAATCACCGTGAAGGGTAATGTGATGCCTTCCCCAATGAGATTCCAAATCCAATAAGAACAGGAATAATGAACTTCCTAAAAATAATATATTATATTACTATTGTTCTTAATGGATTGCTATATCAAGAGAAGATTCCAAATCCCAAAAAAATATATCAATACACAATTGAATGTTTCATGAATAAATGTCTTTTTACGTACAATTGTTCATCTTTTCCCTTAATCACCGAACCACGGGTCAACTCCATTTTGAGGATCTTATACATTTTTGGTTCTCCAAACAAGAGATGGTTATTTAGGATTTTTATCTTAAGGTGGGTTAATATGATAACTGGTTGACACTATTAAAAAATTTAAATCTCGAGGAATTGATCAAGGTGATGGGATGGAAGTATTTTTGAAATGTTTTTCATTAAATATTCCCCACATCAACCATATTAAAATTGAATGAAATTTCGTTTCCCTCAAGAATAATGATGAAAAATATATCGTGATTCGTGATAAAAAATCACAGGTCTTTTATGATATAACCCTATCTTTTCCATTAAACAAATTTGAAATCTATACCTCTTCTTTGGTTGGGGAAAACATTTTCAACAAAAATCTGAAATGATCCTTGAAATTAATAGCTATGAGAAAACGGTTATGGTATTTAAATTCAAAATGTAGAATGAAGAATATTTGTAGTGTCATGAAGATAATAAGTGTAAAGTAGAGATCAATATTGGTGATCTGATAGAGAGATCTAATGAAGATATGTAATTTAATCATTACAAATTTCAATTGTGTGAAAAGAAGAACTCTATAAATATACTAAAGTTAATGGGGATATTCATTAGGTGTGGGAATGAAGGAAACCTATCCAGTGATTTCTGGTAGGAATACCCCTCTAGTACAATAGAGTAATTGAATTATATGGAAAACCCTCAATGTGTTGATCATTGTTAAAATAGAATGAAATCAAGGATTTTTTCAAACCAATCCACTATGATAATGGTATTGTAGACAACCAACAACCTCCAAGGTAAAAAGGGAGATCTTTTTCCATCAATACCACTGAAGTGAATATTGATAATGAATTAGTCACATGTACACTAGTAAATCATTCACGATAGAAAATTTACCTTTTTATTATATTTCTACAAATTCCATAATATATCAAATTTTTAGTGTATGTATTCAATAATCATCACAAAACATAGAATTTGAGTAATCGGTGAAAATGGGAAATAGGTAAATTATTTCATTCCAATTATATAACTCGTACCCTATCAAAAATTGTGTGTAGAACTTCCTAATGAAAATTTTCATACTCCCACAGGATTAATTTTTTATAATTAGGGGCATGGATCAGTTTTCTCTATATTAGGCCATCATAAATTTCTAGGAGAAGAAAATCATCCACTATATTGAAAATCAACCCTCGATTCTATACACGGTCCAGGAGGGACATAAATCCTCTTTTGCACCATTAACTCAAGAATTGATATTACTGACATGATATAAAGTGTATCTAGTTTAAATTATTGATTATAATGAATGTATCATTTTTTAATACATAATAGTTATTAAGGAATGTGTTTATGTGTCTCACATGTAATTTCATTATCATCCACATAACATAAATGTTAACTTTTTAATTGATATTATACATTTTTCATTATAATTCTCCAAGACTCCTTATATAATTGATGTTTTTGTACATGAGTATCTAAATAAACAAATACATGTGAATCTAGATAATAGTTTTATACCCTCAGTACTTCACAATGGGGTGCACCAGTCCACTTCATTAAGAATATGTATGGTTCAATGCACCTTTTCATTGATAATCATGGGATCAACAAGATCATGATAGATAACAATTATCACTTGGATGGATTGATGACTTGTTCCGTAAGCTATGTGGAGCATATTACATCACCATGGTTGATCTATGTTCAATATATTACCAAGACTGGGTGAAGAATAAAGATATCCCCAAGACTATATTTCATACCATGTACGAGAACAATTCGTTTATAATGATTACATTAGGACTCAATAATGATCCAAAAATCATCATGGACTTGATGAATAGTGTATTTAGTGATAACCATGAAAAATTTATAGTTGTATTCACAACTGATATTATAATATACTTCAAAATAAGGTAGGATAATGTGGAGTATCTTAGAAATGTGCAAAAATCCATGAGATAGGAGAAGCATTATTCAATGTCCACAAATGCTAGTTCTGGTTGAATGAAGTATCTTTCATGGGACATATCATCACTAGAAATGGGATATCTATGAATCATTAATTGATATAAGTAATTGAAGAATTGTTGAGGCCAACATAAATGAATGATATCTGTTGATTCCTAAAGTTAGCTGGGTATTATCACTGATTTGGGAGAAAGTTATCACAAATATCAAACCCTATTACCAAAATAACTCTTAAATAATTCATGTTTCGATGAAATGTTTAATGGAATTAAATCATAAAGGATTCAAAATTGAGGCTTATCATTGTGAATGTTCTCCCACTACCCCCAAGTGGTGAACATTTTGTGGTATTCCGTGATTCTTTGATGAATGTCCTAGGGTATGTGTTGAGGAAAAATGAGAATGTCATTGCCTATGCATCAAGGATGTTAAATTTTTATGAATTAAAAACCCAATGCATGATATATAATGGGATGTAGGGATCATAAATATGAATATTTGGTGGCATTATCTCTTTAGGGAAATGTGTGAACTATATACAGATAAAAAAGACTCAAGTATAAATTCACACAAAAGGATCTGAATATGCACCAATGAAAATGATTAGATATAATTATACACTATGAATGATCAATCCAATACCATACTGGGAAAGAAAATAAATTGGAATATTCACTATTTAGAAAGGATCCATCTATTTTTTTCATTGATGAGAATCTAGAAGGATCAGATCATCATAGAATTAATGTTGGTGGGCATGGGAATAATTAACGAAGGGACATCATCAATCCATTCACCAATGATTTCTCCACAATCTATTCTAGAGAAAAAACGGAATGATTAAAGAGTTCTTGTTGGGAATCAGAAGAAAGTCGAAGCTATAAAAAATTTATATACTTGGGGCCTAATGTTAATGACATAAGTGTTTTTATATTCACATTAAGACTGTGTGTACCATAAAATAATGAGTTAAACAATGAGCTATTGGATTATTCACATTCCTCAACCCTCTCCATCCACCCCGAATGCACAAATATGTATTGAGACCTCCATGAACAAAATTGGTAGTAAAATATGTATAATGATATCGTAGAATATATATAAACATGTCTTTTATGTACGAAGTGGAAAAATGGAAAAAATAAAGGTGATGACAAAAATATATCCCATACTTATATAAAATTGGGAAGACATCCCCATGGAATTAGATAATGGACATCAAAATACATATAGAGTGATAGTTTTATTTGGGTTTTTGTAGATCATTTTAGAAAAACATCACACTTTATTTAGATAGGAGTGAAAGTATCACTTGATCTACATGCATGGATATACCTTAGGAAAGTGGTTAGGGTGCATTGAGTACCACTTTAAATTTTATCTGACTGAGATACAATATTTTTCTCCATATTTATGAAGTGTATTCATCATTCTATAAACACTATTTTGAATTTGTGCACAACTTACCACCCTCAAACTGATGGAAAATCAGAGAGGAATATCTAGACTCTTGATGACATGACATGATCATGCCAAATTTACTTAACATGATTTTGGGATCAACATTTTCCTTTATCAAGTTCTATTACAAAAATAGTTTCCTCTAGATAATACAAATGGCTCCCTATGATGCCATTAATGGTATGTAGTCTAGGACACATGAATTTACAGATGATTTTGGGGGGGAAATGTCATTTTTCAAAAAATCTCAAGGAAATTATGGAAAAGGATAAGAATATTCAGAAGCACATCAAGGATACTAAATGTTTTCAAAAATAGATATTATTAAAATCATCATTGATATGTAGAGGTTGATGTTAGAGGAGTGGTATTCCTCCACATATCTCCATGGATGAATGTGATGTGATTTGGGAATAAGGGAATGCTTATTACAGTTTACATCAGTCACTTTGAGATCATTGATCACATTAGAGGGGTGGCTTATTGACATGCTCTCCCACCTAACATATTAGAAGTTAATTTTGTATTCTATGTAACACTATTAAGGAAATACATACCTGAACCATCACATGTACTCAATTATAAGGCAGAAGAATAGGATAATTAAGTATGTTATGAAGAGAATCTGATGAATATCATAATTCATTATGACAATGTTCTAAAAAATAGGAATATGATACATATCAAAGTGATGTAGAGAAACCAAAATTTTGATGAAGAAAAATGGAAAACAGAGGAAGTGAAGATGTAGATTTAATCTCATCTATTTTAAGTGGCTAAAATAATAATTCTGAGGGAAACATTTCTCAAGGGGGGACTATAATGACATGAACTATTATAAATAAAATTCCCTTATAATTTAATTTTAAATTTTACAATAAAGTTATAGAAAAAACATGAAATTTTCAATTTATATCAAATTGGATACAAAATACCTTTAAAATTTCTTACCATTGATTGTATAACACCTAAACAGTGATCAAATGAATAATATAAATATATTTCTTTATCAAATCCATTTGATATAGATAGAGGAACTGATGGCCCCCTCTTGAAGTATTGCGACCTATGACGCCCATTTATCTGAGATTTGAAGGGAGGCCTCAACTTTTGTATTTTTTTGTGACCAATCCAAATATGAAATCCAATAACATAATCATGTGTTAAATTGTTTAGATGATAATTTCAATCACACCAAGATCTTGACCCAAATAATTTCTACTATGTCGCCTCATGAAAGTCTCATCTTCGTGCACCATACAGTTAGAAATATGCATGTGTAATAAATGGATATATATAAAGACCATAATATATATATGTATATATAATTATTATATCAGAATGTATTTATCTTAATTTTGTTATTGTTACTTTAAAAATGATTTTGATTCAATTAAACACAAATTATATTACTGTGTAATATTAAAATTTTAATAAGGATTTTATTTTGATGAAAAAATTAATTTTTGAAATAAACAGTATTTTAATTAAATATTATTATTAAATAATATTTATTAATTATAAATGGTAAAATAATTTTTATGAAATGAAACGTACATTGGATAAGGTTTCAAAAAATGATATTTTCAAAAAACATTCATTTTTTAATACATGTCGAATCATATATTACATGTGATGATGATATTATTTAGAAAATTATTTAGATATTATAAAACTTTATTTGGAAATCATAATTTTTAAAATTATCCAATTGTTAATTTTCCATAATTTTCATAGACAATCGAATTAGCAGGAAAAAATTAAATACCGTATAAATTTATGGCATGTATTATGTCATCATAATTACCCAAAATGATGTAATAAATAAAATAATATGTATAATTGTAAATATATAGATTTTAACCAAAAAATATGATGATTTTATGTTAATATTATTAATTTTATATTTCCTTTGTGAATCATAAAAAATATATAATATATGTTATGATTTTACATTCATTTCTTTAAAAGAATTACTCACCACCACATACGAATGGGTAATAATTTAATATGTTCATCCCTTATCCAAATAAAGATAAATATTAAATAGACACAATTGGAAAAAACTGCTGATTAAATCATGTTATGGTTTGTGGGATTGAATATTTTATTATATAGAGTCAAAAACCTATGTTTGATAGGGGGTCCTGGGATGTGGAAAATATAAATTAAAATTAAAATGATGAACAAATAAGGCCATATATATTTATACAAAAAATATGAATTGAATATCATCAAAAAATATAAATAAATGTTGAGAAAATTGCACACAATTGAAATAAGTAATTAAATAATATATAATTAGTTATGCATAGCCGTTTATTTCTCAGAGATTTTTTGAGGATAAAATAAATTTTGGATTAAAATAAAATTGATAAAAATTTATTATTGTTGTAAAATAAATAATTTAAATCTATTTATTTATTTAAATAATATTATTTATATTTAACCCCAAGATTATTTTATTTGTTATTCAATATAGTAATTTAATCAACAAATTCATTTTCAAAACAAAATTCAAATAATGTTTTTCAATATTAAAATAATTATTATCATATCAAAAAAAATATTTTATTTTTAATTATATTGAAAAAATCCCAAACTCAGAATCACACCATGACCCATTAAGCATCAGGATAAACCCACCAAATCATGTTGTGAGCTAAAATAATCCTACATAGGTCCATTGTGGGTTGGGATTACCAAATCATGTGTCGTTATGGTCCTAGAAGAGGAAACCTAAAATATTTTGGGTCATACAAGACCAATATAGTTAGTGGGTATCTAATTCTGGATAGGGGAAAATATGGTAGCTGGGTTTGGTCAGACACCCTAGAAGGGAGGGTGTAAGAACCCAGATCTTCTTTTCAGGTATGTTTTCTTCTTCTGGTCATTTTTACGAAAAAGTGGAATTTCTGAAATTTTCTAAGTACACGTTGTGTACTTTATGAGTATACACAATGTACACAGTTATTTAGTACCTCTAGTTTGAGGAATTTGACCCTTGTTTCGGGTTGTTTGTGCTTTTTGAAGTGGATGGTTAAATTTTGGAAAATTATGGGAAAAACTTTTAATGTTATGGAGGTCATGCTGGGGTGCATAGTTGGAGCATGGTTTGCACACGGTCTGAACAAACAATGCGGCCACCCAAGGGAACCGTGCACCCTTGACAGTGGTCTCTGTATGGATGGTGCAATGTTTTTTTAGACTGTGCGTGCAATCCGTGCAAAGTCCCAAGGTGAGAGAGTGGCAACCACACAGTTGGAGCATGGTTTTCCAAACCGTGCAGGGTAACCGTGAGACCAATTAATGTTCAGCATTTATGTTCTGGGAAACTCAGGATTTCACATTTTTCCCACATTCTTCCTCCCACTCGTGGCTCACACAGGAGTTCCAGCTTTCAATGGTTGGGGAGCTTTTTATCTCATTTTTATGGAAAATCGAAGGGGTTTCTTATTAGGTCCAAGGTGCTTCTCCTCGTGTAAGTCCCTATTTTGGTTCATTGAAGTTTTGGTTAGGGATTTAACTCTCCCTCTCTTATTTTTTGAGATATATAAGGTTTTCATGATGATATAGGGTTGTGTTGCATTTCTGTGTTAATGGTTGAGTTTGTAAATGTTAGGGAAGAGTTTTTGAGGTGGTTTTGAGGAGACGTTCACCCAGTTTGAAGTGCGTTTGGGTGATGGGTTTATTTTTCCAAAACCTAAAAGGTTAGGTCATTTGTGCCTTTACATTGAAAATCATTGAGTATTATGTGCAATTTTTTCCATTACCCTTGAATGGTGAATTGTTCGTTTACTGTTTTACCCATGTTAATTGTTTTTCTAGTTTCTATGATTGACTAGAGGTTATTTAAATATTAATAGGGTTGATTTATATGTTTTGGTTGTGGTTGCCCATGAAAGTTCTATTTACAACCGTTTGGTCCTTCTTAGCTTTTTTGGCTGCCTTTCCTGTGTTACCGTGCCTAGTGTTGTTGGGTGGAGTGTTTTTTTTAAAATGATTGATATGTTGTAGACTGACTAGACAAGTAGTTCATGAGGCTTATTAGGCCATATTGAATTACTGTACTCATTGACCTACACATGTCTGAGGGAACCTGGTGTAGTAGACTCTAAGGGTAATAAACTGAGTGAGCTTCGATAGAGAGTCATTTAGAATTCTAGACTATAAGGAAAATTGACGGAGTGAGCTTCTTCAGAGCTTCATTGAACCATTTTAGACCATAAGGGGAATTGAACGAGTGAGATTCCTCATAGAGTGTTTGAACCATTTTATAATATTACGATAATTGACAGAGTGAGCTTCCTCAGAGACTCTTCGAACTATTTTAGACTATAATGTTATTGACTGAGTGAGGTTCCTCAGAGATTCTTCAAACCATTTTAGACTATAAAGGGAATTGACCGAGTGAGCTTCCTCAAAGAGTCTTTGAATAGTTGGGGCTATGAGGGTAATTGACCATGTGATCTTAATCATAGATTCCTTCACTACCTTAGATAGTAAAGGTAATTGACCATGTGAGATTCCAGATCAAGTCATAAAATGATTGGGACTATAAGGGGAATTGACTGAGATAGATTTCTCAGAGTGTCTCTGCAGTATCGTTGTTTTTATTGAACCTGACGGGTTAAGATGAGAGTATTACCCAGAGGCTTCCCTGATTATTTGATGTCATTTATGTACATAACTGATTGAATTGAAACTATAGGACTGGTTACTAATGAGTGCTACCTTATTTACTACTTTCTTTTGTTTGTTACATGCCATATATTCACTGACTTTTAGGAAAAAAACTTGGTGCGATTGCCTACTGGGATTTAGTCTCACACCATGTTTGGGATGTGAATTTGTGCCCAAACTGATTATATCACTGTAGGTATAGATAAGTGAAAGAACCCTTCTACTTCAGGTACTTTATATGTCGCGGAGATGGAGGTCATGGGACCAAGATGAGGCTTGTGATGTGGAGGACCAGTATATCTTGTTCATTTTGTACCTTGTCTTAGTAATGTTATGTATTCTAGAATTGTCACTATTTGGATGCTTTACTAGAATTAGGTATCATTCATCATTATATATATGCATTATAGCTGTTATATATTCTAGTTTAATGCTATTCACTTTTGTATTGACTATTACTATTTTCGATATTTCTATTATTTTCTTCTGCTATGTAACTCTGCCAATGAGGTTATACTTTCCCCACTATCATGCCCAAAGTCCCTTTCTTCTAGTTGGTAGCCTCAGGAATTTGTGGAAATGATCTTGAGGACATGTGACCAACCACGTATGGGGCGCCTCTGTGTGGCTTTTGAAACAGGGATGTTACAGAGTGGTAATTTTTCATCACATTAGTGGGGTCATGCATGATGGATACATGGGAGGTAGTGTTCAGTGACTCAATGTCAGTATGAATGACCAAAGGAAGTGCTAGTGAAGGTAGATGAAGAAAATAGTGAGGCTCTCCGTGAAAGTAGATCTAGAGGTATTGTCACGATGGGTGGTAATAGGTGGACTATAAAGAGGTAAGAGTGGGTGGCACACTATAGATGAGTACAATATGAAGGCTAGCTAATAGAGGGTCACCAGCGGTGTTGGCCAACAGGGTGTTGTGGTGGTGATTTTTTGTTCATTGGTGTCTTCTCACTAAGAGAAGGATGATGCATAGGTGATGAGGTATCCATCCTCCTATGTGATTTTTTTTCTGGATTCCACCATATTCTAATCCTATAATTGTTTTAATTAATGAATAAATATGTGTTCCATAGAAATAATTCCACCACAATGAATTTTATCATTTTTATCGAAGGCTAAACTAGAGTTAAATTTTTTGTATTGACCCACTCTTTCGAATAATTCAATGCCTAAAAGGTATAAAATTTTATTTTTAAATATTTAATTTTTATTCCACACATGGTGGAATTAATCACACAGTCCTGTAATTTTTTTTTCATTGGAATCAAACCAAAATCAAGGTTGATAAAAATTATGACAAAAAATTGGAATCAGGTAAATTCTGACATGTATGAGAATAGTTTGACTTCATATTTTTAATATTTTGAAATAAAACAGAAATATATATTAAAAAAATTATTTTACCATAACATGGATATCCATGACTAGAAGGATCTGGGGTCAGAACCATTGAGAAAAAAACCAATTCCCCCTATATAATTATAGAATAATTAATTTTTCGTGGCTATGAAAAATAATATGATCACTCTGATAACAATTAATGGCATTGGGTCACAAAACAGAAGTTAGTAGGCTATGGATTCTAAAATTTTAATCACTAATGTAGTGAAACATAATTATATTCAATGATTTTAGTGTCGTTATATATCATAGTTCTAACATGAATTTAATAAGAAAAGAATTAAAAATAAGGGGCACTTCATTTGAATCATTTGAAAGTTAGATAGTTGGTCATAACTGTTGTGTGTTTCTTCATGAATATAAGTACAAAACCCTATAGATCATATAAACATTCTTATATAATCCTTATTGAAAACATTCCTCAAATTTCAATCTATATAATGGAGTTCCAATGAATACATCATTTTTTAAATTATCACTATGAACCTATTCCTATGATCCACGAGAACATCATTGGATCAGTTTCTCCGATGGTTTCATTATCTGTATTGGCATTCACTGGTGATAGAATCTTCAAATTCAATGTGGATGAGTAGTCCACATAATGATAGTCTCCCATATAGTTATATAGTAATAGGTCAAATTACTATTATGTTTTACCTATCATCAATATATCAAACACACCCTATGTAATAAATAAATATCATTTTATGATGAAATAAAAACATCATTTTCAGAATTTACTTTTTATCATTCAAATGTATGAAATAATAAAAATAATATATGATAAAACTATGAAATTAATATGAATCACAATTCCATTATTATTAATCCAACATTAAATATTAAAATAATATTCCTTAGAATAATAGTTTCCAATTCATTTATTTAAAACCATGTGAACAATTTAACTATATAAATTAGATCCAATAATTATATACTTTGGTGATAATTAATTAATTTATCTATTGGTGATCAATATTTCATAAAAATCACTCATAACCAATGCTAGGGAACACCATTACATATAATTATATAACATAGAATATGGAAGATTCTTGAATACACTATTGGGTGACAATGTCTAGGTCCTTATCTCCAAAGTAGTGAATACTATTCACTGAACAAGAGTGGAGTCTATCAGCCCATAAATTCCCCTACAAAATGTAATGTAATTTAAATTAAAATAACTTATAAACAGACACAGTATGTAATATAATATCATTGTCTCATGATATATCATTACAAAGATGTACATATTGGGTATCATCCATTATTTCTTTATTAATTTTTAAGACTACATTATAGACGCACAATATTTGACAATAGACATGGATTTAGTGATCATATTACCTTATTGGTCCACTAGGCTTCATATATAACATTGTAAAAATTGGAGAGAAAAATTATACATTCATGATGAGACCAAATCCACATCACCCATGAAACACTGAAAACAATCTACCTCACCCTGAATTCAATGTCATGGATTTTATGTTTGTCAAGTCACAAAATAAAATTGTACAAATTCATAATGATTTAAATTTAGGTGACCAATAAAAATGTTCATAGATAAGAATAAACAACTAATCCCAAAACATTTGGTGTTATTATTGGATGTTTAATCCTCATGATCTCACCAACTAGATATAACCAATTGTAAACTTCAAGAGAACAAATATGAGAGTTTATGATCCCCCAATACATATTTATTAGAAATATTTAGTTTCAACTCAGTATAATGGATCTATAACATATGAAATATATTTAATATAAATGTTTTAGTATCTAAAGATTTATATTATAGATTGTGATCTATTTTATCTTTTTATATGATAAATAATATGTGGAAAATACAATGTAAATAGTGAACAGTGAATTTAAATAATATTATTTTAGGCGCAAATCAAGCATAATTCACTATTTACATGATATGGTAATTGAAATTTATTTTTCATGTTTGTTCTAGATAACATGAAATTACAAAAAAAATCTTATATCCCCCATGATCAATAAAAAAATGTTATTAACAAATAATATTAAGTTATGCCTAAGAACTCCCCATCATATTACGAGACAATAAATCACATGATAGGTAGTGAATATTAAATACTAGAGTAAATAAACATCTCCAATATTCTTATTAGAAAAAGAGAAAATATATAACATCATATATGCATGAACTTTAAATGGATATAGACATCTACACTTTGAGAAAATATACATCAACCAATCTTTAGAAATATAAATTCTGAAAAAATATTGAATAAAAACATTTATAAAGATAATGACTTGGACTAGAATATGAGAGAACATAAAATAATCATGGCTACATATGTATATTATTGACTCTTAATTAAACAGAAGGGAGAAATGAGCAGAGATAGTAACAATGTCATTATAACCTATCTTGACTCTAATGTTGTCAGTGAGGAAAATAATCACCACTCAGGTGAATTATAATCAGTCAATTTCTTATATCTTGATAATTATAAAAATTAATCACTTCCTACTTTATTATTAATCATCTTCTCATGTCAGGCATAAGAGAACATATAAACATATCTATATGCCACAAACCATTGATATTTAAGTAATTCCATACATCCTTAAAACTCATTGAAAAATCTAATACATACTAGACCAATGTTTAAAGTTAGTAGAAGTAGATAAATGATTACATAATTATCTATCATTTCCCATATTAGGTGTGAAATATGGTATTTTCACTAACATCACACTCACACCCCAATTAATGTATTACTGAAAAAAATATTCACCATTGTATACCATCAATATTAAGGTCTATCTATCTTGAACTGTATCATATCATAGAGTGGATAAGTACACATATCTAAACATCATATTTAGGGATCCTCATTATCTCATTGAGGCCTACTCATGTAGATAGTTGACTAATGCATCATCATTAATGAATCAATTATTCACATAAATTATATCTGTAAAATATAATTTATCACATTTATGTTTTTATGTAAATTTTCATCTATTAAAATTAAAATATATTCTATCATACTCTTCTCATTGAATTAGAGTTTGAGTTAATAATATTTTACCATGATGATACTATTAGGTTCTATATTCAATGAGAAACTTCTAAAATAATTTTTTATAATGATTCAAATATTTTATATATTGAATATCTAACCAAAATTACTTACACGCATTCCCAAAAATAAATTAATTAATTATTTTCAAATCATTAGTATTTATGAATTTATTTATCTAAAAACCATTTCACTGTTTTATATCATTATTTTATTTCAATTGTTATACATTAAAATTACACATTTATTTAACACATTATATTTCAATAAAATGAAGAACATTTTTTACACTAATAAATATTATTATATATTTTAATATAAACGATTAAATTTTTTTCAATCAGTCAAACTAATATAGTTCATGTCATACACTATTTATTAATAAATAAATATTCTCTTACCTTAATTTTCTTTAGAAATTATTTTTATACCATTAATAATATATTTTACAATATGTAAATCCCCAATAATTTCAATTATTTTAACCAACAATTTTATCTAGTTATTATAACACCATCAATTTCATTTTCATAATATTGATTCATCAATTTATTTTTCGGAAATATATTTTATAAAACTCATATTTTCTAATCAATATATACTAGGATAATTTATTAAATATTTAATGAATAATTTTCCATTTTACTATAAACTAGATATCTTATACACTAAAAAATGAGGAACTATAACTACCTTACCTTATTTAAACTACACATCCACGTGAGAATGCAAATATTCTATCATTCACTACAATAGTTATCGGTCTGATTTTATTAAAACTTATTAGTGAAAATTTGACATAATAATCAACAAAATAATGACATCGAGGGATAAACAAATCATCAAAATGTTTCGTTTTGTTTATTTTAAATCAATATACCAGTGTGAAAATTGTATCCAGTCATTTTACGACATGGTTTTTTAAAATCAATATTATTAATATTTTTTAATAATAATTTTATTTTAATTTAACCAAATACCACAATACTTATAATGAATATTATATCAAAAATGATATAAAAGTATGTCCATTGGTATTTTGGTAATCAATGAGGCTAAAAAGTCATTTAGGGTATAATTTAATGTCCTCATATAGTTATATTCATGGACTACAATTTTTAAAAAAAATTTGGTGGTCTTTGAATCCCCATATTCAATAAAAAATATCCTTATAGGATGCCTCACTCAACATTATTACTCTCTATTTAGTCATCAAATTTAGTTGAAAAGACATTCCAAGATAGATATTGTCCTTACCACATGTATCTCCCTATATCACTATTGGAAGCCATATAATTACTAGATTAAATGGAAGTGGTCTTACTATATCATTACTTATATCGTTTGATCCAGATTTCCTAGAATTCATCTAATTAAATGATCGAAATTTAAATAAAATTCATATTTCTGAATTATTGATGTTCCATGCCACCCCTAACCTCGAAATGTTATAACGAGGGGCAGAAATATCAGTAATTGTTTAGAAATATTAATATCTATGATCTCTTTAGTGAGTTACCTATCATCTCTTCTCTAAATACAATTTTTATTACGTATCATATAGTTTAAAAAATAATGAACACATTAGATTATCACTTAATCTCAAACCCTATGTAGTTTTAATATCATAATTCTAGATGTGATTTCTTTTTACCAAAGTTCAAAATCAAATTCGCTCAGATATAATATAGAATTTGGGAAATCAGAATTATTCTCTCATAGAATTCACTCAAATTATAATTATGTTTGGAGAGATAAAATAGTTATTAGAAACATTTAGAGGAAGAAATATTGCTGACATTTTTTAAAAATTACATATCATTAATATATGTAATTTCATTACAAATAATCAAATGCCTCAAAAAAATCAAAAAATTTATTCAAAACCCAATATATAAATTTAAACATATCTAAGTGAATTTTATTATTTTCATAAGATAGAAGAGTACCCCTTAAGGATTTTTTAAAATTCAAACATTACCTTCAAAATATTAAATAGGGATATCTATAATTGATAAAAAACTCTTTTTTCCTTGTAATATATGAAATAAAACATTATGATTCATGAATTGAGAGCAAGTGCATGGATTGAAGAATGAATTATTTAAAATTTGTAATATTTCTTAATGAATGTCATTGTGATTTGGAAATCCACCTCTAAAGAGTATATAATATGAAATGAATCCCTCACCCAAGGACCTATATCCTTCATAATCCTTAGTTATCCTTTATATTTTTACATTATAGTTTCTTATATGGTAGATATTACGTAAATAAATAAATGGTCAAATATTTTTAAATACAAAAATTCCTTAAACATTATATCTCCACTAATTCCACCAAAAATTCACATACATCAAAATTTAACAACACCAACCTTAAGGTAAATACTTACTTATATACTCAATGGTATATTGTTTTTAAATATTCATAACCATTTTCTATGTGAATGTACGATTTATCCCTTTTTAATGAAAATTATAATTTCACCTGAAATTCACAGGGGAAATCATCTGGACCACAAAATCTTTTTTTATATTTAAATTAGTTCTAATAAACCCATAAACACTAAATAATAACTTGTTTTCCAATCATAAATAAATTCATTTCAGAAAACACTTATAGTTATATCATCCCTACATTAGAAATTTTCATCAAAAAATTGAAACAATCCATATGATGGAATAACAAAATGTTCACATGTCATTAATACTGGTATATGGTTCCCTCTAAATAATCACAAAATCATTAGTGGAATCAATGAGTATCAAGTTAGTAACCTAAACTAATATAAAAAACTTACATTATCACATGTAATGTAAAAAATTTAAATATATTAATGGTAATTTTTTCTTGAATAACTATTCCCTTTGGATAAATTTAGTTTCTAAAGCATTCTTAATATATACATCATAATCCAAAAAATATAATTATAGGAGATAATTTCCATCACAAAGATAAAATTTTCCACAACCATGATGAAATGAAAAAAACCAATATATTGTTAAGCATAATTTTTATTTTTTATATTCATGATTCAATCATTAGAACATGTGAGTCTAACTAAACACACTCTATAATTCCTCTCCAATATAATATATTGAACCCTAGTAGGATCATCTAGGTCCACAAATTTTAATCAATGCTACGGGTTTCCATAAAAAATAATCTGATTAAAATTGACTTTTCTATCTGTCACTTCATAAGGGTCAACTAATATTGAAATTTTCACCAAAACATTATGGTACCAAAATCACTATACCGACATTATATTTAACCTCACATGGGTCTCAAATAATCTGAAAATTACACAAAATAATTTTTATTCAATTTTCAATGTTTTTTAGTAACTGAAATCTCAAAAGACTATCAAATATATCTGAAATATCATAAATCATCCCTTAAACAATACAATATGTGTTTATTCACAACAAAACCAAACCCCAAGGTTGATTATGGTCATCAATGTCCTAAATAAATAGTAAAATGTGGGCACCACACAACTAGGAATTATAATATTGTCCAATATCCTAATATGTACATAAAAAATATCAATTCCATAAGGGGTTGATTAACAAAATAATTGTAACACCCCAAGCTTCCACGGTACAATTCTCTTTGAATAATACAGTAGTGTGTGTTGTACGCAACTTCGAGTTCTAACACACACCACAACCAATCAAACTATCCGTTATGAATTGTAATACCCAGTTTTTGAAATTTTATAAATTTCACCTTTCAAAATGGACTTCATTTTTGGATTTGAAATATCGAAATTATCTTAGGGTGAATTTTTCGTATTTTTCTGAAAATATTAAATTTTTGAGGAATATTGAAAAAACATTGAGATATAGTTTAAAACAAAATTTTAATTTAAATAATTATTTATTTTATTTAAATTTAATTAAGGTCTAAATAGATATATAATATCTATGTAATCTCAATGAAATTCATTGGAGTTAGTTTAGAATAAATTTAGGTATATAAAAATTTTATCGAACTTTTCACTGCCTTTTTCCCACATGCTAGGAGAATTTGGAAATTCACATAGAAAATAATTTTACCGCTTCTATGAGTGATATTTTGAAAATCCGAGAGATACTATTAATATCAAGGAGGAAAATTTGGTTCAATTAGCTGAATTTTTTTTTGGTGAAGAGTAACTTTTTACTTTTATTTACCACGGTTAAAAGTATATATGCTAATTACGGGTAAAAATGATATTAATATTACCCTCACAAATGTCCTAATTCTATTGGACATGTGTATCTCGACCAAAACAACATTAGTAATAAAATATTATAATTTCAGTCCACTTGGATTAGATTAGAACATTTATTATTATTTAAATCAATGAAGAGTTAAAAGAGATAAAATCAAAGTTTAATAAATAAACATTTATAATATTGGGTTATACATAAGATATATTTGACAATAAATTATAATTAGAAATATAAAAATACTTCCTACATAATTGTATTTTATTTATAATTTTTAGACATTAATTAATTTAATTTTTTTATGACACGACGGTGATGCAGTAATTACCCAATTAATGAAATATTAAAATAATTGATATTATAAATATCAAAATAAATGTAATTTGCGACTTTTTATAAATTCACTAATTTTATAGGTTAATATGACATATTAGTATTGGTTATAAAAATTTTGTTCCTAGTAATAATGATGTTAGGAAATTATAAAAAACAAAATACCCAATAGTGTCAAAACTGTCATAAAAGAGATTTTAAAACAAATTTTATATTATTAATTGATATTATATTCCTTAAAATATAAGGTTCACGAAAAGGACCTATATAATGATAGGTGTATCATTAATGGACCACTTGGGGGTTTTTTGGAGGTATATGGTATGTTTAGTAACTATATAATATAAAAATACAAAAATACATGGTAAATGTCAAAATATTTAACTAAGAGTTAAATATAATTGACGAGGTTAATATAGTGACCCAAACCTATCTAAAATATATATGTTGAAATGATTTCGAACCATCCCCACAGTAAACTTTAAATAATCCACTTTGGAGCCATTAGAAACTGAATATGAATTTATTATAAAATAATATTTCTAGCTTTCCAAATGTGCCCCTCACCCCACTTATAAATGGGCACTCACCCTTCTCTCTAATTCACAACATCAAAGCCTTTTTCTCTGACATCCCATTCCCAAATATTCTCTCAACTTCCCTCACTTCAACTAAGAGGCCTTAGTTTGATCAGAATGCCAACCTAAGGAGCCCTTTTGTTCAAATCAAAAGGAAGAACCCTAAAGAGAGGTAATGTTTTCACCACCCTCTTTCATGTTACTTTCTTCTTAAACTTATTATTTATTTGTTATTTACATTATAAAATATTAAATTCAGTATCTTCTATATATCGTGATGTTATTATAAATATGGTACTGTCACGACCCATCCCAGTGGGGCTCGAGCCGCGTCTCCCCAAGCCCGTCTCCAATAGGCCAGGGGCTGGTGAGTAGCACCGAGTAGGCATGCTACTAACATGGGAGGAATTTATTATAAACCTGTACACACAAACAAAAAAACGACAAGCCCACAAATCTGAAAAGTAAAAACTCAATTGAAAATATAAATGCATTCATACACTAAAAATCCGATCCAACATAGTAAGACCGGAAAGAAAAGTACAGAAAGCATATAACCCTGGGCCAAAAGTACAAGCCCACCGAAAGAGAGTCCGTAACGAAGTAGTACTTATAAATAAAGTTGCTGGGACTACAGTCTGTAGCCTTAGGAACACACATCGGCCCGTATGATCTCACTGAGTACCGTCTGGTCCTGGTCCGACTAAAATATTGTCAAAGGCTCGCTCATCTGCACAAGACACGACACGTGCGGGAAAATCCTGTGCATGGGTTAGTATAACAATACCCAGTAGGACACCCCGAAACCACAAAGGAAAATAAAACAAAGGAAAAATACCACAAAGGAAAGATACAGTCATCTCCACATAGTATATGTCTATAGAACATGTAACAAGAATATCCAGATATACTCATACACAATCGACCATCGCGATACCGCCACTAGGATCCGGCTTGAAGATTTCTACTAAGAATGAAACCGGGAGAATACACTCCTATGTCTGAATAAAGAGATACTAAGTACTCATTACGGTAGAACACACTCCACATGTACTATGAGAACATGATGCTCAGATGTGGATCATGGCCATGTCATGGGGTGATCCCGACAACTCAGTCTGAGCTAATACGCTAAGTAGAGGATCGGCACCCAGGTAAAGGTGGTCATGTCGATACCAAGAACTCTTCCTAGGGTTCTAGGAATGAATAGAGGATCCAGATCTAAGTCTCACAGAGGGGATTCTAACCACTCTATTTAGGAACTCCTGCTGAAGGGATCATATTCCTGTATAAAGGAAATGATACCAGAACCTTCAGGGAAAAGACAAAGGGTACGACCCCTATGAAAACTAGTCCAAGTCACAAAAGAAAAGTGGATCAAGCCATGAAGAAAAGGTTACAGTGCATGTAGTATGGTTACACTCTGTGTTCCTTGACCCCAAGTACTGCCCATGTAAATGGCCCGTGCTATCCGTCCAAGCTGTGTAAAACTAAACTACACGGTGTGTAGAAGAATCACACGCCGTGTTACTTGACTCCGGGTACTGCCCCTGTAAACAGCCCGTGTCATTTGTATTTTCTGATATAAAGCAACTACATGACATGTAGAAGAGTCTCACGCTATCTACGAGCACCTGGGGCTTGCTTCGTGTATGCTGGCCATGTGCCCGTACACGGTCAATGTCTGTGTTCGTGTCTCCTGCTCGTGTACCAGTACACAGGGTATCCCGTGTATCTAGCCGGGTCTGGAAGGGGAAGGGTATACACGTCATGTCCTTGGCCGTGTACCCAACCCGTGTCCGTGTACTCCCGGAGTACATGCCAGGTGGTATGCTGATGAACACACGCTGTGTATCCCATACTACACGGCGTGTATTCGGGAAATTTCCAGCAGCATCGTCTTCTTCCTCGCGCTTCGACTGATCTTCTGGATCGCGTTTCTATGGTCCATTTGACACGAAACTCAAGATCATGGGTCGCTTCGTCGTCATGATGCTGAATCCATGGTTTTCGGCCTTAGATCAGCTTCGAAATCTGATTCTGGCTACCCATGTAGAAATTGTTCGAAGAACAATATCATCCAATCTGATTCGATCTGTCCGTCGCCACCGCAGACGCACCTCCGTATGGTTGTACTGACACCAGATCTTCAATTTAGGATCGTTTCATCACACAACAGGTGTTCAACGATCCTTCGTTCATATCCCCATGAAGAACGCGTATAAAATAGCGAAGAACGTGAAAATTTTGTGAAGAAGTACACAAACAATCGATAGGTACGATCCTCGATCGATGTTCGTTTCGATCTTGGTCCATAACTGTTAATAGGTTGAACAAAACCAAAATAATTTCAAGAATCAAATCCCCATGATTCTCGGAAAATTTCATCCCACAAGAACGATTGATCTGCATGCTAATATGTTCGTGGATTAGTCCGCATTCATCGTGGAAATCAAAAAAGAGGAAGAAATCATCAAACAAACATCCCACCATGATCTACGGCGTTCGTTGGTGAAGATCTAGTCACCACGTCTTCGTCTCCGGCGAAAATCGTCAAGAGCATTGTTGCCGCATTGGGAGGTTTTCTCCAGAGCCTCCTGAGCTGGCAAGGGTTTCTGGGTTATGTGGTTTGTAACCCTGGACCTCTGCACTAGCCTTTATTTAAGAAGGATATGAGATATCTTGTTTCAACAGATATAAAATATTTCACTGAATAATAAAATAATTTTTCATTTAAATATTTTATTACTCTTACGTCCAAAAACTGGATATCACCACCGACCTGCGCCGGCCGATGATAGGACTCGCCTATGGTAAAGTCGCTGTTCTAAATGCAATGGTGCCCTCATATTTCTGATCTGAGCACCCGTTTGGGTGTTATTCCACTCTTTCCGAAAAATCACACGCGCACATAATTTAATTATTAAATTAAATTCAAACATTTGTTCCGTTCTCACCGGGCCTCATAACTGTACGCAGTATCAGAGTCTGGTCTCAAATTAATTCCCATCTAATATAAAAATAATAAATGGAAAATCCGGGACAATACAGCACACCCACCTTAGGGATTTTACGTCCCCAAAAATCCAAAACAAGGGCTACTCCAAAAGATGTGGGTACTACACATGAATCTGAGCCTCCCGCTCCCACGTGCTCTCCTGGAGATTCCAGTGCTACCACTGGACACACACCAAGGGAATAGCTTGCCAACGAAGGATCTCATCCTACCGATCCCCGATCTCCACTGGGTACTCAGCAAAGGACACTCCATCATCGATATCCAACTCGCCCTAGTTGATGAAGTGTGATAGATCATGCACGTACCTCTGTAGCTACGACACATTATAGACGTTGTATACCCGGTCCATATAAGGAGGTAGAGCCAAGAGATACAAAAATTTTCTAACTCTACTCAGAATATGAAAAGGGCCAATGAACCTCGGAGATAGCTTGCCACCTCGGCCAAATCTCCACAATCCCTGTCGAGGTGAAACCCGAAGGGACACATCGTCTCCCTCCTTGAACTCCAAGGGACTTCACCTCCTATCGGTATTAGACATTTGCTAACTCTGTGTTGTCGTCATCCATTCCTAGATGACCTGCACCTTCTCTGTAGTAGCTCTCACCATTTCTGGGCCCATGAGTGCTGACTCTCCTAGGTCAGTCCTGCAAAGCGGTGACCTGCATGGTCACTTGTACAGTGCCTCGAATGGTGACATACCAATAGTGGAATGATAACTGTAGTTATAAGAATATTCCACCAGTGGTAGGTGATCCTCCCAGCTAAAACCGAAGTCATGCATGAAAGCTCGAAGCATATCTTCTAGGACCTAAATGGTCCGCTCTGTCTAGCCATTAGTCTGGGGATGAAACACTGTGCTAAAGCGTAACTGAGTCCCAAAAGCTTCCTATTATCCCTTCCACAAAAGGTATGTGAAGAAAGCATAACTATATGAGATGATCGTGGATGGTACTCCATGAAGTAGAACTATCTCTTGCACATAGAGACGTCCCAATCACTTTACTAAACTCTGCTCTTGTATGGCTAAGAAGTGGTCCGACATGGTGAGTCGATCAACAATCACCCAGATGGAATCGTGTCCCCTGGACGTACGGGGAAACCCCGCCATGAAGTCCATGGATATCCTGTCCCACTCCTAATCTAGCACCTCAAGGGGCTGAGTCAAACCTACTGGAACCTGGTGCTCAGCCTTTACTTGCTGACAAGTAAGGAACTTAGAAACAAACTCTTCCACACACTTCTTCATTCTTGGCCACCAGAACTATAAGGCCCTAGCCTTAAACCTTACTTAATCTTGAGTTATTACAAGATTACACATTGAGGATCTTTTCAGGTTTAGAGGTTTAGGGAATTAGATCATGAAACTTGCATTACATTCCACATTTAAACAAAGTGGTCACATAAAAGACAGTATTCATTCTTCCCATCAACGGAAACATATTTAAAATATAACACGGATTATTTCTTGACACATCCTTGACACTATCATCACATCATGTACCTTTCCCTTCACCTGTGAAAAACATTTCAAAAACTTGGGAGGAACATAAAAAGCTCAGTAAGAGTTATAAAAATATGGAAAGGAAACATGAGTTCATATATACATTAGAATGAAGTCAAACATTACCCACAAAACATAGGCATATCAAATCATGAATAAATCATAGAAAACATAAGACATAAAGGTAACTTGAGGCATTCATAACACTCTTATGTAGGGAGTAACCCTCTTGGTTACTTTTGGAATACCCATCACAGTATATTCCCTAAATCTCTTCGGAGAAACCTTAACGTTTCACTCCTTCACGTTACCCAATGCATTGGAGAGATATATCGGGCTCACCCGCCCTTAGTTTATCACGGAACCACCCGTTTTCATAACAATTCCCATGAACCATAACATAAATGTGTCACATAAAACATGCATAAAGGAAACATAAAATTTCCACATTTCAATCACAATATAACATTTTAGTATATTGAAATAATGAATCCATTCAAAAAGAAACCATTTCCAAAACCATTTAAAACATTTAATAAAGATATTTTTGAATCAAAGTGTCCCATACCACCTTGAAGCTTAAAATTTTAGACCATTAATATCCATATAATTAAATCTTTAAAACCATTTTGAAAACATAGATATTAATAAGAACAAATAATTAAAACATTTAAAGCGATATTTTGGTTAAAGGGGTTTTACCAAAATTAGAGACACTTGAATACAATAATTGAGGAATAAAATTTAGTCAGAACTTTATAATATCATGAGAATAAATGGATTCATGATATAATACTCCAAAGGACAGTATATACACCATATAAGAGTGAATTGGTGCATAACAACAATGAACCCCCAATAGAAATGTCAAATGTGATGAAATCCTTTATAAAAAAGGTATCCTTAAATTAAGGACAAATAAATCTCAAAAATATGTGTGACAAATATAAATACACCCAATATAAGTTTATATTAAGTGTAAAACAATAAAAGGTCATTCACACATATTCAATGGATGACATATTCAATGACTACATGTTGAACACAAAGAAATCGAAATTGGGTTAAAAAGTTCCCTTGACAGCCTAACGACATCACATCAAAATGAGTTGATAAGAGATAGAAAGTGTATCTCATCACTTGGACATAAAATTTACATCAATAAGGATATATGAGAACATATCCCAACATAACAATATGTAAATTAAAAGACCCAACAAAATAAGTCTTTTAAAAAAGAGGAGGGTGAAAGGTTCCCTTACCGACTTGGGTATCTTTCAAAACATACATCCCATGAAAGAAGGACAATAGATCATTGATGTAAATACTCATAAAAGAAATTATATTACACAAAGAGTTGAATAATGGGCATTACATACACCACTCAGTGGAATTTGTGGCAAATGTAGCGTAAATCTCACGGGAATAAGAGTGAGATGAAAAATCCCTTACGAAAACTCGGCAGCCTAACGACGCCACATAAAACATCCGAATATGGATTGATGAGATCAAATAGGGTATCTCATCACATTACAATAAAATGTACAGAAAGAGGAAAATAAAATAACATCCCCCAACATTACAAAGATGAGTTTAAAATAAGTGACATAAAGGAGAGTACTTAAAAAGAAAGAGAGAGGTTAGATCTCTTACGAAAGTTCGGCAGCCTAATGGCACCACTCAAAACATCCAAAATGGATTGATGAGAGAGAATAGGGTCTCTCATCACATGAACATATAAATTACAGTAAGTTTAATATAAAACATCATCCCAATAACATGAAAGATGAGCTTTAAAAGGAATGACATAAAAGTGTGTACTTGAAAAGAAAGAGAGGAGTAGGATCCCTTACCTCGGGTCCGACTTGACTCGATCGTTCTTTAATCTTCTGAACAATAAACTTGAGTTAATTTATACTTCCTTAAGAACCTTTTTCAAGTTCATTATTCCTTTTATATCACTTATTACCATGTCATTAACATTATTTAATAATTTAAGTTAATAATATTTGTTTTGCCGATATTTGGTTCTTAAGTCGAAAGTGGACTTCTTACAATTACATGTTGTTCGTGTGGTCAAAGGTTCTTTATATACAGAATGACATTACTGATTTGGATATCATATATATCATATATATCCATCATATACATGTATTTATAATATTACATAATCATTTAGTGGTCAGAAATGAAATGCACCGTTCATCGAGACGGTAAGCCGTACATACGCATGAACGCTACTTTCATTTCTGTGTCATATTAATGGAATTAAAACTAAATTAGAGGTATGTATATTTTAATTAAAGAATTATATTCATCATTTAGATATATCATTCATCATATTTATCCATTATATACATGTACTTATAATAGTACATTACATTTGGGGATAAGAAATGAAATGCACCGTTCATGGAGACGGTAAGCCGTACGTACGCATGAACGCTACTTTCATTTCTATCTCATACTTTAATAGAATGAAATAATAATTATATATAGGTATATAAAAATTAAAATATAAAATCATATATAATAACATTAACTCCATCCTTTATACGTCCCACGTATGGAATTAACGAATCACATAACTTTGAGGAGGCGGTAGTCCGCACTTCCTAAAATGAAGATATCACGTATACCCATAATGGAAGCCATAAAGGTAAGAGAAAAATGAAAAATACAGAATCATAAGTAAAACATAAACATATTATATATCATATATAAAAATAGTGACATCATAATGGCCACCTTTGAAGGTGTTAAATGAGTATTGAACAATCATCGTTTCGGGAGGCAGAATTTCGCCATCCACGGAAACCGTATGTTCTTTAACCATTTGATGTAGTTGTGTGAGAGTGTAGGTTGAATAAATATTATAACAACATCCTAGTATATTTAAGATACTGGTGTTGTTACAAAACAAGTAAATAAAAATAGTTTAGGGGGTTGGAGAGTCAAAATAAAACAAATGAACATTAGAGAATGAATTACCTTTAAAAGTGTAACTCCTTTTGATTTGAGCCTAAATGCTTCCTTTGAAAGGATTATTCCCAGATGGAATCCTCTAGGATGAGGAGAGGGATTTGGAGAGAGTAAATGAGCAGGGGTTGGCCGAGCCAAAGGCTTGAGGAGTGTGTGAAAAGAGGTAGAGGTGGGGGCCTTTTATAAGAGGAGAGGAGGGGCACTTTTGTAAAGTAAGGAAATATTACTTTATTTGAAAATGTGTTTCGGTTTTAAAAGGTCCCACATTGATATAATTCGTGGATTTATAAAGGTTATAAATACACCCATCCAATAAGTTTTGGACATGTGTAGTTCATAGATTTTACATTATCTTTCCATTTTATTTTAATCGTTAAATAATGATGTCATCACTGTATCATTATGATTTCATAAATAATTTAATTTATTTAATGTCTAAAAATTATAAAAAAATTACTATGATGTAGTAATTCTTTTTATCTTTCCAATTACTATTTATAATAACTTGTATAACCCCACTTAAAAAAAGTTTTAGTAAAACATATCATGTTTGTGTCATTTTTAATTTTAACATTAAATAAAAATATATTATTGTCATTTTCCAACTAAAGTGGCTCCATGGGGTCCCAAAGTTGGCCCATGTCTTGTCTTGGTCGGCCATGAATCACCCAATAGGTGTAGGACAAGTTTAATGGTGTTTTCACATTCTTATAATATCATTTTTACCTTAAACTGCACTAATTACCACTAATCGCGATTAAGAACTTAATAAGTTACTATTCACCAAAAAATTATTATAATCTCATTGAACCACATTTTACTTATTAATGAGAACCATGTATGTAGGATTTTTGAGATTCAAAACACAATTATGGCAAAATTTCCTTTAAACCGAAAAATCAGTTTTTATAAGTATCACTTAGTGGTTTCACTATTCATCAAAAATTGAAGTTTTTCAGAAAAATCCCAAATCCTCACCCTACTATATTTGATATTACGAATTCAAAAATGAAGTCTATTTTAAAAAATTCAAAACATATAAGTCAAATTAATTAATTTAATAATTAATTCCCGCTGTCAGAGCAAATAGCGTGTTTTTATGAAACAATAAGTATCAAAAGATTGATACTAGTTTCAGTCCGATTTCAAAGTGAAATTAATTCCAACGACCACTATTGGATTTAATGGTAGAAATATATTCTAATTTTACATTAAAACCAATTCAAAAGATAATCTAATTATATAAATAAATTATATTAAAAAGATGTTTTGAATTAAAATACAACATTTTACACTATTAATTAAAAAATGAACTTTATCCAAAAAATACCAAAAATTTACACAAAGTAAAATTTAATGTCCTGATTATAAAGAAGAGTTTTATTTGGTCCAAAATAATGTATAAGAGTGATCAAAACTATATTTAATGACAGTTCGCCATCAAAAGGCGATAAGTGAACCTTTAGTGAAAACTTGGGCATATACGCCTAAAATTGAATTCTTTCTGTATTTTAAGCCTTTATCTTTTATTTCATAAATGTAAAAACATTTAAAAACATATATAATCATATTTTAGTTATTTATATCCATTCCCGCCAATACAATGGCTACATGTTAACTACCATTTAAAATAATATTATTTTATTATTAGAGTGCAACGTAAGATTCCCAAGAAACTCGCTGTTGCGTGTTGGGTATGCCATCGAGTATAGCGTCCCCTTTAAAGTCATATTAATATTTTATTCACAAATATGGATAAATATGAAAATTTAATATTCTTTATTTAGAAGGGGTGTTACATCCTTCCCCCCTTTTGGGAATTGCGTCCTCGCAATTTTAAAATTGCGCTTGGAAACATCCTTGAAAGTCCCACATCGGAACAAAAGTCGGTAAAACAAACACTTTAAAATAAAGAGAGATAAGTACAAAGGTCACCCGAGTTAACCCATACTAGGATTCCAAGTATGAAAATATGGACATGGAGGAAAAAACAAAGGGTCATGTTCTGATGGAGAGTGATAGAAAACATGTTTAGGAGAAAGTTAACCACGAGAAAATCACAAACTTGTGATGGGTTAAACGGTATTCAATTCCCCAGTAGGAAAAGTTAATAGACAACATTTTTGTTTTAAGTTACTTTTTATTGAGGAATTTATTCATAAGGAAACATAATCACTTATCATTTTGACTCTCAACTTTTATTAGATTCCTTACACAAACTCATATTTTCTCCAAAAGGAGAGTATTTAGGTAGACTTGTTCAAATTAAGAGTACTATAATCAACTTCTAGAGAATCACCTAATCCACAAAAGAGAACTATATAATTCCCATATCTTTAGACCTTAACCATAACCAAAACCAAAAAGGTTATTACAAGGTCAGATAATCTAGAAAATGATAACCCTTTATAAAAAGAAAAATATATTCTTAATCTCCAAAATTTGTCCAACAAAATCCAAAGTTCAACGAGGACCATCCGATAAACAATTTTGTCCATAAAAATTCCTCAAAGTAAACCAATCTGAGATTCAAACCCAAACATTTTAAGGATTTAGTCACATAGTCTTCCAAGTTAAATCGTAACATTTATCTCCAAACAACATCAGTTGCTCATAAAGTCCCGTATTGAAAAGTAATTAACCTAATCACATATCCTCCATGATAGGTTAATCATTTTTATAAATAACCCAAAATCATCTTACTCTTAATTCATAAAATCATATAAATAAAAAGAATCAGTCAAACTAACCGGGGACTTCACGTAGTCCAGTGGTAGGCGATAAATACCAGTCGCACTTTGGTTGTGGGTTCGATTCCCGCAGCTTTGTCCGACCCGACGGGTAGTCACACGGTCTGCGTGTTGTCCTTTTTCCAAAACTATATAATTCTTAAAAAATTCCCCAAAATGAGATAAAATCTTCAAAGATGACCATAACATATTTTAACCTCAATATTATCTCATGCCTTTCATTTTCCATCATAACATATAATAACCCATAATTACCTAAAAATTAAGGATCATATAAACTCTAATGGTTACCTTTATAATTATTACCTGAACTTCCATATCGATTGGTCATCTTGTACATGATGCATTACAGAACATACCAAGGTTCAAGTGGTTGATCATGAGTCCTTGATAGTTGGTTTAGAACAACAACGAGTTTCCTCATTGAATAACCCATTTCGTCCAGTCTCTTAATCAAAGAACCACCACAGTTTCCTTCAAACCAATTGTCTCTTTGGTCCCTGATAGATCCATCCATTCACAGAAATGTTAGTGTGAGTATATCAACAAAATCATCATGTACTAATGAGGAAGGTAAACACTATGATACACTTACTCATTCACTTTATCTAAAACTAGTACTCTGTCTGAAATCCTAACCATTACGGTAATGTCACTTATGCTTAAAGAATAACCTAACCTCTAAAGTTATCTAAACCGACCTTTGATACCAACTATAAGGCCCCAGCCTTAAACCTTACTTAATATTGAGTTATTACAAGATTACACATTGAGGATATTTTCAGGTTTAGAGTTTTAGAGAATTAGATCATGAAACTTGCATTACATTCCACATTTAAACAAAGTGGTCACATAAAAGACAGTATTCATTCTTCCCATCAACGGAAACATATTTAAAATATAACACGGATTATTTCTTGACACATCCTTGACACTATCATCACATCATGTACCTTTCCCTTGACCCGTGAAAAACATTTCAAAAACTTGGGATGAGCATAAAAATCACAGTAAGAGTTATAAAAATATGGAAAGGAAACATGAGTTCATATATACATTAGAATGAAATCACACTTTACCCATAAAACATAGGCATATCAAATCATGAATAAATCATAGAAAACAGAAGACATAAAGGTAACGTGAGGCATTCATAACATTCTTACATAGGGAGTAATCCTCTTGGTTACGTTTGGAATACCCATCACAGTATATTCCATAAATCTCTTCGGAGAAACCTTAACGTTTCACTCCTTCGTGTTACCCAATGCATTGGAGAGCTATATCGGGCTCACCCGCCCTTAGTTTATAACGGAACCACCAGTTTTCATAACAATGCCCAAGAACCATAATATAAATGTGTCACATAAAACATGCATAAAGGAAACATAACATTTCCACATTTCAATCACAATACATCATTTTAGTATATTGAAATAATGAATCCATTCAAAAAGAAACAATTTCCAAAACCATTTAAAACATTTAATAAAGATATTTTTGAATCAAAGTGTCCCATACCACCTTGAAGGTTAAAATTTTAGACCATTAATATCCATATAAATAAATCTTTAAAACCATTTTGAAAACATGGATATTAATAAGAACAAATAATTAAAACATTTAAAGAGATATTTTGGTTAAAGGGGTTTTACCAAAATTAGAGACACTTGAATACAATAATTGAGGAATAACATTTAGTCAGAACTTTATAATATCATGAGAATAAATTGATTCATGATATAATAATCCAAAGGACAGTATATACACCATATAAGAGTGAATTGGTGCATAACAACAATGAACCCCCAATAGAAATGTCAAATGTGATGAAATCCTTTATAAAGAAGGTATCCTTAAATTAAGGACAAATAAATCTCAAAAATATGTGTGAAAAATATAAATACACCCAATATAAGTGGATATTAAGTGTAAAAAAATAAAAGGTCATTCACACATATTCAATGGATGACATATTCAATGACTACATGTTGAACCCAAAGAAATCGAAATTGGGTTAAAAAGTTCCTTTGACAGCCTAATGACATCACATCAAAATGAGTTGATGAGAGATAAAAAGTGTATCTCATCACTTGGACATAAAATTTACATCAATAAGGATATATGAGAACATATCCAAACATAAAAATATGTAAATTAAAATACCCAACAAAAGAAGTCTTTTAAAAAAGAGGAGGGTGAAAGGTTCCCTTACCGACTTGGGTATCTTTCAAAACATACACCCCATGAAAGAAGGACAATAGATCATCGATTTAAATACTCATAAACGAAAGTATATTACACAAAGAGTATAATAATGGGAATTACATACACCACTCAATGGAATTTGTGGCAAATGTAGCGTAAATCTCACGGGAATAAGAGTGAGATGAAAAATCCCTTATGAAAACTCGGCAACCTAACGACGCCACATAAAACTTCCGAATATGGATTGATGAGATAAAATAGGGTATCTCATAACATTACAATAAAATGTACATCAAGAGGAAAATAAAATAACATCCCCCAACATTACAAAGATGAGTTTAAAATAAGTTACATAAAGGAGAGTACTTAAAAAGAAAGAGAGAGGTTAGATCTCTTACGAAAGTTCGGCAGCCTAATGGCGCCACTCAAAACATTCAAAATGGATTGATGAGAGAGAATAGGGTCTCTCATCACATGAACATAAAAATTACAGTATGTTTAATATAAAATATCATCCCAATAACAGGAAAGATGTGCTTTAAAAGGAATGACATAAAAGTGTGTACTTGAAAAGAAAGAGAGAAGTAGGATCCCTTACCTCGGGTCTGACTTGACTCGATCGTTCTTTAATCTCCTGAATAATAAATTTGAGTTAATTTATACTTCCTTAAGAACCTTTTTAAAGTTCATTATTCCTTTTATATCACTTATTACCATGTCATAAACATTATGTAATCATTTAAGTTAATAATATTTGTTTTGCCGATATTTGGTTCTTAAGTCGAAAGTGGACTTCTTACAATTACATGTTGTTCGTGTGGTCAAAGGTTCTTTATATCCAGAATGACATTACTGATTTGGATATCATATATATCATTTATATCCATCATATACATGTATTTATAATATTACATAATCATTTAGAGGTAAGAAATGAAATGCACCGTTCATGGAGACGGTAAGCCGTACGTACGCATGAACGCTACTTTCATTTCTTTGTCAAATTAATGGAATTAAAACAAAATGAGAGGTATGTATATTTTAATTACAGAATTATATTCATAATTTATATATATAATTCATCATTTTTATCCATTATATACATGTACTTATAATAGTACATTACATTTGGGGACAAGAAATGAAATGCACCGTTCATGGAGACGGTAAGCCGTACGTACGCATGAACGCTACTTTCATTTCAATCTCATAATTTAATGGAAAGAAATAATAATGATATAGAGGTATATAATAATTCCAGTATAACATCATATATAATAACATTAAATCCATCCTTTATATGTCCCACGTATGGTATTAACGAATCACATCACTTTGAGGGGGCGGTAGTCCGCACTTCCTAAAATGAAGATATCGCGTATACCCATAATGGAAGCCATAAATGTAAGACAAAAATGAAAAATAAAGAATCATAAGTAAAACATAAACATATTATATATCATATATAAAAATAGTGACATCATAATGGCCACCTTTGAAGGTGTTAAATGAGTATTGAACAATCATCGTTTCAGGAGGCAGAATTTCGCCATCCACGGAAACCGTATGTTCTTTAACCATTTGATGTAGTTGTGTGAGAGTGTAGGTCTAATAAATATTATAACAACATCCTAGTATATTGAAGATACTGGTGTTGTTACAAAATAAGTAAATAAAAAGAGTTTAGGTGGTTGGATAATCAAAATAAAACAAATGAACATGAGAGAATGAATTACCTTTAAAAGTGTAACTCCTTTTGATTTGAGCCTAAATGCTTCCTTTGAAAGGATTATTCCCAGAGGGAATCCTCTAGGATGAGTAGAGGTATGTGGAGAGAGTAAATGTGCTGGGGTTGGCCGAGCCAAAGGCTTGAGGAGTGTGTGAATAGAGGTAGAGGTGGGGGCCTTTTATATGAGGAGAGGAGGGGCACATTTGGAAAGTAAGGAAATATTACATAATTTGAAACTGTGTTTCGGTTTTAAAAGGTCCCACATTTATATAATTCGTGGATAAGGATATAAAGGTTCTAAATCCACCCATCCAATATGTTTTGGACAGGTGTAGTTCATATATTTTACATTATCTTTCCATTTTATTTTATTCGTTAAATAATGATGTCATCACTGCATCATTATAATTTCATAAATAATTTAATTTATATAATGTCTAAAAATTATACAAAAATTACTATGATGTATTAAATATTTTTATCTTTCCAATAACTATTTATAATAAAAATAGGACTTGTATAACCCCACTTAAAAATTGTTTTAGTAAAACATATCATGTTTGTGTCATTTTTAATTTTATCATTAAATAAAAATATATTATTGTCATTTTCCAACTAAAGTGGCTCCATGGGGTCCCAAAGTTGTCCCATGGCTTGTCTCCGTCGGCAATGACTCACCCAATAGGTGTAGGACAAGTTTCATGGTGTTTTCACATTTTTATAATATCATTTTTACCTTAAACTACACTAATTACCACTAATCGCGATTAAGAACTTAATAAGTTACTATTCACTAAAAAATTATTATAATCTCATTGAAACACATTTTACGTCTTAATGACAACCATGTATCTCAGATTTTTGAAATTCAATACACAATGATGGAAAAATTTCATTTAAACGGAAAAATCAGTTTTTATAAGTATCACTTAGTGGTTTCACTATTCATCAAAAATTGAAGTTTTTCAGAAAAATCCCAAAACATCACCCTACTATATTTGATATTATGAATTCAAAAATGAAGTATATTTTACAAAATTCAAAACATATAAGTCAAATTAATTAATTTAATAATTAATTCCCGCTGTCAGAGCAAATAGCGTGTCTTTATGAAACAATAAGTATCAAAAGATTGATACTAGTTTAAGTCCGATTTCAAAGTGAAATTAATTCCAACGACCACTATTGGATTTAATGGTAAAAATATATTCTAATTTCACATTAAAACCAATTCAAAATATAATCTAATTATATAAATAAATTATATTAAAAAGAGGTTTTGAATTAAAATACAACATTTTACACTATTCATTAAAAAATGAACTTTATCCAAAAAATACCAAAAATTTACACACAGTAAAATTTAATGTCCCGATTCTAAAGAAGAGTTTTATTTGGTCCAAAATAATTTATAAGAGTGATCAAAACTATATTTATTGACAGTTCTCCATCAAAAGGCGATAAGTGAACCTTTAGTGAAAACTAGGGAATATACGCCTAAAATTGAATTCTTTCTGTATTTTAAGCCTTTATCGTTTATTGCATAAATGTAAAAACATTTAAAAACATATATAATCATATTTTAGTTATTTATATCCATTCCCGCCAATACAACGGCTACATGTTAACTACCATTTAAAATAATATTATTTTATTATTAGAGTGCAACGTAAGATTCCCAAGAAACTCGCTGTTGCGTGTTGGGTATGCCATCGAGTATAGCGTCCCCTTTAAAGTCATATTAATATTTTATTCAAAAATATGGATAAATATGAAAATGTAATATTCTTTATTTACCTGGGGTGTTACAACAACTGACATTAGATGTCCTGATACTTCTTTTCCACACCTCGATTCACTGAAAAACGGGATGTATGGAACTACCTTAGAAACTCCTCTTGAAACATCACTGGTACTACTGTACTCCCTCTGAAAAGAACAACGTGCTCTCCACCTTCTGAATATCTCTCAGCTGCAACACCTGTGGATATCTGAGCACGTACTGTCTCACAACTAGTATCCTCGCGTTGTGCTTCCCTGACTCGCTGTAAGAGTGTAGGGGTAAGAACCATCAACAAAAGGTAATCTCCCTCATCTTTATCCATGATGGATAACTCTATAGAGGAAAACTTCCTTCTTGCCTCATCCAACAACTGTGAACTGGATTTGCTGCTGAGATCATCTGCCACAACATTCCCCTTCCAAGGTGTGTAAACGATCTCAAAGTCATAATCATGGAGGAACTCAAGCCACTGCCTCTGTCTCAAATTCATATATTTATGAGAAAAGATATATATGAGACTCTTGTGATCAGATTAGAAGCTAAATCTCTCTCCCATTAGGTAGTGTCTCCACATCTTCAACGTGAAGACTACGGCTACCCACTCAAGATCATGGGTCGCGTAATTCTTCTCGTGTGGTATCAACTGACGTGAGCCATAGGCAATCACCGCTTGCCTCTGCATAAGGACACAACCAAGCCTAGTTCCTAATGTGTCACATAACACTACGTTCTCGACACCCTCCTCTGGTTCTTTCTAGCATCTCTGGGTCCACACGAAAGGCTGCCCCTTTCGGGTCAAAGCTTTCATGGGTGATGAAATCCTGGAGAAATCATGAATGAATATCCGATAGTAGCCTTCCAACCCAATGAAACTCCGCACCTCCATCACGTTCCGGGGTGGATCCCATGCTAGTACTACCTCAAGCTTAGCAGGGTCCACTGTACACAATCTGCTGAGATGACGTGTCCCAAGAAGTGGACCTCTAGTATCCAAAACTGGAACTTCGAGAGTTTCCCATACAACTGGTGCTCTCAGAGTGTGGCGATAACCATCAATAGGTGTATTGCGTTCTCCTCCATGAAAGCATAGTACACAAGGATATAATTGATGAAAACTACTACGAACTGATCAAGATAGGGCTGAATGATCCGGTTCAGGAGTCCCATGAACACTGCCGGGGAGTTCGTCACACCGAAGGGAATCACCAAGTACTCATAGTGACTATAGTGGCATATGAAAGCCGTCTTCAGTATATCTTCATCTCATACCCACAACTAGTGATAGCCTGATCATAGATCATCATTTGAGAACCATCGTTCCCCTCTCATCTGGTCGAAGAGGTCATTGATCCTTGGTAGTGGATACCGGTTCTTCATAGTCACCTAGTTCAAGTGCCGGTAATCCACACATAGCCTCAAGATCCCATATGACTTCCTGGAAAACAACACTGGGGCTTCCCAGGGTGAAATGTTGGGTCTCACGAAGCCCTTCTTCTGCAATTCATCCAGCTGCACTCTCACCTCACGATGCTCTACAGGCGACATCTGATATGATGATGCTGATATCGGCGTCGTCCTGGGTTGCAACTCAATGCAGAAATCTATCTCTTGATGAGGAGGTAGCCCGGGGACATCCTCTAGAAAGACGTCCTCGTACTCATCCACTACTGCTGGAAACTAGAAACTCGTAGCATCTGCTGCACCAAGGGCTAGACTAGCAAACAGATAGGATATTGGTTACACCTTCCTACACACGAGTCCATCCTGTGCTGTATGGGTTTCTCTTTCATAGACAAAAAAGAAACTCATTCCATCATCGCGGACACACCGCACTCTTCGCCTAAAACAGTCGATCTGGGCATGAACTGTGGATATCCAATCCATACCATGAATGAAATCGTAAGGCCTCGACGGTACCACCAATAGGTTCAACCTAAAATCTCACCTCTAAGGGCCAGGTCACACTATATATAGAGGTGTGTGATCTCAGAATCTTATCCAGTCTGAGTTTCTAAGCGTAAGGGTTGAGTCAATGGCTCAACTGGAATATCAAGGTCTCAAACAATATAAGAAGCCAGAAAGGAATGACTAGAACCTATGTCTATCAGTACGGAAAACAAAATAGAAAAGTCACATACTGTACCTATAATCATTCCGAGAATACCTGGGTCATAAGCCTCTTCTGCCCGAAGCTATCCCTGCCTTTGTCCACAAGCTCCCTGAGCCTGGGGTGGACCTATTGGGGGTGGTAGTGGTGTGAGGTCAAAACACCGACCACCTCCAGCTACTCTCCCAGCTCCCCTACGACATCTGCTACCCCGCGGATCTGTCTTCTCCACACGTTTCCGCTTCCTAGGTGGTTCATCGACTACCCCCGTGTCAATAGTACGACCGGTCAGACAATCTCAAGCGAGATGTCCCCTGCCATCACATGTGTAGCATCACCTCTCTTGATTTTGGATAGATGAGCCCTTTGAACCTTGTATGGAAGGTCCCCTATCCTGGGATCTCCTCTGAAAACGTCTCCCACGACTGGGTGCCTGACATCGGCTCCCTGATTTCGAGGTCTCTGCTTCAGCTCGCCCACTACTGATAACTGTTGGCTATCTCTGCTCTGTCAAGAAGCTCTCAACCACCAAAGCCTACTCGAGCACCCCAGCATAAGTAGGAATGCTCAGGGGGATGATGCTAGCTCGGATATCTCTACGCAAGCCCCACTCAAAAGTCCGAGCTCTGAAGTACTGATCTCTGACCATATCCATCGAGTACCGTGAGAGGTCGGTAAACCTTGATGAATAGTCAGCCACCATCACGGTTCCCTGCTGGAGCTGAAGAATCACTTGTATACGTACTGCTCTCAGGGTAACCGGTGAAAACTCTTCACTAAAGTGATGCTCAAACTCCAACCATGCAAGTGTCATTTCATCATGGGTCCAGATAACCAAACTCCACCATCGTCCTGCCGAGCCCTACAAAAGTCTCACTACCAAGATCACCATCTGGTCTGCTGGTGTCCTGACCAAACGGCCGACTCTAGTCACTGTCTCAAGCCGGTCCTCTATAGCCTGAGGGTCAGTCTCACCTCAAAACCTTAGGGGTCTCTGTCTCTGAAACTCGTGGAGTGTGCTCATCCTGCACTCCTCCTCCACTGGTACAACAGGCACTAAACACTACTCCACAAGTCGCAGGATTACTAGCACACCACCTGATGGTAAAACTGGGGGATCCGGTCCCTATATCAAAGCTTTATCACTGATGGGGTCATCCTCATGATCGAGATGCTGGATCCTAGTGGGTGCGCGTCAAAGAGGCATCCTCTAAAGAAAATATATGTATCTCCGTTAGTGAGTATATCTGGAGAGATGACTCAAGAAGTACATGGAAACCACAACCCATTCCTATATGATGTATTCACAATTTTTTTCCTCTAAAACTAGTGTTCTCATGTTCTGAGTTGAAAAGAAAGTTATCAGAGTCCTGTTGTATGGAAATGTCGGCCGCCCGTACCAACATTGGGATCCCTGTCCGAAAAGCTGAACTCGAAACACTTAACAATGTTGGCTCAAACCAACTCATAGACTCTTTGTCCCAAGGTAGACCTGACCACCTCTAATATGAATCATTCACGACCCATACCAGTGGGGCCTGATCCGCAACTCCCCTTTCCCACCTCCAATAGGCCAGGGGCAGGTGACTAGCACCGCGTAGGCATGATAATAACATGAGAGGAATTTCCTATAAACATGTACACGAGCACAAAAAAACTCCAATCCCACAAAGTTGAAAAGTAAAAACTCATCTAATAAAAAGAAGTGCATGCATACACTAAAAATACCAACCAACACAGTACGACATGAAAGTAAAGTACAGAAAGCGTAAAACACTGGGCCAATAGTACAAGCCCACCAAAAGAGAGTCCGTAACGAAGTCAAAACTATAAAGAAAGGGTCTGGGACTGCAGTCTATAGACATAGGAACACACCTCGAGCTGTCTGATCTCACTGAGTACCATTTAGTCCAAGTCCTCCTAAAATTCTGTCAAAGGCTCGCTTGTCTGCACAAGACACGACACGTGTGGGCAAATCCCGTACAGGGGTGGGTATAAAATTACCCAGTAGGACACCCTGAAACCACAAAGGAAAATACAACGAGGGAAAAATTCCACAAAATAATGATACAGTCAGCTCCACATATTATATTTCTACAGAACAGATAACAAGAATATCCAAATATACTCATACAAAATCAACTATCGTGATACCGACACTAGGATCCAACTCAAAGATTTCCACTAAGCATGCAACCGGGAGAACACACTCCTAGGTCTGAACAGAGAGATACAAATTACTAGTTCTGGGAGAACACACTCCACAAGTACTATGAGAACATTCTGCTCAGATTAGAATCATGCCAGGTCATGGGGTTATTCAGACAACTCAGTCTGAGCTAATCTGCAAAGCAGAGGATCGGCGTCCGGGTAAAGTTGGTCACCTCGATACCAAGAAGTCTATCTAAGGTTCTAGGAATTAATTGATTACCTGGCTCTAAGTATCACAGCAGGGATTCCAACAAATCTATTCTGGAACTCCTACTGAAGGGATCATATTCTTGTATAATGGAAATGATACTAGAACCTTTAGGGAAATGACCAAGGGTATGAACCATAATATAACTAGTCCAAGTCATAGAAGACAAGTGGCTCAAGCCATGAATAAAATGTTACACGATGTGTATTAAGGTTACCAGCCGTGTTCCTTGAACCTGGGTACCGCCCGTGTAAACGGATTGTGTCATCCATCCAAGATGTGTAAATCTATACTACACAGCATGTAGAAGAATCACACATCGTGTTCCTTGACTCCGGGTACTGCCCGTGTAAACGTCCAGTGTCATTTGTCTTGTCGGATAGAAAGAAACTACACGGTGTGTAGAAGAGTCACACTCCATGTCCGAGAACCTGAGGCTCACTCCGTGTACGCTGGCCAAGTGCCTGTACACGATCACTGTCTGTGTCCGTGTCACCTACCCGTGTACCAGTACACGGGGTATCCTGTGTATCTGGCCGGGTCTATTTGGAGAAGGGTATACATGATGTTTCCTTGGCTGTGTACCCAACCCGTGTCTGTGTACTTCTACAGTACACGCCAGGTGGTCTGCTGATGAACACACACCGTGTATCCCATACTACACGGCGTGTAGTCGGTAAATTTCCAGAAGTCTCGTCTTCTTCCTCAATCTTCATCTGATATTCCGGATCATATTTCTCTAGTCTGTTTGCCGCGAAACTCAAGATCATGGGTCACTTCGTCATCGTGATGCCGAATCCGTGGGTTTCAGGCCTTCGATCGGCTCCAAAATCCAATTCTGATTACCCGTATGGAAATCGTTCGAAGAATGATATCTTCTAATCCACTTCTATCCATCTATCTCCACCGTAGCCGCCCTCCACAGGGTTGTACCAATTCCAGATCATTAATTTGGGATCGTTGCATCGCACAACGGGTGCAAAACAATACATCGTTCATATCCCCATGAAGAACGTGTAGAACACATAGAAGAACGCATGAATTTGGGAAAAAGAACAAAACAATAGAGAGGTACAAACCTCAGTAAATGTTCATGTCGATCTTGGTCTTTCACGGTTAGGAGGTTGAACGAAACCAAGATAATTTCAAGAATCAAATCCCCATGATTCCAGAAAAATCCCATCCCAGATGAATGATCGATTCATGGGGTAATATGTTCATGGATTAGTCCATGTTTGCCGTGGAAATCAAAAAAGGGGAAGAAATTATCAAACAAACATCCTTCCTGGATCTTCGGCATTCATTGGCGAATATCTGGTTGTCGCGTCATCGTCGTCGGCGAAAATCATCGAGAGCATCGTCGTCGCGTTGGGAGTTTTTCTCCAGAGCCTCAAGAGCCGCGAAGGGTTTTAGAGTTATGAGGTTTGTAACCCTAGAACCTTGTGCATGACTTTATTTAAAAAGGATAAGAGATATCCTATTGCAGCCGATTAAAAATATTACGCTACAGAATAAAATATTTTTCATTTAAATATTTTATTACTCTTACATCCAAAAACTGGATTTCACCACCGACCTGCGTCGGCCGATGTTAGGACTCGCCTAAGGTAAAGTTGATGTTCTAAACCCAATGGTTCCCTCATATTTCTGATCCAAGATCCCATTGGGGATTTATTCCACTTTTCCAAGAAAATCGCATGTGCACGTAATTTAATTATTATATAAAATTCAAACATTTTTTCCGGGCTCATCGGGCCTCGGAACTGCACGCCGTCTCAGATTATGGTCTCGAATTAATTCCCATATAATATTAAAATAATACATGAAAAAATCGGAGACATTATAGGTACAACCATATTCAGTACTATATCCATCATTTGAATGACATGTCACCATACGTGCGTACGCACGGCCTACCGTCTCCACGTCGTCGTGTAATTTTTATTCAATATATTATTATTTGGATGGGTATAATAATGATTTTTAATTCATGTAAATAATAAATATAACATGATAATGATTATGTATATATGATATACCATACAGTTATATATTATTTTAACATCAAAAGAGTGATATTGTAGCTCGTGCGTACGTACAGATTACCGTCTCCACGAACTCGATGACATTTTTTCCCTATCGTATCAATTCAGGAGTAAATTTCATACGTTGATTAAAAATATTTTTTAGAGGTATTATATAATTATGTATATGAATAAGATACATCCCCACCATAAAATATATGGCTCACATAACAATGAATATAAAGGAAAATGAATCAGTTAACACCCGAAATGATGATAATACTAAGATATTATCAACAAATAATTGTTAAAAGATCCTATATGATATCATATTAATGTATATTATTCTTGTATAATTCAATAACAATTATTTCACTATTATATAGGAGGTTAACCAACCCTTGACCAAGTAAATTGTACAAAGTAAGGGGTTTCTTATCTCACTTTTAATTCCGTGAGATTTCCATTGTTCACAACTTATTTATTGCATGCGGTGTGTGTACTGCCCATGATTATATTCATTGTGTAATATAATTTAATTTACAGATATTTACATCATCATTGTATGATCCTTATTTCACGGGGGTATGTTTTGTATGTTACCATATTGATAAAGGAATTTTACATTTCAATTTCCACTCATTCGGATTTACACATATTTCATTGATTATTTTACTCCAAGATTATGTCTGGAATCAATATATATTTTCTTATGTCATAATTTCCACTCCCCTTTACATGGATATTCTTTTGATACACATTATAACTCCATTTAAAAAATATAAATTCATCGATATGCACTTGATAAGAGTAATTTTAACTCAATATCTATTTATTGAGTTAAACATCTAATTCATTGTTGCTGTTTTTACAAGAATATGTGTGAATCTACTGAGATTTTTTTACACTAAATATCCTATAATATTTAGTGTATTTTTATTTTTCAAACATAATTATGTCGTTGATTTATCCTTAACCAAAGGATACGACTATTCGGAGAGATTTCATCTCAATTTACATTCCATTGAGACTTCGTTGTTGTTATCCACCAAATCACTATTATATGGTGTATATAATGTACTTTGACATAGTATATCATGAATAAATTTATTCTCATTATATTAAAATGTTTTTATTACCTAAAATATTTTTATTCAACTGTCTCTTTTTTGGTTAGAAAAATCTAACTAAAATATCATTTTAATAAATTTTAAAGATTTATTCTTCTAAATCTTTCTAATTACTGTTCATGTTTTAAAAATGGTATTTAGGATTTATTTATTTGGAAATTAATGTTTTAAATTTAAAATTCCTTTTAAAAGTTTCAATGAGGTATGGGAAACTTTGATTAAAAAAGCTATTTTGAAAACTTCTTCTTGACATGTTGTGTGACTTTTAAATGTTTTCAAGAAAAAGGGGGAATTTCTCTCAAATAGTAATGATGATTATTTTCATCTATATCAATATCCTTTATTATTCTCTATTGACGTTAATCTATTACAATAAAATCTTATATATTCTATTGAATGATTTATGTTTGACTGTGGATGTGATATTTTAATACCATTCATGGTTTGGGGATGAAGTATTGACATTTCTTATGCTAGTTATAATACGTTTGATTATGTTATGATTCAAACATTTTATATAAGGAATTTATTAGACTTAGTAAGTGATGGGTGGGTCTCGATATATCTCCTCTATGCATCAGTAGGTCTCATGAGACAAACTAGTGTTTTGGCACAGGGCCTTGAAAAAATCTTATTTGTAGTCTTGGCACGAGGCCTTGACTATGTGGTTATCGTAGTCTGGAATTATGCATTCCATCATTATGAATGTGGTTATTGATATTGAATGTGGTTATTATACTCGTAGAATATCCTTGTGAATCAGTATATGGAATTATTTCATTTTATCTTTTCCATATTATGATTAATTTCAAGTTTAAAAGGATTTTGTTTTATTTATACATTTCCTCATATGCTTATTATTATTTATGAAATTTTCCACTATATTGTTATCCTTACTGAGCATCTGAGCTCACCCCATTCAATGTTTTATTTTTCCCAGGATGTAAATATGTAATTTTTGAATGACCTATTGGGATGGTATGAAGGGATATAAAGACAAGATTTTGTTATAGTTTTTTTTACTTTATGATGTAATATAAGACTTATGAATGTATCTACTGTTTCCAAGACTACGAAACTAATCGGTCTTTCGAGACATGATCTTTTGTGATCATGTCAATGTAATGTAATAATGCACCGACTCTGGGTAACTAGGGTCAGGGAATTATAGTTGGTATTAAAGGATGTTTAGTAAAAATCTTGGAGATTAGATTTAGATAAATTATCATTAGATCACATAACCCTAAGATAGACTTTGAGGATTAGTATAGAAGAACTTCCTAGTATATCGGTATTGTATAGATTTTGTGAGTTTTCAATGAAATACATCCCTATCTGGATACGAGAAGGTAGAGGTTGCTCTGGAACAGATATACCATGGGGTAAAACCCAAAAACACCACTTTGAGCTAGACTCGAACGGGAACTGGTGCACGACCATGGGCCTTACTACACTCTTGTTTACGAAACTCTTGAGGGATATTCCTATGATAATTTACATTTTCTATACAATCCAATTTGAAGTATTTTAATATAAGATTAGAATAATTGTCCTTGGATAATTCTAAGGTGCTTAAAATTGAGAATATGGTGTCATTATATTCTATAAATGATTTTATGACTACTGTTACTCACACAATGCTTTCTGGTGTTTAGTCAATGGATGGATTCCAAGGAATCCATAGTAACTTTGAGAATGATGTACATGGTGGGAACGATGGTGTAAATGAGAAAAAAAAATGGAATGATGATTGGAGTAAAATTTATCGTATTCATGAAAAATTAGTTTTCCAAAAATATGATCAACAACATATATATTAACCAACTCCCGGACTCAACAAAGAAGAGAAAGTTGATGAATGATAAGAGCTCCGGCAGTGGAGACCATGGAGAAAAGAATCCTAAATTACCATCATACAAGAAATGTGGAAGGAAACACCCATGAAAGTGTCTGAATGGAACAAAGAAATTCATTACGTGCGGGAAAGAAGGATATAAATTGAAGAATTAGTGAGGAAAAATGAAGAGTACTATGGAACAAAAATAAAAATGGTCTCAAATATCCATTTACAGTCATTTGTTGTAAATGCAGGGGACCTGACCATTACCCGAGTGAATTCACTATTCTATAAGATATTTTTTTGGTCAAATAAGAAGCTATGTAGAAATAAATAGATGGAGAAATGTTTAAATTTATTAGTGCTCCTTGTTAATGGGATTACTTTGGAATAATTTTCAGTTGTATTTGTAAACCCACTATTTCACATGTGAGAATGATATTTGACGAAGACTTATATTGTCCCTTGTGGATAGAGTTATAAATAACCATTTGTTTTTATACGATCATTAGGTTTGAGGCAATTACAAGTTTTTATATTTTGGGATGGAAATGAAAGATATGAGATAACATTTCAAGTTAAAATTATGTTATAGTTATTTTGAGAAATTTATCTCATTTTGGTAATGTTATAAAATATCGTTTTTGAAAAAGGACAACACGCAGACGGTGTGACAACCCGTCACGTTGGAGAAAGATGTGGGAATCAAACCCACAACCAAACTGCGATTGAGATTTATTGCCTACCACTGGACAATGTGAAGTCCCTGGTTAGTGTGACTAATTATTTTTAGTTAAATAATTTTGTTGATCAATAATAAGTTGATTTGGGTTCTTATGTATAATAAAATGAATACCCTTAGTATACGAAAATGATTTGATGATTAAGTGATAAATGTTATTTTGGAAGATGTTCAATTTGTTGGGAACACTATATGACCAGTGATACTAGAACACTATGGGATTTCATTTCAGGAGTAATGGTGGATTTTTTTTCTATGTTTTTATTGTGGATTTATTTTGATTTGGGTTATTTATAGAAATTATTAACCTATAATAGATAATATGTGATTAAGTTAATTAGTATTAATTATGTGACTTTAAGAGTTGTTGATGTCATTTGGAGATACGATTTAACGTGGAAGACTACATAACAAAATTCTTCTATGTTTTGGGATTAAATATTAGTTTGGATTATATTGAAGGATTTTAGGTACAATTGTTTATTGAATGCTATTTATTTAAATTTGGTTTATTGTTGGTTTAATTTTAGAAATTAAGATTATTGTTTCTTTCTCTAAAGGAATATACTTTTGGGGGATCATCATATCTTTTACTAACCATTTTTGTTTTGATTAATATCTAAATACAATGTAAATATATAGTTTATCTTTCGTGGATCATGTGATTCTATATAATTTTATTGTAGCTCTTCCAATGTGACCAAGTCTTCTTGAATACTAATAGTTTAAAAAAATGAATTAGTGGTGGATGTTTATTAAATAATGAAACTATACTTAAAAACTATGTATATCTCTTTATTTTCTTAGTCAATCTCATAAATGAATTCCTCATATTTATGTAATGTAACTTAAAGAAAATGTTGTCCGTATAATTTTCGTACAGGGAAACTAATGACCATTTGCCCCATCATAATTTTGTGGCTTTATTGTTGTTAACTTTATCCTGATCACGTTTTCTATCCCTCACCATCAGAACATGATAGTTTGTTTATCTTCCATATACATGTTTTCCTACATGGAATCATAGTATGAGTTATCTTGGGTGACCTTTGTACTTCTCTTTCTTTCTTTTGAGGTGATGGTTTTATTGACTCTATTTCCGATGAGGGACTTTCCATTATATTCCCAAGACCAATTTTAAAAATTTTGAGGATGAAATTATTTGATGGAGGAGAGAATGTAACACCCCAAGATTCCATGGTATGCTTCTCTTTGAATAATACAGTAGCGTGTGTTGTACGCAAATTCGAGTTCTTACACACACCACAACCAATCAAACTACCCGTTATGAACAGTAATACCCACTTTTGCAAATTTTATAAAATTTACCATTCAAAATAGACTTCATTTTTGGATTTGTATTATTGAAATTATCTTACGGTGAATTTTTGGTATCTTTCTGAAAACATTCAGTTTTTGATGAATAATGAAAAAACAATGAGTTATAGTTTAAAACGGAATATTTATTTAAATAATTATATTTTTTTTTAAATTTAATTAAGCTCAAAATAGATACATAATATCTACATAATCTCAATCTAATTCATTGGAGTTAGTTAAGAATAATTTTTGATATATAAAACTTTTATTGAACATTTCACCGTCTTTTACCCACCTCCTAGAGAAATTTAGAAATTCACATAAAACATAATTTTACCACTTCTATGAGTGGAATTTAGTAAATCTGAGAGACACATTTAATATCAAGGAGTAAAATGTTGTTCAATGAGATGAAAATAATATTTGCTGGATAATAACTTTTTACTTTTATTTACCACAGTTAAAAGTAAATAGGGTAATTAACGGTAAAAATGATATTAATATTACCTTAACACATGTCCTAATTCTATTGGACAAGTGTATATCGACCAAAAACAACCTTAGGAATAAAATATTATCCTTTAGGTCCACTTGGATTAGATTAGGACATTTATTCTTATTTAATTCAAAGAAGAGTTAAAAGAGATAAAAGACATGTTCAATAGCTAAAACATTTTTAATATAGGGTTATAAATAAGATAAATTCAATTATAAATATTAATTAGAAAAATAAAAATATTTCCTAAATAATTATATTTTATTTATAATTTTTAGACGTTATATTATTTAATTTAGTTATGGCACAATGGTGATGCAGTAATTACCTAATTAATGAAATATTAAAATAATTGATATTATAAATATCAAAATAAATGAAATTTGAGACTTTTTATGAAGTAAAATAATTTTGTAAATTAATATTACATATTATTATTGGTTATATAAATTTTTTTAGAAGTAATAATGCTATAATAAAATTATCAAAAAAAAAATTACCCAATAGTGTCAAAATTGACATAAAAGAGTTTATAATACAAATAATATATTATTAACTAATATTATATTCCTAAAAATATAAGGATCAGACAAAATAAATATATAATGATAGTTTTATCATTAATTTACCACTTGGGGGTCTCTTGGAGGTATACTTTATGTTTATTAACTATATAATATAAACATACAAAGAGACATGGTAAATGACAAACTATTTAACTAAGAGTTAAATATAAATGATATGGTTAAAATTGTGACCCAAACATATCTAAAGTCTACTGTATGAAGGTATTTCGACCCAGACCCAACTTAAACTTTAAATAATCCACTTTGGAGCAATTAGAAACCGAATATGAATTTATTATAAAATAATATTTCTACCTTTTCCAAAGGTGCCCCTCACCACTCATATAAAACAGCACTCCCCCTTCTCTCTAATTCACACCTTCAAAGCCTTTTGAATTGGCCAAAACATGCCCAAATATTCTCTCAGATTCCCTCACTTCAACCTAGAGTCCTTAGTTTGATCAAAAATCCAACCTAAAGATCCCTTTTGATCAAATCAAAAGGAAGAACCCGAAGGAGAGGTAATGTTTTCACCACCCTCTTTCAAGTTTTTTTCTTCTTCAACTTCTTCTTTCATTGTTATTTCCATTCTAAAATAATAACCCCAGTATCATATATATACTGTGATATTATTATAAATATGGTACAACCATATTCATTATTCTATCCATCCTTTAAATGACAAGTCACCATACATGCGTACATACGGCCTACCGTATCCACGTCGTGGTGTAACTGTTATTCAATATATTATTATTTGGATGGGTATAATAATGATGTGTAATTCATGGATATATTAAATATAACATGAAAATGATTCTGTATGTATGATATACCATCCAATTATATATTATTTTAATTTGAAAATAATGATATTGTCGCTCGTGCGTACGTACGGATTACAGTCTCCACGAACGCGATGAGATTCCTTGCCTATCATATCCATTCAGGACTTAATTTCATTTGATGATTAAAAATAATGTTTACATACATGATATAATTCTGGATATGAATAAGATACATCCCATCCATAACAAATTTTTCTCACATAACAATGCATATAAAGGAAAATGAATCTGTTAACACCCAAAATGAAGATAATACTAAGATATTATCAACAAATCAATGTTAAAAGATCATATATGATATCATATTAATGTATATGATTATAGTATAATTAAATAAAAATTATTTCACCATTATACATGAGGTTAACCTACCCTCGAAAAAGGAAATAGTACAAAGTAAGGGTTTCTTATGTCACTTTTAATTCCGTGAGATTTCCATTGTTCACCACTTATTTATTACATGTGGTGTGTGTACTGCCCATGATTGTATTAATTGTGTAATATACACTAATTTATGATATTTACATCATCATTGTATGATCCTTATTTCATGGGTGTATGTTTCGTAAGTTACCAAATCAATAATGGAATTTGAAATTTCAATTTCCCCTCATTCAGCTTTACGCATACTTCTTTGATTATTTTACTCCAAGATTATGTGTGGAATCAATATTTATTTTATTATGTCATAATATCCACTCCACATTATGTCTATATACATTTGATACACATAATCACTCCATTGATAAATTCTCATGTCATCGATATGAACTTGATACGAGTAATTTTAACTCAATCTCCATTTATTGAGTTAAACATCTAATTCATTATTGTTGTTTTTACAAGAATACGTGTGAGTGTACTTTTATTATTTTACACTGAATATCCAATCATATTGAGTATATATATATTTTTCACACATAATTATGTCGTTGATTTATCCTTAACCTAAGGATATGTCTTTTCGGAGATATTTTTTCTCAATTTACATTCCATTGAGACTTTATTGTTGTTATACACCAAATCAGTTTTATATAGTGTATATAATGTACTTTGACATAGTATATCATGAATACCTTTATTCTCATAATATTAAAATTTATTTATTACCTCAATTATTTTTATTCAAGTGTATCTCTTTTGGTTAGAAACTCTAACTAAAATATAATTTTTAAATGTTTTAATGATTTATTCTTCTAAATCATTCTCATTAATGTCCATGTTTTAAAAATAGATTTAAGGATATATTTATATGGAAATTAACGTTTTAAAATTAAAATTAATTTTAAAAGTTTCAAAGTTGTATGGGACACTTTGATTCAAAAATCACTTTTGATAACGGCTTCTTGACAAGTAGTGTGACTTTTTAATGTTTTCAAGAAAAAGGGGGCATTTCTCTCAAATAGTAATGATGATTATTTTCAGCTATGTAAATATCATTTGTTATTTTTTATTGAGGTTAATCTATTACAATAAAATCTTCTATATTCTATTTAATGAGTTATGTTTGACTGTAGATGTGCAATTTTTATACCATTCATGGTTTTTGGATAAATTATTGACATTTTGTATGCTAGTTTTAATAGGAATGTTTATGTTAAGTTTCAAAAAATTTATATCAGGATTGAATTGGACTTAGTATGTGATGGGTTGAGCCCACTATAGTTCCTCTATTCATCGGTAGGTCTCATGAGACATATTAGTGTCTTGGCACAAGGCCTTGGAAAAATCTTATTTGTAGTCTTGGCACGAGGCAATGACTATGTGATTATGATAGTCTTCCATTATGCATTCCATCATTATGAAAGTGGTTATTGATATTGCATGTGGTTATTAGACTATTAGAATATCCATGTGAATAAGTAGATGGAATTATTTCATTTTATCTTTTCCATATTATGCTGAAGTTTAGGTTTAAAAGGATTTTGTTTTATTTATACATTGCCTTAGATGTTTATGCTTATTTATGAATGTTTCTGCTATATTGTTATCCTTACTGAGCATTTGAGCTCACCCCTTTCAGTGTTTTATTTTTCCAAGGATGTGAAGAAGTAATTTTTGAATGACCTGCAGGGATAGTATGAGGGGATATGAAGAAAAGATGTCGTTGTACTTTTTTTTTACTTTATGATGTAATATAAGACTTAAGAATATATCTAGTGTTTCCAAGACTAATAAACTAATCTATCTTTAGAGACTTGATCTTTTGTGATCATTCCTATGTTATGTAATAATGCACCGACTATGTGTAACTAGGTTCGGGGTGTTATAAAAATCATAATTAGTGACTTCATCTATTTTACTTCTATAATTATACATCATGATAAAATTATTCATCTTAGGGCTTACCACGTCATCTATTTAAAAAATCCACTAAATCCATGATCATATCTATGGTACATAAATAAAATAAACTAAATATCCCACCACCAAATATGTATTTCAAATTCCATGTAATCAGCTGCATATATTGACAACCACATAATATCAAAACATGAATAAACCCTTATGAATGATAGTAAAATATACAAAAAATTCCCATCCTATAAAGAAAATAAACCACACTTTTTTCTTAAATATCATCACACTGATATCCATTTTCCCAAATACTACTTTCTCATTATACATAATGTTGTTCAATTGAATTTATAACATATTTAACCTAATCAGTGATATTTTTCTCAATACTTAGAGAATAATTATAATACATGATACAGAATATCACTATACTAGAGGTGAATGATATTGATATTTCCATTCAATTACACTTTGTTAATCATTTTACCACCCTTTAAAAAAAACCCCATTATAATTTTCTTGATAATTTATAATACCCAAATAAATACAGACCACTATATTCAAAGAGAATAATTATAGTGAATTCCAATATAGTGTCCAACTATTTGAAATGTAAGATCAAATAATTTATCTATTTATATTTAAAAAGTCTTTTGTGTTTCTTATATATATATATAATATTAAAAAATATTATTTGTATTCCCTTCAATCAATACAGGAAGTCACTCATCCCTCATCATGATTTGACAACACTTAATTGATAACAAGGATAAAATAATAATAATAATCTTATGGATAGAAGTATAATCATTATACACTCATATAACATCTCTCAAATACTCATATAATTCTATGGTCTCAAATAAGAATTTCAAAAAATAATTTAGAATTTTATTAAAATTATATCCCCATAGAAATAACATTAGAAAAAAATAATTAATTTCAATTTTATTCTATAAATAGAAGAAAAACAATGTAATGGGATAAAAATCTATTTCAGATCATGTATAATAAAATTTATCATCCAGATCTACACCACATAATAATAATGATTATCTTCATCACATATATTCTTTAAAACCAATGACACATATAATCCCCATCATAAAAATCCCCATCATCTGTCTCCTTATAAAAAATATCACATTTAATAACATATAGAATGATGAGGGTGTCAGGCAGTCATTTTCCAATATGAAATATGTAAGCTATCCTAAAATTATATCTATTAATACATAAATATAATTGTTTTTTAAAAAAGATGAAATATCATGTTGCTATATTCTGAAATCATATAATATTATTGAACTTATGTGTTATTATTATTATAAATTTATATACGATTTACATTTGAGACATTATAATTGGAATAATCCATATGTGTGAACACATGTATAAGATATCCTTAATAAAACGCTTTTAAAACTATTCCAATTGGCTCTCCAATGTGTCGAACACTATTCTACATCATATTAATCTGATTCCAATCAATCATGTTTCTGATTACCAGTAGTAGAAAACCATAATAAATCACACATTATTCAATAGGATAGATACCAGAACAATGTTATCCACCAAATCATTTGTGGAATTCCCACTAAATCAACTTTTTTGCAATAATAATATAGAAAAATTCACTATGTGAAACATTAGATTTATATATAAAATAGATAACTTATTAATATGTTTAATAAAATCCTAAGATGATGTAAACTAATTAAAAGAATCCCCTGAAATTTTCCACACATCCCATGTAGATAATATTATGGACTTAATGACATGAGGGTGGACATCATAAAGAGAACAACACTCCACTAGTTTTCTATGTTCGTCTACCATATTTTAGTTGTATGATCATTCAACATTATTATTAATTGACCTTTATGGGTGTAAGGTGACCGACACACATTTTCAAATGAAGGGGTGAGTATAATAATACCCTGTGTGGTCGTCCCAAGTAGGGAGTTTCACCTTATCCTCTAATGATTATATTAATCTATAGAAATTACAGTATAGACAATCCTGCATTACTAAACATAATAATCAATAAAAACAATCTTTTATCCCAATCTATAGACCCATTAACCAATTTCATATAACTCACTATATAATAACATTATTTATGAGGTACTAAATGTCATATTTTTTAACCCATTATTTTTAACACCTATCTACTAACTATAGATGCACTAATTTCTAGTTACTGAATGGAATACAAGTCTCTACCAATCTCTAAGTCATGCTAATAAATACACATATTCATCTATATCAAATAATCCATAAGAACCACTTATTTTTCTAGATAAAACACATGTATCCTAGGAGAGAAACATATATATGTCCACATGTTATTGGGAATACATATATATTTGGATAAACTAATATATTTGTATAATACAGGGAATATACATCGGTAAAGCACTTATTTTATATCAAAAACAAAAAATAATATCGTTATTAGAGGGTGAAGTAAATTATATTTGTTGTATCATGTTCTTCAAAAATACTAATGATATTGAAAATGAAATTAATAAATCAGGTATATTACAATTTTTTATATTCTCATATAGGGGATAATAGATGAATTACCCATCACCATCATTCTTATCCATTATTTGTTTATTTTGGATATTATAAATATTACTCACCTCAATTAATATTAATCAAATTATTTTTTCATAATTCATACCCTCTAACTGTCACATATAATTACCAAATATATATAATAATAGAGTTTTGATTTGTTAGATTTAGATAAATTCATCAGTCATTATCAGTATCTTCTTAGATTTGGTGTTGAGAAAGTGTAATGTAAGAATAATCCTGCTGAAACAAAATTTAAATGGTGAAATATAAAGATACTATAAAACTACTATTACATTTCTTTTAGTTATATTCTTGTACCTATTTTTCTAATCCTTATTTTTTAGTATATTTTTGTCGAGCATGAATTTGAAGGGTACCTATAATGTTGTATTCAAGGATTTATTTAACAATTTTCAGGATATCCCTTGATATTTTTTATTTTATGGGATGTTACATTATTTGAAATCGGAATACAATAGTTTTAATTTCCAATAAATATATGTCAAGAACTAGGTTACACATCATTAAAATGGTACACATAATTTATGGGTAACACATCGAGTAATGTTAAAAACATGTTCTTAATAAAAATGGAGTATTTTTTTTAGTTTAATGTAAATTTAATTGGATTCATGATGTTTATATGATTTCACGCCATGTATTTCTTTGTGTTATTGTTTTTATGTTGTCATGAAGGTGTTTGAGGCTATATTCTCTTTTCAATCATTACCCTGTCATCTAGGTTTGTTACCCTAGGTTATTTGGGATAACTTCCTTCGGTTAGGAATGATTTGTTCTGTGCCTGAAATATGTTGGTGTAGAATTTATCGTCTCTATTTAAGATATTATCTTGGTATTTATTTGTTTTTGATTGTATATAGGTTTTTATGTAGTTTTTTGATTGATAGTCAGTTTTATCAATTCTATTCAAACTGTTGGTGTGCCATTGATTGCAATGTACATTATATTATAGATTCCAATCACATTTGTCCATGTTTATTAGGTTTTCTACATCCTATAGGTACATGGATATATTTATGTATTATAATTTCTTGAATTTTTTGTTGTTCATGTTAATTTGGTGAGATTTTAATTAGAGTTTCATGTATTGAAATTGAAAATGGAATGTGTTCATGTTTGGAAATGTGTTTTTCTTACAAATTATAATTTTATATATTTGAAGTGGAATATTTATTAATAAAATTCAATATATATATCCATGGATTTGAAATTATTTTAATAATTAACGTGAGCATCGGTTTTTAAATAAAAATTGAAAAGCATTGGAAAACAGGATCCTTGGAACATAAATATAGAGGCATGTGTAGCCATTATGTGTGAGACAAAATTAGTCGGAACCTGGGTACATAAATATATAGAAATTTGTAGAGATTATATGGGTGTATTTATACTTTATATTGTTCTATTCAGGTAAAGAAAATAAAATTTAATAGCATGCATGTTTCGTTTTCTGTTTCGGTTTTGATTTTGGACTATTTGTAGGTGATGTTTGGCCACATATAGACTTTTTATCTATAAATATATTTTTTATTTTTTATCATGTATGTATTACATGTATCATATATTTTTCCCATTTTAAATAGGAGGTATGAGTTGTTTTTCATAAATATAAGACTAGTTTTGATGTCATTGTTTTACCCCACCACGTGATGGGATGACTTTGTTGAGAAGTCTAGTTTTCTATAAAATGTTATGTTACAAATTTTTATCATAGGTGTTACTAAACATTATGTGTGTCCACACTACATTAATGTTTTATATTTATGGTCTATAAAGGATAAGTATCATCATAATTCATATAGTCTGTTTGGAAGTGGGTCCTACCCGTATCACTAACTTGACTAAATATTAGTATCCATGGGTGGTCAGAAAACCATTACTATTTCAAAGCTATAGTATTTATATTCAATTGAATAAATATTATTTGTTTTATATTTAAATTATCCCATATAAAATTTTTGGGGACTTTATGGGAGGCATGGTTATATGAGTCCTCAATTTATAGAGACTCCTAGTACAAGTCATCAATGTCATTGATTTATCAATATGAAGTGTTTCTAAGATAATAAGTCCCAAGGGAGAAAGGAAAGATGCACATTCACCATGGGGTCATAGGTACATGTTAATGCTTCGAATGGTGGTGGGTATCATTCTCAGTCCAAGAGGTATGGAGAAGTGTCTTTGCCCTAGTGGGTTTATGCGGAAGAGGGTGAACCATGGGAATCTGAAGTTGGTCCAACTAATGATAGAGGTAGAATGTTTATTTCACCTTTTGTGGTACTAGATATATTTCATATAGGTGCAACTCAAAATTTCATATCATCAAAATTGGTAGAAATTTTGGGTTTTTATTCTAAACATTTGTCATTGTTAATGTATCATTCTATGCCACGGGGAAAGATGTCCAATACAAGGTTTCATGTGTCACCAATTTCAGCCAGTGATTGGATACATTGAGGTTGTTTGGAAATATTCAATTCTTAATAATGTCATTTTTTACTTCATATAATCATATATTGAAGGATTATCATGATTCCAAATAGAATATTTTCTCCATCAAGAATAATTCTTGTCCACTGATGGGATCATTCATGTTTTACGTGGGGAGTGGGACCCCCTATCATTAAGGGATACGACAATTATTCCTTTTGCCAATTTATATCATCCAAATTTTCATTAATTATTCTTAATATAGTTGACCGATGCATGTGAGGTCATCTACCTTCAATTTTTGTATATACCCTATGGTGTTTCCAAATGATTTTTATGGTTTTCCATGCCAAAGAGAGGTCAATTTTTCTATTGAATTGCTCCCTAGAATTATGCCCAAATATATTCTATCCTAAGTAATGAATCCTCTTTTGTTAGTGGAACCTAAATTATTGTTTTAGGGATAGGGGTGAATTTTTCTATTTTCCCTATCATGTTAATGTGGGCATGATCTATGATATTTTCTAAGAAGGTATACAAAATTCATAGACATTCTAATGAGTATAAAAAGATGAATTGGGTGAATTTTAAGATCAAGAATCCATTACTCAGAATTGATGATCTTTTTAATGAACTGAGGGGGGATAGTTCGATTTCTAAAATTTAATAAAGGTCATGATACCACCAGTTAGGATTCCCAAAAGAGAATATACATAAGGATACATTTTAGATTCATAATGGACATTTTTTTTCTAGTTATGAAATTTAGAACCACTAATTCTTCTGATGAATTCAGTTTTTAAGGAACTGAATATTTCATCCTTTCTTGGAATCATTTTTTTCTAGTTTTTAGATTATGGTTTGATGTAATAAAAGTGATTGGAGTTTTAAAAAGTCCATTTGGATATCAATATTCAAACGTTCTGGGAACATAATCTATATGGTAATAATTCCATTTCATTGTTTTTGATATGTGAGGTGATGTTTCTGGTGAATGTGATATCTAATATGGGCATATAAATTGATCCTGAAACATTTCATGTTGTTATGTACTAGTAGGTGCCCAAAAAAGTATTTGACATATGTAGATTATTTAGTTCAAATATTTCTATCAAAGGGTTTATCAGGACTTCTCCAAGATCATATTATTAAAGGTAGATTGAAACCATAAGGTTGTAATTTATGAATAAAATGAAAAGTGGCAGATATCATTTGAGGATTTGACGAGGAGGTTGAATACAACACTATTTTTTATTCTTCCAGAACTAGGTTTGGGATATGATGTTCTCTACGATAATAATGGTACAAGGTTGTTATTTGTATTTTTGACTAGAAAATAGGATATAGATTATGTCTCATTCTAATTAATCCCTTTTAAGAAGAACTACCCTACCAATTATCATCATTTGTTAGCTATTTTGAATGCACGTAAAATGTGGAGTCACTGTATCATTGGAATGCATTTTATATTACATTCAGATACAAAAATCTTGAATTATATTTTCACATAGAGATATCTATCCTTTTGATAGATACATTAGGTAGAGTGTCTTTAGACCATTGATTTTGATATCATATATACCCCCAGTAATGGTAATTGGGTAGTAGATGCATTGAGAAAGAAAATATCAATGTAAGCTATGAAAGAATTAGCTGAACAATGGTATCTAATGAGTTTGTTTGCATATATGATCTTAGATGTAATGGAGTATGTTGTACATTTGTTAATAGATTTGAAAAGGGATTAATCATATTTTTGTGATAAATTTCTACTTGATAATTTGAAATGCATAGATAGATTATTATTATGATAAATCCTATGTGGTTGGACGACCTTGTACGAGTCTTCACTTTCTTGTAGTGGTGCTGTTTTCTTCTAGAGAAAATTGGATATTTTATTTTAATTGAGAAATTAGTTTCTAGACAGTTGAAACTAGTATTTTGTGTCCATGAACCATAAGGATAAATGATATACCATAATTTAAGATGATGGTGTTGGTAGTCAGTGTTGAGTTAGTTAGTTCCAATTTTTTTATCGCGAAGAATCACTTGTCATAGAGTTAAGGTAGAACACAAAGGACCTATATTTTTTTATTGTTTTTACCCCTTTCTCTATTGGGTTTTTATGATATTTCCATCTATTTAATAATAGGATTACCATGGGATCCTTGTGGAAGGGATTCGATTAGGGTGATTATTGAAAAACTCATCTGATTATCGCATTGGGGAATAACATATAGAATGAGGAATGTAGAACAGCTTGGGGACGTGTATGTCAAGGATATTTGGAAACATCATCTGTTTCCCTATATTTTTATATCTCAATGATAAAAAAGGATTCTATCAAGATTTTGGAAAGGATTTCAAGAGGAAACAAGTACCTGTTGGAAATCGAACATGCCTTATCATGCATATATTGATGGATAAATAGATATGTCTATCTAGGTATTTTGAATATCCAATAGGCTTGTTTTCTTAATTTGTGTGGATATTGGGATAAATATTTTCCTTTTGATTATTTTTATAATAATAATAATAATTATTATCATGATATGATATGAATGGTGCCACTTTTTGGATTTGTATGGGGGGACATGTTGATGTCCCTTATACTGGGTAATGATGGGAAAGAATTCCACTATTGGTCTGAGTGTTATTCGAGACAAGAAATTGTTGGTTTAGATAATCTATAAGTGATTGATCACAACACAAACTCATGAGAATTATTCTACGGTCCATCACCATCATCCACTAGATATTGAGGATAGTGATCAGGTCTTTCTTAGTGTTTCACCTAGCTTGGGACATCTTCTCTTGGGTAAGCATGATATATTGTAACCGATGTTCACAGAACCCTTTTGAGATATTTGGAAGATAAGGCATGGTGGGATGTTGAGTTATTTTATGATCAATATATACTTAAATACATAATCTATTTCATGTTTTTTATTTAAGGATGTATATACAAGATCTTTCCCATGTGTTTATATGGAAGGATATTGTTCATGAAGCAGATACCACTTTTTATCAGAAACCTAGTTAGATTATGAGTATCTAAGATAAGGAAATACATAGTAAAAGGATTCCTTTGGATTGTCTATGATGGTAGATGGGAGAATCTCTCCCCAAAATATGTGAGTGGGAGTCATTGATGTGGTATTTTATTTCCACTCTTTGTGGGGATCAAGGATCAAGATCCCTTTATGTGGGTAAAATCAATTTATGGTGAGGATATTATAATTCCTCATAACTATTTAGTGAGATAAGTTTTGATCCCTATATTTGGTTTCCCATTTTTGTTTGGAGATTATTGTAGACCATGAATTGGGAGGAAACCATTAATGGTGAAGTGCATGATTTATTGGAAATTTTAAGCATTTCATTAGATCATTTTCTATTTGATGGGAAGTGACATGATGTGTAATGGGATTACATGACATGTAATGGTTGTTGGGAATTTGTCAATAATTTTATTACAGACCATGAAAAAATTTCACATTGGTTAGGTGTATCATATCGTGTAATGTGAAAATATGGTTTTTAATTAAAAAGGTGACATGTTTTTCAGCGTATCATAAAATAAAATCAATTCATAAACGGTAAAAAAGTACAAAACATGGAATTCATTATGTAACAATTTTTATGGTGTAATGAAAGTGTATGAGGATACATTTACATTTGTATCCTTATCTAATTTTTGGAATCTTTTTACCATCTGAATCAATTAATTTAGTGAATGATCACCATTAGTATTGAATTTACATTCTAAAGGTAAGCACTCCTATTGGATTTTATTTTTTTCTAGTTGAAGCTATGTTTATGCTGTAGTTTCTTTATTCAATAGGATTTTTATATAATTAACGTCTGAATCATTTTGTTCCAAATATTTAAAATGTTGTTTCATTATGGTTTTATTCCATGTTTTCAAATATAGTCAGGGTTTTTACATCCATAAGGTAGGCATATTTGTGAAATTGTTCTATTTTTATAAATTTAATGTTTTTCATATTGATTTATTAATGTTTTGAGTAGAGTTTCATGCATTGAAATTTAAAAATGCATGGGTTCATATTTGAGAAAGTGTTTTCATGGAGAATATAATCTCTTAGATTTTATGTGGAAAAACGTATTTCAAATCCTAGATATATATTTTATTGGATTTGAATTTTTTTTATAAAAAATGTGATCATAGTTTTTTTACAATAGATATAGACAATCATTGAAATGTGGGAACCTTTTATACATTGAGATAGAGACACATGTAGAAATAATGTGTGAGACGCCACCACAAGTTAACCCATTGTATATTAATTGTATACAAAAGGGATCTATTTTATATTTAAATAACCAGGACCCTTATTCAGATCATTAGTGTCATGTATATTTTTTCCCATTTACTAGAGTCTTCCTGGTAGAGGAATTATAGTCACTAGATATTTAATACATGATATATTTTTTTAATTTATGTTGGATAAAATTTTTATTTTATCAATAATTAGATACTTTTTTTCCTGTATTTTTAACCATATTGTTCATTTTGTGAAAACTTAATTGCTGTTTCAAAAAGGCTTTCATATTTTTTATTTATAATAAAAATTGCCAAAATATTTTTAATGTTTTGAATAATGCATTCTTATTATTGGAACATTAATAGATTATTTTATGGTATCTTAATTTCATATATTTGTCACACTTAACATCTATACGTGGAAGGATATAGAACTAATTTTATATGATTCGGGTAAAGGGAAAAGCATTTTGTACTATGCATGCTTCTCTTTACTTTGTTGATTAAATTTGGGATATATTTTAAAAAATATTCTGTCACATAGAGAATTGTTTTATAGTCATATCTTTCATTCTAGTTTATCCTTTTTTATTAAATTTCATCTCATGTTGTTTCCTATTTTTACTCTTTCTAGATGTGTAGTATTTTTATAGACAAGACAAGTTCAGTTATCATTGTTTTTCCCCACCTTGTGATGGACTGACTTCGGTAAATTGCCTAGTTGACTAGGTTGTTATTTTATAATGACTCGCCATTGTATCCCATAACCAATGATGATGATCCCACATACACTATATCAAATTCATATTAAGAGATAACCCACAATAAATCATCACAATAATGGATTTCTAATATATCACACTAGATAACTCAGGTAATAATGAATTTTTAACATTTTTTTAGTTTATTGACTTCCCAAACAAATATGGATTGAATAATAATTATATATATCAAAACTATATTATTTTGTCATTAACCGTCTCTCGGGGCCCATGTCGTGACTCCCCCAAGCCCGCCTCTTTAAGGATAAGGGTTGGCGACTAGTACTGAAGGCATCTACCTAAAAGTGTGAGGAATTTTTTTGAGTACAAGTACACATGAACATACAACCACGTCCCGTAAGAAAATGGAAAAGATAAAATGCATTCTAATAATCAACTACTGGGTGTAAAGGTAAAACTGAATGTAAATGATCTAGAATACAAACCTAGTAAAATGCAACAACAACAAAAAAATAAAGTACATGATAGAGGGAAAGAAATCCACTAAAAATTCTCTTGATGGGTATCTATTGTGTAGGTACCAGAATCCATAGAAGAACATCCTAAAATCCTTACCTCATGGGGAACCACCTGGTCATGGGCCACCATGTCCTCTTTAATGTCACCAATTGTGTAAACAAGACACAACTCATTTGGATGATGCCCGTGTAGGGGTGAGTATGAAAATACTCCATAGGGTCAACAAACTGACATGTAAAGAACAGAAAGAAATCCAGCAGTAATTAATTAAGAATGATAAAGAAAAAAGATCCTAAATTAAGAAAACTCACACCAGGGATAAAATATAATAATGATGTTAAGACTAAAAATCGTATCACTGGACTCCCTGGGATGCTGGGGTACTCCACCCCAATGAGTATTGTTGGTATTGCAGGTCACACAGATCTTCTCCCCACTGTGGGACTTCTGGGTCACATAGAATTGCTTCCCCAAAACCATGGACTGCAGTGGTACTCTTCCATGATGAGTATCCTAAGTATGCTGGATCACACTAATATTCCTCCCACCATGGGCATATCTGGTCATACGGAGCCGCTTCCGACCTTGGTCATCATATTGAGGAACTCCTCCTATAGAGTACCACGGTACATGAGGGTATGATAGATATACTCTATACTATGGTTCTATCGGGTCACATAGTCCCTCTTCTCATTATTCCATCATAGCTTATCCACACATGGTAATTTTTAAGTAGTCTTCAGGCCTTAGTTAGACATAGGATCTCCACACGTAGTGCGCTTGATTCTATGATCACCACTCCTCAAGCTATTCATCATATTTCAACTTCCATGAAATATTAATTAGATTATACCATAATATACTCATTATCATGAGGTTCCAACACCGCAAATATCTTTTCAATTGGATGCCCGATTTGAATAAATTTTGGCATTTTATCCAAAAAATGGTCTGTCGGGTATTGGTCTGGTCTGACCAGGGTGGACTGACCCAACCTGACCCGGCCTAGGTCCCACTGACTCGATTTGTGTCCACCAACCCAACCCGGATTCTTCCATGATCAGCCTGATGGGGTGGGTCCAGTCCGCTCAGGCAGGTCCAGCCCCCTTCTGGCGGCTTCGACCCACTAGGAAAGGGTCTAACACGGTAGGCATGGGTCTGGCCTGATGTTCTCCCCGTTCCACCCTAGGTTGACCAACTCCTCCTATATACCGAATGCGTAGTGTGTCTAGGGAATTCCACCATGTTTCTAGGGTGAAATACCACATGGATAGGGCACGCTGCCACGTGGATGGCTGGTTCTTCCCCACATGGCCAGAGGACCATGTTCCATGGGAAGTCGTGGCACGTGGCTGTGGGACGCTCTATTAAAGTGACCGAGGTGTCACGTCTCTTCGCCAGCTGCCAGCCCAAGCCTTCCTCTGCACTACCTCAGGATCACCACCTCCTTCCCATGTCCTCTGCCACGGGCCACCATCGGTGGTCGTCGGTGGGTAATTCTTTAGGACATTGGGTCTGCTCCGGTGGTACATTATTTGTGCCACCCACGCCTTTGTCCACGTTGGGGTTCTACCTTCTCTTCGCAGGTAACGAAATCCTATATTCCCCATTTTAAATGATCGATCCCGAAGGACACATAGGTTGGAGGTTCTTGGGCCTTTTTGGTGTCGTCCCCTTCCCTCCACCTAAGAGGATTATAAAGAAGGGGGGAGGATTGGGTTTTGAGGTTCAAGATTCCAATAAAAAAATCACTCTTGAGGCAATAACTAGAAAGAAGCACCATTCGGCATTTATGAGAAATCCAAAGATCACCCTATTCATGGGTTGAATAATGTTCATCATTTTAGAATTAAGAAAGGTATAAGATAATCCACAACAAAAATAACCCCTACCTTATGGGAGTTCGATGTTGAAGTGATCCATCTATGAGGATTCATGTTCTGTTGGAGTTTGTCACACTATGGTCTCATTCTTCGATTTGGATCATTGTCACTGGTGATTTTCCTGCGTTTTTTGTTCATTATTGAAGAGAATTATAACCATAGGATCTTCTGATAAATTCCCCCATTTTATTGTAATTTCTCCAATGCAGTAACCTGTTAAAAGGAAACACATAGAAATTTTTCTATTATTTCACATCGTCACGTCATTACGCTGCACATTTATGAGCCATTAATGAGTTTTTTTAATGTGAATCATCAATGGTTTGATGCAACACCACAAAACCTCTGTGCATCTCCCAATGATTAGAAAAAAAAAATAAAACAAATTTTTATTTTATTTTATTATTTCTTGAGAAGCCTGAAAATTACATTTTTCCCATCCCCTGTCAGTCGATGTTAGGTCCATTCTAGTAGAATCACACTATTTTGAGATCAATGGGGCCCTCATATTTTTGATCTGAGCACCATTTTAAATGATATAAAACCATGCTTGTACATTACCATAACAATCTTATAAGGTTCAAAATTATTTTTCTGGCTCACCGGGTCTCAGAATTCAGTGTCGTCAAAGCACCTGGTCTCCAAATAATTACATATAATTGAATAAATATTACATTGAATTTCCAGGATATTAAAATTTTATGGATATTATTGTAAAATTTTAATAGTGAATATCAAAATCTTCTAATATAATCTTTTTTTCCAATAAATAGATATATCTTACTATACATTTATATGGATCCCCAATAAATAACCATGTATTAGAATGTTATATAATAGTTTTTCCACCACAATATAGGTTTAAATTTTAACCACCATTCCAAATTTTCTCCATCAGTCATATATATGAATTACATCTACATTAATCATGATTAATCCACATCATATGAGCGAATACTATTCCTCAATGTAATATTTTTATTTTTTTCTGATTTTTGTCTCATTTTAATTACTACTATTATAACCTACTATATTTCATTTACATTATATACAATTATTAATTTAATAATTGAAATTTGGAATTTAAATATAAATGATAATGATTTATTTTTTTTTAAATTAATTTCTTTTATTTATTTTAAAGAATCTAAATAAACAATAACTCACATATGGTAAATTTATTTTACGTAGTCACATTATATCATTCATTATTTATTCCATAATTAAATAATTCCCATTTTTTAAATAATTATCATATTGCATTAACATCATCGATATATCGCTATATATCTTTTTTAACATATGATCATTACATTGATTATTCTTTTGAAATAAATTTTTAAAAATTCATCTATTTTTTTCAATATATACATCAAGAGTTCATCATAAATTTTTATTACACTCTCTCACCATATTAGTTTATAAGACAATATATCATTAATTATTCTATGAATAATGTATAATCACTAGCTCTAGGGGTTTGCATACCTCATGAATGAGATAAAATAATAATCCACCCTTGAGTTTCGATAATTATCATCCAAATATTGTTTATATTTGTTAAAAATAATATTTATATGATATACCATGAAATGCTGAAATCCTAGCTTTATAATTCAAATTTCACAATATTTTTTATACATGTAATAATGATTCAAAGATAATAGTTGTAATAATATGAGATACCAACAATGTGTTCTGATTAATAATTATTAATATTAAATAATATCATTTGTTATATTAATTTAATCAAAAATCAGTTAAATTACTCATCAAATAATCTCAAAATTTAAAAAACATGTTTTTATTGGTTCTATGAAAAAATTAAGAGCCTAATGAAAATTTAATATTATAATTTACACTCTATATAGTTCTGAAAACGAATCCCATATTCAACCAATCACGATGTCCCACGTGGAACCCCTTGAACACAACATATTCTATCCAAAAACCCCATCTGATTGATTTTTTTTATCATCATTGTATCTCACAGATTAGATTAACCAGGATTATCCGATGCATGATTGAATGTATCATCATTTCTGGGTTTTGGTAATAATTTAACCTCAAAAACAAATATATTGGGATGTTCCACATCATGTCATCCTCACTCAAAAAAGTCCATATGATCTTTTAATCAGTTTTAAATTAAATTATCACTTCTAAATTAAATATGGGTTTCATCCCCTTTGAACTTAGGGATATATACATTATGTATCAACTAACTAGTAAAAAATTAACATCCTATATTTCTGCCATGATCCAATAATCGTCGACCCCACGACTCAACCATTGGCCATAACTATAGTGGATTGATCATGTTTGACCACCTCATATGAACAACAAAAAAATTTCATATGTATTTTCAAAAAGAAAGATTCAAAATAAGGGATTTGTTTCTAAATATTAAAATATGTGTTTATTAAATCATAGAGTAAATATATATAATCAATGATTTATCCAAAATATATATCTCTTTTTCAGGTCACTATAGAGTCATTGATTTCATCTTATTGACACGTTTCAAGTGATATGTCATATTTATCTTGATTAATTCATATTAAGAAGTCATTAACAAATTCTTGAATTTAGAAAAAAAACACTCTAATGTTTCTGTAAATTTATTAACATTATATCAATGAATTTAAAGGAATTGAATTAATCTCGTTGAATATAAAAATACATAAGTTTGATTATTCAAAATTTAAAAATGAAAAGTCTTGATTTTACGATAGAATTTTATAACATTAAAAATACTATATAATATTTAATAGAAATAAAGTGTTGGAAATATATAATTTCATAAACACAATCATATAGATGGAGAGAGGATTGTACTAGTAAAATTTAATATATTAATTCAACATATGTTACTATGATGAAATTTAAGGTATATAAAAGGTTTAAAAATATATATCCAAGAAATAAAATATATCCTTTTTTATGTTCAGGATATCCTCCAATGATAAATATCAAATCCTTGTTGATTTTCTCCTCTACAGAGGATTTTCATTCCATGAATCATGGAAATTACTTATTATCCCATAATATTTTCATATAAATGGGCGAGTTAGGCCAAATATCTTACAAAAAAATTATCTTTTATGTTAAAGATTCTATCAAAATATATCTTCTCTATTATGTAAGTGTGGTGGAGATAATTGTTACAAAACCCTTATCCAATGTTAGGATCAAAAATATATACTCAATATTATAGACTTTTGTCAAATATGATACATTAATATGGTGGATAACCTATTTTTTCTCCTTAAACAAAAACTAATACAACCACTAAAATTCTATAAGGGTAGTAAACCTGAATAATAAAGTACTTCATTTAAAATTAATTTTATTTAATAATACCTTAAATAATTAATAAAATGTTATATTACAATGAAAGGGAATATAATTCCCTAGTGATTACCTAAACTATTAAATTTTCATTCCCTCTTATAAATAAGTTGTTTTTTCATCCTTTATTTTCTAGAGAATGCTTCTTAATGATTATTAACGAAATAAATTTAAAACCAAATATCTTCAAAAAACTATTAATATTTTATCATGATCACTAGAAATTTTTATTAATCATTTAATCCCTTCATTAATTTATATCTACCACTATAACTCATTGTAGAGATCCATTCATTATTAATCAATTATCACGACATAAAAATCAAACAAAACACAACATTATTGATTATTTTAATCACATATAGAGCTTTTTTTGACATACATTGTGTTTAGTTTTTGAAAATTTTTCAATATTTTTTGTTTAACCTTGATATAATATTTGAATTTATTAGGGGTACATTTATTATTTTTAGGAAAAATTTCAATTAATTATTCGTGATGTTTTTTATACCATTTTCATTTGCATGAAAAACTAGAGAAAAAATATATTATATAATGAAGATTTTTTTTTGAATTATATACGAATTTTTTAATAATTACATGATAACAATACATTTATTAGTTCTCTTAAATTTTACATACAATGGTATTTATTTCATATCTTGAACCATATGGACCACAATGACATATTCCACTTGTTTTATATTATTATACATGTCTTTAACTTTGAACCTCATCAAGAATTTTCATGGAAATGATCGGATTTACAATTATTTATTAACTTTAATCAACTATGAATATATTATAATATTTATAACATGGAAACATGATTAATTTTTTTAGATGGAATTACTTGTTTTTATATCATTATGATATTACATGTAATAAATAAAAAATCCATCTTTAAATATATGTCATATATTTTTTATATAATTTATTTTATTATTACCTAAGACACCACATGATTTTATCCATGAACACCAATATAGATTCATACATTACAAAAAACATTAATTATTGTTTCTAAAAAAATTTCCTAACTACTCATAGTAATATTTTATGTATTTAATAACCAAACATCCACTTATATATCTTTCACACTTCACAGTCCAAGAAAAAATGGTCGATGTCATCATTTTCAATACTATAATATATTTGGTTCTATTAATAATAAAATGTTTGAGCAAAAATCAAACACTAAATTATAGAATAAAATATATAAATACAATCATTTTATTTTATTTTGAATACTATAATAAATTCATTAATCGATAAACCATTATATTACTCTATTCATAATAGATATGTAGTTTTAATTATACTTATTTAAACTAAAATTTAAATAATATTGATATTTCAATTCAACACATGATAAATAGTGAAGGATTAATCAAATTCATCTTCAATACTATGTTATTAATAATATTACAAATGATTAATGTGATAAAATATTAAATAATATTTTATCCTTAAAATATAATCAAATTATTAATTATATATAAAAAAATCTCTAAAAAATATATTTACACAATTTTTTATCGATTACCAACCTTAAATTAAATTCCCCTCACTTATTACATTTCAGTTAAATTATATAACTCTATGCCAATAGTAATAATATAATTAGTTTGATAATTTTTATTTTCAATCATCATTTAAAATCATTAACATTTGAGAATTGTTTCCATTTTTTTTAACAACTCAATCGATTTTATAATATTTAATAAATAGACACACATAAGGGGTAATGGTAACTTGGGTACACAAATATAGGGATACTTATAGTCCATAATTACTTTATAATCCTAATCATCAGGAACGATGTTAAAGTCTAATCTCCAATTTTTTTGGTTATTTACTCCGTAGAGACTACAATATATGTTGAAATATCATTCCACATTGATTAAATTGACTTATTTATGATCATAATATTCATCATCGTGTACCTATACTTTAGGATATCTACATTTTATTTACCTTCATCATCATCCTTATGAATGACATATATCTTGATTAAGAGACTAATAAATTTATTTATATGAAAATGATCACCACTAGATAACCACTCTATTAAAACAGTTTAAACAGTGTCTATATTCACTAAAACCATTTCTATAGGTTATTACCAATGTTTTGGGAGCCACATCTAATGGAAGATTTGGTATAGACCTGTACTTGTGGTTTCTATAAAAACTATGATTATATTCTCTATATATTCTATAATACCAATAGTTTAACAATAAATATTTGTTTATATATATACATGGATTAGGGGAATGTGGGTATAAATTATCTCAGTCGGGATCCAATACCTATTGTTCTCTAAACCATGGGTAATGGTATCTGTCCCCATTTAGCAGTAGTTGTTGATCACCACCTCTTCCACTATCATCTAAACATGTAAATAAAATAAAACATATGGTATAAAGTCATTCCAGTAAACAGATTTTATATTCAACATTCAACCAACTAATTTTAGGAATTTATAAACCATTTACAACATTAAAAAATATATATAAATCAATATAATAAATCTATTGATGTCATTAAACACGATCGACATGTTTCATTACTTCTGAGTCAAAAATTGTGGGGATAAATATCTCATCCATTGACAACATCATTATCCTCATAATCATGACCAATTTCATAATTTTCAGCACAATCATTCTCATATCCAACAACACCATCTAGAGAAGAAACACCATCATCATCAAACACTTCATTAATAAAAGAATGATTAACAACATCATCGCCACTGCCACCAACTCAATCACCACTTGGACCCTCATTTAAATCACTCTAGGAATAATTTATAGACCACATTAATTCATATATAAATCAATTAGTGTACTATATTAAAATATATGTGATTTACATATATCCTAGATATATTATAGGATGTGTTTTGTAATCAGCATACTTTTTCCACACTCTAATAATGCAATTTGATTTTCCATTGCATCTTATCCATGATTGCTTTTATGACAGAGGGGTTGGGAGGTTTATTTGGATTCCAATGATGAAAAATAACTATAAAATATTATGTATTCTATAGTCAACGTCATACTCTACTCTAGTGATCCTAACCTAAAACCTAACTCAACTAAGCATCTGGGCCGATGTTTTCAACTTCTTTATCGTAATGGTCCTCCAAAAAAGCCTATTGAAAATATAAACAAGATATTTAATTATGAATTATATTTAAATATTTTATGTATAAAAAATTGAAATAATTTCTTGTTGTGGATTATTTACTAGTCTTTTTTACCTTTTCTACCTATATGAGAAAAATAATTTTTCTCATAAGAGAAAACCTTCGATTCCCAATTCATCTTGCTTCAAATGATATTGATTAGAACACACATATTAAAAATATAAAAATTTTGTCACATTGAATAAAAATAAAAGGGAATAATTTTTCAACGAATGAACAATTTATAAATTTTACATTTTCATAAACATTGAAGAAAAGTGTGTAAATAATAGCTAATCATAGACACTATATAATTTTAGCTACTCGTTTTGAAAATTTCCTAAATATAATATATCATTTAGTGATCAAGTGTAAACAAAATCCACGAGAACAGTACAACCATTCATTTAAAATTTATATTACCATAATAAGTCAAATTTGGAATAGTTTTACAGCCTCTTGTTTTCAACACTACTAAAATGATATTTCAATAATGCGATATAATTATTATATACAAGTTAGAAACCCCAGTGAGCAATTGAAGTTGAAAAACATGACTAATTTATATACATTTCCAGTTTCGAAAATATATTCTCAAGAATTTAATATTATATTTATAGATAGTTAAATATGAAACAAAAAGTACAATGAATCATACACCGCGATAACTCATCATTGAGAACAAAAATAAGAGAGAGAATTTATTATGATTAATAAGATATTAATTGCATATCAAAATTGTAAAATTGTGGATAAGTACATATCTAAAAAATGGATACAATATTGTAATATTTAACTCAATGTGTATAATATGAATATAGGATCCAATGATGTTAATACATGTTCTAATAATTAGTTTTACCATTTTAATTAGATAACATAAGGTGTATCCTAAGCCATTTAAGGTATGAACACTATATCACATTTCCAAGGGGATTTTTTCATGTAAAAATATAATTATATATAATTTTTTAATAAAATTTATTTTTATTTTTTAGTTCTTAATGAAAAAATATATTATATCGTCTTTACAATTAACATTTTTATGAAATGTCATAATTATTTTAAAGCATAATATGTCAAATGTCAGATATCTAGAATATCAAACAATAAATATAAATAAAAAATAATACATGAACAAATATAAAACTGACTATGTAACAATAAAAATATAGATATTAATCATATTTTTATCAATATACTCTTCCCATGTCATCTTGTGCATTGTAATGTGCCCCTATGTGTGAAGTAACTTCAATGAATCTTTTTTATTTTTATTTTTCAAAAAGAATAAAAAAACACTAAATATAATAATAATTTTATTTTTTATGAAAACTAATAATGATACAAAAAACTTTCTGTATTCAAATACATCATATTTTTTTGATATTTGGTTGTTGGACAATATGGGAATTTGGGTACAACCTATAAATTAGAAAACAAACTATACTCCGCCAATGGATTTATAACTCATTCGTGTATTTTTGACATATCTCCCAATGATTAATCATCCATTCAACCATAAAGGAACCACCATTGGGAAATTTAAACAAAATATACAATGAGCATGTTAATTTATATAGATACGACAACAATATATATAAAAATTACTAAACTATTATTATGCATATTTTCATGAATGATTTTAACTTGAAGTCATTACTTAGATGTATCCATGAGACTAGTTCCACAGGAATGGTATTATGATACCTAGATAAAGTGTACATGAGAAATGTTCCATGCTTGGAATATTTACCAATCAACTGATTTTCATCACTGTAATCCACTAGTAAACTTGTTTGGAGATTCAATGCTTCCTACATATGGGTGTTCCAACATTACTAACAAAAAGACCACATTAAATGAGATAAAGGGGAAAATAATAATTAAGTAATTGTACAACATGAAAAAATGAAGTTGTATAATTTGACATAGTTATAATAAAGAAACATGATGCAGTCTGCTCAATAGGTTCTGATGGATCAATGGGATGTCTTGGATCAATAGCCTTTATAGGAGGTGTATTCTCTAATGCATGTTTTGGGTGATCTACATGAATTGGTATAGGAGATTAATGAATGGAATCATTAGATCCTTGTTGGATAAAAGAAAATATAGATGTCATAGTCACAATCAGATATGTATTGTAAGGCTGGGAATACATTAAAAGATGTTGAAATGGTAAAGGTGAAATCATCAATGCAGGGAATGTAGACATGGTATTGGAATAAGAGACTAAATGATATGATAATTGAGGCATGGGTACTAACATCCATGAATACAATTTAAACATTGAACAACAAGGAGAGGTAAATAGATATGGTGATGGAGGAATAAGAAAGAATGTCCTTGTGGGTGCTTGCTGAGGATGGAAATGTGTGGTATATGGGTTGTTGTATGGTGCGTCAGGGTTTGAACATGTAAGATGGAGCACTGTCTTAGACATATATTTTAACGGCTCGGTCTAGCCCACGATCATGATATTCTCCTCTTTGGGACTAACCCACACTCTTATGTTTTTCCCTAGGTTATATCCCTCAGGAACCCCCCAGAAAAAGGACCCACGATGGGAGAGGTATCTGCACCACATTATAATGGGGTTCCTCATGATCCTCCTCCTTCGATGTGGGATTTACATTACCACCCCCCATAGAAGGTCCCACCGTCCTCACTGGAACATCAAACAGAAACCATATCTGATACCTTTTGTAATGGCCCAGTCTAGCCCACTATCATGATATTGTCCACATTGTGTATAGCTTGCATAGTTTTGATTTTCCCGGGGTTCTGGCCCTCAGGTACCCCCTAGGAAAAGTCCTCATGATGGGAGAGGTATCTACACCACCTTATAAAGTTATGCTTCATGCTCCTCCTCCTTCTATGTGGGATTTCCATAATCATTTGTAATGTTCCGGTTCGGGAAGGCACCCAAAGATGCCCCGTACCTGGTTGGTTACATGGCCTCATCCACATTTCCACGAACGCCAGAGGCTATCAACTAGAAGCATGGGACTTGGGTGTGATTTTGGGGAAACTATTCCCTTATTTGAATAGTAACACAGTGAAAGAGAAATAAATATAAAATAGTGGATGCAGTAAATATCCAAAAATAGTAAACAGCAGAAGACTGGAAGTAATAAAGTGTGGTGCACGCGCGCACACACACACACACACACATATATATGAATGATGCAAGATATATATGTCTAGGAAAATAGCGACACATGTCACAAAGCTGGAATACAAATTGTACTAAAACAAAGTATAAAAGAAAACAATAAACATCTCCTCAGCATCACAAGACTCATCTTGGTCCCATGCTCTCTAGATCTACAGTAAATCATGTTCCTGAAGTAGAAGGGCTCTTGCCCTTATCTATACATACATTAATATAATCTATTTGGGCCCAAAAACATGACCCAAATAGGGTGTGTGGCTAAATCTTAGTTGGAAACCACACAAAGATCTGTGCCTAACAGACAATGAATATATATGGCAGGTAATCGGAAAATATGTAGCAAACAAGAGTGTAATTAGAAATAAACAGTTCCACATATCAAATAAGCATCTAATCAAGAAAGGTAACCCTCTGGGAAGTACACGCATCCTATCCCCTCATGTTCAGTCATATGAATATATAAAGACCCTCTCAGGAAGCACTCATTGTCAATTCCACTTACATTCAAAAGTGATTCAAGAATCTCTAAGGAAGATCACATGGTCAATTCCCCTTATAGTCTAAGGTAGTTAAGGAAACAATGAGGAAGCTCACACGGTCAATTTCACTTTATAGCCCCATGTGGTCAAAGAATTTCTAAGGAAGCTCACTCGGTCAATTCCCCTTATAGTATAAGGTAATCAAGGAATCTTAATGAAAAATACCATGGTCAATTCCCCTTATATTCTACTACACCAGGTTCTCATTGTAATGCCCAGAACCTAATTACCTAGAGTTTGTTCTTTATTACATAACATTGTCATGATCATAAGGAAATCATGTCTCGAAAGACCAATCAGTTTAGTAATATTGGAAACTATATTCATACATAAGTTCAACTATAAAACATTAAAATTAATACAAAAATAATTTATTTCATTAGATACATCCAAGATTCCTAGATTATGTCTTCAAGTCACTCATAACTAACTTCTTCAAATCATGGGAAAATGAAAAATAAGAAAGGGGTGAGCTCAAATGCTCAGTAAGTGTAAGCAATACAGTGGAAGATAACATATAAATTAAGAATGGAAAATAACTGAAACCATATGTCTTTACCAATAATAAACATGAATACTTTTATGGAAGGAATATGAGCTGGGTAAATAATTCCATAAGAAAATATAATCATGGGAATTCTACTAGTCAATTGACCACATGAACCATCAATATTATTTTCATAGAGAGGGAATGTATAATGCCAGACATTCTGAAACATTTTGTCAAGGTCTTGGCCAAGATGTCTAAAAATTATTAAGGCCTCGCCCAAAAACATACAACAAAATGGGAAAGTCCATCAACAATTCCATTCCTAGTTCTCTCATGAGACCTATAGATGCATCGAGGAGCTATAGCGGGCTCCACCCGTCACTTACTAAGTCCAATACATTCCTCATATGAAAAGGTTGAAATATAATATAAACATTCGTATTAAAAATATCATAAGAAATGTCAATACTTTAACCAAATACATTTAATAGTATAAAATAGCACATCCACAGTCAAAGATATCACAAAAACGTCAATACAATATGAATGTTTTGTATCATAATAAATCATCTTCAAATAAACTAAAAATCCTTCAATGGATGTGGACATAAATGAAATCAAAACCTTTTTTAGATAAATAATTATTTATATCTTGAAATCATTTAAGAGTTACATAGTTATAAAAAAACATTTAATTTTATAATGTTCTTATATGATTGTATGGGAAACATTGATGATGTTATAATGGCAGAAAATAACCGCACCTTCCGTATAAGATAAAAAAACATTCTTATATACATTTAGTCGAAAATGTCAAAAAGAGCCTTGTTTGAAAAACAACGGAAAGATTACTTTATAAACATCTTATAAATTTCAAAGAGGGGTATAAATGAATTTAACCCATAGTCTATAAAATAGTAATAATGTTTTGAAATACATTTTTTAGAAACATAGATGTGGTTGATAAAAAGGTCCCAAGAGATAATTATGTATAAACAACTTCCGATAATGAAAAGATTGTATAAATAAACCTTACCTTGTACATTTCCAAGGCCGAGGTTAGGTTGACCTCCTGTATAATGTTGAAATAATTTTTATTAAATTATACAATATTTATATACATTAATATGATATCATATATGATCTTTTAACATTTCTTTGTTAATAATATCTTAGTATTATCGTCATTTTGGGTGTTAATAGATTCGTTTTCCTTTATATTATATGTCATGTAAGTAATTTTTGTTATGGATTGGATGTATCATAATCATGTCATGAATTATATTAAGTATTTAAACATTATATTAATCTATCAAATGAAAATTAGTATTGAAAGGATATGATGGGGAAGGAATCTCATCGCGTTCTTGGAGACGGTAATCCGTACGCAGGCACGAGCTACAATATAATTTTTTTTGATATTAAAAAAAATATAATTATATGTTATATCATATATATATAATCATATTCATGTTATACATATTATTTAAATCAATTAAACAACATTATTATCCCCAACAAATTAATAATGAATTGAATAAGAATTACACCACGACGTGGAGACGGTAAGTCGTACGTACGCACGTACGGTGACTTGTCATTCATTGTTTGGATAGAATAATGAAAATGGTTTTAAAATAATTATAATAACATAAAATTATATAAAAGATAATGGAGTAATTATTTTATAATAGAAATAACTAAGAAATAGGATGTGGAAGAAGAAAGAAAATTGAAAGAGGTGTTGAAATATTTACCTCTTCTTCGGGTTCTTCCATTTTATTTGATCAAAGGGGCTCCATAGGATGGCTTTCTGACTAAATTATGTCCTCTAGAATGAAATTAGGACAGTTGAAAGGGTATTTGGGCAGTGTTTGGCCGATCCAAATGGATTTTAAGGTGTGAATTTGCGGGATGGGGGAGTGCCCTTTTATAAGAGGGGTGAGGTGAACCTTAGGAAAAGCTATAAATATTATTTTATAATAAAATCATTTTCAGTTTTTAATGCTAAAAAGAAGTTTATTTAAAGGATAAGGTGGGTATGGGTCGAAAAACACTCAACTAATAGGTTTTAGACAGGTTTGTTCATTATATAAACCTTATCTTTTAGATTTAACTTGTAGTTAAATAGTTTGTCATTTACCATGTCTCTTGGTATTTTTATATTATATGGTTATTAAACATACTATATACTTCCATGTGAACCCAAAGTGGTTCATTAATGATACACCTATCATTATATAAGTCTTTTGGCCAAACATTTTAATTTTATGAATAGAATATCAATTAATAATATAATATTTGTTTTAAAAATTCTTTTATGTCAACTTTGACACTCTTTTGTATTTTCTCTTTTATAAAATCATAACATCATTATTACTTAATAAATTCATTTTACCAACCATAATACTCCGTATTATTCAATAAAATTAGTGTAATTCCTAAAAAGTCTCAAATTACATTTATTTGGATATTTATAATATCAATTATTTTAATATTTCATTAATTATGTAATTACTACATCATCATTTTGTCACAAATAAATTAAATTATTTAATGACTACAAATATAAATAAAATACCATTACATAGTACATATATCTAGATTATTCATTAATATTTACAGTCGAATTTATCTTCTATGTAACCCTATATTGAAAATGTTTTAGTTATTAAACTTTGATTTTCACTCTTTTAACTCATCTTTAAATAAAATAATAAAAAATATTCTAATCAAATATAAGTGAAAATAAAGGATCATATTTTATTCTTATGGTTTTTTACAGTATAACTACACTTATCCAATAGAATTAGAACATGTTTTAGGGTAATAATAATATCATTGTAACCCTTAACTAATATATTTACTTTTAACCGTGGTAAATAAATGTAAAAAATTTTTATTCATCAAATTATATTTTCATCTTATTGAACCAAATTTTACGTACTGATATCAACCATGTCTCTCAGTGTTTTAAAATTCAACTCACAAAAATGGTAAAATTATGTTTTATGTATATTTTGAAATGCTCTTAGGAGGTGGGTAAAAGACTGTAACAAGTTCAATAAAATTTTTATATATCTAAAATTATTAAAAACTGACTCCAATGAATTAAATTGAACTTATATAGGTATTATATACATATTTTTAAATAAGATAAATTTAAATAAGATAAATTTATTATTTAAATAAAAATTTGGTTTTGAAGTATAACTTAGTGTTTTCAATATTCATTAAAAATTCAATGTTTTTAGAAAAATATCAAAAATTTACCCTAAGATAATTTCGATATTCCAAATCCAAAAATGAAGTCCATTTTAAAAGATAAAATTTATAAAATTTCAGAAATTTGGTATTACTATTCATAAAATCAAGTTTGATTGGTTGTAGTGTGTTAGAGCTCGAAGTTGAGTATAACACATGCTACTGTATTATTCCAAGAAAAGCATAGCATGGATGCTTGGGGTGTTATAATATCCCCTATTTCAAATAATTTTTTCCTTGGAATTTCTAGAGTATTACTCCGTAAAAAGACTCGGGTGGTTATTCATCATTAGTAACTCGGGTTCCCACATTACCTCTTCTATCTTATGGTTTCTCCATAGGACTTTTTGGAGATGAGTCATCCAGTTTCTCAACACCTGTTCTATTTTATCAATAACCTTGAAACGATCTTCACAATAAGACAGAGCAGGTTCCAGTTATAATTACTCATAGGCGAGTACATGCATTGGGTCATGCATGTATTTACTCAATAGTGATACATGGAATAAATCATGAACTTTGGAAATACATGGTGGCATTGCCAAATGGTAAGAAAAAACTACAATTATTTCTATAATTTAGAATTGTCTGATGTACCTAGGACACAATTTACCCTTCTTAATGAAACGTATAACACCCTTCCAGGGAGATACCTTCAAGAAAACATGATCTCTTACCTGAAATTCAAAATCCTTCCTTCGGTTATTAGCATAGTTATTATATCTACTTTTAGCTCCCTTTATGTGGTTTTAGATTACCATCACCTTTTCTATAATTTCTTCCACAATTTCTGGGCCTACGAGTTTTCTTTCACCAACATCATCCCAACAGGTTGGTGTGTGACATCTCTTTCCATATAACACTTCTTATGGTGACATCTGAATACTTGAATGGAAGCTATTGTAAAAAAAATTATACCAGATGTAAATATTGATCCCATATACCTTGAATGTCATGTGAAAATGATCTCAACATGTCTTCTAATGTTTGAATAGTCTGTTCTGATTTTTCCATCAGTTTGGAGGTGGTAGACATTTGTCAAAAAAAGTTTTGTATCCAGGGATTTCTATAGAATTTTCCATAATCATGATGTAAAATGGGGATCAAGATTAGAAATAATTGATAGGGTTACTCCATGAAGTCTCAAAACTTCATAAATATATGATCATTCTAGACGTTCAAGTGGTAAATCATCCCTTATTGTAAGAAAATTTTCTTACTTTGTATGACGATTGACAATGACCCATATTTCATCGGTCCCTCTTGGAGTCTTTGGTATTCCCATGACAATGTACATTGTGATATTATCCCAATTACAATCAGTTATGTGAAGAGGTTTCATAACTCTTCCAAGCTATTTCCTTCTAGATTTCACTTTTTGACACAAAAAAACATCTTGACACAAAATCAGAAATCTCCCTCTTCATGTTGTCCCACCAAAAATGTTCCTTCAAATATCTATACTTCATGGTGCTCCTAGGGTGTATAGAGAAATTGGAACTATGGGAATCATCCAACAATTCTCTTTTTAGACCAGATATATTGGGAACACAAATTATTTTCCCATATTTTAAAATTCCATCTTCATCTATGAAGTCACTTAATCTCTCATTATTCACAGCTTTAATCTTCTTTTGAAACTCCTCATCATCAGCATTATAACTTCTTATCCTTTCTAGTAAAGATGGTTTGGAAACCATTTGAAAAAGCATTGATGCTTCACCTTCCATGTTTATTCCCATATACAACTTTACTATATCTATGTATATTTGATCCTTTTCAACTCTAATCCTATTCAAAACACCATGATATATTCTACTCAAAGCATCTACCACCTTATTAACCTTATTGGGGTGGTAGTCTATCATGAAATCATAATCCTTGAGTAGTTCAAGCCATCTCCTTTGCCTCATGTTGAGTTTTTTATATGAGAAAATACACTACAAACTCTTGTGATGAGTAAAAATATAATATTTTTCATCATAGAGATAATGTCTCCATATATTCAAAGCAACGATTACATCTTTTAACTCAAGATCATTAGAAGGATAGTTTTTCTCATGAATTTTTAGCTGTCGTGATGCATATGAAATAATACTATCATTTAGTATAGTACACAACCAAGTCATCTATTTGATGTGTCACTATAAATAAAAAACCCGTCATTCCTCAATGGTAGAGTCAATATAAGAAAATTGAATAATATTATCTTTAGTTCATCAAAACATTCTTCACACACTTTTTTACAAACAAATTTAATATCTTTTTGTGTGAGATTTGTTAATGGGTTAGCCAATAGGGAAAAATTATGGACGAAACATCGATAATAACCTGCTAAACCAATAAAACTGTGTACATCAGTTATACTTGTCGGTGCTGGTCATTCGTGGATTTCCTTTTTTGTAGAAGGGTCAACAAAGAATCCATCGTTAGAGACAACATGGCCAAGAAAATAAATAAGTTGAAGCCAGAATTCATAGTTTCTAAACATCCCATATAATTCATGTCTCTTAAGAGTATTCAGGATAATGGAAAAGTGATATTGATGATCTTCATAGCTTTTTGAGTATACCAATATATTATCAATAAATACCACTACAAAGTCATCAAAATATTCCTTGAAAATTCTTTTCATTATATCCATGAAGACAGAGGGTGCATTAGTCAATTGAAAAGGAATTACTATAAACTCGTAATGCCCATACCTGGTTATAAATTCTATTTTCAGAATGTATTCCTTTTTGACACACAACTGATGATATCCAGATCAAGGTTAAATGTTTGAAAAATATTGTTCTCCATGAACTTTGTCTAATAAATCATCAGTGAATGGTAGGGGATACTTTTTCTTTTTTGATACAACATTGATCCCCCTATATTCAATGAAAAACCTCACAGATCCATCTTTAATTTTAATAAAAAAGGTCAGGGGATCCCCATGGGGAAACACTAGGGAGAATAAATCCCTTATTATTGAATTCTTCTTGTCTTTTCTTTAGTTCACTAATTCCTCAGTGGCCATTCTATAAGGGGTTTTCGATATGGGACTTGATCCAGGAATTAAATCAATGGAAAACTCAATTTATCGTTCTGAAGGATGTTCAGGTAAATCTTATGGAAACACGTCAAAATATTCTTTCAAAATAAGTACATCCTCTATTGGAACATTATTTTCTTCATCCACAGTTATTTAATTCACTTCCTCCCCAATAATTGAATTTAGATGAGCTATTGTGGGTGGATCTAGATAAGAATTAGGTGGAGATGATTCTCGTCTAAATATAAGGTGTTATTTATCATCATCATAAAAAATAGTAACCTTCTTCTTCTTACAATAAATTCTTTCATCATGGCACAATATCCAATCCATAACGAGGATTATAAAAAATTAAATCACGGGTATGACGATGATATCAATAGATAAGGAACATTTATATGCCCTAATGGGAACATATTCTCAAAACATTGTAGCAATGATACTTCCTTTAGAAATTTTTACTAACAAATCCTTTTTTAAACCAAATTCGAAATATCTAATTTTCATAAAAATCCAGGACGATTTGAAATAATGGGATGATCCAGAATCAGATAAATCATTGGCTGATCTTGAGGAAACCATTAAATTTCCTACCACAATGTCTTTTGGGGCTCTAAACTCAGTAGTAGTGATCGCATAAGATTATACTTGATCCCTTGTCCTTTTCTGAGGTAGGTTTCTCTGACGCTTAGGAAATTCATTTGCATAATGTCCCATCTCCCTTCTATTTTTTCATTGAACATTGGTAGTTTCATTCTTTCGCTTACAATCACCAGCAAGGTGGCATTTCTGTCCACATGTGTATCATTCTCTATTTCATTTTAGATAGGAACTAGGGTGCTTCCTTCCATAATTATCACAGGGTGGAAATGAAATTCTTCCCTTATTCCCAAATTCCTTATTTCCTTTCCCAGAGTGTTTAGCAGATCTCTTCTTCTCTTTCTTTTCTTTAAAGTCATAATACTAAAGGAATTATTTTTCTGTATTGATTGCATGCAAGGCATTATCTTCATATGATGAGAATGATTATGATACAAATGCGATATGGTTTTAACCCACCAAAGAAATGGTCAATATTACTTGTTGGGTTACATATATAATCTACAGCATGCCTCACTATCCTTGAAATATTAGATTCATACATGGAGACAATCTCATCCTCTTTTTTCCTCAGACTCATAAATTTTCTTTCCATATCTTTTTGATGGTCATGGAGAAAGTATTTATCCATGAAAATTTCTTTAAACTCCCTCAATTAAATATTTGATACTTCATCATCTTCCTTTGTGTTTTGAATTAATGACCACCATTGATCAGCATCTCCAGTGAGGTGATAAACTGCCCTAACAACTTTTTCCCTTTCGCTACTCCCCATGGCGTGGAATATTTTCTATAAGGAATATTTTAATTTCTCAGACACTAATGGATATATACATCCATTTAATTTTGGTGGTTGTTTCCTCATTATGTGGTCTAGCATTGATCCTCCGCGTTGTGGATCAGGGTGCTCTATTTGGTAATGATATTATTCATAACTTGAGTGAGTTGTCACAATATAGTGATAAGCTGATCATCAACAATTGTATTACCAACCTGACTATAATTATCTTGAGTAGTAGGGAAATTCTTATATGGAGTGTGTGCATTGATATGGTTTCCACTCCTTTCAGTAGGCACCATTTCTAAACAATGGCATACAATAGATTAGTTTATGAATTACAAAACATAAATCCAAAATTGTAATAAAATTAACATAAATTGAAATGTTTATGTATATAATCCATAATCATAAAAATGTTATCTTTGAGGAAGTATATAATCATAATCCCTTCATAATGGTTTGTATAGAAGCTGATAATTATCCTAAGCATATCCCATGGGAGTGTCGTAACCAAGAGTGCAACAAGGCCAATTGTCGTGTAGTAGTTCTCGTTCGAGTCTAGCTCAAAGCAGTGTTTTTGGGTTTTACCCCTTGGTACATATGTTCCAGAGCTGCCTCTACCAGCTTGTATCTAGAGAGGAATGTATTTCTTGGAAAACACACAAAATATCTATAATACAAAAATTTTATGAAGTTCTTCTATACAAATCCCCAATGTCTATCTTAGAGCTATGTGATGTAATCAGAATTTATTTAAATCTAGTTTCTATGGTTTGTACTAAACATCCTATGATACCAAATTTATTGCCCCAAACCTATTTAACCAGAGGTGGTGCATTATTACATATAATTGGCATGATTACAAGTAAATCATGTCTCGAAAGACCGATAAGTTTAGTAATATTGGATACACGATTTATACATAAGTTCAACTTTACAACTTGAATAGAAATACAACACAAAATTATTCCATTAGAAACAACCAATCCTCTTAGATTATGCATGTAATTCACTCATAACTATCTTCTTCAAAAACTGGGAAAATTAAACATAAGAAATAGGTGAGCTTAAACACTCATTAACAGTAACAAATTTGGTGAATGATAACATAAATATTAATCATGTTTATTAATTGAAACCACATGCCATTACCAATAATAAACATGAATACTTTTATGGCAGGAATATGATATGAGTAAATAATTCCATAATAAAACATAATCATGGGTATTCTACTAGTCTAATGACCACATTAACCATCAATATTATTTTCATAATGAGGGAATGTATAATGTCGGAAATTCTGAAACATTGTGTCAAGGCCTCTGCCAAGACTTCTAAAAATGATTAAGGCCTCATCCAAAACCATATATCAAAATTGGAAAGGCCTAAGCCAATTCCACATCAAGTTGTCTTGTGAGTCCTATCGATGCATCGGGGAGCTATAGCGGGCTCCACCCATCCCTTACTAAGTCTAATACATTCGTTATATGAAAAGGTTGAAATATAATATAAATATTCGTATTAATACTATCATACAAAATGTCAATACATTAACCATAAACCATGAATGGTAAAAAATAGCACAACCACAGTCAAAGATATCACAAAACATTCAATAAAATATGTATGTTTTTTATCATAATAAAAAAACTTCAAATAAACTTAAAATCCATCAAAGGATGTTGACATAGATGAATTTAAAACCTTTTTTAGAGAAATATATCATTCTATTTGAAAATAATTTAAGAGTCGCATAACTATAAAGAAAAAAATTATTTTGAAAATATTCCTATAATCTTGTAAGGGAAACTTTGAAGATGTTATAATTGTGTAAAATAGCTCTACCTACCGTATAAGTTAAAAAAAATTCTGACCTAGATTTTGTCGAAGATGTTAAAAAGTACCTTATTTGGAAAACTATGGAAGGATTCCTTTATAAACTTCTTATAAAAGTCAAAGAAGGTTATAAATGAATTTATCCCATAGTCTATAAAATAGCAAGAATGTTTTGAAATACATATTTATGTAACATGGATGTGGAAGATAAAGAGGCCCCGGTTGATAATTATGTATAAACAACCTCGGATAATGAAGAGATTGTAGAATAAACCCTTACCTTGTACTTTTACTTGGTTGAGGGAATATTAAACTCTTGTATAATGGTGAAATAATTGTTATTAAATTACACAAGAGTTATATACCAGAAAGATGCAGGCCCAGGCCGAATGCCTGGTCCCATGAGAATCTATTAAAGAAAAATCAGTACAAAGTACAAAGAAAATGAAATGATATGAAAACACCCCCAACAACAGTGCCAGTCATAATGTGTCAAAATATACAACATCTCCATCCTCCAAATCATCTGGATCCGCCGACTCCCACTCAGATGGAGCATATTGATTGAGCATGTAATATCAATTTGTTAAAAATATATTAGTATTATCGTCGTTTCGGGTGTTAACGGATTTTTTTCATTTATATTATTTGTTATGTGAGTCATATTTGATATGGATGGGATGTTACTTATTCATATCCAGAATGATATTAAGTCTTTAAACATTATTTTTAATCATTTAATGAAAATTAGTCTTGAATAGATATGATGTGGAATGAATCTCATCGCATTTGTGGAGACGATAATCCGTATGTACGCACGAGTGACAATATCATTCAGTTGATAATAAAAATGTATAATTGGTGATATTTCATATATAAAAAATCATTATCATGTTATATTCATTACTTACATAAACTAAACATCATTATTATACCAATCCAAATAATAATGTATTGAATAACAATTACACCGCGACGTCGAGACGGTAAGACATACATACGCACATATGATGGAATGTCATTCAAAGGATGTATAGAATAATGAATATGGTTGTACCATATTTTTAATAAGATCACAGTATATAGAATATACTAGAGATATTATTTTAGAATGGAAATAACAAAGAAAGAGGATGTGAATGAAGAAAGAAACTTGAAAGAGGTGATGAAATATTTACCTCTTTTTCGGGATCATACTTTTGATTTGATCAAAAGGGTTCCATAGGATGGATTTCTGACTAAAGGAAGTCCTCTATGATGAAGGTTGGAAAGTTGAGTGGGTATTTTTTTAGAGGTTTTCCAAGCCAAATGGATTTGAAGGTGTGAATTTTGGGGAATGGGGTGTGCCCTTTTATAAGAGCGGTGAGTTGCACCTTAGGAAAATTAGAAATATTATTTTATAATAAAATAATTTTTGGTTTCTAATCACTCAAAATTAGATTACATAAATGATAAGTTGGGGGTAATTCAAAAACCACTATAACTCAATGTTTTTCACTATTCATTAAAAATTAAAAGTTTTCAGAAAAAACCAAAAAATCACCCTATGTTAATTTTGATATTTCGAATCCCAAAATAAAGTCAATATTGAAAGATAAAATTTATAAAATTTCAAAAAGTGGGTATTACTATTAATAACGGGTAGTTTGATTGTTTGTAGTGTGTTAGAACTCGATGTTGCATGAAACACATGCTACTGTATTATTCAAAGAGAAGTGTACCGTAGAAGCTTGGGGTATTACAGTCATGGACCTGTGTAATTCAGCGACCATAGCAATGAAATAAGTCCAAGTTAAACCTCAATAAAAACTTGGATAATCGGTCTACATCATATCAAGCATGTTAGAAAACAAACACTCCACCCTACAACACTTGGCATGGGAAAATAGGAAAGATGACCAAAAAGGCTGAGCAGGACCAAACGGTCATAAAAAGATCATGCAAGCGAAAAAACATAAAAAACATAACCACCAACCCTATTCATTTTCAAATAGACTCTACAGATGCATACACGCATGTCAGAAAATTAATAGGGGTTAAACGATAAATGCACAATACCCTGATTAAGGGTATCGGCCAAAATTTCACATATAACTCAAAGACCTTCAACAGAAAGGCACAAACCACCTACCTCAGTTTTGTTAGAATGATATACTCCAGCATAATCCCTGGGATCAACCTATAATGTGTTAGATCTACAAAAACGTCTAAAACATTCAACAGATGATATCTCACAGGAGAGGAAAAATCAGAAGATGGTGCTCCAGGAGAAAAGAGAACTCACTGATGCAATTCCAACAAAAATGATGGTGTTAGATTCATAAGAAGGACACTCACAATGGGGGTTCCTCGAATATATTTGTTGTTTCGGTGCTCTTGGATGAGGTGAACGAAGAAGGGGGTGATTCTATCAATTAGACATGAACCCTGTGTGTTTCATGAAAACAAAAGAAAATACACAATGCGTACTTTTGAAGTAAATGACATGTTCTTTATGTTTTCATACTCTACATTATGCGGCCTCCATGTCACCCCCACATGGCTGTGTGCATGGCCACTACATGGCTAGCACATGGCTACCTATGAAAACTGAGTACACAGCGTGTACATCGAAAATTTCCTGAAATTTCATTTTTTCTAAAAAACGTCAAGAAAAGGAAAACATATCTGAAAAGAAGAACCAGGTTCTTACAAACTCTAACCCTTAATGAAATTAATCCTTAAATTTCCTGAGAAAGGCGGCGTAGAGGATGAAACCCCAAACAACTCTGGAAACTATGCTCGTACATCAGCCTCCCTCTCTCATGTCTCGTCATGTACTCGCCCATGCAGCCATATCACACTTACCAAAGGGACATGCTGGCCAGGAAGAACCTTTGTACAACAATCCAAAATCCACATAGGATGCTCCTCGAATGATTTATCCACTTCCAACTAAACCTCCTAGGGTAGGTAAACATGAGACGGGTTAGAAAAGTAACATCAAAGCTGAGAAACATGGGAGACATCATGCATAACCCAGTACCTTTGAGGTAACAGTAACCAGTAGGCAACCTACCCAACTCTCTCAAACACCTCAAATGGACCGACATACCTTAGAGAAATCTTACCATGTCTCTTAATCCTTATATTCCCCATCATCTGTGTGACATGTAGAAAAACATGATCCCCGACCTCAAACTCTAGAGGTCATCTCCTCTAATCTGTATATGAATTCTGTCAGGACTGTGCTGTAGCCATCCTCTTCAGAATCAACTATATTTTCTTTGTGGTCTCCTGAAAAAGGCAAGGTCCCAACATAGCTACCTCTTTTACCTCTATCCAACATAAGGGTGATCAGCATGTCCTACCGTACAAATCCTTATAAGGTGCCATCAGAATAGTTTTTTGAAAACTATTGTTGTAGGAAAACTGCACAACAGGTATGTGTTTCTCCCAAGAACCTCCAAAATCCAAAATGCATTCCCTATGCATGTCCTCAAGCACCAGAATGATAAGCTCGGACTGAACATCTGTCTATTGGTGGTAAGATATACTCAAAAGAACCTGCATGCCCAAATCTTTCTAATCCTCATGCCAGACCCGAGAAGTAAAACGTGAATCCTTGTCTGAAACAATGGAGTTCGTAACTCCATGAAGATGTTCAATCTCTTTGATTTACAACTGTACTAGACCCTCAACACTGAATGTATCCTTGATCGGAAAGAAGTGAGAAACCTTCATGAGTCTATCAATGACCACTCATACTGCTTCATTCCCTCGAGTCGACCTCAGAAAACCTTTTACGAAGTTCTTTGTGAAATCTTACCATTTTAATTCAGTAAAGGTAACTGCTGCAAAAGACCTGATGTTCGTTGATTCTATTAATTCACCTTATGATTAGTGGAACAACTCATGACTAAACCTGCATAATCTCTCTTCATACCTGGCCACCAATACTGATGGTGTAGATCACCATACATATTGGTTACACCGGGATGAGCTGCCTAAACTAAAGAATGAATTTTCCACATCATCTCCTCATGTATGTCTGCTGGAACTTATATGCGCACCTGGAAATGCAAGATCTCATCCTGGCATATGGTTCATCCAGGAATAGGGTCATCTCCAAACACACATTCCCACTAGTCTCGTCTTTCAGAATCTAAAAGCTACCTCATATGTACTCGATCATGAAGGGTAGAGGAAATAGCAACAGACAAAAGGAATGTCTGCCCCTATCAATCGGGCCCATCCAAATTCATCTCAAGGAAAAGATCCATAAGCCTCCACTCACTACTATCCTACTGAACTGCCTATATCTATTTCCTCCTGCTCAGCACATCCACCACTGCATTGCCTTTACCCAGTGTATAGGGAAGTTGAAAGCCAAAAAACTGAAGTTACTCAACCCACCTTCACTACCTCAAATTCAAATCACGCTGAGTAAAGATGTACTTGAGACTCTTGTGGTCTGTGGAAAACACAAAATTATCTCCCATAAAATAATATATCCAATAGTGTAAGGCATACGGAACTACCGCCAACTCAAGATCGTGCGTTGGGTAATTCCTATCATGTGGCCTCAACTGCTAAGACCCATACACAATGACTCATTCTCTATGCATAAGAACAACTCCAAGCCCGATTCCAGAGGCATTACAGTAAATAATAGTAGCCCTTTCTTGGCATTGGGAATAATAGTATCAGTGATGAATTCATCCTCATTTTCAGATCTTGAAGGGATGAATCATAAGAAACAGACCACAACAACTTTGCCCATTTCTTAGTCAGACTCATCAGTAGTGTTGATAAGCGTGAAAAGTCCAGAATGAAACATCTGTAATATCTATCCAGCGCTAAAAAACTCGGCATCTCAAAGAAAATTTTTAGATACTCTCGGGAAACTACTGCTCCAACTTTCTATAGGTTTACTGATACTATTGTATCTGAGATGACATGACCCATGAAGTAAATATGATCCATCAAAAAGATTCATTTTGAGATCTTTGCATATAACTAATGCTCTCTCAGTGTACACAAAATGATCTCAAGATGTGTTGCATGGTTGCATCGAGCGTGATAGCACACCAAGATATCATCCATGATGACAACCACAAAAGAATCCAATTATGTATGGATCTCATGATTCACCAGTTCCATGAAAACTGCAGGCGCGTTCATGAGACCGAACAACATAACCATATATTCATATAGACCATACCTGCTCTGGAAGGCTGTAATAGGTATTTCCAATGGTCTAACATGCAACTGATGGATAACGGACCTCAAGTCGATCTCTAAGAACACATAGGATCGTTGAAGCTGATCAAAGAGATCATAAATACGGGAAAGGGATATCGGTTCTTGACCTTCAACTGGTTCAACTTCTGATAGTCCACATAAAGTATGAGGGTGTTGTCTGCCTTCTTCACAAATAGGACAGTCGAACCCCAAGGAGATGTACTGGGATGGATTAAACCCATTGCATGTAACTCCACCAACTACTTCTTGAGGTCCTGAAACTTTTGTGTAGTCATCCTGTAAGGAGAAATGGACACTGGTGCTGCTCATGGCACAATCATAATAGAAAATTCTACCTCTTGCTCCGGAGGAATACCTAAAAAGACCTTTGGAAGGAAATATATGAAACGATCCACCACTAGAGGAACATACATCTGTGAAGTCCCATACTTATCCAGATATAGACTGGAAATATCGGCTGTAACTCCTCCTAACCCATGATTCTCGGTTCCTGCTCTGCTCACCTAGACATCCCACTTGCCCTTGTAAAGTAAAGATCCGCCCTCTAGTGACATGAAACTCACCCTATAGCGTTGAAAATCGATGGCTGCCTTGAAGGGAACTAACCAGTCCCCCCGAGAATGACATCATATCCTTTCATCTCTTGGACATAGAGGTACCATAAGAAGTGACACCCACCAACCTCTAGAGTTCACTCCTTGCATTGACGTACACTCGTCGTTCTAGTCCCCAACGGAGTGTCCAGCGTCAAGATATCAATAGAAGAAATGATGTAGATCCCAAGGCTCTCATCAATAAAAACATATAGAAAGCTATAAGAATCCCATGTATCCAAAATATAAGAAGCTTAAAATAAGGATACTAAGATTGTACCTAAAAAATGTAGTGGTTTTGGGATCCTACATCTTCTGGTTCTGATCCACTGTAAATTTTTGGCCTACACCATGGCCCTGTGACCTTGGATAACCACTATGAGCCGATCCACCCTTTATCATGGAAAACAGGGAAACTGGATACCATGGCATTGGCCTTCACCTCAGCATGAACAAAGAAAATATCTCCAGTTCCCAGACTGGTGAGAAATCAGTGGTACTTATCCCGAATGAGGAGACATAGAAGAACCCATGTCACCAGCTGTGGGTGAAAAGATCTGACATAGTCACAAAATGTGACCCATCATGCCCTAATATCGGCACTCCACTGGGTACCTCGGGCAATTTGGTCTTCTATGCCTACTCTTCCCACAATGGTTGCACACTACCTGGCTACCAGAAGATGCATCTCACCTACTCTGATCTCCTCATGCAGTCTCCCTACGACACTTTCTGCTATCGACCGGAGAAGCACTATCCATGGATGCTGAAACGCCCTATCCCACTACTCTATAATCTCTTAGATTTTACCCTTTTATTAACAACTTTTTAACAATAGGGGATATCAATGTCAACCTGAAGATGTTCACCTATGATCAGATGCCATTTCTGAGACCATTCTCAAACTTCCTTGCAAGGAACAACTCATCACCTCATAGAATAGGTGTGAAATGATGAATCTCTGTGGAGCGAGATGAATACTCCATAACCGAAAGATTACCCTTCTCCAGACTCATGAACTCTCGGGCTCGATTACCCCTCAAGGTCTCCAAATATAAGAAATCATTGAAGATTCGCTGACACTCATCCCAAGCCAGATGCTGCTGGCATCCCACCTATGAGATTGTTTGAGATGGTGGCCTATAATCATCTACTTTTTACTTTATTCATTAATAAATTCCTTATCACATATTGATTGTTCTTCTGTGTGACAATGCATGTGATATTGTCCTAAGGACAGTTGTTGCATTAATGGGTCATAGCGGATCCCTCCTATGATGAGAACCCGAAAGTGCCATAACACTATTCTTGAATATATGTTCTATGGCCAAATGATATTATTTGAGGGACACAAATAATACATGTCATTAGGGGTGAGGACTCATAAAACATTGAGGCACCTTCTCATGGTGTGCACCCTTGGTAATATCAAAGAGGATATTATGAGAACGAGACCTGCCAGTAGGAAATCCACATTTCATAGTGTCATTGGATGTTCCTATCTGCGGATGTGTGTATTGGTCCTTAGACATTAATATTTTTATTAATGGGTATTACAACTTGCTCACTTAGATGTATTGACGAAAACTGTGACGACACACTGTTCGCAGTGAGGTAGGATACGTTGGGTGTGTCACGAGTAATACCGCATTAATACATAATGCGAGAAAGGATTTGTCCCTTCCGTTCCATAACAGAAGTAGATATCTCAGGCCCTTTGATGGAATTGATATAGTCTAAATAAATCCATGGCCATGGTAAGGTATGGGAATGTACAATTCCGGGAAGTCAAAGAAAGAATAATCAAGCACATGGGTTGATGGCACTAGCATGCAACCCGCTTGATTGGAGATATCGAGACAAAGGGATTATAATACCCGGTAAGCGTTCGTAGGATGTGACACGTCATTGCGGTGTTAACTTCTTTCTCTATGGGTGCCTTGGCATGTTTCTAGACGCTAACCTTGGAATTTAGGTAGGCTCAACATAATGCCACTGAGAAAGAGGCCTAGAGGGTCACAAACTATATTTGTCCATTTATCTCAATTAAATATTAATTTAACAAGTTAAATAAATATTATTCCCGACTATGGTTTAATAATTATTTAAGGATGTCGGATCGCATTTATTTTGACACTAGATATTCGAGAGAATATATTGTGGACGAAATAATATATTTATTAGCGAGTAATTCAGTTACATTTATTTAATAAATAAATAGTCATTACTCAAGGTCTAATAAATGTGGTGGAGAAAAATGGAAAATAAAAGTGCATGCCATGTATATTAAATATACACGCATTGTAGTTTTGTGGAAAACAAGTACACACGTGTATTAATTATTACAAGCCATGTAGTTTTTCCAGTTGGGATATTGAGGATTTAATATTGTTTTAATAAATGATACTTATTATAATCAACGTGGGTGCATGTCAAGGAATTAATAATTCAACATGGGGGTTTTCAATAAGAGTTAATGAAATAAATAAAACGCGTAACACGTTTATATATTGTCATAACTCTATTAACCTCAATCTGAATTATAAATATCCTTACAACCCCAACATTTTGAAAAGCCATTGTTGTGCACAACGGATTTAGAAATACTCTCAAGCCAAGAGAGAATTCCCATTCCACCATGAACGCCCTCATGTTACGAGAGCAAGATCATCCACCGGATCAAGGCGGTCGAAGGCAGACATTGCAAGCGAAGGTTCTTCCACTCTAGCACTCGGAGATCCATTCGACGAAGTCTGGAGATAACTGACACACGTGTGGATCACTGTTAGAGGAATCCAACACTTGGATTCTATGACGTAATGATGGATCACCGAATCGTGACCGGACACATCAACGAAGAACCTACAAGTGGTATCAGAGAGGGTCATATCGTTGATTATAATTATTTAGTTTTTCAATGGTAATTTATGAATTTAATAATTTAGTTATTTCAATTCCTGTTTAATCGTTCTGGAAATTTGAATATCGTGATCTATTCCTCCTCCCTCATTTCACGTTCACCTCACAAAAATGATTTTTTCTTTTAATTTTAATTAAAATAAAATATAGAAACTTATCTAGATGATTTAAATGTTTCTGGCCATATAACACCAGAATACACGCCGTGTATTCATAAGTACATGCCGTGTAGTCTAGGTTCAATGCATTGACTGATCCACCAAATAAGGCCATGTATTGCATTCTTTCTATGAATTTAAGACACCATGTGTTGACTAGAAACATGTGGCACATAGTTTCCAGAATACACGCAGTGTGGTCCAATGAACATGGCGTGTAGTCCCTTCAGGTTAGGGTTGGGCCATGTACTCCGTACACAGCCTGCCCGACTGGAAACCATGTACCACGGAAACTACACGGCGTGTGTCCCACTGTACACGCCGTGTACTCTGAAAATTTCTGAAGTACATTAACACGCCCTTTCCCTGGGCATGTACTTCGGATGGACGGTGAAGAAAAGTACACACCGTGTAGTCGGAACTACGCGTCGTGTACTCACCCAAATTACGCAGATTTATTAAAATTTATTATTATATTATACAAACCCTTAAGACGTGTACCATGGTGCAGGCGTAATCCTAAGGCACAAAATGTGATAGGTGTTTTATATATATGTGTTTAATTTAACATCTTCGTAATAAATGGGAATTCACCGGGTTGCCTACAAGGTACAAGTTACATACAATGATAATTTTAAATTAATTTATTTGTTTAAAATTATAATGGATGAGAATCTCAAGGAAATTCATAAAATGGATTTAAGATAAAGGATTTATTAATTAAAGATAATTAATTGATTCGAACATGATTTATCTTAAACAAGAACGATAAAAGAATTGAATGATAGTTTTATTTATGCATAAATATCGTTGCATGTATGGATGATCATGAGTTAGACCGAGACCTTTGTATGTGATTGGTTTCTTTTAATTTATTTATTTAAATTAAATTTGTTGGCCTGCGAGACATTTCCTCATTGATTTTTAGGGAATGTGCGCCCAAGGATTCTTTTATGTAAAAACCACTTTTACCCCTCACCTGCATGTGAGATAAATGCATATGTAATGGATGGAGCTCCCATGCTACTGGAGACGGCTCATGTCAGGAGCCAAGGTGAAACCAATCCAAGGAGATACAAAGGTGGACAGGTGGAAAGCTGTAAACACGAACCATAAAGGTTCAATGTGTTTCTCCCCTAGGTCTTGGGTTAGTTTATCAACGGCTAGATAAACTAACCAATAGAAAAGCAGATGATCATACCATTTATTTTATATCATTCAGTTTCATGGTTTATTTATTGTGGGTGTGTTGTCACGATCACACAATTAATTAAATAAAGGAGCATGCAATAAGGAACTAAAATAAAACCGGCTATACGTAAATATTATCTTAGGCATGGTAAATCACTTATGTATATCCCACTTAATATTAACAAGCATGTAATCAAAGATAATAAAATGGAAATGTACATATATGGATAAAATCCCTCAAAATAAATATTAAGTCGGCATAACCTCCCATAATCTTGGTTAGAATCGAACCATAGTTCAAAGTGCTTGACCAACCCTAGTTGGGGTGCATTCAATTATCAGTGAATTCTAATTCAAGGTTTTGGGTTGACTAGACTTGGTTCGCATCAAGGGTTGACTCCCACTGTAGAACTTGGTGTGACCAAGAGGCAAAGGTTGAGGAAATCCAAAAAGGATTTTAGGATTGGGGAGTCCACTCAGCGGATCAAGGAGCTGTGAGTTAATGAAGATGGCATTTGGAATGCCTACCTAATACCCTTCAAGTTGCGTGACCAACCCTAGTTGGGGTAATGCGAAGGTAAATATGGATCATTGCCACTAGAATATTCACGTAACCGAATATTCTGAATTCAATGGTGAGGGATATTGGATTTCGATGAAATAGTGGGAGACTAATAAGTATTAATTTATTTATTTGTCTCAATTTTTGTAATAAAGTCATAAACCATTGCTCATCTTAATTTGTAGAAACGACAAGAAAATGACTTAAAACATATCATTGTGCACCATACTCGAAAAAGAGAACCTTCTCACCATGTAATGCCCCGACCCCAGCTACCCAGAGTTGATGCATTACTTCGTAACATTGGCATGATCACAAAAGATCAAGTCTCGAAAGACCGATTAGTTTAGTAGCCTTGGAAACACTAGATACATTCATAAATGTTACATTACATCACAAAGTGAAAAGCTATAATAACAATGTCTTCATAGTCAACACTCATATCCTCTTCTGACTATCCCTGCAGGTCATTCATAAAATATTTCTTCTCATCCTGGAAAATATTAAAACATTGAAAGGGGTGAGCTCAGATGCTCAGTAAGGATAACAACATTGCAGAAGCTTTCATAAATAAACATAAATATTTAAGGCAACGTATAAATAAAACAAATGCCTTTTAAACTTGAACATCCACATAATATAGCAAAAGTAAAATGAGATAATGCCATTTACTTACTCACATCGATATTCTACTAGTCGAATAATCACATGAAATATCAATAACCACTTTCATAATGAGGGAATGTATAATGCAGGACATTCTGAAACATTTTGTCAAGGCCTCGGCCAAGACGTCTAAAATGATTAAGGCCTCGGCCAAAACCATAAATCAAATTGGGAAAGGGCCTCGGCGAATTCCACGTCTAGTTTTCTCATGAGACCTACTGATGCATCGAGGAGATATAGTGGGCTCCACCCGTCACTTATTAAGTCCAATACATTCTTCATATGAATAGGTTTACACATATCATAAACCATAACATAATCGTATCACATAAAACATGCATAATGGAAACATAACATTTCCACATTTCAAACACAAGATATCAATACAACACATTGATATAATAAAAACGCTTTCAAAACCATTTTCAATACCAAAATAAAAGAAAGATAAAACTTTGTATTTATTTTTCATTAAAAAAATGATGGCTTGTATAGGAAGCCGAAACTCAAATAAAGGTCACGGCGGCGGAGAAGTCGTTGTCGCCGCATAAGTACGGAATGAAAAACATTCCCTTTTGTCGTTTAGCAAAACGCTTCGTATAAAAAAGATTCCTTTTGAATAAACATAAAAGTCAAAGGGGATTATACACCGTATAAAATAAAGTTGTGTATAAAACCAATTATGCCTCAGTGAAAGGAGATTGAGACAAAGTCCATAAAAAGATTATTTTTAAAATAAATTAGATCTATTATGTGTATTCACTATAGGTACACATAAAGAAAGTAAAAATATAGAATAAGACATAATAATATCATGACATAATTTGAAAGTAGGAGATTAACCCAAAGAATGGAAATTGGGTTAAGAAATTCCCTTACAAAGATCATTTTTTTAATAAAATAAATCTATTATGTGTATTCACTATAATTACACATAAATAAAGTTCAAATTCAAGATAGGACATAATAATATCATGACGTAATTTGAAAGTAGGAGATTAACCCAAAGAATGGAAATTGGGTTAAGAAGTTCCCTTACCTCGTGTCTGACTTGACTCAACCGCTCTTTAACCTCCTGAATAATAAACTAGAGTTAAAATATACCTTATTAAGAACCATTTTTAATTTCATTATCCTTTTTATATCACTTATTACAATGTTATGAACATTATGTAATTATTTAAGTTAATAACGGTCGTTTTGTTGATCTTTGGTACTTGAGTCAACAATAAATTTCTTATAATTACAAGTTGTTTATGTGGTAGAATATCCATTATCTACAGAATTATATTCCTGATTTAGATGTCATATATATCATATATATCCAGTATATACATTAATTTATAATATTACGTAACATTTAGAGGTAAGAAATGAAATGCACCGTTCATGGAGACTGTAACCCGTACGTACGCATGAACGCTACTTTCATTTCTATTTCGTATTTAATGGAATGAAATCATAATGATATAAATGTATAATATAATTCCAGTATAATATAGTGTATAATACCATTTACTCCATCCTTTATACATCCCACATATGGAATTAATGATTCAAATCACTTTGAGGGGGCGGTAGTCCGCACTTCCTAAAATGAAATTATCGCGTTTTACCCAAAATGGAAATCATAAAGTATGCCATAAATGAGAAATAAATAAGCATAAGTAAAACATAAACATAATATATATATCATATATAAATATAGTTACATCTTAATGGCCACCTTTGCAGTTGTTATATGTGTGTTGAACAATCATCGTTTCGTGAGGCAGAAATTCGCCATCCACAGAAACCGTATGTTTTTTAACCATTAGATGTAGGTGTGTGTAAGTGTAGCTCGAATCCTTCTTATAACAACATCCTATTATATTGAGGATACGGGTGTTGTTACAAAAGAAATGAATAAAAAGAGTTTAGGGTGTTGGGGAAGAAAAATAAAACAAAAAAACATTAGAGAAGACATTACCTCAAAATCGGGTAACTCTTTTTCATTTGAGCCAAAGACTTCCTTGGGAAGAGTTCTGCCCAAAGTGAGGCTTCTAGGATTAATAGGGAGAAGTTGGGAGAGTATTTGGGCAGAGTTTGTAAGAGCCAAATGGCTTGACGGTGTGAATAAGGTGGGAGTGGTGGGGGACTTTTATAAGAGGAGAGGAGGGGCACTCTTGGAAAGTAAAGAAAAGTCATATTATTATAAAATGAGTTTCTAATTTTGGAGGTCCCAAACTTATATAATTCGAGGATAAGGTGATAAGGGTTCGAAATCTACTCATCCAATAGGCTTTGGACAAGTTTAAGCCTTGTATTTTACATTATCTTCTCATTTTATTAAAATCGTTAAATAATGAGGTCATCACTGCATCATAATGATGTCATAAATAATTTAATTTATTTAATGTCTAAAAATTATAAAGAAAAATACTATGATGTATGAAATCTTATTATCTTTCTAATGAATATTTATAGTCAAAATTTGGACTTGTGTAACCAACTTAAAAACTGTTTTAGTAGAACAACTCATGATTGTGTCAATTTAATTTTAACATTAAATAAATATATATTAATGTCATTTTCCAACCAAAGTGGCTCCATGGGGTCCCCAAGTTGACCCATGGGATTTCTTGGTCGGCCATGACTCATCCAATAGGAGTAGGACAAGTTTCAAGCTCATCTCATATTATTAAAACATTATGTTTACCTTAAACTACACTAATTACCTCTAATCGCGATTAAGAACTTAAAAGTTACTATTCACCAAAAAAGTATTTCAATCTCATTGAACCACATTTTACTTCTTAATGACAACCATGTATGTAGGATTTTTGAAAATCAAATCACATAAGTGGTAATATTTCATTTAAACGAAAAATCAGTTATTTAACTACCACTTAGTGGTTTCACTATTCATCAAAAATTGAAGTTTTTCAAAACAATGCCAAAATTTCACCATAAGCTATAATTGATATTCCAAATTCAAAAATGATGTCTATTTTACAAAATTACAAACATATAAGTTTCATTAATTAATTTTATAATTAATTCCCGCTGTCACAACAATAGCATGTTTTTAAGAAACAATTTATATCAAAAGATTGGCAATTGTTTATGTCCAATTTCAATGTTAAATTAATTCTAATGACCACCATTGGATAAAATGGTAAAAATATATTCTAATTATACTTTAAAACCACTAAATAGTATAATTTATCACTATAAATTATTTTGATTAAAAAAGTTGTTTCTAAGTAATTTTCACTATTCATAAAAAAATTGGAAGTTCTCAGAAAATTACAAAAAATTCAACTTTGGATAATTTCGATATTACGAATACAAAAATGAAGTCCATTTTGAAATATAAAATTTCTATAATTTTAAAAGGTGGTTATTACTATACAAAACGGCTACTTTGATTAGTCGCGGGGTTTTAGAACTCGAAGTTGCGTACAATGCAAGCTATTGCATTATTGAATGAGAAGCGTATCGTGGAAGCTCGGGGTTTTACACACCAGCACCAATTTCCATGAGTGGAAGAGGCATTTATGCGTCATCCTTTGCCATGAAAGGAAATTATATGTGCTGGAAGAGGATATTCCAGTTGCGCCTGGGAAAGAGGTTAGTGATGAATAATTATCTCTCTACATGAAACACATGGATGATGCCACAGATGTCCAGTGTTTCATGATATCGGCCATGTCTAATGAGCTCTTTAAGCAACACGAAAACATGGACGCATATAGCATGATGTCTCATATTAAAGATCTCTACCAAAAGAAGGAATTAAAGGAGAGGTATGAGATCTCCAATGCTTTTTTGCCACGAAGCTTAGAGAGTCTACCCCAGCTGGGCCTCATGTAGTCAAGATTATTGGCTACATTGAATGCCTGGACATCATAGGGATTAAATTCCTAGTTGAGTTGCGTATAGATCTCACCCTATCATCACTGCCCAAGACCTTCTCTAGCTTCATTGTCAACTATAACATGAGCAGCAATGAGAAGAGTCTATCAGAGCTTCTAACCTTGATTCTCTAGGTAGATAATGACATGGGGCGTGACAAACCCGTGGTCCTTATGGTGAACAAGAAATGGAAGGACAATGCAAAGGGGCCAAAGACTTATAAACGGTCTGAAGCCCCCGAGCACCGTCCCTCCAAAAAGGGGAAGATCCAGAGGCGGGGCATGGAACGGGAGGCAGTGTGTTTTGCATTGGTAAGAATGGCCACTGGAAGAGGAACTGCACCCAGAAGCGTGGGGACTCTAAAGGTGCATTTGTTATCGAGTGCAATCTTTATATTTCTACACATTGGGTATTAGATACAGATTGTGGGGATAACATATGTATTCAAATGTAGGAAAAAAGTAGATTTATAAATATCGCCAGAGGAGAGGTGGATCTTCGAGCTGCCAATGGAGCAAGGCTAGCTGCGTTGGCTATTGGCGACTACCACCTCTCATTGCCGACTAGGATGATTTTGGTTTTACATTATTGTTATTATGTTCCTAGTGTTACCAAGAACATAATTTATGTATCTTGTTTGGATATGGATGGATTTCTTTTCAAATTTTGAAATAAGGGTTGTCTCTTTAATAAGAACAACGTATGTTATGGTATGGCACATTTAAAAAATGGATTGTATGTATTGAATTATGAAAACCACGTGTTGGGAATCGATAACGAAACAAACTCACATGACTCATACATCACCCTGTTATGGCATCACCACCTTAGTCATGTGAACGAGAAGTGTTTGAAAAAGCTCTGCCATGATGGCTATTTAGACTCTACTACCCCTTGATAGTTGTCACACTTGTTTACAAGAAAAAATGACCAAGACGCCTTTTGGTGGACAAGGTGAAAGGGCTACAGAGCTTCTGGGATTGGTACACACGGATGTGTGTGGACCATTTCCAGTAGAAGCTAGAGGTGTATATTCCTACTTCATTACTTTTACTGATGATTTTAGTAGACATCTCTATGTCTACTTGATGAGGTATAAGTCAGAAGCCTTAGATAAATTTAAGGAATTCAAGAATGAAGTATAGAATAATATTGGTAAGAAGATAAAGAAGTTTTGATCGGATTGTGGTGGAGAATTACTGAACCAAGAGTTAATCGATCATCTAATGGAGTCTGGGATTCTATCTCAGCTCACTCCTCCTTATACACCACATTGGAATGGTGTTAGTGAAAAGAGGAACCACACCTTGTTGGACATAGTGAGGTCGATGATGAGTCATGCAGATCTTCCATTATCCTTTTGGGGATATGCATTTAAAATGGAAACATAGACATTAAACCGACTACCAAATAAGGCAGAAAATGTAATTCCATCCGTGTTATGGAATGGATGAAACCCACTTTGTCGCACACACGTCTATGGGGATGTGAAGCGTTTGATAAGGCCTTATCAGGAAACAAACTAGCACCCCAGGGCACTAAGTGTATCTTTATTGGATATCCTAAGGAAAAGAAAGGATATTACATATATAACCCTCAAGAAAAGAAAGTGATTGTTTCCAGACAAGCCGTCTTTCTTGAGAGGGAGAACATCCTCAAGAAGGATAGTGGGAGAAAGATTGACTCTGACGAAGTTAATGCTCAAGATACACCTGAGTTGGTATAGGAACAAGTTCCACAGGTCCCCGTGGAAGGGGTTCCAGAAACAGGAGTACTGCGTAGGAGCTCAAGAGAGGTATGGGAACCAGAGAGATTTGGATTCCTAGTCACCGAGGATGGTGAATCGTTATTGTTGCACAATGATGAACCTCTCTCCTACAAAGAAGCATTAGAAAGCTTAGAAGATGCAGGATTTCTAGAAGCTATGAATTATGAGATGGATTCCATGTATCAGAACCAAGTTTGGGTTCCGGTCGATGAGCCAGTTGATGTAAAGCCTGTTGGATGCAAATGGGTATTCAAAAGAAAGCTAGACATGGAAGGTCAAGTTAGCACCTATAAAGAAAGGCTAGTGGCTAAAGGATTCTGACAGCGTCAAGGAATCGACTATGATGAAACCTTCTCGCCAGTTTCCATGTTTAAATCCATAAGAATCATACTTTCCATAACAGCTTAACATGACTACGAGTTTTGGTAGATGGATGTCAAAATAGCATTCCTTAATGGGAACCTTCAGGAAGATGTCTACATGACACAACCAGAAGGGTTTCTGACACCAGGTGAAGCCAAACAGGTTTTCATGTTGCAAAAATGCATTTATCGATTGAAGCAAGCATCCAGGTCATGGAAAATTAGATTTGATGAAGCCATAAAGGAATTTGGTTTCATTAAGAACGAATGTGAGCCATGTGTTTATAAGAGGTTTAATGGGAATGCGGTCGTCATCCTTGTGGTATATGTTGATGACATATTGCTTATTGGAAATGATGTAACAGCCTTATAGTTAGCTAAGGACTGGTTGAACAAGTGTTTCTCCATGATGGACTTAGGAGAAGCATCCTACATTCTAGGGATCAAGATCATTCATGACAGATCCAAGAGGATGCTTGGACTAAGTCAGGGTACATACATTGACCAGATACTATAGATATTTAGTATGGAAATTTCCAAGAGGGGATTGGTTCCGGTGTCACATGTCTTACATATTTCTAATAAAATGTGTCCCCAGACACAAAAGGAGAAATATAGGATGAGAAAGATCCCATACAATTCGGCTATATGATCCATCATGTATGCCATGTTATGTACTGGGCTTAATGTTGCCTATGCACTGAGCATGGTAGGAAAATATCAAGCAGATCCAGGAGAACAACATTGGACTGCTGTTAAGACTATCCTTAAGTATCTGAGAAAAACTAAGGATATGTTCCTGTTGTACGAAGGAGACAAGGAGATTATCATCAGTGGGTATGCTGATGCTGGTTTTCAAATAGATCAGAATGATCTGAAGTTACAATCTGGATATGTTTTATGTCTCAATAGAGGAGCTGTGTGCTGGAAAAGTTCAAATCATCCAGTTGTTGACGATTCTACAGTGGAGTCAGAGTATATAGCGGCTTCTGATGCAGCCAAGGAAGCTGTATGGATTTAGAACTTTGTCCAGGAGCTTGATTTAGTGCCTATCAGTAAAGATCCCATTACATTGTATTGTGATAATACTGCAGTGGTGGCTCTTGAAAAATAACCAAGGTCACATCAAGTGACATAGCACATACTCCAGAAGTATCACCTCTTAAGGGATTTATATCAAAGGGGTGAATCTGCAGTGAGAAGAGTGTCCATGGAAGATAACGTGGTGGACCCCATGACTAAAGGCCTATATCAGCACAAGCATGAATATCATGTGAGAGCTAGTGGGTTAAAGGTTGTTAGCAGTTGGCTCTAGTCTAAGTTGGATTCGGTTGAAGTTGGTGGCCTAGGACCAACAACTTTGTACTTTATTCATTAATAAATTCCTTATCACATCTTGATTGTTCTTCTGCATGACAATGCATGTGATAATTTCCTAAGGACAACTGTTGCATTAATGGGTCATAGCGGATCCCTGCTATGATGAGAACCTGGAAGTTCCATAACACTATTATTGAATATATGTTCTATGACCAGATGATATTATTTGAGGGACACAAATAATATAGGTCATTAGGGGTGAGGACCCATAAAACATTGAGGCAACTTCTCATGGTGTGCACCCTTGGTAATATCCAGGAGGATATTATGAGAACGAGACCCGCCAGTAGAAAATCTACATTTCATAGTGTTATTGGATGTTCCAATCTGTGGACTTGTGTATTGGTCCTTAGACTTTATGATTATTATTAATGGGTATTACAACTCGCCCACTTAGATGTATTGATGAAAACTGTGACGACACACTGTTCGCAGTGAGGTAGGATACGTTGGGTGCGTCACGAGTAATACCGCATTAATAGATAATGCGAGAAAGGATTTGTCCCTTCCTTTCCATAACAGAAGTAGATATCCCAGGCCCTTTGGTGGAATTGATATAGTCTAAATAAATCCATTGCCGTGGTAAGGTAATGGGGAAGTTCAATTCTGGGAAGTCAAAGAAAGAATAATCAAGCACATGAGTTGATGGCACTTGCATAAAACATGCTGGATTAGAGATATCGAGAAAACGAGATTATATTACACGGTAAGCGTTCGTAGGAAGTGACACGTCATTGTGGCGTTAACTTCTTTCTCTATGGGTGCCTTGGCGTGTTGCTCGACGCTAACTTGGGACTTTAGGCAGGCTCACCCTAATGCCACTGAGAAAGAGGCTTAGAGGGTCACACACTAAGTGTGTCCATGTATCTTAGTTAAATAATAATTTAACAATTTAAATAAATATTATTCCCGATTGTGGTTTAATAATTATTAAAGGATGTCTGATAACATTTATTTTGACACTATTTATTTGAGAGAATATATTGTAGACGAAATAATATAATTATTAGCAAGTAATGCATTTACATTTATTTAAGAAATAAATTGTCATTACTCAAGATCTAATAAATGTGGTGGAGAAAAATGGAAAATAAATGTACACGCCGTGTATATTAAATATACACGCCATATAGTTTTATGGAAAACAAGTACACACCTTGTATTAATTATTACACGCTGTGTACTTTTCCCAGTTGGGATTTTAAGGATTTAATATTGTTTTAATAAATGATATTTATTATAATCAGAGTGGGTGCATGTCAAGGAATTAATAATTCGACAAGGGGGTTTTCAATAAGAGTTAATGAAATAAATAAAATGTGTAACACGTTTATTTGTTGTCATAACTCTATTAACCTAAAACCTGATTATAAATATCCTTGAAACCCCGACATTTTGAAGATCCATTATTGTGCACAACGAATTTTGAAATACTCTCAGGCCAAGAGAGAAATCCCTTTCCAACAAGAACACCCTCAAGTTACGAGAGCAAGATCCTCCACCGGATCAAGGCATTCGAAGGTGTACATCGCAAGCGAAGGTTCTTCCACGCTAGCACCCGGAGATCCCTTCGGCGACATCTGGAGATACGTGACACACGTGTGGATCACCGCTAGAGGAATCCTACACAAGGATTCTACAACGAAATGACCGATCACCGAATCGTGACTGGACACATCAACGAAGAAAGAATTCAAACAAGGTAATTCTTATGCATTAATTAAATTAATTATAATCAACATATGATGATCCTCCTCATGGGTTCTAGGAATCTTCTTTTCTTTTGTTCTTCGTTCTATTACAAAGATTCTGTGTTTTATATCGTGACGGATCTCAGATTGAATGTTGTTTAACGTTAAAATTAAAGTTGGGAAAACCCACCAACGCGCTTCCGCTGCGCCCAGAACCTACAGAGATCACATCCCACCACCTCTTGATGATGTCTTTAATCATGTAGGTAGCAAGCTTCACCCTCCTCTCTGGGGTATCTTTATGTCCACAAAGATCGTTATCCTAGATTCTATCCATGAATCTACAGGCTGGGTTCTTCCTTCCCCTGAGAAGGTGGGAGGATGCTACTCATGAATGTCCCGTGTTAATTCAGCCATAGATGGGGAAGGAGGTGACACTCCCTGATAAGTTGGCACCATCTTCAGAAATCCCTCTATGAACTGAGCATCAGATCTTATGTCATATATAATGACTAGTTCCAATACTGGCACAACTGGAGGATCAACACTAAGTCCCTGATCATCAATGTCTGGTGTCTGATCACCCCATTGTGACTGGCATACAACTAGAGGACGTCTCAGTGGCATGTCTCGGTATGGTCAAACACACACTGTAGATAAGGATTATCAGGGACTGAAATATAGAGGTTTAATAAGGGAACAAGTTAAATAAAGCATTCATGTTTTACAATACATGACTACATAACATGTATAAATCCTACACGACGTGTTCCCTTTTGTATTTCACATGGGTGTGCACTTTTTCCAACCTAGTTCATGTAACACCCCAAACACACAGCGTGTGGTCTTAACACATGACACATACTAGAATCCTCTTCCCCTGCCCGAGTTGTACTACACAGTTAAGCCACATGACTCTCCTATGACAATATTACATGGCATGTTCAAGAGAAACATGATGGTTACTAGACTAGCTTCACCGACACGTTTTGTTAGTGACATGGTAGGATACACATCTAACACTACACTACATATTTTATATGGACATGTCTTGTACTAGGAAGATTTTTCCAACCCTTGTTATGTTTTACGTGGCTGGGAGCACGAGTTACACCACACCGCATGTTCCAAACGGACAAGGCATGTACTAAAAAGCCTCAACCGACCTGTGTTGTTAGCTACATGGCTGGGTTGCAAGGATTACACTACATGGAATGTTCAAGCCTGACATGGAGTGTATAACCAAAGATTCATCCATCCGTGATGTTAGTCACATGGGCGGACACAGGGTCAACTCCACACTACTGTACAGCTGGTAAACGGCATGTTCCCACAAATAATTCACTATCATGTTTCTCTCCACACATGGCCTTTGACCTGATTAGAGACTAAATGGCATGTACCAAAAGTAGACAGCATGTACATAAGAAAAATAGTTTCTTCTTGAATAGAAGAACACATGGCATGTACTTAACATTAAATGACATGTATTCTTGGTTTTTCCGGACTGTAAGCCTCAAAAACTACCCAGGATCCCAGAAAACCACTAAAATGATAATTGAACGTGCCAAATTACAATCTGTGAGGGCCCAAACTCACTGCGAATAAATTCTTGGAATCTTATACATGATATAACAAGGAAAAAAAGGCAATGATCCACAAAATTTTGGTGAATGAGGGCCCATAACATCTCAAGAACTGAAGTTTGGCATTCATTTAAACAAAACATTACACAAACAATGCCCTGTCAAAAAACTTGTATTTTTATCAAGACATATTTCACAACAACATGCATATTCTACACAACATCTATCACAACAACATTCAATCGACAATGCATCCTAGATGGCATGGCAAGAATGCATGACATGTGGTTTCTAGCAAGTGCTTATATGATGCATGAGATTTAATACCGACATTTCATCGGGCTGCGACAGAAATAGAACCTCAATAACATCAACAGTAATAGCACAAAACATGTGAATCACCCAATGGTAAAATCAAATCAACTGTAAAATTTAAAAACCATAAAAACTGAAATAAACGAGGTATATTGTCGTTACTATGTACATGGGTTAGCTACTCCTAGGCACAGATTATTTCCAAGTACCTATTCTGTCCTATCCCTGATTATAGGCTCCAAAATGTAAATCAAGAAGAAAAGAATCCCTATTATACCACTTTCTAATGTCATGGTTCTAGAAGTTTCCAAAAGATGCCATGTACTTGGTCGGTCACATGGTATAAAGCACATTTCCCTGAACGCCGGAGGCTGCCTACTATCAGCGAGGACCTTGGGTGTGATAGTGGGCCCTCATTGGTAGAGTAACACAGTGGAAGAGAAATAAATATACAATAGTAGAAGTAGTAAATATCGAACAATAGTAAATAGCGGAAGACTAGACGTAATAAACTGGAGCACACACACACACACACACACACATATATATGAATGATGCATAACACATATTTCTAGGAAAACATCCAAACAAGTCAAAATGCATGAATAAAAATAGTAATAAAACAAAGTACAAATGAAAACAGTAAACATCTCCTCAGAATCACAACCCTCATCTTGGTCCCATGCTGTCCATCTACAAAACAAATCAAGTGCCTAAAGTTGAAGGGATCTTGACCTTATCTATACCTGTAGAAATATAATCTGTTTGTGCCGAAAATCATGACAAAAATAAGATGTGAGTCTAAATCCCAGTAGAAAACCACCCAAATATATGTGCCTAATAGTCAGTTAATATATGTTATAGGGAATAAGCAATGATGTAGTAAACAAGAAATTACTGAGCAATAAACAGTAAAACATATCAAATAAGAAGCTAATCAAGCATGGTAACCCTTTGGGAATTATGTGCAACCTATCCCCTATGGTTCAGTCATAAGAATATATAAATACTCTTTGAGAAAGCACTGACATTAATTTTCAATTATAGACAAAAGTGATTCAAGACTCTCCAAAGAAGCTCACACGATCATTTTCCCTTATAGTCCAAGGTAGTGAAGGACTCTCTGAGTAAGATCACACTATCAATTCCCCATATAACCCCCAGTGGTCAAAGACTCTCTGAGGAAGCTCACTCAGTCAATTCCCTTTATAGTCTAAGGTAGTCAAGGACTCTCTAAGGAAGCTCACTCAGTCATTTCCCCGTATAGTCTACTAAAGCAGCTTCTCAAGACCCTGTGTAAGTCAACGAGCATAGAAATGAAATAAGGCCAATGTAAACGTCAAGAAATACTTGGATAATAAGTCTACATCATATCAATCATGTCAGAAACAAACACTCAACCCTACATTACAAGGCAATCGGAAAACATGTAAGGCGGCCAAAAAGGCAATGCAGGACTAAATAGTAGTATAGAGAACATGCATGGGAAAACACATCCAAAACATAAAAATAAACACTATTAATATCCAAATAACCTATACTCAAGCATACAAGCATGGAAGACAATTTACAGGGGTTAAATGGAAAACAAACAATAACCCAATTAAGGGTATTGGCCAAAATTGCACATATAAATCAAAGACTTTCAACGGAATGGCACAAACCACCTACCTATGGTTTGGGAGATCATTATACTCTGAAGTCAACCCTTGGATTTAACTAGAACGCAATAGATCTAAAAAATCATCTAAAATGTTCACAATGTGATATCTCATGAGAGAAGAGAAATCAGAAGATGGTGTTATAGGAGAAAAGAGAACTCATCGATGCGATTACAACGCAACCGAATGTGTTCAATTCATAGGACAGATTCTCACTCAGGGGTTTGTCAAAGATATGTGGTTGTAAAATGCTTTTGAATGAGACAAAGAAGGGGGTGTTTCTATTGATTAGAGACAGCCCTAGTATATTTAACGAAAAAAATAAAATACACAACATTTACTTTTGAAGTAAACGACATGTACATACCGTGTCTGTACTCCATATTAAGCGGCCTCTAGGTCACCCCCACATGGTTGTGTGCATGGATGCTACACGTCCAACACATGGCTATCTGTGTTAACTAAGTACATGGAATGTAATCATAAAATACATAGCGTGTACTTTAAAAATTTCTAGAAAAAACAATTTTCCTAAAAAACTACCATAAAATGAAAACATACCTGAAAAAAAGATCTGGGTTCTTGCATATATGGACCCCACTCAGACCCATACTGGTAGGATGAAGAGGGGTCAATTCTGGTGCAACTGAATATCCCTTACGAAAATTTCTTATTGAATATGGACATATCATTATATGTAATGAATAAGAAAAATATTTTGATTATTATATTCAATATGGGAAGTAGAGGAGCCAACCCACATAGGTGAATCTGTCAAGCCAAGTCAAATAATCACTTCCTTTGAACATCTGAATTATCTTTTAGAATATGAATAATAATGAAATGTACAATTTTTAGAAATAGTATTAAAATATCATGTACAAAACATTGATGTAAACGAAGTAATAAAAATTTTGATAAAATGTTTTAGTAACAATTATTTAAATCGAAGTTAACAATTTATAAAAAACATTTTTAAACTATGTTTTCTGAATTGAAATAAATATATGTAAAGGAAATGTAACCAAAAAATAATTATCATACATATAATTCAAATATTAAAGTAAATAAATGAAATTAAAATAATATAATCATTTTAAAATCATGTCAATTTTAACTAAATGACATGTGAACGTATATATTTTCTTCTATATATTACCGACCACTGCATTAGGTTCAACATAAACTCTCATAATGGGAAAATTTGAGTCTTCAATGGTAATATATTGATCAAAAACATTGGGGCATCAATGGTGTCGATTTTTCCCAACAAAATGACAAATATTTCTTTGAATTTTTTTATTAATGACAATGTAATTAGCTATCAAATAATCATTCACATAAAAGATATATTTTACCACTGATTACATAATGTATGGTTTATCAGTACCCCAAAATTAACTCATGCCAATAAATATTAATCCATAATCCTTAATAAATATACCATGTTTAATCAATGAATTAAACCATTTACATTTAATAATAGTTACACAAACATGAGAGTAGTAATCTAGTAATAAATGTTTTTTTCAATAAGTCCATAAGAATACATAATTTTTATATCAACGATGACTATATGGTAATCTAGAATAAAAATATTTTTTAATAGTTAACTCAATTCCATATTGTTTTATTCTCCCTTTCAATGCTTGATTAGTTGTAAAAATATATAAAAATATATTATAAAATATTTCTTATCATGAACCAGTGAAGTGTGACAAAATGGATATACTCTTAACACTAGATAAATAAAGTCAAAAAGTAAACTAAATACAGAAATTATATATTATTAATAATATTAAATGGGTATTTATATTTTATGTTAATTAATTTAATGGGAATTCATTTGATTTAAAAAAATAGGGAAAATAAAGTCTTTGAAAAGCCTCTCTATTCCTCAAAGTTAAATATTGATGATCTGTACTCATATTTTTTATATGTTACATAAAAAATAGAAAATAAAATTCTAATCATTATGTGAAATAAAATTGTATGAAATTTTAAATAAATATTTAAATTACATAATTTATATAGTCCTCTAACAAACTGCAATTAAATAAGACTATGTTATTGAAAAAATCCCTCCCATCATGGTTCAATGTAGTCATAGTATATGACCCATGAATTCAACTTGTTTTGGGAAGTGATGGGAATGAGGGATGAATATTCCAATACTTATCATCTTAATTTCTCATTGGCCAATTATGTGTTGTGCTCAGATAAAGAAAACAAATGAACAAAAATACATTCATTCTTGAGCCAGATAACCACTCACAATTGATCCTACATGATAATAAATATTTAAAAAATATTATTACATTGTGAACATATTTCATTCAGAAGGAAACATTCACCGAAATTAGTAGGTCTTATAAAAAGTGTTTTAGTTTGAAGATTATCTGTTATATGGACCATATAGGTTAAAAAGGATAAATGAATTATTTTTCGAACTCACAAAAAACTAATGAATCTGCTTACTGAATTTTTATCATGGATGACCTGGATAAATTTTTAGCACATATGTCTTTAAAAGTGGAATAATAAAATCACATTTTTCTTTATATTATTGGATATCAACTTTCAAATTTCTATTGGAATCAAATCAACATGAAGTCTGAGATACTCATCATTTTTAGTGTTTTTAGTTTGAAATCAATTCTATTGAATAATTTAGATATGTTTCTAAAATAGAGATTAGGGACCTTAACATTCCCCAACACTATCAAAAAATTTATTTTTCTCTAATGGTGTCATCAAATATGAATAAAAAGGAACACACCCCTTGTTTTCACTAATACACACATGGTGTCATTCATGAAAAATAACACAATCCATCATGCCTTGATGAGATTGAAAGTTCTATATTTTCATCCCCTTGATAATTATAAAAATTGATGGAAACATTTAAAATTTATTTTTCAAAATATGCATCACGTATAAAGAAACAAAAAAAAATTACATACCAATATTGAAACTCAAAATAGTTACTGCTATTTATCAATTTTCATGTGGATTAAGTATCTAAAACCATTATATTTTTTGGTTTCATCTGACCATTACATAATGAAAAAATGAAATACATCATTTCATTAAGCACATTTGTTCATGAAATACGTTTTGGTGGATATTTAATGTCAACAGTTTTATCAATCAATCGATTAATCATCCTATATTGATTATTCATTGGTAACAATCATTGATGACCAAAGAAAATTAAACAATGATAATATTTAATCCTTTTATATCCTGTATTCTCTATAAAAATATAACATGATACATATACCATTGTGCTTTATTCATAAATAATTTAATTGTAGGGAAATCATTTATAGTCTATATAAGGCTAACACATATCTAATTTTTTTTATGAAACATCAAATGTGGACACATCTATATCCAAATGATGTTTCAACTCTCTTATTATAGGTTTAAAATAGACATCTAGATCGTTTCAATGATTAAAAGGTATTGATATCAGTATAAAAAAGAAAGTGAATGGTTTTTCATACACATTCATATAGTAAGGTTATAAATGTGAATATAAATTGGATACATGGTCTCAATAATAACCATCATTCCAAAGGGATTTAAACCATCACATGATAGACTCAACCTAGCATTACAAACTTCAATTGAAAAACTAGGATGTTGTGCATCAAATAACTACCATGATAATCCATTAATAAGATAAAAATATCATCATTTTTTTATCCAAGTATCATTCCACCACATACTGGCTAATATTTTTGCACACATTTATTGAATTTGATGATTGGGATCAAATGGAATGAGAATAATGACGTTATGTAGAACACATAATGGTATTGCATCTGCATCTTCATTGGATCGAAATGTACAACATTATTTATCATCACTAAGGTTAGTTGTTTCCTCTCCAAACAAACTATTATATTTTGAACATGAATGAAGGTTATTAGTAGATAATTATTGATGATTAATTTACTTCTATGCCATATAATGAGTTGTATAAATATATGAACCATTAGGAACCATGTAATACAAATTGGATAGAATATTAAAAATTTTAGTATTATAAATTTCATAAATTGTTTTTCTAAGACTAAACAACATTAAAAATTATTTATATTTCATATTAGTAAATTCATAATATAATGGATTTCTGACATCATCCATTAGATTTCTCACTCCCTCAAAATAATCATCTTCAATATTTTCATTATGTTTATTGATATCATTACCTACTCTAACTGGCATACTATCTTCCTCTTGATGATGATGAAATGGAAACTTAATTAATATAACATTTTCCATATGAATTCATTTATTTTGTTCATCAACATTAGAATATTTTCTCATCTTCCCATGGTGATACCATATATAATAATGTTTCTAAAATATATTTTTAGTTATATTTTCTCCTACTTCTTCCCTACCAATTCATTGTATTTAAACTTTTTTATAGTATGGAAACTATATAAAACCTAATTATAACTCTTTGATAATGGAAAAAGCTTAAGAGAAATCAAAATTACATTTAAACACTGTAGAAATATGATCTCTATGATACATCTAATTTCTACGCATTCTATTACAGGGGAAAAAGTTATGTTCTAATCAACAGTGTAGAACATAATTAAGAATTAATAAAAACTAATTTTAATATTAAATTCATTAAATTATACTGCTTAATAAAAAAAGAACTAGAGAAATAACATATTCTATAAGTGATATTTAAAAATAAAGCATCATGAAGAATGTTAATGGAATTTAAAAATTCACTATTAATGTTGATAAATTAAATTATTTTGAGAGATTAAAATCTATATTAATCCTATATTCTCACATATTATTTGATAAAACAAATTCATGTATCTATATATATACTCGATCTTTTCTACCATAAGGCATGTATTTAATTCCTGGTCAATAGGGGATAAAAAAAATTTTAAGGACATAAATATACATAATGAAAATGACTTCACGGTAATAAAAATAAAACCAAAACTAATTTTATCAAGGAACTGATGATAAAAAGGTAATATATTTTTGATTAATACATATTAAATAAAATAAAAAAGCAATCATATAATAATAACACAAGAAAATATTAAATTTATTATAAAACATAATGAAATTAAATATAAACACAATCAAAATTGATTAAATATATCCAAATATCATATAAAATATCCAAAATAATGGAAAAATTATATTTGAATACTATTAGGCTATAAATATAATAATTTAAATAAATAAAATATTGAATTTAAAAAAACAATGTTAACACTTATCTATGTGGAAAGTGTACATATCTCATATATTATCTCATCCATTCATGAAAAATAATTCCAATACCCAATCTATCAAGGTGTAAATTTTTCATTACATTCTGGAAATGGGGGAAAATCTATATACACACAAATTTTCTATAATGGTTTTTAAAATCAAAAAACTTTAATATTACACTAAATTATCTTTTCAAATTATTTAAGGAAAAATTTGAAATTCTAGATTGAAATTCATTAGTGCAATAAACCAATTTAAATCTTTTAAATAAAAGTAACAACATAAAAAAATATTGGTTTTATTCTACTCAAAATTGAATATATAATAAAACATATCCCATACATTGAATGACATGAATAAATTTTCATTTCTCATTAAATGAGTGTGATTATTTTATTTAAAAAGAAGAGAAAACACGAGATCGGTTTTCAATAGATGAGGATTATTATATCGAAGTACGAATAACATGAAGCATTTACTGAATCTGATTATGTAGAAGAGGTGGATGAGGATTATAAATTAATTATGACTATAATCATTTATATAATTAGAATTTTAAGGGTTATGTATAAAAATCACAAATCTTTATATAATTCCAACAAGAATGTGGTTGAATTTATTTCGTATAAATTTTTAAGAAGAAAAGTAATGCATTGGATGTTAATAATAATGGTCAAAAACATAAAAAGAATATGTGGGGGAAGATATCAAAAGTAGTTATTATATTTGGTGACATTATAATAGAATTCATAAGAAGGAATAGAAAAAATCATTGTGAGAAAATAAATAGAGGATAATATAATTTCGTATATCAAAGCTGAAAAAATTCACGAGGAATCCAAAATATTCATAGAACGTGTTTAGAATAATAATTAGACCTCAATCATTGATGAGTATAAAGATGAAGAGACCTCAATGGAGTGTATACATAGTTATAAATTGAAATCATTCTGTGAGACTAATGGATATTTGAACATGTTTTAAATGTTCAAAATAATTTCATTTGAATGAAATACGAGCTGAATAATTATTTTCTCAAAATTGAAACATAACCTAAATCATTGTGTAAAAATAATAAAAATGATAAGGTGATGAATGATTTATAGAAACAATCAATTTCTAAAATAATATCTAAAAAATATTTTCATTTCATAGTGGAATCCAGCAACACCAATGACTAATGGAATAATATGTTATATTATGATATAACCCAAAAATTATAAATAAAATTAAATATATTTTTTGAATAATTGTGATTGGAAAAGTTTAAAATCGAGGACAGTATGTGCTAAAAATTTGATAAGAAACAGTTATCCACATCTATATATAAATAAATATTATAAGTAAAGGAGACCTCCAAATAAAACTATCAATATTACAGAAAATTTTTATTTGAAAAGTATAATTATGTAAGGTTAATTTATGTTAATAATTTTAGTTATTAAATAAGATACATTGTTAAAACCTATTAATGGTATAATATGAAGTTTCTTCATAAAAAAACACATTTTTGTTTAGATATGTTTACCTCATGGAATATATGAATTAATAACAAGAAATTATGAAATGAAAGGGAAATAATAAATATAGTATAAATACATTGAAACAAAATAATAAATTATATATTACCAAATAAATCCAAAAATAGAACATGGAACATACCTATAATAAAGAAGCCATACACTACCACTTCTAAGAGAATCACTGAAAAAAATTACTATAATTCTTTTTAAAAACAAGGAAACATAAAAATGTCAGGATACCAAAATGTATAGTAAATCACATAGAAAATAATTTAAAATAGGTTAAATGGGTTATATCCAAGAATAAACAAAAAACACATGAAATTGAAAACAATACAAAATAGATGACCATAATAATTTCTAACTCACATATGTGATGTTGACAAAGACTAAAATATAATAAAATTTATATAGAGGAAATCATTAATAATTTGAAGGTCTCCACTAGCTCGGGAATTTCTGGATCACTTAGTTATTCACCACTAAAGAGGTTGTCAATCTCATGGGAGGTCGTCGGTTGATTGAAACTTCACTAATCTGAAGGTCAACAGTCACTTCCTAGGTCACTACTCAGGAGGTGAGAGCTACATTCTAAGAGAAGGGTATTTGTTAATGAGATCATGAATCAGGGGGGGGATAGAGTGGATGGATTTTTTAAAACCATATACCAATTCTTTTTAATAATAATTTGTATAGACTAACCAATAAAAATGGTTTAAATATTATTAGAATAGGTTTATCTATACCAATGGTTTCATCAATCATTAGTATATCCTGGATCTATAAACTCTATACTCGCATTTTTTTATCTATGTGTATAGAGGCATGTGGATACACACACATTCTTGTAGTTGATCCTCATGGAAAAGTGGAATTATTTAAGAAAAAGTATTAAAATTTTTTCTTAATATTAAGATAACACATATATCATGGAGACATAAGAAAATTTATTTCATGTTACATGAGATGGAAAAAATGTGTAATAATTCCAAAATTGTGGGTGAATAATATATAATATTTTAATGTGGAGAGATATGGTTGTCCAGCTAGTCCAAACATTGATTATTTTTAATTTTACATACCATTTCCTTTTTATATGTTGTCTATTTTATTTTATTAGTAAATATATCTTCTTTTATATTTTTTCTATTCTGGGATGTCATGAGATTTTTTTCATTCAACCATTTAAAATGTTATTTTTATAATTATAAATAATGATTTTACACAATATGTTGAAACCTCCTTAATGTATTATAACTCATCCACATGGTTATACAAACAAATTTTTTTATGATATTTGAATAATATTATAATTATTCCATTCTTATAAAAACCAATAAACAATAATTTTTTTCGATTGTTATGTCATTACATCCAAAGTATAATTTCATTGTCATCAATAAATATCAATGGATGTCTACCAAAATTATATTTAGAAAAATTAGTGCATAATAAAAGATACCAAATGATAATTCCATATTAAATAGGTGTATTCATGATTCATTATTTTTATAATAAAAATATTATTCTTATTGCATATATAAACCGTCTATATGGATACAATTTCTTTTATTATCATAGAATAATTTTTTTAAAATATGTTCATTATAGAACCACTTTTTAATTGTATTTAACAGTGATAAATATATTCTTATTCAGTTCCCTAAAATCATTAATAATCCTCCACCTTTTGCCTTTTCATTATCTTTAATAATACACAAACCATTCCTTACTATTATTTATGGTGGTACAAATTATATATTGTATCATCCAATATTAATTATTCTACTATGTATCATCCATCATAAACTATTATTCCATATAAATTTTATTATCAAGTTTTATATTATTTCCTTATAGTGCTTATAATTGAATATCAGATTCATAATGTTTTTATACAATTATTAAAAAATAATTAAATCTTATTATTCTATTATTTTATTTTCATTATGAAATGATTTGTCAATATTCTTGGTAGTTATCCTCATTTTCAAAAATATATTATAATTTTTGACAATGTTTGAATGATAATTAATTTTGTAATTGAGTGTAACCACTAATGAATTTATGGTCTTACTAGACTAGTAAATTCACCTTGTAATGCTATAAAAAAAATTCAGATAAAATTTTACAGGTATGTAATTTTTTTGGTGCTATAAATGTACTGTATCACTATAGTAGTGTAATAATTTTAATTTATACTATAGTGGGTCAATATAGAAACAGTATCATTATTGTCACAAGGGATTTCAGGTTTTAAAATTTGGAGTTTAATACTTAGGTATTATAATCCATATAATGTGGGGCCTTCAAGATTATTCATTACCATCATCTTCCTAGTCGATTCAAAGATGGTGTAATGGAGGGATCCTTCGATGGGGCTAGATATAGGATGATAATAAATAATGGTTAATTTTCACATAGCAACAAAAATTATAGAGAATGAAGAAAAATTCCTTGCACACTTTAATAAAAGTGTTGATGATATGATTGGAATAGTTATGTTGGTTGTGGGATGGAATGGGAAGGTGACATGAATGTGGGAGTGGTTTTTATATCATTTATCCCAATGTACTTGATATTTGGGCCATTAAATGTTTGTCTTTTGAGTCATGTATTCTATAGAATTCATGGAACATAATCGTTCCCTATAAATTAAATTTTTATAAGAGAATATGTAGAAAATAATCCTAAATTATATATTCAGGATTTGTTTTCATTACAATGAAAAAGTAATTATTCCTTGACTGAAATTAAATTTATATATTAATATCATGTAAATTTGTAATATATTTTAAAATTGTAATTGTACTACTTAAATAATGCATTTTTAATAGTTTTACATATGATTTACGTGAGAAAATCCAAATAAATTATTATATGTTATGAGTTAATAAAAAATTAATTGAATATATATATTTATTATATTAATATTGAAGAAAATATTTAAATTTACATGAATTTAATTTTTATGGATATATGTATAAAATTTTAATATATATATAGAAATTTTATTAGAGAGAATATTCCCAAGAAATATTGATGAATATAAATGATTCATGATTTATTTTTTTATCTATAAAATAATTCTTTATGAATCATTTTTGGAATTTTGGTATATATGAATTACATATAAAAAAATTGGGATATATTTATAAAGTCGCCTATGATAATTTTATCCATTATTTTATTATACCTATAACAAATTTGTATGAAAGAGCAATGTAATTATGAAAATTCATATAGTTATAGACCAATGAAAATTATTTAATATATTTATATTACTCTTAAAACAAGATTTATGACATTTGTATTTATTGTTTTAATTATTTCTTCTGAACATACTTATAATGAGTGCTTCTTGGTTCTTTGATATCTGAGTGCAATAAAAAATTTATTAAACAAGTTTTTTCAAAATCAAAATTTCTCAAGATTAATCTTCAATATAATTTCCCAAAAAATAGAAAACTATGATGATATATATATGATATTTTTAGATACAATATTAATGTTGAAAGTCATTATATAATAATAAACAATAGTAACATAGTAGTTTTATATGTTTTTAAAAAATATTTTGTGATTCCATTAATTATATTATTTTTGTTGAAAATCATTTATGGGAATATTTTGGTAAAAAATAGTGTTTGGGAAGAGTAATTTATTTAGGATGATCATTTGGATTATGTAGATGCACTAGGTTCATCATAAGAATGTTATTGAATGTGTTCAGTTATATACTAGCCCTATTTTTAATTTGAATATCATATAAAAAACAAGACACAATTCATTATTATTATTTTTGTGATTGGGTTTTTTATAAATATTTAAAATCATGTTACATTAATTTTTAGAGATTGTATTGTAAACAATAAGAAGGATAGAGCTATCTATCAGTAATTATATACTGGTTTTATAAGAAGTATAGTTCTAAAGAACTAATATCATTAGAATATGTGATTTGTTTCAAAATTCATTTGATAATGATAAATATTCATCTAATTTGTTTTAAATTCGTGTAAATAATATCATATATTACAATTTTACTATTTTCTATAATGGTATACATTAATATAAGGACTACAAAGATATTGAGATACTCTATTAAGATAAAAATCTCTTCAATTCAATAATTAATTATATTGATGATATAATAATGAATTTTATTTTCAATTAAATTTTTTCCTCTATGATATTAATTGATATTTTTTCATTAAAAATAATTTAACATATTTTTTAATCGCAATATTTATGACCATTCAATATTGAGGGATTTTGATTAAAAATAATAGTTGATAAATTTTTTATAATTTATGTTTTTTATTGAAAATTTTATAAATGGATTCTATTATGAATTCTTCTATAATATTATTATTTCAATATTAATAATCATACATACCGACTAGTTATGTCAAAGGATATCATTGTCTTAGAATATAGATTCTTAACATGTTAAAGTCGATGACTCCTCGAAGTATGTTTGATATTCAACTAATTCATTGGAATAAAATTTTATTTTATACTAACCTATATGTAGTACTTGATTTGGAAACTAGTACTCGATTTTTTTTAGTTTATTTTCTATATGAATAATATAATAAAGAAATGGGTATCATAAACATTCCATGAATATGATAATTAAACTTATATTATTTAATATTATTTCTCTTTAATTACTACATCTTCAAATATCAATTTAACTTTATCCTAAAATTTGGAAGGGAACTGTTTTTTATGGAAAGAAACATGTTTATAGTATCAAAAATATAAATTTAAATATATCCCCAATTTTAAAGGGGAATGATTCCAGATATTGCTAATAGTGGATAAAAAATTCTTGATAAATAATTTTTTTGAAAATTCCCTCATAATCACAATAACATATATATTTATAGGGAATGAAGTTTTTATATATAAAAATTAAGAAAGATATGAATTTTAGAAGAAATTTATAGTATAAAAGGGTTTTTTTAATGTAATGGAAAATTTATAGAAAATATGTATTAAGAACATCCTTTTGTATATAGAAGAAAATATTAACATCATATTTTGTTACATTAGAGTATCTTGAGATTAAGTAATACATTCATAGAAATTATTATTTATATGTTCATTTTATATGTGATGAATGTATATATTGAGCCTTCAAAGGATGATCATTATTGTTAATTGTTTTACTATAACTTTGGTGAAAATATTTAATACATAATAAGTTGTGTGGAATTGTTTTCTACATTTATCCATTGTTGTGTAAATCCTTGATGTTGATTCCTAATAACATAAATATTATCAACAAGTAAATATGTGTTCATTAAAGAATGTAATTATTGAAATATAAGAATTATTTTAAGGGATATTTAAAATTATTAAATGATGAAATGCTGAAAAATATATTTCTTTCAGATACACCAGTGTATTAAATTCTACACTATGTAATGAAAAATTATGTAATTTAAAAGTTATAGCTATTCAAATATATTTTAACATGAATTTACTGAATTTTTTCATGGTAATGAGTCAATTTATTTCTTATATTAGTTTATAAAAAATTATCATCATTATATGGATGAGAATTATGATCATAAGGAATTATTTTAAACAAATTTCTAAGAAAGACAAAATCCTTTCCGCATCTGACCAGATTTTCTATAGTTAAAAATGGAAATATATTTTGTCTCAAGAAAATTTTCTACGAAAAATTATAATATTTTAAAAAACTATGGATTTAAGGAGATATAATGAAAATTTTAATTATTTTGATAGTTTATTTGAAACTAACATTGATAGAAGAAAAATTATGGGTATTTATTCTAATGACTGATCATATAATAATCATTTCATGGTATAAATGACGTATTATGGACAAACATGTCCAACTATAGATTTAAAATTATCCTATATAAAAATATATACTAAAGTTATATTTTATTATACCATAGTTAAAGATATATATTATTATGTAAATGGTCTTTAAAAGAGATAAATATAATTAAATTTTGAAAGTGATAATATTTTTGTTGCCTTTTATAAACATAATAGAAAGTACAATGAACTCAAGAGTGATTCAATTAAGTGTAATAAAGGATTATATAAAATATTATAATATAATTTTAAATTGAAATGAATAAATTTAAATTTAATAAATGAATTGTATTAATATATTGTAACTCTTCCTATTGTTAATACTGAATAGTAAAAAAACAGTTGTTAAACCATATTAAAATGATTTTTCATCAGAGGATAAAAAGTGGAAAAATATATGGGAAGAAAATAAAATATTCTAAGGAAAATAAAATTAATTTATAAACTTTATTTTTTTGTTTATGTGCCTAAATAAATTATTCATATACATTAGTTCTAGTTTATTTTTCTGAAAATATGTATGGATATTTATTTCTAAAAATAAATACACATATACATAGAACATAACTGATTATAACATTTTTGAACTATAATTTTAACAAGTTCAAATTGGAAATATAATTGTACATTGAACAATATTTAATATTTCAGAAGAGTGTGATATTTTATGTCAGTGGACATTACTGCTTATGAAAAGATTTGACCTTTTAATTTATTGGTTCTAAATGTTATTTTCACAATTAACACTCGACCAATAGTGACCTTTCTTCTATATATTTAATTTGTATAAGATAATTTTTATACATACAGGTTCATGATATCAAATTAATTATTATTGTTATTTTATTTAAATATATCACTAACAAATCAGGTTATTTAAAATTTGTTTTTTTGTATTATGTTTCTATTTTTTTTAAAAGTAATAATCACCTTTTGTAATGAATATTATTTACCCGACGTTAGAGTCTTCTTTTAATAACTATATTATTTAGAAATAATTTAATATGTCGATAATATTATAGTTAAATAAATTTTTCTTTAACCATTGTTTAATGAAAGAAAACATACAAGATTATCTGAAGATAAATTTATGATTATTTTGTGTTTTTTTGTATATATGGACTCTTATAAGAATTTTTAATTTACTATTAAATTGAATTTGTAATTATTTTGAGGGTTGTTTTATAAAAATATGTTATGAAATGTTAATAAACATAATGTTTTTTAATTTTTTATTTATTACGTGAAAGAAATTATACAATCATGTGTTTTGGAGGAAATTTCTTTTGACCATATAATATTATCTTATAAAACAAAATTTTATGTTGACTTATGATCCCAATATAATTGAGCAAAGCTTATGTCATTTGGAAGTATGAATTTTTGAAAATTAATAGATCTTTTAAATATTCAAATATATTGTACATTTTTTAGTTGATCAATGGATATATATACATATATATCTAGAAGAAAAACTATCTAATATTATATGGAAAATCATGATTTCATTATAAATCATGATATTATTTTGGAAAAATTCATCAAAATAAAATTATTTAAGGATACTACTAAAAATATATAATATTTTAGTTATATTTTTTCATTGATCATCCCTGAGTTCGAATGAAAATAATCATGGAAATTGTTTATAAAAAGTGAATATCATTTATAATTTTTTTAAATATAGTTAGCATAATCTTCATACTATATATTTTGTTATTAGAACAGAAAATAGATTGTATGTAATTGATTGTTTTATACAAAAATTAGTTTATTATCAAACATTGATAAAGAAAAAGATTAATAATACGAATTTGTAGATAAATAGAATGTTCATAAATTGAATAACTTTTCTCTAATGGTATGAATTATAATTCATTGTGTTCATCAATTTCTATTGTGAATGAAAAGTAAAAAATATAACATTAATATTGAAGATTATTTTCAAGTATTATTTCATTTCACAATGTAGAAGATGAATTTTAAATAAATTTTTAATAAATAATTTGTAGCTATCACCATGGGATTAATGTAATTGATTATTTTTTATTTTCCCTATAATTATTTTAATTTTAGAGAGGAATCTATATTCTATGATATTTTTTAATTTAGATAATTTTAAAATATATTATGTGTATATGATTAACACAAAAACTATTCCTAAAATCAGACTGATATATAAATTTACGAAACAAAAATCTTTTAAAATTACATCGTATTTATTCATTCAAAATTCCATAAAATATTTCAATAAAAATATAATTAATTTATATTGATGAAATAAAATGAGAAATTAAAAATCCCTATAGATTATGTATCTAAACTGCATACATCATGGAGAAATAAGTAAAGTAAATTTTATGATTAATCAAAAAGTCCACTAAAATAGCATGTTGATAATAATATTGAACATATTCATATATTTAAAAAATATTATTTTAAATAAAAAAGGAAATTGGATAATGAAACAAAGAAATATAAGGATGAATGGGATACACAAAATAATTTTTTTAATATATGTCGTAAAATATATGTGTTTATGAGAAAATTATCATCAAATATATACCATAAAAAAAATTAAAACACATATTAAATTATGACTTTCTTATCGAATTGAGAAGTAAATTTTTTATATTATTCGTGAATATATTGTTATATAGCTACACATATGAGGAAAAACAATCTTTAGAAGTAATTAAACTAATAACTAAATAAATGTTTATAAGGATTTTTTTCAGTATCCTCTTCTTATGTTGATGTTTGTGAACTAGCTAACAAGAACATCAATTTAATTTCTCTGATGTTTATCCCATACATACTAGCTTCTATTATTGTACCATCCATTGAATATCCTTTAGTTAATGAATATCTAAAAATGGTGATTAAATCAAAATGACTTTTGGACATGTAGAGTTTCACAGAGGTATTGATGGTTTGTATGACCCATCCCCAAAATGTGGTAAATGATATATCTCATATATTAGAAATTTTAATAATAAGGAATTTCCAGAAGATGAAAGTGGTCTAAATTTAATTTATGTTTACAATTCATATTTTAATAATGTTATTTAGATTTAAATAGAGAAAGATGAATGTATTTATCTTCATCCTATAAATATTGATGTTTTAAATAAATAAAAATATGGTATTTCATTTAAATCATATTCTATATCACGATCTAATAAGATGGAATTACACATTGATTTCTAAAATAAAATATTGAAGAAGGTGAATTATCAATATTTTATTTAACATCAATTAGTGTGAGATGGAACGTGATTCAATATCCGGATTTCAACCCCGAAGATGAAATTTTGTGGATTATGATTTTTGACAATGTTATTGAATTTAAAAGGGATTTGAATAAAATTCATAAGGATGGTGAAATTTAGAATTTAAAGACGAATGGATTTTTGAAATATAATAAATCACAATAAAACAGAAATAAACTAGATATCCAAGTAGTGTGCTTGTTTGAATAAGAAAATTGATTATTTATGAAATGCATCATATGTGATAAATGATTGTGTAAATAATCATGATTATATGGATGAACACCCTTGAAAATAATTTTATGAGTTTAATAATCTAGAAGCATCTTTCGTGTTTTCATTTGAACATTAAATATATCAAGAATATTTTTTGGAGAAATATTCATCGGTGATTATTAGAAACTAGTTTCCTAAGAACTGATGTCAATAGATCTGAAAGAAAAGAGTGATTCTTAAGAGGACATGTTCAATAAATAATAGAAGAAAATTAAAACTATGGAATAAAATTTTGATAAAAAACATAAACAAAACTGAAACATAAAGTTATGAATCTAGCGGTTTGTAAAATGTATTTTAAAATTTCGTCTTGATTTAGAAACTATTTATTATTTCTATTGATTTTTATATCTAAAAGAATCTAATTTTTCGTTTACTACAGATTGAATATTTTCATTAATATAATATTTTCATAGTGACAATAAACAATTTTTTTATTTATAGTTATATCTTGATTGTTGAGAAACCTGATTGTTTTCTTTCTAGGATGTCATATTGAAATTACTGTGGGATTCAATTTATTAAAGTAAACATTATTCTAAAAATTGTTTTCACATTAACAAATTGTATTTTAAAAGTGGTGAATACTATATAATTTCAATTAAATTATTTTAAATTCTCATTTTGAAAATACAAATCAAGTGGAATTGGAAGAAAAATAACATAACCTTGAATATCTATAATTTCATTAAAAATTTATTAATTTTTTTTAAGGGGAGAGGAAGTAGTTTTCATTAAAATGGTGGAATATTTATAAAATGATGATTTTTTCTAATGTAACAAAATAATATTTCAGGACATATTTTTTTCAAATAAATTTAATATTTATATATTTTTTGGTTACCTGAAACACTATGTATATCATACGTTATATGAAACATCAAGTATATTATGTGATACATGTAATACTCAATTTAAATGAAATGTTACGTTCTTTTTAATGATTATAATTTAATAGAATAGCTTTTACCAATGTATGAGAATTTTAGTTATGCATAAGAATGACTGAATTATGAAAATATAGGGCTTAAAAATGTATATATATTGAATTATTTGGTGAAAATTTATTTATATGTGAATATTTTAAATTATAACAAATAATTTTATTTTTTTCTAATAAAAAACAATTTTTAACTAAATTAAATTAAAATTATATTGGGAAAATATTTTAATGAAACATTATATTTTATATTATTTCAAATTTCTAGTATTCATCTAATGATTTTTAGTCAAGATATAAGAATATGTAAAATTTCATTCTTAAAACATTATTTTTTCAAAATTTATTTTTTTCTTCATATAAGTTTTTCGTGAATACATTATTTACACATTTAAATAATTATTTCAAGAAATTACGATCATAATTTATATCATAATGTTAAAATTAAATTTGGATTAAATTTGGTGATGTTTCATAAATGTTTAATTTATTGATTAATAGTTAAATATTATGGGTTTTATTATGAATTTTCATTTCTAACATTAAATTAATACACTTCCAAATTGTTTTCAAATAGTTGAATAAGAAAAATTATATCATTAATATATATTTTTATCTAATATAGTTAATTCTAATTATTTTTATGATAATGAATTATAAAACACTTGTGAATATATGGACCATTTTATTTTTTAAACCCACTTCCTCATCACGTATATAAGATTAACATTAATTTTATGTCATCCACCTATGTGAATTGAATTCAGTAAAATTAAATCCATATATAAAAATATAATAATATATATTATTTAATAATATAAACATAATTTCTTACCCAGATTGATATAAACAATAGTAAAAATTATATACTGTTGTTAGAGGTAAAAATATGTTTTTCTAAAGACACAACTGATAATGGATAAAATTTCCCCAAAACATGTCCATTATCGATATTATAGACTTATTTTGAATTTATAGTATATATATAAATATATATTTAATATTATACTATTTGTGAGCCATTTGATATGTGAATCTCTACAATACACAATTATCTAAAAAAATTACAAATATGCCACACACCTAACATATACACAGCCACCATTATACTCTTCAAAAAACCCTTAGAAACCCCATTGGTTTCACCCATAACTGTCCAAATAAATAATTTAATTCAATCATATTATCATTGAATAATTGTTTTTTTCATATATCCACCCTACAAAAACTCTTAGTGAAAACCAGAAGTATTTTTTTACGACGATGTTGTAATGTCCATAACCAAGTGTTTTTTTATTTATCCTCTAACTGATTCAATAATTATTAACAAATTATTTTTTAATAATCACTATTTTGTATATATTAATATTTTTTTATATTAATCTAATGGCCCAAAAACATTTTTATACAGTAGAATGGTTATTAAATGATCAATTAGTGTGTAAGTGAGACTACTACCTTATAAACTAATGTCATTATTACTTATAATATTACCTCTCATGGAATTAAATTATTACATATTAATTTCTCTAAATATAAAATTTATATACTATTCTTCTTCTATAATATATATTTTACATTTTTTCTTTCATTCTAATCAATGGGAATATGATGATATTTTTCATGTGTGTGAAACACCACCTTCACCGAAAGCGATGCAATTCAGTTTTAATTTATTCTTTACATTGAAGGAATTAAGAATTTCATTAATTATATATATATATATATATATATTTTCAATAATTTTTTAATTTTAATTTATTATTTACATCTCATATATTCAAACATAATTGAAGTTTCAAAAAATGATCATGACTACATAAGGGCTACCACTTACATGAATGATGTGTTTTTTTCCATCACTTACATTTATAAATTACTCTAAGTACATAAATATTAAATATATAATATATTTTTGTCATTTTTATCATTATTTAAATGTCAAAACCATAAATAATTAACATGGAAAAAATATAAAATATAAAATTTACATGAAAATCTAAGCAGTTATTACCTGGATGAGGACATTAACATATAATTTTTAAAACACACATAATAAAAGGAAATATGTTTATATATGGTAATATATATATAATTATTGATCCATAATAGAATTATAATAAACATATATTTATTATAGAATCCAACCAAGCTTGTATTATAAAATTTAAAACATACGATAACTGAATTTTAGTCTCTCTCTAATTTCAAGGATAAAAAAAACATATTAACCAACTATTTATTTTATTTGGTGTATATATATCACTTAAATTTATTTTATGATAAATATAATTAAATGTTTGGGGATTTAAATATCCAATTTAGAATCAATAATTAATCATTTTTGTGGTTAAAAATTTACCATAGGAGTAAGTGTTATTTTCTGTAAAATTGCCTTAATTGGGAAATAAGGTATTTTCCAAAACTATATTTTTATTTGAGGTATATATATTAATGAATTTTGATTTTATATCATGACTACAGTTATTTTCAAGATATAATATTCTTCATTATAAATTATTTTTCATGGGGAATATTGTTAAATCTTAAAAAAGTGGTTGGTTTTATATTTATAATATCATCATTTCTTCTTATTATTTATGATTGATTCCAATGATGAAATATTTTTAACTATATCTCAAAAGAAAAATTAATTTTCCTCAATTCTGATTATTTTAAGAGAATTAATTTTCCCCTTTTTTCCCCTCATTGTGTACTCAGTAATTCAAAATTAAATTTTAATAGAAAATAAAATTTATTTATATCATTGGTCAAAAACAATTTTATTATAAAAAAATATTTCATTTAGATGTCTTAAATTTTCTTTTAAATTATCTAGTTTACTTTATAAATATATTTATTTCCATGATAATGTTTTTAAAAATGATTGAATGGAATATTTATACTGTTTTCTAGAACTTTTATAGGGATTTTACATAAAAACATGAAATGAATATATGTTTTAATGAGTACGAAATGAATTTAATTTCATACCATCATGTCTAATATATAATTTTATGATTCATGGATTTTTATTCAAATTTTAGTTTCATGATAATTTATTTCATTTTTATTTTAATTTTTTAGATGTAGAATATTATTTCCCGCTAGAAATTTTATTTAATCATTAAAAACAATTATCCACCTAAGATAAATTTATATCATGTAACAAAAGTATAAATGGGGATGTTATCTAGGGAAATAATTACTATTAATTCATTATAGGATTTATTTTCTATACTTATAGTTTTTTCATGAAACACATTTCTCTTCAATAGGTACTAATGTGATAAAATGGTTATGGAACCTATTTATTTTCTATAGGTTATGCTATGTCAAAATGTTTATAAAATCCATTTTATTTCATCGGTTATTATGTGATTAATGTATTATTATCTTGTGGCACAAATATGTATGATGTTAATTTTGTGATCAGTGGGAAATGTAACTCCCAAAAATGAATTGGATAATGTTGGATAACCCATGATTAAATATGTTAAGAATGAATCTGATTATATGTTCAAAATTTTATTCATGTACCTGATGGGATGTTCACAATATTATTTATCAACATGATAAATGTTAATAGTTTTTTTCATAGACCAATTATTCGTGTCCATTATGCTATTCATGGACGTGGTTACATATACATATTGTTATCATAGGTCATGGTTTAATGTTAATAACATGATGATTGGTGGTGGATATATTAATATATGTTGAAGACATTTTAATCTAATTTTTATTAAGAAATTTATCTATTATTTTAGTATTATTATTTAATGGAAAATATTAGTTGATTCCATTGTGATTCATGTTTGATGAATAACAAAAATTTATTCCGCAAAAAAAAATATATGTTCTTTGAATTATTATGTATGGGTTTTAAATGTAATTATCTTGTTCTCGAATAAATATTCTCATTTTATGTTGATATTTACCTTGTTAAACCCTAATGAGCAGTGGATCTCAAATATTCGGATGTTTCATAATTATCTATGGTTAGGTACGTATATGAAGTGTACGAAATAGTATTTCCATTGACATATATATTAATGATATTTCCATAAATAAGAATATTTTGTATCGATAATTTGAGGAAAAAATTATTATTGATATGTAGATTTGTGTTTGTGAAATTAGAATAATATTAATCTAAATTTTGTAATATCTATGTATGAAATGTTTGTTCCTCAGTATTTTTTTTAAAGGAAATTTTTAGTTAAAAATTGGAAACTAGGATGACAAAAAATTATTGAGATTTTACGGATATTTCTATTAACATTTCCAGAAACATGTCCATGGATAAATTTTTGGATGATTTAGTGTACATGAAAAGGATTTGGAATATTACTAAAGGATTTAGAAAGTGGTATTGAGGAAATAACATCACTGTCCTGTGGATTTCTCTCAAACATAGAGCCAAATAGGTGTAATAAATATGAAATTGGTGTATTGAAATGGACTAGATCATCACCCATTGTTTGAAAAAGTGACCTATTGTGCACTTGTTTTGACACTCCTGGGGGATATGATTTAGAAAATCACATTATTTTTATGGCCATCATGAAGGATTTAAATAAATGATTACTATTAATGACCTTGTATAAAGCAATGGGTCATAGAATAAAAAGAATTATTAATGATTTAGAAACACAATAATTGATTTTTTAGGATTATATATTTCTCAGATATGATTAACATTTCATCTACTATTCATTTTCGTTATAGTCAATTTTTGTTTTATATAGGAATCATTTTAATGATTATTTCAATTGAAAATGAAATTATTTTCCTCATGACAAACAAAATATTATGGGAGGTAAAATGAAAAACATTTTTGACATTCTCATAATAAAATTATCAAGCTATGAATCGTGATGATATTCTAAATTAGAAAAAAATGGAACAATATTCTGTTAAATCCTATATGAGGAAACACCAACCTCATTTTCTTGGTTTTATTCATAAATTTTTTTTAGAAATGGATTAGTAAAATTGGAATGATATTTTATATTCTCAAGTGTTAAAATAATGTAAAATCAATTTTGGACATCTAATATCTGGAATTTAAGGCAGTTCAATTGTTGAATCTTGTAAAAAATATGAGTAAATGGGGTGAAATTTACAATATGAAGTGGGTTTAGTATAAAAGATTAATTTTAATTATTTTCATTCCACATAATCTATATAAAAAAACATGGTAGTAATTACTTAACTATATAAAAAATTATTTGGATTCTATTGGTACATGACAAGGAATGTTTTCAAATCGTATGAGTTGTACTCAAGGTATTATCATTCTACCTCAAAGTAATGTTTACCAGTTCTTCAATGGATTAAATCTAAATATCGAAAAAAAATTTCCCAAATTTATTATGGATCAAACAAATAAATAATTCAATGTTAACTAAAATTTTAATAGAAGTGGGAAGCATTATTAGTTCTTGGAATATGAAAAAGATCATGGTGTACCATGTAAATTATAGGGATATTTTATATAGAGGGAATAAAAGGTTTCAAATTCATACATACCAATACTGAGTGATGTATCGATTTTTTGAACTCCATAAGTTTATATGAAGGTGTTTCTTGTGTGGAAATCATGTCCATAGAAAAGAATTTTTTTTGAATTAGTTTGAAGATGATAATCAATGAATTTAAGGGATAGATATATCAACAAAATTCATCCACCCAATCATCAGTGTTTTATCTTCATGTTTTTTGCACATTTTTTGAATCCATTCCTTAATCCAAGGGTATATTATCATGATAGGAAAAAACCACAAATAAATAAAAAGAATAAATATTATTCTTATTCAAACAAATTGGATGAAGTGAATCATGGAGATTAGGGAACATGCATCCTCGCCTACTTAGTTGGGAATTTTATATATTGTTTTATATGAATAATCCATACAGACATATTTGTCATTACCATGTAGTGAAATTTAATTTGATTATTTCACTTTATATATATTAAAGAAAAATGAAATAACGTTTTATATTATATTCATATAAGGATGAACATAATCTTCCAATGAAATTGATTTATATAAGATAAGAGTATTTATAAGGAATGGATGATTAATTAACATTTGGATGTGTTTATGTCTCCATGAAGTATTAAAATATGAATTTTTGATGCCATAATGGGTATATTAGTTTATGTTTCATCATATGTTCAATTTCATTGAGATTTATTTATATTATGAGAGTTTACGAATAATAGTGATATTCTATGAGATATTTTTTTGAAATACAACACATTTATTTTGTATATATCTTATTCAAAATGTTATTTATAGAGGAATTAATTTACAAACATGAATTATTAACACATTATTTCTATTATATAATATTTTCATCTAGACCAACTTTCTATAATTTACAATAATGAAGTGGTATGGTGTCACAGAGTAACACATTCAACTGTATCTAATCTGGATTTGAGGTTTAAATCAATGTTTTGGTTAATTCATTAGAAACATCTAGATATATAGTTGTGTTTCATCAATTTTTTTCATCTTTATACATATTTCCAATTTTAGAGAAAAATTTAAACATGATAGGATATGTTATGAACCTTTTATATGTTTTAACAGGTTGTGTGGATCAATACCATCCACCGGTAGGTATTTCATTCAACAACATAATTAAATTGACAATTCAGATTACTTGTTATGAAACCTTTTATGAATGATGTATTGAAATCAAACATATTAGAATGATGTTTTATATTGATGTATATTGGGAACCGTGCTTGTTGTTGAAATGGAAGACTATGTTAGATCCATTCAACAACAAGTAAGGGTGGAACAATGTTGAAAACAAATTTATGGTAATAATCATCAACATGATATATAAATTAAATTTGTTGATATGGTGTATCAATTAATTTTTTCATTCATGAATGTAACAGTATTCCCAGGGTATATAGTACACTTTTAAATTGTTGGTCATATTAGGTCTATAGCTTCTCACATGGTTTTACCATTGATTGTCTTCAGGTGCACATTGTGTTCTATCAATCTCTCCTGAGGGTGTACATAATGGATCCTACACATTTAGTAAACTCATAGGCCATACCACTAGATGATGAAACTTTTTTTAAGGAAGAATTTTTTGAGATTATGGATCAAATATAGAATTTACTAAAAAATAAGACCACTAACCTGGTTCTTGTTTTGCGGTGAAACCACAAATATGATGATTTTACGAATGTGGTTAGGTAGAGTTATACTCACTCATCAATACCATCATAATAACCAAATAAATTATAATTTTTACATGTTATAATAATAATTATCTGCTCCCTCTTTATATGAAACACCATTTTAAGATTATTCCATACTCCACAATGAGTTAGCTTGCGTTACACACAAGACTAGATTTTAACCCTTTTAAAATGTGCCCAAATTTTATAAATAAATTATGAAAATTTATTAAATTTATTTGTGAAAATAAACATTATATTATGACTTGGAATTTCAAAATTATCGTAAGGATGTGTTTTTATATTTTAATGGGAAATTTAATTTTTTGATAAATTTGAAAATTACTTCAATTTAGTTAGAAACATATTTTTCATTTAAATAATTATTATTGTTAAATTACATTTTAAATTTGATTTTAATATCAAAGTAGAAACATTATTGCTATAATTATCTAATTTATTTCATTGGAAGAATTTATATAATTTAATTAGGTATAAAATTTTATTTATCATTTAAAATATTTCACAATAAATACCTACATTCTCGTCATGTCTGCAGGATTTTCATTAAAATTACTATTCCAATGTCTGTGAATTGATTTTTTAAAGATGTAAATAAATATTTTTAATTAGTACAATATTTTTTTTTCTAATAATATCATATTAATTTTTGATAACAAATATTACTGAATGTGATTAAAATTACTTACAGTGAATAACGTAAGATTAAGCTCAATGAGGGACTAAACCGTAATCTTGAAGACAATAATGACCTGGAAACTAGTCCAAAATCCATTTTTTTGAAACAAATCGACAATTTCTCCACTTATATTAAACATTAATTATTTTTTGTTATATTATTAAATGTATGTTCCATATATAAAAGTTTATGTAAAAAATTCAAATTGTGAAATGTCCTTAGATTTAATAGTTATAAAACAATTAGATACGTAAAAAACATAATATTTTATATTATAAGTAACCTTTTAAAATATAAAAGGTTTTTTTATCAAAATAACTTATCAATAATTTTTTCATATGGTTTAGTCACATAAAATTCTTAATAAACTCCAATGTAGTGATTATTTAATAGATAAATTACTAAAGTAAATGATACTATAAATTTTAAAAGTGAAGTTAATTGGTTGAATTATTATATTTATTTATTGTTTTTTATTAATACATTATTTTACTTAAATTTAAATTAATATATATTAATTTAAATATATTTTTGAGTTTTCAAATTATTGATAATTATATTACTTCAAAATGGACCTTACTGTTATTTTAAAATAAATTTTATTTTATTAAATCATTTAAAATTAATATAAATATTATATATATATAAGTTATTTTTAATAGTTAATAATTTTTAAATATGATAAATTAATGGACTAATTTATGTTTTATAATTAAAATATTGACCCATATACATTAAAAACATTATTCACACAGTCCGAGTTTACGTTGTGTTTTAGCATATCAACTAATATTGTGTTGAAATTATTTTTCAAAAAAACATTAGATTTTTATTTAATAAATTATATATAACATTTAAAATTAGTTGTATATTTATCTTCTAATATATATCACTTTATTTTATTTTTACTGGTAATATTAATTAGATTATATAGCTGGATTATTTAATAAAACAAAAATGATAAAAATGTCAAATCTTAGTTGTTAAGGAATCAAATTAATAAAATGCACATATTATTGTGTGGTGGTGGATTTAATCGACCATATATATCCTTTAAATAAGTATGACTCAATATTTTATTGTAGTTTAGGTACTGTAGTCCACCTATTAATGAATACTTTTTTTATTTACAAGAGTGTCACTCCCCCTCCAATATCAAAAGTCAAGAACTCTCCCCCTTACTCACACATCACAAGAAACATTGGATCAAAAATGATTTGAAAAAATACTCTCCAATAATATCTAACCTTTACCTATAATATTATATTTTTTATGGGAGAAATCCATGTAAGACATTTTGTACTAACCAAACTGATTTACCCGATTAAGAGGTAATGTCTTCTCTCAAGCTCTCTAGTGTCATTTCCTTAATCTACCTCCTAAAATATCATTATTTATTGATAATATAAAAAATGTATCCAAAATATACTATCATGTAATTATGTCAATATTTATACCTAAAATTACATACATGTCCATTTAATTTGTAACAGTCATAATGTTTTTTGTACGATGAACTGCTGCCTCACAAAATGATAATTGTTCATATTCTCATTTCCACCATTCTCAGTGGACATTATGATGTAAATTTTTTTTACATATGATATATATGGTATTTATTATTTATATGTATCTATTTAATAAATTTATAAGACACACACTTAATTCTACTCATTTTTCATTAATACGATACATCATTTGAGGAAGTGTGGACTTCTGACCCATCAAAGCGATGTGATTTGATAATGATATACAAAGAATGTATTAAAGATGATTTTTATAAAAATATGAAAAATATATAAAATTTAAAATATAATGGAATTATTATATTCACATGTATCATTTATTTTTAATTTTTTAAAACAACATTGAATTGAAAGTAGTGTTCATGTGCGCCAATGGCGTACTGTCTCAAGGAACAGTCCAATCCATTTCTAATATAAAAACATAATAGACTACTATAAATAAATATATAATTATTATATAAGATAATAATGTAATGGATTAAATTATGTTTATTATGATACAATGATATAATTAATGATAATAAAAAATAACAAGTTAGAATATACTCGTGTAAACTAGACAATTAAGGCTCAAAATAGTGATTTAATGAGTGTTATTAACAAACAAGAAATGAGATGTTATAAATGGTTAATATATGGTATTATATACATTATTATGGTTATGATATAAGTTATAAAAACAATTTAAACTACTATACATATAGATAAGGACAACAAAACAAAAGTGAGGTTTCTGTAATGGAATTTCATATCAATTTATATTTCAGTGAGACTAATTTTTTATTTCGAAAAAATAAATTTTTATTCAATTTATATTCTTCATTTTTAATGTTATATCATGAATACCCTTATTATAAGGCCCCATCCTTAAACCATACTTAATATTGAATTAAAAGAATAATTCACGTTGAGGATCTTTTCAGGTTTAGTGTTTTAGAGAATTAGAACATAACTATTACATCTCAAAAGATTACAAAGTAGTCACTTATACTAAGTTTCCATAATAATAAAAAAATCTTGAAAGAAACATGTCTAGTTCCATGTTTTATATAGCATGAAATTCCCTTGATCCCATCCTTGACCTTAATCCACATTAAGTCATGTGAAAAACATTTCAAAAAATACTTTAGGTGAGCATATAAAGCTCAGTAAGGGATACACAAATAATGAAAACTGTTAGTTTTCGAAAATCATTTAATCCATGTATACTCTATCAAAGTAATACCGTCACCTTCATGAAGTAGTAAAAACTCTTAATTGAATAAAGTATCATTACTTACCTTTTTGTAACCAAAGTATTTCCATAAAACCCATATAAAGAACACATAACATATATAAAGGTAACTTGGGACATAAACATACTTATGTGGAATAACCATACGGTCGACTTCCACGCATATCACTTAATGGAATAGCCATACGGCCAATTTCCATACATACTTAATGGAATAGCCATACGGCCGACTTCCATACCCAATGCATTGGAGGTTATAACGTAACCACCCATCCTGGTATTCAAAGCACCACCCGTCATATGGTTTATAACGTAACCACCCTTTAAAATGTCCAAGTACCAGTATAAAATCATAAAACATAAAACAAATATAAAGGAATGATAACATTTCCACATTTCAATCGCAATATATCATAAATATATTGACATAATAGAATCCTTTTTCAAAACCATTTTCAATACCAAAATACATAAAAGAGTATATAGTATTTATTTTATTCTAAAAACATTACGGCTTGTTGAGAAAGCCAAAGACCAAATAATATTCGCGGCGGCGGAAAAGGTCGGTGTCGCCTCGTACGTTAAAAGAAACATTCCTTTTTGTCGTTTTGTAAAACGCTTCGTAGAAAAAGATTCCTTTTGTATTAAAGTAAAAGTAAAAGGGGTTTATACACTGTATAAATGAAAGTTGTGTATAAAACGAAATATGCCTCAATGAAAGGTGATTGAGACGAAGTCCCTTACCTCGGGTCCGACTTGAATCGATCGTTCTTTAACGTCCTGAATAATAAACTTGAGTTAATTTATACTTGATTAAGAACCTTTTTAAAGTTCATTATTCCTTTTATATCACTTATTGCCATGTTATAAACATTATGTAACCATTTAAGTTAATAATGTTTGTTTTGTCAATATTTGGTTCTTAAGTCGAAAGTTGACTTCTTACAATTACATGTTGTTCTTGTGGTCAAAAGTTATTTATATCCAGAATGAAATTATGATTTGGATATCATATATATCATATATATCCATCATATACATGTATTTATAATATTACATAATCATTTAGAGGTAAGAAATGAAATGCACCGTTCATGGAGACGGTAAGTCGTACGTACGCATGAATACTACATTCATTTCTTTGTCATATTAATGGAATCAAAACTAAATGAGAGGTATGTATATTTTAATTCCAGAATTATATTCATCATTTAGATATATCATTAATTATATATATCCATTATATACATGTACTTTTAATAGTACATTACATTTGGGGATAAGAAATGAAATGCACCGTTCATGGAGACGGTAAGCCGTACGTACGCATGAACACTACTTTCATTTCTATCTCATACTTTATTGGAAAGAAATAATAATGATATAGAGGTATATTATAATTCCAGTATAACATCATATATAATAACTTTAAATCCATATTTTACACGTCCCACATATGGCATTAACGAATCACATCACTTTGAGGGGGCCGTAGTCCACACTTCCTTAAATGAAGATATCGTGTTTACCCATAATGGAAACCATAAATGTATGCCCAAAATAAAAAAACAGAAGCTTAAGGAAAACATAAACATATCATATATCATATATAAAAACAGTTACATCATAATGGCCACCTTTGAAGGTGTTAAATGAGTATTGAACAATCATCGTTTCGGGAGGTAGAATTTCGCCATCCACGGAAACCGTATGTTCTTTAGCCATTTTATGTAGTTGTGTGAAAGTGTAGCTCGAATAAATCTTATAACAACATCCTATTATATTGAAGATACTGTTGTTGTTACAAAATAAGTAAATAAAAAGAGTTTAGGGGGTTGTAGAAACAAAATAAAACAAATGAACATGAGAGAATGAATTACCTTTAAAAGTGTAACTCTTTTTGATTTGAGCCTAAAGGCGTACTTTGAAAAGATTATGCCCAAAGGGAATCCTCTAGGATGAGTAGAGGGATGTGGAGAGAGTAAATGGGCAGGGGTTGGCCTAGCCAAAGGCTTGAGGAGTGTGTGAAATGAGGTAGAGGTGGGGGCCTTTTATAAGAGGAGAGGAGGGGCACTTTTGGAAGGTAAAGAAATATTACTTTATTTGAAAATGTGTTTCGGTTTTAAAAGGTCCCACATTGATATAATTCGTGGATAAGGTGATAAGGGTTCGAAATCCACCATCAAATAAGTTTTGGACATGTGTAGTTCATAGAATTTACATTATCTTTCCATTTTATTTAAATCGTTAAATAATGAGGTCATCGCTGCATCATCATGATGTCATAAATAATTCAATTTATTTAGTGTCTAAAAATTATAAATAAAAATACTATGATGTAGGAAATCTTTTTAGATTTCAAATGACTATTTATAATCAAAAATATGACTTGTATAACCCCATTTAAAAATTATTTTAGTAAAACATATCATGTTTGTGTCATTTTTACTTTTACATTAAATAAAAAGTTATTTATGTCATTTCCCAACCAAAGTGTCTCCATGGGGTCCCCAAGTTGACCCATGGCTTGTCTTGGTCCGACATGACACATCCAATGAGGGTAGGACATGTGTCAAGCTCATCTTATTTTATTAAAGCATTATTTTTACCTTAAACTACACTAATTACCACTAATCGTGATTAAGAACTTAATAAGTTACTATTCACCAAAAAATTATTATAATCTCATTGAACCACATTTTACTTCTTAATGAAAACCATGTATGTCGGATTTTTGGAATTCAAAACACATTGATGGCAAAATTTCATTTAAACGGAAAATCAATTTTTATAAGTACCACTTAGTGGTTTCACTATTCATCAAAAATTGAAGTTTTTCAGAAAATTACCAAAAATTCACCCGAAGCAATATTTGATATTACAAATTAAAAAATGAAGTCTATTTTACAAAATTCAATACATATAAGTCACATTAATTAATTTAATAATTAATTTCCGCTGTCAGAGCAAATAGCGTGTTTTTATGAAACAATAAGTATCAAAAGATTGACACTGGTTTAAGTCCGATTTCAAAGTGAAATTAATTCCTACGACCACTATTGGATTTAATGGTAAAAATATTTTCTAATTTCACTTTAAAACCAATTCAAAATATAATCCAATCATATAAATAAATTATATTAAAAATAGGTTTTGAATTAAAATACAACATTTTACACTATTCATTAAAAAGAAGAACTTTATCAGAAAGGTACCAAAAATTTACAGAAAGTAAATTTTGATGTCCCAATTATAAAGAAGAGTTATATTTGGTCCAATAGAATTTATAAGATTAATCAAAACTATATTTAATGACGGTTCTCCGTCAAAAGGTGATAAGTGGACCTTTCGTGAAAATTAGGGTATAAATGCCTAAAATTGAACTCCTTCCATATTTTAAACCTTTATCTTTTAATGGGTAAATGTAAAAACATTTAAAAACATATATAATAATATTTTAGTTATTTCTTTCCATTCCCGCCAGTACAATGGCTACTCGTTAACTAACATTTAAAAGAATATTATTTTATTACTTGTGTGCAACGTAAGTTTTCAAAGAAACTCATCGTTGCGTACCGAGTATGCTATCGAACGTAGAAACCCCTTTTAATTAAAATTAATATTTAATTCGTAAATATTAATAAATATGAAAATTCTTTATTCTTTATTTACCTAGGATGTTACATCCTTCCCCTATTTTGGGAATTGCGTCCTCACAATTTTATTCACTTATCAAAATAAGTGGGGGTATTTATCCCTCATAGCATTTTCAGATTCCCACGTTGCCTCTTCAATCACATGGTTTTTCCACAAAACCTTTACCTGATGAATCACCTTATTCCGTAACACCTGCTCCCTGTGGTCAAGAATCTGGACCGGTTGTTCCTCATAAGATAGGTTCTCTTCCAGCTGAACTACCTATGGACTCAAAACATGAGATGGATCTGGCATATACTTTCTCAAAATTGAAACATGAAAAACATTGTGTACATGAGATAAACTCGGAGGTAAAGCCACCCGGTATGCAACTGATCCAACTCTCTCCAGAATTTCATATGGTCCAATAAACCTTGGACTCAGCTTTCCATTCTTACCAAATCTCATCACACTATTCCAAGGAGAAACCTTGAGGAAAACATGATCACCTACATCGAAAGATAGATCCTTCCTCCGGTTATCTGCATAACTCTTTTGCCTACTCTGAGCTGTTCTCATGTGCTTCTGAATAAACTGAACTTTTTCTGCCATCTCTTCTACCAATTCTGGTCCCATCAGCTTCCTTTCACCCACTTCAATCCAAAATGCTGGAGTTCGACACCGCTTCCCATATAATGCCTCAAATGGTGCCATCTGTATACTAGAATGAAAACTGTTATTATAAGAAAACTGAACCAAAGAAAGATGTTGGTCCCAACTTCCCGGATAATCCATCGAACAAGCTCGTAGCATATCCTCTAAGGTCTGAATTGTTCTTTCTGACTTCCCATCTGATTGAGGATGAAAAGCTGTACTAAAATTTAATTCAGTACCCAACGACTTCTGAAGGCCTTTCCAAAAGTTAGAAGTAAACCTGGGATCACGATCCGATACAATGGAGAGAGGAACTCCATGTAACCTGACTATCTCTTTAAGATACAAACGAGAAAGTTGATCACGAGAGAAAGTATCTCGTATAGCAAGGAAATGAGCAGATTTGGTCAAGCGATCAACAATAACCCAGATTTCATTATTACCTCGAGATGTCATCGGTAATCCAACAACAAAGTCCATGGATATATTCTCCGATTTCCACTCTGGCACTGTTAAAGGATGAAGCATCCCTTTCGGTAACTGCCGTTCTGCTTTAACCTGTTGACATGTTAAACACTTCATAGTAAAATCATCAATGTCTCTTTTCATTCCATCCCACCAGTAATAATTTTGCAGATCTGTATACATCTTAGTACTGCCCAGATGAACTGAAAACGGGGAACTATGAGCCTCACATAACAACTCATTCTTCAACTGTGAATCACAAGGCACACATAACCTCTTCCCAAACCTCAAAACACAAACACAAACTTATCCAAGAACTCATGGAAAATTTTATTCATAAGGTCCATGAATACAGTAGGTGCATTGGTTAACCCAAAAGGCATAACTACAAATTCATAATGGCCATATCTAGTATGGAACGCAGTTTTCGGAACGTCTGCTTCTTTTACTTTAAACTGATGGTACCCCTACCTCAAGTCAATCTTCGAAAAATACTGAGCACCCTGGAGCTGATACCACTTCATTCGATGGCCTAACATCTGCTGAAGTTGTTGCAAAGGATTTCACCATCCCTTTCTGCTTGTAGTCTGGCTGCATTCCCCCAGTTGAGTTCTTCGTTGGACACTCGTTTGCATAATGACCCATTTCATTACACTTAAAACATCTTACCGTTGGCTTTTCATTTCTTGCTTGATCATCTTCCTTACAGTTACGAGCAATATGACCAGACTTACCACACTGAAAGCACTTACCAGACTTGGATAGAAATTCTCTAGGATGCATTTTACAACACTTCTCACAGGATGGATATTTGGTTTTCTTACCTCCTTGCTTATTTGATGAATTCTTCCCCTTTGCCTGCCAACTAGACCTCTTATTCTGTTGTTTGTCATAGAACACCTGATCATCGAAAAACTCCATTTCAACCTTCTCCGCACATCGAACAAGTTTTTCATAACTTTTGAACTCACGAGAAGCTAAAGCCCTTCGATACTTTGGCTTTAACCCTGATTAAAAACGGTTTATTTTACTATCAAGATCTCTTATGAAGTTTGGAGCATACCTTGCCAATCGAGTGAACTTTTCTTCATAAGCAGCCACTGAATCATCCTCCTGCCTCAATTCTAGGAACTGTTTTTCCATCCTAAGATGAACCACCTTAGGAAAATATTTCTCAAGAAACATACCTTTGAATTCGTCCCAGTGAAGATCCTCAATCTCATAACTATCCCTTATATTTTTCACCATCGACCACCACTGATCAGCTTCACCTTCAAAACGGTAAACAACAAGACTAACCTTTTGATGTTCTGTACACCCCATGACATCAAAAATCTTCTCCAGTGCTTTAATCCACCCTTCAGCTTGCACAGGGTCAGATGATCCCTTGAATGATGGGGGATGTTGCCTCATGAAATGTTCCACCACTGACATGTTCCTCTGCGGTTGATCTGGCTGATCTCGTGCATGGATACCACCAGCATTTATAGCCTGAGTAAACTATTCCATCACTGCAAAAAACTGTTCAGTTCCGATTCCGACCATCTCAGGTTGCTGATTTGGAAGGTTATGTTTCTCCTGATGTCGTCCCAACATAGCTGCTTTGTTTCCTCTGTGGAAAACCATTCTAAACACCTAAATATCTTAGGCGAAGCAACATGGTAATCTGTAAATGCTATATCATTTCAATCATATTATAATTTAACAATTTTCTAACTCCTAAAGTTGTCTATACCGACCTTTGATACCAACTATAAGGCCCCAGCCTTAAACCGTACTTAATATTGAATTAAAAGAATAATTCACGTTGAGGATCTTTTCAGGTTTATAGTTTTAGAGAATTAGAACCTAACTATTACATCTCAAAAGATTACAAAGTAGTCACTTATACTATGTTTCCATAATAAAAAGAACTCTAGAAAGAAACATGTCTACTTCCATGTTTTATATTGCATGAGATTCCCTTGATCCCATCCTTGAACTTATTCCACATTAAGTCCTGTGAAAAACATTTCAAAAAAACTTGGGGTGAGCATAAAAATCTCAGTAAGGGATACACAAAGAATGAAAACTGTTAGTTTTTCAAAATCAAGTAAACCATGTATTCTCTATCAAAGTAATACCTTCACCTTCATGAAGTAGTAAAAACTCTTCACTAAATAATGTATCATTACTTACCTTTTTGTAACCAAAGTATTACCATAAAACCCATATAAAGAACACAGAACATATATAAAGGTAACTTGGGACATAAACATACTTAAGTGGAATAACCATACGGTCGACTTCCACACATATCACTTAATGGAATAGCCATACGGCCAATTTCCATACATACTTAATGGAATAGCCATATGGCCCACTTCCATACCCAATGCATTAGAGGTTATAACGTAACCACCCATCCTGGTATTCACTGCACCACCCGTCATATGTTTTATAAAGTAACCACCCGTTAAAATGTCCAAGTACCAGTATAAAATCATAAAACATAAAACCAATATAAAGGAATGATAACATTTCCACATTTCAATCACAATATATCATAAATATATTGACATAATAGAATCCTTTTTCAAAACCATTTTCAATACCAAAATACATAAAAGAGTGTATGGTATTTATTTTATTCTAAAAACATTACGGCTTGTTGAGAAAGCCAAAGACCAAATAATACTCGTGGCGGCGGAAAAGGTCGTTGTCACCGCGTACATTAAAAGAAACATTCCTTTTTGTAGTTTTGTAAAATGCTTCGTAAAAAATGATTAATTTTTTATAAAAGTAAAAGTAAAAGGGTTTTATACACCGTATAAATGAAAGTTGTGTATAAAACGAAATATGCCTCAATGAAAGGTGATGGAGACGAAGTCCCTTACCTCTGGTCCGACTTGAATCGATCGTTCTTTAACATCCTGAATAATAAACTTGAGTTAATTTATACTTGATTAAGAACCTTTTTAAAGTTCATTATTCCTTTTATATCACTTCTTTACATGTTATAAATATTATGTAACCATTTATGTTAATAATGTTTGTTTTGTCAATATTTGGTACTTACGTCGAAAGTTGACTTCTTACAATTACATGTTGTTCGTGTGGTCAAAAGTTCTTTATATCCAGAATGAAATTCATGATTTGGATATCATATATATCATATATATCCAGCATATACATGTATTTATAATATTACATAATCATTTAGAGGTAAGAAATGAAATGCACCGTTCATGGAGACGGTAAGCCGTACGTACGCTTGAACGCTACTTTCATTTCTTTGTCATATTAATGGAATTAAAACTAAATGAGAGGTATGTATATTTTAATTCCAGAATTATATTCATCATTTAGATATATCATTAATTATATATATCCATTATATACATGTACTTTTAATAGTACATTACATTTGGGGATAAGAAATGAAATGCACCGTTCATGTAGACGGTAAGCCGTACGTACGCATGAACGCTACTTTCATTTCTATCTCATACTTTAATGGAAAGAAATAATAATTTTATAGAGGTATATTATATTTCCAGTATAACATCATATATAATAACTTTAAATCCATCCTTTACACGTCCCACATATGGCATTAATGAATCACATCATTTTGAGGGGGCGGTAGTCTGCACTTCCTTAAATGAAGATATCGTGTTTACCCATAATGGAAACAATAAAGGTATCCCCAAAATGAAAAAACAGAAGCTTAAGGAAAACATAAACATATCATATATCATATATAAAAATAGTGACATCATAATGGCCACCTTTGAAGGTGTTAAATGAGTATTGAACAATCATCGTTTCGGGAGGCAGAATTTCTCCATCCACGGAAACCGTATGTTAATTAACCATTTGATGTAGTTGTGTGAGAGTGTAGCTCGAATAAATCTTATAAAAACATCCTAGTATATTGAAGATACCGGTGTTGTTACAAAATAAGTAAATAAAAAGAGTTTAGGGGGTTGGAGAAACAAAATAAAACAAATGAACATGAGAGAATGAATTACCTTTAAAAGTGTAACTCCTATTTATTTGAGCCTAAAGGGTTTCTTTGAAAGGATTACGCCCAAAGGGAATCCTCTAGGATGAGGAGAGGGATGTGGAGAGAGTAAATGGGAAGTGGTTGGCCGAGCAAAAGGCTTGAGGAGTGTGTGAAATGAGGTAGAGGTGGGGGCCTTTTATAAGAGGAGAGGAGGGGCACTTTTGGAATGTAAAGAAATATTACTTTATTTGAAAATGTGTTTCGGTTTTAAAAGGTCCCACATTGATATAATTCGTGGCTAAGGTGATAATGGTCTGAAATACACCAATCCAATAAGTTTTTGAGATGTTTAGTTCTTAGATTTTACATTATCTTTCCATTTTATTTAAATCGTTAAATAATGAGGTCATCGATGCATCATCATGATGTCATAAATAATTTAATTTACTTAGTGTCTAAAAATTATAAATAAAATACTATAGTGTAGGAAATCGTTTTAGCTTACCAATGAATATTTATAATCAAAAATCTTACTTGTATAACCCCATTTAAAAATTGTTTTAGTAAAACATATCATGTTTTTATCATTTTTACTTTTACATTAAATAAAAAGTTATTTATGTCATTTCCCAACCAAAGTCTCTCCATGGGGTCCCCAAGTTGACCCATGGCTTGTCTTGGTCGGCCATGACACAACCAATGAGGGTAGGATATGTTTCAAGCTCATCTTATTTTATTAAAGCATTATTTTTACCGTAAACTACACTAATTACCACTAATCGCGATTAAGAACTTAATAAGTTATTATTCACCAAAAAATTATTATAATCTCATTGACCCACATTTTACTTCTTAATGACAACCATGTATGTTGGATTTTTGAAATTCAAAACACAATGATGGCAAAATTTCATTTAAACGGAAAATCAATTTTTATAAGTACCACTTAGTGGTTTCACTATTCATCAAAAATTGAAGTTTTTCAGAAAATTACCAAAAATTCACCCGAAGCTATATTTGATATTCCAAATTGAAAAATGAAATCTATTTTACAAAATTAAATACATATAAGTAACATTAATTAATTTAATAATTAATTCCCGCTGTCAGAGCAAATAGCGTGTTTTTATGAAACAATAAGTATCAAAAGATTGACACTAGTTTAAGTCTGATTTCAAAGTGAAATTAATTCCAACAACCACTATTGGATTTAATGGTAAAAATATTTTCTAATTTCACTTTAAAACCAATTCAAAATATATCTAATCATATAAATAAATTAGATTAAAAAGAGGTTTTGAATTAAAATATAACATTTTACACTATTCATTAAAAAAAGAACTTTATCAGAAATGTACCAAAAATTTACACAGAGTAAATTTTGATGTCCCGATTCTAAAGAAGATTTATATTTGGTCCAATAGAATTTATAATATCGATCAAAACTATATTTAGTGACGGTTCTCTGCCAAAAGGTGATAAGTGGACCTTTCTTGAAAATTAGGGTATAAATGCCTAAAATTGAACTCTTTCCGTATTTTAAGCCTTTATCTTTTATTGGGTAAATGTAAAAACATTCAAAAACATATATAATAATATTTTAGTTATTTCTATCCATTCCCACCAGTACAATGGCTACTCATTAACAAACATTTAAAATAATATTATTTTATTACTTCTGTGCAACGTAAGTTTTCAAAGAAACTCATCGTTGCGTACCGAGTATGCTATCAAACGTAGAAACCCCTTTTAATTAAAATTAATATTTAATTCGTAAATATTAATAAATATGAAAATTCTTTATTCTTTATTTACCTGGGATGTTACATCCTTCCCCCTTTTGGGAATTGCGTCCTCGCAATTTTATTCACTTATCAAAATAAGTGGGGATATTTATCCCTCATAGCATTTTCAGATTCCCACATTTCCTCTTCAATCACATGGTTTTTCCACAAAACCTTTACCTGATGAATCACCTTATTCTGTAACACCTGCTCCCTGTGGTCAAGAATCTGGACCGGTTGTTTCTCATAAGATAGGTTCACTTCCAGCTGAACTACCTCTGGACTCAAAACATGAGATGGATCTGGCATATACTTTCTCAACATTGAAACATGAAAAACATAGTGTACCTGAGATAAACTCAGAGGTAAAGCCACCCGGTATGCAACTGATCCAACTCTATCTAGAATTTCATATGGTCCAATAAACCTTGGACTCAGCTTTCCTTTATTACCAAATATCATCACACTTTTCCAAGGATAAACCTTGAGAAAAACATGATCACCTACCTCGAAAGATAGATCCTTCCTCCGGTTATCCGCATAACTATTCTGCCTGCTTTGAGCTGTTCTAATGTGCTTCTGAATCAACCGACCTTTTTCTGCCATCTCTTCTACCAATTCTGGTCCCATCAGCTTCCTTTCACCCACTTCATTCCAAAATGCTGGAGTTCGACACCGCTTCCCATATAATGCCTCAAATGGTGCCATCTGTACACTGGAATGAAAACCGTTATTATAAGAAAACTCAACCAAAGAAAGATGTTGGTCCCAACTTCCCTGATAATCCATCGAACAAGCTCGTAGCATATCCTCCAAGGTCTGAATTTTTTGTTCTCACTACCCATCTGATTGAGGATGAAAAGCTGTACTAAAATTTAATTCAGTACCCAACGACATCTGAAGGCCTTTCCAAAAGTTAGAAGTAAACCTGGGATCACGATCTGATACAATGGAGAGAGGAACTCCATGTAACCTGACTATCTCTTTAAGATACAAACGGGAAAGTTGATCAAGAGAGAAAGTATCTCATATAGCAAGGAAATGAGCAGATTTGGTCAAGCGATCAACAATAACCCATATTTCATTATTACCTCGAGATGTCTTCGGTAATCCAACAACAAAGTCCATGGATATATTCTCCCATTTCCACCCTGGCACTGGTAAAGGCTGAAGCATCCCTTTTGGTAACTGCTGCTCTGCTTTAACCTGTTGACATGTCAAACACTTCACAGTAAAATCAACAAAGTCTCTTTTCATTCCATCCCACCAGTAATACTCCCGCAGATCTCTATACATCTTAGTACTGCCCGGATGAACTGAAAACGGGGAACTATGAGCCTCACATAACAACTCATTCTTCAACTGTGAATCACAAGGCACACATAACCTCTTCTCAAACCTCAAAACACAAACACAAACTTATCCAAGAACTCATGGAAAATTTTATTCATAAGGTCCATGAATACAGCATGTGCATTGGTTAACCCAAAAGGCATAACTACAAATTCATAATGGCCATATCTAGTACGGAACGCAGTCTTCGGAACGTCTGCTTCTTTTACTTTCAACTGATGGTACCCCGACCTCAAGTCAATATTCGAAAAATACTGAGCTCCCTGGATCTGATACCACTTCATTCGATGGCCCAACATCTACTGAAGTTGTTGCAAAGGATTTCACCACCCCTTTTTGCTTGTAGTCTGGCTGCATTCCCCCAGTTGAGTTCTTCGTTGGACACTCGTTTGCATAATGACCCATTTCATTACACTTAAAACATCTTACCATTGGCTTTTCATTTCTTGCTTGATCATCTTCCTTACAGTTACGAGGAATATGACCAGACCTACCACACCAAAAGCACTTACCATACTTGGATAAACATTCTCCAGGATGCATTTTACCACACTTCTCACAGGATGGATATTTGGTTTTCTTACCTCCTTGCTTCATTGATGAATTCTTCCCCTTTTCCTGCCAACTAGACCTCTTATTCTGTTGTTTGTCATAGAACACCTGATCATCGGAAAACTCCGTTTCCACCTTCTCCGCACATCGAACAAGTTTTTCATAACTTTTGAACTCACGAGAAGCTAACGCCCTTCGATACATTGTCTTTAAACCTTAGTAAAAATGGTTTATTTTACTATCAAGATCTCGTATGAAGATTGGAGCATACCTTGCCAATCTAGTGAAATTTTCTTCATAAGCAGCCACTGAATCATCCTCCTGCCTCAATTCTAGGAACTGTTTTTCCATCCTAAGACGAACCACCATAGGAAAATATTTCTCAAGAAACATACCTTTGAATTCGTCCCAGTGAAGATCCTCAATCTCATCACTATCCCTTATATTTTTCACCATCGACCACCACTGATCAGCTTTACCTTCAAAACGGTAAATAACAAGGCTAACCTTTTGATGTTCTGAACACCCCATGACATCAAAAATTTTCTCCAGTGGTTTAATCCACCCTTCACCTTACACAGGGTCAGATGATCCTATGAATGATGGGGGATGTTGCCTCATGAAATGTTTCACCACTGACATGTACCTCTGTGGTCGATCTGGCTGATCTCGTGCATGGATACCACCACCATTTATAGCCTGAGTCAATTGTGCCATCACTGCAACAAACTGTTCAGTTCCGATTCCGACCATCTCAGGTTGCTGATTTGGAAGGTTATCTTTCTCCTGATGTCGTCCCAACATAGCTACTTTGTTTCCTCTGCGGAAAACCATTCTGAACACAGAAATATCTTAGGCGAAGCAACATGGTAATCCGTAAATGTTATATCATTTCAATCATATTATAATTTAACACTTTTCTAACTCCTAAAGTTGTCTAAACCGACCTTTGATACCAACTATAAGGCCCCAGCCTTAAACCTTACTTAATATTGAATTAAAAGAATAATTCACGTTGAGGATCTTTTCATGTTTATAGTTTAAGAGAATTAGAACATAACTATTTCATCTCAAAAGATTACAAAGTAGTCAATTATACTAAGTTTCCATAATAAAAAAAACTCTTGAAAGAAACATGTCTAGTTCCATGTTTTATATAGAATGAAATTACCTTGATCCCATCCTTGACCTTATTCCACATTAAGTCCTGTGAAAAACATTTCAAAAAAACTTGGGGTGAGCATAAAAAGCTCAGTAAGGGATACACAAAGAATGAAAACTGTTAGTCTTTCAAAATCAAGTAAACCATGTATACTCTATCAAAGTAATGCCTTCACCTTCATGAAGTAGTAAAAACTCTTCACTGAATAAAGTATCATTACTTATATTTTTGTAACCAAATTATTACCATAAAAACCATATAAAGAACACATAACATATATAAAGGTAACTTGGGACATAAACGTACTTAAGTGGAATAACTATACGGTCGACTTCCACACATATCACTTAATAGAATATCCATACAACCAATTTCCATACATACATAATGGAATAGCCATACGGCCGACTTCCATACCCAATGAATTGGAGGTTATAACGTAACCACCCATCCTGGTATTCACGGAACCACCCGTCATATGGTTTATAACGTAACCACCCGTTAAAATGTCCATGTACCAATATTAAATCATAAAACATGAAACCAATATAAAGGAATGATAACATTTCCACATTTCAATCACAATATATCATAAATATATTGACATAATAGAATCATTTTTCAAAACCATTTTCAATACCAAAATACATAAAAGAGTATATGGTATTTATTTTATTCTAAAAACATTACGGCTTGATGTGAAAGCCAAAGAACAAATAATACTCGTGGCGGCGGAAAAGGTCGTTGTCGCCGCGTACGTTAAAAGAAACATTCCTTTTTTTCATTTTGTAAAATGCTTCGTAGAAAAAGATTCCTTTTGTATAAAAGTAAAAGTCAAAGGGGTTTATACACCGTATAAATTAAAGTTGTGTATAAAACGAAATATGCCTCAATGAAAGGTGATTGAGACGAAGTCCCTTACCTCGGGTCCGACTTGAATCGATCGTTCTTTAACGTCCTGAATAATAAACATTAGTTAATTTATAATTGATTTAGAACCTTTTTAAAGTTCATTATTCCTTTTATTTCACTTATTTCCATGTTATAAACATTATGTAACCATTTATGTTAATAATGTTTGTTTTGTCAATATTTGGTTCTTAAGTCGAACGTTGACTTCTTACAATTACATGTTGTTCGTGTGGTCAAAAGATCTTTATATCCAGAATGAAATTCCTGATTTGGATATCATATATATCATATATATCCAGCATATAAATTTATTTATAATATTACATAATCATTTAGAGGTAAGAAATGAAATGCACCGTTCATGGAGACGGTAAGCCGTACGTACGCATGAACGCTACTTTCATTTCTTTGTCATATTAATGGAATTAAAACTAAATGAGAGGTATGTATATTTTAATTCCAGAATTATATTCAACATTTAGATATATCATTAATTATATATATCCAGTATATACATGTACTTTTAATAGTACATTACATTTGGGGATAAGAAATGAAATGCACCGTTCATGGAGACGGTAAGTCGTACGTACGCATGAACGCTACTTTCATTTCTATCTCATACTTTAATGGAAAGAAATAATAATGATATAGAGGTATATTATAAATCTAGTATAACATAATATATAATAACTTTAAATCCATCCTTTACTCGTCCCATATATGGCATTAACGAATCACATCACTTTGAGGGGGCGGTAGTCCGCACTTCCTTAAATGAAGATATCGTGTTTACCCATAATGGAAACCATAAAGGTATGCCCAAAATGAAAAAACAGAAGATTAATGAAAACATAAACATATCATATATCATATATAAAAATAGTGACATCATAATGGACACCATTGAAGGTGTTAAATGAGTATTGAACAATCATCGTTTCGGGAGGCAGAATTTCGCCATCCATGGAAACCGTATGTTCTTTAACCATTGGATATAGTTGTGTGAGAGTGTAGCTCGAATAAATATTATAACAACATCCTAGTATATTGAAGATACTGTTGTTGTTACAAAATAAGTAAATAAAAAGAGTTTAGGGGGTTGGATAAACAAAATAAAACAAATGAACATGAGAGAATGAATTACCTTTAAAAGTGTAACTCCTTTTGATTTGAGCCTAAAGGCTTATATTGAAAGGATTCTGCCCAAAGGGAATCCTCTAGTATGAGGAGAGGGATGTGGAGAGAGTTAATGGGCAGGGGTTGGCCGAGCCAAAGGCTTGAGGAGTGTGTGAAATGAGGTAGAGTTGGGGGCCTTTTATAAGAGGAGAGGAGGGGCACTTTTGGAAAGTAAATAAATATTAATTTATTTGAAAATGTTTTTCGGTTTTAAAAGGTCCCACATTGATATAATTCGTGGATAAGGTGATAAGGGTTCGAAATACACCCATCCAATAAGTTTTGTACATGTGTAGTTCATAGATTTTTCATTATCTTTTCATTTTATTTAAATCGTTAAATAATGAGGTCATCGCTGCATCATCATGATGTCATAAATAATTTAATTTATTTAGTGTCCAAAAATTATAAATAAAATACTATGATGTAGGAAATCTTTTTATATTTACAATGACTATTTATAATCAAAACTCTGACTTGTATAACCCCATTTAAAAATTGTTTTAGTAAAACATATCATGTTTGTGTCATTTTTACTTTTACATTAAATAAAAAGTTATTTATGTCATTTCCCAACCAAAGTGTCTCCATTGGGTCCCCAAGTTGACCCATGGCTTGTATTGGTCGGCCATGACACAACCAATGAGGGTAGGACATGTGTCAAGCTCATATTATTTTATTAAAGCATTATTTTTAACTTAAACTACACTAATTACCACTAATCGCGATTAAGAACTTAATAAGTTACTATTCACCAAAAAAATATTATAATCTCATTGAACCACATTTTACTTCTTAATGACAACCATGTATGTCGGATTTTTGAAATTCAAAACACAATGATGGAAAAATTTTATTTAAACGGAAAATCAATTTTTATAAGTACCACTTAGTGGTTTCACTATTCATCAAAAATTGAAGTTTTTCAGAAAATTACCAAATATTCACCCGAAGCTATATTTGATATTCTGAATTCAAAAATGAAGTCTATTTTAAAAAATTCAATACATATAAGCCACATTAATTAATTTAATAATTAATTCCCTCTGTCAGAGCAAATAGCATGTTTTTATGAAACAATAAGTATCAAAAGATTGACACTAGTTTAAGACTGATTTCAAAGTGAAATTAATTCCAACGACCACTATTGGATTTAATGATAAAAATATTTTCTAATTTCACTTTAAAACCAATTCAAAAGATAATCTAATCATATAAATAAATTAGATTAAAAAGAGGTTTTGAATTAAAATACAACATTTTACACTATTCATTAAAAAAAAGAACTTTATCAGAAAGGTACCAAATATTTACACAAAGTAAATTTTGATGTACCGATTCTAAAGAAGAGTTATATTTGGTCCAATAGAATTTATAAGATCGATCAAAACTATATTTAATGACGGTTCTTCGTCAAAAGGTGATAAGTGGACCTTTCGTGAAAATTAGGTTATAAATGCCTAAAATTGAACTCTTTCCGTATTTTAAGCCTTTATCTTTTATTGGGTAAATGTAAAAACATATAAAAACATATATACTAATATTTTAGTTATTTATATCCATTCTCGCCATTACAACGGCTACTCGTTAACTAACATTTAAAATAATATTATTTTATTACTTCTGTGCAACGTAAGTTTTCAAAGAAACTCATAGTTGCGTACCGTGTATGGTATCGAACGTAGAAACACCTTTTAATTAAAATTAATATTTAATTCATAAATATTATTAAATATGAAAATTCTTTATTCTTTATTTACCTGGGATGTTACACTTATTCTAATGATAATATAGATTTTATTTAAGGTCATGTCATTTTTTCAATTATGATTCAAATGTTTCAATATGGTATGTGAGTCTTTGTAATATTTAATGATTAATCTCCTCAGGATTTTTCATAATGATTATTTTTTGGAAACTTACGTCATTTTTTATTGTTTAACTTATTTTGAAAAAATCACCATAATTAAAAAAAATTAATTTTAAATTTACATGAATATATATATTCTCATATAATGGATATTATTATTTCATAAATCATATAAAATTTTACATGAATTGTCTAAATTAATAGTTTATTTGATTATAATATAAAAATATTGATAATTACATATTATTTATTCAATATTGATATTAGATATGTAATTGTATTTTTGTTTATAATATAATAGGAAGAATGCAAAGGACTGAAAATGAATGGTGGATCCTGGACATTATATAGCTTTCGATGCATCAAAAGGTTATCATGAGACATATAAGTCGGCCAAATTAAATGGATTTTTATATATCTTTTTAAACAGTCTTGTAAAAGGACTTCGTGGTATAGTTTTTCAGGTTTCATAGAGATTACTTCCATAAATAAATCATTTCTTCAATTTGGTTCTGTTATTATTCATCCTTGAGATTTGGCATCAACATATCTATAGAAATGTTTCATTTCTATTCCATGATTTAGTTGAATATGATTCATTTTCTTACTATTCCACATTGATTTTGACTTGTCTAGTTATTCAAATAGCATGTGTTATTAGTTATTTGCAATGATATGTTAATATATTCTAATTGATTAATTTTTTATTACACTTTACATACCATTACTGAGAATTTGATCCCACCCATATTATGATTCATTTCTCTTGGTAATGATGAATAAATATTTCAATAAGATTTCAATTATTCAGTTTATGTCATTTTAATATGTATAATATTTATAATATCCAGTTATTAATTTATTATGAGAATTTTCTATTTAATATGGATTTCCAAACTGCTAAGCTGATCAATCATTTTGGATTTCACTCCTTGTAATCATTCTAATATAATAATAAAATTCACCAGCTATAAGATTCTAGGGTCATGGCATTATATTTGGTATCAAAAAATGTTTAGAGGAAACCATGGAAACTATATTTTGAAAAAAATATAATTGTAAACTAACACTAAGATATACATTAAGAATAATTATAGAATAACATCCTATAATTTGGTTCTAGTAGGTATTTGGTGGGTATTCCTAGAAATAAATCCCTATATAGATATTAAAAGTGGACATGGTTCTAGAAATGATATATCTAAGAGTAATAAATTTGAAAAATTGTTCCAAGATTGACTCAAGGTAACCTGGTACATGAAAATGGTATGTATTGTGCACCTGGTTTTACACTCTTGTGGAATATAATTACGATAATTCACATCTTTCTTACAAAATATTACTGATATTTTAGAAGTAATGGTTTCCCAAACTTGCCGATGTATCTAATTATAGGAATCATGATCCACATCTTTATGTTATATACCATAATTTCTATTATAATTTTTTTTATTATTTTACCCATTAAATAATTTTTTTTAGAAATGGTGTATAGTTTATAGAATGTGATCCTCACTGATGGATATGATACAATGAGTAAGAAAGATCAAATCATTCATGGTATTTAGACAGAATATCAAATGAAAATAGTATCTCATATATTCTCAGTGTATAATGATATAATAACAGGAACCGCTGATATGGGGGAATAATTATCCATGTCATATGCCATAAAATGACAAAAATAGGTTATCTGAGCACCAGGAAAAAGGGAAATAGTCAATGAAGAAGAAGGGAATGAATGATTTTTTCACATGGTATAATTATGCAAGAAACACTCTAATACATTATTTAAGTTAATAATAGTTTATTATATATTTCTATAAAAGGGACACACTATTAGTTATTTGAAGAGAAATAAATAAGATTCCAATGTTAAATTCTTCCACAACAAAGAGATGCGACACATGGAAAATCAACGTCTCAAACATCAATGGAATATACCCTGAAAGATGCTATAAGATAATGGTGATGTTTTTCTACTACCATATATAAATAAGAACTATTAAAATAACTATTCAATAAATATTTAATTTTATTGTTTTATCTATGATTTACTAGGTATAAGAATAATATAATGTATGTGGATTGTACAAAATAAAATTTTAATTATGTATTTGAGATTATATGGTGTATGTTACAAAGAAATGTGATTTATAAGATAGATAAAATTTTCAAAAAAACACATGATTGAGGTAATGAAAAAACTTTAATATGTTCTTAATGTAGAGATAACTATGAAGAAATGATTTATTCTGAAAGGTGTTAACTACCTTGTAGCTGATTAATGAATTCTTGATAAGTGGGTAATATTATCATTAGTGGAGTTTAAAACACTTCTGGGATTAATTAATGTATCCCAAAACATGTCTCTTACAAATTAATAATTACGAATTAATTTTTCCAATAATCTTTTGTGGTAATTAGGGTTATTATCAAGTCTTAACAGGATAAATGCTGATGTTATTCACAAGTTTGGAATGAAAAAATTTAATGATTCTTCTTGTTAATTGAATATAATTGATAAGATCATTATGGAAAATCAGTAAAGACATTTATGAAGAATTGGATCATAATATGTTTCAAAATATTACCATTAATGAAATTTTCTATCATTGGATGAGATTTTATATATTAATGAATTTATTCACTATACAATGTATATTGTGCAATGTTATGATGTGAAAATAGTTCAATGAACAACCGAAGTATAAGACTATGTTTATAAATGAGAAACGTGTATTTACTTATATTCATAGAGAGTTACTGAATTCATCAACTCTAGAGAATTATTTTTGAATAATTTTTATTACATTAGATTCCTATTAATTTAATTTCCCATACATCACCATGGGTTTATGGTCTTCTGATTGATAACTTTATCCTCACCATGTTCTCTATAACTTTCCATCAGATGTTTATTGTTATATTTTTCCTCTGTATCAATGTTTCATTTTACCCACAATTATATTCTTTGAGAGAATCAAGTTATGGGACCATTTTAATCTCTATTCTCTTTTATGATTAATATTTGTTATTGTCCATGTTTGGGATGTTGGTTTTTCAAAAATAGTTTCCCATAAAATATCAATCCCTTAATTACCAAGATAAAATATAAATTGTGAGGACCCAACTTAATAATTTTGGGGATAATGTATCACCCTAATACATTATTATATTTTCATGTTATAATAAATATTCTGTTTTTTACTTTATATGAAATACCATTTTAAACATACGTTATACACTACAATGATTTACATTGTGTCACAAGAAAGAATGTGTTTCATCAGCTTTTAATGGTACACATATTTCAAAACTATATTTTTTAAATTTTAAAAATATTATTTGAAAAAATAAATATCAATTTTTTATTTGTAATATATAATTATCATAGGGTGATTTTTTTTTGATTTTAAAGAGAAACATCATTTGTTGATGAATAATGAAAATTACTACAATTTAGTTATAAAAACCCATTTAATTTAAATAATTAATAGTGATAACATATACATTAAATTTTGTTTTAAATAAATAATATATAAATTATACCTATATTAATCCACATTTTTTCATTGGAATAATGTTTGTATTTAAAATTTATATAACATCTTATTGAATATTAGATCATTTTTTACTTAAAAACCCCCCTTTTCACCGTATCTCTGGGATTTTTGTTAACCTATTTTTTTCCACATAGGTGATTTGATTTTTGAAAAAAAGGAAATAAACTGCTTTAATTATGACAATATAATTTTTCTGATAAGATCGAAAAAAATTGAAAAAAAAATGATTAGTGTATGTCACTAAATTTATTTACGGTGGTGAAGGTCAGAATATATAGAACAAGGGATTAACCAAAATATTAATGAAAAATGACAACTTCATATTTCAAAAATACATTTTATTCCAATAATTAAACCATTTCCCCACATGGAGAGAGTTTTATGCCTTTTGGGATATTATGAAATTGAAGTTCCCTATAAAAAAGATTATGTAATGAAAAAGACACACTGTGAACTTTCCATACATTTAACATTTATAAAACATTTAGATATATAAGAATCAAAATATTTTATATTATAAATAACCGTATGAAATATAAATGGTTTTATTATCACAATAAAACATCTATAATTTTTAATTTTTGGTTTGTAACATAGAATTTTAAGAAAAACATACATAGTTATTGTTTAGCTAAGAATTTACTAAAGTAAATGATACTATAAATATTGAATGTCAATTGAACTGGTTGATTTATTTCCATTAATTATTAGTTTTATAAGAATATATCATTTTAAAAAACTGTTAAATTAGTATATTAGAATTCAAATATTTGTTAGAAATTTTAAAATTAAAATTAAATAAATAAATCGAAATTGGCATTATTGTAATATTACATTAAATGATATTTTATTAAATAAATTAATATTAATAATAATATTATATTATTCCAAGTGATGTTTATTGTTAAAAAATATTATTTATTGTCTATTGATGGATCAATTGAACTTTTATAATTATCATATTGATCCATGTACAATAGAAACATTGTTAACACGGTCTGGGTTTAATCATTGTTTTTGTGCGTCACATGCACTTGTATTGAAATTTATTTCAAAAAAACATGTGATAACTATTCTATAAATTGTGGATATATACTTTCTAATAAATATAACTTTATTTTAGTTGTAATTATTAAATTAATTTGGTTATAATATTTGATTTTTAAAGAAAACCAAAATGATAACATTGGTGAATCATAGAAGTTAAGGTACCAAAAGGATAAAATGGACATATGTTTTTGTGTGATTGAGGTTTTTATCGACCATGAATACCATTTAATCCTTTATTTATCCATTTTGGAGGTACATTAGGTAGGGTTTACCTCACATTAAAGAATACCTTTTTATATTTACAAGAGTGCCAAAAACCATCTACTAGAAAATGGAAAGCACTCTACCCCTTACACACACCTCTCCATACACATTAATTCGACCAATATCATAAAAATAGTCTCCCAAAATCCCTCCCATAAACCACAAATTCTTCCTTTGTGAAGGAATAAATCCGAGGAAACCATACGGTAGACACCAAAAAGAGTCACCTGATTAAGAGGTAACGTCTTCTCTCAAGCTCTCTAGCTTCAATTCCATTGTCCATTACCACAAATATACTTATTCAATGAATATTTTAGAAACAAAAGTATCCTAAATATACAATAATGTTTTTATGCTAATATTTATACCTGAAAAAACATAAAACTCTATCAAATGAGTAAAAATATACTCTTTCTCTGTATAAGTACTACTGCCTCATGAAACGATTTTCATTCCTATTGCCTTTATCACATATCATAGTGTCTATTATCATATAAAATATGTTTATATATTATATATATGGTATTTATTATGAATTTATACTTATTTTTTTATAACACATACCTTCAATAAATCCCATTTTGAATTAATATGATAATGTTGTTTGAGTTTGTATGGACTACCTCCCCCTCCAAGTTAGTTGTTCCATTCAATCTATACATTGAATTTATTTACGATTATTATAATAAAGTTATATAAAATATATAACATTGATATGATAGTAGAATCATAATATACATATGGATCATTAATATTTCATTATTTTAAAACAAAAATAAAATCCAAGTAGTGTGCATGTGTACGTATGACCTGACGTCTCCATGTACGATGTAGTTTATTTATAATCTCCAAATATAATGGACTAAAATAAATATATATATAATTATAGAATATTATAATTAATTATTGTATTAAATTATAGATATTATTAATCCATGATTTAATTAATAATATCTATAAAAAAATATTTAGAACTAACTCAAAAAAACTAGGAAATTAACACCTGAAATATTAAAATCAATAAATTTTTTGACAAATGGGTAGTAAGATATTATAAGAAGTTAATATATGTTATTATAAACATTTTTATGGTTATAGTATATGTTATTAATATATATTATACCCACTATAATGTAGGATACATTCCACCAAATAAAATTAAGGTTTATGTATGGAAATGTTTTCTTAATTTACCATTCATTGAGATTTATTTTTTATTATACACCAATTCACATTTATTCAGTGTAAATAAATAATTTTTTCATGTTATATCGTGATTAAAGTTACGCTTATGACATTATAAGATTCATTTAATAACATATAATTTTCGAGATTATGTTTCAAATGTTTTAATATGGTATGAGACTCTTTTAAATGTCTAATAAATATTCTTCTCAACATTGTTCTATATTATTATTTTGAAATGTCTCATATTTATGTGATTGTTTATCTTCTCTTCAAATAGTCACTATATTTTAATATTTCTAAATTGAAAATTTACATCAATATCCATATAATCAGTCCATGGATATTATTATTTCTTAATCCTTATACCATTTTACATATGGTGTCTACTTTAACAAATATTTGATTATTTTGGGGAATTATATACAATTTGTGAATTCATTATTAAATATAGATATTTGATAATGAATATTAATTATATTCATTATTAAAAATGAGTAATTATTTAGACTCAATATGATGGGGGTACCCTGGACTATATATATACTTTTAATGAATCGACAGGTTCTCATGAGACAAATAAGTTGGCCAAATTAAACATGTTTGTATACATAGTTTTAAATCATCTTGTGAAAGGACTTGATGGTATAAGATTTATTGTTCCGTACACAAGAAGTCCATTATGATATAATTTCCCTCATCTGGTTTTTTTATTATTCATCCCTGACATTTTGGGTCATCATATGCATGGATAAATTTCATTAATGTTTATTGATTAAATATAAAGCGTTTCACATTCGTACATTTCCATATTGATTTGTCGTTATCTAGTTATTTGGATGAAATTTATTATAATTTAATTACATTTACAAGGTAATTTATTATCAATTATTCATTATTTCTTTTACATTAATGACCCTTACTAATCATTTGAGCTCAACCTTGTTATGTTTTTTTATCCATGTAATGAAGAATAAATATTTGAATAGGCATTCAATGATGACATTTATTTCAATTTATCATTTGCAAAGTTTGGAAATTATATTTCCCAATATATTATTTGAGTAATGTATGTAATATAGAATTAAAACTCTTTTAAATGGGCAAATCCTATGATATTTTATTCCTTTTAATCATTCTGATGTATTAAGATATTGCACTAGCTTCAGGCATTTAGGTTCTGGGCATTACAAATAGAATGATCAATTTTGAGGGAGAGATTTACATTAAGGTGGGGTGTCGAATATAATTTTTTCATATTTTGTGAATTGATTTAAAATAAATTTAATCTCATTAATATTTTTAATCATTATATTACATATATTATCTTTCATAACCTACAATAATCAGTGTAAATTGTTATACATGCAACATATATTTTAAACAAATCATGACTAACTATTAATATATTATTATTTATTTTAATAGTTATCACCAGTACAAATTAAATGGTTGGTATAAATATGATTAACTATGTAAAGACTAATAAATTTTAAGGAAATTTTTTCTTAAATTGTTTGGATTTTTATGGGTTCGTAGTTTCTAACGACGCCCGATTCCGAGGCCTGGTGTGCCCAAAATCAATTCATGAAGTTATGTTCAGGTATGTTCAGTAATCGTACGTGCGGATTATTCAATCTTTTGAACCGGTTCTCAGAATTGAAATCTAAGGGCACTGATGAACTCACAGTGGTGGTATTCACTTATGGGGACCTTTACCGTAGTTGCGTTTGTTCGGGAGGAGAAGTAAATTTATAGGAATTTTATTAAACTAAATAAAATTTTTTGGTACATAGTTTTATTTAGGGTGGTGTTTATTCCCTCCAAATGGATGTTGGAGGTCAGGCCCACACCCTACATAACCTCCCATGGGAGGATAATGTGTGGTGGGGCCCACATGAGAAAACCTCCCCTCAACTCCCCTTTTAACTCCCTTAAACCCCTATATTTAAACCACTGAACTTCTACATAATGGTGGAGCCTCTCCACCTCCCTCCATTAATTGTTCCAACCTCGTCAATTTAATTAATTTAGTTCCCTTAATTAATTGGTTATTTTGAATTGATTTGAAATGCATGGCATTATTAAATTGGGAAGCCTTTTATTTTATTTGTGTTGGCAAATATTATATTGGGGAGGCTCTAGAGAAATAGAAAAAAAGTGATCCTCTCCATGAAGAACATCTTCGACGAAGATCATTCTCTCCACTTCTTCAACTGGGGAAAGAACGTGAGGCGACACCCATGAGGAACACACGTCTTCCTTCTTCTTTCTCTGCGTCAAGGGATAAGACGCCATCTGCTAAGAATTCTGCCAACTACTACGTATTTCTCTCCGATTTGGATGGGACGCCATTCATCTTTTGTGATGCTCGTTTTCCATGGCTCGTTGAAGTTTGACATTATTCAAATCGAGGTAGGGGTTATGATAAATTTTAATTGAATAAAATTGAACCTCGTTCTATGTTGAAAATCATTGATTTTTTTCAGCCTATTATTATCACCTAACGTCGACGGAGCAAGCCGAATGAACATGACCGAACGACCATCTGTTGGTTCTTGAATATTTTGGAGTCGATGACTGGAATCAGTGGCATCTGGAGGCGTCGACGATAGGAAGCGGTGACCGCGCACCGGCTGTGTGGAGAAAACCACAGCCCACGGTGCGGGCCGATCGGACGAAGAGAACCGGCCGGCCATAGCCGGCCGGGCTGGAGGACCACAAAGCCTCCATATCACCACACTGTGGGAAGACCATGACCCACTGTGCAGGACACATGCTAGACAAGGTGGGCGGCGATGGCCGGCCGGGTAGGGAACCACGACGCCTTCGTGGCGCCGCGCTGCAGAGTAGATGTGGTCCACTTCTGTTGGCCTCTCGGCGGACAAGCTGGCAGGGCCGGGAAGACTGTGGCGCCTGTTGGTGCCATACATTGAAGCGATCTGAGCCCATTTCATGGGCCTCTAGTGCCGAAGAACACCAGTCAGCCGAGTTAGAGAGGTGGCACCGGTCGGCGCCACCGTTTCAGGAAACCAGGCGGGCAGCTCTGCTCGGCTAGCTGGTCGACCCGCGACCAACCGTGGGCCGGTCCGCCCATGTGTGGGCTAGGCCACAGCCTCTAGGCTAGGCTGCGCCCCATTGGGCCGGGTTAGACCCACCAAAATGGGTCGGGCCGACCCGCCAGCCCACCTGGCTTGACAAGCTGGACCGGTTTCGTTTATATGTGAATATCTTCTTAACAACGTGTCTGATCGACACGCCGTCTACGGCACTAGTATCCTCTCAACAAGAATATACTTTTGAGATAATCTAAGTGAGTTTTGGATGACCTTGGAAAATGGATAGGTTTGGAACGAGCATAATTCCAACCGGGCCCCTATAACGTAAAAGCCAATAACTTTCAGACTGGGTGTCCAATTGACGCGCCATCTATCGCATTCAGTTCCTTTTGAGGAGACAAAACTTTGGGATATATCAACATTGGAAGTTGTGATAGTCAATTTATCTACCCCTTTTCTTGAGGCGCAGACCCTCCCAGAATCGAGCATATTATGTGCGAGAAACCTAGAGATGGATGCGACTGCGACGACTACTGTACCAGAATCCTACGTGGGTTCGGCTGTGATCACTACCGTACTTGGATACTCTTTGGGTTTGATGATGATGGAAATTGTACCAGAATCTTCTGTGGGTTTGACAAAGATGACTACTATTCTTGTATCCTGTGTGGGTCTGACAGTTTGACCTCTGTACTTATATTCTGTGTGGGTCCGACAGAGTAGCTTGTTTTGTATCCTGTGTTGGTTTGACAACTTAGCTGGTCTTCTATCTTGTGTTGGTCTAATAGCTTAGATGAATCAGTGTGATGACTACCGTTCTTGTATCCTATGTGGGTCCGGCAGTTTGACCTCTGTACTTGTATCTTATGTGGGTCTGACAGAGTAGTTGGTCTTGTATCATGTATGAGTCTGAAAGCATAGCTGGTCTTGTATCTTGTTTGGGTCCGACATCTTAGATGAATTAGTGACTACATATGATCAAATTTATCTCTATGATAAAGTTTTATACTAGTTTGAGCTGAGTCTTGAATTTCAATCATTATCATCGATGCAAATGATTTTCCTTCTTGTATGGACTGGGTTGTTCTTGGGCTTGAGAGTTGTAGTTGAACTGAGATTGATAACTTAGGTATATGTATGGGCGTATACCTAAGTAGGGTTGCTTGATACTTCGTTATTGTATCTTTCCTTCTGTGGTTTATACTTCGTGGATTCTGGGAGACCTTCAGGGGTCTTGGGGTCCCTACTGAGTATCGTTATACTCACCCCTGCACGGGCTATGCCCGCACCTTGTTGTGTTGGATGCAGACGAAGGACTTCGTTGACAGAGGTCGAGAGAGATCCCGGACCGGACGGTACCTAGAAGTGGATGACACGGAGAGATGGTACAAAGAGAGGACTGGGAGACATGGAGTGCAGAGGTGGACAACTATACCTACCCTTTAGGTAGGATACTCAGCTGATGTTCCAGAAGCTTCTTTTTTCAGCTATTGTCCCTTTTTTAGTTGTATTTGTTTTCCATTGTACCTGTATTTTACTGGTGGGCTTGTATTTTCAACCCATTTTATGTTATTCACTAGTTTTTGTATATAGGTTTCACCTAGTTCTTTTCTTCCAGCTTACTCTATTTGCATGTTTGTTACTACTATAAATGAAATTCCTTCCCAGCTTTGGGATTTATGCCTTTGGTGCTAGTCTTCATCCCCTGGCCTATGGTAGGTGATCATGGGGTAGTCACGACACGGACCCAGAGAACGGGTCGTGGAAAATTGCTATCAGAGGAGTCGGTTCTATCGCATAACATAGAACTATGATCTTTCTTTTCTATAAAGAAATAATTTTAAGAGTATTGAGTGTGATTTTTAGTCCAGGGAGTCCAGCATTAGTGCAGCGGCCGACGTATCCATACACCAGGACCCTGACCTCTGATTTCTGACATAGTGCACATAAACATTGACTGCGTGTGTGTTTCAAGAGTTTCTTTTGTGGTATCTTTGATTCATCTCTCCAGGTATAAATTATTTACCATGGCGCACCTATTCTTTATCAGGATTCCACTGCGAAGACAGCTATCTAGGGTTCCCGAGAGAGAGTACACGCTGACAGCCCACTGAGCAATGAGGCTCCGTTGCAGGGCCCTCTTACGATGTAGGCACCTTCGAGTGGTGTAATAGTAGCACCACCACTTGTTGGGAATCATATTCCACCAGCCGCACTGACATACGGTGCACACGGACTGAATGCATTGCATGAGTTCCAGTGGAAGAGGCCTTCGAAGTTACAAGGCGAGATTAATTCCCAAATACTAGAGGACTGGATAGAGGCGATTAATAGAGTTTTTCTCCTTGTTGAGACACTAGTAGAGAAGTTGTTGATCTTAGCTACAATCTATTCTAAATGAGTGACCATGAGGATGGTCCGCATAATGATGAATTTTTGGTACTGGACCGTTTGTAAGATGGTACATTCGAGTAGTGTGCCAACTATATCACTACCCATTGGTCAGCAGACACTACCGGCGATACCCGTAGAGAACACTTGTCGGCTTAGTGACATACATGTATTTCATCACCAGATGTCCCTCACATTCAGAGGCAAGCACGACCCATAGGAGGCTACAGAATAGCTTGAGGGGGTGGATAAGAGTTTTCTAGAGCTTATAAAGCTTTGAAAGGACGATGTGTCGATACCTGAGTATTCATTGAGACATACCGATCATTCCTGGTACTCAATGATTATTATTCAATCGGTGATTTAGAGCTCAGACCACTGATCTAGGTGTGTTTGAGGATATCATATCCAGAACTTTTTCCTCTATGCATTCCTTCTTATGTTAGGATGCTAGAGAGAACCTTTGTGGTTGAATGTTCATTGGCTGAGCAGATACATCCAATGAATGTTAACAGTTGGAAAGCATGAAACTGGCGTAAGTCATAGAGACTTGAGTGTGTAAAATGTTTCGAGATGATGAAGTGTTAAAGACAGATGAATCTATAGGGCAGCAGATGTGGAAGTAGAGCTAGGAGAGCAGCATGAGGTGGTGAACATTTCTACATGTTACAACCACCAGCCTTTGTAGTCCATGCTAGGCTCATGGAGCTGTAGGGTAGGGGAAGAGAGTAGATGCATCCAGTTAAGGAGTGTGACCCAAGGGCACTAATAATAATTTGAGGTGTGGTCTGTGTGTACTAATAGCTTTTGTATCAATAGATATATGTACCAATCATTTCTTCCTTCCACGAATCTTTTCCCAGACCTAGATTTTCTGGTTAAACTATTCAATTGACCCTCACATCTACAGTTAACATTGGGGGTATACTTGATAATCACACATACGTTGATGTTGTGATCTGACCCTTGAGGCGAGAGATTCAGTTGGAACCTCTTGGAGGCAGCGTCAAGGCCTTACAACGATTAATTTTGGAATAGAATGGTCATCCACAGTTCATACACATATTGAATGAATTTGGAAAAAAGGATGTGGTTTATCTACAATTTTGGGATGGGGTTTTTATTGGTCGGTGAAAAGGAAAACCCTGGCACCACATGATGGAATAATGCATAATAGGGTGAATTAGATCAATCATGAGTCTTCAAGACTTACCTTTCTGAAAAACATCTACAGAGTTGCAACACCACTATCAGCTTTGACAAAGAAGGGGGAAACCCTTCATGTGGTCAGATAGAAGTCAGCAGAGATTTCTAGAGCTGATATAGATATTGACCAGTGTGCCCATCTTGAGGCTACCAGAGTAGGGTGTAGGGTACATAGTTTAATGTGACGATTTAGGGACAGGAATCGGGTGTGTCCTAATGCAAGAGCGACCAGTGACCACCTATGGTTCACTGCAGTTGAGACAACACGAGTATAACGAAGCTACCCATGACCTGGAGTTTTCATCAGTGGACTTCTCCTTGAAGATGTGGCATCACTATATTATGGGCGAGCATTTTATATATACGCTGACCAGCAGAGTCTCAGGTAAATATTCTCTTAAAAGGATCTGAATCTGAGACAGCGGCGATGCCTCGAGTTCTTCTAGGACTATGACTTAGAGATAGTCTATAATCTTGGGAAGGGAATTTTGTACCAGATGATCTCAGTAAGAGTGGAGAAGTTGTATCAGGACCTCAGATGACAACATTTGTGGCTGGGAATGAAGAAAGAAGTAGGAGAGTTTTTCTCTTGATGCCTCAACTTTCAACAAATGAAGGCAGAGCACCAGGTTACCGCAGGCTTGGTTTTTCCCTTAGAGGTTCTAGAGTGGAAGTGGGATGAGATATCCATGGATTTTGTGATGGGGCATCCATGTAAATCTAGAGGGAATTGCTCTATCTAGTTGATTGTCAACCGACTCATCATGTCAGCCCAGTTCCTACCGATCAGAGAGCAGGGCTTAGGAGAGAGCTTGGGAGGCCTCTAAATTCTAGAGATCGTACAGTTTCATAGTGTGCCATCGACTATCGTCTCCGATCGGGATGGTCGTTTCACTTCCTGGATATGGAAGGGGCAACAGGAGGCTTTTTGCATGTAGCTTCGCTTGAGCACCGCATTCCTTCCTCAGATGGACGGTCAGACTAAGAAGACCATTCAGACTCTTGACGACATTCTCCATACAAGTGTCTTTGACTTTGTTTTTACTTGGGAGGATCATTTACTCTTGGTGGAGTTTGTGTACAACAACAGCTACCACCCCACCAATGGGATGGCACCACATGAGGCACTATAAGGCTGAACATTCAGATCACCTCTGTGCTGGACTGACCCAGGGGAGTCAACACTTGTAGGACAAGAGATAGTGCAGTCTACGATGGAGAAGGTGAAGATCATTCGGGAGCGGAAGAAGACTGCACAGAATAGACAGAAGTCATATGTTGATAGGAGACAGAGACCACTGGAGGTCATAGATGGAAACCACGTCTTCATATGGGTCTCACCTCGAAGAGGTCTACAGAGATTTGGCCGGGGCGACAAGTAGTCTCGGTGTTTCATTAGACCATTCCAGTTCCTCAGAAGGGTAGGTGAGGTGGCTTACCGCCTGGCCCTTCCACCTCAGTTGCACCGGGTGCATGACATCTTTCATGAATCTCGTTTGAGGAGATACGTTCACAACCTGTCACACATCATCGACCATGGGGTGCTGGACATTGATGGAGGGGAGAAATTCATTGAGGTCCCAGTGGAGATCAAGGATCGATAGGATCGGGTCCTACGTGGACGGGCGATTCCACTGGCACGCATTCACCGGCAGCATGTGAACCTCCAGGAGAGCACTTGGGAGCATGAGGCTCAGTCGCATGCTTAGTACCCCCATTTGTTTCCCTAGTGTGTGTTATTGCTTTAAGGGGACGTAAATCCCTGAGGTGGGGGTAATGTAAAGACCCGGAAATTTCAAGTAAAAATTTTTCTTATATTATTTGGAATGTTAGGTGTCGGTAGATTCTGACGTCACATGATACTGAGGCCCTATGTTCCTGGAATCAATTTATAAAGATTTGTTCATGTACGTCTAGTAAACATATGTGTGAGTTTTTATATATTTTGAACCAGTGCTCAGAATTGAAATATGAGGGCACCAATGAACTCACAACGCTAGTATTTTCTTAAGAGGACCTTTACTGTAATTGTTTTTGGTCGGGAGAAGAAGTTACTTTTTGGGAATTTTATTAAACTAAATAAAATTATGTTTTAAATAGTTTTATTTAGGGTAGTGGTTATTCCCTCTAAAAGGATTTTGTAGGTGGGACCCACACCCCACATAACCTCCCTTCGGAGGATAATGTGTGGTGGGGCCCACACGAGCATATAACCCCTCAACTCTCCCTTTTACACCCATAAACCCCTCTCTTTAAAATTTTTATCTTCCACATAATGGTAGAGTCGCTCCACCTCCCTCTATTAATTGTGCCAAACCCATCAATTTAATTAATTAAGATCCCTTAACTAATTTGTTATTTTGAATTGATTTGAAATGCAAGTAATTATTAAATTGGAAAGCCTTTTATTTTATTTGAGTTGGAAAATATTCTATTGGATAGAATAATAAGAAAAATGTTCCTCTCCAAGAAGAACATTATTGATGAAGAATGTTCTCTCTACTTCTTCAATAGGGGAAATAACGTGAGGCGACACCCACGGGGAACGCCCGTCTTCATTCATCTTTCTCCGCATCAAGGGAGAAGATGTCATATGCTAAGAGCGCCGAAAACGACTACGTCTTTCCCTCCGACATTGACGGGATGACATCCATCATCCGCAACACTCATCTTATGCAGATCGTTGGCATAAAACGTTATTGAAATTGAGGTAGGGGGTATTAATCAATTTTAATTGAATAAAATTGAACTTCGTTCTTCGTTGAAAATCAAGGATTGTCTTCGGCCTATTGTTATCGCCAAACACGGAGGGCGCGGGCCAAATGAACACGGACTGATGACCCTCTGTGGATTCTTGAATATTTTGGAGGTGGCGAATAGAGGCAGTGACGTCTGGAGGTGAGAACGATAGGAATCGGCGACCGTGCACTGGCGGTGCAGAGGAAACCGTAGCCCATGGTGCGGGCTGCTTTGAAGAAGGGAACCGGCCAACCGGGCTGGAGGACCGAGTCGCCTCTATGGCGTCGCGTTGCGGGAAGATCGTGGCCCATTGGGCGGGACTCTTTCTGGACAAGACGATAGGCTACATCAGTCCGGGAAGGAAACCGCGGTGCCCTCTTAGCGTCGTGCTGTGGAGGAGAGGCAGCCCGCTACCACGGGATGCTCGGTGGACTACCCGGCCGACCACCTGCCGGTCGGGCTGGGCAGACCATGGTGCCTCTAGGAATCGCGCTGTGAAGGAACTATGGCCCGTAGTGTGGGCCGCTTTCTCCAAAGAATACCGGATGGCTTAGGCCGACCATTCAGGAGAGGCGGCACCGTTTGGCGCTGATGTTTCAGTAAACTAGGGGGGTGGGGTGGGTGCCCCCTGCTCTACACAGCTAGCTGGCTGAGCCAAGACTAACCACGGGCTAGGCTGACCTCGGGTAGGCTGGGCCGCCCTCACGTGGGTCGGGCCACAACCTCTAGGCTGGGATGCGCCCCACCAGGCCGGGCCGACCCCCGACCAGGTCAGACCCACCAAACTGGGTTGGGTTGACCCGCCAGGCCACCGGGCTTGACGGGCCAGGCCCGTTTTTTCTTAAATTTGAATATCTTCTTGACCGCTCGTCTGATCGACACACCGTTTTTGGAACTAGTATCACATGAACGAGAAATTACTTTTGAGATACTATAATTGAGTTTTGGGAAACATTGAGAATCGGCTAGGTTTGGAACAAGCTTAATTCCAACCGGGCCCCTGGAATGGAAATGCCAATAACTCTCAAACTGGGCATCCGATTGACATGCCTTCTGTCTCGTTGGCTTCCTTTTGATGAGACAAATATTTAGGATACATCTACTCTATACTTTGTGATAGTTGATGTATCAAACCCTTTTCTCAAGGAGCAGACCCTCTTGGAATTGAGCGTGCAGTGTGCGGGAACCCTAGAGCTCGTTGCAACTGCAACGACTACTGTACCGGAATCCTACGTGGGTTCTACAGTGATGACTACCATACTGGGAACGTCCATGGGTTCGACTATGATGTAAATTGTACCGGAATCCTCCGTGGGATTGACAGTGATGACTATTGTTCTTGTATCCTGTGTGGGTCCAGCAGTGTCACCTCTGTACATGTATCCTGTGTGGGTCCGACAGATTAGCTGGTCATGTATCTTGTGTGGGTCTGAAATCTTAGCTGGTCTTGTATCCTCTGTGGGTCTTACAACTTAGATGAATCAATGCGATGGCTACTGTTCTTGTATCCCGTGTGGGTCTTTCAGTTTGACCGTTGTACTTGTATCACGTGTGTGTCCGAAAGTGTAGCTGGTCTTGTATCTTGTGTGGGTCTGACATCTTAGCTGGTCTTGTATCCTGTGTTGGTCCGACAGCTTAGATGAATCAGTTACTACATCTGATCATCACTATCACCATGTGAAAGAAATATACCTGTGTGAGCTGAGTCTTGACTTTCAATAATTATCATCAATGTGATCGATTTTACTTCCTGTATGGACATAGTTGTGCTTGGGCTCGAGAGTTGGAGCCGAACAATGATTGATAAATTTGGTATATGTATGGGCATATACATAAGTATGGTTTCTTGAAACTCTGTGATTTTATCTTTCCTTCTGTTGTTTATTTTATGCAGATTCTGGGAGACCTTCGGGGGTCTCGGGGTCCCTACTGAGTATCGTTATAGTCACCCCTGTACGGGCTATGCTCGCGTATCTTTGTGTTGGATGTGGACGACAAATATCATTGACGGAGGCTAAGAGCGAGCCAAGACAGGACAGTACCCAGAGGTGGACCACACGGTGAGATTCTATACAGAGCAGTCCGATAGACATTGAGGGCTGAGGTGGACATTTGTACCTACCCTTAGGGTAGGATACTCGGTAGACATTATATGATATTCTCTTTTCAACTATTGTCCCTTTTCAGTTGTACTTATTTTCCGTTGTACCTATACATTACTTTTAGTCTTGTATTTCTGGCCCCTTTTACTTTCAACACTAATTTTTGTATACAGTTTTCACCTAGTGCTTTGCTTCTAGGTTTCTCTGTTTTTGTGTGTGTTACTACCATAAAGGCAATTCCTTCCTAGCTTTTCGATTTACGCCTTTGGTGCTAGTCGCCAGCCCCTGTCCTATGTAAGGCAGTTTTGGGGTAGTCATGACACGGGCCCTAAGGACGGGTCGTGAAAAAATAAATTATAAAAATAAATTGTTTTAATATAGTCATATAATGTATTTTTTAGTAACAATTTAATCATTTGTGAAAGTTTAATTATAATCGAAATCATTTTTAAAAAACATTATGAAAAGAAACACGGTCTACCATTATAAATTAATTAAAAAAAATTTATTGATATTAATGTAATTCATACATTATATATTTAATGTTATTTTTTAATATACATTGTATGTGTTTTTATGTCAAGATATTTGAATGAACCCAATTTTACTCCTAAAAACTATACATTTCAAAGAATCATTTTTTTCACCATTTGCACACAGATTTTAAAATGAATTACTGAAATATTAAGAAAAATAATATAATATATATATTTTATTTTCATATCACCATGTAGAAATTATATAAGGTTGAATTTGTGGAATTGTTTTGGAAATAATTATTTTTAATGAATAGATAAACTAAAAGTATTTGTTAAGAATTATAATTCCTGTAAATAATTTTAAACTCTTAAAAACTAAATTAATAAGTGTTTAAATTAATTATTACTTCAATTATACTTCTATTAATACAATTTTTGTTATATTAATCTATTTTATATTTAATTATTATGTAATCCATTTCCAAAAAATTATCATTTTCAATTTGAAAACCACAATCCTTATATAATCTTTGAGGTTAATTTAAAAATAAAATTTCTCACATATCTGAATGGAATATGGAAAATGGATTCAATATTTTAAATCACTATTCTTTTATATATAAAAATTGTAACACAATTTATTTTTCAAAATTAATTGTAAAAAAATAAATAATTATTTTTCACAATTAATGTAAAACAATTTATTACATAGGGTGTTAAACTGAAATGATAATTGTTGAAAATAATAGAATAAATGTACAAAACCCACTAAATAATCATATTTAAACCTTAAATTTTATATATTTTAGATTATAATTTTTGTCAGCCTCATTAAATGTGATAGATGTGGGTACATATTTTTTTATTCAAAAATTGCATGTGTCCAAATCACCTCACATATAAAGTCCCAGCACTTGTCCCCTTATATTCATATAACCAAAACTCATTAATTAATCCTAGACATTCCCAAAATGACATTTATAATTATGTATGAAAATCCTTGAAGAATTATTTTGGTTATATATAAATTTTCATAATCATTTTTGGTAAATCTAAATAATTTTGGAAACCATAATAGAGAAATTTATATTAGTTCCTCCCCCACCACACATAATGGGTTATGAAATCAATATTCAAGTGTACAATAAACTACCACCTCACGAACTGAGGTCATTCATTTGTCCAATTCCACCTTTCACAATTGGAAATAAAGATGGACCGATTTTTTATATGTGATATTTATGATATTATTGTATTTATTTAATCAAGATACCATATATTAATTCATAATTTACATTCATTGTGGAGATAATAATGATTCTTTTCTATATGGTAGGTTATATATTTATGAAATAATGTGATTGATTCATCACATACACTTTAAATGTAAGGTAATATAGATATTATTAAATAAATATATGTTATGTATAAATCACATAATAATTAGTTCTTAATGGTAATATATTATCTATCATTATTTATTTCAACTTAGATTAGAAAATTGAAATAATTTTCATGTGTGTATACATCCTACCAACTCCATGAATAATGTATTTCATTTTCTTTGTATGAATTTCATGGATCACTATAAATATATTTATAAACAGTATATATGATTTCTATTTCATGATTAACATTATGTATATGATAGAACTTTGATATATGAAATATGAACTAAAATACCACATCAATATTATATGAAAAATAATTAACTTTATACACAAAACGTGACATTAATAGAGAATTTTTAATAAACAATTAATAAATGGGTAGAATCAAATCTTGTATAGTGTGATATGAAGCCACTGAGTCATCCCCCATCCTCAATTCCCAGAATTTTTTTCCATACTATGTCGAACCACCATAGGAATATATTTCATTATACAAACACCTTTGAATTCATCCCAATCAAGGGAATCAATTTACACACTATCCATAATATTTTTCACCATCGACCACCACTGATTAGCTTCACCTTCAAAACAGTAAACAACGAGACTAACGTTATGATGTTCTGAACAGCCAATGACATCAAAAATCTTCTTCAGTGATTTAATCCACCATTCAGTTTGCACATGGTCAGATGATCCACTAAATGATGAGAGATTCTTCCTCATGAAATGCTCCACTACTAACATGTTTTTTTTTGGTTGATTTGTATGATCTCATACATGGACGTCAAAAACATTTGTATCTCGAGTAAACTATGCCACCACTGCAATAATCTGTTCAGTTCCGATTCTGATCATCTCAGGATGCCAATTTGGATGGTTTTTTTCCTTTTGATGTCATTCCATCATAACTTCCATGTTTCCTGTACAAGAAAACCATTCTGAACAAGAAAATATATTAGGTGAAACAACATCGTAAATTGTAAATGTTATATCATTTCAATCATAACATAAATTAAAAATAATTTATGGATATTAATTTAACAATATCCTAACTCCAAAAGTCATCTAAACCGACCTTAGATACCAACTATAAGGACCCGACCTTAAATAATTAAATAATCTTGAATTAAATTAATAATTCAGATTGAGGATCTTTTCAAGTTTAGAGTTTTAGAGAAATAGGACATAACTATATCATTACATCTCAAAAATAACAAAGTATAAAATTCTAATCGGTTTCATTTTTCATCAAAATATAAAAATCATGAAATAAAAAGTAATGTTTAGTTCTATGTTTTAGACAACATGAATTTCCCATGATCCCACCATTGACTGTATTCATCATTATGTATTGTGAAATACATTTCCAAAATATGGGATGAGAATTAAAAGGGTTGTAAGTATAATAAAAAATGAAAGAAAACATTATATCGTAAATACATACATAACAAAGTCTCTTTAACATACCTCCTTAAATCATAATATTTAGAAAATATACATAGAAATAATTAATCATAAAGGTAACTTGTGGCATATATAACGTACTTACATTGTAGCTTTCATAAATACTTACGGAGATACATTTTTAATACCCATCAGAGTATATTACAAAAATATCATAGGATAAACATTCATTTTACATTTGTCATGTTATCCAATGCATTGGAGAGCTATCCCTGGCACACTTTCCCCAGGTTTTTTATGGAACAACCCATATACGTAACAGTTCCCAAGAACTATAACATATTCATAACACATAAAAAAATTATAAAGGAAAGACAACGTTTCAAAATCTAAATAAAAAAATATAATTAAATTATATTGAATTAACAAATCAATTTTCAAAACCATTTTCAATACCAAAATACATAAAAGATTATATGATATTTATTTTCCTTTTAAATAAGATTTACAATTGTTATGGAATCCACAATCAAATAATACATGTGGTGGTGGAAAGGTCGTTGTCACTGCTTACGTTAAAAAGAAACATTCATGTTTTGTATTAGTAAAATTCCATGTACAGAAATATTCCTTTTTAATGAAATGAAATGTGAAATGTGTTTATACAACTTATAAAAGAATTTTGTGTATAAAATAAAATATTCTTCAATGAAAGGAGATTGAGACGATGTCCCTAACCTAATGTCCGATATGAATCAATTTTTCTTTAATCTCTGGAATAATAATCAAATGTTAATTTATACTCTCATAAGAGATATTTTCAAGTTTATTATTCCATTAATATCAATTATTACTTTACTATAACAATTATTTATTTATTTATGTTTATATAGGTCATTTTGTCGATTTTCGGAACATGAGTAAAAAATGATCCTGTTATAATTACAAATAGTCCATGTGGTCAAAATTACACTATCACCAAAATTATATTAATTAAATAGATATTATATATATCATATATATAAAGTATATATATATATATATATATATATATTTATAATAGTACATTTCAATTGGAGAAAGGAAATGAAATGCACCGTTCATGGAGACTGTAAATCATACGTATGCATGAACACAAATTTCATTTATATTTCATATTTAATGGAATAAAAACATAATGATACATAGGTATATCATAATTTCAGTATAATATCATATATAATTTCATTAAATCAATCTTTTATACATTCCACGTATGGCATGAACGAGTCATATCACTATAAGGGGGCGGTAGTCCGCACTTCCTCATATGAAATTATCGTATTTAACCACTATGGAAAACCATAAATTTATTCAATAAAAGAAAAATAAAAATACATAAAAAGAATAAAAATATACTATATATCAAATATAAATAAAGTTTTATATTAATGGCCACCATAAGAGGTGGTAGAAGAATATTGAACAATCATCATTTCGTGAGGCAATAGTTCCTTGTCCATAGAAATAGTTTGGTATTTACCCATTAGATGGAGGTGTGTGTGTGTGTGTAGTTCGAATCCTTCTCATAAAAACAGCCTAGTATATTGATTTTACTGGTGTTGTTGATAAATAAATGAATAAAAAGAGATAATGGGGTTGAACAAGTAAAATAAAACAAAAGAACTTACTGGAAGATGTTACCATTAAATCATGTATCTCACATTGGATTGAACCAAAAGGTTTTATTTAATAGCCTTTTACCTATAGGAAGGCATCTAGGAGGAGTATATGGGTGTATATAGATTAATTGGTCAGAGGATGGATGATCCAAGAGGCTTGAGAAGTGTGTGTAATGGGTTAGAAGTGAGCGTTTTTATAAGGGGAAGAGATGCTCTTTAGGAATGTTTGAATATTTTATTTTTTATATAATAATTTTCAGTTTCTAAATGTCCCAAACATAGGCAAGTCTAAGATGATATGACTCATGTTAAAAATAAAATCATCCAATAAAAATTGGATATTTTTTGGATATTGTTTTAATATTTATAATCTAATTTATGTAAACCATTCATTAATGAGGTAAACACTACATCATAATTGTGTCACAAATATTTTTATTTTTTAGATGTCTACAAATTATAAAAAAAATATAACGATGTAAGAAATATTTTGATCTTTCAAATTAATATTTATAGGTGAAGTGATAACTTATATAACCCCATGTAATAATTTATTTACTTAATGATATATATTTATGTCATTTTTTCATTAATTTAAATTAATAAATATAAAGTTTCATTATCAATCCCATGTGGCTCCATGCGGTCCGAAAATCCTTCCAAATATGCCCATGGTTATAAATGTATCATCCAATATGATTATGAAATAAGATAGAGTATTTTATTATTATTATTATAATAATTTGTTGCCCTTATTTTCTAGATTTACCCTTTAACCATTGTAATTAATATTATTACTGATGTAAATATTCATAATATCTAAAAATTATAGTCACTTATTTATAAAAATTGTGACTCCAGATTCCAAATATAGAATCCATTTTTACAAGTTCATAACACATTAGTGGAAAAAATTAATTTAAAATTAATTTCCACTCTCAAACCAAAAAGAGTGTTTTTAAGAAATAATAACTATCCAAATATTGACACTTATTTATGTCTAATTTAAATGTGAAATTATAGAAAATGAAAAAAATTGGATTAAATATTAAAAACATAATATAATTAAACTTAAAAAAATTAGAAAATAATCTAGACATATAAATAAATTATATTAAAAGGCAGTTTTGAATTAAAATACAGATTTTTTTACTATTCATTCAAAAAATGAATTTTATTCAAAAAATAAAAAAAAATTACCCAAAGTAAATTTATATTTCGTGATTAAAAAAAGATTTTTATTTTATCTTATAGAAAATATAAAAGTTACATTAACTAGATTTAATTAGGGTTCTCCAACAAAAGGTGGTAAATTTACATTTTAATGAATATTATAGTATTTATGATTAAAAAATATTTATTTTTAATTTTATGCCTCTAAAATTGATTGGTTAAATGTAAAAACTTTAACAAACGTGAATATTCAAATTTTAGTTAGTTCTATCCAAACCCACACATACAAAATGAAGGTGTTAACTACAATTTAAAATATTATTTTTTAATATTTTCCATTATGACCCAACATTGCGTGCAACGTAACATTTTTTATAACCTCGTTGTTGTGTATAGGGTACTCCATCAAACATTGAATCGTTTTTAAAATAAAATATATTTTCAATTCAAAAACAATAATAAATATGAAATTCTTATATTCATTATTTCCTTGGGATGATGCATTAACTGTAAGAAATATAGTGATAAGGCATTAATTAAATATTTATTATATGTATTTACCTCAAAATCATTGTATGAATATATAGAAATAATTATTATAGATAAAGTTATAATAAGATAAATCTATCATTAACAATGAGGAAAACGTGACAAGGATTGATAAATATTACTAGAGAATTTTTATCATGAATGATAGAGAAACTAATAAATTCATTAGTGCATTAAAAAACACCTTTGAAAAATGATACAAGTAAGAGAGTTAGATAGTTATGAATAAGTTATTTAGTTTTCCCTTGGATTATAATAGGATATCAGATATTAGTCATTTAAACATCAAGATAATAAGAAAATAATTTGTTTTCAAGATGGTGTATCAAATGAAAAATCGGGAAAGAAGATCAAACATCTCATGTGTAAAATATTGTGGAAGATGCATAATTACATTTCTTAAATGGGATATGAAAATGATTTTAGATTGAGAGATAATTAATCCAAGATCATTAGTAGGGAAGGTACATGATGAAGGTAGAGAATATGTTGGAGGAAATGGTGGAACAACTAAATAACCATGCATGATTTTATTCATCAACTATAGGGAACATGGTTACTATGAAATATAAAACACTAAACCACAGTTCCTTGACTGTAATCAGCATCAGACACCACCAAATCCTAAGAATAATTTGAAATCTTATTCTATCATTATTAGTATTTTGGTCGGTGAATATAATTTTTTAATGGAAAATTTCCTATTAATTGAAAAATGTGTAGTGTTTTTTCTTGATTAATGTTATAGACATTCCATTTTTTCATTAATGTTTTCTATTGATGTTGAATAAATGACTTGATATGTACTTGTAGGGATAACTATAAAACAATATAGATGTTCTATAATTTCAACCTAATTTTTGACTATTCTCTAGGTTGAGTATGTGGGAATATTCATCTAGGGAATATAATAATAATTCACTTAGTTTAATTAGATTCTATTCAAGGAATAAATCAACTTTTTTTTATATTGAGGACACATAAAATTTTTGTGGAATGGTTGTCTCATTAAATATTCACAACCATCTTGGGATATTTTAATTATTCATGTAAGATCATGAATCTTCTTCGTAAAATAACACAATGGTTTCGATGTTGATACCCAATGAATATGTATAAAACTTCCCAATAGGTTATTCAAAAAAGCTATTAAACTAGGTGAAATGAATATTGTGAGGGAATACTCTAATATATTTCTAGAATAGTTGCACGAAATTTGGCTAGATTATGAGGTAGTATTCTCAACAGTTCATGTGACTTAAGAAACCCCTATCTCAAAATTACATTACACGAAGAACCGTACAATTCTAGAGTAGTTAAATAATCAACTGAAATAGAATTTAGAAAAAACGTTTTATATGTAACTATGCTTCACCTTATGTTGAGATAGTTCAATTCAAAATGAAAAATTATGGATCAATGATACTATGTATCAATCACTGGGTACCAAAAAAATCCCCACAGTGAAAAAGTATCGCATCAAAAGGACTGATGCTTTTTTGATCAATCAAGAGTATCTTAGTATAACATAATGGATTATATTCTTTCTTGATATCATAATTTGAAAGTGAAGAAAGAAGATATTAGGATAGTACCCTTGAATTCAAATTATATGAGTTATGAGATCATTGTGCATCCCATCAAACTTACTAGTAAACATGTAATCATCATTGATTTGATGAATCTATTCATTATATACTACTATGTATATTTTTTGGATGTATTAATCGAAGTTATTATAATTCACTATAAGAAAAAAGTGGCACAAGAAGAGCATCTGAGGATTATAGTGGCATCGATATGGAAAGTGAAAATATACAATATGTTCATCAAGTTTGACCTCTAGATACGAAAATTCATAATTATTTTGAATTCTATATAAAGTGATGAAATATCTGTAGACCCTTCAAAGAAAAAATAAATAGATGAAAGGCCCAAACCCTCATGTGATATGAAAATATATTGTTTTTATGTCTTAAAAGGGTATTATTTGAATTTATTAGGAATTTATAATGATTTTATAGCTTACAAATATACATTAACATGGAAATTGGTATTATATGACTAGTCAAATTTATTAGAAGATATAATAAAGGAGATCAAGAAGAAGATAACCACAAAACCTATAAAATTAATAACAATTAGTGGAGAAGGATATTTGTATTAATTTATAGTTCAAAAAATTTATGGAGTTGTGTACTCACATAGAATAAAAAAGTCATATCCTAGGCCTCATGAAATCTAATAATCTATGTGAAAAACTAATAAACACATGATATGGAGTTAGAAACAGTGTTATTTTCAATGATAATTTTTTTTCCACTACCTCAATGGTTATAATTGTTACATATACAGTGATCAAAAAAATATATGTTATATATTGACATTGATGTAGCATTATATGAATTACATATGATGGTTAGAGATATTTTTTTTCTTATATTCTATATTCACTACCATCTATGGATGTCGAATAGGGTATATTATTCTTTATAATGAAAACAACCTTATACTATATGCATAATGAATATTGAGAATGATCCTATCATCATGGATATATAAGGTATTGGTTTAGATGTAATAATATCTAGGAAAACATCATACCTTGCCCAAATTATTGGTCAAACTTCAATCCAAGGTATGATTAATGTGGCATAAAGGGATTATCTTGAGATTCTCCATATAGAAAATTATGTTATGCAAGGGATGGTTGAACAAATCTATATCGATAATGATAGTGTGATTGGTTTTAGAAGAAGGGTTTTTGAACATTTAAAACATAATATATACATATATATTTTTGATAATTCACATTTTCATTAAATATCGTCTATCATAGAAGAAGTAGTATGTATGATGAAATCTGAGAGAAATTTTTGTGGGACAACATTAAAATGATTATTTCTAAATATGTCGCAAGATTCAGGGTATGTCATTATGTGAAATCACAGCATCATAAATCCAAGGTGATGATGCATCAACCATATAAACCCTTATGTAAATGGGATAACATCTATTGTAATTTCCTTCTAGGCCGCTAGTGACACCTAGTAGAAACAATATGATAGGGGTTTTGGTTGATCAACTAACCATGATTTCCCACATATTCACTTATTGAGAATATTTATCACCACAAAACATGACAAGATATATGTAAATAAAGAGAGGAGGCTATATGGGATACCACAATAGATTTTCTCCAATCATGATCTATGTTCAACCTATATCATTTAACCAATTAATAAATAAACTCTAAATACTGAACAAATTTTTAGGATCATGTATCCCCTCTAACTGATGGATAATGAGAGACACACATTCAGAGAATTGAGGAAAAGATGATAGCCCATTAAATTGAATCTAATGGAGTACAAGTTCATCATTTCACATTACATGAGTTCTCGTACAACAATTGTTTCAACTCGTGTATTCACATGGAACCCTATGAAGCTATACATGAGAAGTAATGTAGAAATTCTAGTTTTAAGATTAAGGGAGAGAAAAAAACAAATATATACCTACTATTGCGAAAGAGATGATATATATGGTTCAATCCACCCAAAAAAATATTAATTATACTCAGAGTTAGTGGATGATAATTGTTGGAAACATTCAAATTATTAAATACCTCGACACTAGTCACCTGAAGATGGTGGTAAAATTTTTAAATTGGAATAATATACAAGGAATCGTAGCACAATAACCCAATAGTTATGTATTATTGGTCAAAAATATACATACATAAAATATGAATTATATTTCAAACATTAAATAAATAATGTATTTTCATAGTGTACTACATTATTCTAAGAGATGAACTCTGACAAATCAACCAAAAAACACTTCATTGAATCATGTGAATAAATAAAACACTATAAAGGGTGGATTTAAATTGCTCATTAAGGTTATTCCTATTTAGGATGGTATGAATTAATAAGGAATAAATAATATAGTAATGTAAATAACAGAAATACATTCCATTTAATCAAAAACTTTTGTATAATAGAGAAACATTAAAATATGATCAAATAATTCCATATAAATGATGAGGAGAAAATGATTCTTAACTGTGCATATTCTATCTAATTTAATAATCACACAAAATACCAATAAATAAATTCATAATTATAGAATGCATAATGTTAAACATCAAAAAAATACTCTCGAGGCATCATACTATGAATCTAATTAACGGGTACGAGCTTGGCCAAAACCCAGAATAGTTTCTCTCCTGAGACCTACTAATGAATCGAGGGTCTATAGAATTCCCCAAAAAAAACACTTAATATATCTAATTAATTGTTCATATGAAACGAATGAAACATAAAGAGAATAAAAATCATATTAAAAAATAGAATACAAATTGTGAATACATTAAATATAAACCAAACATGGTATCAGAATAGCACATCGATAGTCAAAGGGATCATAAAACATTAAAAATACTACGTTAGATGATATAATTTGAGTTCGAACTCAATTAAGCATATTATTTAAAAAAATTTAGTTGAAATAGATAAAAACACTCAAATAAAATCATTTATTTTTTTTGAAAGAGATACCGCCTTTTATATTTGGAAATAATTTATTTAAAATAATAGGATTCTATAAATGAAAAAATTTTATTTTAAAATATCCTTATAGAGCAGTAATGGTTGCCTCAAGAAAATATATAGTCATAATAGTGGAAAAATATGCTCATGAATTATTTTAAAAAAATCATTCCTTTTATAATTTTTCAGAAGAGTCTTAAAGTACATCATTTTGAAAATGATAGTGAGAATAGATTAAATATATTTAATTAAAATTATATTATGGTTAATCAAAATTAAAATATTTATAGGATACTATTAAGTAAATTTGGTAATATTTTTAGAGTACATACATATTGATGAAAAATATTCCCTAATATAGATTTATACACAAAAAAACCTAAATAATAATGAGATTTTTAAATATCCATTTATACGATCATTTAATTTAATAAACTTAATTAATTAAGTGTTAAAAAATTTATGTCCACATCATACAAGTGGAAATTATATATATGATAATTAAAACTCATTTTAGACATACTCTAATCAATGAAATAGATGTTTTACCCAATGAATGAAAATTTAGTTTTGAAATCCCATAACATGAACATTATCCAAGATTAAAATACTTCTAAATACATCAGAGTGGTTTTAATCATGTTATTAACTTTTATCCAAACCATAATAATATTCGAGATATCATGTATGATCTATTTATATTATTTTATAAACTCTTTATTGAAAATATTTTGTTATTACACTTGTTTCAGGTGTTAACTGCTTCATTTTCTTATGAATGTATTGTCATGAATGTCTTAATTAATTTCTATATGATATTAATAAAACATCCCCATACGGATATAAATTATATATTTATCATATTTAATCATTAAATAAAATTTTACAGACATTATTTATTGTTGGATGGAAAACTAATTGCATCACACTGTAGAGATGGTAGGTCGTATGTACGCATAAATGAATCTTTAATATCCATAGTTAATGAAATGATAATGATGTATTTTCAATATTTATATTAATATAATAAATACAATTTAATATTTATTATATCTACCGTATTTTAATCATTATATCCAACCATGTAAAGTAGTGATGAAAAACATTTTACAACACATCATGGAGATGATATGTCGAATGTACACATGTTTGGTGATATCATTTTTTATATGATGGATTAAAGGAAGAGTATTGGTTTTAAGAAATTATAATAACATATAAACTTATATATGATACTATATTTATTAAACTCTATTGTAAGAAACTTATGATGGCGATGTATAAGATGAAATGAACAAGAAAGTGTTGGTAAAGACAATTACCCCTTCTTTAGAGGACTTCATTTAGATATCTTATTAAGGAATATATGGTTTGTCATTTTGGAAGTCAAAAACGTCAAAAATATGGATATGTATTTTATTCAAGGATATGGTAAGTGTTTGGTAAATCTATAATTCTCAATGTGGTGTGTGAAGTGATGGATGAAGTTAAATTTTATTATATTGGTGAGGGGAACTTTTGGAAGAACGTAGAATATTAAATTAATATAAATTAGTTTTCAACTAAAAAATCCTCCAATGTTAGTTATTTATAATATAATATGATCATGGGTCGAATTAATATAATAAGATAATTTTATGATAGGTCTATGTGACATTATTACCCTTCCATTTTTATTTTTACCCTATTTTGTCCCTTTGACATTTTATATGAAAACATTTATATTTACCGATTGAGGGAAAATATATTTACTATAATATAGAAACCAACCATAAATAAATCATGAATTATATTATAAAACATCTATCATTTTGTTTTCATAAAATTATATTTTAATAAATTTTATGTCATTTAATATAATATTAATTATTTTTGATATATCATTATTGTCAATTTTGACTCTATCCATTAACTTTAAATTTTAAAAATTCCAATACATGTTATAACAATGAAAATTTTTATTAATCAATCAACAATATGTCTATTTAATCTATTAATTTTGTTTATGACATTAGTTATGTAAAATAATATTTATTTTAATATTTTTATTATAATTTATTTGATATTTTCAAAAATTAAACAATTACAACATTATCAATCTTCCATCCTTTGATGTAAATATTTTTTTTCTAAAAATAAAAAATAAACCACCTTAATGAAAATAAAAAGTTTTTCTTTATAATTATGAATTCTGGGTGAATTTACATTTTCAATAACCACATTTTCAAAAAATAATACTTATATAGAAATGGAGTATGGAATATTTGACATTTATTATAATATAATAAATTAAAAGGCATAAATTCATCCACGTGGCACAAATTTTCCCTTAAATATGACTAAGAATTATTATTTTTATATTAAATACTCTTATAAAATCATAAAAAAGGTTGAGGTAATTTTATTAAATTTATAATATTATTACCCTCGTAATTACACTATTTTCCCTTAACTGTGGTAATTAAAATAACAATGTCTTTTATTGACAGTGGCCAAAAATAAAATGTTATTGTTTTTTAATTTGAATTATTTGGTTGAAAATCCTGAATAATTTTTCATTTTTCAATAAAATTATTTTGGAGAAATTAATTAAAAATTAATCATGTTGACTGGATGAAATTATGTGTTTTTAATGTAATACTGTTCTAAATGATGAAATGTTTTTATATCCAATTTTAATTTTTAATTGAATACAATGACCCACAATGGATTAAATTATTTATTATTTATCTAATTATACTTTTTAAACAATTAATTATAATTATTAATGTTATAAAATATTGAGACAAAGAATATTTTTTCTGTTAAAATTTATTATTTTTTACCATTCATCAAAACATGAAACTAAAATAAATAATACCATAAAATCAACTAATGTAAATTTTTATATTTATATTTTAAACATAATTTTTTTAAAAAATAATTTTTTTAAAATTTTTTAAAATATATTTTTAATTGAATTTTATCATTAATAGGAAAAAACAATTCCTCTATAGAAATATATATATTTTGAATATTAGTAGATTTATATTTTTATAATTTCTAGAGAAAAAATAGAATGATTGTTAAAAATTATATTTAACAGATAATTTGTAAATTTCATAATTTGTTTAATACTACCAATTCTTAAAAGATTTAATAGCTATATTATAATAATACTTCATTATTCCATTATTTGTTGTGTTCCATGCAATGTATGCTTTGGAAAAGTGTAAATTTAAATATATACATAAAATAAAATATTTTGGTGTCACATTATCCTTAAATTCATTAAATTATGCACTCTTAATTTCAAATTGAACATTGAAATTAAATTTTTTATAGTTGAAATTTTCATTGTTTGAAACCCATATCATAGATAGGGTTAATAAAATCCACCACGTTAGAGGGAAAATATTTCACAGTGGTCACCTAGGATAACACATACTTGGTATCCATATAGGATAACATGGAAATGGATGTAAAATATAACTATCATGTTTTTACAGATAGTGACAGAAAACATGGTCACTGGAAAGATAACCATCAGAAAAACATAAAACTATGATCTTTTAATATGAAATATAGTTATGATAAGAAAACATAAAATGATAATATTGTTGTTCCAATATAATTTTCCTAGATTTTAGGGATTATTATATTATCTTGATAAAGGAACCTTGATAATAAACACAGTTTATTTTTATACAATTCATAATCATAATGTCATATTTTTCCTGTTGTTATATCTATTTTCACATAATCCTTTACTCCATGAAATAAATTTTCAGGATTACTTTTTCTAAACCTAAATAAATTTTAATGAATTTTCAGGTCCTAAATTCATTCCATCCTCGTAAAAATATATATAAAAACGAAAATGGTTTTCATGGGTTGTCCATCATTAAAAATTATAATTTATCCTGAAACCAGAATATAAAATTTTAACCATAATCCATTACATAACCAGTTACCTTTAGACTTTTTCAAAAACAATTCTCTCTAAATTCAATGTCCAGAAATTTTGATGTTTGGTCACTAAACTTAAAAAAAAAATTAGATTCACTAAATAAACAAAAAATATCTATTATTGTCAGATAATAAATATTTGATCACATTAAAAACAATATTGAAAACATTCATTCTTCCAAATCCTTATAGAAAAATTACGTCGGTGAAATCCTTATATATCCATAGCATTGTTGGTAAATTCCTTCATCAATCAAAATACACAATAACATTAATCAGTCAACATCATTCTTAAACCATTAACTATACGTCATCATCTAATTCATAATAACTCATTCATTTTATGTTCCCTTTTTAGTTTCTCCATCAGCATAAGTATAACCATTACATGTTTAACATTAATAATTCAAATCATAAAACAAAATCCAAAGCACAATATGAGAAAGAGTAATTATAGTGACATATCGGTGAATAATATTATTAGGATGTATAAATAATTAAATTATATATTAAATCTATGAGTCCATATGTTTCCAATATGATCTCCATGGTGTTATGAAATTAATAATAAGATATATTATACATAGACATATCCCTAAAGTAAATAATATGGTTATATTACAAAATATATTATTTCTTAATTTTAATTCCCATGGTTTCTACTAAAAACCCTTTAATACACACTATAATGACGCTAACACCATTAGCCTAGTGTTAGAGGTCACATTTTTAAATTATCATAGGATACAAGTAGCCACATGCCAATAGAAATAATAGTATACTAGTTTTAGTAATCTAGATACATACATGAAATTAAAATTAAATTACAAACATAAAATACACAATGTATTTTCATAGAGAACAACATTATCCCCTTAGATGAAACCCGCATAATCAGTCACAAGAAAATAGAGGTATCAAAAGGGGAAAATAAAAAATAAGATATGGGTGATATCTTATTCTTAGTAATAGTAAGAGTATAATAAAAGATATGAGTAAATAATTTGTAAACAATATGTAAGGGTAAATAACTACAACACATTCTGTTTAACAAATAACCTGAGCAGAATATGACCTAAATGGATGATGGTGAAAATAATTCCATATATGTAAGAACCTGAAAATGAAATTTATACATTGATATAATAACTAATATAAAAATCTAATTGAATATCAATAATTGAATTTACAAGGTTTGAATGTATAATATTGAACATCTGAACCTTATTATTGAGGCATCATACCAAGAATCTAATAAATGAAAAAGACCTCAGAAAAAATCTAGTCTTATTTATCTAATGATACCTACCAATTCATTGAGGCCTACATCAAGACCCACCAATCACATGAAATGTCCAATTCATTCATTTTTTTAAATAGTGCATCATAAACAACATAAACATTCAGATTAAAAACAACCATATTAAAAGTGGATTCTTTATCAATAAACCACGAATGGTATCAAAATAGAGCATCCAAACTAAAGAAAGTCATTAAAAATTCAATTAAATATGGTATAAGATAAAATATGAGGTAAAACTAAATTATTCAAAAAATTTCACCAAATTATGTGGGAATAGATGAAAACACAGTAATAAAATCGTTGAATACTCATTAATATAAATACCCCTTTTCTATAATGAAATAATATATTTAATATGATGAAAAATTATAAAAGAAAACATTTTATTTTAAAATATCCATCTGAAAATGTAATGGAATACTCGATACATGAAATAATCATAATGGTAGAAAAACCCTCCCATACAATGTATGCCTAAAAATATCTTTTTTTTTCAAAAAATACTTAATGTAAATTATTTGGAAAAAGATTATTAAATTATTTTTTAACTATATTATAAGAAATTGAAAATTTTTAAAATTAATTTAAGATATTATATGATAATATTAATAATGATTCAGAAATCATTTTTGTAATAAATGAGAATAGAAGAAAAATATTCCCCTAGTGGATACTCAAACACAAAAAATCCGGAATAAAATTGAAATTGTAAAATAACCCTCACAAAGATCATATCATTAATAAAATTAATCGATTATGTAATTATACTATAAATCCACACATAACAAGTAGAATTATAATATATGATAATGGAAATTACTTTCACACATAACCTAATCAATGAAATTAATGTTCAACCCAATTTATTAAAATTGAGTTCAGAAATCCCTTACCATTCACAACCCTTTAATTGAACATGATTTAGCATACATTATAATGGGTTTTAGACTGTTATTAATATATATAAGAACCCTTTTCATAAATATGATATCATATATGATCTTATTATATTATTTTTCCACCCTTTTGTTGATAATATTTCATTATTACCATTGTTTTAGGTGTTAACATCTTCATTTTTTATGTTCATTTGGTCATGAATTTCTCAATTATTTTTCATTGAAAATATATGAAACATCTCCTAAATAAAATTAATTTTATAAATATCATATTTAATCATTAAATAATTTTTTAGATTCATTAATTAATATTGATTATGTCATATTAATTACATCATTCCATGAAGATGGTTGGACATATGTACGCCCAAGTGATAGTATCATACCCCTAATGAGTGAATGAATAATGAACTGTATGGTGAATTAATTTTTATAAAAATGAATAATTTTATATTTATTATATATATTTTATATTTCCTAAATTATATGTATCCATGTAAATTGGTGAGGGAAAATAGACGACACCATGATGTGGACATGGTAAGTCGTACATGCAGACACATCTGGTTTACATTATTCATATGATGGATAAAAGGTAGAATATAATTGTTCCATGACTATAAAAAATTCACATACTATATATGTTACTATATTTAATAAATAATAATGATGAAAAATATGAGTTATTTATAATCTAAGATGATGGCTGGTTCAAATAATATCATTAATTCATTAATAAATTTTTTAGTAACATTCATACACATATTGATTGGGTTCTAACCATTATTTAATCCCTAAAACTCTTACGGGGGAAACACAATATTTTTCTCTTTGAGTGTCAATTATGATACTATTAAATGAAAAAATGACAATAAATAAATCATAGATAAAATTTTGAAACATATGAAAATACTTGGTTGGTAATTTAGAATTTTAGTAAGTTTAAATAATTTAATAAAATATTATTTATTTCGAAATATGAATAATATCAATTTTAACACTATTCATTATGCTGACTTTTAAGAAAAGAAAGAATAAAACATAAAATATCATTAATAAATTGCTAATATTTCTAAGTCATATAAGAAAATTTTTTATGCAAATATTTTCATCAAATTATATTTATTATAATAATTTTAAATCATTTATTTTATATTTCAATAAATTAAACAATTTTTGCATCATCAATGTGAATGACATTAAGTTAAATATTTATTTCCTAAAAATTAAAAATAAATTAAAATGATGATTATACATATATTTATTTTCAAATGAATATTTATATTGAAATATATCTTGTAAAAATATTTATATTAGAAATATAATACTTATTATAAAATTGAGTATGAAATATTTGATTTTTTATAAAATGAAATAATATAAATGGGTTAATGTCATCCATGTGGCTCCAAGAGACATTGAAATCGGCCGAGGAAATATTTTGGTAGAAATAAATCATCCTATAAAATTAGTAATTCTGTAAAAGAAATGTTATTGTATTTATAATATTCTATTTATGATTATTTACCTGAGTTACCATTAACTATGGTACATAAAAATTACAAAGTCTACTATTCATATTGGACCAAAATAAATGTTTAATCTTTAATAAATTTATATGTAATGATTAAAAATAAGAAATCCATTTTATTAATTCAATTTAAAAAACATTTAAAATTTAATTTTAATCAATCATGGATATGGGATGAAATAATGGGTATTTAAAACCAAAATATTGAAAAGAATATAATTTATTTATATCCAATTTCTATAAACCATTGATTAAAATTACCCACAACGAAATTAATGGTATAAAATTGATCTAATTATACTATAAAAACAATGATTAATATATTTTAACAATATAAATTATTTTGATGAAAAATATAACTTCCATTAAAATTGATTATTTTTTCACTCCCCATGAAAACATAAAACATATTAAAAATATTCTCAAAAATTCAGCAAAAAAATTATATTAAAAATATTCACTTTATATTGTCATATATAATTTATAGAAGTTTCAAAATTTAGTTTCAAAACTACTGTTCCATTAAAAGAGGGAAACATGCTTTTGAAAGATGTATATTTTCATTAATAAAAGTGGATTAATTTTTATATCATGTATATAAAACACTTTAGTTAAATGTTAAAATTGAGAATGAAAAATTATATATATATTTCATAATTTTAATAATAAAATTCATTCCATTCAATATAACAGCTATGATATAATAATATATCATTGTTTGTTTAGGTTGGGTGATGCGTGCAATGTAATATTTCAAATATAATAAATTCAAAGAGAGACATACCATAAAATAATGGGGTATTTCAATAGGGACCCATAGATTGATGTAGGGTACAGATGTTTCCTTTCATTATTACTATATAATATAGTTAGGTGTTTTTCATAAAAGGAGAAGCCTATGCCTATGTACATTGTCCATTTATGATATTTGATCATATAGGAGGAGTGGATAGTTAGTGTGAACTTCACCAAATTATAGATCAATATTATGATGTTATCCATGTATGTATCATGAGAAAGTTAATACATGAACCATATGATGTACTTAATCTGGGGGGTCAAAATGACGAATAACATCTCTTATAATGAGTAACCATTGAAAATCATAGACCGTAGAGGGAAAACTTCTACATAATAAGTCAAATCACCTTCTCATAGTGTTATTGGAGAACCATATGTATTAATAGGTGATGAATGAGTTATTACCTCATATATTCCCAATAGTGAATATGAGTTGAAAATTCATGGAGGTTATTTTAATAGTTGGAATAATGTAATGTATAAAAATTTTTAAATGAAATATTTTTAAATAAATTTGAATTATATTTTATAATATAATGATTATACACATAGACCAAACAAGGATCAAAAAATTAATTATAATCTAAATATCATTTAATTAATTTATAGCTAAACCCCTTAAATGATATATTTTACAAAGGGTAAATATATTTGTAATAAAATAATTAAAATGGGATTATTTAGACAATGCATTTGGCTAGAATCGTTCGTCCCATGAAAAACACTATGTAGAAGATATAGTATATTTATAAAGAAATTGTCAGTATAGAAAAATAAACAAAATAAATATGACAAAAATTATATAGAATAATAAATAATGGAAGGAAGTAGTAATTATCGGAGGATATGTGACTGTTATAATGGTAATTTAACAATTGAAATAGTAGTTAGACTTCTCAAATAGTGGCATGACTGTTGAAATAGTAATTTGACCGCAAAATAATAAATTCCATATCAATAAAATATATCATTTGTGAATTAAGAAAATATATATATATATAATTTTTAAAAAAATATTTTCTGTTATGAAAAAAGTAAAATAAAATATACACATTTTTAATAACGTTATTTTATTGTATATTGAAAAAATCATACTTTTAATATTAAAAAATAAGATATCAGATAAAATTATGTTGATAAAATTAATATAATTTTTGAAATTATAATTTTATAATTTTCCATTGGTGTATTTTTTGGTAATTTTATGAAATGATTCAATTTTAATCTAAATAGTAAAAATACAATTTTTTCATAAGTATTCTATCATTCGTTCATTATGTAATAATGAAGTAATAAATTCAATAACATGAGGGTCGATAAAAAATTTATTTCTATATATAATTTATTTAAGAAAAATAAATATTATTTCTGGATGAAAAAATTACTTCCTAAATTCAAAAATCTAAAGTGTGATATTAAAATAGTCAAATAGTTTTTCTGAACCCTCTAGAACAATTGGGATAAATAAATGTTTGTGTAACAAAACATCTCACCTATGCCTTTTTTCAATTCTCAAATATGTCTTGAAAAAAATTCTTCAACTTCTTACCTAGATGTTAGAAATAATAATATGGACTTTGATAGTGAACTCCTTCTGATTTTCTAATCCTATTAGCCTAATCCAAATATTTCAATTCGGTTTCTTATTATGATAATATATCTTTATCAGAATATGATCGATACATTCCAGAACTCTTTCTTCCTCAGTCCAGAAATCATAATATATAAATCTAAATCTGATTATCCATCCTAAATCAATGAACATCCAAAAATGATGAAAAGAATAATAGGATACACAATTGAATACAATAATCCATTGAATATGATTATAAGAGGAATAAATTGGGATCTTAGGTAATCTCCTTTCAATTCTCTCCGTGAAATATTATTCAACACAACATAATATAGAAACATCTTCTCTCCCTAAAAACATGGAGCTTCCCCCTCTTCTTCTCTAAACAATATTTTACTCAGAAAAAGTACATAATATTTTTTCCTTTTATAGGTGACCACAAAGATGTTTTGGTGGGAGTATGAGATGTTTTATACTCTTCCAAATTACTATAATTTTAATGATTACATGAATTTTTTGTTTATTTAGGACCACATCAAATCTTTTATATTCTTCATGAGTCATCTTCCCAATGTATGTTATCTTTCAGACATTCTTTTCAAACACTAGTCTGAATCATATTTCCAATCATGTTTATCTCAATATGATTTATTCGATTCAATTCTTTATACCAGTTGAATGTAAATGCACGACGAAATTGATAGTGTATTTACTTTTCTTATTCTCTATTCTGATAATTCATTACGATGCTTTGTACCAATTTGAGATTTAGACAATCATATTCTGAATTCATGATCCCCCTCTACAACACATCCAACGACTATATCTCGTATTTTGATACACATGAAATGAAGCGATTATATAATATCTACCTATTCATATCATTATAAAAATGTATATGAATATATTCAGATATTATATCTATAGAACCATTTGAAAAAAAACATCTGAAAATAAACCATAGTTAATCATTGACTTTTGAATATGATACCATAGGATTATCCTGGAGAATCAATCTATACATCTAGTGTTTACAATGAAATTCATAATTTCATGGAGTAGTTCTAGTATATTAATCATAGGAAACATCCTTCAATCCCAAACATGTTGTTGTATAATGAAATTATTCATTAATTGAAATAAATTTTGGTTCGTCTTCTACATCGTAGGACTTTCAATGGAATGAATTAAAAATTTCTATTTTCCAACATCTACGTACTCTACCAGTGACATTTTTTATCAACCTGAATGAAATTTTCTAGAAAAAAATATGACATCGATATGATATACATGATTAAGATCATCATTATTATGAACATGCTTAATATTATCACCAACACCTTTTTATATCTTTACATATAGATCCTATAAATATGAATATAATTGAAAACTTCTATTTCACACCCCCTTGAATTCAGAAATCTTGAATTATATGTTTTTGAAATAGTGGTGATTTATAAGGACTCCATGATCAGAAATGAATCTACCCATTTAAAATCATTATATTGAATACTCCCATTTTCCAACGTAAAGATCACACCATTAAGGAATGATTCATAGTTTACTTGATGACCATTTACTTCCTGTATGATTCTTCCTCAACAGGATCAACATTTTCATCCATTGTGGGTTTGATTATCTTTAAATTGTTTTTAGTAAAAATTTCACTAATAAAAGTGACGTAATTTTCTCTTCCTCTTGGTCGGAAAAACCGATCACCAAGAATTCTCTTCGTGATTATGATGGTGAATTTAATTTCCACAACATTCTCGATTTTTATGACCATCACAATATGATTGATCTTATTGACTCACTCGAATGTTTTGGATCCAATTAAAAATATTCTTCTATCTATAATTCCATCCATAATAATGTAAATATAATTTCATTCTCGAATATATGAAACTTAATAATCTATTGAAAAGAAATAAAACCAATACACAACTTTGTCCTAACACCATATTTTATCAAATGGTTCTCTTACGGTGAGAATTATGGTCAAATTATCATGATATGATCATGTCAATTATCCACACTGATGTAATTTTTATTAACATCTCTTATGCCGCATCTTATTTGGATTTTATCTCACCCCTTTTGGTAATATTTTTTTTCTATTGAATAAATAAATTAAAATGAATGTAATAAATGAAAAGGATCCTGAATATGTATTTCAATAAATGTATATGTTTTATTATATACAAGTGATTTATAATCCTAATTATCAGAATAAAATAATCCATTATATCTTGTAAGTTTATCTATATTGTGTTTTTTTCTAAACATGGTTTAATACTTATGTATGAAATAGTCAGGTCACAATTAATGGAGCGATAAGGGTGATATATATAAATTGGATGTGGAAGATGAGCTAATAGGAGGGGCTCTCTTCAAGACCTTATTCCACTTCCAATACCTACAAGTCATCTATGTAAGGATCTATGTATTTTTTAATAACCCATGATTTATTCCATAATGAAATAACATTATACACTATTTCCAACACATACAATACTAAAAACCAAGAAAATATAGAATATTTAAATTGTTGTAATGTATTTAAATCCTATATTTATTTGAATAATTCTATGAAAATTTATCTATAAACATGTAAATAAATTAGTAAATCTAATAAACTAATAAAACATATTCTTAGAAATAGAATAATTTTTTAATATACAGGTTTCATTTTTTATATATTTATGATTAATTCTAATTTTAGAAGAACAATTAGCAATCCAAAATATCTTTCCCTATAAAAAAATATTTTGTAATGATATTTTATAATTACATTATATTATAAAAATTATCAATATTAGGATTTAAATTAAATAAAAATAAAATAAATTTTGGAATTATAATGGTCATATTATCCTCAGATTATTTTTTTGTAGTTTTCCTAAAACGATTTGCTTAAGGTAAAAAGTGAAAAAATAATGTTTATTACAAAATATTGTCTTTAATCACATTATGAGTATATGTTAATGTAATAAATAAGTATTAAATATTTTAATAGATCAAATATTACTATTAAGGATATAATTTAGAATAAATTATATTATTTTGAATTTAAAAATTCTAGTTTAAAATTTTTGGACTTAAAAAACATTTTGTTTGAATTTAAAATAAAATTATTGGTTTATTTAAAAAAAATTTCTATAGAAAATAGTTTTTTCATTTACATTTAATAAAAATAAATTTTAATTTTTTTAAATGAAATAATTAATATAATGAAAATTATCATCATCAATAATTTATCATAAACATAATTTTAATGTTTAAAAAAATCTTTTAATGGATTATAATTTTTATGTGTTTTGTGTGTTTATTTTAAAATCCACACATTTAATATTTATGAAATCAATTTTTCTAAATAGAACAAAAATTTATTATCAAGATTTTGATATTTTTAATATGGTTATATTTATATTTTTAATGACAAAATTATTTACAAGATTAATATTTATTATAGAGTAGCTAGTTTTAAATTACTATTCTACGGTGGATCAAATTTTCCTAAAATAACATGACATTAATACCTTCTAGAATGATTATTTTTGGTTTTAAAGTATTAACAACACTTCTTACATATCATAACTCTCTTATCTAGTCTAAATGTCATTCCATTACATTCATAAACCTAAGTTACCTTTTTTTCATGGAAATGTCCCAACTCTTAGTAAATAAAATGGGGAAAACATACACCCATTACAGACACCACTAATATTCCAAAATTTCCATGAACCACTACCATAATATCATATTGAATAAGTACATTGCACTCCATAATCCCTTTGTCACTATAAATTATCATATTCCCCTCGAATATATCATCTTTATTATGAGATAGTTCAAGGATTTCATCAAGAGAATGTACATGACTTTAAATATAGACCACACCATTATTAAGGATTTTTATTCATATATCCTTATAAAAAATTATAACCATATTATAATAAAAAATTATCATCATTATGTTGTATTATAATGGATTATTATTGATTTATTATTGTCCATATATATAGAATAAAGGAATCATTGTTTATGTGTGTGTGTGCATATTACCACAACTACGATCAAATTCTTTTGGATTTTCATCACCATGTGTAATGTAAGGTATTAATGATGTAATTAAAGAATAAATATGATTTATAGTATGTACTTATGTCTATGATATGATAACATATTATTCAAATTCAACCATCCCATTCATTGAGAAATTAAAATTCCAATCATACATTGTGAGGAAGATCACATCAATGAATAAACATGTTTCATATCACTAAACATAATAAACAGATAAGATTTGGTTATATTACATAAATATATATTATATATGAAGTTAATATAAATAAATAATATGTTTATTTTAATCAATATAAAAATTAATTGTTATTATAATGATATCCATCGATATTAGTACATAACCCAAAACATGTTCATTAACATTATCATTTAAATACAATAAATATAAAACACCCATGTAATGGTATTATAGAATATTCAGTATTTATATAAAATTAATTTATGTGTCATTAATGGTAATTAAATGATAATATTTTGATGAAAATGGAAGATGGACACAAGTTTTTAGGAAGATCATTCAAAAAAATGATTATTATTAATACTCGATGTTGAAAAGAGATACAAAAATACAATATGGTAAAATAAATTTTATTCATTAAGAGTATAAATGTATTTGTGTATAAAAAATATTATGAATGAAAAAATTTATGGTATTTATATTTAGGGAACATGTGGTTAATATACATCATGTGGAAATCAAGGGTAATAGTAATAGAATTTTTCACTCAATCTCTTTTCATTCTATTGTATAATTTCATCTTTAATAATAATTATTTGATGGTATTAACATTTAATTGATATTGTCCTTATAATTATGTGTAAAAAAATTCCAAATCATTTTTATGGATGGTTTTATTTTCATTTTTTATAAAAAATGGTTTAAATTGGAAAAAGGGACTTGTTGCTATAAAATTTTGAATAATGAATTCAAAATATTTTCAACAACCTCAACTGTAATTATTTTTTTCATTATCATAATATTATTTACCTACACTAATGTTGTGTTTTAAATTTTACCCAATATCGATTTTTTGTTAGGTGTTTATTTTTTAGTGATAAGGTTTTCTATATAATTAAATTTTATTCATGACCTTATATAATTGTTTTATAAAATGATTTATTTTCCTGAGAAAATATAATGATTTCTATTTTTATGTTTTGGGATTAAAATTTTATTAATATTATTTATTTATAATAATTTTTTTTAAAAATAATGATTTTTTTTCTTTCATTGGCCTCTTTTATGTTGTGATGATTGTTTTCATTTCGGACAAAAATATATAGAATAATTAATGGTTAGACCAATATATCTATCTGATTTATTGGGAAAAGGGTTAGATATCATGAGATAGATATGTGATAAGAATAATTTAGCAAGTATCTAGGATTAAAATGGCTGGTTCTAATAGATAATATCTAGAATAATAATATTATGATTGAATGGGTTTGAATGTTAATAACATCACAAATATTAGAAATAAATTTTTATGGTTGTTCAAATATTGTTACTAAATTCCATGATTCATGTTATATATTTTTTGACCCATGATTCCTATACATAGTTATTACATAATATCATATTAATATTCAATACAATAAGAAACACATGAATGATGACCATAATTGTGTAATGTATTTCGAAAAATAGATCATTATATTCTTAATTAATGAAATTTTTTGAATATATCACATAATGATCTCCCCCTTCATCACTATTCACAAATATTACATTACCAAAAATTTCCTTCACAACCTGGGGAATGTATACATTAGAATTGGTGAGATTAGATTCTTATAAAGGGTAGACAACGAATATATGAAAGCATAACATGAGAAAATGGGTAATAGAACAAGAGCATTACATTTGAAAACCACAACCTTTATATAAATGATAATAATATTATGTCATGGAATATATATAAGATGTTCATAAGACATGAATCATAAAATAATATAAAATAATGACACCTATATGGGAAACAATGGCATAAAAAATTGAACTGTGAAACAATATTAATAATATAAAGTCAAATAATCTATAGAAAATGATCATTTTCAAAACCATTATTGTGGAATGAGTTCGCTCCAAAAACAATCATAGTAGTAATGGATCACTCTAACGACCTCATAGAGGAAAAGATCCATCTCATAACAAGATCCTCATCCCCATTCTAGTATATTATATCATACGAGATAAACATTTTTACCCAATCCAGTGGAGGGATATATAGGTCTCAATCATTATATACTAAAAATCTTATGTATGTGGGCCTCATGTTCATAGAATAGTCCACATATCATAACCCATGAAATGAAATGTCTTTTATAATCACTTCATAATATCATAATGAATAAAAATAGATATTTATATAATTATATCATGATTTCATCATGCCACCACACATTGAAAAAGGGTAGGGTTTCATATAAATTTTTTCATTGTATATCCAAAGGTAGAGAAATGGGATTCATAAACACCATCCCATAATAAAAATAAAACATTAAGTGAAAGAATAATAATTTTATCCTTGATTTATATCATCTGTATGGAATATATTACATGAATAGATGTAATCATAGTTCAAAAATGTATATTATCAATCATTTATGAATTTTCATTAGAAAAATATACATTACAATTTCAAAACACTTTTAAAAAATATAAAATTTTGGATATAAAATTATCATAATATAAATATGATTACATATAATGTAATATTCAGTTAAAATAATTTTAATGACTTGAGGATTCCTTGTTAATGATGTAAATGTTAAAAAGTGATGGTCTCATATTATTTAGTAAAAGTGAATCCTGATTTTTTGGATGGGAAATAAATATTCCATTTTAATATGTGTTTTCAAAAAGTAAAAAAATTGCATGAATATAAGTTATAAATCATACAATACTAGTAAAACATTTCTGGATGAATTTTATAAAAAACTTGGTATTAGATGATAATATATTTCCAACAAAATACAGAAATAATTTTTGAATTTAATAAAAATATTTTAGTATATTATATTCAGTAAAAGAAATGGGGAATTTTTTTTCCATGACACGAGGATTTAATTAATAACTAATGGAGGTAAAAAATCTTAATTTTCTTGATAGATGGAATATATTATTTTATCATAGAAAACATAATTATAAATAATCTCGATAAATGATATGAATTTGACATAAAATATTCACCAATATTGTAACATTAAATCATAATTTCTAGAAAGGAATAACTTTAAATGGATCTTAAAATATCATGATTATAAATAATTTAATGTTATTAAACATTATCGGGGTTGTATATACAGCTCATGAAATCATATAGGATCATAAAATAAAATACGTCTCAAAAAAGTAAAATTGATATAGAAAAGCTATCACATTATGTAATTAAATCTATTATATGTGATAAAAAATACTATTAAATAATTAATTTTATTAAAAATTGTTCTAAAAAAATATTTATTTATTTCATATCATACATTATTTTCATATGAATTTGTATTACCAATTTATTTACCATTCAATGTTAATGTTTTGTTTCTCATAATAACCACATTGTTTTCATATATTTTTTTGGATTGTTAATTTTTTTAATCTTATGTTGATTAGGTTTAATCATATCAATAATATTAACAAATATATAAATATATAATATATTTAATATATATTTATTTATATTAATATATTAAATATATTGATTTAAAATAAAATACACAGTTTACGGAGATTGTATCTTGTACTTGGGCATGAACACTATTTCAATTTTATTTTCATATTAAAAAAAGGAAATTAAATACAATATTAAACTTATTGAATAATTTTTAGGTCATATATATCACATATTTCTTCTAAACCAATACTTAATACATTCTATTTAAAGCCTGAATGAGTCACAATGCTTCGAAGGTCGTACTATATTGTGCACCCTCGCTACGTTAGTATATTAAAAAATATTGGAAATCATGAAAGAATGCATTAAATATTAATTAAATAAGAATAATAATATCATAAATTTCATATATTAAATATAAATCCATCATTATGTCTATCCGTGATAGGTGGTAAACCCAATTTTACCTTAACTATGATAAATAATTTTTAATTTTAACCACAATCATTTAGGAAAAAGATTTTTTATTAATTATTTAACAATATAAAATATATCGATTAAATATATCAAAATAATTTTTTAAAATTCAATTCACATAATTAATAAATTTTAACTAAAAATTTATCTTGTTGACGAGATAAGAAGATTAGTTTTTAATGTAAAAATGTTCAAAAGGTTAAAATGTTTTTATAACTAAATTAAATTTGAAAGTTGATTAAAATTACCAAAATTAGACTCATTTATGTATATTTAAACTATTGATACATTATAATAAATTTAATATATAAATTAAATTTATAAATAAATGAAACAAAAAAGGAAATTCTCAATTTATATTCATTAATATTTAGTATTCATCAAAAAAAACTATTCTTTACAAAAATTTAGCAAAATTTAAATGTATTATAATATTAAAATAATTATTTAAACACTGAAATTTAAATTTTTAGTAAATATTTATAAAATTGGGAGAAATTATTTTTAAGGTAAAACATAGCGACGCGACGAAAAAGCATTTTTTTGAGAAGTATATTTTTAAGTACAATATGATTTAATATTTACTCTTCCTGTTATAATTGATATTATTATAAATAATTATTGAAATTATATTATATATAATTATTAAATTTCATTAAAATAATTAATTTTTATGTTTTATATTAAGTAATTATAATGGAAAAATATTATGGACATTAAAATTATTTTTTGAAAAACACATGTTGATCGCTAATAATAAACATATCCTAGAATACAATATATAATTGATTCAAAATAATTTAAATGTTTTAAAAATTAGTAAATAATGATTATGTTATATGAAAAATAATTTTGAAATAAAATAACTTATATAATTGAAATATAATGACAGTTTTATAGAAACATCATTTTCTAATATATATTAAAAAAATTTCTAAAAAATTCGAAAACATCCCCGTAAGATTATTTGAACAGGATGATTCAAAAAATTATTTTTACTTTATAAAAAATATTTTATTTTGTCTATATAAATTATTCATAACATTTTATCATAAAAATAAATAAAATAAATTTTTTTCTACAAAAAATACATTTGATGAATATATTTTATTTACCAAAAAATATCGATTGTTTAGTAAGTATTTGTAAATAAAAATATAATAAATTGATAATCTATATTTATATTTCATAATTTGGATAATACTATTAATAAATGCCTAATTGTGATTTATTTCATGATGTCTATGTTTGAAATAAAATTATTACATGGTTTGTTTAAGCCCATGTCTCATGTCACAGATACTCTTGAAGATACTCAGTATTTTATGTAATTATGGCTAAAATTGGTTTTTATTTTTCCACAATCTATACATAGATTTTAATTTAAAGAAAAATATAAAAAAATATTCATTAAATATTGTTTTCCTGAAATATCATGGTGTTCTGTTCTACCTCCTTTAAAATTAATTTCTCCATCGAAATTCATCTTGGTGATCAAAGGTGTAACATTTAAAAACACCATTATAGAAATCAAAATAATAAATAGGGTTAATGAAAAAAAGGTTTTTATAAACCTAAAAGAATGTGAGAATGTCTTCTAGAGTAACAAATACTTCATTTCCAGATTGAAGAACATATGTGGGATGCTAAAACAAATGCATAAAAGAGAAAACATTCTCCCAAATTGTTGATAAAGGGTAAAAATGATGATTGATCAAAAAAGTTGGGTGATCTAGAGAAATGTAATGACCAAAAATCCGTAAAAAAAATTTGTGTAAAAATTGAAATTTACATAAACAAAAATAATGATTACTGGGAAGCATTTTATTTAATGTTATTTTTTCTAATAATGTGGAATTCCATTTCCATTAGAGTAATAACATAAGAAAAGTTAATTACATTAAATCATTCTGTATTATAGGAAATTTTCTATCTTTTGATGTTTCCTAATCAATTTCAACCTCTATATTACTCTGGTAAATAATTTTTATCATTTATTTAAGAACTAAATAAAATCCATAAAACAATGGTAAGATATTCCTACTATATAAATTTTAATAAGAATTTGCACCAGTTATCATGTAATGTTATATTTTCAAATACTAAAGTAATATGTTAATATAAACAAACTCATACAATGATCAACATAAACCATTCTACAAATTTTTATCGTAATAACCCTTAAAAAATTAAAACATATAAAAATGGTCAAAACAATTACCAAAATCCTCATTAAATTTATCCTCCCAATAACATAAATTAGTAGTTAATTTTCACAAAAAAAATGTGTGAATACCATCATCATGGATTCTATTGAAACATAGTAATAATAAGAAATAACATAATACCCATAATGAAAACATACATGTTTCCCCAATATACACATAAAAGGAATATTATTGGATATATTTCTTAAATATTTTTTTTTGTAAACTAAATTAATGCTTCCCTGAAATTATTTTCCAAAAAATACATAATCAGTTCCAATGTAATCAGTAATGTACAATTTATATATTAATATCAACCTTTTTTCCAATATAATTATCTCAAAACCAAGAACATAATAATGGTTATCTTTCCTTAGAAAAAATATCAACATGAAATTATATTAGTAACCTTGTCCATCTGTACCATGTAATATATTTATTAAAATTATTAACAAAATACATAAACTAATTTATCCCTATATATTTCATGATTATTAATCGAATAAATATATATTTCAATTAAAATAAATACATATAAACCATTAACGACACATGAAATCCATTTTTCATTAACACCACTTTCCTTTAATAAGTTTTTTGTAGTATTTATGTCAACCAAAATATAACCATTACTCATAGAATATTTCTTATTATTTTCATTATTTTGATCAGAAAGTGATAGATTTACATAATTTTCATAATTTACACATTAAAATAATTGATCCATTGATAAGAACATTGGTAGACCAATATTGTAATCCAATATGTCAATTGAAAATTTCATTCTCCCATACAAATGTAATATATTACCATATTATCAACTTATAAAACTACTATTCATTCCTTCAAGAGATTCCAGTTAGTGAAATATTCCACATTATCAAAATAAAGAAAACCAAATGGTCATTCCACCATGGTTTAAATTAAACAAACTGATAGAAAACCCTATACTTATAATATTTTGTGATTCTAGAGATTGTTTAGATGCACATTGCTAACAATTTTTCATTATAACTATTTCCAAATAATCAAAATATCCTTCAATAATATAATAATCATATTTCACTTAACATAATAAAATTATTTATCAATGTAAATATTATCCCATTTCCTTTTGGTTCCCTCCATTAACTAAATCCAAAAATCATTGTCTTGTCAAGGATAATCACACTGGGAAACTAAATAATCATGAAAATCACTAACAATGTGTCAAAATCCCGACATATGATTTTTAATATATGACTATCTACATTTATCATATTTCATTAATAGTCATCAAATACCTAAATCCTTCATGATAGTTCATATATAGTCTTAGAATTTCAAAAACATATCCTCTGAGTGTTTTAAACTAAGTGTGTAGTATGGCATGTTTACATGTACCATGCGATGATCTATTCAAGACTAATGCAGCTTTTCATAGTTATTACTCCCAGGTACCCTTGTGAATGAACCACATCAAATTATAGTATCCATTATAGGATTTAATTTAATGGATACTCCTACCACTAAAATTACCAAAATTCCAAAACATTTTATTCGCCGTTGAATCATCCATATAATATACTTTAGTGTCATTTATAGAAAAATCCATAGAAAATTTCTTAGATATATAACTAAAAATTTATCATACTAGATTCCGAAGGTTATCTAAATTAATATATTAATCAAAATATAGTGATTAATGATTATCATCCATATATATTACATACTTTATATAAATATTCATTATAAAAAAATCATACATGAGAATCCTAATAGTATAGTGTCATTGGAAACATGGAACAAAATCTTCTTAACTCTGGAATGATATTAAATGTCTCCCATAAATATATTCCCCTTTAATACAGTTCAAAAATATACCTTTCCTAAAACCTATCATAATAACATGGGGAAAAGTAACATAAGAAATGGTGAGATTAGATTCTTAGTATGGTTATAGAGGGTTAATACAAATTTTTTACAAGTGAATAATGTTTTAATAACATGATAATAACAATTTAAAACCATAAAATATATATTTATGTTCTTAAGAATGAGTTATGGAATAAATATTTGTAGTTAAAAAGACATAAATCATAAGTAAATAAAACAACAGAATCCATGAGAACATACCATTTTAAAAATTCATTGAATTGTAGTATACACATAGAATGGAAAATAATTTTCATAGTAGTAATGGATAAATTAAAAAACTATTATATTAGAATGGGGTCAGTAATTCAATAATCATAGTAGTGATGGTTCACAATCAATACCATTATATGGGAAAAATTACCTTACCGAACAAGGTTCACTCCCCATTCCATTCTGGCCTATCTTTGAGGTATTAATCAATACCCAATACACTGTGAGTGATATAGGTCACACCTGTCACATTACGATAATCATATATATGTGTGCCATAATATATTAAATAATTAATCATAAAATATACCATTAATTGATATTGGTTACTTCATCATACCATCATATCATAAACTGTCGAAAACGGATAGGGTTCATAATTATTTCATCATTTCAACTTAATATATAACATGTGAAAACAAATTCTAATATCATAATTATTTTATCATGAAATTATTCTTAGAAGAGAAATTACATTCATAAAAATAAATCTATAATAAAAATAACCATTTAGTGAAAGAATTATAGATTTATCCTTGGTACTTATCCCTAGTAGATCATAGGTAGCATCCATAGATTTCATTTTATATGGAAAATTATTTTGATCAATTATTTATAACATTTCATGAGAAAAATATTTTTCCATTTCGTGATAAACTTTTTCAACAATTAAATAGTTTAAAAATATTTTTATTTGATAATATCCTTTAAATATTATAATTTATGGTCAAGGAAATAATCATCTTGATAATGGGATCATTTGTTCATGTCTTACACATTAATGTAACGATTCCTTTCCTATTTTCGGTAAACTATAAATGAGAAATGTTTAAAAAATAATATTCAATTTTATTTTATTTTAAAAATTAAATAATTAGTAGAAATTTCCTTTAATAATAATACATGATTAATTAAACATTTTTTGTCATTGTTATGAATCATTGTTTTATAAGAATGTATATTTCTAAAAGAATTGTAAAATATTGTCTGATTTTCATAAAAACAGTTTTCGATTATATTAAGTTAAAAAGAGGTGAAAAAATGGTAATATTACTCTAAAATATCATTAATAAACATATTATAATAATATTCCTAAGTTTCTTGAGAAATATATGACAATATTTTATAAATGTAAATATAATCGTAAATAATCTTGATAAACATTGAGATTGTAACATAAAATCACAACAACAATGAAATCATTGAAATAAAAATAAAATTAATGAGTAAAATAAAATAGATCATTAAAAATCATTTGTATAAATAAATTCATCATATGATATTTCAATGGATATGTTCATACTAATAATGAGATAATATTGATGCATTGCAAAATATATGCTCAAATAAGGATACATGTGACAAAACAGCCTTACCTTAAGCCTTGAATTCCATTGTAGGTGCTCAAACATCCTACATGACATATATGAGTTTATAATACATCTAATATAGAAAAATATTTATATATATGATATCATATATGATTGGATTCTTTCCTTTTATTACCCATTTACTAACAATTCCATGATAAGGATACGTTTCAAAAAATAAATGCCTTGTTTTGTCATCTATGTTTTTATTTGTTAATTTTTGTCCCCATACAGTGATAATGGTTTTATAATCGATATAATTTTAAACATGATATATGTATCATATATATTAATTAAAAATATTTTTGTATTAATTTTAAAAATATATATACATAAAATGAAATACATCATTCCGAGAGTTTGTATGCCATATATATGCATGGGAAATATTTCCATTTTATTGTACAATTGAATGAAATAAATTTAAATGAGATGAGAAAATTTAAATTAATTTTTTAAATATATATCATGTATTTTCATGAAACCAATCATTAATTATTTCCATGTATCACTTGAATGATTCAAATTTTATCGCAAGGTGGTAGTATGACATACGCAAGAGAAATATTCTGGTATTCCTACAACATGGATTCAAGAAGTTACTTGTGATATAATAATTAAATAGGATTAATAAAATCCTAAATATCATATATATAGAATAAATATGTCATTTACTCCAACTGTGAGAGGTGTTACTTGAATAAATACAAAAAACAGTTCGTAAGGAGGTAGTCTTCCAGACACATGAACAATGATTTCGTAACCCAATTGATTGAATTAGAGAATGTTGTTGGCCAATCCCTTAGTATAAGAAAATCTATGTGTATTTAATATAATATTTTTATTATAGAATCATGTAATAATAATAATTTTAGGTGGTGGAGGATGAAATACAATAACACTCCTAGATGAATATTCCCACATCATTGGTTATCCTAATTATTTATTCCCTAAAATCCTTCCTAGGATTGATTTCTGTAAACAAATATATATAGTATGAGGTGAATGAAGTAATAAATTTATTTACTAATGTATTGGTAAAAAGAAGATGGTTTTATAGTGGGGATAATAGAGGATATTTGGTGGCAATTAATTTATGAGGTGAGTTCCAGACTTGAAATGTTTTCAGAGAAATAATTTCACCCACATCTTTTTCATAATAAATGGTTCCCATACAGTACAATTTTCTAGAAATGATAGTTCATGGACAATATGTATCAATAAAATTGGGTTTCAATATGTTTTTTTGTTGTTTTAAACCCTTATAATTTTAGTATAACCCCTTATAAACACATTTATACCTTAACAACAATAAATAATTTTTAGTAATCTATTATTCATTTTCGTGAAACAATAATATAAAATTAGTTTATAATATAAATAATTATTATTCTTGACAGGTAATAATTTTTTTAAAATTTCATTCAAATACGTAGAAAATAATAATTTAAAATTAAGCCCCCAGATGTGACCGAACAACGTGTTATTAAAGTGATAATGTTCAAATGTCAATGAATTTTTTACATCTAAATTATTTAAAAATTTGTTTCAAATAAAATAAACAGGATTATTATTTTTATTATAGAAATATAATTTTATTCAAACCAATTTAATATATACATTTAAATTTTTAATAAATTAGATTAAAATGAAATTTCCAAATAAAATTTATTATTTTTTAAAACTCATCAAAAATTAAAATTGTTAAAATATTTTAAAATTTTCTAGATTAAATAATTTTATATTTTTATTTAAAATATAATAATAATAATTTTTTAAAAAAATTATAAAACAATAAAACATATATTTAAAACAAAACCCCCAAATGCGATGAAAATTTGGTTTTCTCAGAAGTGTAATTATTAAGGAGAATATAATTTTACATTAACTCTATGTCTTAATATAATAATTATATGAATTGTAATAAAAAATTAATGACATATAATATATATATATATCATATAAAAATGGCTCATTAGGGACTGTGTTTATTAATTACTATATAAAATAATTATTCACTTTAATATAGATTACATAAGAATGCTCCTTTAAACCCAAAAAAAATACTAAAATACAATATAAATACGATTAAAATTTATTAATGATGATATAATATTAATAAATATTACTTATTTTTGTTTAATACTTAATTTGAAATTTAAATCACATAATTCATTTTCATGGAAATGATAGTTTAACAGATAAACAATATGTTTTCACTATTCACTAAGAAATTAATTTTTTCCAAATAATAAAAATATATCCTCATAATTGAGATTCTATATGATGATTCTATAAAATATTATTATTTTATCAAATAAAATTTTTAAATTCTCTCTATATTAATTATAATATTTTATCATAAGAAGCTATAAATATCATTGTTAATAAACCATATTATTAATAAATACTATTACATGAGAAATAATTGGTTAAATTTTTAATAATAATTTGTAAATAAATTAATATTTAAAATTATTTGTAAATTTAAATTTTATTAGTTGGTTATTACTATTTATACCAGTCTATTTAACTACTAGTTTTTAATGGTCATTATTAAAATAATATTATTTCATGATTCAATAAAACTCATTGTTGAATGTCATGTGCACTCTCTATATAACTTATTATTACATGTAAAACAAGATAAATATGTTGATTCAAAAAATGAATTATATACAATGTTGTTCATGTAACAAAAAATTAGTTTTTATTAAATTGGATGAAATATTTCAACACTACATTGGTGTTTCAATATGAGTCATTTGTTATTTCATCATGCATTTTTATAAATAATATCAGTTGATATGTTATAATTACCATTCATGCTTAGAGATAAAAATTAGTGTTTAATATTCTTTTAAATATGATATTTTTCATTATTTTTGTTTTTCTACCTATTTATGAGCTAAACAATATAGAATATGTTTTTATATCAAATAGAGATATTTTTAGATCAGTCCTTATTCTGTTTTCACTTCCCCATGATTTTATGGGGAGTAATTCTCATGGAATTCCAATTGGAGGATTTAGATTATAGGGTAATTATCACTACATGTGAAATTAGATTTTTTTCATTTCAGGTCTCCAAAATATTAACTATCGGGTCAATTATTTTTTTGACTATTATTGAATGTAATAAATAATCTTCGTTGTCATTGAATAATATCTTTATTTTTATATTGATTTAATTTTTTTGGAATCATGATATATTTTAGTTATTTTATTGTTATGTATTAGTTAAATTTAGTAATGATCATAAACATTTGTTTATGATAAAAACATGATATGTTGGAAATTTATAGGTTATGAAGGTGTCCAATAAATAAATCCATGTCCATAAACTACAAGGGAAATTTTTTAAGTATAGATTCATCTACGTATATTAATGATGAAAAAATTGTCATTTCATATGTATCTTTTATCATTATAGTGAGGCGTAAATAATACCTTACTATGAAGAAATTTGGTCACTCCTAGGGGATGTTTCTTAGTTTACTCACATTTTATTTATGAAGTATTATAAATGATTAGGTTATAACGTTTACTTGTGTGGTTGTGAAAAATATAGGTGGGTAATAAAAATTGATAAATTAGATAATATATTTAGCGATATTTTAGGATGAATATAAAAATTATTTATGAGTTATTTTCTAAATGATCGTTACTTTATTATTTATGCATTTTTTATTTTTTTTCAACTCAATGAACATTCCTCTATCAAAAATATAATTGGAAATAAAAAATATCAACCTATTTACTAATTAAATTGTCAATATGGTGACAATATAAATGACATGGTAACTAGTGTTCAATATACCATTGAATTTCTTACTTGACTCTATCATTTTATGAATAATTACATAAATAATTTAGTTCTCCCAAACCCTCCGTGAATGGTGAAATAGTCAACTGAATATTTTATAGATAAACTTCAACTATTTTTTAATAGTCTTTTAGAACCATTTATTAATCATATTTTTATTAACAAAATGGAATTAATATTTTATTTCCATTAATTGTCAGAGCATGAAAAGGTCATTTTTCCAATATATTTCCTAAATGGTCAGGAAAACTAATGGTGGAATATCATTTGACTTATAGTGAAATTGGGTGAATTTTTTTCTTTTATGAGGATTTATTTCTAGGGAATATTCATTTATAATTTTTTCACAAATATTATTTATACTAATAAGTAATTAGAATTCATTAAATTGAATGAAATAGAAATTTTATCATTTTGATGTTTTGAGGAAAACATAATGATAAATGATACATATGCATCATATTATAAGTATATTATTGAATATGGGACTGATTAATTCTATAGTTTCCACAGAACTAGTATTTAGATGATATTATATATATCAAAATTTTGAAGCAATATAGATTTTTCTCATTGTATGTTAAAGGATGAAATGGATGGTGGAGACCAATAATATTTAAGGTAAAGAAGAAAAATTATTTCTTATCATGGTATCACAACTAAAAATTGTCATATTTGTAAAACTTATAACTAACTATAAGTAAATATTGTTGGATTAAACACCTAATTAAATACTTTTAGGGTCATACTATGTTTTATAGGTACTATTAGACATGACATCTATCTGGAGACTACTGATACAATTGAAAGGGAACAAATAATAGCTCTAAGAGGAATAAAGCATTTGTTAATTCTCCAAGCACAATTGGATGTTTTAAATTCTAAGATTATATTAATTATTTGAATCAATTGCCTAAAACAATACCCAACGAAGGGAATATTCATCAAAATACACATAAAAAAGGGTTAAAAAATGTGACTAAAAATCCCTTCAATATAGTTAGACCATAATAAAAAATTAGAGAATGTAAAACTATTTCACTAATATAGAATCATGAGAACCTTAATTCATTCAGGTTCATCACATTGACTTATATTTTCTATGATTTCAGATAATATGGACTCACCACATAAAACAAAAAATATCAAGCAACCTATGGGAAAAAATTTATGACATTACAAATACAACTAAGTTATAAATGATTTTCTAGGAGGTACATCTATATAATATTTTTTTTGTCTCTATAGATGAATATGATATATTTTTGGGTATGAAACATATTTATTTACTATAATATGATATCATTTTTTTCTAAATGGATGTATCCATTCTTAAGGTTAATAATATAGTTATCAATATAATTTCATGGATAATCCTAAAAAATAATTTGAGTATAAATCTATAATTTGGTTCCTAATATTGTGGGACTGGGGTTTCAAATATCATATTATTAGTAAAAAATAAACCATTAGAACATTTAATTTTTTTCATAATTTAATGGCATATTTCTTGTTGAATTCCCTAGTCATCTAACAAAATGAAACATTTATTTTTTAATAAATCACATACATGGATAATTTACTATATCAATAAACACTATATAATTGATTACATTGAATTAAATGAAATAATGAAAAAAAAATTATAGATTTTGGACAAAAGATTCTTATTCCATAGTGCTTCACCATGGGCTTTGCCATTGAAATTCATATAAATGAAGGATGGACCACTGCCACTTTTATCAATTATTGTGAGCTCAATGAAATCCTATAAAAAATAACCATCTTTTTTTCAAGATTGATGAAATAATTGATTAACTAATTAAAGTGTAATTATTCTCAATGATTGCACATTGATAAGAATATCATATATTAGGGGTAAAAAGGGGGATATTCAAAATATAATATTAAAAAATTATGAACAATAAAACTTGATATTTATACTGTTTGGAATTATCAATTCCCTCAAAATCTTTATATATTTTATGATAATATTATTTAAGGATTTCATTGATGTTATTTTGGATTCATTTGTAGATGGTATCTTTATTTATGAAAAAACATGGAAGATAATTAATATCATATAAAGAGTATGTTTAAAATCCCATGAAAATAAATATTGTAATTGAAACTTCTATAACAAAAAAATTATATAAAAAGTATCATTCTTGGGATATGACATCACAAGAGGTGCAACAACAAGCACAATAATAACTTCACTATTGAAATAAATGTATGGATTTAATAGCATAATGAAAAACACAATAATCTCACCAGAATAATTCATTTCTTTCTCAAATTCATCATTTTATTCCCAAAATCTTACCAAATTAGGATTGAAATATTTCAACTTCTATACATGATATTTAAATGCCCTAGTGAATGGAGAGAGTGATAGGTTATCTATTAAATACTTAAATAGATTGGTAATCTTATGCATGGTAAAGTTTTTTTGGAAATAGTAGTCCACTCTGAGATTTCACAGTTTCATCACTCTTAAAATAGAGTCTGACCATATGATGAACATGATCATTGTTCTTCTCAATAATTTCAAGGTTGTTAAAACTAGAAGCATCAAATTGATCTTGAATTTATTCCATTAGAATAGTTCTAACTACAAGAATGTCCAGAGTCTGAGAGGTCTAACAATATGTATAATTAATATTAGTAGGTGTTGTGGTACGATTCTTCAATGTGTTAAGAATATTCATCACACAACCATTACACTCTAAGGTCAATATATTTTTTATAGAAGAAATCTCTATAATTTATTTTCTCAACATGGTAGTGTTTGAAACAATTATCTCTGAAGTTGTAATTAGGTTGGGATAAATATTCCTTATCACTTTCATTGAACAATTAGATACATCAGCCTAATGTTTACCAACTATATGACATAGAAAAAAACTGCTCTCCCAGACTGCCTCATTTTGGCTACTGAAGATCTGAGAGAGTGTAATTCATCACTCAACTCAGCTTTTTTCTTATTTAGAATTTTTAATCTCATGCACCATATAATATTGAATAGATATACTTAAAACTGAACAAAATTCTTCTTTGAACCATTAAAAATATATTTTGTGACCGAGTCACTATGAAGGGTCTCAGCAACTGAATCCCTTGCATTGAAAAAAAATCATCATATAAGTATTTATATCTAAACCTATTGCTACATTCCAAGGATTCATGGCCCATTCAATCATGACACCATCATCTAGATGAGTGATAATATCAACTCTTAATTTTCCTTGTTGAAGAACATCAAAAGCTTAATCTCAACCTTATTAAGGCTCCCCCTCAATCTGATCACTCGACACTGGTTTCTGATATATTGAATGAGTTATTCTTCTTTCATAAACTAAATAGGGTATATGTGTTGAATGTCATTCAACTATAACAAGAACTTCAACATTTTCTCTTACTTCATCAACTGCAGGATTTTTTCCTACTTTAACAGTAGCTTCGGGAGGTTCATCCAACTGAGCTTGATCAACGACTTTAACAATTTCAAAATATCCACCTTTATCATCCTTAAGAGGGAAATTATCACATTCACTTCTTTTATCATAATCATTTCCAGATAAATTCTTTTCATTTCCATTTCTATCACCATATTCTTCAACATATTCCTCTTCATTACCAATTCCACATTCATCATATTTATATTCTTAGATTTCTTCAAAGTAATTGGATTAAATTACATATTACACACTACATGATACTTCTATCACCTCATCATCATTTTATTCCAGTGTGTTCTCATCAAAGGGTATAAAATGTGGAGGACTTGGAGGTCCAAAATAAAAATGGTTTCAATGATCAGTGGTGTCAGAAATGGTCTTATCATCGATAAGTGACCACTTTCCTCTAACTATTGAAGTAGGATCTTCTTCTTATTTTGAAGAGTAAACAGCTTTCTCAATTGGTCCAAGACTAGGATCATCTATATTTTTATCCCATGTTGGATAATTCAAAATATTGAAGTTATTATACATGTTATCTTCATCTCCAAACCATTCTCTATTCCATGGTTTCTTGTTTATTTTCATCCTTTTTAAAACCTATTTTTTGAGGTAGATCGCACAACACTTGAAACAAATTCTTATCCTTAATTAACACAACCATTCCATTTTAGAATATTTGAGGTCATCCTTTGAAAAAATAGATAGTTTGTTTGGTAGTATGGTTTAACCATTTAATTCATATGAAAAGAAAGTTATCTAATCATATTTACCTTGATACCTTTAAATGGTAGATAAAACATAGAGAAATTGTGAACCTCTAGATATATAAAGTCCCCATTCCTAGGATAGATCTGATGCTAAATACACTTAAACAAGAATCTAAATTTTCCAAATAAATAAATAGCAATTAGTCTTCTATTTTGATCATTATTAGAAATCTTCTTCACAGTTGTCTCAAACAATAACATATAACTCTTAGGTGGTGAGGTACCTTAATAATCCTAAAATACACCTTCATGAGGAACACCAATACATTTATACCATTATCTTTATGAGAAAGATATTCTCTCCCCCTTAACTATTGTTGTGATCCAGGCAATATAAATTCCTTCTATCAGGAACTCTATATTCATATTAAATTCATGAACAAGATTTAGGTAAAATGGTCATTCATTATATGATAACTGATCAATATATACATGATATTTTAGTAAATTTATTTAAAAATACATTCTTCACAAAAAACATTCTGGAAGAAGATATTTTATTGTAGTTACAATACAGTTCTCTAGAGTAGAATTTACAGTTCCAGGCATTTTTATCAATTTAGAATTCTGTTTATTAGATACATTAGACTCACCCCCATCAAGGAATCACTACACATGAACCATTCATATAGTTTATTCTAGAGGTTGGAAGGTGAATGGTTGGGGGACAAGAGATAATTGTTTGAGAGAGTGTAAGGGTAATGATGTATAGTGGATCGATTCAAATTTATATTATTTATGGATTTTAAAATCACAAAATCATGTAATCATGAACTGAGTTCAACAAAATCAATTAAACATTCTCATTTTGGTAAAAACATAAAACATTTAAAAAATAGTGTGTCATCGGTGTCAGAATTATAGATTTTTCATAACCCTAATGATGTCATATTTACTAGGTATCAATGTCAGCAAGACATGGTATCGACATATCAATGTATCAGTGTCAACATGATATTGTGTCGGCATGATAGAGCATCAGCGTCGGCATGAATAATATTTGGGAAAAGCCAAAGTAATCATTGTCTACATGAAATTTTCATCTTCATACTATCATTGTCAATATGACGACTTTTCATAAAATGGTCAATGAAATTAAAATAGAATTTCCATTATATTTATTATTACCCACTATTGTATAGTATAGTTTACTATTTTAGTATTCAATTTATTAATTAAATTTTCCGCGGGATGATGCTTGGGTCTAGTAAGTTCTAAATTTATATCACATTATTGATAATGGTATCTCAAAAAAGTGATGCCAATCTTAAATTTGTTTTATCCTAGAATGTGGAACATGATTCATAGAAATATCAATAGCACTTTTGTTATCATAATTTTAAGGTACATGTCTGAATTGACAACCATATTTTAGTAATGACTATTTCATCAAAAAAATGTGTTCACAACAACTTCCATTATCTCTATATTCAGCTTTATGAGTAGATAAAAAAAATTTCGTACAAAACAAATAAACTAGATATATTCCAAAAACGTGACATGTCCTAGATGTGCGTTTTCAATCCAACTTATATAACCACCGTAATCATCCTCTAAATAACATAATCAATCAATGTTTTTCCTCTAGGATTGAACAATCCTATGTTTTTTGTATGTTGGAGGTATTTGAAAATAATTTTACCCTCAAGAAGTATAGATCATTTTGTGTGGTCTTGAAAATTTTCACAAATTCATACACTAAAAATATTATTTGGCCTACTAGTACTTAACTAGAGTAAATTTTCAATCATTCTTCTGTAATTGCTTTGATCATTATATTTACCTTCTTCATTAATGTACAACTTAAAAGGGTTACTCATTGGAGTGCCACTACTCTTAGTTCTTTCTAAAACAAATCCTTTTTAAAGATCCTTAATATATCTACTCTGATTCAAAACAATGTCATCATTATTTTTAAATATTCAAAATCATGAAGGAAATTGAGTTCACCGATTAAACTAATTTCAAATCCACATGGCATCATTTTTTAAAACTAAACACATATAGAATTTTAAGAAGATCCTAAAATAATATCATCTACATAAATTTTCACAACTAAAAAATCATTGGTCATTCCTTTTATAAATATAGTTGGTCCAGCTATATCTTTTTTAAAACCATTAAAAATAAGAAATATGTTATTACTATCATTTCCAGATATTGGAACTTTCATTAAACAATAAAATTCGTTGGTTAATTTAAAAAAATTAGTTGGAAGATGTGGGTTTGTCAAACCAATGGTTTTCTTATCAAAAACATCCTCAAATATATAACCATTTAGGAATGAACTCTTGAAATACATTCGAATATGTTTGAAATTCTGATGTGCATCATAGGCAAACAAGATTCTAATGCCCTCGAGTCTGGATATTAGTGTAATGGTTTATGCATTGTCAATTCCTTCATATTGACTATTACCATGTGCTACCAATCTATCATTTTTTCTAACAATGATACTATCCAACTAAACTTCATTACTAAAAAATCATTTTGTTCTTATAGTTAGGGTGTATTTGAGACTATCTACAAGATTTCAGAATTCGTTTGTTTCAATATTATTTAACTCTTCTTGCATAGACCTCACCCAAAATTAATCATTGATAGCATCATTTATGTTTTTAGGTACAAGTTGTGATAGTAAATCTAATTGTTCAACATAATTTATTAGATAAGCTATAGTATTTGTTCCTTTGTTTAATTCTCTAACAATATAATCTAAAAGAAGGCTCTTGAGAGTTAAATATGTCAAAAAATGAAGAGATAATCAATTATGATTCTTCAATAGGTTAATGTTCATTAACAATAGAATTTGGAGAATTTCTAAAACTAGATGTTCTAACAGATTTATCCACAGGATGGTCAGATGATTTATCATCAATGTCCATGTTTGACATATCATACTCAAGATTCTATACAGAGGATGTTGTCTCATGTGGACATGTCTCATCAAACAGGAAATGTATAGATTATACCACACATTTTTTCTCTTATTTAAGACTCTATAGTATTTACTAGAAATTGAATAACCTAAGACAATTCCTTCATCACACTTGGAGTTAAATTTGTCCACATTATCCTTATATTTAAGAATATTTACATTGTAACCAATAACCCGAATGTAGTTAACCATAAGATATATTTTTATCCACGAATCATAGGAGGTTCTTTTAAGGATAGGACTAATCAAGAATCTATTGATTTTACAGCATGATGTATGTACATTTTCTACCCAAAAGTATATACGTTGTTCGCAATCCCTAAGCATGGTTATAGAAATTTCTTGTAGGTTTATATTAATTCATTCTACCACATCATTTTTCTAGGGTGTCCAAAGATCATATACGTTATAACTATAGACATTTTGTGAGAAAAATGACTCAAACTTTTGGTTTTTAAACTCACGACCGTGGTCACATTTTATGGTTTTAATTCTAGGACCACTAAAAATTTATACAGTCAAAGCATACATGGTGAAATGAGAGAAAGCTTCAATTTTTTGACCCATGAAGAACGTCCAAGTATATCTAGAGTAGTCATCTATAAGGAAATATACATAATGATTCCCACTTAGACTTGAAAATATTGATGGTCAAAACCTATCCATGTGAACCAACTCAAGAGGATGACAAGTTGAAATTTTGTTCATTATTAGGAAATTGATTTTCAGTTATTTTCCCTTTTGATAAGGATTACAATATTTTCTATTTGGAAACTAACGTTTCGGTAGATCCTTGACTAAGTTTTTTTCACGTAATATTTCTTTGTGAGTGTACAATGTAGTGTTTTAATCATTTATGAAATTTAAAATATTCTTTATGAAAATCACATAAAAATGAAACATTTTGAGAAATTAAATAATCTATGTTAACATTATATTCATTTTCATTTCTAAAAGAATAAAATACTATCTTATTTTTAGAGTTAATATCATTTAATGGATCATTTTTAAATTTATCGTTAAAATCATCATCATATAAACAAGAGATACTATATAGATTTAATTTTAATTCTTCAAAAAAATAAACCTTGAAATTAAAACTATGTAAGAGTTACCAATCTGGCTGAGAATAATTATTTTCCCTTTAAAATTTTCACAAAAGGTGTCGTGCCAAAAAATAATCATTATAATGTCCAGGAAGCATTTGTAATCTCGTCTCATTTTTCTTGATCATCAACCATCCATGTACCATAATCTTTAACAGGATCTCTTCAAGTAGTTTCCCAAAAAAACATGCAAGACAAAAAAATAATTTGGTACCCATATTTCTTAGGTTTCAGTAACATTACTAGTAAGAGCATTTAGAACACATATTTGATTTATGTGATTCATATAAGTAGTATATAAATTATTTGGAAAATAATCATTATTTGGTCTAGAAAAACATGAAACTGTATAATATGTTTCACAGATGGAACTACCAAAAATATATTCAGAACATGACATAAGACTACATTTTCCAGATTTTGATACAGAGTTAGTTTTTCTCATGTTTCCCTTTACTAGTTGGTATCCAATTCCAATAGTATACATAGGATATAATTTTTACATATAATTCGAAATAAGATATCATTAACAATTTTAAATTTCTCTTGATTTTTTTTCAATTTCTTATTTCATAATTTATGTTCATGGTTATCATTAAGAAGTTGAGAAATTATTTCTTTTTCTATAGTAAGTTCAGATTTAACTATACTGGTCAAAGCATTTGTTTTATATAAATATTTTTATATGTCATTTAGTTCGTTACAAGTGTATTATAGAATTTTTCAATATTGACACATTTCCTCATTTATCATATTTTATGAATCACATACATCTCTTGATTAATAGTAATTATGTTAATAAGAACTTAATGATACCTCAGATGTGTTTGAGATAAATTACATATTTTCATTATCAGACTTTCCATGATAGGACTTTGAGTTACATGAGCTATCCTCAGAGTCACTACATGATTCCTTCATTTTAATTTTATAATTTGGTTCCCAATCCACGTACGTACTCTTTTAGATTAGCATGGTACAGTCACTATGTACATGTCCCTTACACTTACATTCATAACATATTATTTCATTGGAAGTATAACCATTATTCCATTCAATTATAAAATGGACCTTGTGATCATACATACCTGTGTAGTTGGGATTTATAATTAGTTTATTCTCTAAATAAAATTTCATAAACCTATGCACTATTTATGTCATATCTTCATCATTATCTATTGAGGACTGTACTTCACTTGAGATTTTAGTTTTTTCTTGAAATTTTCAATTCTATATGGAGGTAGAATATTTTAAAGAAAAAAATTTATTAAATGTACAACCCAATATTGTTTTATAGGTATAATAATAATATCAATCAATTAACCCTTTGTATAAAAATTCTACATCAAAATAGAGGTATAAAACACCACATTTGATAATAGAGATATGGGAAGGACATGTCAGTCCTTTATGATCCTATATATACATTTTATAATTTATAACATCCATGAATCCACATAGATCCAACATTTACATCACTTTTGGGTTCTTCTTGATTAGAAGATAAATGAACTAACATAGATCTACAAAAAATAAGTGATACAGATAGACAATGGAACATTCATTGATTTTATGCATTATGACCACTGGAATTTGTACAATATTCCAATGGGAGAGCAATCCAATATGTTGTGGAAGGATAATGATGATCCTATAGGAAATTAGGGGCTAATTAGTCTTAAAAGTGTCAAAGGTAAAAAAAAGGTAAAATCTAATTTTTAACATTTCATAGGTGGGTCACGTGGTTTCTAGGAGCATCCTATATGGTAAATCTTACTGGGCACCTTAACCATGAAACCATACTGTCTGTTCTATCATGGTCAGAATAGTTTTCACAAGAGGGATAAAAGGTTTGCTTAACTATGAAATAACATTGTAAATCCCAAATATTATATCATAGTGGAATGTCATGTAGTTATCGCATAGTTAACTATCCCAACATCTTATCCACAAACCATTCTAGTATTCTCTATAAATAGTTGTTTTCAAAATATGATCACCCAAAAAATTCTAAAATCTATAAGGTAAACAATTAGAGTCAGCTATGGTAAAAATGTGGCTTGGTGTGTGTCAAAATCCCTGCAACATAATTTCATTCTATCCCCAAAATATATTCACGATAATGGACATGAAAATAGAAATCGCCTATACTAAATAATTAATGTTTTACATTTCCATACCTCATGGATATCCTTTTAGCAATGACTTTGTATCAGGACAAATAGAATAATTTTATCCCATAATAAATTTTCTTGGTGATCCATAATCTAAAATTTCTTCTAATAAATGGTCGTATTAAGATCATGATAAACATCTTCCCACTCAATGAATTAGGTAGAATCTAGTTAATACAAACTTTACTAGGTAGTATATAAATCTCATATATTGATGTAAAAATATATAGTATGTCCAATAGATATGAAAGTTTCCAAGTCACTCCATCATCTCAATGGATCCATCAATGTTACGTTGAAACATAAACTAATTTCCCTACTAAAAATATCCCAAGAAATTACATAATATGAGTAAATCCCAATAACCATCCTCAATCACTATAATTTGATAATGACTATTCATATAAAATTTTTATGAATCTATGTTGTGACCAATAACGTCAATATCAAATGGAAATTTTCTTTTATATAATGAATGAAATTCGGCCCACCAATAACCTCTCTTCCATGTCTTCCTAGAATAAGATAGGTCTATATGGACACATATATATTTCGTAAATCAGTTCCATATTTATCATATCTTGTTAACTTTTGTTATATTAAAATTTAGCTTGAGGAAACTAATTTTCAGAAGATCCTCCAACATCATTTATATAATCCCAGAAAATATCCTCAATAAAATAGGAATCTCTCTGTATATCTCCCCCTCTCCATTTCCATTCATTTTTGGATTATAATTCAATATCAACTTTATCATGGATCCCATAACCCTCTATAATTATTTCTAAAAATTAGATTTGGAATTTTTTTCCAAATGAGAAACTAATGATGAGAGAACCCAATATGGTCTCTCTATTTCCCTGGCATTTAAGTCTCTAATGCATTCAAAATTAATAGTATTTTTAATAGGAATGAAAGGTACATATTTCATTAGTCTTTATATTATATCCCAAATAACATCTTTCAAAATCTATGTACATGGAATTAAGATTAATAGATTCATATAAATATCATCTCTATTACATACCATAATGGGAAAAGGTTTTACAAAAAATTTATATATCTGGTGTTTTTCCAAATTTTTCTAACAGATGACAAACTATGAAACAAAAAAATATAATTGGATGACTCATCCATGTACGTCAATAATAACATATAATATCTCAAGATATCTTCATAATTCTAGTGTTTATAGACCAACATGATTCTTTTACATTTTCAGAAAACAAATTCGTAAAGAAAATAGAAACAACTAACCTGCAATAGATGTACATTTCTCAACTGGAAGACAAATACCACCCAACTGACTTCTCCAAACCATAAATTCGTTCAAAAAAGTAATTGTATTTTGTGTATTTCAAATAATAGAGCTAAAATATCGCTTAAAATTTTTAGTAGTTGTTCTCCATATAACATACTTTTTTATCAAAATCCATTTTAATTTTTAATCTCATCTCCGCAAACAAACATATTATATAAAACATTTAATCCAATTACATCACATCTTATGTCATTAATTTTCAACTAACATATCTTCATCCAAATTCCATTTCATTGGATTTCACATAATATGAAAATCATAACTCTAATGATACTCCAATAATAGTCTGTAACAATCATTCATATCTAATGAGTAAAAATATATTGTAAACTTTTTTTATCTGAATACAGTTTAATTATCTCACCAAATAGACAGTGATTCCATTTTTTTAGGGAATCCATAAATTCTACCATATCAAGAATATGTTTAGGGTGGGTTTTATTAGGAGGGAATAATTATTCATTTAAATTTCCCCCACCAATTTTACATGAATCATGGAACATCGAAAAACCATATGAGGTTCCTTGATGAAAAAAATCATAACTTGAACCTGGTTCGAATAGCATAAAAACGTTTTTGGGATCCCATGACTATTTTTTACAATTATAATAGGTTAAGACAAAGGTAACATGATAGAAAAATATAAACCTCAACTTATATATCCTCAATTTGGAATTTATGTTCCACAATCTCATAACAATTTAATTGATAATGTTGAATAGAAATTTTCATCAAATAATGGGAATGTCAATAGTTATCTCAAACTCTCTCTATGAAGGTGTCACAAAATAAATCATCTGAATATTCTTCAAGATATTAATACATTACATCATGGAGATGTCAACAGAAACTTGGATCTATAGTATCCCAGATCATCTCTAACAACTAGCAAGAGAATACCACTAAAATTATTTAAATGGACCTACATCAGATTCCTCTTTCACATAATTAGTCAGAAAATATCATCCATAATTTCAAATGAAAATCCACTTTTCCCAAGGATTAGACCCACCACCCTTCATTTCATCTGTATTAATCTCCACTCATTTAATGAGAGTGGGTTCTACCTTTCTACCTAAGGATATCTATCCAAAAAAATCATTAAATGGAATCAAAATCCCCAATGATGATATGTATTAGGATCCTCCATAAAAATATCATTGGGTCAAATATTTCATCATCACTATTATTAGACAAATTTTTTTCCTAATAGATCCCATGTGACCTTTCTTGAAGAAAAATTATCAACCATGAACTTCCTTTTCTTGACAGAAGATACACCCTAGATAACGACTACACCAAATGAACCTCCACCCAAACATATCATTATAGTTATGAATTATTCATCTAAATATTCATGTTTGATTTCCTCCATTAATTCCATAATGTGAATCAAATTCAACATAAACGGGATATTAATCCTCAATCCTAACACAATCGTTTGATACATCAGATACTCAATGGTGACATGATATAATACCTAATACCTGAACTTGAAAAATTAGAATAGAAAACAATAGAATGATATAATCCCCTTTCTCAAATGATAGAAAAATCTAGGTCTTCATAAAACATATTTTTTCAATTCAAAACTACATATTTCATATTCTCATAAAATTAGCCTAGTTAATTTCCTCACAGAACCAAGCGTCCATGATGGAATCCCACAATCTTATTCTTGGTCCCTCAAGAACGTATGTGTAAAATAACACCATAGATTCCACATGAGTATTTATGAAAATTTAGAACTTATCAATTCACTAAATCCATTCTTTAAATTCATATGGGATATTCCCACCGTATAGGAAATGGGGATACAACATAGTGATTCACATTAATGATCCAACACTATTCATGGGTTCCCAACACGAACATGTCCCAAAGAATGAATTTTATGGATTATAGGTTCAACCAATGAAGTTTATGTTGGTTGATTAACCTATATATCATATCTGACTAATTCCTCTCTTAGATTTGGATATTAAATTATTTGAGGCATGTTTTATTATGAAAAATAAAATGACAAGTCATCTTATGTGAATATTCTAAAATCATTGTACCAACCTAATAAATTAAAGGTTATGATCTAAATCATCAAGAATTAAAATCAATTTTGAAATCAATAAATATGGAAAAAACCACAAAAATCTATATCATAATTTAAATAAATATTATAAAAATTTCAATCAAATGATCTCAAACACCAAATCTTAATCCTGGTAAATCTTTTATGACCACCCCTATTAACTTGATTTCAAACTTGAAATTGAATTTTGTATAATACCTTCCATAGTTGATACTTTAATTAATATGGTCCTAAATCTAGGATATCCAATCTAAAGAATGAAAATCAAGTAGTGTTAATAGAATAAAATATTACAATCCTTCTTATACCAAATTGTAGTATATCAAACAGAGAAATTAGGATGAGCCAACAGAGCTAACCTATTATTAGGTAAGGAATAGAAAAAAATACGAATATAGATTTCAAGTCTTGAATATAACATATCAATACATTTAGAAAGTGTAAAATAATATAAAAATACACAACCAAATCCATAAAATCATGTCCAAAAAATCAAACTAGATGTTATGAATAATGAAATACCAAAAAAAGACTGTATGTGACCAATTGTCACCTATTAACTAGAAAAAACATAACTAAACAACAATACATGATTCCAGCACTATAGGTGAGTCCATTACCATTACCTAGATACATTCAAATAGTACCTACAACTACCCAATAGAAAAAATTGGGTGTGAGAAAAAATCCTAAGAGAATTACACCACAGAGTCTTAAAAAGGTCTAAAATAAATAATGAAATAGTTATTCAATTTATATCAAAAAAATTGTTATAAATAATATTCTTAAATCAAACCCATTTTGAAATCATTTTTATGGTTTTCCTAAAATACTTCAATATCCCAAAATCCAAAAATATTAATACTAGATATTATTAAATGTGTATAGAATATCCCTATACTATATGGAAAGAAAATTAATACACGTCTCTGAAATAATCCATCATGCTAATCCTTCTGATACAACCTCAAGTGAATCCAAAATGTGAGAAACTATCCAAGTAAAATGAAATCATGCAATAAATATACTATAAATTACAAAAAAATTACATATTGTTCTATAGCCTATGTTAATATGTTATAATCATAATTGACCTTAAATATATATAATTTTAGAAATATGAAATAATATCAAGTCCTTCCACAGTCCATCAATATCCTAAAATAAATATATAGTGGTACCACACACCCAATGGTCGACTATGTCTCCCTTATGATGCACCCATGTATCCGAAAGTTCCATTTGAAAAATCAATTTAGAAACTGTGGTCCAAATTAAAAAAACATTAAATTCTAAGAAAAATCCACTTCAATGATTGAAAACCCATTTTTTATTAAAAGTTACCATTGATAAATTTAATTAAACACTAGTTGGGAATGAATCCCCGATTTTAAAGAACACACAATTTAAAACAATTTCTATTTCCATGAAATAACATCAAAACACAAATCAAAATAAATGGGACTCACAAAATAAAATATGTTTACATTAATATTAATCAATTAGTGTTATTATACTATTTTACAGAAACACCAACATGAAAATGAAGGTAACACAACTACACTCGATAACATCGACAGGGGAAGGATAAATTAGGTCATCATAATCCCACATCTATAAGAAACAATGTTATGTATTATTCAACCCCTTATATCAATCATACCATGCCCATGTGGTTTCAACACGATAAAAGGATAAGGTAGATTACATAGATCTAAAATGAATATGGAATAATTGGTCAAAAATAGAAAAATACAACGATGTGGTCCATCACGAAAAAAGTAATTCCTCCTAGAATGAAAGGTGGCAGACCTCTAAAACACAAGAAAAGAATAATAGTGATAAAATATTAGATTATTGTTTTAATATGTTTTAACGATCATGGGAAGAATGGTAACATCGTGTTTTTAATGTTTTTAAGTAGGTTTGAATGGTTTCACAGAGGAGGTCACATGATCATACTAATCGAACTCTTTAACTATACCCCACTAAAATCCATTATCTAAATGTGTGAATGGTTTTCACTGGGGTATGCATGACTATTTTGACTATGTAGGAACCATGAAAAACAACATTGTAACATGTTTGAGGTACACAACATGGTTACAATAACCGTATATGTAACGACCCAAAATTTCATTAATGGAAAATCCCTCTTGATCCAGTTAAATGTTTCTTTATGAAAAAAAATGTTTTTATAAGATGTCAACTTATTTAGTTTAACGTTAAGATTTTTGACCGTTACTTTTATAGCCGTTGAACAGTGATCATCTGGGTAGTTTAAATATAAGGCTTTAACGAACCAATTTTCTACTCAGACAAAGGAAGCGATGGCCTCATCCAGTAGAATTGCCCCTTACAAAGCCCATTTGTCGGAGCTCGGAAAGGAGCTGGCGTCTTTGGGCTTTGCCCTTGACCAAGCCCAAGCTGCGCTTCATCACGTCAAGCTCGAACATGATCGTCTATGGGAAAAATGGAAGTTGATAGAGATTACCACTCGAGCAATGTTATCCGAGAAGCCCCAAGAGTCTGTCACTATCGCGCACCTTACCCTTAGGTCTTATGCGGCTATTTTAAGGGGTTATGTAACAAATAAGTAGCACCATGTTCATGTACATTATTTTTGTATATAATAATGAATATAATTTCTCGTCATTTTTGATACATTGTAATAAGTTTTTAAAGTACAAATGGTGTTTTTAGTTATTATTTAATTAAGAATTATATTTTATTAAATTAAAGGATTTTTGAATTAAATAATATTTTAATAAAATATTATTATTAATATTAAATAAATTTTTATCAAATATAAATGATCTTATAATTTTATGAATGCAATTAAAATTTTATTAAGGTTTGAAAGCCATTTCGGTCAAAACCCGTGAATTTTTTATAAATGTCGGTTTTTATTTTAAAAGTGAAAATTCACATATTTAGAAATTATTTAGATAAAATAAATATTATTTTTGGAACCAGGACGTCGAAATTATCCAACGGTGAATTTTTCATAATTTTCTGAGACAGTCAAATTTTTGGGTAAAAATTAAATACCATTTAAATATATAATGTGTTTTATGACATCATAATGACCAAATGGTGATGTAATAAAATACCATAATTCTTATGTTCGGCCAATATATGTTTTATCATTAAAATAATGAGGTTTTGGGTTTGTTTGACTCACTTTTCAAAGCATTAATGGAGCCCTCAAGACTTATTCAACACTTTGCCTTTTTAAATTAATTTCCATGGGAGTGTGACTCACCTCCACATAAGAAACCCTAATTTTTTAATATGTTCGGACCTTGGACTTGTAAAATATTTTTTTCCTCTTTCCTTTTCCATAAACCATGGGCAAATACCATGGGATGGTTTGTGGTTTGGATTATTTTAATATAAGTGGTCCCAAACCTAAATAATAAAGAATTCTCTCACCTTTCCTATATAAACCCACCCAAGATCCCACTTCCTCCTCACTCAAAGCCCTTGAAGTTCGTCCAACCTCTGCCCTACTCTCTCTAGAATCCTCTCAAGGTTCCCCAAGCTCCCCAAGAAGCCTCTCACAAGCCTCTCTCTAGCCTTTGGAAGCACACTTCCATGTAAGGGTTTTTTCTTCCTTTCTCTTTTTTGTCAATTATCATTAAGTTGTATTGCCCTTTTTATTTCAATTATGAATGTTGGGTTATGGTTTCTCACCTCCCCCATACTTCCCTATTATTTTTTGAATGATGGGAGAACCCTTTCTCTCTCATTAAATGCCTCCCATGTACACCCGTTACTATGCCGAAATTCCGAAAGGAACTTCTCTCTCTTTTTTTACATTCAAGCAATACTTTTGTATCATGAATCTAAATTCTATTTAGATTGTTGGGAAATGTATATATATGACCTCCTTACTGTCCATTACATGTAAATATGATGAGGAACCCCTTTCTCTCTCATCAACTTTTTTTATGAATTCTTATGTCACGCCGTTATGCTGCCGAAATCGCACCGATTTTCTAAGCCAATGTCTTTGTGTAGTGAATACCATGCCCATTTCTCCATCAAGGGTATTCACCATTATGCACATTTACATATTTATTGTAAAGTTTCATGTATTAATTCCATATTCCTTTATCGTGGAAGAAATGATTATGTTTTATGAATCCATGTTTTATGATCCATGTGGCACACTTATGCATGAAATGAAATGTTTAAGAAGGGTGCGCCCTTTATAGCGCTCCAATGCATTGGGTAAAGTATAGTATCATGATACATCATGTGCAATGAGTGTTGACTCATGCTAATTCAAGTGCAACGAGGGTTTACTCGTGCTTCAAGTGCAATGAGGGTTTACTCATGCTCCATGTGCAATGAGCCTTGGCTCATGCTAATTCAATGTTAAGTGTTGTTGCCACATTTCCATGTTAGGATTATCATGATTTATCATGCCTTTATGTTCATGTCTCTCTTATGCTCTATTGATATGCCTATTGCCTAACATGTATTGTACTCCTCATGTTATTCATTGTATACTCCCTTACTGGGCTTTATAGCTCACCCTTTTCTTATGCATGTCCTTAGGTTATCCCATGCAATGCTAAGTACGAAGGAATGTAGTGGTCATGTAAAGGAAGTTTTCAATAAGGATATTGTATTTCATGTTTAAAGTTTTTATGTAATGATCCTAAGCCCCAAAGACACTAAACCTCTCGATCTTATTTGTTGTATCAAGTGAAGTTTTATGTAATAAAGCATGTTTAAGTTGTAATAAAAAGCAGGGTTGTCATAGTTGGTATCAGAGGATAGGTTTAGTTATTTTTGGGATTAGGAAACCCTAGTAAAGCCTTAGATACAGGACTAAGAATAATAAAAACATCCCTAAGTTTTGGTAAATACTAAGTAAGTGGTTTATCAAACAAATACATCCCTGTCTGCATACGAACATGTAGAGGCGGCTCTGGCACAGATGTATCCTAGGGGTAAAACCCGAAAACACCGCTTTGAGCTAGACTCGAACGGGAACTGGTGCACAACAACGGGCCTTGCTGCACTCTTGGTTACGACACTCCCGGGGGATATGTTTTGATAAATTCACAATTTTAGTATGAACCCTTATTAATGGAAAAATGCCCCTAAGGATATATGCTAGAAGGAATATCATGAAAAGCCTGGATTGAATCCTATAGACTCATGAGTTAAAGAGATTAAAGTTTATTTATAAGTCATCAACTTTTGTCTTTGGATTACCCTTTATGTGTTACCACTAACTTTCCTTTTATTCCAGCCAATGGCCGGTAATAGGAGAACTCGTGCTAACAACCGTTGTGAAGATCAGTGTGATGATTGTACTTATGAGATGCCCAATCCAATGGGAGCGGGAATCGCGAACTTTGTCACGCTTCTCTCTCAGCTAACTCAAGTTTTGAATAGAAACACTGGTCAAGATGAACGTTCAACCCCCCCTAAGAAAGAACAAGTCGCTATTGAAAGCTTCATGAGACAAAGGCCTCCAACTTTTAGTGGATCATCCGATCCCACGATTGTTGAACAATGGATCAACTCCATTGAAAAGATATTCTCCATCCTCCAATGCTCTGAAAAAGAGAAGGTTTTCCTGGAGGCTTATCGTATGGAGGGTGAAGCTGATCAATGGTGGAAGTTGATCAAAAATACGAAGCCTGATGAGGAGATCGAGGCTTTGGAATGGAAGGTATTCCAGAAGATGATTTTCGATAAATATTTTCCACGCACCCTCCGTCTTAAGATGGAAAGGGACTTCCTTCCCCTCAAGCAGAAAGATGAGGAATCTGTGGGAGCGTACGAGGCAAACTTAACAAGGCTTGCACGATACGCTTCCGGCTTTGTCGTTACCCCCGAATGCAAGGTTGACCGCTTCTTTGGTGGGCTGAAGCCAAGCTTGCGGAAAGCATTAGCGATCCGTGACTTCGACAGCTATGAGGAAATTGTCCGATGTGCCCTCAAGGTTGAAATGGAGATCGGAGAATCACAGGGGTATCATGGGGACAAGAAGCAGAAGGTGGACTTCAATGCTGGTGGTCCGATGGATAAATCCAACGGCGCTAAGAAATTCCAGCACCCCACTTGCCAAAAGTGTGGAAAGAAGCACCCTGGAAATTGCCTTAGGGGGACAAGAAAATGCTTCAAGTGTAGAAGAGAAGGGCACCTAGCTGTTAACTGTCAGCAAGAATGACCCGCGGCTGTGACGGAGGGGAGGAACGCTCCGTTCGAACCTCAACGCGTTGTTCAATGCTTCAAATGCAAAGAACCAGGTCATTTTGCAAATCAGTTCCCTAATCCAAGGGTTATCGGAGGCAATCAAAAACCTCCAAGACAGCAAGGAAGAGCTTTTGCCATCACTTCTGCCGAAGTGAACCCCGACAACGAAGTGCTGACAGGTACGCTAGTTATTCATTCAAGAATAGCGAACGTACTTTTTGATTCAGGTTCTACGCATTCTTTTATATCTCAAAAGTATAGTAGAACAATCCATTCACCACCACAAATCATGGAAGTAAAGATGTCGGTGAGTACGACAAATGGGGAAATCATTGCATCCCATGAGAATAAGTCCTCCCCTGTTATAATCTGTGGATTGAACTTCCCGGCGAACCACGTCATACTCCCTTTGGTGGAATTTGATGCAATTCTTGGCATGGATTGGCTTTCCTTATATTGAGACAACATAAATTGTCGGGAGGGGGAGATCACACTCCATATGGAGAATCGACCCCCGATTCTTTACAAGTGTCAGGAGGAAGATGAATCTCCTTTAGCTCCATCATCTCAAGCATGGATATTACTGCCTTATGAGCACGCATATCTGGCTCAGATGATTGAGTCCAAGGAAGAAACCACCCTTGAAGAAATGCCTATTGTGAGGGAATTCGCTGAAGTATTTCCCGAGGAACTTCCTGGTCTTCCTCCAAGAAGAGATGTTGAGTTCTCAATTGAACTTATACCTGGGGTGCTACCAATATCCAAGACTCCATATAGAATGTCTGTGGTTGAGCTTGAAGAATTGAAGAAACAACTATAGGAGAATCTGGATAAAGGGTTTATACGCCCAAGTGCATCACCATGGGGTGCACCAGTCCTCTTCGTCAAGAAGAAGGATGGGTCAATGCGGCATTGCATCGATTATCGCGAACTTAACAAAATCACAATAAAGAACAAGTATCCTCTCCCAAGAATCGATGACTTGTTTGATCAGCTGCGTGGAGCACAATACTTTTCCAACGTCGACTTGCGGTCGGGATATTATCAAGTAAGGGTGAAGAAGGAAGATATCCACAAGACTACTTTTCGTACAAAGTATGAGCACTATGAATTCATAGTAATGACTTTTGGACTCACCAATGCTTCAGAAATATTCATGGACTTGATGAATAGAGTCTTTAGAGATTACCTAGATAAATTTGTGGTAGTCTTTATAGATGATATTCTAATATACTCCAAAACCAAGGAGGACCATGAGGAGCATTTAAGAACTGTACTGGAGACTTTGCGCAAGGACAAGATCTATGCCAAGTACAGCAAGTGTGAGTTCTGGTTGAAGGAGGTCTCATTATTGGGCCATATCATCACAAGCAATGGGATATCTGTGGACCCCTCCAAAACAGATGCAAATGAGGGATGGCCGAGGCCAACATCGGTAACTGATATCCGTAGCCTCTTGGGGTTAGCTGGATATTATCGACGATTTGTGAGAAACTTCTCACGATTGTCCAACCCTCTTACCAAGCTAACTCGAAAGGGAGTAAAGTTTTCTTGGAGTGATGAATGCGAAGAAAGCTTCAAGGAGTTGAAAAGGAGGCTTATCACTGCACCTGTGCTCACTTTACCCACAAGTGGAGAGCTTTTTGTGGTATTCAGTGATGCTTCGAAGAAGGGCTTAGGATGTGTGCTGATGCAGAATGATAAAGTGATATCCTATGCCTCAAGACAGTTGAAAATCCATGAGCGAAACTATCCAACGCATGATCTGGAGTTGGCGGCGGTGATCTTTGCCTTGAAAATCTGGCGGCATTATCTCTATGGAGAGAAATGTGAGATATATACTGACCACAAGAGTCTTAAATATATATTCACACAGAAAGAGCTTAATATGCGCCAGAGAAGATGGATAGAGCTCATAAAGGATTATGACTGTTCAATACATTACCACCATGGGAAGACGAACAAGGTGGCGGATGCCCTAAGTAGAAAGGATCCAACAATTCTATCAATGATGAGAATTGAGAAGGATCCAATCTTCTTAGACTTGATGAAGATGGACGTGGGAATCATAAATAAGGTAACATCATCAATCCTTTCACAAATGATTGCTCAACCATCTCTTTTGGAAAGGTTAAAGGATTCTCAAAAGGATGATGCGAGAATCCAAGAAAAAGTGGAAGCTATCAAAAAGGGAAAATCCTCAGAGTTTATTGTTAATGAAGAAGGAATTGTGCGGTTTGGGAAAAGACTATGTGTCCCATCAAGTTCGGAGCTGAAGAAGGAACTTTTGGATGATGCACATAGTTCAAATTTCTCTATTCACCCAGGGAGCACAAAGATGTATCGAGATCTCCGAGAAAACTTTTGGTGGGATAATATGAAGAAGGAGATCGCCGAATATACATCAGAGTGCCTAGTGTGTCAGCAAGTGAAGACAGAGAGGCAGAAGTCTAAGGGGATGATGCAACCATTGCCCATACCAGAATGGAAATGGGAGAACATCACCATGGACTTCGTCACTGGACTTCCAAGGACATCCAAAAGCAACAATGCAATCTGGGTTATTGTGGATCGTCTTACAAAGACTGCACACTTCATTGCTATTCTAGAGGATTTCTCTTTGGATCAACTGGCACAGATATATATCAGGGAAGTGGTACGGTTGCATGGAGTACCACTATCTATTGTGTCTGACCGAGATCCAAGATTTACCTCTATGTTTTGGAAGAGTCTTCAACATGCTCTTAATACTAAACTAAACTTTAGTACGGCCTATCATCCTCAAACTGATGGCCAATCTGAGCGGACTATCCAAACACTTGAGGATATGTTGAGAGCGTGCTCAATGGACATTAAAGGAGGATGGGATCAACATCATCCTCTGGTTGAGTTCTCTTATAATAATAGTTTCCACTCGAGAATCCAAATGGCACCATATGAAGCCCTGTATGGGAAAAGGTGTAGAACACCGGCATGTTGGTATGAGGTCGGTGAACGTAAGCTGCTTGGACCAGAAATGGTCGAAGAAATGGTGGAGAAGGTGAAAACCATTCAGCAGCATATCAAGGCAGCTCAAAGTCGACAGAAGAGTTATGCAGATAATCTTCGACGAGACCTTGAGTTTAAAGTCGGAGACATGGTGTTTTTACGCATATCTCCGTGGAAGAAGGTCAAGAGGTTTGGAAAGAAAGGGAAGTTAAGTCCCGGGTACATCGGCCCCTTCAATATTCTTGATCGTGTTGGGGTTGTGGCCTATCGACTGAACTTACACCTACTATGGCCAAGGTGCATGATGTCTTCCATGTATCCCTCTTAAGGAAGTACATACCAGACCCTTCACATGTACTCTCTTCTGAGGTGGTACAATTAGAAGACAATCTTTCTTATGAGGAGAAACCAGTGAAGATCTTGGATCGTAGAGAAAAAGTTCTAAGAAATAAGATAATGCCCCTCGTCAAGGTGTTGTGGAGAAACCACAAGTTTGAAGAAGAAACTTGGGAGTCGGAGGATATGATGAAGCTAAGTTACCCACATTTGTTTTTTAGTGTGGGAAAAGGAAAATATCGAGGGCGAAATTTCATAAGGGGGGAATGTTGTAACGACCCAAAATTTCATTAATGGAAAATCCCTCTTGATCCAGTTAAATGTTTCCTGATGAAAAAAAAAATGTTTTTATAAGATGTCAACTTCTTTAGTTTAACGTTAATATTTTTGACCGTTACTTTTATAGCCGTTGAACAATGATCATCTGGGTAGTTTAAATATAAGGCTTTAACGAACAAATTTTCTACTCAGACAAAGGAAGCGATGGCCTCATCCAGTAGAATTGCCCCTTATGAAGCCCATTTGTCGGAGCTAGGAAAGGAGGTGGCGTCTTTGGGATTTGCCCTTGACCATGCCCAAGATGAGCTTCATCAAGTCAAGCTCGAACGTGATCGTCTACGGGAAAAATGGAAGTTGATAGAGATTACCACTCGAGCAATGTTATCCGAGCAGCCCCAAGAGTCTGTCACCATCGCGCACCTTACCCTTAGGTCTTATGTGGCTATTTTATGGGGTTATGTAACAAATAGGTAGCACCATGTTCATGTACATTATTTTTGTATATAATAATGAATATAATTTCTAGTCATTTTTGATACATTGTAATTAGTTTTTAAAGTACAAATGGTGTTTTTAGTTATTATTTAATTAAGAATTATATTTTATTAAATTAAAGGATTTTTGAATTAAATAATATTTTAATAAAATATTATTATTAATATTAAATAAATTTTTATTAAATATAAATGATCTTATAATTTTATGAATGCAATTAAAATTTTTATTAAGGTTTGAAAGCCATTTCTGTCAAAACCCGTGAATTTTTTATAAATGTCGGTTTTTATTTTAAAAGTGAAAATTCACATATTTAGAAAATTATTTAGATAAAATAAATATTATTTTCGGAATCAGGACGTCGAAATTATCCAACGGTGAATTTTTCATAATTTTCTAAGACAGTCAAATTTTTGGGTAAAAATTAAATACCATTTAAATATATAATGTATTTTATGACATCATAATGACCAAATGGTGATGTAATAAAATACCATAATCCTTATGTTCGGCCAATATATGTTTTATCATTAAAATAATGAGGTTTAGGTTTTGTTTGACTCACTTTTCAAAGCATTAATGGAGCCCTCAAGACTTATTCAACACTTTGCCTTTTTAAATTATTTTCCATGGGAGTGTGACTCACCTCCACATAAGCAACCCTAATTTTTTAATAAGTTCGGACCTTGGACTTGTAAAATATTTTTTTCCTCTTTCCTTTTCCAGAAACCATGGTCAAATACCATGGGATGGTTTGTGGTTTGGATTATTTTAATATAAGTGGTCCCAAACCTAAATAATAAAGAATTCTCTCACCTTTCCTATATAAACCCACCCAAGCTCCCACTTCTTCCTCACTCAAAGCCCTTGAAGTTCGTCCATCCTCTGCCCTAATCTCTCTCTAGAATCCTCTCAAGGTGCCCCAAGCTCCCAAGAAGCCTCCCACAAGCCTCTCTCTAGCCTTTGGAAGCACACTTCCAAGTAAGGGTTTTTTCTTCCTTTCTCTTTTTTGTCAATTTTCTTTAAGTTGTATTGCCCTTTTTATTTCAATTATGAATGTTGGGGTATGGTTTCTCACCTCCCCCATACTTCCCTATTATTGTTTGAATGATGGGAGAACCCTTTCTCTCTCATTAAATGCCTCCCATGTACACCCGTTACTGTGCCGAAATTCCGAAAGGAACTTCTCTCTCTTCTTTTACATTCAAGCAATACTTTTGTATCATGAATCTAAATTCCATTTCGATTGTTGGGACATGTATATATATGACCTCCTTACTTTCCAATACATGTAAATATGATGAGGAACCCCTTTCTCTCTCATCAACTTTTTTTATGAATTCTTATGTCACGCCGTTATGCTGCCGAAATCGCACCGATTTTCTAAGCCAATATCTTTGTGTAGTGAATACCATGCTCATTTCTCCATCAAGGGTATTCACCTTTATGCACATTTACATATTGATTGTAATGTTTCATGTATGAATTGCACATTCCTTTATCGTGGAAGAAATGATTATGTTTTATGAATCCATGTTTTATGATCCATGTGGCACACTTATGCATGAAATGAAATGTTTAAGAAGGGTGCGCCCTTTATAGCGCTCCAATGCATTGGGTAAGTATAGTATCATGATACGTCATGTGCAATGAGTGTTGACTCATGCTAATTCAAGTGCAAAGAGGGTTTACTCGTGCTTCAAGTGCAATGAGGGTTTACTCATTCTCCATGTGCAATGAGCCTTGGCTCATGCTAATTCAATGTTAAGTGTTGTTGACACATTTCCATGTTATGATTATCATGATTTATCATGCCTTTATGTTCATGTCTCTCTTATGCTATATTGATATACCTATTGCCTAACATGTATTGTACTCCTCATGTTATTCATTGTATACTCCCTTACTGGGCTTTATAACTCACCCTTTCTTATGCATGTCCTCAGGTTATCCCATGTAATGCTAAGTACGAAGGAATGTAGTGGTCATGTAAAGGAAGTTTTCAATAAGGATGTTGTATTTCAAGTTTAAAGTTTTTATGTAATGATCCTAAGCCCCAAAGACACTAAAACTCTCGATCTTCTTTGTTGTATCAAGTGAAGTTTTATGTAATAAAGCATGTTTAAGTTGTAATAAAAATCAGGGTTGTCATAGTATATATTAACCATGCCCCTTTGATGTTTTCAATACAAAAATCTTGTTTTCAACCTAAAATCCCCCAAAACATCATGGAAATCTAAATAGAAAATTAGGTTCAATTATGGTATAACTATTACCCAATATAAATCATAAGTTCATTATATATGTTTAGCATATAGATTAAGAATCTTATGAAAGGTGTAAATTGTTTAAAAAATAGGATGATCATAGAGGATATCAAATTGATCGAGTTGAAGGAATTACATTAAATTTTTTGCAATAAATATTTTTCTTACACACTGTGTCTCAAAATGCATCGGTATATCCATAATGTAAAAAATTGTCGATGAATCTATTATAGTGTAGGAGGAAAAAATCACGAGACTTTCAAAATACTCCCCATTAATTTTCACTTGTATGTAATGTAAATTTAATGGAATCAATGGTAGAATAATTCAAAATCTATGAATATACATAGCCATTTGGATATTTTAATGCCATGTGTAAATTAGATTACATTACATAAAATTAAATAGGGATATAATTAGCTCTATAGGGACTCATAGGTGTGCATGAGTATTAACGTAATTGGTAAGGTATCCTTATGTTCATCCAAAACACTAAGGTTCAAAACTAGGCAGAGGCATAATTCCGTACTGTAGCAGTACTGTAGAGGGCACTGTAGCAGAACTGTAGTAGAAATGTACATTGTGAGGTACTGTAGAAGAACTGTACACTGAACAGGTATTGTAGTAGAACTGTACACTGTGTGGGTACTGTAGTAAGTGCTATTCGGTACAGTAGCAGCTGGAACTATACACCTTGGGGCAGATATTTGGGCTTTGAGTCCTTAAGGCTTTTGGGCCTCCCAGGCCTGTGCGTCAGTCGGGCTTTCAAGACACCCTTAAGGATTTTGGGCAACTCAAGGCCTTCGAGACACATGTAGTTCCCCTAGATACACTACAAAAAATGAGTAGACCCAGAAGAGGATTGAGAGCAGGTGAACTCACTAGAGCAGAACCAAATGTATTTTTCAGAATGGGAGGGTATGGCTATGCCATCGAGACCAGCCTGTGATTGCACAGGAAGCCTATAAAGACATCCATGTGAAGGTGGATAGCTATTATCATGATACAGATGCAGGGGAGGGGAAATTCCTTGAATATATTCGGGTTGAATTCCATAAGACCTTCAGGTCATGTAATCTCTTAAGCCTATGGGACCTGTAATCATTAATCCTACGAGCCTTTTAAGGCTTCCCCCTCATCCCTTGAAAGGGGTGTTATAAAAAATAAATTATAATGATGGCCTTCAGGCCATTCAGGCATAGGGCCTCATGAGTCTATATACAAAAATAAAATAATGGATTTTAATTATAGTGTGGTGATTTTAAAATATCATTTGGATAAGATATTCCATCATCCCACTTTTCAAAAGTATGGGAAAAATAATCATAGATATTTCCTAGAGGGAAAATATAAATTCATTATTTTTTAGATGGAAGGGATCATTTCTTGTTATTTCTGATGGGAGAGACCCACAATTGTTTTTGAACAATGTAATTATCTATTAAACCTCCATCCTATCTTACAATGTCAATATTATATGGGGTATGGTCACTATTTAAATAAAATCACAATGACAAAGGTTATAAGTGATAAATAACTATGACATGATATATGACTTTGAATAGAGGGGTGAGTGTATGTCATCACAGAAACTAATGTTGATCCAGAATATGAAATGGTGATAGATATGCATGTTATTCTATCAATGATAGTAGACATTCTATATTATCTATTTTTACACATTCTTTTATATAAAACATGATTAGTATAAATATTCAGACACCACATTAAAACATTGAAGTTGAGTTATTTTTTGTGATTGAATAAAGTTTTATTTCTTCATCAAAAAATTTTACTCTTCGCATATTTTATATATTCAGATTGATGTTCTGATAAATACCTTTGTATTCTATCCATAATGGAATTTCTAGAAATTCTGGGTATGGACTGATATTCCTTATATAGATCCAACAATAAAAATTAGAGAAATAAATATCTCTCAATATCAAGAGTCTTCATATGATTTTATATATTTATATGGAATGGTTGAATATTCTGTAGTAGAATCATTTTAGGAAAAGGAAATCAAATCCATGTGAGAAATTGTATCCTTCTCACATTGTTGATAGTAATGAAAAAATGTACTTGATGACATGACCATTGTAATGGAATTATATGGAACATTACTCAAATAATTGGTTGGCATTCATTCTATCAATGAGTTTTAGTTCTCAATCAATATCATACCTATATAATTTCTAATATCCATGATTCGATATATAATAGTCATCGATGATCTTTATGAGATAGTGAAAAAATTACATGAAAATATTGATGAATCTATTATATACCCATTTCCATCAACATAGTCTGCACTAATCCACATTTTCTATATGAAGAATAAGTTAATACGCAGCTTCATTGATTATCATGAGCTCAAAAAGTTGACAATAATGTAAATGTATTATTATCAATGGACTATAAATTAGTTTTATCATCTATTAGGAGTCCATTAAATCTCTAATATAGATTGGAAATCATGATATTATAATGTAATGGTGAAGAAATATTTAATACAAAAAGTTTATTTTAATTTATTTTATGGGTAATATGATTTTGTATTTATTCCACATTGAATCAAAATTTCATTAACTATATATATGGACATGTAGAATATAGTCTTAATGGATTTCCTCGAAAAATTATAAGTTTTATTTGTGTTATATATATTAGTATACTCCAAAATCGAGGAAAATGATGTAAATTCAAATACTATTCAAAATACCATAAATAATTAATATTTACATGTAGGAAATGTATGACTAGTAAAATGATATATTTAGATCCATTAAAAATATATTAATAAAAATATGGCCACATTCGATATCTATGATGGAAATTTGATGTTTATTTCGATTGGATGGGTGATATCATCGATTTGAGATAAACATGACATGACAAAAAATAACACTAACCAAGATATCTAAGGTGGGTATAATGTTTTAATGGAAATATAAATTCAAAGAAAAATATATAGAGTTGAATAAGTGTCCAATCAATGGACATATTCTCACATTACCTACAATTTGGGAAAGATTTGTGATCTATAATGATGTGACTAAAAAGGGCATGGGTAGTGTACACAATCAGGATATAAAAGTAATAGCTTTTTTCTATATAAAATTAAATATACACTATAATAACTATCTATGTCAAGATATATAATTAGCTATAGTGGTGTTCACATTATAAATTTTGATACAATATGACTAGAATGAAAAATTTGACATATATATAGACCATAAAATCTATAATTATTTATTAACAATAATGGATAAAAATATGTAGAAAAAAATATACTATATAAAATGAAGGATTTTGATTGCTCAATCCATTTAAATCATGGGATTGATAAAAAAATTTAATATTGTGTGAGTAGAAACAATATTATGGACATATACCCATTGAGATCATAAGAGAAACAATCTTGATAGTCATACAGGCAATGGAAATATAAATAATTATGATTCATAATATTACCTTTATCAAATTAAACATCCAAATTATATTCATTAGATTATAAAGGAGGCCCTAAAGGCTAATGAGTTGTTATTGAATAGTTAAGTACATATCTTTATTTGAACTCTACTGAATATGGATTTATATGATTTGGAACAAAGATATGTTTCCCATAAAAACTATAACTAGTGATTGAAATTATGAATAATGTTAATTTATTTTCCTTATATACTCATCAAGGAGTACTATAATGTATAGGGATACGGAACAAATAATCTAGTGTGATGACATAATGGGGGAATCACATAGTTTGTATATATATTCATGGTAGGAAAAATAAAAAAGGATAAAAGAAATAGGTATTTGGGAATGATGATCCATCATCCCATACCATTATGTAAATGGTAAATAATAACAATGTATATCATCATAGTAATCACCAAGACACAAAACTGTAATAATTCCATATACACGATATACAATTACTATAAAATGTCTGTTCATTACATTGCAACCAAGGATGAATTATTTCCAGGAAAACACATCAAGATATAAATAATGGAATTTGTAATAATTCAAGGAGTTCTACTATATATTGTATCTTATTGAGATCAATGGTTTACCTTATGGTTACAGATAATCCATATAGATATGTTGGATATTGAATTGGTCTTCCACACTGCATATCACCCTCTTATGGGTTGTCAGTTTGGAAGAACAACATAAACATTAGAGGATATACTGAGATCATGTTTAATAAATTTCCAAGTATTTTTCGATCAACAAATTCTACCAGTGGAGTTATCATATAACAATATCTTCAGTTATTGCATTCAAAAAGGAACCTTTTGACGCAGTGTATGGGAGAAGTTGTTGAACTCCAACATGTTGGGATGAATTTGGATATAATAATTTTAGGGGCCCGATCATATCCAAAAAATGATAAATAAATACAAATAAATTTATCATTATATCAAATACATATACTATGTATATAATATATTTATAGGTAATAATCTATATGACCTTGATATTAATGTGAGAGATAAAGTGATTTTTTTCTATATCACCATAAACAAAATGTAATTAGGATTGGGATGATGTAAATGATTTTCCATGATATGTATTCCAATTTGATATAATTGATCAAATAAAAGTAGTGGTCAAACGACCAAACCTGCCACATAACTTATCTCATGTACACGATGTGTTCCATGTGTCCTTAATGAAAATGTATATATCGGAGCCCTAATATGTACTAAATCAAAAGGTGGTACCATTGGAAAATTATTTTTCATACATGGAAAATTTACTGAATATATTATTTTTTATATATAAGGTTCTATGAAATAAGACAACTTGCCTAGTTAAAAGTGTTATAGTGGAACCAAATGTTTGAGGAAGTGACAATGGAGATAGAAGATGTGATGAATTAGAAGTACCAATTTCTACTTTAGTGCATGAAACGTAAATTCAAAGGGTTATATTTCTGATGAGGGGATGAATTTATTAACCCAATCATTTATAAATTAAATTCCATTTCTAAAAGTTTCAATTCATAGTCAATCAATGGAATTATTGAAAGCACATACAATACCTTTTTTATTCTGGACAATATTATATTTTTCTGAATTGATACATCATTAAAAATAAACACCATTGATAATATAAAAATTGTATAGTGACCATGAACATTAAAATTAGTATATTTTGGGTTATAATAATGTCAATTTAACCCAACTAGAAGCAGTTATGACCTCAACCGGTATCAAAATAACCAATAAAGAACACATATTAATGATTTAGATGGATATAACACATCATTAATTTTCACTAAACCAATCGCATTATGAAATTCAATAACTATTTCATGTTTGAAAACATTTTTGTAATAATTTAATTATAATCAAGATCATGATCCAAAAAAATATTTGTTTTACCACCCAATGAAAATCTCAAAATCATACACCTAACTCTTACGGTATTCACTTGAGTAACGAAGGAATATGTATCAATACCAATATAATTTTAATTTCTAAACTATTATTGGAGATATACCAATGTATTATTTTATCACATTTTAATATAAAATTTTAATTAATTGTTGAACTAGTTTTCTATTAATTAGATTTTGTTTGGATAAAATGAAAAAGTATTTTTGGGAAATTTATTTTTTGAATCAAGAATCTATGATATAATGAATACATGAAATATCAATATAAATGATATTTTAATTATCTATTATAATTAAATATTAATTATTAAATTTCGATGATAATATTTTTTTAAAATGAAATATATTTTTTATTAGAGATACAAAATCTATGGAAAAAATATGCATTTTGAAATAAATGGGGATTTTTTATTTAAAAATATTAACTATAATATTTTTATTCTGTTTCCAAAAAAATAATTGTTTTGATATCATTACATTGATTTTATCCAATTTTAATGATTTCATAATTTTTAGAGATAATATATTTGTTAGAGAATATTTAATATTGTATAAATATATGGAGTGTATGATGTCATCAAAATGACCAGAAAGTTCTGTAATCTGTGACATAAAAGGTATCCAAAAAAATATATATCTATATCTATATATATTCCATTTTAAAATATTTTTCTCTTAAAGTAATTAATTAATTTTATAAACCCATCATGGATCCTCAAGAACCTATATATTCATGACTCAACATCCACATACCTAAGGATATTATTTTATTTTGTGGGAAAATTAACCATACAAAAATGAATAAAAGTTAAATTTGGTAGAAATTTTTTTTCAAAACCATGCAATGGTTTTTGGTTTTGATTGCATTCGCATAGATTCCTAGAACTCTGTTTTAAACGTAACAATGAACACCCCACTATTTTTCTACTTATACCCACCCAACTTCCCATTATTTTTAGTAAATTTATTTGTATCAATAAAATACACTATTATTTACACTAACCGCCATGTTCCAAACTAGGGTTCCACACAACCTGATGCCCAACCTGGATCGTGGCATGGATCTAATGGAATTTAAAATCCCCACAAGCTAGCACCTAGTTCCTGGGTATCAACAATGAACATTTAGGAATGATTTCAACAATGGTGTATAACGAATAAAAAATCTAAAAAAAAAGATATCAACCCAATATAAATATCCATAACCAAAAAGGGATACAACAATTAATGTTGAGCATTTATAAGTTTAACCAAAAAAACAAAATTCAAAAAATTTGGGAGTGAAAAAACTAGACTATGACCCAAAATATCGATGAAAAAATGAGTTCCATCCCCAACAAGATTCTTCCAAAAACACCTAGATGAAACGAAATCTAGTAATGGGTTCTACCATCATGGCCGATGAATATCATTCCATTATACTGGTCAAACAAAACAATGTCTATATACAAAAAAATGATTATGTAGGGTGTGAATCAAAGCCGAGTAGGATTCCACCCTAAATGATGATTCTATGCGACAACAATAGATAATATTTTAATATGTTAGTTTCAAGATAATAATATATATTTTTAATAAAACATTTATAAGGAAAACATTTTCCAAATAAAACTACATTGAATTTGAATAGATGGAATGGTATATTGTATGACGTTTTTGAGCACCACATAACAAGATGGTACCACTTAATAGTATATCTATATAGCTATTAACACTAGTTAGACCCTAGGAACCTCAAATCTTGATGAAACATTGTATAAATACCATAACTGATAGTTTCCACGAGTACAGATCACTAGAGAGTAATGTAATCAAATTTATAGTGGTCTCTAATGATCCTCATAGATTAGTTAGTGTCGTATCAGCAATCATACATGATGATTTTCAGTATCTACCCTATTTATCCAACAATTGTAATAGTTATCGTTCTCTCAGCTAGATTATGAGGATTCCATTTGGGATACGATTAATTTCTCAGGTCACACAAACCACTGTCATCAAATTCAGATATATAAATCACTAAAACATAAATAAATCCATGAATTATCAAAAGGAAAACCTATTTCAAATTAATTCACACACCAAATCAATTTGGAAAACATTTCATACAAAATATACAATTTATAGAATAAATTTGTGAATCAAAACAAGTGTGAATATATAAAATGTACCAATTTCATTTATAAAATCATCTTTCAACCCATACACATGTACAAACCATTTAAAAAACATTTCAAACCATTCACACAATCCGTAGAACACAATCGAGAAATAAATAATCCATTAAAAATCATCTAATAAATATAAATCATGGACCTACCTACCTAGATCATGGAAACATTTTTGTTCTCGTGGAAAACAAAAACCGCATTGCATGGGGACCCTATAATGGAATGATAAAAATAAAAACATCAATATTATATCAAAAACACTAAAAATATAATCCTCATTTGGTCAACAAATCAACTATGGAATGAAGAACGAAATTATAGTCGAATAAGAACCCTATAATAAAGAAGATATCAAGGGAGGATGGACACACATTTCTATTTTTTGAAGGATCCACCCAAAATGAACACAATAGATTAAGGTAAAGGGAAAATAAAGGATAGGGAGATGAGCATACATCTGTAAATATTGAATGGGGTATTAAAGTGTTAAAATATAGGCTATATTAGGGAAGGTTACAAAGGTATTATTCTTATTTTTATTAACATGGGAAGACCACATGGTTTCCCCACATGGTTTTCCAAACCATGAAGAAACCGTGAAAATGTTTATTTAATGTGGAATGAGTGCAAAATTAACTAGGGATGGTGCATGCCCATATAGAAGTTTTGGAGAATGAACATTGCTACAATACAAGGTGAATGGTTTCCCTTGGGCTCAAACACTGTTTCTCCTAACCATTCACCAACAGTATTCCACAAGCATTCACATCGAAAAAAATATCCAAAAACATGCAGTAAACACAATAGATAAATGAAATATCAAAAATACATAAATAAATATAAAGTTATGTATGTGAAAATTATCCCAACCATGATATCATTCCACACATGGAATGTTGTCTCCAAATAGGATAATAAAACAAAACTAGATATTACTCATCAACTCTTGGATTCTTTTCTCATGACTCCTTCTTATAATATACATGATTATCGTGATCTTTGACCAATGGTATTATCCTCCCTTTAATTCCATTCTCGTAGAAATCAAAAATCCTTAAATAGACCATCAATGAAGTTACATAATTTGATTATAACTTTTAACCTATGATAAATAGTACAAATAAAAAAATAATGTAAACTAAGATGGTTGGGTTTACTATTATTCAACATTTCCAATCCTATTGGTAAACACACAATGTATAAAATACCATGGTGTTATGTTCTTCTTCGTACCCGAATGACAATGAAAAAATCATGGTTCCACTTTATACAACACCCAGTCACTAATAGAGAATTCCACATTTGAACCTATGATCCTGATAATACATGCAGATGCTATTTTTTATAAACAAATATTTCTTAATAAACGTGAAATTCCCAAAAATCTCATGTATCTGAATAAACTCCAAAAAATGAGGTCTCGCCCACCTCTTCCTAATTCAAGGGTGATCGAAACGAATGAACATAAATAACCACAAAGGGAGCATTTTTTATCAAGGAATGGTAGCTATTATTATAAGAAAATTTACCCAATGACAAATGGAATTACCAAAATCCTATGAACTAAAACACACGTTCTCAGAACATTTCTTCCATGATATTATTTTCTTACAGTCAAGCCATTCGTTTGATGATTATATGTTGAAAATCACTTGATTTTCCCCCTATTTCACTTTGAATGCCTTCAAAAAATAGAAATGTAAATTGGGGGTATCTATATTAAACAATGTCCAATGAAGCCCCATGAATTATCTCTATATCATGAATATACATCTATCCTAATTCAATCACATTAGATAAATCATTTAGCCATATAAACTGTGATGATAATTTCAACTAGTCATTCACTTCCAAAATGTAATTCTTTCCCCATGGTGTTTGAGGTATGCCAATAATGAAATCCCTAGATATGTCATCCCACTTCTTAGTATGAATGGGTAATTACTGAAGAACCCAAGAAGGTCTATAGTTCTATGATTTATTCTACATAAAAGAATATAACATTGATACAAATTCTGCTTTTTCTTTTCACATATTTGGTGCTTATAATTTTTGATGAAAATTATAAAAGCACCTAGAATGCATGGATCAATGACCCCCTATGGCTTGTTCATATCCAAGATCAACTCATTCTAAAATGATAATGACACAATAGAAAAACCCACAAAGGACCAATATCCCTCAATAAACAACAACCATTCAAAAGGCTTGTCCAAACTATTTATGTTCTACATAGGTTTTTGTCATAATGTTTGTATCGTCTTCTGTTTCTAAATCAACAATAGAATTGAATGTATTAACTGAACAATTACGAGTAACATACCTCTAATGTCTTCCTTAGCATCTATATGATTTTGGGAAAATAGAACCATTAAGTACATATCATTTTTGGAATCCTTCTGCATTTTTAATTCCATAATTCCTACTAAAATAAAAATAAAAATCATTTTCTTTTCCAAGGGTGTACATGATCTATAAATTAAACCCATAAAAGAATTAAACCCAAAATTTTTTCCTCATGATCAAATCTTCCAAGGATAAAATGTGGGATAAAAACTTATTATCATATAGACTATAAGCTTATCCCAAAAAAGGCAATCATTCTACTAATTCAATGAATTCATCACTACATCAAAATTTAGGTTTTGTGTTGGGTATTTATTTTCATGTGGTTAAAATTTTTGAGAACCACATGACACCAAATGTTCATCCTTGTAAATAACCCTATTATTCTATTGCGGTACTGTTTCTTTGTTTTTCGTTTTATGTTTGTTGTTTTTGTGAAAAAATGAAAATTTGGAAAAATGATAAGTTTTTGAAGAACACACTGTGTACTATTGTGTAAATGGCGTGTTATATATCCATGTAATTTGAGATGACATGTTGTGTGACCTTTTTGGTATGGGTGAGAAGAAAAATCCACTACACACTGTGTACTTCTAAGTACATTTCTTTTAGTCTTGTTGGCAAGGTTGGTGAAGGACATGTAAAGTATGTCAGCAAAGTTATGAACAATAAAATCATATATGGGCTGTGTATATGAATTTACCCACCGCGTACTACTAATTTTCATTTTAAAATTGGTAGTATCATCATTTTCTCTTCTTCTGGAAAAAAGGGTTCACAATGAAGTAAAAGAATCCCCATGAAAATATCATCATCTCTTTTCATTGTGTAGGACCTGATTCATGTGTCATCGATCTTGTTAGATTCCCCTTGGTAAGAGCCTTATTCTCCATGAACCGTTCATGAGGATTTATGTTCTTTTAAATTTTATTCATGGTTGAATGAATTATCTTATTCCATATATCTACGCTGTTCTAGGACTATTAAAGGGCTATATTTGGTTTATATCGCACGTGTGAATTTGGGAAAGGTGGTCTCATGCCTCTCATTAATATTCACGATGTATATATGTGATGTTGTTCTGAACACCCTTGTTTAAGGTGTTTCCATGAAAGTTAATCGATGCTTCTTATTTTAAATTGTGTATTGATAATGAATTCAATGAATTGAAACTTTTTTGGCATCGTTGCTTTGTTAAGGGGCACCCCACGAGATCATTTCCCTTAGTTTTGGGTTTGTTTGTTTCAACCAAAGATGTTGATGGGAATGCATTCAATTTCAATTTTAGGGTTGTTTAAAATGAACAAGGTTATTGTCAAAAACTGTAATTGTGATAGAATTGTGAGTATTGGATTATGGATCTCGGATTGTGTTTTCCCCTTTATCATGTATTTTTTTCTTTTTAAGCATGTTGGAATGTTATATTAAATTTTAATGGATAATGTTAAGTATCATTGTTTGGTACAAGGGTTCTTCTTAGAATGTTGTGAATGGACTCAATTTACTATTGTACCATGCACCTTGGGTTATAAATTGGTGCATCTTAGAAAGACATGGACAGACTCAAGAGTTATTTATATATATGTCATTAGTGACACTTGGTCTCCCTAGTAGTTCTGCAAGGGAAAGACCAAATTGACTTAAACATTTACATATACTGATATCATGGGATCTATAGTAGTACCACTTAGGACACACTCATATGGACTTATACCAACATCGAAATTGATACTCTGGCTCCGTAGTAGGACCACTAAGAATAGACTCATATGATGTCTGTAGAATTACACATATAGAGGTACTGGAATTACATCTTAGGAATATAAATAATGGACTAAGGTTATACTTAAATGAGGAAATTGAAGTTATAGTGACATGTAGGCGAATCCAATGCACACGTTTGATTTCAGACCATACATACTTGTCAGGAGGACTTCTGAGACTTAATTTTACATTGTTATGGGGAATGTCAGGCCACAGACAGGTTCTATGATTTTAATACATTGAGTAAATGAACTACTAATGAATAATGTACAATCCATAAATGAATACTCGTACCTGTACGATTGTTTACTTCTGAGTGCGTAATACATTACTTCATTTCATTACTATTCACAACTGCTGCATATAATCACTAATAGATTGGCACTGAACATTGGTGGTTGCATAATGGGAAATATTTCTCACACCATGTTTGGGTCTTGTTTTTGGGCCCAAACAAACAATATTGTTGTAGGTGTCTAAATGGGCAAGGCTCCATTTTTAAATACAAGGTTGATTCATATGAGTGAGAGAGAATGGGACCAAGCCTAGGCTTTCGATGATTCCGAGATTCATTTATATTTCTTTTCTAGTATTGTATATGTGTTTTATTGGAGTGTATCTAGTTTTGGCCACTTTCTTAGAACATATAACATGCTTCATTAACATTTTTATGGTTTTAGACTTGGATATTTATCTATTTGGATCAAGCTTTTTTGTTTCAGTTTCATGTTGTTTACTGATTTTTCTATTGTCATTATTTATTTCTCCATGTTACACTCTAAAAATTAGAGCATATTTTCCCCACTATCACACCCTAGTACCTCGCTGCTATTCGGCAGCCTCTGGTGTTTCGGGAAATGCGCTTGAGCCCATGTGACCAACTATGTACGGGGAACCTTTTAGTGGCATCGAGATCCGGGATGTTACAATACTTCATTATCAAACCCCCAACACAGATATCTAAAGAATCATATTATCACATTAATCTCAGTACACAATTTAGAAAAATAGGGGTTTTGATTGTCCACCTCTTAAGCACCTCAATGGATGACTGACATTTGGGGATCCACTGAAACAACACCCCCTTATGGGCGGGCATCATTTTGTGTTATGTAACCCAAGAGAAATCATTGAAAAAATACCTATAATAAATTTTTATCCTAGAAGAGTTTATCACCTCTAAAATAGTCCTTGGATTCTCCCATGATGTCTTGTAACTAATCATCTCAACCTCCACCAAATCCCTTGTTCTAATATCACATGACCTCAAAATTTAACTTAAATTCTCTTTAATGTACACATGGAAAACATTCGAAATAGATTGTGATCTGATATTATTCCCAAAATAATTCATAAAATCGTCTTCAACACCTCTCCAGTCACTAAACAATAAATGATTTCATCCAAGAATACAAAAAATGGACTCTTGTTACTAGAGTAACAATGAGCTCCATAAAGTCTAACTGAGTATTGGATTACAAGAAAGGAATGACTATATATTTAAAAGAGCTACACCTACATAAAGGGTTTATTTTCATAACATATTCTACCGTGACACTAACCTGGTGACACCCAAAACCATAATAGATATTATAGAACCACCGATCCCTATTAATATAAACAAATTGTTCATCGATACTAGAAAAAGTGTATTTATCCTCGATCTTCCCCATATTCTTCTTCCAGTAAGCAATGCACAGCTCCAGTGATCCATCATCACACATAAAAAATAAATCTAGAGAGGTCCAAGGTAATTTTCTCATGTTAAATAATCAATTATATTAACAATCATCATGTTGTACCTTTAATTCCATCAACACATTGGGGTGACATATAGTATGAGGGAAGTTATATTTTATGTATTGTTGACACCAAATAAATGTTGAACACCACATCCCTCCCCAGATGTAAACATGAGAATTGGTATGAGAATACCATTGGGAACACATACACTACAGAATGTAATATATTCTCTAGACCACTACTACTTATCTCCAACATTATTGACAAGATCCCAAAAAAAGGATTTTCAACTCCCAACATAGAGGTCCAATGCATCCCAACCTATGATCCCATTCCCCATGAATATCCCGGATACTTTAATCATGTTCCATAAAACTATATCATCACCAATAATAAATGATGTGTGCCTGGAAATGCACCATGAAATTACTAATGAGTATCACATCAATGTAAACAATTTCAAAAACTTGGAAATACCATTCTAAATCAGTCTATGACATTGGGAGTGATTTAGAAGAAACCAGAAACCCTACTCCCACTTATTTCAATGTGTAGTCACCAACTCCATCTGATATGACATAAGGTTAGGTGAAAATCATAAAAAACCTATAATATAATCAAAAATAAAAGAAACAGAGGACCTAGTATGAAATAGAACAAAAGATATAGATGATGAAAAAAGAAACCTACCATGAAAAATGGAAACTAATTCAAATGATTCCATTGGTTAATTATCTACTACATGAAGAAGAATACGCTTTTCCTATGCCTAATAACGACCATTGAAATATGGATCATCCTTAGAATGAATCATTTGAGAAGAAGATATATCCATACCACAATGACCACCAAATCTAGAACACAACATCCATGTTGGCTATGACTGGGCTGACATTTCACTGAAGGATACTAAAGATGAACCACAATTGTATTGACTTGTGGATATGAAAAACAAATATACATTTTATATATATCCACATTGTAATTAATGTCTAGGTGGAGTTGTAAAAAAGGATTGTACTTGTACTACCTTCCCAAACTAAATATACATGAAACAATCGACATCCAAATCCACATATGGAGACAGTTGGGAAGGGTTTGAACTATCCCCACCCTTATTCTTCATCTCATCCCACTTACTTTTCATCAAAGATGAAAATACACTACCTCATCCCATTTGTGACACTAATACAAATAAACCAAAAATAACCAATGATAAATCAACGCCATCAATGACTACTCAACCGCCTCACCATTGGACTTTATCTTAAAAAGGTATATTTTAGATTGGATATTTTACCAGAACCATATTTTGATCTTTTTTTTACTTTAAGTTCTCATTAAAAGCCTCCTTGTGATTGACCAGAAAAAACTCAGTGATATTGTAGTTATACGTGATTAGGGTCAAAAACCCTAGATAATATCTAAGAATCACATGGGTAATGAAGAAGGACAAGGTCTTAGTGAAATAATTCTCAATGGACATGACCTTGAAATCTTTCATACCCATATTTGCATGCCTCCCAGCTTGAACTATTGAGTCCCGACACCTCTTATTGGGACCCTTTGACAAGAATGAATCACAGCTCACCATTATCACCTAAAGAGTGTCATGAATCCCAAATATTCACCCAATATTCTTGGTCCAATCTTCTACCTCCAAGGTTTTATTGATACACCAAAAATATGGAGTTTTACTCTTGAGGAACTCCTGATATATTTCTTTCATGGGACTTGGTTTGGTTTCCCTAAAAAGAGTAGGTTTAAATCCCACACCCTAATTGATGGATTAATGTTTCCATTAATATACACTAATGTGTGGTTGGGTTTTAACCTTGTATGGGTTGTTATGTGGTAAACCAATTGTTGGGATACCGTTATATCTCTCTAATGAACTAGGTATATGGATGGATTTAACCCACCAGGTTTCTACTAACAGTTTATGAAAATAAACTATGATGGTTATTCTATGTATATATTTTATTATTATTTTCTTTATAAAATTTATGGTTACCCCAAGTATTAAAATTTATCATTTATGGTTACTCCATGTATTAAAAGGATAGTTATTCCATGTATAATTTTTGAGGGTTGCTATATATGTAAGATATTTATTAAAATGAATCCACATGTTACATATTATATTAATATATCCATGAAAATAGTTTTTACATAATGTTATGATTTATCATGGTAATATAATGACCATATGATGAAATGAAATTATATGATATTATTAAAGAGTGGAAATTATATCATTGTGAACAAGTCATTATGATTTTTTCATGACATAAAAGAATAATTTATTAGATTTATATTTCCAATCATATTTATTAGGAAATGTTTTATGAAAATATTTTTGTTGTGATGTTTATTTATTCAGTATGAAAATGATTATTTTAAACACATTATTTGTTTAAAAAATAGGGAAAATTTTGTTTTTATTAATATAATAATGGTTACATTCTTAATTTTTATTTCCATTACTGTGCTTCTGGTGCTCATACCATAGTTTAGAATGATTATCCTATGGATAATGTATGGAAAACTGAAATGAAGAATTAATGTACAATGTTGTTAATATTTTTCATGATATTATAATGTTCTTGAATAAAAATGGATTATATTATGGAGAAAGGATATAGATTATAAGAATAATATTTTCATATAAATGGTTTTCTTATGCATGATTTATGACCTAACTCCCATATATAGTAGAAAATAAAAGATCTTTTGAAATGGGAAAGAGTAAATTTTAGTTTAATGATAAGATAGTATGTACTATTTAATTATAAGTCCTTATAGTTGGTATAAATTCATGGTTTAGATAAAATTTGTGGTTAGAATAATGTTAATAGAATTCCTTGAAAAATTGTAATTATATTTTTATTTGAAATTATTCAACATTTGATAATTACCTTGTTAAGTTAATGATTTTTTCTTTAAAACAGTTTTCTATATATGAAATATGGATTTTATAGTATGAATACACCAATAAGATAATATAAATCAAAAACAGTATCCAAGGATTTACATAATTATAAATGACATGGTTTTTATGATGATGGATAACATGACAGAAGTTATAAATTATGGTGATATCTATTCTAGACATCATCCAAATTTACCAAAAATTAAAAATGTGATAGTGGATCATTTTATGAGACATCACCCTATGGTATTGCATGGATCATCATACCCAATTATATATGAGGGATAGATTAAATACTTATAGGAGATAATCAATGTTTTGTGATGTTTATATCATCAAAAGGTACATCATCTTATTTACTATTTTGAAGGTAAAAAGACCAGTTGTGGTCAATGGTATATATTATCATGGAAGTAGAGGAAATTAAGTCGTTGTAATGGAATAAATTTTAAACTATTTTCCATGAGAAATATTTTCCTAAAGTGGTTAGAAATGGGATTGAAAATTAATTATTAGAATTTAAAAAATGAGGTTTATTTATTTTCCATTTATGAAGATGACATCTTTCAATTGACATGTTACTCACTAAATTTTTTCTATTATCTTGTTAGAAAAATTAATTTGTTTGAATATGCAATAAATACTAGATATTGATGTTAATTAGATTCTCAAGAATAAAATGTAATAAAAAATGAGTGAATTATGATAAGAATGTTGAAATAGAAATTTCGTATGATCTTGTTTTGTTTAAAAAAATTGAAAAAGAGGATTATGTGGCAATATTTAGGGAAGAACGATTCAATGAAATTTGATTTTAAGAAAATTATGTTTTCAATTAGATAATATTCTAGTAAAAAGAATAGTGGGGAATGGATTATGATGTTTGGTATTTTCTAATGTTATGGTGAGATTGGGAATATATATCATTATTTCAATTAAGAATATCATTTTAGTGGAAAGTCCCAATATCATAAATAAGAATTAAAATATATTCAATATAAAAAAATGATTCATTATACACACTATTGTCGGAAGAAAAACATGAATGATAAGAATCATCTACAAAATAAAAAATAAATGTTATGGGAAATGTTTTGAAACTACATTGTTTGAATTTTTTACATATAATTAATTGATATCATGTATATTTATTTTTTATTTTTATTATAGCAAGTTCATGTTTGATTATCCACATACACATTAGTTTATTAATAATAAATTTTCTAGTAAATGTGAAATTTAACATTAAAAAGGCGAGGTGTTAATGTGAAAACACATGGGGATGTTTTTAAGAAAAAATAATGTATAAAATATTCATTTCATTATTTTTGGAAATTAAATAAATCTAAACCACGTGTTCTTGTACCTAATATATTTTCATGTTGTTTTGCGTATGGATTATGTTTTTTTATCATCCTAAGATAGTTTTTTCATACAAATAATGTTTTATTATCATGAATGGTTTTAGATTTTATATAAGAATGAATCCATTCCATTGAGAACATATCAAAAACCTAACACCTTTTAAAAATATGGAAATGAATGTTATCTTTTTCATATTGTGGAAAATAAGTAAACTATTCCATGTATTATTTTAACGAATTGAAAGCATACATAGATGTTTTTCATGATGTGTATCCCATTGTTATAACTGTTCAAGATGACAAATTTACTATTCAACTATTTCATAATTATAATTCAATTTCAGTGCCCCAAAATTGAATAGATTATGTTGAAAATCTAGAATTGAAAAGGTTGTTTCAAAAGTTTCTTAATAATTTATCAATTTTACTATCACATCACCATGGGTTCTATTTTTTTTTTTATTAAAAATTATGATAGAACCATAAGGATTTTAACAAGTTAAATAACATTGTTTAAAATTTATATTAATAATATGTATCATTTTTATCATATTAATTATTTAGTAAACTATTTCTATGTATATTAATATTTCGTAAAGGTTGAAATGTTGTTAGGGTAAAATCAGATGAAGGTAAAGGAAGATGAAATTCCAAAAGTATTGTTTCTCGATAGATATTGGCATTATGAGTTTTTGGTTATTCCTATTGGGATTAAAAAATTCATTATCTATATTTATCGATCAGATTAATAGTTTCATCCTAGAATATTTGGATACATTTTTTCTTTTTTATTGATGATATCATTATTTCTTCAAAAAATTATGATGATATTGAAAAACATATATAGATTTATATAGAATCATAAATGAAAAGTTTTTGAATGCATGAATTTTAATATTTAATTTCTTTGTTACAATATATTGCATTCTTTCGATAAATTTTAAATAAATAATGTCTAATACTAATAAATAATAATGATATTCATAAATTTCTATATTCAAGAGTCTATTATGAGTTGTTTATCAAAAACTATTCATGCATACCTGTCCCACTAACAATGTTAACTCAAATATTTCTTAAATCCATGTAGAGAAAATAATGCGATGAATATTTTTTGGAACTAAAAATATGATTTCTGAAATGATGGCTTTGGTCCCTCCGTTCAAAATAGTCATTGTTTATTCTAATGTAATGCTTCGTTGAAGGGTCTCGATTGTTTTTAATTGTAGAATGATATTGAATTTTTTTTATGAATTATGTTAACTAAAACATAATGGGTTTAATTATACTATGGTTGATCTATAACTAGATATCATGGTATTTGAATTAGAAATTTTAATAAAACAAATATATGGAGAAATGTGTGATATTTAGATTTATTTAAAACATTTAAAGTTCTTTTTACACATATGGAGTTTATCATGACACATGGGAAAAGGATGTGATTAACATATTATTATGATATCACAATTCATTTTCATTTTGGAAATAAAAAGTAGACGATTTTTTTCTTTCTAAATATAATGTTTCATTAACCAAATTACAATTGGTAGATTCCCTTTCAGTAAATGATATGTGTAATTTTTTCTCAGAAAATTTTCATAAAATATAATCTTTTATATTATTTTAGGCATGAGGTAATTTAATATTTTCATATACTATTTAACATGAATATATGGAAGATCATGAGTTAAGATAAATTGTATAATTGGTTAGGATGCGAATGTTTTATAAATTTAACATTTATTAAGATTGTGTTTTGAGATTATATAAAAGATGATGTGTATCCTATGATTCCCATTTGAAAAGAACATTGTTGAGTGATACTCACCATTCATTGTTTTCCATTCAGAATTGTAGCACTGTGAGGTATGGATACATTAAGGATTATTACACGTGGGATGAAATGAAATGAGAAGTTATTCACATTACCATGAAATTATTGACATGTCAATTTATTAACAGGTAAAGGAAATAATAAAATAGATTTTCCATACCTTTATAATACTACACAATAAATTTATATATATATCAATGGATTTTTTTCTTTGATTATCGAGGATGTCATTATGTAATAATTCGATTTGGGTTATTATAGATCCTTTAAATAAATACACACATATCCTACAAATTTGTGATAAAATATATTTGGAATAATTTTTTACTTTTTGAAGGAGATCATTTGGTTACATATAATTCCACCCTCCATTATATCGCACATGGTAACATGTTCACATTTAATTTATTAGAAGTACTTAAGAAGTAATCAGGTAAAAAATTAAATTTAAATATAGATTTTAATCCCCAAATACATAGAAAATTTTATTTAATGATTCAATTTTTTTTGAATTCATTATTATTGTTCGTTAGATTACTGGGGACATTGGTATAACCATATTTCATTAGTTGAGTTTTTTAATAATTACATATTTCATTATAGTATACCTATAAAACATCTTGGGTCATTATATAGAATTAAATGTTGAACTCAATCTTTTAAGAATGTAGTAGAAAAAATGATGTTGATTGGAAGTGAATTAGAAGAGGAAATTCAAGAGAAGATATATGTAATTCAGTAATATATGAAGATATGTTATTTTAGGTTTAAAAGTCAAGAATATTACTGGAAGAAATATGTTTATTTAATGGTTAGTGATCGAGTTTTTCATAAATTTTATACATGGAAAATAGTTATACAATATTTTATTAAATGTGGATGTTATTTCTACATTTTATTGAATGTTATAAAATTAAAGGGAATGTTAGATCTATTGCATACCGAGAAACATTGCATTCGAGTATATCGAATGAGAAAAAATTATTTAAATTTTTTATGTTAAGAATGTATATGCCAAAGAAATCTCTTGGATTTATCCTTGAGGTATTCAAGAAAGAGGAAAATATTTATAATGATAAGTATCGTATTTAGATTATTTCCCATATAAAAACAATTGTGGAATAAGTTAATTCACTTGGTGAATGATATATAAAAACAAATATTATTTTAAAAACAACATAGGTGTATGAAGTTATAATGAGGTAAGGATATATCCACATACCTGATAAGTGAATAAAATTATGAATACAAAATCTCATAAAGTGGGAAAAAATTTATAACCTAATTAATAATAGATTAAATTTTTCCCATATTTATTATTACTAATGAAATATATATTTATATTCACTGCATATTTTTAACCGAAAATGTAAATTATTTTAGTAAACTATTTTATTATATATATTTAAATGATGATGTAATTTTTAAATTATTGGATTTAAATTTAGAAAAATTAATTTCATCTTTCTATTTCAAATTTTAAAATTTTATTTGGTTGAAATTTATAGAATTTGGTAAATGTAGTCATTTTTCTATAATTTATGACATTATATATCTTTATCGAAAATTTTATTGTATTTTCTTTTATTTTATATGTATAACTATAATTTCAGTTTTTTTAAAAAAAATTATTTTATTTTAGTTGAGAGATTATAACTTTTACGTTTGTAATAATATTTAAACATAAATATAGAATACAATTATTCTAATATATAAAAAGTAATTTTATGAAAAATACAGTATCACCATGTACTGTCAATTTAATATTATGTAACAATTTTCCGCTTATGATTTTTGAATTTCAAAAAAAGGATTTCATATTTTTTGCTATTGGAAAAATATTTATGAAATATTACCATAATATTTTTTTCATTATGAATTGTAATGATATTAATGTTTGTCAGGATAATAACTATAAATTAGATAATTAAAAAAAATATAAAAGGCTAAAGAGAAAATAATATCCATAACTCATGAAATAAATTTATTTTAACCATGTTAATTTATTTATTATTTTTAGTGACAAAATAAATAATAATAAATTCATATAGAACAATGACACAATAAATATTAAATTAATTAGATAATTCGAATGAATGATATATAAAAAATAAAATGTTGTTTATGTTTAAAGAATTAAGGTGGCCTAGAAATTTTATAGATGAACATAACATATTAAAGATTTATTAAAATATTATAATTTAATTAAATTTTTTGTATTGGAGTTATAAATTCTAATGTGAAAAACAATTCTAAAAATGAAATTATTGATATTTTTTGAAATTTATATTTATTAAATTTTATAAAATTCATTAATATTTTGTAATTGGATAATATATTATGATATGATTATTAATATACACCATGGTCCCTATATGTGTCGTTGATCTATTTATTGAAATCAAGTTGAACCTCAATGATGGAAAGATGTTGTTGTCTTGGTTAGGGTTAAAAAGGATAATTGGGGTTAAAACCAAAAGAAAATGGTAAAAATATAATCTATAATTTTCAAAAAATTAATTAAATAATTTATTTTAGACTAACCCTGAGTATATATTAAAATAAAATTATTTTGGATTCATTTTTAATTCATTATTCAATTATATTAAATTAGCATTGGATGAAATTTCCATGGTCCCTCCCATATAATATAAAAGATAACAACTTCTTTCATTTACTTCACTCCTATAAACAATTTTTTTCTATCCATGACCTAAAAATGAATCTTTTTTACATCCCTATAGTATTATAGTAGTCCTAATATTAGAATAATACCAATCATAGAGGCATTAAGGTGTAATAAAACATATTTTTTCTATTGAAATTTTGTTATCTTAACGAAATATTTTTGATTTATTTCATAATAAAACTCCAATAAATATTATTCAAAATAATAAATTTATTAATCTATTAGGATACATATAATTATATTTTTTTATGTATACGAAATTACCTATATCCACTTCTTTTCTATATAATGGGAAATAAAATAGTTGTTCGTGTGTACAGCGGAATACCATTATAATAACTAACATAATATGTTTCCAATCACCATATATCATGGAGGATTATAATGATGAGATTAATTCTTATAAATGATATTTATTACATGTTTATATTTTTTTATTATATAATATATCATGTAACATTTTTTCAATTACATTTACTAAAAATGTTAATGTTGATCATGCGTACCTATGGACTACAACCTCCAAGAATAGATATGAATTAGTTTTCATCATCACATAAAACAAATGATATATATGAATATATTTAAATAATTTATATAATATTTATTACATTACAGTTCATATATATATATAATATAATACATTCCTTCTTTTCAACATGAACTTTGAAAAAGGTAATTATTACTCATGCTTATGGATGACCTACCATCTTCAATATATTAACATAGTTATTTTTTAATAAATATATTTAATGATTGGAGGTAAAATTATAATTTATTTTTTGATATTATAATTATGACATGATTATTGTTCTAGAGATGGTGGAATAATGTTCTATTTTTTCGTAGTATTCCTACGAATGATTTATTTGACACATATACTAGTTGTTTTCATCGGATTTGATGTGACATTAAATACAAAATATTTTAGCATAGTAATATGTGATATGAAAAGAATATGAAAAATAATTATGGATCTAAATATATTAAATAATTGAGATATAGGTTATCTCCAGGATGTCAAATAATCTACATGATGTGTTAGAGTCAAGGTACGAAACAATCATTTAAAAACATTCTTTTATGGTTCCCCATAAACCATAATTTTTAATGAATATAAATATTTATTAATTTATTGTAATTATTTATATTTATATTTTTTAATTATAATGGTCACTTTTTTCATTTATATTTATTTAAATTTTTTAAAAAAGTAATCTTTTATGGAATTTTTTAACGTTTTATACAAAATGATACAATTGAAATGTTTGAATTTAAGGTATATGATGTTAATGAATATTCTCACTTCCATAACTATTATATTTTGTAATTCCCTTAAATTATTTCACGGTTTATAAAATTAAAACCCCTCCTTTCTAATGTTGTTTTAATTTTCATAAATGGTTTTAAAAATGAATGATATATAAATATACAATAATGGTTTCTTATGGGTGTAATGATAGTTTAAATGATTAATTATATTATGTATTTGGTTATGGTTCATTATATTTGTTAAATATAAAGGGTGGTTCATTATTGAACAATGTATTGGACATTCTATTAAAAATAAAGGATGGATAGTTATGTTATTAACCAAAAAAGAGTTGTTCTGTGATAAACTGTGGTTGGGTGAGCCCATTATTGATTTCTTACACATTATAAAATGGGATGTAGTTAACTAATAAGTTTTATTTTATGAGTTAAGGAGAATATACATTGATTTTTATTATATATATTATAGTGGTGGTCACTTCATGTGTACATCTATTGTTTACTACAAGTATTCATGTGTTAGTATTATGGTTACACTATGTATAACAGTGATGGTTAATCTATGTATAACCATGTGGGTTACTCCATCTGCAAAATTTATATGAAAATGTTGCCCCAATTTACTTATATGATTTATCAAGGATTTATATGTGTTATTATAGAGTCTTATGAGTTTTTAATGTAATATAATGATCATATTATTATATGAATGAATATTCAACTTTTTCATATATAAAATTTAAAACATTTCAAAAATATTATACATTTTTATTGTGAATATTATTAAAAATTTATGAGAATTATTTATATTTTAATATTTTTAGGATATTTTATATGAAATGAATTGGAAATTGAATTTTATTTCAGGGGTATGAAAAATCTTATTATAAACAAAACCATTATTTGGATGTGTTGTTTTTTTGTTAGTATTCAAGTACTAAAGGTTTTTTAAATTTATTTATATCCCATAAATAACTATTGGTGTTCATCAAAAATTTAATTCAAATTTCATAGTTATAATAATGGGTAACAGAATAGATAATATTTGATAAATTTCATGAATATTACAAAGAATTTGAAACTTATTTCATTTAAATTTTCTATATTATTATTACAAAGGATACTAATTAAAAGTGATCAGTTAGTATATATATAGATCTGTTACAAAATATTATTACCCTATCACTTTTTAACTATGAATCTAAAATAATATAGGTTATGAATGAATGTGAATTATATAAACCACACAAGAATGAATAATGAATCTATCAATGATACTGGACCATCCATGAAGATAGAATTTTGGGATCAATCTATAGCTATTTTTTTTGGAAAACACATAATATGTTTGAATACATCTAGATATATCATGGATAAAAAATTCAACTCCATAATCTACATAAAGGGGCCCAACTGATGCATTGAGGTTTATCCCAAGATTATTTTTACGGAATACAAAATAAATATTTGTTATTAAATTAAACAAGAACAAAATCATAAATTGGAGGATAGATTTTGTTCTCGTAAATCCAAGATACATTTTCTAATCATTGAATTTGATGATTTCTCAAAAATATTATGTCGTAATTATGAAATTTATGAGTCATGTTGTGGGGAATTTTTCAAATGAAAATAGTCCACTACCATGGTCTATAAATACATCCACCTATTCTCCTTGCATGGGGTTATAATCATAGAAGTAAATAAGGATATGTGGCATGATTAAATTAATTCCAAGGGCCTAAGACAACATTACTTAGTATATATTAATCAATATATATTTATTATAGACTAATATTTTCATGATAATTTTCATATGTTTTTAATTGAAATCAAATATTTTTGCTTTTTATTTTATTTAAATATTAATTCTTGTTTCTTCATCATAATCTATAATTTTCTACCACCCTGAGTTGTATAATATGAATTTTAAAAAATTTATTTATATAATTTTTAAAATCATTGCTTTCTTCCTCTATGTCATTTATTCAAATGTATCTGTTTAATTATGTGCAATAATTGTGTATGTGTTCGTCGCACTAGTCTTATCTTGTCCCATTAATCTTCGTTTATTTTTAACACTCCACAATAAGAATTATAAAAACTATTAATAACTATATCAATGGATGAGTAATTATATCAATTAGATGAGTAATAAATTGGGGTTGTTAAGTGATTGAGATATTTTTCTCATTGAAATTATTTATTATAACACTGTGTAAATGAAAATTAAAATGTCATAGATAAATGAGAGGTTTTGTTAACATATCGATTCCATGGATTATTAGAACCCAAAATACACAACCGTAAACCTTTTTTTAGAATATAAATCTATTTATGTGAAGGATTTTGTTAAATCCTCAATACATGATAATTATGATCAAAATCATCAAGGGAAGAGGGTGTTAATGTAATTAAATATAAATAAAATAACAAGGATACCAATAGAATAAATCCCAAATAATTAACTTACTGAAATATTTATAAATTTTATTTATAAAAAAATCATCCATCAATAAATTTAGTTGTTCTCTCAAAATAAAAAAACCCCAAATAAGAAGACAAATAATAAAAAATCAAATATAAAATTTGTTCCATCATTGAGGATTTTAGCCATGTGACGCTATATATTAATAGAGAACAAGACACTTGAAGGGTTGATAAGATACAATCATCTACAATTTAAATGGAACTATTTCTAGGCATAGTGTACATATTAGGTAATAGTTTTTTTAAAAAATAGAACAAAATAATAATAGTAAAAAAATATAATAAAACAAAAATATATGAAAAAACACAATGAAAATCTCTCCATCCCATATAAATCATTAAAGAAATCAAAAAGATAAATACACCATCCTGATTATTTTTAATATTATTTGAATGCCCCATAGCCTCCTATACAAACCATTAGAGTTGTTTGAACTATAAATTAATGGCAATATTAGCTGACATCATAGATAAATTAGGGGAATCGAATCACCGCAAAACCATTCATTTCGCATCCAATTAAAATACATAGAGGCTATCCTATAGAACAACCCTTTAAATAACTCAGAAAACCTTATATGAATTACCAATCCCTTGGTATTAAATATATATAGATCAATGATGATTTTGAACTCAAATCGGTTTTGATTTATGATATACCTCCTCTCTACACGATATCCATTGAAGATCCTAATCTTTACCTCAAAGAGTCCCATATGGCATGATCCACTATTAATCCTCAAGTGGTTTCTAAAAAACTTACAAAACATCATGGATTCCCTTTCTCCATAACTGAGTCCTAAAATTCATGGCTCTTCTACGACCCTTTATGTTCCATAACCACATGGAATAACATGAAGTGAATCTTATTAGATAAACTATTTCCATCTTCTGAAACAAATTTTATACAAAATTATATATGTGGAATCTACCAATTCCACAACCAATCACTCCATGAGTACTGGTAGAGGTTCAAAAATATTGTGGAAATCTTCCTACACCCACAAATACCCTAATATGTCATGATAATATAATTCTATAAGGGGTAATTTCCTATATAGAAAACACTCAATGACACAACAAGTGGTGGTGATATTGTCAACAAAATCCTACAGAAAAACAAGATATCATTAATAACATGGCTGCAAACAAACAAAAATTCAATACATGACCACATTATCAAGATGAAACATTATAAGAGAATCAATCTATATAGCCTAAAATGATGATTTAGATGATGGGTTAATATATGGGTCTTGTTAGAAAACTAGTATTTCCATCAAAATACCCAACAACATCTTCTCCAGAATCATTTATCTTTTGACATATCAATATTTGAGGAATAAGAAACACAATAGCTCATCAAACCAACAAAATTCCCTACCTTTAAGATGATTCATCAGAATATTCTAGTCTAATGTATCCCAATTAAGAATTTGTATTGAGGTTAACCATCACTCAACAAGTAATTATTTTTGCTAGAGACTCCACCCAACCCCACAATGAACCCTTTTATTCAATCTATAACATGTTCATGGGGTATGGTCATCCCATCTCATTTCCTATTTAATTTCATCCTCAAAATCCATACAATTTTTTTATGTTAATGGTGTACTTAACTTCCAAATAATTTATCCAATTTCCGTCATCCTCAAAGGATAAATCCTAGACCTTCTTCTCTTGGGATATACCTTATTATTGAGCATTATCAATTTTAAATCTAATATAATCCCTTTACCAAGAAGCTAAATAATGGAAAAAAAATGTGTGACAAGATGATTCTATGAGAAACCATGTGAAAGTACTCTTGAAGATCGTACCTACATAACCCATTATAGTCTTAAAAATATTGAAACGCTTATTGGTCCACTTGAATCTCAACATATCTAGAAGAAACATTCAAATTCTTCCTAACTCCCATCCCATCCATTTCCCAACCCATAGTTTTTGTTTGTGCTATTTCAATTCGATATGGATGAAAATTGATATTCTTTATTATGAATACACAAAACCACGTTTAAATTTTTATTTGGAAATTAATATACCAAATATCATACTACTAACATGAAACCACTCCCTCACCATCATCAATTACTCAAAAAATCCCAATTTATTTTCCACAAGCCTTCTGTAATAAAACTAATCCCTTTGAACATGATAATGAAATGCTATACATGTTTTGATGAGTTGTAGACATCATTCCCTCTTGGATTCCTTCAAAAATCCCTTATTATGTAATTTTTCATATGTAATTGTAAACCCATAATATGAAATGTAGGATTATAGAAAATGGATCACTTAAAAAACCCATTCCATGAGTTGTAGAGATCCAGGATCCTTAATGGTACCATCCTAAATAGGTATTTCCAACATTGATTATGCACTTGTAGACCTAGTATCATCGATAAATTGTATACCTAAATCCATCATCTCAAACATTTTCTAGTTCCCTTATACACAAAATATATTTTCATATAGTTACAAAGATGAATATTAGATAACCCTAGGGAATTATCAGGGATATCGATTTCTAGGTCAATGATCTTATATTCTTAGATGACTTATATGTACCTTACATGGAAGGGGAAAAAATTATTCCAATCTCCAATGATTATAGGAAAATCATTAATTATGAAATCATGATCCTAAATTAATGAATATTCTTGCATGTTATCCATGGAATTTAGTTACAAACTAGTGATGTTAAATATTTTTCAATCCATGTGACACCCAACAGAAATCACTCAAGATTATCTATCCCTGAATTTGGAAGTATTTTGAGTATTTGTTAAAGCATTATGAATAATTTTATTTCTATTTTAATTATAAAAGGTGTTTTGACTATATTATACTCATTAACAAAGAAATAGAATGGAGAAGTTGATGTTGACCATTCACAGGTAAACTTCATCGATCTGAAGGGTTTTAAAAAAAGGTAATCCTATATCAGCTACGAAATTCAGTTGAAAGGTAAAGATAAAATTGAACTAGCATAATCATTTGTTTATTAAAAACATATAATAAAACCGTGATCATTTCTAGTCCATTATTCCAAACATTCTTATATATGTGAGGTCAATCTTGATCAAATGGGCTTAGATATTCCCTATGATAGTGAATTTTGTGACATTTGTTCCCTAATGAATAAATTTATACCTTGTGTGGTTAAAATTTAATAGTAATTGGAATAAAAATAGATATTAATGATCAAGACTAATATATTGAGTCTTATTTACCCTATTATAATCATTACATCACATTGGAATGATATGAAAGTAATGTGTATAAAACAACAAGGGTGTGACACAAAAAATTTCATATTATCTAAACCACACAAAAAAGAACTTCCAGAATTGAGTAATCTTTATGAACATCCAAGAATTGAAAAACAAACCTCAATTGAATTCATCATTCCTCAAGATGAATACCAAATAAATTATACCCACATTCTCATTCCACACCCATTGAATTGCAGTAACAATAAAAAAGAAGGGTTGAAATTTTACAATTAACAATCAAGACTCCAAAAGGAGAAGTTTTTATAAAAAACCACTGATAGAGATGAAATAAAACAATTATAAATGAATAAATAGTGATTAAAACTTCTATATAATTATAAATTTTTTATTATCATATAGGTAATGTAATATAGAGAATAAAAATACTATAGAATAATAAATTTTTCCAGAAATACACTGTTAGATGGATTATTTTTTCATTAAATGAAAAATAAATTTTTTATTATCATTTAGGTAATGTATTTTCCCATATAATAACTAGATGGGAACATTCCATAGGATGAACATTGACATCGACCAACCCACCAGAAAATAGATATAGAAACCATCCAAAGTAACAATAGGAGAACCTTTTTAAATTTAATAATCTCTTTCTCTCTTCATCCTCTATCCATCTCTCATTATACCATTATTTATCTCTTACTTCTTCTTCCTCAATCAATCTCATTTTTACCACTTTATTTATAAAACTTGTTTTTTCCTCTTTTTGGTTGTGAGTTTAATAAATTTAATAATATAATAAATAATAGAAGACAAAAAGAGTCACAATTTATCACAATTAAAATAATAAATTTTATTTAATTATTTTGGGGAGATAAAAAACATGATTTAAAATCAAAAATTTTGTGTTTTTATCATAAATTTGGTTAAAGAGTTTTATTGTCAGGAATTATACTTTTTTGAATGCTCAAATGTTTTTGGGAAATTTATTATCCCCCCATCGTGAGGAACAAAGTTAGTTTTCATGTGAAGGTCACCTTTTACAATATTTTCTTATTGTGTGTTTTTTTAAACATTATTGTCAGTCTTCAATAAGTGTACTTTTTAGTAGAATTTACAAATTTGTTGTACAATAATATGATAGAGAAATGTTCTGAACCACATGATAATCACAAGATCCAAATATCCTCCCACTACCCTTACAATAATCATTTATTTTAAATCCCCTTTGAGCATATGATCCCTCTTTTTGATAAACACATTACAATACCAAACCCTTTTCTATTTAATATATATATATTTTATTCATTTAAGGGTTTTGGAAATTTATGTGTGGTGGAATGTATTTCATTTTGGACATCGTTTTCTTAATTTTGAATGTGTTATCATATGCTTTTGGGAATGTGTACATTTATTTGTGGGGGAAAGGTTGTCATTCAGCATGTTTTGGAAATTTATATATGTTTAAATAATCTTGTACAAATGATTCTATGAGGGATGTAAATGTGAATATGTTAATGAAATATTTTAAAAATTATATTAAAATGTGTTAAAAAACTAAAAAAAGTAAAAAATCAATAAAAGTAAAAACTATGAAAAAATAATTTGTTGTGTCTTGGGAATCTAAATAATCACACTTCCTCAGCCATTGATCTTATTATAAATATTATATTTTGTTTCATGGGGTTATCAAACAAGGTTTAGGAGATGATTGTTAGATTCATTTCTAGTGGAAAATTATATAAAATACAAATATAAAAAAATACCTCTTGTGTCATCATTTCAAGTGTCATTTAGAGAACATTTATGTTCTTGTACATATTTTCCTTTTTTGTCCCCTTCAAATTTTCTCTCTTAAATTTCTCCTTCACAAATTAATTCGTTTTTAAATATGTGTTTTCATTTTTTATGTTCTTTATATAAAAATGTGTTTATTTCTTTTTCTATGGTGGTGTTTTACCCTATATTTTCATATAATTTTGACATTATATTACTGCCAAATCATAGCCACATGTAAACATATAGAAAATAAATCATGATAATAGAGAACTTTGGGATCGGATATCGATGATGATAGCTCTCACAAACTCTATTATGTTTACATTTGGTTAGTAAATTATTGAACCACTAAAAAGACATTATCATATTGAGATGAGTACGTTCTGACTGCCTATATTTTCAATTTCGAATTTTGAACACAAAAAATAATTTGATTTGGGATCATTATTTCTGTAACAATTTTTGGTGTAATTATTTATAGAATAATGAACTAATATAGACCCCCCCCCTAATTAGTGAAAATAAAATTTTTATATTTTCTGCTGAGTGAAATTATTATTTGTGTATTTATTTATATATTACATAAGGACATATGAATAAATAATTATAGGGGATACGATGATATTAATATTTTTATATTATTATTTACTCGTATTACTAACTATTTTTAAATTGAATAATTGGTTTGAAATAATCTTGTTGTAATATTAAATATAATTCATGAGAATAATTTTTATTTGTCCAGATTGATGTCCGTTTACAAATTTAAATCCAAATATCATAATAATTGTCCAAATTGTGTGATTATTATTTTATGGGTTTCTTATATAATTATAATAATTATATAATAGGATATTTCGACTAAATTGTCCATTTCAAGGGTCATATGGACCATATAAGTGTTGAGTGGCTCCTTGCCAATATTATTTTGATTTAGATTTGATAATTACCGAAACGCATCAATAGTTTTTTTCTAATTGATATATTAAGTGTTTCAGATATATTACATCAAAGTATTTATTTTATACATGATGAAATAGTGATTGTTTTCTTACGATGATTATTCTGGTGGAAATAATATAATATTATCTTTATTTCATTGGTTTATGTTAGAATCCAATTCAATTTTCTAGATTGTTCAGAAATTCACTGATGTTGTTTCAAGCTGTTTAAGTGATATTGTACTTTTCAGCCTTAATTCAATTCAGAAATATAATTATATATCATGATATAATGAATAGATTAAAGGGATAATTGTAACATTATGTGCTTTTCCTAAAATGATTTTTTGACACTCTAAAAAATCACTGCAGTTTCTAATGTAGTTTTTTAATTTATAAAGTGAACATATTTCAAAACCTGTAGTATTTATTTTGATAAAAGCCCTTAAGATTTCATAATCTTTCAAAACATGAGGATATGGAAACATAATAAGATTATATTGACTTCATCAGTTTATATATAAGTCTAAAGAAGTATTTTTGATGGTCAATAAAATAACTAAAAATTTGGATGCATTTTTATACATGTAGATTCCCAGAATGGAATTGAATCGTTTTTCAAAGATATCAAGATATGATGAATTATGATTGTTCTAATTCCTGAAACATTGTAAAGATATTGATTTTAACAACAATGATTATTTTGTGATCAAGGATGAATCTGATGTTAAAGGGGAATAAATTTAGTGAACTATGAAGTTAACTAATTTAAATTTTCTAGAAAAACATTTCATACCATACATTTGTAAAAATAGATCATGGAATCAATACTAAGCTAAAATAAAAAATTTTCATATGAATCAGAAACCATAGGTTGGAAACTAGAAATACTTTTGGAAAACCTACATTAGGGAAGTTGAATGTATGTTTAATCATTTTAAAATTCATGATTTTATGCTGACAAGGATGAAGGTATGGATCATCATCGCGACATTAATTTTTGGCCTGTGAATTATGTGAAGATGAACGTATGGATAAGGAACCATAAGTTGGTATGACCCATACTCTATGAAAAAGAACCATATGTTACATATTTGATCCAATGTTTGGAATTTGTTTCGTCACATGAAGGTACCCTATATTTTGCAGTTCAACGAATATGTTTTATTTAAATATATAATTTTTAATTTCTACAACCACCTCGATGGAAGATTATATCATTTTATATTTGATTTAAAATGGATTAAAAGGCTCAAATTTAATGGAGTATAACATTAATATTTATAAGGGATGTTATTGTTATCTTTGAATGATCTGATTTCAAATTTTCATGATTTATTGTGTCAATATTATTCCTGAACTATTTTGACTATATTTTTATATTTTTAATGGATTTAAATAGGATTTTTATGTTGTCCAATGATGACATTATTATGGAGATATTAATGAAGGATATATTAAAATTTATTTGAACTCATTTATCATTTATTAATCATACAGTAATAAATAGTCACTGGTGCTACGCTATTCTTGGGATATTTATAAAACCTATTAATTCTATTTATTTTGGCTATCCTAATGAAGAGAAATGTTGTTATATTTAATGGATATTTATTCTCCATATATATAACTCTCTATAAAAAAATTAAATACATAACAAAGAAAAGCATAGACATGAATACTCTTTTAAAAATAAAGTGATGAAAATATTCATTCAAAATATAGACACTTTTGAAGAGAGAGTTATATCCTTGTACATTCGTATTCTCTCAATATGTAATGGATAAAGAAGACTATGAATACAATGTTTGATCTATCTGTTACTATTTAGCGATGAATAATCATTATTGACATTAAATATTATTTTGTATGTTACTGTTGTTATATATTGACGATCAAATACATTTGTCAGTTTCTGCTACAATATCAATCTAAAACAATATACAAGAATCTTCATCTCATTTATTTTATTTTTGGGTATTGATTTCTCAAACATAGTCATGGTGGAGTGTCAGCTTCTCGAACTAAGCTATAGATATTTCAGTTTTCTGTAAAAGTACTAGAAGGCTCTGTAAACGCCTTATAAGGTGTTAAAGGCCTGTACATAGTTGTGGAAAATCTTATGATAAGAGGACCAACTAGGAGAAACCACCATTATCATGGATTAGAGCATTGGTGGATTGGACTATGGGAGTTGTGTGCCCAAAAAAACTATACATTCTTATGTTACTTTCCTTAATTTATTTCCATTGATCCCTCAACATTAAAAAAGAAGGAAAGAATCACTTCATTTTTAGAGGGGTGTTTTAATATTTTCCTGGCTTTTAAAAGGTTACAGTTCACCCCTTCTTATGTTTCCATCATATCCATACCAAAATATTAATTATAATTAGAGGAATGGGTCTTTAGAATTATTTTTTCTATAACAAGACTAACATAATGATTAAGAAAAATAAAAATCTCAATGAAAAATTTCAGAGAACATATATCGAAGATCCGTGATATTTATTTTAATGGGGAAAATAATGGATGATAGAAAAAATGCATGAATATATATTTAAATAGTATTGGTTATAATTATTATATGAATATTTTCAATCCTTATGAAATCCCTCGAGAACCGAAAATGTGGGAAGCTACCAAAAAAAGATGAGTATGATATTAATTCAAAAGCTATGAATGTAATTATATGAAGTATTGTTCTTGATTAATTTAATCATGTTAATCAAAATGCTATAACCTATGAGATGTGGTTGACTATTGTGTTTTTATATGATGTAAGAGAAAATGTTATATAAATAAGGTACACAACTACAAAATTTAAATTTGATTCGGGTTCAATTGATGAGCTACCATATCTTGATAAAAAAAATTGGAATGATGTATAAATGGAATAAAGAGAAAGAAGTAAGATGATATTAGTGTAAAATAAATGGTCATTTGATACATGAATATCCATTGCATAAAGTTAAATAAAATTGAATATAAACGAAATAGAAATTAATGGCATTAAGGCTAATAGTAATGAATATGATTTATCAAGTGATTAGTCTACAATAATCTCAGAATCCAAGTCATAAAATCAAAAGTATAATCTATATCATATAGCTCATGCTGATGAGGTGGAATATTCTTAAATTGAACATTATAATTCTCAAAGATTTTATTAGTATGAAATTTATAACATTTGTTTTACGATTAAATTAAAATTTTAAATATTAAAGAAAGAGTATAAAAATCATAAAAATCATATGATTTTATTTTAATTGATAATGAATATTTAATAAAACAGATTGCTGATTGAGTATAAAATTCTTCAAAGATTTCATGTGATCTAACTAAATTTATAATTAATGAGTTATTGAATTATGTTGATATTGTAATACAATATTTAGGAATGCTTATTAATGGATATAATTATTTGAACCAAAATCTAGTTAAAAATAAAATTCAAAAATGAAAACTATATATTTGTAGTAATGGAAAAAAGAAAAAATTATATAAAAATTATATTGTTCATGGTTCAAACAGGAAGAGCATGTCCATTGTTTAATGGATTTATTGTAGAATTAATGGACATTATTCCAATGATTCTTAATTTAGGAAAAAAATTTGTGTTGTAAAAAATATTCATTATTTGAAAGTATTATGTAGCCTCAATTATAACATTGTGGATCAAAATATTCCAATTTGTTTACCGAAATAAATTTCTATTCAAAATGTAGTAACCCAAAGATTATATGTACTAAATGTTACTTGTTTTTAATATTTTATAGGTATATTCTATGGAACATCATAGTTATATAATAATGGGGTCACTTGAAAATTATGAGAATTTATTATATTCTAATTTTTTTATTCTATTAACTTGAAACATTATTATTGATAAAATAGATAATCAATGACGTATTTTATTTTCAATTTTAAAATTAAAATTTAATGTTGTATCTATTTTATATAAGGGATATTTTTTAATTGTTTTATTTTTTATTCTTCTATATTTCATCATGGAATCAATGGTCATGGAAAGTTCTATTATGATTTTATATAAACAATTATCATACATTTAAGAATGTGTTCAATATTTAACTACTTAAATTTATTGTTTGTGAAAAATTAATCTCATGCTATTTCATATTTATTATATTATTAATATATTTAAATGTTTTCTTCATTTATGACAAAAATAAATATTTTAATTAAATTATTTGAATATCCTATTGATTAATTTTTTTGAAAATATTTTTTACTTGTTGAAAATATTTTAATTAAATTCATTTAAAATTTAAATTAAATTCATCTAAATTTTAATTAAATTCATTGAAAATCAGTTTCTACTGTATTTTTTTATTTTTTATTTAAATTCTTTGAAAATCATTTATTTAAATTCATTAAATATGATAAATATTTAGGTTTGGTCTTAGAGAGATTAATTTTAGATATTTAGCTTATGTTTAAGCGTTTAATTATTATGACACAAATTAAATTATTTAGTACATTGATTGAAAACTCTTGTAATTAAATTAAGAATATTATATATGTTTTCATGGCTCCTTAGTTATCCATTTTTATGTTTTTTAAGGAATCATGAATTTAGGTGCTTTTATATTGAAGTACTTTTTTAATTTTTTTAAAAATAACAGGTCATTATAATATTTGAAAAATAATTAAAAAAGTAAAATTAAAAATTTTTCCATGATTATAATTTTAAATATTTTTTAAAAACAAAATAATTTCTCAAATTGTAATTTTTTTAAAAAATTAGGTTTTAATTTTTAAATACATTAAAAAATTATTTTTCAAATTATAAATAGAATAAAAAATATCATCAAAATTAATACTTATAAAAATATTTTCCAAATTTCAAATACTTCAACAAAATTTCAAATATAAAATATTTTATTCACAAAATTATTATTTTTAAATTTTTAAATATGTCAAATAAATTATTTGTCATGTTTTAAATATTTATAAAAGGGAAAATTTTATTTTTTAAATATTTTATTTGAATATTCTTTTATATAAATATCAAATTCATATTCTATATAAAAACGGTAAATATATTTTATTATTTAATTTAATCAATGTCAAATATTTTTTTATCCTTAATAAAGTTGGGGAAAAGTTGGTAGTGTGTTAGGGTTTTGTAATTGGGAGATTTTTGAGTGGATACTTTTCAATACCATTTTATTTAGGTTTAATAATTACTAGAACTAATCAATATATGTTATCTAATAAATTTGTTAAGTGTTTAATATCTATTAGCTTAAAGAGTTTATTTTATATCTGAAGAAATATCCATAAGATTTTTACATTTTGTATTATTATTGGATGATAATAATATTATCTTCATTTAGTTTGTTTATGTCAGAATCAAATTTAATTTTTCGATGTGAAAAAATTCACTGAAGTTGTTACATACTATTCAAGTGATATTGTTATTTTCATCTTAATGTAAATTCAGAATTATGTTGATATCTCAAGATATATTGAACAGAATCATGGGCTCATTATATAGTTGTATAGATGAAGACATTATCTAAACATAATTAATTTATATGGATGTCTTTGAAGGATTTTTTGATACTCTAAAAAATCATCGATGTTTCCAAAATAATTTTTCCAACACTATAGTGAACAGATTTGAAAACATATAATAATTTTTTTGGAAGTCCTCTATATTCAATAATATTTATAAATAAGGAGTGATTTTAATCTAATATGTTTATCTTGATATCATCAGTTTACATATAAGGCATTAAAAGTCTTTACGATGGTCAATAAATTCACTGAATATAGGTAATAGTTTTTTATAGCTGTAGTTTTCCAGAATTTTATGGATTTAGTTTTTCAAATATATCCGGAGATATTGAACATGAATTTATTTTTATTTCGAATCATTATAAATATATCAAAATTTAAGAAAATTAAGTCTCCCCAGATAAATGATGAATATGATAAAAAAGGATCAAAAAATTATTTGAAATATGAAGTTATGTTGTCTAAACTTTTTGGAAAAATTGATCATACTCGAAATTGAAAATCATAACATAATGAGTCAACCATACACTACACTGAACAATTATCCTATAGATCAACAATCCTATGTAGGAATCTTGAAATAATTTTGGCAACCCTATGTTTTGGATGTTTAATAGATGGTTAATCAATGTTACATACATGATTTTATGATCACAGGGTAGAGCATATTGATCATCATCCCATTATTACTTTCTAATTCCTACATTACATGAAGATTAAATAATTGATAAGGAACCATACATTAGATAGCTAACCCTAGGGTTGGTTTTTTTGTTACATGGTGAAACCCTACATTTGACTGGTCAACAATGGGGTTTTATTTAAATATGTTATCCATAATTTCTGCAATAGTATTGTTGGATGTTTATATCAGTATAAACCTATTTTACAATCTATTCAAAGAATAACATGGAATGGAATAAATAATCATTATTTTTAAGTGATTTATTTAATATCATTGAATGATTTGATTTCAAATATTCATTATTTATTGTGCAAAAAAATTTCAAAATAAAATTTGACTATATTGAAAAAATATTGAATGTAATTAAAAGGAAGTTTTAAATTATTCATTTATTCTATTGTTATGGAGAAATTATTGGAGGAGTTATTCGAATTATTTTTAATTCAATTCTTAGAGAATAAATATAAATTAATAAACATGAATTTGTGATATGCTATTCATAGTATATTTATGAAGGATAATAATCCTATTTATTTAGGGTATCCTAATGAAAGGGAATGATGGTATAACTATTGGAAATTTAATCATTACATATATCTTTCTAGAAGAAAAATAAAATACACAATGAAGAAAAGAAAATATTTTAATACACTTTTTAAAGGAAAGTGTTTAAAATATTAAACAAAACCCCAACGCTTTTGAAGAAAGAAATATTTCATTGCATATTCATATTCTTGAATTCTGTAAAGAAAAAAGAAGATAGGGAAAACAATGCATGATCATTTTTTTAAAATTTAATGAAAAATAATCCTACTAGACATTAAAGAATATTTTTTCATTAATGTTGTTCTATACTGAGGATAATCTACATTTGTCAGTTTATGCAGCATCAATAAGCTAAGAAAATTTCACGAAAAACAACATCTCAACTATTATCTTTTTCAGTATCTACTCCTCGAAATTAGTCATGGTAGAGTGTCAGCTTCTCGAACTAGGATGTGTATATTTCAGTTACCTATAAAATAATAAGAAGGCCTTGTAAATGCCTTATAATGTGTCAACTTCCCATACTCAGTTTTGTACGGTTTTGTGATAAGAGAACCTACTTGGAAAAATCACCATTCTCCTTGAGTAAAGCGTTTGGGTATTAAATTAGGAGAGTGGTTTTCCTTGAACAACTATTCATCCTTGTGTTATTTTCCTTTATTTACTTCCACTTATCCCATGATAGTAAGATATAAGGAAATGATCGCTTCATTTCAAGAGGGACGATTTAATATTGTCATGATTTTTAAAAAGGAAACAACTCACCCCGTTATTGTGTTTTCATCATAGAAATCATGAACTAATAGTTTTTATCAGTTTCATGGGTCTAAAGAATTATGTTGGCTATAACGAGCACGAGTTAATGATTCAGAAAAATAAAAATCTCAATGAAAAATTTCAATGAACATATATTGATAAATTGTCATACATATGTTAATAGTGATAATTATGGATACCAGAATGATTGAATAACTATATAATTAAGAATCATGGATTCAATGTTTACATGATTATTTTCAAGCCTTATGAAATCCATCGTGAAATGGATAATTGGGATGCTACTAAAGAAGATGAGTATGATATTAAGTCAGAAGGCATGATTTCAATTATATGCATTCTTGGTCCTGATTAATTTAATAATTTTTCTCAACATGCAACTACCTATGTGATTTGGTAGACTATTCTGGTTTTATATGATGCAAATGAAAATGTTAAATAACTACGGTACAATACAACAAAATTTAAATTTTACATGTTCAGGATGTAGGAATTTGAGAGCATCACTCAGATGAATTGAAGACTAACAGAAGCTATTAATGATGTTGTTGTAATGGAAAATATAAATTCAGAACTAGATCAATAGTTAAAGTTGTGTATATTTTTACATTTTAATTGTAATGGAATATCAGTTATTATTCGATAACCTAGATCTGAAAAAGAATTAAAAAAGAATGAATCGATCAAATCCTTGATGATGTATGAAGCAGAAGCTAAAAATCACATTTCTATCAAAATAATTAATCGTCTACACTCAATGTTTTGATGGTTTAATTTTATTATTCATATTTTATTCATTCAGGTTCAATTGATTAGCTATCCTATCTTGATAAAAAAAAATTCAACATATATAAAAGAAATAAATTGAAATAAGTGAGATTGTATTTGTGTAAAAATAATGGTCACTTGACACATGGCTATACTTTTCTTATTGCTCAATGTTAAGATGAATACAAAATAAATGTAATAAAGGCATGAAGGATTTTAGTAATTAAAAATATTATTAAACAACTAAATCAACAACATACTCAAAATCATAGCAAGAAAATAAAAAGGTTTCTCTATGTCTTATGGCTCATGTTGATTTGGTAGAATCTTTTTACATTGATTCTTTAATTTTGAAATTTTTTCTTATGATGATAATTATAAGATTTGTTTTATGGTTCAATTTAAATTTGTATCTTTAATGAAATATAACACAAATATTTTAAAATCTTATGATATTAAATTCATTGATGATGAATGTTTGTCCAAATAGAGTGCTGATTGAAGATAAAATTCTTCCAAAATGTCCTTTGATCTTAAGGAAACTAATTATCAAAAAATTATTGGTTTTTGTTAATATTTTAATGCATTCTTCTGGTATTCTTATTTAGGGATAGAATTATTGGAATACAATTATTGTTAAAAATAAATAAAATTAAAAAAAGTTATTGGAAGTAATGGAGAAAATTATAAATCATAGAAAAATTATTTAGGTCATGGTTCAAATAGAAAAATCATGCCCACTATTAAATGTCTTTATTGTGTTATTAATGGAAAATATGCTAATGACTGTTATTTTCGAAATCCAAAATACTGTGCTTTCAAGATTGTTCATTATTCATAATAATTAACTATATTTAATTATAATATTGTTGATCAAAATAAAACGATTTGGTTACCTATATCATTTATTGTTCAAACTGCAGGACCCAAAAGTATATGTGTACCAAAAAGAAATTTGATTTTAATATTTTACAGATATACGCCACTGAACATTATGGTAATATCATCATGTGGCTCCTGGAAAATTATAAGAATTCTTTATATTCTAATTTATTATTAAATTAAATATAAAAATCATTTGAGCTAGAACGGTTAATCCATAAAGCATTTTATTTTTAGTTTTCAAATTAAAATTAAATGCACTAACTGTTTTATACATGTGTTATTTTTTTTAAATTATTTATATTTTATTCATATATATATATATATATATAATTTTGGTATAAATGATCTTGAAAAGATCTACTAATATTTTGTATAAATATTTATCTTTCTTGTATGCATTTGTTTAATATTTTACTACTTAAATTAATTTCGTGTTCTAAATTAATATATTTCTATTTAAAATATAATATTATATTATTATATTAAACTGTTATGGTCATTTATGAAATACTTAAAAAATTTAATAAAATTATGTTATATTATTTTAAATAAAATTGTTGAAAATATTTTTAATTCATTGAATATATTATAACTTAATTATTTTATAATTTTAATTAAATTATTTTAAAATAATTTACAATATTATTATTTTGTATTTCTTATTTCAATTCTTTGAAAATAATTTATTTAAATTCATTGAATGTCATAATATTTATTCTTGGTCTTAGAGGTAGTTATTTTAGATATTTATAATATTTATTCTTGGTCTTCAGTGAAAGGCCTCGACGCTGCTACAAGAAGATCCCAGCCGAATCTCTCGCCTCCTAGAGTAAGCTCACACTTCCGGCACCAGTGCGTAATCGTCGAGTCTTCTCCCGTAGGAGTCTCTGGCCGTAAGGATCGAGCCAACGGCTCTGTCAAAATCTCCGAGCTCCGAACAAGGGCAGCGGCTATGAAAGAGTGACTCGCTCCTGTGTCTATAAGAACTGCAGCAAGGGTGGAATAGACACAGATAGTACCTCGAATCATCTCGGGTGCGCCGTGGTCGTAGGCCTCTGCTGCCTGAAGTTGTGCCTGTCGCTGCCCGCCAGCTCCCTGTGGTCGGGGTGGACCTCCTGGTGGTGGTGGTGGTAGAGCCTCAAAGCGTCGGCCACCACCGGCTGCTCGTACAGCTCCTATGCCTCGTCCGCCTCCTCCCTACGGACCGCCACGGTCGACCCTCTGCCTCTGCCTCGGTGGTCCCTCAACCGTCTGCTGCTCCTCGGCACGGCGGGTCGGGCAGTCACGAGCCATGTGGCCCTTCCCGCCGCACGAGTAGCACTGCCTGCCTCTCGTAAGACTGGCTCCGCGCTGCGTTCCCCGCACTGCTGAGCCAGTGCCCTGAGATCGTCTGCCCGAAGGTCTGGTCTGTCTGGACCCTTGAGTCATCCGTCGACTGCCTGCTGCAGATGACTCTTCCACGTGCCGCCCTGCTGTGGGTCGCTGTGCTGGTGTAGACTCATCAAGGAAGCGCTCGATCAGAAGGGCCCGCTCCAGTACTCCTGTCTGAGTCGGTATGCTGAGGGAGATCAGCGATGCCCTGATCTCGTGTCTCAAACCCTGCTCGAAGGTCCGGGCCCGGAAGAATGGGTCTCGTACCATGTCGGTCGAGTAGCGCGAGAGATCGGTAAATCTCGCCGAGTACTGAGCGTCTGTCATGCTGCCCTGCCGCAGCTGTAGAAGCTCCTGGATACGCACCGCACGAAGGGTGGCTGGGACGAACTCCGAGCGGAAGAGGCTCTCAAAGTCCGTCCAAAGTAGGGATGCCACATCGTGCACCTGGGGCATCAAGCTCCACCATCGTCCTGCTGCTGCGTGTAGTAGGCTCGCAGCGAGGTTCACCATGAGGTCTGCTGGTGTCCTCACTAGCCTAAACACTCGAACCACTGCCTCCAGCCAGTCCTCTGCTGCCTGGGGATCCGTCTCCCCGCGAAACCCGGGCGGTCGTTGGCGCTGAAACTCATGCAGTGCGCTGAGGCGACGTGCATCGTCAGCGGCTGCTGCTGGAAGCATCGGGGGATCGGCGGGTAAAGCTACCGCCGGTGCCACTACTGGCAAAGGGCCTTGCACCGAGGCCTCGTCGCTCGGTGGGCTGTCGTCTCGCTCGACTCTCGGAACCCTAGCTGCCGGTCGTCGTGGGGCCATCCTGAAAAGGAAACAGGTGCGCCACGGTTAGAACAGTATACCTGGTGAGTTGATAGAAGTAATCACAAAGAAAACTTTGAAACACACACGCAATCAATGTTTTCGTGCATTAAGTCGGAAATCAGAAGTCAGGGTCCTGGTGTACGGATACGTCGGCCGCCGCACCAACACTGGACTCCCTGGACTGATAACCACACTCAATATGCTAAACATTATTGCTTCACATAGAAAAGATTAGAGTTCGCGGTAGAACCGAACTCCTCTAATACCAATTTGTCACGACCCGCCCTCGGGGTCCGTGCCGTGACTACCCCAAACCCGCCTTCCATAGGCCAGGGGCTGGCGACTAGCACCAAGGCGTAAATCCCGGTAAAAAGGGAAGGCATTGCCTTTGTAAAGTAAACAAACACCACAGAGTCAGCAAGCAGAAAGTAAACACTAAACAAAAGTAGAGTACAACTGAAAGTGCGGAAAAGTAAATGGGCCAGAATACAAACCCAAAACTGAAAGTAAAGTACAACTCGAAAGGGAAAATAGCAACTGAAAAGTAAATGCCGCTACATCGAGCTGTCCACTGGAAATCCCACCTGAAGGGTGGGTACATATAGCTCCTCTGCTCCACGGGTCCCGTCGTCCGCTCCGAGCACGTCCCGCCCAGTGGTCCACCTCCGGGTACCGTCCCGCTCTGCAAGCCTCAACTAAGGACAACACTGTCCGTCGTCTGCAACCAACACAACGTAGTGCGGGCAATGCCCCTGCAGGGGTGAGTATAAGCTACTCAGTAGGGACCCCGAGACCCCTGAAGGTCTCTCAAATCCACAAAGGATAAACAACGAAGAAAAGTAACAATCATGAAGTAATAACCGACACTGCTTAGGTATATGCCCATACATATACCTAAGTCATCAATTCAAATACGCTCTATCCTCCGAGCCCAAGTACAACTCAGTCCACACAGGAAAGTAAACGTATTCCACACAGGAAAGTAAAACGTAATCCACACAGGGTTGCACAACACAATCCACACAGGAAAGCAACAGGATTCAGCTCACACAGGTATACTTCTTCAAGGACGATAAAGATGATCACTGATCCATCTAAGTCGTCGGACCCACGAAGGATCGATAGGTAACTAACCCCCGCAATGACCCACACAGGATCGGGCCCACACAGGACCTGTAGGCGCTGGCTCACACAGGATCGGGCCCACACAGGACCTGTAGCACTGATCCACGTAGGATCGCTGAGTGCTGAAGTCGTTGTCGTCGAATCCACAAAGGATCTCTGTACTGTCATCGTCGCAGTAACAGTAGCAGTAGTAGTCGTAGCAGTCGCAGCCAGCACTAGGGTTCCCGCACACAGCAAGCTCGTTCGGAGGGTCCGCTCCACGAGCCGAGAGGCTGATACATCAACTGTCACAAAGACCAGAGTTGATGTATCCAAAAGTTCCGTATCGACAACAGGAACTCAACGCAACAGACGGCGCGTCGATCGGACGCCCGGTCTGAGAGTTATTGACATTTTCGTCCCCGGGGCCCGGTTGGGTTTTAAGGCAAAACCAACACGACCGTACTCCACCTGCGTCCAAACCTCGGGCGGAGTATGCCAAAAGATCCTTCTCACTAAGAGGAACACAACGCGACTGACGGCACGTCAATCGGACGTCCGTAGCTCAAGATATGAGCGTTTCCGCTCCGAAGTCCTGGTTGGTTTCGTGAACGAACCAACCCGGAAAAACTCAAAGTAATCTGAAACCTTGAGTGCGATATACCGAAACGACCGTCTCGATCCAAGGATCGCGTTTCCGCAGACGGTTCGTCAATCGGAGGTCCGAGGCTCAAGATATGGCCGAGAGACCGGTACTGGTTCGAAACGGGGGGGGTCCGGGTCCGGGCCGACCCGGCCCGACCCCCCCCCCCCCACCTGGGGCGGCACGACGGCGCGGCGGCGGCGGCGCGGTGGCGCGGGGAGCCGCGGCGTCTTGTCGCCGCGAGGAGGCTGTGCGGGGGGAATTTAATTCCCCCGCTAACTGGATGGCGGCGCGGCCTTTGTGCCGCGCCTTTTTGCAAGGAAACGGCCCCCGCACGTGGGGGCCGGCTGGTAATAAAACCGGGGGGCTGCTGCCCCCCCCCCCCTCCTTTAAAGAATCCCCCCCCCTCATAAAGAGGGGGGTTTTATGGGTTTGCCGGGGGATTAATTCCCCCGGTTTAATGCCTTCCGGCCGGCCAGCTGGCCGGCCGGTTTTCTCCAACGGGACCGGAAATCCCGGTCCCCCCTTCGGCTTCCGACGCCGGCGGCCCGGCCTCCGGTCTTCTCTTCCCGCCGCGGCCCGGAACCGGCCGTGGTCTCCTCGTCCCGCCGCGGCCCGGAACTGGCCGCAGTGTTCGTCGTCCGGCGCGGTGCGACGACACCGCGCCCCTTCGCCGTGCCTTGATACCTTTCAACGTGGCGCAACGGCGTCGCGTTCTTGAAGATTCTTCCTCGGCGTGGCGCGACGGCGCCGCGTAAAATAATTGCACGATTATCCGCGTGGTGCGACGGCACCACGCCACTTTGCTTCCACCCGCAAGAATAAACAACAAGAACGATGGAGGGGGGTTCGGCCGTGTTCATGCGGTCCGGCCCCCTCACGTTAAACAATAACGCAACTTAAATTATTTCAAAGTCACACGTTAGACTTGCTAAAATTAATGATCAAAAATAGAATAACTAAACAATAATCAACAACCCCTACCTCGGGTATAAGGTTCGAAGATTGTCAACGTTCCGCGGAAGTCGACGTCGCGGAGGTTGGGCGTCGCGGTAGCCGTTCGTCAAATCCGATGACGAAGGGATGCGTCCGAAGAGACACGTCGTTGGCGAATACTTGTACGCCGACGAAGGTTGTCCGAGGAAGAAGTGGCGTCCCCTTTCGTTGACACGGTAAACGAAGAAGGGAGGTGCGGCGTTCTTCGTCGGAGCTTGAGCGTTCTTCGTCATGATGAACGTTCTTCGAGTTCTTCGTAAGAGTTGAAGAAGAAGAAGGAAAAGCTCTCCACCTCTCAAGAAGACAAACAATTAACCCAAAATAAAATAAGACACCATCTTATTTTATTAACACATAACACACTAGAATTTCAAATGTTTGAAATTCAAAAGGATTAACTCCCATAATTAAATAAGTAACTTAAGTCATTTAATGAGGCGTTAAGGGATTTGGGAGAATTCGAAAGGTTTAGGGGTTCGTGTGGGCCCCACCACACTTAATCCTCCCAAGGGAGGTTAAGTGGGTGTGGGTCCCACTTCCAACCCCCTTTGGTGGGTTTTATCAAGTTATAATAAAACTTTTTCTTCACAAATTTTATTTAACTCAAACTAAAAACCCCAAAACTAACTTTCAACCCGCAACAAACGCAACTTCCGAAAAGGTCTCTTTAAGCGAATATCGGTGCTGCGAGTTCATCGGTGCCCTCAGATTTCAATTCCGAGCACCGGATCAAAAGTTAGGAATTCATGCTCGTTCGTTCACTGAACATACCCGAGCCAAACTTCGAAAAATAATTCCGGGCACTCCGGGCCTCGGAATCAGCTGCCGTCTGAAACCGCGCTCTTGTAAAATTCTAAAGAAAATTAATAAAAAAAAATTCCCTTGAATTTTACGGGTCTTTACAATGTAGCATGTTCTGGATTTTGGATTTTTTATATGAGATGAAGTTGGAGGTGCACAATAGGTAGGGGAAGACTTCCATTTTATCATTATTTGTTTTGTAGACGATGTAGTATAGAGTGAGGATGATGTAAATATTGATCTCATATGGCCTAGTTATACATGAGATTGTGGTTGGTGAAGTCCCTTTTCCTAGACGGACTGTAGGCAATGATGAGATCCTGTGCATACATGGTCTTGAATGGGGAGTTGATGTGGGATATTGGGGCTTCAACATGGGCGGTTTTCCTAGGTGTCCCTGATATATATCGAGATTTATATCATAAATATAGTTTGTTCAGTATGAAAATATATGTAGCTATATTTTTTATGAAGTGCCCCACCTATCAGAAAGTGAATGAAGAACACCAACAACTTGTGAAACTTTTATAATAGTTACCTATTACATAGTGGAAGAGGAATGATATCATGATGGAATTTGTGACCAGTTTTCCATGGTATCTTTGAGGTAATGATTCATTATGGGTTTTTGTTTATAGTATCACTGTGGTAACTCACATCATACCTGTCAAGGAGTCATTTTCAACTGATTGTCTTGAGAGATTGTATATATGTGAGATTATACATCTTCATAGTTCCCCTAATTCTATCATTTCATATTGGGATGCTCGGCTTATTATACAGTTTTTAAAGGGATATAGAGGGTTATAGGTATATTAGAGCTTCTATGAATGACATAACACCCAAAAATAGGTGTCCAGTTAGAGTGCACAATTCAGGTTGTTTAGGACACATTGCTAGATTGAATCCTGGATTTCACTGTCTTCTCAGAGATGAATGTGCCCCTGGATGAATTCTCCAACAATAATAGATTCCATAGTACTATTCATATAGTTCCATATGTGTATTTTTTGTGGAAATGTTGATCACCCTTGTGTTGTGTGGTGGTAGGAGATGCATATTTGATGGGACTTTATCTTGTCGAGGAGACCACTGAGCATGGATAGTTGACTCAGAAATAGATTACTAAATTATTATATCTTCTAAAATAATATGGTAATCAATGTGTATTACCTCTAGGGTTCTTGGTCAGGGATAAGGTTTTCATATGTGTTTCCTAGTGGCTGGTACATAATTCAGTAAAATGATAGGGTAATCCATCACTAAGGTATGTTTTTCATTTTGAAATTGTAGATAGAGATGGTCGTGTAGAATATTTCTTATTGCTACTTCAGAGGTATTGTTCTATGCACAATATATTCCATGTTTTTCACATGTGATGTTACTATTCTGATCCATATAATGAATTTCATCGCATGTGGTTTGATATATAGGTAGACACATCCTTTGAAGATCATCTTTTTGTTATTATGGATTATAGCATGATGTTTTTCTGAAGTTGGTCTGTTGCTTTGGTGTATGTTCTATGGAATCACAGATGATTACAGTTTGAGACCTAGGAGAGGGAGGCCTATGTACAATAAAAATGGCCATATTTATTAACTATTATTTCTTTACCTCCCTTGGGATGACAATTCAAGGACGAATTTCTTTAAAGGGGGTGTTTTTAGAAATATTATTCTTTATTGAGAAATAGATTCATTTTTTCTATTAATTATCAGTTTAATTACATAAATATGGAATAATATTAATCTATTTTAAGGTAATAGTTTTATTGAGGGTGTTCGGGGATGGTTTATAGCCCGAAATCCCATGTTTTGTTGAACGGTGGAGGCGACATGGTTAGATAAAACCATACTAGTTGGGCCCAATATCCATGTAGTATGCTCTTCATTTTTAATAGATCACGACATTATTTTATAACATGGCTCCCCCATGGTTAGAAAAACTTGTGGGGTAACTATGTGAGTTCCCCTACATCATACATTTGACTATTGGACAAGGAATACTATTTTAAAAACCATGAACCTAAAACGTGTGGCCTTGTTTTTTGGGTAAAATAATTTTTTCCCTTGAAATGATGTTTATCGAAAAAACTAATTTTCCATCCCCCATTTTATAAGAATGTTATCCTTCTTGTGAAGACCTTTTTGTTTGTTATAGGATTTTAGAAACTTCATTCTTCTATCCATCAATTCGATCACAGTTCATCTCATTGGATTCGTAATGGTTGACCTCGATTAATTTTTAATAATATTCCATTGTTCTGTATATCTGCTACACAATTTAGATTTTGGATCTTGTTCCCTAATTTCTTATTATTTATCTTTTCAATAAAATTTTCTTCTTCTGGTCTTAATTAAATCATGATACTTTAAAATCTATTAATTATTCCCCTAATTTTGGTTGTCTCTAATATTTAACATTAAGTTAGGTTGTTTATTGTAGGATCGAAATAGTGATGTAGATGCTCAATTTACAAGAGGGGGGGTGAATTGTATACATTAAAAATTCCTTTGGAACCTTTAATGTTGGTTACGAATAACTATGGTTTCCATAATCAAAGGAAATGGCTATGTTTAACAAGGTTTACACTAAGAAAATCCACAACACCTCTAATACCAAATGAAAATCTGGAAAGAGATTCTGAAAGTAGGTTCCGGAAATATGGTTCCGGAAATTGAAACTTAAAAAAAGATTACAATATGAGATTCTACCTTAAAGAGTATAAAATCTAAATGAAACAGAGTACAAGTAAGGAAGTATAAGAAAGTTATACTTTCCTTATAATACAAATTTCAGCAGAAATAAACAATTAGTAAAATTACAAGTAACAAGATATAAGTCTTTTAACCCAAAGAGAAGGGTATCCAACAACCTTGGATAATGGTCCCTTGATTTATACATTAAATAAAGTCTGTCTTACCCACACCAGGGTAAGCCCTCGATACGAAGATCGGAGTGTCTCTGTCTTGCTATCCCTGCAAGCCCTCAACTTCAAGGTAGTTGGCAACCTCTGTCTTCCTCAGCAAGGAAGCCCTCGAACTTCAAGGTAGTCGGCACCTCTGTCTTCCTATCCCCGGAATTCCTTGATTGTAATCACCAACATTCGGAGTCGCACGAAGCTTTGAGAGTTAATAAGAGCCTCTCTCTCTAGAAATCACTTCCAGCATGTAATCACATGAATCGAAGATCAGTCAGCCTTTTAGCACTGAGCTCTTTCAAATGAGCACCTATTTATAGGTAAGGTCATAATCCATTCTAACGGTCATATTTTCTTTAAAAATCAGAGGGACCTGTACACGTGTAACTTAACCAAAGGTTAGTTCAAAACAGAATAGATGACATCGTTTTATAACAAAACAAGTGTAACAGAATGTACGACACCATTTAAATTCTAACTCAAAAGTTTGGAGTGAAGATTCGGAGTGAAATTTCGGAGTGTAAGAAAAATATTTAAGAGTAGACAAAATATAAAGACATAAGTAAAATGAAAGTTAGGAGTGAAGATTCGGAGTCTGAATAAATTCAGAGTGTATAAAACAAAGATGATCAGATTCTGTTTAATAGATGAATTCGGAATGAGAATTCATCGTCAGAATTCGTAATGAGAATTCATCATCAGGATTCGTAATGAGAATTCGTCATCAGAATTCGTAATGAGAATTCATCATCAGAATTCGTAATGGGAATTAATTATCAGAATTCGTAATGATAATTCGTTGTCGAACTTCATAAGGATTCGCATCCTGAAACTGATGTAGAACTTAATTAGTGTTCTTATCTGGAGTTCGGAATGAAACATTATTACAGTTCTCATCTAGACTTCGGAGTGAAACTTTATTACAGTTCTTGTCCAGAATTCGGATCCTAAAAACAGAATACCTCATATCAAAGTTTCAAACAATTCTGAGAATATAGAAATGAATCTGAATCATTATACTTAATAAAAATATGGATGAAAATATTATAAGGATAATATTTCTTACAAAATCTATTTTCCTTATAAAAGCGATTTTCCTTATAAAAGAGATTTTCCTTATAAAAGCGATTTTCCTTATAAAAGAAATTTTCCTTATAAAAGCAATTTTCCTTATAAAATCAATTTTCTTAAAAAATTAATTTTCCTTATAAATGAAATTTTCTTAAAGATAAGGTTTTTGTGATTTTAAAAACAAGAAGGAATGGAAAATTCATAAGGAAAACCTTATTGACTCAACAATCTCCCCCTTTTTGGAAAGTACAAACATCCATGAAAAAGAAATTCTAAGAAGAAGAAAAATCATTAAGTCGTATCTCCCTTTTCTTTAAGGATATTGATGAATACGACTAATTCCAACTTAGGCTTTGAAACTCTAAGGATCGTATTCTAGATTTCCGGAGTGATATTTCATTACGAATAAGAATGTCTTATTTAATGAAAAACTCCCCCTTAGATAAGCTCTTATTAGAGTTCTTTTTTCTTAAGGATCTATTCCTTCTCCCCCTTTGTGATTTTCAAAAAGAATTCGAGGGAATGGAAAATATAACAAAGTACCTAAAAAATAAGTAGTAACAAAAAAAAAGACAAGCACAATTTTCATTAACTTTGAAATTTCGGCAACAAAGAAAATTTAGATACAACAAAAGATCAGATCTGTATATTTTGGATCTTTTTCCTTTTCCATGAGACTCTTATGAATAGTCTTTATCTTCTTCAAGTCTTTGTGATCTTCCTCAGCTTGCTTTTCTAATGCATCAATTCTTGCATTTTGAGCTTCAATCTTTTCTTCCTGAGCTTAAAGCTTTTCTTCCTGAGCCTTCATGATTTGTTCTTGCTTTAACAACTTTTCTTGAAACTCAATCTGATGATCCCTTTCATACATCCAATTTTGAGAAACAGAATTCTTCTTCCCATTCAGATCTCTGACTTCTTGAATCCAGAAATTCTTTTCATTTTTCAACTTCTCTTCAAAGGAAGAAGTCAGCTCATTTATCTTCCTGTCCTTAGTGTCAAAAGAATCTTTAACATTGTCTTGAAATTCATCAAATAGCCTCATCTATTCTACAGTCTTCCTCGACCAGTTTGTCATCCTCTTGCAACATTTTCTATGGGCTTCGTAGCCAACAAAAAAGGTTTTGAACTGAGCCTCTATTTCAACACACTTGTCCATAACCATAGATACGGTGTCTGATTTCTGATTCAATGCATGTTGGAGCATCTGACATCTTGAGTCAATACTTGAGAAAGGTGGAATAGTTCCCACCAACTTCTTTAAAGACTGAACAACAATGTCATGCCCCAACGAAGATGACTCCGAATCTGAGACTATTCTTGGAGAATTTTCTTCTTCAACAAGGTCAAGCTTTCTCTTTGAAGAAGTACCAACTTCCTTTCTCTTCACCACTACTGAGCTCGGAGTATCAGTAAGAATTTGCTTTCCCATGTCTTTTTTCGGAATAAAATCATGTTCCGGAGTTCTCTTTTCACTATCAGAAACTTTCACAACATTTTCTTCCTCATCAGCAACTTCCTGAGCACTAACCTCTATGTTTTCCATTTGAGAAATATTTTGTAGAAGTTGTTCTTCCTCTCCATGATAAGATACTTTTTCTTCTCCTTTCACTTCTTCCATTTCTGGAGTGACTAGCTTCGAAGATTCAGCTTCTGAAGTTCGGAGCGATAAGTGTTCGAAGGTGTCCCCTTATAATCATCCACTTGCTTCAACACATCTCCAGTTTCACCACTTCCTTCAGCAACATCTTCTTCTTCTTCCACTTGCTCTACTTGCTCACCCTACTCAACAGGCTTAGCTACTGCCTCTTCCAGAGCAACAAAGTCTCTTCCTGGAGTCTCAGGTAGATATTCCAGAGAAAAACATCTCGGAACAGGGATATTTTCTAAAACCATCTCATTAAACTTTAACAAATCCTGAGCTACCTCAGCCTCAGACATCTTCTTCTTGAGCTTCTTTTCTTTCGTTTGTTTTTCGAGCTCATCCACGGTTCTTTCGTTCAAGGCCGTAGCCTCCGCAGGGTCCAAGCCAAAATGAGGCTCCCCTTGCACTCTCTTCTCTTTCATCTCCCTCCATTTATCAACAACCTCATCTGGGTAAGCTTTCTTCTTCTTTGGTTTTGGAGGTGCAGAATGAACTTCCTTAGACTTGGGATTCACTGCTTCTACATCAACTTCTTTCAAATTTCTCTTCCTTACCGGCTTAGAGGATTCTGAATCAGCAACATTCGGAACTGTTTCTTCTAGAGTAGGAGAATCAACAAACTGACCAGTCTTCTTGTCAAAAGCTACATCCATTCTTTTAAGTGTACCATCACTCACTAGCATAATCTTGCAAACTCTTGGCCTAGACTTGAAAGCCTCCTTGAAAGACTCAAGGCACCGAACTATCAATTTAGAGAGGATTGCTGGATACATTATAATCTAAGATCTCAGATTTCCTTTCTTCAAATTCTCAAGAGTGATAAGAATGTGCTTCATGAGGTTAAACATCCTCAGATTTATCAGAAAATCTTGGATGTAGATCTCACTCTACTTTAAGCTATCTTTGTCACCCTTCCTCAGTACGATAAGACCCTGTACCGATAACTCTAGAATCCGGAACTTTGTAGATAGAGAAGAAATATTCAGAGCCTTATCATCTTCCAGTCCAAGAGTTTCTAATGATTTTTCCTTGTCGAAGCTACCCTTTGAATCTGGCAACACATGAGATATGAATTCAGCTTCACCATCATTATTCAGCCCTACCAAGCTGGCTGCCTTGGCATATGAAAGCTTATAAGTCTTACCATAAGACTTAAAATACAATTTCTCCCTTCCATCTTCCTTAATAAAGAATACTGTTTCATAGAACTCTATAAGAAAATCTGAATACACTTTATCTTGATTCTCAGGTTTTGACACCGCAACATCTTCCCAACCATTTATCTTGATATTCTTGGAAATAAGAGAATCATACTTGTTAAATAAATCTGGATGAACCAGCCTTTCTCTGTATACTAACCACTTCGAAATTGTCTTAGAGGAAGACATGTCTTGAGAAGCTACTTCCACAGACATTCAGATTTGAAGACCTCTAAGAAGTTCGGAACGGAAAAAAAAACTGAGGTTCGGAACGGTCTTAAAACAGAGAGGCAGAGCTTCGCGACGCTTGATGTTGAAAACCGATGTGGGATGACCGTTTGTGGTCCCCTTTATATGGGAAACAAAAAAATGGTTCAACTTCCACGGTTGATCGAACGGTTGGGATAAGCTGAGATCAGATCTGACGGTCAAAAACCAATTTTCTTGAATCCGATCTTTTGAGGTTTTTATTAAAACAAATAATTAAGAAAACTATAATCTGAAAACATAATATAAGAAAATTCCAGCAAGATAAATATGATTACGAAAACTTGAGTAAGGAAATCATACCTTTCGGATTAGCTTAGGAAGATTATTCGTAATTGGTACCATTTTTATGAAAACAAAAAAAAATCATTACTACGAAATAGTTCGCAAAACTCATTACGAAAAATAATCTCAGTACAGAAAACTCAGTATGAAAATGTTATTATAAAATTTGAAAACTAAAAACACATTATGAAAGATTCGGTACGGAAATCTCGTTATGAATATACGAGTACGAATGTTTTCATTCCGGATGTTTTCAATACGAACATTTCCATTCCAGAAATATCCATTCTGGAAAATTTTAGTTCCGGAAATTCCATTCCAGAATTTTTGTTCCGAAAGTTTGAAAAAAATTTTTGAAAGACATTGTTAACCTGACAATCAAATGTACTCCCCCTATGAAAAGGAGTTTATTGCTGTCAGGAGACTTTTTCAACAGAAAGTTAATGAAGAATGATTACCTTATTTTTATCATTATATCTTCTGTTTAATGTATTCAAATATATCAGAAGGCAAAGATTTTGTGATAATATCAGCAAGTCTATCTTGCGTTCCGATAAACTGAAGAATAATATCTCTTTTATGTGTGAGATCCCTAAGAAAGTAATGCCTAATATCTATGTGTTTTGTACGGGAGTGGTGTGTAGGGTTCTTACGAATGGCAATGGCACTTGTGTTATCACAAAAAATTTGGGTTTTAGTAAAACTCAAGCCATAGTCTGTGAGTGTGTGTTGCATCCACAACACTTGAGCACAACAACTTCCAGCTGCTACATATTCAGCTTCATCAGTGGAGAGTGCTACAGAATGTTGCTTCATACAGGACCAAGAAACTAATGAATCTCCTAAGAAATGACAAGTTCCGGATGTACATTTTCTATCCATTCTACATCCACCAAAGTCAGCATCAGAAAAGCTTTTAAGGATAAAATCATTTCCAGAGTTATAAATTAATCCTAGATCCATGGTTACCTTAAGGTAGCAAAAAATTATTTTTACTACCCTGAAGTGAGATTCCTTATGATTGGATTGAGATCTTGCACATAAGTATACTGAAAACATTAAGTCTGGTTGACTAGCTGTTAAGTATAGTAGACTCCCTATCATACCTCTAAAAGATGTTTGATTAACTGGTTTCCCAGCTTCATCAAGATCTAAAGAGTTTGAGGTACCAATGGGGGTACTAATACTCTTAGTGTTTTCATAACCATACTTTTTAAGAAGATCTTTAATATACTTATGTTGAGATATGTAGGTTCCTTATTGTTTTTGAGAAACTTGAAAACCACAGAAAAATGTTAACTCACCCATCATACTCATTTCAAACTCAGATTTCATTAGACTTGCAAAAGAGTCGGTCAAAGATTGCTGAGTTGAACCAAATATGATGCCATCAACATAAATTTGAACAATCAAAACATTTTTCTTATCTTTATTTATAAAAAGGGTTGGATCTGCATTTCCCTTAACATAGTTATTTTGAAGCAAAAATCCAGTGAGTCTCTCATACCATGCTCGTGGGGCTTGTTTAAGGCCATATAGAGCTTTGGTAAGTCTAAAAACATAATCAGGATGTTTTGTATCTTCAAAGACAGGAGGTTGTTCAACAAAATCTTCCTCTTGAACATAACCGTTAAGAAAAGAACATTTCACATCCATTTGGAAAAGTTTGAAATTAAAGAATGCTGCAAAGGCAAGTAGAATACGGATAGATTAAAGTCTAGCTACTGGAGCATAGGTTTCTTCATAGTCTATTCCCTCTTGCTGATTATAGCCTTTAGCAAAAAGTCTAGCTTTATTTCTTTCTATGATTCCATTTTCATCACATTTATTTCTGAAAACCCATTTGACTCCAATTACAGAAGTTTCCTTAGTTCTTTCAACCAAAGTCCAGACTGTATTCCTTTCGAATTCATTTAGTTCATCTTGAATGGATTTGATCCAATCACCATCACCTAAAGCTTCATCAGTGCTTTTAGGTTCTAATTGGGAAAGAAATGATAGATGTTCTACTTCAGTTCATAAGGAACTTCTAGTCCTTACAGGTTGATTTACATCACCTATGATACTATCACTGGGATGATTCTTAAGAAATGCCTGATTTGGGTTTTGAAAAGTCTATTAATCAACATAGGGTAGAAAGTCTTCTAGGGTAAATGTTTTATGAATATCTTCTTGAACATTATCATTATCTGAAGGTTCTTCTATCAAAGGTTGATAATCAGTTTTTGAAAACATATCCGAGGATATAGGCTGGAATTGTTTAAAAACAAAAGGATAAGACTCATCAAATTTTACATGTACTGTTTCTTCAACAGTACAAGTGTTTTTATTAAAAACTATATAGGCCTTAGATTTTATGGAATAACCAAAGAAAATTACTTCATCAGATTTTGGTGCGAATTTATGTAAGTTATCCATAGTGTTCAGAATGAATACTTTGCAACCAAAAACCTTGAAGTAGGGTAGTCTTGGTTTTCTACCATTCCAAAACTCATAAGAGGTTTTATTAAGAAAAGATCTAATCAAAACTCGAATTATAGAATAGCAAGAAGTACTTACAGCTTCAGCCAAGAAATGTCTAGCTATAGATTATTCACTCAACATGGTTCTAGTTACTTCTTGAAGAATTCTATTTCTTCTTTCAACTACACCATTTTGTTGAGGAGTTCTAGGTGGTGAAAAATTGTGAGTAATACCTTTTTTACTACAAAAATTTTCAAAATCAGAATTTTGAAATTCTCCTCCATGATCACTATGAATAGTTTTCATTGGAAGGTTTTTCTCATTTTTAACTTGATCTCTAAAACTTTTGAAATAATAAAATGCTTCAGACTTCTTTTCTAGAAAAAATACCCAAGTAAATCTAGTGTAACCATCAACTAGAACAAACACATAGTATTTGCCTCCAATACTTCCCGTTTGTGTTGGACCGAAAAGATACATGTGTACTAACGGTAATGAATCAGTTGTTGAGACTTCACCGAATGATTTAAAACTAGATTTATGTTGCTTTCCATATTTACAAGGATCACAAACTTTAGAATAATCGAATCTAAGCTCCGGTAGATCCTTAACTAGTTTCTTCTTAGAGTGTTTACATAGATTCCTAAGGTTACAGTGACCTAGTCTTCTATTCCATAACCAGGAATGATCTTCCATTGTACTAAGTCAAGGTAAATCTTGGCTTCTAAGGTCTTCAAAGTTCAAGGTGTAAACATTCTCTTGCTTATTGGCTGAGAGAATAAATTCTTCTTTGGAATTGTGAACTAAGCACTTATCATTCCTAAAATTCACAAAGTATCCTTCATCACATAACTGACTAATGCTAATGAGGTTGTGCTTAAGACCCTTAACAAAAAGAACATTTGAAATCAATGTTTTACCGAGAAAAACAATATTACCAATACCAATAATCTCACCTTTAGCATTATCTCTGAAAGTTGCCTTTCCTCCTTTCGTTTTGATAATTTTTTCAAAATAGCTTTTGTTACCAGTCATATGTCGGGAACATCCACTATCCATGTACCATGTGTTGTTGCTGGTACTCTCATTGTTTTCCTGAAATTAAGAAGATAATTAAACATTCGGTATCCAAACTTGCTTGGATCCAAGATTTCAAGATAATAAAATTTTAGGTACCCACATCTTCTTAGAAAAATAAGATTTATGAAATCCTAGATATTGGGTTTTGTTTAAGGAACAATTCTTCTCCCAGTGACCACCACATTGACACTTTGTACAAAATGGGGCACTTTGAGGAACAAAATCATTGTTACTGAAAAATGGTTTTGCATGGGTATAAGCAGATCCAGATTTATTTCTTAAAGGTCGTATTTGGGAATAAATTTTATCAAAATTTTCCTTACCATAGGTAAAGTTTGATAAACACTTCTTTAAGGAAAAAATTTTGAACTTGAATTTTATAACCATATTCTTATCCTCAAAATCATTAGTTTTAGAACTAGAGATAGGCTCAAAAATATTTTTCATAGAAATTACTTTTTCTAATTCTTTAGAAAGTTTGTTCTTCTCAGAACTTACTTCCTCAAGATTTTTTGAAATACTTTCAAAATCCGCATTTTTCATATCAATATCTTTATAAAGATATGATATCTATTTTGTAAGAATAGAATTCATAGAGTTTTCCTTATTAAGTTTCTTATTGAGTTTAGAATTCTCAATTTCAAGAAGTTCAGCAAACCTCGAGACTTTTTCATAAGTAGGTAATGTATTTTCTTCATCAGAAGAGTTATAATACTTACTATCATTAAAATTTAAAGAAACATTGGTCAATGATTCAGCATTTCGTACCTTAGCCATAAAACAATGATTATCAATAGGTAATCTGGCTATAAGACCGAGATTCTTCTATCCTGAAGATTCATAATCAGAAGATTCATCTGAAGTGTCACCACCACTGACACTCCAGGTATCATTTGCTTTCAAAACCTTCTTAGCTTTGTCTTTGTAATACTTCTTTCTGTTCCTATCTGAATGTATTTCTTTCCTTTATTTATTTTTGAGCATAGGGCAATCTGGTATAATATGTCCAACTCTCTTGAATTCATAACAAGTAACTTCTCCATCTTTCTTATCTTTCCTATCCTTTTTCTTATACTTGGATTGGAAATTTCTTTGGACAGCTATCTTGTTCATCCTTCGAGCAATATTTGCTAACTCATTTTCTGATATTTCACTCTCACTAGAATCTGACTGAACTACCATCTTCTTAGACATGGATCTGGTTACTCTCTCAGGAGTCTTATCTTTCATATGATTTGATGTTGTTGTAAAAGCAACAATACCATTTCCATTTTTCTTCTTGATGTTGTCAGCATCTCTCTTCATTCTGGGTTCATGTTGGAGAAGAGATCCAAATAACTCATCAAGAGAAATTTGAGTAACTTTCCTGTTCTCATCTATAGCTGTTCTTTTGGATTCCCACTCATTGGGCATAATATCAATTATCTTATCCACAAGAGCTTCATCATCTAAACCATTCTCTCCCATAGACTGTAGGCTGTTTACGATAGTCATAAATCTCTATTGTACTTTACAGATTGGTTCTCCATAAGGAAAATTGAATCCAGGATATTCAGCTCTAAGAATAGCTCTCCTAGTCTCAATCACCTTAGAAGTTTCAAAGTGTGTAACCTATAACTTCTTCCAGATACAATTAGCTACTTCACAAGAATAAATTTGGCTATATATATTTCTATTCATTGAACAAAGTAGAGTATTGTGTACCTTATAATTGAGTTGATACTCTTGCTTTTCCTGGTTAGTGAATGTTCTAACTTCCTTATCAGGAATTTTATAATCTCCAGTAAGCATAACAATATTGTGTACTCCAGTATTGATAACGAAAGTCTTCATTCGATCTCTCCAGTACTCATAATCATTACCATCAAAGATTGGTGGTCTTGTAGGATTTATATTATCAATGGAACCAACATTAATTCCTTCCATACATAAAATAACCTTCGGCACACAATCATGTTAGTAGAAAAAAAATCGTAATAACAACGTTCGGAATGAGAAAGTTCGGAATAGGAAAGTTAGCAAGAAAAACTTATACGTGATTAAAAGTATTTCAGAGACCACCTCTGATACCAATTGTAGGATCGAAATTGTGTTGTAGATTATCAATTTACAAGATGGGGGGTGAATTGTATACTTTAAAAATTACATTGGAACCTTTAAAGTTGGTTACGAATAACTATGGTTTCCTTAATAAAAGGTAAGGGCTAAGTTTAACATGGTTTAAACTATTAAAATTCACAACACCTCTAATAACAAATGAAAACCTGTAAAAAAATTCTGAAAGTAGGTTCCAGAAATATGGTTCTGGAAATTGAAACTTAACAAAAGATTACAAAATGAGATTCTACCTTAAAGCGTATAGAATCTAAATGAAACAGAGTACAAGTAAGGAAGTATAAGAAAGTTATACATTCCTTATAATACAAATTGCAGTGGAAATAAACATGTAGTAAAACTACAAGTAAAAATATATAAGTCTTTTAACCCAAAGAGAAGGGTATCCAACAACCTTGGATAAAGGTCCCTTTATTTATACTTTCAAGAAAGTCTGTCTTACCCACACAAGGTTGAGCCCTCGATACAAAGATCGGAGTGTCTCTATCTTGATATCCCTGCAAGCCCTCATCTTCAAGGTAGTTGGCAACCTCTATCTTCCTCAGCAAGGAAGCCCTCGAACTTCATGGTAGTCGGCACCTCTGTATTCCTATCCCCGGAAGACCTCGAATGTAATCACCAACATTCGGAGTCGCACGAAGCTTTGAGAGTTAATAAGAGCCTCTCTCTCTAGAAATCATTTCAAACATGTAATCACATGATTCGAAGATCAGTCAGCCTTTTAGCACTGAGCTCTTCCAAATGAGCTCCTATTTATACGTAAGTTCGGCCTCCTTTCGAGTGGTCATATTTTCCTTAAAAATCGGAGGGACCTGTACACGTGTAAATTAACCAACGGTTAGTTCAAAACAGAATAGACAACATCATTTTATAAGAAAACAAGTGTAAAAGAATGTACGACACCGATTAAATTTTAACTCAAAATTTCGAAGTGAAGATTCGGAGTGAAAGTTTGGAGTGTAAGAAAAATAATAAAGAGTAGACAAAATATAAAGACATAAGTAAAATGAAAGTTCGGAGTGAAGTTTCGGAGTCTGAATAAATTCAGAGTGTATAAAACAAAGATGATCAGATTCTGTTTAATATATGAATTCAAAATGAGAATTTGGAATGTGAATTCGGAATGAAAATTCATCGTCAAAATTCGTAACGAGAATTCATAATCAGGATTCGTAATGAGAATTCGTCATCAGAATTAGTATTGAGAATTCATTATCAGAATTCGTAATGAGAATTCATTATCAGAATTCGTAATGGGAATTCGTTGTCAAACATCATAAGGATTCGCATCCTGAATCTGATGTAGAACTTAATTAGAGTTCGTATCCGGAGTTCGGAATGAAACTTTATTACATTTCTCATGTAGATTTTGGAGTGAAACTTTATTACAGTTCTTGTCCAGAATTTGGATCCTAAAAACAAAATATCTCATATCAAAGTTTCAAACAATTCCGAGAATATAGAAATGAATCCGAATCATTATACTTAAGAAAAATATGAATGAAAATATGATAAGGATAATTTTTCATACAAAAGCGATTTTCCTTATAAAAGCGATTTTCCTTATAAAAGCGATTTTACTTATAAAAGTGATTTTCCTTATAAAATCAAGTTTCCATATAAAAGTAATTTTCCCTTTAAAAGTAATTTTCTTTTAAAAGCAATTTTCCTTATAAAAGAAATTTTCTTAAAGATAAGGTGTTTGTGATTTTCAAAACAAGAATGAATGGAAAATTCATAAGGAAAACCTTATTGACTCAACATTTATATATATCACCATGCGACACACCCATTTTTTGGGAATAAATTAACATGAAATAATATCCTAAAATTGGTAAATTTAGAATACTCCATTAATATTAATTATTGATTCTTTTTATATGATTTAGACTATGGATTTAAATAACCACTTGGGTGTTGAATTAGATGGACCATTTGATTGCTTTACCCTTCGACGCCTATGAGGAATTACATTTTCACATTGTATGAGATTTCATTTCAGAAAATAGAATATAAATAAAAGTAATTAATTGATTTAGTAAATCAATATTAAATGAATTGAATTAAGGGTATGTGATGGATAAAACTCTCATTGACCAATGTATTTCATTACCTGTTTAAACCATTCTTTCCTGGTATTGCCTTTCCGGTGTGAGTAAAGTAGAGGTTATGCTAGAGTTGATCGAATTGGCCTAAATATATCTAATTTTGGTTTTTTTCATGTCTGTTATATGATAAGTAATCCATGTGATAGATTCATAGGATTTTTAGGATTATTATATTAAAAATAGTCATGTGAGTATTTGAATCCCTTTTAAATTTCTAACCATTTTGAATATTGTTGACAACATGCTATGTGATGGATTGATTGATTATAGGAAGCTCATTATAATGTTGTGATAATGTGAGTAAATGAATATAAAAGCCGTTAAGGTTGGTCCTTTATCGAGACACCATTTTGGGTGAGTAATCTTGAATGTATTTGGTTTTGATATTGGCATTTTTTATAAATTGTTTAAATGAAAAGTAACTTGTTAAATGATTAATTGGTGAGGGTGAAATATGGATTTAGATTGAAATTACTTGGATTGAATCTTGTTCTTGCTTTCTTATATGCATTACATGAAAAGGGTATTCATATTATAATTCCACGGAAGGCTCATTAGCTTGAACCAATATATATTATTCGTGATACATGGACCAAAACAAGGGTTTCCATGGCCAGACTTCATGAGGCTTGAATTATATGTCGTATGATACATGGTTTCATATTATTATACCATGGATGGGCTCAAAGGACATTGAAAATTATTCCAATGGTGATATATGTGCTTCTGTAGTGGATGAAAAAGAAGTAATCTTTATTCTAGGACTTTATACCTCACCTTGAGTAAAATCGGGTTCTTAAGATGTTTTCTAGGGATAGGAATGTAGGATATTCATTCATATTATACCTAGATAAATATTTAAATTTCTTCATAGGAATGTAAAGGAAATGATTTGGTTCAAGATTGAATAATAACTAAAATTAATTTTGATGTGTCTCTAAAACAAAGCACAGTGTTTGAGTTGGTATTGTCTTATAATGTTTAGATGCCCATTTTTGGAATATGTTGTGCTTCAAGTTACATAGGGGATGGTATGATTTATATGAATCTCTTGTATTATAAATTAAATTCAATTGAATATTAAAATGAATATTAATTATATAAAATAAATTTAAATGAAAACCAATCCATTTATTATGTTTTCTTTTGAGTATTCCATGCTTATTGCTTTCATTATTGACCAATTCCTACTATATATATCATATGATTTATTGGAAGTACACATTGATGGTTTCCTACTAGGATTTTATCTCACATCCTATTTGGTCCACATTTCAGGACCAATTAATATTATGTGATTTAAGGTTTTGAAATGATCAAGCAACCTAACACATGTACATGTGATGCTTCGTAGGAATAAGAGGGAAAGAGACCAAGTTGAGGCCTGTGATGATACCAGAACTTGTTTGGAATTTTTGTACCATTTTGATTTGTATTTTATATGATTTTTGTGTACTTGTTTTGTTTCTATAATCATGTGACATGTATCATTATCATGTATATGAAATGTCTTCTAAATTTGACTATACTATCATTCCTCCACTGTATATTTCTATTTTATGTTTTACTAGTTCTACTCCATGTATGTTGTCTGCACTAAAATATAATGGTATCAAGGGCATAGTCTCCATAAACACTCACCTAGGTCCTCCCTACTAAATGACTACTTCTGGAATTTGGGGAGTAGTGCTTGATTCCATGTAGTAGACCCGGATTGGCGAAATATTGGGTGATTATATGGTCCAGGACATTACATATTATTATTGAACGAGGTGAACAATTATTAATAAAAAAATTATAGATTCCTCCATGGTGATCTAGAGGTAAATACCTTTTTTTCCGAAATTGTATGTCCAGGTTTAGAAATGTGATCAATAATAAACTATAATGTATCATTATTCTAATGTGTATTTGTTAATATAGTTAACTAGTATATAGTAATTTCATCCCATTTCCACATATAATTAGGTAGATGGTGTATAAATCTTATTGGCTTCTACATTTAATTCACCAACCATTGCTAAAATAATCTCCATGAAATGTAATAATATATTTTCCATTTCATATTATCCTACTAAATAATTTCATCCAAATCATCATATATCATAGTTCTTGAAGTGTTTATATTGAAATTCATGTCATAATATTAAAGCATTTTTTGCTGATATATAGATTTAACCAACATCCTCTTACAGAGATTTAAAAAATAAAATATGTGTATGATTTATAAAAAAATTATGTCATTGAGTGGTAAAATATTATTTTTAATATTATCATCATCAAGATAAAAACGTTTTTTTAATCTATGGTTTTGAAATCATTTGAAAAACAGTGATTTTTTCCATTAAATAAAAATTCTCATATCCATCATTAGAAAATCCTTGAACATAGGATCCCAATATGTCCTCATTTTATTTTGGAATCAGGGATCCTTCCAACATAATTTACCTGTTATCACATTTTCCTTCCATGGGGGTTAGTGGATTATGAAATAAAAATCAATATGTTTTTAGATCTTTCACCTTTACATGATTTTGATATCTTTTTGTTAAAAGTTTTACATTAAATAATTATGTACCACATATATATATATATATATATATCAATTTTTTGTCTAAAGAGATAATGAATCTATATAATAAAATAAAATATTACCGACTCTAACTCAAGATCGTGGGACAAATAGTTTTGTTCTAGGTTATTCAACTTCATTTATGCATTTCAAATAAAATTATCACTTTTAATATGGAATAAACCATGTACCTTTTTATTAATCACTATATATATAAAATATATCATTTTTCATTAGTTGAGTCAAAATAAAATAATTCACCATTATCCTATTAAAAGATTAAATACATTCTTCACATTTCATTATTTATATCAAAATCAACCCCTAAATAGTATGTTTTGTTATATGGTTATCAAAGCAGGTAAAAGTTTGATCAAATCACTAATAGTAACTGGAAAATCCATTGGTACAATATATGATGTTTTTTTGTTGTTTTAGTACATTCTTTGACATCATTTTTTTATTTGATTAACTAATATACATATATAGAGAAAATATGCCCTTGATAATGAATGATCTTGAATCCATAATTCAATCATGTGCCTTTTCCCATAAAACACATTTTTTAGAGTCTTAGGAATGAAGTACATGTGATTTTAACGATCTATATAACTCTATGTTTAGACTAATATATTATTAATATATATACCAAAAAAATTCATTCTATTCCATGAATAGTCTATTCATTATATCCATAAAAAAATTTATTTAGATAATTGAAATGAAATTACTATAACTTCATAATCATGAAAACTCATACGAAATACCATTTTCAAAATAGATTTCTTTTTTACCCTAAATTTATGATACACAGAATAAATCCAATTTTTTAAAAATATTGAGATTTATAATATTTATTGATGAAGTCATCAATGTGTGGTATATGATAGTTTATTGTTATAGTAATATCACTGATTTCTCTAAAAACAATTCAAAGACCCATCGATCCATATTTATTTTCAATGAAAATAATAGGGGCTTCCCTAGGTGAGGGACTAGGGTGTAAAACTACCTTTTTAATGAACACCTACTGTTGTTTCATCAATCTCACTATTTCAATAGTTCCCATCTATAGTGACTCAATCATATAGTTCCTTTATCTAGTATTACAGAAATCAATAATTAAACATCACGTTCTAATTTATGTCATATAAATTTCACAAAAGATATATATTTATTTTATTTTAAAATAGAAACATCCTTTGATTTAATATTACCCTTTCGGTCTATTGTTCTTTTACTCTTCTTCCCTATAAATCTCATCTAGAAGAACTATAATGGGTGGATTTTAATAAGTCTCATATGATGATGTATACCCTCTAAATTAAAATAATTGTACATAATCATCAAAAATAGATATTTACATCTCTTGGTGATAATTTTTTAGTATATTGTGAATATGAATTCATAAATGTATTATGTGAAAATCAACCATTAGTATAAATAAATTTCATTAAATTGGTCTTGATAATGATTGGTAATGATAATTGACCGATACTACCTTTTTATGAGGTGATATTCACTTAGTGTTTCTAATAACATCTTATTTCTTATGATTCTAAAGAAATATCTAATTTTCATGAAAAACAACAATGATATAAAAGATTGAGTGTTTGGTGATCCAAATAATGAATTATTTTCTTTAATTTATATGAACAATGCACATGCCACTATATATTAATGAAATTCAACCTTTTTTGTAAAAATATTTAATTTTCTGAATGATGTGTTAATATGTGTTGTGTAAGATGATGGTGGGATTTTTTTCCTGCTGGATATTTTTTATAGATTAAAATAATGATGTTTGGTCACACATGTACAATTATACTAGTAAATTTAATGATTGTTTGACTAATCTTATTTTGAATGACTTATATTAGTATGGATGAAATATTATTTGGAATAAATTTTGGAAAAGTAACATCTTTTATGAATGAAATTCAATTTAAACATTATTTCAAGAGGTGTTTTTTGATGTAGTGAAAAGAATGATATTATTGACTTTCATCCATATGAGTTTAGAATAATAATTTAATGAAATATATGAAAATGAAATTTTAAATTTCATGTGGAATTTATAGTGTAATATAGTATTATACATCATATTTGAGACTCTATTAGTATTATATTCTATTAAAATAATTATATTATATCATTGATAGGGGGCCTTAAAAAAATAAGTCCAAAAATTACAAGCCAGAAGGGACATCCCATCAACCACACAAATAGTACCCAAAGATCCATCATGTGGGAGAGAAATAACTAGGATCTTGGATAGAGGTAGAGAAGTGAAGGAGGATTTATAACACCGATATATGAGTGAAAAGTTTTGAGATAGTTTGTAATGACCACATTGTGTGCATTGTTAGAGATAGTTTCCCATTCACCACATGTATGTTTGTGGAGGCGTATCCATGTTCTATCCTCTGTAATGGATTGTCAATAAAATGGGAAATTAACAATTTATCAAAAATAACATGACTGAGCACATTTTCAGCATGGTAAATGAGAAAGAGGAATATGTTTTCTGTGTTATAATCATGTTATAGATGAAAGATGGTGGTCAGTAGTGATTTTCATAGAGGTTCAACAAAATGGGGCCACCTTATTTAATAACATTACCATTACTGAAGGATTCAATTAACCTAATATTATACTAAGAAACCATTAATCGAGCCAAATATTTTCATATCCTAGTTAAGGACATAATACGATGATATAAATTTGTTGAAAATTCATGGATGAATACTTTAAATTTCTTGTGTTCATTTGATTGAGTAACAAGCATAGACCGAATAATAAAAAAAATTATAATGAATTATCATTGGTATGGTTGACATCTATCTTCCAATATTTTCTTGTGAACATTATCACATTCTAGTTAAGATTTTTTCATGAAGGAAGTGAATCTATGTTAATCTGTGTCATGAAGATAAAAATAATTAGTAAATATATGAGTTTAAAATATATAAATACACATATATCTCTAATAATCTAATGTATATATAGAAATGATATTATTTTTAGAGGTTGAGGTTGTGATGAAATGAATCGTATGATGAGAAACATGATAATATAAGGATATAATTGAATCCAGATAGAGTTTTCTTACTGTAATTTAAGAAGATATGTCACCTTCTTGAAAAAAAGCTCATAACCATGAAATCATTTTTTGGAATGAAAAATACATGATTCATTATTACTTTATGTAGAAAAGACATACCAAGATCATTGGGTTTTTTGACATTGTTTTTAGGGGGTTTTCATGAATAACTGGGTTTTAAACCATACTTGGTTACTAAAGATAACATGAATCATTTTCTTTCTCACTATTTCATAATAGGTTTATTGTGATACTATATATACATTATATGAAAATGAGATAAGAACCCACTGACATGAGAATTATTTATCTGTGTATCCTTAATATTGTTTTCTAGAGGAATATTTTGTATATGTTGTGCATTATTTTGTTGAGAAATAAATTTGTATGAATTTGATTACAAGATTCAATGTACATAAACAAAGACTTCGAAAAAATGAATTTATATATACATTTATATGTATATTCACATGTAAAACATGAGAAAAAAACAAGAGAAAATATATATTGAATATAAATGAATTTTACATGGTTTTACATGCCAAAAACTATTCTTACATTTCATGCAAGAATTGATTTTATAATTTAGAAATATTTATTGAGATTTTAATGTAATATTATATTATAAAATATTTGTATAATGTGGTATGAATATTAGTTTATATTAAAGGGACACTAAAATATTCATATGTGAAAATGATAATATAACTGTCACTATAGCACTATGAAAAAGGATCATACGTAGTTCATCAAAATTATTGAATAAGAATAAAATACATGTTTAGTGTCTATTGAAGGTATATGAAACATACATGAAAATGTTAGGTACATTAACATCCTAGAGGATGATAAAAATATCTTCTTATATTGGGTAAATCCTTGAAAATGATTAGTAGTTTTGTAGTTATAGGAAAAACTAGAAGGTGTCTCTCAGTTAGAATCAAATTAGTTGATGCCTTTCATTCATAGAAAAAATGTAGTGTATGAATTTTCATTGGATCCAGAAGTAGAATCACTCACGTTTTCTGAGATGAAGACATTATAGTATTTCATTTTGATTTAGATGAAACAAAACTATCTCTGTTGGTTATCAGGGAAACTTAATAAATTATTTTATAGAGAATAATTAATAACTGGGCGAAATTATCAGTTAAAGTAGTAAGTACACATTTATAGATCCTTATAAATACAATGCAATTCTCTCCCCATATTTGGAGATATTGGGAGTTAATATTACGTGGGTTTGGATCCATAATTGGTTATAGAGTATTAATAGAAAAAAAATTCATTAAAGAAACCAACGGAATCACCCCTCTCCTCTCAGTGCCCAATATATTGATGGATGAGAATATTTGTGGAGTGAAAATTTTAAGAAATAAGTCTGAGTCATGAAATATATATTTCTTCTATAAATTATATCAACTAATATAGGTGACATTATAGAATGATGAATACTATTTTTATAGTAAAGTTAGTGTCAATATTGTCCTATGTTATTATAAGTGGTGTATGTTTCAATAATTTTTATTATTAAAACGATTATAGTACTAACTACGGAATCATGGATTATTATGATTAAATTACTGATATAAATATTGTAATCAATGATAATATGATTATAATTCACAAAGATGTGATAAAATTTGTTTTTGGATGTAGGAATTGTCTTAAAAAATAAATGGATAAGAAGGTTAATCTTTTAGAATAATATCAGATAAAAGTTTTGAAACATCCCAAACACTCAAAAATATTTTGTATTCAACGGATGATACTTTTTTTAGTTTATATGAATGAATTATTGAAACTACTAACTAAATTCAAGTAAATGCTTCTCAGAAATATTTATTTGAGATTCTGTTTTTAGGAGTGTTACTTCCATTTTAAAAATCACAAAAATTTTAAATTGTTTTCAATGGAAAAATAATGGAAAAATAATGAAAGGTAAAAAAATTAATAATACATTTTATTAATTTTGAAATATTTATGAATAAAAAATAATGAATCTGAATGGGGATTAGGAAGAAATTATTAAAACAATTTTGGATAAGAAGAACTTTCTCAACATTATGTGTTTAAAGATAGAGCTGTGATTAAATAATCAATATTCACCAAAAGTTAAACGTTAGCAAATTACTAAAAGATGAGATTATCCTATGCATTGTTGAATTTAGGATGAATCCAAATGAAGTATTATATAATCCTATAATCAAAGGGAATCACCATACATGATTATGTAATTCGATAAAATAATAGCTATCATATGTACTAATGTTGTATCAAATGCTAAAATATATTTTTAACTGAAATCACATGATGTATGAATGGTGATAATTTATAATAATCCCAAAAAATAAATGGTGGATTTTTAAAATATCATTTAGATATTTTCCCCATATAGTGTTCCAAGGATATTTATATCCACTAACAATCATCATGATTCATAATATGTCAAATCTAAAGAGACTATACAACTAAATTATATAACAATGATTATAATCTATTTTTTCTAATTCTTGAAATTATGGAACAAGTAAATGGAGTGAATTCATAACATAAAAAATGATTATTATAATAGAATACCTTCATTTAGGGTGATCAAATCAGATTTAGAATGTACTCCTACATTGGACAAGTGAAATTGACAGAAAATGAAAGGTGATAAGTCAACCTGTGTATGTGAACAAGATAATAATATTGTTAAACATTTTTTCACGAAAAAGATATTTTACTGTTCCATTACAACATAATAAGATAATATAAATATTTTTTAATATCACTTCCTCTTATATAATATAAGTCACTGTTTGAGTAAGTACAAAACCAAAAATTATTTTGAGAACATGATTTAAATTCTTGAAAGTTATAAATTTACATGTTTTGACAAGTGTTGTGAGTGTTATTGGAATAAACTATTCTACTTAATATAAGAACTTCCATTGATAAGTAATTTTCATGAATCAAGGGGAATTCATTGAAAATATATTAGTACATGTTATTATGAAAAGTGGTTTTTTAAAAACAATTTACCTATGTTACTTATAAAAAATAAATGTAGAAGATTAGAAGTTTATTGCATTGGATTTATGTTGAATTTTCACACAAATTATAAATGCATAGAAATATTTTTAGGAGATAATACATATTTTTTAAAATGGTGTGTCTTCAACAATGAAATTGTGGTATTACATGGGTCTATTTTAAGACGATAGGGAATTTGTTGAATGAATGCATAGTTATTTGTCCAAATAAACCAAAACCAATAATGTAATTGGGGGAATCTAAAAGGCATGAAAAATGTAAAAGAACAATTGTTATTATATGAAATATTTTGAAAGAATTATTCCATACATAATTGATAAGATGTAGAATATGATTTGACGAAACAAATAAGAATGATTTAGAGGTAATTCATAGAATAATTGTTACTCTTGAAGAATAATAATGTTCATACTTATTCCCTTATATATAGATATTTGTTGACATATATATTATTATATCAAAAAAAGATATAAAATTAAAGGAGATTTTTGAGGATGTCACTTCCAGATATCGTGAAGATATAAATTACATTGAGTATATTGATTTACATAAAATGTTAATACAAAGAACTTCTCTTATGTTTGAGGAACCATGATTGGAATATGTAATATTATTATTTTATATTTAGTCATAAAACTAGGGAATGTTTACAAACCTAATCAACGATGTTTCCCAGAAACACATTCATCCTTGATTCTCAGTTATATTATTCATATCAATATAATGGTGGTTGATTTTTTAATGATATGAAAATAAAAATAGGGATTTATTAATTTTCATAAGAATTTTTTGACGTGATTATTGATATTTCTGCATGATTTTTTGTTTTTCTAAAATATCTTGTTTTTAGTAACATATAAAAAATAATTTAAAATTTATTATCATAATTTCAATTTTTTGGTGGTCTATGAATTTGATGTAAATATTTGATTTTATATCACTTATTTCTATACTAGGTTATACCACATAGAATTACTGTTGATTAAATAATGAAACATTTCTAATATAATTATATGATACCATCCCTCACCTAGATTTGATCGTAATATTTGGTTATACCTGGGCATAACATGTTTTGGGGAAATTAATTAGATGAAATGATACCTAAAAAACATGTATTTTGATTTCCACTACAGTTATGAAATATATTAGAAAAAATATTACCTATAAAATTTGTGAAGTATTATTGAAAACATATTACGTGGTGGGAGACTGGCAGGTCCATTGGTTCATTTTTTTCAATGATGGAACAATATGTGTTTATTGAGATATTGATGATATTTTGTATTTCATAGAGAATTGAAATAGATAAATTTAGTTGAAATGGTTCTCATTCATGGGTAATTATCTTAAAAATGGTGTGATTGTGGGATAGATCATAATATTAATGATATGTGTCGATAAGGATGACATATTTATTACATTGTTTTTTAGAGAAGAAAAATATATATATTATTAAATGAAATATAATATTTATTTCAAGATAATTACTGATGCAGTGAAGACAATGATAATATTTATCTTCATGAATATGAGTATAAAAGAAGTAATAAATGAAATAAAAAAACAACAATTGTTTTCAATAACATTTCTGAGGAGTAATATGGTATTAAGAATCATATATTAGAATGGGTTGATGTTTTAGTCTATAATTTGAATTATTATACGTCTTCGATAATGATACATTAAAAACAATTGGGGTAAAATTTAAATCCAAATGGTATAGCCCATAAACCACACATGTAGGACCCAAGTTCCATCCACATGTGGTATCCATCTTTATGATCTTATATAGTGGAAGAAGCATGGGTGAGGATTCATAACAGCCATTGAAGTGTGTTTTGGTGTTTATGTGAACATATAGACCATAAGATATTAATGGTGGGATAGCATGTCATCTACAACCCATGTATATTCATGAAAATGAATCCATGCACCGACCATATTATTGGACCAATAGTGAATAGGTATCCAAATAATGTATTAAAAAATGCTTGATCAATCGCTATGTTAAGGTGGGACATGGAAAAAACAACTTCCAGTTCACCCATAAATTAGAACTTCCTATCTTAAGTGGGTTTTGGTATGTTATTGCTCTTGAATATCTATTGAAATTGGGTCATTATCTTTATCTAATTAATGCACACTATGGTCTTCTGCACATTAGTTTTTTGGTTGAAACTATATCGACCATATCGATAGATTCCATGATTGTAGAGAACTTGAACCCAGCTTCCTTGATCCAGTGAATTCCTTCTTACATTGGAAAATATTTATGGGTTAATATCCAAATTGAATGTTTATTTTATCAATTTTGTTGAAATATATACCTAAATAATCTCCATTTTAGATAGAGAGATAAAATTAAATGCATTATAATTTAAAATTTTATTGGTAATGGAATTATAAAGGAAATGAGAAAAAGTTATCAATAAGGTTTATATATAGTGTAACATATAGTGAATCAATTGAGAATTATACATATTTCTAGTTAAATAATTAAACATACATTAAATTTGATCAATACAATAACAGTGAAATGATTATAGAAAAAATATCATAGTGAAAATATAATGGACAATGAAAATAATAGAATGATGCCTATTTTTTTAATAAAAGTTCATAAGATTTTTAGGGATAATGAAAACCTATATTATAAATATGATAAGGATTATATTTTTAAAAATTATATAGAAACCAATCCAATTTTTCCAATTACTTTTTTTAATGAGACTTTATCGCTGCATTAATCGACTATCATTATATGGTCCCCTTACATATTTGAATGTCCCTACAAGTCCTCATATATCTTGTGATCAATTAAATTCCAGAATTAATATTCCTAATAAAAAAATTTCATATTGAGTTATGAAAACATATCTATCAATATTTCCCTAGTAAAATAAATTACATTTAATATGAACACTTTATATTTGAATGTTTTACAGTTTACAGAAAGTTTTTATCCAGGATATAATGAATATAGATGATCATGAATGGAAAATTTAATCACCATGAATTAATAGTTATTAATCGTATATAAATCAATGGTGTATTATATAAAACATTTAATTTTTAATAGTTTCATTTTAACAAAAATGTCCCAATTAAATAGAATTTGAATGGAAATCTGTTATAATGAATAAAATGATGAAGTGTGAATTTTTCAAAAAATTGATTATGTTACTTAGATAAAATATCCATAAAAGGGTAATTGTTATATAAGATAGTATGAATTTCCTACAAACATAATTTCAGAATATAAATTACGTTGAAGTCCTAATATAATTAAATTAAAAGAAAATGAGTTATGAAATTCATTTCCACATAAAAACATTCACAAAAAACCATTTGGATAAAAAAATCAAATTGAAACATAAAATATAATTATTTTTAATGGTTCAAATTGTTTCATGTTAAGTGAATTTAAATGCACAATATAAAATAAATTATTTGGATAACTTTACAAAATATCATAAGGATGAGAAATTTTAGATAACGATCTTTTTCTTGAGTCTTACTCATCATGCGCATTCTTCCTCTCTATAAACAATAAACATATTCTTACTGATTACATTATTAATAGACATTTTTAGTATTATTATTCCTATTATTTCACATGTCAACATATTTTTATTTTTATCAATCAATTTACATTATATTAGACGTCTCACCAATACTTTGATTACGTTTAAAAAATTACATTGGTAGGTTGAACATTATATACATGGTAAATATATAAATATATATATCATAACAGTTAAGAAATAATAACCATATTTAAAAATTAATAGTACATATTGAACGAATAACTAATGGTGGTTATGAAAAAATTATGACTTTACAATCATGGTTACTGTAGGCTATACATATACTTGAGTAAAATTTAAATTTTTCAATAATCATTACTAAATTAATGAAAATAATATTTTTTTAATATAATGATAATAATATCATATATACCATATTATTTCATCACATATGATGATATATATCATCCATGTGGTGTGGCTATGAAAACAGAGTCTCATCACTATTGTAGGGTGGTAGTCCACACATATGAAAATGACATTATAATTTTTTTAAAGGAAAAATGATATATTATATTTTCATAATTATAAATATTTTCTGAAAATAATAATTATTTCATCTATATCCAATATATTATTTATATTTAAATGTTTTACCTTCCTGGTAATGTGTTATTGATAAATGAACCTAATTTCTTCGCAATGCAGTGGTTCAGTATCAGCACAAGAGACATTATCTTATCCCCTAAGGGATAAAACAAAAAAAAGTTAGATATGATAAAATGACAACCTATTTATAAATATTATATTAATATAATATATATAAAATATATACATAATCCCAAAAAACTATGGGATTTGATGACGGAAAACATTTCACATCATTTTGTGCGGTGGTTATAGTCATAAACTCGAGCGACGTTATCAGTTTCCATTTGAGGGAAGAGCATAAGGATATAATTTATTCCCAAAACATAACAACATATCATTAAAATATATATAATAATATTATTAAGTAATAATAAATGATAAAATTTCAATGGTAGAGGAAGATGAAATAAAAGAATAATTCATACTTAGGAATATTACGTCTTCTCAGATCACCCTTGTAATATTATAAACAATTCATTCATATAATGTATTTATGACTTAAAATGATTATATTAATATGATATGGATTTTTGGAGGTGATATTTTTATGTATTTGATGAACCAAATGTGGTATAATGATTGAATAATAGTGGAGAGTGGGTGGTCATTTATCAATTAGGTGACTAGAGCACGTATAATATTTCAAAAGAAAAAGGTTATCCCGTATTTTCCCCCTGAAAAAAGTGTAAAAATATTTTATTATCCAGAAATAGATAATATAAGGTTAAAATATTTACATAAAATAGATTTTAAAATTGTGATTAGGTCATTATAACTCTTATCATTTTAGTTTAACCCTTGAAAATCTATTTTTACATTAATTGTTTATATTAATTTTTAATGTTCTCACTATTAAATTTGTCCAAAAATTAATTAAAATTTATTTTAACATATAAATTATTATTATTCTAAATATGTAATCAATTTTTCCTGATATTATTAATAGGCGTGGTATTATTCAATTTCAAGTTATACATATAGATACAGGGAAGAACCATGTTTTTAGTGAGAAATTTATCATATGTATAGAAGGTATTAATATGTAAAGTCGTTAAAAATTATATAAAATAACCTAAATTAGTTTAATTATAAAATTATTTAACTAATTTCTTATTAAAATAAATATATAATTAAAATTTTCTTTATAAAATTTTTATATAAAATATCATTTTTAAAAAAATGTTTCTATTTTTTAATATTTCTTTAAAAATAAAATATCATAGGTAAATACAAAAAATGAACCATAAGCTAATTTTGATATTATAATTATAGAATTGAAATTCACATTAAAACATTAATTTTTAAAAAAAATTAATTTTTTTTCATAAGTGAAATAGTAGCGATGATACCTTTTTATTTACAAAAATTTATTTTTATAAAACATTTATATTTTTTTAAAATGATTATTTTTATTTTTAACAAAATAAACATCGTAATTATTTATTTTATACCAATATAAACCATATAATTTTCCTAATTTTGTTTATACAATTCAATCCTTCCAACATTAGAGCTATGTTATAATTTTAATGTTTATGTAATATTTTAAAATAGTATTTTTATTTAAATATGGGTTTACATGGAACACATGTTAATAAATTGATGGGATATTTTTAAAATAAAATATATCATAAACAATCATGAGTTTATATTTTCTATTGTTCTTGGGGTTTCTGGTGATACACACTATGAAACACATTTCTTCTATTTTGAAATCTATGGATGTAAAATTCATCCCTGAAAAAATAAAATTTCCCCTCTCAACATAATGTTGATATAAATTATCATGGGTATAAAAATTTGTCATGACTCATCCCCCGGGGCCCGTGTTGTGGCTACCCCAAGCCCGCATTCCATAGGGCAGTGGCCGGAGACCAGCACCAAAGGCGTATTCCATAATCTTCTAAGGCATTGCCTTTATAAACTGTAAGCACATGAAAACAAGCACATAGAAAGATACGAACTCAAACAAACTATATAACTAAAAGAGAGTGTTGAATGTAAATGGGCCAGAATACAAGCCCAACAGTAAAAGTATAAGTACAAAACAATGGAAGAAAGTGAAATAGTCAACTACTAGTTCGTCTTCTGGGTTCTATCATGAATGGTAGGTACAGATCGCCTCCTCAGTACACCACGTCCATCCATCTCCTATGCGTATCCACACGCCGTATGGTTTAACTCTAGGTACCATCTAGTCCTCTAACTCTCAGCCTCAGTCAGCGTTGTCTGTCATCTACATCCAACACAACAAGTTGTGCGAATATATCGTGCATGGGTGAGTATTACGATACTTAGTAGGGTCCCCAAGACCCTGAAGGCCTCAAAAAACATCACCAAGCATAAACCACAAAGTATGAAATTAACAGATAATGCTACTTAGGTATATTCCAATATATATACCTATGTTATGATGTAATCCATATCAATCATTTGGAAAGCACAAGAAAACTGACTCAGCTCAAACTAGGATTTTATTCTAGAGTTATATCAAGTAACATCCCTAGTCAAATTGTCGAAACCTTTGATATTGGAGAGCTCCACCTCAATCGAGTACAGTGGGTATGCCACGACACCAAGGCGCTTCCCACTAACCTTGGACTGCTGAGGTACTTCTCCTGTCGAGTATCGTGGGTCTGATGTATCATCAAGGCGCTCCCCACCACGGGTCTATCGTGTCACCAATGCGCTCCCCCCCATATCCTTCATGAGGTACTCCTCCTATTGAGTACCGTGGGTCTGCTGCGACACCAAGACGCTCCCCACTGTGGGTCAGCCGCGACACCAAGGGGCTCGCCACTGGGCTAGTCGACTCACTCTGAGTCGAATCGGTCAGCAGTCGTCAAGTCTCAACCAGATACTTGGGATCTTCACTATGCTCACTCATCTCCGGGAGGATCCGCTCCACAAGCTACTGGTTAATACTCAAAGTTTCATAATGTCCCATGAAAAAGTATCATAAAGGTCTGCCATGTAAAATGGGTATCAATGTAATAGACAGTGCATCAATCGGATGCCCGATCTGTGAGTTATTAGCCTTTTAGTCTCAGGGGACCATTGGATTCACGCTCGATCCAACTTGGCCATTTCCATCTCAAACCAAAACTCTTCCGGAGTATAGTCAAAGTTACCATCTCACTCTATTATTTACATCACCACTGATGGTTCATCAAATGGACGTATGGTTCCAATGTTATGGAAAAAATAATGTAATGGGTCGAAGTGGGCCTGGGTTAGGTCCGACTCGGATCGGTTCAACTCGGTCTGACCCTTTTGATCTGGCCCAGCCCGTAGCACAGCCTAGCCTATGAGTGTCGCGATGGTGGAGGATTGAAAACGAGGGCGCGGATAGGAAGCGGGTCGGCGGTCCGTCCGTGGTTTGGCGGACCGTCCACGGTTCTGTGGCGGCGTGGAATGGCACATACTATGGTGCGGCTCGTCAGACGGTGGAGAGGTTTGGCTCGGATGGTGGCGTGACTCAGCTCGGCAGCTCGGGTTGGCTCGGACGGTGGTGTGGCTCGGCTCAGCGGCACGGCTTAGCTCAAATGGCGGTGCGGCTCATCTCGGCTGGCAGCACAGCTCAGCTTGGACGACGGGTTATCCAAGGTGGCGTGATGATGCTGCGGGTTGGCCGGGGCAGCGTGGTGAGACCGTGGGTCTTCCGGGGCATCCTGGTGAGGCCACGGGTGGTAGGTCCGTTCCCTTCTTCATATTTGTCATCATCCTCCATTTTGAAGAATACACCAAAGAAGAATGGTGGAGGGGTCGGGCCATGTTTGTTCGGCCTGCACCCTCCGCATTTATAGTGGTAGCTAGTGGTTCACCATGAACAAATAATTATTGTGAAACCATAATCTTTAGTAATTTTTGTTCCCAACCCACATAATAACGGAAGGGAGTGCATGGAAAGTGATAAACATTTATTAATAATAATCCCCTACCTCATTTGATTGATGACCTTGGCACAAGGAGGTAGTACGATCGTTGATTTTTCGTAGATGAAGACGTCCCACATCAGAAGAAGTCTTGAGGAAGAACCTCGAAGTCGAGGTTGGCGTTCTTCACCGGTGGAGTGTTTTTCAAGGAAGTACGCTTTCTCTGTTGGAGAATATTCTCCCACCATGAGCTCTTTCTCATTTTCCAATGGATGTTCTCAAAAGAATAACCCACCAAAATAAAAGATATAGCCAATATAATAAAAAGTGTTCCCCCGATTAAATCATCGGCACAATTGAAATTGGATTAATTATACTGGCTCAATTAAGTGGTTTTTTGGCATAATTAATGTAGAGGAGGTTTGGCAGAATTAATGTGGAATAATCTCAAGAGGCCCCTCCACATTAATGAGGGCGTTGATGAGTTTTACTTACATTTATGAGGGATTTTAGGTTTCTCTCTCAATTAAAGTGGGATTTCAAGGGGGTTTAATCTCGGGTGGTCTCCACCACTATAACCTCTCAGGGGAGGTTAGGCTCGGGTGGTCCCCGTCACCTTAACCTCACATGGGAGGTAATGGTCTGGGGGTCCGCACCACCAAATTCCATAAGGAGGTTGGATACAACCAAAATAAAATAAAACGCGTGTTTATTTTATTTTCATATTTCCATGAAAAACCTAGAATCTATCATTCACCCAGGACCAACGATAGTCGAGATAAAAGTCTTATTAAGCAATCACCGGTGATGCAAGTTAAACGGTTCCCTCACATATCAATTCCTAGAACTAGTTCAAATGTTATTAAATTCCTCTAGTATGTTTTCTCAACGTACCAGAAGAAAAGTTCAGAAATTCATTCTGGGCACTCTAGTCCTTGGAATCACACGCCGTCAATTTTTAGGGACTCTTAAAATTCACTTATATTTAAATAAAATACACAGAAACTCTGGGTCATTACATTCTCCCCACCTCAAGGCTCTATGTCCGTGTAAGCCACAACTCAAACAAAGGAAACATGTTGGGGTACTGAGCAAGCATATGATCTACTGCTCCAATGTACTCTCCTGGAGGTTCCAGTGCTGCCAGCGAACACACACCAGAGGTATCGACTGTCCACGAAGGACCTTCTTGGGTCGATCATCAGTCTCTACTAGATCCTCCGTAAATGTTTCCCCATCATCGACTTCCAGCTCGCCTTGGTCGATGATGTGGGAAGGGTCATGAACATATATCTTTATCCGAGATACGTGGAAGACGTCATGTAACACCCCATGTAAATAAAGAATATGAAATTTTTATATTTATCCATATTTGTTAATTAAATATAAATATTACTTTAATGGGGATGTTATGATCGATGGCGTACCCAATACACAACAACGAGTTTCTTGGGAATCTTACGTTGCACTCTAATAATAAAATAATATAATTTAAATTGGTAGTTAACACCTAGCTGTTGTGATGACAGGAATGAATAGAACTAACTAAAAAATGATTATATATGTTTGTCAAATATTTTACCTTTTTACAATAAATGTTAGAGGATTAAAAATGTGAATGAATCCAATTTTAAGCGTAAACATTCTAATATTCTTTTAAAGGTCGATTAACTGCCTTTTGATGGAAAACCTCATTTAAATCCACTTTTTGACAATTTTATGTGTTATATTTGACAAAATAAAATTATTCTTTAGAATTGGGACATAAAAATTTACTTTGTGTAAATTTTTGGTATTTTTCCGAAAAAGATCAATTTTTAATGAATAGTGAAAAATGATGTCCTTTAATTCAAAACCTCTTTTGAATCTGATTTATTTATATGATTATATTTTATTTTTAATTGGTTTTAAAGTGAAATTAGAAAATATTTTTAACATTTAATCCAATAGTGGTTGTTGGAATTAATTTCACTTTGAAATCGGACTTAAACTAGTTTCAATCTTTTGATACATTTTATTTCATAAAAACACGCTATATGTTTTGACAGTGGGAATTAATTATTAAATTAATTAATGCAACTTATATGTTTTTAATTTTGTAAAATAGACATAATTTGTTACTTCATAATATCAAATATATCTTAGGGTGAATTTTTGGTAATTTTCTGAAAAACATCAATTTTTAATGAATAGTGAAACCACTAAGTGGTACTTAAAAAAACTGATTTTTCTATTTAAATGAAATTTTGCCATATTTTTGTTTTGAATTTCAAAAATACGACTTACTTGTTTTTCATTAAGAAGTAAAATGTGGTTCAATGGGATTAAGATAATTTTTTGGTGAATAGTAACTTATTAAGTTTTTAATCGCAATTAGAGGTGATTAGTGTAGTTTAAGGAAAAAATAATGTTTTAATAATATTAAATGACCTAGGAACATGTCCTAACCTCATTGGATGGGTCATGTCCTACCAATACAATCCATGGGTCAACTTGGGGACCCCATGGAGCCACTTTGGTTGGAAAATGACATAAATACCTTTTTATTTAATGTCAAAATTAAAATGACACAAACATGAGTTGTTTTACTAAAACAATTATAAATGGGGTTATAAAAGTCAGACTTTTTACTATAAAAATTAATTGGAAATATAAAAATATTTCCTACAACATAGAAATTTTTTATAATTTTTCGACATTAAATAAATTAAATTATTTATGACATCATGATGATGCAGCGATGACCTCATTATTTAATGATTTAAATAAAATGGATAGAGAATGTAAAATATAAGACCTAAACATGTCCAAAACCTATTGTATGGGTGGATTTCGAACCCTTACCACCTTATCCTAGAAATACATCAATTTGGGACCTTTAAAATCTGAAACTCATTTGAAAATAAAGTAACATTTTGTAACTTTATAAGAGTGCCCCTCCTCTCCTCTTATAAAAGGCCCCCACCTCTACCACCTCACCCACACCTCTCAAGCCTTTGTCTCGGACAAGACCTGAACATTTTGACTCTCCACATCCCTCTATAACTTTTTGAACCCTCACTTTGGGCAGAAGTTTTCCCAAAGAAGCCTTTTAGCTCAAACCAAAGGGAGTTACCCGATTTTAAGGCAATGTCTTCACTTGAGTCCTTTTGTTTTATTTTGCTTATCCAACCCACTAAACTATCATTATTCATTTATTTTGCAAAAACACCAGTATCTTCAATATACTAGTATGTTTTTATAAGAATTATTCGAGCTACACTTACATTCACCTACATCTAATGGCTAAAGAACATACTGTTTCCATAGATGGCGAATTTCTGCCTCACGAAACAATGATTGTTCAACACTCATATATCACCTTCAAAGGTGGCCATTAAGATGTCACTATATTTATATATTATATATAATATGTTTATGTTTTACTTAGGCTTCTTTATTTTTCTTTTTTGTCATTCGTTTATGGTTTCCATTGTGGGTAAACACGATAATTTCATTTTAGGAAGTGCGGACTACCGCCCCCTCAAAGTGATTTGATTCATTAATGCCATATGTGGGATGTATAAAGTATGTATTTAAAGTTATTATATATGATTTATGTTACATATAAATGATGAATATAATTCTGGAATTAAAATATACATACCTCTCATTTAGTTTTAATTCCATTAATATGACATAGAAATGAAAGTAGCGTTCATGCGTACGTACGGCTTACCGTCTCCATGAACGGTGCATTTCATTTCTTACCTCTAAATGATTATGTAATATTATAAATGCATGTATATTATGGATATATATGATATATATGATATCAAAATCATGAATATCATTTTTGATATAATGAACCTTTGACCACACGAACGACATGTAATTGTAAGAAGTACACTTTCGACTTAATAACCAAATATCGGTAAAACAAACATTATTAACTTAAATTATTACATAATGTTTATAACATGGAAATAAGTGATATAAAAGGAATAATGAACTTAAAAAATGTTATTATGAAAGTATAAATTAACTAACGTTTTTCATTCAGGACGTTAAAGAACGATCGAGTCAAGTCGGACCCGAGGTAAGAGATCTTACTCCTCTCTTTCTTTTTAAGTACACTCTTTTATGTCAATCCTTTTAAAGACAATATTTCTTTTTATTGGGATGTTATTTTATATTACTCGTACTATAATTTTTATGTTCATGTGATGAGAGACCCTATTCTCTCTCATCAATCCAATTCGGAAGTTTTGAGTGGCACCGTTAGGCTCCCGAATATTCGTAGGAGATCTAACCTCTCTCTTTATTTTTAAGTACTCTCCTTTATGTCACTTCCTTTAATCACCTCTTTGTTATGTTGGGGGATGTTATTTTATATTCCTCTTTCTGTAAACTTTATGTTAATATGATGAGAGACCCTATTTGATCTCATCAATCCAATTTTGTATGTTTTATGTGGCACCGTTAGACTGCCGAGTTTTAGTAAGGGATTTTTCATCTCACTTTTTTTTCCTTGAGATTTATGTTACATTTTCCACAATTACCTTTGAGTGGTGTATGTAATGCCCATTATTTTACTCATTGTGTAATATAATTTCATTTACGAGTATTTACATCAATGTTGTATTGTCCCTCTTTCACGGGGCGTATGTTTCGAAAGATACCCATGTCGGTAAGGGAACCTTTCACCCTCCTCTTTTTAAAATATTTCTTTTGTTATGTCTTTTAATTCACATACAATTATGTTGGGATATGTTCTTCTATATCCTTATTGATTTAAATTTTATGTCCACATGATGAGATACCCTTTTTATCTCTCATCAACTCATTTTCTAAATTTTGTAGTGACGCTGTTAGGCAGTCAAATTTTTGCAAGGGAACTTCTTAACTCAAATTTGATTCTTTGGGATAAACATGTACTCATTTAATATAACGTTCTATGAATATTTTTGAAAAACCTCTGATTTTTTTACACTTAATATCCACTTATATTTGGTGTATTCGTTTGTCACACATAATTATGTTATTGATTTATCCTTAAACCAAGGATACTGTCTTTGTAAGGGACTTTGTCTCAATCTCCATTCATTGAGGCATATTTTGTTTTATACACAACATTCTTTTATACGGTGTATAAACCCCTTTGACTTTTACATTTATCCAAAAAGGAATTTTTTTTATACGAAGTGTTTTACTAAACTGCAAAAGGGAATGTTTTTGTCGTACGTATGCGGCGACAACGACTTCTCCGCCGCCTTGACCATTATTTGTGTATCTGCTTCCTCTACAAGCCATACCTTATTTTTAAAAGAAAAATAAATACCATGTTTTACTTTTCTATTATTTTGGTATTGAAAATAGTTTTCATAATGTTTTTTATGTCAATGTGTTTTAATGATATCTTGTAATTGAAATGTGGAAATTTTATGTTTCCTTTATGCATATATTATGTGGTACGATTATGTTATGGTTCTTGGGAATTGTTATGAAGACGGGTGGTTCCATGATAAACTAAGGGCGGGTGAGCCCGATATATCTCTCCAATGCATTGGGTAACGTGAAGGAGTGAAACATTAAGGTTTCTCCGAAGAGATTTAGGGAATATACTGTGGTGGGTATTCCAAATGTAACCAAGAGGGTTACTCCCTACATAAGAATGTTATGAATGCCTCAAGTTACCTTTATGTCTTATGATTTCTATGATTTATTCATGATTTTATGAGGTATGTCAAAGTGATTATGTTTTATGGGTAATGTATGATTTCATTCTTATGTATACTTGTACTCAAGTTTCCTTTCCATATTTTTATATCACTTACTGAGCTTTTTATGCTCATCCCATGTTTTTGAAATGTTTTTCATAGGTCAAGGTAAGGGTAGATGATATGATGACAGTGTCAAGGAAGTTCCAAGAAATAATCCATGTTTTATTTTAAATATGTTTCCGTTGATGGGAAAAATTAATACTATCTTTTATGTAACCACTTTGTTTAAATGTGGAATGTAAGAAAAGTTTTATGATCAAATTCCCAAAAACTCTAAACCTGAAAAGATCCTCAATGTGTAATCTTGTAATAACTCAAGATTAAGTAAGGTTTAAGGCTGGGGCCTTACAGTTGGTATCAAAGGTCGTTTTAGATAACTTTAGAGGTTAGGGTATTCTCTAAGCATAAGTGACATTACCATAATGGCTAGGATTTTAGAAAGAGTCATAGTTTTTAGATAAAGTTAATGAGTAAGTATATCTTAGTGTTTACCTTATTCATTAGTACATGATGGTTTTGTTGATATACTACCACTGACATTTCTGTTTTTAGTGAATGGATGGATCTAGCAGGCACCAAAGAGACAACAGGTTTGAAGGAAAATATGGTGGTTCTCTGATTAAGATACTTGATAATATGGGGGATTCAATGAGGAAACTCTTGGTTGCTCTAAACCAACTATCAAGGAGTCATGATAATCCACTTGAACCTTGGTATGTTCTGTAATGCATCATGTACGAGATGACCAATCGATATTGAAAATCATGTAATAATTATAAAGGTAACCATTAGATTTTATATGATCCTTACTTTTGAGGTAATTATGGGTTATTATATGTTATGATGGAAAATGAAAGGAATGAGATAAACATGAGCTTAAAATATCTTATGATTATTTTTGAAGATTTTGTCTCGTTTTGGGGAATGTTTTAAGAATTGTATTGTTTTGGAAAAAGGACAACACACAGACCGTGTGACAACCTGTCGCGTCGGACAAAGCTGTGGGAATCGAACCCACAACCAAAGTGCAACTGGTATTTATCACCTACCACTGGACTACGTGAAGTCTCTTGTTAGTTTGACTGATTCTTTTTAGTTAGATGATTTTATGAATTAAGAGTATGTTTATTTTGGGTTATCTATGGAAATTTATTAACCAATCATGGGGGATATGTGATTAGGTTAATTACTTTTCAATACGAGACATTAAGAGCAACTAATGTTGTTTGGAGATAAATTTTACGATTTAACTTAGAAGACTATGTGACTAAATCATTCAAATATTTGGGTTTCAATCTTTGTTTGGTTTACATTAAAAATTTTTATGGAAAACTTTTTTATCAAATGGTCCTCATTGAACTTTGGGTTTTGTTGGAAAAATTTTGGTGATTAAGAATAGATTTTCTTTTTATAAAGGGTTATCCTTTTCTAGATTACCTGATCTTTTACTAACCTGTTTGGTTTTGGTTTTGGCTAATGTCTAAAGACATGGGAAGTATGTAGTTCTCTTTTGTGGATTAGGTGATTCTCTAGAAGTTGATTATAGTACTCTTAATTTGAACAAGTCTTCCTAAATACTCGTCTTTTGGAGAAAATATGAGTTTGTGTAAGGAATCTAATAAAAGATGAAAGACAACATGATAAGTGATTATGTTTCCTTATCAATAAATTCCTCAATAAAAAGTAACTTAGAACAAAAATGCTGTCTATTAACTTTTCCTACTGGGGAATCGAATGCCATTTAACCCATCCCAAGTTTGTGATTTTCTTGTGGCTAAATTTCTCCTAAACATGTTTTCGATCACTCTCCATCAAAACATGACCCTATGTTTGATCCCCCATTTCCATGTTTCCTACAAGGAATCCTAGTATGGGTTAACTCTGGTGACCTCTGTACTTATGTTTCTTTATTTTAAAGTGATTTTTTTACCGACTCTTGTTCCGATGTGGGACTTTAAAGGATGTTTCCAAACTCAATATTAAAATTCTGAGGGCGCAATTCCCAAAAGGGGGAAAGAATGTAACACCCCAGGTAAATAAAGAATATGACATTTTTATATTTATCCACATTTTTGAATAAAATATTAATATTACTTTAAAGGGGATGCTATGCTTGATGGCGTACCCAATATGCAACAACGAGTTTCTTGGGAATCATACATTGCACTCTAATAATAAAATACTATTATTTTAAATGGTAGTTAACGCATAGCTGTTGTGATGGAGGGAATGAATAGAACTAACTACAAATTTATTATATATGTTTTTCAAATATTTTTACTTTTTACAATAAATGTTAGAGTACTAAAAATGAGAATGAATCCAATTTTAAGCGTAAACATTCTAAAACACTTTAAATGGTCGATTCACTGCCTTTTGATGGTGAACCTCTTTTAAATCCACAATTTGAAAATTTTATGTGTTATATTTGACAAAATAAAATTCTTCTTTCGAATCAGGACATCAAAATTTACTTTGTGTAATGTTTTGGTATTTTTCCGAAAAAGTTCAATTTTTAATGAATAGTGAAAAATGGTGTATTTTAATTCAAAACATCTTTTTAATCTGATTTATTTATATGATTAGATTACCTTTTGAAATGGTTTTAAACTAAAATTAGAAAAAAATTTACCATTTAATAAAATAGTGGTCATTGGAATTAATTTCAGTTTGAAATCAGACATAAACTAGTGTCAATCTTTTGATACATTTTGTTTCATAAAAACAGACTATTTGTTTGGACAACGGGAATTAATTATTAAATTAATTAATACAACTTATATGTTTTGAATTTTTTAAAATAGACATCATTTTTGAATTCAGAATATCAAATATATCTTAGGGTGAATTTTTGCTAATTTTCTGAAAAACTCTAGTTTTTAATGAATAGTGAAACCACTAAGTGGTACTTAAAAAACTAATTTTTCCGTTTAAATGAAATTTTTCCATCTTTGTGTTTCGAATGTAAAAAATCCGACATACATGTTTTTCATTAAGATGTAAAATGTGGTTCAATGGGATTAAAATAATTTTTGGTGAATAGTAACTTATTAAGTTTTTAATCCCAATTAGAGGTGATTAGTGTAGTTTAAGGTAAAAATAATGTTTTAATAATATGAAATTACCTAGACACATGTCCTACCCTCATTGGATGAGTCATGGCCGACCAAGAAAATCCATGGGTCAACTTGGGGACCCCATGGAGCCACCTTGGTTGGAAAATGACATAAATTACTTTTTTATTTAATGTTAAAATTAAAATTACACAAACATGAGTTGTTTTACTAAAACAATTTTTAAGTTGGGTTATAAAAGTCATAATTTTGACTATAAATATTCATTGGAAAGATAAAAATATTTACTACATAATAGTTTTTTTTATAATTTTTATACATTAAATAAATTAAAATATTTATGACATCATGATTATGCAGTGATGACCTCATTATTTAACGATTTAAATAAAATGGAAAGATAATGTAAAATATAAGACCTACACATGTAAAAAACCTATTGGATTGGCGTATTTCTAACCCTTACCACCTTAACCTAGAAATATATAAATGTGGGACCTTTAAAATCCGAAACTCATATGAAAATAATGTAACATTTTGTAACTTTACAAGAGTGCCCCTCCTCTCCTCTTATAAAAGGCCCCCAAATCTACCACCTTACCCACACCTCTCAAGCCTTTGGCTCGGAAAAAACCATCTCATTTTGCCTCTCCACATCCCTATATAACTCCTTTAAGCCTCAATTTGGGCACAAGTCTTCCCAAGGAATCTTTTTACCTCAAACAAAATGGAGTTACCCGATTTTAAGGTAATGTCTTCACTTGAGTCCTTTTGTTTTATTTTGCTTCTCCAACCCCCTAACCTCTTTTTATTCATTTCTTTTATAACATATCCAGTATATTAAATATACTAGGATGTTTTTATAAGATTTATTCGAGCTAAACTTACATACACCTACATGTAATGGTTGAAGAACATACTGTTTCCGTGGATGGCGAATTTCTGCCTCACGAAACGATGATTGTTCAACACTCATATATCACCTTCAAAGGTAGCCATTAAGATGTCACTATATTTATATATTATATATAATATGTTTATGTTTTAATTAAGCTTCTGTATTTTTCTTTTTTTCATACCTTTATGGTTTCCATTGTGGGTAAACACGATAATTTCATTTTAGGAAGTGCGGACTACCGCCCCCTCAAAGTGATTTGATTCATTAATGCCATATGTGGGATGTATAATGGATGTATTTATAGTTATTATATATGATGTATGTTAAATATAAATGATTAATTTAATTCAGGATTTAAAATATACAAACCTCTCATTTAGTTTTAATTCCATTAATATGACATAGAAATGAAAGTAGCGTTCATGCGTACGTACGACTTACCGTCTCCATGAACGGCGCATTTAATTTCATACCTCTAAATGATTATGTAATATTATAAATGCATGTATATTCTGGATATATATGATATATATGATATCCAAATAATGAATATCATTCTGGATATAATGAACCTTTGACCACACGAACAACATGTAATTGTAAGAAGTCCACATTCGACTTAAGAACCAAATATCGACAAAACAAACATTATTTACATAAATGATTACATAATGTTTATAACATGGAAATAAGTGATATAAAAGGACTAATGAACGTGAAAAAGGTTCTTAAGAAAGTATAAATTAACACAAGTTTATTATTCAGGACGTTAAAGAACGATCGAGTCAAGTCGGACCCGAGGTAAGGGATCCTACTCCTCTCTTTCTTTTTAAGTACACTCTTTTATGTAATTCCTTTTAAAGAACATTTTTCTTGTTATTGGGATGTTCTTTTATATGACTGTTACTGTAATTTTTATGTTCATCTGATGAGAGACCCCATTCTCTCTCATCAATCCATTTTGGAAGTTTTGAGTGGCGCCGTTAGCCTGCTGAATTTTCGTAAGAGATCTAACCTCTCTCATTCTTTTTATGTACTCTCCTTTATGTCACATCCTTGAATCTCCTATTTGTAATGTTGGGGGATGTTCTTTTATATTACACTTTCTGTAAACATTATGTTAATATGATGAGATACCCTATTTCATCTCATCAATCCATTTTTGTATGTTTTAAGTGGCGCCATTAGGCTGTCGAGTTTTCGTAAGGGATTTTTCATCTCACTTTTATTCCCGTGAGATTTATGCTACATTTGCCGCAATTTCCTTTTAGTGGTGTATGTACTACCCATTATTTTACTCATTGTGTAATATACTTTCATTTATGATTATTTACATCAATGTTGTATTGTCCTTCTTTCACAGGGCGTATGTTTCGAAAGATACCCAAGTCGGTAAGGGAACCTTTCACCCTCCTATTTTTAAAAGACTACTTTTGTTATGTCTTTTAATTCACATACTATTATGTTGGGATATGATATTCTACATCTTTATTGATTTAAATTTTTTTCCATGTGATAAGATACCCTTTTTATCTCTCATCAACTCATTTTCTGAATTTTGTAGTGACACCGTTAGGCTGTCAAATTTTTACAAGGGAACTTCTTATCCCAAATTTGATTCTTTGGGATAAACTTGTACTCCTTGAATATGACGTTCTATAAATATGTGTGAATAACCACTGATTGTTTTACTTTTAATATCCACTTATATTTGGTGTATTCATTTGTCACACATAATTATGCAATTGATTTATCCTTAAACCAAGGATACCATCTTTGTATGGGACATCATATCAATCTCCATCATTGAGGAATATTTGGTTTTATACACAACCTTCTTTTATATGGTGTATAAACCCCTTTGACATTTACGATTATCCAAAAAGGAATTTTTTTATACGAAGCGTTTTACTAAACGACAAAAGGGAATGTTTTTGTCGTATGTATGCGGCGACAACGACTTCTCCGCCACCGTGACCATTATTTGAGTTTCGGCTTCCTCTACAAGCCATACCTTCTTTTTAAAAGAAAAATAAATACCATGTTTTAATTTTCTTTTATTTTGGTATTAAAAATAGTTTTCATAATGTTTTTTATGTCAATGTGTTTTATTGATATCTTGTGATTGAAATGTGGAAATGTTATGTTTCCTTTATGCATGTATTATGTGGTATGATTATATTATGGTTCTTGGGAATTTTTATGATGAAGGGTGCTTCCGTGATAATCTAAGGGTGGGTGAGCCTGATATAGCTCTCCAATGCATTGGGTAATGTGAAGTAGTGAAACGTTAAGGTTTCTCCGAAGAGATTTAGGGAGTATACTTTGGTGGGTATTCCAAATGTAACCAAGAGGGTTACTCCCTACGTAAGAATGTTATGAATGAATCAAGTTACCTTTATTTATTATGATTTCTATGATTTAATCATTATTTTATGAGGTATGTTAAAGTGCATATGTTTTATGGGTAAAGTATGATTTCATTCTTATGTATACATGTACTCATGTTTCCTTTCCATATTTTTATATCCCTTAATGAGATTTTTATGCTCAACCCACGTTTTTGATATGTTATTCACAGGTCAGGGGAAGGGTACATGATATGATGATAGTGTCAAGGAAGTGTCATGAAAGAATCCATGTTTTATTTTAAATATGTTTCGGTTGATGGGAAAATGAATACTATCTTTTATGTAACCACTTTGTTTAAATGTGGAATGTAATGCAAGTTTTATGATCTAATTCTCTAAAACTCTAAACCTGAAAAGATCCTCAATGTGTAATCTTGTAATAACTCAATATTAAGTAAGGTTTAAGTCTGGGGACTTATACGTCATGCACCTGGTGCAACTAAGGTGGAAGATCTAAGTGGTAATCCACCTCGCCAAAAATGTTTTCGATCTAAAAAGGTTGGATGATTATCAAAGATAACTTGACGCCTTGGCCAAATCTCCACAAACGGCGTCGGGTTGAGACCCATAGAAAGACATGGTCTCCATAATCGAAATCCAATTATATCCATCTCCTATCGTCATATGAATTTTTCCTACTTTTTGAAGTCTTCATCCGCTCCTAGACGATCTGAACCTTCTCTACAGTAGCCCGTACCATCTCTGGTCCCACTTGTGCTGACTTCCTTGGGTCAGTCCATCATAAAAGTGATATGAATGGTCACTCGTATAATACCTCAAAAGGTTCCAACCCTATGGTGGAGTGATGGATATTGTTGCATGGAAAATCCACCAAAGGAAACTGATCCTCCCAGTTGCGACCGAAGTCAAAGACACAAGCACGCAACAGATCCTCGATGGTCTGAATAGTCCGATCAGTTTGACCATCCATCTACATATGGAAGACGGTGCTCAAATGAAGATGCATCCCGAAAGACTCCTACAACCCCTTCCATAGCTGGGAAGTAAAACATGCATCATGATTAGAGGAAATCATCGTGGGTACTCCATGTAGCCGCATAATCTTTTAAAAATAGAGCTGTCTCATGCTCTCTTATAAACCCTGCTCTCTGATTGGTAGGAAGTGGGATGACATGGTGAGTCTGTCGATGATCACCCAGTTAGAGACATGAACCCTGGATGTACGTGGATGTCCTATCACTAAGTCCAGGGATATACCATCCCACTTCCACTATGGGCCTCTAAATACTGAATCATTCATGTTGGTACCTGATGCTCCACCTTCACTTGCTGACAAGTGAGACATAGAGAGACAATCTCTGATGCTTCTTTCTTCATTCCTGGCTACCAGTGCTATCGTTGGAGGTCCTGATACATATTTGAAAATTATGGATATTCCACTAGAGGGGATGTGTTGAAATCTCTCAACACTTCCTCCTGAAGTAAAACTGGTACCATGGTACGTCCTATGAATAGGATTATGTGCTCCCCACCTTCAGAAAATCCATTAGGTGCATGTCCTGTGGAAATATGATCATGTCGTGCCTCACAGTAAGTATCCCCATGTTGCGCCTCCCTGACTTGCTGATGAAGTGGGTGAGTGACTGTAAGAGACTGAAGAAAAGATGCTTCATCTCTATCCACAAATGATATCTACAATGCAGTCACCTGCTCGGTTGCCTCGCTTAAAAGTTGTATACCAGACCTCTTACTAAGTGCATCTGCAACAAAATTCCCCTTCATAGGATTATAGACTATCTCGAAGTCATAGTCTTGGATGAACCCATGCCATCTTCATTGTATCAGGTTCATGTCCTTCTGATGGAATAATTACCTGAGACTCTTGTGGTTCGAGTACACTATAAAATGATCACCCCTCAGATAGTTTGTCCACATCATCAAGTCTAAGACCACTGCTACGAACTTCTGGTCATGGGTATCATAGTTCTGCTCTTGATGTCACAGCTGTCGAGAACCATATGCGATAACTGCTCACTCCAGCATTAGGACACATCCGATTATGGTCCCTGATTTTTCATAGTAAACTACGTACCCTAATCCCTCCTTTGGAATCCTTAATATGGGGGCACTAGTCAGCCTCTTCCTTTTCTCATAAAAACTCTTCTGTTATTTCTCAGAACAAATGAAGTGTTTCACCATCTTCATCAACACTGATAGTGGTGCTGCAACTATGGAGAAATCATGCAAAAATATCTAGTAGTATGTAGCCAAACCTAGGAAACATTATACCGCTTTCACACTCTTGGGTGAATCCCAAGCATGTACCACCTCAATCTTTTTCTGGATCTTCTACAACTCCAGCCTCTGATATGACATGTCCCTTAAGGTGAACCGCTAGGATCTATAACTTGGACATTGAGAGCTTACCATAATGCTAGTTCATTAGGATTGCGTCATGTACTACCCAAAATGGTAGGCATACTCCTCAACAGTAGTCGAGTAGATCAGAATGTCGTCAATGAAAAATACTATGAAGTGATCAAGGTACGGCTGAAAGATCATGGTCATGAGTCCCATAAAAACTTCTGGAGCATTGGTTACACCAAATGACATATCCAATAACTCGTAGTGGCCATAAAAACACCTGAAGGATGTCTTCTGCATATCCTCATCTCGTGATCTGAGTTGTTGATAGCCTGATTTGAGGTCTATCTTCGAGAACCACCGTTTTGTATTCATTTGATCAATGATGTCGTCAATCCTTGAATGTGGGTACCTACTCTTCACGGACACTTGATTTAGGTGCTGATAGTCGACAAAAAGTATAAAGATCTCATCCTCCTTTTTGGAGAATAGAATCAGAGCTACCCAAGGCGAAGCATTAGGCCGAATAAATCCCTTTCCCTGCATGTCCTCTAGCTATAACCGCATCTCAAAAATCTATGTGGGAGCCATCAGATACGCTGGTTTAGATATTGGTGTTGTCTCGGGGTACAAGCCAATATTAAACTCAACCTCTCTGCAAGGTGGTAGACTCGAAACATTATAAGAGAAGATATCTGTGTACTGGTCCACCACTATAGGATAGCCCGTACTCTCCACATCGTCATCTATGAGGGTAAGGCTATCCAACTGATTTGTGATCAGCTTCACTCTCTTACAGGTATGCCCATCCTGCACTGCAAAGGCTCCCTTCTTAGCGGTGAAGGTGAACCTGGTCCCATCCATTCAGACACACTGCACTTTTAATCTAATAATTCTATTTGAGCATGGAATATAGATAATCAGTCCATATCCATGATGATGTTGTAAGGCCCCAATGCTACTACTAGGAGATACCACCTGAAGCTTTCACCTCCTAGAGTAAGCTCACATTGTCGGCACCAGTTCATAATCATCGAATATACTCCCGTTGGAATCCTTAACCATAAGGATTGAGGAAACAACTCTGTCAGAATCTCCGAGCTCTGAATGAGGGCAGTGGCAATGAAATAATGACTGGCACCTGTGTTAATAAGTACTCCAGCTATGGTGTAGTAGACACATATCATACCTTGTATCATATCCGGAGCGCCGTGATCGTAGGCCTTAACTTCTTTGAGAAGAGCACTCCCTTGTCCACATGATCCCTATATTCGGGGTGGACCTCCAAGTTGTGGTGGTGGTGACATCTCCAAATGTTACCCACCACCTTCTGCACAACCACATCCTCTACCATGTCCACATGCTCCCTGTGGACAACCTCGATCGAATCTTTGTCACTACCTAGGTGGTCCTTCGACCGTCAGCTGATCATCCGTACAGCGGGTCAGATAGTCACGAGCCATGTCACCCTACTAGCCGCATGTGAAACACTGCCCACTCCAATCATGTCTGTCTCTGCCTCGGGTACCCCACACAACTAACTCTGAATCATTTGGTTGTACACATATAGCTCTGGTCGTCTTGTATATTTGTGATGTTTTTATACTGCCATCTATTGAAGACTCCACTACGTGATGATTGGTAGTGAGTCTCACTTCTGGTGACTGATCAATAAGGAAACACTCCACCATGAGGGCACTCTGTTACATCCCCACTTGCATCGGGATGGTGAGTGAGATCATCGAATCCGTGATCTCCCGCATGAATCCCTGTTCGAAGGTCTAGGCCCTGAATAAAGGGTATCACACCATATCTGTGGAGTAGCAAAAGAGGTCAGTGAACCTCACTGAGTACTGATCCACAGTCATGTTTCCCTATTGCAGATGAAGTATCTCTTGTATATGCACTGTGCAAAGAGTCATTGGGAAAAAATCTACCCGAAACATGCTCTTGAAGTCTTCCTAGGGAAGATTCACCTCATCATGAACTTGGAGCATCAATATCAACCATCTATTTACTGCTTCCTATAGAAGGCTGGCGACAAGGATCACCATGGGATCAGTTGGTGTACATACATGTCAGATAACTATCACAACAGCATCCATCCAATCCTCCGCTACCTGTGGTTACATCTCCCCCTTGAACCTGGGTGTCATATGGTGCTGGAACATGTGAAACGCGCTCATGTAGTGTTCACTCTCTACTTTTGGGGCTAGTGGAATTAGTGGCCCAATGGGTAATGGAATCGTTGGTGCATCCACTGGTGCCTCTACTATAAGAGGGCTATACCCTGAGGCCTCGTCGCTCGGTGGGATATCGTGTGTACCAATCTCAGGACTCTAGCTTGGTGTCTGTGTGGAGGCATCCTAAAAATAAAAAGGTGCAATATGGTGAAAAAATTATTCCTACTGTGCTTACCTGGTGAGATGACTTAATGAAAACTTTTCAAAACACACATGCAATCAGTGATTTCGTGCACTAGGTCGGAAATCAAAAATTCAGGGTCTTGGGGTATAGATATGTCATCTGCCGCACCAGTACTGGACTCCCTGAACTGAAAACCACACTCACTACAGTTAACACTATTGCTACACAGAAAATATCAGAGTCCTATTATTAGCATTAAAATAGACTCCTCTGATACCAATTTGTCAGTACCCATCCCCCGGGCCCGATTTCGTGACTACCCTAAGCCCGCCTTCTATAGGCCAGGGGTTGGCGACTTTCACAATGGCGTATTCGCTAATCTTGGAAGGAATTGCCTTTATTAGCTGTAATAACACACAACCAGGAACATAGATATATACGAAATCAAACAAACTGTATAACCAAATGAGAGTGCTGAAAGTTAAGGGGCTGGAAAACCAGCCCAACAGTAAATGTTCAAGAACAACTGAAATAAAAAACAACTATAGAAAGTGATAAAGGAAGCTACTGAGTCATCCTCCAGGTTCCACCATGAATGGTAGGTACATATTTCCTCCTCATCACACCATGTTGGTTTGTATCCCCCGTGAATCGACATGCTATATGGTCCACCTCTTGGTACCGTCTAGTTCTGGTACTCTCAGCCTCAGTCAGTGTTATCTGTCACCTACATCCAACACAAGGTGCGGGCATAGCCTATGTAGGGGTGAGTATATCGATACTTAGTAAGGACCCTATGATCCTCAAGGCCTCAAAAAAAATCACCAAGGATAAACCACAAAGTATGAAATCAACAGACAACCCTACATAGGTATATGCCCATACATATACCTAAGTTATCAAGTAATTCATCTCAATCATGAGGAAAAAAATGAAAAAGTGACTCTACTCAAACAGCGATTTTATTCTAGGGGTAGTATCAAGTAACATCCCTAGTCACATTGTCAAAACCTTGGCTGCTGGAGAACTCCTCCTCTATCTAGTACAGTCGGTCTTCCACAATACCAAGGCGCTTCACACTAACCTTGTACTAGTGAGGTAATCTTTTTGTCGTGTACCGTGGGTCTGCCGTGTCACCATGGTGGTCCCCACTGAGGGTATGCCGCATCACCAAGGCACTCCCCCTCATATCTTGATTAGGTACTCCTCCTATCGAGTACCGTGCGTCTACCTCAACACCAAGGTGCTCTCCACTGCGCTAGTCGAGTCACATCGAGTCGAATCAGTCAACAGTTGTCAGGTCTCAGCCAGCTACTAGGAATCTGCACTATGCTCGCATGTCTTAGAGAGAATTCGCTATAGGAGCTACTGTTCGATACTCCAACTATCACGAAGTCTGAAGAATAAGTATCTAGAAGATCGGTCACATCAAAAGGGTCTCAACACAATAGACGGCGCATCAATCAGACGCCCGGTGTGTGAGATATTAGTCTCAGTCTCGGGGGCCTGGTTGGATTCATGCTCGATCCTACCTGACCATTTCCCATCTAAATCCCAAACTCCAGTGGTGTAAATTCAAAGAGATCATATCTCTCTATGATTTCTAGTGATGTTGAAGGTTTGTCAAAAGGACATTCGGTGCCAATGTTATTTCCAAAAGAATGTAAAGGGTCGTAATGGGCCCGGTTCTGGTCTGACCCGGTCGGACCAACCGGGGTTGACCTAGCACGACCCTTTTGGTCTAGCCCAGTTAGCGAGGGCCGTGAGGTTGGTGGATCATCCACGAGGGCACAAACCAGCTGTGGGTCGGCAGTCTGGTCTCTGGTTGGTGGACTGGCCGTCGTTCAGCAGCAGTTCGGTCAGGAGGGTGGAGCACCTCAGCATGACGGTGCAGCTTGGCACAGCGGCATCACATATCGGCTCGTATAGTGGTGTGGCTCGGTAGATGGCGGCGCGTCATGGCTCAGACGATGGTGTGGCTCGGCTCGGAGAATTAACTAGGCTAGGAAGGTGGATTGGATCAGCTAAGAGGAGTGTCTAGGCTTGGATGGTGGCGCTGCTCGGCTCGGACGGCGGTGCAGCTCGGCCCGGACGGCGGGTCGGCCGGGGCAGCGTGGCGAGGTCACGGGTCGGCCAGGGTGGCACGGAAAGGCCACGGGTGGCAACACCATTACCTCCATATTCTTCATCACCTTCCTCTATTTCAATGAATACGACAAAGAAGAACGACGGAGGGGTCAATCCATGTTTATTTGGACCCCACCCTCCGCGTTTAGAGTGGTAGCAAGTGGTTCACAAAGAATTAAGAATGAACGTGAAACCATAATCTTCTACAATGTTTTTTCCCAACCTACACAAAAAAAGAATGGAGTACATGGATATTGATAAACATTTATGAATAAACCCCTCCTTCGTTCACTTGATGAGTTTTTCACAAGGACGTAATACGGTCATCGATTTTTCATAGATGAATACATCCCACGTCGGTAAAAGTCTCGATGAAGAAGCATGATGTCGAGGTTGGCAGTATTTATCGATGGAGCGTTCTTCGTGGAAGTACATGTTCTTCGTTAGAGATTTTTCTCCCAACAAGTGCTCTCTCTCCTTTTCCAATGGATGTTCTCAAAAGAGGAACCCACCAAAATAAAAGTGATATCCAATATAATAAAATATGTTTCCCCAATTTAATTTTTGGCACACATCAAAATTGATTAATTAAATTTGCTCAATTAAGTGGTGCTTTGGAATAATTAATGCGGAGGAGGTTGGAATAATTAATGTAGAGGAAGGTCAAGAGGCTCCTCCACATTAATTAGGGAGTTAAAGATATTTTCCTCCATTTATGAGGGAGTTGAGGTTTTTCTCCAAATTAATGGTGTGTTTCAAGGCGGTTTAATCATGGGTGGTCCCCACCACCATAACCTCTCATGGGAGGTCACAGTTTGGTGGTCCCCACCACCAACATCCTCAAGGAGGTTGGTTATAACCAAACTAAAATAAAACTTCTGTCTATTTTATTTTAGTATTTCCATGAAAAACCCAAAAAACAACTTTCACCCTCGACCAACTGTCATCGTGGTTAAAGTCTTCTAAAGTTAACACTGTCGCTGTGAGTTCAACGGTGCCCTCATATTTCAATTTGGAGCACCGATTCAATGGTTATATGAATCCGCTCGTACGTTTACTGAACGTACCTGAAGAAAAGTTCATAAATTCATTCTGGGCGCTCTGGTTCTCGGAATCACGCACCATCAATTTTCCCGGACTCCTAAGATTCCCATATATTTAAGAAACATTACTTGGAAATTCCAGGTCATTACAAAATTGAAAATACATTTTTTGGGCACCCAGATTGTAAAAAGGGTTAATAAAACACCATAATCAAAAAAATGGAGGTATGAATTTCATCTAGAATAATAAACTACTCAGTTTACATGTTAGGGAACATTCATTAAAAATGAAAAAATTACATTGAAGTGAATTTTGATGGATAAAGATTAATATATAGTGATAATGATCATGAACCATTAGAGAGTTGGTGATACAGGGAAGTTTTTTGACCACAAAACCATAAATATGTGATGTGTTACCGGACAATTTGATTCATCTAAAATGAAATATCTTGGATAACATTTTTTTAAAGATCATCTCATTAGATTTGTTGTGTTCCTATATTATCTTTATTGAAAACATAAGAAATTTTAGTGAATTTTTATATTTTTATTAAGAAAATTGTATCTTATTGATGTGGTTATATTAGATACAACATCATCACTTACTCTATCTAATTAATATCTTATAAGAAATTTTTATTCATGAAAAATTAAAATTAACGTTATACAATTCATTAGCTCTATTGTAGAATAAAAACTCATTCATCGAGTCTCTTGACATTTTAAATGACCCATATTTTAAGCCTAAGTTAACAAACAACAACCAATATTCAACATAATCCATTACATAAATAGTTAACATGATTAATCAACTAAAATTTTTATATCAATATTCAATGTATCTAATATGTGATGAAATGTCACTAAATCAACAGTATATTCACCAAACAATATTATGTGTCCCAAAATTCCACGTTACACATATAGGAAAAAATTAATCACCATAAATCCATATTTAAAATAGGAATTCTTTCATATATAAAATCATAAGATGTAGAATATTTTCCATAAATAAATACATGTAGTAAAGTCTAGAAAATATTTCATAAACCATCAAAACACAAACCAATTTCATGGTCACCCACACAATAGCATAAACATTTCATTATTAAATCAACATTGATATGCTCTTATGGGTTATTATCCTTCAATTATGTGTTTTAAAATTGGTTCACCCTAACACTGAGTTGTTTTTATTAGTTTTCAGATCTATTCACCATAAGCTCTAAAATCATTTAATTATCAATACTATAATACAATACAAATATATTCATTATTCTTATAACCATAATATCAATTATTTAATGAAAATATTACATAATTATTGAATCCAATATATAAGAACTCCATTTTATGTTGAGAAAATATTGTTTAAATCTTGCACAAATTTATTATCTTGAACCTAAAATTTATGTCGAATGAGATCATATAAGTGTTAGTTGGTTTTTCAGGCCATTTCAGAGTTCAGAACCCTGTGAGGGGGAATAATTATTTGGGTCACAGGTATAGTAGAAACCATAGAGACCATCCCACCTTGTATACCCTATCGTTATATTGAATTTTTGAAGGAATAACAGGGCATATGGTGTTCCTTAACCATACACCTTGGGCCACCAAACCATGATGGATGACATTATTTTATTAATTGGATAATGGAATTGTTTCCAGATAATTTTTAAAAATTGTATATCCAATAAAGTATAGGTACCTCCATAGATTTTGATCTATGTATGGTTGGTGCTTTTTTTGTCTAGCTGTGGATCCGAACCACATGGGGTGTCTCTATTCGTAGTGCATGAGGCATGGTTTGGCCAGTCGTGTGACAAAACTATACGAGCCAATAATTTGTAGGTAAAAAACTAAATTCCCCTTAAATTCTAATATATTTAACATTCCTTATCCTTTCTTAATTCATTACTAAAATTCCATATTTTCAATCATAATTGATCCCATGACATCTCCTAGAGGCATTGATAATGTTTCATTGTTTGACCTCTAATTTGATATTTGATTAATACAATGAATTCTTCGCAGTAATTGAATCATTAGTGGGAATCTATTCATCATTTTCCATTCACTCAACATTTGAATTTCGATAAAGGCTCATATTCCCTAATTTATGGTCGTCAAATATTTATTCCATTTTCTCTTGACCTTTTCCATATATATGGGTTGATACTAGATTAGGAAAATTTTGAATCGTCAAGGCAGGTGGTCTTGGAAAATTCCCTTAAAGTATCATAATTTATAAAATTCCATGTGTTTATCACATTCTAGTATTACTATGTGTGGCCCCTAAAATTCATATTAAATTGTTTTGACAAATGTTCGGATATTAAGGATCCCTTATCACACAAGATCATGATGTCATTGGAGGTCATGACCTCAATGTTTTCCACCTGAAATATGGTCTTTTTATTATTATGCCTTTTCTTCCCTTGTTATAAATATTGATGAAACTATTCAGTTATGTTAATATGGCCCTTCAAATGGTATTTAAAACATAGTTAAAAGTAATTATGAATTCCTAATTGCTATACAATATAGTTTCAAGTTAACCCTTCAATGGTAAGTGATTAAAATAAATAAATGAATTAGGAAAAGGTAATTGTAATGTTTATTTATAGACATAAATATTACTAGTTATTTATAATTGAATAGGAATCATATTCATATCATTATCATTCCTTTTATTGAATAATGACGTTAAATGAATGTACATAAGAAATGATCATGTAATGAATATGAATAACTGTTGAAAATTCATGAATAACCTTATCACTATAGTGAATGGTATTGAAACGAACCAAATCACTTATTAAATGGAATGAGTTTTATAATTAAATAAATGAAATAATGTTATACATATATGGTTTCTATTACATAAGAACCATTTATCTTTATAGAGTGGTTAAACATGAGCCGACTTTGTATTCATGAGCGAATGACATTAGTACATATTGGATTCCATACTTATTCAATGAGACAAATGGAATGGGAGATACAAACATTAGATCATAAACCTTTTATATTAGTGGATTCTTGGATGGAAGACAAGGGATCCTTCACTATTCGTAAGATATCATGATGCCTTAGATATAGTCCATGGATTAGGAATGTTGTTTTCAAAAATGATGTACCATAGATTTACCAATTTGGACCCAATCAGGAATTGCATGATATTACTATGGATGTGATCCCCATACTCGGTTATATTTTTTTATAGTGGAATGAATTATCTATTCCCACTTGGATTACACTAAAACCCCTTTTCCTAATAGAAAATAATATCTATTTTAAGATTTGGATGACCCATAAGGTAAAAGATGCCGCTGTTATATCATTCATCCTATCATATAATTATTATGATATATTTATGTTAAGATGACATATTCATATGTTTTATCTACATAAACTAAAAAAATGTTATTATTCAATGTTATTATTTTTGTAGACTTTCTAAGATGATGTATAAGTAGGTATGATTTATTATTTTTGTATTGGTTGAAATTTTTATATAGCTACAATCTTGTCAGATTTTATTCGACGACTGGATAGTGTACACAATAATGGTATTTGATTAATGAGAATTTTTTGATACCCTACCTTGGCCTCCATTTGTACCCCGAAATATTTTATGATCGAATATATGTACACGGTGATCTGTGTCACATTGAAAATAAAACCTACTTTATTTATTAGGATGGATCTTGGCAGAAGAAGACTGAGTTGAATCTGAGGATGGTAGGATAGTTTTGGCTTTTTTTATTCATTTTTAGCTTATTTATATTGATTCCATGTAAACATATTTTCTAAATTTTTTGAGATATGATCTGAAACTATCATTTACCCTATGATTTAGTTTCTATATTTTTAGTAGCTAATTGTTGATGGATGTTTATTTTTATTATCCTCTTCCAGTTTTGTTTATACATTGTTATGTGTTTTCTATTGTTATAAATCTATTTTATATATCTATATAAATTGTTCTCTACTCTATCATGAGGGAATATTCTCCCCAAAAACACACCCTAGTACCACACTACTAGTTGGAACTGTTAGAGTATGTGGTGTAATTCTTGGGGCTTTTTTATAACTAGGTTCAGGGCACCATTTTAGTGGAACCTGGGTCAGGACGTCACAGTATAGAATCAGTTTTTACCTTTTTTTATCTTATTTTTATGTAATATCGATAAGTGAATAGTAAAATATTGTAACATGGTCATGATAAATGATCACAAGTAGATAATACATTTTTGGGGTGAATATCATGTTTCCAAGAAATAGGATATTAGTGTTTTGTATTTTTCTTATTACATTTTATAAATATTCAGCTTTGGGTGATGTACATGAGTTATGGTATTTTTATATGCTTATGGGTATTTTAACATGACCCAGTATAACAAGGATAATTGTTACATGCTTTATTAAATGTACCTAGGATTCACATACCAAGAATCTTCCATGGAATATACGTTCATTTTATAGTTTTCATTAAATATGTTTCCCATGATTGTTGAATGAGACATGGTTGTTATATTAGTTATTCTACTAATGTATTATTAATAGTGTATATATGGGTAGTTTAAATTTTAAAAATCAATCTATATAGTATATTCTTATATTGGATTATGGAAGAATTTAAAATTTCTTATATCAACCAATGTCAGATATGTACCTATAGATGGTGGAAAAAGTATTTTGGATCTAAGTGAGTGACTAGATTTTTTAATTCATGAGGTCTAGGGGACATTGTGAGATGGAATGTGTAACTAAATGAGTTGATATATTTTATATTACGTGAGATATTCTAAAAAAATAATTATATGAGGAAAACTATCATTAAATTTGTGACACTTCTATGTTATAAAGTATCATTATAATTGTTAACTAATAATGATGATCTCTTCAAATGTCCCTTGATATATGTTTATAAAAAAATAAAAATATTAAATGTAAAAATTGGATTATAAATGAAAATGGTTGTTAGTAAATTATGAGGTAAGGTGTAATTGACCCTTCAACTATAAGAACCATTGAAAAAAATACAATACTTACTAATTCTTTATCCATCTAATAAGTTAGTTATCATATTATACCTTGTGAAATGATCCATTTTCATTAAGACATAATTCTTCTAGTGTATATACATACTTTTGAAACTGTTTTGGAGGTGTGATTTTGAAATTATAGTGGAATTCCACCAAAAGATTCTCTATTCATGCACCATGAATTTTGGAATGGTCACACCCTCGATGTAATGCCCCGACCCTAGTTAACCAAAGTCAGTGAATTAATACCTAACGTTGGCATGATCACAACGGATCAAATCCGGAAAGACCAATCAATTTAGTATCCTTGGAAGTACTAGATACATACATATGATTTACATTACATTATGAATTGAAAAATACAAAAATTGTGTCTCCATTGAATACACTCATATCCCTTTTCTAATTCCTACAGGTCAACCATAAAATACTTCTCCGCATCCTGGAAGAAATAAAACATATGAAAGGGGTGAGCTCAGATGCCCGCTAAGGATAAAAATATAGCAGAATAATTTTTAAAAAAGTATAAACATTTTAAGAAATTTATATGAATAAAACACAAGCATTTTAAACATATACATTTGCATAATATGGAAAATATTAAAAAATAATTTCATTTAATTATTTACATATATATTATACTAGTAGAATAATAACATGTAATATCGATATCTAATTTTATATTGATTGAATGCATAACATCAGACATCATAAGCACAAATTCAAGACTTCATTCCAGGACTACAAATAAGATTTTGTCAAGGCATTTTTACAAGAAATTAGATTGTCTCATGATACCTATAGATGCATCGATGTGCTATAGTGGGCTCCACCCATCACTTACTAAGTCCAATTTATTCCTAATATGATAATATTGAATCATAACATAAACACTAAGATTAAAACTAGTAAATAAAATGTTAATATTTAACCCTAAAAATGAATGGTATAAAAATAACCCATCCATATAAAATCATATCACAAAACATTCAATACAATATGGAATATTGTATCATAATAAATCAACTTCAAGAAAATGTTAAATCCATAAAAGGATGTTGAAATAGATTAAATCAAAACTATTTGAGAGAAATATCTCTTTCTATTTTGAATTATTTAAAAGTCAAATGATTGTAAAAGAATCCCATTATATTTAAAATAATCATATAATATTTTAGGGTAATCTTTGAAGATGTAATAATGGTGGAAAATAGCAGCACCCGCCTTTATGTTAATAAAACATTCTTACCATAATGTGTCGAAAAGGTCATAAATTACCTTATTTAGAAATCGATAGAAATATTCCTTCCAAACAAATTATAAAAATGAAAACAATTATAAAAATGAATTAATCCCACATTCATGGAAGTAGTAATTTTTTTTTGAAATACATTATTAAGGAACACATATGAGGATGATATAGAAGTCTCAGTCGATACTTATGTGTAATCATGTCAGATAATAAAGAGATTATGAAATTAACCATTACCTTGAACTTTTACTTGGTCTAGGGTATGTTAACCTTCTGGATAAATTGTTAAATAATTGTTATTAAATTATACAATAACCATATGCATAAATTGGACATTATATATGATCTTCTAATATTATTTTGTAAATAATATTTCAGTAGTATCATTGTTTTGGGTGTTAATTGATATGTTTTGGTACATAAGTCATGTTTGTTAAGTATTTTATGAATTTGATTAATATTCATAATTATATTAAGTTCTTAAAGATTATTTTTATTCATAATGTGAAATTTATTCTTGAACGGTGACGATGGGGAATGAATCTCATAGTGTTTGTAGAGATGGTAACTCGTATGTACGCACGAGTGACAATACAATTCTATTGATGGTGAAATAATTTTTAATTGGATGTTATATCACATATAAAAAATAATTAACATTCTATATTTATTATTTACAACAAATATATTCCTTATTATACCCACCCAAATAATGATGTGTTGATTGACAAACTACACCACGATGTGGAGACGGTAAGCCATACAAAAGCACGTATGGTGAAATCATCATTAATAGAATGGTAGAATAATGAATTTGGATATACCATATTTATAATAACATCACATTATGAAAAAGGTACTGGATTTTTTACTTTGTTAAGGAAACAACAAATAATGCGGAAGTGGAAGAAGAAAAGAACTCTGAAAGAGGTGACTAAATTATTACCTCTCTTTGGGTGCTTCATTTCAATTTGATCAAAAGGGATCTATATGTCATATTTTTTATCAATGTATGGAATCTAGGTTAATTTAATGGTAGTTGAAATTTTTTTGAGCATTGTTTGTATGAGACAAATGGCCCTGATGGTGTAATTTTGAGAGAACTGGAAGAACCCATTTATAAGAGAGGTGGGGGTCACTTTAGGAAAATCTTGAAATATTAATTTATTATACCATCGTATAAGGTTTATAATGGATCCAAAAGGATTTATTTTGAATATAAGGTGGGTCTTGGTCAATAACCTCTCAACCAATACGTTTTAGATAGTTTTAGGTCACCATATTAATCTTATCATTTATATTTAACTCCGAGTTAAGTAGTTTAACTTTTACCATGTATTCTTGTATTATTATAATAAATGGTTAATAGACATACTATAAAAATACAAGATAACCCCAGGTGGTTCATTAATAATATATCTACACTTATATAAGTCCTTTTTCTGAACCATATATTTTTACAAATATTTTATCAATTAATAATAATGTATTTAAAAAAACAAATTTATGTTGATTTTTACACTATTTATTATTTGGTTTTTGTGATAGTCATAACAGCATTATCACATAGACTAAAATTTATTTAGTTAACCCTAACATGTCATATTAACCTAAAAAATTCGTGGAATACATCAAAATTCTCAATTTACAACTATATTAATATTTCTAACATTAATTATTTTAATCATTCAATAATAAGGTAATTACTACATCATCATTGTGTCATAAATAAATTTAATTATTTAATGATTAAAATTTATAAATAAAATAAAATTTTGTAGTTAATATTTTTATATTTATAATTAATATTTATAGTAGAATTTATCTTATGTATAACCCTATATTATAAATGGTTCAGTTCATAAACATTAAATTTAACACTTTTAACTATTCATTAAATAAAACTATAATAAATGTCATAATCTTACCCAAGTGGACCAAAGTGATCATATTTTATTCCTATGGTTTATTTTTGTCAAAAAAAACATATCCATGAGAATTCGGACATGTGTTGGTGTAATTATAATATCATTTTTACCTTTAAATACCATGTTTACTTTTAACTGTGGTAAATAAAATTCAAAAGATACTATTCCTGGAAAAAATTATTATCATCCTATATAAACACATTTTACTTACAAATTTCAACTATTTTTCTAGGATTTTTTAATTTCAATTCATAGAAGTGGTAAAGTTGTGTTTTATGTAAATTTGTAATTATGCTTAAAAGGTGGGTAAAAGTCATTAAAAGTTTAATAAAATATTATATATATAATCCTATTATAAAATGAATCCAATGAATTACATTGATGATATATAATTATTATGTATATATTTTTACCTAAAATAAATTTAAATATAATAACTAATTATTTAAAAAAAAGGTTGGTTTTAAACAATAACACAGTATTTTTCACTATTCATCAAAAAATGATTCTTTTTATAAAAATACCAAAAATTCTCAGTAAGTTAATTTTGATATTCCACATCCAAAAATGATACCGATTTTGAAAAATAAATGTAAAAAAATATTAAAAAGTGAAATTACTATTCATAACTGCTAGATGGATTTTTCGTGGTGTGCTTGATCTCGATGATCTATATAACACAAGAAATTGAATCATACAAAGAGAAACGTAATGTGGAAGATTCATTTGTTATATTCTTCCCTCATTTAAATAATTTTGATCTAAACTTTTCTTGAATTATACTACATAAAATGATTTAGGTGGCTCTTCATCATAAGTTCCTCGGGTTCCCACGTTGCGTCTTCCATCATATGGTTGCTCCATAGAACCTTTACTAGATGATTCATCTGGTTTATTATCACTTTTTCTTTGGTATAAAAAATATTGACAGGCTCTATACAATAAGACAGATTGCGATCCAGTTCTATTTCTTCATCAGTGTGTACCTGAGTTGGTTCAGGCATGTATTTTCTCAACAGTGATACATGGAACACAGAAGTATCTCTGGAGAGATTTGGAGGCATTTCCAAACAGTAAGCCACAACTCCAATTCGTTCTAGAATATCAAAATGTCTAATGTACCTGAGACTTAATTTATCTTTCTTACTGAATCGTATAACAACCATCCATGGAGATAGCTTCATGAAAACATGATCCCCAACTTGAAATTACAAATCCTTTCTTCGGTAATCGTCATAGATCTTTTTCCTACATAGTGCTGCTTTGATGTGGATTTGGATAATATTCAATTTTTCTTTTATTTCCTAAAAAAGTTCTGGGCCTATGAGTTTTCTTTCTCTAAAATCATCCCAACAAGTTGGTGTGCAACATCTCTTGCCATATAATTCTTCATATTGTTCCATATTAATACTTAAAGGGTTTCTATTGCTATAGGAAAATTCAAGCATAGGTAAATATTGTTCCCACATTCCTTGAATGTCAAGTGAGAAAGATCTTACATTGTCTTCATTGGTTTTAATTGTCCGTTCTTATTTTTCATTTATTTGACAGTGATAAGCAGTGCTCCAACAATGTTCAGTATCTGGGGCATTTTTAAGACATTCCCCAAATCAGGATGTAAAATGGGGACCATGATCAGAAACAATTGATAAGGGTACTCCATTATGTCTTACAAATTCATTATTAAATTTTCCTGCTAAACATTCAAGTGCTAAATATTCTCTTATAGCATGAAAATGTGATGACTTTGTAAGACAATAGAAAATGACCCATATTACATTATTCCTTATAGGAGTCTTTTGTAGACCCATGACAAATTCAATCGTAATATCATACCATTTACACCATGGTATGGTAAAGGGTTAGATGACTCCTACATGATGTTGTCTTCCAGCCCCAACTTGTTGAAAAACCACATATCTTGACACATAATCAGCTATTCCCCTCTTCATGTTTTCCCACAAAAAATGTTCCTTCAAATTACTATATATCTTATTTCTACCATGGTGTATAGTGAAATTGGAGCTATGAGCATCATCCAAGAATTCCATTTTTATATCAAGTATGTCGAGAACAAAATGTAACGTCCCAAATTTCGAAATCCCATATTTATATACGAATTCGATCAGTATTCCATAATTAACAACGTTAGTTATATTTTGAAACTTCTCATCATCAGTCTGATAAATTTTTATCAATTATAGTAAATATGGTTTGTCATCCACTAGAAAAATTATTGATGGTTCCCCTTCCATGATTATTCCTATATCCATATTTACTAGATCCATGAACATAAGATCCCTTTCAACTCCCATCTTGTTCCAAACTCCAAGATCCATTCTGAAAAATGAATCTTCCACCATATATTCCTTCCCCATGTGGTAGTGTATATTGCAATCATAATCCTTGAGTAGTTCATGAAATCATCATTACCTCATGTTTTGTTATTTCGGTGAGAAAATATACATCAAACTCTTGTGATCAGTTTATATCTCACATTTTCCACCCGAATGTTAGTGGCTCCATATCTTCAATGTAAATATTATAGCTTCTAACTCAAGATCATGAGTTGGATAGTTTTATTCATTAAATTTTTGTTGTCGTGATGCATAGAAAATAACTCTATCATTCTTCATAAGGACCAAACCTGTAACATCCCAGGTAAATAAAGAATATGAAATTTTTATATTTAACCATGTTTGTGAATAAACAATTAATATTACTTTAAAGGGGACGCTATGCTCTATGGCGTACCCAATACGCAACAACGAGTTTCTTGGGAATCTTACATTGCACTCTAATAATAAAATAATATTATTTTAAATTGTAGTTAACGCCTAGCCGTTGTAATGGCGAGAGTGAACAGAACTAACTACAAAATGATTATATATGTTTGTCAAGTATTTTTTCTTTTTACAATAAATTTTAGATGATTAAAAATGTGAATGAATTCTATTTTTATGCGTAAACATTCTAATGTTCTTTAGAAGGTCGATTAACCACCTTTTGATGGCGAACCTCTTTTAAATACACTTTTTGACAATTTTATGTGTTATATTTGACAAAATAAAATTCGTCTTTAGAATAGAGACATCAAAATATACTTTGTGTAAATTTTTGGTATTTTTCTGATACAGTTCATTTTTTAATGAATAGTGAAAAATGATGTATTTTAATTGAAAACCTCTTTTTAATCTAATTTATTTATATGATTAGATTATCTTTTGAATTGTTTTTAAAGTAAAATTAAAATATATTTTTTCCATTTAATCCAATAGTGGTCATTGGAATTATTTTCACTTTGAAATCGGACTTAAACTAGTGTCAATCTTTTGATACTTATTGTTTCATAAAAACACGCTATTTTCTCTGACAGTGGGAATTAATTATTAAATTAATTAATTCAACTTATATGTTTTGAATTTTGTAAAATAGACTTCGTTTTTGAGTTCGGAATATCAAATATTGCTTTGTGTGAATTTTTGGTATTTTTCTGAAAAACTTCAATTTTTGATGAATAGTGAAACCACTTAGTGTGAGTTAAAGAAACTGATTTTTCGTTTAAATGAAACTTTTCCATCTCTGTGTTTTGAATTTCAAAAATCCTACATAAATGGTTTTCATTATGAATTAAAATGTGGTTCAATGGGATTAAAATAATTTTTTGGTGAATAGTAACTTTTCTGTTCTTAATCGCGATTAGAGGTAATTAGTGTAATTTAAGGTAAAAATAATGTTTTAATAATATTAAATGACCTATACACATGTACTAACTCATTGGATGTGTCATGTCCGACCAAGACAATCCATGGGTCATCTTGGGGACCCCATGGAGCCAATTTGGTTGGAAAATGACATAAATAACTTTTTATTTAATGTTAAAATAAAAATGTCACAAGCATGAGATGTTTCAGTAAAACAATTTTTAAATGGGGTTATAAAAGTCATAAATTTGACTAAAAATGTTAATTATAAATCTAAAAAGATTTCCAACATAATGATAATTTTTTTATAATTTTTAGACATTAAATAAATTAAATTATTTATGACATCATGATGATGCAGCGATTACCTCATTAATAAAGGATTTAAATAAAATGAAAAGATAATGATATAACTATAACTTACACTTGTCAAAAACCTATTGGATTATTATATTTCATACCCTTACCACCTTATCCTATAAATACAACAATTTGGGACCTTTAAAATCCGAAACTCATTTGAAAATAAAGTAACTTTTTGTAACGTTACAAGAGTTCCCCTCCTCTCCTCTTATGAAAGTCCCCCACCTCTACCACCTTAGACACACCTCTCAAGCCATTGGCTCGGCCAAACCATTCTCATTTTGCATCTCCACATCCCTATCTTACTCCTAGAAGCCTCACTTTGTGCAGAAGTCTTCCCAAGGAAGCCTTTGAGCTCAAACCAAAGGGAGTTACCCGATTTTAAGGTAATGTCTTCACTTGTGTTCTTTTGTTTTATTTTGCTTCTCCAACCCCATAATCTCTTTTTATTCATTTCTTTTGTAACAAAACCAGTATCTTCCATATACTAGGATGTTTTTATAATAAGGATTCGAGATACACTTACACACACCTACAAAAAATGGTTAAAGAACATATTGTTTCAGTGGATGGCGAATTTCTGCCTCACGAAACGATGATTGTTCAACACTCATATAACACCTTAAAAGGTGGTCATTAAGACGTCACTATACTTATATAGGATATATAATATGTTTATGTTTTACTTAAGCTTCTGTATTTTACTTTTTTGGCATACCTTTATGGTTTCTGTTGTGGTTAAACACGATAATTTCATTTTAGGGAGTGCGGACTACCGCCCCCTCAAAGTGATTTGATTCGTTAATGACATATGTGGGATGTATAAAGGATGGATTTAAAGTTATTATATATGATTTATTTTACATATAAATGATTAATATAATTCTGGAATTATAATATACATACCTATCATTTAGTATTAATTCCATTAATATGACATAGAAATGAAAGTAGTGTTAATTCGTACGTACGACTTACCGTCTCCATGAACTATGCATTTCATTTCTTACCTATAAATGATTATGTAATATTATAAATACATGTATATTCTGGATATATATATTATATATATGATATCCAAATAATTAATATCATTCTGGATATAATGAACCTTCGACCACACGTACAACATGTAATTGTAAGAGGTCCACTTTCGACTTAAGAACCAAATATTGACAAAACAAACAATATTAACTTAAATGATTTTCATAATGTTTATAACATGGATATAAGTGATATAAAAGGAATAATGAACTTGAAAAAGGTTCTTAATAAAGTATAAATTAACTCATGTTTATTTTTCAGTACGTTAAAGAGCGGTCGAGTCAAGTCGGACCTGAGGTAAGGGATCCTACCCGTCTCTTTCTTTTTAAGTACACTCTTTTATGTCATTCCTTTTAAGAACATTTTTCATATAATTGGGATGTTATTTTATATTATTCATAGTGTAATTTTTATGTTCATATGATGAGAGACCCTATTTTCTCTCATCAATCCATTTTGGATGTTTTGAGTGGCGCCGTTAGGCTGCTGAATTTTCATAAGAGATCTAACCTCTCTCTTTCTTTTTAAGTACTCTATTTTTTGTCACTTATTTTAAGATCCTATTTGTTATGATGGTGGATGTTCTTTTATATTAATATTTCTGTAAATTTTATTGTAATATTATGAGAGACCCTATTTGATCTCATCAATCCATTTTTTGGAAGTTTTAAGTGGCACCGTTAGGCTGCCGAGTATCCGTAAGGGATTTTTCATCTCACTTTTAGTCCCGTGAGATTTATGATACATTTTCCACCATTTCCTTTTAGTGGTGTATGTACATCCCATTATTATACTCTTTGTGTAATATAATTTTATTTATGAGTATTTACATATTCGTTGTATGACCCTTCTTCATTGTGGTGTACGTTTCGAAAGTTACCAAAGTCGGTAAGGGAACCTTTCACCCTCCTCTTTTTAAAAGACATCTTTTGTTATGTCTTTTAATTCGAATACTATTATTTTGGGGTATGTTCTTCTATATACTTATTGAAGTAAAATTTATGTCCAAGTGATGAGATACCCTATTTATCTCTCATCAACTCTTTTTCTGAATTTTGAAGTGACGCCATTAGGCTGTCGAAATTTTGCAAGGGAACTTCTTAACACAATTTTGATTATTTGGGATAAACTTGTACTCCTTAAATATGTCGTTCTATGAATATTTGTGAATGTACTCTGCTTGTTTTGCAGTTATTTTCCACTTATATTTGGTGTATTAGTTTGTCACACATAATTTGTAATTGAATTATCCTTAATCCAAGGATACCGGCTTTGTAAGGGACTTCGTCTCAATCTCCATTCATTGAGGCATATTTTGTTTTATATACAACCTTCTTTTATATGGTGTATAAACCCCATTTACTTTTACTTTTATCCAAAAGGATTCTTTTTTTATATGAAGCGTTTTACTAAACGACAAAAGGGAATGTTTTTGTCGTACGTATGCGGCGACAATGACTTCTCCGCCACCGTGACCATTATTTGAGTTTCAGCTTCCTCCACAAGCCATACCTTTTTCTAAAGATAAATAAATACCATGTTTTAATTTTCTTTTATTTTGGTATTGAAAATGGTTTTCATAATATTTTTATATCAATGTGTTGTATTGATATCTTATGATTGAAATGTAGAAATGTTATGTTTCCTTTATGAATGTTTTATGTGATACGATTATGTTATGGTTCTTGGGAATTATTATGAAGACGGGTGGTTCCGTGAAAAACTAAGGGCGGGTGAGCCCGATATAGCTCTCCAATGCATTGGGTAACGCAAAGGGGTTAAATGTTAAGGTTTCTCCGAAGAGATTTAGGGAATATACTGTGATGGGTATTCCAAACGTAACCAAGAGGGTTACTCCCTACGTAATAATGTTATGAATGCCTCAAGTTACCATTATATCTTATGATTTCTATGATTTATTCATGATTTTATGTGGTATGTTAAAGTGCTTATGTTTTATGGGTAATGTATGATTTCATTCTTATATATACATGTACTCATGATTCCTTTCAATATTTTTGTATCTCTTACTGAGCTTTTTATGCTCATCCCATGTTTTTGAAATGTTTTTCACAGGTCAAGGGAAGGGTACATGATATGATGATAGTGTCAAGGAAGTTTCAAGAAAGAATCGATGTTTTATTTTAAATATGTTTCCATTTATGTGAAAAATGTATACTATATTTTATGTAACCACTTTGTTTAAATGTGGAATGTAATGCATGTTTTATGATCTAATTATCTAAAACTCTAAACCTGAAATGATCCTCAATGTGTAATCATGTAATAACTCAAGATTAAGTAAGTTTTACGGCTGGGGCCTTATAGTTGGTATCATAGGTCGATTTATATAACTTTATAGGTTAGGGTATTCTATAAGCATAATTGACATTACCATAATGGATAGGATTTCACAAAGAGTCATAGTTTTTAGATAAATTGAATGAGTAAGTATATCTTAGTTTATACCTTCCTCATTGGTACATGATGGTTTTGTTGATATACTCACACTGACATTTCTGTTTTTAGTGAATGGATGGATCTATCAGGAACCAAAAAGACAACAGGTTTGAAGGAAACTGTGGTGGTTCTCTGATTAAGATACTAGATAAAATGGGGTATTCAATGAGGAAACTCGTGGTTGTTCTAAACCAACTATCAAGGAGTCATGATCAACCACTTGAACCTTGGTATGATCTGTAATGCATCATGTACGAGATGTTCAATCGATCTGGAATTTTAGGTAATAATTATAAAGGTAACCATTAGAGTTTATATGATCCTTACATTTGAGGTAATTATGGGTTGTTATATGTCATGATGGAAAATGAAAGGAATGAGATAAACTTGAGGTTAAAATATGTTATGATATTTTTTGAATATTTTTTCTCGTTTTGGGAAATTTTTTAAGAATTATATAGTATTGGAAAAAGGACAACACGTATACCGTGTGACAACCCGTCGCGTCGGACAAAGCTGCGGGAATCGAACCCACAACCAAAGTGCGACTGGTATTTATTACCTACCACTGGACTACGTGAAGTCCCTGGTTAGTTTGACTAAATATTTTTAGTTAGATGATTTTAGGAATCAAGATTAAGTTTATTTTGGGTTATCTATGGAAATTATTAACCTATCATCGAGGATATGTGATTAGGTTAATTAATTTTCAATATGAGAATTTAAGAGAAACTGCTGTTATTTGGAGATAAATGTTAATTTGTACCTTGGAAGACTATGTGACTAAATCCTTCAAATATTTAGGTTTCAATCTTAGTTTGGTTTAATTTGAATAATTTTAGGTACAAATTTTTTATCAAATGGTCCTCATTGAACTTTGGGTTTTGTTGGACAAATTTTGGAGATTAAGAATATATTTTCTTTTTTATAAAGGATTATCCATTTGTGGATTATCTGCTCTTGTACTAACCATTTTGGTTTTGGTTTTGGTTAAAGTCTAAAGACATGGGAAGTATATAGTTCTCTTTTGTGGATTAGGTGATTCTCTAGAAGTTGATTATAGTGAACAAGTCTTCCTAAATACTTGTCTTTTGGAGAAAATATGAGTTTGTGTAATGAATCTATTAAAAGATGAAAGTCAACATGATAAGTAATTATGTTTCCTTATGAATAAATTTCTCAATAAAAAAATAACAAAAATGATGCCTATTAACTTTTCCTACTGGAGAATCGAATACCATTTAACCCATCACAAGTTTGTGATTTTCTTGTGGTTAACTTTCTCCTAAATATGTTTCTATCACTCTCCATCAGAACATGACCCTATGTTTTCTCCTCCATGTCCATGTTTTCCTACATGGAATCCTAGTATAAGTTAACTCGGGTGACCTCTGTAATTTTCATTCTTAATTTTAAAGTGATTATTTTACCGACTCTTGTTCCGATGTGGGACTTTCAAGGATGTTTCTGAGCCCAATTTTCAAATTGTGAGGACGCAATTCACAAAAGGGGGGATGGATGTAACACCCCAGGTAAATAAAGAATATGAAATCTCTATATTTATCCGTATTTGTGAATAAAAAATTAATATTACTTTAAAGGGGACGCTATGCTCGATGGCGTACCAAATATGCAACAACGAGTTTCTTGGGAATCTTACGTTGCACTCTAATAATAAAATAATATTATTTTTAATGGTAGTTAATTCCTAGCCATTGTAATGGTGTGAATGAACAGAACTAACTACAAAATGATTATATATGTTTTTCAAATATATTTATTTTTTACAATAAATGTTAGAGGATTAAAAGTGTTAATGAATTAAATTTTTAAGCGTAAACATTCTAATGTTCTTTAGAAGGTCGATTAACCGCCTTTTGATGGAAAACCTCTTTTAAATCCCCTTTTTGACAATTTTATGTGTTATATTTGACAAAATAAAATTCTAATTTAGAATAGAGATATCAAAATTTACTTTGTGTAAATTTTTGGTATTTTTCCGATAAAGTTCATTTTTTAATGAATAGTGAAAAATGTTGTATTTTAATTCAAAACCTCTTTTTAATATAATTTATTTATATGATTAGATTATCTTTTCAATTTTTTTTAAAGTAAAATTAGAATATATTTTTACCATTTAATCCAATATTGGTCATTGGAATTAATTTCACTTTGAAATCTGACTTAAACCAGTGTCAATCTTTTGATACTTATTGTTTCATAAAAACACGCTATTTGCTCTAACAACGGGAATTAATTATTAAATTTATTAATGCAACTTATATGTTTTGAATTTTGTAAAATAGACTTCATTTTTGAGTTAGGAATATCAAATATAGCTTAGAGTGAATTTTTTTTATTTTTCTGAAAAACTTCAATTTTTGATGAATAGTGAAACCACTTAGTGGTAGTTAAAGAAACTGATTTTTCGTTTAAATAAAACTTTTCCACCTCTGTGTTTTGAATTTCAAAAATCCGACATACATTGTTGTCATTAGGAAGTAAAATGTTGTTCAATGGGATTAAAATAATTTTTTGGTGAATAGTAACTTTTATGTCCTTAATCGCAATTAGAGGTAATTAGTGTAATTTAAGGTAAAAATAATGTTTTAATAATGTGAAATTACCTAGACACATGTCCTACCCTCATTGGATGTGTCATGGCCGACCAATAAAATCCATGGGTCAACTTGGGGACCCCATGGAGCCACATTGGTTGGAAAATGACATAAATAACTTTTTATTTAAAGTTAAAATAAAAATGTCACAAGAATGACCTGTTTCACTAAAAAAAATTAAATGGGGTTATACAAGACATATTTTTGACTATAAATATTAATTAGAAATCTAAAAAAATTTCATACATCATGATATTGTTTTTATAATTTTTAGACATTAAATAAGGTAAATTATTAATGACATCATGATGATGCAGCGATTACCTCATTAATAAAGGATTTAAATAAAATGAAAATATAATGTTAAAACTATTACACACACTTGTCAAAAACCAATTTTATGAGTATATTTCGAACCCTTACCACCATATCCTAGAAATACATCAATGTGGGACCTTTAAAATCCGAAACTCATTTGAAAATAAAGTAACATTTTGTAACTTTACAAGAGTGCCCCTCCTCTTCTCTTATAAAAGGCCACCACCTCTACCACCTTACCCACACCTTTCAAGCCTTTGGCTCGTCCAACCCCCACTCATTTTTCCTCTCTACATCCCACACATACTCCTAGAAGCCTCACTTTGGGCAGAATTCTTCCCAAGGAAGCCTTTGAGCTCAAACCAAAGGGAGTTACCCGATTTTAAGATAATGTCTTCACTTGTGTTCTTTTGTTATATTTTGCTTCTCCAACCCCCTAAAATATTTTTATTAATTTATTTTGTAACAAAAACAGTATCTTCCATATACTAGTATGTTTTTATAAGAATTATTAAAGCTACACTTACACACACCTACATCAAATGGTTAACGAATATACTCTTTCTGTGGATGGCGAATTTGTGCCTCACGAAACGATGATTGTTCACCACTCATATAACACCTTAAAAGGTGGCCATTAAGATGTCACTATACTTATATATGATATATAATATTTTTATGCTTTACTTAAGATTCTGTATTTTAATTTTGTGGCATAACTTTATGGTTTTCATTGTGGGTAAACACGATAATTTCATTTTAGGGAGTGCGGACTACCGCCCCCTCAAAGTGATTTGATTCGTTAATTCCATATGTGGGATGTATAAAGGATGGATTTAAAGTTATCATATATGATTTATGATAAATATAAATGATTAATATAATTATGGAATTAAAATATACATACCTCGCATTTAGTTTTAATTCCATTATTATGACATAGAAATGAAAGTAGCATTCATGCATACATACGGCTTACCGTCTCCATGAACGATGCATTTCATTTATTGCCTCTAAATGATTATGGAATATTATAAATACATGTATATTATGGATATATATGATATATATGATATCCAAATCATGAATATAATTCTGGATATAATGAACCTTCGACCACACGAACAACATGTAATTGTAAGAAGTCCACTTTCAACTTAAGAACCAAATATTGACAAAACAAACATTATTAACATAAATGATTTACATAATGTTTATAACATGAAAATAAGTTATATTAAATGAATAATGAACTTGAAAAAGGTTCTTAATCAAGTATAAATTAAATCAAGTTTATTAATCATGATGTTAAAGAACGGTCGAGCCAAGTCGGACCCAAGGTAAGGGATCCTATCCCTCTCTTTCTTTTTAAGTACTCTCTTTTATGTCACTTCTTTTAAACTCCTATTTTTTATGATGGGGGATGTTATTTTATATTCCCATTTCTGTAAATATTATTGTAATATGATGAGAGACCCTATTTTCTCTCATCAATCCATTTTGGATGTTTTGAGTGGCGCCGTTAGGCTGCCGAATTTTCATAAGAGATCAAACCTCTCTCTTTCTTTTTAAGTACTCTATTTTATGTCACTTCTTTTAAGCTCATATTTGTTATGATGGGGGATGTTATTTTATATTCCTCTTTCTTTAAATTTTATTGTAATATGATGAGAGACCCCATTTTATCTCATCAATCCATTTTTTGGATGTTTTAAGTTGCGACGTTAGGCTGCCGAGTTTCCGTAAGGCATTTTTCATCTCACTTTTAGTCTCGTGAGATTTATGATACATTTTCCACCATTTCCTTTGAGTGGTGTATGTACATCCCATTATTATACTCTTTGTGTAATATAATTTCATTTATGGGTATTTAAATATTCATTGTATGACCCTTCTTCAATGTGGTGTACGTTTCGAAAGTTACCCAAGTCGGTAAGGGAACCTTTCACCCTCCTCTTTTTAAAAGACATCTTTTGTTATGTCTTTTAATTCACATACTATTATGTTGGGATATGTTCTTCTATATCATTATTGATGTAAAATTTATGTCCATGTGATGAGATACCCTATTTATCTCTCATCAACTCTTTTTCTGAATTTTGAAGTGACGCCTTTAGGCTGTCGAATTTTTGAAAGGGGTCTTCTTAACCCAATTTTGATTCTTTGGGATAAAATTGTACTCCTTGAATATGTCATTCTATGAATATGTGTGAATTTCCTATGATTGTTTTACACTTAATATCCACTTATACTTGGTGTATTATTCATTCACACATAATTATGTAATTGATTTATCTTTTATCCAAGGATACCGTCTTTGTAAGGGACTTTGTCTCAATCTCCATTCATTGAGACATATTATCTTTTATACACAACCTTCTTTTATACGGTGTATAAACCCATTTTACTTTTACTTTTATCCAAAAGGATTATTTTTTTATACGAAGCGTTTTACTAAATGAAAGAAGGGAATGTTTTTGTCGTACGTATGCGGCAACAATGACTTCTCCACCAACATTACCATTATTTGAGTTTCGGCTTCCTCTATAAGCCATACCTTTTTTAAAGAAAAATAAATACCATGTTTTACTTTTATTTTATTTTGGTATTGAAAATGGTTTTCATAATGTTTTTATATCAATGTGTTGTATTGATATGTTGTGATTGAAATGTGGAAATGTTATGTTTCCTTTATGCATGTTTTATGTGATACGATTATGTTATGGTTCTTGGGCATTATTATGAAGATGGGTGGTTCCGTGAAAAAACTAAGGGCGGGTGAGCCCAATATAGCTCTCCAATGCATTGGGTAATGCGAAGGGGTTAAAAGTTAAGGTTTCTCCGAAGAGATTTAGGGAATATACTGTGATGGGTATTCCAAACGTAACCAAGACGGTTACTCCCTACGTAATAATGTTATGAATGCCTTAAGTCACCATTATGTATTATGATTTCTATGATTTATTCATGATTTTACGAGTTATGTTAATGTGCTTATTTTTTATGGGTAATGTATGATTTCATTCTTATGTATACATGTACTCATGTTTCCTTTCCTTATTTTTGTATCCCATACTGAGCTTTTTATTCTCATCCCATGTTTTTGAAATGTTTTTCACAGGTCAAGGGAAGGGTACATGATATGATGATAGTGTCAAGGAAGTGTCAAGAAAGAATCCATGTTTTATTTTAAATATGTTTCCATTGATGGAAAAATTTTATACTATCTTTTATGTAACCACATTGTTTAAATGTGGAATGTAATGCATGTTTTATGATCTAATTATCTAAAACTCTAAACCTGAAATGATCCTCAATGTGTAATCTTGTAATAACTCAAGATTAAGTAAGGTTTAAGGCTGGGGCCATATAAAACCCAGTCCTTTCTTTGCAGCAAAACTATAAATAAAAAACCCATCATTCCCCGATGGTAGAGTCAAGATTGAAGAATTGAAAAATATTTTATTTTCTTTTATCCAAACAAATTTATCCCATTTACATGTGAACTTGGTTAATGAGTTAGCTAATAGGGAAAAATCATGGATGAAACACCGATAATAACCTATTAATCAAATAAAACTACGTACCTCAGTTATACTCGTCATTGATGGCTATTCATGTATTTCACTTTTCATGGTAGGACTAACATATATTAAATCATTAGAGACAATATTTCCATTAAAAGAAATCACATGAATCCAGAGTACACACTATCTAATTATCCCATGAAATTCATATCTTTTAAGATTCTTTAGAATAGTGCGCATTTGATTTTCATGATCTTAATGTCTTTACTGAATAAACCATGATATAATCAATAAATAACACAAAAATGTCATCATGGTATCCCTTGAAATCTCTATTCATTAGATCCATGATGATAGAGTATGTATTATTTATTCCAAAAGGCATTTCTGTAAACACGTGATGCCCATACCTTCTTTGAAATGTTTTCTTTAGAATGTCTTCCTTCATCATACATAATTTATGATATCTAGATCGAAGGTCAATCATTGAAAAATATTTTCATCCATGATGTTGATTGAATAAATTTTCATTTTATGGTAAGGGATACTTGTTCATTATTGTTATATCATTGATCTCCCGGTAGTCAATGCACAACTTCATAGATACATGTTTATTCTTAACACAAAGAACATGTGATCTCTATGGAGAAACACTAAGGAAAATAAAGTCTTTATAACTCAATTCCTATAGGTTTTTTAGTTCTACTAATTTAAAAGTGGTTATTTAGTAATGTGTCTTTGATATGGTCCTTGAACAAGGAATCAATTAAATGGAAAATTCTTTTTCTCAATCTAGAGAATGTCCCGGTAAATCCTCTAGAAACTTATTAATATATTATTTCACAATATTTATGTACTATATTTGATCATTCCATTACTCTCCCACAGTTATTTCACTCTATTCATCCCCATTTAATGAATTTAGTATAGCTACTAGGGGTAGATCTAGATATGAATCAGACTGTAACATATCATCTCTAAAGATAAGATACTCCTTATCATCATCGAAAGTTATAACCTCATTCTTCTAAAAATATTTTTTGCATCATGGTTCAAAATACAATCTATACTGAGGATTATATCAAATTAAATCATGGATATGGAGATGAGATTAGTAGATAAATCACATTTATATTCCCTAATAGGAACAAATTCACAAAAATTAGTTGCAATTACACTTCCCTTTAGAGTTTTGACTAACAACTACCTTGTAAAATAAAATTGGAAATATCTAATTTTCATAGTAAAACAGGAAGATATGAAATAATGTTATGATATAGAATAAAAAAACCATTTTCTAAATTTGAGGAAACCATTAAATTACCCACCAACACATCATTCAGAGCTTCATCATTAGTAGTAGTAATCATATAAGCTTGGTCTTTCCCCCTTAGCCTTTTAATAGGTATATTTCTTTAGCACAAAGAAAATTCATTTTCAAAATTCCCAATTTCTCTACTATTTTATCATTCAACATTGGCATCTTCATTCTTTAATTGAAATCATGAGGTTGTTGGCCTTTTTTAACACACTTGTAATAGACTCACATTTCCATCAGGAAAGTACCATAGTGATTCTTCCCAAATTTACTATAGGATGGAAATTGAACATTTCCTTTTATTCCATTATTTTTATTTCTATAGTGTTTATAAGATATATTCTTCTAAATATTTGTTTAAAACTAATAATCCATGGAGAATTCAAAATGTTTTTTGATAGCACTTGAGAAAATATCTTCGTATGCTGAAATGGATTGTGAGACTAATGCTCGATTGAGAAATGAATTTTTACCATCAATGAATTGATAAATCTTTCTCCTTGGGTTACATATACAATTTGTTACATTCCTTAATAACCTTGTAAAGTTATCCTCATACTTTTCTACATTATCATCCCATTTTTTCCTTAGGATTATAAATTGTATTTCTATATCTGATAGATGGTCACGAGGAATGTATTTTTATGATAAAAGCTCTTAATAATCTATCAATTCCATATTTTGTTAATATTCATCCTCCTTTGTGTTCTGAATTAATGAAAATTTTTTATATGCATCTCTTATGCAATGATAAACTGCCATGAAAAGTTTTCTCCTTTACCTACTCCCCAAAGCATGAAATAATTTCTCTATAGAACATATGTACTTCTCCGCTACAAATAGATTGTTATTCCAATTGAATATTGGTGGTTGTTCCTCATGATGCAATCTAACATTGATCCTCGGAATTATGGATCATGGGGCCCCATGCGGGTATGGATGTTATTCATAACTTGAGGGAGTTTTCCCTGTTTGGTTATAAATTGTTTATCAACAGTTGTATCACCAGCTCAATTATAATTATCATGATTAAGAGGGAAATCTCTATATTGATTAATTGTGTGGATACGTTTTCCATTCCTTCCACTAGGTGCACATTCTATACAATGGAATACACTATAATAGTTTATGAATCAAAATACATAATTCCAAAGAAGTAAAATACATAACATTAATTGCATTATTTATTCATATAATCCATAATCATAAAAAAAACTTCATTAAGGAAGTATTTATTCATATATCCTTAATTATGGATTTTATGTAAAATGTGAATTGTACTAAGCATAACCCTTGGGAGTGACTCAACCAATAGTGCTGCAAGCCCGTTATCATCTACCAGGATACCCCGGTTCAATCTTGAAACACCTTTTCAGAGTTTTCACTCTTAGGTACATATGTTCTTGAGCCGCCTCTATCTTCTCATCTCTATACAGGGATGTAATTCTTGAAAAACTTGCAAAATCTCAACATTAAAAAAATTGAGATGTTCTTATATATTAATCACCAATGTTATTCTTATGGTAATGTTCCCTAATCATGGTTTTTCTAAATCTTGATTCCATGGTTTGTTCAAAACATCGTATGATAACAGCTGCAATGCCCTAGACCAAGTTACCCAGAGTCTTTACATTATTACATAACATTTTCATGATCAGAAGCAATCAAATCCTTAAAGACCGATCAATTTAGTTTCTTTAGAAGTACTAGATACATAAATAAGTTTTACATTTCATTATGAAATGAAAAAAAACCTCATTGTGTCTCATTTGAGCACCCTCATATCCATATTATTATTCCTACAAGTCCATCCTAAAATACATTTCACATCTGGGAAAAATAAATCATAATAATGGGTTGATCTCAAATGCTCAGTAAAGATAACAATAAAGGTGAAACATTCATAAAAAAGCATAAACATTTATGTCAATGTATAAGACTACAACACAAGACATGTAAACATAAAAATCAACATATTATGTCAAATATAATCCAAATAATCACATTTAATTATTCAAATGTATATTATAATAGTAAAATAATCACATGTAATAGAAATAACCAATTTCATAATTATGGAATGCATAATTCAATACATCATAACCACAATGTTAAGGCCTCGTTCCATGGCTACAAATGATATTTTTTCAAAGATTTTTTAATAGACACTATTTTGTCTCATGAGACCTATTGATGCATTGAGGTGCTATAGTTCGCTCCACCCGTCAGTTTCTATGTCCAATGCATTCCTCATTTGAAAATTTTGAAACATAACATAAATCATAATATTAAAAATAGAAAACAAAATGGTAATACTTTAACAATAAACAATTACTGGAATAAAAATAACACATTCACAGTCAAACATTTCAAAAAACTATAAATAAAATAGGGAAGATTTTATCATAATAAATCAAATTCAAACAAATGTAAAATTCATTAAAGGATATTGACATAGAAGAAATCAGTAATTTATGAGAGAAATATCTCTTTATATTTTGATATCATTTAAAAGTCACATAATTATAAAGGAAAAGATTATTTTGAGAATATTCTTATAATATTATAATGGAATTTAGATGATGTTATAACAGCCGAAAATTGCCGCACCCTCCGTATGTGTTACAAAAATATTCATACCTTAATTTATCTTAAAGGATATAAAGTGCATTGTTTGGAATACGAAAAAAGATTTCATTCAAAAAAATTATAAAATATAAATAAAGTGTATAAATAAAATTATCCCATACTATAGGAAATAGTAAAAATGTTTTGAAAAACATTTTTAAGAATCATAGATGTGGATGAAAATGAATTCTTCGTAGATACTTACGTATAAACACCCCCAAATGATAAATAGATTGTGAAATTAACCCTTACATTGTTATTTTCCTTGGACTACGATACATTAACCACATGTATAAATAGTTAATTATTTGTTATTAAATTATAAATGAACTACATAAATAAATATTATAGTATGTATGATCTTACAATATTGTTTTGCTAATAATATTTTAGTTGAATTATTGTTTCGGGTATTAACTGACCTATTTTCCTTTATATGCTTGGCTACGTAAGCCATGTTTTTTTTGAATGTGATGTATTTGGTTCATATCCAGAATGACATTGCATTATTAAAAATTACTTGTATTCCTAAAATGAAAAATATTCTTGAATAGTTACGATGGGGAATTAGTCTCATCACGTTCATGTAGACGGTAATCCATACGTACGCATGATCGAAAATACCATTCTATTATAGTTAAATAATATGTAATTGAATGGTATATCCAATATAAGGAATCATTAAAATGTTATATTTATTATTACATATATTATACTCATTATTATATCGATCCAAATAATGAACTATTTAATGATATTCTAAATTACAATGTGGAGATATTCACCTGTACGTATGCATGTATGGTGACTTTTTCATTCCTAGTATGGATAGAATAGTGAATATGGTGGTACCATTTTTATAATAAAATCACATTATGTAGAAGGTACATGATTCATTACATTGGTATGAAAACAACAAATAAATAGGATGTGGAAGAAGAAAAGAACTCTAAAAGAGGTAATCAAATTAGTACCTCTTCTTCAGGTGCATCATTTTGATTTGATCAATAGGGATTCTTAAGTCATCTTTATGATCAATATAAGGACTCTAGGATTAAATGAGGGTATTTGTAAAAATAATCGAGTAGGGGTTGTCTATGCTAAATGTCTTTGGTGGTGTGATTTTGAGATACAGTGAAGTACCCGTTTATAAGAGAGGTTAGAGTCACTTTAGGAAAAGTGTGAAATAATAATTTATTATAAATCATATTCAGTTTATAATGGATCCAAAAGGATTTATTTCAACAATAAGATGAGTATGGGTCGAAAAAATCATAACAAATAGGTTTCAGATAGGTTAAGGTCAACTTATTGACCTTATCTTTTATATTTAACTCGTAGTAAAATATTTTATATTTTTCCTTGTATTCTTGTATTATTATAATATATGGTTAATAAACATACTATAAAAATACATGTAAACCCCATGTGGCTCATTATTTATATATATAAACTTATCTAAGACCTTAGGTTTAATATTGTATTTTTTAAAACATTATATCAATTTATAATATAGTATTTGTTTTAGAAACTCATTTATGTCAATTTTGACACTATTTAGTATTTGGTTCATTTGAAAGTCAAAATAACATTAGCACATCGAAAAAAATATATTTAATCAACTCTAACAGGTTATACGAACCTTGAAAATTAGTGGAATACATCAAAAGTCTCAATTTACAATAATATTAATATTTATAGTATATATTATTTTAACATTTTGATAATAAGGTAATTACTGCATCATCATTCTGTCATAAATAAATTTAATTATTAAATGTCAAAAAATTATCAATAAAATACTATTACGTAGGAAATATTTTTATATTTTTAATAAATATTTATATTTAAATTTCTCTAATGCATAGCCTAATATTAATAATGGTTTAATAATTAAACATTGAATTTAACACATTATACTCTTCTTTAAATAAAATAATAATAAATGTCCTAATCTAATAACATTAGAGAAAATGGATCATATTATATTCCTAATGTAGATTTTCGTCGAACAAAACTTATCTAGTTGTATTACGTCTTGTGTTTGGGTAATTATAATATCATTTTTACCTTTAATAAACAAATTTTCTTTTAACCGTGGTAAATAAAATTCAAAAGTTACTATTCACCAAAAATTATTTTCATCATATTAAACAACATTTTACTTACCTACGTCAACAATTCCTCCCATATGTTTGAAATTCAATTCATATAAGTGCGAAAATTTGGTTTTATGCAAATTTGGAAACGTCCTAAGAAGGTGGGTAAAAGATGTTTAAAGTTCAATAAAATTTTAAATATGTTATCTTATTATAAAATGAATCCAATTTATTACATTCAAAATATAAAGGTATTATATATCTATATTTTCCTAAATTAAATTAAAATAAAATAAATAATTATTTAAATAAAATGTCGATTTTAAACAATAACACAATGTTTATCACTATTCATAAAAAATTGAATGTTTTCAGAAAAAATACCAAAAACTCCCCCCTAAGATAATTTTTATATTAAAAATCCAAATATAATGTCTATTTTGAAAATTAAAATTTAGTAAATTTCAAAAGGTGGGTATTAGAATTCATTACGACTACTTTGATTAGTCATGGTGTGCTAGAACTAGAGTTGCGTACCACAGAATATATTGAATTATTCAAAGATAAACGTATTGTGGAAGCATGGGTTGTTACACTGGAGGTTGTGGAACATGATTCGCCTATGATCCCTATAGCAGTACCACCTGTTGAACCACATGTCATTCTCTATGAAGTAATTGAGGGAAAGATATGAAAGAGTTTTTTATGTCTGATGTTGTCTATGCAAGTTGCTACAAGATCCATACCTAATATATATGATATGACTAGAGAGTTATATCAATATAATGCTCCCATATTTTCATGGGATGAAGGTCCACATGACGTTGAGTGATAGAAAGCAGCCATTTTTATCTATGATTGAGAATCAAAATATGACTCCAAATAGAATGATCAAGCTTACCATCTATATTCAATGTCATTTGGTTAGTGTTGGTGTTATGTGATTACCTAGGCTATTCATCATTATGAAATGGTCTAGGTGGACTTCCAAAAATCGTTCTATGGTTACTTTTTCCCTCAAATATTGAGAGATTTCCGAGTGAGACAATTCATGGACATAGTGAAGGGTTCATTGTTTGTTATGGACTAATCAACAGATTTTAATGAGTTATAATTCTTTTCACTCTTTATGACAAGTGGTGATATATTGTTATTAATATTCTTGAAGTATGGGATCAAGTATTCCATCCACTAATAGTTGAATGTCTTTCATCGACCTCACTTTTCTAATATTGTTAATCATGCTATTATCATTGGTTGTAGCCTATGTGAAGCTAATAAACTGGTCATAAAGCATCATTGCTGAGGTAAGGAATTAGTTATTCCAGTAGTAGGATTCATAGGATTAAAATTTCTCATCAAAACCATGGTTGCCATAGTTTCCACATTGGATGCTCTATTAGGTGACATTAGTATTGAAATTAGGGGTATCTGAAACCTCTATGTGATAGGATCACTCTTGAGTGATATTCTTAATGTCATATGGGATATCAGCAAGGATTTTTTCAAATAGTTCTGACTAATATTTATGGAAGCATATCCACACTAGATGCACCATCATTGGATGTATTAGTTGTCATATGGTGTGTCGAGAGGTGGAGTCACACTAGGAGGACAAGATGAGGAGGAGGTTGTGGTTGTGGAAGCTAGGCATCCTATTATCAGCTACAATATAGAATACCTACTAAGGGAATTCCATCTATATCACATAGATATAGATTAGGCTAGTTTAATTATTTAAAACTAATAAGTTAGGATCATAATGGAGGACCATCGACTATTTGAGGTACTATTCTAGAACCATTTATAAAAATATGTTTTTGTTACATGCGTCTTTCAATATTTTATCTCTCTATAGATCATGGAATGTATTGGGTTGGTGATTTAGAGCATTTGTGGTGTGCGAACCTAGAATTGTTTTTGGGTGTGTCGTCCATGGAATATTCCAATGTAAGAATTTATCACTTATGGTAGGTAGTTACCCATTTTATGGGTCCCCTTGATCATTGATATTATGGGCCTTGATGCCACTCTCAATATTGAATGGTTGGTCCACTTTTACATCTACATGGATTGTAATATTCTTAGGATAATGTTTACACCATAAGATTATTGTAGTTATCATCATAAGGGTGAGAGGGTTGTCCAGTCTTGTTGAGTCATACCAGGGAATCATAGGATAAGTGGAGTGACATCCCATATGGAAAATATTTTCTTTATTGATTAGGGAATATACATTATATATTTTCCCCACATGGTAGATCATTTCTGGGATTTGTATCTTTATTATTTTTCTATGTTACCTCCTAAGAGAGAGATATAGTTTACAATTGTTCTTTCTCTATGAGTATCTCCATATATATTACTTTGAATATGATATAACCTACAAAACATCAATATCTCAAGTGATAATTGGATGACGTTGAATAAAAGTTTTTTATATGTGCCAATTATTTATATTAGTTTTCACCCATTCCTTTCACTAATATGGTGTGTGGGACCCATTGGGTATGCATAGATTACTCATGGATAATTTATCTTATGTTAAACAATTTGTACTTATTTCCTTGAATGTATTCCCTATTTTATTAACTATGAAGGTCTAGAATGTTCCCGAGGATTGAATTGATATTGGGCTCTCATCACGTATGATTCTGGCCTTCATATATCTCATATAAAACATTCCAATGTAGGTATGATTTATATTATTATGTCATTTTTCCCATAATTCATATGAATATGTCCTCTATGTTCATTTCCTTGGATAATAAGGTTTTAAACCCCAACATTGACTACCTTTTCCTGGATTTTAGAGTGAAAATCATGGTGTATTATTATAATCATAGGGAACATTATAAACATCTTAAGATCACATTAAATACACAAATAGATCATCATATGTATGTAAATATTACCATGTCATTCTTCATGGAAAAAATATTCCCAATTTTTCATTCTATTTCATAAAAAAGTTCATCTCTAGACCCATAGAATGAGAGTACTGCAATTTCCTAGGATAATCCCGAGAAGGTTTTTGACATTCCGAGTTTCTTAGGGATGGAGGGTTTTTATAGGAATTTCATTCAAGACTAAAAAATCCTTATTGAATATCTTACTAGTATTAAAAATAAGTTTTTGATGGTCATGTGTTCTGAAGTGTGTGATAAGGAATTTCAAGAGAATAATGAAAGGCTTTCTTTGGAATATAATCTTATTATACCCTGGTAGAGAAGTTGATTTACAATTTTTTATGATTCTTAAGGCATAAAAATGGGTATAGTAATGTTTTAAAATGGAGATTCATTTATTTTGAGTAATTTAGTGGAGGCCTCACATGCATAAATTCCAAAAACCTGACCCTGATCTAGCAGTTGTTGTCCATACCATACACAACTAGAGAAACAATCGAATGGGTGATCAATTTTTGGGGTATATTGACCAAATTAGTCTTGGATATATATATACCAATCATGAATCAAATATTATAAAGAAATGGTTTTTTTAATACCTTCAACCATTTGACTTTGAGTGTTCCTATATGTCATAAAAATATTATGTTTTATTAGATTCATTGAGGTAAGAAACGCAGACACATCCCATGATTCAAGGGGTGGATAAATAAGAATGGTTGGAACTCTTTACCAAGATACGTATGGTGTTCCAGGAGGAGAATTGTTGGATTTTTCTTATAAAAATATTATTTATCTCTTCTCCCCGTGATATGGTAATAATATTAATGTTTTCACATCCGTAGGGATTGTTTATCCAACCTAGTATTTCTAGGGAGGACCCACCGTTATATTGGTCTATTGATGAAGATGGAATCTTATGTATTTCAGGATTTTCCTGATTTACAATAGATATGAGAGAGAAAACAATGTGAGAGACCCACACTTATTATTGGTACGTCCAACAATGATTATCAAAGATGTATCGTGATTTTTGTCTCCTATTTTGGTGTCCTCATATGATAAGTAAGATAACATGTTCTTTTAATGGGTGTTACACCTCTCAGTTGGTGAAGGTTGACTAACAGTGGAAAACTACCTTATCACAACCATTTCTAGTTCCATAATTGAAATATAAATATGTTATTAATGATCTAATTGTTTGATTATATATGTCGCTTGATTCAGAAACATATTTTTTGCAGTAATGGATCGACTGATTTAATTATCCAACTTATTTACTATCCAGGATAATTTACCTATTTATAAGTGGGGAAGACACTATATCCATAATATTATACAACTACACCTGATCATAAAAAATAATTATATAGAGGGATAATCACTTCACATCATGGTTGTAGAATGATTTATTGAGAGTTGTGGGTATACATTTTCTACTAAGAGACCTTCTCCATCAAACCAATGGATAGTCTAAACGAATGATATATGTGATGGAGACATTTTTTGATCATGTGTCATTAATTTTTGTGCTTATTGGATAAGAATATCCCTATCAGTTAGTTTTCATAAAATAATAGCTATCCGCTAATGATTTTGATATCTCAGTATGAGGTCGTTGTTGGTAGGCCTTGTCATTCACCACTATGATGGTCCGATGTAGGAGAGGAGGTGCTACATGGTCCTCATCTTATTCAGGAGACAGTAAGAATGGTAATACTAACTAGGATGTGTATTCATATGTCTCATTCTAAACAAATCACATGACAATCTTTGTTTTTGACATTTATTGTTAAAGTTTATGGATCATATTTTTCATGGTGTATCAACGAATCATTAGAAAAAATTGATACAGAGGAAAGGGATGTTTTTGCCTCATTTTTTCAGGATTTTTGGGATCATGGATATTGTAAGGACTATATCATGTCTTTTTATGTTACCTCATAGGTACAATTCTATGCATTAGGCCTTCCTCATTTCATATATTTTTCATTATTATGTTTAACCATCTAATAATTTTGATATTGAGGATGGTAAGATGGATGCTAATTCTGCCTTTGTGGAGTATCAAATATGCATCATTTACTAGAGAATGAAGGCTATATAAGGACTATTTGTACATTTATTATAGATTCTAAAAATTAATGGTTTGGTATGTGATCAAAATTTGGGGTGGGAGGCCGATTTATGTGCTTAGTGACTAGAGTTATTCTCAAAAAGCATATCTCTGACAGTAGAGATTGAACTCAAGCATAAAATCATTTACAAGAGGAAGACTATAAGAAAATAAATTTTATATTATTTATAAATTCTTTAAATTAAGGTCTTATTCCTTTTCATGAACAAAATATTTATACGTTATGAGATACCCGATGTGTTTGTAGTCTTAGGGGCTGGATCAGAGCTCTGAACCCAGTAGTTGGAAGAATGAAATAGGTTACACAGTTATTAGAAACCATGAAGCCCATCCAAAAAGGTTTCCCCAAAATGTGCATGGAATTTTAGATGGAATATCACAGAATATTATCTACCATAACAATACACCCAATGACACACCCCATGGTGGAAGACTAAATTTTTTTGCAGTGGATAATGTCATGGTTGGTCCACATTTTCTCAAATTATGTTACTATATAATACGAGGTCTGACCATAGAAATTGAGCTAAGAATGTTCTTTTCATAGTTTGTGTCACGACTGTCCTCAGGACCCATGCCGTGACTACCCCAAGCCCACCTTCCATAGGCCAGGTGCTGGAGACTAGCACCAAAGGCGTAAAACCCGATAACTAGGAAGGAATTGCCTTTATAAAAGTAAACAAAACATCACAGAGTACAAGAGGATGTAAAAAACTAAGAACAAAATAAATTGATGAAAAGTAAGTGGGCCAGAATATAAACCCAACTGAAAGTAAAGCTACAACTGAATGAAAGTACAATAGAAAAAGACAAACAACTAGATGACCAGAAGCAGCTCCTGGGTCGTCCTCCTCAGATCCTACCTGAAGGGTAGGTATAGATAGCACAACTCCTAGATCATCCACCACGGATCCAACCTGATGGGTAGGTACAGATAGACTTCCAAACACTCTCGCCCATCAACCTCCTCTAAGTATCGACACGTCATGAAGTCCACCTCCGGATACTGACTCGTCATGAGATCCACCTCCGGTACCGTCCAGTCCTCGAACACTCGGCCTCTATCAACACTGCCCGTCGTCTGCAACCAACACAACGAGGTGCTGGCATAGCTCATGTAGGGGTGAGTATAATGATAATCAGTAGGGACCCCGAGACCCTCAAGGTTTCTCTAAATCCAACAATGATAACCATAAAGTAAAAACACAACAGATAACCCTTACTTATGTATAAGCCCATACTTATACCTAAGTTATCAACTAACCTATCTCAATCATGAGGAAACACAAAGGTTATGAAATCAACAGATAACCACTACCTAGGTATATTCCCATACATATACCTAAGTTATCAAGTGACCCATATCAATCGTGAGGTAAACACGAAGGTAATAGACTCAGCTCAAACCAGGATTTTCATTATCGAAACCGTAACTACTGAAGATCCCCATCTCTGGAGAGTATAGTGATCCTATCACGACTCTGAGGTACTTCCCACTAACCTAGGACTGCTGAGGTACTCCTCCTGTCGAGTACCACGGGTCAGCAACCCAAACACAGTAGTGCTTTCTGCCGGGGTCTGCCACCCAAACACAGTAGTTTATCCCCCTCTAATAGCCTATAGAGGTACTCTTCGGACAAGTACCGCGAGTCTACACCCAAACTCAGTAGTGATCCATCCACCATGGGTCTGCACCCAAACAAAGTAGTTCTCCATCCACTGGTCTAGTCGACTCACTCCAAGTCGAGTCGGTCAAGCAGTCGTCAGGTCTCAGGCGGCTACATGGTCTCTGTATTTCGTACGCTCATCTCCGAGAGGGTCTGCTCCACAATCTACTGGTCGATACTCCAGGTATCACAAAGTCCCATGATTAAGTATCTCAAACGGCCACATCGTCATAGGGGTCTCAATGCAACAGACGGCACGTCAATCAGACGCCCTGTCTGTGAGTTGTTAGCCTTTTCGTCCTAGGGCTCAGTTGGTTTTGTGAGCGAACCAACCCGTCCATATCTCAAATATACAACGAACTCTCATAGGTTATACTTATAGGGATTGTTTCTCAATGTGATCCCCAACGCCGCTGACGGTTTGTCAAACAGACGTCTGGTCTGAATGTTATCAGCTTTTCCGTTCTAGGGGCCCGGTTGGATTACGGGCTCAATCCAACCCAGCCACTATCCAACTTCGTCCAAATGTCAAGCGAAATAGGATGAAAGTTCCGTCTCATCAAGAGGAATCCAAAAAAGTCAACGACACGTCAATCGGAAGTCCGGAGCTAAAATTATAAGTGTTTCCGCTCTGAGGGACCGGTTGGTTTCGTGATTGAACCAACCCAGCTGTAACCAAAGTTCTCTGAAACCTTGAGTGTAATATACCAAAACGACTGTCTCGATCCAAGGATCGCATCGCAGCTGACAGTGCGTCGATCGGAGATCCGTATCCCATGATAATGGAATTTGAACAAAAACTGCCCGAAAATAGGGGGTTCAGGCCCGGTCCGACCCGGCCCGAGACCCCCTGGGTTGGCCCAAACCAAGTCGACCCGAACTGGGTCCGGATCTGGCCCACTAGGGTGCGGCCCGGCCCGGCTGGCGCGACCCTGCCCAAACCGGCCTGGGTGCGGCCCGACCTGGCATGGGCGGCCCAACCCGGCCCGGTGGCCGGTCGGCCTGCCGCGCTGGCGTGGCCTGCTCGGCTGGCCGAGCTGAGCGGAATGGGGGGGGGGGAGGCACGCACCCCCTGATTGAAGCCGCGACCCCGCATGGGGGCCGCTTCCTGCCAACGACACGGCGCTGGCCGCCGCTTCTCCCTCAGTCCCGCGCGGCCACGTGACCACCGCTTGCCTCCGCGGACCTTCCTGCCGGCCGCCACCTTCAGCTGCTGGCGCTGCCATGCCAGCGTGGCGCGCTGGTAGGCTCTTCGGCGGACCACCAGAGTTTCTCCGGTGGTCCGTTTTAAATTATGTCTGCACCGGTGGTCCTCTCGGGAGCCGTAGATTACTGTGAAGGGTTCAAGACGCCTTTGGGCCCGCCTCATCATCGCCCATCGATCCACAATTTGACAACAGACAGTGGAGGGTCCGGGCTTTGTTCGTTAGCCCGTGCCCTCCGCGTTAGAGGTTTAAAAAAAATCAAACTCAACCAATCCCGAATATTCACGCCGCAACCACCCTGCATGAACGAGCGATCCGTGGATCAACCGACATAGATTGATCTGCGCTCGTCGTCCATTTCTCGAATGATGAAAGGGGAAAAATATAATCCCCCTATGTTTTTCCCCGCAATCAAATATTCCCAACCCGAAAACATATTCTTTCACAGATCAACTTAATATTTAGTTGATCTGCGTTCCTTGTTTTAAAAGAAACATCCATGGGAAAAGAAATCATTCTCAAATTTATTCCCTAACTTTCAAAGACGTCGCACGTTGTCGAGCTGCAGAAAGAGGCAAGCGGCGCGATGAGTAGACGTCGCGGAAGATAAGGGTCATTGGCGTCGCGGTACACAGTGTCACGTCGTCGATCTTTGAGGAAGGCATCTCTCACCGTCGTCCTTCATTGGAGGTCGGCGTTCTACGTCAGCGACAGTGTGTTCTTCACGTTCATCAAGGAGGAAGAACGTTCTTCAGAATTTAGAGCTTTCCTATCAAAAATCCTCTCGCACAACAAAATCACCGTAATAAAATAATTGTTGCCTTATTTTATTACTCAAGCCAAAGGTTTTTGAAATTCAAAATAAAATAATTCAATTAATTGAATTAATTGAAGAGTTATAACCTCCCAATAAAAGAGGTGTTTAATACTTAGTTGAACGCAAGAGTTGACTTTCATTTAATTGGATTAATTGAAAGAGGGGGTTTGAGGAAGTTGAAAAGGTGGGGCTCATGTGGACCCCACCCCAAAATATCCTACCTAGTTGAGTAGGATATATTGGGTCCCACTCCAACAACTTAGCTCAGGTTAAACTACTTTAAATAAAATAAAATCGATCGCACCATTTTATTTTTTTCCATTACTTAACCCAAGATTTTTAAAAACCTCACCCGAGCAAGAACAACTCCGAAAAAGGTGTTCCTAAGCAATTACCGGTGCTGAGGTTTCATCGGTGCCCTTGGATTTTGATTCCGAGCATCGATTTAGAAGTTAGAAAAACCCGCACGTTCGTTCACTGAAAGTACTTGAGCAAAACATCAAAAATTGATTCCATGCACACCGGACCTCGGAATCAGGCACCATTAAAATATGATTTCTTGTAAAATCCCATGGAAATTAAGAAAAAAATTTCCTTGAAATTTCTTGATGTTTACATTACTCACACCTCAGTTCTTTAAGTCCTCGTAAAGCATTAACACAAACTAGGGATACAAAAGCGGTACTGAGCACGCATCTGAGCCTTCCGCTCCAATGTGCTCACCTGGAGGTTCCCGTACTGCTAGTGAAAGCGCACTTGAGGAATCGACTGTCCCCGTACGATCCTCTCCTGTCGATCCTTGATTCGCATTGGATCCTCCGCAAAAGTCACCCCATCACCAAAGTCCAGCTCCCCATGGTCGATGGTATGCGTCGGATCAAGGACATATCTCTTCAGTTGATATATGTGGAAGACATTGTACACCCAGTGCAACTGAGGTGGAAAGGTCAAGCGGTTAACCACCACGCCTACCCAGCTAAGAACCTAGAAAGGTCTGTTGAACCTTAGAGATATCTCACCGCCTCAGCTACATCTCCGTAAATCTTGTCAAGGTGAGACCCGTATAAGGACGTGATTTTCATCCTCGAAATCTAGAGGTCTCCCTTTCCTGAATAGAACTGAAACTCAAAACTCATGCTGCCCCGTGGGTGAAGTTGGCTGACTCAAGAGTGATCGGCTACACCTTCCTATGCATGATTCCATCCTGTGCTTCCTGGGTTTTCATTTTCGCCGACCAAGGAAAACCCCATCCCAACGTTGTAGATAAACCACAACCTTTTTTCCTAATACTGTTAATCTGAGCATAAACTGTGAATCCAATCCATACTAAGACCAACGTCGTAAGGCCTCGATGCTACCACCAAGAGATTCCAACCGAAACTCTCACCTCATGGCTCAGACCACATTTTCGGCATATTTGTGATTATTGAGTCTCCTCTCAAGGTATCTCCAGACGTGAGGGTCAAGTCTACAGCTAACCGGAAACTCTAGGTCTGGGAAAAGATTCGTGGAAGGAAGGAATGATTCGTATCAATGTATGTTACTACGACAGCTAGTAGTGGACACAGACTATCCCTTTAATCATTCTTAGAGCCATTGGGTCACACTCCTTGACTGCATGCAGCTACTCTCTTCCCCTGCCCTCTAGCTCCCTGAGCCTGGCGGGGACTACGAAGGCAAGTGATTGTAACATGTCAAAAGGTAAACCACCCCATGCTACTCTCCTAGATATGCTTCCACATCTGCAACTCTGTAGATTCATCTTTCCTTGACACTTACTCTTCTTGAAACATTTTACACGTCCAAGTCTCTGAGACTGACGCCAGTTCACATCTTCCCACTGCTATCATTAACTCTCTATAACCGATCATCCAAAGAACATTCAACCATAAAGGTTCTCTCTAGCACCCTAACATAAGTAGGAATGCATAGAGGAAAGAGTTCATACTCAGATATCCTTTAAACGCACCTCTCTCTGAGGTCCGAGCTCTAAAGCACTGATCATATTGTAGTCATCAAGTACCAAGAACGATTGGTATGCCCCGATGAACTCTCAGCTACCTACATGTCGTCCTGCTGAATCTGTATAAGCTCTAGAAAACTCTCAGCCACTTCCTCAAGCCAGTCCTCAGCTACCTGTGAGTTGGGCTCACCTAGGAATTTGAGGTTATCTGATGTTGGAACACATTGTAAGGCAGTAAGTCTACATCTGTCACATACCGGTATCGCCGGTTGTAACTACTGACCAACAGGTAGTGATGTATAGATGGCACACTACCTGAAGGCACTATCTCAGGCATCAGTCCACATACCGAATCCTCATCACTATGTGAACCATCCTCATGGTCACTCAATAGAAAACACTAGTAGCCAAGTCTACCATCCACTCCACTGGTGTCTCAGCTAGGCGGAAAACTCTAGCAATCGTCTCCAGCCAGTCTTCTGCTGTCTGGGAATCTGCCTCGCCTTGTAACCTCGGAGGCCTATACTGCTGGAACTCGTGCATCACGCTCTTCCAGCATGCACCATCTACTAGTATGACTAGTGGAATATGCTTCCAAACAGGTGGTGCTGCTGCTGGTACACCACCTGAGGGTGCCATCATAGAATGAGGGCCCTGCACCGGAGCCTCATCGCTTTATGAGCCGTCATCGAGTACTCTCTCGGAAACTCCAATTGACTGTCTTCATAGAGACATCCTGAACAGATGCGAAACAGTCAATGATATATACCTAGTGAGCTGACCTGGTTTGATCTAACTTTAAAACTTTGGAAACACACACGTAATCAGTGTTTTTGTGCACAATGTCGGAAATCAGAATTCAGGGTCCTGTTGTATGGATACGTTGGCTGCCGAACCAACACTGAACTCCCTGAACTAAAGACCACACTCGGTACCCTTAACACTATTGCATCACATAGAAAAAGATCATAGTACTTAGTTTTATAGTAGAACTGAACTCCTCTGATACCAATTTTTCATGACCCATCCTCGGGACCCAGGCCGTGACTACCCCAAGCCCGACTTCCATAGGCGAGGGGCTGGCGACTAGCATCAAATGCATAAATACCGAAAACTGGGAAGGCATTTCATTTATAAAAGTAAACAAAACATCACAGAGACCAAGCAAAAGTAATACACTAAGAACAAATGAAAGTTCTGAAAAGTATGTGGGCCAGAATACAAACCCAACTGAATGTACAACTACAAATGAATTAAAGTACAATAGAAAAAGACAAAAAGCAGGAAGAACGGAAGCCGCTCATGGGTCATCCTCCTCGGATCCTACCTGAAGGGTAGGTACAGATAGCACAGATCATGTATCGTCCACCACGGATCCTACCTAAAGGGTAGGTACAGATAGCCTCCACAACACTCTCGCCCGTCATCCTCCTCTAAGTATCGACACGTCATGAAGTCCACCTCCGGATACTGACTCATCGTGAGATCCACCGCCAGTACCATCCAGTCCTCAAACACTCGGCCTCTGTCAATGCTGCTCGTCATCTGCAACCAACACAACGAGGTGCGGGCATAGCTCGTACATGGGTGTGTATAACGATACACAGTAGGGACCCCGAGACCCTCAAGGTCTCTCTAAATCCAACAAGGATAACCACAAAGCAGAAACACAAAAGATAAAACTTACATAGTTATAAGCCCATTCATATACCTAAGTTATCAAGTGACCCATCTCAATCATGAGGTAAACAAAAAGGTCATAGACTCAGATCAAACCAGGATTTTCAATATCGAAACTGTAACTTCTGAAGAGCCCCGTCTCTGGAGAGTACAGTGATCCTGTCACGACTCCGAGGTACTGCTCATTAACGTAGAACTACTGAGGTACTCCTCCTATAAAGTACCGTAGGTCAGCCACCCAAACACAGTAGTGCTTCCCGTCGGGGATTGCCACCCAAACACAGTAGTGCATCCCCCCTAATAGCCTGCAGAGGTACTCTCCAGATGAGTACTGCGGGTCTGCACCCAAACTCAGTAGTGCTCCATCATCCATGGGTCTGCACCAAAACAAAGTAGTGCTCTGTCCACTGGTCTAGTCGACTCACTCCAAGTCAAGTTGTTCAAGCAGTCGTCAGGTCTCAGCTGGCTACACGGTCTCTGTATTCCGTACACTCATCTCTAGGAGGGTACAATCCATGAGCTGCTGGTCGATACTCAATGTATCACAAATTCCCACGAAGAATTGTCTCATAGGACTTCCTCATCATAGGGGTCTCAACGCAACAGACGTCGCTTCAATCAGACGCCTGGTCTGTGAGTTATTAGCATTTTCGTCCCAGGAGCCTGGTTGGTTTCATGTGAAAAACAACCCGTCTGTATCTCAACTGTACCCTGAACTCTTATAGGGTGTACTTATAGGGACCATTTCTCAACGTGATCATCAATGCCGCTGACGGTTCATCAAACGGACGTCCAGTCTGAAAGTTATCTTCTTTTCCGTTCCAGGGGCCCGGTTGGATTACGGGTTCAATCCAACTTGGCCACTATCCAACACCATCCAAATCTCAGGTGAAGTATGCCAAAAGATCTGTCTCATCAAGAGGAATCCAACTAAGTCAATGAAACGTCAATCGGACGTCCGGAGCTCAAGTTATATGTGTTTCCGCTCCGAGGGCCCAGTTGGTTTCGTGATTGAACCAACCAGTCCATATACAAAGTTCTCCAAAACATTGAGTCTAATATACCAAAACGACCATCTCGATCCAAGGAACACATCGCAGCTGACAGTGCATCGATTAGAGGTCTGTAGCCCAAGATATGTGCATTTGAACGAAAACTGCCAGAAAATTGGGGGTTCGGGCCCGGTCCGACCTGGCCCGAGACCCCCTTGGTCGGCCCACTAGGGCGCGGCCCGGCCTGGCTGGTGCGATGCGGCCCGGACTATGAGGCCTAGCCGGGCCCGGCGGCCAGTTGGCCTGCCGCGCTGGCGCGGCCCACGTGGCCTTCTCGGCTGGCCGAGCTGAGCGGAACATGGGAGAGGTGTGCGCTCCCCCTGATTGAAGTCGTGGCCCCCGTGTGTGGGCCACTCCCTACCAGTGACATGGCACTGGCCAACGTGTCTCCCTCGGTCTCGCACGGCCGCGGGACCGCCGCCTGCCGCCACGCCTTAAGCCACGACAGACCTTCCTGGCGGCGCGCCGGGCGCCGCCGCCTCCTGGCAGCCTGCAGGCTCTTCCGAGGACCACCAGAGTTGCTCCAGTTGTCCGTTTTCAATTCTTTCTACAGCAGTGGTCATCCCGGGAGCCATAGATTACTGCAAAGGGTTAAAAACACCTTTCTTTCCCGCCTCATCATCACCCGTTGATCCGCACTTCGACAAAAAACTGCGGAGGGTCCGGGCTTTGTTCGTTTGCACGTGCCCTCCGCATTAGAGGTTTTAATAAAAAAACAAAATCAAACTCAACCAATCCCGAATATTCACCCCGTAATGACCTCGCATGAACGAGCGATATGTGGATCAAACGGCAGAGATTGATCCGCGCTTGTCGTCCTTTTCTCGAATGATAAAAGGGAAAAACAAATATAATACCCCTACGTTTTCCCCCACAATCAAATATTCCCAACCCACAAACATATTCTTTCACGGAACAACATAATATTGAGTTGATCTGCGTTCCTTGTTTTAAAAGGAAACATCCATGGGGAACGAAATCATTCTAAAATTTATTCCCTACCTTGCAAACATGTCGCACGCCGTCGAGCCGCAAAAAGAGGCAAGCGTCGCGATGATCGGACGTCGCAGAGGATGAGGGTCGTTGGCATTACAGTACACGACATCGCATCGTCAATCTCCAAGGAAGGCGTCTCTCACCGTCATCCTTCGTCGGAGGTCGGAATTCTTCGTCGGCAACAGTGCGTTCTTCGCGTTCTTCAAGGAGGAAGAACGTTCTTCGGAATTTAGAGCTTTCCTCTCAAAAATCCTCTCGCACAACAAAACCAACCTAATAAAATAAGTGTTGCCTTATTTTATTACTCAAGCCAAAGGTTTTTGAAATTCAAAATTGAATCATTCAATTAATTGAATTATTTAAAGAGTTATAACTGCCCAATAAAAGAGGCATTTAATACTTAGTTAAACACAAGAGTTTAATTTTATTTAATGGGGGTGTGTGTGCGTTACTTAATTGAAAGAGGGGGTTTGAGGAAGTTGAAAAAGTGGGGTTCATATGGTTCCCACCCCACAAATATCCTCTCTAGTGGAGTAGGATATAGTGGGTCCCGCTTCAACCACTTCTCATAGGTTAAACTACTTTAAATAAAATAAAATCGATCGCATCATTTTATTTTATTCCTTTACTTAACCCATGATTTTTAAAAACCTCACCCGAGCAAACGCAACTCTGGAAAAGGTGTTCCTAAGAAATTACCGGCATTTCGGTTTAATCGGTTCCCTCATATTTCGATTCCAAGCATCGATTAAAATGTTAGGAAAACCCGCTCGTTCGTTCACTGAACATACCCGATCTAAACTTTTGAAATTGATTCCGGGCACACCTGACCCCGAAATCAGGCGCCGTCAGAATCTGCATTCTTGTAAAATCCCAAGGAAAATAAGAAAACATTTTCCTTGAAATTTTCGAGTCTTTATAGTTTGTCTATCATTAAGATCGCTCTGTGTTTCCTCTATAGGGGATGTGCATGGCTGATAGATTTCTCACGATTTGGCCAACCATGCGGCCAAACATTGTGACCCATAAATTTTTTAGTAAAACCCCAATCTTCATATAAATCCAAATATCATTAGCCCTATATATTATTTAATCATTACAATGGAATGGAGGCCCCCTATTCACACAAATCACCTCTATATCCTTATCTTATAGGATTTTATGTCTTTTCATCAACCTTCCTCTAATTCCAAATCCGATAGACGTTTTGGATTCCTCTCGAAATGTGCTTCATTACATAGGATGTATTCATTGTTTTTTCCATCCATTGATGACACTATTTTAACGTCAGATCATATTTTATGTATTTAATTTCATTACTATTTCATATATTTTCTCTCGATATGTGTCAATATAAGGGCTTATACTATATGAGGAGTTTTCTATTGGCTCAAGGATGATTGTATATGTCTATCCCAAAAAAGTTTCATCATTTAGATTATATTTTATTGGGTCCATTCGAGTTTCATTATGATTTCATCTAAAATTTATATTCTAATATTATAATCAATTTTTTCATATTATATATTCATTACCATTAATGAATATTATATCATGGGTTTTTTCGATCTTAATACCATACAACCCATACATTTTTCTTTTACATGTTATGTATTTTGACCATGGTTATAAAAATTTTAGACACCAATTGGGTGTGTAGGCTTGACACTAAAAACAATATGTATTTCTTTGTAAGAATATATTTTGGATTGATAATATCTGTTAAAGTTATAGTTTCCACCTAAATCATATAATGTAATAATTTTAAATGAATCGATGAATATTAAAATTGTAATTGTTAATTTTAATTACAGATACCACTTGGGATTGTTTTTTATAATTGAATTATAATTGGTGGAATATCCTTACCATTCAATGTCATGAATTATGAAATTTAAAAAATGTGCCCAATAATTTCTTTTATGAAAATAATTAAAGGATAATTGTAATTGATTAACCTTTTCATAATGGTTAATTTTAACATAATGAAAAAAATATTATTAAATTGAGTGAGTATTAAAAAACCAAAAATTATATAATGATATACAGATGAGGTACCTATTATATATGAACGTTTTATGTTTATAGCAGTGTTCAGACTTGATCTCACCATGGATTCCTAATGGAGATCCATGATCACTAATTACATGCCATTCTGTTTCGTGGAGTGGTTTCCAAGAGAGATACCCACCGTGGAAAATAGACCTTATCTACTTGTTGATTCCTCACATGATATCATTGGATTATTGACCATTCATCATTGATTATGATTCCATGTATACACTCCTTGGATGTTGATTGATTTCAACTAACTCATTGTGACATGGAATCACCCCATTAGGAATACTCCTTCATGGAATAATAATTTAGTTGATGAGATCCAAAGACTATGTTACCCTTATTTTAAATAGAATTCATTTGGAGTTGAACATTGGATAACACTCAATCAAATTTTATATCAAGACTGAATGAGTTCCTACAATGTTTTGGATAAACTCTAAGGCCATCAATGACTCGATTATATCACATATCCTCGATTATAACTATTTTTATCTATTTCATTGTTGAGAAAAAAATCACATGATTTATCTATATATACTGAAACTAAATGAAATAATAAAATTATTTCATGTTCTAAGACATTACAACTAAGGATGAAGCACCGATGAATTATTATTTTGACATTTTATTACATTTAAATATACCCAAAAAATTCATAGTTTATATTCATATATTGTATTGTATAAAAAATGTTGGTTGTGGTATACTATGATTTATGTCACATCATATCAAGTTCATTATTGGTATACATGTTGACTCTAGGATTTCACGTATGTACAAAGGGAGGTGTCCTCACATGGAAACATCTCTTTCAGGATTTCATAGGATTCATCTTGGTACCTGATGACCTAGAAATAGTTTACGAATATTAAAAAAAATTGGATTCCATTTTATTAATTTTTATATATAGTATTGTTTTCTCTAATGTATAATTATTTTAATTTTTTTTCAGATATAATTACATGCCATTATAATTTTCAATATGATTCAGTTTCTTTTTCTTGATTTCTTTTTTTATGTATTTTCATGGTTATCATCAACTTATAGGATTTTTTACTTATTATAAGGATTAAATTATTATTATCCATCTGTTATATATATATACACACATAAATCCATTATTATCGCATCTATCATGATGGAATAGTCTCCCTAAAAATTCAGCCTAGACCCTCACTATTAGTTTGTAGCCCCTGGAATATAGAAAGGTGTTCCCAATGCCATTGTTCCAAACAGGTTTGTGGAACCTTTGAGTGTCACATGGGTTGATATGTCACCCAAACAATAGCACATTAATCATTTCAATTATTCTGTGGTAAAATCATAATTGTGACCCTAATCTATTTTTTTTATTTTGAGTTATATTCCCTTTATTCATTGGGTATTCATTTTCATAATTCCCAATTTTTATGTAGTTGAGTCATTGTACATTGGTAATGAAATTATTTCACGTCAAATAATGATAATCATGGCCTTTATCCCATTTCATTTAACTACTCCCTTTACATTCATGCAAGTACCAACGTGTTTATATCAACAATAATCACATGTGGGGAAAATATACCATACCTTCTTCCAATTATCCACTTTTATCTTCAATCCTATTACACTCTAGAAAACATTCAAAGACATAATACATATTGAATTATTATTTTTATTTATAGAACATGATATTATATAATTTTATGATGAGGCTAATTGGGAGACTACTTTCCTTTGAAATAACATCAAAATATCATTAGGGAAATGATCATTCGTACTATTTAAATTACATGAACATATATGGTTCCTAGTCCATTGGATAATATCCATTTCTATTGGACAATCTACGTTATATTAGCCCATAACATTATGAAAAATAATGTATCATCCAATAACTAGAGAAAAACATTACCTAAATTTAAATATTTATCCATATAAAATATAACATTCATAATCATGGTTTCCATGGGGATATCATTACAAATAAAATCCTTTATAATGGGTCATAATGACAATTTATGTATCCTAAGATGATCTCTAAGGTGTGTCAGAACAAACAAGTAGTAAGGCCCATTTTCATGTACCATGTGAAAATCAGGTCAATCCCAATGAAACCTTAATAGATTTTTTACCCCTATGTACCTCTATAAAAAATCATCATCCACGTTAAGAATAAATATGTGGGTTTACTTCATGAAAAAACATGATATTTTATTTACCAAAAAAATAATATTGTTAATCTATACTTATCATAAAATTATATCATTTTTTATGTAATTTCATATATGTTTTAAATAATTTTGTTTCCATTGTTTCTATTAATTGTTTTATTATACCAATTAAATTGAACCCAAACCTATTAACCCATATCCAATGTATGAATTAATAAATTATGAAATATATAAGGGGTAAAATCATGAAGGACTGACCAGATTAACATTTTTGTGGAACCATAAACATATATGAAACCTATTATACATTGGGAAATAAATTACAAACCATAGTAATGTAAATATTTGAAATTATTGAACTAATTTCAAGATTTTGTATACAAACTGTAGAGAAAGAAATAAAATATTTGTGACCTCAAATACTCAGTAAGTGTTTTATACAAGGTTTGTTATCATTAATCAATAGACCATAATAAATTTAGAATTTTAAAAAACAAAAAAAAAATACTAAATTTAAACCATAAACAAATAATAAAAAGTATCCACATATAATATTGTAGAGAATGTCTACGGGATATTTTTAACTACTGAATTAACAATAATGTTAATGCTTAGTTATTGGATGGGATGATCACTAGAATCATAGAAACCTATACTATTAAGACCATCCTTGAGATTTTTCAAAATAATTTGGTAAAAACCCATTTCATTTTACCAAATGGGTTGTCTCATAAGACATGCTGATGTATGGTTAGTCTATCTATAACTAACTCCCAACTATATCTATATGTATGAATAATTCATCATAAATAAAATTATAAATTTAATTATTTGATGTATATTATTTATAAAATATTCCCACATCGTGTAATGTACACATATTTGTGAATATTTAAATTGATAATTAAATAAAATTCAAACATAACTTTGAATGTAATATTGGAATATTTCTTATGAAATATTAATATCGATGGTATAATGAATATAGATAACATGGATATGAGTCATTAAAAAATTGAATAAATATATAATCCTATAAAAACCGTGAGATTTGTAGCATAATCACCACATAAAAGTAAATATATGCTTATTAACGGACATGTGTCAGTGAAAATGAAATTGAGATTGAATCCCTAACAAGGATCAAAACATTGAGTTCACAATTTATCAATTAATTTATTGTGGGTATCGAACATAAATCCATTGAATGAATTCAATGTGAATATTAAAATCACCATGGATGAATTAATTAAATGTGAATATTTAAATACAATGGGTTATGAAGGATTCATTATATTCCATGTAAAATTCAATGTATATACACAATATAATTCAAATTATTTTTATAACAATATAAAATTCCTCAATAAAGTGAATTTGAGATAAAGATCCTTAACATTAGTTGAATGCATATTATATATTCATTAACTTTCTAAATAATAGAAATATGTTAATTATTAAATTCACAATATAATTTTTAATAGTTTTTATTTCTTTTATTTTACTTATTACAATGGTATATATTTGATTATATAATAAATTATTTTCATATCATAGTTTTGATAATAGTTGGCTTTTGTGTAAAAAATGATATTCGTCGGTTTACTATTGTCTAACCAGTCAATATAAAAAAATATATAGAATAATAATAATTAAATAATTCACATAACAATTAATATATTACAATTTTAAAACAAATTAATTAATTTTTTAATATGAACTATGTTATAATCACAAATATGGATGTTCGCACGTAATCATGAGTAGTATTTCCATCATTTAAGGATAATTATGGAATAAAAGTAATAAATATTTTATCTTTTAATAATGATAATAACATCATATATTCCATATTATATCCTTAAATACTATTATTTATATCATCCAGGTTGTTTGATGAAGAAAAGAGTGTCACATCACATCGTAAAGGGCATAGTCCTTACGTATACGAATTACAATATCATTTCCACGGTAAGAATGAAAACAATATATTGTTTTTTAATAAGGAAAAAAATTCCATTAATATGATAATTATTTCATTTGTATCATAACTATCTGTTAACAATATCCTTGTTAACTTCCTTTAAATTAATTATCGAAAAATGAATCAAATCGCTCCATGATGTAGTAGTTCATCAAACACACGACTGATATTAATATATCCCCTATAAAATGGATAATAAAAAAGGATTATATTATAAAATTATTTTAATGGTATAATAATTTAAAAAATATAATCTATATAATTTAGATCCATCATTATTTCCAATTCGTATAGTTTATGATAAAAAATGAGTCACATCAGTTTATTAGGCGGTAGTCCACCGTACACAGGAGAGACATCATCATTTCAAATTTCAGTGAATAGGAGATGAATATAGATTATTATCAAAACACAATAAAATCTAATTATATAGGATATATTTTTTTAATTATATAATCATGAATTAAAAATATTATCATGAAGTTGAAGAAGAAATAAAACAAAGATACACAGTTAGGAATTTTACAGCTTCTCAGACCACCTCTATAGGATTATAATACATGTAATCTTTGTATATCATTATGAATAATAAAATGAATATAGTAATAAGTTATTACAGTTTGAATTTTATTTTTGTAGGTTTTTCAAAAAATAAAATGGTATTAGGGTGCGAAGAGGATTAGAGAGTGGGTGGCCTTTTATACATTAAGTGAGTATAATAGTAAAATTGTTTTAACTAACAAAGATGTACCCAAAATTTTTAAATAAAAATGGAAAAAATTGAGTATTAATAATAATTATAAATTACACTATATAAAAATTTACATTCAATAGATTTTAGGTAATTTTTGAGGTCATTTTATCGCTTATATGTTTAGTTTTACCCCTCATTAAAACCATGACTACATTTATTATGGTAATTAATTATTACTATTTTCACTAATAATTATTTTGAAAAATCAATTTAACATATTAATTAATTTAAATTATTCATTAAAAAATATGTAATCCATTTTTCTGAATTCAATTAAATGACTTGGAATAATCCATTATAATGTTATGTAGGTAGACGTAATGAAAAAGTGTGTTTTTAATAAGAAAATTCTCATAAGTATGGAATTTTGAAATAACCAAATTCTACATAAAATTTATTTTAGTCAATTTTTTTATATTAATATTTTTTATCTAATATTACTATAAAAAAATTAGATTATAATTTATATTTGTAAATTTATCAATAATAATTTTTACTTTTAGTAAGATTTTGTATTTTTCAATCAACACTGTAAAATTATTATTCTCAAAAAAATTAAAAAAAAATAATCATATAAAAACTATAATATTATTATTCCATAAAAAGATTAAATTTTTATTATGAATATATAAAAATTTATTTTACCATACATGCTCAATAAGCGAAGAATTAATTTTCTTAAAATGATATTTTTCGAACAATATTTATTTTTCAATCAAATTAATCATATTTAATTTGTAAGAAATGAAATAAATTTAATTTATATTATAGTTGTATGAACTATAAAACATATATATTTTAGTTATTTCAATTTAAACTCTTCAACTTTATGTATAGGTTTTAATATTACTGTGTAAAAAATAGATCGATATAGTATTTTCATTAAAATTATTGTTCCGTGTATTGAAATTTATTAATTGGTTTTATTAGTTTAAAAATAATTATATCCTAAATTATAATGTTGTTATATATCTATATAATATTTTTTTTGTTTCATAAACTCTATCTAAAATTATGATCATACATTAACATGTTTTTCTGTTATAATTATCCTTCAATATTCAAATTTATGACATGATATGTAAATGACCATTAGGGAATTAATGATACAATTTTCATGAAATCAAATGATTATGGAAAAATATTCATCCAAATGAAGATGATTTTTTTGATTTTAATATCATGTGTATGGTTGAGTTTGATATTCTAAAGGAATTATGTGATATTAATCATGTGATCATGAGGAGTTATTTATGAAATAAGAGACTCCAAAATAATAATAATCTCAAGGATTAAAAGGAATAAATAAATCTATAGGTTCAAAACAAGTACATACACTAACGTGTATTAGTATTAAAAGAATTTAAATATATTACAATATTTTTAGATGGATAAGGTGGTCAATAAAAAACCTATGGTGATTAAACTCACATTTATAATGATGGATTCAAACTAGTGAGGGGATGATGTTGATCATTTGAGAAGGGATCACGAAATATAATGAAAACATGAGGATCATAATTCTCTCTATTTTTTGAAGATAATATATGAAACATTATTATTTCACAATGAAGATATATTTTATATCCACTTGGGTTTTTAATGTAAACTCGTGGTTTTTTCATGAATAATTTGTTCAAAATCATTACAATCATTTGTAAAGAGAACGTGAGTCTCATACATTCTCACTCCAGGTTTACTATGATATCATGTATTAAACATTGGTGGGCTGATGAAATCACCCACATGAGAACATTATATACATAAATCATTTAGTGTATAGGATATAGAATGATTGGTTAAATTGGTGGGTTCAATTTCACAAATAAATACTTTTACATTAAGGGGAGTACTTGATATATTGATATTTGACGAATACATTTTACATTGTGTCCATATTTATATACATACATACATGAATAATGGAAACATAAGAAAACTCCAAGAATGAATATTAAGATATAAAATTATTGATAAATAATATAAATCATTTATTCAGGGTTTCACATGTCATGAACCATGCATGAAATTCTGGAATGAATAGATTTGATAAGTTGGGAACCAAAGTTGGGATTTCTCAAGCTTATTCTTTAATATAATAATGATGAACATGTGTGAATGACACACACAAATTTATTTATTTTGGGAATATTTTAGTAGAATAAGGAGCATAAATATTATAATTTTTTCATTGAGGTAACTAATCATACATATGTGATCCAGATTGTTGAATAGGACTAGAAGACCCGATATGTAGTTGTTGAAGAAACATGAAACATACAAAATAATTTCATATAATAAAATCTCATGGGGGAATATAAACATATAATTATTTTTTGGATAAATACAAGAATAATTATTGATGTCTTTTAGTTAGATCTAATAGTATGAGGCGTCTCCCAGTTCGATCTAGAGTAGATGAAGACTTTTAGTCGGTGAATAAGGTAGATGAAGTTATTAAGTGGGAGATGGAACAAGATGTAGTATCTGGGTTTGAGATAGAGTAGTTTCAGCCATTTAGTAAGATTTATAAGAAATATAAGCTTCTAATATGTTTATTAGATCATTTAAATGACTTTTATAATAGTTACTAATTTGTAACATGGTGGTGAACAACACGTTGAATCAGTGAGAGGGAATTTTCAAAAATCAACATGTTGTCGGATTTTTTCCATTTTCATTACTAAAAATATAATGAGGTTGAAATAAAATATTTTTTGGATCCTGAATCATAAGATGTTCTCAGTGGTGAATTTAAATTTAATGGATTTTATGAAGTACAAGAGGGAGTATTTTATATGAGGGGGTGAGTTAGTGTATGGATATTATTTTCAATATTCCACGTGTCACACTGGATTATGTCCAACTAATTATCAGGGTTTATTAATTTTCACACTGTTTTTTCCCTTTATCCTATCCTTTCTAACAAAATCTAAAGATTATGTAGAGAATTTAAATAATGAATTTAATAACAATCACAGAAAAATATTTACTTATTTCACCCATACAAGGCTACATTTACGGGGTAAAAAAAGAAATGTTATAATGTACCACAAACACTAAAAACATTTAATTGGTTATAGGATATGTAACTACTATCTAGGATCACTTCACATAAAATGTTTTTTATATGTGATTTATATCCAAGGGATGAAATCTCTTCAACAACCCTCTTACACACAAAAATTTAGAAGGAAAATTATCTGGCACCTATTAAAATGAAGAATAATGTATAAAGTTGGTTGTTTTAGTAAATTTATGATATGATCCATTGAACATAATTTTTTACTTCATAACATAAGTATGAAAATACCCTTGAGCTTCTTCATTCAATGAGATATCATGGAAAATTGTCATTACTTTGGAATGTTATTCAATAGATTCTGTATCATCAACTTTTTAGAATAATCCTATAAATCTATTTAGTTATAGATATGAACCCACAGGTTATTCCGTTAATTACTAAGTATGTTACAATGTATACTATCCTTATACATGTATCGTATAATGTTTTATATTCTACAAACTACTTCTCATCATAATTCATATGTGGCAATAATATTACATAGTGTTTAACACATGCATAATATCCAAATGTTAGACCCAGGATTGTAAACCTTGTGAGTGGTCCTCGAACATAACCCTTATGTGATATCCTAGTGCATAACCACTGTATGAGATCATGAAAGGTAAAACATGTGTCAGATACTAGTGTACAACTCTTGAACATGATTATTTCATGTATTTACTATACAAGACTCTTCTATAATACCCCTCCATAAGACCACTTTGGGAGACCTCTCCACCTGATCTCTCTATAGAACCTTCCGATGAGACAACATCATGATACATCCGTATAAAACTACTATATGAGAATCATACTCCTTGAGACCATGTTCTATTCACATTTATCATGTGACATAGTTAAGAGAATTTAGGTTGGTTTTTTGAATTTTTGGAAATAGATTGGTCTACCTATGCATGAAACTACCATGTGCATAAATCACTTTACAAGATTTCATTACAACATTCATCTATAAGACACTTTAGTGATAACCCATTGAAATAAATTGTTTTCTATACTCTAATGTTGTGTTCCCATCCAAATAACATAGTCCTCTCATGTGAAAAACATTTCTTTGGATGAAACCACTTTGAAAACATTAATATATTTTTATAAAGATTTAATGTGCATTGATTGACATAAATTCAACTCCTTACCTCTAGAAATCAAAGTTATCCATTCGTTCAATGTCCTCATTTTTCATCCTTTCAAAAATCATTTTATCAGTCCACATGATCACATGTTTCATGTCAACAAAGGTTTATGTGATCACCTGTATTTTGTTTGACCATGTTGCGTGGTCCAATCACATAATCAGTTCGAAATTAGCTATGATGTGACCTCATCACATGAACAATTAATAAATATGTTGTCATTAATGTTCTCTTGTAGTGGTTCCCTTGATTCATCATGGAATCAATTTACAATAACATGGTCATGTGATTTGAAAGTACTGGTAGATGTCTTCCTGATTTCTACAATTGTTTTCCTTTGTATTGTTTGCATGATCCCATCATGAGATCCCTAGAAATCATATGTTGCACCACATGATATCTTCAAGTGACTCTAATAAAATATTGTTCATCTTTATGTAATCACATTACTAGATCCCCTAATAATATTTTGGTTATTCCCATGATCATAACATGTGATTCACATAAAATTGTACATTCATTACATGTTCTCACCATGTGATGCAAGAAAAATAACATGGTACCTTTGAGTGTTTCACATGATCAATTCTGAAAATTACACACCTCATGATCAGTTCTAGAATTATATCTTTATGTGATCAGTTCTTACGTTAATTATCTTCATGAGGATTTCTAAAATCCACACTACCCGTGATCTGTTCTGACATTCATGCTCACCACGATCATTTTTTATTTTCACTGTCTCTCTTTATGTCTCCATTTACAACAATAATTTTCAAACCACATCATTGTTTTTTAACAAACAAAATCAACCATAGAAAATGATCAATGCATATTTATTTCATCAATATCCCCTTAATGGGTTTTCTAAAAGACAATAAAAATTTTAGTAACCATGTTATTGACAGGACATTCACATGAAAACTATTTTCCTTATACAACCCCATAAAGTGATAAAGGAATTTATTTACACATTGTTTTTTACCACATGATTCAATGATGATAAATTAAACAATTTTAATAAAGAAAAATTAATATAAGATACATAATATTCCCAAATCATAAACATAAAACCACATTAAAAATAATATATAAAACAAAAACATCCCCCATGATAACTTCTCAACCACCACATCTATACAGGCTGCATCATGAAACAAAATTACACTCTTTTTTATGATAATTATTAATTGATATTCAATCTTTAGTGTATCTATATTTAAAACTAAACATTTTTTATTTTCCCCATATTTTATTCCACCTATCCTGATCAATAAATTTTTTCCCGCATTGTCAATGATTCCAATGGTAACTATTTTTGGTCTATAATGTGATTAAGAACACCAATCGACACATAATGGAAACATAAACCATTTCTTATGCATAAGGGCTCTCAAATCTACATTATTTAGGTGTGGGGTGTCCACAAACATTTAAGAGAAAGTTTATTTATTTCATAACATTATTTAGATATGGCCTTTATTAGGATGTCTGCATCATATAATTTAGTATAAATATACTAAAACAAGTTTGGGACATGTTTGCATTCAATACAGTAACATTTTTTTTTCATCATTTATTTTCCTAGAATAATGGAATTTTTTTTCAATGTTTTATATAACCTGAACTATCACAATAAATTCTATCTTATTAAATTACATGATCAAAAATATCATTATGGCATTACTTCATCCATAGAAACTATGTGTAGCCATTATGTTTTCATATTTTAAAATTCCCAGTGAAATATAAACATGTTTCTTACTCTACAATGAAATATATTTTCCACCGTGATCGAATTCACCACAAAATATTGAATCATGGTTGAATACAAAATTTTCCAGATATCTCACAGTAATATGAAATAATTAGTATACTTTTTTTTCATTCTATCGTATAATTAAATCCGAAATTAAATTTACATATCAAGTTAATATTTTCATTGTACATATATTTATTTATTCTTGACTATGTTGTTACAATCATACCTTGAATGGGGGAAAATATATGGTATTTTTAACTATTATATACAATAGAAATATATTTTTTGTCTGTATTCATTGAATTTAAATTCCTTTCCTTTATAATCCATTGAAAATTTAAAATCCATAGAAACTGGAGTTGGAAATATTATCAAGTTTCTATCAAAAAACTTCTCAGAACCACTTTTCATGTGTTTTTTGTGAAATGAAAATCCATTGTCTTCTATGATTTACCTATAAATCATGAAAAAAAGTTTTTCCACCAATCATTTCCATTTCACAAACAAATATCATAAATTTTTCATGATTTTTTTATTGTGACTCATTTGATCCACAAATGATTATATTATCGTCAACATATTGTAAGATCATCCATTTATTACTATCATTTTTATAAATATTTTAACCAAATCTGCTATGATAGAAGTCCATATTCTTGAAATACCGTTCATGTAACCAATATAATTCTCTTTTTCTCTAATCTGACTATTTTTGTTCCTTATTTAAAAGTCAGTAATTTCTCTCATATTCATTGATGAAAAAATCATATGGTTTTTCAATATTAAAATAATATTTTTGAGACCCATCCTGAAATGGGGGCATTAAACATATCCAGAATAAAATTTATATTTCATTAAAAAACTATTACTAAAAATAAAAAATAATTTATATCATCAGAACATGTGATAATGTTTCATCAACATCAAAACACTTAAATTTGATGTATCCCATGCAGATAAATCATTTTTTTTTTGAATTAGCATACCGACTTAATAAATTTTTTATTAAAAATCCATTTAGTCTCAATGAAAATGATGTCTGATAGGCATGAAAAAATATACGACATTTTTATCATATCATGAATCATCATCAAATTTTTTTGATCTACTTGTGATTAGAAAGATTATTTTGATATATTTTTTATCTTACATATTTTTAGTAGGTATGAATGATCCTCGATGATATTTTTTCATTTAATTTATTCTTCAATCTTATTTTTCTATAAATGTTTATTAAACTCATCATCAAAATCATTTAATAATTTTTTGGAGGTATATTCATTCTACATGAAATTCTCACCTCTTAATTAATATTCTCTTAATAGTATTCATGAAATTATTTAATAATATGAATATTTTCTACAATAGATGCCATGTATTCCCATTCTAGAATGAATCTAGACATTTATTCACTTGGTGATATGCAAAACCACCATCCTCATTTAACTTTCTTAGATATATTAGTTAATAATCATTATATTATAGTATTTTACAATGGTGTAGATAATCTATGTTCTTTATCATCATATTAATATCTTTTAATATGAAATGGTAATTATATTACTCATAGGTTTACATTATAATGTTACCCATATTGGAGACTGCGGTCTTTAACCCTTGTACAATATCCGAAAACATAAAACATTTTTTAGATCCTAACACATTACCATTGTATGATATTCCTTCATGTAACCCTTGGGAAATATCCACAAAAATTATTCTACCATAACATTTTGATCTCTATCTGTTCTAAAAGACTCCACCACCATACATCTCTATATGGACACTCAATGAGACTAATCCATGAGGTATATCCATGAGTACTCTCTATGAGACACCTCCACTAGAAAACCATTTACTATTCTTGTATCTTGTGAGTCTTGTATGATGAATTTTTTATGTTACACTAATTGTGTGACATTAGTGGGTTTATATGTACACACAAATATCACATTTGTAATTATCCTATAAGGAAAACATTGGTTGACTCTTCCATGATATCACTATTCGATACCCCTTTTCAGGACCCCTCCCTCCATATATTTCCCTCCTAGTATGGAAATGAATAATGGGGGAGCATGAACCTTGAGTCCCACCTCTAGTAGGCCCCAGTGTATTGACCAGCACCAATTGTATACACATCTCAAAAAAGGGTGGAACATCCCTTTTTAATTAAACAATATTGAAAGATAAGATTTTTCATCCCAAAAAAAATATCTATGATAAAAATTTATATGTAAATGAAATCCAAAACAACCCCACCTGAATGTTTAATATAATACAATTAAAAATGCCTCAAAACTCTAAAGTAAGATCCCTTTGTAAAACTAAGCAGTGAAATGACGACTATCCAATATTTTTAGCTATTATGGTCAAAAATGGTTTATGTAATACTCCTAGAAACTAGAAAGATGTTTTGTATACATTGGGTGATCATACATGTATACCTAGTTGGAAAAACTGATTCTTTAATGCACATTTCAATAAATCATACTAATTCTCTTTTGAAAAAATAACATAGCACAAACAACACCCTATAATTTATACTAACCAACCCAACCTCAGCAAGGCATGGTCACTAAATAATTTAAGCCATGTAGTATAATATAAAGAACATCGATGATAGGGTACCATACAACTTTTTTACAAATGATTATCCACTCTCAAACCCAAACGAAAAAAATCATGGTGTTCCAATCCCTTGCAAAGATATCAAACCATATCCTGTCTTCACAAACCTGGCCCTCAAAACCACCACACATCCCACCCACACACAACTATTCCACAACCAAAAAACATAATAGTCACAAAAAACTAGTCCTTTACCACCACACATCCTTCCCACAGACACCTGGTCCACTACCACCACACATCCCACCACAGACTTAGGTTCCATGACCACACATCATTTTGAATACACTAGGGATGAAAAAAACATCTCATCCAAAACACACATGGAAAAAAACATTCATTCAAAATCCTAGGACACACTATCCACAACCTACCCATTGAATAATTGTCTATAACCACCTTGAAGAGAATGCATGGGAGAGCGGGTGTCCAGCCAACCATCTTTCCACCTAAATGTTTGGGAAGAATACCATCCATTATGATGATGGGGGTGTTCAGAACATGGTTCTCAACTAGTCATGGGTGTGTAGAGAAATCACAATGGTAATAAATATAGATATATTTACATATATAATTCAAAAAACTCCTTCCCAACATACAGTTTATAAAATAAATATCTAGCTGACAATACTACTCTCTTTTCTACTACCTTTAAATGTAGAACCATAGAATAAGCCAAAAACTAAATTTATCCCCACCAGTCATTTCAATTAACCAAATCCCATCATTTTTTATAAAATTAATTTATTCATTCCATATCTACCTAGTAAAATACTATGAAGAAAACAAAACAACCCACATATGAAACGTCACAAAGAGGATTATGAACCATTGAAAATTAAGCCACATCACATTCATATCTGATTAATAGCCACACCAACCACTATCATCACAATTATTAAAATTTATCCCACCAAATCTATCAGATAATCCTCAAAAATCCTCATCTAGATACTACATCCAAAAAAACACACTAAACCACAACCAAATCAATATCCCAACTAGAAAAACATACTATGAATATATTACAACACTCACAGAACCAACCCATTGTGAAGAAATGTACACAAGACCACATCACCACACAATCCAGACCAATGAACTTTCATATTTTACAAGGAATTCATTTTATAAATTTTACTTTATAATTTAGTGGTTATCACCCAATAAACATGATATTGGGGCATCCATTTATTATCATAATAGATGTGTTTAACAATATTAATATGTAAACATGTTCATTGAATAAGAACAACATATATTTCTTATCATTCATGTTCACAGAAAGGAACCCCAACGGCCATGAATTTTTAATGGGTTCATAGACAATTAAATTTCACCATAACTACACAAATAAATAACAAGATGATCATACATAACATTCCCCTAGCCCCTACAACTTATTCAATTATCATTATTTCATTTGGAATCAACTATATTCACAAAACAACAATTCCAGTTCCCACTCCTCATAATATACAATTGAGGAAGATAAATGACATCCTACAGGGAAGAATTTGTGATCATCACATCCTTAATGTGCTAGGGAAGGGGGTGTACATGTATTATGAAAAGCCTCCATGGAAGACTAGATCTGAATGCTACAACCCAATGATTTATTCCTTTAAATGAAATGTTCATGGGATATCTAATATCATGATAAATGATATAGAATGAAGGGAATACCTCTGACATAGAAGGATTATATCTGTTAATCATGGAAAATAAATATTTTTGAATTTCAATTAATGTTGTATCACAACAAAACCCTACATTTAGGGAAATTAATAACCCTGAGACTCTTATGGATTTAATGATATGAATCATATTCGTTTTAACAGCTTCAAAACCACTTAAATATTGAATTAAACTAAATTTATGTCAAAAAAGACGTCAAAAGGAAAAAACTGGAGAAATAAGAAAAATGGAAAACTATTGGAAGTGACTCTGGTATGTGAGTCACCATTGTGAATCGATATTGTGAGTCATCAGTGTGATTCACTAGTGTGAGCTTCCTGTACAAGTCACTGTCATGAGATACCGTTGTGACTCACTCTTCCTCAAGCTACCTGTTTGAGTCCCTGTTATGAGCAACCATTCTGACTCACCGATGTGACTCATCATTCAACAAACTATGGGTTCAATTCACCATTGATAGCTTTTGTTTTTACTTTCTATTGTGACCCACTGGTCTGGACTCACCGTTGCGAGCTACTATCGAGACTCGCTGGTCTTGACTCACCATTGCGACTCACTATCCTGAGCATCTATTGAAAGTCAACATTTTGAGTCCCCGTCATGAGCTACCAGTACAGGTCACCATTGAAACTCACTGTCATGACCTACTATCAACAACCTACCACTATAAAACCTAAGAAACGAGAAAACATGAAATCTGATGAAATAAGTAATTTTGACCTTCCAAAACACTTCAAGCACTATATTATTACATTGTAATGTACTAAATAGGTCTATGAAATTATATCCAAGACCTCTAAAACTATTATCTCCCTCAATATTTGTAACACCCTATGATTCTAGGGTACACTTCTCTTGGAATAATACAATAGCTTGCGTTGTACGCAATGTCGAGTTCTAAAACACCATGACCAATCAAACAAGCCATTATAAAAAGTAATAACCACTTTTTAAAATGCTCTAAATTTTATTTTTCAAAATGGACATCATTTTTGGATTTCATATATCAAAATTAGCATAGGATGAATTTTTTATATTTTTCTAAAAAACCTGAAATTTTTGATGAATACTGAAAATCACTATATTCTTTAAAACTGACTTTTTATTTAAACTATTTATTATTTTAGTTAAATTGAAATTGTTTAAAAATAAATACATAATAACAATATATGTTTAATGAAATTAATATGATTCATTTTATAATAATATAAGATATATGAAATTTTATTTATCTTTTTACTGTCCTTTAACCAACCCTTAGGTGCATTTGAAAATTTGAATGAAATGTAATTTTACCACTTCTATGAATTGGATTTCAAAAATCCTAGAGGGATTGTTGATATCAGTAAGTAAATGTTAGTCAATAAGATGAAAATAATTTTTTTTTGTGAAAAGTAACTTTTCACTTTTATTTACCATAGTTTAAAGTAAATAAGACAATTAAAGGTATAAATGATATTATAATTACCCTAAAACATGACATAATTTTATTTAAGAAGTTCACATAGACCAAAATAAACCTTAAGAATAATATATTATCATTTTGGTCCACATATATTCGATTAGGCCATTTATTATTATTTTATTTAATGAACAGTTAAAAGTGTTAAATTCATAGTTTAATAACTATTCCATTTTTAATATACGGTTATACATAAGATATATTCGACTATAAATATTAATTTGAAAGATAAAAAGTCTTAAAACATCATGGTATTTTATTTATAATTTTTAGACCTTAAATAATTAAAGATATTTATGAAAAAATAATGATGGAGTAACTGCCTTATTAATGAAAGATTACAGTGAGTGATATTATATATATAGAAATAATTGTAAATTGAGACATATGATTAATTAAACTATTTTTATAGGTTAATATAAAATGTTATGGTTGATTAAATATATATTTTATATGTGATAGTGTAGTTATGAATTTCACAAAAACAAAATACCAAATAGTGTCAAAATTGACATAACTGAGTTTTTAAAAACAATAATATATTATTAATTGATATAACATTGCAAAAAATTTAATGATCAGACAAAAGACATATATAAGGTTATATATTTCAATAATTAACCAATTGGGGTTATTTTGTATTTTTATTGTATGTTTATTAGCTATTTATTATAATAATACAAGAATATATGTTATAAGGTAAACTATTTTACTAAGAGTTAAATATTAATGATAAGGATAATACAGTCACCTAAAACTATCTAAAAATCATTGGTTGAAATTATTTCGACCCATAACCACATTTTATATTCAATAAATTATTTTTTAGCCATTATAAACTAAATATGATGGTATAATAAAATAATATTTCATGCTTTTCTTAAATTGACCCTCACATCTCTTATAATTGTGTACTTCCCTTCTCTAAAAATCACACCCCCAAAGCCATTTGGATCGGCCACCCCCTTCTAAAATATCCTCCCATATACCCTCACTTATCAATAGTGTCCTTACATTGATCAAAAGGACAACCGATGGATCCATTTTGGTCAACTCAAAAAGAAACACTCGAAGAAGATGTAATAATTTCACCACATCATTTAGAGTTCTTTTCATTTTTCACTTCTTCTTTATTTGTTGTTTCCATTCAAAATTAATAAATCCAGTACCTAATACATAATATTAAGTTATTATAAATGTGGTACAACCATATTAATTTTTATTTCCAACCAATGAATGACAAGACAATATAAATGTGTATGTATGACTTACCGTCTCCATGTCGTTGTGTACGTTCACTCCAAATCCATTTTTTTGGTATTTTATAAGAGTCAACTTTATGGATAAGTGGGAACCTCACATTCAAGATATTCATCCATCACACCATCACATTGTAAATTTTAAATTCAAAAGAGAACCATAATAATAACATTTTTCATTCAATACGATGCGCCTTAGGACCAATCACCCTCAAACCGCATCGAGACACAAAATCTCTAGAAGCGGTCGACCTCGATCCACGCCCTAAACAGACAAATCACCATATTCTACTAAAAATCACCACTGACCGAAATGATCACCAGAAATCATCCCACTAAATATACAGACCAGAAACACTGAAGACACCAACAACCTTTCCATCGTCGAATTACATTCTGAACGATCCGAAATCCATACCAGATCTATCATTCGAAAACAGCACCATTGGAAACAAACATTTCACAAAAATGGAAACAAACGTCATCCGTTGAGAACATGCCCATCAGAGACCTGAAGGGAGAGGAGTGGTCTTCATGAACAACACCTCATGGAACGTCGTTGAATTCTCAAACTACACATCCCAAAACACCATCAAACCATCAACCAAGTCCTACTGGGATAAGAGTTATGGGATCCTGTTGCATGCGCAGAGGACAATCACTGGCGACGAGCAACAAAATGACATAGTTACTAGCAACCTCCTCCATCGGAACCACTTGAAACAGAAACACCCAAAAATAAGAACAACCACCGAGGGAACCCGAAGAAAAGAAGACCTCCACAAAACATTCCTCCTGAAGCACCGACCGCTCAAACAGACACATCCCAGAACCTCCTCTGGAACCATACACTCAACCAACCAGGAAAAGAGAAATTGATCTAGAAGCTAGATGGAGTTAGAGTGAACCGGACCTCTATAGAAGGCCTTGAAGAAACTAACACCAATAACCCTATAAAAAACATTGCTGACGAACCATAATTGCCGAAACTGCGATCATGACTCCATTTGAAATCTCTATCAAAGGTCCAAAGAAAAATCATCTTCAACGGGATGATACCCACAGAAACCGCCACCCGAAGCATCATATTATGGGGAAGAAGACGAATAAGGGGATATCAAGGTCGTTGAAGAAGAGATAACAAATCGAGCAGGTCGAAACTACCTCAGAGAGAATAAAAAGAGAATAATGAAGGAGATAAATGAGATGGAGAGGAGAGGCACTCCAAGGATTGGGTGATTAACCCTATAAGGAGTTGTATATCTCTTGGGAGAGCGCACCGGGATCGTTGTGTACTTTGTTATTAAAAAATGTCATTATTTGGATGGGTCTAACAATTAGTATAAATGATGTAAATAATTAATATAACAGGTTAATGATTATTTATATATTATATTCTATCCAATTACATATGATTTCACTATCAATAGAATGATATGGTCGCTCGTGTGTACAACAGATTACCGTCTCCTCTAACATGCTGAAATTTATTCCCTATCATAACCATTCGAGAATAATTTTCCTCTAACAGTTAAAAATAATGTTTAAGAACATAATATCATTAACTATATAAATCAAATACATTTATCCATAAAATACATGTCTTATGTAATCAATTATATAAAGTGAAATGAATTAGTGAACACCCGAAACAATGATACTACTGAAATATTATTAACAATGAAATATTATAAGATCATATATGATATCATATTCATGTGTGTGTTTCTTGTATAATTTAATAAATGTTATTTAACTATTATACAAGAGATTAACATACCTTTGATCAAGAAATATTACAAGTTTATGGTTAATTTTAAATTCTCATCATTATATGATTTTTTATATGTGAGTATCTACCGGGACCACTTTATCATCCACATCCATTTTTCGTAAAAATTTATTTCAAAACATTTTTACTATTTTCTAGACTACGGGTTAAATTAATTTATAACATTTTTTAATTCTTATAAAATTATTATAAATGAATCATTCTGTCATTTTCCAAACAAGGTCTTTTACGACCTTTTCAACAAAATCTTCGAAGGAGTGTTTTTTAACTTATACAGTGGGTGCGTCTATTTCTTATTATTATAACACCTTCAAAGATTCCATTACAATAATATAAGAATATTTTCCAAATAAATGTTTTATTTTATAATTACATTACTTTTAAATGATTTCAAGATAGGAATAGATATATCTCCCAAATAGTTTTGATTTAATCTATGTCAACATCTATTGATAGATTTTACACTTATTTGATGTGGAATTAATATGATACAATCTTCCATGTCGTATTGATGGTTTTGATATATGTTTCACTATGGATGTGTTATTTTTATACCATTTGTGGTTTATGGTTTAAGTATTAAAATTTTTTATTCTAGTTTTAATATGAATGTTTATGTTCTGTTTCAACTTTTTCATATGTGGAAGGAATTAGACTTAGTATGTGATGGTTTGAGCCTGCTATATCTCATTGATGCATTGGTAGGTCTCATGAGACAAACTAGTTACTTGGAAAAAGGCCTTGAAAAATTCATATTTGTTTTTCTGGCACAAGGCCTTGAATATGTGGTTATGATGTCCTATATTCTGCATTCCACCCTTATGAAATTGTCTATTGATATTACATGTGATTATTAGACTAGTAGAATTTACAGGTGTATAAGTTAATAGAATTATTTGATTTTCTTTGCATATTATTCTGATGTTTAATCTTACAAGGTAGTTTTTTTGTTCTTATACATGTCCTTAAATGCCTAGGATTATTTATGGTAGATTTTTCTATATTTTTATCCTTACTGAGCATCTGAACTCACCATTTTTTATGTATTATTTTTCCCAGGATGCAAAGAAGTATACTATGGCTGACCTGTAGGGATACTCTATGTGATATGAATGTGTTAAAAGGAGACACATTTTTTTGTTATTCTTTTCATAATGAAATGTAAAACATATGTTTGTATCTAGTACTTCTAGGGATACTAAACGGGCCGGTCTATTGGGATTTCATCCCATGTGAGCATGATAATGTTATGTAATAATGCACAGACTCTGGGTAACTAGGGTCGAGGAATTATAGTGGGTGTCAGAGGAAGTTTTGTACAAACCATGGAAAATATATTTAAAAAAAACTATTATTAGATAAGAATACCCTAAGATAGACATTGAAGATTAGTACAGATGAACATTCTAGACTTTTGGTAATGTAGAGATTTTGTGAGTTTTCCAAGAAATATAACATTGTCTATATACGAGCAGGTAGAGGCGGCTCAGGCAGAGATGTACCAAGGATTGTAAACTATGACAAAGAGTTTTGGGGTTGAGCTTAGGCATCATGGTAACCGACAATAGGTCTTTCTGCACTCTTGGATACATCAATCATGGGGGATAAGGTTAGGATAATTCAAATTTTCTTTAAAAACAATTTTGAATGACTTATGAGTAAATATCTCGTCAAAAAGAACATTTTTATGATTATGGATTAAAGACATAAAATGTTTAATATATGTTAGTTATTTTTCTAGTTTGGAATTATGTATTGAAATTCATAAACTGTCTAATGTATGCCATTATTTAGAAATGGTTACTACTTGAAGGAATGTGAACTGTATCAATGAATGTAATACATATAGGGATTTCCCTATTACTCAAGATAATTATTGTGGTGTTAGTGATGAAACAAGTGCTGAAAAACTTATTACCATATTCGGACAACTCACTCAGGTTACTAATAATAAACATACCCATATGAAGCACCCTGATTAGAAATGCGGAGGAACAATGTTAGATAACTTCATCTGGCCAAAACCACAAACATTCAATGGGAATAAAAATCTATTTTTAGCTGAGAAATGGAGAAATACCATAGATAAAATATTTCATGCTTTGGGGAGTAGCGAAATGGAAAAAGTTTTCTTCTGATTATATCACCTCACTGGGAGATGTAGATCAATGGTGGTCATTAATTAACAACACAAAGGGTGAAGAAGAAGTATCAAATATTTAATTAATGGAGTTTGAAGTGTTTTTTTAGAAAAAATACTTTCCTCGTGACCATCGAGAAGATATGGAATGACAATTTCTGAATCTAAGGCCAATGAAAAATTTGAATTTTACAAATCATAAGTCTAAAATTACAAGGTTATAATGGAATTTAGTAGATTATTTACATAACCAAGTAGTTATATTGATCGTTTCATTGATGGGATAATACCATTTCTCCATCTAAAAATAGTCTCACAATCCTCTCATTGTATGAAGATATTGTATCTTGTGCTATCAATATAGAAAAGTAATGCTCTATGTCTTATGAAATTAATTTATAATAAGAGATGAAGAGATCTACTGAACAATTAGGAAATGGAAATAAGGGGAAAGAGGTAAAAGATTAATTTCAATTCAATAGTATATGTAGGACGAAACTCCCCGGTACTCGCCTAAAGAGAATGGGAGTCTATTAAAAGTGTGGTGAAAAAGGCCACCATGCTTGTGATTTCAATGGAAAGAAAGTGGTTGTCAATGATAAATGCTACAATTTTAGTGAAATGGGACCCTATTTAAATGAATTTCATAATAACCAAATAAAACATACCTTAGGAATTTCCATGGGAGAAATCCCAAGCTTATACGATCACTACTACCAAGGTTAAAGCTCCAAATGACGTGATGGCGGTTAATTTAATGTTTTCCTAAAATTTACCCAATGCATTATTTGATTACGGATCATCTCATTGTTTCATATCATCCCAGTTTTATAAAAAAATTTAGATATTTACAATTTTATATAACAATATATTTGTTAGTAAAAATTCATAAGGTAAGTATCATTGTAACAATGTTTTGTGAAACCGTTCCCATTAGGGCATATAAATTTTCTTTATCTGATGATCCCATCATCATACCCATGACTGAATTTCATATAATCATTAGTACAGATTGTCTTTCAGGCCATGATGAAAAAGTTTATTGTAAGAAGAAGGAGGTTTCAATTTTAGATGATGATATGGATTACCTTATCATTAGTGTAAAAATTTCACCACCTGATTCTTATCTAGAACCAACCCTAGTAGCTCTAATAAATTCAATTTTTTGAGAGTAATATAATGAAATAACTATGGGTGAGGAATATAATTTTCAAATAGAGGAGGTTCTTATTTTGCAAGAATATGTTGATGTGTTTCACGATGATTTACCTAAACATCCTCTAGAATGATAAATTGAGTTTTCCATTGATTTAATTCCTAGTTCATTGCCCATATCAAAGACCCCTTAGAGAATGGAAACTGTGGAATTAGTGGAACTAAATAAACAACAATAGAAATTGAGTAACAAAATATTTATTATCCATAGTGTTTCTCTATGGGGAACCACTATTATTTTTGTTAAGAAAAAAGATGGATATATGAGATTGTGCATGACTACTTGAAGATCAAGGATATAAAACTAATAAACAATTATCCCCATCCTCCCCTTGATAATTTATTCATTGAAATTCATGGAGCTCCTTTTTCTCAATGATTGACCTTTGATCTGGATGTAATCAGTTTTCTGTGAAGAAGGGAGACATTACGAAGACATCATTTCATACCAGTTATGGGTAATACGAGTTTATAGTAATGCCCTTTTGACTGACTAATGTACCATCGGTCTTCATGGATCTAATGAATAAAGTTTTCAAGGAATACCTTAATGACATATTTGTGGTATTTAGTTTTGATATCTTGGTATATTCTAAAATCTACGAATATTGTGAAAATCACTTGGGCATTATTCTAAAGACTCTTAGAAAAAATGAATTATATGGGATGCTTTTCAATTCTGAATTGTAGCTTCACAAGATTAATTATCATAGCCATATTTTCTCTAAGGGTGGAATCTATATTGATCCTTCAAAGACAAGATAAATACAATAAAGGACAGCACCAATGAGTATAAATGAGGTACAGAGTTTTATTATTTTGGCAGGTTATTATTGGAGTTTTGTCAATGATTTATCTTGAGTGGCTAACCCATTAATAAAGAACACACTTAAAGGGGATAAATTTGCTTGGTAGATAGAGTGTGAAATTGTTTTGATGAACCGAATAGAATATTAGTCAATGTTCTTATCATGTCTCTCCCATCAAGGGAATTATGGGTTTGTTATTTATAGTGATTCTTCAATTAAATGACATTGTAGTGTCCTTATGAAGAATGATGGAGTTATTTCCTATACATAACGACAACTAAAAAGTAATGAACAAAACTATCACATTCATGATCTTGAGATAGTAGCTATAATATTTTCTCTGAAGAAATTGAGACACTATCTATACGGTGAAAAATGTGAGAAATAATATGATCACAAGAGATTCATGTATATTTTCTCATAGATATAACTCAAATTGAGGCAAAGGCAATGGCTTGAACTACTCATGTATTATGACTTCACTATACACTACCACATGAGGTAGTCAAATAAGGTGGAAAATTATTTGAGCAAAAAGAAACAAGGATTTTTGAACAAGATATTAGTTTAAAGGGATTTTATGTTCATGGATCTAGTATATACGAATATGGGAATAATCATAGAAGGTGAAACATCAATACTTTTTCAAATAGTTGAATAACTAACTTTATTGGATAGGATAAAAAGTTATCAGACTGATGATGAGGATTTTAAATAGAAAATTAATACAATGGATGATGGGGGATTGATAGACATTGTATATGAAGATGGGATTTTGAAATTTTGTAAGTGACTTTTTGTTCTCGATATACCAGATATAAAAAAGGAATTGTTCGACGATGCTCATAGATCAAATTTCTCTACACACCCTTCTAGCACTATGATGTATTGATATTTGAAGGATCGTTTTTTGATAGACAACATGAATAGGTAGATTCCAAATTATGTGTCAAGATGTATGGTTTTTCAACTGGTGATGGCTGGAAGACAACGTCCTATAGGATTCATTCAACCTCTTTCCATACCAAAGTAGAAATAAGATGATATTATGATGGACTTTACAATGGTGCTACCAAAGGATCCTAGAATGAATGATTCCATATGGGTCATTTTTGATCATCTTACCAAGTCAGTGCATTTTCGTTCTAAAAGATAAGATTTAACTCTTGAACATTTAGAAAGACTCTATATTAATGATGTTTTAAGACATCATGGAGTTCCCCTATCGATTATTTCTGATCATGATCCCCATTCTGCATCAATATTCTAGAAAATGTATTTAGAAACCCCTAGATACTGAAAATTGTTTGAGCACTACCTACCACACTCAGACTGATGAAATTTCAGAACATACTATTCTAACCTTAGAAGATATGTTGATATTTTTCTCACATGACATTCAAGGTATGTGGGCTGAATATTTACCTTTGGTAGAATTTTCCGATAATAATAACTTCAATTAATGTATAAAAATTGCACCATATAAAGCATTATATGGAAAGATATGTCTCACACCAATGTGTTGGGATAACGATGGTGAAAGAATACACGTAGGCATAAAACATTTAAAAAAACAATGTAAGAGGTGAAGATTATCCACTAGATCAACCCTCTGCTGATTTTATGGATTGGCCCTCTACGCCTTAACATATTGTGCCTCACATGGATGATGACTGAGTTCCATAGATGGAAAAGTTAATCAAGCAATTCCAATTATGAATACTATGAAATGTATTTAATATTCATTTTAACTCATTTAATTCATTTTTAACCAATTCAAATTCCCCCAAACAATAATATTTTGAAAAGAAAACTTGTAATTATAATGATTGTACCATTCCTTGAGACTCTATAATAAGGGTGATGTATCATCACTTTTCCATTTGGTTGACTAATATTCCATGACTCAGATAATGGGGGGAGGGGGTAAATCGCATTTTCTAGTCGGTCTTCACTGGCCTATGTCACACACTGAGGTCACCTAACAATATTTCCCTACCAACCAATGCAATACTCACTATTCCTTACCCCATCTACCATCATATATCTTAGAAATCACCTATAATACTATTATATCATGACCCCTCCCTCTATTTATTCCCCTTATAGGCTGGTAATGAAGAAAGGGAGATAATGACCCACCTCTAGTTCACCTCGGGGTGGCGACAAACACCAAGGGTATAAAAATCTCACAAAATGGGAGTCATTGACCTATTTAGAGGCACATGATGGGGAGATAATTTTTTTCATTAAATCAAAATTCCACGATAAAAATATATAAAAGAAATCCAAAACCATCCCATATGCATGTTTAAAAAAAACTATTACAAAATAACTAAAACTCCAAAGTAAGTACCCAAATCAAAACTATGTAGACATAAACAAGCTGTCCAAAATTATGAGAATGTAAGGTCTATAATGGTATAAAAAATTCTATAGGAAACCTGAAACTAGTTTCATATATGTAGGGTGAGAATAATAGTATAATCATTCAAACAAGCTTATAATATTGAGCACATGTGAAGGAAGCATACTAAGTATCCATTGAGAATACAACTAACCCAAAATAGCACCAGAGCCATTGTATTAACCAACCCAACCTCACCAAGTCATCCTCACCAATTAACACTTGTCAAGTAGTATAATTTGTGTCATATTAATGATAGAGTTCCCCACACCACTTTCTCAATGACTATCCACACTCACATCCTTCCAGAATACTTAATGGTTATCCCAACTCTTATGAACCTATAGAACCACATCATGCCCACAAACACAGGGTCCTTATAACCACAACTCATTATTCTTGTAGACAACTCATACAAAACCACAAAAAATCCCACCAGAAGACACCAGATCAACTACAACAACAAATCCATCTTATTGACACATAATCCACTAACACAATACAATCTACCCACTGAAACCTGGGCCGCAACCACAACTCATCCAAAAGAAATCTAGTTTGAACAACAAATCTCTTACCGAAGACACCTATGAGTCTCAACTCACATGCACACATCTTGGCCCCATGAACCACAAAGGACATGAAGAATCTTGGTTTATCTCTGCCTGGAAGGGGAGGCATTGAATAACATGTATCCATCCATCCATTATCCCATCAGAATGATTGGGGAAGACACCCTCCCCCATGACAATGGGGGTGTTCGGCACATTATTTCTTATTATGGTGGCGTTAATATAGAAATAAAAAAATTAAATATATATATATAATACCAAACACTTCTACCCAACCTATGTTTTTTGAAAAATTAACACACCCATAATACAACCATCTTTAAAGCTACCTCTAAATTCACAACTACACAACAAGAATTAAAATATAATTATACGCCCATCCAATTAAATAATCCAATTCCCAGTATTCATTAAAATTTTCATTTTTCCTCCTCTACCCGAAAAACTACTGAGCACAACACAAAACAAACCAGTCAAAAAATGTCACATAGAGGAAAAAGAGCCAGTGTAAACTAACCCACATCACATTTCTCTCTGACTAACTCCCATTACAACCAAATCCATCACCATTCATCAAATTTATCCCACCCAATCCATCATCTAAACTAAAAAAATACCCCTATCATAGCCACGTCCCACTACACACTAAACCACAACTTGTCTCTAGAGCCACTACACAAACATACCTTACATAGATTACAGCAACGATAGAAAAAACCCATGTGTATAAAAGGGATGACAACCACATCACCCAAATAATAAATCAAGGATTATTCAGATATATCAAGGCATTATTTCATTAAATTCCAACTTGTTAATTTGAGGATTATCATATAAACAACATAATCTTAGGGCATCAATTTATTAGTCGAATGTACATAGTAAACAATATTCATATATAATTGTGTTCAAGGAAAATAATTAACATTCATTCTAATAACATCATTTCTGAAAAAAACAACCAATCATCCATGATGTTTAGTGGGTAGTTATCCAAATAAAATTCAACATAACAATAATAATAAATAACAAGTAGATCATAAATCACTCATCCATAGATTTTACATGTGACTCAATTATGTTATTCTGAGTTGGATTCAACTATCATCACAAAAGAACCATTCATGTTCCCACCACGCATGATACCAAATTTAAAAATTTGAAAGAAAATCACCTTCAAAGAAGTAGGGATCAACACTTCCTTAATATGAAAAGGTAGGGGGAACACTTGTAGTAGGAAATGCCACTCAGGATGAATTGATTCGAAATCTATAACACCACGGATAAACCCAAACAGAAGAAATATTGTTGGGATGTTTTTTATTAATAGGATGGACATTTAATGATGGGATGGATTGTGGAAAATAATTATTAGATATGTGAATCCTGGAATGGAAACAATTTTTAATTTCTATTAAATCTAGTTCTTAGCAAAACCATGTGATTTGAAAAACTATAATCACTAAGACAGCTAGGGATTTAAATATATGACACATTGCTTTCTAAATAGATTCAAAACCACATAAATATAGTATTATACAAATTTCTAATCAAAAAAACGTCAATAGGTCAAAAATAGAGAAAAATAAAAAATGTAAAACTGTCGAAAATGAATCATCATTAGGTGAGTCACCGCTATGAGTCTCTATTGTCGATCACCGGGGTGAGTCACCATCACAAGATACTATTACGACTCACAAGTGTGACTCATCATTCAGCGAGCGACAATTTTGAGTCACCATCATGATCTATCGTTGTTTCTCACCAGTGTGACTCCCATTCAACGTGTTATCGGTGTGAGTCCCCATCGTGTGCTACCATTAGGACTCACTAATGTGACATATGAGTTTTGACTAACGATTTCGAGCTACCATTGCAACTCACTTGTCCTAACTCACCATTGTGACTAACCGTCATGAACTACTAGTGTGAATTTCCATTACAAGTCACTATCATGGGATTCCGGTGCGAGTCACTATTATGACTCACCATCGCGACCTACCCTCAAAAACATACCATTAGAGAGTGTGAGAAAATGGAAACTTTGAAAAGTTTTTAAATAAGTAACCTTGACCTCCCAGAAAACTAAAATCACCATATTTTCACAAAATAATGGATTAGAGAGGTCTGAGACATTATATCTTCCAAAAACACATTGATCTCTTTACATAGATCATTTTATCATAATGAAAGGCCTTATTTTACCAATGTGAAATACATTTCACTATGCCAAACATATTATGAATACATCAATTCATAATAGGTACTATTTATGGTTAATTTATATGAAAACATCCAACAATAAAATTCTTCAAATCAAGGATTTCCATTTGTCCAGCACATCAATAATTTGTATTACACAGTTCATATAATACCCCCAAGTTATCACATGAAGTATATCAAAAGTTATTTTGGTGATCACTTGAATTTTTTTGAGTATGTTTCATGATCCTGTCACTTGTTTGATTGACAATTATTTGTGATTCCTAATACATAATCACATTATCAATTTAAAATCATTTAGTCATCTATATTCCCATCTTACACTTCATTTGATTTCATCATGTGATCATTTGAAAATCATACAAATAGGTTATTTCAATAGACCATGAGATATATTCATCATTTCAATACTATTTTCCTATACATACATCAGTGTATACCACTATAAGATCCAGTGAAAATAATGTTTATTATAATGTGACCATATCATGGGATCCACTAAGAATCAATTTATTCATCATGTAATCTCTTCTCTAAATCTAATAAAAAACACCATGTTCATCATGGGATCTCAACATAAGATCCACTGAGTATCATGCTATAATTTCATGATATCTCCATGAGATCCACTTTCAATTATATGGTTACATTATGTTCCATATGAAATTTTCATTCCACAATATCTTTTCTAACATTATTTATATGTGTGATCAATTCTGATATTCATACCTCTGAATCAATTGTGAAATTAATTATCTTCAAGAGTATTTCTGACATTTATTATCAAACTTCGTGTCTTATTCTAAAACCATCCTATTTAAACAACATCCAACCATGTCAAAAGAATTGTTAACCCAAATGTGACATCAATAGGAATTTTTACAATAATATTACTCATATAAAATCAATGATTCACCTATCCAAATCCTCATATTGTTTATAAAATGATAATTTATTGTTTGTTTCTTTACATTTAAATATGGATACTAATTTGTTTTTTCAAAATTTACTATAACACGCTTATTCCCAAATGGCATGTTCTTTTTTTCTTCATTCATAAATTATTAAATGATTGATATTTAAACCATCCCTTCTTCCCTTTTCTTACATATTTACATTTAGAGAGTTCCCAATTTCCTTATGTGTGTATTTATTTACATTGAAAACTTATTAAATGGATAGTTATTTATCTATCGTAATTGAACATGATAAAATTTGTTTATACAAGGAGATTTTTCTGGAGAACTATGGTATTCAAAGAAATAGATTTAGTCCATCAATGAATCAATTACATTAATTTCATTGGAATATGATTATAGTCTACAATATCTCATTAGGCCTTATACTGTAAGGTTCGTACATAAAAAAAATTATCATCTTACTTTTGACTCAGACATATAAATTTTTTATCCATATCCTCTCAATGATCATGATGAAAATACTTTTCAAACAAATGTTCCCAATAAAAATAAACTCTATGTCATTTTATCCCATCTTCATTATTGTCTTGAATCAATGACCACTATTCATTTTCATCCACCATGAGATGATAATTTTCCAGCATTACCATCTCTATTACATTACATTTCTAAAAATGAAATATCTTCTCTTTGAGGCTTTTACATTTCATAGCCAACAATTTATTGTGGTCTCATTTAATGATGGTGGTTTTTTATCCAGGAAATGGTCCATAAAGTTTTTTCAACATGAAACAATTTAGTAGTCTACCTTAGATAATAAAGGATATTAGTTATAGGTTGAGTCAAATGAAAAAATATATTTATAATTCCTTTATGTCCAATTCTACATCCATTTGATTCTCCAATTTCATTTTTGTGAATAAAGAGGAAATAAATACATGGATTATATGAATTGATATAGTTTCAATTCCATTCACTAGGACCAATTTTATAATAATGAACAACAGTTGATTATATAATAAAATTATGAATCATAATGTCTTACTACAAAACTGGTGAAACACATAACATTAAATTAATGTTTTTTATATATAATCCAAGAATTATATTCTTATTATTAGGGGAATATTCTCAATATCATCAATAATTTTATAATTGTCTATAATTTTCATGGGAATTAATCCATGACTACCATTTGGGAGTTTCATACCTAGTGTGTAGTAATATAAAACTCACTGTGAACTATAATGATGGACATGATATACTTGACCAAAACCATTAATGATCATTTCCCCAAAATGCATCTGTACGATAACCACATCAACATCTTGTATCGATGGAGGGGATTATATATAATAAAATAATATAATATCTAACAAACATTATGATTATATCCTATTATTAGACATTGATTATTTTGATAGTTTTAATTTCCTTAATAAATGTGTTCTTAATATAATTCCAAATGATTCTATTAAACTGTCATATGATTTAAATTGTAAAAAATCAACTATAAATCCATTGAATCAATGATTTTTTTTACAATATTGGCATTAGTAAAATGATCTCATTACAAAGTATCAAATGGTTTAATTACCTTTGGACAATGGACACATACATGATTCAAATATTACAAATTAAAAATGTATTATAATATCATTATTATTTTTATAAAACTAATATTTTTTAATGTATATATATTATTTTATTCATATACACCTTTTTAATATCTTAGGGAATGTAAAACATATTGAATGTTAGGATTAGATGATTTGAAAGGGAAATCATACTACCAGAACAATCATAAATTAAATAAAAAATGAAGCAAATGGTTGAGATAAAAAATAATAAATTATTAAATATAACAAACACCAAAAAGGGAACTAAATCAGTAGATAAATTCATGACATAGATAATCACATGGAAATTGAGGAATAGTTTTGTAATGATGGATTGTGTAATTTCAAACATAATAATATTTCCGTTATGGAATTGTGCTAAGAAATCCTACATAAACAAGTATTATGTATCCCTAATACCAAATATAGAATGTATCATGCTACTTATATATTCCCAAAGGGGATATAGTGAGCCCTAACATTCAGTTATTACGACAAATAAATTCATCATATAAATGCGGTGAAAGATAAAAAATTTAAACATTATTATTGAAAAATAGCTTATATAATGTTAGTATTCTTCCCAATCAATAGAAATAATAATTATCCATTAAGAGTAATATATAGTATGGTAACAAAATTATAAATCCTCTTTAAATAATAATATTTCCCAATATATTTTTACATTAAAAAATAATTTAAAGGGTTAATTGATAAGTTTCATTAAAAAACTATTGTTTTTATTTTAAAATCGCATTTTAAAAATCATAAATTTGTTATATTACAGTGGATAAAAAAATATTTAAAATTATTTATCTATTCAGCTAATGAATTATTATAAATATTGGCTGGTTATTATTGTAGGAAGTTAATCTCATGGTGTTTTTTTGAAAACTATTATTCCATCAACTCCTTCAGAAAAAAGTCAAAAAAAATCCATTCAAAAAATGAAAAAAAAATATTTCAAATATTTTCATTGAATATAAAAAAATTTCTAATAAATTTTAAAAATAATATATTAATAGTGAAGTCACTCAAGAAATACCTATTTATGAAAATATTTGTAAGGAAAAAAATATCCACGATTGAATGGAAAACAAAGTCAGTTTTCATTAAAAAACCTAATTTTTGTAATTTCAGTAATTAAAAGTGGAAAAGGAGTTTAAGGGTAATAATTTTTTTAAATTAACATTGTGTAGTAAAATATTTTGTGTTTATGATAACAATATAATATAATTATCCCAATGAGGACTTAATTGAACAATCTTTATTAGTGATATTATTGTGAAATAATACATTTTTGTAGGTATGTATTAATTTGTATATAAATTTGCCATGTATTATAATAATATAATGTTTATTTTGATTCTATAATGGAACAATATACTGAATTATAATATCAAATATTATCCACTTATAACATTTCAATAATCATTTATTATTAATTCATTACAAGAATTTTTAGTTCAAAAATTTAATTATTTTATTTATCGTGTACATTTCAGTTTGGTCGTTTTGGTCCACTTATATTGATTATGGATCCATAATCACTATGATTTAATTAATTATATAAATATCATATATATTAATTATATAATTTTTTTAATGACCATTTAAAGACTAGTAGGAATAATAAATAACATAACTTCTTGTAAGTGGTAATCATTGTATATGAACGACTGGCATTCTAATTTCTTGATGACAAAATGAATAAAAAAGTAGGTATCATAATTTTTAAAAAATAATAAAAAATTAATTAATATCATATGATATCAATAGATATTTATTTATAACAAAACAATAATAGTGGCAATGAAAAAAAATACACAAATAGGTCTTGATGATAAGGCATACGTACATATGAGCGATCTTTTCACTTTTCAAAGGACATAAATGTGATGAAAATAGTTTTACATTTTAAAAAAATATTATATTTATTATATTGGAGTTATTGTTATAAAATTTATACAATATATTTATGGGAATTTTATGATGAATTAATTGTAAATCTTTGGTAATGAATATTACCTATTCTTCAAAAAATCTCATTTATATTTAACCTTAAGAGGCCTAGGGTTGTACTTTAATGAATACTAAAGAATATATAATATGTATATTGATGTTGAGTGCAGTTTTTAGAGGAATTTTACAAGATAAATTGATATTTGTAGTTATTATAATAGAGGAGAGGCAGTTCCACATCATCGTAAACGAAAGGATACACATTGAATATAGTGAATTAAATATAATAAACTCAATTTCATTTTAATGTAGAATAATATGAGAATAATAAAATAGATCTGGTATGATATATTGGAAGCCGCGTTAACAAATAATATTTTGACATGTTTTAATGGAAATTTAGACCATAACTTTTTGTTTAACCCCTTTTTTTAAAATTTCTTATCTTTAATAGTAGTAATGGGGTTTCAATCCTAAAGGGTTATAACATCACTTATTAGGATTTAGTTTTCTCATAATCAAAAGAATATAACAATTTTTACAATTTTTATCCTTATTTTCCCCTTGTAAATTTTTAGATGTTTTTAAATAATTTAATAAAATATTATGTTTCAAAAAATATCAGTAATGTAATTTTTGGGAGTATTTATATAATATGACATTAATTAAATAGATAATAATATCAAATTATATTATATAATTTTATAATAACTCTAATAATTGATAAATATCTAAAAATTTTATGGAAAAATATATTTTATTCAAATAATAATACATTCAATATTTCTTGAAAAATAAATATGATGTGTATATTAATTTAATATATATTATTTGGGGATGAAATTATTTTATTATAAAATTATTTTATCATTATTTACCAGAAATGAATTACTATTATAAAAAATAAATTTTACTTATAATACCCATTTATAAATGAACATGTTTTTTTATCTATTTCATAAAATATTATAGTTATTAAAAGCATTAATGTTAACTTTTTTAAATTCGATTTTACCAAAAAATTTATAAAATGCATAATCAAAGAAAAATTGATCCATTTGACATATTATAAAATATTATATAGACCTCATAAAACTCAACTCATCCAAAAGGATTAATAAAGCTTTAATTATAATTTTAATATAATTATAAAATTATTATTAACATTAATAAACTGATAAACATTCCCCTGGTGACACTTGTTAACTATTTTCATATTTTATAATAATCAATAGTTAGTAAAACCTATTAACAAAATTTAAAATTAAAAGATAAAAAAATTATCATGTATCCAAGATGAAATTTAAAAAATTGGAAATATTAATTCAAAGTTGAAATGAAAAACCCAATGAAAAAAACTAGATGAATGTTTTTTATGCATAAAAATATATTTATAATAAATCATTCCATAAAGTTGATTCTAGTGATGTTAATTAGATTAATAATAACATTAATGAATTAAATCTCTATATATACTATTTTAAAAAATCGGATCGTTTTAAATTCCATTATCAATAATGAAAAAAAATTCACGACTCATTGTAGATTTATTTATTTTAGAAATTAATAATAAACAATTAATATAATTAAATTTTGAAATGATTAATTTAAAAAATTTAATTTAATTTAATAAATTTATATTCTAAAATTTTAAAATTAAAGATTTAATTTAATGCATGAATGAAATAATGTGTTATTTATATTTTTTGTTTAACCAAAGAGAAATTTATTATTGATTTTATGGTATTAATATAAATAATACATTTTTTAATTATCAAATGAATATATATAAACATTAAATAAAAATTGTTTATTAAAATAAAAGGGGTAATAAAAGGGGGTTGTAGGTTCAAACCGATATTGAACCATTTGATACTTCCAAAAAATTATGAATACAATCCATATTCAAATATCCTAACCCCTATGTTAGAAGAAAAATACATAAATTATCAAAATATCACCATTGTGTTAGGAATTGAGAAAATGGAAATGGTTGAATCTAATAAAATAAAAAAGGATTTAACAACATATGGGGGTAGGATATTAACCTGAGGATTAATGATGAAAACATAAAGAATAATAACAAAATCTCAATGGGATGGTGGGAAAATGAAGAAGAGAGGACCCCCATGATATGAATTAAGAGTTGGGAGGAATATGGGAAAATTAAAAATAAAATAATGATGGTCTAAAAGGGTATATTAAAAAAATACATTTATTAGAATTAAGAATCATTTGGGTAAAGATTTTACCAAACTGTCTAACAAACATGCCCTAGTTATAATATATAACTACTACACTTACCTAGATTGATTTAATGATTTTGTAAATAATTATCCCACATTCTAGAACAGGTTTATATGGTTCTGAACTCATATCCATGGTTTTCATATTGTTTCATCTAAATGGGTCTTTATCGCTTGCCTATATTGAAATTATTTAATTCAAAAACATGAAGTTGATTCAACAAAAAAATATAATAATTAGAAAATATACAATTAATTAAATTAAATAACATGGGTAATGAATGTTTGGGTGTGAATCTATTTATTCTTGTTGTTGGTCTCAAAAGAATCTTTTTATTGGTATCTATTTCTATAGTAACATATTTGACTATTAGATTGATTATAAAATTTATATCTATTTTTTGTAACATGATTTCTTATGATGTAAATCAAAATAAAAATATGATATAAATAATTATTATAATTATTTTATTTCTAACTATATATTTGTACCATTTCACTGTTAGAGATAATTATTTACTTATATATATATATATATATTACATGGTATTAATTAGATGATCATTATAAGCCAATATTTAATTAATATTATTCTATGTAAATCAGTTGATCACTATCAAGAATTATATCAAGTATTATATATTCAAAATGTTTATATGTATAAATTAATTGATAAATTATGTGATGATCGGGTTCGAATATACTGTATCGGTTCCTTTTTTTGGGTATGTATTGTATAATAACATTCTTATGTGAATAGAAGAACACTTAATAGTTATTTACACTTACATTATATATGGAAATAAGAAAATATTTATTATGTTATGAGTTTATAATTCACATAATAATTATTCCCCATTATTATTATTTTATATGATTGTGTATTTAGTTTATTATATATGGACATTTTTTATGATGATTAGTAAATTATTTATTTATTAATTATACAATGAGATTGATATTTTTATCTAGTTTATCATAAAAAACCATACTATGTGTCTTCACAATATCCATCCATATGTGTCCCTATTTCCCAATGTAAGAATGAAAAATATAATTTATGATATTTTAAAGATACTATTGTAGATAAAAAAAATAATGTATCAAATAAATTTTTATATGTCATTAATTCCATATTTACTATTTCAATGTAATGTATATGTTTATATATTGTTTCTTATAGAATTTAACCAATATATCTTGCATATATATTCTTATGTATATGATTTTATATAATAAATAACCATGAACATGTTGTTACTAGATTAAAGTGTATTATAGTTTGTCTCAGATCATATCTAATAGAATGTATAAAACTATATTAGGAAGATATGTTGAAAATGAATACCTTTTGATGTATAAAAAAATCTATAAATTTAATTAAAATGATTTTCATGAATATATTTATTGATGAATTAGTTTAATATATGAAATATTTAAATACAAATTATGATTAATATTTTCAATTGTTACTAATAAACTAATATTTATATGTATTTTTTTAAAATTGTCACAAAGATAACGAAATAGAAAATATGTTGAAAACCATGGTTAGTGTAAAAACTTTCCAACAGAGAAATTTAATGGTCAAATTGTTTTTGTTCTGAAATTTCTATATGATGTGAATATTATAATTAAGACATACTAGATAGCATTTGTAACATAAAAAATATTGTTCTGTGGAATAGAATAACAAAAAATGATTGGATTATAATGAAATAAAATCTATGACTTTTTAGAACAACAATTATATATGTAGTGAATTGTTTAATTAAGACATTATAAAATACATTTTTGGATATTAATTTCATGAAAATTGAGTATGTTGAAATTTTACTTTTGAAAATATTAGTGTCTTCTAATAAATGGTGGTAATTAATTAAAAATATTTATAAGGGATGGAGTAAAAAAATAGAATAATACCGTCAAATAAATTTTCTTTTTGAGCTATTAAACGTAGAATGAAAATATAAAATTAACATGCATATCATATATATATATATATATTAAATTTAATTGATGATATTTTTTAACTATCTAAATATTTTTTCTTGTTTATAAGGATATATAAAAGGAAGTATTTTCTTCCATGATTGAATTTTGGAAAATTCATTAACAATATATTACAATGTCATTGAAGCGATTTAGTATTAATTTTTTTCAAATACCAGGATATTTAGAATATTAATATTACAAGGAAGGTTTATTTTTGAGGTAATATATTACTAAAGGTAATGAATATATGAAAGTGATTTTATATAAACATGCTTACGTACATACCTAAAAAGAAAAGAAATGATTAGTGGAGTTTCCATCTTCAAATAAATTATATCATAAAACATCCTCATTTATATTTAATAGTGCAGGATTAATGTTTAAAAATATACATTCTAAACTCAAGAGTGAAAATAAATGATAGATAAAAATGTGTAAAATGATGTAATAAAAATTAATGATCCACTATTCAAATCACTTTCTTTAGAAATAAGAATTTCATCTGAAATGTAAAAATAGTATAGGGATATATTTTTTTCTTTGATAATGGTATAATTTGTAGGTTATAATGGTTTCATTCATAGTTCATTTTAAATCAAAGTATTCTATACATTATTTTATTATATTTCAACACATTGTTTTAAAATTTCATTGTTTTTATTGAATATTGATGAACAATTTGATATATAATAGAAGTAAATATTAAATGAGGAATAAAGTGGGACCCTAAATATCATTTAGAAAATCATTTTAATATTTCTTTAATGTCAAAGAGGTATATAATTCTATACAAAATATTAAAAAAATACATTATATATATAAATATAAATATATTTGTTTTAACAGAATCATTATATATTAACTATATATGACTAAATTAAAGAGTCATTGTGGAAAATGACTTTCATAATCCTCACTTATAATCTCCTTTAACCTAGATAGATATTGTAATAAATATTATCCTACTAATAATTAAAATATTTATCTATTATAATTAGATTTTTTCTTAAAAATAATCAAAAGTTGAACATAGTATAAATAAAATGTCTATAGAATTAATTTCATATTTTTTAATGGAAATATTTCAGGCATACGAGGAATCAAAATTCGGTTTTCATGATTCTTATAACTATAATTTACCAATTTCATTTTTTATCTTTTAATGTTATCATCCCAATATTACAAACCTCTTATTCAGTACTATAGTAATTATATGGGTAGTTTTGGTTATAAAATATAATATACATCTCAAAATAAATCAAAGATCATATAATTCATTAATGGTGTTCCTTAGTTATAAGCTAATTGTTTTATATATATAAATTTAGTATGAAAATAATTTTAAATTATTAAATTATAATATTAAAATTGTTTATAAATTCATATTATTGTACTGTATATTTGAAATAATTGAAAACACATACAATTATTTTCATGATTCCATGTGATAGTGGAAAATGTTCCATTAAATCACTATTTGTAAACATTGAATATGATCAATTGTATGATTGAGTGTTGTGATAACTTTGGTATTCTAAAAATCTTTTATATGGAATATTAATGACCCTAAAATCCAATTAATTTCTTCATATCATTATTTATTTTGGTATAAAATAATTCACATTGAAATGATTAAAATAATAGTAAGTTTCATTTTTTAACTGTTTGATGATGAGAAAAAAAAACTATAATATTTAATTTATCATCCTAAAATACAATAATATAGATCACCCAATATCTCATTAAAATTTTTCTATATATATTGAAGAATATTTATATTCTTACAATGAAATTATAAATTTTTATACATAATGGAATGGATGTGTCGTATTACTATGTCCAGGAGACGAGTCATTTATAATCTCAACCGTGTTCCCATAAATGTTTTTATCTTGTTTATTTAAAAAGGGAGATATATTTATACTATGGGTAATTATTTCTACTACACCCATGGTGAGGAAATATTAAGGATATTTTTTCCTTGATATTATATGATGAATTTATTTAAAATAAATAAAACAATATTATATACAATCTATATTGAATATATAAAAAATGATTAAAATTTAAAGGAAAACACATTATTTTAAAACATTAAAATAATAATAAACAATAGTTTTCATTCTTGTATCAAAACAATATTAGAATTTAATACTTATATAAATCCAAACTAGTTAACATCAACCCCCAAGACTCTCATCCCTAATTAATGACCTTGAACACCACTAAATACTTGATATGAATCCATTTATGAAAACCAAAAGTCTAATCCATAGATAAATACTCAATGTCAAACTATGAATGGTATGTAATGTGAACAATTAGGAGTTGTTCATAATTATTTATTTACATTTTTTCATATGACTCAAATAATCTCCTACTCCGATAAAATAAATATTTTTTTTGATTTTTTTTAAAAAAATTCACTTCATTTCATTTTAAAATTTTATATACATATATATATATATATATTTATAATTATATACACAAAAAATATAAACAATGTGTTTTATATAAAGGGAGAGATATCAAACCATAAAAAATATCATACTTTTTTAATCTAATGTACTATATCCTAATCCACATAAACATATTGTCTGAAAAGTCACATCGACTAATGTAATAATCATAGGATTCAATGATATTATCGATGCACCCCAATCATGTAAAAAATAAAGCCTACTATTTAAGTTATCAGATAACTAATGTAACACCATGGATATTCGTATGAATGTTCATTCTTTCATAAATAAGTTTATTATTATTTTCATTATATTTAATAAAACTAGTATATTAAAAACACATTCAATACACAAAATGAATTGGACATTAATATGTATCATTACAATAATAAATGGCATGTGAATAATTATTTATATAAATATGATTAATATATATATATATTCAAAATAAATTGTAGTCAATAAAAGGGATACAAGATTGAAATACTCATGGTTTCTAACTGATATGTCAATCATACAAAAATTAATGAATTTTTTAAAATTTCAAATAATTCAAAATTGGCCAAAAATGATATAGAATGAAATAAGAAAAATTAATTTTAGAGAATTATAAATGGTTATTTTTAAAAGGTAATTACTTAGTTGAATTTTTATGTTCTCAATTAATATATATTCATGTCATCAATAGTTTTTGGATATTATTTACAAAAGATGTTTATCAATTAATAATTACTTAAATTAAATTATTCTGTATATACATGATATATTATATATATATATATATATATTAAAATATTAAAAAATTTATTCAATATTTTATAAAAAATAATTAATAGTTGTTAATAAAAATATTATTTTAAATTCATCACACATTAATGAATAATTATTTGAAAGAATTTAATTTAATGTATTCAATAAGAGAGGACATACTAAATCATTTTAAATATCCACAAAATGGTTAGATATATAGAATAAATAAATCTGTATTTCATATTTAACAAGACACACTTAGTTATTGTAGCCCTTGGCCATATGAAGATATCTTGAACACTTCAAAAAAAAAAAGAATATTAGTAAGGGAACATTGACTTTTTCAAAACATCATCATCATCTTCTAAATATATTTTTATATTTTAATTTTATTCCCTCTGGATAATTAAAATTAATAAAAATAATAATATTAAAATAGTGCAATTATAATTCTTTATTTATGATAATTCCATAAATTCAAATTATATTAACGTTCATCATTTACTAATAACATGGCCATTGATGGATAAATTAATAAGCTACAAGGGAAATGAAATAAAATTTACATAATGGCGAGTTATGAATTCATTTATTCTAGTGATATATAGAATTAATGAAAAATTTATAGTTCATATATTACTATTTAATGAAAAATATAATCTTAAAATAATTTTTAAAAAAAATGAACGCATGATTAAATAATTAAAACAACTATTTTTTTATTTTATATTTTTCTAAAAAATTAATGTTTTATGGAAAAAATTAGAAACAAAATCATAGAATTATTATTCATTTATCTTAAATTGTAACGCCCCGACCCTAGTTACCCAGAGTCAGTGCATTATTACATAACATTGGTATGATCACAAAATGTCAAGTCTCAAAAGACAGATTGGTTTAGTAGCCTTGGAATCACTAGATATATTCATAAAGTTTACATTACATCATAAATAAAATAACTACATCAACGTCTTGTCTTCATATCCCCTCATACTATTCCTGCAGGTCATTCATAAATTACTTCTTCACATCCTGGGAAAAATAAAACATATAAAGGTGTGAGCTCAAATGCCCAGTAAGGATAACAATATAGCAGAAACATTCATAAATAAGCATAAACATTTAAGGCAATGTATAACTAAAACAAAAGCCTTTTAAAACTTGAAATTCAGCATAATATGGTAGAAATAAAATGAAATAATTCCATATAATTATTCACATGGATATTCTACTAGTCGAATAATCACATGAAATATGAATAACCACTTTCATAATGATGGAATGCATAATTCTAGACTATCATAACCACATAGTCTAGGCCTCGTGCCAAGACCAAAAATAAGATTTTCTCAAGGCATTGTGCCAAGACACTAGTTTATCTCATGAGAAATATCGATGCATCAAGAAGCTATAGTAGGCTCCACCCGTCACTTATTATCTCCAATGCAGTCCTCATATGAACAAGTTTAAACATTACATAGACATTCGTATTAAAACTAGCATACGAAATGTCAATAATTACTCCATAAACAATGAATGGTATAAAAAATAACACATCCACAGTCAAAAATATCACAAAAACTTCAATGCAATATGGAATATTTGTATCATAATAAATAAACTTCAAATAAGCTTAAAATCCATCAAAGGATGTTGACATAGAAGAAATCAAAACTATTTGAGATAAATATCTCTTTTTTGAAATCATTTAAAAGTCACATAATTATAAAATAAAAAATTTACTTTGAAAATATCCTTATAAGCTTGTAAGGTATGCTTCTATGGTTTTATAACGACGGAAACTAGCCGCACCTGACGTATAAGTTAAAAAAACATTCTTACCTTAATTCTGTCGAAAAGGTTAAAAAGGACCTTGTTTGGAAAACGACAGAAAGATTTCTTTATAAACGTCTTATAAAAAGTAAAATAAGTGAATAAATGAATTTAACTCATATTATGTAAAATAATAAGAGTGATTTGAAATAAATTTTTAAGAAACATGGATGTGGATGATAAAGAGGGCATAGTAGGTAATTACGTATAAATAACCTCAGATAATGAAGAGATTGTGAAATAAACCCTTAACTTGTAATTTTCCTTGGTTGGGGGTTGGATAAACTCCTATATAATGGTGAAATAATTGTTATTAAATTATACAAAAATCATATATATTAATATTATGTCATATATGATCTTTTCACATTTCTTTGTTAATAATATCTTAGTATTATCGTAGTTTTTTGTGTTAACTTACTCATTTTATTTTATATGTTTTGTTACAAAAGCCATGTTTTTTATGGATTGGTTGTATATTATTCATATCCATAATGATATAAAGTCCTTAAACATTATTTTTAAATAATAAAATGATAATTATACTTGAATGGATATGATGGAGAATGAATCACATCGCGTTCGTGGAGACGGTAGTTCGTACGTACGCACAAGCGACAATATCATTATTTTGATATTAAAATAATATAGAATTGGATGTTATATCATATATAATGAATCATTATCAGGTGATATTTGTTATTTACATGAATTACACATCATTATTATACCCATCCAAATAATAATTTATTGAATAACCATTACACCACAACATGGAGATGCTAAGCCATACGTACGCACGTATGGTGACATGTCATTCAAAGGATAGATAGAATAATGAATATGGTTGTACCAAATTTATAATAACATCACAGTATATATATGATACTGGATTTATTATTTTAGAATGGGAATAACAAAGAAAGAATAAGTTGAAGAAGAAAGAAACTTTAAAGAGGGTTGTGAAAACATTACCTCTTCCTCGGGTTCTTCCTTTTGATTTGATCAAAAGGGCTCTTAGGGTTGCTTTCTGATCAAACTAAGGCCTCTAGGTTTATGTGATGGAAGTTGAGAGAGAATTTGGGTAGGTATTGGCCGAACCAAAAGGATTTTAAGGTGTGAATTAGTGAGAAGGGTGAGTTCCCTTTTATAAGAGGGGTGAGGGGCACCTTTGGAAAAGCTAGAAATATTATTTTATAATGAATTCATATTCAGTTTCTAATGGATCCAAAGTGTATTATTTAAATTTTAAGGTGGGGATGGGTCTACAACCACTCCAAAAATATAATTTAGACAGGTTTGGGTCATTATATTAACCTTATCTTTTAGTTTTAACTATTTGTTAATTAGATTGACACTTTACATGTCACTTTGTATTATTATATTATATAGTTCATAAACATACTATATACCTCATAGAGACCTCCTAGTGGTCCATTAATTATACACCTATCATGATATATGTCTCATGGACGATCCTTAGATTTTTAGGAATTGAATATAAATTAATAATATAATATTTGTTTTAAAAACTCTTTTATGTCAATTTTGACACTATTGGGTATTTTGTTTTTGATAAATTCATAAAAGAATTATGACTTCGAAAAAAATTTATATAATTAATCCTAATATGTCATATTAACTTAGAAAATTATTGGAATTAAAAAAAAATCAATTTACATTTATTTTGATATTTATAATATCAATTATTTTAATATTTCATTAATTAGGTAATTACGGCATCATCTTTGTGTAATAAATAAATTAAATTATTTAATTTAAAAAAATTATAAATAAAATATGATTATGTAGGAAATGTTTTTATATTTCTAATGAATATTTACAATCGAATTTATCTTATGTATAACCCTATATTAAATTTTTTTAGTAAATAAACTTTGATTTTAACTCTTTTAACTCTTCTCTAAATTAAATAATAATAAATGTCCTAATCTAATCAAAGTGGACCTAAATGATAATTATTTATTCCTATGGTTGTTTTTGGTCGAGATAAACATGTCCAATAGAATTATGACATGTGTTAGGGTAATATTAATATCATTTTTACCCTTAATTACCCTATTTATTTTTAATCGTGGCAAATAAAAGTAAAAAGTCACCATTTACCAAAAATAATTTTCATCTCATTGAAAAACATTTTACTCATTGATATTAACCGTGTCTCTCGGATTTTCTAAATTCCACTCACAGAAGTGGTATAAATAAGTTTTATGTGAATTTCCAAATTCTCCTAGGAGGTGGGTAAAAGACAGTGAAAACTTCAATAAAATTTTTATATATATGAAATTATTCTAAACTAACACCAATGAATTACATTGAACTTATATAGGTATTATGTATCTATTTTGAACTTAATTATATTTATATAAAATAAATAATTATGTAAATAAGAATTCGGTTTTAAACCATAACTCAGTGTTTTATCACTATTCATAAAAAATTGAATGTTTTTAGAAAAATACCAAAATTTCACCCAAGGCTAATTTCGATATTCCAAATCCAAAAATGAAGTCCATTTTGAAAGATAAAATTTATAAAATTTAAAAAATTGGGTATTACTATTCATAACAGCTAGTTTGATTGGTTGTGGTGTGTGTGTTAGAACTCGAAGTTGCATACAACACACGCTACTGTATTATTCAAAAGAAAGCGTACCGTGGAACCTTGTGGTGTTACATTCTCCCCTACTTCAAATAATTTCTTCCTCGAAATTTCTAGAATACTACCACATGAAAAGACTCGGGTGGTTCTTCATCATAAGTTCCTCGGGTTCCCACGTTGCCTCTTCCATCTTATGGTTTCTCCGCAAAAATTTTACCAGATGAGTCATCCAGTTTCTCAGTACTTGTTCTCTCATATCAAGAATCCCGACGGGCTCTTCGCGATAAGATAGATTGGGTTCCAGTTCTAATTCTTCATAGATGAGTACATGCGTTGGGTCAGGCATGTATTTCCTCAATATTGATATGTGGAACACATCGTGAACATTGGAGAGACTTGGCGGCAATGCCCAACGATAAGCTTCAGCCCCAATTCATTCAAGAATTTTGAATGGTCCTATGTACCTATGACTCAATTTACCCTTCTTACCGAAACATATAACTCCCTTCCATGGAGATACCTTCAAGAAAACATGATCTCCTACATGAAATTCCAAATCCTTATTTTGGTTATCGGCATAGCTCTTCTGCCTACATTGAGCTGCTTTGATGTGGTTTTGGATTACCTATAAATTTTCCACTATATCCTCCACCAGTTCTGGGCCTACAAGTTTTCGTTCACCAAATTCATCCCAACATGTTGGTGTGAGACATCTCATTCTGTATAATGCTTCATTTGGTTCCATCTGAATACTCGAATGGAAGCTATTGTTATAGGAAAATTCTACCATAGGTAATATTGATCCCACTTACCCTGAAAGTCAAGAGAGCAGGATCTCAACATGTCTTCTAAGGTTTGAATAGTCCGTTCTGATTGTCCATCTGTTTGAGGGTGGTATACAGTGCTCAAACTAAGTTCAGTATCCAAGGAATTCTGAAGACTCTTCCAGAATCTTGAAGTAAAATGGGGATCATGATCATAAAAAATTGATAGGGGTACTCCATGATGTCTCACAACTTCATTAATATATAGTCTTGATAGACATTTCAGTGGTAGATATTCTTTTATTGTAGGAAAATCTGCGGACTTGGTAAGACGATCAACAATAACCCATATTTCATCGTTCTTTCTAGGAGACTTTGGTAGCCCCATAACAAATTCCATCATAATATTGATCCATTTCCACTCTGGTATGGGAAGAGGTTGCATGACTCCTCCAGGTTGTTTCCTTCCAGCTTTAGCTTGTTGAAAAATCATATATCTCGACACAAAATCAGCAATCTCTTTCTTCATGTTTTCCCACAAAAAATGTTTCTTAAAGTCTCTATACATTTTGGTGCTCCAAGGGTGTATATGGAAATTGGATCCATGAGCATTGTCCAACAATTCCATTTTTAGATCAGGTATATTGGGAACAAAAAGTCTCTTCCCAAATTTTATAATTCCATCTTCATAACTAAAGTCATTCAATCTTCCATCATTCACAGCTTTATTATTCTTTTGAAATTCTTCATCATCGGTATGAGAACTCTTAATCTTTTCTGGTAAAGATGGTTTGGAAACCATTTGAAAAAGCACTGATGTTTCACCTTCCATGGTTATTCCCATGTCCAACTTTACTAGATCCATGAAAATAGGATCCCATTCAATTATCATCATGTTCAAAACTCCATGATCTTTTCTGCTCAAATCATCTTCCATCGTATTTTCCTTCCTCGGGTTATAGTGTATCGTACAATCATAATCCTTGAGTAATTCAAGCCATCTCTTTTGCCTCATGTTGAGTTCCTTTTTTGAGATAATATACTACAAACTCTTGTGATCAGTATAAATCTCACAATTTTCACCATAGAGGTAGTGTCTCTATATATTCATATCAAATATCACAACTTCTAACTCGAGATCATGAGTAGGATAGTTTTTCTCATGAATTTTCAACTGTCATGTTGCATAGGAAATAACCCTATCATTCTGCATAAGGACACAACCATGTCCTTTCTTTGTTGCATCACTATAAATAACGAACACATCATTCCCCAATGTTAGAGTCAATATAGCTTCATTGAATAATCTTCTCTTCATTTCTTTAAAACATTCTTCAAAGTATTTTTTTCAAACAAATTTATCCCCTTTACGTGTGAGCTTTGTTACTGGGTTAGCCAACTGGGAAAAATTCTGGACGAAACATCGATAATAACCTTCTAAACCAATAAAATTGTGTACCTCAGTTATACTCGTATGTGATGGTCATTCATGGATTGCCTTGGTCTTATAAGGATCAACAGAGATTCCATATTTAAAGACAATATGGCCAAAAAAAGAAATCTACTGAAGCCATAATTCTCACTTTCTAAACATCCAATATAATTAATGTGTTCTCAGAGTCTTCAATATAACGCGCAAGTGATTTTCATGATCTTAGTATCTGTTGCAGTATATAAAGATATCATCAATAAATACCACCACAAAATCATCGAGATATTCCTTGAAAAAACTATTCATTAGATCCATGAATATAGAGGATGCATTAGTCAGCCCAAAATGCATTACCGTAAACTCATAATGCCCATACCTTGTTCGAAATGCTGTCTTCGGAATGCCTTCCTTCTTCACACACAACTGATGGTATCCAGATCTAAGGTAAGTCTTTGAAAATTATTGAGCTCCTTGTAGTTGGTCAAATAAATCATCAATACGAGGTAGGGGATACTTTTTCTTTATTGTTATAGCATTGATCTCCTTATAGTCGATACATAACCTCATAGATCCATCTTTCTTTTTAACAAAAAGAATAGGGGCTCCCCATCGAGAAACACTAGGGAGAATAAATCCATTATTACTCAATTTCTCTAGTTGTTTATTTCATTCAACTAATTCCATAGTGGCCATTCTATAAGGGGTCTTTAATATAGGCCTTGATCCAGGAATTAAATCAATGGAAAACTCATCTTCTTCTTCTGGAGGATTTCCAGGTAAATCTTCCGGAAACACATCTACATATTCTTTCAGAATAGGTACATTCTCTATTTGAACATTCATTTCCTCACCCACAGTCATTTCATTATCTTCCTTCCCAATAATTTAATTTAATTGAGCTACTGGGGGTGGATCTAGATAAGAATTAGGTGGTGATGATTCTGCTATAATGATAAGGTGTTCCTTATCATCATCATCAAAAATCGCAACCTCTTTATTTTTACAATAAATCTTCACATCATGGTCCCAAATCTAATCCATACCGAGGATTATATCAAACTCAATCATATGTATGACGATGAGAACAGCGGATAAAGAACATTTATGTGATCTAGTGGGGACTGATTCACAAAACATTGTTACAATGATACTTCCCTTAGGAGTTTTAACTAACAACTCCCATGTTAAATAAAATTGGAAATATCGAATTTTCTTAGCAAACTGGGAAGATATGAAACAATGCGATGATCCAGAATCAAATAATGCATTTTCTATACTTGAGGAAACCATTAAATTACATTCCACCACCTCTTTCGGAGGTTCTACCTTAGTAGTAGTTATAGCATATTCTTTTCCTTGATCCCTTGGCATTTTCTGAGGTATGTTACCCTGACTATTAGGACATTCCTTTGCATAATGACCCATCTCCCTGAAATTATAGCATTGGACATCGTTGGCTTCATTCTTCCCCTTGCAATCACGAGCATGGTGTCCTTTTTCACCACACTTGTAATAGACTCCCATTTCATTTAATCAGTTACCGGGGTGTTTCTTCCCACATGTATGAAGTATGGATATTCAACTTTTCCCTTCTTCCCCTTATTTACATTCCCATATTGATCAACAGATCTCTTCTTCTCTTGCTTTTCATTAAAGTCATAAGACTTAGGGAATTTCATTTCTGTCTTGATAACAGATGAGACAATCTCTTCGCATGACGAGAAGGATTGTGAGAGTAATGATCAACAGATAAATGGTTTTAACCCATCAAAGAAACAATAAATATTACTTCTTGGGTTACATATATAATCTATCACATACCTTGCTAACCTTGTAAAGTTAGCCTCTTACTTTGCGACATTCTCATCCTCCTTTTGTCTCAGACTCGGAAATTGCCTTTCCATATCTGCTCGATGGTCATGAGGGAAGTATTTTTCTAAAAACAGATATTTGAAATCCCTTCATTCCATATTTGATACTTCATCATCTTCTTTCGTGTTTTTATTCAATGAACACCATTGATCGGCATCTCTAGTGAGGTGATAAACTGTCATGACATCTTTTTCCGTTTCACTACTCCCCAAAGCCCAAAATATTTTCTCTAGGGAACTTATCTATTACTCAGATACTAATGGATTTGTAATCCCATTGAACTTTGGTGGTTGTTTCCTCATGAAACGATCTATCTTCGATCCTCCAGGATGTGGATCAGGGTGCTCCTTACGGGTATGGTTATTATTCATAACCTGAGTGAGTTGTCCAAGTATGGTGATTAGTTGATCACCACCAGTTACATCACCAGCTCCACTATAATTATCTTGAGCATGAGGTAAATCCCTACATGTGGCGCATGTATTGATATAGTTTCCATTTCTTCCACAAGGCACAATTTTTAAACAATGGCATAAACTAGATCAGTTTATGAATCAAAATACATAATTCCATACATATAAAACACATAATATAAATTGAACTATTTATGGATATCATCCATAATCATAAAAATGTTTTCTTTAAGTACGTATATACTCATAAACCCTTCATAATGATTTGTAAAGAAAATGACTGTTATCCATAGAATATACCCCAGGAGTGTCGTAACTAAGAGTGCAGCAAGGCCTGTTGTCGTGCACTAGTTCCCATTCGAGTCTAGCTCAAAGCGGTGTTTTTGATTTTTAACCCCATGTACATATGTGCCAGAGCAACCTCTACCTGCTCGTATCTAGACATGGATGTATTGCTCGGAAAACTAAAAAAATCTCTATAATACCAAAATTCTAGGAAGTTCTTATATACTAATCCTCAAAGTCCATCTTAAATCTATGTTCTCTAATCAAGGTTTATCTAAATATATCTTCCATGTATTGTACTAATCTTCCACTAATACGAACTATAACGCCACAACCCCAGTTACCCAGAATAAGTGCATTATTACATAACATTGGTATTATCACAAAAGACCAAGTCTTGATAGACCGATTAGTTTAGTAGCCTCGGAATCGCTAGATATATTCATAAAGTTTTATATTACATCATAAAGTAAAAAAAACCACAAAAAAATCTTGTGTTCATGTTATCTCATACTATACTTGCAGGTCATTCAAAAATTACTTCTTCACATCCTGAAAAAAAACATTGAAAGGGGTGAGCTCAAATGCCCACTAAGGAGAACAATATAGAAGAAACTTTAATAAATAAGTATAAACATTTAAGGCAATGTATAACTAAAACAAAATCCTTTTAAAAAGTAAACTTCAGAATAATATGGCAGAAATAAAATTAAATAATTCCATATACTTATTCACATGGATATTCTACTAGTCGAATAAGGATATACAATATCAATAACCACTTTCACAATGATGGAATGAATAATGCCATACTATCATAACCACATATCCAAGGCCTCGTGCTATGACTACAAATAATATTTTGTCAAGGACTTATTCCAAGACACTAGTTTGTCTCATGAGACCTACAGATCCATTTATGAGCTATAGCGGGCTCCACCCGTCACTTATTAAGTCCAATTCATTCCACATATGAACAGTTTTAAACATAACATAATCATTCGTATTAAAACTAGCAAACAAAATGTCAATACTTTCTCCATAACCCAATAATGCTATAAAAAATAACACATCCACAATCAACCATATCCCATAACCTTCAATACAATATTCAATATTTGTATCATAATAAATAAATTTCAAATAAGCTTAAAATCCATCAAAGGATGTTGACATAGATGAAATCAAAACTATTTGAGAGAAATATCTCTTTTTTGAAATCATTTAAAAGTCACATAATTATAAAATAAAACATTTACTTTGATAATATCCTAATAAACTTGTAATGTATGATTATAAGATTTTATAACAGCGGAAAATAGTTGCACCTGCCGTATATGTTAAAAAAACAGTCTTTCATTAATTCTGTCGAAAAGGTTAAAAAGGACCTTGTTTGGAAAATGATGGAAAGATTCGTTTATAAACATTTTATAAAAATTCAAACAAGGGTATAAATGACTTTAACCCATATTCTATAAAATAGTAAGAGGGATTTGAAATACATTTTTATGAAACATGGATGTGGATGATAAAGAGGTCCCAGTATGTAATTACGTATGAACAACCTCAGATAATGAAGAGATTGTGAAATAAACCCTTACCTTTTACTTTTCATTGGTTGGGGGTAGGTTAACCTCCTGTATAATGGTGAAATAATTTTTATTAAATTATAGAAGAATCATATACATTAATATGATATCATATATGATCTTTTAACATAGCTTTGTTAATAATATCTTAGTATTATCGTCATTTCAGGTGATAACTAACTCGTTTTATTTTATATGTTTTTTTACATAAGCCATGTTTTTTTTATGATATGTTGTATATTATTCATATATAGAATGATATAAAGTCCTTAAACATTATTTTTAAATCACCAAATGATAATTATACTTGATTGGATACGATGGAGAATGAATCTCATCGCGTTCGTGGAGACGGTAGTCCGTACGTACACACGAGCGACAATATCATTCTTTTGATATTAAAATAATATATAATTGGATAGTTTATCATATATACAGAATAATAATCATGTTATATTTATTATTAACATGAATTACACATCATTATTATACCCATTTAGATAATAATTTATTGAATAACAATTACACCACGACGTGGAGACGGTAAGTCGTACGTACACACGTATGGTGACATGTCATTCAAAGGATGGATAGAATACTGAATATGGTTGTACTATATTTATAATAAAATAACATTATATATATGATACTGTAGTTATTATTTTATAATGGGAATAACAAAGAAATAAGAATTTGAAAAAGAAAGGAACTTGAAAGAGGGTGGTGAAAACATTACCTCTTTTTCGGGTTCTTCCTTTTGATTTGATCAAAAGGGCTCCTTAGTTTGGCTTTTTGATCATTATAATACCTCTAGGATGAAGTGAGGTATGTTGATAGAGTATTCAGGCAGGGGTTGGCCGAGCCAAAATGATTTGAATTTGTGAATTATTTAGAAGGTGGAGTGCCCTTTTATAAGAGGGGTGAGGGGAACCTTTGGAAAAGTTAGAAATAATAGTTTATAATAAATTCATATTGGGTTTATAATAGCTCCAAAGTGGATTATTTAAAGGTTATGGTGGGGATGGTTCGAAAAACACTCATCCAATAGAATTTAGATAGGTTTGGGTCATTATATTAACCATATCCTTTAGTTTAATCTCTTAGTTAATTAGTTTGATACTAACCATGTCACTTTGTATTTTTATATTATATAGTTAATAAACATGCAATATACCTCGAAGAGACCCCCAAGTGGACCATTAATGATACAAATATCATGATATAAGTCTCTTGTCAAAACCGTAGATTTTTAGGAATTGAATGTAAATTAATAATATAATATTTGTTTTAAAACCTCTTTTATGTCGATTTTGACACTATTGGGTATTCTGTTTTTGATAAATTCATAACAACATTATTTCCTCGAAACAATTTATATAATCAATCCTAATATGTCATATTAACCTATAAAATTAGTGGAATTCATAAAAAGTCTCAAATTACATTTATTTTAATACTTATAATATCAATTATTTTAATATTTCATTAATTGGGTAATTACTGCATCATCATTGTGTCATAAATAAATTAAATTATATAATTTATAAAAATTATAAATAAAATACCATTATGTATGAAATATTTTTATATTTCTAATGAATATTTATAATTGAATCTATCTTATGTATAACCCTATATTAAAAATGTTTTAGTAAATAAACTTTGATTTTAACTCTTTTAACTCTTCTTTGAATTAAATAAAAATAAATGTCCTAATCTAATACAAGTGGACCTAAATGATAATATTTTATTCCTATGGTCGTTTTTGGTCGAGATGCACTTTTCCAATAGAATTATCACATGTGTTTGGGTAATATTAATATCATTTTTACCCTTAATTACCCTATTTACTTTTAACTGTGGTAAATAAAAGTAAAAAGTTACTATTCACAAAAAATTATTTTCATCTCATTGAACCAAATTTTACTCCTTGATATTAACCGTGTCTCTCCGATTTTTAAAATTCCACTCATAGAAGCGGTAAATTATGTTTTATGGGAAATTCCATATTCTCCTAGGAGGTGGGTAAAAGACGGTGAAAAGCTCAATAAAATTTTTATATTTCTAAAATTATTCTAAACTAACTCCAATGAATTAAATTGAAATTATATAGCTATTATGTATCTATTTTGACCGTAATTAAATTTAAATAAAACAAATAATTATTTAAATAAAAAATTAGTTTTAAACAATAACTCAGTGTTTTTTCACTATTCATAAAAAATTGACAGTTTTCAGAAAATACCAAAATTTCACCCTAGGATAATTTTGATATTTCGAATCCAAAAATGAAGTCCATTTTGAAAGATAAAATTTATAAAACTTAAAAATGTGGGAATTACTATTCATAACAGTTAGTTTGATTGTTTGTGGTGTGTGTGTTAGAACTCGAAGTTGCGTACAACACATGCTACTGTATTATTCAAAGGAAAGCGTATTGTGGAAGCCTGGGGTGTCACGTAAATATTTTGGAGATTCTAAACCCTTTAATAAGGAATAATGAATAATTTATCTATTTTGAAACAATCACACAACAATTTGAGGATCATAACCCCAATGATGAATATGAACAACAAAAAACTAATATAGATTCAATAATTATTATAACTGATAAATATAAAAGTAATTAAAAAATATTTATTTTAAAATATATTATTATTAAAAAACATTTATTATATTTGTTACACATGCATGCTTGGGAAAGAAAAGTAGTCTAGATCAATGGTTTTTGTTAGGTATACCTTATGATTTGATATCCACAATATAAAATAATTATTTAGATTATTTTATTACAACTTATATATAAATTAATATATTAATTCATCTTCTATTTATTATATTCCATTCAAATACTTTTAAAATCCCCATACATTCGATCCATATTTCACTCATTATATCATTTTTTGGGTTATAATTCTTAATATTTTCACATCTAATTGATATTCTATATTCATTATACATATTATATATTGCATTATAAATTATTTATTTTAGATTTATATTGATATATTTTAAACATAAATTATGGGATATATATTCCACCTTTTCTCCCATCATTAAATGATTCGTTATACCATTATGGTTTTCTACAAAAATTATCTGCTTGGTTTGAATAAAATCATTGCGCTTAAGCATTAATAATTTTTAAATAATGATGTATAATACACATATAACTTATATTTTTCCAATTTGTTTGATATTATTTTATATAAATGTAGTTTTATATTTATTAAAAACATTGTAGGGGGATATAATAACTAAATTTCCCAAAACTTATTTATTATCATTAATTTTTTACTTTAATTCTTCTTTGTTAGATATTTTATATCACATTTTTTCTGCCATATTTAATTTAATAATATTTTATTATTAATCTAATTTTCAGTCACATTATATCAATTTTGATTAATTGTTTCTTATAGAAGTATGATATTTTATGGAGAAAATATCAACGATTTTCCTGATGTTTTTCTTATTTATCAATAGTCATTCAGTCAAAAAATGTAATATATTATTATACATAAATATATCCAAGTTATTAAATCTAAAACTAATTTTGAAATTTTATTTCATTAATATAATATTTTTTAACACATTTCAAAAAATTATTATCTATTTCCATTCAATTATATAAAATTACTTACATTGTTGTCTAGATTCTCTAAATTATCGATATTCTTAATTTAAAAGGGACATTAAATGACAATGTTAATAATTAACCACTAATTTAAAATAAATAATGTCATATTTTTTTCAATGATATTTAAAATAATTTATTGATTTCTTTTTACAAAAACATTTCCAATATGTTAGTAGAAATATTTTTAGGTTTTATAATATTTTTCTTCATACAAATGATTATTAATATATATATATATACTAATTTAAATTTGAAAATTTCATGGTTAATTAAGTAATATTCTACTTAAATTTCAATTTATCTGTAATTTTTTCTATAGAAAAATAATTCTATTTTTATTACCCCAATGTTTCGGTTGACATGGTATTATAGAATTGAATTTACGTTGACTAGATTAATCCATCACTACCATTTTCATCCCATCTCATTTAAATTTTTATAAGACTAATTTTTCACAATAATAAACATTTTTTTAATATCATACAATAATATATTTTCATTAAATTATATTGACCATGATTGTTATACCAATTGATTATCTGATAGACTATTCAAAATTTTAATATATGAATTTATTATTTACACTATTAATGTTCAATATATTCATATTTTTTGTCACAAGGATAGCCATACCTTTTAGATTGATGGGAAAAAATATAAACTATCATAAATCATACTATTCAATATGGTAAAATTTTAATTCAATTGATCAATATTTTAATCCACAAATAGATATATTCAATTTCCCTAAAGGAATCATCCATACTAAATTTGGTATGATTAATTTTTATTTATATAGAAATTCTTTTATCACTCATTTTAATTTCCTGGGACTATAATTTTTTAATTTTAAGGGATGCATTAATTATTTCAGGGGCACACATTTGATGTGGAATATTATGATATTCACAGTTGGGCCAAAATTTTATATCACTCAAATTCATATGGTATGGATTATATCTCATGAGATGACTATTATGTGACAAGTTAGGTTCTTTGAGTAAATTATATTATATTACAAGGTAGATTATCCTATACTACTTAGTTGTGGGAAATGATTTTCACTATGTTATTGTGGTCATTTTAAAGATCATTGAGATATGTTTTTATTTTCTTTTTCTATGTACATTACACATTTTAATTTTATGTCATCATAATTAATAATTATTACATTCTATATCCATATTATTATAAAGTATTATTTTAATGATTTCACATTATCCTTTCCTATGTCTAAATTTTATTTCCATTTTTTTATTATTATTCCATTTTCTATTAACAACACTTATTTTAAATAAAATATATTATTCATATAATTGTGATGTTTCTATCATGTTTCTATCGCAAACATTCATGTTATCATATACAAAATTATCAAATACTCATTGATATTACCCCATATTCAAAAACTGTTCATTATCAATACAAATATTTCTTTAATTTTATTTATATATATAGTAATTTCATGGAGGTATCCATATGTGATTTTTTCATGTATTAATATCATTCATATTGGGAAATAAAATGGATATTTATGTATCCACCAAAGGTACTGATTATTTTTTTCGTAGTGTGTTTTAGTATTATGATCATATGTATAATGTCAAAAATGAGTTATATGTTGTTGGGATATATTATTTTGTGTTAGAGTATGTGTGTAAAAATGTTGAAGAATTGTAATATCTGGATTTTGGTATTTGGAGGTCATTTAGTCATGAAACACTTGTCCCTTCATCTAATCTTGTCATTTCTAAACCATATGATAAGAGAATAACTCAGATATTTTCTTAGCTATATTATAATTTCAAAAGACATTATTTCTAAACTAAAGACACAAATAAGTATTCATATAATTCATTATAATAATAAATAACAACACATCTAATATTATTATAAGGGAACCATAAAACCCTTAATATGTTATGGAAAATAATTATTTAATGTTAACAACATTTTTTGGAATATAATAAATGATTTTACTAGTATACAAATTATAATATAATTTAAAAGTTATTAATTTATAATAACATACCAAATAATATCATTCAAATTAATATTCTAATATAGTTATCATAAATAAAATATTTATAATGTCTCACATGTTAACTTACATGAAATTTAAATATTTAATGTTATATATATTTAACACATATATCCTAATGGATTCGATGTAATTTGACATCGCATTATGATATGTTCATGGATAATCCAAAAAAAATCACAACCCAATTCATATCCATATTTAAAAATAAAGAATATGGTCAATTAATTATTCCATTAAATGAGTTATTAGTTTTATTATCATTAAAACATACATAAAATTATGTGTCTGATGAGAATATATATAACCAATCATTTTTATCACAAGTCATGTTGTAACCCTCATATGCAAAGAAAATAAATTTATTTATATTAATGAAATGACTTGGGATAATTTCATAAATGTATATTTTATCATCATCGTATTTATAAATAAAATTCTCCTTAAATATATATACTTTTTAAAGGAAAGTAAAATTTTTAATATAATCATTACACATACATAGGTCCTATTATTTTATTTAATTGAAATTAGTATCAATAAAATCCATATAAATGTATGTGGATTTATCAACTATTGTGTAAATATAAACATATTTTTCGAAAGATTACATGTGGTTAACCAAAATACTGTATAAGGGTATGCTGGAATTCATATATAAAGTGTATCGGTATCCATGGAGTTGCATAATGATAACTAGGAACTATGTGATGGTAAATAGTAATTCTAATATGTTTCATAAGGGTTACATTGGTGTTGTATAGTGATTATAGGGAACAATTTTTGGGTATTATGGAGTTCTAAATGGACTTAGTAGTGTCTTTAGACATTAAATAAAGGTAACCATGTTCAGTAAAAGGTTACATAAGTGTTATGAGATTTTTATATATGAGTAAGTTAACTATCTAGGTGCTGCATACATGTAGCCAAATTCTTTATAACTATTTTATATAGGAAAACCAGACCATCAAAACTGTAGCTTGTAATTTTGGAACTGCAAAAGGTTAAAACACCTAATGCTTAAGTGCTGGAAAAAAAATGTCTAATGGAAACACCATGTTACCCCAACATGTGGTACCTTCTAGGAATAAATAATTAAAATCACATTGTAATTTATTCATATACAACTTGACCATAAAACATATTTTGGAAAAATTCAGATTCCTTAAATGATGTGAATCAATTTTTTGAATATTATATAGTTTATAATTGCGTTATTGTATAATTTGAACATATAAAAATTAAGAATTTAATTAGTGCACAAATTAATTAGGAATTTTATATTTGGGTTTTATTTTTAGACACTATACACAACCTTACTTCATTAAAAATAAAAATCACATTCTAATTTCATTATGTATTATTTAAATATTGGATTGTATTAGAATTCTATTTTTCAAGATTGTTGATTCTTTATTCGAGGAATAATCATTCTTATAATGGATTATAGGAATTGATAAACCCTCGACCACTCTCTCATATTATTTGGTATGATATTTTAAATGGATAAATCTACGATTTAATATATATTCCTCTTGGAATTATTTCATAAAAAACCAATGAGTATTTCATTCCATATAATTTATACAAATGATAATTATTTGATAAATTATTATTCACAAAGAATACTCAATTTCTAATGGTAAATAATAATAATAATTTTCCAAATTTATTACAGTATAGAATGATTTCATAACCTTGTGTGGTCTATTTATTATGGAAATTAATTAATAGAATGAGTTATATGAATCCCTTATGATTAATTTTAGAAAATTAATTTATGGGAATGGATTGAGTGATGGTCCAATAATATTAATTGATGTTCAAATCAATAACCATGGGTTAGATTGTTATTTGTACTCTACGATATGGTATTATAAATGTTTGATATTCTGAGATATGTATATCATTACATTGGGTGATTGATTATAAGATTCAAATATTATTATTTTTAACAATAGATTCATATTAATTAAAAATTTTAAGTATTAATGAACCAAAAAAATATGCCTTATAGAATTTCTAACTATCCCAAGGTCCATGGTGGTCTTTTGTGAACTATGCTTCTTCAATCCACCAATGGAGAAGGCTTGATCACTATAGAGTGACTTTATTTTAATGGAAAATAGATTATGTATTGTTATGTGTGTTTATTGACCATGGAACCCTTTATGTTCAATATACCCCCTTATTTATTAGATTTGTTTTTTTATTATGTTTCATTTTGATCAATTTTTTAGCTTCTATGAATGATTATAATTACCTGATCAGTTTATATTTGATAGAATCATTTCATTGATGTGACACATGAATTGGATTATCATAAGAACCATTATTTATAGTGAATTTTTGTGGGTGAATGAACATATTATCAGATTATTTTTTATTATTTCATTTATGAAAAATCATCAGTAGCTAGTATTCCCATGTTGGTGATGATCACATTTTTTTGAATAATTTCTACTAATACTAATGAAGATATGTTTTGTTCTTCCTAACATATAATTCTCTTCCATGTTCGGTGTTATATTAATATTGTAGGTTTTTTATCCATGAAAATTGTAAATTCATGTAATGAGGACCACTATTATGGGAGTATACAAGGTGTACGTTGGTAATGATGATTGAATTTCACTATGGTGGGTGTATGAGATCATATTGTTCAAACCATATCTTTATGAATTCTGGATTTTTTGAATGTATCTTGACTCTATTTGTTTCAAATTCTGATAAATAAGATCTTCCAGACACCTTTAGGATTTTAATTTAAATTTAATCTTGCCTCATTGATAGTTGGTCTTGTGGATAGACATTAGACACAATACCTTGTTGATTTGGAGTAAATGATTATTATTCTACCTTGTGTCCAGTCACAAACCTGGCCCATTGAGGATGAAAATTCATATGAATCCAGCCTTATATTTATAAATTTTTCATTTATAATTTTTATTAAGGATACATTCTTGAAAAGTGGTGAATTAGGTACTTCATAGGGTTTTTAAGGCTGGGTAAGCACAATAGAATTTGACACATGGTTGTTTACCCCTATTTTGTTCATATTGATGTTATAATATATTGTAAATATATTTATTTGTTACATATATTATTCAAATATTACAACATTAAAGTATAGTTTTTATTTCATATTGGGTATTAGAACTTTTTCATGGTGTCCTATTGAGTTGTAATCAAATCCTCCTTAGGAAGCCATGTAACATGGGTGCATGAGAAACCATCCGTTTTTATAGGTATAGTTTCATATATCATCACGGTTTATCATCATGTTGGATGAATCACTATGAGTTAGAGTCTAGTATGAGGTAAGGGTTTATGTATTAGAGCCCCCATTACAAATATTCCCTATTCTATATTTTTGAATGTTATAAGCCAAGTGGGTGAAAAACTATTGTATCGTTCCATAAATTTTATGCATATTATTTTACCAATCATTTATACAATCTGTATGTTTTCAGATTTAATATAATCTATTTTATATATTATTATACATTTTTTATTTTTTATAGTGTACATTTATTAGGGCTATAGTCTCCACATAATTCAAATTGAGACCCTTGATGTTAGTTTGTATCCTTTTGTCTGTGGCGAATATCAACTGAGGTCAGGTAGCATTTTGGATCAGACAATTTGATTTATATTCTGATGTTATAATTGGTGACATAGGAAAGGTTATTTTCATATCCATGTAGGAATGTTGGTAGGTATAAAATACTGAAACATGTATAATCATTTGATGAAACTCTATATAATATGTCACCAATACTCTCTATGAGAGAGGAACATGATACCGAGCCACGAGATTTATGGTATTGGTTTTCATTTTTGTGGTTGTACAGTATTTCACCAAATGTAATCGAAATTGATTTTATGGTTTTTTATATCTCATGAATTTCAATAATTCCATTATAGTAAAGAGGAATAAAATTTATCATATTCGACATGTTGTATTATCAGGACATGTATGTTTTTTAATAATGATAATGGAGGGCTCGACTATTTTGGAGTCATCACATCATATCATGTATTTTAATATATGTTATTTATAATTATTTGTCATCTCAATCCCTATGTGTTTTGATATATGATAAATTGAAATATGGGACAACGATGTCGTGCACCTACATGACAAAAATGATAATGAATACAATTATGATGATGAAGATGATTGTGGTTATGATCTAATGTCCCCCCGATACATGGTTGGTTTAGATTACCATGTTAGACTATTTTCCAAAGAGAAATAAATTAAAAATAACCTTATACATGAATCCAACGGCTAGTTCATATATGTTACTTATCTAGATATAGTCTATATGGATTTTACATATAGTACCTAGTGGTATCCCATTAAATCTAACTAGGATTCATGAAAAATTGATGTGGTACGTCTAAGAGTGAAGCCATCATGCTTTTTCCATTGAGATGTTCCTAGATGATATCCCTTGTAAGGAAACCCTTGGGAGAAACCTTTCCAAGGTTATTGTTAACACCTTATGGCCATAAGTGTGACTGTGATTACATGAACGTTATTGGTTTTTACTTTGTGAAAGAAACCAAAGTGAGTTTATTCCTTATGAATTAACTGTAATGGTCAATTCTATGAAGAAATATACATAGAAAAAATAGTCTTGAGAATTTGGGTAACATTTTGAGAGATTATAGAAATTTCATTCACTTTTTATGTCATTTCTCATGTATACTTCACCAAGAGTGGTGGTGTTAATGATATATAGTTGGGTGCATATTATTTTGAAGAAATGTATCATAGAGGGTTATGATCTATTGTTTTTTGGAATTTCATTCTTAATTGAGATGTCATTCAATTCTATGTAAATATCCTATGTGGTTATTTCATATAGGGTATATCATAAATTAATTCTCAAAAAAATTATTTTACACTCATGAGATGGGTGCTTTGTAGTGATATTTGGTTGTAAAGAGTTACATATTCTAATAGAATCACTTGGAGTACATGGTGTTTTTGGTATTAACACATTGCCGTGGTTTGATAGTCATAATGTAAACTGATTTCATATTGGACTATGTGAATCATTGATAATCATCATTTTATATCTAACGAGGGATTATTTTATGAATTACCTGAATTCCTTAATTCATTAACATTCTTGTAGGGGTTATATGTGGGGCTATACGAATTGGTTGAAGAAGGTTGCTACGATGGTTTTTGAGGATCCTCCATGTTTTTTGGATGAACATGGAGGGAAACGTGATAGTTCGTCACTAAATTATCCAATTTCAGGTCATATGTTTTTTTAATTGTACTGTCTTATGTGAATATAGAAGAGTATGATGGACAGTTTATTAATGATTTGGATGAGATATCTCTATTGTGTAAGATTACATAGTTATTAAGTAGTGGAACTACTTTGTGGATAAAAATATAATTCCATTGAGGGTGATTCCATGTCATAATTTATAATTTTCATTTACTGTACATAAGCCATATAGTTCATCATTCCTGACCTATATGTATGCTTCCAAAAAAACCATGTCAAATATGTATTAATGAATATCATGGACTATATTCTAGTAAATCCAAGTTAGTGTAATCGATGGATGTTTATTGTAAATCTATTATAAGAATATAGTAATGGTTGTTCATTAAATTTTTTGATAAAATTTTCTGGGGACATGTATATTGAAGGAGAAGTTGATTGTGAAAAAATGACCCTCATGTGGTAGGGAGAATTTAGCCTTCAGAAGGGAAATAATCCAACATGTTGAAAGGGTCGTGTAATTGTGTAATACTGATCATTGAACGATTGTGATGACATCATACTTTGATGTATAGAGGATATTATATTTTACGGTTTTTAATTCAATTTTTTTGTTTAATATTTATGTATTCTTTCATAATAGACATATGTGTTCCATTGACTCAGGATATAAATATATTAAATCAAAGATGGAGTCAGATCATTAGTGCCTTGATGCACAGTTTTGAGCCTTGTTCTAGATGTCAGTGGTTGGTGACCATTAAAAAAACACATGTGAAGTTGTATTATATATCACTTAGATTTTGGGGTCTTTTTGAAGAAGACAACAAGGATTTACGATTCATGTCTGATGGTTCACTGTGTTTTTGTTGCCTATAAAGGTCACCTATAGAGGATACAGTCTAAAAAATATATAAATTTTGCTTCCGTGAGAACCAAAATAAAATGGATAATAACATTATCAAAATAACCATGTCAGTATGAATGAGAAGTTTAGAATGACCATTAGAGACATTTCTCATGGGTGAGAATCCATCATATGGTATAATTCTAATATAATAATTTTTTACTCTATTTTGGGTTTAGAATCATAAATATTCTATTTGAGAATATTAAATAAATCAATGCAATAAATATAATTATTCTAAAACTATATATTATGTAATGGTATTTGTTGATTTTAATATTCTACAAAAAGGTATGGAGAGTTTCCCTAGTTTATGTAAATGTAACCATGTATTTCTATAATTTTAATATAGGTATCCATTTTACATTAAAAGGTTATTATAGAATTATTATATACCATATATGGGTAATTGTGGAGTCATGTAATTGTATGTCAGTGAAATATAAGGGTAATATAGAATTTTTATACACATTATAAGGGAAACTAAAAACAATATAAGGGAAATCTGGAGTTCATAATGCTTATTTAAGGGAAATTATTCACTACATAAAGTTAAGAATGAATTTTGAAATGAAATTTATGAGTTATCATAATGATATGTTATGGTAATACGATTCTCAAACCTGTGCTGAAATGTATCACATTTTAAGAATATTTTATGCAAGGGTAAACTAGATATTTTTTAGGATTATTTGAATTCAAACACTATTTATGGGTATAACTTATTACCCCATGTAATATATAGGATTTGGGTAATTTTAAAACAATTTTACCCTTATGAAAAAACATTTTGGGAGGAAAATAACAAAACAATCCAGTTTAAAATTCTTTTCCCCCATCGTGACCTTCTTAATAATTTTTATTTTTTTAAAAGACAGAAATAATGGGATATGATAATGTTTTCGTATTTTAAAATATTAATCTCAAAATTAATGAATCTAAATGCTTCATAATTAAGATTATATTAATTTAATATTTATATAAGGAATTAAATTTTTGGGTTTTAATATTGTTATGCTACATTCAATTTTATTTCATAACATATACCTTAACATTTCAACCTCTATTTTTGGGTATTCTTTTGTGTTTGGGATATTTTTCAATTCTATAATTAAATTTTATTGATGAATTCATTATGAAATAAATGTTAATGTTTTGGGATCTTGGGATGGATGATCACCCCTATATGCTTTAATCAATCGTTTAGGGTTTTAAATTGAAAATTCAAGGTTTAAATATATATTCCTCATATCCTTAATTATGGAAAAATATATGTGTTATATTTCCAATTATTTTATTATAAATGGTAATTAATTATTAAAAGAAAATTAATTTTTTTCATTTATACGATTTTGAAGAATTATTATCATTTTTATTTAATATTATCTAGTAGATAGAATATTTTTATCATCTCTGGTGTTTTATTTCAGTTGAGAATAAAATAATGGAATAATCTCTATGAATAAATTCTGGAAATTTTGATTGAAATAAAATTTATATTTGGTTTGAGTCATAATATACTGATGAACCTTGACATTGACATCAATATCATTCATGTAAGTGGGTTTTTGTAATCTAACTTGTAAACTTTCTTATGATTATTTGTATCAGATATGTTGTTATTTAATTTATTATAATGACACATTAATTTTTATTATACCGTGAATGGAAATTAATTATTATTTAATATACTATCATTAAATTTGATTATTTATAAGAACATTTGTAGTGTAATAATACAAATTTTCAAGGGATATGATGCACCCTTATGCAGTAAAGAGATGACAGATGCTGATGGTTGAGGCGTGATCACTAAAGAGTTCCATTATTTACATGTACACATTGATTTGTGTTGTGTATGAATTTTTATACCATTAGAATATGTTTGGGGATTTTTACTTCAGTATTCATTGATATCCTATTATTAAATGTTTATTTTTGCTAAAATGAGTAGTTTTTTTCACCCATTAAGATGCCATGCTATATTTAAATGTTTATATTATGTTTAATTTATGTGATACATGGAATGGTGTATTTTATTTACCATGATTTGTAGTGATCACATGTGGGTGAATGAGTATCCTTGGAACCCTAATATGATTCATTCTTCCCAAAATATACTTTTGTATCTAGTTGTTTTATGTCTTTGATGATTAAAGTTTGTTATATAATTGTTAATAATACTCCTAATGATATGTTATGTTGTTTTATAATTTCCATATAATGATCTTCCTTATTTTTTGTTATCTTGATATTCATGGATGGTTTTTTATTGACAACAAGTGGACTATAATTGTATGATTTCCATTAGAATGGGAGTGTACATGGAATATTTTCGTGATAATGATGGATGTTTCACATGGAAGGAGAATGGTTTCCAAGTTCCCCAATCATTGATTAATTACCTAATGATGCTGAAAAAACATAGTTACCCGATTCATTTTGGCTTTTATGTAACAATACATTCCTAATTCTCTATTTATTACTAGAGTCATGATTGTCATTCTAGTGTCTAGGTGGCCTTATACTAAGAAATGAGACTCAATGCCATATAGATTCTTAGTACATAGTCAATAGTCACTCTTTTATCCTAAAATATATTCAAAACATTGATTATTTTAATAAATATGATGAAATATTTGTGGATATAAATTTATCACTTATTACACATGTTAAGAATTCACTCTTTCGTGGTGCCGAAGAAGTCCCTACCGAAGGTTCATTCCGGCCTCCTTTGTGCATGGCCACTATACACATAATTTTTATATCTTGTGTGTTATTGGTGATATTATGATATGTTTTTTAGTTTTATAACTCCTATTTAATTTATTTTAATCTTATCACTTGAATGTACACTACATATTTTCTTCTGTGTATTTTAATAAATTGGTGGTGTCCTAAAGATTTATAATCACATACTACTCAGGTGGACATGAAAATTGGGTTCCCAAGAAACCCTCACTTTTTTAGGTTCAGAATTGGTTGAGTCCCATGTTGATCATATGGTGGTATTTCACAAAACAATTTGAAGACTAGTATGTGGTGAGGCTTTTTGATTTGGAGCCACCTTGTACATCTGAACCATTTTTTATTGTGCATGTGATCGTCCATATTAGAGCTAGGATATTGTATATTTAATATGATTTTGATTATTCATTATGTACTTTAATCCATAGTATTGGTATGTTGTTGTAATATATGTACTATTATTTATATATTTAAAATTCTTTTAGTTATTTATTTTGTAATTATTCATGCAGAATGATGGTATTGTAATCCAATAGGTCAACTAGATATCCTCATATTAGTCAATAGACTATGTCATATGGAAAACCAAAACTTATTTCATGTGGTGTTAGGTCTCGAACTCTGTTAGATAGAATAATATATTACATATATTATAATAATCATGGTCTATTACCAAATCAAATATCCAACACATCTTGAATATTCAATCATTTGATGTTATATTTTACAATTACATGAGTATTACCCAATTATTTAATAAAATAAAAATTTTCTAAATTGGAAAAATTACATACACAATCATATAAATATGTTGATAAAATAATATATTTTTAAATTATTCCTTCAACAATAAATTTTTTTTATAGATTACATTTTTAATACATATTTTCATGTATATTAATAAAATATATTATACCACATTTGAATATGTATTTTGGGAGGTCTTATATTTTATAACATTCCTTAAAAATAAATTATATATTTCACCCCATACATTTTTCACTCAACAAATATGGATATTTTTATATAGTAATCAGAGTGTAAGATATTGTATACATGAATAAATATTCCCTCACCTTAGAGGGATAGTTTAAATGAATATAATTTCTTAATTAAAAAAATACATTGATACAAATTGTTATTCATTAATGTTTTTATTTGAGTTGATATTAGAAAACATTATTCTATATTTGGTGGATTGAAAATATAATCAAAATCAATTCGTATGAAACAATTCATAGTAATATAATTATTAACACATAATTTAGAATATGAAATGATTGGATACCATAATATTTTTATTCTACAATTTTATACATAAAAAATAATTGAGGTATTATATCATGAAATGAAATATAAAGAGTAGGAAAACATCCATATGTATATATTAGTTTCCTTATTAAACAAACAATATTGTAACCCCCCGAGATTTTGGGAAATTAATATTTTTTTCAAAAATATTTGACATTTTTCATTTTTTTGGTACATGAAACAATAATTTTATCATTAATTAAAAGATAAAATGTGTTTATAATGTGTTAAATATAAATGTAAATTTGGGGTTTTTTAAACATAGTATTGATTACAGATTATGTTACATGGAACAATTAGTTTAAATGAAAAATCTCATAAAATTATTTAATATGATAGGTATAACATAGACATTGGAAGTGTTAGATTGAATATGTAATGGTCCGGACCTCTTTAGTCCATTCCTTGGCTGAAATACGGGGTTTGAGGGGTTCTGGGAGGTCAAGGTGACTGATCCCCAATAATTTTCCAAATTTCTAGTTTTGTGAACAATGTTTCCAGTTTTATGAAGAGTGTCACGGTGAGTCAGAAACAGCAAGTAAGAAACTATGAGTCAAAAATGGTGAGTCGGAAATGTTGAGTCAGAAACGTTGAGTCGGAAATGGTGAGTCAAAAACGGTGAGTCAAAAACGATGAGTCAGATTCGGTGAGTCATAAATGGTGAGTTAGAAACGGTGAGTCAGAAATGGTGAGTCAGAAATGGGGAGTCAGAAATGGTGAGTTAGAAATGGTGGGTCAGAAACGGTTAGTCAAAAACAGTGAGACAACTCATGAACAATGTTTCTAGAATAGTTTTATATTTCCTTTTCCAGATTTCAAGTTTTTTTTCCTGTTTTTCCAATTTAACATTTTCTTTGATGTAAAACACATTTACATAATTATTTTAAGGTATTTAAGGCTTAATGAAATCACATAACTCCTATATTAATTTTCTTAAGGTCCAAGATGAATTTAATTAGTTAATGCTCATGGTTTAATGTGATATGATTTTATTGGGAAAAAAATGGTATCTTAAATTGTTGATCCATTAAATCTTCAAAATGGGTAATATATCTTTCTCCCTTGTTCTTCCTTCTTGTTCTCTGGTGCAAGACACTCAATCCTTTCCTACCTTCCCATTGAAATTGTGAGATCAATCTTTTTCCTCTGGATTGGTTTCCTCGACTTTCTTCTTGCTTCAAGTGCTCCCCCGGTTTCGGTTTATCCATGGAGTATCCATCGATCTTTAATATAAGGTACTTTTTATCATCGTTATTTTTTGGTTTCATCATATCATGTTCTCTTTTACATATTAAATCCTCTTATCTTCATGATTCTTATGGAGTTTTCTTGGGTTTCAATTGATGTGGTCGTACCGTCGCATCCTCGAGTGGATATAGTTGTCGCGAGAGGAGGCGACTGTGAACCGTTGTGTGGAATGTTCTCGTATAAAGAACGTCAAGAAATGTATGAGGTAGGGGATTCGTTGTATCTCTCTTATTTTACACGCAACTATATCGTTATCATGTTTTATCCCACTGGATGAAAATGGAATTGACATAATAAATATTTGAACCACATAAATTAATTGATATTGATCATCTGTTATTGCCTCTTGTTTTTCTAGATAGTGTGATATCTATGATTTCTTTGTTTAGCTGTTTTTTCTTTATGGAATTTGGAAATTAACGTAAACAATAATTAATTGATAATTTTTTGGATAAAAGATAAAGAGTCATGTAAATGAATCTGGTTCCCCTTGTTGTAATTTGATGCCAATCAAATTGGCACAGTAATAATGTATAATTATTTTTGATAGATTACTGATTAGGTTTCCTGAATTTGGAACCTATGAATAATAAATCTGTTAATTCAAGATGGATTAATGAATTTATTTCTTGATAATTCCTTGAAGGGTTCTGAGTTACCCTCTTGATTGTTAAAGCGCCAAGAGAACAATTTTTAAGATGTTTTTTTATTGAAGATTATGTTGTGATGTGAGCATGGATGGATATTGTGATATGTGGGGGCATTTAGGCCTGTTGTTTGTGGCATTATTTGATGCCAAGGATGGAACGATACATCGGTTTAGGCATGTGGGTGTCAGGGTGGACACCAAGGATGATAAAATGGGATGGATGTTATTATTGGATGCTTACTGCTTGTTTTCTTGATTACCTACTTTAATTTTCCCCACTACTTAGGGCAGCTGGTCTTGCTTACCCTTATTCCAAAAGAGGCGATGACACGCGGGGTATGACATGTGCTTTCTTTGTTTATCTTCTCATGGTAGGATGGGTTTTCTCTCTTACTATAAGTGGAAAAGACTTGATGAGTAGTACGTCTACTCACCCTCTTGAGCCCCCTTGTGTTTAGTTGCATAAAATGTTTTTATAGAATTCATGGGAATATTGTAAAGTAATTTAGTAATGAATAATTGAATAAAATATTTTAACACATGGGGTTGGAGGTTGCTGGAATGAAATGATCAGGTTACAAATTTAAAAGGGACAGCGGACATTGGGTGTGATGCTAATGAAATAAGAGGAGGAATTGTTATTGGTTAATTAATGTATAAAGAATTAATTTACATAATGTGAAACTGGTAAAGGGAATAAAATAATGTATTAATTATCTTTAAATGGTTGTGTGCTTATATGATACCTAAACATAGAAGTAGCATCCCAGATTCCAAGAGACGTTAGCCGCAGTTGAGTCTAAGACTTGGTTATTCCCATAGTGTGGTTCTGAGATATAGTATATCATATATTTTTTGTTTTTCTATACGCTACATCACCTTTTCAGTATGGTAAACTGACACCCCGTAGATACTAAGACATGGGGGGTGTTTTACCAAAAATTTGGGTGGGATGATGGATGGTTAACTACCCCCTTTGGCCCCGCTCACTTCTCTTGGTAGTTACATGTGATGGAAGGAACATTGGTTTGTTTTCCAAATATATTTGTGTAGAGGGCTTTAATGGCTTGTGGTTATTCACACACATATATTATGGATATAGTTTTGTATGGACTACTATAGGTGTAACATGAATGGGATATGATGGCTTGAGGATCCTTACTAAATGTATGGGATGTAATGGCTTGAAGTATAATTCTTGATTCATGATACACGTTATACGAGTCGTGGTGGCTCCCGTAATCTACCTGGTTACATGATTACGTGAACATGGTGGTTTTATTGCATGAGGTGCAAGTTTAGCTGCTTCACCCAGGTGTCTGCAGGCAAGACTTTTTGGAGAGTGATTCTTAGGACGTGTGACGTTTTGGCAAAGCGGAAGACTAGTGGCTAAGTAGTAGTAGGGTAACCTTGATATTTTTTATTATATTATATACTCTTTTATGCATTACTTTTTTAGAGTATCAATGGTGAGGTTGGGAACATAGTATACCTTTTTAGGTGACGGGTTAGTTAAACTTGTTGTTCACTGTGCTTTAGCATGCTCTCTTTACTTTTACACGAGCGGTTTTTGGGAGGATCCTACCAAGTAGGCTGTTATACTCACCCTATGTATATATAAACTTTTTTTAGGTCACTTGGAGAAGGTTGGAGATCATGCTGGTTTCTACTAGCTTGTGGTTGCAAGAGCTATTTGGGATTATGGTGGATGCATTCATACTTACATTTTGGGTAATTGTAGTATTTTTCCATCCAGTTGGAGTGGTTTTTCATGACATTTCATATGCGTACTTGGGATTTCATTCATCTTACTGGTTGAGTTGGAGTTGGTTGGTGTTTATATTATCACTCTCTTCCACATTTGTTCTCTTAGAGGGTAATGCCTCCCATCTTTGTGTTTACTATAACCTCAGTGCTAGTCGCCTACCTGGGGCCTACTAGAGGCGAGACTCGAGGGTCATTATCTCCCTTCTCACATTGACGGCCCAGGAGGGGTACAATTTGTGGGGAAGGGGTTATGACAGAGTGGTATCATAGACCAGGTTTAGGGATAGGATGGAGATTGGCGTTAGGCACAAGCGAGGTTTCATGGGTAGGAATGGAAACAATGTCATTCTTGTTTATCAAGTGTGTAAACACTAGAGAACAACTGGTACATAGGGTTCTAGTGCCCCTATGATCTGATGTATGGACCTTTATGTTTACAGTGGCTACTAAATGAGGTGATACTATTTGCAGGGTAGAGACCTAGGAAAGGATCATGCATCATTCTTCTTTGTGCCTGTGTTTGAATTGGTAGACGTTTGGATAGGATAACCTAAAATCAATAAAAGAAAACAACTAATTAATTAATGTTGTGTATTCCATATTCTAGGTTTAGGAGCCCTAACTGAAAGTTATTTTATATTAATGGCTCCAGGTCGATGTCCTGGTCAGGATCACATGGAAGATGTCTGGCAGGCTATTCCAGCAGATCACTGGAGGGTAGAGGTTGACCACAATAACACTTGGAAGAAGACACTATGAGAGTTTTTGCAACATCTCAAGTAAGTAATGAATAATAGATATTTTTATCTATTTATATTAATGAATTAGATAGTGTTTTAGAGGCTTAAAATGAAAATAAATCCAATCTTAAGCATAGAATACACTAATATTTTTAAAAGATTGTTTTACTGCCTTTTGATGGAAAACCATTTTTAAATCTATATTTTGACAATTTTATAAGCTATGTTTGTCAAAATAAACTTATTCTTTATGATTGGGACATCAAAATTTACTTTGTGTGAATTTTTGGTTTTTTTCCGATAAAGTTTATTTTTTAATTAATAGTGAAAAATGTTGTATTTTAATTCAAAATCTCTTTTTAATATAATTTATTTATATGATTAGATTATATATTTAATAGGTTTTAATGTTCAATTAGAATATATTTTTACCATTTAATCCAATAGTGGTCGTTGGATTTAATTTCACCGTGAAATTGAACTTAAACTACTGTCAAACTTTTGATACTTATTGTTTCATAAAAACTCGATATTTGCTCTGATAGTGGGGAATTAATTATCAAATTAATTAATGTAACTTATATGTTTTGAATTTTTTAAAATATTCATCATTTTTGAATTCTGAATATCAAATATAGCTTTGGGTGATGTTTTGGTATTTTTCTGAAAAGCTTCAATTTTTTATGAATAGTGAAACCACTAAGTGGTACTTAAAAAACTAATTTTTCGTTTAAATGAAATTTTACCACCTTTGTGTTTTGAATTTCAAAAATCTGACCTTCATGGTTGTCATTAAGAAGTAAAATGTGGTTCAATGGGATTAAAATAATTTTTTGGTGAATAGTAATTTTTAAGTTTTTAATCGCGATTAGAGGTAATTAGTGTAATTTAAGGTAAGAATAATGTTTTAATAATATGAAATGAACTTGACACATGTACTGGCCTTATTGGATATTTCATGGACGACCAAGAAAATCCACGGGTCAACTTAGGGACCCCATGGAGCCACTTTTGTAGGAAAATGACATGAATATCTTTTAATTTAATGTTAAAGTAAAAAATGACACAAACATGAGTTGTTTTACTAAACAAAAATTTACATGGGGATCTACAAGTCCGATTTTTGACTATAAATAGTCATTGGAAAGATAAAAAGATTTCTTACATCATATTATTTATGTTATAATTTTTAGACATTATATAAATTAAATTATTTATGACATCATGATGATGCATCGATTACCTCATTATTTAAGAGTTTAAATAAAATGAAAAGATAATGTAAAATCTAAGACCTACACTTTTCAAAAACCTATTCGATGTGTATATTTAGAACCCTCATCACCTTATCCTCGAAATACATCAATGTGGGACATTTAAAATCAGAAACACATTTGAAAATAATGTAACATTTTATACCTTTCCAAGAGTGCCCCTCCTCTCCTCTTATAAAAGGACCCCACCTCTACCTCCTTACCCACACCTCTCAAGCCTTTGGCTTGGCCAAAACCTACTCATTTTTTCTCTCCACATCCCTCTCTTACTCCTTGAAGCCTCACTTTGTTCATAAGTCATCCCAAGGAAGCCTTTGATCTCAAATCAAAAAGAGTTACCCGTTTTAAAGGTAGTGTTTTCTCTTGTGTTCTTATGTTTTATTTTACTTCTCCAACCCTCTAAACTATTTTTATTCCTTTCATTTGTAACCTCACCAGTATCTTAAATATACTATGATGTTGTTATAAGAATTATTAGAGATACACATACACACATCTACATATAATGGTCAATGAACATATTGTTTACGTGGATGGCGAATTTTTGCCTCACGAAACGATGATTATTCAATATTATTCTAACACCTTCAAAGGTTTCCATTAATATGTCACTATATTTATATATAATATTTTTATTTTTTCATTATGCTTCTTTATTTTTTTAATTTATTTCAAACCTTTATGGGTCTATTATGGGTATACGTGATATCTTCATTTTAGGAAGTACAGACTACCGCCCCCTAAAAGTGATTTGATTCATTAATGCCATATGTGGGACCTATAAAGGATGGATTTAAAGTTATTATATATGATGTATGTTACATATAAATGATGAATATAATTCATGAATTAAAATACACATACCTATCATTTATTTTTAATTCCATTAATATGACATAGAAATGAAAGTAGCGTTCATGCATACGTACGGCTTACCGTCTCCATGAACGGTGCATTTCATTTCTTGCCTATAAATGATTATGTAATATTATAAATACATGTATATTATGGATATATATATGATATATATGATATGAAAATCATGAATATCATTTTGGATATAATGAACCTTTGACCACATGAAAAACATGTAATTGTAAGAAGTCCACTTTCGACTTAAGAACCAAATATCGACAAACCAAACAGTATTAACTTAAATGATTACATAATGCTTATAACATGGTAATAAGTGATAAAAAAAGTAATAATGGACTTTTAAAAGGTTCTTAAGAAAGTATAAATTAAATCAATTTTATTATTCCAGAAGTTAAAGAACGATCGACTCAAGTCAGACCTGATGTATGGGACTTCGTCTCAATATCCTTTCATTGAGACATATTTTGTTTTATACACAACCTTCTTTTATATGGTGTATAAACCCCTTTGACTTTTATGTTTATCCAAAAGGAATATTTTTTTATATGAAGCGTTTTACTAAATGACAAAATTGAATGTTTTTGACATACATATGCGGCGACAACGACTTCCCCGCCACCGTGACCATTATTTGAGTTTTGGCTTCCTCTACAAGCCATACCTTTTTTTAATGAAAAATAAATACCATGTTTTACATTTCTTTTATTTTGGAATTGAAAATGTTGTTCATCATGTTTTTGTTATAGCAATGTGTTGTATTGATATCTTGTGATTGAAATGTATAAATTTTATCTTTCCATTATGCATGTTTTATGTGATATGTTTATGTTATGGTTCTTGGGCATTGATTATGAAGACGGGTGGTTCCGTGATAATATAAGGGTGAGTGAGCCCGATATAGATCTCCAATGCATTGGGTAACGTGAAGGAGTTAAACGTTAAGGTTTCTCCGAAGTGATTTAGGGAATACACTATGATGGGTATGTCAAACGTAACCAAGAGGGTTACTCCCTACGTAAGAATGTTATCAATGCCTCAAGTTACCTTTATGTCTTATGATTTCTACGATTTATTCATGATTTGATGAGGTATGTTAAAGTGCATATGTTTTATGGTTAATTTATGATTTCATTATTATATATATATGTACTAATGTTTCTTTTCCATATTTTTATATCCCTTACTGAGCTTTTTATTCTCATCCAAAGTTTTTGGAATGTTTTTTATAGGTAAAGGGAAAGGTACATGATATGATGATAGTGTCAAGGATGTGTCAAGAAAGAATCCATGTTTCATTTTAAATATGTTTCCATTTATGATAAAAATGAATACTATCTTTTAGGTATCCACTTTGTTTAAATGTGGAATGTAATGCATGTTTTATGATCTAATTCTCTAAAACTCTAATCCTGAAAAGATCCTCAATTTGTAATCTTTTAATAACTCATGATTAAGTAATGTTTAAGGCTGGGGCCTTATAGTTGGTATCAGAGGTCGGTTTAGATAACGTTAGGAGTTATAAATCTATTAAATTATTATCCAAAAATATTTTTTTGGTCAAACTTAAATGATATAGCATTTGAAGATTACCATGTTGCTTCATCTAAGACATGTTTTTTCAGAATGGTTTTTCGTAGAGGAAATAGGGAAGAAGTTCTAGAAAGGCACACATAATGAAAATAACCTTCCGAATCACCATCAGGAGATGGTCAGAATTGGAACTGAACAGTTTGTTGCAGTTATGGCACAATTGACTCAAGTGATAAACGGTGATGGTATCCACACCCGAGATCATCCAGATCAACCGAAGAGGAACATGTCAGTGGTGGAACATTTCATGAGGCAACATCCCCCATCATTCCGAGGATCATCTGACCCTGTGCTAGCTGAAGGGTGGATTAAAGCACTGGAGAAGATTTTTGGTGTCATGGGGCGTCTAGAAAATCAAAAGGTTAGTCTTGCTATTTACCGTTTGAGGGGTGAGGCAGATCAGTGGTGGTCGATGGTAAAAAATATCAGGGGCGCTGATGAGATTGATGCTCTCGACTGAGATGAATTCAAAGGTATGTTTCTTGAGAAGTATTTTACTAAGGTTTTCGACTTAGGATGGAAAAAAAATTCTGGTAATTGAGGCAAGAGGAAGACTCAGTGGCGGCCTATGAAGAAAGGATCACTCAATTGTCAAGGTATGACCCAAATTTTATCCGAGACCTTGATAGTAAAATCAATCATTTTTACTCAGGATTAAATCCAAAATATCGAAGGGATTTAGCTTTTGTTGAGTTCAAAAGTTATGAAAATCTTGTTTTATGTGTTGAGAAGGTGGAAATGGAGTTTTCCGATGATCAAGTGTTCTATAACAACCAGCAGAAGAAGAGACCGTGGTGGAAGGAGAAAGGAAATAATTCTTTTAAAAAGTCTGATGGTAAGAAATCTATATTTCCAATTTGTGAAACATGTGGTAAAAGGCATGATGGGGAATGTATTTTGAATTCTGGAAAGTGCTACCAATGTGGTAAGATGGGACATAAGGCACGTGATTTCCCTGAAAAGGATCAAGGTGATGGTAAGACCAAATTTGATTTACAGTTAGTGAAATGTTTTAAGTTCAATGAGATGGGTCACTATGAAAATGAGTGTCCGACAAAGATCTTGTGTGATGGGAAGCAGTAGATTACAAGCAGAAAGGGGTGGTGAAATCCTTTGCAAATACTTCAGCAGATGTTGGGCCATCAAATGATGTGGTATCAGGTATATTGTTTGTTTTTTCAGATTATGCAAGTGTGTTGTTTGATTCGGGGTCTACACATTCATTCATATCTGAAAACTTTTCTAGTAAAATGGGAATACCATCTCAAGAAATGACTCCGAAACTTTTGGTACTAAAACCTGGGGAAAATGTTGAGGAAAAAATAATTTATAATGATCTTCTTATCCTTATCCGTGGAAAGAACCTATTTGCGAACCTTATTGTTTTACCTCTAGTAGAGTTTGATGTTATCCTGGGTATGGATTCGCTCTCTATTTACCATGCTATGAATGAATGTAGAGCTAAAAAATCTTCTTTTCAGAAAGGCTTTCAGTTTGTGAACAAGAATGAACCCTTTCTATTGATAACATATCAAGAGGCTGAGAAACATTTAAAAGATGGAAATGAATGTTACCTTGCACACATTTTTGAAAACAAAGGAACTGTTCAGATTAATGATGTGTCAGTAGTAAATGATTATCCCGATGTTTTTCATGATGAGTTTCCTGGAATAATACCAAATCGGGAAGTTGAATTTACTGTTGACTTAGTTCCTGATGCTAAGCCAATTTCAAAACCCCCTTATCGAATGGCTCAAATTGAACTTTTAGTGTTGAAGGAGCAATTGCAAGATTTATTGGAGAAAGGTTTCATTCGACCTAGCACATTACCATGGCGTGCTCCTGTTTTATTGGTTAAAATGAAAGATGGTTCAATGAGACTTTTCATTGATTATAGATCCTTGAATAAAATCACTATTAAGAACAAATATCCTTTGCCTCATATCGATGATTTTTTTTATCAGCTCTAGGGAGCTCAGTATTTTTCCATGATTGTCCAGAGATCGTGGTAGCATCAGTTTATGGTAAAGGAAGCATATATTCTGAAGACTGCATTTCATACAAGATATGGGCATTATGAATTTGTAGTAATGCATTTTGGGCTAACTAATGCACCTTCTGTATTCATGGACTTAATGAATAGAATTTTCCATGAGTTCTTGGATAAGTTTTTGGTGGTTTTCATTGATGATATTTTGGTGTTTTCTAAAAGTAAATAGGAGAATGAAGGACATTTAAGGGTTATTTTTCAAACCTTAAAAGAAAAAAAATTGTATGGGAAATTCAGAAAGTGTGAGTTTTGGTTGCAACAAATTTCTTTCCTTGGTCACGTTGTTTCTAAAGATGAGATAACTGTTGATCCTGCCAAAAACAAAGGTTGTTGGAGAATGTCCAAGACCCACAAATGTAACTGAGATTCGTAGCTTCCTTGGTTTGGCAGGCTATTACCGAAGGTTTGTTAGAAATTTTTCACGGTTATCTAGTCCAATGACTAAGCTAAATCGGAAGGGTGTTAAGTTTACCTAGAAAAAATAATGTGATGATTGTATTCAGGAATTGAAAAGATGATTGGTGAATGCCCCAGTTTTGGCACTAAATTCCAAGAATGTGGAATTTTTTATCTACAGTGATGCTTCATTGAAAGGACATGGTTGTGTCCTAATGCAGAATGATCGGGTAATTGCTTATGCTTCATGTCAACTGAAAACTCATGAGGTGAATTATCCTACACATGATATGGAATTAGCTGCTGTTGTTTTCACTTTAAAAATTTGGAGGCATCATTTGTATGGAGTAAAGTGTGAAATATGTACCGATCACAAAAGTTTATAGTATATATTCACTCAGGAGTAATTGAACATGAGACAAAGGAGATTTCTAGAATTAATCAAGGATTATTATTGTACAATTAATTACCATCCGGGAAAAGAAAATAAAGTGTCTGATGCTTTGTGTCGAAAAAGTAATGCTTTATTAACAATGTTGAGTTTAGAATGTGATCCTTTGGTTAAGGATTTGATGAAATTTGGCATAGAAGTTGTTGGTTCAGGATGTCCTTCTGTTTTGTTTCAGGTATCAGTGAAATCTTCTCTATCAGACAGAATCAAGAAAGCATAGAAGCAAGATAGTGAGTTGCAGAAAAAGGTAGAGCTGGTTCAGAAAGGTAAGTTGCCTGAATTCAACATTGATAATGATTGTGTCTTGTGATTTGGGGAGAGATTGCGTGTTCCGTGTGATTCACAGTTGAAGAGAGAGTTGTTATGTAAAGCTCATAGTTCTCTGTTTTCAATTCATCATGGAAGTACTAAGATGTACAAATATCTGCAGGAGTATTACTAGTGGGATGGAATGAAAAGGGATATTGATGATTTTACTGTGAAGTGTTTGACTAGTCAACAGGTTAAAGTAGAGCAGTAGTTACCAAAAGGGATGCTTCAGCCATTACCAGTGCCAGAGTGGAAATGGGAGAATATATCCATGGACTTCGTTGTGGGATTGTCGAGGACAGCTCGATGTAATAATGCAATCTGGGTTATTATTGATCGCTTGTCTAAATCAGCTCATTTCCTTGATATACGAGATATTTTTTCCCTAGATCAACATTCTCAATTGTATCTTAAAGAGATAGTTAGGTTTCATGGAGTTCCTCTCTCCATTGTATCTGACCGTGATCCTAGGTTCACTTCTAACTTTTTGAAACGCCTTCAGAAGTCATTGGGTGCTGAATTAAATTTTAGTACAACTTGTCATCCTCAGTCAGATGGGTAGTCAGAACGAAAAATTTAGACTTTGGATGATATGCTACTTGCTTGTTCGATGGATTATCAGGGAATTTGGGACCAACATCTTTCTTTGGTTGAATTTTCATATAATAACAATTTTCATTCTAGTATACAGATGGAATCATTTGAGGAGTTACATGAGAAGCGGTGTTGAACTCCATCTTTCTGGGATGAAGTGGGTGAAAGGAAGTTGATGAGAACGGAATTGGTAAAAGATTTGGCAGAAAATGCTCAGCTGATACAGAAACACATTAGAACATCACAGAGCAGGCAGAAGCGTTATGCGGATAACTAGAGGAAGGAACTATCTTCCGAGGTAGGTGATCATGTTTTTCTCAAAGTTTCACCGTGGAAAAGTGTTATGCGATTTGGTAAGAAAGGAAAGCTGAGTCCAAGGTTCATTGGACCATATGAAATTAGGGATAGAGTTGGATCAGTTGCTTACCTAGTGGATTTACCTCTGAGTTTATCTCATGTACACAATGATTTTCATGTTTCGATGTTGAGAAAGTATATGCCAGATATATCTCATGTTTTGAGTCCAGAGGTAGTTCAGCTGGAAGAGAACCTATCTTATGAGGAACAACCAGTCCAGATTCTTGACCATAGGGAGAAAGTGTTATGGAATAAGGTGATTTATTAGGTAAAGGTTTTGTGGAAAAACCACATGATTGAAGAGGCAACATGTTAATCTGAAAATGCAATGAGGGATAAATACCCCCACTTATTCGATAAGTAAATGAATTACGGGGACACAATTTTATAAAGGGGGGAAGGATGTAACATCCCAAGTAAGTAATGAATAATAGATATTTTTATCTATGTCTATTTATGAATTAGATAGTTTTTTAGAGGCTTAAAATGAAAATAAATCCAATCTTAAGCATGGAATACATTAATATTTTTAAAAGATTATTTTACTGCTTTTTGATGGAAAACCATTTGTAAATATATCTTTTGACAATTTTATAATCTATGTTTTTCAAAATAAACTTATTATTTATGATTGGGACATCAAAATTTATTTTGTGTGAATTTTTGGTATTTTTCCAATAAAGTTCATTTTTTAATGAATAGTGAAAAATGTTGTATTTTAATTCAAAACCTCTTTTTAATCTAATTTATTTATATGATTATATTATATTTTGAATTGGTTTTAAAGTGAAATTAGAATATATTTTTACCATTTAATCCAATATTGGTTGTTGGAATTAATTTCACCTTGAAATTGGACTTAAACTAGTGTCAATCTTTTGATACATATTGTTTCATAAAAAACAGGATATTTGCTCTGACAATGAGAATTAATTATTAAATTAATTAATATAACTTATATTTTTTGAATTTTATAAAATAGAAATCATTTTTGAATTTGGAATATCAAATATATCTTAGGGTGAAGTTTTAGAATTTTTCTGAAAAGTGTCAATTTTTTATTAATAGTGAAACCACTAAGTGGTACTTATAAAACTGATTTTTGTTTAAATGAAATTTTACCACCTATGTGTTTTGAATTAAAAAAATCCGACATACATGGTTGTCATTGAGAAGTAAAATGTGGTTCAATGGGATTAAAATAATTTTTTGGTGAATAGTAACAGTTTTGTTTTTAATCATGATTAGAGGTAATTAGTGTAATTTAAGATAAGAATAATGTTTTAATAATATTAAATGAACTTGAAACATGTCCTACCCTTATTGGATGCATCATGGCCGACCAAGACAATCAATGGGTCAACATGGGGACCCCATGGAGCCACATTGGTAAGAAAATGACATGAATATCTTTTAATTTAATGTTAAAGTACAAATGACACTAACATGAGTTGTTTTACTAAAAACAATTTACATGGTGTTATACAAGTCATAATTTAGACTATAAATATTCATTGGAAAGATAAAATTATTTCCTACATCATAGTATTTTTTTATTATTTTTATACTTTAAATAAATTAAATTATTTATGACATCATGATGATGCATCGATTACCTCATTATTTAATGATTTAAATAAAATGAAAAGATAATGTAAAATATAAGACCTACAATTGTAAAAAACATATTGGATGGGAATATTTCAGACCCTTATCACCATATCCTCGAAATAAATCAATGTGGGACCTTCAAAATCAGAAACTCATTTGAAAATAAAGTAACCTTTTATACCTTTCCAAGAGTTCCCCTCCTCCCCTCTTATAAAAGGCCCCCACCTCTACCTACTTACCCACACCTTTCAAGACTTTGGCTCTACCAAACCCGGCTCATTTTGTCTCTCCACATCCATCTATTACTCCTTCAAGCTTCAATTTGGGAATAAGTCTTCCCAAGGAAGCCTTTGAGCTCAAATCAAAAAGAGTTACCCATTTTAAAGGTAGTGTTTTCTCTGGTGTTCTTATGTTTTATTTTGCTTCTCCAGCCCTCTAAACTCTTTTTATTCCTTTATTTTGTAAAAAAACCTGTATCTTAAATATAATAGGATGTTGTTATAACAAGGATTCGAGATACAATTACACACACCTAGATCTAATGGAAAATGAACATATTTTTTCTGTGGATGGCGAATTTCTGCCTCACGAAACGATGCTTGTTCAATATTATTCAAACACCTTCAATGGTGGACATTAAGATGTCACATTATTTATATATAAAATGTTTATGTTTTCCTTAAGATTCTGTATTTTTTTCATTTATTGCATACCTTTATGGTTTCCATTATGGGTATACACGATATCTTCATTTGAGGAAGTGCGGACTACCGCCCCCTCAAAGTGAATTGATTCGTTAATGCCATATGTGGGACGTATAAAGGATGGATTTAAAGTTATTATATACGATGTATGTTACATCTAAATTATGAATATAATTATGGAATTACAATATACATACCTGTTATTTAGTTTTAATTCCATTAATATGACATAGAAATGAAAGTAGCTTTCATGCGTACGTACGACTTACCGTCTCCATGAACGGTGCATTTCATTTCTTACCTCTAAATGATTATGTAATATTATAAATACATGTATATTCGGGATATATATGATATATATTATATCAAAATCATGAATATAATTCTGGATATAATGAACCTTTGACCACACGAACAACATGTAATTGTAAGAAGTCCACTTTCGACTTAAGAACCATATATCGACAAAACAAACATTATTAACTTAAAGGAATTCATAATGTTTATAAAATGGTAAAAAGTGATATAAAATTAATAATTAACTTGAAAAAGGTTCTTATGAAAGTATAAATTAACTCAATTTTTTTATTGAGGAGGTTAAATAAGGATCGAGTCAAGTCGGACCCGAGGTATGGGACTTCGTCTCAATCTCCTTTCATTGAGGCATATTTTGATTTATACACAAAATTCTTTTATACGGTGTATAAACCCTTTGACTTTTACATTTATCAAAAAGGAATATTTTTTTTATAAAGAGTGTTTTACTAAATGAGAAAAGGGAATGTTTTTGTCGTACGTATGTGGCAACAATGACTTCTCCGCCACCATGACCATTATTTGAGTTTTGGATTCCTCTACAAGCCATACCTTTTTTTTAAATGAAAAATAATTACCATGTTTTATTTTCTTTTATTTTGGTATTGAAAATGGTTTTCATCATGTTTTTATTATACCAATGTGTTTTATTGATATATTTTGCTTGAAATGTGGAAATGTTATGTTTCCTTTATGCATGTTTTATGTTATACGATTATATTATGGTTCATGGGAATTTTTTATGAAGACGGGTGGTTCCGTGATAAACTAAGGGCGGGTGAGCCCGATATAGCTCTCCAATGCATTGGGTAACGCGAAGGAGTTAAACATTAAGGTTTCTCTGAAGAGATTTAGGGAATATACTTTGATGGGTATTCCAAACATAACCAAGAGGGTTACTCCCTATGTAATAATGTTATGAATGCCTCAAGTTACCTTTATGTATTATGATTTCTATGATTAATTCATGATTTGATGAGGTATGTTAAAGTGATTATGTTTTATGGGTTATGTATGATTTCATTATTATGTATATATGTACTCATGTTTCCTTTCCATATTTTTATATCCCTTACTGAGCTTTTTATGCTCATCCCAAGTTTTTTAAATGTTTTACACAGGTCATGGTAAAGGTACATGATATGATGATAGTGTCAAGGAAGTGTCAAGAAAGAATCCATGTTTTATTTTAAATATGTTTCCGTTGATCGGAAAAATGAATACTATATTTTTTGTATCCACTTTGTTTAAATGTGGAATTTAATGCATGTTTTATAATCTAATTCTCCAAAACTCTAATCCTGAAAAGATCCTCAATGTGTAATCTTTTAATAAATCAATATTAATTAATGTTTTAGGCTGGGGCCTTATAGTTTTAGTTCCATAGTCAGAAAATGTACGAGGGCTCCATTTTAGATGCAGTCACAGAAGACTGGTTAGAGGAGGTCCAGATCGGCTTCAATTTGATCTGTGCTTGGAAGGATCACTGAGTGTCCTTGGTTATGATGATACTTTGTGGAGCAGCGAGGTAGTGGTGGTCTTTTTTTCTTGGGGATCGCGAGGAGTCAGCAATATCATAGGAGGAGTTCCAAGACAAGTTTAGAGTTGAGTTTATTTCTTCGACTGCGAAGGCATCCAGTCACCAAGAACTTCTTACCCTTTGACAGGGTAGATCTAGTCTATGAGAGTTTGGAATTAATTTCAAGAACATTTTAAAATAAGCTACAAACCTATTTCCAGAAGAGGAGCCCATGGAAAGGCATTTTGAGGAGGCATTGCGTCTAGAGATCCAGCACCAGGTCACCCCATTTATCATGAAGACATGTCATTAGGTGCTGGAGTGGGCATAGGTTTTTGAGAGTACATTAGCCAGAACTAGATCATCATGAGGGGGGAGTCATCGTGATTCCTCATGAAGCAGATCTGTGGTATGGGGTTCTCTATTTTCATGGTAGAAGAGTTTTCACTCAGCCATGGTAGGTCCCAGCACTTCACATATTGTTTCTCCAGGGGGAGTAGCTCTCATTCCTATGCAAAGGGATCATGCACTTGCTTTTCTTGTAGTGGTCAATGTCATCAGCATCAAGAGTTCCCGACCTATCAGAGCAGTCATCAATTCAGTAGGTGTACCACTCCAGTATCCTCTATTGAGGAAGTTCCCGCAGAGGTAGTAGCAGTAGGTTGAAGCAACATTAGATCAGTAGAGGGTAGATGGTGACGGAATATGATAGCCTCAAAATGCCCCTTGTCCTCATAGAATAGAGCACATCTATGGTGGTAGTCATCATCTGGGTCAGAGAGGCCGTGGAGGTGGTCGTGGTCAGCTTCATGCTTTAGCGCTTCTAGCACTAGGCGATCTAGAAATTTTTCGAGGTGCCTTTTCCTTGTTTTATACCATGGTGTATGCCTTGTTTGATTCAAGAGTTACATAATCCTTCATATCACCTACCCTTTTCCATGCTTTGGTAATTGTTGTAGAGAGGATTTCAGTTCCCTTAGTGTTGACTATGCTAGTTGGATGTCGAGGTGACCTGTTTGAAGTATGTAGAAACTGTGATATTGTGTTGGGGAATCACCTCTCTTGGGTAGGTTTCCAATGTATAAGAATAAAATCATATGATGTCATCATCGACATGGATTAGTTGTATATAGTTCAGGCTATCATGGATTGATTCAGGAGGAAATTTGTGTTCTTCGATGCGGATGGAGATATAGTGGTGCTCGTTGGTGAGCGAGACCCGCAGATGGGTCGTATTACTTTTTCATCCTTATCATCCATGATGGATGAGATGATGTTGAGTTCATCAAAGGTTCAGCAATTGGCAGTTCTTAGGGTCGTAAAAGAGTACCCTGATGTCATTCCCAAAGTGGTTGTAGCATTACCCCCTCGATGAGAGATCGAGTTTGGGATCTAGCTACAACCAGAAGCATCTCTTATATCTATATCCTCATATAATTATGCCCATTATGAATTAAGAGAGATATGTATACATATTGATGGTCTGTTATAGTTCGGTTTTGTTCGTCCATGTGTGCCACCATGGCATGCACCAGTTTTATTCGTAAAAAGGATGACAACAGTTTGTGATTGTGTGTCGTTTATCATCCCTTAAACAAGGTGACAATAAAGAATCACTATCCTCTTCCATGTATTGATGAATTATTCGATCAACTAAAGGTTGCATGTTTGTTCTCAAAGATCGACTTGTGGTCAGGATATCATCAGATGCGTGTGAAGGATGAGGATATCCCAAAGTCTGCTTTCTGTTGTCATCACGGGCATTATGAGTATGTTGTAATGCAATTTGGCATGACAAATTCTCCAACTGTGGTCATGGGATTGATGAACGCTGTGTTTTGTGAGTTCCTGGAAATGTTCGTTTTTGTTTTCCTCGGTGAAATCCTTGTGTACTCTACATTTGAGGAGGAGCATGCAGAGCATTTATAGGCTGTTTTGGGAGTTTGTAGACAATATCAGCTATTTGGGATGTTGTTTAAGTGTGTGTCTTGGGCTCGATAAGTTCGTTTATTGGGGCATGTTGTGTCTATGTAGGGAGTACATGTGGATCCATCAAATAAAGCAGTAGTTGTGTCGGGGTAAGCCTCCAATAAAGTGTCTGAGGTGAGAAGTTTCCTTGGTATTGAAGGCTACTAAAAGAGGTTCGTAGCCGATTTCCCATGATTTGCAACCCCTATAATAGCCTTAACAAGGAAAGATCAAGTGTTCTTATGGACTGATCAGTGTCAGGAAGCTTTTGAGTATCTAAAAAATAAGTTAGTATGTTCTCCAGTTCTTTGCCTTCCAGTAGAGGGTGTTCAGTTTGATGTTTTCTGTGACGCATCGCATCTAGAGTTAGGTTGTGTTCTTATGCAGTAGAGATCAATTGTTTCTTATGGGTCTTAGTAGTTGCATCCTCATGAACATAACTATTCCGTCCATGATCTTGTGTTAGCAGCTGTGGTGTTTTCTCTAAAGTTTTAGAGACATAACCTCATTAGAAAATGATTTGTGGTGTTCACTGATCATATGAGTTGGAGGTATGACTTCTCCCAATGTGACTTGAACTTACAAAATCATTGCTGTATGGAGTTCTTACAGGAATATAAATTTGTGATATCATATTCAACTAGAAATGGGAATGTTGTAGCTGATGCATTTAGTCGAAAGTCCTGTAGTGATGTTGTGCATAAATTTGGTGATTCGTGTAGAGTGATGGAAGAACTATCAACATTACATCTTGATATGGGAGAATATGGAGGTAGAGGATGTCTTTTTCAGATGACTGTACAGTCATCCCTGATGCCGAAGGTCAAAGAGTCGGAGTTGGGGGATTTAGAGGTGGAGGTCTAGAGAGACTGATTTATTTGCAGCGAGGCCCTGATGGTTGGTCAGGGTATAAACAATACCGAGTATTGTATCACAGATGGATTTTTTTTCCTTTGACAATACAGTAGATGGTTCTTAGATAGTTTCATTGATTTCCTTTAGCGGTTCATCTTGGCCTGACAAAGATGTACCGATCCTTGAGGAGTCAGCTTTTTTGGCCTGGGATGAAGTGTGTAGTTGCAGAGCTTGTGTCTCGATGTTTAGTCTGCCAGAGGTTCAAGGCTGAGCATCATGTCCTCGGTGGTTTTATCTAGTCATTAGATATTCCTCAGTGGAAGTGTGATGACATGTCAATGGACTTCGTTACTGGTTTACCTCGACCTCTAGGTGGACATGATGCTATATGGGTGGTAGTGGATCAATTAACAAAATCGGCTCACTTTATAGCGATCAAGGAGTCAAGCTCAGTAAAATATTCGTTGAGGCAGTATCTAGGGAAGGTGGTGAGACATTATAGAGTCCCAAGGACTATCATTTCTAATCGAGATCCTCATTTTACCCCAAGGGTGTGGATAGGTCTCCAACATGCTTTTGGTTCTCGGTTATGCCTTAGCACTGCTTTTCATCCTCAAATGTATGGTCAGACAGAGAAAACCATCCAGACACTTGAAGAGATGTTACTCTCTTGTGTTCTTGAATTTGGGGGTTCTAGGATGAGGCACTTAAACTTGGTGAAGTTCCCTTAAAATAATAGTTTTCACTCCACCATCTATATGGCCCCATTTGAAGCCCAGTATGGGTGACCTTTCCATTTTTCATTGTGCTGGACTGGGTGGGAGAGTCAGCAATTCTCGGACCTGATCTAGTGCAAAAGACAATTGAGATGGATCAGGAGATTTGTGATAGGATGAAGACTGTGCAGGATCATTGGAAATCATAAGCTGGTCAAAAGAGGTGACCCTTATAGTTTGATGATGGGTATCACATGTTTCTAAAGATAACTCCCCGCTGTGGAAAACGTAGTATTGGTCATGGGAGTAAGACTTCTCTTCTTTTTTTTGGGCCTTCCAAGGTGTTATCCTGTGTTGGAGTTGTGGCATATTGAGTAGCAATTTCCCCATAGATGAGTCGGATACATGATGTTTTCCAGGTATCACATCTCCGTCGTTATCTTCATGATGACTCTCACATCATCGGTTGGGGAGAGATCGGTGTTGATGATGATGCAACCATTGAGGAGAGATCTGTGGAGATCCAAGACTACATGGAGAAGGTGTTGTGTGGGCATTCAATTCCCTTGGATCGTGTCTTGTGGTGATACGATGGCGTGTAGGAGAGTACATGGGAATGTGAGTCGTAGATACCTTCTTAGTACCTAGATTTGTTTGATGTTTAACTCCTTTCATGCAATAATGTAAACATTGTGGTTGTATACCTCTCGTGTATTTGAGATGGATTTTTTTTGCCTCTCATGGCTTGCTAACTTTTTAGAGGTATCTCTAAGAGTGGTTGTTCAGAACCCTTTCCAGTTTTTGTTTTGTGTTTGTTTTGGATTCTCGGGGAGGAGAATGTTTTGAGAGGTTTCTGATGTAATGGTCCAGACCTATCTAGTCCATTCCTTTGCTGAAATCTGGTGTTTGAGGTGTTCTGGAAGGTCAAGGTTTCTGATCACTAACACATTTCCAAATTTCCAGTTCTGTGAACAGAGTTTCTAGTTTAATGAACAATGTCATGATGATTCAGAAATGGTGAGTCAGAAACGGCGAGTCAGAAATGGTGAGTCAGAAACGGTGAGTCAGAAATGGTGAGACAACAACGGTGAGTTAGAAATGGTGAGTCAGAAATGGTGAGTCAACAACGGTGATTCAAAAATGGTGATTCAGAAATGGGGTGTCCGAAATGGTGAGTCAGAAATAGTGAGTCATTAACGGTGAGTCAGAAATGGTGAGTCAGAAACAGTGAGTCATAAACGATGAGTCAGAAACGGTGAGTCAGAAACAGTGAGTTAGAAAGGGTGAGACATCTCATGAGATGTGTTTCCAGAACTGTTTCATATTTCATTTCCCAAATTTCAAGAAATTTTTTTCTATTTTTCCAATATAACTTTTTCTTTGATGTAAAACGCATTTATGTCCTTATTTTAAGGGTTTTAAGGCCGATTCGAATCCCATAACTCCTATATTAATTTTCCTAAGGCCCATGATGCATTTACCTAGTTAAATAGCGTGATTTAGTGTGGACTTCTTTTAATGGGAAGTCCTGCATATCTTAAACTGTCTCTTCGTTAGATCATCAAAAGGGACACGATATCATTCTCCCTTGTTCTTCCTCATTGTTCTCTGGTGCAAGACGCTCAAAACTTTTTTTTCCTTCTCATGGGATTCATTACATAAATATTTTTCCCATGGATTGGATTCTTCATCATTCTTTTTCCTACAAGTATATCCCCTGTTTCAGTTCAACAAAGGAGTATCCATCGATTGTCGATATAAAGTATATTTTATAATTGTTATTTTGGGGTTCATCTTCTCTTTTTCTCCTTTCCATATTAGAGAATGTGATCTTAATTATTATAATCGAGATTTATTGGGTTTCAGTTGGTGTGGTTGCATCGTGGCATCCTCGAGTGGATGCAGTTGTCACAGGAGGAGGCGATCATGAACCGTTTTATAGACCATTCTCATATAAAGAACATCAAGAACTGTTTGGGGTAGGGGATTCATTACTTCTCTCCACATTTAAGTGCATCAATATTGTTAGCATGTTTTGTCCCACTGAATTACAATGGAACTGACGTAATAAATATTTAATGCGGATAAATAAATTTATATCAATATTATGTTATTGCCTCTTATTTTGATATATAATTTGATATCTATGCTTGCTTTTTTTAGATGTTCGTTCTTGACGGAATTTGGTAATGAACATAAACAACAATTAATTGATAATTTTCTTGTTAAAAGATAAAGAGGCATGTAAATGAATCTAGTTCTCCATGTTGTAATTTGATGTTAATAAAATCGTGCAGTAAGCATGTTTAATTATTTTTGATAGCTTACTGATTACATTTCATGAATCTGAAACCTATGAATAATAAATCAGTTAATTCATGATGGATTAAAGAACTGATTGTTTGATAAATCCTTGAAGGGTACAGAGTTACCCACTTCATTGTTGATGGGCCAAGATCCCAATTGTTTAGATGTTTGTTTTTATGCTTCATATGTTGTTACGTGAGTATAGATGGATGTTGTGATATGTGGGGACATGGAGGCATATTGGCTGTGGTTTTAGTTGACGCCTAGGGTGGAGAGATGCATCAGTTTATGCATGAGGGTGTCAGGGAGGACATCGAGGATGATGGAATGGTATATATGAGATTTTTGGATGCTTGATGTTTCTTTGGATGATTATCTACTTTAATTTTCCCCACTTCTCAAGTCAGCTAGTCTTGCTTACCATTCCTCCAAAAGAGGAGAAGACGCGTGAGGTAAGCCATGTGCTATCCGTGTTTAGCTTCTCAAGGTAGGATGCTTCTATGCTCTTACTATAGGCAGAAAATACTCGACGGGTAGTTAATCTACTCACCGTGTTGAGACCCCTTGGGTTGAGTAGCATAGAATGTTTTTCTAGAATGCCTGGGAATATGGGAAAGTCATTCTATAACGAATACTTGAATAAATGATGTTAACCAATGGGGTTGGAGCTTACTGGAATGAAATGCTCAGGTTATAATTTTATATGGGACAACGGACTTTGGGTGTGATGATAATGAAATTTAATGAGAAATTGTTATTGGTTACTTAATGTATAAAGAATTAATTAATGTAATGTGAAACTGGTGAAGGGAATGAAATATCTTATTAATGATCTTCAAATGGTTGTGTGATTATATGATACTTAGTATTAGAAGTAGCATCCCAGAGTCTACAAGAAGTTAGTTGACATTGAGTATGAGACTAGGTTATGCCCATAATGTGGTTGTGATATATAGTATATTCTGTACTTTTTGTGTTTCTATATGCTACTCAACCCTGTCAGAAAGGGAAACTGACACTGCCACGAGACTGAGCCCTAGGGGTGTGTTTTCCCCAACTTTTAGGTGGGAGGATGGATGGTTAACTACCCCCTTTGGCCCCACTCTATTCTCTTGGTAGTTACTTGTGCTGGCAGGCACATTATTTAGTTTTTTCCATATATGTGTGTAGAGGGATGTAATGGCTTGGGGCTATTCACACACATATATTCTGTATATAGTTTTCTATGGACTACTATAGGTGTAACGCGTATAGTTTGTGATGGCTTGAAGATCCTTCTTGGTGTATGGACTGTAATGGATTGAGGTATAATGCCTAATATATGATACACACTATACGAGCTATGGTGGATCTAAAAAACTACTTGGTTACTTGATTACATTGACGTGGAGGTATTTATGACCAAGGTTCATGTTATGGTACTTCACCTAGGAGTCTACGGGAAATCCTTTTTGGAGAGAGATGGTTAGGATGTGCGACATTGGGGAAAAGTGAAAAATTAGTGGGGAAGTAGTATAAGGGTACCCTTGATATTATTTAGTTTATTATATACACTAGTATGAATTTCTTGGGGAGAGTATCCATGGTGAGGATGGGAACATAGTATACCTTTTTATGTGATGGTTAGTTTCACTTGTTGTTCACTGTGCATTAGCATGATCTCTTTACTTTTTCATGAGAGGCTCTGGGGAGAATCCAATTGAGTTTACTATTATACTCGCCCTATGTATATATGAACTTTTTTTCAGGTCACATAGAACCGGTTGGATATGATGTTGTTTTCTACTATCTTTCTATTGTAGGATCTGTTCAGGCTTGTGGTTGCTAAGGATTTACTTCCTTTTCGAGTACATTCAGTTTTTCCCCTTCTAGTTATACTTGTTTTGTATGACATTTTGTATGTGCACTTGTTATTTATTTCATCTTAATTTTTGAGTTGGATTTGGTTGGTGTCTATCTTGTATCTCTCTTCCGCATTTGTTCCCTTAGAGTGTAATGCCACCCATCTGTGTGTTTACTATAGCCTCGGTGCTATTTTCCAACCCGAGGCCTACTTGAGATGGGACTTTATAGTCATTATCTACATTCTCACATTTCCAGCTGAGGAGGGGTACACTTTGTGGGGAGGGGGTCATGATAGAATATGACATAATAAATTATTATAATATTGTTTTACCCTTATATATACAATAAATTATTTTGTGACCAATTATTTAAGAATAAAAGTAAAAAATATTTCTAAATAAAGGAAATATTTATATAATAAATATAGTTTTTATGAAAAAAATGTGTACCATCTCAAAAAAAATAATATAAAAAATACATTTGGTGACTAATATTAATAAAATATAAATAATATGTAAATATAGAAAAATTCAGTACATTTCATTAGAGGTTTTTCTAGATAAGAGACAAGAATAAGTATACTTTTATGGTAAAAAACAATAATGTTATAAAAACATGATTTCATACCTTTTTATGGAAAACACATACAAAATATAAATTTTCAAAATTTTACAAAAATAAATTTGATAAAAAAAATTAATTGATATTTTCAAATTTATCCTATGGTTAATTTTTTATGTCTTTTAAACCATTTCTTTTTTCATTAATAGTGAAAATAATAAATTTTAATTGAAATTCGTCTCATCGCTTAAATTTATAATAATGTTAAATTTCAATTTGAATTTGTTTTATGTTAAACATCATTCTATTTTTTATAATAAAATAAAATATTTGTTATTTTAATCAATTTCACATTATATTTTGATATAAAAACATTGTAAACATTTGAACATTTTATGTCTAAAATCCCACTTTCTCATCACGTCTGGAAAAATTATTTTAGATTATATTTTCCCTCTTCAATGAGTTTTATTTGTAAAAAATGAATAGATAAATGGAATAATAATAATATTTTATCTTATATAATATGGTTAAATTTATTTTCAAAAAAATGAAATGTGAATAAATAAAAAATTCATTAATAGAGTGAATGTAAAATTGATTTTATCTGGGTTTCAAAAATGATAAAGGTAAAGATGATATTTAAACATGAATAAAAACAATAATTTTATTATATTTAGGACATTACACATATATGTTCTTGGAATAGACCCTTTTATACCTTTATGATATATTAAAACCTTTGAGCACTCAATTCTTTTCATAAATACCAAATGTGTCCTCTCGCACAATTCTAAACGGCCACCCACTCTCATCTATTTTTTCACAACATAAATCCTCTTTCCCATGGATATTTTATTTCTATATAACTTCTAAAATTCTTTCATATCATCCTAAAATCCAATTATTAGGATGAAATCCACACTAGGATGTGTTTCAGTGAAAACCTATGGAGAAAAAACAAAGAAGAGTTGATATTCCACAAAAATAATTTTTTTATTTTTATATTGTTTACGATATCAATTTTTATATAATTCATACATAATAATATCATAATATTTCATATAGTAATATATATTCATGTTATGGTAACTATGTATTTCTCTCTTCACTTATATCAAATGGGTTACAAAATAATGGATTATGTGTATAGTGGACTACCCCCTCGCAAACGGAGGTTGTTCGTTTTCTCATAAATATCCCTCGAGGATAAAAATAACCATGGATGTATTATTTATAATATATAAATATATATATTAATTTTATCATTTGTTTATTATTATGATATTATTATATCACACTTTCTGTCATACTACCCATTTTGTAGGAATACGATGATGTCGCTCATGTGTATTGATGACTACTATCTTGAGAAGTGGTGTGACTCTTTCAATAATTACATGGAATTTATTAATATTGTGATTAATAATAATTTTTGATATATACTAAATAATCATGATTAATTATTCATAATATATATCATTAACATTCCATTTATTCATCACGATAAGGAAATGAAAAATTGAATTCACGCATATATAAACCCTGGAGTCTCCATGGACAGAGCAGTTCATTTCGTATTAATAAATTTTATAGATTAAGATCAATATATATATATATATATATATTACACTTTATATTTATATTAATTTTATATTAATATATATTTAAGAACCATGATCAATATAATAGGATAAAAGATATAAAAAATAAAATCAATAAGGAAAAATAATGCAGTTATTACTCAGAACATAAATTTCACATTAAATTGATATAAAATTGACAAAAAAAGGAAAACGAAAAAACAAATGATATGATATATATTAATATTTTTCCATTTTTTATTTATAATTATTTGATAATTTATATACATGGGGATTGAAGGAGTATGTAAACATTCTATTCTAATGTGACATATATTGATCTCACTTTTTTTTGTGAGACACATGCCATACTCACCAAATAATTCTTTCTTGTGGTGCATATAATTCCTATGAATGACTTTTATATTTTTTATCATTAAAAGTATTTTTTTAAATAACAAAATTATGATCTCTTTTTCATGGTGGTTACTATTTAAATGTTATCAAATTAGTAAGGGATTTTTGCCCCAATTTTTCTTCATTGAGACATATATTATGTAATGCACATATATAATTTAAAAATGTGTATATATTACCAAATTTACATGTAATAACATGAATTTACTCTACTTTATGATATTTTATTTTTAGTATTATAGTATTTCATCATGGTTCTTATGATTCAATGCTAACAATTTGGTATAAATATATTGTTAAAATATCATCATTTATTGAAATTGATCATTATTTTGTTTCGAATGAAAAATAATTTTATGATCTATATTTCAACAATTCTCATGTATTTCATAATCTATTTTTATTACTGATAACATAATTTAATGGTATAATTTTCACAATTTGTTCACTTAATATAAGATTTTTCATAAAATGCGAATTTATTACTATGTTAGGTTTGAAATCTATTATATTTCTAGAAAATATATTTTCTAAAAATGTTTCAAAAAATTGTTTTATTGTTCCCATTGTTTTTTAAATAAAATTTTAATCATTCATTACTTTAAGAAAAATTGAAAATAAAAATCATTTCATTTACCAAAACAATGTAGTTTTATCTTTTACAGAAATTGTAAAAAGATAAAAAAAATTAATATGCACAACATGTATTATATTTTTCACATCCATGATTGAGAAATGATTTTAATCTCCCAATATAATTTTTAAATGTAATATTCTAGTATAATATTTTCCTTCATATTTCGGAATATGTCTTCATTTTATATAAATTATTTTATAAGGATATTATTTTTCAAAATAATTCAACTTTTTAAAAATCATTTTAAAATTAGAATGTATATCTTTATCACAATATGTTTTACGTGAATGATGAAAATCATTTTCCATCTATGATTTAATCCATTTATGTTACTTATAATTTACTTGGGTTATATACCAAGGGAACCATTCTTATTATTTCCTTGAATGGTTTTTTACTTATGATGAAAATTTGTTTATGGATGTTTTTTCCCTACCATGAGTTATACCATGATAAAATACCAACGAACACTACACTTCTTCCATTTCTTATGAATTTATTGAATGTTTAATTTAATATGAATAATTTTTATATTCAAAAAGTTATGTTAGGATGAATTTTTAGAAACCCATATCATTTCATTGTTTCTAATGTGATATATGTTCAGTAATCATGTGGCATTCATATATAAGATTTTAATTATGTGTAGGTGGATTTGTTGAATCCATGGATGATGGTTACCTTATGACCAATAATAGTTCTACAATTATAAAATTTTTGGATGGACCTTGTATCTCTCTCTAGTAGATGGGTTAATGATTTATATCTCATTTTATATTGAGAACTGGAATGGAGAGTGTGAACCTAGTTCAGTAAGGGCCTTGCCCACTATGTTTGTATTGGGGGTATAACATGGTTAAAATTATGTCTTCTGTATAATATTATTTTATTTTCTTAATTATCTCTATAAACCAAATTGCATTTTCATAATGACATTCATAAACCCAATTACATTTTCACCATTTTCTGCATGGACCACTATTTTATTTCCATAATTTTATTCCTAAAAATTGTTTCATGCCCGTAATTTTATGCAAGGTATTTATTAAATTTCATTCAATAAATGAGATAAGTGTTTCTATTTATACATGTTCACAATGTTATATATAAATTTTTATGCAAAATATCTATTCAATATACCAATTTTATGATCTCGTGACTAATGTTCTTCATTTTACATTGCTTACTATCTAATGAACATCTAATATTTATGCCATGACACTATATTATGATAATTGATATGAAGGTTCATTTTTTATATTTTAATGGTAATGTTCTCATACCATTATGTTAATTATGTTCTTACTTATCTCACTTGTTTACATTACTGATCATATGGTCTCACCCTATCTAATGTTTTCATTCCCCTTGTCTTGAAGAATGGTTTAATGTATGGAATTTATACAATGATTAATTAATGGGAATATATATGTATTAAACGTTAATGATCAATACCTAGACTATAAGATTAAGTTCTATGTTTCTAACTTCACAAATATATTAGTCTCCCTAGGTATGTGTTTTTTTATTCATTGAGTATTAACATAAAAATATTTAATATCCATGTAAATGAATATTGTGTCATTATAGTTTCTACCAGAGTAATTATTAATTAAAATTTGCAAACATAGATGAAAAATATTTAGTGAAAACAAAATGGATATTTCTATGTATTTTTATATCGATGGATCTATGTACAAGACTTTTTAAGAGTCAATGTGTAATAAATTCTCTATAATTTTGGAAAAGGAAAGAGAAATTTGTTTCTATGTAATTAATTACTTGTCTAGATATTATAGGTGGATATGGTTTTTCCACATATTTACCTACATATAATAGCCAGATAAGCAGACAATTGAGATAGACTTGATTAGGAACTGGTTCATGAAAGTGTGCCTTGATGTACACCATGTTTGACACTCTAGATGGATATGTACTGAGAATTCACCAATAATTTTTGAACCATCATGAATGTTATATTATATAATGACTATGAATACCCTTTGATACCCTTATGGTCTCATATATTAATTTTTGTGTCGTGATTAAAATATCCAATAATTTATTTTCATGATTATAGGGTTTCTCAAAATGGTTAGTATTCCCTACACTATGCCTTTTGTTTTTTGTAACTTTATAGAACCTAAAGGAACTGGGATAACATTTATTATGATAGATAATTTTATAATGACAATCTAATTGTTTTAAATACTATTATAAAAGATATTTTGATTTTTCATATTTTTTTTTTCAAAATATGATTAACATTGTATACATTAGCCAACTATTGACCACACAAAAAAAGAGGATGAGGGATTTCACTAAGATATTTTTTAATTGAGTCCATTTAGTAATGAAGATTTAGTTTCCTTTGTGCCAGTGATGTTAAATAAACACCCAATATAATGTATTAGAGGAAAATAAAGATAATTTGACAATGGAAAAAATGATATAAAGCATGTAACAAAAAAGTGTAAAGGAAATGTTTGGTTAATTTAATGTATGGGAATATTAGGATCTCTAAAATATCTTATATTATTGAATTTATTATATTTTTCATGTATAAGAATTTTGGAAATAGTTGACTTATGAGAAATGCTCGTGTTGGAAATCGGTAATGTGGTATGAGTAGTGGTCATGTTTTGGATGATAAGGTTACTAAAAATGGCATATAAAAATGAATAGCTTCTATAAAATAATATGATGAATCAATGTTATTTTATTGAGAATATAGTGCGGTGAATTGATTATTCGAGTATTGGAATTTAAATATTATGTTATGTGAACCATTTAATATATAAGAAATTTTTATTATACCTTTTTATTAACTATGTGAAAGTATATGTTGGATAATACCTGATGGAATAAAAGAGTTTCTCAATTTAAATTATATATTTATATTATTTAAATGTATCTGTTAGTATTTTAATTATTTTGCGATGATAGTGATTAGTATGGATAAATATATTATTATTATGGGTAAAATAAATCAAATATTGTTGAAGACCTCATAACTGATATATGATTTGTAGAAAATGTTGTTTATGTTATAATTTATGGATTTTAAATTATTATTGGATATATGGAATATATTAAGAAATTATTTGTTTTAAGACATGAATGTAATATAATATACTATTCCAATAAGGATTTATAGTGATTCTGGTTATTACCATTTTTCAAGAGAATTCATAATGATGGTGTTAACATGTTTTGTATCAAACAATGAAGAGACACATTATTGTGTTGGGGGGGGGAGTTAATGATAATTTTATTTTGGATATTTAGTTACCTTACTTATTATATTTGTTATTTTATTATTTTGTAATGTTCATATGTTTAACCCTTTATGACATGGTTTATGTATAATTTTTTATTAGGATTTATAGAAGAAATATTATTTCACTATTTAAAGTCATATATATAATAGATAACTTATGATAATTTTTTTTAAATATTAGATATGACATATCATTATATTATATATCCTATTTATTGCGTTATATAAAAAATAGTCACTTCCTAGAGTTATAGGTAATGTGGAAATTGATTGAGGAACAACCGAATAGATGTTATTTTTCCCATAAAAAAAATATATGTTAGATAGTAATATTATCAAATGTTCACAGTCTAAATATAAAATCAATTCCCCAAAATTTAGATATGAATCTTCATTAAAAATATTATCCATGTCTCTTCATTTAATATGAATAAAATGGTCAATTTAATCATCATTGATTTATTTTTTTATTAACCATCAATGGATCATCCACTTTTAAATGACATGTTATTATTATCGATCTATATAATTATTTATGATTTTGTTCAATTTTTTTCCCTTCAGTTCCCATCAATGATTTACAATTTTGAATCTTAGTTTTTATTAATTATTGGTAAAAAAATATCATTCATACATTATAATGTTATAGTATGTTTTTAATAATTTGTACAATGTGGGATTATATGAAGTAAATTAAAAAATTCTAAACCATGATATAGAGATAGAAATATATCTATAGAGAAATTATGTTGGCTAGTAGAATGTGACACCCCATGGTTTTAGGGAAATATGAAATTTAAAATATAGTACTTCTATCCCATATAAATTGAATGAAAATTATTATATTCCCATTCCTAACAGGTAACACTATTTTCATATTGGGTTACATGCACCACTTTGTTTTCCCATTGTAATAAACAATACCATGTTTATCTTGCATCACATCCAACATTAAGTTCAAATTAAAGGGGAAATATTAATATTTAATATAATAGTAATCACATTGTCATTATATTATAGAGTATAAAATTGGTGAAATAAATTATGAAAATTTTGATTAAACATGAATGTATATTATTTTTCTGGAAACCAACTAATATGAAATTAAAAAAAAATTATTTAAAAATAAAGGAAATATTTTTTTTATAAAAACTATTATTAAGAAAAACAAATGTCTTCTACCACAATAAAATTAAAAATTATAATTTTGGGTAATCATATTAATGAAATTTATATATTATATATAGATTCAATAAAATATTTAACATTAAAAATATATGTTTTTGTGTAAGAGATAAATATAAATACAAATTTATGATAAAAAATGAATTTATCGAAAAAGTATACGTGTATTATTTTTATAGTAAAATTATATAAATATAAATTTTGGAAAAAAAATAATTCTGTCATTCATAATTATAGAAATACCAAAAGGTAAATGTTTTGTATTTTTCAAAAAGGATTCATTTATTATGAATAATAAAATATATCATACATTAATTGAAAAATGACTTTTATTAAATTATTAATGAAGATAAAATATATTGATTATTTATTTAAATATAATTTTAGTTAAATTTTATATCAAGAAATCTATCATTGGCTACTTGATTCAGTTTCATATTTAATTTTTCTATCAAAATGTTGTAATTTTTTAAAAAATTTATTTTTAAGAACTATGTTTCACATCATGTTTATTAAATTTATATTAAATTTATATTTATACGTATTTTAGTATAATTTTGGATAATTGATTAAATATTTTTTAATCATCATAATTTATATTATATAGTAGGGTTAACATAATTTTTTATAATAACAGAAAAGTGAATGCAATAAAAATTAATTGTCATTGTCATGGTAAAATGGATTTAATATGGGGTAAAATTAAAAATTCAAATGAAAAAATTACATATAAACATGTATAAAAACATTTTTATGTAAATATTTATAACATTACAACAATAATGGTATATAATGGTCCATTTTGGAGAATTTTTTCATATGAAAATTTTTTGATCACTGAATTATTTTCAAAAATATCAATGTTGTGATATCCCCTACTTATAAAAGCCCACACTCTCTTCTTAACAAAAATCAATATAAATTTATTATTAGATCTTACATTCCCAAATAAAACCCCAACGTCTTTAATATCTCTCATAAATCCTCATATTTTTTTAAATTTATGTTAGGAAGGATTTTATTGCAAACCTATGAATGATACATGAGGAAGAGGTAACATCCATCAATATGAATTTATGTCTTATTTCATAATCCACAGGTTCAGTTACTGTTTTATTATTATTTTGTAACAACCTCAGTATCTTCCATATGATGGTACATTTTTTATGTTAATTTCATTACCTAAACCCACCTCCATTTCTATCAAATGGGTTACATAGTAATCATTCTTGTTTGTGACGTGATACAGCCATACGAATCGATGTCGTTTTTTACCATTACCACCCATTGAGAAAGAAAATAAATATGAATTTTTTATATTTGATATATTTTATTTTTATTATTTTATTAAGATTATGGAATTTTTATATTTCCAATTCCACTGTTCTATCCATTTTGGGGGTATTTAATAATTCTACTCGAGTGTACAACAGATTACTTCCTCATGAAGCAGTGTAATTCAATAACACATTACATTGAATGTATTAATGATTGGTGTAATAAATTTTTTATATACATGACATAAAAATGATTCTAAAATGATAATATATATCAATTACATTTTTTTTCTTTCAACCCAATAATAATATGAAAAACAACATTCAACTGGTTATATGACTGATTGTCTCCATTTCCTTTAAAGGTTGGGGTCGCAGCCTCAATTTATTATTTAATGAAAATACCTCTTTATGATGGATATTATTATTTAGATGATCGAACCGTAATCAAATTCGGAGGACCAAAAATATAACATATGAAAAAATAAAGGAAAAACAATTATTTTGTACCTCACACATAACTTTAACATGGAATTATTAATAAATATGATATAATAGGTCACAAGTGAATATTATATTGTATGATATATATGAATATGATTCTATAAATGATATTTAATTATCATATATTTATTTTCATGATTCAACCAGAATGCCCTATTAAATAGATAACCCATACAATCTTAACACTGCCTAAAGGGACTTTGTAACGACCCAATGAATAATAAATGAAAATTACCATATTATAATTATGTCATACAATCATATGAAATTACAAAACAAAGAACTATTTAGCTCTATGTCACCATTATACAAAATATTGTCACCTTTTTAGTTGGAATTTCAAAAATCTTACATACATTATTGTGATTAGTAAGATGATTGCAGTCTGATAAGAAAAAAATAATTTTCCGTGAATAGTAAATGACCCTTAAGAATAGTAATGGCAACCTTATGAATATTAACGTTACCCTTATGAATATTAACGTTACCCTTATGAATATTAAATCATCCATGTAAATACTAGCCTAACCATTAAATTTATAAATAATATTTATCTAGCATATAATTGACAATATGATAGTGTTGGTATTTTTATAAGTCATAAATATTTATTTTGATAAATAAAAATAATTTTATGATTCAAATCATTTTCATAAAATTTTTCGTAATTTAATTTTTATGTCTTATGATTAAAGGACAAATTTAGGAGATCTTAGTTAAATTTTCAAAGTATTACAAAATCAGTTATAAAATTAAAATATGTATTTTTAAGTAAATGATGAATTTATTTAAAATTATAACATCACATATATAGAAAATCAATTTAATAAAATGGAGTTAATTTTTGGATATTAAAAATTAAAAACATTAGGGTCATTTTTGGGTATTTTAATGAAATACTTGAATTTTTTATAAATAGTTATGTATGAAATCTTACAATAAGTTCTTTAAACAGAATTTCTAAATCACAAATGTGTCATTGATGATGTTAATAGAAATTGGTTCAAAAAACATGCTATTATTTAATTTTTTTTTCTTTTAATTATCACTATTGATTATCTTATGGATAATAATAATGTAATGATTAAAATATTCTTAAAACTATCCTCTCTACAAGTATAAAAACCACCCACACTACCCCCTTCTCTTCACTCACCTCAATCCTTTTCCATTACCTAAATTCTGCTAAAATATTCACCCATGATTCTACACCACATTCATAAGCCCTTGTTCAGTCCAATTTCAAAATTAACTCCCCTAAAGAGGCTCTAAAGGATGATTAATTTAAGAGGTAAATTCCTCTTTTGAATTATTTTACTTTCCTTTCAAGTTACATTGTTTTATTTTACATCCTTAGATATAAATTTACAGATGTTATGAAAAATCATGTAACTTATATGTACTATAATTTAGTTATTATAATTTAAATAGTTAATATCATATCTTCTTTACCCTTCTATTATACTAGTAGTAAAAACACCATCTGAAATGTGTTAATTTACCACATTTAAGGAATATAGGTTTTCAATTTCCATTATTTTTTTTCTATTGTGGTAAAAAACCATTAATTATATTTAACCTGACTATAATATATGATTATGTCTCATCTATGGTTTTGGAATAATTTTTTACATACGGTTTTTATTTATATAATTAAATGTGTTTGTTGTGATAAACAACTGCCAATTAACCAAAATTTTGGTAACTAATGTTTTATAAATGATTAATTTTCACTCTAAGTAACCAAGTGAAATTTACAACCATATAACCTTTTAGATGGTCAATAATAAAATATACCTCCATTTTTAGAGAACTATCCTCATATTAAATTATTTTCAGGTCATGTTTATAAGTAAATTGATCTTGAATCAAATAGAACGAACAATGAAATCGATCCTCATAACAAATAAAATCAGCTATGAATGAACTCAAAAAGAATATAATTTGTTCAATTAAATGTATAATTGGTTCTTAAATTATTAATTTATGAACTTAAGTTGATTATTTATGTCATTAATATCAAGTGGAGAACACCCATCAGACTTATGGAAAGGGATTCCACCTAAATCTCAATTATTCATTCAGGATATTCTTACTCTCTTTTTAGCCAAATGAAATACTATATTCTAATTATGTACATTTAATAATTTCTTGTCATAGTTCCAATATCATTTATAAATACTCATTATTCATTATATTTCAGTTATATAAATACATTTATGTGATTCCCTCCACAATAATTTTGGCTAAGAAACTCCTATTAAGGGAACCTCCCAAATTTTTACCCAATTTCAAGTGAACTCTATCATTTGTTTTACGAAACCATTGGTTTTTTAAAATAATTATTTTTATCATTAAAATATTATTGTTTCAATTATTTTATTATATAAAATATTATTCCCTTTTCAATTTTAAATTATCTATATTATTTTCTGTAAAACAGCACTAACATGTTTTAATGCTAAAATTTTATAAATACTCTTTTTATAGGTCATAACTTCTATATGACATAACCTACCATGATATATGCATATTTCTTCTTATTAATGTTCTTGTAGTTTCGAATTAATTACTTTCGTGGGCACCAGTTTGATACTCCCCTTAAATTCGGCTTTATGACATGATAATGATACACATTTACTTCCATGGGTTACATTTGCTTAATGAATGATTGATTATTTGTGATTATGTTTGTGGAAATAATATTCATGAACATTTTATAATGGATGAGAATAGTTAGTTCTCTAATTTATTGGGTAAAGTTAATTCTCATGGGATTTCTTGTGCAATGGTCTAGGTAGTTATCCTTGACTTGTGGTACCTTGTTCCACCATTTTGGCAGTTATCGTAGACTTGTGCTCGTATAAGTGTAAAGATGATTGATTTTTTCTGGATTCATGTCTCCTATTGCTGTCAAATTTCTTTGATACTATTTCAATATGATAAAAAATATACATTTCGTGGTTCCATATGTTCAATTACGTTTTATTCCTTTTTATATCATTATGTCATGCTTCTAAACAAATGTTCTAAATATTTATTCTTATGATTAATCACATAATATGATTTTATCTCATCCTTTTATTCATGTTATCCCTAGGTCATCCTATGTATATATTTGAGTACAATGGATGTTTGGATCTCTTTATGAAGATTAAATATTTTTTTCATGAAGATTGATTATGTTTATAGTCTTCCAAGAAACTAGAATTTATTATCCCTGGCATGTAAATGGATGTTTAATTATTCTAAAAACAGTGTAATTATTTAGGAAATAGGCTAGGGCATTTATATCTTGTATCATAGTATGGTCTAGTCATTTTTGGATATTACTAATAGAGCACATTATTATGAACTTTATGGATGAGACTAAGTATAATAAAACATCCCAAATATATTGTAAGTATATATTAAGTGGTATATCAAGAAAATACATCATTGTCTAGATACAAATGGGTAAAGGATTCTGTGGAACATATATATCAGGGGTTAAAATCAGAAAACACCACTTTGAGAAATACCTGAATAGGAACTACTGCATGATAGTGGGCCTTGATACACTCTTGGTTTGACAGTCCTAGGGGATATTCTTTGGTCAATTCATGATATTTATACAAAAAAATTATTTAGGGAATAAAAATAAATTCCATAAGAATATAAAATACAATATATATGAAGGATAACATTGATATAATCCTATAAATAAAAAGTTAGGTTATACATATTTTTTTAAAGGATATCATTTGATGTTAAATTTTTCATTTTTATGCTTAATAGCTATGTTTTCAGGCCCTGTATTGTATGTTAATTTTCTACATTAAGGGTGTGAAATAGAAGAACATGTGACAATAATCAATGTGATAGGATATGTAAAGATTTCAGTAATTATTTTCCAGATATTGCAGGAACGTGTTCTCAAAACTTTATTATAGTATCTACTCCATTGGATCATGTTATGAGTAATAACATGAATCATGTGTAACACCCTCCTCCCCCATGGAAATATAATTTTGATGTTTAATCCTCAATGCGGAAAATTCCTCAAATGTTTAGTGGATCTTTTGATCCCCACCTCAAGGAACAGTGGATTAACAACATTGAAATGATACTATCTGTCAACAAGTGCTCATAAGAAGAGAAAGTCATACTAGAATTCCATAATTTTGTTTGGGAAGTTCATTAGTGGTTTCCAATGATCAAGAATATTATGTCCCAAGAAGAAATCAATTCCATGGATTGAGTGGAATTAAATAAAATAATTTTCATAAAATATTTTCCCCGAAGCCTCTACCTCAATGTGAAATGAGAGTTCATCGTACCCTAGATGAAGGAAGATGGCTCGATTGGTGTGTATGAAGAAAAAATCACATGGCTTTCAAGATTCACTAGAATCATTATAATGAACACCAAAAGAAATTTAGATCTCTTCGATATCGGACTAAAGCTGAGTATACGAATAGAATTGGTGATTTGAGACATTGACATATATGAAAAGATTGTCTGATGCACCATCAAGGTAAAAATGGATGATAGAGAACCCCAATGGTCTCATGGTCCTGGTGATAAAATGTGTAATATGGAGTCCAATATGGGTATTTTGGAAAATAAATCCAATAATGGAATAAAGATCAAGCATCCCACGTGAAAAAATTTTGGAAGAAGAATCATGGGAACTGAGTAAAGGGAACCCATAATTGCTTTAATTGAGTAAGAATGGGTTAACTGGATAAAAACATCTGAAGGCATATGAATAATCCCACTAATATAGAATAAGAATGGATGTTTCACATAATACTCTGCTAGTGGGGTTGTGTTACAACTTCCACGAGTGTGGTATTTACGTGAACAATTACCCAAAGCCTATGGTTGTAAGTGGAAATCTACAAAAACCTTCAAGGCAACAATGTAGGGATTATAATATGTCTACTACTGAGGTGAATCGTTACAATGATATGGTGACATGTATAATAGTTATTCAATAAACAATAGTGAATGTACCATATGAGTCTTTTTCTACACATTATTTCATATAATGTAAGTTTAGTTGAACTTTTCAAACATGGCATCAAAATTAGGAGGATAAGTAATCTGTTAGAATAATGAATTGAATAATTATTACATAAAATGTATATAACTCATCTATTATTAATGATTTTGAATTGAACCTCCCATCAAATCTCCACATACATTCTTGAGTGTAGTTTGATGTTATCATGGGCCTGTATTGGATGTCTTTATACAAAGCCAAAATCTACATTTGAGAAATTGATATCACTCTTCACATTTCAAATCATACTAAAATTTATTTCAATAATAAGAAAGAAGATGAATATTTTTTATAATCATTGTATCATGTATAGATATTAATACCTTCTGAGCAAGAACGTCAAGATAAAAAAGATAAAGGAAATGGATATTATAATTCATGAAGATATTCCCATCATGAGGGATTACACTGATGTATTCCCTGATGAGTTTTTTAGTCTTTCACTTGATCGAGAGGTTGAGTTCTTAAATTAACTTATTATTGGATCCATTTTATATAAAAAAGACCTTATATAATTTCTATCACAGAGTTGGATGAGTTGAAGAAGCAATTACAAGAGAATCCGGAGAAGGAGTTTATATGCCTGAGTGCTTCACCATGGGCTGAGATAGTCCTTTTGTCAAGAAGAATTATGGTTGAATGAATGTATGAATTGATTATAATGATCTCATTATAATCATTTTAAAGAAAAACTCTCCTTTTCCATGAATAGATTACATTTTCAATCACATTTTTTTGGGACAATTATTTCATTAATGTGGACCTTTCCGAATGATATCACTAATTAATAGTGTGGAAAAAAATATTAAAATGACTACCTTTAGAATACGGTATGGACACTATGAGTTCAAAGTGATTCCCTTATAACTCACTAATTCTCCAATAAATTTCATGGATCTAATTATTAGTCTTTAGAGATGACGTCGACAAATATTTTGTAGTCTTTATCGATGAAATTCTGCTATACTCCAAGATGAAGGGGGAACATGAGTAGAATTTGAAGATTATGCTGATGACATTGTGATGAGAGAAAAATTATGCAAAGTATAGTAAATGACAGCTCTGTATAGATGAATTATCATTCTTATGGAAAGTTATCACTAGTAAAGAGATATATGTTGACCCTTCCATGACAATGGCAATTGATGAGTGGGCCAGGCCAACATTTGTAATAGAGATCTATAAGGTTATGTGTCTATCTTGGTATTATGGATGATTTGTGAAAAATTGTCATGATTGTAAAACCTGATGACCAAAGTGACACATAAGGGATTGATGATTATATGAACTCAAGAATGTGAGAAATGATTTAAGGATCCCAGAAAAGGTCTTATTACAGTGCCAGTACTCACACACCCGAAAAGTGGAGAACTCATTGTAGTGAAAAATGATGTTTCAAATAAATCATCATGTTGTTTATTGATTTAAAATGATAAATTGAAGGCCTATACATCAAGTATTTTGAAAATAAATGAAAAAACAATCCTACTCATAATCAAAACATCGTGGTTGTGGTATTTTCTTTGAAAATCTGGTAGCATTATCTCTCTGGGAGATGTGTGAGATATATATTGATCAAAATAATATCAAATATATATATCCACATAGAAGGATATAAATATGTTCTAGAAAATTCAGTTTGTGATCATCAAGGATTATGACTGATCAATCCACTATAATCTTGGTAAGGAAAATATGTGGTGGATTCACTAAGTTGAAAGAATTATGCATCCATAACAATGATGAGAATTAAAAAGGATCCACTCTTCTTATATTTGAATATTATAAACATGGGAATCATTAAGGTAGGGAAATCATCAATCCTTTTTCAAAAGATATTTTAACCATACCACATGGTGAAATTAAATGATGCTCAAAGAAAGGAATTGGAATTTTTGAAAATGGTAGAAGCTATCAGAAATAGTAATTTCAATGAGTGAATGATTGATAAGGAATTTTTTTAAGAATTGGGTCACAATTATGTGTACCATCCAATTCACATATAAAGAAAAATATTTTTAATGATACATATATCTCAACCTTCCCTATTCACCCAAGGAGGAAAAAGATCTATTGACATCTCCAAGAGATATTTTTGTGGGACAGTATGAAGAATGAGATTACTAAGTATTCATCAATGTTCCCATTATATCATCATGTGAATGTTGAAAGTAAAATGTATGAAGGAATTATGAAAAAAAACACATAAAAACATGGATTTTATAGAACATCACCATAGATTTGTTTAGTGGATATAAAAGGAAATTCACTAGAATCAATGCTATATGGTTGATTGTGGATAATCTTACAACGAAATTTCACTTTATCACAATTCAAGATGATTTTTTAGTGGATAGAAATTCCAAAATATATAACAATGGGGTGGAAAGGCTTTCTAGAGTACATCTATCAATTGTATATGATAAATATTTGAGATTCACCAAGAAGTTACCGAAAAGTATCCAACTTTTTATGTGCACTAAACTGAACATTAGTATAGCCTATCATCATCAAACTGATGGCCAATCTGAGTGATATATTCAGACACTATAAGAAATATTGATAATTTGTTTTAATGACTTCAATTTAGGGTCATAGAAACATGTTCCAGTGGTTGAGTTCTTCTATAACATCAATTTACACTCTTTCATCTGAATAGAACCATATTAATCCATTTATGGGAAAAGGTTCATGAACACCATTATATAGGGATGATGTCAGTGAGCCTAACCATCTAAGACCTAAAATTTTCGAAGAAATGGCGAAGAAGGTGAAAACCATTAAGCATCACATTAAGGCATCACAATGTTGATAAAAGAGGGGTGTATAAAATCATCAACATGACATTGACTTCATAGTTGGAGACTTGATATTCCTCTTCACATCACTAAGTAAGAAATTAATGAAGTTTGGTAATAATGGAAAGGTATGTCCGACGTACATCAACTCCTTTGAGATTATTTATCATTATTTAGCTATCGAATAACGACTATCACTTCCACCTACCATGTATAAAGTACACGATGTCTTCCATGTATCACTCTTAAGAATGTTCATACAAGATCCTTCACATGTACTGTCTTTATAGGTGGTACAAGTGGAGAATGGTCTTTCTTATGAGGAAAAGATAGTAATATTCTTAAAATGTAGAGATAATGTTCTATGTAACAATAATACTCACCGAGTCAATATATAATTATGGAACCATAAGTGTGAAGAGGAAAAAGGGTACTAGATGAGGCAAGGAAGGAAAATTACCCACACTTTTTTCCAGCTAAGAATGAAAAAAATAATTTTGTGGAAAAAATTTCATACGAGTTAGAAGAATGTAACGAAACAATGTTTAATCAAAGGAAATTCACACATTATAATTATGTCATATAATAATATAATGTTACAACATAATGAACAACTAAGTACTTTGTGTTCTTTAAACATAAAATATTCACTTTTGTGATTTGAATTTTGTAGATTTGATATACAGTTGTGATAAATAATTTATTTGGAGTCTGATAAGAAAATGTAATTTTTGATGAATAATGACTATTTATTATGAATAATAATTTTATACTTATGATTAATATATTTTTATAGTTAATATTAACCATACCAATGAATGTATAAATAAACTTTATCCCGCTTGTAAGTCAGAATATGATTGTATAGGTATTTTTATAATTCATAAACATTTAATTAAAATTTTATTACTTATTTAATAAAAAAAATTAATAAAATGTATTCATAAATTATTGTTTTTATGTCTTATGATTATAAAATCATTTTATGGGACCATAGTTAATTTTTCAATGTATTGTAAAATCATTTATATTTTTAAAATATTTATTTTTCAAGTAAATGAATATTTAATTTTAAATTAAAATTTCACAAATATAAATACATAATTTTCATAAAATAGACATTATTTTTGGATTATAAAAATTGAAAGATTGGTAGAGTATATATTTTGTATTTTTATGAAATACATGAATTTCTTATAAATATTAATATATGATAATTTTGAATAAGTTTTAATACCTAAATTTTGTCATCATGCTTGATCAATGAGGTATATTAATGTCCATTATTTCAAAAAAACCTGAACTTATTAATCTTTTTGTTAATGTAATCATACTATTTCTTTTTTTTAAAAATAATAATAATCTAATGTTTAAAATATTAAGAACACAATCCACCCCTCCACTGTAAAAACCAACCACACTCCCATATTCGATTAACTCTTATGAAGCCATGTTACTTAAATAAATTATGATTAAATCAATCCCCATGATCCTCCATGATGACCATCAGGCCTTGGTCTCTTCAAAATTCCAAATAGTCTCTCCTTATTAGGTTCTCAAGGATGATTAATTTAAGAGGTAAATTCCACTTTTCAATTCATTTACATTCCTTTAATGTTTATTTTTATTCATTTATATCCTTAACACGCCTCGTGAAAATGTTTTGAGAAACCCATAACTTTTTATGTAACTGAATTTTGTTAGGATAACGTAATAATTTATCATTTTCTTTCATTTTCACTTGTTTTATACAAGTAGTAAAAATTCCATCTGAGATGTGTTTACTTACAACAGTTAAGGAATATGGGTTTTCAATTTCCATTACCGTCTTAAATTTTTCTCATGAAACTAGTATTATGGTTAATTTAACAATAATATATGTACAATGTCTCATATATAGTTATTTATTCATTTTGTACCCATGGTTTTGATATATAAAATTATTGTGTTTGTTCTATTAAAAAAACTGTCAGTTCACCAAAAGGGTTATCAGTAAAGTTTTATATAATGATTCATATTCAATTATAGTAACCAAATGAATTTTAATAATATATAACATTAGGGATGTTAAATTATCAAAAATATAACCCCAATTATATACCACTATCCCCAAATTATATGATTATCCATTGATGTATATAAGTAAACCGATCATGATGGAAACAAACCAAAACATTGAAATTGAATCTCACAACCAATAAAAAAGACTATAAATGATCTTAGAAAGGTTAAAATATATCAATTACAAGTTAAATAAGTTCTATAATTATTAATTAAAAGAAATAATTTATTTATTCAGGTCATTAATATTATTTGTAGAACACTATTAGAATTAACGTAAAGGATTTTATCATAACCTCTTCTATTCATTCAGGTTATTCTTACCACCTTTTAACCCAAATGAATTCCTATATTATAATTTTTAAATAATATAAAATTAGTTTATATTTAAAAATTCATGTAAAAATATCCACTCATCATTCTATTTTGGGGGTATACATTCTTTTCTTTGATTACGTCCTTAATACTTCTTGTTAAGAGAACTCATTTTGAGGGAAAAAATATAATTTTTACCCAATTTCAAGTGAACAAAACCTTATATTTTTAGCCAAAATTATTTGTATAAAATTAGTATTTTATTTATTAGAACATTATTGTTTCACGTATTGTATTGTATAAAATATTATACCCTTTTAAATTTTAAATTTTATTTTTCATATTCCTTAATCCATCACTAAATTGTGTTGATACTAAAATTTCGTTAATATTATTTTTACATGTAATCACTTATGTCTGAAATCACTTACCATGATATATTCTAACTTTTCATTATGAATGTACATTAATGTTCTAATTCCATTCATTAATGGAAACATGTATGATAGACACATTAAATTATGAATTATAACATGATTTTGATACCCATATCTTTCCATGGGTTACCTTATATTTATGTATGATTGATTATATATGGTAATGTATGTGGAAGGAAAATTAATGGACATATTATGATGGGTGAGACCAGGTAGTGACCTTATGAATTATGTAAATTTTTGTCTCATAAGACATTATACACAATAGTCTTATTTGTAATCCTTGAAATGTACTACCATATGAAATGGTCTTGGTAGTTCTCTTTAACGTGTGCTACCAAGTGCAACAGTCTTGGTGGTAATCCGTGACTTCTGCTCCTCTACGTAAAACATTCCTTTACTCAACAAAAATTAATGTTTTATATTGGTTCTAAATTTTTGTGAATCCATGTTTATATATAATAATGTTATACATGTTATAGTTCCATATGATCAATTTCGTTTTTTTTTTCATTTTTTTTATCATTATTGAATTCTTAATAGAAAATTTGCGAATTATTTATTCATAATATTAATCCCTTACTGGTCATTTATCTCATTCCTTTATTAACATTATCTCCTAGTTATCCAAATCATATGTTTGGAAAAATTGGATGTTAGGAAATCATTATGGGTATTAAATAAAATGTAGATTTAATGATGATTTATTATGTACCTAGTCTTACAAGAAACTAGATTTTATAATCCTTGGCTTATAATTTTATGTTTAATTATTTTGTAAATTCATGTAATGATATATGTAAAAGTATAGTGTCACTATAGCCTACATTTTTCCATAGGTTGTCTACTAGAACCTCCCATAAATTAATATGAAATTAATAATGACCATTCCACACACAAAAACATAAGAAAGAGATATCAGTTAGTGTAAACCAATGTAAACTCCATAGGGAAACTAATATTAGAAGTTAAAATGCTAAACGACCCTATATTACAGTTATTTAGTTCCACAAAATCGAAGGATGACTACCCATGAACAAATAGACACTAAGAATAAAATGAAAAATTTCAATAGAAATAACATACTATAAATTGCACTTTCGCCTTTCCCAAACATAGTAAGTGGAAATTTACAAACACTCAAAGGAACATGTTGGGTGTGAGTTAAATTCATAGTTGGGTCTCACCATTAATTCTATAATAATATGACACTATTAATTAAAAAATATTGATTTAATATTTAAATAAATATGCATCACAATTTGCAATAATATTTATATAAATTATTTTTTACATGTTAATTGATTTAAATAAATTAAATAAATGGATTAATAGATGATTTATAAAAAAAGTATTTATTAATTCACAAGTATTTTGTAAAATAGTTAAAAAATATTGAAATATATTTCAAAAAATAAAAATGGAGAAACATGGTCATATTATAATCGGTAGTATAGTATAGGTTTTAGGATCATCATATAGTTATATTATGTAATTGGAAATGTGAGGACACGTCCCTTTGGAGTTGGTTAAAGATGACTAACCAAAATAATATTAATGATACGATCATTCAATGTGTTTGTATTAGATTTGTAGTGAATCGATCCAATGGAAGGGAATTCCCATACAAGAATTTCTATCCAAAATAGATCCTATAAATAACTAGGACTTCAAGTTCTCAAAAAAAATCAATAATGAGAAATTTATTTAATAAAATTGAAAATAAAATTCAACCCAATTCCCATTTCAACATGAAAATTTAAATTGTTAATAAAAAAATGGTTTTTAAAAATATAATTAGTTTTTAAATGTTAAAACATCATATTTATTTCTAATCAATTGAATAAAACTTTTCCGAATATAGATTTCCAATAAATTTCATAAATCAATTTCCCAATTTCAATTAACTAACACAACACAACCAAAATCATTGGAATTTCATGTATTTCACAAATTTGTAGCCAAATCCAAATCCAATACCATATTCAAAAGAATATTTTTTAATAAAATAATTATAATAAAGTAAATTTTAGAAAAATTAAGTTAAATCCGGAAATTCTGGGTTAGTCATATTGTATATCCTAAATAGAACCACATACATCTGGATCTTGGGACACAAAACCCTAAATGGGAAACTATAATGAACATCATTGGGAACGATGTTCCACTAATCAATAATATATTAACAATCTAGAATATTGTTTATTAGATCCACTAACAACACAAAAAACTAATATACCATAGGGAGGAGAGAAGAGTGATTAGAAGAAAGAGTACATGATGAGGAAACATACCATGAATAAACAGAATGAAATTATCCAATCATCGATCGGATTTAGTATGTATGTAACAGGGTCAAAATAACTTATTGGGTTCCCCAAATGAAGAGGAAATCATATTAGGGACATAAATTAACATAGGGTAATTAAAGTGAATATTTCAGTGGTTCATAATATTTTTGCTACATAATAAAATATCATACACATGGTTAGTTGGGAAGGACACATGCTTAGTCAAGCTATTCACCATAACATTTCACATCATACTGTAGGGTCTCATGGTTTCATTTTTTTAGGAACACAGTTTGACAAACCATGCACGAACCATAAAAACCTTCAGAGTATGGGTTTTTACATTTTGAACTACCAGGGTGTACGGTTTAGGAAAACTCCATGCCAACCATGTGCAACCCAAAAACATTGACAATTTATCCCAAGGAACCCCTAAATGAATTCCAACAAACTTTATCTCAAAATATGGTTTTTGGAATACCAGAAAATAGAAACCTGATTTTATGACCTCGCCATCATAATAATTTTTTGTCCCCTGTAATCCTATTATGAATCTTATATATTAAAAAGGTGTTTCCACTCTTATCTCATTAGATCCACCTTCTCTAGAATATCATAATAATAGACAACATACTTCAATTTAACTCCAACCAAATATATCTTCCTCCAATTAATAACTATTATTTTAGAATCAACTATCCTCACTAGAATATTAGTCATCAATAAATCATGCTCGACATCAAGATCTATGTAGCTCGTATCATGATACATATCATACAGATAATTCCATAGATATAATACATTAAAAATGTAATATATCATCTTACGTTGTGGTGGAATTGATAAATTGTATTCCATATTTACTACCTTCCAATAAAACCATTAAATTTTCTTTAAAATGATGAGGTAGTTTCTCGTTCCTCTCAAGTCATTGATGACCGATAAGGGGTGAATGAATCAACAACATGTGGTCCCAAATTTAAATTTCTAATGGTCTAAGATGGTGATCAATATAATATTACTACAAGATCTATTCCTTAAATATATATTAATGAATTAACTTCATCTTCTTTTTCATCTCTTAAACCAAGATCAGTCCAATTTAGGAACAGTCACCAATCGTCGATGAACAAAACATAAATTTACAAGGATACCCATAAAATGACTAAAAATATCCATTATGATCACATAATATGGCTATTGTTTTTTGTAAACTCAACCAATCCTATATGTTCATCACAATTCCCAACAATGTCATGAACATATGATTTAAAAATATCCCCATGAATTAGTATATTTCTTTTTTTTGGGTGATCTGTCATCGAGTGATATCCCATGATCAAAAAACACATGATATTCATGTAACTCATGAAGTCCTCTCCATAAACGATAAGTTAACTAAGGATCCCTATATGATACTAGAGAATATATATCTCTGTGAAAATGAACAATCTCTTTCAAATAGATATTTCCCAACTCCTCAAATTATGTTATATCACGAATGTGTATAATGTGATCTGACATGGTAAGACTACTGATCACAATTTATATCACATTATTCTTTCTCTATGTACACAAAAACAAAAGAAATATATTAAAAATGATCTAATACCAGTCCCATGTTTTTTATGGAAGTGGTTGATGCAAGCCCAAAGGTTTCTGGTGCATGACGTAGACCTATGTTCTTGTATAAGAATGGAAGACAAACTCATTATTTCCCCATATCATGCCTGGACATATGATTTTTCACGTTTTTTCATAGAACATCATTATTGTTTCTAGGTTCACTTCGTAATTGGAGTTATATAAATCCTCTATCAAATTATTCTTTAACACAAATTGCACATCAATGTTATTTAGAAAGCATCGAATTCCCTCAGCGGAGTTTGAACAACTGGGTATAATCCCCCCCCATACATTGAGCCTCTAATACTGTATAATGTATCATGAATATATTGTATGTGAAGAATATTTTCAATAATATTGAATTCCAGTTGAATAATTTCCATGGAATTCGTAGTACTGGATCCCTGTATGACAATATGAATCATTAATGTAAGAACAATCAATTTCCACTATTCTGATCATTTTTTCACATAATGGGTTGTAAGAATCCTTCTCTTGGAATCTATAATGAAATTACATTTCAATGGAATAAATGTAATTTCAATTATTGGAGATTTAATGTACTCCACCCAATGCCTCTAGAAAGGATTCAAATATTTTAGAGATAATATGATACTCATGAGTTTTTTTAAATATATGGTTAAACATTATCTGAAAATGTAATGGTTCTTACAATTAAGAAAATTCATCACAACTAATGTTTCATGTTCATGGGTATTTTAATTATTCTCATTTGGCCTAGGATGACGAGATCCATAATAAAATACATGATCACCAATTATATTCAAGAATCCAAAACTGGAAAATGAATCATCATAGAAACCCACACTTCTTTGCCTGGTTTCTAGTAGAGTCAATAGTAGTGCACTAGTCAAATAATGACTTAGATCAACAAAAGAACTCTGTAACTCTCCATCCTATGAAAAATTTACTCTATTTGATGTTAGAGAAGACATCAGAGATACCAATTTTGATAACACCTTCACAAACCAGCAGCAATATCCAACTATTCCTAAGAATCATTAAGTCTCAAAAAAATCATTGGTTCCTACCATGTAATAAAATATTTATCCATCCCACTATAAAATAAAAAAACATTATTTTACACCATGGTTCCCATGAACATTACTTCTGTAATCCATAAATCACATTTAGATATATTGTCATAAGGTTGGTGATTTATCCACACTACTTGAACTACTCTAAGATGACACACAAAATCCTTCTAATTCATAGATTTAACAAAGATGTCATCCCTAAATACCAACACAAATTTAACATCTTAATCATGAAAAATCATGTTCACTAAAGCCAAAAAAAACTATAGGAGCACAATATAGACCAAATAGAATGATAAGGTACCCATAATAGTTATACCAAACCCGAAAAATATATTTCTAGATTTTAGATTCTATTACTCTAAACTAATTGAAACCTGGCCGAATATAACTATTCAATAACGACCTCAACCCTTTTTGTTTGTCAAATAAATAATTGATCCATGGAATTACATATTTTACTTTATTATAACACTGTTATATTTTTAGATGTCATTACGAATGCAATGTGACCTATAAGCATTCTAATAACAGTGTACTAGAACCACCCAGGTTTACACCGTTGAGCATAAGAAGCCTTTCTCCAAAATATCTTCTAACAATGTCTTCATCTATTTCATTTCAACTGGATCCTTGTGTTAAAACATAATAAATACTAGTTGAGTATCAAACACAAAATACATAGAAAAAACTACCTCCCTTAATAGTGGAAAACCAGAGAAGTCGGAAAACCTATTTGGAATGTCGATAAAAACTTGAGGGTGATCACTGCTCAATAATTTTAGCACATTGAGTTGAATGTATTCAGTGATATTTTCAATAATTTATTCTGTTAAAATTATATAGTGTTTACTTATGCTATTGGGTTTCCAAAATTTAGTAGGATGACAAGACTATGAATGTGTGTGGAATCTAGTTTACTAGGCTATTATTTTTTCAACTGAGGTACTATCAAATGAAATAATGAAGACTAAATAGTTTTGAGATAGAACTTAGATATGATAATTGTTCCCATTTTTTCTTGTAGAAGATACATTATTATACTAATGTTATAGAATGAGTGTTTATGGTTTAATAAGTCCTATCTTGTATGTAATTTTTTAAAGAAGTACCTTTGTATCCCATTAGTAGTGTGAATTCATCTAATGTGATGAAGAGGTGTGATGATTACCATGGTGGTTTGCAAAAATAGGGTGTTTCTAGAACTATATAAATGCATGGAATAGAAAATTTTATTTTCTACTAGTGTGTCAATCGAAGGAAATCAATGATGGTTTACACTAAGGAAATAATGATATGTAGATGCGATAAATAATTATGTATAATTTAAAATTTATTCCATGTTTATTCCAACTTAGAGTAGTGGAACATGATCATCCTTGTCTTCATAAATGACACGGAAATAACTTTCATCATGAAGAAAGAGTTTCTAGCCATAGGAATGTATAACGAAGCTTCTTCACAATGTAAAAGGGTCTCCAAAGTAATCAATTATGAGTCTAGTGTATGTGATAGGGACCATCACTATAACTTCTTTATTAGCGACTTCTTTATTTGACACTTGTTCTTCTCATCCAATTATTTCATCAATTATTCAAAATTTTATAGCTCATCATATAGATATTTTATCTAATATGATGTATATTACTAGAATCCTCAGAATGACGAGAGAGTAGGGTCCCCATTATTCTTCTTGTGATTTCTCTTCATCAGATGTTTACCATAGGAGTAATTTTATAGTTTTTAAAATTAATCCTCCTAAAATAATATTTTAGGTATATATAATCATTTATAATAAATCCCAAATTTATTTTTTTACATCGACAATTCTCTTTTACGACACCCAATGGGTGTTATCTTGATATTCATGGATAATGGGACATATGGGCAACTAGAGCCATAATTTTCTATCCAGAGGTGGTAAAATTAATATTGGAATTTTCATTGATTTTTAGAGAGAATCTTGGGTCAGTGATCTCCCTTTAGTTTCCTATTTTCCATTGGAGTTGAGTTAACATTGATAACTTATATAAGTAATTGAACATCCACAAGAGTCACATATTTTGTGTGCCTTTGTAAAGGCCAACATTGACCACCCTTACATACCACACTGGTAGAAAATATATATGCCTCTGATAGGAATTGTAGGAAATATAAAGAACCTAGATATTCAGATCCACCATGACAATCATCACACTTAATCTTCCCATTATCATAATTGAAACATACACAGGAAAAAAATTAGTCCAATCAATAATTAAATTCTAGTAGGGACCATTTCAACCATCAACACCCTATCGAGAACATCTTCCCAAGAATGAAACTTCAGCAAGAAACCCTCTTAAGGAATATCAAATAAAATTATAATCTCAAACCATCAACCCTTTATATTCCCAATTTATACTATCTTAGGTATACACTATACATACTCAAAAAAACATTTTACATACTTATTCACTGTTATGTTATTCTATTCAATATTAAAAAACACAATATCCCTTTTGAACACCATTTTATTTGTATATGAAAGGTTGGTGAAAAGATATTTTAAGAATTTATATTCGAATCCATCATGCTTTCATACCGTTACCATCATGTCCCACAACCTCCTGCTAGATCCACCCAAAAAAATGTTTTTCACACCATATTTTATAATCAGGTGACTCCATGGACTCTAAAAAACAATCAATATTTCTCAACCTATACTCTTCCTCAAATGGTTCATTTGAATCCATTAACTTTACTGTCTTATTTTCTAATTACCCCAATGATTGATTCTAGAAAATATAAATCTTAGGCTATTGAACTATATCTTGTATATGAAATGGTCAAAGTTCCTTTCGTAGAAATTAGACAGTATGCACAATTACCTCAACCAAAGTCAGGACCAGGATAGGGTTTACATACTATAGTTCATCAGAATCCTTCTATGTTATCCAATTCATATGTACAGCCAAAGGCATGATGATATATAAAATCAGAAAAAAATATTATTTAAGGCATCATATTAACACTGAAATAAAGAAATGAGGGAAATTAATCTCAACTGATTAAAATACATGATTTTGTTTTGATCTTATCCTAAACAAATCTATGTAAAATACTCGAACTAATCCTCATAAATTCATTCCAAAAACCACACATGGTGACATAACCCTTATTGCGTTTAGAGTTGGTCTGAAACTCAATCATAACTTCCTCAAGTATCTCAAAAAGATTTCTAATCATCTTTCTGACATTTTGAAAAAATGAAAAAAATAATATATGTTACCTCTTTTTCATGATCCACCCCTGATACCTTGGTAACCTAAAAAAAGTTATATTCAAGACTTATCCCAAAGGTAATTCTTGGTCCACATAGTTCGTATACAACCAAATGATATCAAATAATTTGAATGAGGTAACAAATCATCCACATACAAAATTGAAGAATGAAATTCAAGGCATTATTCTCAAAAAGAAAACTCAATTGGGATAACTATACAAGAAGTCAAACATGTAATCCAACCAAATGTACTACCATATAGTAGTAAAAAATAATATAAAATCTCATGCACTAACTGAAATTATATCTCAAAGACCAAATATAAACCAAAACTACAACCACCAAGATGTGTTTTCTCCTTACACAAACATAGCAGGAGAAAATCTACAATTCCTGAAAAACATAGGTAGGGTTTAAGATGAACTCCCAATGGTTCCTCACCAATTCTTCCCTAATATGATGCCATAATAAATTAACCAAATAAAATTATTAATTTTAAATAAAATATTATTTTATTTACTAAGAATATTTTTTAAAATCATTTATTATAATTCAGTCGATGGAAATACATTAAACAAAGGGATTAATGACCATTTAATATAAAAAAGATTATATAAATTCATAAAGAAGGTGTAAAATAGTTTTTAATAAATGTAATATATTTCAAAACCTAAAATGGAAGAAACATGTTCATCTTAAAAGAGGTAAATAATTTTATTTTCTGGGATCCTCACACACATATATAATTAAAACGGTAACGCCCACACACGAACCTTTTGTTCTGGTCATAGAGTACTAACAAACAACACACTAAGGATAATAATTTTCAATAATTTTATGTTACAATATAAATAATCAATCAATTTCGGGGCAATTAACATACTAAAATGTTTATCCACAAGGACCCGCGTACTACCTCATCTTGCATATGCTCAAAAAAACCAATATTGGGAAATTTATTTCAAAACATTTTAAATTATAATTAAATAAAAATTTCCATTTCAAAAGGATAAATTATATAAAAATATCTAACATATATTTCAAATAAAATCATTCATTTATCTTGGCTAAAACCACAAGATTTCTTTTAAAAAAATAATGCATTACTTCTAATTATAATTTTGAAATAAATTTCACAAATAAATTTCACAATATATGTTTCATGAATTAAATTAGACATGTTAATTTCACAATATTCATGAGATTTCATAGCACACACCACTTATATTTATTTTAGGATTTTCCATGCATCATAATCCAAATGAAGTTCAAATAAAATTCAATGTAATTGGGTTTTAATATAAAATTTTAATGAAATTACCTTTAAATAAAAAAAATAACTTAAATCATCCAATTTAGGGTTCATTATAATGGCCATAATTAATAGAACAACCTACCTTAGGATCATTGGACAGATCGCCCTAAATGGGAAAATCCAATGAACAAGGACTACAATGAAGATCTATGAATCCATCCTAGATTCGTGGTCTGAAAAAATGGGGATTAGACACTCCATCCACACAATGATCTAATACACCAAAAGGAAAATATAATTGATAGAGGGAGAAAAATAATGGGAAGAGGAAACTAAAAAAGAAAAGATCAAATGACATTCACCATGATTATATTTTCACCAAGAGGGGATTAGAGGTGGAAAAATATTCTCTTGGGAGTCTCCAATGAATATTAATTAATATTTGGGACATACATCTATATTGAGAAGTTAATAATTCTATTTGGTATTTTTATAAATATTTTTTAGATTTGATAAATCTTTAACATAAGGTTATCAAGAAAGAACCACAAAGATAGACAAATTGTGTGCCTTGATAGTGAAAACCATACCATTTGGTTACAATATTTTTCCTTTGTGGGTGCCCGTTTGTTCAAAATTTGTACCAACCATTTAAATTCTCACTATTTGGGATTCATATTTTTCATTAGTAGGGATCACAATTTGGTAAAAACATGATCCAAATGTGAACAACTAAATAAAATTAATAATTTTTCTATAATTTAAACTGAAGAACCCACAAATTAAACCCAACCAATGAATCTTCAAAATAGGGTTAATAAAAAAAATTAAAATTTTCAATATGATAAAATTATTATATATGAGGATTGCCTATGTAACACTGATGTCAATACTTAGATTAATGGATTTCAATAAAAAACTTTACATCAGTGAGAAAAATACCATATTAAATAAAAATTACCTTTAAATGGCGTATATAATTCGAATTAATAATTTTTATAATTATTCTACAAAAAATCATTGGGACATATATTGTTATTTTAATTTATCTCAGTTAGAGGGTCTATAGTTAAACTGATTATAAATCGGTATGGAATTTTAATGCCAATTTTACTTCTTTGAGATGTGAGTTATGTTATAAACCTATAATCATTTAAAATTATTATATACAACTACTTTAAAATTTATTATATTGAAATAATTATCCTAATTATATTTTATGTTACATTTTATGTGTTTCCTTCCTGGAGATTTGGATTCAATGTCACCAAATATTTAAAATTTTGATGTCACAATTTAATCAATTATAGATATTATTTATGATTTTTATTCTTAATTAAAAATACTATTATCTACCTCTCAAATATTCTTATTAATTTTATTGACCTATGTAAATTCATGATATATAAAAAAATTGTTCGAATATCAACTCTTTCGTAATTATGATAATTGAATAATGTTTTTCATATGACATATATTTATTTATATATTTGGAAAAAATATATTTCCTTCCAAAATCATGTTTTCAATAAAATTTATAACAAATATTTTATTATTCTATAAATTTTTCATTAATGAAAATTTTAACAATTTTGGACATGTATCCAAAATGTTTTCAATGGAATATTCATGAAATTTTCTAAAAGGACACAAGTTTGGATTTTCATTAAATTATGAATCAAATATTAGTTTTTAACATGAAAAAAATTCAAAAATAATCCAATATCATGACCACTGAATCATATAATTAAAACTGTATAAGTTATAAATTCCCATTTCAATGAAACATTTTCCTTGATATTTGAGATTTTTTCTATTTTATATAAATGTTTTCATAAGGAAGTTAATTTTAAAATATTATATGACTTTTTAAAAATATTTGAAATGTGAAAGGTATATTTTCATAAACATATAATTGAAATGATTGATAAAAATATTTTACTGTTCAATATTTAATTCATTGATGTTACTTATTCATGGGATTTCATCCCATGATAAAACTTTTATTCATTTTTTAATGGTTTATTTTTTTAACTATGATATATTAATAAAACCCATTTATTTTTGATAGGTTATTCCATGAAACATGGATTATGATTCCAATTATTTTTCCATTGGGTACGCATTGATGAAACAAAGAAATGATTATGAAAACGTTTTATTTTCTAGAGTTTTTTTATGACGAAATGTTTTTGAAACACATTTTATTTTATCAGTCTCGATATAATGAATGATTAATGATCTTATATCACACATATATATGATTTTCATTATGTGATGGTGATTACATTATAAATAATAACCATAGTATTTTATAAACCATGGATATTGGTTTTTTATAACAAAAATGGGTGAGACCTATATCAACCTCTATGTAATATTGAAATGATATATATATAATGATATAGAAACTAAGGGAAAAAGAGTGATCATGATATAATAATTTAATTTTTCAACAATGATGGTCTTAGGAGTGATCCCCGAAATCTATGATGTCATTCAAGTACCTTTATTTCAATTCCATATTGTTTTGTGTGAACCTGGTTATATAGTAAAAATTTTGAGCATGGACAATATTACATGTTCTCACTATTATTTGTTGAACTATCATAAATGTTCCAAAAATTAATTTGTGGACCTGGTTGTGTGTCTATTAGATTTTATGATGGTTCATATTTTTGTACTAAACATATTGATTGATCATGTTTATTTGTATACATGTTCACAATGATATAATCATATGTTAGTTCCCTAAATCTATTTCATAATCCAATGTTAGGATATCATGATTTATGTTATTTTTTCCTATATTATTGAATTATTATTAACATCCAACCAGAATTCTATTACTCAATTTTATGATCTTTGATATGATGGGTATGGTGTTTTTATGTCATGTTTATGTTCTCATACACTTGTATTTATGGTATGCTCAGGTATCTCACATGTTTAGAATCACAGAGAATCTAATCTCAATATTTATAACATTCCCATTTTATGAGATAATAAAAATTGTTTTATGTAATGTTTGTATATAATTAATACTAAATTAGATGATCATTGTGGGAAACATTGGAGATCATTCACTGGATTATATTATTGTAATCTAACATTCCAAAGTCAATAAACTACAATGGAACTCATGCATTTGTTTGTGTAATTTTTTGAATTTTCAGATAATAATGTTTTATTTAGGTATGATAATCCTAGGTCACTATAAGTACATTGGGTTATATGTAATTTCAATCCTTACACATCACAGATATCAAAAAATAACTCTCTTGTGTAACAAAATATTACGCATAATCCATTGCATATCTATTAACATATAATTACTCTAATAATATGAGTAATATATTATGCATATTAATGTACAATTATTAACTATGTGAAATAATTTAATATATTTACATGATAAGTAAGACCACACATTAGTGGAATTATATGGATATATAGATGAATAACTATGAAAACTATAACATTGAACTAGGTGTTTATAATATAGGGTATTATATAAAAGTAACCAGTATATAAGTATATGTACAAATGATCATATGAAAATATATTCAAGTTATCATCTAAAAAATAACTATTACTGGAGATATAGTGGTTATCAATCTAGAAGAATCCATGGTGAAAAAATGAAAGTGAAAATATATCATTCATTGGAATGTCAACATCCAATGTTCTATCCACCATAATTAAAATTATTTTTAAGAATTAATAAATAATAAACATGTTACATACATAATATTGTATACAAAAGTTAGAAACAATTTGAGGATTTAATGTGAAATCACCCATTCCACTATGAATTAAAAAGGATTTCAAATTATTATACTGGACTAAATTAATCATTTGGTAATTTTTCTCTCAATGATAAAACAAAATGACCATTTTTTATCTGAAAATAAACTCAGCATGACAACATTTTACATTAGATATACTAATCCATTCTATAAAAAAATAATATTAATTGATTTATCTCATATTCATGTACATCAAACAAATTATTCAACAAGATGTGTTAATACAATAGTACAATATTACAGAAATATATGAATGTAAATATATGATAAAAAAATATTAAACCATGTCTAATATTGTTCTAGTTTAAAAATAACACAATTATACTATCCTCTAGCGCAATACATATACCATTAATGCTATCTCATTAGTCTCTATAATGAATCATTTCATAAGAACTCACTTTATATCAAATCAATTTATTTTTTCCAATAAAAAATAATTAATTATCAATATAAATGTAAAACTAATTATTTACAAATGTATTCTAAAACTATAATGAATGATATAAATATTTCAACTACCATAAACACATAGATACAGTCCCCGTGATGCAATTGATGTTTCCTGATTTTTTATAAGAATCACACACTATTTATATATCTTATTAATGATTATACAATTAAATATTAAATTTTTAAATTCTAGAAAACAAAATGAATGAACCATAAAATTTATATACTAATATAACCCATTTTAAATCTACCTACAACATTTATATCATTGATGAAGCAAATATATAGGGACTGTACTATGACACTAAATGCCTACATTATCCCATCATATCAGATATACTCAAGATTCCTCACCATAGACCAACATAACTTAAAGGACCCATCAATCATCTCATTACTCATCAATAAAAAAAATGTTATTGTAAACAATGTTTATTATTAAAGATATAAATTAATGAAATAAATCATGTAGAAATCATAAAAAAATCATTGAAAAAAATATATATAAATGAATTGAAATCAATGATACCCCCATTGAATAGTTGATTATATAATTGTAAACCTATGATGAAAAAATTAAAGCACACAAAAATAGATCCTAACCATTGAACTAAAAAATATATATCAACTGTTTTAGAATTCCTTAAATATATTTCCCATTCATCAACAAAACAATCTATCACACAACCAAAAATGAATCTTCTACATTAATCCATTAATCACATATCATTATATGAATTTGAATCCATTATATGATAATAGATCTAATTTGATATATATATATGTCAATACATTGGGGGAGACATCAAGCATAAATATTATCATTGGATGTCAAATAGACATGGCCTTATTGTTGTACATCATAAAGGAAGTCAACATGCTATTGTGTTGGAACCATATATTTGACTATTGTCCACACCCAATTACTCCAACAACAATATATTGTGTCACACAATCTCTAGTCATTGTTTTTAATTATTTCAACCCACACCACTGATCTACCTTGTTATAGAAGATTAAAATCATATTGATATTTACATGATATAACTAAGAGGGTTATATATAAACTCATCTATTCATATGATACTCTACTAGTACTAGATACTCTAATAGATTTATAAAACATCACGATTTTATTTTGAGTAAAAAATATTATATGGGTACCTCATATATGGTCTTTTGTGGAAATAAGATATGATTAAATTGTATTAAAGGTACTTATGAACTTGTAAAATATGATATAAAATTAAATACTATTATTATTAATTCAAAGTAAATCCTATATATATTACATGTTGAATAGTGATTACTCTATTACATACTTACCTATAAGAAGTCTAAGTAATATTTAAATATATCTCTGGAAGAAAACTATAATTGCATTGTTTTAAGAATGATAGGGATAAATGAGATGATATCACAATGTTTAGGTCCATATAAAAATGTATGATGGGTTATACCATAGATTAATGATATATGGTAAAGTATTAATTGGTAAGATTAAATTAATTATCATCCATGATGATAGAATATTTATACTATAGTACATTGACATTTAAGAAGAAAATTAGTATTTTGGTGTATTTTAGTGTCATCAATGAATAAAAATCAATTCTATTAGATTTTATTGTAATCATGGAAGACTAATGGGTTTATATTACAAGTATTATAATATAATAATAATTATGTTTTATAGAATAATTTTTTATAAATTAGGAATATATGAGGTCTATGTAGAATCTAAATTTTGTTTACAAAAAAAAATATTTATGTTGATATCTAATTTCATAATCAATTAAAAAATTAAATTATTTTACAGTGAATTGGGTTTTATCATGTCCTAATTTGAAATTTTTTTAAAAATATTTTCCAATATAATCATTGATTTGGCCTGGGATTTTAGGGACAAGTGTTCCTAAGAGAATTTATTTTCAAAATATTTTAAATATTTTTTCACTCATGTCATGGTTTTTTTGAAACATTAATAACTCTCAAGAAGAGTCTCATATCAGAAATCTGGGATCAAGGATTTGATCAAGATGTAAGATTATTCATAGGTGAGATATAAAGTAGTCCACACTTTGAGTTTGGTTTAAGGTGAATTGGAGGACCATGAAGTCATATAATTTTTAATTAAATAAAAATATAATTAATTACATTACCATAACAACCCCTCTCCCACCATGGGATCAAGACATAATCAAGGAGAATGATGACCTCTCATTCTCCCACTTGGCGACAAAACAAAAATGAGAAGAATTTATGTAATGAACAACAAAAAATATTCATTTATGGTGCCGATCATTTTCAGATCGAGGAGAATAATGATACACACATCACTCATCACCATATGGTTCCGAAATTCTCCATCAGGTTAAGATAATTTTATTATTGTTCCCAATCCCATTCATTTTTAAGGCGATGATCCCTATTATAATTACTAGTAATCCATTGTAGAATTATCTATTTTTTTGGGTAAAATGGGTTGAATAAGGTGGATCAAAAGGTAATTCCTTACTATAATGTAATGCCCGGACCCCTGTTACCCAGAGTCGGGGCATTATTACATAACATTTTCATGATCACAAAAGATCATGTATCGAAATACCGATTAGTTTAGTAGCCTTAGAATCATTAGATAAATTCATAAAATATAGATTACATCATAAAATCAAAAACATCAACAACATATTGTCTTCATATACCACACTCATATCCCCTCATACTATCCCTGTAGGTCCTTCATAAAATTCTTCTTCACATCCTGGGAAAAAACATAGAAACGGGTGAGCTCAGATACCCAGTAAGGATAACAATATAGCGGAAACATTCATAATTAAGCATAAATATTCAAGGCAATGTATAACTAAAACAAAAGCCTTTTAAAATTTAACTTCAGCATAATATGGAAGAAATAAAATGAAATAATACCATTTAATTATTCACATGGATACTCTACTAATCTAATAATTATATGCAATATCGATAAAAAATTTCATAATGATGGAATGCATAATGCGAGAATATCAAAACCACATAGTCAAGGCCTTGTTCCAAGATTGCAAATAATATTTTTTCAAGGACTTATGCGAAGACCCTAGTTTGTCTCATGAGACATACTAATGCATCGAGGAGATATAGTGGGATCCACCCGTCACTTATTAAGTCCAATGCATTCCTCATATGAACAGGTTTAAACATAACATAAATATTCATATTAAAACTAGAATATGAAATGTCAATACATTCCCCATAAAACATGAATGGTATAAAAATAAAACATCCATATTAAAACATATCACAAAAAAATCAATACAATATGGATGTTTTTTATCATAATAAATCAACGTCAAATAAGCTTAAAATCCATCAATGGATGAAAACAAAACTATTTTAGAGAAATATCTCCTTTTTTAAATCATTTAAAAGTCACAGAACTATAAAAGGAAACATTTACTTTGAAAATATTCGTATAAGCTTTTATTGGAAGCTTAGATGATTTTATAACGGTGGAAAACAACTGCACCCAATCTATTAGTTAAAAAAAGACATTCTTCCCTTAATTTTTTCAAAAAGGTTAAAAAGGACATTGTTTGTAAAAAGTCGTAAAGATTCCTTTCAAAACATTTTATAAAAAGTCAAACAATGTTATAAATGACTTTAACCCATAGTCTAGTAAATAGTTAAAATGTTTTGGAATACATTTTTAAGAAAAATGGATGTGTATGATAAAAAGGTCCCATTAGATAATTACGTATAAACATCCTCGGATAACGAAGAAATTGTGAAATAAACCCTTACCTTTTACTTTTCCTTGGTCAAGGGTAGTTTAAAATCTTTTATAATGGTGAAATAATTGTTATTAATTTATACAAGAATCATATACATTAATATGTTATCATATTTGATATTTTAACATTTCTTTGTCAATAATATCCTAGTATTATCGTCGTTTCGGGTGTCAACTTACTCATTTTCTTTTATATGTTTTGTAACATATGCCTTGTTTGTTATGGATAGGTTTTATTGTATTCATATATAGAATGATATCAGGTCTTTAAAAATTATTTTTAATCACCAAATTAAAATTAGACTTGAATGCATAGGATGGGGAATTAATCTCATCACATTCATGGAGACGGTAGTCCGAACGTACTCACAAACGACAATATAATTCTTTTGATATTAAAATAATATATAATTGGATAGGATATCATATATAAAGAATCATTATAATTTTATATTTATTATATACTTCAATTAAACATAATTATCATGCCCATATAAATAATAATGTTTTGAATAACAACTACACCACGACGTGGAGACGGTAAGCCATACGTACGCACGTATGGTGACATTTCATTGAAAGGATGGATAGAATACTGAATATGGTTGTACCATATTTATAATAACATCATAGTATATAGAAGATACTAGAGTTATTATGTTATAATTTAAATAACAAAGAAAGAAAAAGTGGAAGCAGAAAAGAACTAGAAAGAGGGTGGTGAAAACATTACCTCTTTTTTAGGTTCTTCCTTTTGATTTGATCAAAAGGGGTCCTTATGATGGATTTCTAATCAAAAAAAGGCCTCTAGTTTGAATTAAGGGAAGTTTGGAGGATATTTGGGAAGGGTATGGCAGAGCCAAAAGGCTTTGAGGGTGTGAATTAGAGAGAAGGTGGAGTAACCTTTTATAAGAGGGGCGAGGGGAACCTTTGGAAAAGCTAGAAATATTATTTTATAAAAAATTAATATTTGGTTTCTAATGGATACAAAGTGTATTATTTAAAGGTTAAGGTAGGGAGAGGTTAAAAAACACCCAACCGATAGGTTTTAGACAGGTTTGGGTCACTATATTATCATTATCTTATTTATTTAACTCTTAGTTAAATAGTTTGACATTAACCATGTCTCTTTGTATTTTTATATTATATAGTTAATAAACATACTATATACATACAAGAGACCCCCAAGTGGTCCATTAATAATACTCCTATCATTATATAAGTCCCTTGATTGATCCTTAGATTTTTAAGAATAGAATATCAATTAATAATAAAATTTTCGTTTTAAAAACACCTTTTTGTCAATTTTGACACTATTTAATAATTGATTTATGTTAAAGTATTCAAAAATCTATTAATTCGAACCAAATTAATTTATGTAATCATAAATGTAATATTAACCAATAAAATTTTTGGATACCATAAAAACATTAAAATTATATTTATTTTCACATTTATAATACCAATTATTTGATTCATTCATTAATAAGGAAAATACTGCATCATTATTGTGTCATAAATAAATTTCTTTGTTTAATCTCTAAAAGTAATAACTAAAATCCAATATGTAGGAAATCTTTTTAGATTTCTAATTAAAATTTATAGTTGAATATATAACATATATTACCCTATGTAATAATTGTTTTGCTAAAATATATATATGCCTATGTCATTTTTGTATTTACTTTAACATAATTAATATAAATTGTTGTTATCACTTAAAAGTGGCTCCATGGGGTCCACAAATCGACCCAAATATGACCATGGTCGGACATGTATCAACCAAAAGGTTTAGGACACGTTTTAGTGTAATTTACTATTATTATAATATTATTTTTGTACCCTTATTTACCACATTTACCCTTTAACCATGGTAAATAAAATATTTACCGAAGTAATTATTCAAAATGTATAAAAATAAAAGACACCTAATTACCAAATTTGGACCTCCTGATACTAAATATAGAATCCATTTTTCTAATTTGAAAACACAGAAGTGGCAGAAATTAATTTAAAATTAATTCCCATTGTCAAAACAAAAAGCGTTTTTCTAACAAAGAATAACTATCAAAAGATTGACACTTTCTTATTTCCAGTTTAAATGTGAAATTATTTTCAATGACCAACATTGGATTAAACAGTAGAAATATAATCTAATTATTCTTTAAAACCACTCTAATTAATAATTTATCACTATTAATTTTTTCGATTAAAAAAGTTGATTTGAATTAAAATATAGTAATTTTCACTATTTATCAAAAAATGAATGTTATCAGAAAATTACCAAAAATTCACCCTAATCTAATATAGATATTTTGAACCAAAAAATGAAGTAAAATATGAAGAAATTTTTTTAAAAAAATTTCATAAAGATGGTATTACTATTCATAACAGCTACATTGATTGGTTGTGGTGTGTGTTAGAACCTCGAAGTTGCGTACAACACACGGTACTGTATTATTCAAAGAGAAGTGTACTGCAGAAAATTTGGGTTAAATTCTATGTTAATTAAAATAATTTTGTCCTCAAAATTCATATAATACTATCAAATGAAAAGACTCGGGTGTTTCTTCATCATAAGTTCCTCAGAATCCCACATGGCCTCTTACATCTTATAGTTTCTCCATAGAACCATTACCAGATGAGTCATCCGGTTTCTCAGCAATTGTTCTCTGGTATCAAGAATCCAGATGGGATCATTGGAATTGGACAAACCGGGTTCCAGTTCTACTTCCACATAGGTGAGTACATGCGTTGGGTCAAACATGTATTTTCTCAACAGTGATACGTGGAACACATCGTGAACTTTGGAGAGACTTGGCGGCATTGCAAACCAGTAAGCTATAGCCCCAATTGAATCTATAATTTCAAAAGTTCTGATGTACCTGGGACTCAATTTACCTTTCTTACCGAAATGTATAACACCCTTCCATGGAGTTACCTTCAAGAAAAAATGATCTCCTACCTGAAATTCCAAATTATTCCTTCAGTTTTCGACGTAGCTCTTCTACCTACTTTGAACTGCTTTGATGTGGGTTTGGATTACCATCACCTTTTCCATTGATTCCACCAGAAGTTTTGGGACTACGAGTTTTCTTTCACAAACATCATCCCAATTGGTTGGTTTGTGACATATCTTTCCATATAACGCTTCATATGGTTCCATCTAAATACTTGAATGGAAGCTATTGTTATAAGAAAATTATACCAAATGTAAATATTGATCCCAAAATCCTTTAATGTCATGTGAGGATGATCTAAAAATGTCTTCTATGGTTTGAATAATCCGTTTTGATTGTCCATTAGTTTGGGGGTGGAAGGAAGTGCTCAAACGCGGTTCAGTATCCAGGGCTTTCTGAAGACTTTTCTAGAATCTTGATGTAAAACATGGATCACAATCAGATAAAATTGATAGGGGTATTCAATGAAGTCTCAAAAATTCATTAATATATATTCTTTCTAGATTTTTAAGTTCTAGATCTTCTCTTATATCATGAAAATGTGTTTACCTGTTATGATGATCAACAATGACCCATATTTCATAGTTCCTTCCAGGAGTCTTTGGTAGTCCCATGACAAAGTCCATCGTAATATTATCCAATTTCCACTCCGGTATGGGAAGAGGTTACATGAATCTTCTAGGTTGTTGCCTTCCATCTTTCACTTGTTGAAAAACCATACATCTTGACACAAAATCAGTAATCACTCTTTTCATGTTGTCCCACCAAAAATGTTCCTTGAAATCTCTTTACATTTTGGTGCTGTCATGGTGTATAGAGAAATTGGAAATATGAGATTCATCCATAAATTCACTTTTTAGATTAGGTATATCAGGAACACAAAGTCTCTTCCCAAATTTAAAAATTATTTCTTTATACACAAATTCACTCAATCTCCCATCCTTCAAAGTTTTAATATTATTTTGAAATTTTTCATCATCGGTCTGTGAACTCTTAATCCATTCTAGTAAAGAATGTTTGGAAACCATTTAAAAATGTATCTTTGTTTCACCATCCATGGTTATTCCCATATCCAACATTGCTATATCAATGAAAATTGGACCCCTTTCAACAATAATTTTGTTAGAAACTCCATGATCATTTCCGCTCAAAACATCTTCCACCTTATTTCCCTTCCCCGGGTGGTAGTGTATCGTACAATCATAATCCTTATGTTGTTAAATCCATCACCTTTGCCTCATGTTGAGTTCTTTCTGGGTTAAAATATACATCAATATCTTGTGATCGGTATATATATCACAATTTTCACCATAGAGATAATGTATCTATATCTTCAATCAAATGATTACAGTAGCTAACTCAAGATCATGAGTAGGATAGTTTATCTCATGAATTTTCAGCGGTTGTGATGCATAGGCAATAACCCTATCATTATGTATAAGGACACAACCAAGTCCTATATTTGAAGCATAAGTATAAATAACAAACCCATCATTTCCCGATAGTAGATTCAATATAGGAGAATTGACTAATATTCCCTTCATTCCATCGAAACATTCTTCACAATCTTTTGTCTAATAAAATTTATCCCCTTTAGGTGTGAGCTTATTTAATAGATTATCCAATCATGCCAAATTCTTGACAAAATGCAGATAATAACCTGATAAACCAATAAAACTGCATACCTCAGTTATACTCTTCGGTGATGGCCATTCTTGGATTTCCTTGGTCATAGAAGGATCAACAAAAATTCAATCCTTATAGAAAATATGGCCATGAAATTAAATATCATGAATCCATAATTCACACTTGCTAAACAACCCATATAATTCATGTATTCTAAGAGTCTTCAAGATAATGTGAAAGTTATTTTCATGATCTTTGTATATTTTGAAGTATAATGAGATATCATCAATAAATACCACTACAATATCATCGAGAGATTCCTTGAAAACTCTATTAATTAGATCCATGAATAAAGAGGGTAGATTAGTCGATCCAAAAGGCATTACTAGAAATTCCTAATGCCCGTACCTGGTTCGAAATGTTGTCTTCGGAATGTCTTCCTTGTTCACACAAAACTGATGGTATCCAAATTGAAGGTCAATTCTAAAAAGTATTTATCTCTATGAAGTTTGTCAAATAAATCATCAATGCGAGGTAGGGGATACATGTTCTTTATTGATATAGCATTGATTTCCCTGTAGTCGATACATAACCTCATAGATCCATCTTTTTTTCATAACAAAAAGGACAAGGGATCCACATGGAGAAACACTAGGGAGAATAAATCCCTTATTACTCAATTCCTCTAGTTGTTTCTTTAGTTCCACTAGTTCCATAGTTGGAATTCTATAAGGGGTCTTCGATATAGGCCTTGAACCAGGAATTATGACAATATAAAACTCAATTTCACATTCTGGAGGATGTCCTTGTAAATCTTATAGAAACACATCAACATATTCTATCACAATATGTATATACTCTATTTTAACATTCATTTCCTCACTAACAATTATTTCATTCTCTTCCTCCACAAGAATTAATTTTAGTTGAGCTACTGGGGTGGATCTAGATAGGAATTAGGTGGTGACGATTATGCTCTAAAGATAATGTGTTCTTTATCATCATCATAAAAAATTGTAACCTTCTTCTTCTTACAATATATATTCACATCGTTGTCCGAATTCCAATCCATAACAAGGATTATATGAAATTCAATCATGTTTATGACGATGATATCAGCAGAAAATGAACATTTATATGCTCTAATGGGGACTGATTCACAAAACATTGTTGCAATGATACTTACTTTAGGGGTTTTTACTGACAACTCATTTGTTAAATCAAATTGGAAATATCTATTTTTCTTAACAAACTGGGATGATATGAAATAATGATATGATCGAGAATCAATTAAAGCATTGGCTAAACTTGAGGAAACCATTAAATTACCTGCCATGACGTCTTTCAGAGCTTCAACCTTGATAGTAGATATATTATAAGCTTGGCCTTGATCCTTTGTCCTTTTCTGAGGTAAGTTCTCCTAATGATTAGGAAATTCATTTGCATAATTTCCCATTTACCTGCAATTGTATTACTGAACGTCAGTAGCTTTTTTCTTCCCCTTAAAATCATGAGATTGGTGGCATTTTTCACCGCACTTGTAACAGACTCCCATTCCCTTCAAGCATGTACCCAGGTGTTGCTTCCCACATATATTTCCAGACTGATATTCAACTTTTCCCTTCTTTCCCCTTATTTTCATTTCCATAGTGATCAATCAATCTCTTCTTCCCTTGCTTTTCTTTAAAGTTGTAAGACATAGAGAATTCTTTTATGTCTTGATAGCACATGACATAATTTCTTCGTACGATGAGAAGGATTGTGAGACCAAACCTCGATAGATAAATTGTTTTAACCCATCAAAAAACGATAAATCTTACTTCTTGGGTTATTTATATCATCTACAACATGCCTTGCTACCCTTGAAAAGTTAGACTCATACTTTTAAACATTCTCGTCCTCCATTTTCCTCAGATTAATAAATTGTCTTTCCATATCTACTTGAAGGTCATGAGTAATGTTTTTTTCTAGTAAAATCTCTTTGAAATTCCTCTATTCCATATTTGATACTTCATAATCTTCCTTCATGTTTTGACTCAATGACCACCGTTGATTAGCATCTTCAGTGAGGTGGTAAACTGCCATGATAACTTTTTCCCTTTCACTAATCCCCACGGAATGGAATATTTTCTCTATGGAATTTATCCATTGCTCAAACCCTAATAGATTTGTACTCCCATTGAATGTGGTTAGATGTTTCCTCATGAAGCGGTCTAACATTTATCCTCAACGTTGTGGATAAGGGTGCTCTATACAGGTAAGGTTATTATTCATAACCTGTGTGAGTGGTCCCAGTATAGTGATAAGCTGATCACCACTAGTTTTATCACCATCCCCACTATAATTATCTTGATCGGGAGGGAATTCCCTACATGGATTTTATGCTTTGATACGGTTTCCATTCCTTCCACTAGGCGCAATTTCCATACAATGGCATACTCTAGATTAGTTTATGAATCGAAATACATAATTCCAATCCTGTAAAACACTTAACATAAATTGAATTGCTTATGGATATAATCCATAATCATAAAAAATGTTTTTATTCAGAATTATATACTCATAAACCCATATAATGGTTTGTAAATAAAATGTAAATTATCCGAAGCATATCCCCCGGGAGTGTCGTAACCAAGAGTGAAGCAAAGATTGTTGTCATGCACCAGTTCCCGTTCAAGTCTAGCTCAAAGCGGTGTTTTCGGGTTTTACCCATAGGTAAATTTGTTCCAAAGCTGCCTCTACCTGCTCACATCCAGACAGGGATATATAGCTCGGAAAACTATAAAAAATCTCTACAACACCAAAATTATAGGAAGTTCTTCTATACGGATCCTCAAAGTCCATCGTAGATCTATGTGCTCTAATCAGAGTTTATCTAAATCTAACTTCTAAGGATTGTACTAAACTTACTATGATACCAACTATAATTACCTAGCCCCAGTTACCCAGAGTCGGTGCATTATTACATAACATTGACATGATCACAAAAGATAAGGTCTCGAAAAACCGATTAGTGTAGTAGCCTTGGAGTCACTAGATACATTCATAAAGTTTACATTACATCATAAAATAAAAAACTACAACAAAATTTTGTCTCCATAGACCACACTCATATCTTCTTATACTAGCCCTGCAGGTCATTCATATAATACTTCTTCAAATCCTAGGAAAAATAAAACATAGAAAGGGGTGACCTCAGATGCCCAGTAAGGAAAAAAATACAGTGGAAACTATCATAAATAAGTATAAACATTTAATTTAGTGTATATCTAAAACAAAAGCATTTTAAAAATGAACTTCATCATAATATGTCGAAAATAAAATGAAATAATTACATTTACTTATTCTCATGGATATTCTAGTAATCGAATAATCTCATGCAATATGAATAACAACTTTCATAATGATGGAATGCATAATTACAGACTATCATAACCACATAGTCAATGCCTTGTGAAAATACTACAAATAAGATTTTGTCAAGGCCTTGTGACAATACACACGTTTTTCTCATGATACCTACCGATGCATCGAAGAGCTATAATGGGCTCTACCCGTCACTTATTAAGTCTAATCCATGCTTCATATGAGCAGGTTTAAACAAAAAATAAACATTTATAATAAAAATAGCATAAGAAATGTCAATACTTTACCGATAAACAATGAATGGTATACAAATAACATATCTACAGCCAAACATATCACAAAACCTTCAATACAATATGGAAGTTTTTCATCATAATAAATCAACTGAAAATAAGCTTAAAATCCATCAAAGGATGAAAACAGAACTATTTGAGAGAAATATCCCCTTTTTTAAATCATTTAAAAGTCACATAATTGTATAAAGAAACATTTACATTGAAAATATTCTTATATGCTTGTAAGGTAATCTTCGATGATTTTATAACTGTGTAAAATAGGTGCACCCACCGTATAAGTTAAAAAAAGACAATCTTACCTTAATTTTGTCAAAAAGGTTAAAAAGGACCTTGATTGGAAAATGATGGAAATATTCCTTTCAAACCATTTTATAATATGTAAAACAAGGGTATAAATGACTTTAACCCATTTTCTAGTAAATAGGAAAAATGTTTTGGAATACATTTTTATGAAACATGGATGTTGATGATAAAGAGGTCCAAGTAGATAATTACATATAAACAACCTCGGATAATGAAGAGATTGTGAAATATACCATTACATTGTACGTTTCCTTAGTCAATGGTAGTTTAACCTCCTGTATAATTGTTAAATAATTTTTATTAAATTATAAAAGAATCATATTCATTAATATGATATCATATATTATCTTTTAACATTTCATTGTTAATAATATCTTAGAATTATCGTCGTTTCGGTTGTTAACTTACTCATTTATTTTTTATGTTTTGATACATAATCAGTGTTTATTATGGATAGGTTGTATCTTATTCATATACAGAATGATATCAATTCCATAAACATTATTTTTAATCATCAAATGAGAATTACACTTGAATGGATATGATGGGGAATGAATATCATCGCGTTCGTGGAGACGGTAGTCCGTACGTACGCACAAGCGACAATATCATAATTTTGATATTAAAGTAATATATAATTGGATGGTATATAATATATACAGAATCATTATAATGTTATATTTATTATTTACATCAATTAAACATCATTATCATATCCATCCAAATAATAATGTTTTGAATAACAATTACACCACGACGTGGAGATGGTAAGCCGTAGGTACGACCATATGGTGAAATGTCATTAACAGGATGGATAGAATAGAAAATATGGTTGTAAATTATTTATAATAACATAACAGTATATATAAGATACTGGTGTTATTATTTTAGGATTGAAATAACAATGAAAGAAGAAGTGGAATAATAAATGAACTAGAAATAGGGTGGTGGAAACATTACCTATTTTTCAGGTTCTTCCTTTTGATTTGATCAAAAGGTCTCCCTGAGATGGCTTTCTGATCAAACTAAGGTCACTAAGTAAAAGTGAGGGAAGTTGAGAGAATATTTGGGCAGGTTTTGGATGAGACAAAAGGCTTTGAAGGTGTGAATTAGAGAGAAGGTGGAGTTCCCTTTTATAAGAGGGGTGTGGGGAATCTTTAGAAAAGCTAGAATTATTATTTTATAATAAATTCATATTCATTTTATAATGGAAAAAGATTATATTATTTAAATTTTATGGTGAGGATATGTCAAAAACCACTCAACTAATAGGTTTTAGACAGGTTTGGGTCACTATATTATCTTTATCTTTTTGATTTAACTCTTAGTTAAATAGTTTGACATTTACTATGTCTCATTATATTTTTATATTATATAGTCAATGAGCATTCTATATACATACAAGAGACACTAAAGTGGTAAATTAATGATACAAATATCATTATATAAGTCCTTTTTCTGAACTTTATATTTTTAGGAATAGAATATCAATTAATAATATAATATATGTTTTAAAAACTCCTTTATGTCAATTTTGACACTAATTAATAATTTTTTTTTCAAGTCATAAAAACATTATTAATTCAAAAATGATTATTTAAGTAATCCTAAAATGTCATAGTGACCAATAAAATAATTTTATGTGATAAAAACATTAAAATTATATTTATTTTCACATTTATAATACCAATTATTTTTTTGTTTCATTAATAAGGAAAATACTACATCATTATTGTGTCGAAAATCTATGAATTTTTTATAAATGTCGGACTTTATTTTAAATGAAAAAATTCACATATTAAGAAATTTATATAGATAAAATGAATATTATTTTTGGAATCAGGTCATCTCAATTATCCAATGGTGAATATTTTATAATTTTCTAAGATAGTCTAATTTTGGGGGGTAAAAATAAATATAATTTAAATATATAATGTGTTTTATGACATCTTAATGACCCAATAGTGATGAAATTAAATACTATAAAAGGGTTATTCAAAAAATGTATGTTTTAATTTTAAAATAATGTGTTTTTATATTTTTTTGATTTAATTTATTGTGCCTTAGTAGACCCTCCATAACTTATTAAATATTTTAACATTTTAAAATGATATCCATGAGAGTGTGACACTGTTCCACATAAGAAAGCCTATCATTATAATAAGTTATAAAATTTTATATATAAAATATGTTTTTTCACTCCACATTGGAAAAAAACTATGGGAAAAAACCAGGGTATGGGTTGTGGTTTTGATTAGTTCAATGTGTGGTGTCCAAATATGAAATAATTATGTATTCCCTCTACTTTCCTATATAAACAAACTCAATATCCCATTCCACTTCACTCAAACTATTTGGAGCTCAACCAAAATCTTCCCTCCCCTTTATAGAATCATCCCAGTGTGACCCAAGATCCCATTAATCCCTTCTAAAGCCTCTCTCATTCCTTTGTGATCACACATCCATGTAAGGGATCATCACATTACATCTTTACTAATTTATGCCCAAGTTTCCATAGATTGGTATGACATTTTATTTTTCAATTAAAAAACTTGGGATATGATTTAGAACCTATTATATACACCCCTCTTTATTGTTTTAAGGATGATAGACCCCTTTCCCTCTCATTAATGCCTCTTGTGTACACCTGTTACCATGCCAAAATTTCATAAGGGATTTCCCTCTCCTCATTTACATTAAAAAATGATATTTTAAATTATTAATATATATTCCATTTATTATGTTGGGATATTGTTTTCCATTTCCCACTTTTTTTTCATTTCATGTATATATGGATAGATACATATTTCTCTCTCATATACCCATTTTATGGTTTCTATTTGACTTTGTTATGATGCCGAAGATACACCAAAATTTCCCTACCAAAACCATCATGAATGTGAATACCATACCCATTTGTCTATCCTGGGTATTCACTATTATACACATGTGCTTGTTTTTTAGGACTAAAATTTATGTAATCCAAATCTCTTATACCTATAGAAAATTATTATGTTTAATGAATCCATGTTGTTTGATCTATATGGAACACAAATGCATGAAATTATATATTTATAAAGGGTGTTCCCCGATACCTCTCCAATGCATTGGGTAAAGAATAGTATCATGATATGTCATGTTCAATGAGTTGTTCCTCATACTAATTTAATTACAATTAGCCATTCCTCATTATAATTCATTTGAAATAAGGGTTTTATCATTTATTATGTGCAATGATCCTTAGATTATGCTAATATAATGTTAAATGTTATTGCCACATTTCCATGATATGATCATAAATCTATATCATGACATTATGTTCTTGTTTCTCTTATGCTCCATTGATATGCCTATTTCCTAATATGTATTGTATTTGAAATGTTATTCCTTTTTTACACACTTAATGGGTTTAATAGTTCCCTATGTATGTCCTCAGGTTATCCCATGCAATGTTATGTACGAAATAATGTTATGGTCATCTAAATGATGATTTCAATAATGTTGTTTCATTTTATTTTTTATGTTTTTTTAAAGTTCATAATTTCCTATGTCACTATACATCTCAATACTCAGTGTTTTATTATGTTCAATTTTATGTAATATATCACATTTAAATATTTAATATATAGTAGGGTTGTTTATAGTCATCCCCTGGATTGTGGGGGTGAGGGTTCTCTAGAAGTTACATATAGATAGATTGGATAATACATTATTTGGTTAGTGTTGATTCATCCAGACTTAATGTTGGATCTCATATGTAGATCTAGATTGTAGTTCATCCATACATTTTAAAATGGCAGTATTGGTTCTCCCATGTCGTGCCAAGGAGATGTTCTGTTATCTGGGGGTCCATTATCCACTGCCATGTCTATGTGTATTCCCCTCACATTAGATGATTTGTTAATGTTATACTCGTCTATCATACCAGGAATCATTTCCACAAGTAATATAGTGATACTCCTTTATAGTTATATGGTGTGCATCCTCACCTAACAAGAAGATCTCCCACATCTTCAAGTGGTTGTAGGGAGTGAGTTTTCCATTGGAGTTAGTGTACCATCAACTACTGATTATAGTCATGAGAAGTGGGCCCCTACAATAATTGTGTGAGAAAAGTGGAAAATATTTTGTGATCCCTCAATGGGTTGAGGTACGGGATACTCTATACTAGAGTGACAAAGGATTCTGGTTTTAGTTAGGAACTTGTAACCCTTCAATTGTTGGGTACTCGGAAAATTGGGGTCCTTATATTCTCTCTCATTATACATTGTCCATGAAGAACATTGTTTGAATCAAATCTCCCTAAATGATCATAATTTTTGAGGTTTGAGACTATCTAGATGGGTCATTATATCCATTATAAATAAACATTCTATCGATGGGAGGACCTCCGGTGTTAGGAAATAGAGAGAAACCTATTGATTTGTTCCAAATGGAGAGTATCTCTTTCAAGAGTGCTATCTAGGAAAGATAAGATAATGGAGTTTTTTCACTATGTTTTGTGGTATTATTATAGTCAAAGGTAAAGTAAAGTTATTGGTTATTAGGTCAGAACCTCCTGAGAAATTGAGTCTAGGACGATTATATCTGGATGTTTTCTGGGAGTCTCTTCCATTTTGACATGTGTTTTATTTTATTGTAATGACTCAAAATTTTATAAACCAAATTTCCTTATGATTTAATTTTTTATTAGTAACTATTATTATAAAAAACATATTCCCATAATTTTTATATATTTGGATTTAATAGACTATTAAGAAAATTACCATTGATAATATAGTCATTGATTGTTGATCACATGATTTCTATAAAAATATGTTTTTTAACATGTACAATTTACTATGACAAAGGAAGTGATGACCTAGACCAGTAAAATAATTCCCTATGATGCCTATTTATCATATTTTCAAGGTATATGACATCTCTGTTATTTTTCCATTACCAAGACCAATCTGATATCCATCAACTTATGTATGAGCGATCCATGTTTATTGGAGATGATCAAGCACATCTAGATCACTAACCAGAACATGTTCACCAAATGGATCCTTGAAAGTCACACCACCACGCACCATACTCATATGGAGTATGTCAGTGTAATAATGGGATATGTATAAATACATTAAAAATAATACTATGTCTATTGAATAAAATAATAAATTTATTTGTATTTTCACATTATAAATGTTTTTTATATTGAATCAATTAAATAGAATTTCTATTTTGCATAAAATTAAAATACTTTAAAAATATATTATATGATTTATATCACCCAAATGTCCAAAACCCTATGTAATGAATAAAAAAATTGTCATCCTCATAAAAATATTTTTTTTTCACAAATATAATATAATTTTAATGTTGTTTGATTAATTTTATAAGTCCTTTATGATTCCACAAAATTATATAATATATTATATGATTTTAAATTCATTTATTTAAAAGTGTGACTCACCTCTAAAAAATCAAGGGAATAATTTTTGATAATTTTGGCCCATTTCATAAAAAAATAATGAAAAACAATCCCCTTTAGTGAAAACCATGGGATAAAACATGGGATGGTTTGTGGGTATTTAATATTTTACCACATATACTTTATAACCTATGTTTGTGAAATATTAATGAATTTCACACTCATTGAAAATTTAATCCCACCCAAGATCTGAAATATTTTCACTAAAAATCAGTGGATCATATCCATAATCACCCCCCCTCTCTAGAGTCCATATAAGGTTCCCTAATATCTTAAGAATCCCATTTTATTTATTTTTTAGTCACACACACAAGTAAGGGTTATTTCCTTTCTCATCTTAATCCATGTTTCTTTTTCTTGATATTCCATTTATTTTTCAATAATGAATGATTGGGTATATGTTCAAACCTCAAAAATATTTCCCTTATTATTTATAAAATATGAGATACCCCTTTCCCTCTCATTAATCCCTCCCATATACACTAGTTACCATGCTGGTGTTTCAGAATAATCCTTTCCAATATATTATTATTCAAGATAATTTACTATCATATGTCTTATATTTCGAATTATAAATGTGTGGGCATGTCATTCAATGTCCCTATTGCATTCATATTCATTACCATATGATTATAGACCCATTTATCTCTTCTTAACACATTTTATGTGTTTTTATGTGACACTGTTATACCTAAAAATATTCACCATGATTTTCTTGCCAAACCAATTGTGTGGTGAATGAAATACCCATTTCATATAAAATATGTTCACTTTTATGAACATATAACATTTTATTTGGGAATTAAATGTAATTATTCTAAACTCCTTAATCGTGGAATAAATATTGATGAAAAATGAATCCATGCTTTATAATCTACGTGGAACACTAAAACCTGAGAATGAAATGAAGTAACAGGTGTGCATAGAATTATATAGCTCCTCAATATATTGGGTAATGTGTAGTTTTAGGATAAAAAATGTTGGGACAGGGGTGTATCTAATTCATTTATGGAACCTAGATGACTATGAATCCTTTGTGGTTTAACCTTTACCAATGTTTATCATCTAGTGTTTTAAGTAGTTTCCACATTTCCCATGTTATTATTATAATGATATATCATGCCACATTATTCATGTTCCATTATGGCTCATTTTTTTTTGACTTTTATAACATTTATTATCATCTTAATTTTATGACTTATTTATTCCCTTATTGGTATTCATGACTCACCCCCTTGTTATTTATTTCACAAGGGTATCCAATACAGTTTTATGCTCAATCAAGTTGATGATTATTTCATTAAAGATGTTGTAATTCATGTTAATGTTGAAATAGAATGTACCTTATTCCCAAAAGAACAATAACTTTTCATCTTTAAGGTTGTATTAAGTGTAATTTTTTGTAATTAAATCTTATATTGATTTGAAATAATAATAAGGGTTGTTATAGATAATATCAGAGGATATGATTACTAATTTTTGGGATTCAAATTACAAAAAAATACAATGACTGTTAGAGATAATTATAATTATATGAAAACATACATAAAATTTGGTTAGTATATATTATGTTTCCTATCAAGAAAATTCATCCATATCTAGATATTATATGTGGATGTTGTTCTCTCATAGTTTTACATTTGAGTTACAACTCCGATAAGGTGTTTCAAGCATGACATGGGGTTACCAGTTACATGTAAAGGGGCATTACTGCACACCTTTATTGACACGATTAGGGGATATGCATTGGTAATTCATAAGCTCATTAAGAACCACAATTAATGGATAAAAAAATTTCCAACAGATTATATGTTATGAAATAGATCTTGGATAACAAATAATGATGCCTACAAAACTGTATATTAAAGAAATAGAAGCATGTTATAAGTTACACGTTTAATTCAATTAAATTCCCATTTATGTGATTAAAAGTAAAAAATAATAATAACTGATTTTAATTTTATTCTATCCAATGTCAAAAAATATATGATAAATCATGTAAAAAAAAATATGAATAAAAATGTGATTATTTCTCTAACGAGATGCCCAACGTGATTGGGGTAGGAATAACACACTACATGATGATACATTCTCACCTAACTATGGTTTTGAATAGATTCATGGATCAATAAAAGTCCCCCCCCTCCAAGAGAGAACAAGGAACATTAAGATAATCATGCATCAATGTATTCATACTTTCAATGAGTCATCTGATCCCTTAACTAGGGAATACCATATCAACTCCATTGAAATGATCTTCTCCATTATTTAATGATATGTTGAATATATTAATATAAATGTTGTTTATTTTATGGAATGTGAAACTGATTAGTGGTGTACATTAATAAAATATACAAAGATGAACTAATAGAATAATTAAATGGTGTGTAAGGATTTCCAGAAAATGGTTTTTGAAATATATTTTCATATCACTCTTTGTAATAAAATTTAATTGATTTAATTTTCCACAAAAAATTAAAATGAATGTATCGTGGAATATGAGGAAAACTTCAAAAGACATTCATGGCATGCATCTATCTTTTTCGTTACCCCTGAGTGAGTGATTCATTTATTGATTAGTGGGATAAAACCTAACATATGGAACTTCAATGTGTTCTTTGACTATTATAACTATGGGGAAATTTTCCAATGTTCCCTCAAAGTCAAAAAGGTGATCAGGGATTTCAAAGTCTATCATGAGCATAAGATGGTGAATGTGGAGATCAACTCAAGTTGTTTAATAGAGATTTCTAATGGTGCCCTGAAATTTCAACATCTCACTTGCCAAATATATGGAAAAAATAACCCTATCAATTTCATGAAGTGTATGAGGAAATGATTTTGGTATGAGAAGGAAGGGAACCTAGCCTAGGATTTCTATATAGAAAACCCACTACTGGAATAGAGGAATGGAATTCTCCTTTAAATAATTAGCATATTATTATTTTCTAAATCAATAAGGAACTGGGGAGTTTTTCAAACCAATTCATTATGCTGATGGTTTTGGTGATAACCAATAACCTCCCAGGAAGCATAAAATTTATTTTTTCATTACTACCACTGATGTGAATCCTAACGATGAAGTGGTGCTATTTACAGAAGTTATACATTCAATAATAATGATCAAACCTTTAGATTATAATTTTATGCATTCCTTCATATCCTGAATGTTTAGTAGAACTATTTAAACACAACAACAAACCAATGATTTTGGGATGTATGTGAAATTGGAAAATGGGGAATTTATTGCATCTCATTTATATAACTCCTCCACTGTCATTATTTATTGGATGTAAAACGCAGAAATCCTCGTAATAATAACTTGTATTTAATTTGATGCAATTATGGGCCTGGATGTTGTTTCCCTATATAGAGACTAAATTAATTTCCCTCATAAGTAAATCACACTCCATTTTTTGAATCATCCTTGGATTCTCTACAAATGAAAAGAGAAGGAAAACCTTTCTTTAGAATGATCATCTTAAGTCTTGATATTATTACCATATGAGAGAGAATTTCTATCTCAAATGATGTAGTCTAAGAAATGTATCGTACATTAATACATTCCCATTATAAGGTAATATGATTATGTGTTTCCCACCGGATTTCGCTGTCTTCCTTCAAGTTGAGAGGTTGAGTTTTCAATCTATTTTAAACACGGGGTGTTACCATTATCCAAGAATCTATATAGAATGGATATTTTTTTACATTGGTGATGAATAAAAAACAATGAGAGAATTTTGATAAAGTTGACATTGGCCAAATTGCTTCACCATGGAGTGCATCTGTCCTCTTATTCAAGAAGAACGATGGTCCAATGCTCCTTTTCATCTGTCATCGTGAGCTCAACCAAATCACAATAAAGTAAAAATATCATATACCATGGATTGATTAATTTTTTGATCAACTATTTAGAGGTCAATACATCTCCAATATGGATATTTATTTAGGATATTAACATGTAAGGTTGAATAAGTATCATATCCCCATTATTGATTTTCGTACACGATATGACCACTATGTGTTCCTAGCAAGGCCATTCGGAATAACTAATGCGCTAAAAATATTCATGGACTTGATATATATAGTGTTTAGTGATTAGATAAACAATTTTTTTTGGATAAATGAATATATGATATTATAATATACTCAAAAAGTATATAGAATCATGAGGAACATTTGAGTATTAGGCTAAATTCCTTCTGAAAGATAAAAATATGCTAAGTACAAAAAATGTGATTTTTGGTTGAAGGAATTAATTTTCATGAGGAAAATCATATAAAGAAATGGGATATCTATAAACCCTTATAAAATAAATTAAGTTCATGTGTGGGAAAGGCCATCATATTTAAAAAGTATCCATTGTTTCCTTAGGATTGGTAGGTATTATCACAGATTTGTGAGAGACTTCTTACGATTGTAAAACCCTCTCATAAATCTAACTCTTAAGGGAGTCGTGTTTTCAGGGAATGATAAATGTAAGGAAATATTCCATGAGTTGAACTTGAATATTATTACTACACATTTGATCACAATACCAATAATTGGATATATTTTTACGGTATTTAATGGTTCTTAGAATAAGGTCATGTGATTTGTGTTGATGAAAAATGAAAATGTAATTTCATATACATTAAAGTAGTTGAATGTTCCAAAATAGAACTACCCAAAATAAGATATGTAGATGGATTTATTGAATTTCACGTTAGTAATATGGAAGAATTATATCTTTTGGGGATAGGTGTGAAGTATATACGAATAAATAAAAAACAAGTATATATTCACATTGAAAGAGTTTATATGAACCAATGAAGATGGATAGAGCTGATCAAAGACTAAGAATTTAAAATTAAATATCATAATGGGAAATAGAATAAATTTTTTTACACTCTATCCAAAAATGATCTAGAAATTCTATTATTGATGAGAATTTAAAGGGATCAGGTCATCATTGATTTGGAAAGGATGGACATGGGAATTATAATGTATGTGACATCATCAATCAGATCACAAAGGATTCCTAATCCATCTCTTCAAGAGAGGTTAAAGGATTATCAAATAGTTGATGTGGGTATTATGAAGAATGAATAAGCAATAAATAAATGGAAATCCTTAGTGTTCAATTTTATTGATAATGATGTTGTGGGATTTGGGTGAAGACTACGTGTACCATCAAATATAGAGTTAAAGAAAGAGTTGTTAAATGAAGCACATAGTTCAACCTTATCCATACCCCAGGAAGAACATTGATTGTATCGATATTGACGAGAACACAATTTGTGGGACAATGTTAACAAGGATATCACATAATGTACATCATGATGCATTGTACGTCATCATGTGAAAGATGAATTAAGAATCCAAGGGGATGATGCAAATATTACCCATACCTACATATAAATGGGAAATGATCACCAAGGAAATTGTCACAAATCATCCAAAGATATCAATTAGGAATAGTTATATATGGTTTGTGGAGGATATTATTAAAAAGAATCACACTTTATTGCATGATGAGATTAATTATCACAGGATATATAAGCACAGATGTACCTCAAGTAAATTTCCTGGCTTCATGGAGTACCATTATCAATTGAATCTGATTGAGATCTCTGATTAACATAAATGTTTTGAAAATGTGTCTTGCATTCTCTAAAAATTAATTTGATCTTAATCACGGTTTATCACCCTCAACCTCATGTCCAATTAGAGCAGACTATCCTGACAATTGATTTCATGTTGATAGAATAGTCAATTTACATAAAAGGAATATGGTATTGACATATTTGATTTTTCATGTTACCTTATAATAAAATATTCAAATTGAGCTTTCCAAATGGCTCTATATGATTCCTATTATGGGATGATGTTTAAGTCACCTAGTAGTTGTGATGACATTGGGGAACAAATACTACTAGGTCATAAAATTGGTAAGGAAATATTGGAAAGGGTTGAAACCATTCAATAGCTCATCAAGAAAACTCAGAGTACACAAAATAGTTATGCGGAAAATCATCAATGAAACCAAGAAAATGAGGTTGGAGAAATGATATACCTCCACATATCCATATGGATGAAACAAACCATATGATTGTGAATTGTTGAATGACTTATCTTAAGAAGAGAATCTAGGGAAGATCTTATATATTAGACACAGCATTTTACAAAACCAGACAATTCAAATTGTAAAAGTGTTGTGGAGAAACCACATGTTTATAGAAGAAATGAGGGAACCAAAATAATTATTGAGAGAGAATTAACCTATTTTGGTTTAAGGTGTTGAAAGGAAAATTTTTTGTGTGAAATTTCTCAAGAGGAGATGTTTGTAACAACCCAAACTATTATAAAATGATTCACTTATGATTTAATTTTTACTATGTAATATATTTATAGAAAAAACATGCACATACAAAGTTATAATTATTTACTTAAATTTTAGTTAAGAATATGAATATTCTTCATATATCCTTCTAATTTTTTCATATTATTAGTATCAATATATTTCTTCATACAACAGCAATTGACTAAGAAAAAATGAAGTGATGACCTGTAAAATTATAATCGTGCACTATGAAGCCCATTTACTGAATCTTCTATGAGAGATATCATCACTGGGATCATCCCATGATAAATAATGTGCTCAGATACAGTAACATAAGTATGAGTGATTCAATTTGTGGGATAATTTCAATGTTATTGAGATCACGGTCAAAACATTTTTTGCCGAATCGCCCCATGAATGTCTCCCAGTCACTCACCATATTATGTGGTTGTATGCCTGGGTAATAAAATGATATGTGTGAAGACATGAATAATATAAATTTTTATATTGTATTTAATTGCTAATTTATTTTTATTTTCATCTTATAAATGACTTTTTTGTGATCCAATTAAACCCTAATTTTATTTTCAGATACAAATTAAATACCATAAATATACAATGTCTTTTATCACTTTACAAAGACCCAAAAATGATGAAATAAGTTATATAATGGGTATATTTGGAAAAATGTATTTTTTACCACTAAATTAATAATATGTTATGTTTATTTGACTACTTTTATAATTATATTAATAATACATCAAATTATATAATATATTTTATGATTTTAAATTCATTTATTTAAAAGTGCGACTAACGTCCACTTTAGAAAGAGAATTATTTTAACAAATTCATCCCATTGATTAATAAATAAATTAATAACACCCCCTTTTGAATAAAAACCAAGGGAAGAACATTGGGAAGATTTTTTCCTTTGAATTTTTTATTATACAGAGTCTAAAACCTTGGTTGGTGAAATATTAATGAATTTCCCACTCATTCCATATGAAAACCCACCCATGCTCAACCTTAACATCACTAAAAATACAACGATCATGTCTTATATCAATAATACCTTCTCTATAATCCTAATTGGTTTCTCCACACATTAAATAACCCCCTTTTTGGATTCACATAGGCACGTATGTGTTCTTTCCTTTCTCCTCATTATCCATTATTCATTATCTTGTTATGCCATTTTATATTCCATTAAAAATGATGGGGTATGTTTTTATACCTCCACCAAACAACCATTTTTATTTATAAATTATGAAATACCCCTTTATATACCATTAATCCTTCCCATTTACACCTATTACCATGTAAAATTTTCAGAAGAATATTTTCTATTCCCTTTTTATTGAATTTTAATTGTTATAATTTTATTTATTTTTAAAATTACAATATATTAACATGTCCTTACCTGACACTATTTCATCCCACTTAATATCTATATGATGAGTGACAAATTTAAATCACCTCATCCAATTTTATGAATTTTTAAATGAGTTCATTATGTTATCAATTTTTCATACTGATTTTCTACGCCAAACTAATTGTGAAATGAATTCCATACTAATTTCCTATCAAGGTTGTAAAAATTTATTCAAATATACATTTATATTTGGGACATACATGTATTTATTCTACACTCCTTGATCTTGGAATAATATATTATGATGAATAAATGCATGTTTTATGACCTATGTGGCATACATGATCATGATAATAAAATGAAAGTGTCTGGTTCACCCATAATTATATAGTGCCTCAATGAATTAGATAGTGATCGGTATTATGATTTGTCATGTTCGGATTGGGGTATACCTGATTCCCTTATAGGAAATTGTCTACCAGGATGTCTTGGTGGTTTTTCATTGACCTGTATTTATGAAGTAATGATTTATGTTGTTACCACATTTCCCATGTTAAGATTATCTGGCTATATCATGATTCATAATTAATGATCCATTATGACTCATTGATATTACTTTCATAACATGTAATAAAATTTTCATGTCAATTCATTTTTATTATCTTACTAGGATATACGACCTACCCTTATATTATGTATTTACCAAAGTTATTAAATGCAGTCGTAAGCTCAATAATGTTAAAGGGGGTTTCATTAACGATGTTTTAAATCATGTATTATGTAGTAATGTAATGTACCAAACTCTCAGAAAATCTATATATATATATATATATATTTTAGAATTTACATAGATTAAATTTAAGTAGTTAAATATTTAATTAATTTTTAATAATGAAATGGGTTGTTATATTGAGACCCCTTAAGGATTTTTCAAACTAGTCATGTTTAATATATGTTATTTTGAGACAGATTTACTCTTAGAAGTGGGTTCCCTCTAGATAGGTTGAGAATAATATTTCCTTTCAGTTACTCAATTTTTATAGGTTTTCGGAACCCTATAGTGTTTTCTTATACTCATTGATTTACATGTTTTCCCAAATGTGTTGTGTCTTTTATAGACCATATAACTTTCAATAGAGATGCAAGAGGACCCGAGGGAAGCATTTTATAGTGAGATCGACCAAATATTCTTTCTAATGGATTTGGTCTAAGGATTATTCCAACAGTTTCAATTGATAAAAGTACCCTCATTTGGAAAATTTTGTATTCTTTTACACTTTTTATAGATGTGTGTTTTTTACTTTTTATGCTTTCAATACTATTTTTGAACTCTGTTTTGTCATATATGTAAGACTCTATTTCATATTCTATCATTTTATATATTAAATTATTGCATCAAGATATTTTTTGGTGTGTATGTATTGGTAACTAAGGTAATTTCCTCCCATCTATTTGATATGCATTCTCAAACCTAGAAACTTACCTCTACTTATTTTCATCAATCATTGGGATTTTTAGCATACATGTTATCAGTTTGAGTCAGGATAAAAATATTTTCATTTATTCTAGAAGCACTAATTTGTTTTCAGTAGTTTAATTACATATAAGAATACATATGGGTAGTGTTATATTTTTATGTGTGGAATTAATTTTTTAATACTATGAATTTGAGTTCTACTATGAATAATATTTTCCCTTGCCTATATATTAATGCTAAGTGGATGGAAATTAACATTAAGATATTAATATTGATAATGAGATGATGTATCAATCGAATGTATTCTATAGTAAATAAATATTTAGGTGATATGATGGATAGTATATCTATTTTATGATATTGATAATACATGGAGATCTATTCAATAGTTAACATTAATGTGGTTGTGATAGTTACATTTTTATATAATTTTGAATGATTTATGCGGTAAATTGATTTTTAAAAGTTATAACGTAATTGGAATGTATTTATAATGTCTGTTATAATTTTTTAGTAGAGGAAAACTAAAATTATAAAAGGAATTACATGTTCAAATTATTGGATGAATAACAATGTATGACTGAACTTCAAACATAATATGAGTTGTCGATGAAATAGAATGAGATGACATATGTTTGTATTTTATTCTTTTATATGAATTTATTTTAAAATAAATTATAAATATGTTTCATCCCTCAAGATATAACATCCCAAGTAGCTTTATATTGGTGAATAATGTCTAATAATAAAGGAGTTAAATAGAGATATGAAACAAATATGGGGAGGTAAAATACATATTTTGGTGATAGAATGTTGAATTAAATACAGTATGGGGTGATCAGATGACTTTTTAAGTGATTTAGGTCATTGAAAATTTCTTTGAAATTTGATAAAACTCAACAAGTAATAATGTGTTTTACTCCAATGATGGTTTCATATAGATTACATGTTTACAAACAACACTTTTAATAATTTATTAATAAAATAATAATACACCACAGAAGAACACCTCCTACAATAATATTTCTTGGATATAATCATGGAAACTCAAAAATTATTTATCGCAGAAAAATAAAGTTACTGGTTAACTAGATGAATTAAATTTTGATCATATAATGTCTCTAAAAATCACATATATTTTTCACAATTAACTAATAATTAACCATGAACAATATAAATTATGGTCCTGTATATAATCATATTCTATTTGATAATGTTATGGGAGTTATGTGATGTCCACATCAAAGTATCCATTGTTTCATATTTCATAGATAATATCATTTAGAACTCATTCAGAGATATATTATTTGAATATTAAAGGTGGCCTGTGAAGATCCTCTATAAGATAGAATAAACATGATATATATTTTATAAGAATATTTGAGTGTAGAGTGAGAGAAACATGAAAACATTAATATATAAAATAATAATAAGGCAACCCAAAGAACATGTAATTTTACAGAAGATATAGATACAATGGAAGATCATATATGTTTTATGGAATAATATGAGATGTGTATTTGAGGTGATGTTAATTAGATTATGTGAACATTATTTGGAAAAAAATTAGTAGTGAAAGAATATTTTTATGAGTGGTGTCATAAGTATAAATATGACATTAAATGAGTATGTAGAATATGTATAAGTGTAAAATGAAGACTATATGTGTAAATTAGTCATCTAGAAGAGTAATTTTACACATCAAAAGAGTAAATCTGGACTACATAAGGGTAATTACATTGAAATATTCTTTTTGATATTAGTTTAAAATAAATGGAACTAAATATGAAAATGATTATTTGGTGGTTTAAATATTTTTAATATCATAATGATCAATAAGTAATACTAGTTGTTATAATTTATAAAATTGGAATACACTTTTTTATATTCTATCAATCAATGGGGATGAAATAGTGATAACAAATACGCATGAATTTTTACAAAGGATGATTGATCATTTAATGAATTTGGGTATTATTTTAATAGAGAATATTTCAATAACGAATCCAAATTTCATGTGTAATATAAATAATAAGTTCCAGAGTATTCAATACATTATTCAGAATTATTTTAGAGAAATTAATGGATGGATATTTTGTGGTTTAATTGATGAGGTTTTAGATATTATAAAAATGGGGTGATTTGTTTGAACTAAATGAATTAAATTATTTGAACAAATTTATAATAATGGATTAATCATAGAATTAAATATAAATAATTTTTTTGGAAATAAATATATACATTTCCTACATATTTAATGAAACATTTTGTAGATATCACACTGAACATGATTCAAATTTTTTATGTCACGGAACAGAAAAAGGTAGTGTGTGAGTTTATACTTCATCTGGTTAATGATCCAATGAATTCAATTTATATGGGGTCTATTTATAAGTGAATATATTTTTACAACATATGGAATAAGAAAACACAAAGATTGGATACTAACCATTTATATTTAATATCATATTCTAACTAAATGAGATCATGAGAATATAACCTATGATATTATAATATCATTAAATCTAATTATGTTTTGATAAATCAATTAATATTAAATTACATTGATTATAAATTTCAATCAATTTAAATCAACATAATGCATGTGACATTTTAGTTATTTACATTATGTGGTATTGGTCAAATCCTAAATAATGAGATGACATATAATATTGTAAGTTTGTTTTTTCCTGGTAATTTTTTTTTCTAATTTATATATATATTTTTACAACAAACACTTTATTTAAATGATATGTGTTATAATATTAAAATATTATTATTTATAGTTTACTCTTAAAAAAGATCAATTGAACTAGTAAGTAATAATACGAGTAACCAAAATTTGGTATATAAGTATAATGGTCTTAATCAATACAAATTTATTGATTAAACATTTTTAAATAAGATATCAATTTCTAGTAATGTCAATTTATGCATATAAAATAATTTTTCTTCAACAGTTTTTATGATGTTTTTTGGGAGAAATTGATGATAAATGTTTTCCTCATTAAGATACATCACTTTATGTAAATGAAATCATTTTTTGAAATATTCATAAAAAATTATCATTATTTTAAATATCAGGATTATTGGTATAAATTCATTTTATATTTTAAATATACATTTATTCTAATGAAATTTCACTAGGTTTTATGAAGTTTAGTTAAAATTTATTTAATACAATCTTTTTAATTGAATCATGAAGAATGAATTTAATATTTTTAATCAAGAGGTCAACAATTTATAAATTCACCCTTTTTTGGTAATTCTGTGTAGTAACACAGGTATGATTTTGTCACCATGATCAGGTTAAAATGGGTAAAACATGGTTAAAAACATGATCTATGGTCATGAATACACCAAACAATATTCCTTTATACTATTTTGAAAATTTATTATGTCCACTCTCACCAATGAATATATAATATTTCTACTTTGAACGATTTTTCTTGGATTATGTCGTTAATATAATTATAAGAAATTATTCAATACAAAATGTCAAATGCTTTTCGGTAATTATAGTAACATTTTTTACATGGATAGAGATTGATTATTTTTTTGTTATAAATATTATTTTAAATGATTACTAATTTTTTTTCATTGATATTTATTTTTATATTTTATTGTTGGTATAAATAATTTAAACTAGTACACAATGTAAACATAATATTTTGTCAAGTAATAAATAAATTAAAATATCCGAGTTTAGAAATATTAATCACAATAAAATTTTTATGATGTAACATCCTGATCTTTTTAAAGGAAACACTATATTTGATAACATATAGGATACACTACATTAAGTTTAAATGAATAACTTAATACTATTATTTAATATGCTTATTATCATATTTACATTATAATGGTAGGAATGAAAAGTATCAACTGAATGAAGAAATTATTTTTTACACATGTCTATAATGATTCATTGGATACCAAATTAATTATCAATTTAAATTAAAATCAAAAGAATATAAAAGATGTGTTTTTCTAAAAAATGATTTAAATGAAAATAAATGAGTTTATGGAATAATAAAATAACGCATGATGGATTTTATTAATGAAATATATATTTAATAAATAAAATTTAAATTTTTAAAATCATATTATATTTCTTCTAGTCATTATATAAAAATAAATTCAAATTGTTTATAAAATAATTATTTAAAAAATGTATTTTTCCCACCTTTTGATTGCAAACACATATTAAATATTATCAGTGAATGTTTTATGTATTATATTTTTAAATGTTAAGATATTATTAATAAGTGTATAATATAATTTTACCTTGGAAAATGTTTTGATATTTTTCTCATAATATTAATTTTTTAATGAATAGTGAAAGATAATGCATTGTAATTTAATACTGGTTTTCCTTTTAATTAATTTATATTTTTTGATTATATTTTTAATTGATTTTAAAGTATAATAAGATTATTTTTTTATCATTTAATATAATTTTGGTCATTAGAATTAATTTCTCATTGAAATTAGATATAAACACGTTTCAATTTTTTTTTATTTTCAAAAATTAAAAACATGTTTTCTCATTTTGACAATGGGGTTTTAATTAAAATTAACAAATATTACCTCTGTGTTTTAAATTTTTTAATATGTATTACATATATATTATGAATGGTTAAAAGTTATGAAAATAGTTTCTTTAATTCTTATTATATAATAAACATTAACTATGGTGATTTTTATTTACCACAATTTATGAAAAATCTAGTAATTTAGGGTAATAAATAATATGATATAGATATGAAAATCACCATAAGACATAAAAATCCCTAATAAATTAATAAAATTAGTCCACTATTACCCCTTAATGATATGAATTGACTAATTTAATATACTTTTCTCTATTATAGTGATATAAATAACAATAACACGGAAGAAAGGGACAACATGTCACCCAATTATTTCTTATAAGAATAATAATTTTAATATAAATATAAACACGAAAAACCATCAAAATTAAATAGTATCTAGAAATATAATTAATTAATTTACATAATTATAAGTTATTTATAATTTTTAGTGATCAAATTATTACCCTAAATACTGACACATAAGTGATACAATAATTATTTTATTAATAGAAATATCAATTAAAGTATATGAAAATTATTTGAATAATTTTAATTATAATTAATTAGGGTTCCCCATGAATATTTTAAGTTACTATGAAATATTATGGTTACATTTAGTGTATTATTTATGTTATATCTTTATTTGGATTGTATTTATATTCAATGAAATGAATAGTGTCCAAATTGACAAGCTTGATATTTTATAAAACAAATATATTATTAAAATTTTTAATAATCATAAAAAAGTTTTAAGATAACTTTTTGACTATTATATGGTTTATAATATCATAATTTTTCCATTTAAGTAAAATTTACTCTATATAATATCATTTTTATACATTTAATATTTAAAATATTATTACCATAATTAAAATTAAAATAGATTTTTTTAGGGTAAACAAAAAATACATGGATTAAAATATAATCAATATATATATACATATTATTATATTATAGGACTTCTAAAAATAGTCATATTAACTTATACATAACTCAAAAATAATCAATTTGGATTTAAAAATAAATTTATATTATTTTCATATTTTTTGAGTTTTTAGGGTGGTTCTCTCTCTCTTATACAATGGTACACACTATTTTCTATTACAAACACATATAAATGATATTTTTGGCACAGATATTCCCAAGACCATTATTAAAATCTATTCCAATATTTATGAGGACTTATTTTAGGAAGAACACCTCCATAGTGGTTTTAAGGGGGTTTTCAAAGGCAATCAACCAAAGTTAATGTATCATTTTATTTAAGTGTCTATTTTCTATTTTCATAAACTCTCTTCAAATATCCTTCTTCCCATATTAAATAATAAATATAGTATATAAACTATAATTTTATTTTATTTTGTAAAAATTATAAAATAAATCCATCTCTACTTTCATCAAATTGATGATAAACATTTCATTTGTCTATACAGCGTACTACAACCTCACAAATCAAAATAGTTTGTTTTTCATTAACTTCTCGCAATACGGGTCATAATGATGAATTAGTTGCATGTATATGATGTTTATGACACATGTATTCTTATAATATAATAATATTTAAATTATTTTCTTACATTCCATGCACATGAAAATGATAACATTATTCATGCGTATGTGTGAACTATCAACTCCAAGAAGTGATGTGAATCGTTTTTATTCACCACATCACATGTAAGAAATATATAAGTATTTTTATATTATTAGTTTGATGATAATTATATTTTTATTATTATTATAATATAAAATTTTAATTACTATATTTTCATTATGATCAATGGAAAATGGAAAATGTTACTTATGCGTATGTGAAACCTATCGTCTCTATGATTATATTGTTGTTTGTTTTTCAGAGAAATACAGAATTGTTTGATTTAAATGAATAATTGATATATATAAATGATAATAACTTAATTAATATTATTTTATATATGATTCATCTTTTACCGCATGGAATATTTTCATCATACCATGTTCATTTTGGACTCTTGTACATTTTATTGAGAAAACATCTTACGTGAACATAAATAATTATGTATGTTTTATAACATAATAATATGTGATACGAAAAGAATAATAATTTTTAAAAGGTTTCTCAGGATTTTTGAAATAAATATATGTTTATTATTCAGGAATATAAAAAATTATCAATATAAGTCAGACTAATGGTAGGTGACTTTATCTCAATGTTTTTTTATTGAGGTAGAATTTGATCATATAAACTACCTTTTTATACTATGTATAATAAACCCATTTTATTTTTAATTTTTGTCAAGGATTTTCAAAAATAATATTTTTAGATGAATAATTTTAATAAATGAAAAATATAATTGTTTTAATGTATAATGTGACAATGACATTTCAGCTTCCATGACCACAATTTGGTACTTGACTTTCTCTAAAAGATGTAATATTTTTAAATGAAAATTAAATATCATTTACACCTTTAAGTTATTTTTGTAGTTAAAATATTTTTTATAATGGAATTATTATATTAATATCTTGAAATTATATATTTAAATTTTAATGTGGAAATGTAATATTTTCTATTGTGCTTATTTTTTTGTGTTATGATTATGATTAGGTTCATGGGAATTATTTATGTATATGAGTGGTTCCTTGATAATACAAGTGGGTGAGCCTATAATATCTCTCTAATTTATTTTTTAATTATAAGGAGTTAAATTTTAAGTATTCTCATATGATATTTAGGAAACATACAATGATGGGTATTACAAATGTAATCATGAATGTTACTCCCTATGTATATGTGAATGGTATAATGTTATTATCATAAAGATTCCAAATAATATTATCATTTTTTATGATTTCTCATAATTTCGTCATGAATCATATGATTTTATGAATTTTTTATGAGATCTTGTGTTATGAGTAAAATGTGTGATTGTTGGAAAATGATTTCATGAGTTTAAAATTTCCATGGACTAACGGTTTTATTTTTTATTTTTTATCCCTAAATGATATTTTTTTTCTAATCTCAAGTTTTTTAAGTGTTTTTAATTGGATTTAACGAAGTATAGAGTCAATCATGGAATCATGGAAATTTTATGATGATCGTATTGTAAAATTTTTTATTTCTATGGTTTTGTTATGAAATTTTTATGGCATATTTCATTAAATATAAAAACATGAAAATATTCTCAATGTAAAATAAATTCAAATTATTGAATTATCTGAAGATAATGCAGGGTATAAGGATTGTTTATTATAGTTGGAATAAGAGGATGGATTAGAAAACATTGGAGGATAAGATGTATTCTTATGATATAGTGATATCATATGAGTTTATAATTTTAAGGTCGGTTATTAGTTTAATGTATTGTAATCCATTTTTGAGAAATATGATATAAACTTGTAAGGTGATTAACTATATCTCTTGTAGTTATTCAGTTTTGAGGTAATTATGGGTTATTACATTTTGAGGTGAATAATGAAGGGTGTGAGATAAACACTGATGTTAAAATATGATCTGGTTTTTTTGGAGCATATATCATTTTGGGAATGTTAAAAAATTGAAAAATATTAGGAAAATAAAGACCTTTCTGAAATGGTGACATCTTTTCACATTAGAGAAGTCTATAGAAAATGAACTCACAACCAAATAGTGACAAATAATTATTAACTACCACAAGCCTACATGAATTCATAGTTAGTACGAGTTCATTTCTGGAGTTAAACAAGATGATGGAATAAGAATAAGTTGATTTCGGGAACTTATTTTTTATCTGATGGATTTTAATGGAATTAGAAAATGATTTGTGGATCAAGTGATAACTTTTATTTTGAATGATATTTACTATTTCAAGAAACATATATGCCTAAAGAATTGGATACTGTATAATTATATTTTATGAGTAATGGTTAAATTATATTTTTAAAGAATCTATTATTTCAATTGGGGAATTTAGAGAATTAAGTAATTTTAAGAAATGATTATCTTATATTAGAGAATATGTTGTTATATTAATAAATTTTGGGTGTGGGACATTATGTGTTATTGATGATACATGGAGTTAAAGGTTATAAAATATCTCGAATGACTATGTGATCAATTCATTTTAAATTTTCTTCTTCAATATTTGTTTGGATTATTTTGTGGAATTTTAAGGACATTTATTTATTTAATTGTCTATGTTTACCTTTGGTTATTACAGTTCAATTATAGAGATCCAAATAAGTTTCTCATCTTCCAATGGATTAGTATTTAATAAATATTGTTCAATATTTTCCAATCTAAATTGTTTTTGATTAATGATTCATGAAAGGATAAATGGATATTTAATATTTTTCAGATTATGTGATTTTATTGAGTTTATTCATCTTGAATATTAATAGTTTGGGGAAAAAGATGAGTTGTTATTGGAATTTTAATAAAGTATTGAACTCCACATGTTCAGTAAGAATTTTTTTTTCATAATAATGGAAGTAAATTAATTACAAAACTCTATGAAACGTTTCATACAATAAAAAACATTTGTATTTACTTTTCCTCCTATGAAATAAAGGACTGTTTAACCATCAATTTTTTTCGGTTTTATGATATGTAGCCTTCTCTAAATAATAGTTTTTATTATTCTCTATCAGAAAATTATCGTTATTTTTCTCTTACACATCCATATTTTATGACATAGAACCCATCTATGTGTTATATCAACTAACCTTTGTACAGTAGTTATATTATTTAAAAGTTGATGTTTTTTCAATCCTTTATCCATTTTGGGATTTCAATAATGTTATTTTGAAAAATCATACATTATTTACATCTCAAAATTAAAATTTCATGGTTTAATTTTCACAAAGGTGATGAAAATGGAACATCATGAGTTTTTAAAAGAAAATGCAGTGTTAAATAGAATAAATGATACACCACATTTAGCTTAAATGAAAAACTTAATATTATTATTTTTTATGAAAGTTGACACATATCCATTAGAATGGTGGGATTTAAAAGGATTAACTTAATTATGAATTTATGTTTTACACAAGTTTTATAATGATTCATTGGTTACCAAATTAGTTATGAAATTAATCAAATTAAAATTTAATATATTTTGTTTTTTTGCTGGAAAATTTATGAAAATAAAAATAAGTGGTTTTATAAAATAATTAAAACACTTAAAATGTATTTTTTAATGATATATATATTTAATATATTCAATTTAATTTTTCAAATTCATATTATATTCTTTTTATACATGATATATAAACAGATTTAATTTTTTCTAATAAAAGAAATAATTTTTTAAAGAAATACACTTTTTCTAGCTTTTGATGGCCAGCCGATTTTAAATATATATTTTTAGATTTTTATAAATTCTATTCGAAAAAATTAACTTATTATTTAGATTTATTTCCCAAAATTTTTACTTGGATAATTTTTTATATTTTTCAAATAATAATCAATTTTATAAATAGTAAAAAATACTTTTTTTTAAATTCAAAATGGCTTTTCCAACTAATTTTTTTATATTGATAGATTATATTGTTAATTGGTTTTAATGAATAAAAAATTATTTTTTAATAATTTAATCTAATTTTTATTATTTGATGTAATGTCACATTGGAATTGGATATAAACACACGTTTATATATTAATGGGTTTTACTTTTAAAAACATGTTTTATGATTTTGAAAACAAGGATTAATTTTAAATAAATTTATTGAAATTTTGTGATTCAAATTTTTAAAAATGGATTTTATATTTGGAATCAGTGGGTCCAAATTATATAAATAGGTTTATTTGAATAGTTACATCAGTGTGTTTTATTTACCATGGATAAAGGTAAATTTGGTAAATTTGGGTTATAAATAATATGATAAGGAAAATAAAATACCCCATGTCATGATAAAATCTTACGAAACGAATAAAATTCAACACTTAACACATAAGGGTCAGAATTGAATAATTTAATGGACTATTGTCAATGAAAGTTATATAAATATTCAATAAACAAAAGAAAGTGAGAACATCTCAAAATATTATTTATTTTAAGTATAATAATTATAATATGATGATAAAAATGATAAAACATGTATAAAAAATAGTCTACAGAAATGTAATGAAATTATATAAATCATGATTTTTTTTATAATTTATAGAGGTTGAATAATTACAATAAATACCAACAAAACAATGAGAGATTAATTTTATTATTAATAGAAATATCAAATAAATTATATAACATTTTTAAAAAGAATATAGATTGAATAAATAATGGTAATCCATGAATTTTCTATGTACCTATAAGATATTATTTGTATATATACTGTTTTTTTCTTTTTTATCTCTCTCATTTGATTATATTTAAATTCAATGACATGAGTAGTGTCAAAAATGACACTATTGATATTTAATAAAAATTATATATTATTAAATTATTTAAAAATCATATAAACAATTTTGAATTTAAAATTCTATATTATAAGGTATAAATGACTAAAATTTTTCCATTTATTGAATGTTTTACCATATAAGTAATATTTATAACCTTTTAATATTTATAATGTTTTTACCAAAATTAGAATTAAAATAAATAAATTAAGGGTATACCGAAATGACAAGGCTTAAAATGAAATAATTACATGTAATGAAATTATTAGATGTTAGGATTTCAAACCATACTCATCTAATTTTAGATATAACTCAATTAGTGTCATTAAAATTTTAAAAACGACTAATATAAATTAAATATTTTAAGAGTTTTGAAGGTTCCCATCCCCTCTCATATAAAAAGGTACCCACTAATCTTTACTACTCAAACATCTAAAACAATTTTTTCCTAAAATCTCTACAAAAATCCTTCCTAAAATATGTCCCCACAATCTTGAGTCCTTATTTGGGGCATAACACCATACATATATATGATAATGTTTTCTTCAAAAGTGATCAAACAAATATTATTTATCATTTTATTTAAGTATTTCTGTTTTATTTTTTTCTTAAACATCATTTAAATTTTCATTTCCCAAGATGAAATAATAACTAAAGTATCATCAATATACTATGATGTTATAAAATTAATATCAACACATAATTATATCTCCAATTTCATTAAATATTAGTTGAACATTATGATCATGTGTACGGTGGACTACCACCTCACGAAAGGATAGAGTTCATTTTCATTATCGTCTCTGGATACTAGTCCTAATGATGGAATTAATGTCTTTATATGATGATAATGACGAAGATATAATTATAATAGAATAATATATCAATTAGTATCTTACATTCTATACACACAAAAATGATAATGTCATTCGAGTGTACAAGTTGACTATCACCTAAATGAAGCATTTTGAATCATTTTTATTAACTACATCACTTATATGAAATATGTAGTATATTTAAATCATTATGATGATGTTAATAATATTTTGATCATTATGGAAAGATAAAATATTAACAAACATATTTCTATTATGATCAATGATAAATAGAAATGTTACATATGACCACGTACGACCAATCATATTCATGATTATAAAGTTTTTCATTTTTTCCGGACCCGTCCAATAAGCCCTAAGCCGAGACATACCCTATGAAGTCCTCTTGATGGATAAGGGTTGGTAACTAGTTCGGATGGCATTAACCTAAGAGTTGGAGGCATTTTCTTGCATAACTAAATGCACACACACACCAAACCACTTCCTAAAAACAGAACAAGGAATAATGTATTCCAAAACAAGTGTTGAGTACAAGTACAACTAATAACAATTGAGCCATAATTAAACCTTATCATAAAGAAATGAAAACAACAATGTAAAAAGGGACCTGGGTAGCTATCCACATAAGCCCTCGCCTGATGATGATGAGTAGTGTAGCTACAAGATGTTGAATTATTACATCATGTGTCCCTCATCCTACTGGTCTCGCCTACTCCTTGAACACCATGTCCCCCGTCAAAACATCTGTCATCTGAACAGGACACAACCATGGCCGATGAAGCCCGTTCAAGGGTGAGTAACACAATACTCATTAGGGGTCCCTAGTACACTAAAGAGAAATTTCACAATGAAATCATAACAATAATCCATAATGTAAAGACATATCACACAAGGTATATTCTAGATTATGATAGGACCATTAGTTATAGTGATTATAATTTTTTAAAATTGAGTGACTCATCCCTGATGAGTCTCTGATATATGTCGGGCCACTATGGTCCACACGGCTGTTGCTCATCTGTTAGGAAACTGAGGTCCCCATGGCTTTTCCAAGACAATTAGTTCCACATGGGTACTGGCCTTTTGGTCCACTGAGGTCCATAAAGCCGCTTCCCTATTAGGCCACTAAGGTCCACACGGCTGCTGGTCGTTTGTATTCTTGATCTCGTGAGAATTGTACCCTGAAGCCACACGTAGAAATTCAAATTTCATGTAATTTTACATAGAGCATAAAAAAATATCTTCCTCGTCTATTGGGTATTAATGCCACAAATGACTCCTCAATTGGACGCCTGATTTGTAGGTTTTTAGCATTTTTATAATCATGGGTCGTTGTGTCTGGGCCTAGTCTGACACAGTGATACATTCTCGACCAACCCGTAAAAGAGATCTCACATACCACAGTTTAATTCTATTAGCTTGACCTGACCTGGTTAATGTCTAGGTAGGTCGGGTTCAGCCTGACCTCCATGGGCCTGACCCAATTTGCCTAGGTGTCTTTCCTTCTAGGTCACCTAGCTATCCGGACTCTTCCAGCCCAGTCCGAGGGGAAGATGCCATGTCATCCATTGTAAGTCAGGCATGTTGGGATTGAGTCTGAAACACTTGGCATGGGTCTAGCCTGCCTGCGCGGGTGTTGCAGGATTGATGGGTGCGAGGCCTGCCAGCTGGATCCCAGCCCGCTAGAAGCGGGATGGTGGTTTGCGACAGGAATAAACATAGAATTATTCATCATCTAGCTCACCACCATCCATTTAGTTAAACAATAGGTACTCTATCCTACCATGGTTGAGAGATTGTGTCTTCCATCTCGAACATGTAGCCAGGACACGACGACCCCCTCCACATCACCAATGGACGCAGTCCGCAGGTTTGACCCATCAACGTAGTGCATGGATAGAACAGTGGTTCTCAAGGGATGCAGACTGCATTGGCCATGATTCAACTTCCTTGGAATGCCGCTGGGGTGTTCCAATCCAACCGGTCACCTCCGCTACCACAGACATGCCATCCAAATCTTTGGCGGACCACTGGATACGGTATGGTGGTCTGTTCAACGCAACACCTATGCATACAACTTCCAGGGAACTTCCACATTATCACAATGTTCTAAAACCTGACTTTCTACCAGTTTAAATTCTTGGACATGAATAACACACATGGTTAGAGGGGTTCTTGCCTTGTTCGTTTGGGTAATCTCCCTCTTCATTGTGATTTCAAAACCTAGGGGAGGTTTGGGGAAGATGTTCAAACATAGAATGTAATAAAATAATTTTGGAGAGAGAAAACCCAAAATTAATGTCACCCTTCTTGCAAGAATTCATGGTCCATATATCAACCAATTCTTGGTTTGATCGGCATTAGTATTTTATAATAATAATCGGTATGAACATAAAAATTAAACAAACCCCTACGTCATTGATGTTCATAGCTGTAGCATTCTGTCCTTGAGGGTTCAAGTGGTCGATAGTGTTAGTAATTATTCGACGTACGTTGATGTCGATGACATCCCGCCTATGACATTTATTTTTCATTATTGGGGGAAAATGTTGGACGTTCATTTGGGAATCCTCACACCTTGATCCCCATTCCACCAACTAGTAAAACTATTAAAAAAATCATGTCTAAGATCTTCTGTTACACTTTGACTTCAAGTCAACATGTTGTTTTATTTATGAAACAGTATCACTATTATGCGTCTTCAAAGCATCACTACACTACGTTTTAACATTCCATTAATGAGCTTTATTAATGTGTCTTGTCACTGCCTCGTCCCTACACCGTAGTGTCACAATGTCATTTCTTGTTAGTGAGAAACAAAAACACATATCATTTTATGTTATTTTATTATTTTTATTAAAAATAATGAAAATTAATTTTTTTGATCGGCCGTTTCCAGAAAAAGGTATGTCTTTATTAGAAAATCTAGTTGTTCTAAGCTCAATGGTTCTCTCAGATTTTCGATCCGAGCACCTGTTCAAAATTTGGAAAGTCCCTACCAACTATTCCTGAATGTACCTCAATGAAATTTCAAAATTCCATTCTAGGCTCACCCGACATTGGAATCATGTTCTATCAGAGCATGTAGTCTCTAAATAAATCAATATAATTTTAAATAAATAACACAAAAATTTTTGCAAGATACATTCTCCCCACCATTGGGAATTATGTCCTTGAAATCCAAAACAAGTGGTAATCAAACAAATGGGGGTTTTGAGCATTAATCTGATCCTCCCACTCCCATGTGTTGTCATGGTGATTTCATTGTTGTCGTCCAATGCACAGTAGAGAAATTGAAAACCCACGTAGGCTCTGCTTCTGTAGATCCTCTATCATTATTGGGGAATATGAAAAAGTTGCCACATCATCAATGTCCAACTCACCCTCATTGATGACATTCAAGAAATCATAGATGCATCTCTTCAACATCATCATGTGTAAAATATCGTGCACTCAGTGCATCTATGTGGGAAGTGCTGGGTGGTAGGCCACCTCACCATCTCTTCTTAGGATATGAAATGGTCTGATGAATCACAGAGATATATTGCCTCCCAGTCCAAATATCCCCAATCCACATTGGGGTGAGACCCGAAGAAAATCATGGTCTCTCATCTCAAACTCCAAAGGAATTTGTCTCCTATTGGGAAAGACTTCTTTCTACTATGTAGAGTCCTCATCCCGTCCTGCTTGATTTGACCCTTCCCGGTGGTTTCCCATACCAACTCTAGACCCATCACTGCTGACTCCCCTAGGTCAATACATTTTAGAGGTGATATGCAAGGCATATTAAACAAGTTCTCTAATGTTACCATGCTAATGGTGTATTGATAGCTATTTTTGAATGATAACTTCATCAATGGGAGGCAGTCATCCCAAATACTACAAAAATCATGGACGCAATCACGAATCATGTCCTCCAAAGTCTATATGGTTCACTCTGTATGACCATTCATCTAGGGAAGAAAAACAACTCTCTAAAATAGATATGTCCTGAAAGACTCCGGTAATCCCTTCCACAACTTGGATGTGAACCGTATATCACATTCCAAAACTATTGTTGAAGGCACCCCATGAATCAAGAAAATCTCATTGATGTAGAGTCATCCCAATCCCTCTACTTCTCCCTTCTCCATGATGGGTAGGAAGTGAGCCTACACGGTAAGTTGGTCAACGATCACCGAGATAGATTCATGGCCTCTAGATATATGAGGTATTCCCATCATAATATCCATTGAGATACCATTACATTTACACTTAGGTACCTCATGTTTCTGAGAAAATCTTGATGGAACCTTATTCTCCAACTTCACATGAAAAAATGAGAGGAATCCTGAGTAGAAGTTGGCGACTACATTCATCATTCCTGGACATAGGTACTGACGTCAGAGGTCCTGTTACATCTTTTATACTCTAGTATGTACCTCCAAATAAATGTATGGAACTCCCTTAACACCTCATCCTGTATCACAACTAGTACTATGGTGCGCCCTCTAAAAAGGATGACGTTCTCCCTACATATCAAAAATCTGTCTGGATATTTTCTTAAGTATTAATGGGCATGTCGAGCTTCTCAATCGACGTCTATGAGATATGCCTCCATGAATTTCTATATGAGTGGAGGATTAACAGTCATTTACAAAGTTATGTAGCTCTATCATCATAGAAAAAGGATATTTGCTTCACTGATATCTGCTTTGTCTCCTCACTCATCAAATGAAAACTTGTTCTCCTGCTAATCACGTCTGCTACCAAGAATCTATTCCTAGGAGTATATACTATCTCAAAGTCATATTCCTAGAGGAACTCTATCCATTATCATTGTCTTGTGTTCATGAAATTATAAAATAATATATATGTGAAACTCTTGTTGTTAGAGTAATCTTTAAACTATTCACCCATCAAGTCGTGCCACCACTTCTTCAAAGAAAATACCAATTCTGCTGAATCAACATCATGGGTTTAGTTGTTGTGATCAATGCACATAAAATGTCATGAAATGTTGGCGATCACCAATCGCTCCTCATTAGAAAACAACCTATTATTGACTCTGATGCCTTGTAGGAGACAACACACCCAAAGTCCCCGTCTAGTAGTCTCATAATTGAAGAACTAATCAGTCTCCGCCTCATATCCAAGAAACTCTACTAGAATTTCTCAATCCACATGAAGGGAAATACCTTCTGTTTCAATGATTTTAATGGTGCTTCCTCTTTGGAAAAGTCTGATAGGATCATTTGATAGTCACCAACCAACCCCAACAAGCTCCGTACATCAATCACGATCCTAGGTGGATCTCATGCGAGCACTGCATCTCTCTTCACCATATCCACTACAACCCCAACATCCAAGATGACGTACACAAGAAATTAGCCCCCCCCCCAAATAAATAACTGTACGTTTGAGATCTTTCCATAATGATTGTGTTGTCAGAGTGTATATAGGACTATCTGTATGGAATCATGCCTTTTATTTCATAACTTTTCATTACATTTTACAAACATAGGATCCTTAAAGTCTAGTGTATTGAAAATAATGAACATAATACATGAAAACAACATGAAACATTCTTCTAAAATACTTTTAAGGCTTCATAATATGTTCAATTACTTCATATCATATCCTGGTAGTTACATCAACGAAATGGGTGAGCAGAAGGCTCAATAATGAAAAAAGTGAAATAGTTGACATATGATCATGAGCAATATTAATAAAAACGTGATAAAAGTCATAAAGGCCCGAGAAATGGAAGAATAAGAATATCATAATAAATATAACATTAATCATAAATTGAATATGTGGCTACAACATTTAATTTAGACATTCATGATCGTATCACCAATGGTTATCCTCGAGGTGTCATATAAATTACAACGGTTATCCACAAGGTATCATGAAACATGTCATCTCTAGAGAATAATTCTTTACCCAATGCATTGGAGCGCTATCATGGCACAACCTTAATATGTATTTAATTTCATGTGAGACACATAGATAATAATCTAACATTTCCTAAATAACCCATAGAGAATAAAAGGAATGGGTTTCATTTCAAAATCATGACGTTTTAAAAGTTCATAAAAATAACATCATTATATCATTTACAACTCATGGATAGGGAGTGAGGGTTATATGTATGTCAATTCAAAAATAAAATATATCATATTTATATATTTAGTAACACCCATATAAATGAAATAGGTCTGGATATTCACATAAATAAAAAAAGAAAATTTCTTGAGAGAAAGAGATAAAAATTTTGAGGGGAAATTTATGCATCATAACGGCTATATAACATGGCTTTAGAAAAAATTGAAAAGAGAGGGGACAAGGGTCATCCACTCATAAATAATTAATAATATAGTATGGGTACTGAATATGATCATGTTATGGATATTTTAATGACACAGAACATAAAAAGGAAAAATGAAATAAAAGAGAATATGTGAATTCTTTTACGAGATAACGACGTCACTTAAAAATTCAGAAAACAAATTGATGAGAGAAGAAAGGGTCTCTCATCATTTGGAAAAAATGTACAGTAATAAGAACATATAAGAATATACCATCAACATAATTATATGGAAAATATAATACACAACATAAATGAAGTCATGACTTAGAAAGAGGAGGGTGAAAGGATCCCTTACCTTGAAGAGTAACGTCAAAATATTGAAGGTCGGGACCTTGGGAGGCTTGAGGGAACCTTTGGAGGACTCCTTGGGAGGTAAAAAGACTAAAAAATCATTGAGGATGATTTTGGAATGAAATGAATGAGGGAAATGGCACGGTATTTACATGGCAATTTAGTGAATAAATTATTAATTTCCAAGGGACACCTCATTGGGGGTATTGGAAAAACCAAGGGAATGGCAATGGTATTTTCCCATGGTATTGGCCACTTGGGACACCACATAGAATATATCACTATTCATAAGTCTACTAGAAGTCAAACATCATTATTACATCATTAATGATGTCATTAAACACCCGAAACTCAAAACTACATTTTTATTATTCACTGAAAATTCAACTATTTCTGAAAAAACAAAAAAAATACACCCTAACCTAATATCGATGATCGAAATTTAAATATGATGTCCATTTCATGAATATAATTGTATAAATATTTTTAATTTCATTTTTAAGTAAATTCATTATTTATTCAAAAAATACAACGGTAATACTATAACTAATTTTGTAACACCTTAAAAATGTAATCAAGGACCCATAAAATTATTATATAACCATAAGACAATAAAGTAACAATTTATGATTATACACTATGAATAGAAATTTCAATTTTAAATTATTTAATTAATTATAAATTCCTAAATAAAATATTTCTGGCATACAATAAAATTAAAACTTAAACTATGATCGATTTTTAACTTTTATGACGTCTAAAATGTATTTACACATTAATGGGTGATGTTTTTAATTTTTTTTCAAATTACTATTCATTACTATTCATATGGCTATGTTACTATTCATACTTTAATATTCACTAAAAACCAAGTTAATCTTACTAGAATCTAAATTTCACATGGATCACAACTGTAGCAGACAATTTTTTTAAAATAATTTCAAATTATTAATTCTTTAATGAATACAAAAATATTTTAAAATAACCTTTTTCCTAAATAATACACATCCTATATTTATTTGGATATTTGAAATTCAAAAACATTTCCATAAGAATAAATAAAAATTTTATTTATATAAAAGGATTAAACAATGCAGCTAAAGTCTTGTTACAGAGCCCCTTATTACACCAGGATGGGACTTAAGTGTTAGGTGTTCTATGGTGATAGAATCTTCGGGTGGCTCAGACAACATTTCCCGAGTTGTGATTTCTATCAGCTTGGACTTATCCCTTAGGCGATTTTGTTCATACTTCATACATTGAAGTTCATCTTGGGATTGGTCCAGAGCAAAGCCCAATGATGATACCTCCTTCACAAGCTCCGAATGATGAGCTTCATATAGATCGAGTCGACTGGATGTGGCCATTCGATCATCTTTCTGTTTTAATTAATCAAGATAACCGTATTTATAAAAACAGAACGTTTAGATTATAGTTTCCAACGATTATATTAACCAACGATCATATAACAGTCGAAGCCAAACAGTATCATGTTAATTATACCCACTTCATTAACTAATGGAAATATTTTTGTTCATTTTATAGTAAAATAACACAAAAAAATAGGAAACAACAATAATTAAAATGTTTGGGTCGTTACATTTTTCCCCCTTAAAAATTTCTGTCCCTGAAATTTTATATCGTACCCTCTAATGGGAAAAGGTGTAAGTACTTCTGTCTCATGGAATACTCAATTTACCATGTTGATTATTCACTTTTTTGGTTCCTCCAAAACACCATTACAAGGTAGGTAGTATTTTTGCATAGAACCTTGTCTGTACGATCCGAGATCTGCACCGGATGCTCCTCATAAGAGAGGTCATGTTCCAGTTGTTCCACCTCTGGATTTAGTACATGTGAAGGGTAATGTATGTACATCCTCAAGAGGCATACGTGGAAGACATCATGAACTTGGGAATGATTTTTAGGAAGTGAAAGACGATAGGCCACTGCTGCAACACGATCATATATTTCATAGGGGCCAATGTTCCTAGGGATGAGAATCCCTTTCATCCCAAACCTCATGACTCTCTTCCAATGTGAAAGCCGAAGATAGATATTATCACCAACATCAAACTCCATGTCCTTGTGAAGGTTGTTGGCATAGCTCTTTTTCCGAATCTAAGCTGCCTAAATGTGTTGTTTGATGGAAAGAACCTTTTCTATCGTCTCTTTCACAAGATCATACCCAAGAAGCTTTCTATCACCAGCATCATCCCAACAATTAGGAGTTCTACATAGATTCCCATATATATCTTTATATGGTGTCATTTGAATGCTCGAGTGGAAGCTTTTATTGTACGAGAACATAACTAATGACAGATGTTTATCCCATCCACATTTAAATTCTACTAAGTAAGTTATCATCATGTCCTCGAGTGTTTGAATAATGCATTCAGATTGGCCATCAGTTTGGGGGTGATAGTCCATATTGAAATTCAATTCAGTGCTCAGAGCATGTTGAAGACCTCCCCATAATTTTGATGTGAACCATGGTTCATGATCAGATATGATAAAGGGTGGAACTCCATAACTCCTTACAACTTCCTTCATGTAAATCCTGGCAAGTTGATCCAGAGAAAAATCATCCCGAATGGAGATAAAATGGGTAGTCTTGGTGAGACAATCCCCGATAACCCATATCGCATTATTTCATTTTTATTTTCTCGAGAGACCAGTGATGAAGTTTGTAGTGATATTGTCTCACTTCCATGTTGGTATGTGTAGTGTTTGCAATACCACTTTAGGATGTTTTCACTCTGCATTCACTTTCTGACATACTAGGCACCTTGAAGTGTAGTAAACAATCTCCCTTTTCATATTATCCCACCAATAGTGATCACGAAGGTCCCTATACATTTTCGTGCTACCAGGATGTATAGAGAAAGTTGAACTATGAGCTTCATCCATTAGCTCCTTCCTTATTTCCGGATTAGATGGAACACATAGTCTTGAAAAAAAAAATCAGTACACCTTATTGATCATTATTGAACTCGGGAAACTTACCATCCTTTATAGCCTCAAACTTATTTTATATCAAATGATATTTTTTCTGAGATTTCTTAATATTCTCTAATAATGATAGTTTATAAATCATTTGGGTTAGGGTTGATGATGTGACTTCCTTTATTACTCCCATTCCTAGCTTTATTAGGTCATTGATCAAAGGATCTTTTTGAATCCTCATCGTGGAAAGAACAACTAGGTCTTTCCTACTTAATGCATCAACGAATTTGTTTTCTCTTCTGAGATAATAATGAATTGAACAATCATAGACATTAAGGAGTTACAACCATCTATTTTTTCTCATGTTTAATTCCTTTTGTGTGAAAATATACTTCAAACTTTTATGGTCTGTGTATATATCACATTTCCCCGCATAAAGATAATGCCTCTATATCTTCAGAGAAAAAACAACCGCAGCCAGCTCCATATCATGCGTAATATAGTTATGCTCATGAGTCTTCAACTATCAAGATCCATAAGCAATGAACTTGTAATTTTTCATGAGGATGCACCCAAGCCCTTTCATAGATTAATTGCTAAAAATAATGAATCCTTCCCCACTTGAGGGCAGAGTTAACACAGGTGAAATAACTAATCTCTTTTTCATCTCTTAGAAACATTCCCCACACTCCATTGTCCAGATGAACTTGACCCCTTTTCGAGTTAACTTGGTTAATATATTAGAAAGTCGTGATTTTGTTTTTAAAAAAACCTCTTATAATATCATGCTAATCCAAAGAAACTTTGAATCTCAGTTACAATTGTAGGATGAGGCCACTCATATAAAACTTTTGTCTTTGCTGGGTTAACTGTGATTCTTTCATTGATAACAATGTTCCCAAAGAATGAAACTTGTTGTAACAAGAATTCACAATTACTGAACATTCCAAAAAATTCTCTCCTTCTGTATTGCTTGCAAAATAACCCTAATATGTTCCTCATGCTCCTCACGAATTTTAGAATATATCATAATATCGTCAATAAAAACTACCACAAAGTTATCATGGTAGTCCTTAATGACTCAATTCACCAAATCCATAAAAATAGAAGGTGCATTAGTTAGTCCAAAAGGCTTTACAAAAAACTCATCATGCCCATATCTTGATTAGAATTCAGTTTTTGGAGTATCTTTTTTTCTTCACCCTCAATTGATGATAACTAGACCAAAGATAAATAGTAGGGAAGAATTGAGCCCCACAATGTTGGTCAAATAAGTAATAAATTCTTGGAAGAGGGTATTTGTTCTATAATTTGATTCTATTCTGTTACCTATAATCAATGCATAGCCACATCGATCCATCCTTAATATTCACAAAAAGAACAGGTGCACCTCTAGGAGACACACTCAGTCAGATAAACCCATTCTCCAAAATATCTTGGAGTTGTTTCATTAATTCCTCCAGCTCCATATTTTCTTTCCTATATGGGGTCTTTGATATTTGATGAGATCCAAGTATGAGTTCAATAATGAACTCTACCTCTGGTTCTAGGGGAGGTCCATGAAACTCCTTTGAAAATACATCAATGTATTCCTAGATTATGGTACATTTTCTATACTCAAACTCGCATTTCCTTCTTCTTCTTCACCGATCAATTCCATAATTAATGATATATGAGGTTCTTCTATACAAATATTATGTTGAGATATATCTCCTTGGAATATGACTGTAGGTTTATCATTCAATACTAATGAGATTTCCTTACTTATGCATTTGATCATAGAATTATACTTGGAGAGTCAGTCCATCCCTAGTATAATGTCGAATTCCTTCATGGGAATTACTACTATATTTTCTATAAGATTTTTCTCACCAAAGTAGATACTAGAGATTCTAAACATTGATGATTCTTGGATGATCCCACTAGGATTCTTGACTGATAACTCTACTTTTAGCAAGTTGGGGGTTGATTCTAAATTCATTACAAACACGGAGGAAATAAAGGAATGCGTAGAACCCGAATCAAAAAAAAAATACATGCTACCTTTGAGGGAATAATAAGATAACCTACTACCACATCATTTGGAGCTTTAACTTTAGCTACCGTGATAGCAAAAGCACGACCTTTCTCCCTTGGAATTTTTCAAGTTTGATGGTGGTTCCCCTCTACTGCCCTCAGATTTGGACAGTGATTGGAAAAATTCCCAAGTTGTCCACACCCAAAGCACTGCACGTCAGGTAGTAACTTCACCGTCTTCCCCTTTTCGTTATTGTTTGGAATTTGAGGTTTCACCACACTATGAAAATTCCTCTCAATATGGCCATCTCTTCCACACTTGTAGTATTTCTCGCTCCTGAGTAGGAAGTTCCCTGAATTCTTCTTCATAAATTTATTACATGTGGGAAGTTGCACAGGCTTGCCTCCTCTTCCTTGACCAAATATCCTCCCTAAGCTAGGATCCATCGATATCTTTTTGTCACTTGATTTATGAGACTATTGCGTCTCACCAAACTCTAGATAAACTTTCATCACACATCCCACAATCACTCCATAGCTATCCTAATCTCGGTTGGCTAGATTCTTCCACAAATGAGGTCTTAGTCCACCGAAGAATCTATCATCCTATCCATTTGGATCCATGAAAAATAAATAGGTGTAATGTGAATTTCGGTTGATGATAATCCCATAGCTTCTGATAGATTCATTCCCCTTCTACTTCAGCTCGAGAAATTTCTTCTCCATTCTTGTTCTCATGAAATGAGGGAAATACTTACTGAAGAAGATCAATCTACACTCTTCCAACTCCATAGCTTCAAACTCCACTCATTTCCTCATGTTTTTAGTCATCTCCCACCACTGATCAGCTTCTCCTTATAAGCGATAGAAAGCCAGGGTGACCTTCTCTTGCTCTGAATAGCAGATCATAGAAAAGATCTTCTTGATAGAGCTGATCCACTACTCATTAGTCAATGGGTCAGTCGATCCATTGAAGGTTGGTGGTATCTGATGTATAAAGGACTCAACATAATGTTGTTCCCTTTATTGGTTAGATCGGTCTCTCATCATGATTCATGTTATTTCTCATATCTTCTGTCATTCGGTTCATCATTCACATTAATGTTTCCATTTCGGCTTCCATCGGACGACCGTCAGCGCATGGTCAATTGTGGTCACCATTTTCATGGTTCCTCCTATTGACCACCATATTCTAAAATAATAAAACCATAATGAGAAAATTATTTCATTTACGAATCTTTTAACTATAAAGGATTTATTTATTTAAACTTCATTCTTAAAAAATTACATTTTTCTATAATTCCTTCATAATGATTTATAAAAAGCTTATGGTTAACCAAACTTATCCCCCGGGAGTGTCGTAACCAAGAGTGCAGCGAGGCCCATTGTTGTGCACCAGTTCTCGTTCATGTCTAGCTCAAAGTAGTTTTTTTGGGTTTTACCCTTATGTACATCTGTTCCAGAGCTGCCTCTACCTGCTTCTGTCCAGACAGGGATATATTTGTTTGATAACACACTAACTCAATATTCACCAAAATACAAAGATGTTTTCCTATAATACAACTTTTATATAGGATTTTTTATAAAGATTTTATCGCCTAATTTCAATAAATAAATTAACTATCCTTTGATTCCAAATATGTCATCCCACCTTTTTATTACATAACATTTCATTACATTTTACAAACAGATGATCTTTAAAGACTAGTGTCTTGGAAATCAGGAACACAATACATGAAAACAACATAAAACATTCTTCTAAACCACTTGTAAGTCTTCATATTTTTTAAATTAACTATATCTTATATCCTGGAGACATACATCAAGGAAAAGTGTGAGCAGAAGGCTCAGTAAGGAAAATAAGTGAAACATCTGACATGTGATCTCGGGAAATATTAATTAAAACATGATAAAAGTTATAAATGATTGAGAAATGGAATAATCTAAATATAATATTAAAAATAACATTAATAATAAATTGAATACGTGTCTACAACATTTAATTTAGTCATTAATTAATATATCAACAAGGTTTATCGCAGAGGTGTCATTTAAATTAACAAGGTTATTCACCAAGGTATCGTGAAACTAGTCATCTCTCAATATTAAATATTTACCCAATGAATTGGAGATATATCAGAATTCACCTTTAATATCTCTTTAATTTCATGTGAGACACATAGATCATAATCATATATTTCATAAATAAATTATACAGAATAAAAGAAATGGGTATTATTTCAAAATCGTGACGTTATAAAAGATCTTAAAAATTAGATTATTATATCATTTATAACATATGGAAAGGGATTGAGGGTTATATGTATGTAAATTACAGAATCAAATATATCATCTTTATAGATTTATGAACACATATAGATACTAAATTGTTTTGGATATTCACTTAAATAAACAAGGGAATTTCTTGAGGGAAAGGGATAAAAATTTTGAGATGAAATTTCTGCAGCATAACGGCTATGTAATATGGTTATAGAAAACATTGAAAAGAGAGAGGACAAGGGTCAACCACTCATAAATAATTAATAATACAGTATGGGTACTGAATAATATCATGGTATTGATATTTTAATGACATGCCATATGAAAATGAAAAATGAAAGAAAATAGAAGATGCGATTTCTTTTAGGAGAAATTCGGCAACATAAAAGCATTACTTAAAAATTCATAAAACAAATTTATGAGAGAATAATGGGTCTCTCATCATTTGGACATAAAATGTAAATTAATAATATCATATAAGACATAATATCAACATAAAGGGATGGAAAATATAATACAAAACATAAAAGAAGTCATGATGTAGAAAGAGGAGGGTGATAGGATCCCTTACCATGAAGAGTAACATCGACAGATTGATGGTCGGGACCTTGGGAGGTTTGAGGTCATCTTGGGAGGACTCCTTGGGAGTTAAGGAGACCAGAACATTGTTTAGGATGATTTTGGAATTAAATTAATGAGGTAAATGTCTTGGTATTTATAGGTAAAAGGAGTGAATAAATTATTAATTTCCAAGGAACACCACATTAGTGGTATTGGAAAAACCCTGGGCATGCCCATGGTATTTGCCCATGTTATTGGCCAATTGGGACAACACATAGAATATATTACTATTCATAAGTCTACCAGATATCATAAATCATTATTACATCATTAATAATTTCATTAAACACTCAAAACTCAAAACTACATTTTTACTATTCACTGAAAATTCAACTGTTTCAGAAAGAACCCAAAAATTCACCATAACCTAATATCGATGATATGAATTCAAAAATGAATTCCATATCATTAAAAAAAATCGAAATATTTTTAATTTAATTTTCAATTAATAGAATAATTTATTCCAAAAATACAACTTTAAAACTATAACTCATTTATGTAACAACGTAAAAAAGTAATCATGGTCCCATAAAATTATCATATAACCATAAAACGATAAAGTAAAAAATTTATGATTAAATTTTATGAAAATAAATTTCCATTTTAAATTATTAAATTAAATATACAATAGGAAATATAATATTTATGGCATACAAAAATACCAAAACATAAACTATGATCATTTTTTCACTTTTAAGATGTCTAAAATTTATTTATACATTCGTGGGTGAAGTTTCTATTTTTTTGTCATATTACTATTAGTTACTATTCATATGGGTATGTTAATATTCCTACTTTACTATTCAGTAAAAACCATATTGATCTTATTAGACTCTAAATTTCTCACTTATCACAACTATAGAAGATGATTTTTTTTGAAATTATTTCACATTATAAATTATTTAATTAATACAAAAATATTTAAAAATACCCTTTTTTCCTAAATTATACACATCCTATATTTATCGAGATATTTGAATTCAAAAACTTTTCCACAAAATGAAATAACAAATTTATTTATACAAAATAATTACACAAAGCAGCTAAGGTCTCATTACATATCCCTTATTACACCAGCGTAGGACCTAAGTGTTATATTTTCTATGGTGATAGAATATTGGGGTGGCTCAGACGACATTGGCCAAGTGGTGATTTCTATCCTCATGAACTTCTCCCTTAGGTGATTCTGTTCATGATTCATACGTTGAAGTTCGTCTTGGGCTTGGTCCAGAGCAAAGCCCAGTTATGCTACCTCTTTCCCAAGCTCTGAAAGATGGACTTCATATGGCCTGGGTCTACTAGATGAGGCCATTAAAACTTATTTCTATACATATTAAACAAGATAAACATATTTATAAAAATAAAATGTTAATATTATAGTTTCCAATAGTCATATTGACCAATGGTCATATAATAGCTGAAATCGAACGGTCTCACTTTAATTATACCCACTTCATTAATTAATGGAAATATTTTTTTTCATTATAAAATAAAATAACACACAATATTAAGAAACAAAAATAATTAAAATTTTCAGGTCATTACAATCTGTAAGTTTTTAGTGTGCTCCTCCACTGACATTGAGTACACCAAGTTTTCATTAATGAATAATACCATGAAAAGATCGATGTAAGGTTGGGAGATCCTGTTTATGTGTTCCATTAACACTACTGGGGTATTGGTCACACCGAAGATAATTAACGAGAACTCATAGTAACCATACCCGCACCTGAAGGATATTTTCGGTACGTCCTCATCCTATACTCCATGCTGTGGATAACCTGATCGAAGGTCAATCATTGAGAACCACCTAGAATCATTCATCTGATCGAATTGTTCATAAATCCTCATCAGTGGATAATTTTCTCCATGGTCACTTGGTTCTGGCACAAGAATACAACACATATCCTCAAAATCATTTCTACTTTTTCATAAGACAACACAATGGGTACCAATGGTGAAATTCTAGGCATAAAGAACCCCTTCTCCTACAAGTCGGATAGAATTACCCTCAACTAGTGAATTTATGTGGGATCTATTTTATATTCTTGTATGGATATTAGTGTCATCATGGGGTAACGGTCGATGAAAAATTGTATGTCTTTGTGAGGAGGGAGTCTCAGAATATCCTCAAGAAAACATCCCTATACTAGTACCCCCCCAATAATAATGCTTGGACTCCTCTCATCCACCACACCGAGGGTGGGGATATCCAATTAACGAGTGATAAGAGGATCCCTCCTTTGTGAATGTCCATCATGTGCTGCAATGTTTCCCTTCTCACTGGTAAAGTAATACCTCATCCCATCCCCGCGAACACATCTCACTTTGCACATAAAATAGTTGATCTCACCATAGACTGTAGATAATAATTCAATAACCAAGATGACGTTTTAAGGCCTTGATGATGCTAATAGAAGATCCCACCTGATCCTCTCACAATGTAGAGTATTCTCACACTACTAGAACTACTGTGTAATCAATCAATCCCCTCTCGTAAGAGTCTCTAGATGTTAGGACTGAGCCCATGTATTCACTAGAATCTCCATGCTCTAAATGAGATCTGTTGTAATGAATGTGTTACTAGAACCTGTGTCTATAAGAACTACAGATTGGTGGAGAAGAAAAAAATCATAACTCAAATCAACTCTAGAGCACGGTGACCGTAAGCCTCTGCTTCAATAAGATGAGATCTCCCTTGTCCGCTTTCTCCCAGAGGTCGGAGTGGACCACCTAAAGGTTGTAGAGATAATACCTCAAACCATCACCCACCAGTTATTTCTCATCCTGATCCCCTACCACTTCAACTGCTATGTGGCCCTCCTCATTCAACCCTCTGCCTCTATATATACGGTCCCTTTAATTTTTGCTAATTTTCTATATAGTGGGTAGTGAATTCATGAGCCATGTGACCCTACTCGCTGCACGAGTAGCACACCCTAATTCTTATCCTTTCTCCAACAATCTTGACAGTCTCGCACCACAGATTCTATGACATGGGGTCATCCACTATATGATCTGGATCATTTGGACCATTTCACCTTTTGTCGACTTTTTTCCATAGATGGATCTTCAACCTGACGCCTAGTGGTTCCCACGTTCAGTGCCTTCTATATTAGAAAGATCTCTACTAGTATAGCTCTCTCTACCACTCCAGCATGTGTGGCGATGCTGAGAGACAATGTGGAAACCATAATATTTTGTCATAACCCCTACTAAAATGTTCGAGACCTAAGTAAAGGGTCTCAGACTATGTATGTAGAGTAAGGGGAATGATTTTTTTACCTCTCTGAGTACTCATATACTATCATGATTCCAAACTAAAGCTGAAGTATCCTCTGAATGAGCACAAAGTGAAATGTCTCAGGGAAAAATCCTCTCAAAAAATTAGCTCAATGTCCATCCAGGTGAGGTTCCCTCATCATGAATCTCGATGGTCAATCTCTAATATCTCCCCGCCAAGCCCTGAAGAAGGCTTGTGGATAGGACCACCATCTAGTCATGTGGTGTCCGCACTAAGTGTAAGACCTATGCCACCACAACCATCCAATCCTTAGAAACCAAGGGATTCGTCTCCCCCCTGAACATTAGAGGTATCTATTGTTGGAACTCGTGATATGTTGTAATTATATTCACATCCTCTATTTGTAACATTGGAAGTAGATACTTTCCAATGGGTGGTGGTATCACTTTTTCACCACTCAGTGGGAGAAATGTCAAGAACTGGTCCCTGAACGGATGTCACTTTGTTATGGGGGTTGTCCTCCCAACCATGTATCATAATACTGGATTGTCTCTCTCATGGATGAATCCTGAAATAGATCAATATGGGATACAATCAATAGATATTACCTTGTGAGGTGACTCATATACAAATGAAAATAATGAGAAAGTTTTGCAACTAGTGAATTTATGTGTTGATCTGTAGATCAGAAATCATGGTCTTGGTGTTTGGATATATCAACCAACGCACTAACACTAGACACCCCAAATTTGAATGCCATACTAGAAACATTTTACACTATTTCCTCAAAACATAAACAATAGACAATCAGAATCTGAGGTAGAACCATACACCTCTGATAAAACTTTATTACAACTTGCCCCATGGGGCCCACATCGTGACATACCCCAATCCCATCTCTCGAAGGCTGGGGGTTAGAGACTCGAACCAGAGGCGTAAACCTGTAAGTGGAAGGTATTTTCCTGAGAAACTGTATACACGAACCTAACCAACCATGTCCCACTAATTGATAGGGGAAAACATGTATATTGAAACAAGTGCAGATTACTTGTAAAAATAAAATAAAAGTTGTCTAGAATACAAACCCAATAAAAAGAACAGAAAAACAAAACAAGTACAAAGGGACTCGGGTAACCGTCAAATGAAAACACCACATGATGGTAAGAGTAGTGTAGCTAATAGAATCTTAATAAGTGCATCATATCCACCCAATACCACTGGTCCCTACATGATCCTAGGCCACCATGTCCTCCTTTGAAACGTAAAGAGACTGGACATGACAAAACACATGCAAGCGAAGCCCGTGTAGGTGTGAGAAACATATTTCTCAGTAGAGGACCCTTCTCCCCAAAAAAGATATAACACAAAGAAACCACAATGCAATTCCACAATTTAAGGATAGCTCACACTAGGTATATTCTAGTGTGTGAATTGTTCATCAGTGATAATGATTAACATTTCATAAAATTGAGTGGCTCATCCATGATGAGTCGCTGAAGTATTTCAGGACACTAGGGTCCACAAGGATCAGCTGGGCCACTGAGGTATACAATGCTGCTAGTCTGCTAGGCCACTGATGGCCACTCATCTACTCATCTACTGGGCCCCTAAGATCTACAAGTCTGATACTCTTCTGCGCACTTGACCATGAGATAACCGCTCTCCCAACCCATACATTGAATGAAAAAAAAATCCATTGATGTCCCCAAAGATCCTACTAAATTATGTGAATCATCATGAGTGTCCCAATATTGAAAAACCATCATCAATAAAACACCATATTTTCATGTTATTATCATTTTAGTAATTAGGAGCCGGCAGCATCTGGGCTAGGTTCAACCCGACCAACCCGGCTCAGGGGCCCTACATACACCGATTTAATTTGACTGGCCCGAACAGACCTCTTTTGAGACAAGGTAGTTCTAGTACAGCCTTGCCAATGGGACATGCCTAGCAGGCCTTGCTCGGCACGTCCTAGTTTTTTCGGGGTCTTGACCACCGGGTCGCACGATGACCCGGTCTCCTCTAGTGACATGGTCACATCCGAACTATCATGAAGGGTGCAAGTCTTGTCTACTGGCACCGTTCCGGCCCTTTGGGTGCCAGTCCGGACCACCGGCGTGGGTTCGACCTAACCTAATGGATTGCGGCACGACCCACAAGCTAGAGCCAGACCAGCTAGAAGTGGACCAGTGTTGTGCGTCGGGCCAGAATACAGTAGGGTTCAATTTCTGTCTCCCCACCTTCCCCATGATTTTTTCACGAGGCCTCCATCATACTATAGTCGAGTGACCGCGACTGCTAGCTCGCATGTTCTTCCTGGACAGGACTGCCCCCTCCATGTCACCCATGGACATAGTCAACAGGTTTTAATCATCAATGTGACATCATGTTGGAGACATGACTCTCCAGAGTCATGTCACTTATCGTCTGTGGCTTCTGTCTCCTTGGTGACTCACTCCGCGTGGTCGTCGGTGCCTCGACTAAATCTTTGGAAGTGCATCGGATGCGCACCACTGGTCTGTTCTTCTCACCTCTTATGGCTACATCCTCTAGGGAATGTCCTCTTCACATTGATGGTCTCAAATCCACATTATCGACAATTTGGATACATGGCCACATTGAACACACACGACAGAGGGGATCATGACTAGTTTGTGTCAGGTTGTTCCCTCCGTATTAGGATTTCAAAATATGAGGGAGGTTAAGGGATGATTTTCAAACATTGAAAGTAATAACATAATCATGCATAGAGAAAACACAAAAAAACATCACCCTCCCACAAAAACACCTAGTCCACAGATCAACATGTTCATTGGTTGATCTGTATTTTTCGTTTAGAATAAAAACGTGGAAGAACATCAAAAACACCCACATCATTGACTTTCCATTACACAAGGTTTTATTTTTGAGGATCCAAGTGGTTGAAGAACTTTGTTGTTTTTTGATGTATATCATGGTCGATGAGATCCCAAAAATATTCATTTTTATACTTTGGGGGAGGAAATCCATCGAATGTTTATCAGATAATCCTTACTGTTTAATCCTTGTTCCACTAGCTCCTCAAACAATTAAAAGGAATACACATCACAGTGTTTCTGTTACATTGCAATGTCACATCATTATGATGTTTCAATTATGAAACAACATCACCGGTATGTGTCATTAAAGCATCGTTACACTTCATGTTAATGAGCCATTAATGAGCTCCATTAATGTGTCGTGTTTATGCCTCATCACTGCATCACAACATCACTGTGTTGTAACTCACCGGTGAGAAAATATATAAAATAAAATTTTAACTGATTTTATAATTATTTTGATTATTATGAAAATTAATATTATTATTCATCTCTTTATGGAGGAAGTTACTTTATTTCGTGTTGAATGATGGTGTTCTTAGTTCAACGGTGCACTACAATTTTCGACAATATCACCAGTTCAAAAGTTATAATAACTTGTTTTCATATTTGGTAAGAGTACCTTAAAAAACGTTAAAAATTCCATTTTGGTATCATCAAGACTCTGAATAACGTGTCCTCAAAGCATGTAGTCTCCAAAAAAACACATATAATTTAAAAAAATATTACACAGAAATTTTAAAACATTACATATATTTAATAAAAATACATAATGGTATTGTTGAAAAGTTTAATATATGTATAAAAATGAAAAAAAATTCATGAATATTTTTCTAATGGAGATTTACATAATACTACAAAGACTATTTTCATTAGACCATGTTCATTTTTGACTCATGTACCGATTTTCGACAAGACCTCTGATGTGAACATAAAAAATTAAGTAATTGTTCTGACAAGGTAATAATTGATATAAAGTAAAAAATAATATTTTAAAAGGTTCTTAAGCATGTATATATTAAACTATTTATATTATTTGGGAATATAAAGATTCAACAAGATAATTCAGACTCAACATAACTGACATCATTTCAATCTCTACCCATTGAGGAATATTTTGATAATATACACCGCCAACATTTATACAGTGTACAATCAACCCCATTGAAGGATAATAACATTCAAAGGTGTTAAAAAGAATCTTTTTATATGAATCATTTATCTAAATGAAAAAATGAATGTCTTTTTTACCAATATTGAGAAAGTAGTATTTTCGACATTGTAAGAATTATTTAGTATTCAGCTTTCTATATGAGCATAATTCCTTTTAAAAGTAAAAAATACTATTTTTTATTTTTATGATTTTTTTATTTAAAATGGTTTTTAGATTTTATTGATTATATGAATATCATTATATGATCTATTGCGATTGCAATATTGAAATGTTATTTTTTATTTATACATTATATAAGTGTTAATATTATGAAAAGGTTCATGGGTATTTATTATGTATGGGGATTGGTTATTGGTAAAATGACATTTGGTAAGCCTCTATTATCATTACAATAAAATTGGTAAATTGGTGGAGTTAAATGACAATGTTTATCCAAAACTATTTGTGTAATATTTTATGATATAAATTTTAAACAAAACAATGAATTTTATATCTTATGTTGATAATAAAGCTACAATGTAATTTTGATTTGGATAACATATGTTACATATTGATTTATGACTGCTAAGATATTTTTCAAGAATCATATGATTTTATAAGGTATGATAAGATCTAATGTTTTATGGGTTAAAAGTACATTTTTTTAAATGTTATTTAGAATTTGAAATATTAATAGACTAACAGTTTAATTACTTATTTTATATCCCTTAATAACATATTTTTCATCATCCTATATTTATAAATTTTCTCCATAGGATTTAAGGGATTATAGAGTCAAATATAGAATCATGAAGACGATATTATGATTAAAATTTAAAGTAAATCATGTGTATTTTTTAATAGTTTTTTTATTATAATAGATATTGATACTATTGGATGTTTCCACTTGGTATTTCTATGGATTTTTATGTAGTAATTATAGCCTAATTATCTTAATCTCTAAATATGAAAATATCATCAATGAGAAATAATGTCTAATTATAGATCTAACTCATTATTATGTAATGTTTAAGATGGGTTCCTAAAATATCAATTCATACGTTCCAATATTTCTTATATATATATATAGAAAGATTGATATTTTATAATTTTTGTATTTGAATATCTTTTCAATCATGTTTTTTTTAATGTTGAATGTAGTATTCAACCCGAATAGGTACATTAATGGTACCATATAATAGATAATATTGTATTAAATGAATTAAAATACATGAATATAATACCAGTGGCTACTTGAAATATATATGGGCTATTAAATAATCTATTTTATACTTATGGGAAATTTTTACAGTTTTTGTGACACCCATTACCCCTAAAGAGTAAAAAACATTGATATCAAGGTACTCGTAATATGGGATAATGAATAAGGGTTAAAATTAAAAGAGATTGTGTAAAGAACCACCTTAACTTATTTAAATATTATTTTGGAAAACTATTTCTACATATATATATATATCCTTGGTGAAAAATTACTCAATTTGGAGCCACATTAATCTAAAAATTAAGTAATTCCATGGTTCCCCTTCCCAAACATTTAAAAATGAACCTAAACTCCTCAATTATCAACAAATATTGGGCACTATATCTCTACAAATAACTAATTTACTATAATAAAAAATTTCAACCGCATATCATAGGGCTTGTAGAATTTACAAAATACTATCATTTCAATGTATAAGGTGTAATCTATTACAAAGTTCCTAAAATAGTGTTATGACTCTAATGAGTGTACAATAAATTTTAGTTGTTATTATACATACCATGAATTTTTTAATAGATAATAATTTAATAATATTAGTATAGTTAATATATTAAAATGTAAATATGATTTATTAACAAAAATTATCCACCATTATTTTCTTAAAAGGGATCTGATATTCTTTCTCTTTCATATATGTGGACTGCCATCACCACATAGTGATATAATTAATTTTTTGTCATAAACATTAATGATTAATTATGATGATGAATATAATGGTTATACATGTTATTTATTTTATAATTATTATTTTTCATTGATTTAATATTATTTATCATTGTTTCCTTTTATTAGAAAAACAATGTCTATGAACACATACAACCTACAATCTCCATGAAAGCTATAAACCATTGTATAGTATCCTATCTTTAAATGTTATTATATGTATTTATACAATGAATTTCTATGTTATTTATATCATGATATACATTATTATGATGATAAAACCATGACCAATTTTCAATGTCCATAACAACTAAACTAAAACATTTATGGATATTTAAATAATTAGCATGAGTAAAAAATAATTTTATTATAGTATTATGAAGATATGGGTTTGGAAAATTTATAATTGTATTTGATATGATATTTTAATTATTTACATGGTTTTGAAATTGAGTTTTAATGGATATAAATTTATTATATATGATTTTAGCTCAATTATGAGTCATGTCAAACTTGAGTAATGCTAATTATGTTTTTATGTAATTTTAATTGGGATTGTTTCTATTAGAATTGCAATTGAAAGAAGATATTTTATACTTACATATTAAAATTTTTAATATTTTTAAATAGTGGTTATTTTATTATAAAACATTATCTACTTTCATATTACTCAATTTTGGTACTAATTTGCAAATATTTTTTTTTGGGAAACCAATTTTGGTTCTACTATTTAGATAATAATCAGTTTTCCATTTTTCATGTTTCCCATAAATTATTCTCAAGAAAATATCTACCATTATATAATTTTTTATTCTGAATAAATGTTCTTTCATATTTTAATTTCTATAATTTTCAAAGTAATATTATTTTCGTTTTCTATATGAAACACCCTCGGGTTTTTAGAGGAAATGCATTAAGAATATTTAATTTTCAAATACATGACATGAACCTAATTTTTAATTATCATGATAGATCAATTTTTTATGTTTATATCACATATTTACATGTTTCACTTAAAATATTAAAATTTATATAATATATATCATGTTTCCACCTTTTATTAAGATATTTATAAATAAAAAAGATATTTTCTTGATGAAATATTCCATTGTTCTTTCAAAAACGATTTTTATGATTGATATAATTCATTGATTGTATATTTGTATAAATTGGTATATGATTCTATTATTAAATGATAAATCTTTCTAAGGATTTTATATTTTTTTATTGAAGAATTAATGATGAAACCCATTATCGTTTCCATGAGTGATGTCTGATGTAATGATAACATTTTTTAAACTTGTGTCATATATATGACTCGATAATGAATATGTAGGGGTGATCATGGAATTATTTAATAATCCAATGAATTGAGGGATGATTAAGGTTTTATGATCTCAAAGGATATTCATATTTTTTTGAGACAAAAAGATGGTACATAGGAGGTTATACAAATCTCAAAAATGTGTACGTTAGCATTTATCCCTGTCATGAAATATGGTATATGAAATGTTATCCCAAGAAAAAATTAGGATTCATAGGGGTTATCCCATGATCATGGTAGGTAATAATGATTTAATATGTAATAGAAAACGTCTAGTGAATTCCATGGTATGTATCATTGACATAATATATTTATAATTATAAATATTCAAAAACTTATGCCACTATATGATCTAAATATATTATGATAATATTAGGATCTCATAGACTATCTCCTTTTATATCATTAAGATTTACCTATTATGAACCCTGATTCATTACTCAATAATTCATGGCTAAAATCTATGAAATATTATTTATGTTTTTCAATTGTTATGATCATCATCTTATCCCTTTTAGTAATTTTTTTATTAAATTATCTATTATATTTACAATGATTACCCTTATTTAGTGTTTGAGATCACACATTCTTATGATATCTTTTTGTTGAGGTATGAATATAAATATCATGTATGATATATATAAGAGAGGTTATATTTGGGAAGAACTATGTTGGAGATGTTGTGTATCAATTATGTGTGATTTTTTTATGTTTATAGTTTTCCAGGAATAGTAATCCTTTATAAATATTACTCGGTTATTAATGTTATGTAATTCATATTACTATAAATTTTTTTATAAATTATGTATGAAATATTTGTGTAACTATATGTAGGAATAGGGAAAGAGTTGTTAAATTTCAGAAACTAGGATAATGAAAATTTAGTGATAACTCATAGGTTAAGCCTTTTTATAAGAGAAAATATTATGATATGGACGAGAAAAGAGAATGTTGGTCTAAGAAATATAACAATTTATGGATAGTACAAGTGGATGAGGTTTTAGAAAAAAATAATCTATAGTTACTAATGTGTTAAATAATGGGATTATTATATCATAAAAATCAGTCTATTGCACGGTGAATGTGACCTTATTGTACAACATGTATGACACTCCCAGGTTATATTTTTGTCTTATTTTACATTTTCATTAAAAATGATATGAATATTTTATGACTAAGGAGACAACAAATAAAAACGATTTTCTATTATAATATGTATAATGTTCTGGGATTTATACAATATATCAATGAATTTTCATGATTATATGGTTTTCAGTATAACTTTATTTTACATAACTATTATTTTTGGTTTTCTTAATGGATGGAACCAGAATAATTTTTTTTAATGATGAATGTAAATGAAAATGTATTTATTGTCCTAAAAAGATAAAAAATTGCATGGGACATATAAAAAAAATATTCATTTCTATGATCACATAACCTCCCCAATAATTGAATATTATTATGCTTCTATATTCTGAAAGGAGGGAACAAGGGTCAATTTTTCCATTACTGATAAAACATCCACATTATTTCACTATGTCCATGAATGGAATATATCCTATGTGACTGATCAGTTACATTAAAATTATATTCTCTATATAATATTTTGGATAATGAAAAAATGTAATTATTTATCGTTTTGAAGGTAAAACAGATCATTGATGGAGATCATTAAGGATCAATGGAATCAAAAAAACTTATTTATATGGTGTTTTATTACTTTTTAATGAAATATCCCAACAAGTATATTCATAGTATTCTTCATATTAAAATGGATACAAAATTTAATGATCTATTGTAGAAGGATAAGGAATCCATTTGTACTTAGTAAGAAAAATTTATAATAATAGTGAGGTACTCATTTTTTCATTGTCATTGAGAATTAATTACCTAAATTTTTTTCACTAGTGGAATGAAATAATGTTTTTGAAGTGTGTTAGATAAATGAGAATTTAATTGAAATGGAAAAATAATTTAATGTACTACAATGTAAAAATGGAAGTTGGAGTTACCCATTAATCTCGTGTTTTTTATAAGAAAATAATGATAAAACAGAAAATAAAATTATAAGAATAAGAATTAAGTAAAAAAGAAGATATAGATACTATTATGATCAATGTTTGTGATGTTAAAATGGGAAAAATTTATTCAATTGAATAAAAAAATATATATGTTTTGAATGGATGGTCATTGGGAAATTCAATTTTGCAGAGATGAAATGAATTCACCTAATGATGTTAAAAGAGATAAATATTCAAAAAATGGACCACTAATTATATTTTGTATAAAATTCCATCATTTTAGGAATTATTATCACTAATACATGAAGATCAATATTAATGATGTTGATTATTTTCAATAACCCCTTAAGCCCATAAAAAATGGAAAATCTAATATAATATTTAACTATTATGTGGGGTATGATTTGGATGTGTTGATAGGTTTACTTATCATTCACATTATAACATTTAATTTATTATTTTACACTCAATTTACACACTCATTTATTTATAAAGTGTTTTATAAGGGTATCACAACACCAACCCATCGCATAAATGATGAATTAAATGAAAAAACTATTACCGGTTGGTTGATAAAATATAAAGTATACGAATATTATATAATTGATATTTTTGGTATTTTGGTTCATATAAATATTATTATACTCCTTATAGTCTAATTAGATGTTATTTTTTCAATGGATTGGATCATTTTACATAAATTCCATTTCAATTTTCATTGTTTTGGATTCATTTTAACAAAAAACCTATGATCATCTATAATTGTTATTATAAATATATGATTCTAATGGAAATTATATATATTGTATGTTTAATCATTCTTATTAAAAATTGGTTGTTCTCTAATATGATTGGGGACAAATATAACATAGATGACATGTTTTTTTAGTGTTTTTTGGTGTATTTGAATAAATGTTTTCCAATTTTCCACCAAATTATGACAATGATTTTTCAAAATGACTTATACATGATGGAACACCTACTTTTAATAGTACATATAGAACCTCCCCAATTGTGTTATAAGAAATAACGAATAAAATCGGTTGAAATAAGGATAAAGGGTTATTTCAAATATGTGTGACATTGTGGGGTTTTCATGTTATTTTTTACAATTAAAATGGACCAACAATACTTTAAATAAACTATTGGGAACAGAATATGATATTAATAAAGAAACAATATCCTCTTCAAATATTATCAACTAGTTCATTCAATTCAATGAAGCTCAGTTCATTTTTGTGACTGATATTTTTTCTAGATACTGCAATTACAGGTCAAAAGTGAATACATTCCCAAGATTACCATAAATACATGGTATGAACACTATGAATTTATAGTGAATAAATTTTGAGTTACCAATGCTCTTGTAATCATTTATGATATAATAAATATTGTCATTACAGATTAATTTGCTCATTTTTTGTTAGATAATGAATATTATATTCTTCAATATTAGAAAATAATGCAAGAACATTGATATTACATAATAATTGTAATGATCACCATATAGAAGGATAATATATATGGGAATTTTAGAAAGTATGATTTATTTATAGAATGGTAACATTTTTTTGGTCACAAAATCTAATAAAAGTATTTGTAGATCGTTCAATGATTTATGTCATTGAATGTTGGAGTAGAACAACAATAATAATTATGATCTATAGTTTTCTAAATTTGATTCAATATTCATGATGAATTGTGTGTAATTTCTCATGGAAATGTTATCCAATCACCACATTAACATAAAAGGGAGATAATTTCTATTGGATTATGAATATGATGAATATTGTGGGGACCAATAAATGGTTGTCTAGTGTACTCATTATTAAAATCACCAAAAATTTAGAAATTTTTTTATCTATAATTATTTATCAAAGATATATTTTCGACGATAAATCTTCTAGAATGATTTGGGGAAATCATATACCTCACACCAAATGATGGTTCTAGAGAAACATTATCAGACTCATGATTTGGAGTTAGATTTGGTATATTCATTAGTAATTATATGGAGGAATTAAATTTATTGTGAATTATTTGACATATATAATGATCACTAAATTTCAAATTATATATTCACATAGAAACGATTATAATATTTATCCAATTATTTAGATAAAATTTATTATTTATTTTCATTTAATAATACATTAACACTATATGAAATTGAGTACGGAGGTTAATTCATTGAGTTTAGAGGATTATAATAGATTATCTTTTATCAGGATCAAAAAGATCCAATATTTCAAAATTTACAAAGGATAGATATTGATATCTTGATAAAAGGGGAGAAATATTATATTTCTAAAATTATTTTTCATGCATCGATCCAAATGAAGATTAAATAGTCATGGGAAGAAAATATATTTTAAAAAAATGTTTTAAAAATGATACTGAGCTCAATACTGAGTGTGATTGAATGATAACGATTATAAACAGAGTTAGTGTCCCATCAATAACATACATTTAAAAAAAGTTATTATATTAGGCTACATTTCCTCATTCTGTATTGATTTGGAATGTCATAATATGTATAGATATATAAAATATTATTTATGGTGGTGCAATATTAAGGGACATATTATAGATTATGTATATCAGTGATTGGATTAACGAGATGTAATGGGGGAGAAACTAATGTTTATATCCAGGTCACATACATTATCCATAGATTATTAAAAATGGGGAAACATCACAGTTGGATTGATCGTAATATTCCCCAACATGTCATTATGCCATAATGTTTTTTGGGTTATATAAAGCCCAGTTCTGAATTTAGAATATTTATTATTTTTGAAGAGAATTTATTTATTGATCATAATTCTAATATATACATGTATTATATTATAAGTCTACAAGGTATAAATCATTGTACTATATGAAATCTATAGTAATGTTTTACCTCAATTTTTTGGTGAATCCCTCAGCCAGATGTATATATTTAGTAGTGCTTGAATACTGATTATCATCCATAGAATGATGGTTAGACTTTTAAGACAATTAATAATCCAACTTATATGTGGATATCATATTATATATATTTTAAAGGTTCTTGGGATCATTACCATAATATTTTTTTATTTCATTTATAATATCATATTTTATTCATTCATTTATATGGATCCTAATGTATTACTCTATATAAATATATATAACAATCCAATATTTTTTGGGAATGTGTTTTTGAAATACAAGTATTGCGACCAGAGCTATATGAGGAATTGTAAAATAAATTTTGAACAATTTAACAAAACATCACTACAGGTCAGATTCGAAAGAATTGTTATGATGACAGACAATAGTTAGATATGGAATTTAGGGTTATAGTGAAGGTATTACTGGTAATTTCATTAGTGAACGTGTTTATGATATTTTAATATAAATTAAAGACAATCCATATCAATATTTTCATATTTGATATTTTTTATTATGTTGTGATGATAGGTTGTCATTTTTTTCTTCCACTAATCATCACTCAAGTTGAAGATATGTTTCATAAATCTCTCCTAATGTTTTATATAACTGATCTATAATATATTCTAAACTCTAAAGTTTTACAAATGTAGAATGATAATTCATATGAAGGAAAGATGGAATAATTCAAGTATAATTGAGATAAATAGAAAGGGAATAGGTTTATTAACATATCTAATTTCTTCAAAAGAATTTAGAAATTTTATAAAGCAATGTGGGATCCAAAGGATGTGTTAAGATCAACATATAATCATATGATTGTAACTTAATGAATGAATATTGGGGTTGAAATTTATATATGAGGTTTAGTATTTAATACATAATTAATTTTTATATAATTTCATTGAAATAAATTTTATTTCTATGATATCATACATTACATGAATATTTAGGTTTAAACAAAACATTTTATTCCGTTGATTTGTTTCTATTTAAATGTAAGAGTTATGACCTAAATGTTTAATTAAAAGGATTTAATATGTGTTTATGAAGTATGAAATATATTTATAAATTTTTTAATGAATAATATGTTGATTATTTAAAAGTAAATAAGTATCCAATTTTTTGTAATGTCATTTAATTCTTCAAAAACAATTTATCTTCAAAAATAGTAATTATTGATTTCTATGAAAGAATATTATAAATAATTTATAAAAAAATTTGATGCAGTATTTTATAAAAATGATATCGTTTTTGAAATATTCATTATGAAAATATGTTAATGTTAAATTTTCTGAAATTTTTGAATATTTAAATACTTAAATGAATATGAAAAAAATGATTTTTATAAAACTATTTTTTATTGTCATTAAATAATATATTCATGAAGTAAAATATTATATTGTTTATTATATAAATGTTTCAAAAACATCACATAATTATATATAATCTAATTAATTACATTGTAATCAATATCATATTTTGTTTTGTTTTAAATTTATTTTTCGGCTTAAAAAAATAATTTTTCATAGAAAAATTTTATTACAATATATTTATTTATAATAACAGTTTTATATGATACATCATTGAATAAAATCATGAATGTTTTATTATATATTTAGAATTAGGAGTCTGTTATTTTTACTATAATGTTTATTTAAGAGCCATATTTATTTAAAAAATAAAAATAGGGAACATTTTTGAACTAGGAAAGAGATAACCCATTACATGCCCAATGTATAAAGTCATACATCCTAAGGTTTTACTGAATAATTTCATTGGAATATAAACCATCATACAAAACCTAGTAGAAACACGTCCAAATGGCCATGATAGGCCAAAAAAAAATCCAATGTCAGTGAAACAATGATGAATCCACCAAGCTATTCACATCGATGCTGCAACATCAACCAAAATTATCATCCTCCCCAAGACCTCCCTAAACCAAAGCCAGTTTTTCCACCACTCTTCCATATATTTTTTAAGATGCATAGCAAAAATGAACCAATGAATGAAGTCACATCCACACTATTTTGACTGAGGGACCAATGTACACCACCGTCGTCGAAAAATCCCTCCACAACCAAATAGGACATCATGGTTCAAAAACCCCAGAGGATCACCAATGGGGACCAAATCCAACCAGATCAGAAATTATAACTGCCAACTAGGTAGACCAACACTCTAGTGGCTAACCACCTCCACCGGAGACACCATCGAGGCTGAAGCATATCATTTCATGCCACTTCCCAAGAACCAAAGCCACATTTCCACATGTATGCTAGATCTTTATCCCAAACTGCATCCCTAGAGGACATGGTATAACAAATATCACCACCTAACACTCTATCGTGGGCCCGCCCAATCATCATGATCCATTAATATAGGACCACAATCCCACACTAACATCCACAACATTGTCATAAGATACTGCATTCACCACAAATCCCATACACAGGATCCCAAATGCAAAAGAATCCAAGGTAAACCCCCAGAGATGCTCAGAGCCCCTAATCGAAGCTAAGAACTCCCCTTAGTTTTATATTTTTAAAACTGATTCCATTTATTATTTTTCAATACAAATATTAAACATGGTAAATATTTAGGGTCACAATATAGAAAAAATAGGAAAAATAATTTGATAATTTCTATATATAGCCAATATACATTACATTTTTATATTGATGTGTGGGTCTCTCATGTTATCATAAAATTTAAATAATTTGGATACATAGATAAATTATTCATTGATTATGGAAATTATATTTTTTAAATAAAATTTTATAATTCAAAATGACACTCTCATTGGTTTAACAGCTCTAATATTTTTTCATAGGCAGTCAAAATGAATTGTTAATTTATAAATGATTATTGGAAATATAAAATAACTGTTTCTTCATGTGAAAATATTTATATTTATTAGTTAGAGAATATATAAGATACTAACATAACAAAATCAGATATTATTTTGGTATATGTAATAAAAAAGATTTTAAAATGATATTAAAAAAATTAAAAGTGATAAAATATTTATAAATAGTAGTGTCACAAAAATTTTATTGAAAAATATAAAAAATATTATATAGTATATAATAATATCGTATTTTAACATATCATTAACTTTATTTTGAGATTAATATTCTTCAACTATAAATTGTAAAAAAATTAGTATCATAATAATTTTAAAAATGGATAAAATGACGGTTAAAGTAAATATGGGTGAAAAAAAAGAACCTAAACATGTATAATCAATATTTGATGAGAATATTTCAAAATATACTCATCATAGATTTGAAATAAATAAAATTTAATCAACCTTAAAATTAAAATTTATTTAAATTGATTTTATATTTCAAGTAATTGACTGTTTTCAAAAGCCCGTACTAATAAATGGGATTATAATGCCTTCTCATATTCACAATGTTTCACAAATTTGTATCATCAAATAACTTCCAAAATTTACCCATTTTTTCCATAAAAACATATTATAGGTTCATTCCTTCCAATAATACCATCATAGGAATGACTAATTCATTAGACAAATAATAATTTTAAATAGGAGGAAAAAATCATAGATATGATATTTTTATTTTATTGATTCATATAAATCCCCTAGAATTTATGTATTCGTCTTAAAAAAATATAAAATTTCATAATTTTATTTTATATATATTAATATTATTTAACATAGATTATATAAAATATATTACATCAAATATTAAGTTAAAGTATCACTTATCTTTATGTGTGGCTACCACCTGTATATATTGATATAATAAATTTTCCAAATCAGTCAGTAATTGTTGATTATTATATTGAATTGAATAATGTTATATGATTTATTTTATATAATTATACCCTTATAATCATAAATTTTTTATTCCTTATTTCCCTATTTTCACTAGAAGAATAAAGCATCATTTATTAGTACATATGACTGTAGAATCGAAATAATGATGTAGATTCTCAATATACAAGAGGGGGTGAATTGTAAACTTTAAAAATTCCTTTAAGAAATGAAAGAGATAATTATAACATAGTTAAATTAAGAAAATTCAAAACACCTCTAACACCCAAATGATAACTTCGAATAAGGAATGATGTTATAAACTTCAAGTCCTATGTACTTGGTTAAAACTGGAAAGAGATTCCGAAAGTATGTTCCGGAAATATGGATCCGGAAATTGAAACTTAACTAAATATTACAATATGAGATTCTACCTTAAAGCGTATAGAATCCAAATGAAACAGAGTACAAGTAAGGAAGTATAAAAAAGTTATACTTTCCTTACAATACAAATATGTAGCGGAAACAAACAAGTAGTAAAACTACAAGTATCAATATGTAAGTATTTTAACCCAAAGAGAAGGGTATCCAACAACCTTGGATAAAGGTCCCTTGATTTATACATTCAAGAAAGTCTTTCTCACCCACACAAGGTTAAGCCCTTGATACGAAGATCGGAATCTCTGTCTTCCTATCCCCGCAAGCCCTCAACTTCAAGGTAGTTGGCAACCTCTGTCTTCCTCAGCAAGGAATCCCTCGAACATCAAGGTTGTCGGCACCTCTGTCTTCCTATCCCCAGATTTCCTCGAATGTAATCCCCAACATTCGGATTCGCACGATGCTTTGAGTGTTAATAAGAGCCTCTCTCTCTAGAAATCACTTCAACAGCATGTGTGAACAATGTCGAAGAAGTTATCCATCAGTCTCGAGCTCTTTCAAATGAGCTCTTGTTTATAGGCTCGGTCGACCACGTTTCCAACGGTCATATTTTCCCTAAAAATCGGAGGGACCTGTGCACATGTAACTTAACCAACGGTTAGTTTATAACATAATAGACGACATCGTTTTATAACAAAACAAGTGTAACAGAATGTACGACATAATTTTAAGTCTAACTCAAAAGTTCGGAGTGAAGGTTCAGAGTGTAAGAAAATATATTAAAGAGTGAAAAAAATATAAGTGTAAGCAAAATGAATGTTCTGAGTCTAACCAGAAATAATATTCAAATTGTATAATGCAATGATGATCAGAATCTGTTTAACATGTGAATTCGGAATGAGAATTCATCATCAGAGATCGTAATGAGAAATCGTAATCGGGATTCGTTATTAGATTTCGATGTCGAACTTCATGAGAATTCGTATCCAGAATTCGGAGTAGAACTTTATCAGAGTTCATATCCAGAATTCGGAGCAGAACATTATCAGAGTTCTTATCCAGAATTCGGAATGAAACTTCATTATAGTTCTCATCCAGAATTTGGAGCCTAAAACAGAATGCTTCATATCAAAGTTTCAAATAGATCTGAGAATATATAAATGAATCTGATTCTATACTTAAGAAAAGTATGGAAATAGATACTGAAAATATGATAAGTATAATTCTTCTTACAAAAGCGATCTTCCTTATAAAAGAAATTTTCTTTATCAAAGCTATTTTCCATAAAGATATGGTGTTTGTGATTTTCAAAACAAGAAGGAATGGAAAAGTCATAAGGAAAACCATTTTGACTCAACAATCTCCCCATTTTTGGAAAGCACAATCATCTTTAAGAAAATGAAAGTATAAGAAGAAAGAAAACATTAAGGCCTATCCCCCTTTTCTTATGGATGTTGAAGAATACGACTAACTCCCCCTTAGGATTTGAAACTCTAAGAATCGTATTCTATATTTCCGGAATGATATTTAATTAAGAATAATAATTTCTTCTTGAATGAAAAACTCCCCCTTAGATAAACTCTATTAGAGTTCTTTTTCTTTCTCCCCCTTTTGTTAAAATTCATTTTCCTTTCCCCCTTTATTAAGGTTCTTTTCCTTATCCCCCTTTTTGATTTTCAAAAAGAATTCGAGGGAATGGAAAATATAACCAAGTACCTAAAAAATTAGAAGCAACAACAAATGAAACGAGAAAGAAAGATTTTCATTAAGTTTGAAAGTTCAAGATACAACAAAAGATCGGATTTTCTATTTTGGATCTTTTTTACTTCGCCATGACACCCTTAAGAATAGTCTTTATCTTCTTCAAGTCTTTATGATATTCCTCGTCTTGCTTCTCTAACACAGCTATTCTTGCATTTTGAGCTTCAATATTTTCTTCCTTGGCTTGAAACTTCACTTCCTAAGCATTCAAATTTTTTTCTTGCTTTAACAACTTCTCTTCAAACTCAATCTGATGATCCCTTTCATACTTCCAGTTTTGAGAAACAGAATTCAGCTTCCAATTCAGATCTCTGACTTCTTGAATCCAAAAATTCTTCTCAGCTGTCATATTTTCTTCAAAAGAAGAAGTAAGTTCATTTATCTTCCTGTCTTCTATCACAAAACCATCCTTAACATTATCTTGGAATTCATCAAAGAGCCGCATCTCTTCTACTGTCTTCCTCGACCAACTAGTCATTCTCTTGAAAGATCTATTGTGGGCTTCATAGCCGACAAAAAAAGTTTTGAACTGAGCCTCTATCTCAACACATTTGTCCATAACCATAGATATGGAGTCTTTTTTCAGATTCAAAGCATGTTGGAGCATTTGGCATCTTGAGTCAATACTTGAGAAAGTCGGAATAGTACCTACCAACTTCTTTAATGACTGAACAACAAAGTCATGCCCCAACGAAGACGAATATGAATCCGAGACTTTCCTTGGAGAATTTCCTTCTTCAATTTACTCATCCTTATTCTTAGAAGAATCACCAACTTCCCTTATCTTTACAACAACTGGTCTCGGGGTATCAACAACTAGTTGCTTTCCCTTGTCCTTTTTCAGAATGGATTGTTGTTCCGGAGTATTCTGTTCACTATCAGAAACTTGAACAACATTGTCTTCATCATCAGCAACTTTTTGAGCGCCATACACTACGTTCTCCATTTGAGCAACATCATGTAGAAGTCGTTCTTCCTCTGCATGATAGGATACTTTTTGTTCTCTGTCCTCCTCATCCTTCCCTGGAGTGACTAACTTCGATGATTCAGATTATGAAGTTTGGAGCGACAAATGTTCCGAAGGTGTCCCCTTATAATCATATAATTGATTCAAACCATCTCTGGTCTCACCACTACCTTCAGCAACTGGTTCTTCCTCTTCCACTTGCTCAACCTACTCAACTTCCTCAACATGCTTAGCAATTGCCTCTTCCGGAGCGACAAAATTTCTTCCTAGATTCTTAGGTAGAGATTCCAAAGAAAAAGATCTCGGAACAGGAATGTTTGCAGAAACCATCTCATTAAATTTCAACAAAGTATGAGCTACCTCAGCTTCAGACATATTTTTATTATGCTTCTTTTCTTTCGCTTGTTTTTCTAGTTCATCTGTTGTTTTGTCCTTCAAGGCCATAGCCTCCGCAGGATCCAAGCCAAACTGAGGCTCCCCTTGCACTCTCTTCTCTTTGATTTCCCTCCACTTAGCAACTACCTCATCAGGGTAAGCTTTCTTCTTCTTCAATTTTGGAGGTGAAGAATGAACTTCCTTAGATTTGGGATTCTCTGCTTCAACTTCAACTTCTTTAAACATTCTCTTCTTCACTGGCTTAGAAGATTTAGGTTCAGAAACTTTCAGAACCGCTTCTTCTTGAACAGGAAAATCAACGAACTGACCAGTCCTCTTGTCGAAGGAAACATCCATCCTTTTGAGGGTACCATCACTCACCAACATAATTTTGAAATTTCTTGGTTTAGACATGCAAGGCTCCTGGAAAGATTCAAGGCACCGAACTATTAACTTCGAGATGATTATTGGATACCTTATGATCTGAGCTCTCAAATTCCATTTCTTAACATTCTCAATGGTAATAAGAATGGGTTTCATCAGATTAAAATTTCTCAGATTTATCAGAAAATATAGAATATAGATCTCGATTTTCTTCAAACTGTCTTTGTCACCTTTTCTAGGTACGATAAAGCCTTGTACCCATAATTCTAGAATCTGAAAATTCGTAGAAAGATTAGCAATCTTCGAAGCCTTGTCATATGCCAGTCCGAGAGTTTCCAATGCGTTTTCCTTTGTGAAGATTATTTTTGAATCTGGTAAAACATGAGAGATGAACTCAGCTTCTCTTTCAAAGGTCAGCCCTACCAAGCTAGCTGCCTTGACATAAGAAATCTTATATGTCTTTTCATAAGACTTAAACGAAAATTTATCCCTGTCATTTTCCATAAAGAAGGAAAGAGTCTCATAAAACTCTACAAGAAACTATGAATATACTTCATCGTTATTTTTGGGCATAGACACAACAACATCTTTCCATCTGTTAAGCTTAATGTTCTTGGATATAAGAGAATCATACTTGTTGAAGAAATCGGGATGAACCAACCTTTCTCTATATACTAACCACATGGAAATCGGCTTAGAGGAAGACATGTCTTGAGAAGCTACTTCCACAGACAATCGGATCTGAAGTCTTCTGAGAAGTTCACAACGAAGAAACCTAAAAATTGGAACGACCTTAAAACAGATAGGCAGAGCATCGGGACACTAGAGCTTGAAAAACCGATGTGGGACATCCATTTGGGATCCTCTTTATATAGGCAACAAATTTGACTGTTGGTCTTCCAAAATCCATCTAACGGTTGAAAAACATTGATCTGATCTGACGGTTGAAAACCAATTCTCATGAAAACTTGAATCCGATCTTTTGAGATTTTTATTGAAACAAGGATTTAAGAAAACATATAAACCGAAAACAAAATATAATAAAATATCATCAAGTAAATTATGATTACAAAAACATGAGTAAGGACATAATACCTTTCAGATTGGCTTTAAGGGATTATTCGTAATGGGTAAGATACTTAAGAAAAATTGACTATGAAAAATCTTTTTTACGAAAAGACATAGTTCGCAAAATTCACTAGGAAAAACTCAACAAAGGAAACGAAAAAACATTACAAGATTTTCAGCATGAAAATTTCACTATAAAAGTTTGAATACGAAAAGCTCATTTTGAAAGAATCGGTACAAAAATCTAGTTATGGAACTACCAGTGCGGTATTTTCCATTCCAGAAGTGTTCAATATGAAAATATCCATTTCAGAAGTCTTCTATACGAACATATGCATTCTAGAAAATTTCAGTTCCAGAAATTCTAATTCCAGAAATTTAGTTCCCAAAAGTATGAAAAACTGACATTGAAAAAATTTAGTTACTCTAACAATCAAATGTACTCCCCCTATGAAAAGGAGTTTATTACTATAAGGAGACTTTTTCAACAAGAAGTTAATGAAGAATTATTACCTAACGGTAATCATTCCTAACTTTTGTTTAATATATTCAAATCTATCATAAGGCAAAGATTTTGTGAAAATATCAGCAAGTTGATCTTGCGTTCCGATAAAATGAAGAATGATATATCCTTTTGTTTTGATAATCTTTTCAAAATATCTTCTGTTACCAGTCATGTGCTGTGAAAATCCTCTATCCAAGTACCATGTGTTGCTGCTGGTACTCTCTTTATTTTCCTGAAATCAAGAAGAGAATTAGACTTTTGGAATCCAAACTTTTTTGGATCTGAGATTTCCAGACAACAAAATTTTAGGTGCCCACATCTTCTTAGAAAAATAAGCTTTATGAAATCCTAGAGATTGGGTTTTGTTTAAGGAACAATTCTTTGCCCAGTGACCACCACATTCACACTTAGTACAAAATGTGTCACTATGAGGAACTAAATAATTGTTACTGAAAATCGGTTTTGCATGGGTAAAACCAAATCCAGATTTATTTCTTAAAGGACGTATTTGAGAATACATTTTATCAAAATTTTCATTACCATGGGTAATGTTTGTTAAACACTTCATTAAAGAAAAGGATTTTGGACTTGAGTTTTATAACTATGTTTTTATCTTCAAAATCATTAGATTTAGAACTAGATCTAGGATTGAAAACATTTTTCTTAGAAATTAATTTTTCTAATTCTTTTGAAATTTTGTTCTTCTCAGAACATACTTCCTCAAGAATTTTTTAAATACTCTCAAAAAAATTATTTTTTCTATCAAGATCTTTAGAAATATCTGATATTTTTTTCAAAAGAATAGAATTCCTAGAGTTTGCCTTATCAAGTTTTTTATTGAGTTTGGAATTCTCAATTTCAATAAGTTCAGCAAACCTATAAACTTCTTCATATGTAGGTAAATTATTTTTTTCATCAGAAGAGGATTCTTCATCTGAGGAGTTATAATACTTACTATCATTAGTATTTAAAGAAACATTGGTCAATGATTCAACATTTTGTACTTTAGTGATGAAACAATGATTGTCAATAGGTAGTCTGGCTATAAGACCATGATTCTTCTGTCTTAAATAATCATAATCAAAAGATTAATCTGAAGAGTCACCACCACTAGCACTCCAGGTATCACTAGATTTCAGAACATTCTTAGATTTGTCTTTATAATACTTCTTTCTGTTCATGTCTGAATGCCTTTCATTCCTTTATTTCTTTTTGAGAGAAGGGAAATCTTGTCTAATATGTCCAGCTCTCTTGCATTCATAACATGTGACTTCTCCATCTTTCATATCTTTCTTTTCCATTTTCTTATACTCGGATTGGAAATATCTTTGGCCAGCTATCTTGTTCATCCTTCGAGCAAGATTTTCTAACTCACTTTCTGATATTTCACTTTAACGAAAATCTGATTGAACAACCATCTTCTTAGACTTGGATCTGGTTACTTTCTCAGGAGTCTTAGCTTTCATATGATTTGATGTTGTTGTAAAAGCACCAGTACCATTCCCATTCTTCTTCTTGATGTTTTCAGCATCTCTCTTTATTCTGGTTTCATGTTGAAGAAGAGTTCCAAATAACTCATAAAGAGAAATTTGAGTGACCTTCCGGTTCTCATCTATAGCAGTTCTTTTGGATTCCCACTCTTTCGGAATAATATCAATTATCTTATCCACAAGTGCTTCATCATCTAACCCTTTTTCTCCCATAGACTGTAAATTGTTGATGATAGTCATAAATCTCTGTTGAACGTTACAAATTGTTTCACCATAATAAAAAATGAAGCCATGGTATTCATCTCTATGCATAGCTATCCTAGTCACAATTACTTTAGAAGTTCCAAAGTGTGTAACCTCTATCTTCTTCCAGATACAATTAGCTTCTTCACAAGAAGAAATTTGGTTGTATATATTTCTAGTCATTGATCAAAGTACGGTATTGTGTACCTTATAATTGAGTTGATACTCTTTCTTTTCCTAGTTAGTGAATGTTCTAACTTCCTTATCAGGAATTTTATAATCACAGGAATGCATAACAAAGTTGTACACTCCAGTATTGATAACACAAGTCTTTATTCAATCTCTCCAGTACTCATAGTCATTACCATCAAATATTGGTGGTAATGTAGGATTTAGATTATCAATGGAACCATCATTGACTCCTGCCATACTTAAAATAACCTTGGATACACAAGCTTGTTAGTAGAAAAAGTTCATAACCACAATGTTTGGAATGACAATGTTCGGAATGAGAAAGTACAGAATGATAAAGTGAGCATGAAAAACTTTTACGTGAGTACATGTATTTCAGAGACCTCCCCCAATACCAATTGTAGGATCGAAATAGTGATGTGGATGCTCAATATACAAGGGGGTGAATTGTACACTTTAAAATTTCCTTTAACAAAGGAAAGAGCTATGTTTAACAAAGTTAAACTAAGAAAATTCACAACACCTCTAACACCCAAATGAAAACATGGAATAAGGATTGAAGTTATAATCTTCATGTTCTATGTACTTGCTTAAAACTGGAAAGAGATTCCGAAAGTAGGTTCCAGAAATATGGATACGGAAATTTAAACTTAACAAAAGATTACAATATGAGATTCTACCTTAAAGAGTATAGAATATAAATAAAACAGAGTACAAGTAAAGAATTATAATAAATTTATATTTTCCTTACAATACAATATACAGCGGAAACAAACAAGTAGTAAAACTACAAGTATAAAGATGTAAGTATTTTACCCCAAAGAGAAGGGTATCCAACAACCTTGGATAAAGGTCCCATGATTTATACTTTCAAGCAAGTCTATCTTAACCACACTAGGGTAATCCCTCGATACGAAGATCAGAATCTCTGTCTTGCTATCCCCGCAAGCCCTCAACTTCAAGGTAGTTGGCAAACTCTGTCTTCCTTAACAAGGAAGCCCTCTAACTTCATGGTTGTCGGAACCTCTGTCTTCCAATACCTGGAAGTCCTCGAATGTAATCACCAACATTCAGAGTCGCACGAATCTTTGAGAGTTAAAAAGCGCCTCTATCTCTAGAAATCACTTCAACAACATGTGTGAACAATGTCGAAGAAGTTATTCATCAGTCTCGAGCTCTTTTAAATGTGCTCTTATTTATAGGCTCGGTCGGCCTCCTTTCCAACAGTCATATTTTTCCTAAAAATCGGAGGGACTTGTACACATGTAACTTAACTAACAGTTAGTTTATAACAGAATAGACAACATCGTTTTATAACAAAACAAGTGTAAAAGAATGTACGACATTGTTATAAGTCTAACTCAAAAGTTTGGAGTGAAGGTTCGGAGTGTAAGAAAATATATTAAAGAGTAGATAAAATATAAGTGTAAGAAAAATGAAATTTCAGAGTCTAACCAAAAATAATATTCGAAGTGTATAAAACAAAGACGATCAGAATTTGTTTAACAGGTGAATTCGGAATGAGAATTCGGAATGAGAATTTGTCATCAGAGTTCGTAATGAGAAATCGTAATCAGGATTTGTCATTAGATTTCGATGTCGAACTTCATGAGAATTCGTATCCAGAATTTGGAGTAGAACATTATCAGATTTTGTATCTAGAATTCAGAGTAGAACTTTATCAGAGTTCGTATCCAAAAATCAGAATGAAACATCATTACAGTTCTCATCCAGAATTCAGAGACTAAAATAAAATGCTTCATATCAAAGTTTCGAATAGTTCCGAGAATATAGAAATGAATCTGATTCTTATACTTAAGAAAAATATGGATATAGATACTGAAAATATGATATGGATAATTCTTCTTATAAAAGCGATCTTCCTTATAAAATCATTTTTCCTTATAAAAGCGATTTCCCTTAAAGATAATTTGTTTTTGATTTTGAAAACAAGAAGGAATGGAAAAGTCATAACGAAAAACCTTATTGACTCAACAATGACTGACCATCTCCCTGAGATATATAAAACATTTTCTTATTTATAATATATATTGATGATTAAAAAATAATTATAAAATCAATATATATATATATATAACATTATAAAAATTATATATATGATGGAATGGTGATCATTGTTTGAGGAACGAAACATACAAATCGAATATATTATAAAAACAATACAGTTCACCCTTGTAAATGAATTTTTTAATATTGAATTATTAATAAATTAGTGTAGAAATTCTATAAGAGGATAATATATGTTATTATATATTTTAAAATGGTTCATTATAATAGTCATGAAAAATTTAAATTTGTCGTATATGATATTATATATAAAGTATGTAAGACTTTAGTTAAGGGATTTATGTTTCATCCATATTTTAATAAGTATTATCAGTGTATGGATTTTCATTGAGGGAAATTATATTATTCAAATATAAAGAAAATATTTTATTTTCCCCTCTCATGGATATTTATATATATTACATGTTTTCTAACCATTTTACTCTCCATTAATTACTGAGTATAAGAGAAGAATTTTCATAAATAACTTAAACTTTGTATTATTATTTTATTTAAAAAAATTTATTTTATCTTGATGTTTTAGTAGAATATTTTCACCAATGTTGTTAATATTATACTATTTTTTTAAAATGATTTTATATAAATAATGTTTCTTCTACAAAAAAAAGCAATGTAATTGTATTTTTTTCAAAATGAGGTATTGTTTTTATAAAACATATAATTTGAATCTTTATATTAATGTACAATTCAAGAACATAATATCCTCGAATACTAACATATCAATGTTGTGATGTTTATATTTCATGTATTAATGGATCATTTTAATGAATTTTTTCCATAATATTTCATATTTTTTAGTATTTAAATATGTGATTTCAAAATTAAAGGAATGTTTTTACATGGAATATTATATGGGTAAATGGAATGAATTTTTTATATGAAAGAATACATTCATGATACTTTCGGATCAGTTGAGATATGATTCTATGATAATAAATTATTTATTTGTCTATTTTTTATGCATATGTCGATGAAATATCAATGAGACTAATTTTCTAGTACAAGGATATGTTATTATGGAATTATAAATTATTTCATGATCATTTGTAAAATATATGGATGCGTAGAAAATATGCGATGTGTGCGAGTAAAATTTTGTTTCCATCTAATAACTTTTTTAAATATAAATGTTTTATTATAAAAAAATTATATATGTGGCTATAGAAATACCAAAATAGATTACATTCGGGTTTATCCCATGATCAAAGAGGGGACACATCTGTTTTCCCAAGAATAACAAGTAATAAATTCCTAGAGAGAATATTTGACATACTTTTATATGATTTGGGTTATACCACACCTTATTACCCTCATTCATGAAATAATCATATACTAATTTTTTGCCCTCATGTATCATGTTCTTTTATTCTTTTATTAGTATTGTATTAAGAACTATCAAGCTTTATAGAATGGCTCATGATTAATATATTTGAATTGTCGGGTACGATTCTAAAATGTTCAACTCACAGATTAAAACCATTAATGTCTTTTTATTCTCGAATGATAATGTATATCTACCTTATTTAGCCATACCAATAATTTGAGATCATGATTTATTAGTTTTTCTATTCCTTTTGATATAAAGAAGGTATTTATGATTGATATTACAATGTATGTGGACTAAGATAATGAAATTATTGGTTGATGAAGTATATAATTCAAATATTTTTTTATTATATTGGTTTCCAATAACAATAAATATTTATGTTTTTTGAATAGTTAAAAATTTCATATAATGAATATAATAATAATAATTTGTAACCTTAATTTATAGAATTTATTTTTCACTATAATTCATCTGTTTTATTTGACAATAATAAGGGAGGTGTTAGTGATTCAGATAATAACAATCGTATACATTGGACATGGTTATCCATAGTGGAGTATAACATCATTTATAAAATAATATATAATTTTTGTGCAGATTTTATGTTTATATTTACAATAATTCCAACCATGTGATAGAAAAATAAAGAGAGGATCCATTTTTTATAAAATTGAATAGGTTTTAAGGGTTAAATGTTTATATTGATCAAATATAAAATCAACACTAAAAAACTATTTATATTTGATTTCATTTCTCATAGTGATCTTATGAATTAGTATTAGATATAAAAAACCGCTTTTCAAATTATAAATGTAACAATTTTATGTATGATGTTTCTCTTATCAGAAGCTTAATCTTGTCAGTATTTAATGAAAATGGTTAATATCCTACAAAAAAACTCCAAAACATAAAATTTGGTTGATTATAAAAAAATAAAGGGGTAAAATATTGTTGAGAAATGATTCATCAATTATAAAGATACATTTCCATGTGAGGGTAGTCAAATTGGAACTGTTCTGGAAAAATATGATAAAAGTATTACTCTATAAATAATAGGGATATGAAGAAAAACCAAATATGTAATGATATTGATTAAAAGGTTTCCCCATTTTGGAATATTAAAAAATATATATTAATAATGGAAGATAAATATTTGTTTATTGAATCACCTATAATAGAAATGAATAATAGTTCCCCCTTTTATTGTTCACTAGATTATGATATGGTAATGATAAATTTATTTCAGTAATGTTCTCACAAAGAACCATTGTCATGTGGGAGTTTTCATACATATATATGTGTGTGTTAAATAAAAAAATACATCAATAATATGTATTCTATATAATATTCCCAATGAAATTATCATTTATGTTAGTGTTTTTATTATTATATTTAGTAAATGATCATGAAACATGAATACAAAAATATCATAGTAGAGAAATATTTTGAATGGATAGTGAAAACCTATCTAATATTATTTTTGAACGTTTGATCCAAAAATAAAATTATGGTGTTACATAAAATCATATTATTTGAATTTGGGAGTTAGTTGATTATATATATTCATTATAATGAAATAGTCATAATTACTTTTATTTATGAATATAATGAATTATTATAAAACAAAAAACCTCTGATTAATAATAAAAAATGATCAATTTTTTATCAATGAAAACTAAAGATATATTAACACTTTGACAAAAGAAATATATAATTAGAATGATGATCAATTTTGAGATATATGGTCCCATTCCGGAATAAATCTACAGATATTGACTATTGCATAAAATACTCATACAATGTACAATAATTTTATTGTTAAACTGAAAAATCTTGAATCATTCCAGATTATATCTTCTAAAAAAGTAATACATATTTCTTTTTTCACATGAAACTTGAATAAGGCTCCCAATCTAATAGGATTTATTCCTAATTTTAAAAATATTCTTTGAACATATAATGATCAATTTATAGTGAATCTCATGAAAAATTTATCATCCACATATAAAGAATGTATTGATAGTAAACATTGTTTAATTAACACTACATGATTGAATATAAATTTATTGAAAATATGGATGAAGAAAAATAGTAATGATATATACACTACATCTAGGATAGTTTGATTCAAGATAATAAATTATTTTTCCACAAATGATGTCCAATATGAGGAAAAAAATTCAAATTTTATATTATTTCAAGACTACTACAGTTGTGAAAAGTTTATGTGATATTGGTCATTGAATTTACTAAAAAAATATATTACATGAATTTCTTTCCTAGTATAATATGTAAAATCCATGGGATCAAATAAAACCTATTAAAGGGGCATCAAAACAAGATTAAATAAAGGAACATAGATAAATAATATATATATATATATATATTAAATTAGATAAGATGGATTTTAGTCCATCTATGGAAGCTATAATCAATGACGTCACATTGAAGGGAATTTGATTTACAATACTAATAATAAAAATTCAAAATATTAAAAGTAAAAAAAATATAATTTTTATTCATTTTTGTGATCAATCATTTTATAAATCATGAACGAAATTATTAAAATAATATTACTGGGATGATAATAAATAAGAACAAAACATCAGTGACTGTTAACTAATTCAATTATTGAATGATAGGTCACAACATGTAATATTATAATGATTAAATATTATTTAATATTTATGGAGTAAATATAGTGTAGAATTAAACATATTTTTTATCAAAATATATACATATTGATGTATATAAAAGTTATAAACTAAATATATATGGTAAATCATGTAAAGATGGTTTAGATTCCCATTAATGTAGATAATATTATAATCCTTTATAAAATATGAAAATATAGAAATTATAAGAGATGTAATGTGATATAAAAAATTATGATTGTGAACATGAATATATTAAATTTCATGGAAGGATGTTAAAAAACTGATGGCCATAGTGATTCATATGAATGGATTAAAAGGTTTAATGATGCTAGAAATAACTCAATGGTTTATCTAAAAAACCTACTTATCAATAACACATTATATAAGGTAAAGGATAAAAAATTAATTATTATAAATTTAATGATAGAATAATGAATTGAATTATCACTAATATAGAAGGTAGTGTAGATATGAATTTAAAGATGAAAATATTAAAAACAAATCTAGAAAATTGGGCAAGAATATATATTTCCATAAATGAAAATTTGAATGGTGAAACCTATAAGAGAAAAATATAATATCCATATAATTCTCATTGTGGAAAAAATTGTTCCACCATATTACCATATTTATTTTCTTTTATTTGTATTCAATATTGGTTATAAATTAAACATGAATCTTGTACTATGAAGGATATTTGGGGAAGGGAATTATGGAATTATAAAAATGGGATTACTATACCTAATATAAATTTTATACAATCGATTTATGGATAATTAAAAGGTAATGTAATTAAATTATTATCAAGTGGTCAATATTAAAAATTATTCTAATGTAATATCTCATAGAAGGATAGATAATTGGATATGATTTTGAGAATATTCTTGAGATATTAGACAAATAATATCATGAAATTTTATAGGATTCATGAAACATGGTGTTTATAAATATATTTGTATATATAAATTCATAATTAATATTTATGAATAAATGTAGTCATTATGGAGGGTAAATTGATTTAATCAATGACTAAAAATATAGAAATAGAAAAATATGTAGGTTATAAATTCTATTACCCATATTAGATGTTATTAATGTTTGCATTATTTATATTGCGATCAGACCATGATATCATGTTGTAATTTTCATTTTTAAAAATCATCAACATGAGTCATTTGGTTTCTAGACTGAGGACATATTAATAGACCAAAAATGACTTATTTTTTCTTTTATAAATTAATTTGATTTTATATTGATTAGTTGATATATTTTATTTCTAAAATAAATCACATTTCTTCTACACTAATCATAGATAACATATAGTTTCTTTTGGATGATTGATGATATATATCATATAAATTATTTGAAACCATACTCTCATATTCACATTATATTTACATTCACTAAGTGTTCTATTATTAAATGATAGATTCTAATATGAAACATTAGTGAGGATAAAGGGAAACTTTTTTGATATAAAATTTTTTAGCTATGTTATTTATAGAAAAAATAGATGATATTGTTAAAGACATAGTGTTAAGGTATTCAATTTGATTTTTTTTATGGAATTAAATTTTTTTACATATCAATATGATAAGGATAAATGGCTCATGTGTAATTTGAAGAACATAGTTTTAAAAATGTAATTATTATTTTCAATGAGGTATGTTAGAGTTATCATGAATATTATTGAGAAGATAAAATGTTTATAAGTTTTTTGTGTAAATTTCCAATCAGATATCCATTAATTTTATTACTAATTCTGTGAGATGGGTTCTATATTTATATCACAATGAATAATTTTTGTGTAAAATGTATTTTTATAACATAGAAATGAATTGAAATGAATTGATGACAATAAATATATTTTCAGGGAAGTAAAATATTGAAATTTGAAATGGAATTTCATATTAATATTAGTGGATGAATAACAACATATATAATCCATTTAAACACTATATGAGTTGATGGTGATAATTTATGAGTCCACATATGAGTGTACATAATAATTTAATTTTATTCATTTAGATAAAAAATTAAAAAATATATAATCCCTCTAGGTAAAAATGCATAAAAAGCCAGTAATCATATATAAAAATAAACTATTTAAAGAAATATAATAAGTAAAAATATGGAAATGAGGAAAGTATTACACAGTTTGGTGAAATCAAGAGGAAACAAAAATCATATGAAGTAAAATGATGAAACATGATAGGTTATGAATGAATGGATTTTTTCATCCACTAATATAACATACATAGTGAAGAAGTAATTTGATTCTAAAATATATTCTAATATTGTGATCCTGAATTAAATATACTATTATTCAATTAATAACATGGTGATATAATGTTATTATAGGAGATCATACACTTATATCATATATGGTTCAATTTTTGGATGATCACAAATAATTAACACTTTATAAATAAATTTTAAAGCAGATCCTAAGAATAAATTAATGATAATAAATTGAATAGATAAATTTTGAAAATGTTCACCCTTGTACTACTACTGATACAAGAAGATAATAATCAATTTTTTTGCTTATATTAACATTTATTCTTCTATAGATCTTTGACTTATAAAGGGAAACTTAAGGGATTTTGGTGTTTCAAATGACACTACTAACTTCATTCATATCCCTCTAAAGACAGAAATTTTTAAATATTAATCCATGTTTATGAAGATCAACCAAAACAATGAATTGAAAATGGATTATTTTTAGAACAATATATTAGTTCACAATTAGATTATTAAGAAAATATACATTCGTACAAGAATATAAAGCCTACAGAAAATAAGATCATAAAATTCATTAAAATATTTTCCTAGTATTAATGATGATGTATGCAGTAAAGGATAATTGATGGTGTGAATTTGATTATAATTTCACCAAATAAATCCAAAAATTAGAGCTTTATTTTTTTTAACAATATGTTACATTGAAATATTGTATTTTAAGGAGATTATGGGTCTTTTAAATAGTAAACCTCAACATAAAAATAAGAAATGTTGTTATATAATTTTATAATAGTTTTTCATAACATTAATTCCTTATATGAGAAATCATATATTTCATAATGGAAATTATATAAATGATTTTTTTAATGAGTTATAAAATTAAGGAATAAAAATATGATATGAAAAAACCACGCTATCAATGTTAAATATTTCATGATTCCAAAACTGCAATTCTTAGAGAGACCAAATATATAAGGGGATGATGATTGAAGATATTTGAGTTAAACAATAAGGGGAAATGTTACTATATGACAGAAATCAATGTCATGAAATTGTTGAATGCGTAAATGTAATATTTTTGGAATGGTGAAATTTTAAATATGATCAAGAAGTTTCATAATATATAGTAATAGGAGATAATAATATAATGATTTATATAATTATTATTTTAAAACATGTGTAAATTAAATATGTAACATGATTGTTTTTTTAAATAAAAATTATTTCAAAATTATTTTGAGTTACTAGTGTAAGATCCCAGTTTTAGAAAGGTATGTTTTCATTATGTTTTGGTTGAATCCCTTGTTTCGGGCTCCAAGGGATGTTTCCTGAAATTGTGAGAGGCCTTAGGGGTGTTTCGGTGGCTTGGGGCATGGAAGAAAGGAAATCTGGGCATGAAAAGCCAGGGCGCACGGCTTGCGCACGACCAGGAAAACCGTGCGGCCTGCCCAGTCTAAACCGTGTGACCCTTACTCCTCTGGAAAAAGCATGCACACGGTTTGTTCACGGATTTCCAAACCATGCGGCTAAATCATGTGACCCCTCCTCCTCTGGACAATGGCATGTGCATGGTTTGCGCACGATTTTCCAAACCGTGGGGAAAAACCGTGCGACCACTTAATGTGGGGAAAAATGACAAGTTTGCCACTCTGGGGTTTAAAACCCCACTCAATTTTTCCTATCATTTCCTCTCTCTCCACCCTAGGCACGAACCCAATCACCCAAAGGCTACAAGAGACTGATCTCCATAGATTCTAAGGTGTTTTCGGTGCCATTGGTTTTGGATCGATGGTCTGGGTAAGGATAATCCCATCCTTGCTTCTCTTTTTGTTTTAGGGATTGTATCTTCTCTCCCTCTCGTTCCGATGCTCTAAAACCCTATCTTTTGGGTGAGTATTAGGTTGAAGCTCGAAAAGGATGGTTGGATCGAGGTCTAAGGACTCTATTGAGAGTGCGTTCAATCACGATTTTGAGGTAGGTGGTCTACAAGTTATATCCCATAGTTATTTGGGTATTTGGGCATGTTTAGTTGTGTTTTTACTTTCATTTGGTTATATTTTGGATAACCTTGGAATCTTTGGTAATAACGGTGTCTAAAATGGAAAATGGGATCCCTCACGATCCCCGTGGGATGTGTTGGGATAGACTTGACCTAATTGGGGCCATCCATGGGATGATCCGACTTTTCCTAGATTTAGGGATTGTTATAAAACAACTGACCTTGTTTTAATGAATTGTAGAGCCCTTGATAAATATGTTGGTATAATCGGTTGAAATTAGAATAGAATTTAGGTGATGCCCCTAGACTAGGAAATAATCTAAGGGTTAATGTGGATTGGGTTAAATGATTGATTTATGGGAATGTTGAACTAGTAAAATGGGTTAATGTGTAAACTGATTAAATACCACAACGAGATAGATTATGGCTTTAATGATGAATGCTTAGTGAGATAGACATAACACACAGGAATTGGGTGAATGGTTAAATGATGTGTAATGGTAATGTGTTAATTGGTTAAGTCATGATATGGATTCCCATGTGGGTTGTGGTGAATAGTGTTTTCCAAGGGAAATGGTTTTGATGGTTGAGGGTTACTTATAAATAAGCATGTGCACATGGATTCGTAGGGTGGGGTATTACTTGAGGATATACGCCCACGGGTTGAGCTAAGAATGAGGTTCTAAACTCCACCCTAAATGCATGGGTTAGGAAAGGGAACTGAGGGTCTATTCTCCTAACTGTTGCATCCACCCGGGCTGAGGCTTCGAGGTGAGGTTATGGTTACTATGAGAGGTTAGTCTTAGTAAGATAGGATAACGATGTTTTTACCTTCTTTCATGTGTTTGTTGGCTTAGACCCATGTAACATAATATATTTCATTAAACCAGGCAAATGTGATAAAATGGTAAATGGAGACAAAGGGTGTGTAATGAATGGTAGTGGATATGGAAATAGCATAGGGTCTAAACTTGTTAATGGTACAATAATTAATTAATTAAAATTATCATTCATATTCCCATTGAATGCACTACCTTTTCATACTGGATATTTTGTAGACACCGTTGGTGGTGGACTAATGAGTTGTACTCACACCCTGCTCGGGCCGTCGCTGGGTACCTGAGCAGACTTTATGTTTGCAGGTCAGTAGAAGGGAATGGGTCCTTGCTAGATAGTTGAGTGGACATGGGTAGCACTTGGTAGAGGATCCAGACATGGATTCCGGACCATTTTGGGGATTTTTGGCCGTTGTCCTCATTTTGGGATTTTGTTCACTTTTTCACTTGTAGTATGAGATGACATATTTTATTGTTAGAAATGGCCGTTACACTTGTTCCATGTTTATTGGTTATTGTTTCTTCTATTTGGGTTATTTCTGTTGTGGCTTACTATGATAAAAATGGGATATAGTCTCCCCAATTGACATTGTAGACCCCCGTTGTTAGTCGGTAACCTATGGTGTATGGGGAGGTGCGCAAAAGGTCACGTAACCACCCATCTCGGGGCACCGGTTTAGAGGATTCCGAGTCATGTACATTACAAAGTGGTATCAAAGATGGTTTTTCTTCTCCTACTCTGAGGTCTTGTTTTTTGGGATTGCTTTCCAATGGTTAAGACGTGTCAGGCCTTTGTAATGAGCTCATGCTTGGGGGTAGCTAACCCATGTACGAGGGGAAAACCAAGTCACCCTAGGTGGGGAATGTTGTTCTTGGTGGTGTGTTGTTACAATTGATGATATTTCACCGTTGGGTGATGCACATGTGGTTTGATGAGACTATTTTACGATATTTTTCTCGTTTCCTTAACGGCATGAGGATTGGCATTCACGAATAATTATAGGAACCTAGGGAGATAGGTGACATACATTGTATTAGACACATGCACAGGGTGTGTGTGTGAGGCAGGAAAGTAGGGTGCATCATTCATTTCATGAAACCAAAAAATAATGAGAAGAATGAAATAAAACAAGTGGTTAAATTATTTTTAATGGAGTAATATGGTTTGAAACAAGTTGGAAAATGTTGTTGGGATAGAATATGAAAAGTGGGATTTGGTAGCTAGTAAAGATATTTTGATAATGTCGTGAATGTTATGTGTTATGTGTGTTAATTATCATGCTTGGAATTGTAGAGATATGCCACCACGACGTCGGTTACCAGTTGGGCAACGGGAGGGTGTTTCTGAGAACTCTCCTCGAGTATAGGAGCAAGAAAATTTGGTGATCAATGTAGTTAGAGAAGAGATATTCCGGGAGAACCTATCTCACCATTTGAAGATGATGGATCGGGACCCATGGCGGGTTGCACCGAGTTTGTTTGAGCTGACCAGGGAGTTCCAGATGTAGCACCCTCTGACCTTCACCAGAGAGGGTGGGCCAGAAGCAGCAGAGTTCTGGTTAGACTCTATCCAGATGATACATGATCATCTAGAGACCCCGTTCGAAATGTGGGTGAAGATGGCTGATTATATGTTGCGAGTCCAGGCGAGGATTTGGTGGGACATTCAATCTCAAATTGAAAATGATGAGGGAATGTCGTGGAGGGTTCTTCAAGAAATGTTTTTCGAGCATTTCTACCCAGAGACCTTGAGAGAGGAGCGGGCTACAGTGTTTATGAGCCTGACTCAGGGATCGCTATCGGTGATTGACTATTCTAGTCTCTTCACTGATTTGAGACGCTTTTTCCCATTATTAGAATGGGATGAGGAAAAGGTCGCAAGACGTTTCCAGGATGGGCTGAGACATGAGATCAGGTCTCAAATAAACATATTCTTCTTGAAGATGTTCGCAGAGGTATTAGATCAGGCACTGATCTCGAAAGAAAACCTGAAGGGAGCTTCGGGTGGTGGGCTTGTGGTGTTAATGTGACAGACGAGTGGTACAACTACCGAAGTTTGAAAGTGACGCCATGAGAGATCACAACATGCTGGAAGTGTGAAAAGTGGTTGGAAGAGAGGATCATCCTCTCATGATAGAAATTAGGTGTTATGCTATTTGTGTGGTAGGCCGGGGCTTATGCGTGGCCAGTGTCCCCATCCTCCATTTGAGTGTCGTTTTTGCGGCACGATGGGGCATGTGCAGATATTCTACAGGAACCCTCAGTAGGCAGGTGAGCATTGTGGTGGAAGGAAGGTACTGGATACGAGAAGGGGATCAGCTGCCCCATATCAGGCAGGCAGATGGAGCTCCACGGGCCATACTGGTAGGGGCGGTGGACGTGGAACTCCATGGCAGGATCACTAATGCCAACAGGGCAGTGCAACATAGGGTGTTCAGGCTGGGGCCCAGGGTAGAGGGGCAGGTCAGCTTCAGGCAGTTTAGTTTGCGCCTAGTGGTGGCGAGGCTGGACCATCAACAGTTCGAGAAATGATTTTTGTAGCTTCTACTTTTTCTTGTTCATTGTTTGACACAGGTTCCACACACTCTTTTGTCTCTGCTCAACTTGTGGTAGAGTTGGGTTTTCCTTTGGAGAGGGTGTGCGGAGTTATGTCAATTGACACTCCGTTGGGGGTATGGGTTGAGGATATAAATCAATGCTAGGGGTGTTCCATGGATGTTGGTGGGTATTGTTTATTGTGGGACTTCTTCATTATTGAAATTTTAGGGTTTGACCTAATCCTAGGAATGGATTAGTTAGTGTTGTATTGGGTTCACATAGACTGTTACCATCATAGAGTATCGTTCAAGTGGCTTGAGGGTGACGCTTATGTCCACTGTGGTGAATGGGATGTTCGATCAGGGTGTGCGGGTTCGTTTTGTCAACACATGAGTGGACTCACGGCTCGAGTGGCATGTCTCTTGCTTGATAAAATTTCAAGACGGGAGCAGTCTTTATTCCCTCCTATGGTTGATCGGTTTTAGAACGTATTTCTTGAGTATTTCTCATGGTTACCCCTTCAGAGGGATGTTGAGTTCACAATCTAGTTGCTTCCAGGAGTGGAGCCAGTTTCTATTCTGTCATACCGAATGGCACCGGTAGAACTCTAGGAAGTGAAGTTTCAGCTTGAAGAGATGGAGCGTAATGGTTTTATCCATCCTTGTACGTCTCCTTGGGGATCTCCCGTTCTTTTTTCGAAGATGTTCGATGGGTCATTAAGGCTGTGTTTTGACTATCGAAAGTTGAATCAGATGACGATGAAAAACCGGCACCCTCTTCTAAGAATTGATGACATGTTTGATCATTTGAGGGGTGAATCGGTGTTTTCTAAGATTTATCTTAGGTCAGGTTACCACCAGTTGATGGTGAGGTCTTCCGACATACCACATACATCTTTTTGGAGCCAGTACAAGTTTTTTGAGTTTGTGGTAATGGCTGGCAGCTTGACCAATGCACTGGCAGTGTTTATGGCTTTGATGAAAGGGATCATTCATCCCTATCTAGATCGATTTTTGGTTGTCTTTGTAGATGATATCTTAGTATACTATAAAACTCACGATGATCATGCCCAACATCTTGACATTATCTTGGTAGGCTAAAAAAGCACCGGCTATATGCCAAGATATTAAAGTGTAAATTATGGATAGGTGAGGTGCATTTTCTGGGTCACATCATCTCGGAGGTAGGTTTGTTAGTGGATCCAGAGAAACTGTAGGCAGTTGTATCATGGGAGCAGACCAAGTGTGTTTCTGATGTTAGGAGGTTTCTTGGTTTGGTCGGGTATTACCAAAGGTTCATTCAGGATTTCTCTCACTTGGAATCACCACTTTTGGGCTTGAACAAGAAGGGAATCAGGTTTTAATGGTCTGAGGCTTGTGATAATTCCTTCCAAAATTTGAAGAAGTGGCTGACCACCTCACCTATCTGGAGCTTACCAGAGCTGGGGAAGATGTACATTGTGTTTTGTGATGCATCTGGTGTCGGACATGGGGCTGTGTTGATGCAGGATGAGAGGGTTTTTGATTATGGGTGAAGGCAGCTACGACCCCATGAGTGGAACTATCCCACCCATGATATTGAGTTGGCGTCAGTAGTGTATGATTTGAAGTGTTGGAGGCACTATTTTTTGGGAGAACTGTTTAACGTGTTTACTGACCATAAGAGTTTAATGTACATCTTCTCATAGAGGGATCTGAATCATCGGCAGTGAAGATGGGTTGAATATCTCTAGTATTTTGACATTGAGTTGGTGTACATGCCGTGAATGGGAAATATTGTTGATGATCCTCTGAGCAGGATGGTTCAGAATCAGATGGTTTAGGAGTCCATCACTGAGTGGAAGGTGATGGCTTTGTTTTCTAAAATGCACCTGGAGGTGCAGGAGGAGAGTGGTCAGGTCACTCTTGCATCCTTAGAGATGGATTCGATGCTTCTAAGTCGATTTAAGGAGGGTCATCATGATGATCCTGAGTGTTTGATCATGGTGGAAAATAATAAAGGCGGGGAGCTACCTTCTGGAAGGGTCATCGGTGTGGAAAATCTTTTTCGTGTTCGTGATCATGTGGTTGTGCCCAAGTGTGTGCGAGAAGAGTTTTTGGGTGAGTTCCAGGCACTAATGTGGGCAGTGCATCCTCGTTTGACCAAGATTAACCGTGATCCTTGATAGTAGTTTTGGTGGCCTGTAATGAAGAAGGATGTTGCAGGCTTTGTGGTATGATGCCCTAGCTGTCAGCAGGTGAAGGTTGAGCATCAATGCCTAGGTGGTTTGATACATCCATTGCCCATTCCATAATGGAAGTGGGATGATGTTACAATGGATTTTTACATGGGTCTTCTGACGACACCACATATGAATGATGCAATATGGGTGTTTTTGTATCGGTTAACGAAAGTGTCTCTTTTCTTACCGATTCAGGAGACCAGTTGGGTGAACTGTATGTTTGGGAAATAGTGTTGTTACATGGTGTTCCTTGAACCATTGTTTCAGACCAAGATCTGTATTTCACACTACGTTTCTGGAAAGGGTTGCATAAGTCACTTGGTATGTAGGTGTTTTTGAGTATTGATTTCCACCAGAAGACAGATGGGAAGTCGGAACGTACGATCCAAGTGTTGGTTAACATGTTAAGAGCATGTGTCTTGGACATTGATGATTATTTGTAGAGTCACCTATCATAAGTTGATTTTTCCTACAAATTTTTTTTAGGCTATGATTTATAAGGAACAGTTTGGGGATCTCTATGGGAGTATATGTAAATCTCCATTGTGTTGGCTAGAGGTAGGTAAATTCGAGTTGTTGGGACCAAGTCTCGTGCAGGAGACTTCAGAGAGAGTTAAGTCGATTACGAGTTGAATGGCTGCGACTCAGAGTAGGAAGAAGTCGTATGCAGATCAGAGAAGTATACCTCTTGAGTTTTGGGTGGGTGATAAAGTATTTCTTCGGGTGTCGCAAAGGTTGGGTCACTGTCGGATATGAAAGCTGGGTAAGTTGGCGCCCAAGTATATGGGACCTTTTGAGGTTGTGGAGTGGATCAGACTAGTGGATTACTGATTGGATCTTCCACATTGGTATGTTGGGATGCATGATGTGTATCATGTGTTGCAGCTTCGATGGTATCACCCTGACCCATCTCACGCGATTGATGTTGAGGATGTGGAGCTTGAGGCTGATGCGTCATATGGGGAGCATCCGGTTTGTGTGGTGGATCGTAGAGAAAAGGTCTTGCGAGGCAAGGTTGTTCCATTTGTGCGGGTAGTATGGCACCATGGGAATGTTCAGGAAGAAACATTGGAGCAGGGTTCAGATATGTAGGCATAGTGTCCTAAACTCTTCTCTTCGGTGGATCAATGAGGCTTGGATGCTCGGCTTGAGGACGAGCCATTATAAGTTGGGGAGGTTGTAAGATCGCGGTTTTGGAAAGGTATTTTTTGTTATTTTTTGGTTGAATACATTTTATATTGCTGCACGAGATGTTTCGTAAAAGTTTGAGAGGCCTTGGGGTGTTCCAGGGGCTCGGGGCATGGAAGAAATGAAATTTGGGCAAGACAGGCCCGGGAGCACGGCCTACGCATGGCCAGGGAAATCGTGCAGCCTGCCCAGGCTAAACCATGTGACCCTTCCTCCTCCAGACAGAAGCATGCACACTATTTTGCGCAAGGTTTTCCAAAATGTGCGGTTAAATCGTGCGACCCCTCCTCCTCTGGAAAGTTCCATTCACGCGGTTTTCCAAACCGTGCAGACAAACTATGCAGCCACATAAAGTTGGAAACAATTTCATGTTTTCCACTCCGGGCTTTAAAACCCCACTCGTTTTTTCCTCTCATTTCCTCCCTCTCCACCCTAGGCACGAACCAAATTGCCCGAAGGCTCTAATAGACCAATCTCAATTGATTCTAAGGTGTTTTTGGTGTTGTTGGTTGTGGATAGAAGCTTCGGGTAAGGATAATCTCATCATTTCTTCTCTTTCAGGTTTGGGGTTTGTATATTCTCTCCCTCTACTTCCAAAGCTCTAAAACCCAAACATTTGGGTGAGTTTTAGGCTGAATCTCCAAATGTTGGTTAGATCGAGGTGGACTTGATTGAGAGTGCGTTCAACCATGGATTCGAGGTAGGTGGTCTACAAGTGATATCCCATAGTTATTTGGGTATTTGTGCATGTTCAATTGTGTTCTTTCTTTCCTTTGGTTATGTTTTGGATAACATTTGCATGTTTGGTAATAATGGAGTTTAAAATGGAAAATGGGAACCCTCACGATCCCTATGGGATGTGTTCAGATATACATGACCTAATTGGGGCCATCCATGGGATGTGTCGGCTTTTTGCAGATTTAGGGGTTGATATTAACCAAGTGACCATGTTGTAATGAATTATAGAGCCCTTGATAAAAATGTTGTCATGACTGGTTGAACTTGAAATAGATGTTAGGTGATTGACCTAGACATGGCAATAACCTATGGGTTAAAGTGGAATTGGTTAAATGATTGATTTAATGGAATGATGAACGAGTTAAATGGGTTTAAGTGTAAACTGATTAAAGACCATAAAGGGATAGATTATGGGTTTAATGTTGAATGCATAGTGAGATAGGCATAACACATGGGAATTGGGTGAATGGTTAAATGATGTGTAATGGCAATGTGTTAATGTTTTAAGGCATGATGTAGTTTCCTATGTGGGTTGTGTTGAATAGTGTTGCCCAAGGGTAATGTTTTTATGGTTGATGGTTACTTATATATAAGAATGTGCACATGGCTTCGTAGAGTGGGGTATCACATGAGGATCTACTCCCACGGGTTGAGAAAAGACTGAGGTTCTAAACTCCACCCTAAATGAATGGTTTAGGAAAGGAGAATGAGGGTCTATTCTCTTAACTGTTGCATCCACCCGGACTGAGGCTTCGAGGTGAGGTTATGGTTGCTATGAAGGGTTAGTCTTAGTGAGATATGATAACGATGTGTTTATCATCTTGCATGTGTTTTTTGGCATTAGACCCATGTAACATAATGTATGTCATTAAACCATTGAAATGTGATGAAATGGTAAATGGTGATAATGGGTGTGTAATGAATGGTAATGAATATGGAAATTACTTTGGCTCTAAACCTGTTAAAGGAACATTAATTAATTACTTGTAAACTATCATTCATATTCCCTTTTCATGCACTACCTGTTCATACTGAATATTTTGTAGACATCGTTGGTGGTGGCCTACTGATTTCTACTCACACCCTGCTTGGGGTGTTGTTGGGTACCCGAGAAGACTTCATGTTTGTAGGTCAGGAGAATGGAATGGTTCCTTGATAGATAGTTGAGTGGACATGGGTAACACTTGGTGGAGGATCCGGACGTGGAGTCGGGACCACTTTGGGGATTTTTTTCGGTTGTCCTCATTTTGGGCTTTTCTTCACTTTTGAACATGTAGTATGACATGAAATATTTTATTGTTGGAAATGGTTGTTACACATGTTACATGTTTATTGGTTATTTTTATGCTATTTGGTTTATTTCTGTTGTGACTTACTCTGATAAAAAGGGGGTATAGTCTCCCCACTTGACTCTGAAGACCCCTACTGCTAGTCGGCCGCCTTTCGCGTACAGGGAGTCGCACATAAGGTCATGTAACCACCCGGCTCGGGGAACCGATTTAGTGGATTCCGAGTCATGGACGTTACACCTAGTAATATGAAAACTAATATAATAATATTAATATAGAAAATATAAAAAAATAAGAAAGGGGGGACAAAAATGGGTAGACCTGATATAGTAATCAATATATAAATTCCTTATAATTAAAAGGATGATATTGGTAGATTTTACTCTGTACATGTTTCACATTAAGTAATATTAGTTAAAAAACTAGGGAGTACAATAAAAAACTACATCATGCTGGTGATCATAAGCTTTGATAGATAATGAGAAACTTCTCTCTATATACATAATGAATCCATTGTGATGAATAATTAGAGATGGGATTTACATACCTTTCATAATTTCTATCTAACCAAGGATGAATGATAAATTTGGATTCAAAATGAAGATATTCTAAAATCATATATTTTAATATTTTTTTAGATTCAATTGAAGATTTTTAAACACTGATTATGAACATCTTACTATTTCTTCAATAAAACACATATGTGTAACTAGGGATTTATTTTATGTGGGAAAAGTAAAATTTAATATTTTATAAAGACATAGATAACTAAATGATGATGATTTTCATTGAACATGTTAGCGATTGTTTTTAGAGATAAATGGTACTATATATGAATTATTTTTAATAGATAATAATAGATCTATGTCTGAGTCGTATAATAATAATAATATAATTTGGATGTAATCATCCATCATGGAAACATATTCAATAATAAATAAAAGATGTTATTTTAATGTAATTTTTCTGATAATTTCTATATGAATAATTACAAAATGACATATGTGTAAATAGCAAGATCTATTCACTGATCAAGGGAATTGGAGACATGTGATACACATGTAACATAAAAAAAAATATTTTTGAACTGTGATTGGACTCATCTCGGTGTAGGCGTTATCAAAATGTGATCTTATCATTATCACTATCAGTAAAAAAATGTTTATTGAGGATAATATAGTTACATAGGAATATAATAAGGCTACACTAAATATTAACTTCATCTAGTAAAATTAGAGGTAAATGATGATGTATATTTTTATCAATGAAGATAAAAGAGTTATTATGGTGTTTATTTTAATCCAATATTTTGAATACATGAAAATTAATATTTTTATTATATATGAAGTTTTATGGGTTAAAAAATATTCTATGACAAAAAAATGATGTAAATTAGCCTAAATTTTTAATATTTTTTAGTAAAATAAAAGATTTATACTGAATATCTATATCTTTAATGAATACTTCTAGGGAATTTACTCATTTTAATGTCTTGCATAATGTTTCATGGGTTTATTCTGAAGATTAGTTTCAACCAAAAATATATAAAAGATGGAATATGAGGGAGTACTAATTGTATTTGGAATAACATAAAAATGTATTTAATGGTTTCACAAATAATACAACCTAAATCAATATAATTTGATGTTTTATTTTCAAACCATTTGAAATGGCATATAATATTTCATTGAAAAACAATGCCAATAATTTTGATTGAGTAATAATGTATAATAAATGGAATAATTTCACATTAGTAGGGAATGAAACTTATAATCTATAGTTAGTATTATATTTCAAATACATGAAAAAATGATTACAATGAAGTTAAATAACATTCAATTTGGATCATATAATATATCGATTATGGTAACGTGGTTCAGAAAAAAACTATGTAGTAATAGTTCATAATATAAGGACCACTCTATAGGGTTTATAGTCACACAAGATAGAACAAGTGTGAGAATTATGAAATTTAATTCATTTATATATTCCATGGATATATATAAAATTTAAAAGGATGGGTTCTTGTTGGGACTTTATATGGGTAATCCATAATATTTTCTACATCTGTATGAGGTAGAAATTAATATGAGTACAAAAAGACATACACATAGGATACAAATTATGTTAATGTTTTTAGAGAAATATATGGATGTTGAGGGACCTACATAGAGGGGGTAGATTCCAATTTTTCTCAAAAACACATATTGAGTATGTACATCTAGGAAGAAAACTTTTCCAATCTAATTTGAATGAGTAAAATAAAGAAGTTTCCAATGGTTAGTTTGAAGTCAAATTAGTTGATTTGTTTGTGAGTATAATAGATAAGGTATTATTGAAATTTTAGTAGACATTATTTATAATAAAGGCACAATTTTATGTCTAATCAATAATCAAGGGAATTTATATAATATTTAAAATAAAATCAAAAATTATATCATAATTATTTAGATACAGAATTGGTTATGAAGAATCTATTGGAGGGGACACATTGTGGGGGAAAGAATTTTTCAGTGAATGAGCATGGGCACATTCAAGATATATGGGATTTAGGAATGAGTCACTACTTATTTATGAATTTTTTTTTATTTAAAATAATAAAAACAATAAATTATTTATTATAGATTAACACATTTCAGGAAAATAATTTGTCTTATCAGTCATGGTAAATGTGTTAATACATAAAATTCAGGTTTATTATTATTTTCACAGAGTAATTATCAGAGTATATTTGTCACATAACCTACATGATCCTTATATATTCATTATTCTTGTATTAATATAGGATATTTGATCTATTCTAGTGGGATTATAATCAAATCTCACATTATGGGAACATATGTGAAGTACACCATCATGGATGAAAAAAAATATGTTTATTTTATCCACTTATGAGAGAAGATGTTTCTCAAAAGAGTTAGACATAGGGGATGTGTGTGGATGTTTGGGGCTCCTAATAATTAATGATTCTCTCCCCTAAAACATTTATTTTTACAAAATATTCATATTATTTATAAATTTATATGAAAAACTATTGTACATAAACCAAAATGGTTATTCTTAGTGTCTTGGATCTTTTTGTTAAGGATCTTTAAAATTTTATGAAACTGTAAGTATGTGGTTTTAGATTTATCATTTTTATTCATAAAAGGATGTGACAATAAAATTATTATAGAAACTTCAATTTCACTAATTATTGAATTGGTTCAATGTCTATAGTTCTCATAGACCATTATCTAAATCATGAAAATGATAAACATGTAAAACATGTGTAACAAAAATGTGTTCATAAAAAATATTTCTATATATAGAAAATATTTTAGAAACATTTATAATTCCAGAAATGGGAATATATATTTTATATCTGAACATACAACCCATATTCATGTATCATATGTGAGTTTTCTTGACATAAATAAATTTTACATGATTTTTATATAAAATTGAATCATTTTAACTATTAATACCACCTAATGTAATTTATTATATGATAAAATTGATCCATAGGTTCAACATGGATTTGTAACTATAATATAAATTTTGAAGGTTTAAATTAAATAGTAAAAAATTTCATTATAGAGATACCATTTTTACATAATAATATATTAAATTTCATGAAATATTATATTATAACACAAAAATAATGTGCCTTAATTATTATATATGATTTTTTATGAGATAATGAATATCAAATTACATTATAAATCAAATAGTTTATTTTTAGTGAACAATGTGGATTAAAATACATAGAATAGCTCTTCTAAAACAATATATTATGACATGAATAGATGTCTCACACTATAATCAAATATTATCAATGGAAAAAAACTTTTCATGTTGTAATGAATAAATATATATAGTGTAATAGTGAGAGATGATCATTGGAAATTATGTGTCATAGAAAATGTATTTATTTAGATAAAATGTAATTTTTATATCATAATATATTATACCATGAAATATTTCATTACACTATACAAAATAAAATTATAATCAATTTATGTAATTCAATGTTGTAACATTTTTTAGAAAAAATCATACATTTTATAGACAAAAACTGATCAGCCTTATTTGAATTTTTAAGAATATTTTTATATTGACCATGATATAAAATTAAATGAATGAAATTTAGGAATGATATTATATTAATGAGACCAATCATTATGAATATGGGTGCATATAAATAATCACGGGGAATGGAAAATTTCTTAGGGTTTTAGGATACTCGTGTCTATAAATATAAATGGAATTCTAATTTTTTCTCTTTTTAATTTATATCATGAGTTATTCATATAATTTATATGAATAAATAATGCAGTAAATAAATTATATTGATTTTATTAATAAATTACTAACTAATGGTTTCATTATTTTCATTTATTTTTTTCTTAAATGACATGAAACACAAATTTATTATTATAAATACATTTTTCATGATATATTCTTTATAAATGTGTATTGAATGAAGAATTTTACATTTAATGAAAAATGTGATATTATATTCTTTTGTGACCGTAGAATAATATAATATTAAAATTGTGAGATATTTCTCTACATAACGAACTAATTTGATGAAATTATTTTATTTATTCTTTGAAAAATAAATTTTTATATACTATATTACAAATATCAAGACCAATTTTTATTTTATTTTATTCCATAAACAATAATATAATTACATAAAATATTATAATTTAAATTTTTTATAAAACATGATTTATAAGTACAAAATAAACAAGAATTCATTATTATAAATTACATTAAGTTTAAAATTAATTTATGTAATTTAATTTCATGTCTCAACTATTGAATTAATGTATCATGTTTTGGATCACAAATCATGGTCAGTTTAACCTCTCAGTTATACATTACAACCCCTTATTTGTTTTAGACTCAATAATATATAACAGAAAATTCAAAACATGATTCTGGTTGGAATTAAATCTTCCTTTTCAATACAAGAGAAAAGAATATTTAGTTCAAAGATTAAAATATGATGTAATCATTGTCTAGCTTTATATGCCACCCCAATTTGAAATTTACCCTGATATAGTAATCTGTTATATCCTAGACCTTATTTTTTATGATTTGAGTAGTAATAATATATATATATATATATATTTATAAAATATAGAAATATTTAATCTTTTTATGTTAAATAATATTTAATATTTACTCAATTTTCAGAGATATCATTTTGAGCATAGAAAATATTTTTTAAATGTGATTTTTTATTCATTTAATATAAAAAAATTAATTAATTTTTAAAAATGTAATAAATTTTTTCTTAATAAAAAGTAACTTTATTAAAATCATCATTATAACATTATGTTAGTTTTGTTTTTTTGTATCATTTTTAAACAGATTAATTTTTTAGTTAATAGTAAAAAATATATATTTTCATAAAATCTATAATTTATATTTCAATTAATTAACCTATAATTTTTAGAATTATATTTTTATGTAAAATAATTAATATTAAATTTTATAAAATCTATCTATTTACATAAGAATCATTAGTATAATTTATTTTTGAGTTAATTCCTTTTTCAGATTTCAAAACATTTTTCTAGAAAAATTGTATCCACATAATGTGTTTTTATATGAGTAATCTAAATAAATAAATTATTATTATTTTTAAATTAAATGAGTATATTATATACTAAATTATATTTTTTAAAATTCGTTTGTTTATTGCGTGGAAATTAATGGATTTAACATTAGTTTAATGTTTAAAAGTTTATTTATCTTAAATTTGTTTTATTGTGATATTCATGCTTATTTGAAATTAATTTTTACTCCTTATAGTAATTTAATAAAATTAAATTGGTTAAATATTTAGTATCATAAGTATAAATAGACTCTATTAGATTCAACTTAATTTTTTCATAGAAAATAGTAAAATTAATAAAAAATGTCACAATAGTTATGGACAAAGTGAGTTTATAGGGGGAGAGTTAAACCAAGAGATATGTCCATGAATGAAATTTATACTTATTTAATTATTATTGGTTGAATATATTTTCTAATTATATAATCCTAATTCATAATTATTTCACATTTTTATCCACATTAACATATATATGACCTTATATAATTGGACTATTTTAAGAACATCTCTGTATGTACCATACTAATTTATAAAAGTGTATATATTCTACAACATTATTCAAAATATTATGGCCCTATAGGTAACAAATATCAATAATAAAATACATTCATATATTACATACATTTATCAATGATAATCTGGTCTTTTACAAAGGAAAATACTTCAATGGTAATCGTGAATTCCAAAAAAAGCATCCCAATATGGATGTCAAAATATTAACTCATATCTTATAATAATATTTCTGATTGTACTTCCAATAAAACTATTATAAAAATAATAAAATAATAAATATTTTATTATAAATATAAAGTTATGTTATTATTATAGCTTCAAAATAGTTTCCCACTACTTATCCATCAAGAGAGATATGAAAGTATCACTCATACATATGTTTGTAAAACCACCATGATATAACGATATGATTTATGTTACATCAATATGTTTAATGGAAATTTATTCCAATATATTTAATGTAATTTTAATTATATTTATTATATAATAATTATTCTATAATGGTGAAAATTATTTTTTATTCTTTTATTACAATAATAAAAACGTGTAAACATCACTCGATCATATGTATAGAAAACCATCTCAAAATTGGCACGTAATAAATTCTCCATCACTATACTATATTAATGGTTATAAATATGTATATTGTTAATATATAAGATATTTATTTCATTAGAAAAATAAATAAGTTGAAATTACAATGATAAATGTGAAAGAACCATAACTATTGAACCATACATATATAAAGAGAGATTCAGTTTTAAAAGAAATTGATAATGATAATGACTTGTTGTTAATTAATAGGTGATAATCTAATTATAAAAAATAAAACATTAAAAATATTGATGTAATTCAAAAAAAATTACATTATCTCGGATTTTGAATGCTTTTATGTTTTGAGTATTATAGGTTTATCAAACAAGACATACATATCAAAACTAAAAATAAAAAGTGCAAGCATTTGAATAGTATTCATTTTTCCACCATATAAAACATAGACTTAAAAAAAACATGATATCATTAATTTTAAATATATAATAATACCGACATGAATTCAACTAATACCTTAATCATCCTTATATCATGTGAAAATACGTAAAAAATATGGGATGAGCATAAGAATATCAATAAAGTATATAAAAAGAAGAAAACATTTATTCATTTATAAAAATTATAAAAATTTTAAATCATCAACATGGATTAATATTTATCACCTTGTTAAATAATAAAAAAATTTCATTCATAATTATCTTATTTGATATGTTTTTTATAATAATAATATTATAATAAATACCGTAACAAATATACAAAATATAAAACTCTAACTTGAAACATCATTATATATGTGACTCTTACAAATGGAATAATCATTTGTATGATATCAATACATGTCACACATAAAAATTGAAAAGCTATGTGACTAACTACCATACCAAATGCATTTGATGGATATCACAAACCCACCCATTTTTCATTAGTCCTAGAACCAGCCATAATTAGTTTTTTATAGAATTACACATCAAATGTCCATGTATAAGTAATATAATCATAACACACATATTATTTAAATATTAAACATTTCACTAATTAAATGCCATCTTCAATCTTAAGAACTAATTTCAATATATTGGAATAATCCATCATTTTTAAATGTAATTTATGAAAAAAAAAATTACTAGTAATAAAATATAAGGGGGTCCATTTATGAAAATATTAAATCTTTCAATGGAAGGAAAAAAATAAAACAATGGATAGATCGGTAGAAAATCCTTATCTCTGTGTAAATTAAGATCAATAAATATATTTTTTTTATTTGTTAATGTTTTTATTATAATGAAAGTAGAAAGATTCATTTAATAAAATATTTGAATGAAATTTAAAATAGGAATAAAATTATTATTATATCCCTTTGTGACAATAAAATTAAAAAAATATATAGAATGTTTTCAAGGATAAATGATAGTGAAAATAAGAATTTTAACATTAAAAGTGTCCCATGCCACTTTGAACATTTAAATCATAAGTATAATTAAATATTGAATTTAAAAAAATAACATGATAACAGATACCATGTGGATATAGAATTTAAACAGATTTTATATAGACCTTCCAAAATAATAAAGGTTAATAAAATCAAAAAATGAATCAACAAAATGAGATTGAGAGAAAGTCCCTTACCTTGGGTCCGACGTGTCTTCTGTGTCTTCAAATTCTATAATAATAAAACTATATTAATTATAAACTTTATTGAGAAACTATTTCAAGTTAATTTTTACTTTAATTTCACTTATTATAATGTTTTATACAACATTATATGCAATTATGTTTATCTCTGGTGTTTTGACTATATTAGTTTTTTATGTCTAAATGACATTGTTATGTATACTATGGTCAATGGGGATATAATATGAGAATATAGTGAATAATAATAACAAAATAATTAAAATATCTCTAAATCAATTAAAAATATAAAACCAATCACTGTGTATGGTTATTAAAAATAAAAAAAACATTACAATCTTGGAGACGGTAGGTTATATGTTCGTTTGAGTAACATTCTCATTTTCCAATGATAATTATGGGATGAAAGTAAGAAATAATATTATTTTTCTAGATTGATCACAATATCATATATATGTATAGTATTATTTAATGATATATTCCTATATATTTAATTATGGTCATGTAAAACGAACCACATCTCTTCAAGGAGGCAGTAGTCTTCACACAAGAAATATTTTATCACTTTTCATGTGTGTGGAAAACTATTAATGAAATTGAGGTGTTATATTAATATTATGGTATTAATTTCATGAATATCATACATAAATTTTGAATGTAACATATATTTTATTATACCTATCCACAATATGTTACATGTAGTGTGTGAATCTATGACATTATTTATAATAGGTGGTAGTCCATAATTCGAAAAATAATGTTACTCTATTTACAAAAAATGGAATATATAAAGGCATGTTTTTAATATAATTTCATGAAAATAATGAAAAAAATATATAAATATAATTACTCTCATAATTTCTATCCATGAATGGAAGTAAAGAATAAAGAATAACAACATCCTTTTATAAAATGCTGGTTCTCTGTACACGGGATTGTTAAGTTCATTACAAATTCGATGGATGTGTGTAACTGTAGATTAGAATATTCATATAAAAACATTCTTGTATATTGAGTATACTGATTTTATTATAATTTCATGTGATTTTAATATTTTAGGATGTGGATAATGTAAATAAAATTAAACATATTGAGGATGGGTGTTACCTCTTATTCAGGTTATTCTTTTTGGTTTTCACCAGAAATATTCCTTATATGGATTTCTACAAAAAGTAAGGATTCCAAAATTTAGTGATTTTTTGGGATCAATTTTTTAATAATTTTTTCAATACAATGTATCTTGAGTGGTGTGATGAAGTTTTTTGTTTATTTTACATTTTATAATGTTGGAAAAAACATGCTAGGTATGTTTGAGAAGAATTTTATTCCACAAGTATTACATTTTCTATAAGATCTCATATGGACTATTATAGAACCTTAGTAGTATTTTATTATGTAATATAGACATAAAATATATTGTGTAGATTTTTCTATGTCATTTATGCATTTAAGATTAGGTTTTAGTCCACTATTAAGGATAATTTTACCTTATTCAATATAATAAATTGCAAAACCTTTCACTAATCTTCTTTGGTTACTAATTAGTTTGATCTCATTAATTTGTTATCAAGAAAATTATTACAACTATATATTATAGTTTTTATAAATTTAATTCATTTATGAAAAAATGTATAATTAAAATCTAAATCCATAGATGTATTGAGAAAGAAGGCTTTAAATTGGAAATGCTCAAAAGTTCATTTAGATTTTATATCTTAATTAATTGTAAAAATGATTACATTGATCGAAAAATGTTTAATACATAAATATTTGATCATATTTAATGTAAATTGAATCTTAAAATAAAATGTAAAATTAATTAAAATTTAAATGAAAAGGAATTTTCAACTAAAATTCAATATTTATCATTATTCATCAAAAAAAACTTCTCAAACAAATACAAAAAAATCACCAAACATAAATGTTGATATTCAAATTTAAAAATTGATTTTTATTTTGAAATGTATTGATAATAGTTTACAAAAAAAATTTAATATAGGTTCATCATTAAAAGAAAGTATGACTTCCATATTAAATAATAATATTACTAGAATATTATTTATTTGCATAACTAACACTTTCATTTAACAGATGTTATGAAAGAAATAAAATTACATTCAATGAATATATTTTATTAAATATCAGGATGTTGCATCCTACCCCCTAAAATTGATTTTCTCCATTGAAATATATCTTTTATAAAAATGATTAATATTTATAATATTCTTATATTAAATCATATATAAAAAAACTAGTATATAAAATGTCATAGAATATGGGAAAATAGTAAACACTAAGGTCTCCAGATGTTTCAGATTACTAGGATTAAACATGTGGAGAAAACTGAATATAAATAATAATATGGTTTTTAATGGGAAAACTAATTTTGATGACAAATAGAGAGTGATGAAGAGCATGGTGGAGAATAATTTGACGATCACAAAACCACAATCCAAATATGTTTGGAAAGGCTCATTTATATGATCTGAAATAATAGTAATAAGACAAAACATTATTTAATCAATATACTTTTAATTGAGTAGAAGGATTAATTCACTATCAATATTAATATAATTTAAATATAATTACATTGTGAGTATAATTCTTCCTTTAAAAAATTTCCACCACCAAATTATATCTTGCTCCAGATAGTGAGTGTCCAAGAATTATTTTCATTCCTGATGCACTATAATTGTCAACATAGAGATCATGAAATAAAAAAAGGATAACATGAAATTATTCTTATCATTTGATATTAACCAAAACAAAAATGGTTACCCCATAGTAAAACAATTATAAAAAATAATTTTCTGAGATAATACATTAATATCTAATGTTCAATAGTAATATATAAAAATTAAACTATATCATTCCTTGTATATACAACCCTAATGGCCCACAATATCATTAAACATAAAACTAAAAAAGTAATTTCATCCTTCATTAATCATCATAAAATCATATTCCTTAGACATCAATAGAATACAATATATGTCCCCAAATGTAATTATATTATTTAAAACATTATAGTATCTGTTTCTATTAAAATTGGGATTATGATCAATAATCATAAAATGTAGAACTCTATGGAGCATCTATCACTTTACAAGATGACTGAAAATCAATTTTACAAGTATAAAATTATTTTTCCACACATTTTTCATTCAATAAAACGAGTTTCTAAATAGTGTAATTAACTTATTACATATGTTGTCATAATCTATAAACTCATTACAACTCAAACATCTTACTACTAGATTTTCATTACATACTTGAACATCTACCATGCAACAATGAGCCATATGAACCAAATAACTACATTATATTCACTTCACAGAGATTTAAATACATTATCAAGCATTCCATTTACCACATATATCACATGTTGTGAATTTGGTTTTCTAATATCCAATCATTTTTAATGAATTCTTTTCTGTTGCATAATAAAAAGAACACACATTTTTCTTCTTATCAGGGGAAAAATGGTCATTTAAAATCATTATTTTTTCTATATCAGTGTGTTCAACATGTATCTCAGAGATCATGAAATCATGAGAAGAAAATTTTGTAGGATATCTTGGATTTATTCCTGAGTAAAACTGATTTATCATTCAATAAATATCTTATAAAATATTTTCATTGTGCCTCATTGGTCGAGTGAAGTGTTCTTCATATAATTCCATATAATATTCTTCATTTTGACTGAATATTGTGAAATTTTTTTCCATCCTATGTCGAAATACTTAAGAATAATATTTATCAATGAAAATAATATTAAAATTTTCCCATTCCATGGAATGAATTTAATCATATTCCATGATATTATTAACTATTGAACATTAATGATCTAATTCAGATTGAAAATCATTAATTAAATGAGTTTCATTTTGGTGATCCGAAAATCCCATGACATAAAATATCATTTCTAGAAATTTAATCAATCCATCAGCTTTAACGGGGTTAGATGATCCTCTGAATGATAGTGGATGTTGTCACATAAACTGATCAACTGTTATCATGTTACTATGTGGATGATATAGTTTACATTCTACATGGACACCACCACCATTTTTATGTCCATTCAACTGATATATATGAAAAAAGAACTACCCAATATTGATTCTGAATGTATGAAGATGCTAATTCAGTAGGGTATTTTCTTCACAGTTCTATCCCACTATAGATTCATTATTTCCTCCATGAAAAAAAATTATAAACAAACATATTTTAGATGATGAAACATTTCCATCATTAATTAATACATCAATTTAATTAACCAAAATGTAGAGTAATTTAATTGTATTCTTCTAATATTAACCTAAATTATAATGTTATTTAATCCTTTCCACTCATACAAATTATAAATTCTATACCATAAAACATTACATACTTTTGATTTAATTTAAAAAATATTTAATCAAACAATGAGGTTATTTTTTGGTTTATAGATATAGGGAAATAGTCCATAACATATACATAAAAAAATACAATGTGTGAACTTCCGATCTATATCCATTTTTTAGTATATAAAACCTAAAATAATATAACCAGATGTCTTTTACGAATACTCATTATGATAATAAACAGAATTATTTTCATATCCATTTCTCGTCTTTAAATCATATAAAAAACATGGAATCATTTGGGAGAACAAGAAAAATATTTCAATAGAATATAAAGAGAGGGAAGTCATTATTTCATTTATAAAAATTATGAACATATGAAAACATTAACATGAAGTAATAGTTATCACCTTGATAAGTAGTAAATATGTTCATTTTCTAATATGTTTATTTAATAATTTTTTTATAATAATAATATTACAATTAACCCCATTATATAATAGAAAATACAAAAAGGTAACTTGGAAGATCAATATACTCATGAAACTTATAAATAAAATAATGATACGGTCAAATTCCATAGATGTCACTCTTGAAATAGAATAGCTATATGTATGACTTCTATAACCAATTCATTTGTGGTCTATCATGGACCCATGAATCAATGGTTTATCATAAAACCAGACATTATTGATTTGTTATAGAACAAACCATCAAATATAAATGTATAATTTAAATATTCAAAACACATAAAATGTTTCAATTTTCAATGCATGACACAAAAAAATTATTTGATATATAATGATAATATTTCACGATATTAAAATAATCAAACATATCTTAACCACCCATTTTTACTTAAAAAATACCTAAAATTAAAAAAAAAGTTTTTCATTTTTGAAAACATTAAATATTTCAATGGAATAAAATAAATTCCCATGTTGATGGAAAAAGAATTGATACCATGTACAATAAATAAAGAACAATCATTGTTTTGTTTATCGAAATGTTCATTATAAAGCATGTAAAAAGATTCACTTTCTGTAATATTTGAAACAAATTTTCAATAGACATCATTTTCCTCTTATTACCCTTTATATTAGTAAAAATTAATATGTAAAATAATAAGTATTATATTTTCATGGAGAAAAATTATGAAATTGTGTCTTTAATAATTCCATGCTCGACATACCACATTGATTAATTAAATCGTAAACACCAATAATGAATGACATACCGAAAACATAAAATTAAATAATATTATGTAAAATATGGACACCAAACGTAATCTAGTTTTGTATACATATTCTAAAATAATAAATGTGAATATAATCAAGAAATGTCTGAATAAATGGCTATTGAGACAAAATTCTATTTCTTGAGTCTAACGTGTCTCGTGTGTAGTTAGATTCCAAAATAATAGACTTATATTAATTATGTAATTTCATGAGAACATTTTCAATAATATATTTACTTTTATTTCCCATATCACAATGTTTTATACAACTACATAATCAATCAAATTTATGTTGGGTGTTTTTTCAATATTTGATTTATGTGTCAAAAGGATATTTGACAGTTAAAAATGGTAAAATGGGTAATTTTATGAACATATATATATTAATAATGAGTAAATAATTATCATATATATAAATAAAGTACATGTTTAAGACCAAAAAGTTATTATTTTTATGAAAAATGATCAAATTTTAAATTAGTGATGTAAAATTATTCACATGTCTTCGAGGAGGTCATCGTCTGCATTTCCACGCAAGAACCTGTAACTTTCTCTGCGTGTGGAAATGTGTTAAAGAAAATAATTTGTTGCAATTACATAATGGTAATTATTTCAATAATATCATATATAATATATTTATTTGACATATAATTAGGTAACCATGACCATAATATTTTTCATGTAGTGTGTGAACATATTACATCGCTTTGAACTGGTAGTAATACGCACTTCCAAAAATGATGTTTTCAAATTTACTCAAAATGGATTCAACAAAATTTTATTTTATAAATGTTTAAATTTAAAACAAATACAAAATAGATATCATATATAAATATTCTCCCTATAATAAATCCAAACCATTATGGGAGGTAATGAAAAAACGAACAACTACATTTTTCATGGTCGTAGTTCTCCATACCTAAGACGGAAAAGCTCTTTACCCATTAGTTAGATGTGTTTCTAAGTGTAGGTAAAAATAAAATAATAATATATTTATTTTATATTTAACATACATATTTTATTATGTATCCGTGTAATAATATTATTTTAGGAATTGGATAAGGAAAATAATATTAAAGCACTTGAGTAAAGATGTTACCAATTATTTGGGAAACGATTTTTGGTTTTCTCCAAAGGGATCCCTTGGATCGATTTATACATTGATTGAAGGTTCTAAGATTATGAGTTGTATTTTTAGGATCTATTTATTTAGATATTAGTTGACCCGATTTGTCTTGAGAAATGTGATGAAGTGTTAGGGTTGAAGGGATTTTATAGTACAAGGAAGAAATCGCATGATATTTATGAAAATATATGTGTGTTCCCAAAGTATTAATATTCAAAAAAGATCCAAAATGGACCATCTTGGAAACATATAGGGTAATTGGAAAAAATATATACATAAAATAGTTTTTGTACACATCTATTCAATTTGAAACATGCATTTATGGTTTATTCCCTTGATATGCTTAATTTTACCTTAATCAATGTAATTTATTTTAAACACATTCACTAATCATTGAGGGTTGAAAATATAAATTAATAAAATAATACTATAATGAAATACTAGTTAATATTTTGTATTTCATTTTTATATATATTCAATTCATAGATGTATAAGTATTAGGTTTAAATCTAATATCACAGATGAAGCGAGGAAATATGTTTTTAATGTGAGAAGGTCCAAAAGTTTATTATGATTTTATATCTAAATTCAATATAGAAATGAATATACTGATCTATCATGGATTATTATACTGATAATTGAATTAGTGGGACCTCAAAAAGAATAAAAACATAATTTAACAATAATAATTACTAAACTGAAAAGGCAGTTTTCATCTAAAATGTAATATTTTTCATTATTAACCATAACATAATATCTTCCATAAAAATAGAAAAAATTAACCTAAAGTGTATTTTTTATTCCCATTTAAAGAATTAATTTTATTATATCACATACAATTTATTGATGTGTCAAAAAATATATTTAATATAGGTGTTCTATTAAAAGGTGGTAAAAATCCCATAATAAATAATAATATTAAAGGTATATTGTTGTTTTGTATAACTCAGTCTTGGATATAACACAAGTTGTCATGTAATTTAAATTAAATATCAAGAATATATTTCATTAAATATCAAGAATATATTTCATTAAATATCAGGATTCTATAGGTAGGATATTATAAATAAACAATGATGCTATTATATGTTTTAATATATGTCTAGTACAAAAGATTTGTATAATTAATATTATTATACATAAGTTTAAATAGTTATGAAGCAAGATAATAGAGATGTAAATGTTAAAAGTTGCAATATCATTTTATTATAGAGGTTTTTTATCATATTATTTTTACGTATTAAATTATATGGTATGTCTATCCAAATTCATATGTATTCCTGTATAATCTATTGAATTCATGTTTGAATTTTTCACTAACATTGAATTCTCTTTAAATATTATTAATATTAAAGGAATTTTTTTAAAGAAAACTGATAGTTTTTCTATATCTAGTTAGATATTTATTATTATATGTCAAATTTTCTATAAATTGATTTGATGAATTTTTTAATATATAAAAACTTTTATTAATGTTTATTAAAAAAATTTTCTTTCTAAGTATGATTTAAAATAAATATTTTTTTAATTTTTTGAATTAGGTAGTGTTGACTATTTATGGAAAATGTGAAATATATATTTATTCTGACATAAAAAACATGAAAACATATTAATATAATTATATCATTACTTTTATTTTTAATATTCAGTTAAAATATACCATTAATATTTTTGAATAAGAATATTTCAATAAAATCATGGAATATTGCTATTCTAAATATGTGATTTTTAAATTTGAAGGGAAATTTAATTATTAAAAGTTATATATATATATAATGTATTTTTATCAATAAAACATCATTTTAATATTATTATTATTATTATTGATGGATATCGTACAATGTTCCCACCTTCATTCATTTTATGGAGTATAGATGATTATGATGATGGAATATTATAATCCATGATTTCATTTAATAAGGTTTTCAATGAAAAAATTATAAAGGATTTATGATATTTCTAAATTCATATTTGTTTATTATGATAATTTAATGGGTGATTCTAATATAATAATGATGATATATTGTTCCATTATAGGCCTCTAATTAATTATCAAACAATGACGGAGTATAAAAATTTTTATGATATAATTGTCTTAAAAATATCTTATTTGATGACAGAGTAAAATATTTTGAATTTAATACCAATTTAATTTTAGAGTTGATGGTAAGGAAATTATATTATAGTAAATTGTCTACAAAATAGTATTTGGTTTGGAATAGGACTTGGTATGTGATTTTCTCTTTATATTTATACGCCAACAACTTTTTTCATATGATTAAAATATGTTCTTATTGATCATGATATATTGTTTATGAATCTATAAACTGATGAATTATTTTTATTATTGTGTTTAATTCCTACTCATTGAGTAATGCTTAATAAAATTTTCTTGAATTGGTTGGATTACTGTATGTTAAGATCAGGTTTCCATAACCTTATGCTTATCTTAAGATCACATATGATCATGGATATACATATCTTATGATTAAACATACTGAAAATATGAGCTCATCAGGTCAAAATATCTCATTCCCCATTTTATGATGAACTAATTTAATTATGATATGTCTAATAGGGGTTCTGGTTTTGGAGAACCAAATGAAAAAAATTAGATATTTTATGTACCAGTTTCTTATGTATCTAATTTTCCAAAGACACTAAACATTTATGCATCTGGTATAGATCATAATTAAATATTATATATGTTAATAATAAAATGTGAAATATAAATGAATTTAATTTATTGTTTATTATAGTTTGTATAAGATAATATTTTATTTACCATTGGACACAATGATGTGATTTGTTTTGATATAACCCTTAGGATAATCCAACGTATAATAGAGCATAACTTTTTATTATAAAAACACAATGTTCTTTTTTCTAGAAACAACATATCTAGTGGGTTAATTTCTTGTGGTTATAGATGTGGATTAGATAGACCAGGGTATAAAAACTACAAATGTAGTCGATTTGGTATTAACATGTTCATTATTGGTGCATTATGAGTTGTCCTGACACTACTCACATTCCTAGAAACTGTGAGTGGTTTTTCTTATTGTAATTAACTTATTAATTATAAATTTTTATTAATTATATAAATGTATGATATCAATGGATTATATTTGTTAATCATATGGTTACATATAGACATAAAAATGTTTCATGATTTAGACATCATATAGATTTTTTTCATAATTTATATTTATTATAAATGATATTAGATGGTTATGATGAATATTTTAATCTTTTAATGGGATTTTAGATGGAATGGTAATGTTGAGGTGGTTAAATTTTTTAAAATATAAATGTACAATATTATACTTATTTATATAAGTTTATGATGTTGTTCAAAATTATCAAGGAATAATAGTCGTTATTCTTATGGAGGTGATGCTAAAATATAAGTAACTACTCTTATTTGTTGGATGATCCCATCATGACTCAATGACTCCTCTCATATTTATTTATACGAGATTTCTCTTCCTAAAATTTATCTTATTCTCCGTATAGTATAATTTAATTTTATTTGGTGCATGAATAGTATTTTATTATGATAATACCATATCACCATTCATGAAATGTAACATAAATTTGATGTTTTAAATCTATACAAATGCATTTATATTTGTGGGGATTAATTTGAACTCAAAAGAGATTCTTAACTTGAATGTTTCTAGATAAACAAAACATTGAAAAGATTCCTATTTTTTATGAAATCTTTTAATTATTTCATATGGATATTACTACTCTTCCCATTGAATAGTTATGCATATTTTTTAGTCAAACTCATACCTGGTGCTATAATTATTTCAAGAAATCCATAGAGAATGAATTATAATGATTTTTAGATATTCAAGAAGAATCTCATGGATAATAATTATATCGAAATTATTCAGTCATGTATGTTACCCTAGGGTATAGGTATTCTATTTATTTTGAATAATTATATATTGTTGTTACTCAACATTGATTATCATGAATGTAAATTGAAGAAAATGAAATATAAGTTAATTTTTCCCCATTTGGTGATATGATTTATCATTTTTGAGGAGATCAATATTTCCAAAATATTGATCATCGATCAAGATACAATTTTTTGAGAGAAAAAAGTGATGAAAAACTCAGAATAACATTATGATCAAGGAATGCATATTATGAATTTTTAGTGATTTCATTTGAACATACTACTTCCACCACTATCATAGAGTATTTAATTAATAGAGTCCTCATTGATTATCATGATCTGATTGAGGTAATGATTATAAGTATTATTCAAATATATTATATGATAATAGAATAACATGAAGTTTACTCTAGCATCCTATATAATTCCATAGGGAATTAAAATATGTATAAAAATAATTAACATGTGTGAATTTTGGCTATAAAAATATTCTTTTTTTGGTTATATAATTTCATTAAAGGGTAAATCTATAGTTCTGTCAAATACGGTGTATATTGAACATTGGTCTAGTCCAGCCAAGTGACAAAGATCTATTATTTTCCTAAATTGGATTTATATTATATAACCCTTTGTTATTATATCATAGGAATATATAATCCACTGACATGGTCATCATAGAAATTGTATTATTTTTATTTTGACTAATTAATTTGAAAGGTGTTTCAATGAATAGAAGAGAACGTCGGTCATTGATCATATAATCACACCACCCAATAATGGTTAAAATTATGTTATTTATAGAGATTCTTCATTGGATGTATTATAATGTGTTCATATATTTAATGGAATAGTTATATTATATACCAATCAAAAATTTAAATCCAATGATAAAAATTACATGGCTCACGATTTAGAATTTTTATTGGTAATATTTTCTTTAAAAATATTTAAGAATAATATGCATGGAGAAATGGGTTACATAAATATTTATAATAAAATTTTAATGAATATATTGCATATAAATTGTTTTAATATTTTAATAAATTATATTGTAATAGTTGATTAATGACTATTAAGGCTCAGTATATTCTCACCCATGGAATGTGAACAAGGATGATACAACATTGAGTAAAAAGGGTCATTCTATATAATCTATTATGATTATAAAAAAAGAGACTATATAAAATTATATTTAGAGGATGGACATTAAAATATATAATGAATTTGTGAACTTATATGTATCTAAAATTGGTACTCAACAATATATTCTTTTGATGATTACAATGGTGAAAACAATGCATGTAGTATTCAGTCCCATCCATACAATTATATAAAAGTACCCTCTTAAAGGAATTATTTTTAATTCATCCCAATGATAATTTATATTTATAGTTTTATATAATCATGTTCTCTAACATAAAAAAATACATGATTATATGGACACATCTAAATAGTATTGATTTTTCTCACAATACCAAACTCTTATGATTTTCAAAGTCGTATTTTTATAAAAATATCATTTATAGATTCTTATAGAACTCATCCTTTTCCAAAATCATCCATAAAACCTATCAAAATATTTAGAAAACACAATATTACTCCAAAAAATATAATTATATTACATATTAATATAATAAATTAGTATAATAGTCCATGATTACAAATAAAATTGTTTCATGTTCAATTTAAACAAAGAGATAAAAATAAACAAGTTATTAATATAGAAATAATCTTATATTCCAAAATATTATAATAAATAATATTCTATAAAATATAATAGAGAAAATTAAATTCATAGTAAATAATTGTTAATAATCAATAAACCATATAAAATTTCCTAAAATGTGTTTCATTTCACCCTTATGAAGTTCCAAAAACATTCCATTTAACCAATTCTAATTTTCATACATGTTAAATATTAAAACATATTGCATGCATAAATTAATAATTTATATAGCATGAGATAATTTTTTTGACAATTATTATAGTATTTTCTTAATAATTTAATTGCATACCTAATGTATTCTTAACATCTCATAAGATTAAAATACTAGATAACCCCATCACATTACCCAATGCATTGAAGAGATATATTGGGATCACCTAATATAATAAGATATATCATGTGATCATTTCAACATAGAGATTTCAAATAAACCACACTATATTAAAAGAATATTATACATTTCATTTATTTCATAATAGTTGTTTTAATATTTCATTCACCCATAAGAAATTCATTACTTTACATCAAAATATCTAAACCTTTTAAAACCTTATTTGAAAAAATCTATAGAAATGGTTAATAGAAAATATGGAATATTTTAATTGAATAAAAATTAGTATTGATGAGGGGACATATCATTCAAACTAAATATGTCAATATAGGAAATTCCATTTTCAATTTGGTCAAAAACTTCCATTCAGAATATATTAAAATATTTCACATAAAAATAAATCAATTTTTTTAAATAATTATATAAAATGTATTTTATAATACTATAATGTCTACATAAATACATCCATAATATTTTCTTTAAATATATGCATATATGAAAAATATTAAGAAAATAAATATTTTATAACATTAATACCCAGTTTTAAGGTCATGTTTATCTTAAATTATATAGAATAATGATGTTTTCTCATTATCTTTTATATAAAAGTCCATTATAAATTATTTAAATTATTAATAACCATATATGTTTTAATATATTTTTTTCAAAAAAAATATTCTATAGTTATATATAGTTTCTTAATTGATTAGGTTCACATTAGGTATTTTGATGGTATTCGACTCATAAGTACAAAATTACATTGGTACGATGAATACAGTAAAAACTCTATTATTAAATAAAAAATACAATAAAAACATGAAATAATTTTCTTTTTTATAAATTATTTATACTTTTAAAACCATTCATGAATTATGGTCACACAAATTAAGTCATTTTAAAACCATCGAGATGTTTGGCCATTCGCAAGGATGTGAATCATTATATTTCTTCATAGGGACTGAGATAAATAATTTCACATTAAATATAACATCACATAATTATAATTAATACAGGATAATAGTTACATATTTATGGATTCCATAAAACCATCCATGATAGGTTGTGAAGGGAAATGAATTACATCTATTATTGTTGTGGTTGCCTGTTATACACAATAATGATGGTTTCATTTCTCATATTATAGAACTGGTGATTGATATAAATTATTAAAATGTCTTAATAAACTCTCAATATATATAAATATTGGTTTATTATTTATTCTTGTTTCAATATGACGTGAATTTTGTAGAAAAAGAAATAATACAATAACATTTTGTTAAAAAATGTTCCTCTTCTTCACATAACCTCTTATACTTTTTTCCAAATTTCTTATTAGAACGGTTTTATTATAAATAAATTTCTATTAGAAAGAGTGGAGTGATGTTATAAAGGGATATGGTATTGTATTGTCTAATATAAAAGGATCTTTATGTTTTTATAAGATAAGATATAGTTATTCTTTTATATGTGGCGAGAGGAATCATTTTTCCCGTATAAAATTTTTAAATATATTAATTTATTTACTTCATAAAGGGTACCAAAAAAACCATTTCAGTATTTTATAAAATATAGGGTAGAAATATGAAAAGAAAATTTAATTTTTTTTCTTTTTGTGTCAGCTAATTCCTAATATGTTTACATTAAACCCTTGTAGACATGTTTTATTTTTATCCATTGTAAATAATTTTTACAAATTTTATTAATAATTAAAATGAAAAATTTTATAATATAAAATAAAATCAATAATCTGATTAAATAAAAATAATATATCTTATTAAATTCAATTTATAGAGTTTTTTGAAATTTAATTAACATAAAATAAAAAAACATGATGAAGAATAGTTTTTCAGAAAAATCTCATTCCATGTAAAAATATTATTCTACCTCATTAAAGTATAATGATGAATAAAATAAAAGATATTGGATTATATTTTATGAAAATAATTTAAATAACTTCTAAAATGAATAAAATATTGAATGTTACATTGTTAAAACATGAAACTAGAATACATTTTCAATACAAATAGATAATGATATATTTTCATTGAAAAATAAATCATTACCCAAAATTAAAAAAAATCTTACTATGATAATTATAACATTATGGATTTTAAAAATTTATCTGTTTTTTCAAAATAATTTTCTATATGTTTCAAATTATTCTTTAAATAATCCCATCAAATTCAGAAAAACCCAATATTGTTTTGAATGAATTCTTTTTTCCTTTTCCCTAAAAAATGTATTAGCATTCATAAAATGAATATAAATACATAAAATATAATTAATCATCATTAACAAATAATGAAAATTATTTACGATAATGTTACCCAGTTATTTACTTTATTCCACCCATTTTGTAAATATCATATACACGTCGTTATTGATTTCTTACACAAGTGGGGACATTTTTTCATTCATATTTTTTTATGATTACAATGTATCTTATTTATTCAAATTATTTTTATAAAAACCTTTTAAATAATTTTATCCAATAACATTTTTATATCTATGCAAAATTTTATATAATGGTCTTGCCAAAAAATAATTGTTTTCTATCTACTGAACTACTTTATATCTCTCGACATAATATGAATTTGACACATATTTTCATAACAAAAAAATATATAAAAAGAATTCTTCCACGTATAAACATAAAGTATAAGAAACCCATTATCAAACCAACACAAAATAGTATAGAATCACATTTGGTGAACTGAACTATGGACTCATTATTTAATTTTTATAAAAATACATATCACTTTTACATGGAGGTAGTATAAGGAAAACACATTCTTCTAAAATAAATAGAATAAATTATTTTTTGTTTTATGATGAACAATTTATTTTTTACGAGACATCATTATGTGTGTCTAAATAATACTATATATATCAACTAATTATTTAAAATTAGGTTCCTAACTATATTCTTCTATCAACATCAACTAAAAACGTTTTAGTTAAAAGTATATTTTAATATAGTATCCCAAATAGAGATATTTCTATATAAAATAAAAGCAATTATTATCTAAAAACTCAGAAATTATAATATTGATTCCTAATTCCCTAATAATCTACTGATCAAGAAAAAAACATATCCTTTAATTTGTCATATTTTTCTCTTACCTACCATTAACATGTGTTTGAAAGGTCGTAATAAATTTAATTCAATACTAAATTACATCTTAAATCCATTCTATATTTTATATTTAAATACAAAATAATTCTTATATACAATGTAAATAGGGAGTACATGTAATATGATTTTCTCTTTTACATAATGTTCTGAAATTTAATCCAGTGTCATATTATCCCAAATAGGATGAATATTATCACATTTTGTTAATCAATAAAAATTTCCATATTATATTTAATGTATGTGGTTATCCCACTAGGAAATAAATGGATATATTCTCAAATTTACATTATAGAACAAGAAGAAGATGAATCATCTCCATTTTTAATTATCACTTATCTTTAACTTGTGTACATGTTAAATTTTTCATAGTAAAATCAGAAATATCATTCATTATTCCTTACCACCAATATGTTCATGAAGTACCCCAAAATTTTTATGTGTTAAATGTATGAATTGAAAATAGATGTCTCTGATCTTAAGTAACATGCAATTTCATTAAATAAGGGTCACATGAAACATGTAAAAGCATTCTGAATATAAAAAACTATCTTTTTCAAATTATATTCATTCAACATACCTTTCTTAAACAAAACCACATTTTCCTATAATGCATTATATTATATATGAAAATTACAGAATATTTATGAAAATATAGATTTATATATGTCCTAAAATTGAAAATATGAATTCAATATTTTACAAATTTATAATAATACAATAATTAAATAGTTTTCCAATAGGATTTTATATCATTTTTAGACTATAATAATAGATCCGGTTATAAAACAAAAAAAATTCACTTTCATGAATGATACTAATGAATCTAAACCAATTTTCACCATCCAAGTCATGAAATATAAAAATGAAATATTAGATCACATACATTTCTGTGTACACTTAATATGTAAAAGTATATGAAACTAATTCAAACATCTGTAAATTTAATAACCATGATTTTAATAGATCTTTTATCCCACATAACCATGATTTTATAATTTCAAAATATATTATCATCATCTTCAAATAGAAATACATTTATAGATAATTAATTCATTGTAGTTATTTATTTCCAATGGAAATTTAATAATAGTACGGGTTATCTAAAATACTCATGAAGATAAAAATACATGTTAATAAATAAATTCCATTGGGGAGTATAAAAAGTTCATAATGATGTGGTGGAATAATAAATGTTCATGAAAATAACATAGAAATATTAATACCCATCAATAAATAGATGTTGAAAACATCATAAAATCCATTCACAAAACAATATCCATCATAATTAATAATAATTTTCCACATGATACCAATATTTATCAAAGGAAATATTTATCTCCACAAAAAAAACGAATTTGTATTATGGAATGTCATCATCATAACCCATTTTAAAATTTTGTAATAATTAAATGGATATAATTTAAATCTATTTGGAAAACCCTTTTATAAATCCAAACATTTGGTTATAATGGAAAATGACCATTATAGAACACATTGACCCTATGTTTGGGTGCACCCATCTTTTATGTAGTAACGAGCTCTTCAAACACTATATAGTGGCATATTACATAAATGATATAAAATTATCACTGGAATCGATCATGGTGAACCCCTGATCATCAATAATGTTAATGTAATATTAATGAATAAATCATTTAGAATATTTTATCTTTTAGTAAAATAATATTCATTTTTAATTCATTTATTTTTAACCCCTGGAAAATGAATGAGTTCTATAAATATATCACTGAAACATCATTATCTCATGGAAAAAATGCATTCTATTAAAATCTCTTGGAAACATGATTAACACATAGAAAAGAAGTTTTTTAAAAAATAATATCATTAAAAACTGATTAACTTGTTTAAATTAAATGTCATCCATTATAATATCTACAAAATATGTTTAACCATTTGAAATTAAACGAGTACTTTAGAAATCTCATTAAAACAATAATAATACATCCAATGAAAAATGATCATTGTATCATTACAAAATATCCCCATTGAAGTATATAGAATGGAAAGGGTATTTAAGGTTGATTAATGTAAATAATAATAAATTATCATTAAAAAATATTTGAATAATAAAAAAATAAGATTATGAATATCACTTTGAAGAACTAAAAAAACAAATATTATGAGAATAAATTTTCTTTTAAATAATCATTCAAAACTTAAAAAATAATCGAAAAGAAATATAATTGATGATGATGGAAATAAATTAAATTATTTTAATAATTTTTAAAAATAATCATTCTTTTGAATAATTATTTTTAATTGGAGTCAAAATTTCCCAATTTATAAAACAGTTGGAAAATTTATTTTAAATCATTTTAAATGAAGGAGAAGATAATATACACAAGATTTAAGAATTCAATTTTTTATAAAATAAATTTTTTTATACGTTTCAAATAAAATTAATATGTGATATCATAACTACATTATGTTCCCTGAATAGTGGGGGTGAATCATTATATGAAATATTAAAAAAAAGTCCTTTTTGGATATTGTTTCATCATAAAAACACACTATTGTCTCCTTTTACTGTAAAACTATACCAATAAAAATAAATTAATGCAGAAGACACATAAATTTTACATGATTCATCCTCAATGTGAATCATCCAATGAACATACACTAATGGTGTTTCGATGTACCAAAATTCCAATGCTCAAAATTACACTAAAAGGTTCGGGCTAGAATACATCTTTACCAAAGCTCACATACTTTATATGGTTTAGGGTCTGATCACAAATTTCCAAATGGTCACTCACTAAGTATCTTCTTATGGATCAATATTAATTGAAAGAATAACCTTCATCCTCTTCCATTTCTCATTTCTATTCAAGTGGATTCTCTCACTTTTTATGGGCATTTAGGTCTCCTCATTATCTCTAACGAATACATCTTCAATTATAGATATATTCTCTGTTGAAGTACCATATTCATCCAATTTATGAAAACCTATTTACTATAGATTTACATGGAAATATATTTATGAAAACATTAATGATTTCTAGTTCCTTATTAAATATCCCTTCATTCATGAAGCTCAAATAGCCTTTGTGATATAACAACCATTCACGAAGCTCACTTGTTTCATGAAGCTCAACTAACCTTCACAAAGATCACAATGTTCCATCATATTTTAAAGGAATTTATGAAAATAAAGACATTCAGTAATATCAAAAAATTTAGTCGGGGTTTATATACATCAAGAATAAACATTCATTGCATAAATTTTCATAAGAACTCCCTTCATGAATTTCCTTTTTGAATCTACATCCATCATATCTTTGTTATGCCTCACTTATATATTTACGAGATTAGAGGCCTATTTATATGTATTTTCACCAATTCATGAAGATCAAGTCCTTTTCATAACCTTTTCATGTTGCACCCCCATTTTTTAGTGATTCATTCTTTCTCTCCATGTTCTTGGAAAATTCTCCATGCATGATGTTTTTTGTAATCACATAGATTATCGTAAATAAAATTCAAATTTTTCCATTGCTCATTTGAATATATACTCATCACGGAACACAAGGCATTGAAATATTTTTACATGTCCTATAGGAAAATCTATCTTTCAGGATGATATCCATGTTTCATATTTGGACCTCAGATATTTCACAACCACTAGAAAATAGTGACACCTTGCGTATTCACTTTTCTATACCACTTACAAAGAATCCATTAATTTTTCTTGGATATTTTTAAACATACCATTTCAATAATATCTATTGATCTCCAAACCAGACATTTTAATCCATATTTTCCAAAATAAATCATCCAAATAATACAATAATGTTACATGGATGGATGTTTTCCCAAGAATATGGAATATAAGGAATCCCGGCAATAAAAAATAAAAGATAGATATAACGAAAATGCGAATTTCATGATAATTATACTATAATGAATTGAGGAAATTTTATTCAAACATGTTAACCAATTTATTTACATGTGAAGAATAAAATAATTTAAATTTGTAAAAGTATGATTATATTATTTCTTCTAATAAATCCTTTAATAACAATAAACCTTCCATGAAATTACATTGTAATATATATTCTTCTCCACATTGTTAATTCATCAATCATAAAAACCATTAATGAAAAAAAACAAATTACACATTAGATATAATTAAAATAAAGTTATTTATGATGTACCTTATTAGTGAAAGTTATATGAAACCCAAAAATGAATATAGGATCATATAATAATCATATGTGTCAATAAAACCAAATTTTAGATTAATTAACCAAACCAAAATAATACAATTGTATTTGATAATTTTTAAATGAATAAATTTTTAGAATAAAATGTGAAACCAACAATAATACTTTGAAAATAAATAAGTCAATTAAATTTACACACACACATAATCATATAATATCAACTGAAATTAAAATGTAATATAACCTATTGAACCGAAATAGAGTTAGGAAATTTTTTTACCACTTGATAAATTTCAATTCAAAATACCTTGGATGAAACCATTAAAATTTAAACATTAAATAAAATAATGTAAGAAGGAACAATAAAATTTATTTTAAAATATAATATATATACCAGAAAAAATATAAAAACGTTGTGAATATAGCATCAGTCTCATAGAAATAATAATCTGATATTAGAAAATAATCACATTAGATTTGACATCATTATATGGCATTTAAATCCTATATAATACAAATAAATAAATTATTTTATTTTTAGGGAAACATTTGAAGGTATAACACCTTTCACTTAAATAGTTTATTTTATGTATTTTTAATGAAACATTCTAATACCTAATTTGATAATTTATCATTGTGTGTTTTCCTAATGATCAGTTTATTATTTCAAAGTAGATTCATTGTGTTGACTATAGTTAGAGAGGAATTTATTTTAATAATTATAAAACACGAATAATTATATATTTATCAAATTTATATTTTAGTTGTTATTTTAAATCTGGGCATGAATGATGGTCATGAAAAATGAACTACATTAAATTCATGGATACACTAGGTCGAGAAAATTCATGAGTAACATCTCTATTTTTTGACGATCCGTATGAAAATTATTTATAGATTATATTATTAATGTTGAATGATAATAATTTCAAAAATAACATATTAATTCTTTAAATTTATTTATATATATCATCTATATGATTTAGTGACTAATGATGGAGTCACATTCAATCATGGAGGATTTAGTCCACATGTATACACGAACAACATTATTAGTTTTCAATTTAATAAAGAAAATGTTATATTATATTTTGATAATGATAAATATTTCTTGATGATTTTATTAAATAATTTATATCTTATATGTTCATTAACATTATTCTTATTAATTTAGATGTAAATAATTATTGAAAAATGAATCACATCGCTTCAAGAGGATGTAGTCTTACATTCAATCGATCGAAAATATTATATATCTGTGAAATGAAAATTAATAATTTAAATATTATTTAATAAAAATATATGAATAAATATTTTAATCATATCATATATATATACACATTAAATCCATCAATATTAAAAATTGTGAGTGGTTCTGATGAAAATAGAATTAAATTGATGTGTGGTGTGGTATTCCACTATGCACATGAATGATGATTTATTATACGATTTGGTAGATGACAATATGTATTAATGTTATTAAATTAAAATAATCATTTTCATTTTATGTATAGGTGTTATTAAATAATAAAAATTCAATAATATTTTATGGATGCAGATGAAGAAGTAAAAATAATATGCACTGTTAAGCGTGATACATCTTCTTCAGAAAACATCCTTAGGATAATACTAAAATTATTTATAGGATGGATTTCCTGGCAATATAAAGATTATAGGATGTGGGTTGGGATGTTAGGAACGTTATTATTTATGTATAAGTCCATAAAAATTTCATGTAATGTGTAAAGGAGAGATTACAGTTGTCATGACTCGTCCTCGGGGCCGGTGTCGTGACTACCCCAAACCCGCCTTCCATAGGCCAGGGGCTGGCGACTAGCACCAAAGGCGTAAATCTCAATAAATGGGAAGACATTTCCTTTATATAAGAAAACAACACAACATAGTACACATGCTAAAGTAAAGATTATGTAAACTGAGTACAAAAATAAGTGCTGAAAAGTAAATGGGCCAGAATACAGACCCAACTGAAAGTACAGTGCAACTGAAATGAATGTATAATAGTAGTAAAGTATATCAGCAACCACCGAGTCGTCCTCCGGCTATCCCACCTGAAAGGTGGGTACAGATGATCTCCTCATCTCCTTGGGTCTGTTCATCTGCTCTGTGTACGTCCCGCCTGATAGTCCACCTATGGACACTGTCCTGCTCTTCAAGCCTCAACCATGATCATCGTTGTCCGTTATCTGCAACCAACACCACGTAGTGCAGGCATAGCCAGTGCAGGGGTGAGTATACGATACTCAGTAGGGAACTCGAGACACTTGAAAGTCTCCCAGAATCCACAAAGGATAAACCACAAAGGAAAGATACAAACACATAGAATCAACCAACTCTACTTAGGTATATGCCCATACATATACCTAAGTCATCAATTCCAGTTTGACTCCAACTCAAGAGCCCAATAACAACCCACTCCACACAAGAAAGTACAACCCAATCCACTCAGGAATGGAAGACAGTCATATCGATGATAATGATTGAAAGTCAAGACTCAGCTCATACATGTATACTACTCACGAAGAGGGGTGGAGATGATTAGATGTAGCCTCTGAATCATCTCCTCTACCGAACCCAGGTAGGATCCATGTACAGAAGTCGTCGTCGCCAAACCCACGTAGGATCCTAGAACAGTGACCATCGTTTCTGAACCCACGTAGGATCAATGTACAGTTGTCATCACTGCCGGAACCACGGAGGATCCATGTACAGTTGTCCTGGCTACCGAACCCACGGTGGAACCAAGTACAGTCGTCCTCGCTGCCGAACCCACGTAGGATCCAAGTACAATCTCCATCATTGTCGTAGTTGCAGCCAGCTCTAGGGTTCCCGCTCACAGAACACTCAATTCTGGAAGGGTCTGCTCCACGAGCCAAGAGGTTCGATACATCAACTATCACAAAGTACATGGTTGATGTATCACAATATTCCGTCTGGTCAATAGGAACTCAACGCGACACACGATGCGTCAATTGGACGCTCGGTCTGAGAGATAATGGCTTTTCTGTTCAAGAGGCCCGGTTAGAAATACGCTCATTTCTAACCCAGCTGATAACCATAGTCGTCCAAACATCGAGTGGAGTAATCCAAAATAACCCTCTCACCTAGAGGAATTCATCATATTCGATAGCACATCATTCGGAAGTCCGGTCCTTTAGTTATAAGCGTTTCCGCCCCAAGGGCCCGGTTGGTTTCTGGTTCGAAGCAACCCAGCCATACCCAAACTTCCCCAAAAACTCAAGTGTAATATACCAAAAAGACCGGCTCGATTAATGGATTCCTACTCAATTGACGGTGTGTCGATCGGAGGTCTGTAGCCCATGATATGGGCGTTTGAACAAACCTAACCTAAAAATAGGGGGTCTGGGCCCGGTCCTACCTGGCCCAATACCCCCTAGGCCGGCCAAAACATGGTCGACCCAACCTGGGTCCGGGTCTAACCCGATTGGTCTTGGCCCGGCAGGGTGCGGCCCGACCCTGGCCGGGCATGGCCGGCCCGGCCCGCGTGGCCCGCGGCTGGCCCGACCCGCATGGCATGTGGCCTGGCTCGGAGGCTGGTCGCAGCTCGGCGCTCGCCGAGCGGGGCGCAAAGGGAACGTCGCCCCCTTTTTTCTGAAATCGCCGGACGTAATGGTTGGCCTTTGTGTAATCGCGGGTCCCCCTCGTGTCCCGCCTCCAGGTGGTGCCAGTGGCTGGCACAGCCGGCCATCCCATGGGTGTCCGCCGCGGCCTTAGGTTGCGGCTCTTGTTAGACGGGCGCGGCGGGATTGCGTCGCGCCCCTCCGCCATGACCCGCACTGACCGGGGTTTCTTGGGCCTTACTGGCATGACAAGACGGTGCCGCACACCCCCGCCGCGCACCATCGTCGCGGCCCGCTCCAGCCACATTTCACTTCATCCCGCGCATTGCAACGATACCACACCTCCTTCGCCTCGAACATCATCGATGATCAATAATAAAATGGTGAGGAGGATCGTCTGCATTTTCGCGGTCTGTTCTCCTCCTGTAATTATGATAACTAGAGGCCAATCATTAAGAAACAAAGATTGGTAAATAAAACTTGAACGAAGATAACCCCTACCTCGAAGGAAGCTCACGGTTGTCAAGTGCCACAGATGAGGGCGTCGTTGAAAAATTCATGCATCGTTGTTTCCTTCCACACCGCATAGGAGAAAAAGGAAGAAGAATCTTGGGTCGCTGAGTCGATGTTCTTCATCGGAGTCTTGGCATTCTTCAACAAAGGAGATGCAGTTTTTCAAGTGTCAAGAGCACTCTTCCCTTTCTCTCAACACAACAAGCCCACCAAAAAAAATCAAATAAGGCTTCTCCTTATTATATTATTCCATGCCATTCATTTCAAATTACAAAATTCAAAAATCTAATTCACTTAATTAATTTAACTATGAGTTGTTTTATTAATTAAGTGATATGTTGGCAAGTTTAATGAGGGAGAGAGAGAAGAGGATAGGTTTCACAAGTTAAGATGAGTTACAAATTTTAAGAGGGAGTTAGAGGAGATTTAAGGAATGTGAAGGGGTGGGGCTCGTGTGGTCCCCACCTCACAAATATCTTCACATGGGTAGTTAGGGGCTTGTGGGTCCCACCCCAACTACCCCATATAGGATATAACAATTAGGATAAGAATAAAAATTCTTCCAGATTTTTTATTCAATTCTTTATTAAAACAAAATTTTTAACAACTCCTCCCGAGCATATACATCTTCGATAAAGGTCCTCCTAAGAATTTACCGGTGTTGCGCTTTCATCGATGCCCTCAAATTTCAATTCAGAGAATCGGTTCCAAAGAATGAAAAACATGCTCAATTTTTCACTGAACGTACCCGAGATTAACTTCGGAAATTGATTCCTGGCACACCGGACCTCAGAATCAAGTGACCTGACAAACTACATGCATGTAAAATCCAAAAAATTTACGGAAAAAATTTCCTTGAATTTTACAGGTCATTACATTACTCCCACCTCATGGATTTAATTCCCTATAAAACTACAACATAAAATAGGGAAAAAATGAGGGTTCTATGCACGCATCTGAGCCTCCCGCTCTCATGTGCTCTCCTGGAGGTTCTCGTGCTGCCACCTGATGCACACTAGAGGAAACGACCATCCACGTTGGACCCACTCATGTCGATCCTCGATCTCCACTGGGACCTCCACAAATGTCACCACATCATTGATGTCCATCTCCTCATGTTCAATGATATGTGTCGGGCCGTGCACGTATCTCCTCAGCTGAGATATGTGGAAGACATCGTGCACCCAGTGCAACTGAGGTGGAAGAGTCAGGCGATAAGCCACCTCACCTATCCTGCTGAGAACCTAGAATGGTCCGATGAAGCACGAAGATAACTTGTCGCCCCGGCCAAATATCCATAATCCATGTCGAGGTGAGACCCGTAAGAAAACGTGGTCTCCATCCTTGAACTCTAGTGGTCTCCTCCTCCTATCAGCATATGACTTCGGTCAGCTCTGAGCAGTCCTCATCTGCTCCTGAATGATCTGTACCTTCTCCGTCGTGGACTAGATCATCTCTGGTCCTACATGTGCTGACTCCCCAAGGTCTGTCCAGCACAGAGTTGATCTGCAAGGTTGGCCGTACAATGCCTCATATGGTGTCATCCCGATGGTGGAGTGGTATTTGTTATTGTACGCAAACTCCACCAAAGGTAGGTGATCCTCCCAGCTGCGACCAAAGTCGAGGAAACATGCATGGATCTTGTCCTCGAGAGTCTGAATGGTCCTCTCTGTCTTGCCATCCGTCTGAGGGTGAAAGGCATTGCTCAGGTGTAACTGCATCCCAAATTCCTCCTTCAACCCCTTCCAAAGCTGAGAAGTATAGCGAGCATCTCGATCGGAGACGATAGATGATTTCACCCCATGAAGCCGTACGATCTCTTGAACTTAGAGGCATCCCAAGATCTCCACTGAGCCCTTCTCTCTGATAGGTAAGAAGTGGGCCGACGTGGTGACTCGGTCAACAATCAACCAAATGGAGTCATTTCCTCTAGAACTACGTGGAATTCCCATCACGAAATCCATAGATATCCCATGCCACTTTCACTCTGGGACCTCTAAGGGATGTACCAATCCTATTGGTACCTGGTTCTCTACCTTCACCTGCTGGCGGGTGAGTCATCGTGAAACGAACTGTTCCAAAACCTTCTTCATACCCGGCAACTAGTGATGTCGTCTAAGATCATGGTACATCTTCTCTACTCCAGGATGTACCACCAATGGGGAAGTGTGAAACTCCCTCAGAACCTTCTCCTATAACACAACTGGTATGGTACGTCCTCTGAAAAGGATGACGTGCTATTCTCTTATAGAAAATCCATCAGGTGTCTGTCCTTTGGATATTCGGTCACATCTCGTATCATAGTCAATGTCCCCACGCAGTGCCTCTATGACCCGCAGATGTAGTGGAGGAGTGACTATGAGTGATTGAATAATGGTTTCCCCATATCTACCCATGAAGGATATCTGCAACGCAGCTAGCTGCTCTATCGCCTCTCCAAGTAGATGAATGTCTGACCTTCTACTAAGAGCATCAGCTACTAAGTTTTCCTTCCCGATAGTATAGACTATTTCACGTCATAGTCCTGGATGAACTCGAGCCATCACCACTGTCTCAGGTTCAGGTCTTTCTGTGATAATATGTACCTGAGACTCTGGTGGTCAGAGTATACTGTAAATCGCTCTCCCATCAGATAGTCCCGCCACATCTTCAAGGCGAAGACCACTGCTGCTAACTTCAGGTAATGGGTACTATAGTTCTGATCATGCTGTCTTAACTGTCTTGAACCATAGGAGATCACTGCCCGCTCCTGCATCAAGACACACCCGAGTCTGGTAGCTGATGCATCTCATAAAACTACGTACCCTACACCATCCTCCAATAGCCTCAAGATGGGTTCACTGGTAAATCTTTGTCTCAGCTCCTAGAAGCTCTGCTGACATCTATCTGTCCACCGAAATGGTTTCCCCTTCTTCGTCAGAGCTAAAAGTGGTGCTGAAACTCTAGAGAAGTTTGGTACAAATCTCTGATAGTATCCCGCCAGACCTAGGAAACTCCGCACCTCTGACACGATCCTTGGTGGCTCCCAAGCTAGTACTGCCTCTATCTTCACTAGATCCACCGCAACTCCCTCCTCATAGATGAAGTTCCCCAAGAAGTAGACCTCTCGAATCCAAAACTGACACTTAGAGAGCTTACCCTAAAGCTGGTGCTCTTAGAGTGTGTCCAGTAGAACACGCAAGTGGTAGGCGTCCTCCTCCTTAGTGGTCGAGTAAATAAATATGTCATCAATGAAGACTTTGACAAATCGATCAAGGTAATGCTGGAAGATCCTGTTCATGAGACTCATGAAAACTTCTAGAGCATTGGTTATGCCTAAAGGCATAACCAGGAACTCATAGTGGCTATACCGACACCTCAAAGTCGCCATCTACACATCCTCATCTTGAACTTTGAGCCAATGATAGCCTGACCTATGGTCTATCTTCAAGAACCATCGTGCTCCCTTGAGTTGATCAAAGAGGTCAACGATCCATGGAAGTGGATACTAGTTCATTACAGTCCCTGATTTAGGAAAATTTAGTCGACACATATTGGTATGCTCTCGTCCACCTTCTTGAAAAACAAAATCAGAGATGCACAGGGTGAAACACTAGGTCGGATTAATCCCTTTCCCTATAAGTCCTCCAGATGTACCCGTAGCTCAAAAAGATAAACAGGAGCCATCTGATATGCTGGAGAAGATATCGGTGCTATCCTGGCGTACAGGTCAATGTAGAATTCTACCCCACCGCGAGGAGATAGTCCTGGAACGTCCTCAAGAAAAACATCTGCATACTAATCCACCACAAAAGGGAAAATCGGACTCCTCACATCAACTGCTCTAAGGATGAGACTAGCCAACTGATGGGTGATCAGCTGCCCTCTCCTCTGCATAAGTCTATCCTATACTGCAATGGCTCCCTTCTCGCCGGTGAAGGTGAAACTGCTCCCATCTGTGCGGACACACCGCACTTTGTGCCTAATACAGTCGATCTGAGCATGAACGGTAGATAACCAATCCATGCCCAAGATTACTTTGTAAGGCCTCGACGCCGCTAAAAGAAGATCCCATCAGAAGCCTTCTCCTCCTTGAGTAAGCTCACACTGCCGGCACCAGTGCATAATCGTTGAGTCTGCTCCCGCAGCAGTCTCTAGCCGTGAGGATAGAGACAACGGCTCCGTTGGAATCTCCGAGCTCTGAACAAGGGCAATGACAATGAAATAATGACTCTCTCCTGTGTCTATAACAACTGCAGCAACGGTAGATTAGACAAAGATAGTATTTCAAATCATCTCAGGTGCGCCATGGTCATAAGCCTCCACTGCCTGAAGCTGTGCCAACCTTTGTCCGCCAGATCCCTGTGGTCTAGGTGGACATCATGGTGGTGGTGGTGGTATAGCCTTGAAGTTTCTTCCACCACCTGCAGCTCAACCAGCTCCACTACCTCGTCTGCCTGCACCCTGCGGACCAGCACGGTCAAACCTATGCCTCTACCTAGGTGGTCCCTCAACTGTCAGCTGCTCCTCTGCATGGAGGTTCGGGCAGTCATGAGCAATGTGGACCTGCCTGCCGCATAAGTTGCATTGTATGTCTCTTGTATGACTGGCTCTACTGCGTGTGCCCCGTACCTCTAAACCAGTATCCTGAGGTCACCCCCATGATGGTATGGTCCACTTGGACCTCTGCGACATCTGTTTACTACCGGCTGTATAAGACTCCGCTACGTGTCGCCCTGTGGTAGGCCTCGTAGCTGGTGTAGGCTTAGAAAGAAATCTCTCGACAAGAAGGGCACTCTCGAGTACACCTGCCTGCGTTGGAATGCTGAGGAAGATCATCAATGCTATTATCTCATGCCTTAGTCCCTACACGAAGGTCCGGGACCATAGGAATGGGTCTCGTACCATGTCCGTGGGGAAGCGCGAGAGGTTAGTAAATCTCACTGAGTACTGGGCTACTATCATGTTGCCATGCCGCATTTGTAGTAACTCCTGGATGCGCACCACACGGAGGGTGGGTGGAATGAACTCCAAGAAGAAGAGGCTCTCAATGTCCATCCAAAGTAGAGATGCCACTTCGTGCACCTGGAGCATCAGGCTCCACCATCTACCTAATGCTGAGTGCTGGAGACTCGCCGCAAGGATCACCATAAGATCAGCTAGTGTCCCTAACAATCTGAAGACTCGGAAAACAACCTCCAGCTGATCCTCGACTGCCTGAGGTTCCGTCTCTCCACGGAACCTGGGCGGCCTCTGACACTGAAAATCGTGCAGTGCACTCAAGCAATGTGCACTCTCAGTTGCTGGGGCTGGTGGAATCGGTGGCTCGGTGGGTGGAGGTACCACCAGTGCCGCCGCTGTAATGGGGCCTCACATCGAGGCCTTGTCGCTCGGTGGGCATCCATCTCGCACAAAGCTCGAAACCCTAGCTGGATGCCGTCATCGGGTCGTCCTAAAAATAAACAGGTGCACCAAGGTTAATATAGTATACCTGGGGAGATGACAGAAATTAATCACAAAGAAAACTTTTAAATCACACTTGAAATCAATGTTTTGAAGCACTATGTCAGAAATCAGAAATCAGGGTCCATGTATATGGATACGTCGGTCGCTGCACCAACACTGGACTCCATGGATTGAAAAACACATTCATTACCCTTAACACTATTGCCTGACACAGAAGAAATTATCAGAGTCCTATGTTCGGTGGTAGAACTGACTCCTCTAATACCAATTTTTCACGACCTGTCCTCAGGGCCCGTGCCGTGACTACCCCAAGCTCTCCTTCCATAGGCCAGGGGCTAGTGACTAGTACCAAAAGCATAAATCCTGATAAAAGGGAAGGAATTGCCCTTATATAAGAAAACAAACACAATAGAGTACACAAGACGAAGTAAACACTATGTAAATTGAGTACAATAGTATGTGCTGAAAAGTAAATGGGTAAGAATACAAACCCAACTGAAAGTATAATACAAATGAAAAGAATGTACATCAGCAGTAAAATAAATCAGCAACCACTGAGTCATACTCTGGCTATCCCACCTGAAGGGTGGGTACAGATGATCTCCTCATCTCCTCAGGTCCAGCCATCCACTACGTGTACGTCCCGCCCGATTGTCCACCTCCGGATACCGTCCCGCTCCTCAAGCCTCAACCACGATCAGTGATGTCCGTCGTCTGCAACCAACACCATGTAGTGAGGGAATAACCGTTGCAGGAGTGAGTATATGATACTCATTAGGGACCCCGAGACCCCTGAAAGTTTCCCAGAATCCAAAAAGGATAAACCAAAAAGGAATGATAGAAAGACGTAGTATCAACCAACTCTACTTATGTATCTGAAAATACATATACCTAACTCATTAATTCCAGTTTGACTCCAACTAAAGATCCCAAGAACAACCCAGTACACACAGGATAGCACAACTTAGTCCACTCAGGAAAGGAAGACAATCATATCGATGATAATTATTGAAAGTCAAGACACAGATAATAAAGTTATAATACTCATGAAGAGAGGTGTAGATGATTAGATGTAGCCTCTAAATCATCTCCTCTACCGAACCCATGTAGGATCCTAGTACAGAAGTTGTCGCTGCCGAACCCACGTAGGATCCTAGTATAGTAAACATCACTTTCAATCCCACATATGATCCATGTACAGTTGTCATCGATGCCGAACCCACGGTGGATCCATGTATAGTCTTCCTCGCTGCTGAACCCACAGAGGATCCAAGTACAGTCGTCCTCACTGCCGAACCCATGTAGGATCCATGTAATGTTTCCATCATTGTCGCAGTCGCAACCAGCTCTAGGGTTCCCTCAAACAGCACGCTCTATTCTGGGAGGGTCCGCTCCATGATCCAAGAGGTTCGATACAACAACTATCACAAAGTTTATAGTTGATGTATCAAAATGTTCCGTCTCATCAATAGGAACTCAACGCGACAGACGACACATCAATCAAATGCCTGATCTTAGAGATAATGGATTTTCCGTTCCAGGGGCTTGATTAGAAATACACACGTTTCTAACTCAGCTAACATCCATAGTTATCCAAAACTCGAGTGGTGTAAGGGGAAATCAACTTCTCACCAAGTGAAATTCATCATATTCGGCGGAATGACATTCGGACGTCTGGTCCTTATGTTATAAGTGGTTCCACTCTAAGGGCCCAATTGGTTTCGGGATTGAACCAACCCGACCGTACCTAAACTTTTCCAAAACATCGAGTGTAATATAGCTAAACGACCATCTCAAACAAAGGATCACTACGCAACTAACAGTGCGTTGATCGGAAGTCTGTAGCCCATGATATGGGCATTTGAATGAACCTGGCCCAAAAATAGGAGGTCTGGGCCAGGTCCGACCCAACCCAATACCCCATGGGTCGGCCCGAACCGGGACACCCAACCAAGGGTTGAGTCTGGCTTGGCCCGTGGGGCCCGTGACCAGCCCAGGGCATGGGGCCGGTGGCCCGGATCGGAGGCCGGCCGTGGCTCGGCGCTGGCCGAGTAGGGCACAAAGGGGGCGCTACCCCTTGTTTCTGAAACGACTTGTCATAATGGTCGGGCTTGGTGTAACCGCGGGACCCCCTCAGATCCCACCTCCATGTGGCGCTGGCGACCGGCACAGCCGGCCGCCCCTTGGGTGTCCTCCGCGGCTCTTGTCCGACCAGCACAGCACGACGATGCCGCACACCTCCGCCACGACCTGCTCCGGCCGCAGTCCCTTCAACCTCACTGGCATGGCGCGACGGCGCTGCGCACCACCGCCGCGCACCATCATCGCGGCCCGCTTTGTCCACGGTCCTCTTCGTCCCCACGTGGTGCAACGACACCGCGCCTCCTTCGCCTCGAACATCATCGATGATCAACAATAAAATGGGGTGGAGGATCAGCTGTGTTTGCGCGGTCCGTTGTCCTCCCGTTATGATGATAACAAGAAGCCAATATTTAAGCAACGAAGATTGGTAAATAAAACTTGAACGAAGATAACCCCTACCTCGATGGAAGTTCACAGTTGTCAAGGGCCGCGGATGAGGGCATCTTTGGAGAATTCCCACATTGTTGTTTCCTTCCTTGCCACGAAGGAGGAAAAGGAAGAAGAATCTTGGGTCACCGAGTCGATGTTCTTCATCGGAGTCTTGGCGTTCTTCAACAAAGGAGATTAAGTTCTTCAAGTCTCAAGATCTCTCTTCCCTTTCACTCAACACAACATTCCCACCAAACAAAATAAAATAAGGCTTCTCCTAATTTTATAAATCCATGCCATGCATTTCAAATTACAAAATTCAAACAATTCAATTCACTTAATTAATTAAAGTATGAGTTGTCTAATTAATTAAGTTATATGTTGGAAAGTTTAATGAGGGAGAGAGAGAATAGGAATAGGATAAGTTTCACAAGTTAAGATGAGTTAAGAATTTTATGATGGGTTTAGAAGAGTTTTCAGGAATGTGAAGTGGTGGGGCTCGTGTGGACCCCACCTCACAAATATCCTCACATGTGTAGTTATGGGCTTGTGGGTCCCACACCAACTACCCCATGTAGGATATAACCACTAGGATAAGAATAAAAATATTTCCACAATTTTTATTCAATTCGTTATTAAACCACAATTTTTAACTACTCCTCCCAAGCATACGCATCATCGGTAAAGGTCCTCCAAAGATATTACCAATGCTATGGTTTCATCCGTGCCCTCAGATTTCAATTCTGAGAAATGGTTCAAAATATATAAGAACCTGCTCGTTTCTTCACTGAACGTACCCGAGCTAAACTTCAAGAATTGATTCTGGGCACACCGGGCCTCAAAATCAAGTACCGTTAGAAACTGCGTACTCATAAAATCCCAAAGAATTTAAGAAAAAAATTTCCTTTAAATTTATGCGTCTTTACATGAGTGGGTGGTATTTAATAAATAAGGTTGAGGGGAAACCATGTAATATTTCAAAAGAAATAGTGTACCCTTGTTTATGAAATTTCATAAGGATACAAATAAAACATTTATAAAATCATTTAAACGATCTGGTTGAAATATTTCCTTGAAATGTATTTTTTGATATTTATTATGCCATTTTAACGTTAATATTTTTAATTTTACCCAAGGAAATTTAAATTTACAAAAAATGGGTTAAATAATTTTTTACAAATATGAGAATTAATTATTATGAAAAATAATGGAGAAATTATTATATACTATAAATATTTTAGATTAAAAGCATGAAATATATTTTTTTTTAAAACAGGTCATTTAAGTGTTAAAAATTTTGTTTTAAATCAAAATCATATAAATAATGAAAATGTGGGGTTTCAAGTAGTGTATTGTTCAGGAAAAAGATAATTTTTTATTTAATCTAGGAAAATGAATAATTATTTTATAAATAATAATAATTATTATTTTTATCTATAATATATAAATATAAATAAAAACAGTCCCTACATGACATTATTTTGATTAATTAAAAATGAAAATCATTATTATCATTAAATTTGTTTTTGAAAATAATCCAATTTTGAAACCCAACAACAAAATTATATAGAAATATAAAATAAATATGATTCAAAATTATGTTTTGGGATTAAATAAAAATAATGTAAAATAAAATTATATATAATCATATTCAAAACATTATTAAACAAATTAAATATCATAATTTGTTTAAAATAATAGATCTTTTTAAAAATATAGATAATTTACATAATTCACTGAAAACTAAAATTTTATGAAAAATCAAAATATTTCTGTAAATAATAACAATGATTTTATTATTCAATAAATATATTCACCTTTAAAAAAATATTTCTCCAAAACATCTATAAATTAATGATAATATTTTCCCAAAAAAATTAAAAAATAAATTTCATTTTTTAAGAAATAAAAAATTTGAGGATTAAAATGACATTACTATTGTTTGTTTGAATATTTAATATAAATATATCAAAAAGTATAAATAGTTGAAAATTAAAATATATATATTTTAAAAAAAAATTCATAATATTAATATAGATCAATTTAACTACTAGTGTATGACATATGTACATTTCTTATGTCGTTTAATCTTAGTGCTTCATGTCAAATAAAATACCAAATATGGTTTTATTTAATAAATTATCGAGTTGTTTCATAAACTTATTAATAAATATCATAAATGAAATTGGGAAATTATATAGTTAATAAATGGTTGTAAATTGTAAAATATATATTATTTAAACCCTCATTGTAAAAAGTATTAATAAAACATCAACTTAATAAGTGAAAATAATGACACATGAAGGTAGTTTAGAATAACTCATATAGGTTTTACAAATAAAAGAACATAGGTGATTAATAAATATTTATATTTTGAAGAAAAGGATAATTTCCAAATAATGATATAGAGTGAAAGTTCTCACCTATCAAAATAAATTGAATAATTATGAAAAGATAACTGCACTTCTATAATCCTAAGAGGCGTGTAAAAGGTCATTGATATTATTAATAATGATGGTAATATGAAACAATTTGCATACAATATTATTTTTCTAGAGTTGTGGAATTCATTTTACAAGTATACTATGATCGTAACTAAATATACATTCAGGATAATTTTAATTTCATCAATCAATTAATTTATACAACAAATTGAATATTATTTCCAAATGATTAGTATTCATGGTAAATTTTTTTCTTTCTAAAAGATTTAAAATAAAGGTCTTATGGACCAAAAACAATATATTAGTTAATAAATATATTAATACTATCAGTATAAATTAACCAAAAACTAAACATGGTATGAATAATGTATTATGTTTCCTAAAAATATAGTATCTCTCTAAAAAAAATAACATTAATCACCTAATCTATAAATAAATTTTTAATACCATTGATATATATATGATAAAAAATGTTCTATATATTAAAATCATCCATTTATTTAAAATATAATATTTAAAATGGAAAATATAGTAGTAATGAAGACATCACATTGACTAGTTTTAGGCATTGCACCCTTTCCACCTATTTATTCTATGTTAAAGCTTCATTGATTTTCTAGATGTGATGGGTTGCCACCTAGTTTTCTGGTTGTTTTTTCACCTAAGGTTATATCATTATAATTATCCTAATTATATGAATAAATATGTATAAAAACATTCATTATAAAATATATTATAAATCATAGATAATATCAAAATGAAAAAAAAAATTCTCCCAACAAATTTTATTTAATAATTCTTGATTAATCAATACATGAATTACACATCAATACTATAAAACCTATCCAAAATGATCATTAACAAACTCATAATTTCATTATATAAAACCTCAAAAAGGAGTCTGAAAATGTAATATATGATTTTCCATAATATTTAAACTAATTATTAAATCCCTAATTCATAATAAAAAATATCATGAAAACATAATAACCTCAAATGTTATGAAACCACTCCATTCATTCCAACTATTAAAATGTGGGACCCATAATAATGAATTTTTTACTCTAATCATATGAATTATATTATGGGTTATGATACCAATTATAGTGACCAAATTTTTACCTTACAAAACATAAAACATATAAATAATATATTGGACCACTTATATTATCGATGATAATTTTGTATTACAGTTTTTTAGAATCGGAAAAAATAATAATACAAAAACAATACCCACATTTTTAAATGATCATTTCTACAACTTAACCCATTTTCATTTATTTATAAATATGTCATTATCATTATGTAAATGAAACCATTAAGTGCATACACCATTCAACAAAATTATTCAAAATCATGTGAAAAGTAAACATGATAGAGGTGAGGTCAAATTCCCAGTAATGGTAAATATAAGCATTAACGATTAATTTTCAATAGTGAGAATAAGAGAAACATAATATTTTCATTATATAATTAAAGTGAAATATAATGACATATAAATAATCATACCCATAAATACATGGATCAATAAAATATGATATAAGTCTTTCATAATGTAATAATTTATTTAAATCAATAATCATGAGAAATGTGATTTTTTTTCTTGATCAATAGATTATTTTATTTCCCTATAAATCATAATGAATGAATTTTGGAAATTTAGAACATCATATTTATAAACAATTTTAAACTTATTTTATAATTAACTAGAACCTATTTAAATTAATTTTAATGAACCATCAGTAACTCCCTCATTTTTTCATTAATAGACATTGAACACTACCAAATTCAATCATGTGAAATTATGGTCAATCAATTATTCAATGTTTAATAAGATCACTCATTACTATTTGGGAGAACCCATGATCATCAACAATGTCAATGTACAATAATATATAAATTCAATTTTTAATAACTCCCTTTAAAAAAAATATTATCATTTCATTCATTATTTTATTCTCCAGTTTAAATGAAATATGTTCAATAATAATTTATAGAATCATGATTAACCCATAAAAGAGAAATGGTTTCCAAAAAATAACTAAGAAATACAATTGACCAATTTAAAAGAAATGGATTAAAAAAATTTATTTTAATCATTGTAAAATCTTAGAATTGAAACATGTTCAATATTAATATCTTTAAAACATGAATAATCAGGTAAATATAAATATTTTACATAATAATCTATTTGAAACAAGCATAACCAGCAGAAAATAAACGTGTTCTATAATAATATCATCGATAAAATATTAATCCATCCAAAGAAATAATGTTAATTATATCTTTATAAATGAAATTATTTAGGAATAAGTGACAATAAAATTATGTTTTTATGAATGGGAATAACAATAGATTCCCATTAGATTTTTTGGATAAAAATAACTTATTAATTTTAAAAACCACCTTCAAAAACTGAAATATCACAAATAATTAGGAATAAATTTACCATGTAAACATCCATGGAAATATATAATGTAATCATTTAGAAAAATAATTCATATGATGTTAGGATAATCCATTAATTTCATAAATCAATATAACAATCATTCTTTTAAAAACCTTTTCAAAATGGGGGTCAAATTGACGTTATTGGAAAATGATTAGAAATTATGTTTAAAATAAGTTAATAAAAATTTAAAATACCATGTAATATTCAATTATCGAATAATTTTTTAGAAAATTAATTTTTTGTATAAATGTTTTATAACACTAATGTGCAAGATATTGATTGCTAATCTAATTGAAAATACAGTATCGATATGATATTAAAATTAATTTTTTGATATCCAACTATAATTAAGTGACTAAATAGAAAAAAAATTAAAATAATTACCAACTATTTTAGAATAACATAGATGTTAATCTATAATGTATGACAATTTTATGTCCTCAACAAGGACCATCAACATAAATAATACAGAAATGAAATGAGGTTGTAACATAAACCCTTTTCAATTTTTTGTAGCTCTTTAATCGTAATACCTAGGAATTAATTACATTAAATAAAGATTTAGATTTCATGAATATAATTTGTTTTATGATATAACATTTCAAAAAATAATATATAATCCCAACAATTTAATATAAGTGAATATCATAAACGTATGTCTCAAAGATAGAGAATTTGTGAAGAATAACTCTTAAAAAATTCATAGAATTGAATTTTAAATTAAGTAAATTAATTGAATATTTGTTTCAAATATAAATCCAAAAAGAATATGTGCATGGAACATAATGTAATAAAATTTAATTTCACATATAATTATATTACTTGAAATAAATTTAAGAAGTAATATGACTCAATGAAAAATAAATTGGTTTTGTGAAATTATTTTCCACATGTTAAATTTCAAGGAAATACTCATTGGATGAGAAAATTAAAATTTAAACATAACATAAAATAATTAAATCATTATTCTGGATTTTACATGGTATATTTTTAGTAGATAGATCAAAAATTATAAATTATTTGTTCAAATATCATCAATAAAACAAAAAATATAAAATAAAATGATAAAAATGTTACCTCCGGTTCAACATCATTCTATGTTAATTAATTAAATTATAAATTAAATAAATAAAATAATTAATTTATTATAAAACATTTTATTTATTCATACCATATATAAAAAAATTAATTTTTAATCAATTTTTCAAATAAATAATTAGAAAAGTCAATGTCTGTTTTTTTGAAGACGTTTAGTTTACTATTTCAAAATGGATTTATTTTTTTAAAATTATGAAAAATTGAAAATTATATACACATATCCATAAAAATAATAATGAAATATTTTACATATTTCTACATCAATTATAAATTTATAAACATTCATGTTTTATGGTTATGAAAAATGAACAGTGTGATAAACATGTAGATGGTATCTGGTATGCAAACATGAGTACTCTTTACATTTTATAATTACCATAACAAAAAATTAGTTATATGTTATTTTATATTTCAAGAATGATAATAATATCACAAATACAATATTATTTACTTAAATATAATTATATATAACATCCATGTGACATAGTGTAGAAATAAAAAGAGTCACATTTAATTCATGGAAATGGCAGCTCACATGTACACATGGTAGATTTTCATTTTTAGTATGAGAATGAATATGATGTATTATGTTCTAAAAATGATAAATATTTAAATAATATTAAAATGGATTAATTTATGTCACATGTATTTATTTATTTTATCCATACTAACATTCATTTAATGTGATAGTGGAAAACAAATCACATCGATTTGAGGGGCAGTAATCTTTCTTACACACAAGTTGTGATAAATTATCCCTCATATAGTTTTATTTAATAAGGTAGAAGTGATAATATATCTCCATATTAATACATATTTTTATAATATCATATATATATATATATAATTAATCATTCTAATAATACATTATAGTATATTATATTAGAAATAAGGTTATCATTTAACGATGAGGTAGTTTGCAATACATTCAAATGATGATTTTTTATCCCATTTGAAAAATGGAAGATATATTTTGGTAATTAATTTAAAATAGGTACATATCATTTTATGGGTGAAAATTTTATTTTTATATATTCATAATTGATTATAATTTTAATGCTATGTAAGAAGATATTAAATAGAATTTCATGGTTAATCATGATACATATTGTTCAATCAACCTATATATGATGGCACAAACACCCAAATATGGTTTTCTTTATGATATAAAAATTATTATGAGATGTGTGGATGGATGATATATTGTATTTTGAGCATTTATTTGATTATAAATTTGTATCTAAATCCGTTAAGTGGATAAGAGAGTGTGTGGCCTTTTATAATTGATAAGAGTAGAATACTTCTAATTTTTGAATTGAAAATTGTGTACCAATGTTTTGACATGAAAAAATTATCCATGATAGACTATTATGAAAAATTTGAAATGAAAATGTTAATATATTGATAGGAAATATATTTAATAAAATTTATTATTACATTTTAACCCTTATGTTTATAGTTTAATCCCTGGTAAACTATTTTCTACATTAACTGTGGTAATTATTATTAACAATTTTCAATATTCAATATGAAATAATATTATCATGAAATTGATATACAGATTAAATCTTGATAATTAAAACATTTAATATTTTTTTTCAAATTAAATCCATTTATGAAAAAAATAATTATTTTAAATTAAACCCACCAGAGTGAAGAAAAAGAAATTGTTAAGGTTGTGTATTTGATAAGAAAATTGTGATTTAATTTAATTCACTGACACGTAGTTATTATTTTTTAAGAATTAATTTATAATTTTTGATATATGATCAACATAATTAATTTTAAAAACTTTAAATTAGGTATATTTTTAATTAATTATATATTATAAATATAATTGACATTAAAAAAGTTTTCATAATTATTATATTTTTAAACCAAAAAAATGTATACTAAATTAAAATATAATGATTATTAAAATATATTAAAGAAAATAAATATATCTAAATATTAATTATGATACATGTAATATATTCCAAACATATTGGAATATTTACATTAAATAGTTTTTTTAAATAAAGGGATTGTTTTACCAAAATGCCAAATTTTTACTTGCCATTGAAAAATAATTTCTATATAAAATTTAACATTTCACACTATTTAATTTTTGATATTAAAATTAAAAAAATTTATATTAGGTTTATCATTTAAATCGTAAAATGTTCAAAAAAATAATTATAATAGTTTCTCCAAAAAATCAACAAGAATTATTATTTGAAATAAAAGATAATTTTGAAGAATACAATTACATTATTAAAAAATTACTAATTTTTAATTTTTAATTTTTAACATATAAATAATTTTTTATTAGTATGATATAGTAATAGTTATTTTGAAAATTATTCATACAATTCTTTCTTTACAATTTATCAATATTGTTTTAACGTTTATATATTTATCGTGCAATTTTGTGTTTGGTTTTCATGTCGATTATGTTATCCAATATATTTTTTTAAAATGGATATTTATACATTTTATTCCTTATGTAAAATATGTAATGATAAATTATCGTTCCAACATAAATAATCAAAAAATATGTATAAATTGGTTGCATTCATAATATTTTTTGTTGTGTTAAATTATTATAAATTACATCAATATACTGTGTCACATGTTCAATCCTTTCTTAGTGAAAATATACATCAATAATTTTTTATTAATACATATACTTCCACATTACCACATATAAATGATTCTTCTAGGTACTATTAAGGTGTTAGATAATTTATTTCCTAAGGTTTAATTTATGTGAGAAATATTTAATTTGAAAATATTCATGCATTAAAATGCATCCTAAAACATTGAGATAACTATCATTATATATTGAAATGCCATGATTCGTAGATGAAATGATAAAAATGAACAACATACTAGTTTTTTTATTTCTGGTTATCATTTTTGAAATTATTTTTTCTATGTGATCCTAAATATATTTAATTTTACCATGTATAGTGTTATAGAAAATCAAAAAAATCCAAACATCCTCATGTAATATATTATTAGTAAGACAAAACATTAAATAATTATCATATTTTTAGGTATTGAAAATTCATGTAAAAGTATAATTTTAAAAATATCAGAATTTATGAAATATTTATTCAATACATTTCTATGGTGTTAAATATTTTATAAGAAAAAGTCAGTTTGAATAAATTTTCTCTTTACCTTTTTTTATTTTATGTATCAAAAAATACTTAAATAATTTTAACAATACTCAATTCATTTACAATGAACCAAAAAATTATCAATAAAACCAACAGAAAAATAACTAACATATTTTTTAGAAATCCATGATATGTGAAAATGTAACATACGTGGAGAGTTTTTTATGCCATTGTATACAAACTAAATCTCATAATTCCCATAAATTGTATGATAAAATATATTAGTGATGAATTCTTATTTTTCATTTAGTAGATGGTAACTATACCTGAGATCATCTATCAAAAAATACTAGGATCCAATGAGATAGAAAAAAATATTCATCAATATAAGTAGCCATATTCATAATATTAACGTGGGAATTTTAAATTTTCTAAAATCAAAGAAACCTTTTTGGGATCCAATATTATATTTTTAAAATTAAAACAATGGAACCTCATAGTGAACATCTTGGTAGAACAAAAACATTGTCTATATATTTTTTAACTACTATTTAATTCATTTTTTCTATCAGATCCATTAAATAATGTTTAATTTATATTTATTTAAAATTAACCAAATAAACTCTAAATTTAACTTCTTCATCAGGTATAATACCATACAACAAAATAAATACAATATGTAGAAATAATTTTACCATTAACTATAAGGTTATATTATTGTCAAAACTATATGATAGATACATATCATTTATATATTTTTTAGTATATAATATTCATTGTATTTTATTAATGTTATTTGTCAATTATCAATTGAATATGAATACTAATTTATGAAAAAAAAATATTCGTCTATAATATATATATATATATATATATATATTACATTGGTAAATCAAAATATAATCCATGCCTGGAAATAAACAAAATTCTACAATGGTAAATATGTAAATTATTTGAGGGAAAAAGTCCATTAAAGATAGTATGAAAGACATTGAGAATTATTATTTACCTAAAATTAAAATAGGTATTTTTCAAACATTCCTTACATTATTTTTTGAGGAAAAATATTTTTTTTACATGAATATTTGTCCTTAATGAACAAATGTGTAGTCCCTGAATCTTCAGAGACAAAATATTTTCATTAAATTATATTAAATTTTTATATGAATATTAATTATATTACACAATCACATTCCCAAGGAGAATATTATTTTATCTTTTTTGGATACTAGTTAAGCTATGTTTTTAACTCAAGAATGATATTCAATAATTTTCATAATTATCTTCTCATTAATATGTCTTTATAAACATACCCTACATAAATTTAATCTTCATAACCTTGGTTATTTATAAAATAAAAATAGTGATATTGAATGCCGAATAAGGGTAAATATGGAAAATAAGTAAACATAAACTCCGCATAAGGGTCTATACAAATGAGAATAACATTTAGTAGAAAAATAAATCATATTATATTTTATAATCAGGATTCATGATGTCAATATCAAATGTCTATATGACATTAATTAAAAAGGAAATAAATGTTCCTCAACCATAAGAGTATAGCATTGGGATAATACATATAATTTTGGCATATACAAAGATATGGAAATTAAATTCCATTGTATTTTAGGATCATCTGTAAGGCTATCTTAATGGAATGTGATCACACCCCAAACAAGTATAGTTGTCAATGATCACATTCAATACTAACATAGTTTTCAAATACCCTACTGAACTGGGTTCTATGAACCGTTGGTTTTCTATTAGGTACATATCCCATATTTAAAATTCTTAAATATAGATTTATGTGAGTTCCCATCTTGATAATTGGAGTTTTGGATGTGTATTGTTCTTGATTAGAGCCTTAAAACGAGTTTAGGGATGAAAGTGGAATTTCATAAAAATAGTGAAATCTATCTTCCACATGGCTTAGAACCTATGTAAAATGTTTTATAATTTTGGTAGAACAAAACATTGTCTTAGCACACAACATCCACATGGATCAGAAATTCTATGGGTAAACCATGAAGGATCCCATTGGCATAAATAAAGGCATACATTGTTGTTTCATATTTTACCAAACCATGTTCTTACACTGTGAAACCCTTGTTTTTCTAGAAAATTATTATTTTAAAAATAACATTTTAATCATTTTCTACCTATTTTGGTTTTCGTTCAAGGCATAGAACATATCCTTTTATTATTCTCTCCATGGTTACTATCATAGGAATTGATGTACTATCATCATCTGATATCTGATTTGAGATTGGTTGGTCTCATCATATCCACATCGTTAATATTAACATTCAATTTTAGTCTTTCATGATTACTCTGCCAATTTTTTTCACTGCATGTATTTAGGATCGTATACCCAAATTTATCATTCTTTTTTCATTATTCATATTTCAATTAAACATTTTGGCATCATGTATTGAAACTCGAAGAGAAATACAATATATACATAAGCTTGTGGGTCTATAAATGTACATCATTTTTTTCATTATTGAGCAAATTATCTTTATAACAACCTCTAAAAATTCATACATGACATATTATTTCAATTGATCAATTAAAATATAAGTAATCAGTTATATTATAAATGTCCTTAGTTTCTATGATGATGTTTTTGTACCTCTTGGATAAATCATGGTCACTGATTGGTTGTACCTATTTAAATAACCATTTTTCCTATCTTGGATCTTGAATGTATGGAGTTGAATCTTTAATTATTAGAATAAGTACTTATAAAAAAGAATTCAAATTAATTAAATGAATAATAGATTGATGGACCCTGGGACACCCTGAGTGGGGAGGGGTGAATAAGGGTGAAAACATTTTCTTTTAATGTCATGGATTTTGTTCCCACGTTGGAAGGAACAAGTTGAACTTGTATGATGAATATGATTAGAAAGAAAACATTCAAATGCATAGAGAAGACAAAACACTTTTTACTTAGTTCACCACTAAGGGATACGTCCAAGGAGCATACGCCTACAGGTTTTTGGTCGTACCTAATTCCACTAAACTTCACTAGATGTGGATTACAATGGTTCGGGAACAGTACCTCTGTCCTAGGCTCACTGCCTTTACAATTGTTCAAGGATAGCTCACTACGTCCCTTGGGTCACTCCCATTGACTCCCCCTGGCTCACAACTGTTTGGTGAAGTATCGCGTAGTTTATAGACATGAATGTCTCTTAAAAATTTCTAAATGAATGCATCCTATGTTGAGTTTAGATGCTCTGTTGAAGTCCAACTTTGACCCAAAAACTGATCTCCCTTTGCACCGGAGGTATCAGGAAATTTTTGAGCTTTTGTGCAGCTCCAAGATGACCATCAGGCTTCAACAATACCTTGCGCACAATTCCAATCCCAGCGTGCAAGTTTCACAGAAGACACACAAGTCCACCTCCAATACTTGCACGAATCAAACATCTTCCATACCAATGTTGTGCGACTGGACTTGTTTTCGAAAAAAAAACGATTTTTAAAGACAAAGGAAACCTATAGCGCAACATCAATTTTGTCACACACCTATCATCAAACCTCCTACGTGAATCCTGGTCGAGAAGCAAACAACTACCGCACTGCTCCACCTTACACGACCCACCAACACTTGTGCGAATTCAACACATGTGTGACGGGAGCTTTGAAATTTATCTATGTCCAAACTTCGTTACAAATTTGGAGGGGTGGTCCTCCATTTATAGGAATTTTGATACCCTACGTGGTGGCATGCAACTCTTCCTTTGGTGCCAACATTCAGTGCACAAGTCTTTTGTCGCCCAAGACACTTGCATGACCAACCCAAAAACATGGACGCCCCTACTTCCTTTGCCATATTTTCGTGATTTGATCACACTGATCAAACAGCACGCAAGTTTCCAATTCTCCATGGTACCTATGCACAAGATCTTCCACGGTGTGCAATTCATTTCACGACCAAACTCTACATGCACGACATTCTTTCATTTTCCATATTTTGATGTTCTAATCCTCATAAACATATGGTGTGCAAGTTTCACCTCCTTCTGGTCAATGGCGCACAAGTCTCATTGTCATAACTCATTTTCTCCATTTTTTGATTTTCCAGCCCAAATCTGGCAACACACTGGAGACCGGTGCCACCTTCAAAACTTGTATTTTTCTTATTCTGTATGAATAATTTACTAGAACACATTCTGACCTTCCTATGAGTATTGACAAAAAACTCAAACCATACTTCAATTCAGGCATAGTACGTCCACGGTTCCAACAATCTCCCCCTTTGTGTTCGTTGGCAATAACCAAATAAATTAAATAGATCCACATGAAAACCAAAAAATGAATGAATCAACTCAGCAAGCACTCAATGTCTACGTGAGCAATGATCTGTGTAGAAAACAAGAGGTGAAGCTTGAATTTGGTTCCCATGTTTTGGAATTCTCAATGAAACCCTCTTCACTATTTTCATTCTCATCCTCTGACTCTGAATTTCTTCCTTTCTCCCCCATTATAAATAAACCCAATGACCGGTACATATTCATTGTTCAACACAAACCACACCCCCTATATAGTATCTCCCCCAAAAACCTGCATCACAACCATAAATCGTTAAAAATTTGTCAACAATACTGAGGATAGTGGTATTTCATAACCTCTTTCTGCACTAGGAGGTAGCTGAACACCGAGGTTCAACCGATGATTTTCTAACATAGCCGCAGACAATGGCTTGGTCAGAATATCTGACACTTACTCATCAGTTCCCATATGATCCATTCTAATCACTCCTTTCTCAACTCTTTCTTTGATAAAGTGATACCTGATTTCAATATGTTTTCAATGAGAATGTTGAACATAATTCTTCATAAGATCAATTACACTCTTTTTATCAAAGTAAATGACTATTGGTTACTTTACCTCATCACCAATATCTTCTAGTTGTTGTTTCATCCATAGTAGTTTAGTGCATTCCTTCGTGGAAGAGATATACTCAGCTTCAGTAGTACTAAGAGAAGTACTTTCTTGTTTCTTGTTCAACCAGCAAACAAATTTATACCCAATATCAAAAGCACCACCATTGGTGGATTTTCTTTCCAAAACATCGCCAGCCCAATCATCATCAGAAAATGCTGATAATTCCTGTCTCTTCCTGTAGAAAATTATAATTGACAATTTTAAGTACCTAGAATATACCTCATGATTCTTTTTACTATTATCATATGTTTCTTCTTTGGATTACTCTAAAAGGAGGCTGCAAGACATGTGTAAAAGACGATATATGTCCATGTCCCTGTCAGGTACAATAGACTCCCAATGATCCTGATGTACATAGTGGGATCTATAGATGCCCCATCTTCATTCTTTCCAAGTTTAATTCCAACTGCAATCAGAGTTGACAATGGTTTGGAGTCATTCATATTAAACTTCTTCAGTAGCTCTCTTGTATAATTTTCTTGAGAAATGAAAGTGTATTACTTCTTTTCAATCACATGCAGCCACAAGAAACATGTGAGATACCCAATCATAGACATTTCAAATTATGATTTCATGTGATTAGAAAATTCGTCCACTGATTTATGCCTACTTCCACAAAATATGATATCACCAACGTAAACTAGAACCATGAATTGATCGTTTGGAGAATTCTTCACATAAAGATTGTGATCTACTCCACCAATTTTGAACTCTAGATTCATGAGATACGAATCCATCCATGAGTACCACACACGTGGTTCCTACTGCAAACCATATAGAGAATTCTTCAGTTTTCAGACCTTTGTTTCATCAGTACCTTGAACAAAACCCACGGGTTGTTCAATGTAGACATATTCTTCGAGTACACCATTCAACAATGTTGTCTTGACATCCATTTGATGTAATTTATATCCTCTTTGATGTTCCATGGAAAGGAAAATCACGATTGAGTCCAGTCTAGCCACTGGAGCAAATGTCTCTTCAACATCAATGCCTTAAATCTGGGAGTATCCTTTACATACCAGTCGTTCCATGTTTCTGATTTCACATCCATGCTCATCGAACTTATTTTTTAAGATCCATTTGGTACCAATCACATTGTGACCCTTAGGTCTCTAGGCCAAATCCCATGTCTGATTCTTGTAAATCTGATCTAATTATTCATTTATGTCTTTCACCCAAGATTCTTCCTTTGCAGCTTTTTCAAATGAGGATGGCTCCACAAATGATAGAAATGAAGATTGTGTGTTATTCCTCATCCTTCCTGTTTGAGTGGGTGCTCTCCTATCCCCAATTATGTTGGATGAATCAATATCTTCTCTTCGATTTATCTTGTGTGGTTTAGTTTCATTCTCTTCAGCCATAGTTTCTTCTTCAAATTCTTTTTCTCTGTCAACATCATGATGTGACTATTGAGTTTTTTGTAAAACTACCTCTAAATGTGTAATTTTATTTTCTCCATGATCACTTTATTCCTCACTTTCTATCACATCAGCATATGACGTCCTTTAATCATTTTTGGTTTTCTCTTCAATTATCTTAACATCACAGCTTTCGACAATCCTTCCTAAATTCTTGTTGAATCATTTATAGGCATTGTTTTTTATTGAGTAACTGAGGAAAATGCATTCATCTTCATTGTCTCCATACTTTCCTTGATTTTCATCTTTGTTCCTGATGAATCATTTAATTCCAAATACATGAAAGTAATTTAAAGAGGGATTCCTTCTATGCCACAATTCATATGGTGTCTTCATCTCACCCATATAAAGTCATGTTCAATTCTGAATATACAATGAAGCTTTGACTGCCTCTTTCTAGTAATGTCTTGGAATACAACTCTCAATCATCATAGCTCCTCCCATGCTGTTCACCTATCGATTCCTACTTTAAAAAACTCTATTTTGTTGTGGAATTCTCACAATAGCTACCTCATGATGTATCCCATGCTTCACCAAATAATTTTCAAATTCAATGGACGTGTATTCTCCTCCATTGTCAGATCCCAACACTTTTATTGTTTGTCTGATATCATTCTCAGCGATTCGCCGATATAGTTTCATGTAGTCAAGGACTTGTAATTTCCTGTGAATGACCATCACACTAGCTATTCTACTATAATAATATATGAAAAGGACAAAGTACCTTTCTCCATGAGTTCTAGCAACATTTATCGGCCCACATATATTTGTATGAATCAGATCAAGAAGGTGAGATGCCCTTTTCTTCTTTAGCCGATATGAACTGCAGACCAGCTTCCCATAAATCCAAGCATCACAAGACTTTTCATCATCACGCTTCAGGTTGCGAATGTCTGTGACAATCCTCAATTTTGATATTTTCTCAATGTCTTTTTGATTGATGTGTCCCAGTCTCCGATGCCACAAAATTTTTTCTTCTTCAACAGTCATGTAACAGATGATTTCTTCACTATCAACCTGATACATGTTACCTTATATTCATCATCCCTTCACAAGTGAATTGTATGTCGTTCCATTGATAGCGCAGCCTTTCTATTTAAAAGTAACTATAATTCTTAAGTCACAGAGTTGACTCACGCAGAGTAGATTATGACCTAGGCCATCTACGTAAAGGACTTCAGGCTTCTTTAGTTCTCCATTAGCTAATTTGGTACTTCCAATCCCTTTGATTTTCAGTGCTCCATCATTACCAAATCATACTGTACCATCAACCTTCCATTTGATATTGGTTAATAGGCCAGCATTACCTGTCATATGAGTTGAACAACTGCTATCCAGAATACAGGTACTGTTGTTATTTGTAGCTTTGAGGGACACATCTGCAAGGTTGGATTTATCAATCTTCTTTATTTCCTTCCATGAGACATTGAATTGATTATAGAGTACTGATGGCCTTTCAATTAACTCTTCCGCATAAAAAGGTTCTTCATATTCGAAATCTTCTTTGAGAGGAGAAATCCAGTTTGGAGGAGAACCACTATCTTATTGACGAGACTTGTCTTGTCTTGAACATCAGTATGTGTTGTCCATGTCCCTTCTCTGCCTACAATTAGCAGCCTTATGAAAAAAGCTAGAAAAATGAAAACAATATCCATAGAAAATGTTTCATCTATAAGAATTAGGATATGAATTTTTTCCCCTTTGTTGAACTCCTATATCTTCTCCATTCAGATAGATTCTTTCCCCTTCGCAATAAGACATGGTATAGCCCAGATATCCATATAATTGACACTTCATGAGAGGAAATATCTTCTCACTTAAATATCTCCTCATACCTTCTTCCTTGGGAGAATAGTTAGACTGCCTCTCATTTTAGAATGTTTTAGGATAATTTTCAATTCTCCTTTTAGTTGGGATTGTGGGTTCCTTATTCAGCACGTTAGGCAATGTTTCAACAACTCCAACTTTCATCGTATATTTCTTTTAGATCTTTTAACTTCCAGCATTTGATGTCTTGGCTTCACGCCCAATTCCACTCGTTCCCATGCAAGAGGGTCTTTGATCACTCAAGATTTTTCCAACCCCATCTGAACCACACATGGATCCTGCCAGTAAATTTTTATATGAGAATCTTTCAAACAATATTTTCATCCTTGATTCTTTTGGAATTTATTCAGTCTCATGTTTACTCATAAGAGTAACGACATCCTCCTCATGACCCTCTACAGTCTTGGATTTTTCATTTAGTCTGTTGGTGAGGTCATTGATGACCATTGTCTGCTCCTCAATTCATAGCTTTATATCCACTACATCATCATTTATATCAATTATTTTAGACTATAACTTCACAAATTCTTCAAGTCATTCAATTTTAGCCTCAAGTTGATCAACATATTCAGTTGATTCTTCTACAATTTATTTCCACTTTATTCAACTCTTACATTTATTCTTAAGATTACTAACAGCATCCTTCAGTTTCATCTCGGGATCTGCACAAGTTTTAAAATGTTTTTCTCCACCAGTATCTTCTAACTTTTCAAAATTAGCGATCATGGAAGCATGGTTTCCAGTTCTGAATTCTGGTTCTTCTTCATCACAGAAATCATTATCATCTTCTTCCCCTTCATAGAAAAAACTCTTCCTTCGAATTTTCGTTCCAGATTTCAAGTCTCCCTTTTTGAAAAACCATCCCCAAGACTTCTCTAAGCTTTCAACTTCACTATCTTCATGATTGATCTTTCATAATCACTGAGAGGAAATGTGCCCAACTTTCCGGCAACGAAAACATGAGAGAGGTAACCTCCCATTGAATTTACATTTTCCCTTCTGGGACTTGATTGCAATTAGAGAATGAATATTTTTTTTTCATCATCTTCACCACTACCATATACTGTAATTTTTAGTTTCTCCATGACCATAAATGCCATTTCCTTGCTCACACGAGTCTTATCATCTTCTGGTTTGATTCTCATTTAATATGATACCAAGCTTCATAGAAGGTCATCTAGATAATGTTTTGAATGATCTCATTCCTCATGGGATGATACCATTGTATTGTAGAGGGGTGGAATTATTCATAGTATTTTCTTCACAATGTCAACGTCTTTGATTTCTTCTCCTAGAACCTGAATCACTCCAACTACTTTAGTGATTTGATTAAAGGAATCTTCATTTTAATAAGGATGAATCTTCAAATCATCTAACCTATTGTGCAGAACTTGTAGTTTCACCTCCTTCAATTTTCTATCTCCTTCATAAATATTCGCGAGTTTATCCCACATGGATTTTCTTGAGGTACAATTCATCAAATTTAGGTATATCTGATCAGAAAGGGCTACGGTGAGTTCATTTTGTGCTTTAGAATATGCATAAAGAATTGTCCTATCTGTGTCAGTAATATCCAGGAATGTTGGATCAGTGACTTGTATTCCATGCATAGTAGAAAATATAACTTCCATTCCACGAGATTGTGATGAGATATCATTCTGTTCTTCCAGATCTAGAAATTACTTTCATCGAAGTGAGGGACTCCCCTAACATTGACTGCCTTCTCCATGACGACATAGTACAGATTCAACACCAGCTACCTTTACACTGTGATACCACATGAAGGACCCCGGGACACACTAAGAGGGGAGGGGTGAATCAGGGTGACAACTTTTTCTTTTAATGTGATGGATCTTGTTCCCACATTGGTAGTAAGTTTTTTGAACCTCTATGATGAATATGATAAGAAAGAATCATTCAAATTCATGGAGAAGATACAACACTTTTTACTCAGCTCACTACTAAGGGCTACATCCAAGGAGAATACGCCGACAGGTTGTTGGTCGTACCTAATTCCACTAAAAATCATTAGTTGTGGATTATAAAGGTTCGGGAAAAGTAACTATATCACATGATCAATGACTTTACAACTGTTTAGGGATAGCTCACTACGTCCCTCAGGTCACTCTTGTTGACACCCCCTGGCTCACAACCGTTGGTGAAGTCTCGCTCAATTTATAAACATGAAGGTCTCTTCATAATTGCTAAATGAATGCATCATCTGTTGTGTGTAGATGCTCTGTTGAAGTCCAAATTTCACCCATAAACTGAACTCACCGAATGTATCAGGCATTTTTCCAGCTTTTTTGCAGCTCCATGATGACCAGCAGGCTTCAACAATACCTGGTGCGCAATTCCAAGCCCAATGCGCAAGATTCACAAACTACACGCAAGTCCACCTCCAACACTTGCATGACTCGAACTTCTTAAATAACAATTGTGCGTGACTAAAAATCATTTCAACTGAACACGATTTTGAAACACAAAGGAAACATGTCACGCAACTTCAATTCTGGTGCACAACTATTATCAAACCTCCTGCGCGACTCCTGGTCGAGCAGCAAACAACTGTGGTGCATCTCCGCCTTTCACGGTCCACCAACACTTGCGTGACATTAACACCTCTACGACGTGAGCTCTGAAATTTCTCTGTGTCCAAACATCATTACAAATGAGGAGGGGCAGTCCTCTATTTATAGGAATTTTGATACCCTAGCCGGCGGCACACAACTCTTCCTTCAGAGCGCAACTTTCAGCATGCAAGTATTCTGTCACCCAAGACACTTGCACGAACAACCCAAAAACTTGGGCACCCCTACTTCCTTTTCCATATTTTCATGATCTGATCATGATGGTCAAACAGTACGCAAGTTCCCAAATCACCAAGGTACCAACACGCAAGACCTTCCATGATGCATAATTCACATGCGGGAACAAACTCTACTTGCGCGACTTTCTTTCCTTTGACATATTTTGATGTTCTGATCCTCAAAAACATATGGCGCAGAAGTTTCACCTCCTTTTAGTCAATTTCACCCAAGTCTCTTTGTCATAACTCCTTTTCTCCATTGTTGATTCTCAGGCCCAAATCTGGAAAAACACTAGAGACCAGTGCCACCTTCAAAATTTGTTTTCTTCTTATTCTATATGATCACTTTTCTAGCACACATTCTGACCGTCTACTGAGGATTGAAAAAATCACAAACAATACTTCAATTCATGCAAAGTATTTCCATGGTTCCAACATGTATGGGATTCCTCCATAGTATGTTGATGCACATTACTAAATTAATAAATAAGATATTGAATAGATTGTTTATGAGAAGTTTTACACCTTGATTTATTCCTTGTTGATATGCCATTATTTTTTTTATTAAATGTATTTTGTGGAATTCATCAAACGAGTGAGTACACACATTTAGTGATTTTAAATTACATAAATTATTATTTTCAAATGTTAATATACGGATGGGTTTACCCATGTGACTATTTGTCTTATGATTTTGATTAATGGGTGGGTATACCCATAATAAATGCTTAATTGATGTTTGTGATAAATGAGTTTCTATATCTATGTTATATGATGGAATGTAAAATGATTACATGAGTGATTATACATATGTGTAATATATGAGATTTTAATAATGGATATATCTTTTTCTTTATTCCATTAATATATCTCAATTTATCATGAATGTATTTCTAGATGCCTTGAATTATGTATGTCCATTAGGTCTTTATTTCAAATGATGCATTGGGACTTTCTTCACCTTTCTTCCGAATGTTTTGGACTTGTATAGGTCTTTTATTGTTTGACATTCTCCTAGGACTCCTACTAGTTCCTATATTATGTATCCATTAAGATGAAAATAGAAATGATGAAGAGTAATTAGTCTTGACCCTTTGGATCTGACCCTTTTGGGGAATGATACAGTAGTTAATAAGACGTTGTTGTGGGAATGGTATTCGCTAAATAAATAGGGAAAGGCTATGGTTACATGATATGTATGGATGTATTATGAGGATGTGTGGTTTATTTATTATCATTAAAGTTTCTTAATAATAGGATTTGAAACTTGTTTTGTAAGGATGATTGAGATGATAGATTGTACCATTTTCTATGTGTTGGTCATGCCATTGTAACTTATATTCTTTGTTGTTTACCTATATATCTTGCTATATTACACACTATTGATATTTATAAGTAATGGGTGGCTTCCATCTATTATGTTATATCATATCGTTTTTGGTCCTCCCTTAGGGAACCCAAATAGATTATATGGTTTCATGTGTTGACAATGTAATGTGCCCTAACAAAGGTTATTGGATTCTATATAGAAGAAGGAGAGCAGAAGATTGAGTTGGAGTTCTCGCTTCTGTTGGGAGATAACACCTTTTTTTATTAGATACATGTATTATGCTACTCATCTTTATAAATAAAAATTAATTTTTATTAGACGCGTGAAATATATCACTATAATTATATGTATATGAGAATACTTTTTGTTTTATGTGCATATTCTGATCCTATTTAGGATTCACTTGTTTGCAATATTAAGTGCTTCTACAATTGTTATGTTATTTATTATCTGTTATGTATAATATGGTGATGAGGGAATACTAACCCTAAGGACACATGAAGGCCCTCACTGATAGTTGAGAGTCTCTAGAGTTTGGTTAGTTGTTCTAGTCCATAGCCTCTAGAATTTTGGGATATCATGTTTGAATAATTTCATCACATCATATAGATGATTGGTCGTGCGTAAACATCAGAGACGTTATCATTCCAATAATTTTGAAATAGTAAGGATTTTGATTTTATATATTTTGTTATATAATCCATAATATTCTTCAATAAAAACATATAGTTATTATTTACACCATTATATTCCTCCATGTAATGTGGCGGTGAAGGACATATTACACCACATTGTGGAGATGGTAAGTCGTATGTATGCACATATGGTGATTTAATTTTTCATAGTATTGAATGTAGTTGGGATATTGTTATTCCATATTCCTAATAAAATCACATTATGTATGTGATGATGTATTTATTACATCATAATGGAAATAACTGATTAACAGAATGTAGAAGAGGAAAGATGATAAAAATATTTGGTAAATGAGATTACCGCTTCTTCAAGGAGATCCCACATGATCACATCTTAAATATACTGGGATGGTCATTGGAGAAGAAAATAACCTCTATAATGTTGATTGAGATGTATATAAGGGAGATGCATTGCGGTGGCTAAGCTTAAAGGATCAAAATAAAGTGAAGACCAGAGAGAGGATGTGCCCTTTTATAATTGAAGTGGGGGGTAGTTTTGGAATCTCCAATAACATTAATTTATAATAAAATTAAACCACATCCAAAACCCCCAATATATCATAACTGAGAAGATTATAAGATATATATATTAAATATCATCAACTAGTTAATTTTAAAAATAACTCTATAAATTTAAACCTTAGCATTTTAATTAAAACTTAGTAATTCAATTTAATTGTTTACTATGGTAAAAATATTTTTATATTAAAGGATCCAAAAATTATATTATTTTATATACATTAGAAAATACATAAATAACGTAGAATGTTTTAGACTGAATCATAATTTATATATATATATTTAATTATGATTTTTATAAAATTTAATAAAACATTATTTTGAATAACTATCAATACTGTCAATTTTTACACTATTAAATTCATTTATATAAAAAAATGATAACATTTTAGCAACATGAAAACATTTTATTATATTCATATTGGGTCAATATAAATTTTTAATTTTTTTGGAAATATTAATTATATGAAATTATAGTTATTTTAATATTTTAATAACATTATTTGTTTTGTCCATTAATAAAATAATCACTACATTATTATTGTTTATTTATTTAAAAAAATTATATGTTGAATGAAAATAAAAAATGCAACACTAAGACAAATAAAAATCCAATATCTTTAAAAAAACTAATTAGTTGAAAATAACGGCTATAAAATCCAACATTTAAAATGTTATACTTACTATATAATTTTTATCATAACATTAATATCAATTTAAATCAAATTTTATAAGTGTCATAATCATCTCAATATGGTCCAAATTGACAATAAATTGACTCTTGTATGATTATGGTCGATATATACCTAAATAGTATGATTTTTTATTTATTTTTTCTTTTAATGGTAATTGTAAATTTAATAATATTTTCGATGTCACATATCTTAATTAATTTTTTATCATCGATGTATTAGACTTTAAAGTAATTATTTATTTATTAAAAGAAATAATAAATAACCATGATATAAAAAACCATATTATATTTCATTAGTGTATATATAATAGAATTTATCATACGTATAATATTATATTAAAAATAAAAATGTTATTAAAATTTGAGTAAAACACCTTTAACATTTCAATAATTAAATTAAATGAAATTTCTTAATATCATACAAGTGGTTTTCAATGGATACCATTTCGATAAAAGGATTATTTAGCTCTAAACGCACTCATCCAATTATATTACAAAAATTGTTATGGTTAAATTATAATTTTATAATTTTCCACAATTAACAGATTTACCATTTTACCATATTAATAAAAAATTACCAATGTTAATATTCATAAGGCCCAAAAATTAATTAATGATATTTAATAAATTTAGAACATATGATTACAAATGTGGAATTAATTTTTTCAATTTAAAACACAGAAGATGTAGTAATTAAATTACAATTAATACTATTTTCTGAAAGAAAAAATAAGTTTTAAAAGTTAATAAATTGAAAAAGATTAGAAAGATATTATATATAAATTTAATGAAAAATTAATAATAATGACCTAATTTACATTAAGAGAAAAATATATGTTCTCATTTTTACTATAAAACCATTCAATAATGTAGTTTAACTATATAAATTATTTGGCTGGAAAAAGTTGTTTTCACATAAAATTCAAATATTATTAATATACCTCCAAACATGAAACTTATAAAAAAAATATCGAAAGTTATTCCAAATTTAATATTAATATCCCACATATAAATAATATGTTTATGTTTTCATATAAAATTTATTGTTGTCTCAAATTTATAATTTAAAAAGGGTTCACAATTAAAAGATTGTAAAATTACCCTTTTGAAAAAATAAATGTTTTTATAAATGAAACCAGGTTTATTAATACCCTATGATTAAAATATGTATTGGATAAATATCTAAAATATTTTATGAAATATATAACAAAAATACTTAATTAATTTTATTTACTAATCATAATTCAATTTTTTTTAATAATAACATATATTTATTTTATTTTACTAATGACTGGTAGCTAAAGAATTTACCATATATTTTTATATGTTAGTTACATGTATTATATCTAACATAATGGCTAGTTTATAATGGTTATTTTATACCAAGGGATTCTTGGGGTTCATTTAAACTCATGATGGCATGAATTGAAAACTATTGAATCATTAAATTTCTTTGAAAAAAAATGTTACATAAAAACATTTGGGTGGTACAATACCCTTAGGTATGCATGGATTATCAGAAGATGAACCAGTTGATGGTTATGAACCAGTATCCCTTTCCATGGATAAATAATATGTTTTATCATCATTGAGGAGTTCAGGTGTTCCCTAAAATTGATTTTATGTTATGATATCACCAAGTTCATGTTCGACATATATACATACCTCATATAGATGTTTGTATCAGGTATGGTTTTTATGAGTAATTTTTTATATTGTTTGGTCAATATAATTCATCAATGATTTTTGTGTTGAATATGAACCAACTGTTTCATCTTTACCTTGATTATGTAATGGTGGTTTTGTGGTGGTATCTTATTGTAATCTCACAATAGAGAAGATCATTAAACCCATCCTGTGATCATTTTGAAAACGTATAGAAAGAATATGTTTATTTTATAAACTCACAATGTTAAAATTTGGATGGATCATGTTTATTGCTTGGGTCACATCATCTCAGAGAGATGAGTATCATTAAACCTAGAGTATGTTAGTGTTGTAGTTTCCTCAAAACAATACTAGAACATTTATTACATATTGAGATTCATGGGCTATCCTGGTTACTACATGTATTTAATTCATGACTTCTCATGCATATAATAATTGTATAAGGGTTTGACGAATAAGGGTGTCATGTTTTTTTTGGTTATATTGTAATGAGATATCATTTTATGAGATCAAAGAAATATGGACATCAAATCTAGTCCTACTATTACATTATTAATGACAGAGCTATATTGTGTATTGTGGATTATCTGGTATTTATCTCAGAATAGTACTGATGAAAGAGGATAAAGTCAGAAAATTTGTGTCTCGGTAGTCGAGTCCACACACAATGAACTACCTAACGCACGATCAAGAGTAAACATTGCTTGTTACACATTGTTCTATTGTAGACATTACATAATCAGATCTTGTTATGTGGTGTAAACAGTTCAAAAAAGCCTCACAAGCATATTTACATAGCATGATCTGAATATGAGGCGGTAGAGGTGGGTGGAGTATCTAGAGTCTTTTAACATAATGATTTCTTACATGCCTCTGGAATTTAATATCGAGGTCGATGCACTGACCAAGAGGACATATATATAGGAATTAGAGTGGGCATGTAGTGTGTGGTATCATTTTTAGTTATGTGATGAACATGAAAGTGGAAAATCTTTATGGAAAACTATATCTATCATCCATCATTGTGACTGATACCCTACTGGAAAGAGTGAGGGTGATGAAACTATAAACTTTTAAGGGCATAGTCTTGTGGGAGAGTGGAATGTTAGGATAAACCTCCTAGTTGGACAATATGAAATGATGTTATTGTACATATAATGAAATTAATTATCCCAATTTTTATTTTAATAAATTAATTTTGAATATAATGAGACTCGGCGTTGAGACAACATGTGCTTCTGAGGTCTGGTGTGCTTGGAACTGTTCATTGAAAATTTTTTTGTGTTTAAATAGGGCACATGAGTTTGTTTCCTGAAAAATTTGAATATCTTTTAAATGGTTTCTTAAAATGAGAAATAGGATTTCACCATTGCGTTCAGAGTAGCGACATTACCATAGTTAGGGCCAAACATTGACTGGCATGGGTTGAATGTAAAAATTATTTTTCAGAGATTAAAAGATATAAATTAAATCATGTTTTTTATATAATGTTACTTGATGATACACCAAATGATACCTTTTTTAATAATACATATGATAGAGATTCAGGGTTATCGTAAGAACTCTGGAAGACCATTGAGGCATGGATATGGAAACCTATCTGATGAATGATAACGAACACGTCTGGATAGGGGATGAAGAACGTAACAGACCTCCATTCATTGTCCCTAACTAATCCAAACATGATATATGTTATTTATCTCATTGTGATTTCAACATTCCTCATATATTCAATGAATAACATAGACCTAAAAATCAATATTTTGATCCGCAGTTCAACCATTCTTACTGGATGGATAATTGTTCTGTGTTTTAAAAATGGGAGATTGATGTTTTTGATTATCAATTTTTTGGTCATAATTAATCTTTATATCATGAATGGATCAATGCCGACATGAAAATGGACAAGAACCGTTCTTTGGTAATTCATGTGAATTATCTCTCCCCCCTCAAACTATCACATTCTTCTCTACTTTTCACCCTTGAAAACCCAATGAGAACAATTGATTTTTCCCCCAATCCATTCTGCAACGATCTGATATCAATGGATTTTACCTCATGAGAACATATAGGACATTCTTTGAGAGTGTGTTACAATTCATGAGAGGAATATTCTAATGGTTCCACATGTCCATCAGGAAAGGTAAGACTCTATAAGGGAGGCTATAGGAGAGCGAAAGACATCGTTGGTGGACCGTTCTAGGTGTAGCGTGAGGCAAAAAAATGTTGTTGGTAGAGGAAGCATGGCATGTTCATGACAACACTACATGGGAGCCTACAACTACAAAGTCTGTGGTCCAAGTGGGATAGGGGGACATGGAAGGAGGTTGTGGCAGTGATCTGGGACACATATCAAAATTGCGTTATAGGAACATGCGGCAGCAAGGCCGTGAGGCATGAAGTGGACATGGGCTGACTGCATTAATGAAGATTCATTTTTGTGTTTACAGAGAGTCATGGGGGGATCCATGTTGTCAGGGTGCACTATATGGATATTGGGTTGCGGCCATGGTGGGCTGCTTCCAAAAAAGAAAAATTGCTCACAAGTAGCATGCGGGATTTGGGTGGCCAAACCTCTTCAAGGCCCAATAGGATGGCTGGTTTGGGTCGGTTCAGGACAAACCGTTCCAATCCTGAGACAGACTTTTTTACCAAAACTACCATATCAATCAAACAATATCTCTATTTGAAAATCAAATTTTGGATTTGGGACCCATATAATGAGACATCACAATTGGGATACTATAAGTGAGTTTTGGGATGTTTTCATATGAGATACATGATTGGGGAATATATTATCCCATAATGAATGTTCTCAATGAGGAATCCTATAGCTAGATGTGACATTGTGAATATGTAATTTGTGGGCTGCCAGATGCCTTGAAACACCATGTGTTATTCAATGTAGGTGTTTGATCGACACTACATGTGTTATTGCTACTCACTGTTTTATAGACTATGGGTGTTCTATGGACTATAACTAATAATCCTATTTTTTCTTTAGACTTATACTTGAGTGTGATGATTATACATCGTGTGTCTCTCTTATTATATACATTGTGTGTTTTCTTTGTGGTATATGTCATATGATTTTTATGTGGTATACATCATTAATTTCTTATTGGTATTCAATTATGGTTTCAGGGTTTCTAACTAAGTATTTTTATACTCACCCTTATACTAGTTTAGCTGACACATGTCATGCATTGAGAAGATGACCAATGATTTGATGGACTTCTAGATGACAACTACTAAGTGGTTATTAGATTCATTAAAAATATGATGACCAATCCTATATCATCATTCAACTAACCTAAACCTATCCTTTAGGTAGGGTTTTAAACATTTTTGTTTTATGAATCTATGCATTCACTTTCGCTAACACTTTATTTTTGAGGATTTTTATTCTTTCCATGTTTACTTTCTAGTTCTCCTATTGTATTACTATGTGGTTGGTATTTATGTGTATGCATGATATTTCTACGTTTTGTTTTTATATTTTAGAATTTCAGTCATTGTAATTTTTGTGTGTATACATATACTTAGTAAAATTCCTATAATTTGTGAGATATGACTACATGGAACTAGTCACTATCCCCGGGCCTATTAGAGGTAGGATTGGGGTTGTCATGACATTGAACCCTCTAGGATGGGTCATGACAGAGTGGTAATAGTGGTTGTAGATTCAAATTAATTAATAATAGGTTATGAGTATAGTTTGGTGAAACATTGTTATGTGTTCCCAGTTTAGATTTCAGATTAGGGAATCCAGTGATGGTGCGACATCCCATTTATCCATACACTAGGAGTCTAAATTTTTCTTTCTAATTTAGTAAATGAAAATAGTAGTTGAAGGTAAATTAATGGTACATAAATCATAAAGGATTTGGTTGTCTTATCATCTCCTTCTGGATTCAGTTCACTTTGAATACTCTATTGATCATGGTTGATCTGGATCAGTTTCAAGATTCCTCTACAAAAATATTTATATGGGATTCTGTTGCATGATCATAAAGATGATATTCCTAAAGATGAGGCATCATTATAAGGACTTTTACATGAGATATCACATATGGAAAGTGTACCATCGGTACCCCCCATGAAACAATAGTTACTATCAGCACCACAGATATAGGATAAATATAGGTTGATTGTGTTTCATGAGTTCCAAAGGTAGTGACATCATAGATTTTAGCGTGAGAACAACAAATAAATATCTGAGTATTGGAAAGAGTATGTTACATTTGTCTTCCACCCAATGAGGATTCCATCTTACCAGAAGGATGTTCTAGCCACATACCTTTATCCTGGCTCAATGGGGTGACGTTAGAGCTTAGTGATCCAGATGCATTACGAGATGATTCTCTCATGGGAATAAAATATATGCCTCTTCAGGGAGGATTTATTTTTGGGGATGTTATGATTAGTGTGCATATTGGATCCCCAACATCAGCAGTAGGAAAGTCATACAGTAGCGGTGTACATGGCATGATTTAAAGAAATTTCTCACTAATCCAAGGATTTGGCGAGGGAACCATTATTGAGGGACCGGAACATTTATTAGTTTCTATGTAAGGAGTTAATTAATCAATTATATCCCTTAGAATTATGACTTATGTCTTGGTACTAGAGTGATATTTTCTCGTGGAGATCATTCAGGTCGAGCAAACACCAACAGTGGGAGAAACTAGTAGGAAACTGATAGCTTTGTATTTGGTGGTAGGTAGCTGACAACATACTCCTTGACTAAAGAGGGTAAATATCTATAAGGAATGACCCAAGGAAAAATGATCAGTGGTGCAGGGCTCCCAAGGATGAGCGAGTCACATAATGGATAGGATGTATTACCCATGCGGCGGTCTAGGGTATCATTCTAGAAATTTCCCCACTCATCGTACGCCTGATCTGGAGAGTTGAGAGACTGATGATATAGAGGTGTTGATAAGAGCATGGTGGTCTTCAAGGAGGAAATAAATGATGTGAATATTTCTTGTAGTAGGAGGTGGGAGGAGGATTGACGTACTACTGTCGCCACCCCTTGGTGGTCCACCACAGGCTCAGGGAGCAGGTGGAAAGGGATGCGGCTAGCTTCAAGAGATGTAGGGTATTAACCTAGAGAATCCTATGATGATTAAATATACTATCTATTTATTTTCCACCTTATCTATTATTTTTATTGACATAGGTTCCAATTACTCTTTTTGTTCCATGACCCTTATTTGAGGCTCAAAGATTATAGTATAACCATTGAATCGATACCTAAACTTATAGGCATGTATGGGGAGATATTCCTAGATCACACACTAATGAAGAATGTGAGACCTATCTATGGGGGGAGAGATTTGTGGTTGGTATCTCTTGGTGGTGGCATCGGGGCCTCACGATGTCATTATTGGTAAGGACTGGTTTAAACATTTCATACACAGATTTAATGTGTTAGGTACAGAGTGTTAGTTGTGTGTAGTGATGGGAAAAGGTTATCCTTCTTAAGCACAAAGGAGACACATAAATTATAGTAAAAACTCACACAGAGGGGGTGAATACAATTATTAATAAATTTTCTAGTCACACCCTAGGGGTAGATATTGATAAGTGTCCTCGGTATCATGTAGTGGTGGCAAAGTTTGACAATGTCCTTCCTAATAATTTTTATAGATTACATCCGCATAGGGAGGCTGTCTGACTGAAAATTACTTTTTTATTAAAGATAAGACACTTTTAAGAGAATGTGAGAAACCAAAACAGTTAACTGAACAACCCAAAACATCCACAGAAAACAACTGGTCCTACCCCACCCAGGCAACTGTGTCCTTATAAAAAGCCTCCAATTATGAAGACCCTCAGCAGACATTCCTGTGTAGATGCACGAGCATGAAACCGATGGAAATTCCATACCCTCTCAGCATCCCAATCCATAGGTCTTCCTCGATGAAGGCTTATTTCTCTGATCCTCATCTGGAGAAGGTCCAAGCCGAATGCAGGGAATGAGAATAACCATACAGCAAATCCAAACAACAAGGGACCCGAGAAATGAAAATCTCGCAAAACCATTACCCTCAGGCCATCCACCCGAGGCCAATAACCTAAGCAGAAATTTTAAAAATAAACATGATGTTACCAGAATCAATTTCCCAAAATAGATTCCACACTAAGGATGCCAACTGTAAATCATCTCCTTTCAATATCATCTTCTCAAACTCAAAGACCAGTTGGTCCCAAGACTGGTTGTTCTCCTCTACACTGATCTTACCTTGATTGAATCCTCCAACCAAAATTGAATATTGTTTGTCAATCCATGTATATTGTTCCTCATTGATAGACACCTCATGAGACCTCCCCATAAATTCAGCTTCCTCCTCCCTAGTTTCATTGATAAATAAAGGTTGTTCTATCACATGTTCTTCAGAGCTTAACAGCATGAACATGGGGTGATCATCACGAACCTCATGCTTCTGGTCTCAGAGCCTCTGTGTCTGTAGAGACCCGAAGCTTAACGTACATGTACATTACATTACTTTTGCGGAATAATTTGTAAATTACAAAAACACACACACAAGGACTGTAATAGTTTAGTGTCTTTGGAAACTCGGAATATAATCTTCTAATCGTGGTGAAAGATCTTCAACATCTCCCATAAAGATCATCCTATTTTTTTCTTACCTAAAACCTTTCTCTATATCCTGGGGAAAAGAAAACATAAAAGGGTGAGCTCAAATGCCCAGTAAGAGTAAACAAAAGAAATATCAATCACATCATATTCATAAGAACATAACATTTTGGAAATATTAACCTGCAAAAGATAGCATAATTTCATAACATGGGATAAATCATAGTACTGAAATGAAATCCCTATAATCATAAGTTAAAAACATGAAACTTTGTGTCATACACACATAATCATAGAGAATCATATCTTATTAGTCAAGACTCATTTCCAAGAATATCTCAGTGGACAAAGTCCATTTCTGAACCGAGTCACCCTCGTTTCAGTCTTGTTTCACTGAACCGGTATAACCTACCATTCCAGCCATGTCTATCTCATGAGATATAAAATCTTTACCCAATGCATTGGAGGGATATATAGGTCCCACCCATCTCATAATGATACCATTCTTATGTGTGCCACAAAATCATAAACCATACATCATAGCATAACGCATGTAATAAAAATGGGAATCTTAAACAACGTGACATCATAAAACAATTCATATAATATAAAGGAATTCATAAAAATAATTCCATCACAACATAATAAAATAAATGTAATAATAAGAATAAACAAACAGAACCCTTTATTATCTAATATGGAAAATAATTTTGATAAAACACTTGAACTCCATTCTTGAGGAAAATATCCTTTCAACTTCAAAAACACTTTTCCTTTCTTAACATGTCATAAAATTATAACTAAAAGAAGTTGATTAAAAATAAACATGAAAATTTTTAAGGGAATATTCTTGGAAATAATTTTTTAAAAATCCATTCATGTCGTATAAGTTAAATGAAAACATTCTTCTCGTACTTTTGTCGGAAAAGTCAAAAAGTACCTCGTACGAAAAACGACAAAAGATTCCTTTCATATCTTTTACTAAAAACTCACCAAAGGGTAAAATAGGTTTTTAAAAAATTGTAGGTGGAAGGAAATAATATTAAAAATTGAGGTAACATAGATGTGGATGATAAAATACACCCCAGTACATACCAAAGTATAAACAATCTCGGATGAAATGAGATTGTGATATTTTCCCTTACATTAAGTCTGATTTGCATCGTAAGTGTCTGAACCTCCTGTATAATGATTTAAATAATGTCATTAACTTATTACAGAATCATATTCATTGTTATGATATCATATATGGTTCACTTATGACTTTATATTACCCGTTCTTTTGTAAATTCCATGTTAAAGAAGCGTTTTGGGTAAAATCGTTTAATTTATCGTAGGTGTTTGGACTTGTTGTTCTTGACATTGTTATTACTTATATCATGATTTAATTACTTCCAGAATATAAAACATGATTTATATATCATATATATTCAGTATATATATATATAATATATAGATAAATGAAATGAAACACACCGTTCATGGAGACGGTAGTCCGTACGTACGCATGAACGATGTTTTCCTTTCATTATTGTCATGAATGTAAGTAAGTATATGAAATACATATATAAATAAATCCAGTAGCTTTATAATGTCATATATTTCATTATTATTGCTTATATATACTTTATAATCATTCTTAAATGGTTAACATGGAGAATGAATCTCATCGCGTCGTGGAGACGGTAGTCCGTACGTACGCACGAGCGATGATATCGTTCTCATGATCGTGAACTTGTGTTGAAGTGTATGTATATATTTCAGTATCAATATCACTTAAAATAATAATATATAGTTACTCATTAAACTATTATACCCATTCAATTAAGGTGGTGGCGGAAAATAGATTACACCACGACGTGGAGACGGTATTCCGTACGTACGCACGTGCGGTGATTTCCTTTTTCCGTAGGATGGATAGAAGGTTAATTAGAGTTGTTTAATATTTATAATAACACATAAGTATATAATAAATACTTATGTTATTACTTTATCATGAAACAACTAAAGAAGAAGATGTTTAAGAAGAAAGAAATTGAAAAATATCGGTAATGGATATTACCTCTTTTTGACGCGCCTTTTCTTAACCTCTACTTAAGGAACTAAGGATGGTCTTTGAAGAAGACCAGGACCAATAGGATGATACTAGGAAAGTGGATAAGAGATTTTGGCAGGGGTTGGCCGAGCATGAATTCTCAGATTGGTGTGAGGAGGAGAGGGAGGAGGTTCCCTTTTATAAGGGAGGAGAGGGGAACCTTAGGGAAAACTAAAACTATTATTTTATTATAAAGTCAATTTCGGTCATAAATAGCTCCAAATTGATATATTTAGAATATAAGGTGGGGATGGGTCGAAATAATCTCATCCAATAGAATTTAGACAAGTTTAGGTATCAATTTTAACCATATCATTTAGATTTAACTTTAAGTTAGATAATTTAACTTTTACTGTGTCTTCTTGTTTTCTTACAATACAAGGTTAATAAACATACTATATCAAGCCAAACGAACCCCAAGTTGTTTATTATTAATATATCTATCCTTATCTAAGTCATTTTGCCAAACCTTAGATTTTTAGGAATTAAATAACAATTAATAATATAATATTTGTTTTAAAAACTAATTTATGTCAATTTTGACACTATTTGGTACATGAGTTTTATGAAATTCATAACGGAAATATAAGTTCGAACCAAGTTACTTATATCCAAAATAACATGTCATATTAACCTATAAAATTAATTTAAGTCATAAAAAGTCTCAAATTACATTTATTTGGGCATTTATAACATTAATTATGTTAATATTTCATTAATAAGACAATCACTGCATCATCTTTGTGTCATAATAAATGATAATTATTTAATCCCTAAAAATTATAAATAAATTCCTATGATGTATATAATTATATTAGATATCTTGATACTATTCATGTTCGAAGTTTCATGAAGTTTATCACTAAATTAAAATTATTATACTTATAAGATTTAAGAAAGTGACATGTTGTCACATTCTTTGGTTTTAATAATAATTAAATTATTTTCATGGCAAAAAGTCCATAAAATGAATCTAATAAGACCCTTACGTTATATGGGTCTACTGTTATCCATCCAATAGGATTTTTTCCAAGTTTTAGGGTAATTTTATAACCTTATATTTACCCTTAATTACCGGATTTACCTTTAACTATAGTAAATAAAATTTATCGTAGTTAATATTTACAATGCCCAAAAATAAAAAGTAGCTTATTTACATAATTTGGACCCACTGATTCCAAATATGGAATCCATTTTTCCAAATTCAATACACAAAAGATGCATAAATTAAATTAAAATCAATCCCGTTGTCGAAAGAAAACGGGTTTTTCTTTAAAACATTATAAAAGATTGAATTGTTTTAACATACGAATTCAAGGTAAAATCAATGATAATGACATACATTATATTAAATGGTAAAAATATATTCTATTCATACTTTAAAACCATTCAATATTATAATTTAACCACATAAGATATTACGATGAAAAAAGTTGTTTTTAATTATAATATAGCGTGTTTTTACTATTCATTAAAATATGAAAGTTATCGAAAAAATATCAAAACATTATCTATTGTAAATTTTTATATCATGATTAAAAAGAAGAATTTTATTTTGTCAAATTGAACATATAAACATGTCAAAAACTATATTTAAAGTGGGTGCGCCATCAAAAGGCGGCAAAACTATATTTTTATAAAAGTACTTATTTTACCCGAAAAATTTATTTTGTTCTTATTCCATGTTCTAGAAAATGTGTAAGATGAATAATAATGTTATAAAATTCAAAATTTATTTAATACTATTCATAAAGGCTAGTTCATAATAATATTATAATAATATATCGTTGTTTAGTAAAACCCTGTATTGCGTACAACACACGCTATCGAGGAAGGTCGCGATTGTGTGTAATGCAAGCCAAGTCAGGGTTGCGTGTTGTAAAAGAATCATTCGTTGTTTCATATAACATAATCCAAACATATTTCATTTATACATTGAATATATATATTTATATACTCAATGTTGCGTAAAATAACTATTATCAAAATTGTGTGTAACACAATCCAAGAATAGTGTTGCGTATACTGCAAGCTAATACGGTGTTGTGTATAGCGCAAGGTAATCATGGTGTAGAATAAAACACAAGACATTAATGAAATTAAAAGAATATTTTTCATAAAATCTCGGGGTGTTACATTCTACCCCCCCTTAAAATTAATTTCACCCTCGAAATTCGTCGGGGTTATAAATGGTTTACTACTCGAAAGTTTGTTTAATAGAAACCCACATCGTAAAAAGGAATACCAAAATATGGCTTTAAAAACTAAAGTACTAAATGTAACGGTTACCCAAATTAACTCATCACTGGGTTTCCACGTAGGAGAACATAGGTGAAAATATGGATATGGAAGAAAAATCTAACCATCAAGTTCTGATGGAGAGTGATAGAGAACATGGCTATAAAAAAGCCAACAATCACAAAGCCATAAATTTGTGATGATCTAGGGTACCATCTGATTCATCAGATATAAGATCACTATGACAACATTTTTGGTTTTCAATATCACTTCCCTAAAGTTGAATAATTTGAATTAGAAGAAATACTTACTTGATTTTGGTACAATATCACTGTTGTTCGTGCTTTGAACAATTTCCACTTCATTTCTTAATGAAATGAAGTTGAATTTGTTATTAGTGAAGTGTTAACAGATCATGTGATAGAATGATGGGTCATTCCATCTGTTTCAAACAAAAGTTTAGCAATAGTTATCAAATATACATAAGTCCGTCTTTGGTGAGGTTAATCATATACGATTCCAAAAATGAACTAATACATCATATAACATACCGCTTAATAAAATAAAACTAGTTTCTACTAACCAGGGACTTTCTGTAGGCCAGTGGTATGCGATAAAGGCCCGTCGCACTTTAGTTGTGGGTTCGATTCCCACAGCCTTGGCCGACGAGATGGGTTGTCGCACATCCTGCATGTTGTCGTTTTTCTAAAACTACATTATTATAACATCCAATCAACAAGATCAAAAAAAGTTTTATCCTTAAACAATACTAACTTATGTCCAACATAATCCATTCCAATCTTTAGGCTTATCTAAAATACTTTGGTCCAAGCTCATAGTATAGAGAAAATGATCACGTGAATGCCATCATTTATCTCTCATATATCTTGTTCGTCACATTCCAGTCATGTGAATACCATAATCATGTAATCTCTTGAAAAATGAATACCCATTGAATCTTAGTGAAAACATGAGTGCTGTCAAAAGATAACTCTTTCCACATACCAAAATCCTCAAAATTCTATATACTTAGTCCTTATATCAATCATGAGCTCATGAATACTGTCAAACATTTCATTTTTTCCTTATCCCTTCATTATGAACATATCATCTTTTTTCTAAAAATATCTCAATCACTTTCCATGGTTACCGGTACCATAAAATTATTGAAAAACACAATATACTAATACAAAAATATTCTAATAAGCCATAAAAGTACCTCAACAACATTATTCTTGAATAGAAATACATAAACACTTCAATCCATCCTCTTCAATGATTTTCTTGGAATAATTCCTTCCAAGATTTAGAAGTAACTTTTTAGGTTAGGGCATTGAGTTGGGTAATGCCCATGTTCTCCACAAATAAGACATTGAACTCCATAACAGTCTGTCACTCTATGACCCTTTTCTCCACACAGATAACATACGTCCCTCCATTTGAGGTATTCCTCGAGGTTCTTCTTCCCTTCTTTAGAAATCTCAATCTTCTTTTCTTTATGCTCCTCCACATGCGAACATGTATAAATGTCTATCTTCCTCTTATTTGATGAATTAGGTATACCACTAAATTTGACCATATTAATCATATATCGTGAGGACTGATTCGGCATAATCACAATATCTTTCTCTCTAGGCATTACAGAATTTTATTGCTCATAGTCACCAATTTGTCCATTGGATTCAATGTTAACCGAATTCCTTCTGGTTCCCTCCATTAACTAAAACACAAAAATAATTCTGTGAGAGGAAAAAATAATGCTAGAGAAAACAACATAGTAAGGGGGGAGTACCCTCAATATCTAACATCTTAGGGTAAATTCTAAGATCGTTACCATAGTTCGTATACTTATCCTTAGGGACATACCTAGACATACCTTAGAAATATCTCTAGGGATCTCACTAACGTTTTCGCATCCTAGTTTCCAAAGGTTGACTAAACCTTTCCTCTGATACCAACTGTAGAGACCCAAAGCTTAACGTACATGGAAATTACATTACTTTTGAGGAATACTTTGTACATTACAAAAAAACACACACAAGGACCGTAATAGTTTAGTGTCTTTGGAAACTTGGAATATAATCTTCTAATCGTGGTGAAATATCTTCAACATCTCCCATAAAGATCTTCCTTTTTTTTCATACCTAAATCCTTTATTTATATCCTGGGTAAATGAAAACATAAAAGGGTGAGCTCAAATGCTCAGTAAGGGTAAACAAAAGAAATATCAATCACATCATATTCATAAGAACATATCATTTTGGAAATCTTAACCTGCAAAAGAGAGCATAATTTCATAACATGGGATAAATCATAGTAGTGAAATTAAATCCCTATAATCATAACTTAAAAACATGAACCTTTGTGGAATTCACACATAATCATAGAGAATAATATTTTATTAGTCAAGACTCATTACCAAGACTATCTTAGTGGACAAAGTCCATTTCTGAACCGAGTCACCCTCGTTTCAGTCCTGTTTCACTGAACCGGTATAACCTACCGTTCCAGCCATTTCTATCTCATGAGATATAAAATCTTTAACCAATGCATTGGAGGTAGATATAGGTCCCACCCATCTCATAATGATACCATTCTTATGTATGTCACAAAATCATAAACCATACATCATAGCATAACCCATGTAATAAAAATGGGAATCTTAAACAACGTGACATCATAAAACAATTCATATAATATAAAGGAATTCATAAAAATAATTCCATCACAACATAATCAAATAAATGTAATAATAGGGATAAAAAAATAGAACCCTTTATTATCTTAAATGGAAAATAATTTTGATAAAACACCTGAACTCCATTCTTGAGGAAAATATCGTTTCAACTTCAAAAACATGTTTCCTTTCTTAACATGTCATAAAATTATAACTAAAAGAAGTTGATTAAAAATAAACTTGAAAACTTTTAAGGAAAGATTCTTGGAAATAATGTTTTTAAAATCCATTCATGCCGTATAAGTTAAAAGAAAACATTCTTCTCGTACTTTTGTCGGAAAAGCCAAAAAGTACCTCGTACGAAAAACGACAAAAGATTCCTTTCATATCTTTTACTAAAAATTCACCAAAGGGTAAAATAGGTTTTTAAAAAATTGTAGGTGGATGGAAATAATATTACATATTGAGGTAACATGGATGTGGATGATAAAATGCACCCCAGTAAATACCAAAGTATAAACAATCTCGGATGAAATGAGATTGTGATATTTTTCCTTACCTTAAGTCCGATTTGCTTCATAAGTGTCCGAATCTCCTGTATAATGATTTAAATAATTTCATTAAATTATTACAGAATCATATTCATTGTTATGATATCATATATGGTTCACTTATGACTTTATATTACCCGTTCGTTTGTAAATTCCATGTTAAAGAAGCGTTTTGGGTAAAATCGTTTCATTTATCGTTGGTGTTTGGACTTGTTGTTCTTGACATTATTATTAATTATATCATGATTTACTTACTTCCAGAATATAAAACATGATTTATATATCATATATATTCCGTATATATATATAATAGATAGATAAATGAAATGAAACACACCGTTCATGGAGACGGTAGTCCGTACGTTCGCATGAACGCTGTTTTCCTTTCCTTATTGTCTTGAATGGAAGTAAGTAGATGAAATAAATATATACATAAATACAGTAGCTTTATAATGTCATATATTTAATTATTATTGCTTATATATACTTTATAATCATTCTTAAATGGTTAACATGGAGAATGAATCGCATCGCGTCATGGAGACGGTAGTCCGTACGTACGCACGAGCGATGATATCGTTCTCATGATCATGAACTTGTGTTGAAGTGTATGTATACTATTTAAGTATAAATATAAATTTATAATAATCATATATAGTTACTAATTACACCATTATACCCATCCAATTAAGGTGGTGGCGGAAAATAGATTACACCACGGCGTGGAGACGGTATTCCGTACGTACGCACGTGCGGTGATTTCCTTTTTCCGTCGGATGGATAGAAGGTTAATTAGAGTTGTTTCATTTTTATAATAACAAATCAGTATATAATAAATACTTATGTTATTACTTTATCATGAAACAACTAAAGAAGAATAAGTTGAAGAAGAAAGAAATTGAAAAAGATCGGTAATGGATATTACCTCTTTTTGACGCGCCTTTTCTTAACCTCCACTTAATGAACAAAGGATGGACTTTGAAGAAGACCAGGACCCCTAGGATGATACTAGGGAAGTGGAGAAGAGATTTTATTCAGGGGTTTTCCGAGATTGAATTCTCAAATTGGTGTGAGGAGGAGAGGGAGGAGGTGCCCTTTTATAAGGGAGGAGAGGGGCACCTTTGGGAAAACTAAAAATATTATTTTATTATAAAGTCAAGTTCGGTTTTAAATAGCTCCAAATTGATATATTTAGAATCTAAGGTGGGGATGGGTCTAAATACTCCCATCCAATAGAATTTAGACATGTTTAGGTGTCAATTTTAACCTTATCATTTAGATTTAACTTTAAGTTAGATAATTTATCTTTTACCGTGTCTTCTTGTTTTCTTACAATATAAGGTTAATAAACTTACTATATCAAGCCAAACGAACCCCCAAGTTGTTTATTATTAATATATCTATCCTTATCTAATTCATTTGGCCGATCCTTAGATTTTTAGGAATTAAATAACAATTAATAATATAATATTTGTTTTAAAAACTAATTTATGTCAATTTTGAAGCTATTTGGTACATGATTTTTATAAAATTCATAACAGAATGATAAGTTCAAACAAAAGTTACTTATATCAACAATAACATGTCATATTAACCTATAAAATTAACTTAAGTCATAAAAAGTCTCAAATTACATTTATTTGGGCATTTATAACATCAATTATGTCAATATTTCATTAATAAGACAATTACTACATCATCTTTGTGTCATAATAAATGATAATTATTTAATCCCTAAAAATTATAAATAAATTTCTATGATGTAGATAATTGTATTAGATTTCTGGGGACTATTCATGTTCTAAGTTTTATGAAGTTTATCACTAAATTAAAATTATTATACTTATAAGATTTAAGAAAGTGACATGTTGTCACATTCTCTGGTTTAAATAATAATTAAATTATTTTCATGGAAAAAAGTCCATAAAATGAATCTAATCCAACCCTTAAGTTATATGGGTATACTTTTAGCCATCCAATAGGATTTTTCCAAGTGTTAGGGTAGTTTTATAATCTTATATTTACCCTTAATTACCCAATTTATCTTTAACTATAGTAAATAAAATTTACCGTAGTGTCTATTCACAATGCCCAAAAATAAAAAGTAGATTATCAACATAATTTGGACCCACTGATTCCAAAAATGGAATTCATTTTTCCAAATTCAATACAAAAAAGATGCAGAAATTAAATTAAAATTAATCTCGTTGTCGAAAGAAAACGGGTTTTTCTTTAAAACATTATAAAAGATTGAATTGTTTTAACCTATGAATTCAAGGTAAAATCAATTCTAATGACATAAATTATATTAAATGGTAAAAATATATTCTATTTATACTTTAAAAACATTCAATATTATAATTTAACCACATAAGATATTACGATGAAAATAGTTGTTTTTAATTAAAATATAGCGTGTTTTTACTATTCATTAAAATATGAAAGTTATCGGAAAAATATCAAAACATTATATAATGTAAATATTTATATCCTGATTCAAAAGAAGAATTTTTTTTGTCAAATTGAACATATAAACATGTCAAAAACTAGATTTAAAGTGGGTGCGCCATCAAAAGGCGGCAAAACTGCATTTTTTTAAAAATACTTATTTTACCCGAAAAATTTATTTTGTTCTTATACCATGTTCTAGAAAATCTGTAAGATGAATAATAATGTTATAAAATTCAATATTTAGTTAATACTATTCATAACGGCTAGTACATAATAATATTATAATAATATGTCGTTGTTTAGTAAAACCCGGTATTGCGTACAACACACGCTGTCGAGGAAGGTCGCGATTGCGTGTAATGTAAGCCAAGTTAGGGTTGCGTGTTGTGAAAGAATTATTATTTGTTTCATATAACAGAATCCAACCATATTTCATTTATAAATTGAATATATATATATATACTCAATGTTGTGTAGAATAACTATTATCATAATTCTGTGTAACACGATCCAAGAATAGTGTTGTGTATACTGCAAGCTAATACGGTGTTGCGTATAGCGCAAGGTAATCTTGGTGTAGAATACAACACAAGACATTAATGAAATTAAAAGAATATTTTTCATAAAATCTCGGGGTGTTACAGTGTCCATCATCATCTAGATCATTTTCATTACAGAGAGGGTCTCAAGAGGAGGTGGTAGAGAGGAGTAGTCCTTCCTCCCCTTCCTTCTCTTGGAATCCCTATCACATCTTAGGCTTGTGTCCTCAAATGCCGAGTGAATAGGTTCAAGAACTTTGGAAGCCAGCCCATTTCCCCAAACATCTCACCTGGAGTAATGGAATCAGAACTCAAATCAGCCTCTAGGTGGCCTTCGAACCTGTTTCTCAAGGGAACCGTCAACCGAAACGAACCCAAATCCCCCATCTGCTCACCTCTGGTAGTAAAAGGTGCAAACCAATCAGACCCTTGCCTCCCCTTACTGACATCTGCACTGCCCTTCCATTCTTTCTCAGCATCCAATCCAAGAAACTCCACTTGCTCACTACCAGACGGGCAGTCCAAGGGCTGGCCCCCATCCTCCTTACCTTCCACATGGACCTCCACATGCTGGGATTTTCAATCTCCATCCTACATCCTACCACTGGGAGGCCCCATAATATTTGACTTCAGCTGCTTGAAGGGGGATTCCGGAGTGATCACTAAGTCATTAAAATTATGAGAATGATCACATATAGAGTCAATAACCTTCCCATCCTATTCCCATACATTAAACTACTCATTCTCAGCCTCCTCTAGGGATGAGATCTAGTTCAAGGAGCATGGATCAGCACTGACCATTTCAGTGCTGATCCGGAAAGACTACTCAGCATCATCTGCACTTTTTAAATGGTCAAGACCACGCCCCATGAATTGGTGTCCACCACTATTAGAATTTTCTTGAATCTCTATGGAGGGTTCCATTTCCTCCCTACCAATATGAGTATTGAAAGAATTATCCCTGAGATTATCCTAGTGATTGATAAAAACAATAGACACCGATGGATTTTCATCCCGCTTTGTCGCATGTGAGTAGTGTTCAGTAATACTGAACCCATTTCCTCTGGGATCATAAACTCTTCCATTAGTGAATTTCAAAACATCTCTGGCCTTCTCATCATCTACTCCTTGGTGACCATCATAGCAGAAGAAGGCCATAGTGTGTCCCATTCCACAGCAAATCGAACAAAAATCCATCCATTTATCAAAGATCACCAGCTGGTTGCATTGAATCTCCTCATCAGCATCAATCCAAATCGTCTCCACCAGCACTCTAGAGGTATCAACCTCCACGCACATCCTTGCATTGATAAGATGACTAACCGAGGCTGTATGGGAATCAACACACAGAAAGAACCCAACCATGTTCCCCAACAGACGCATGATCGCAGGGTTTTGAAAGGAAAGGGGAAGAAGGGGCAAGCTAATCCAGACCGGAATGAAAGGGGAATCGCGATTCATATGAAAATCATAGGTCCATATTCATAAATTAAACTCATACATTCCGCACTTCATGGGAGAAAATGACAGCACATGAACCATGTCCTCCGATGAATATCAAAGAACCATCAGACTCTACTTATCCAGCAATCCAACAACCGACTGAAACTGAATCCCCCAAGATTTTGAGACGAACCTGTCTAAATCGTCCACCGAAGGCCGAAACTTCCTGAATCGAGCAATCAAGGTCAAATCAATGATTCCCTCAACCTTTCATGAATTATGTATTGATCAATACCATTGGATGATAGTAATAACTTCTTTTGTATATTGGATAGAATTTGGAGTGCATCATGAGTTGAGGGTACAACTAGAGGACTTGTAGGGGAAGGGCTTCATGAGACAATTGTTTCACCCTGTGAAACCCCATTTTTATTTCCCAAAAAGCTAGATAGATGTTTGAGATTATGTGTGTAATTATGGTTCCTAAACTAGGAAACCATGTAGAATATGTATCCACAATTGAGGATTGATGACGTCATTGATTAGTTGAAGAAATATATGTGCCTCTAGAAGATAGACCACAATCTGGCTATCACTAGATTCGAGTAGAGGATGAGGACATCCTAAAGATGGATATCAGAAGCTGGTATGGCCACTACAAGTACAAATAGATTTTTTTTGGAATGATTAACACCCCATCAGTGTTCATGGGACTCTTGAACATGATATTCAATCATTACATAGACTTGTTTGTGTTGTCTTTTCTGATGAAATCTAAGTGTACTATGTGTCCAAGGAGGATCATACGATACACTTGATAATGGTCTTGAACATACTCTGGAGCACCAACATTATGGGAAACTCTTGAAGTTACAGTTTTCGATAAAAGAGATATACTTTCTAAGATACAACATTTAAGAGGCTGGAGTTTCTTTAGATCCAATGAATATAGATGTTGTCCATACTTGGTATCCACCCAAGAGTGTTACCGAGGTGTTGAGTTTTATTGGAATAGATGGGTACTATTAGGGGTTTTTTGTGAAATTTACTATGTAATAGAATCCTTGATATATTTTTCGGGAATGGGATAACCTTTTATGTGGATAAAGAAATTATAGGATATTTTTTAACAACATTGGAAGAAATTCGCAGGAAGTCCTATCATGAAATTTATAGAGGGTTTTAAGTATGAAGTATTCTGAGATGAATCAAGGACCAAGCATGGTTGTGTCATGAAGTTGGGGAAATAAGTGATTGTATATGTTTCATGAAATTTAATAAAAAAAGAGAAGAAATATGTGACCCCTGACCTTGAGTTGGCAGTTGTATTCATCTCCTTGATGATATGGATACACTACCTAATGGGAGAGAAATTTATCTTCTATTATTATCAAAAAAAACCCACAAGTATATCTTCTATCAGAAGACTTTTAACATGAGATAAAGGAAATGGATGGAGTTCCTCCAAGACAATGTCCACGATATTGTATATATGCATAGGAAGGGGTACATAGTGGCTGACACTCTCAGGAGAGGATCTATCTTGAAATTGATGAGCGAGGCATCAGAGCAGTTGGATATATTGTAGATATCCTTTGTAGATGGTGACTGATAGGCTTACAAACAATTGATGGTTTTCACTCATAAAATCATAAAATGAGTCTGTGAGTCACAACTTGGGGATATCGACTGTGAGGCATTATGTGCTCATGTTTCTATAGGGCATTCTCCTGATGAATATTCTACTGGTGGGGAGCATGTCATTCTCTTCGGATGTCGCACAGTAGTAATAGTGTTGTTGAGAGAGAATGGCTTGAGGGAGTTTCATACAAAACCTTTATAGGTAAATATGGGTGTGTTAACTATATACCAAGATCTATGTTGTCTGTTCTGGTGGCAAATAATAAAGAAGGCAGTTGTAGAATTTATTTCTAGATGCATCACATTCCTGTAAGTGAAGGTTGAGCACAATGTTTTAGTGGGTTTGAAACCACCCTTATGTTGGAAGAGATTTATTGGGATGTGATATCAATGGGATTCATGATAGTTTTACAACGTACGTACATGTGGAATAAGGACATCGAGGTTATTTTTTATCAACTCACCAAGTCACCCCACAAATAAGTGATTCAAGAGAAGAGTTCAGTATAGACTGTAGGGCACCCCTACATGCAATATATTATTCAACTCCATGGATTCTGATCTACTATATTATTGTATCTCGATGATTTCTTTACATCATTGTTGTGGATTGGATTTTAAGAAACATTTGACGCTTAGCTGAGCATGGTGACGGCATTTCACCCATAGATAGACGGTAAGATGAAGCAGAACTTAGAGGTTCTGGATGATATGCAAAATTATTACATCCAAGATTTTTTTTGCAGTTGGATGAATAAGATAAAACTTTTGATATTCCATACTAAAACAACTACCACACTACTATTAGTATGAATCCATTCAAGGCCACGTACATGAGACTCTATAGGTTGTCACGTGTTTGGACAGACCTAGGAGAGCCTGCAATCATGGGGCCAGTGCTCATTCGGGTATCTATAAAGAAGGAACATGTCATCTAGGATTGAATGATGAATACATAGAACTATAAAAAGTCTAATTTTGACCAGTGTGGTAGACCCTTGTAGTTCGAGGTGGGAGACCATGTGTTCCATTGGGTCCACCACGATGCGGATTGGAGAGATTTTGATGAGGCATCATGTTACCTCTGAGAAACATCATCCCATTTAATAATTTGAGTTCACATGGAAAGGTGAAATAACAGCTAGATCTTCCCCCATATTTTCATTGGGTGCATGATGTATTCCACATGTCATAGATGAGGTGGAACATGCCTGATCTATCACACATCAATAGCTAGTCCGAGCTGAACATTGATGATGAGGAGACATTTGCAGAGTACCCAATGGAGATTGAGGATCAACATGAGAGGATCCTTCATGGGAGGTAGTTTCCACTAGTGTGTGTTTGATTAATGTACGATAATATCTATGTGATAACACTGGAGCAGCAGGCTTAGAATCTGGATCAGTACCGCCAACTTTTTGTTGGGAATCCCTTATTTCGACTTTTTAGGACATAAATACCAACGGTGGGGAGATTGTAATGACATGGAAATTCTATGGTTTTATTTTTAATAAATAATTAAGAAAATTACGAGTGCAAGTTCTAATATGAAGTGTGATTCGGAGGCCTGTATGCCTATAATAGTTTGTTAAAATTTGATAGTGTTTTAATAGAACACATTAGCGGCTTCCCTGAAAAAGTGGAATAACTATTAAATGGGTTCCCTGTTCTAAAATACGATGGGATTTTTTCATTTATGAAAGTGACAATACCATAGGTGCGACCTAACATCAAACATCGCGGGTTGACTATAAAAAGTAGTCTTTCAACGTTAAAATAAATGAAGATTATTTTATTTAATGTTACATGATGATGAAGTGGAAATTTCCCTTTTTTAATAAGCTTTGTAATAGATATTTATTTTTATCTTCATAACCTTGGATTACATGAAGGTAAGGAGACAAAACCCACTTTTACTATTGATGAAGAATGCCGGTGGATCGAGGATTGATGATGACACAGACCTCCGTTACTCATCAATGATTGATCCAATCAGGAAGTAGGAAGTCGATCTCTTTGTGATTTCCTCTTACCATCTTATATTCAATTATGAATGTGGACCAACCAATGAATATTTTAATACACAGTTTAACTATTCATGTTGGAGGAATAATTATTTCTGGATTTAAAAATGGGAGATAGATATTTGTGATTATTTGTTGTTGTTCTTCGTTAATCCATATAACATGTACGTTTCAAGGCCAACATGGAAAAGTCCAATATCTGATATTTGGAAGTTCATGTTCTTTATCTCACCCCCCTCAATAAATCACGTTCTTTATGAGTTAATCTCTATTGAAACCCCTATGTGATTGATCAATTTTTCTTTCCCCATTTGATTGTTCAATGACCCGAGATCGTAGGATTTGACCCCTCGATGACATAGAGTACATTCAATAGACGATTATTATGGTTCGGAAGAGGCAATGATATATGAAGTCATAGGGTCATTGAACAAGGCATGCTGATGGTGGGGCCATTATAGTGGAAGAACGAGGTGGTGATGGGACAAAAAAGGGCAGTCGGTGGAAGCAGTAGGTTGCGGTCTTGGTGGAACCATGTGGAAAGCATGGTATATTTGATTGGTGATGACTATTGTATGTGGATGAAGGCCACGATGGTGAGTTGGGACATGAATATATGATTCATAGAAGGAAAAAATTGTTGCGAGGCAATGCGGGATACAGATGAGGAGGGCCGACTGATTCAAAAGAGTTATGGCGCTGCATTAACTAGGCTACATGGGGAGCCACACAGCCAGGATGGACTGCATGGATCAAAGGGGAATAGCCAGGGTAGGCAATGCCTAGTGGAGAAAACTAGCCCAAATGTAGCAGGTTGGATCCCTTAGGTCCAGCGGGCTAAGCCGAGTGGGATGAGCCGGTTCGGGGCATACTGGACCTATCCCGAGTCTGATCATTTTACAAAAAATGGCCATATCATTCAAATCATCTATTTGATTGACCAACCATTATTGGATATGAGACACTTATGATGAGAATTTTTTATAGTATACTTCAAGATAGTTTTTTGGATGTTGGTATACAAACTAGTGGCTTGAACATTAGATTATCCCAGAACAAGTGGGATATGTGAAGATTCTTGTGACATGATTGGGCTTGGTGACTATGTGACATGGTGACTATGTGACATGGGGGATTCAGGACTCCTAGAAACTCTGTGTATTATAGAAAATCCATGTTTTATTGACACTCTTCATGTTATAGACACTATGTGTGTTATTGGCACTCCATGTGTTATCAACAGATCATGTGTTTTTAACTCTGGGTGTTATGGGGACTACGAATGACAATCTTTCTTTGGGGGTTAATACATATACTTGTGTTTGATTACTATTCTTTGTGTGTATCCCTTATGGTGTACATTGCCATTTTATTTTGTGATAAATTTTTTTTTCATTTCTGGTATAATTCATGTATTTATTTAGTGGTATAACTTTGTGGTTTCGGGGTGTCCTAATGATTATTTTTTTACTCACCCATGAACGGCGTTTGCAAAAATGTGTCATGTCAGTACATATGACCAACTCATTATAGGATTTCATGGTGGACCAGGTCCAGGTGGTTCTTAGAGTGATTAGATAGATGAGGTGTGCTATTATCGATTTAGAAAAAAAACATACACATATCATTTAGTTATGGTTTTTATGGATGAGTTTCTAGAAATTTTGAATCCAATTTTGTAGACTATTTTTTTGGCGGGGAGTATTTTGGCCATGTTCACATTCATGTTTTACTACTATTGTACACTATGGTTGGTATCGAAGTGTATGATTGCTTTGTCTAATTATAATTTTAACATTACATCATTTGTGGCACGGATATGTGTGCATTTGTACACATACATAGAAAAATGCCCCTATTGGTGGTATATTCATAGGCAACGCCAATCATCAGCCACTATACTATCAAAGGAGGGCTTGGGTTGTGACTACAAGATGCCCTCTAGGGCGGGTCATGAAACAGTGTATCTAGGGTTGCATTTTGGATCTAATGGATATAAATTATGAGATGAAGTAATCATTTCATGCCTCAACAAGGGCACTGTATCACATAGTCACCAAGACGCACAATGAATAGTTCTATTAGTACTGGTGGATGGGTATGAAAAGGGTTGTGGATAGTTTTTTCACAATATGTTCCTCCTCCTATCATGTGAAGGAGTTACCAAAGATATTGTCTTCACTTTTATAGTAGTTACCTATTCCAAAATCAAAATGGAATGTAGCCACGATGGATTTCCTAACCGGTTTACCAAGGGTGCCTTGAGATAATGACGATGTGTGGGCTATTGTTGATAGGATCATGGTGTTTGATCATTTCTTTCAAATCCATAAGACCTTAAAGTTGTATGAACTGGGAAGTTTGTACATACATGAGATAGAACGACTTCATGGGGTCCCAAAAAATATCATCTTGGATAGGTATTCCTACTTTTTTTTGGAAGAGTTATTAGAGGCTTCTAGGTAAATAGAAGATTCTATGCACATCAAACAAACAACATACTGATGGTCATCAAGAGAATACAATACTGGTTCTTAGGGACTTGCTGCGATCATGTGTTCTTGATTCTTAGGGACCTTAGGATACAAATATAGCCATATAATAATTCAACCACTATAATAGTTATCAGTATACTATATAAATGGGATGATATGGTGATTTATACATTACACCATATTTATTGCCTATGTGCATGATAGAGGTGGTTCACGTAGATTTAATTGGACAACATATCATATAAGATAGTTCTGAGAAGGATCAATTGATTAAGATTCATATGATACAACACAGTCTCTATAGAAATCATATGTCATTCATCACAGATGTCCTCTAATTTCGAGCTCAGGGTTATGATCTTCTTGAATGATTCACAAAGGAAGGGACATGGGATAATTAAGAGACATGGTAATATTTAATTGCGATATTTCATTTAGTTCAAGATTACAAAGAGTGTACCATCGTTAACATATCGTTTGCAGTTACATAAGATGTAGTGAGCCATGCAAGTCATATTTCATGTATCTTTAGTACACTTTAATAATTTAAGACCATCTCACTCATTTCATCGGATGTAGGTTCAGTTAAATGATGATGGGTACTTTTTGGAGCATTGGATTAATATAGTTGATAAGGGAACAATTATTCTATGGGGCTATCCAGTTCCTCTTGTATGGGAGTTATAGAAGCACAACCATTTATAGGACAAGACATGGGAGTGGGTGGATGAAGTATGTTTTCATTGGATTGATATGTTTATAGATGAATACTGACCACTATCCAGATAGTAATTCATGAAATAATTTATATAATTTTGGGGGGAATATTTTTAAGAACATGTGTTTCTATACGAGGGGAAAACCTATTTCTTTTCGTTTTTGATGATTAAATATGGACTTAAGAGTTATTCATACATGATCATGAGTGTTTTGAATGTTTAAGGAAATTTTTTGGAGCTAGAAACTAGGTTTAGAGATTCCAATAGCATGGTGTATGGTTAGTGTAATACTTTCAGGGTATTCCAAATGGTTTGAAAAAAATGTGTGAGGCTGAACCGAGGGGGTGTACATGCTGCACAGTTTTTGAAAATCGTGTGGGAATAGGAGCACTCCCATATGTCATGGTCTATGATTTTTTCAAAACATGATAATGGATTATGAAACAGTTTCATCATTGTATTGGAACCATTCAAGTAAACCATATGTAAGCCCTTATGCCTATAGTAATTCATTCATTGTTTTCACCCAATTTATGATTCAATTTACTTAAACCGTATATCCAAAAAAATTGGATTTCTTTAAAATAAAATTTAAAATTTTTTAATCGTAAATTTTTTATTCTAGGAATATAAACTATCCTCCCATGATTTTATAAAAGGAAAATATCTTATGAATTAAAGCATTTAGGTCATCTGATATCTAATTAGAAAAATGTTTGTCTAATAGAATCTGTATTGGTGGGTCTACATTCATTTTTTTCCATTCATGAATCTTCTTCCAATCGAATTGGTTAATTATATTTAGTATCATATTCTATAATTTTATATTCTTCATATGTTATTTATATTTCCCCTAAAATGTGTTTAATTATGAAATGATTCTATATTTTGATTCCACAACCGAGCATTGTTAGGTGGTATATACTTTTCCATTGATTGGTGGTTCATTATTTATATGTTGGCTGTTATACATCTCGCGAGACATTCTAAAAACGACCCTGGACTTTAATTGATTAATTAAAATAGATGTAATCAGTCCAATTTTAGATTCCATTTGTTTATATTATGATGTGCTTTCAGCCATTGGTTAAACCACAATCACTCATGGGATGTACCAATTGAAATTACCCTTTTAGGCCATTTTAAAATACCAATGGGTAGTGTTGAAGCTTTCCATAATTTAAGATACACATAAATAAATGATATTAAATTAAGAAAAGGAATATGAGATGGTATTCCACAATAGAATGTTTATTATTTTGACTCAATATATAAAATGGAACTTGAATGACATGTTTGTGAGGTATTTTTAGTTTTGGATGATTTCCTTGTTGAAATTCCATGTTTTCATGATTAAATAGAAGAAGTGGAATTGATTAAAAGAGTCGGTAAACACAATGACTGTTTATTAATTTATTAAATGATTCTTTGGAAATGGGAATGAATGAGTTGGTATACTCATGTTACTTCTTTGATTATGTTTATGAAAAATGGGTGGGTATACCCAACATAAATGTATAATTGTGATTTTTGATAGATGGAGGGTTTACACAAGTTATATGATTGAATGATAAAGGATTACATGAGTTGGTATAATATTGTGTAATAAATGAATATTTATGAATGGATTCATGTTTGAATGAATTCCAGGGATGACCCTCCCTGGATCATGAATTCTGTGATGGATGCCTTGGGTAGAGTATTCTACTAGGGTCATGATTCTGGAGAATTTATTGGGCTTTAATAACCCTTGGATCTAGCTTTCTTGGACATGGATAAGAATTATATAGTATAAAATGATCCATGGACATAATGTGGTGCCTATATCATGTTTCCATCAACATGATATTGGGACTCTACAAGGATTCCTTGGTCATGACTCCATGATTCTATCCCTTATGAGGTATGATACATTAGTTAATATTGTATGGACATGGGAATATGATTCACTCATATAATACAACAATGTCATGGTGATTTTATATGAATGAAATTACAATGATTATATATGGTTTATTTAATCTTGTTATAGTTTTCTGGATATAAGAGATAACATGTGTTTTTCATGGAGGATTGAGAGGGTAAATAGTACCATTTTCATAGTGTAGGTCATGTCATGGGAACATACATACATTATTGTCTACCTGGTTATGTCGTTATATTACGCAATATAGAAATGTATAGATCATGGGTGGTTTCATACAAGGATGGCATCTCACACCAGGTTTGGGCCTCTATTGGGGAATCGAAATAGATTATATGATTTTAGGTTTTGATAGTATAAATCAACATAACGCTTGTTGTTGATCATTACATATGAGCAGGGGACCATGGGACCAAGCTAAGTCTTGCAAAACTATTTAAAGATAGTTCCTTTTCTTATTTTTGTATTCAAGATAAATCTATTTTGATACTCTACTGTGTACATATCTTTGATGTTTTATCACACACATGGAATGTATCACAATCTTCATATGTATATGAGATTATTTTGATTATATATATAAATATATATATATGTATGTATTTTTTTTGTTTACTTATTAAGATGTTCATCTATATCCACAATTGTTATGTTATCTCTTCTCAGAAGAGTATAATATGGTGATGAGGGAATTATATCTCCACTAAGTCACCTAGTACCTCACTTCTAGTCAGAATCCTCTAGCGTAGGTAGAGATGTGCTTGATGGATTCCGATGCACCATGCTCAGGGCAGTGTTGTGTGGAATCTGGTTTTGGGGTATTACATGGTTCACTCCCCATTATAATACAATCTATCTCATGATATATAAATATTTACCAAATGAATTTTAGTGAGATATAAAACCCACCTACCATCACAATGAAATCTATATTTACAATGTTCAACATGATCAAAAATAATTCATTATATCATAACACATAAAAATGAATTGGTTTCATAAATATTTCATCTTATCATAACCTCAAAAAATTGATTGGATTAATTATCATTTCATCAATTCTTTGTATCATAACTCATTGATAATGAATTTTTATTTATCATAATTTTATCATGGTACATAATGTGGAAAGTAATTATTTTTCATAAACATCTATTCATAATAAGCATAAACCATTAATTTATGGAATAAGAATAGTTTCCATGGAACCTGTCCCAATTAATGAAAAATTAATATAAAATTTTTTAGGATTACATGTAATATTAATTATCAAATTAAACTTTGGAATTTTTTTTGGAAAAACACTTTTAATTCAAAATAACTTTTAAAAATGAAAATTCCTATATCATTTTGTAGTCATTTTTTGTTGAAATTTAACTTTTAATCAGATAATAAAATATAAAAAGTCATTTTAAATATTTTTGGAGGAAATAAACATTCAGCATTGAAATATAATTTCAAACATAAATTTTAAAATTTACTTTATTTAAGAAAAATAATTAAAACTAATAAATGATGCTTTAAAAACCATCTATAACATTTATTTGGGAAATATTATTTCTTAATGAAAATCAACTATTTGAAACATTAATAAATTTCAAAATAATTATCAGTAAAAGTTCCAAATATAAATTATATATTCATATTCAAATATAATTATGGTAATGAAGGTGGGAAACTCAATTCATTCCATTAACATTAATACAAGTATACCTTTTAATTTTCTGTTAAATTTTAAATGGAAATTATATGGAAAATTATATAAAGAATCCATTATAAATATTTTAATTAAAAAAATATGTAAAAATTTATTAAATATATCATTTTGATGATTTCTATAACATTTTTTAAAATCTATTTTGAAATCCTATTTCTGGAAGAAATAGGGATTTCGATCATAGAAAATAAAAAATACTATTTTTTGGAATATATTATTTGGAAATAAAGAGATTATAAATGGTGGAAAATGAAGTTAAAACATGTATAATCATGAAATAACCATATTAAAATAAAAAACATATGTATCCTGATATATTGATCATAGCCTTTTTTTAATTATAAACATAATCATAACTAATCATAATAAATGCTGAAATTATATCACATATTCGTTACCAATAAATAACGTTGAATTGTAATCTAAATATATGAATAAAATATAATAAAATTTAAATAATCATGATAAAAAATAAATTCCTCACATTACATATCACATGAGATATATATACATGTTATTAAACAATATAGGTATACAACCTAACATATTCCCAATGGGAAAAAATTGTGACAAAAATCCCTTACATCATTATTAATTTTTTTAAAATGCACCCCATTAATGGGAGATCATAAAATAAATATATAGATATTGATAAAATTAATGATATTTATCATAAAATAAATTCATTTAATGAATATACAACTTCTAGAAGAATTACATGGTTGTTTTGGAATGGGTCTTTAGAAAATAACTGTGAGATGTAAATCACTCAATATATGTATTGAATTCCTTCATACATGCTAGAACCACCAGAATAATAAATATAATTTTATTAATATTTCCTCATAGAAATTTAATTATTTATTCCATACCATATTTTATTTATTTATGACTATTCTATATCTTTTTATTAAAGATTCCTTGCTAAAATATTTTTTCTTAAAATTCTTTTTGTGTGTTTCATATTTGTTTTTATTTTTTTATTTTTGGTCCTATTAAATTTATAATGGTTCCATAATCATAGGAATGTTAATAAATATATAAATATCATATATATTTGGATTATATTGATTTATTGTAATCCATAACAGTTATATATATATAATTAAATACACCGTTCATGGAGATGGTAGGTCATAAGTATGCATGAATTATGTTTTAATTTCCTGTTCTATTTGAAGGAAATAATTTATAATGATATATTAAAATAATAGAATAATTTTTATTTAATATTTATCACATATCTATTCTCAAACATATTTTTATTCACATTTCGGTGAAGCTTGAATGAATCATATCACTTCATGAGGTGTTAGTACACTATGAACATAAACAATGTAACAGTATGCCCACAAAATGGAAAAGTAAGAATAAATATCTGAAAAAATGATTTCAAAAGAATAATAATATCCTAAATACAATATTTATATAATAATGTCATCATTATATACAACCATTATAGGTGGTGGTAGAAAAATAATAATATTTTTTTGCGTGGTGGTTGTCCACATTATACACAAATGATTATTTTATAAACCATTTTATCGAAGAGTATATGTATTTAGGATATTAAAATTAGGTAATATGATTAAAATATATTTACAATAATTTAGATACCATATGAACAGAGTTTAAAAATAATTTTATGTGGTTGTTTACAAAATATACTAAAATGATTGATTAGGAATGTGACCTCGTTTTTAGACAACTTCTGTTGGTTTTCCAAAAAATGATTATTAAATTGGAATATTGACAAAAAAACGTCATACATGATTAGTGTAGGGATGAATATATTTCATTTTGGATCTTTCTATCTTATCCACTAGGTTTTTATTTTGTGATAAGGAGAGGAGGCAGGGTGTCTGTTTATAAAATAGGTGAGGGGGTCCTCGTAGTATTTCTCTGAATTGAAATAGGTGTACCATCGTATTTCACATTATAAAAGATAAAAAAATCTATTTATCCACCATAAAATAGATAAGGTCAAAATATTTTTATAAAAATATTTATACATATTATCTGTCATTTTTAGAACTTTTTTAGTGTATCCCATTTAGAATCATATTTTTACAATAACTGTAGTAAATAATTTTTACTATTTTACTATAAATCATGGTGGAAACTTAATTTGAAAATATTAGATATTTTAAATTTTAATGATATATTATTTGGAATCCATTTTTTGAAATTGTGATAATTCAAGTCAAAATATATATTTTCAAATTAATACTACCGATATTTTGAGAATTTTGGTTTTATTTGTGAAAATGATCAAATGTTGTAAACATTTTTTTAAAAAAAATCAATATGAAAATGACCCCAATGAACAATATTAGATTACTATATATAATTGATCAAAATTTTACTTTAAATATAATGATTTGATATAGTGATAATAATAATCCTTAAATAATATGATATTTTTTAATAAAAATGAGTAATATTACTATTAAACAAATAAAGTTATCTTATTAGAATCATCTAAAATATTTATCCAAATATAAATTTGAAAATAGTATTTTTAAAGAAATAAAACACATATTATTAAATACAATTATAAGAATATAAATAATCATTTTTAAAATAAGTACGCAGATATTTTTAAAATACGAATTTCTAGACAAATTTTTTTAAGCATAAAATTGGATTGGTTCATATACCATGTCTAAATAAAAATTTAGATGAATGATAAACATTGGACAAAATTTATAAAATTAAAATTTAATTTAAATAATCCATTATTTTTATTTATTAATTTTTTGATGTAAAACCCAATTTTTTTTTTTAAACAATATTTCAAGAAAAATATTTCCCTCATTTTGAAATAGTTTTTATATCCATTATTATTGATTTATCATTAAAAAAATTCAATTTAAGAACATTTTTAAATTATATATTTTTATAATTTAGTTACTTCAAATGATTCCAAAAATCCCAATTTATAAGTAATAAATATCATATAAAATAATAATATTTTAACAACATGCCACATTTTGACTAAACACAGTGTTCTGTGTAACATAATGTAAAATCAATGTTATATGAAACACATACTAAATTAAATTTTTCTTGTAATGAAAAATATAGAAAATTATAAATTAATTTTAAAATATAGTTTTTATAAAATATCCGGGTATTTCTTTCTAACCCTTAAACAAACTACATCATTAATATTTTTATATTTTCATGGTAATAAAAGGTTTATCATTTGAAAATATCATTATTGGAAACATATATCATAAAATGGTTTTATCAAAATTTATATTTAAAAGATATAAATATATTGGTCAAGGTCATATGGAATATAAAAAAATATGTTTATAAATAGTATAACATAATATATATAAGTTAAAACAAGTATTTAGAGGAGAAAAATAACACCCAAATGTTTATGTAAAATGATTTATACCATAGTCATGATATAGTTAACGACCTCAGAAAAAAATGAAGGAGGTGTGAAAAATTTCACCATTACTATAAAAATGATGATAATAAGAAATCATATTACTTCAATATATTTTTCATGTTCTAGGGGAATTTTCATGAGAAGATATTTTTACTTAATTATACTCTAATTGATAAGAAGAATCTCATCCTTTTGTTTTTAAGTGATAAATTTTCATAACATGTCATTCAAAAAATGATGAATATTTCATATCTGAATGCCTATATAAGATCTAGAAATGAATGAACATCCATTCATTCTATATCATTGTTATTATATAAAATTAGTCATCAAATGCTATAAATAAATCATTACATTGTGAAATAATACATTAATATTTAAATCCAAATCCAATATTCAACACAAACCATTTAAAAAAATTAACCATAAAATAATTCCAAATGTTGAAATTTATAAATAAGTTCATGAGATTTATAAAAATGAACTTTTCCATAAGCCCCCAAATATCAATAAGTGTCTCTCTATTTTCACATACAAAAATTCTAAATACTATAGTCATATATTTTGTTGAATCATGGTCATTAGATGAATTAAAAAATAAAATCAATGAGTTTATACATGCATCCTCATAATTGAATAAAAAAATATATTACTGATTGTTTTTCATTAATCTGGTAAATTTTTTTACACCCTTAATAATAGTAGAAAATTGTTTTTCAGTCAACAGTTAATCAGTTCCAAGGCCAAAAACAGTATCTAATATAATATTTTCATATCAATCATAAATTTACAGAACTTAATCTGCATTTTGTTATCTACTAGAAAAAAATATGTTCTATATTAAATTGATCCAAACATTACCTTTACATTAAGTTACATTTCTAGGGAATCATCATCATTCAATATATTTTTAGAAATCTATAAATACAAATATAGAATGAAAAATCATTATTATTTTTTGGATTCATATAACATAATTCATAACCTAAAATACATTAACAATTCAATAAATCTAAATCCATCTAAAACCATTAACAAGAATTCGTCATCTTATTCCTAAATACCTTTTCCATTTTATATGTTATTCATAGTGTCTTCATCAAAAATATAAAATTTATTACCCATAAAACATGATGATTTTTAACATAATCCGTCCACTTAGGATGTTAAACAACATAATGCCCATAAATTCAACATTTAATAAAATCAACACTCGATGATACCCTTGGAAAATCCTTGTTATTATCTATTGTTTTGACCAAAAATTTCATTTTCCAATTGTAAATACTATCTTTATTTCATTATTTTCAACAACCATAAAAAAATTTCATCCCTCTTGGTTTTCCCATTACGTTCTTATTTCAACATTGTTAACATATAAAATAATAATATTATTTACTCAAGGATGCCCACTACTATTACTCTTAGCGAACTCCATCCTTCTCAAATTTGGTTTGTTATAATGTTCGTTAAGGTGTCTGTCATTAATCATGTACCAAGAAAACTAATTGTGCATAATTATAATATCACGCATTCCAACAACATCTTAATCGTCATCTCACTGATATATTTTCTATCACATTCAACGTTAATCTAGTTCATTCAATTTCCCTCTGTTGAATGAAACCAAAAAGTATAGTACGAGAAGCAATATTTATATTGGAAACCCACATAGTCATGAACAATCATATATATAATTTCTAGATCATGACAACATATTTAAATATTTGAAACATTATGATTATTATATGTCATTCATTTTCATTATCTAATTGTATAGTTTTTTTCATAAAAAGTTTTTTTATATTTAAATAGTATATTAGAGGAGTATCAAACACAGTGTGATGTAAATTCCACTCTAATCCACAACGTGATGATCTGTCCTATATTAGTGATCATTTTTTGGAGTTTATACCCCTACATACATTTGTACCTGGTCCATAAACACATATAGTAGCCATATAAGGATATAATTTCGTGGAAACCAGACTCTTTATGCCACACCAAAATTCAATTAATCATTCCTATAGATTTACTCATCTTCAGAACTATCATTATGCATTCATCTATAAATATCATTTGATATATACCAATATTACTCACTAAAGATTTATCATCAATGTTTTTAATTTTTAACTACACCATTAAACTCATACTTACTATAGTAAGCCAAGGATTTCATACAAGGATATTATATCTTTTTAGATTAATATTCATTAGATTACACAAAAAATTACTACGGAAAATAATAGCTTATTTTCTATGGATACTAATTACACAATATTCTTATTTCATGAACGATTCATGAAATATACATTAAAGAAAATCCATTTTACAACTCTTCATAATCATAACCTAGAAAAAACATTTACCCTAAACCAATGGAAAAGAAACATAACTGAGAGTGGGATAGAATGCTTAGTATGGGTAAACAAGGGAAACAGAGAAGAACAATGTGATTATAAGGGCATTATAACATGAACATAACATTTGAAAACCATTTAATTCATATAAAATATAACAATAATTAGTCATGTAATAATTATTGTTAGTTTATACAACCTAAATCATATGTAAATAAATTACCATGGTATGTTATGGAATAATAGTGAAAAATTATATACATTTTAATTAAAAAAATAATATAATAAATTTTTCATGTTATGAAAGTATTATTTACAAGGACGTTATAGTAGAATGTATTTACTATATAAAATGTTATAGTTTTCAATGATCTCTCCCATGTTCATCTTAGAATAAAAATTCCAATACTAAACTAGCTTCAATCCAAATTTGACTCTTATTTTTCTCATAGGATATAAATCAATATCGATTCATTGGAGGGATATAGATTTCCCACCAATATCATAATAGAAACCATATTTATTTGTTTCATATGATTATAATAAAAATCACTATATCATAACCCATGAAATAAAATATGTCTCCTAAAACATTCAGCATATCTTTACCTAGGAAAAGGAAATATGTTTCATAATAATTTCAGAACTTCATCACATAATAGCCTGTGAAAAAATAAGCGGGTGTCATCAGAATATTATCAGGGTATAAACCATAGAATATATTCAGGATTTATAAAAATATTACCACAATAAAGATAGTAAATTTATAGAATATAATAAATTTTATCATTATCCAATATACCTAGTAATGTTATTGGGACATAAAATGATATCAACTTATATAGAAAAGGAATATGGAATGAAACAATAAATATTTCATTAATAAAATCACTAATCTTTAAAAATAAACTTTTAAAACAAAAAAATCATAAAACATTTAGGAAATTGTTCTATTACAAAATAACATCTAATATTATAATAGAGGATTTAATAGTATTTTAAAACCATTATTTTGTGAAACATCTTATCCACTTTAAATACATGTTTTATTCACTGAAATATTTTTAAAATACATTCCATGAAATATAAACTTGAAACATATAAATGACTATTTATGAATAATTTAAATCATTTCATGGAAAAAATATCATTTCCATGTAATAAAATTTTTTAATGTAGAAAAATATTTCAAAATATATATCTTCGAATATAACTATGATAAAATAATAATCATGAAGGAATGAAATCTCTTTCATGTCTTAAACTATAAAAATAGTTTCCTTTTAATGTTATGATAAAATCTAAATGGGAATTGTTTGGAAAACTATATAAATATTCCTTTCAAAAACTTAGTAAAAAAATAGAAATATTTTCCTCATTAAATAAATTTAAGAATGATGAAATCATTTTTTAATACACATTTTGAAATCATGTTTTTAGGAAGAAAATGGGTTCTCGACCTAATAGAGAAATACATCTCAATTTTTAAAAAAATTATATAATGAATTCTATTTTATATAAAGAGTGGAAATGAATTTGGAAATTTATTTTCATGAAATAAAAATAGCAGAAGAAAAACATTTGTTTATTTAATAATATATCATTATTATAAGATCTCATATTTCTTGGTATGTCCCTCTTTGAGTTTTCAATTGGAGCCTTTGTGTATGAGACGTTTTCGGATACATGGAGCCTTTATTAGGAATAATCTATTAAAATATTGGGATTAATGTGGTTTGAAATAATGTTTCTCTAGAAATTAGTTGAAGTGTTATGATGGGTTTTTGTTATGTTGACAATCTATAAACTGTGTTTTCGTCATTCATAATGAAAATAGGGATGAAAAACACACACATAACATTTACACACCATGTAAATGGATTACATGACATGTAATGTTTAGTTGAATATAATAATCATCTATGGAAGTGATTTTTATGAATATCCCTCTAAAATGAATTTCATGATGTGAATCTATATGAAATACCATGTAATTAACCATCCTTATATTTTCAATTACATCATACTACTGAATTATATTTCCAACTCACCTGACACTTTCTATTATCAACCCTAGGGCACAATGAAAGAGATTTTGGAGTTCCTAGCTTGATTATAAATATCCTTGTCACGCATGTGATCCCTATTATGGGATTTTGTTTTTTTATTTTCCTTCCATTATAATCTGACTGTTGCATTGTTTTCTCTAGATTATGTGAATTGTTTTTATCAAAAAATGATTTGAACAATGGTCCATTTGATACAATTCACACCTTATTCCTCATGGTTTTTAAACAGAAGCATACTATTATTTTTTTGTTAATGGCATGGAGTATAATAATTAACCCGATAGTTTGATAGCTTTAAATGGATGATAAATATTGAAAATGTTCCATCATATCCTGTGATGAAAAAAATTATTAAATAATTTAATTACTCGTTGTCATCTATTTCTATCTAATAGGATTTGACCAATCTTATGGCTACAATTTGGTTGGTAATTACATTGTTATAAATGAATTAATTAATTGATTAGTAGATATTTGTCATGACATGAATTTTGGGACCTTTTTAATTTATATTAACCTTGACTAGGATTATATATAAATATAAATGCTAAATTTTTTATTTAACATTGATATATTAAGTGTTAAATGGAATTATTAAAATTAATTGAAATAATTAACTGTTGATCCATATGACATGACAATGTGATACACTTGTTCTATGACTTATTTTTTGGTTTACATGATAAATTATAGATATAATGGTATTTTTTTTAATTGAAATGAAAAAAATAAAATATATCAGGATTTCCCAAACTAACATGCTAAAGTGATGATATAGTGGGCCTGGATCAGTAGACACGCTCGAATGACAATATAGCAGTCTTTGGCCCAGTTGACATGCTCAAATGATAATATATCAAATTTAGACTAGTGACATAAGAATAAATTATTTTATATATGGTATTATTAAAAATTATGTAATTTATAGAATGGATATTTTTTTATGGCTACCATGGATGTGGGTTATTCTCTAATACATCTCATCATGATGAAAATAAATTTTATGTTGTATTAATTTAATAGTTAAATTAATTAATACACTTGTTTATTAAATTATTTAATAAAATTTTATCAGTCTAGTTTGTTTAGATTTATTGGCATAAAACTTATAAGATATAAGCAAGCCATTTTCATGATACTATTTGCTACCTAGGTATAATTTATGGTTATATGTTTGGATAAGGGAAGTAGACTTTCTTTCTGACAGTATTTTCTAGATAGGTTAGAGATTGTAGATTGGACCGACATGAGGTTCATCACTTGGGGATTTTGAGTCTACTGTTGAGTCTTCTAATATTTTATATTTTATTACATATAGATTGATATTTAGTTACATTCTAGTATTTCATTACACTACTCTTCTATAAATTATTAGATTACTTAGTTGGATTAAATAATTGATTTCCACTGTATCATCGGTTTCCATTATTTAATCACTTTGATATTTTATCACTTATTATTATAGAGTTTTTCCAAAAAAATTTAAATATAAAACCATGGGGATAATGGGTCCACTATATATTCCATTCATCGACTACTAGTCAGAATCATTTGGTTTATGTTGAGGCACACATGAGTTCTCTTAACAAACTTGTTTTATCTATGTGAGAGTGTGTTGGGATGGGAATGATAAAAGGTGTATTAGAGAACAACATATATCCCATATATTTATTTAAAATGTGGTAATATTTTAAATGATATAAGTATGTGGAGGGAAATGTTAATGAGCTTTTGAATAGGTTTTATTTACCCAGGGATCATGGAAAATCGTTGTCCACAGGGATTGTATTTCTACTTATGTTTTTCCATTGTAATAATTGATGTTATTTCAAATTAAGATAATAAAATATTGTGTAGTATTATCATGTTATGTAACTATTGATTCTTGAAATTACACTTGTGTCCAAGTATGGAACTAGATGTGTATGATTTCTTCATTTTAGAAACATATGGATATAACTGACTTGTATTGTCTATGATATAGTCATTGCTATATGCATTTTATTATTTTCTTATGTTGATCTTTATATTATGTCTGTTATTACTGATGAATGAAATATAATAAATGTACTGGCATATTTTAAAACAAATTTATACCAATTTAGAGAGAATTAGTCAATGGTTCTCTACTATTTTCCCTTATTGAGGTTGACCATGTTGCAATAGTAAATATTCATAGGAGGGTATATATATTGAAGAGAAAATATAACGTCGTCAAAATTGATTAGAGTGTTAGTGGAGTGTAAATCCGTGCACTCCTATCACATCTATCTCTGATATCTCTATTGTTGTAATGGAATATATGGATGTTAATTTCAGGATTGTCCATGGAGGATGACCAAATCAATGGAAAGTGAGACTGTATGCACTATGATTATGATGTCTCAGTTGATGAGAGAGTTTGAAATGAATCATCATACTATGTTTATAGGGAGGGAGTAACCTGAGTAGAAGATTTCTAGATGAGTCAGTACAGTTGATCTTTATGATACCTGAGACACTTATAGATATGAGGTTAAATATTTCTACATATATTCTCTATGGAAGTGAATTGCATTATTGGATAATTATAGAGAAGGAATGGTAGAAACAAGAGTCATTGTGGAAGTAACATGAGATGATTTTCCTATTGAATTTTTATTCCATGATGTTGAGGAATTAGAATACCAATGAGTTTAGCCACAAGACAAAGGAGGGCATGTCAGTTCTACACAAAACTAAATTCTTTTCTAATCATCAAAACATTACACCATAAATGGATGTCAGTCAGATATTCTAGGATGGTTATTTTATGTAAAGAATTTACTATGATATTATGTTATAGGTGAACATGTTCCATATGATTAGTTTCACAGATGTGGTAAATAAGGAACTCATCATAGATGGGAATATGATTGTGGTCCTGAGTAGAAATCATCATGTTTCGGTATTTAAAAATATGTACTCTACTTTAATTAGAAAAATTCAACACTATGATTGATTTCTATAGTTAATCAATGCATAGAGTAGTTAGGGAAGAATAAATAAATCAAATTATTATGTTTCCTTGTAGTGATATCATTGTGACAATATGGGATAGTAACGACTATAGTGTCCATACAGTCTTTGGAGTTCCATTAATGATGACAATTGGGACACATAAAGTGACTTTTTAGTGGAATACAATAGTATATAATATAATGATGTAAAGGAATGGTACTAGAGTCAGTGAAAGAATCTTTTATTCCTCATATGACAGGTAACATGAGTTCAATGGGATGTTTTGATTGATGGAGTTGATGTGTTATTGTAGTGCATGAATGAAAGTACTATGAAGAGGGTATGGCTAATGGGAATAAGGATAGATCCAAGAGTATAGGGTCTGATTAGATACTTATTATGCATAATATTCACAATGTTTATTATGTAGGACTATCTACCCATCGATGTATGATTATTGAATCATCTACCCTTACATGGGTTTTGTTTGATATTGGATCCTCACAAACAGTTTTATAGGTCTTTGTAAATGTATTACAATTGGTTTTATAAAATTATTGATGGTGTTTTAACCATCAACTCAAAATTCAAAGTGTGATAAGATAATATAAAACATTATATAATGTTGTTCTCAGAGATTGGTGGTTACCATTTTAGTATGGAACTCTTCGTGAGGGAAAAGTTCTGTTTCAACTTCATTCTATTTATGGATCATTTAGTATTATACTATGATCATATATAATATTACTAGAATATAGATCCCTTCTATATCTCGGAAAGGTATCTATTATCACCATAGTGAGAGGGATCATAATATCGGTCATGTAAGTCCAATTCAGTGTAGATTTGTTTTTCTAAAGGCCCAAATAAACATTATTTCTCTTCATAATTTTTTAATTCAGTAGGTATTAATTAATCTAAAGTTATAATTTATTTACAAATTCTTATAGGGTATTATTTATGGAATACCATCTATGATAAAGATTATGTTTATGATTGATTAGGTTCTGGTTGTAGAGAGAGTTTCTATTACACATTTAAAAATAGAACTAGAAGAGCATTGGGAGTTGAAACTAATTTTTGAGATCTAGAAAAAGTGGGTTTTATATTTCCTAGTTCATCTCTATAGAGTTACCTATTTCACCTCACCAATATTTTTTATGTAAAATTAACCTAGTTTTTGGACTATTAGATATTGAAAAAAATTAATGTAATGAATCGATAATATTTTCTATGCATCAGTTATGACATAGATCAGATGAGAGTTTCTAGGATCTTATCTATGAATTATTGGGATCAAAATTCTATATGTTGAGGGGGAGTCCATTGTAAGTGTACCTAAATAAATTTAGGCAAATGTTTGTCTTTGATGAGTTTATAGTGATGTTGTATGATTTGACTAACATACAATTGATATTTAAATCAATGATGAATAATATCTATTATCATTTTCTAGATGATTTTTTTGTGATTTTTTTGATGACATATTAGTGTACTCCCAGTCTGTAGAAGATAATTTAAAAAAGAATGTCATAAACTTCCTTACATTAAGAGGGAATCATGTTTTTCATATCCTAACCAACTAATGTTTATTGATTTATTAATTGCACTTCTTATGACATTTAAACTAAGTGGAATGATTGTAAGTGGACCTAAAGAATTTTTGTTGTAGTGGTTTCATGAGAGTAGCCCATGAATTTAATTATGATTAAGATATTTTTAGTTTTATAATTATATTATCATCAAATTATCTAGGAAATATCCTATTTTCTAGTACCGATGATAGGTATGGCTAATAATGGTGCGGTACTTCTTAGTTCAGAAGCATGTGAGAATGATTTTCTGAAGATGATATGCTAGATAACTTCAGAACCTAACTTCTATTTACCTATTCCGATTAATGAATATGACTTGTGTTGAGACACATGTAAATTTAGACTCTAGGATGTCTTAATGTAGGTGGATCTAATGTTTGATTGTGTATCTCCATTATTGATACCACATAAGACAAATTTCTGTACTCATGATTTCGGAGTTAGTAGTGGTGGTACATTCCCTGGGATATTGAAGGAATTATCTCATAAGTGAAAGGTCTACGGTCCATACAGACCACAAGAGACTCAGGTATATCATTTATAAGTAGGACCCAATCCATAATTAGAGGTGGTCAGTTGGGTATCTACAGTCTTTCGACATCGAGTAGTCTTATTCACTGGGGAAATATAGTGTCATTTACGCTGCTTTGAGATAGTGGACATAGGATGATAAATTTTTTGAGTCTTGCAATATCATGTAGATAATGGATCTATTTTTACAAAGGAATATTTTTGTTTAATTTTATTATGTAACTCCTCAACCCTAGTAACCCAGAGTCGGTGCATTATTATATAACATTGACACGATCACATGAAAAATCATGTCCCGAAAAACTGATCAGTTTAGTATTATTTGAAACAAGATTCATACAAAAGTTCAACATTACAGCTAGAAAAGAAATTAAACACTATTTTATCCCATTAGAAACATCCAAGCCTCATAGATTACGCCTGCATGTCACTCATAATTAAATTCTTCAAATCATAGTAAAATTATATATAAAAAATTGGTGAGCTCAAATGCTCAGTAAGGGTAAGCAATACAGCAAAATATAACATAAATATTAAGCATAGTGAATAATTGAAAATGCATGCCTTTACCAGTAATAAACATGAACACTTTTATGGAAAGTATATGAGTTTAGTAAATAATTCAATAATAAAACATAATCATGGTTATTTTATTAGTCTAATGACCACTTGAACCGTCAAAAAAATTTTCATAATGAGGGAATGTATAATGTCAGAAATCCAGAAACATTTTTTCATGGCCTTAGCCGAGACCTCTAAAAATGAATAAGACCTTGGCCAAAACCATATATAAAAATTGTGAAAGGCCTCACTCAATTCAACGTATAGTTGTCTCATGAGACCTAACTATTCATCGAGTAGCTATAGCAGGCTCCACCTATCACATACTAAGTCCAATACATTCATCATATGAAATTGTTGAAATATAACAAAAACATTCATATTAACACTAGAATAGGAAATGTGAATACTTTAACCATAAACCATTAATGGTATAAAAATAACACATCCAAAGTCAAACATTTCACAAAACCTTCAATAAAATACAAGTGATTTTTAACATAATGAATAAAATCAAACAAGTATAAAATCCATCAAATGATGTTGAAATAGATGAAATAAAAACTATTTGAGAGAAATATGTCTTTATTTTTTTTAAATAATTTAGAGATACATAATTAAACAAGAAAACATAAATTTTAAAAATATTTTTATAATATTTTAAGTGAAGCTTTGACGATGTTATAATGGAGGAGAATAACTTCACCCATTGTATATGTTAAAAAAAGACATTCTTACCTTCATTTTCTCGAAAAGGTTGTAAAGTACCTTGTTTGGAAAATCACTGAAAGATTCCTTTCAAAACATTTATGTTCAAATAAGGGAATAAATGACTTGAAACATTTTTTTATTAAAATGTTACAATTTTTTGAAATACATTTTTATGAAACAAGGATATGGATGATAAAGAGGTCTCAGTAGATACATAGGTAAAAACAACCTCAGATGATAATAAGATTGAAGAATTTACACATACCTTGTACGTTTCCTTGCTCGAGGGTAGGTTAAACTACTTTATAATGGTAAAATAATTTTTATTAAATTATTCAATATCAATATACATTAATATGATATCATATATGATCTTCTAATATTGATTTGTTAATAATATTTTACTATTATCGTCGTTTCAGTTGTGAACTGATTCGTTTAACATTATATGGATTTTTATATATGTAATTTTTTTTATGGATAGGATGTATGTTATTCATATTTAGAATGATATTAAGTCTATAATAACTATTTTTAATCATCAAATAAAAATTATTCTTTAATGGATACGATGGGGGAATGAATCTCATCGTGTTTGTGGAGATGGTAATCCGTACTAACGCATCACCGATAATAACATTTTTTGGATATTAAAATAATATACAATCGGATGGTATATCATATATAAAGAATAACTATCATGTTAAATTTATTATTTACATCAATGATATATCATTATTATACCCATCCAAAAAATACTGTATTGAATAACAACTACACCACGACATGGAGACTGTAAGCCATACGTACGCACGTATAGTGACATGTAATAAAAAGGATGGATAGAATAATGAATATGGATGTACCATATTTATAATAACATCACAGTTTATATAATATACTAGGGATTTTATTTTAAAATGGAAATTACAAATTAAAAGGAAGTGGAAGAAGAAAGGAACATAAAAGAGGTGATGAAATATTTACATTTTCATCGGGTTCGTTCAATTGATTTTATCAAAGGGGATCATTAGGATGGATTTATGACTAAAGTAAGGCCTCAATGATGAATGTAGGATAGTTGGGAGGATTTTTTGGGAGGGGATGCCTGAGAAAAATGGCTTTTAAGTTGTGAATTTTAGAGAAGGGGAAGTGACCTTTTATAAGAGGGGTAAGGGGAACCTTAGAAAAAGATTGAAATATTGTTTTATAATAATATCATGTTCAGTTTCTAATGGATAAAAACTGACTTATTTAAAGTCTAAGGTGGGGAATGGTCGAAATCCTGTCATCCACCAGGTTTTTGACTGGTTTGGGTCATTATATTAACCTTATATTTTAGATTTAACTCTTAGTTAAATAGTTTGACATTTACCATGTCTCTTTGTATTTTTATTTAATATGGTTAATAAACTTATTGTAAACTTCCAAGAGATACTCAAGTGGTTCATTAGTGACATATATAATATTATTTAAGACCTTTGTACAAAACATAGATTTTTTGTAATAAAATATCAATTAATAATATAATTGTTTTTAAAAACTCTTTTATGTCAATTTAGGCACTTTTTTTATTTTGTTTTTGTTAAATTCCAAAGAGCAATATTACTTCAAAACAAATTATTTTAATCAATCCTAACATGTCACATAGACCTATAAAATTTGTTTATGGCATCAAAACTTTAATGTTATTTTTATTTTAACATCTATAATGCCATTTATTTTATTCATTCATTAATAAGGAACATATTCCATCATCATTGTGTCATAAAAAAATTAATTACTAAATTATTAAAAATTATAAATCAATACCATTATGTAGGAAATAATTTTATATTTCTAATAAATATTTATAGTTGAAGTGATAACATATATAACTCTATGTAAAAATTGTTTTACTAAAAGATATATGTTTAGGTCTTTTTTGTATTTACATTAACATAATTAATATAGTGTGTCCTGATCACTTACGATTGGCTCCATGGGGTCCCAAAATAGACCAAAGATTCCCATGGTCAGACATGTATCAACCAATAGGTTTAGGACACATGTTAGGGTAATATAACATGATTACAATACTATGTTTTTACCCTTATTTAATGGATTTACCTTTTAACCATGTTATATAAAATATTTACCGAAGTAATTATTCAAAATGTATAAAAATAAAAGATTCCTATTTAGAGAATTTTGAACTCCTGATTATAATTATGGAATCCATTTTTCTAAATTCAAAACACATAATTGGTAGAAATTTATTTAAAATTAATTTCTGTTGTCAAAACAAAAAAGCATGTTTTTATGAAATAATAACTATCAAAAGATTGACACTTGCTTATGTTCTGTTTAAAAGTGAAATTACGTCTAATGATCAACATTATATTAAATGGTAAAAATATAATTTAATTATACTTAAAAACCACTCAATATTATAATTTATCTGTATAAATTATTTTGATTAAAAATGATTTTTTAATTTAATTTTATTATTTTTCACTATTCATCAAAAACTGAATGTTTTCAGAAAAATAAAAAAAATTCATCCTAATATAATATTGACATTCAAAACGTAAAAATTAATGCCATTTTGAAATATAAAATCGATTAAATTTCAAAAAGTGGGTATTACTATTTATTACGGCTATTCTGATTGGTCGTGATATGTTAGAATCTCGATGTTACGTACAACGCAAGCTATTGAATTATTTAAATGGAAATATACAATGGATGTATGGGGTGTTACATTCCCTCTTAATTTGAATAATTTTGTCCAATAAATTTTTACAATATTATAGAATAAAAATATTCAGGTGGTTAATCATCATATGTTCCCCAGGTTCCCACATTACCTCCTCAATTTTATAGTTTCTCCATAGACCATTTACCTAACGAGTCGTACATTTTATCAACACTTGTTATCTTTTAAGAAAAATCATGACATAATATTTTCAATAAAATAGATCGAGTCCAGTTATAATTCCACGTAGATGAGTACATGCATTGTGTCAGGCATGTTTTTTCTTCAATAGTGACATGTGGAACACATCATGAAATTTGTAGAGACTTGGCAGCATTGCCAAACATTATACTACAACCCCAATTTGTTTTAGAATTTCAAAAGGTCTGATGTACGTGGTACTCCATTTACCCTTCTTACTGAATCGTAAAATTCCCTTCCATGGAGATACCTTCCATAAAACATGATCTCCTAACTGAAATTCCAAATCCTTCTTTTGGTTATTAGCATAGCTCTTCTGCATACATTGAGCGGCATTGATGTGGGATTGGATTACCTTCACCTTTTCCATTGTTTCCTCAACATGTTCTGGGATTACGAGTTTTCTTTCACCATCGTCGTCCCAACAAGTTGGTGTACATTATATCTATCCATATAACTGTTCATATGGTGCCATCTGAATACTATAATGGAAGCTATTATTATAAGAAAATTATACTAGAGGTAAATGTTGATCCCACATACCTTGAATCTCAACTGAGAAAGATCTCAACATGTATTCTAACGTTTGAATAGTTCGATTTAATTTTCCATTAGTTTTTCGGTGGTAGGAAGTGCTCAATAAATGTTCAGTATCCTGGGATTTCTGAATACTTTTCCTAAATCTTGATGTAAAACGGGGATCACGATCAGAAACAATCGATAGGGGTACCCCATGTAATCTTACAACTTTATTAATATACTGTCATGCTAAACATTCAAGTGGTAAATATTCTCATATAGCGTGAAACTGTGCTAACTTGGTAAGACGATAAAAAATGGCCCATATTGTATCGTTCCTTCTTGGAGTCTTTGGTAGTCCTATGAAAAATTCCATCATAATATTATCCCATTTCCACTCATGTATGTGAATCAGATTTATGACTCCTCTAGGATATTACCTTCTATCATTCACTTGTTGACAAACCATACATCTTGACTCAAAATCGAAAATCTCCCTCATCATTTTGTCCCACCAAAAATGTTCCTTCAAATATCTATACATCATGGTGCTCCCATAGTGTATAGAGAAATTGGATCTATGAGCATCTTCTGACAATTCCCTTTTCATATCAGGTATATCGGTAACACAAAGCCTCTTCCCAAATATCAAAATAACCTCTTCATATACGATGTCTATCTAAATACCATCGTTCACAGATTAAATCATCTTTTGAAATTCCTCATCATCAGCCTGAGAAGATTTTATCCTTTCATGTAATGATGGTTTGGAAACCATTGGAAAAATAATTGATGTTTCACCTTCCATGGTTATTACTATATCCATCTTTACTAAATCCATGAAAATACGATCCCTTTTAACTCTCGTTCTTGATAAAAACTCCAAGATACTTTCTGCTCAAAACATCTTCCACCTTATTTTACTTCCCCGGGTGGTAGTGTGTTGTGCAATCAAAATCCTTGAGTAGTTAAATCCATATCCTTTTCATCATGTTGAGTTCCTTCTAAGAGAAAATATAATTCAAACGCTTGTGATCAATATAAATCTCAAATTTTTATCCATATAGATAGTGTCTACAAATATTTAAATCAATTATTACAACTACTAACTCAAGATCATTAGTGGGATAGTTTTTCTTAGGAATTTTCAGATGTAGTGATACATAAGAAATAAATCTATAATTCTGTATAACGACACAACCAAATCCTTTCTTTGAGGAATCACTATAAATAACAAACCCATCATTCCCTGATAGTAGAGTCAAGATAAGAGCATTGACTAGACTTCTTTTCTATTCTTTGAAACATTCTTCACACTCTTTAGTACAAACAAATTTAACCACTTTACGTGTGAGCTTCACTAATGGGTTAGCCAATTGGGGAAACTTCTGGAAAAAACTTCGATAATAATCTGCTAATCCAATACAACTATGTACCTTTGTTATACTTGTTAGTGATGGCCATTATTGGATTGTCTTTTTCATAGAAGGGTCAATAGGGATTACATCCATAGAGATAATATGTCCATGAAAAGAAATCTCAAGAATCCAAAATTCACAATTTCTTTACATCCTATATAATTCATTTCTTCTGAGGGTTTTCAGAATGGTGGTCAAGTGACTTTTAGGATCTTCATATTTTTTGGAGTATACAAGGATATCACCAATAAATACTAATACAAAATCATCAAAATATTCCTTGAAAACTTTTTTCATTAGATCCATGAAAGGGAGGGTACATTAGTCAGCCCAAATGACATTACTGTAAACTCGTAATGCCCGTACTAGGTTCAAAATGATGTTTTTGGAATTTCTTCCTTCATCACACACAATTGATGATATCCAGATCGAAGGTCAATATTTGAAATATATTGAGCTCCATGATGTTGGTCGAATAAATCATCAATTTGTGGTAGAGGATACTTGTTCTTTATTATTATAGAATTGATCTCCCGTCATTTATTGCACAACCTCACAGATCCATCATTTTTCTTAACAAAAAGAATAGGGGATCCCCATGGAGAAACACTAGGGTGAATAAATCCCTTATTACTCAATTCCTCTTATTTATTCTTTAGTTTCACTAATTCCACAATGTCCATTTTATAAGGGGTCCTTGATATAAGCCTTGAACCATGAATTAAATCAGTGGAAAACTCAATTTATAGTTATAGAGGATGTCCATGTAAATCTCCTAGAAATACTTCATCATATTCTTTCACAATAGGTACTTCCTATAACAGCCCGAGATTTTATGAAAAATATTCTTTTTAATTTTATTAATGTCTTTTTTTGTACGCTACACCAAAAGGAGCTTGCACAACACGCATCATTGACTTTCCTTGCATTACACGCAATCACAACCTTCCTCGATAGCGTGTGTAGTACGCAATACTGAGTTTCACGAAACAACGATATGCTATTAAAATATTATTAAAACTTGCCGTTATGAATATTAATAACCACTTTTTAAATTTTAGAAAATTTAGCACTCAAAATGGACTTCATTTTTGGATTCAGAGTATCGAATTTAGCATAAGGTGAAATTTTGGTACTTTTCGGATAACTTTCATATTCTGATGAATAGTGAAAATTACTAAATTATAATTACAAACAACTTTTTTTATCGAAATAATTAATAGTGATAAATTATTAATTTGAGTGGTTTTAAAGTATATTTAGAATATATTTTTACAATTTAATACAATGTTGGTCATTGGTTGTAATTTCACAATTAAACCAGACATAATCAAGTGTCAATCTTTTGATAGATATTGTTTTTTAAAAACACGCTATTGGTTTTAACAGCGGGATTTAATTATAAAATTAATTTATGAAAATTCTATGTTATGAATTTGGTAAAATAGACTTCATTTTTGAATTCGGAATATGAAATATAGCTTAGGATGAAATTTTGGCATTTTTCTGAAAACCTTCAATTTTTGATGAATAGTGAAACTACTAAGTGGTAGTTAAAAAACTGAATTTTTCATAAAACTTAATTTTACCGTTTCTGTGAATGGAATTTCAAAAATCTGAGAGACACGGTTGATGTCAGTAAGTAAAATGTGGTTCAATGAGATGAAAATAATTCTTGGTGAATAGTAACATTTTACTTTTATTTACCACGGTTAAAAGTAAATAGGGTAATTAAGGGTCAAAATGATATTTATATTACCCTAACACATGTCCTAATCCTATTGGACAAGTTTATCTCGACCAAAAACAACCTTAAGTGTAAAATATTATCATTTAGGCCCACTTGGATTAGATTAGGACATTTATTATTATTTAATTCAAAGAGTTAAAATCAAAGTTTATTTACTAAAACATTTTTAATATAGGGTTATACATAAGATAAATTAGATTGTAAATATTAATTAGAAAGATAACAAGATTTCCTATATAATGGTATTTTATTTGTAATTTTTAGACATTAAATAATTTAATTTATTTATGACACAATGATGATGCAGTAATTATCTTATTAATGAATTATTGACATAATTGATGTTATAAACACAAAAATAAATGTAATTTGAGACTTTTTATGAATTCCACTAATTTCATAGGTTAATATGATATATTAGTGTTGATTTAATCATCTTGGTTCGAACATATAATTCTGTTATGACTTTCACAAAAATCATATATCAAATAGTGTCAAAATTGACACAAAATAGTTTTTAAATAAAATATTATATTACTAATTGTTATTTTAATCCTAAAAATCTAAGGTTCGGCCAAATGACTTAGATAAGGATATATATATTAATAATAAACAATTTGTGGTTCGTTTGGCATGTTATAGTAAGTGTATTAACCATATAGTGTAAGAAAACAAATAGACATGGTAAAAGTTAAATTATTTAACTTAGAGTTAAATCTAATTGATAAGGTTAAAATAATACCCTAAACTTGTCTAAATCCTATTGGATGATAGGATTTCGACCCATCCCCACTTTAGCTTCGAAATAAGACCCTTTGGAACCATTATAAATGGATTTTGACTTTAATATAAAATAATATTTTGAGATATTCCTAAGGTGCCCCTCTCCTCCCTTATAAAAGGGCACCTCCTCCCCCTCCTCCTCACACCAATTTGAGAACTCAAGCTCGGCCAACCCCTGGAAAAATCCCTTCTCCACTTCCCTAGTATCATCATATAGGTCCTTGTCTTCTTCAAAGACCATCCTTAGTTCTTTAAGTGGAGGCTAAGAAAAGGCGTGTCAAAAAGAGGTAATATCCATTACCGATCTTTTTCAATTTCTTTCTTCTTCAACTTCTTCTTCTTTAGTTGTTTCATGATAAAGTAATAACATAAGTATTTATTATATTATGATATGTTATTATAAATATGAAACAACTCTAATTAACCTTCTATCCATCCTACGGAAAAAGGAAATCACCGCGCGTGCGTACGTACGGAATACCGTCTCCACGCCGTGGTGTAATCTATTTTCCGCCACCACATTAATTGGATGGGTATAAAGGTGTAATGAGTAACTATATATAATTATTATAAAGTTATATTGATACTAAAATAGTATACATACACTTCAACACAATTCCACGACCATGGGAACGATATCATCGCTCGTGCGTACGTACGGACTACCGTCTCCACGACGCGATGAGATTCATTCTCAATGATTAACCATTCATGAATGATTATAAAGTATATATAATAAGTAATAATGCAATATATGAGCTAATAATGATACTGGAATTATTTATATTTATATGTATTTCATCTACTTAATTCCATTCAATTCAATAACGAAACGAAAACAGCGTTCATGCGTACGTACGGACTACCGTCTCCATGAACGGTGTATTTCTTTCCATTTACTGATTTATTATATATGTGTATTATGAATATATATATATAAATCATGTTTTATATTCTGGAATTAAGTAATCATGATCTAAGTAATCATATGAATAATTACAAGTTAAAAACACGAACGACAAATGAGACGATTTTACCCAAAACGCTACTTTAACATGAATTTACAAAAGAACGGGTAATATAAAGTCATAAGTGGACCATATATGATATAATAATAATGAATATGATTCTGGAATAAGACAATAACATGATTTAAATCATATACAGGAGGATCAGACACTCACAAAGCAAGTCGGACCTAAGGTAAGGGAAATATCACAATCTCATTTTTATCCGAGATTGTTTATACTTTGGTATTTACTGGGGTGTATTTTATCATCCACATCCATGTTTCCTCAATATGTAATATTATTTCCATCCACCTACAATTTTTTAAATCCATTTTTACCCTTCGGTGAGTTTTTAGTAATATGTATGAAAGGAATCTTTTGTCGTTTTTCGTACGAGGTACTTTTGGACTTTTCCGACAAAAGTACAAAGAATGTTTTTTTAACATATACGGCATGAATGGATTTTTAAAACATTATTTCCATGAAACTTCCTTTACAAGTTTTCAAGTTTATTTGTAATCAAATTATTTTATTTTAAAGTCATATGACATGTTATGAAAGGAAAAATGTTTTTGAAGTAGAAAGGATATTTTCCTTAAGAATGGAGTTCAAGTATTTTATCAAAATTATTTTCCATCTAAGATAATAAAAGGGTTCTGTTTTTTTATTGGTTTGATTATGTTGTGATGGAAATATTTTTATGAATTCCTTTATCTTATATGAATTGTTTTATGATGTCATGTTGTTTAAGAATCCCATTTTTATTACATGGTTTACGCTATGATGTATGGTTTATGATTATGTGGCACACATAAGAAAGGATTCATTATAAGATGGGTGGGACCTATATCTCCCTCCAATGCATTGGTTAACGATTTTATATCTCATGAGATAGACATGGCTGAAATGGTAGGTTATACCGGTTCAGTGAAACAGGACTGAAACGAGGGCTACTCGATTCAGAAAGGGACTTTGTCCACTAAGATAGTCTTGGAAATGAGTCTTGACTAACAAGAAATGATTCTCTATGATTATGTGTGTATGCCACAAAGTTTCATGTTTTAAGTTATGATTATTGGGATTACATTTCACTTCTATGATTTATCCCATGTTATGATATTATGAGCTCTTTTGCAGGTTAAGATTTCCAAAAGCTATGTTCTTATGTATATGATGTGATTGATATTTCTTTTTTTTTTTACCCTTACTGAGCATTTGAGCTCACCCTTTTATGTTTTCTTTTCCCAGGATATAAAGAAAGGTTTTAGGTAAAAAAAGAAAAGGGAAGATCTTTATGGGAGATATTGAAGATCTTTCACCACGATTAGAAGATTACGTTCCGAGTTTCCAAAGACATTAAACTATTACGATCCTTGTGTGTATTTTTTTGTTATGTAATAAGTATTCCACAAAAGTAATGTAATGTCCATGTACTTCAAGCTATGGGTCTCTACAGTTGGTATCAGAGGAAAGGTTTAGTCAACCTTTGGAAATTAGGATGCGAGAACTTTAGTGAGATCCCTAGAGATATTTCTAAGGTATGTCTAGGGATGTCCCTAAGGTTAAGTATACGTATAGGTTATAGTACTAGAATTACGCTAACGACCATAGAATTAAACCTAAGATGTTAGATATTGAAGGTACTTCCCCTTTATTATGTTGTTTTCCCTAGCATGATTTTTGCCTCTCACACTATTTTTTTTGGGTTTTAGAAAATGGCTGGAAACAAGATGATTCACGATAATGGAGGATATGATGGACAATGGAATGATATTATTCATAATGAAATGGGATTTGGAAGTCCAAAACATAATTATTATGCCGAATCAGCAATCTCATAATATGATCAATAAAGTAAAATTTGGTAAGTTTCCTGACTCGGCTAATAAGAGAAAGATGGAGTTTCATGATGATCATAGAGGAAAGAAAGTTCAATTTCCCCTATGTAATTCATCTGGGAAGAGGCATCAAGGAGAATGTTTCAAAGGAACTGGAAAATGCTTTGGGTGTGGAAAAGAAGGACACAAAGCCAGTAAGTGCAAAGGAAAAGGTTCAGTTAACACCAGGGATGAGGATAATGGTATTTCTACGACATCAACAATGGTTAAATGTTTTAAATGTGGAATGTACGGGCATTATGCAAACCAATGCCCTAAGGGAAAGTCTCATGAAGAGAATCAGTATGGTCATATGGGAAGTATTTATGTTAATGATGATGAAGAGACTACAAATGATATGTGAGATGAAAGAATTGTTGAATCTTGGACAATGGTTTAAGAATGTAGTGGAATAATTACATGTTTATCATGTGTAATGTTGGAATAACGAGACATCTAAGGATTGTTACACTATTGTCTTTCCTTGAGTTTTGAAAGTGTATGATTAATGTTTCCAGTATCCATGGAAGGTTATTCAGATATTTTTGGAATGTAGATGATATGCGCATAATGTAGGGATAAGAATAAAATTAAATGTTTGATAGTATTCATGAGCTCATGACTGATATAAGGAGAAGGTTATATTATGGTTTGAGAATATAGAGTTTTTGGATTTTGGTATGTGGAATGTGTTAACTTTTAACAGTATTCATGATTTCACTAAGGTTCAATGGGTATTCATTCTTCAAGAGAATACATGATTAAGGCCTTTGAATGTTTGGAATGTGACCAACAAGACATATCTTATGATATATGGGGATCAACGACAGTATTAAATCTCTGATAATCGTTTTCACTATATTTTGAGAGTGGACTGCAGTATTATGGATAAGCCTAAAGATTACAATGGATTATGTTGGACATAAGTTAGTATTGTTTAAGGATAGAAGTTTTTTTTCGATATTATTGATGGGATGTTATAGTAATATAGTTTTAGAAAAAGGAAAACCTGCAGGACGGGCGACATCCCATCGCGTCGGACAAGGCTGTGGGAATCGAACCCACTACCGAAGTACGACTGGCCTTTATTGCCTACCACTGGCCTACAGAAAGTCCCTGTTTAGTAGAAAATAGTTTTATTATATTAAGCAGTATGATATATGAAGTATAAGCCCATTTTAGGAACCATATATGATTAATCCCATTATAGATCGACTTATGTATATAAATTTTGCTAACCTTTTGAGACAGATGGAATGACCCGTCATTCTATCACATGATCTGCTAACACTTCACGAATAACAAATTCAACTTCATTTATTTAAGAGATGAAGTGGAAATTGTTAAAGGCACGAACAACAATGAGATTGTACCAAAATAAAGTATGTATTTATTCTAATTCAAATTCATTAACTTTAGGGAAACGATCTTGAAAACCAAAAATGTTGTCCTAGTGCTCTTATATCTGATAAATCAGATGGTACCTTATATTATCACAAATCTATGGCTTTGTGATTGTTGGCTATTTCATAGCCATGTTCTCTACCACTCTCCATCAGAACATGATGGTTATATTTCTCTTCCATATCCATATATTCACCTATGTGGAAACCCAGTGATTAATTTATTTGGGTAACCGTTACGTTTCATACTTTGGTTTTTAAAGATTGGTTTTGATATTCCTTTTTACGATGTGGGTTTCTATTAAAGAAACTTTCGAATAGTAAACCATTTATAACCCCGACGAATTTCGATGTCCAAATTCATTTTAAGGGGGGTAGAATGTAACAGCCCGAGATTTTATGAAAAATATTCTTTTTAATATTATTAATGTCTTGTGTTGTACGCTACACCAAAAGGAGCTTGCACAACACGCATCATTGACTTGCCTTGCATTACACGCAATCGCAACCTTCCTCGATAGCGTGTGTAGTACACAATACTGAGTTTCACGAAACAACGAAATGCTATTAAAATATTATTAAAACTAGCCGTTATGATTAGTAATAACCACTTTTTAAAATTTAGAAAATTTAGCTCTCAAAATGGACTTCATTTTTGGATTCAGAGTATCGAATTTAGCCTAAGGTTAAATTTTGGTACTTTTCGGATAACTTTCATATTTTGATGAATAGTGAAAATTACTAAATTATAATTAAAAACAACTTTTTTAATCGAAATAATTAATAGTGATAAATTATTAATTTGAGTGGTTTTAAAGTATATTTAGAATATATTTTTACAATTTAATATAATGTTGGTCATTGGTTGTAATTTCACATTTAAACCAGACATAATCAAGTGTCAATCTTTTGATAGATATTGTTTCTTAAAAACACGCTATTTGTTTTAACAGCGAGATTTAATTATAAAATTAATTAATGCAACATCTATGTTATGAATTTGGTAAAATAGACTTTATTTTTGAATTCGGAATATGAAATATAGCTTAGGATAAAATTTTGGCATTTTTCTGAAAACCTTCAATTTTTGATGAATAGTGAAACTACTAAGTGGTAGTTAAAAAACTGAATTTTTCATAAAACTTAATTTTACCGTTTCTGTGAATGGAATTTCAAAAATCTGAGAGACACGGTTGATGTCAGTAAGTAAAATGTGGTTCAATGAGAAGAAAATATTTTTTGGTGAATAGTAACTTTTTACTTTTATTTACCACGGTTAAAAGTAAATAGGGTAATTAAGAGTAAAAATGATATTAATATAACCCTAACACATTTCCTAATCCTATTGGACAAGTTTATCTCGACCAAAAACATCCTTAAGTGTAAAATATTATCATTTAGGCCCACTTGGATTAGATTAGGACATTTATTATTGTTTAATTCAAAGAGTTAAAATCAAAGTTTATTTAATAAAACATTTTTAATATAGAGTTATACATAAGATAAATTAGATTGTAAATATTAATTAGAAAGATAAAAGGATTTCCTATATAATGGTATTTTATTTGTAATTTATAGACATTAAATAATTTAATTTATTTATGACACAATGATGATGCAGTAATTATCTTATTAATGAAATATTGACATAATTGATGTTATAAACACCAAAATAAATGTAATTTGAGACTTTTTATGAATTACACTAATTTTATAGGTTACTATGATATATTAGTGTTGATTTAATCAACTTGGTTCGAACATATAATTCTGTTATGACTTTCACAAAAATCATATATCAAATAGTGTCAAAATTGACACAAAATAGTTTTTAAATCAAATATTATATTACTAATTGTTATTTTATTCCTAAAAATCTACGGTTCGGAAAAATGACTTAGATAAGGATATATATATTAATAATAAACAATTTGGGGTTCGTTTGGCATTTTATAGTAAGTGTATTAACCATATAGTGTAAGAAAACAAAAAGACACGGTAAAAGTTAAATTATTTAACTTAAAGTTAAATCTAATTGATAAGGTTAAAATAGTACCCTAAACTTGTATAAATCCTATTGGATGATAGGATTTCGACCCATCCCCACTTTAGCTTCGAAATAAGACCCTTTGGAACCATTATAAACCGATTTTGACTTTAATATAAAATAATATTTTGAGATATTCCTAAGGTGCCCCTCTCCTCCCTTATAAAAGGGAACCTCCTCCCCCTCCTCCTCACACCAATTTGAGCACTCAAGCTCGGCCAACCACTGCCAAAATCCCTTCTCCACTTCCCTAGTATCATAATAGAGGTCCTGGTCTTCTTCAAAGACCATCCTTAGTTCTTTAAGTGGAGGCTAAGAAAAGGCGCGTCAAAAAGAGGTAATATCCATTACCGATCTTTTTCAATTTCTTTCTTCTTCAACTTCTTCTTCTTTAGTTGTTTCATGATAAAGTAATAACATCAGTATTTATTATATACTGATATGTTATTATAAATATGAAACAACTCTAATTAACCTTCTATCCATCCTACGGAAAAAGGAAATCACCGTGCGTGCGTACGTACGGAATACCGTCTCCACGCCGTGGTGTAATCTATTTTCCGCCACCAAATTAATTGGATGGGTATAAAGGTGTAATGAGTAACTATATATGATTATTATAAAGTGATATTGATAATGAAATAGTATACATACACTTAAACACAATTCCACGACCATGGGAATGATATCATCGCTCGTGCGTACGTACGGACTACCGTCTCCACGACGTGATGAGATTCATTCTCAATGATTAACCATTCATGAATGATTATAAAGTATATATAATAAGTAATAATGCAATATATGACCTAATAATGATACTGGAATTATTTATATTTATATGTATGCCATCTACTTAATTCCATTCAATTCAATAAGGAAACGAAAACATCGTTCATGCGTACGTACGGACAACCGTCTCCATGAACGGTGTATTTCTTTCCATTTACTGCTTTATTATATATGTGTATTATGAATATATATATATAAATCTTGTTTTATATTCTGTAATTATGTAATCATGATCTAAGTAATCATATGAATAATTACAAGTTAAAAACACGAACGACAAATGAGACGATTTTACCCAAAACGCTACTTTAACATGAATTTACAAAAGAACGGGTAATATAAAGTCACATGTGGACCATATATGATATAATAACAATGAATATGATTCTGGAATAAGTCAATAACATGATTTAAATCATATACAGGAGGATCGGACACTCACAAAGCAAGTCGGACCTAAGGTAAGGGAAATATCACAATCTCATTTTTATCCGAGATTGTTTATACTTTGGTATTTAATGGGGTGTATTTTATCATCCACATCCATGTTTCCTCAATATGTAATATTATTTCCATCAACCTACAATTGTTTAAATCCATTTTTACCCTTCGGTGAGTTTTTAGTAATATGTATGAAAGGAATCTTTTGTCGTTTTTCGTACAAGGTACTTTTGGACTTTTCCGACAAAAGTACAAAGAATGTTTTTTTTAACTTATACGACATGAATGGATTTTTAAAACATTATTTCCAAGAAACTTCCTTTACAAGTTTTCAAGTTTATTTTTAATAAAATTCTTTTATTTTAAAGTCGTATTACATGTTATGAAAGGACAAATGTTTTTGAAGTAGAAAGGATATTTTCCTCAAGAATGGAGTTCAAGTATTTTATCAAAATTATTTTCCATCTAAGATAATAAAAGGGTTCTGTTTTTTTATTGGTTTGATTATGTTGTGATGGAAATATTTTTATGAATTCCGTTATCTTATATGAATTGTTTTATGATGTCATGTTGTTTAAGAATCCCATTTTTATTACATGGTTTACGCTATGATGTATGGTTTATGATTATGTGGAACACATAAAAAAGGATTCATTATAAGATGGGTGGGACCTATATCTCCCTCCAATACCTTGGGTAATGATTTTATATCTCATGAGATAGACATGGCTGAAATGGTAGGTTATACCTGTTTAGTGAAACAGGACTGAAACGAGGGCTACTCGATTCAGAAAGGGACTTTGTCCACTAAGATAGTCTTGGCAATGAGTCTTGACTAACAAGAAATGATTCTCTATGATTATGTGTGTATGCCATAAAGTTTCATGTTTTATGTTATGATTATTGGGATTACATTTCACTTCTATGATTTATTCCATGTTATGATATTATGAGCACTTTTGCAGGTTAAGATTTCCAAAAGCTATGTTCTTATGTATATGATGTGATTGATATTTCTTTTGTTTACACTTACTGAGCATTTGAGCTCACCCTTTTATGTTTTCTTTTCCCCAGGATATAAAGAATGGTTTTAGGTAAATAAAGGGAAGATCCTTATGGGAGATATTGAAGATCTTTCACCACAATTAGATGATTACGTTCTGAGTTTCCAAAGACATTAAACTATTACGATCCTTGTGTGTGGTTTTTTGTTATGTACTAAGTATTCCGCAAAAGTAATGTAATGTCCATGTACGTCAAGCTACGGGTCTCTACACTTCCTCTATTTGAACATTCATTTCATCACATATAGTTATTTCATTATATTCCTCTCTAATAATTGAATTTAGTTGAGCTACTAGGGGTGGATCTAGATATGAATGAGGTGGTAACGTTTCTGCTCTAATGATAAGGAGTTCATTATCATTGTCATTAAAAATCTTATCCTCATTCTTCTTACAGAAAATTTTTGCATCATGGTCTGAAAGCCAATACATACTAAGGATTATATCAAATTCAATCATGGGTATGATAATGAGATCAACATATAATGAACATTTATATGACCTAGTGGGAACTGATTCACAAAAACGTTGAAGCAATGATACTTCCCTTAAGAGTTTTACTGACAACTCCCTTGTTAAATCAAATTAGAAACATCTAATTTTCTTAGAAAACATGGATGATTTGATAAAATGAGATGATCTAGAATAAAATAAAGCATTGTCTAAACATGAGAAAACCATGACATTACCTACCACCACGTCTTTCGGAGCTTCAACTACAGCAATAGAGATCACATAAGCCTTGCCTTGATCCCTTGTCCTTTTCATGAGGTATATTTCCCTAAAGCTTAGGAAATTAATTTTCATAATGTCCCATCTCCCTACAATTATAGCATTGAACATTAGTAGAATCATTTATTCCCTTACAATCACCAGCAAAATGGCCTTTCTGTCCACATTTTTAGCATACTCCTTTTCATTATAGACATGCACCATGGTGATTCCTTCCATAATTATCACATGGTGTGAATTCAATTATTCCGTTCTTCCATGTTTCTTTATATATTTTCCAATATTTTTTAGCAGATCACTTCTTCTCTTGCTTTTCTTTGACGTCATAAAACATAGAGAATACATTTTCTGTCTTGATAGGACAAGAGAAAATATCTTCATACAATGAGAAAGATTGTGATACTAATGCTCGATTAGGAAATGGATTTATCCCATAAAATAAATGATCAATCCTTACTCTTGGGGTACATATATAATCTGCAACATGCCTTTCTATCCCTGTAATGTTAGATTCATACCTTGTAACATTATCATCCTCTTTTTTCCTCAGACTCAGAAATCGACTTTCCATATCCACTTTATGGTCACAAAGAAAGTATTTTTCTATGGAATGTTTTTTAAAATCCCTCCCTTAAATACTAGACACTTATTTTTCTTCCTTTTTTTTGAATTAATGACCACCATTGATATAAATCTTCAGTGAGATTAGAAAATTCCATGAAATTTTGTTCTGTTTCACTACTCCCCAAAGCATGAAATATTTTCTCTAAATAATTTATCCATTCTTTAGCCACTATGGATTTTTTACTCTCATTTAATATTGGTTGTTTTTTCCTCATTAAGCAATCTAACATTGATCCTCCACATTGTGGATCAGGGTTCTCCATACGGGTAAGGATATTATTCATAACCTGTGTGAGTTTTCCTATTATGTTGATAAGCATATCAGTACCAGTTGCATCACAAGCTCCACTATAATTATCATGAGTAGGAGAGAAATACCTACATGGATTACATGCATTGATATAGTTTTTATTTCTTCAACCATGAACCATTTCTAATCAATTCCATAAACTATATTAATTTATGAATCTAAATTCATAATTCCAAACATGTAAAACACTTAAAATAAACTGAACAGTTTATCGATATAATCCAAAATCATAAAAATGTTTTCTTTGAGAAACTATATACTCATAATAACTTTCTAATGGGTTTTAAACAAAATAAAAATTATCCTTAGCATATCCACTGGGAGTGTTGTAACCAAAAGTGAATCAAGGCCTGTTTTCGTGCTCCAGTTCCTGTTCATGTCTAGCTCAATGTGGTGTTTTCATGTTTTACCCCTAGGTACATATGTGTCAGAGCCGCATCTACCTGCTCATATCCAGACAGGGATGTACAACTTTGAAAACTCACAAAATATCAACAGTACCAAAATTATATGAGATTCTTCTATGATAATCCTCAAAGTCTATCTTTGGGAAATGTTTTCTAATCAGAGTTTATCTAAGTCTAGTTTCCAAGGATTGTACTAAACTTCCTCTGATACCTATTGTAACACCCCGAACCTAGTTACCCAGTGTCGGTGTGTTATTACATAACATTGGCATGATGACAATGGAAATCATGTCCAGAAAGACCAATGAGTTTAGTATTATTGGAAACAATATTCATATATAAGTTCATCATTACAACATGAAATGAAATACAACGCTAATTTATTCCATTATAAACATCCAAGCCACCAAGAGTATTCCTGAAAGTCACTCATAATTAACTTCTTTCATATCCTAGAAAAATGAAACATAAGAAAGGGGTGAGCTCAAATGCTCAGTAAGAGTAAGCAATACAAAAAAATATAAAATAAATATTAATCATGGTGAATAATTGAAAATTCATTCCTTTACCAGTAATAAACATGAACAATTTTAGGGAAGGAATATGATTTTAGTAAATAATTCCATAATAAAACATGATCATGGGTATTCTACTAGTAGAATGACCACATGAACCATCAATATTATTTTCATAATGAGGGAATGTATAATACCGGACATCCAGAATCATTTTTTCAAGGCCTCATCCAAGACTTCAAAAAATGATTAACGCCTCACCAAAAAACATATATAAAATTGGGAAAGGACTCAAAAAATTCCACGTCTAGTTGTCTTATTATACCTACAGTTGCATTGAGGATCTATAGAGGGATCCACCCCTGACATACTAAGACCAATACATTCCTAATGTGAAAATGGTTAAATATGAACATTTTTATTAAAACTAACTTACATAATGTCAATACATTAACCATAAACCTTGAATGGTATAAAAATAAAACATCCATAGTAAAACATATCACAAAACCCATAATACAATATGGAAGATTTTTATTATTACGAATCAACTTCAAACAAGTATAAAATACATAAAATGATGTTGACATATAACAAATTAAAAATATTTGAGATAAATATCACTATCATTTTTTTAAATCATTTAATGTTACATAATTATAAAATAAATATTTTATTTTAAAAATATTCATATTAGTGTGTAAGGAAATATTTGACGATGTTATAATGGTAGAGAATAACCGCACCCACCGTATAAGTTAAAAAAATACATTATTATATTAATTTTGATGAAAAGGCTGTAATGTTCCTTATTTGGAAAACGACTGAATGATTCCCTTAACAAAATATAAGTTCAAATAAGGGTATAACTGAATTTAAACCATTTTCTATTAAATAGTAAAAAAATTTGAAATACATTTTTATGAAACCTGGATGTGGATGATAAATATATCCTAGTAGATACTTACGTAAAAACAACCTCTATTAATAAAGAGATTGTAGAATTAACGCATACCTTGTACTTTTCCTTCGTCAAGGGTAGGTTATCCTCCTATATAATGGTTAAATAATTGTTATTAAATTATTTAGGAACTATATAAATTAATATTATATCATATATGATATTTTAATTTTGTTTGTTAATAATATTTTAGTATTATCGTCGTTTCGGGTGTTAAATGATTCGTTTTCCTTTATATGATTTGATACGTAAGTAATATTTTTTATGGATAAGATGTTTCTTACTCATATTAAAAATGATATTAAGTCTTTGAACATTATTTCTAATCATCAAATTAAAATTATGCTTGAATAGATACGATGGAGAATGAATCTCATCATGTTCGTGGAGATAGTAACCCTTACGTACGCACGAGCAGCAATATTATTCTTTTGAAATTAAAAATATATATAATTGGATGGTATATCATATATAAAGAATCACTATATTGTTATATTTATTATTTACATAAATTATAGATCATTATTATACCCATACAAATAATAATGTATTCAATAACAACTACACCACGACATAGAGATGGTAAGTCGTACGTACGCACGTATGGTGGCATGGAATTCAAAGGATGGATAGAATAATGAATATGGATGTACCATATTTATAATAACATCAGAGTGTATTGAAGATATAGGAGTTATTATTTTAGAATGGAAAAAAAATAAATAGGAATAAGAAGATGAATGAAACTTGAAAGAGGTGATGAAATATTTCCCTCTTTTTCGGGTTCTTCCTTTTGATTTGAACGAAATGGCTCCTTAGGTTGGCTTCCTAACTAATGGATGTCCTCTAAGATAATGGTAGGACAGTTGGGAGGATATTTGGTTAGGTTTTGGCTGAGCTAAATGGCTTTAATGGTGGTAATTTGAGAGAAGGGGATGTCCCTTTTATAAAAGGGGTGAGGGGTACCTTAAGAAAAGATTGAAATATTATGGTATAAAAAAATCATTTTCGGTTTCGAATTTATAAAATATAAATTACTTAGAGGATAAGGTGGGTATGGAACAAAACCCACTTTACCAATAGGTGTTATACAGGTTAGGGTCACTATATTAACGTTATCTTTTATATTTAACTCTTAGTTAAATAGTTTTTCATTTACCATGTTTCTTTGTATTTTTATATTATATAGTTAAGAATCATAATATAAAATTCCATGAGAACCTCAAGTAGTTCATTAATAACATATATAATATTATATAAGTCATTTGTCCGAAACATAGATTTTTAGGAATATAATATCAATAAATAATATAATAATTTTTTAAAAAAACTCTTTTATGTCATTTTTGACACTATTTTCTATTTTGTTGGTGTTGAATTCTTAGCATCTTTATTGCGTAGAAAAAATCATTTAATCAATCGTAACATGTCACATAGACCTATTGAATTCGTGGATGGCAACAAAACTTTCAAATTTTATTTATGTTAACATCTATAATACCATTTATCAGATTCTTTCAATAATAGGGAAAATAATGCATCATCATTGTGTCACAAATAAATGTAATTATTAAATTTATAAAAATTATAAATAAAATACCATTATGTAGGAAATATTTTTTTATTTCTAATGAATATTTATAGTTGAATAGATAACATATATAACCCTATTTCATTTTTTTACTAAATGATATATGCTTATGTCATTTTTGTATTCACTTTAACATAATTAATATAAAGTGTCATTATCACTTAAAGGTCGCTAAATTGGGTCTAATAATTGACCTAAGGATTCCCATTGTTGGAAATGTATTAGAAAATAGGTTTAGGACACGTGTTAGGGTAATTTAATATTATTATAATATTATTTCTTATCCTTATTTACCGGATATATCTTTTAACCATGGTAAATAAAATATTTACCGATATAATTAATAAAAATTGACTAAAAATAAAAGTTACCTATTTACACAATTTTTACATCCTAATTATAAATATGGAATCTATTTTTCTAAATTCAAAACACCGAAGTGGCAGAAATTAATTGAAAAATAATTCCTGTTGTCAAAACAAAAAGCATTTTTTATGAAAATAATAACTATCACAAGATAGACACATACTTATGTCGAGTTTAAATGTGAAATTTTGTCTAATGACTAAAATTAGATTAAATGGTAAAAATATAATCTAATTATACTTAAAACCCACTCAATAGTTTAATTTATCACTATAAATTATTTTTATTAAAAACAAGTTTTGAATTAATATTTAGTATTTTTCAGTATTCATTAAAAACAAAATGTTTTCAGAAAAATACAAAAAATTCACCCTAATATCATTTATATATTATAAACCTAAAATTGATGTCCATTTTAAAATAGAAACTAATAAAATTTTAAAAAGTGGGAATTACTATTAATAACAGCTTGTTTGATAGGTCGAGATGTGTTAGAATATCATAGTTGCGTGCAACGCAAGCTATTGCATTATTCAAAGGGAAATGTACCATGGAAGATTGGTGTATTACATATTATATATGAGTATTTTAGACATTAAAATTTATTATATTAATTATTTTTGTCCAAATCTAAATAAATAATTATCTAATTTTGAGGACTAAGTTCTGAGTGACTTATTATATAGTGGGGAGACACAAAAGGGGTTGTCTCTTTGTTGTTGAAAATAAATTTTAATAAATTATTCTATATGGGGTTATAAATGATTTCATGAGTAACTAATGAATGGTATCAAAAATCTAAATGTCCAGTACATTTACGTTTACAAAGATGTATCATGAAATCTATAGATAGTATTGTCGGTCAATAATGAAGAAGAAGGTAGTGGGATTTGTGGTGAGATGATTCATGTGTTAGTTGGTGAAGTCCAAGAATCATAATTTCATGGGTATTTTTATTCCTTTTCTCATTAAATACTTTAAATGTGATAATTACATAATGGATTTTGTGATAGGATTACATAGGAACCCCCATAATAATGATGCAGTATTGGTGATTGTGAATAGAATGAAAAAGGAATCCCACTTCATTCAAATCATGATAGTTATCAATCTTGAAGAACTATGTTGAAATTACATGTTTATGGTAATTCATCTAAACAGTGTTCAAAGTATTATCATTTTAGTCAAATATACTTATTTTTCAATGCATTTTTGGAATGGTCTTCAAAAGGTACTAGGATTGTATATACATTTTATTATGAACTATTATTCATAAAATGATGGTTCATTTGAGTGTACTATTCAGGTTTTGGAGGACATGTTATGAACCTATGATATGGATTATTATTGTTAGTCATAGAATCATATTGAAATCATAGAGTAGGCATATAAATACAGATTATAGGAATCAATCCAAATTGAAGCATTCAAGGACATGTATGTAATTACTTTTCATTAACTTCTTTGTTGTTTGGAGGAATTTTATTTAATTAATGTTGGGATTATTCTCATGCAAGAGATTTCTGAGTAGGTTCAGTTGATCAGATAATGGTAGGTGACGACACTGAGTATAAAGAAATCATACACTGACCATCGAAGATGTCCTTTGGTGATCAAGGTTGGGCCTCATATTTTCCTTAGTCTATTTCCATAACTAGGGTAATTCCATTTGAGTGAATATGGAAAGCTAGTTCACATTTATTTTGAGCCATTAAATAAAGTTTATATAGTGGTTAAAGTGGAATACTTTTAACATTACCAAAATGATAATGATACACGTATGATTTATTTCAAATTTAAATTCTTTAGATATATTTTATATAACCATATCCCCTCATATACATAACATATATAGATATTATTATTGATCCATCGATTAAAGAACATCTGATATAGATCATAGAATATAGTGAGATGTATCACTGGGTTTGGGGGTTAGCTTTTGTTTGAGTGATTTTACATCATGAGTGAGTTGAGGAGGAGACCTGATAGTGGGGGTATCATATGCGAGCATAATGGAAAACCATTTTTAGAAGATCCCACAGTAATTAATCAACTATAATTATGAATAAATTTCATATGGTGCAAATTTTATAATAACTCTTTGTTTCCAGTAACATTACTTTTTCTGTTTTTAATTTGAGCATTGGGGGATGAGTGTTTTTTATAGATAATCATCTTTCATGGAGAAAATTACTAAAAAGTTATTGATGTATATATATTTAGTTAATGTATTCTTTGTAATGGGTTCAAGTGTGAGCACTATTTCTTTGTATATTGAGCTTTATTGGTTGTTTAAAAAAAATTTAAGGAATTGGGATGAAAAAAACTATTGTATATTTACAAACCATAAAAATTTATTACATTTCATGAAATGTTTGTGTGAATTTTATATTATGTAGAGGTGAAATTTTTTACTGGATCACTCTAAGAAAATACATTATGTTTAACTATGTTAGATGACGTTTTATTTTCACACCTATTGATTTTATTTCTTACTCAATGTTGATTTTTCCCGAAACTGCTTGATGTTTTCTCCAGTGTTCCATATGGAACCTTCCTAGGGATTTTAAACCATCTCTCTTCATTATAAATTATATATTCATGCATCTGGTCTCTGCATTTTTGTTTTTCTTTGGTGTCTATATGTATCAAACTATTTTTTAACCATTTACATGTAATCATTTGACCACATTAATTTTTGGTTTTGATAATGATCGGTATTGATATATTATAAATTTGTGATCATTAAAACCTTCTTCCACATGGGTGTCAACCAATAGAGACATTGTTTTCATCATCTATTAATGGTATGCATTATGAAAATTAACTGTGTGTTTTGAAAATTTCTACATTGTGTTAAATATAGAATATGGACCAAAATATCATGATCTAATAAAATTAATTGATGAATTTGATTAATACATGGAGTCCCTTTGGATCCAATTATATTTGACCAAGATTATAGTGACTTTGAGGATCAAAGAACCAATTTTATAAATTTATTGATTTGTGGATTAACTCTTGTTTATCATGAAATTAATTTTGGTTGATTTCATTACATAGGTTTACATTGTAATGGAATTTTTTAGTTAACAATAATATTTTTTCAACGACAAATTGATATATGAATAATTTCATAGAATAATAAGTAGTAATTATAATAATTAAACATTGAAATATAATATATTAAATTATCATAAACATGTTCCCAAGAATTGTGTTGTGGTTTACATTCAAAATGTTGATATAGTAGGACTGACCCATTTGATAGGCTGAAATGTTTATTTAGCAGGCCTGATCCAATTGACATACTGAAGTATAAAAATAGGGGGCATGACCCAATTGATATGGTGAAATGATGATATATTGGGCTTGGCCAGGTTGATATGGTGAAATTCTTATATATCAATATATTCCTAGTGACATGTGATGAAATGATTATATAGATGGTTTGAAAAAGAATTACATAATGTATACCATATTCATATGTTTATAATTTTCATGGTTGTGATATAAGCATAGACATTACAACGCATTGTACCAATGAAGATTCATGTAGTATTATTTTTATTTTTTATATAATAAATAAATATGTTTATATAATTATTTCAAACACATATTGTTAGACAGATTTTATTTAAGCACAATTTTGTTGTCCTACTGAGTAATTATCAAATATTATTTGTGAAGTCATTCGCTATGCGAGTATAATATATGGATAAATGTGTAGACAAGGAAATGGGAGTATTATATTGATTTCCTTTTCTTTATGGGATAGATTTTTGGGATGGAACGGACATGGGGTTTGAGACCCAAGGATTTTGAGTCTTTTGTTAATATTTCTAGTGTTATATACTTCACAACTTATAGTATTAAATTTCTATACATTTCAACTCATTATTACATTAATCATATATTATTATCCAGACTATACAGTTGAATTTTCTGTTGGATTTATGCTATCTCATTTTTTTCCATTTTTTCACTCTGATTTCTGTTAATTTATTTATATTTCTTAGTTTTATTGTGTTGTAACTTTATCAGTAGAGGGTATAACCCCCCCCCCCCCAATATTCATATCATACCCCTTATTATAAATATCATTTTAAAAAAAGTTAATGTGAATTAAGTACTACTAAAAAACAAATTTTTTCCCCATCAAAGGGTGATGACAAAGACACATTAAAATAAAATTTTATCATCGGAAACATAGTCTTAAATAATGCTGAAAAATGTTGAGATTATAAAAAAAATCACTACTTGTTTTGTAAATTTGATTTCCAATCATTTTTCATTAATAGAAATAAATGAAACATATAATATCTTGACAAAAAATAAATTCATCATATTGTATATCCAAGGGTCTTTATATACACCTCACTAAATGAGATTAATACATTAAATTACATACGTATTAAAGAAATCATAATGAAAGAAAATACCATTTTGATATTCTAAAATATGAACAATAATCACTATGAAGTATATGTATCCTCAAATTTATATATAAATAACCTAAATTTTCTAGATGATAATAATATAACGCATTTACTATTAGTGTATGCACGAAATATTGGAAGAACATGGATAATATAACATATGTCACATAGAAAATAAAATTTAGATAGAAATATTTACCTTATGTATTGAATTCCTTCACATATGATTGAAACTCATGTATAAAAAATATTAGGTTATTATAAATAAAATATAGAAACATAATTAAATATATCACACTTGATATTATTTTATTATTACTCTATATTATCTGTTTGTTAATAATTATTTATTAAAATAAAAATTCATGTAATAATTGTGATGTTTATTTTGTTGGTTTTGATATATAATTTTCAGCCTTCATAATTGAATCCTGATTCCTTCATCTGTATAAATATATAATCTTTATGAAAATAATACAAACTCGTTATATATGTATTTAATGATATCCAATCAATTTAGATGTAGAAAACGAATGATGTCATTCTTGGAAATGGTAGTTTGTGCGTACAAATGAATGTGGTTTCCATATTATAAATGAGTAAAATAAAACAAATTTAAATATAATATTACCATTATAGAATAATTTTAGTTCAATATATATAACATATATTAATTATACCTATCCTTTATTTGTTCCATGAAGTGTTTTAATGTATCACATCACTCTTAGAGGTGGTAGTTATTCATCCCAAAAAAATCATATTCACATGTAATTAAATATAATAAATAATATATTATATGATGGATAGAGAGGAATAATAATATCTTAAATATTAATAAAAAAATTAAATAAATCATTATATATATCTTAGTGAGGTGGGGATGAGATAAAAATAATGTTAGTGCTTATGGGGTTGACATTTATGAAAATGAAAGAATATTTCATAAAACATTTTGTGGAGGTGGTGATATATTTAGGTCATGAAATCATCATTAGATAATATAAATATACATAAGATACTAAGAATATAATATCATAATAAGTTAATAATAATTAATGGAGGAGGAAAATGAAGTATAAAAAATTCTCGATTATGGACATTACCTTTTCTTTGTAACCCCTTATTTAGATTAAAACATAACGATTATTAGGTTGGTTTTTTGACCAATGTAATTACTATAAGATAAGGGAATTGAATTAATGGTGTTATTTGCGAAAGTTTTGAATAATACAATGAGTATTGAATTTCTGAAGATGAGAGAATAGGTAGTGTCATTGTATAAGGAAGGTGAGTGGAAAGGATGTAATTTGTGAAAAGAAAATGGTGATCCAACGATTTTTACATTCTATAATTATCTAAAATAGTTTATTATAGAATATAGATGAAATTTAATTGAAATGGTAACATTGAATGGGGTTGTTATATGTTTTTTTATTTTTTTCCCATATCATTTAATATTAACACCTAGTAAACACATTTTATTCACAAGTACGGTAAATATTTTATTTATTATTAATCATGGTAAAAACATAATTAGACATTATTAGATAATATAAAATAATTCTTCTCAATATATTCAATCCAATTTTGTATATTCCATTCACATAAGTGTAAAATTAAAATTTAAAACTAATCTCTTTGATAAGATTATACAACACGTATTTAAAAATAAAATGATAAAAATTTTAAAAAGATTTTATATCCAAAATCAGTATAAGAATGGTAATAATAACTAAAATAGGATAAATAGGTATACAAATAAACCAATTTTTTTCTATCATACATTAAATATATAAGTATGTTTTAATAAACATTATAATAATTGACATTTTCAAAAAATTACAAGGTTTTTAGCTATTCAATGTAAAACCCAAATTCTTTGAAAATTATAAAAAATTAACACTATTATAATATTGAAATTCATATTTCAAAAAATAAATTTATATTTTCATATTAAGTAGATTGAATTGAATAGATTTTTTTTAAAATAATATCTAAACATTCTGACAAAACTACATTTAAAAAAAATACATTTTTAAGTGAAAGATTGGATTCATTATCACCTCTTATGTAGAAAATATTAAAGTTGAAAATTAACCATTTTATTGAATTTATAATATATATATTTCATAAAAAAATCTTCAAAAGTGGATTGATTTATCTATTGTGGTAAAACAATTTGTTTTGGATGAAAATATTTTTTTTCATAAAATTCATTCATTTATTTTCAAATTGTATTTATTTAAACATTTAATTATTTTTTTAGTAAATAAATAATTTAATATAAACATGTAAAAAAATTATCATGATTTAGTTATTACTATTAATACCCACCATTCCTCTAGTTTTATGATAACAACCATATTAAATAAAATTCTTTTAAAACTTGTCACATTTTGTTTAAATTCAATATAGTGTATAACCAATTCTAAAAAAAGTAATGAATAACAGAAGAAAAAGGTAGTATTTTTGTCAAAGATAAATCAAAATTATTAAATTAATCAGAAAAACATTTTCGAAATCATAGCAGGTAACATAATTAAACAATACATTATAATAATCTTAATAAATAAGTATTGTACCTGTTACAGTGTCATTCGATGTCCCAACATCTATATAAGTGGTAGAAATATATTTTAATATACCCTTCTTCTTATAGTTTTACTACCTCCCATTATCTATTCTGTTAATCATATATTCACCCACATAATGAATCAACTCATTTAATTTAAAACACTAAACTACCAACTTATAAAAATTGGTCTTACCACTATTAAGTTATATTTATTTTTAATCACGAGTCATATGCCCAATCATAACATTTTAGAAGAACTTCTATATTTTAATATAATATTATCTAGAGTGGGTTTTCCCATAAACAACTCTCTTATGTATGATAGACTTATTCATTATTAAATTGATTAATTTTACTATCATTATTTTGGATATATTATTTAATCATCCAAAAAAATTAGAAGATATTTTCTTCACACACCATAAATGAATCATATGCATTTTTTCATAATTCCATGAATTATATTTCTATCATAATTAATAAATCCTTAAAAAATTTAATACTTAATTAAATTATATAGACTTTTGACCCATTCTATGGAATCAATATCTTATCATTCTGTATAATTATTAAACACTAACCCAAAATGATCAAATTTATATTCAAATAAATAAATAAAATGAGTTATCTTTTGGTTCAAGGAATATATAATAAATATAAATATATTTATAATGTCTATAATCTATCATTTTGTTTTAATTTTTCCAAAATATCTACCTAATGATGGAGGGTTCTATCAAAAAATATTCCACATTACACTTCCTCCTCTAAATTAGATATGATTCATCATTAGCTTATGTAATACCACTATTTACAGATATCATAAACATAGCCATCCCAATAATAAAAATTTAGTTTATATTCCAAACATTCTAGGTTTTATATTTGGTGTGATATTATCCAATTCTGTCCTTCCAACTTTAGAATCCTATTTTTTGGTATTCACAGTAATTATGAAGGGATATTAATTTGGAAAAGAAACAAAGTAATATTATAATTTATTATCATTTTAACAAAAAATTATAATCTCTTTAGGGTATTTACATCCACGATATTGACCTCCAAAAAATACAAATATTTCCTCTGATACCACCGATAAAGATCAAACTATAAACCAACCTTAAATTGATTGCATAGAAAAAAATTATATTTACTTTATTCATGAATATATTTTAGGTTTAATTATTTAGTTATTTTTCTCATCACCCACACAAATATAAATATTACATCATAAGGTTGAGTAACCCACACAATATAAATTTTTCTAACAATACAAATGATTTAAGATATAATATTTCTTTTTTACAAGTAATATATATACATTTTTTATCTTGAAAATGCCATATTACCCATTATTTGATAATAAAATATGCCAAAACAATGAAATAGTTGGTTGAGATCAAAATTTATTATAATATAAATATAAAATAAATGGATTATTCCTATTATATCAGGATTTTTCATAAAAATTGATCTTTTAAAAAAATATCCATACAAAAAAACATTTTATTACACAATAAATGTCCTTTACTACCTAAATAGTTTCATAAAATAATTTATGAGAAATACCTATAGAACAATGAAGAACATAATTTTATATTTCCAATGAAGAAATATAAATTAAATATATTCCATGAATTTATAAATTTCACCCTTATGAAGTAGAAAAAATTTAACGTTAAAGCTGTGCTTATAAGCTTACACTGTTAAATCATAAAAAATATAGTAAGAATAGAAAAATTAAGTACATATCATTGTAGATGATTTCATATAATTCATATAATATATCTTATAAATATAACAACCTAAATTTTAAATTCTCATAACCTATTCAGTGAGCCTTATAGCCAGTTAACATTTTTCTATTACATAATCAACTATTTGTGTCTATATATATCACCTACCATCATGAGATATATTAAGATATCCTATCATAATCAAATATATCAGGAGCTCTCATTATAGATATCTATATCATGTTTAACATTCATTATAAATGAATCAAATTAACCATAAAAAACATAACACCTAAAATCAATCATTTTAATCTAGATATTTATTAATTTATTAATAGACTCATATGAAGCATATTTCTTGAAATTGAAATAACAGTTCAATATAAAACCCATGATGGAAATTCCTAAAAAATAAGGAGGGGTATTTTTTAATGGAAAATATATGACATATATTAAACTGCTCCAATTATAAAATAATGTATATAGTGATGGGAAACAATATAAGACATAAATGTTAAAATAGGTAATTAATTTTTTATTTTTGATAAACAATTGCATATAAAATACATTATAAAATTAATTTTTTATGATATATAATTAAATTAAAAATAACTTATTTAAATTAATACAAATATAACCATAATATTAAAGAATATTTCAGTGGATGAAAATTATTTATAAAATAAATCAAGATAACATTTAAAATGTGGTTTTTAGTATAAAGCGTCCCTTACCTCATGGATGAATCATGATATATGTTCATTATCAACTATATAATAAACATCAATGAATTATTTAATTTTAAATGAACCTTTTCTTTTTCTATTAGATCATCCTTACATGTTTTATTTTATTTATTTTTTTAAATAGTCAATTACTTAAATTTTCACTTCAATTTCTGATGTTTTGATGATATTCAAATCATTGGCCCAAAATAACATTAGTCAATTGACCATTGTAAAATTTGATAATATTAAATCATATATGGAATAATAAAATTCAATTAATAATAATATTTTTAATAAAAATTTATTATACATTAAAACCAACAACGAATGATTATTATCAAAAATGAATTATGATACTATCGTGTTGATGGTTGGATAGATGTATGCATGAGAAACAAATTCATTTTTCAATGTGCTAAATGGAAAAAAGTCAATTATAATTTTATCATAAAATAATAATAAATATTTATCTAGTAATATATTTATTAAATAAATACTTCAGAATAACCAAACTAGAGAGGCGATAATGGAGAATCTCATACATCTTTTTTTTCAATGTTGTAGTTCATCATAGTCAAGAATGATGATCTCATTTATAATATAATGTATAGAGATTCTGATTATATAATAATAAAATATATCTATATATCTAATATTAATTTTATTATTTTATCATGGATTATAATTTTTTTATGGAGGTATAATAATAAATAAAGTGAAAGTGTTCAGTAAATAACAACTCACCTTGTTGAAAAAACCTCATTAGGTTTATATATAAATAAATCATAGGATAGTTTTTGGAAAAAATAAGTGACCCATGTTAATGAATTGGAATATAAAAATTGTAATTGCATTTTTATTTTATGAATAAATGAATCTTTACATTTAGAGAGAATAAGAGGGATATCGTTTTATAAGTGAGAGGGATGACACAGTTGATATTTTTGAAATGATTAAAATATTTATAAATTATACACAATGTAAATTGTTCCAAAATAGAATCACTAAAAATAATAAATTATATATTGTCTAAATAAGGACATAATATCATATATATATTATTTTAGGTGAATTAATCATTTTTTTTGTTTAGCTGCCCATCAATATGTTTTAACCATAATTGGTTTGATGTGTTTTTTATATTTTTCTATTTATAATGAAAAAAATGAAGGTTGATAAATTAAATAATAAATATTATTAAGATTTTAAATATAGAATCTATTTTATAGAATTCAATTCACATATGGGTCATAATTTATTTTATAAATAATCGAAAAAATGAGATGAAAAATAAATTTTCTAGAAAGTGTTTTTTATGAAAAATATTCTATATGAATATAATGTACAATTTTGATTCCAATAATATTTATTATATAATTTTATTAAAATTTAAAAAATAAAATATTATCACTATTAAAAAATAGAATGTATCTTTTTAAATATAGGTAAAGAAAATACACTTCTAAAATAATATTATTTTTTTCACTAATAATTTAAAAATAATTTTTTTTTGAAAATTATCAAAAATTAATAGTAATATAATTATTAAATAAAGAATAAAAAATGATGGTTATTTTTTTAAGATAAAATAAAAAAAATTAATTCACGAAAAACCAATATTTTTCAGAAATAATATTTTTTCTTTTGGAAACAAAATATTAAATACAATTATATTGAATATAAATAAATCAAATATTATTAATGAATGTTAATAAGAAATAAAAATTATTTCAATAATCATTTCAATTTTGTTAAATGAATAACTATAAAATATAGTGGGAAATGTTCCAGAGTTCGACCATGTTTTGGAAGAAATCATATAATTCAGGAACTGAGTTTGTGTTGAATAAATATTACACATGAAAATGGGCTCTTAATAGAAGATCATGAATTATCATTATATGTTCATCATAAATGTCGGAAGACATATAGATATAAAAATATTATTTATTGTGGAAAAAAATAAAGATAGATATTATTGAGTATGTGTCTCGGTTATATCTATGTGAGTAAAATATGGGGAGAGAATGAGTTTTAAATTGTTGTTATGGCCATTAAAATTAACACAATTAAAATGAGAAAACATTCATCAATAAGATTCCCAAAAATTTTGAAGGTTATATTTCTATTTTTCACGTGTTTTATCTCTTTAAAAAATAATTATACATCATTTCTATCATATAGGATTTTTATATTAATCCACAAAATATATATATATATATATATTAAAAAGGTGATAAATTATATTGATGTCCTAAATTATTATATTTTTTAATGATATAAATGGATTATCTTGATGATCTAGAGAAGTTTTTAGGATAAATTTCATATGAATTTTTTTAGTAATTAAACTTATTCTCAAATATATGGTTAGTATAAGAAAACCACTCAAACCTCGTAGGATTTGTTGATATTATATTATCTATATTTTTATGTTGGTTCTGTTAAAAAACATCTAATAATTGAATGTTATTATTATAATAGATTTCACCCATGAATTTATATTTCTAATTGTGAATACCACTATAGAAATAAGTGAAAAATATTTCATTATATGATCAATTTGGAGATGGAAATATATAGGTTATTTAACTGGGCTTGGACATGGAAGGGAATGTTAGAGCCATTAAGAAGCACATCAAGGAATCATATGTTAGATAAAAGGGTTATATAGGTAATACTTGGTTGGATATTGAATTAAATATATCAATAAATGTAATAATATAAATTCTTACTAGTAATATGTTCTCATTATTGAAAAATAATGGAATGATGATTCCAATTATATTATTCTTTTTATAAATCATGATCAGATTAGGACTAGTCCTTATCAATTATCCCACCAACTAAACCTCTCTAAAGATCATAATTTTTTCAATTTATCTGTACAAATTATGTATAACTTGATTATTCAAATGAGATAAACTCATGTTTTTTACCACAAGATAATATTATATTATAAGAAATACAATTTTATGATATATTTTTTCTTAGGTTTAATATTACATTTAATATGAGTACTCATTTTTTAAATGTTAATTAGAGGAATAAGAAATAGAAAAATGATCTAGAGGAACATAAGGTTGCGATAATGTAGTCATATGCTCATTTTTTTTAAATTAATGTAACTACATTTAGTGTTTTACATTCATTTTAAAGAGGATAAAATTTATCCCAAAATGAATATATATATATATATATATATTTATTTATTTTTAAATAATCATTAAATATTTGATATCATTCTTTAAATGAAACCCAGTGTTTAAATACATTCTAATATATTAGTCATTTATAACCATGGAATAAAATTAGAATGTATTTTAAGAAATTAAATCATTATAAAAAATATTTTTTAATGGTTTTAAATAGTTTATATGTATTTAATATTGTATAACAAATAGCAGCACGATTTTCAATAATGTCATTTCATACTTTAAAATTATGTTTTCTTGAAAATTTTGTTTTCTATAAACTTTTCACAAAAAAATATATTCAATTTCTACCAAAATGATATATTATATTGGATAAATTAATTTAATTTTTTGATATAAAAATATCAATATTTTATTATTGTAAATTGTAAGATCGTTTTTTAAATAGAATTTATTTCATTAAATAGTTAATATTGTAGATATTTTTTGGACTCTATTTATTTTCATGTACATGTCGAATTATTTACTCAATGTTTTTATCCAAAAACAATTTTTCCATAAATTGTAAATGATATAATTATATATATAGGAATCCTTATTATGATTTATTTTTATATGCCCTTTTTAGAATAAATCAAGTTTTTTTAAAAATTGTATTTCTATGCACAATTATTTAATATTGAAAAGAATTAAATTATTAGATATTAAATAATTTTTAATTTTTTATTATATATTATATATTCAATATAATTTATTAAAATTATTTTTATGGTTTTACAAATGGATGGAATATATGTAAATTATATTTTGACCTAAAAATAATATATATAAAATTGAGATTCATTATTTTTTCACAATTATTTATTATTAAATTCCATAACCTATAAAATATTTATCATGTAAATTGTTTCTATTTTTTATTCATTATAATTAACATAGTGTATTACAATCATCAAAAAATATTCTTTGAGAATTTTTATAATAGTAAACAACAATTACCATTGTTAAGGTTAATGTCAGATTAAATGTCATTAAAACAAGATATAAGGATAGTAATTCCACTAAAACCATTATAGTTCTGATAATATGATGATAATTTTTTCATATAATATATTTTCTTTCAACATATAGTTTATTGGAGGAATATGGATAGGATATAGACCTTATATCATGGAAATATTATAAAAATGGTATGTGTTCCCATCCCCTATCATATAAAAGGGAAACTCTTAATCCACCATTATTAATATAATTTTATACTTTAAAAATAAAAAACCCCACCCTAGAACCTTACATGATTTTTTAACTTCATCTTAAATATTTTTGTATTATATAATGACCAATAATTCATGGATTAATTAATAATCCAAAAGTATTATCTTAAAGAATGGGTATTAATATTAAGCAATCTAAATTAATTTTATTTCATCATCATCATCATATAACATAGTTTCATAGATAATAAAAATATAACACTCATATCGTCAATATAGTATGCTTTATCTATGGTTTTGGAATAACAATTTCCCATCCCATCTTTATAAAGTGGGAGATGAAGGAGTCACTTGTGCGTATGTGTAGACCACAACTTCCATGTAGTGTTATAATTCATTTTTCATAACCATGTTTGAGAGATGTTTTTATGATATAATAAATGAATATATATATTATATTTTTTATTTTATAATTATTATAGACTGATTAATTATTAATAAACATTAATTTATTCCATCCAGTGATAAATTAACACATCAGTAGTGTGCACCAACACACTACCATCAATAAATAGTAATGTAATTATTGTTTCATCACTATATTATATGAATGTTTATCAAAATGAATTTCATGAATATATAGGATATTTATATCATTATTATTATTTATATAAAGTAATCTTGATCAATGTTCATTAATAATAACTATTGAAATAAATCATGAATGAATAACAATATAGTTTAAAACAGTAAATGATGATTATAATGAATGATTTATTATTAATGAATAATGTTTTGAAAATTTGATAGTGTGTTGTATTTTAATAGGGAATTTATTTATTATTTAATTATAATAAATTCCAATTTATTATGCATGAGTTTAGGGATCTTACCCAGAAATAAAATCCTAATGTAATTGATATATATATAAGTTTCCTTTTTTACCCATAATCATTATTATTAAACATACGATGATGAAAATATATTATATATCTCTAAAATTTACTATGTATTTTTATTTCCCCTTTTTATTTCATGGGGGAAATGTTTTCACATTCATTTTCCTTTCTATATGTAGTGAACAAAATGATATAATAAATTTATGGAAACCAAACATTATTTTTTTCTTGAGTCATGAATGTTTTCTTTAGTGTCTATATTTTCATTATAATGTAATGAAAAATGTGTTTAATATTCTGAATATATATTTCTAGAATCGTTTTTATTGAATTTATTGTTTTGATAGTAATTTCTAAAAAAAAATTCTTTGTGATTTTCTTAAAGAAGAAGTTTTATCTTTTTAGAAAAACTGTAAAAAAGAAACATTGTATTACAATTCATTTTATGAATAACTTTTCTGACCATTATGAGTTATATTTTATTTGTCTACTCTTTTAATATTTTACAATTTTCATATAATATATAGTGTTTTTTCACAATATTTTAGAAATTTTTATATTCTATGTAATTGATATGGAAATGGAGAGCGTATTTTCCCTTAATATATATTCTACTGATCCTTTAAATAAATTTTCTTTTAAATCACAATCCATTAAAATTTATTATTATTCACAAGGTATTTTATCCAATGTCTTTAACTATATTACTTATCTGAATGGTACATGATTATGATAGTCAAGTATGTATGATAATTTTTTTCTTTATATGGGTCATGATATGAGTAAATTATGATTGTATTATGATCCGGAGGTAATCATATATATATATATATATTATGATTATGAGATCCATAATATTGTTTTATACTAGGATCATTATTGTGTATAGTTTATACCACCAATAAATTTAGTGATAATGAAATAATCATGAATCTCTTAATAGACGGTAGAGTCGAAAAACTTGTTAAGGATGATAGTGTTATCTATATGGAATTTACAACTAATTGAATGTTGTGAATTATTAGGTAGGAATTATAATTATGGTTATGTTTTAAATAATGATATTATTTTGATTGATCCATGCCCAAGAAAATGATATTATATTCATTATCATAATACAATAAATTATTTGTTATTATTATAGTATATTATCATATAAAATTATTGATTAATGATGATTCTACAGACATATAATTTTGGTTTATTATTATGAGATGGCTAAAGTAAAATATTTATTATTAATGAACATTAAAATAGTTTGTGCTATTATTTAATATTATGACAATTTTCTCAATAGCATATGACTAACATATAGTCATAAACAATCACTATTTTAGATCTCTTATGTTTACCCTTAATAATAATTCATCTCCACCCGTTATTATTTTTCATTGCCACACATTATAAGCTTGATTATATGTATGATAATTATAATAAGGGTGATATTGAATAACATAATGAGAAAATATGTATATATTTTCTAAATCATTTTATTACGTATCAATGTTTGAAAAAATGAAATGCCTTTATAGTTCCGGTGTAATTCATAAGGATTTTAATGAATATTCCTAAAATAATAGGTAAATTTTATTTATGTCAAATTAATATCACTATATACTCTAGGTGGTAAATATTTTTGGTTCCACATAAAATTTCAGTATAATCCATTAAATATTTTTATATATAGAATTTAGAATGGAATAGTATTTTAAACTATCTTTTTAACATTTTCTTTTTTTATACAATGTGCAAACATGTTATGTTTTTAATTTTTTTTAATGTGGATGCTCGATAACTCAACTCAAGAGAATAATTTGAAATTTTTATAGTAGAAGGGTTATTGGGTATAATCCATTGTAATAGAGGTTTTTAGGATGCCTGAAAGAAATAAAAATAAGGAATTATTATGAAATATATTGGAGGTAAATAAGGTTATAAAATAATATGTTATTTAATAATTTATGGCTTTCATTCATGTATGTGCAGGTGTCATCCTTCATCCCCATGATTCATATTATAAAAAATCATTGATAAAAAAGACAGATTTTTTAAATGATTATAAATATTATTTGATTTTAATGGTCATAACATGAATATCGAAACACACACATGTAAATTTTCATTAATGATTAATACAATATCTATTTAAATGATTTTTTTAATGATTTTTTGTCACATTATTTTATCATTTATCCCTATAAATAAAATATTTGTAATTGATTCGATGCATGGAATAATGTTTTATTACTTCATATGATCAATTTATAGCACAATATATAATAATATATTTTACAAAAATAAAATAATGAATCAGATGATTAATATCATAAATTTTATACAATATTAATTTAAGGAACATTAATCCATATTTGATTTGTTAAAATATTATTTATAATATAATACCCTTCTTGTATGTGATATGTGGCTATATAAATGATTAATAATAGTTTATCTCAATGTGATATTCTATTTTTTACAGTACCATATGTAGATATTAATGAATAAGTTATCCAAAGTGTTCTGTAATTGTAATAGATTAGGTCAAAATTATTTTTCAATGTCAAATTGAGGATATATATCAATGTAAAAGATCATATATAGTGAGAACTAATAGTTTCTGAATTTATATACCAAATTATGTTACTATAGATATATTGTTAATGAAACAATGAAAAGGAATATAAAATAAATATTCATATTTTATTTATTTCAAGGACTAATAATGTTTTTATTGATATAGGTATAGTAAAGTTATTGATTTTATCCAGGAGGTGATGCATCAGGTATCTGAAAATAAATATTATATCCATCACTATAATATTATATAAATTTATTTAGGAAACATTAGTAGATTTATAAATATTGCTAAACCTAATTTATACAATATTGAAAACCATATTGGGAATGTTGAAAAACATATATATAATGATAAAATAAATATTTTTTAGTATAATTATCCTCAAAAAATTTTAATATGTATAGGTTAACAATATAATGAATTGAAACACATAGAAGAATTTATTGATTCTAGAATGAGAGAAAAAATAATAATTTGAAAAAATATAATGAACAAAGGAGAACGAGGAAGGGAATAAGGAATAGAGTAGATGAATTTTATAGAAGATTCCTCATAACCCTAAATAGTAACATAAAAACTATATAAAAGGATGATAAAAGAGATTTTTAAAATAAAAAAATATTCAGTTTCAAGAAATTATAATGAAACATTTTATTAATATTTCTTTTATATAAACTTATGAAAATATTCTCAGATAAGAAATTTTTATGAGAATTTTTTTTAAACTACTAGAAGATCATGTTGATGGTCACAATAACAATTATTAGTGAAAGTTTTTCCATGGTTTCAATGAGACAATAATAGAATAAATAATAACTATGTTGAATTTAAATCCAAATAAGTATATTATTTTTTGATACATTTTGACAATTGTTTCAGTTATGTGTCATTATAAATATTTTATAAATATATAAATAAATAACATCTAATTAGATTAGAGAAATATCATGATTGATTCATCATAATTTATAATCATATTTTATAGATAATTATAACATTTGATGGGGGATATATTTATAAATGTTGATAAATTTTTTGTGTGGATTTTCTTGACCTAGTAATGTTTGGAGATGAAAGATACTTCATTATTGAAATTATATTTCTATTAATTTGTAGGACAAAATATTATTCTCAAAGTGAAATGTTTTCAATAAATATTAGAGGTGAATAATACATGTATTCGTCTAGAAATGAAAAATATCTTTGAAGATGATGAAATTTACAATATGGGCAATGGGTTGTTGGATAAATATGTTGTATTAATTGATGATATGAATAATGAATTCTATGTAATTTTAATAATACAATTTAAAATACATTTTAGCGAATAAAAAATGTACACATTAAATGGTATAACTATGGTAGAAATGTAGTTGAGATTGAAGAGATATAATATAGAATTAAAGGGTTTTTATGTAATTTATTGGGCTTAGATTTTAAAAGATAGATAATTGATGTAACGACCCAAAGTTTCATTATTTGAAAATCCCTCTTGATCCAGTTAAATGTTTCTTTATGAAAAATGTTTTTATAAGATGTCAAATTCTTTAGTCTTACGTTAAGATTTGTGACCGTTACTTTTTAGCCGTTGAGCAGTGATCATCTGAGTAGTATAAATATATGGCTATAACGAACCCATTTCTATTCAGACAAAGGAAGTGATGGCCTCATCCAGTAGAATTTCCCCTTACGAAGCCCATTTGTCAGAGCTCGGAAAATAGGTGGCGTCTTTGGGCTTTTCCCTTGACCAAGCCCAAGATGAGCTTCATCAAGTCATGCTCGAACGTGATCGTCTACGGGAAAAGTGGAAGTTGATTGAAATTACCACTCGAGCGATGTTATCCGAGCCGCCCCAAGAGTCTGTCACCATCGCAGACCTTACCCTCAGGTATTATACGGCTATTTTAAGGGATTATGTAACAAATAAGTAGCACCATGTTCATGTACATTATTTTTTTATATAATAATGAATATAATTTCTAGTCATTTTTGATACATTGTAATTAGTTTTTAAAGTACAAATGGTGTTTTTAGTTATTATTTAATTAAGAATTATATTTTATTAAATTAAAGGATTTTTGAATTAAATAATATTTTAATAAAATATTATTATTAATATTAAATTAATTTTTTATTAATTATAAATGATCTTATAATTTTATGAATTCAATTAAAATTTTTATTAAGGTTTGAAAGCCATTTCTGTCAAAACCCGTGAATTTTTTTATAAATGTCGATTTTTATTTTAAAAGTTAAAATTCACATATTTAGAAAATTACTTAGATAAAATAAATATTATTTTTGGAATCAGGACGTCGAAATTATCCAATGGTGAATTTTTCATAATTTTTGAGACAGTTAATTTTTGGGTAAAAATTAAATACCATTTAAATATATAATGTGGTTTATGACATCATAATGACCCAATGGTGATGTAATAAAATAAAATAATCCTTATGTTCGGCCAATATATGTTTTATCATTAAAATAATGAGGTTTTGGGTTTTTTTGACTTACTTTTCAAATCATTAATGGAGCCCTCAAGACTTATTCAACACTTTGCCTTTTTAAATTAATTTCCATGGGAGTATGACTCACCTCCACATAAGAAGCCCTAATTTTTATTAAGTTCGGACCTTGGCCTTGTAAAATATTGTTTTCCACTTTCCTTTTCCAGAAACCATGGGAAAATACCATGGGATGGTTTGTGGTTTGAATTATTTTAATATAAGGGGTCCCAAACCTAAATAATAAAGAATTGTCTCACCTTTCCTATATAAACCCACCCAAGCTCCCACTTCCTCCTCACTAAAATCCCTTGGAGTTCGTCCAACCTCTGCCCAACTCTCTCTAGAATCCTCCCAAGGTGCCCCCAAGCTCCCAAGAATCCTCTCACAAGCCTCTCTCTAGCCTTTGGAAGCACACTTCCAAGTAAGGGTTTTTTCTTCCTTTCTCGTTTTTGTCAATTTTCTTTAAGTTGTATTTCCCTTTTAATTTCAATTATGAATGTTGGGGTATGGTTTCGCACATCCCCCATACTGCCCTCTTATTGTTTGAATGATGGGATACCCCTTTCTCTCTACTTAAATGCCTCCCATGTACACCCGTTACTATGCCGAAATTCTGAAAGGAACTTTTTTCTCCTCTTTTATATTCAAGCAATAATTTTGTATCATGAATCTAAATTCCTTTTCAATTCTTGGGACATGTATCTATATGACCTCCTTACTTTCCATTACATGTAAATATGATGAGGAACCCATTTCTCTCTCATCAACCATTTTTATGAATTCTTATGTCACGTCGTTACACTGCCGAAATCAAACCGATTTTATAAGCCAATATCATTGTGTAGTGAATACCATGCCCATTTCTCCATCAAGGGTATTCACCTTTATGAAAATTTAGTTATTGATTATAAAGTTTCATGTATTAATTTTACATTCCTTTATCGTGGAATAAATGATTATGTTTTATGAATCCATGTTTTATGATCCATGTGGCACACTTATGCATGAAATGAAATGTTCAATAAGGGTGCGCCCTTATAGCGCTTCAATGCATTGGGTAAAGTATAGTATCATGATATGTAATGTGTAATGAGTGTTGACTCATGCTAATTCAAGTGCAACGAGGGTTTACTCGTGCTTCAAGTGCAATGAGGGTTTACTCATGCTCCATGTGCAATGAGCCTTGGCTCATGCTAATTCAATGTTAAGTGTTGTTGCCACATTTCCATGTTATGGTTATCATGCTTTATCATGCCTTTATGTTCATGTTTCTCTTATGATCTATTGATATGCCTATTGCCTAACATGTATTGTACTCCTCATGTTATTCATTGTGTACTCCCTTACTGGGCTTTATAGCTCACCCTTTTCTTATGCATATCCTCAGGTTATCCCATGCAATGCTAAGTACGAAGGAATGTAGTGGTCATGTAAAGGAAGTTTTCAATAAAGATTTTGTATTTCATGTTTAAAGTTTTTACGTAATGATCCTAAGCCCCAAAGACACTAAAACTCTCGATCATCTTTGTTGTATCAAGTGAGGTTTTATGTAATAAAGCATGCTTAAGTTGTAATAAAAAGCAGGGTTGTCATAGTTGGTATCAGAGGATATGTTTAGTTATTTTTGGGATTAGGAAACCCTAGTAAAGCCTTAGATACAAGACTATGCATAATAAAAACATCCCTAAGTTTTGTTAAATACTAAGTAAGTGGATTATCAAACAAATACATCCATGTCTGGATACGAGCAGGTAGAGGCGGCTCTGGCACAGATGTATCCTAGGGGTAAAACCCGAAAACACCGCTTTGAGCTAGACTCGAACAGGAACCGGTGCACGACAACGGGCCTTGCTGCACTCTTGGTTACGACACTCCCGGGGGATATGTTTTGATAAATTCACAATCTTAGTATGAACCCTTATTAAGGGAAAAATGCCCCTAAGAATATATGTTAGAAGGAAGATCATGAAAAGCCTGGATTGAATCCTATAGACTCATGAGTTAAAGAGATTAAAATTTATTTAAAATTCATTAACTTTTGTCTTTGAATTACCCTTTATGTGTTACCCCTAACTTTCCTTTTATTCCAGCCAATGGCCAGTAATAGGAGAACTCGGGCTAACAACCGTTGTGAATATCAGTGTGATGATTGTACTAATGAGATTCCCAATCCAATGGGAGCGGGAATCGCGAACTTTGTCACACTTATCTCTAAGATAACTCAAGTTTTAAATAGAAACACGGGTTAAGAGGAACGTTCAACCCCCCCCCCCCCCCTAAGAAATAACAAGTCGCTATCGAGAGATTCATGAGACAAAGGCCTCCTACTTTTAGTGGATCATCTGATCCCACGATCGCTGAGGAATGGATCTACTCCATTGAAAAGATATTCTCTATCCTTCAATGTTCTGAACAAGAGAAGGTTCCCCTGGCGGCTTATGGTATGGAGGGTGAAGCTGAACAATGGTGGACGTTGATCAAAAATACGAAGCCTAAGGAGGAGATCGATGCTTTGGAATGGAAGGAATTCCGGATGATGTTTTTTGATAAATATTTTCCGCGCACCCTCCGTCTTAAGATGGAAAGGGACTTCCTTTCCCTCAAGAAGAAAGATGAAGAATCTGTGGGAGCGTACGAGGCAAACTTCACAAGGCTTTCACGATACGCTTCCGTCTTTGTCGTTACCCCCGAATGCAAGGTTGACCGCTTCTTTGGTGGGCTGAAGCCTAGCTTGCGGAAAGCATTAGCGATCCATGACTTCGACAGCTATGAGGAAATTGTCTGATGTGCCCTCAATGTTGAAATGTAGATCGGAGAATCACAGGGGTATCATGGGGACAAGAAGAGTAAGGTGGAATTCAATGCTGGTGGTCCGATGGATAAATCCAACGGTGCTAAGAAGTTCCAGCACCCCACTTGCCAATAGTGCGGAAAGAATCACCCTGGAAATTGCCTTAGGGGGACGAGAAAATGCTTTAGGTGTGGAAGATAAGGGCACCTAGCTATTAACTGTCGGAAAGAAGGCCCGGCGGCTGCGATAGAGGAGAGGAATGCTCCGTTCGAACATAAACGTGTTGTTCAATGCTACAAATGCAAAGAACTTGGTCATTTTGCGAATCAGTTCCCTAATCCAAGGGTTATTGGAGGCAACCAAGAACCTCCAAGACAGCAAGGAAGAGCTTTTTCCATCACTTCTGCCGAAGTGAACCCCGACAACGAAGTGGTGACAGGTACGCTAGTTATTCATTCAAGAATAGCGAACGTACTTTTTGATTCAGGTTCTATGCATTCTTTTATATCTCGAATGTTTAGTAGAACAATCCCAGCACCACCAAAAATCCTGGAAGTAAAGATTTCGGTGAGTACGGCAAATGGAGAAATCATTGCATCCCATGAATATAAGTCCTCCCCTGTTATAATCTGTGGATTGAATTTCCCGGAGAACCTCGTCATACTCCCTTTGGTGGAATTTGATGCAATTCTTGGCATGGATTGACTTTCCTTATATAGAGCCAACATAAATTGTCGGGAGAGGGAAATCACACTCCATATGGAGAATCGACCCCCGATTATTTACAAGTGTCAGGAGGAAGATGAATCTACTTTAGCTCCATCATCTCAAGAATGGATATTACTGCCTTATGAGCACGCATATCTGGCTCAGATGATTGAGTCCAAGGAAGAAACCACCCTTGAAGAAATGCCTATTGTGAGGGAATTCGCTGAAGTATTTCCCGAGGAACTTCCTAGTCTTCCTCCAAGAAGAGATGTTGAGTTCTCAATTGAACATATACCTGGGGCGCTACCAATATCCAAGACTCCATATAGAATGGCTGTTGTTGAGCTTGAAGAGCTGAAAAAACAACTACAGGAGAATCTGGATAAAGGGTTTATACGCCCAAGTGCATCACCATGGGGTGCACCAGTCCTCTTCTTCAAGAAGAAGGATGGGTCAATGCGGCTTTGCATCGATTATCGTGAACTTAACAAAATCACGATAAAGAACAAGTATCCTCTCCCAAGAATCGATGACTTTTTTGATCAGCTTCGTGGAGCACAATACTTCTCCAAGGTGGACTTGCGGTCGAGATATTATCAAGTAAGGGTGAAGAAGGAAGATATCCTCCAGATTTCTTTTCGTACAAGGTACGGGCACTATGAATTCATAGTAATGCCATTTGGACTCACCAATGCTCCAGCAATATTCATGGACTTGATGAATAGAGTCTTTATAGATTACCTTGACAAATTTGTGGTAGTCTTCATAGATGATATTCTAATATACTCCAAAACCAAGGAGGACCATGAAGAGCATTTAAAAACTGTACTAGAGACTTTGCGCAAGGAGAAGCTCTATGCAAAGTACAACATCTGTGAGTTTTGGTTGAAGGAAGTCTCATTATTGGGCCATATCATCACAAGCAATGGGATATCTGTGGACCCCACCAAAACAGATGCAATTGAGGGATGGATGAGGCCAACATCGGTAACTGATATCCGTAGATTCATGGGGTTACCTGGATATTATCAACGATTTGTGAGAAATTTCTCATGATTGTCCAACCCTCTTACCAAACTAACTCGAAAGGGAGTAATGTTTTCTTGGAGTGATGAATGCGAAGAAAGCTTTAAGGAGTTGAAAAGGAGGCTTATCACTGCACTCGTGCTCACTTTACCCACAAGTGGGGAGATTTTTGTGGTATTCAGTGATGCTTCGAAGAAGGGATTAGGATGTTTGCTGATGCAGAATGATAAAGTGATATCATATGCCTCAAGGCAGTTGAAAATCCATGAGAGAAACTATCCAATGCATGATCTGGAGTTGGCGGCGGTGATCTTTGCCTTGAAAATCTGGCGGCATTATCTCTATGGAGAGAAATGTGAGATATATATTGACCACAAGAGTCTTAAATATATATTCACATAGAAATAGCTTAATATGCGCTAGAGAAGATGGATAGAGCTCATCAAGGATTATGAATTTTCAATACATTACCACTCTGGGAAAGCGAACAAGGTGGAAGATGCCCTAAGTATAAAGGATCCAGCGATTCTATCAATGATGAGAATTGAGAAGGATCAAATCTTCTTAGAATTAATGAATATGGATGTGGGAATCATACAGAAGGGAACATCATCAATCCTTTCACAAATTATTTCTCAACCATATCTTTTGGAAAGGTTAAAGGATGATCAAAAGGATGATGCGGGAATCCAAGAAAAAGTGGAAGATATCAAAAAGGGAAAATCCTCAGAGATTAATGTTAATGAAGAAGGAATTGTGCGGTTTGGGAAAAGACTATGTGTTCCATCAAGTTCGGAGCTGAAGAAGGAACTTTTGGATTATGCACATAGTTCAAATTTCTCTATTCACCCAGGGAGCACAAAGATGTATCAAGATATCCGAGAAAACTTTTGGTGGGATAATATGAAGAAGGAGATCACTGAATATACATCAAAGTGCCTGGTGTGTCAGCAAGTGAAGGCAGAGAGGCAGAAGTCTAAGGGGATGATGCAACCATTGCCCATACCAGAATGGAAATGGGATAACATCACCATGGACTTTGTCACCGTACTTCCAAGGACATCCAAAGGCAATAATGCAATCTGGGTTGTTGTGGATCGTCTTACAAAGACTGCACACTTCATTGCTATTCGAGAGGATTTCTCTTTGGATCAACTGGCACAGATATATATCAAGGAAGTGGTACGGTTGCATGAAGTACCACAGTCTATTGTTTCTGACCGAGATCCAAGATTCACCTCTAAGTTTTGGAAGAGTCTTCAACAAGCTCTGAATACTGAACTGAACTTCAGTACGGCCTATCGTCCTCAAACTGATGGCCAATCCGAGCGGACTATCCAAACACTTGAGGATATGTTGAGAGCGTGCTCAATGGACTTTAAAGGAGTATGGAATCAACATATTCCTCTAGTTGAGATCTCTTATAATAATAGTTTCCACTCGAGCATCCAAATGGCACCATATGAAGCCCTGTATGGGAAAAGGTGTAGAACACAAGCATGTTGGGATGAGGTCGGTGAACGTAAGCTGCTTGGACCAGAAATGGTCGAAGAAATGGTGGAGAAGGTGAAAACCATTCAGCAGCATATCAAGGCTGCCCAAAGTCGATAGAAGAGTTATGTAGGTAATCGTCGACGAGACCTTGAGTTTAAATTCGGAGACATGGTGTTTTTACGCATATCTCTGTGGAGGAAGGTCATCAGGTTTGGAAATAAAGGGAAGTTAAGTCCAAGGTACATCGGCCCCTTCGAGATTCTTGATCGTTTTGGGGATGTGGCCTATCGACTAGCACTTCCACCTACTATGGACAAGGTCCATGATGTCTTCCATGTATCCCTATTAAGGAAGTACATACCAGACCCTTCACATGTACTCTCTTCCGAGGTTGTACAATTATAAGACGATCTTTCTTATGAGGTGAAACCATTGAAGATCTTAGATTGTAGAGAAAAAGTTCTACGAAATAAGACAATGCCCCTCATCAAGGTGTTGTGGAGAAACCACAAGTTTGAAGATGCAAATTGGGAGTCGGAGGATATGATGAAGCTATGTTACCCACATTTGTTTTAGTGTGGGAAAAGGAAAATTTCGAGGGCGAAATTTCGTAAGGGGGGAATATTGTAACGACCCAAAGTTTCATTAATGGAAAATCCATCTTGATCCAGTTAAATGTTTCTTTATGAAAAATTTTTTTATAAGATGTCAAATTCTTTAGTTTTACGTTAAGATTTGTGACCGTTACTTTTTAGCCGTTGAGCAGTGATCATCTGAGTAGTATAAATATATGGCTTTAACGAACCCATTTCTACTCAGACAAAGGAAGTGATGGCCTCATCCAGTAGAATTTCCCCTTACGAAGCCCATTTGTCAGAGCTCAGAAAAGAGGTGGCGTCTTTGGGCTTTGCCCTTGACCAAGCCCAAGCTGAGCTTCATCAAGTCAAGCTCGAACGTGATCGTCTATGGGAAAAGTGGAAGTTGATTGAAATTACCACTCGAGTGATGTTATCCGAGCCGCCCCAAGAGTCTGTCACCATCGCACACCTTACCCTTAGGACTTATGCGACTATTTTAAGGGGTTATGTAACAAATAAGTAGCACCATGGTCATGTACATTATTTTTTTTATATAATAATGAATATAATTTCTAGTCATTTTTGATACATTATAATTAGTTTTTAAAGTACAAATGGTGTTTTTAGTTATTATTTAATTAAGAATTATATTTTATTAAATTAATGGATTTTTGAATTAAATAATATTTTAATGAAATATTACTATTAATATTCAATTAATTTTTTATTAATTATAAATTAACTTATAATTTTATGAATGCAATTAAAATTTTTATTAAGGTTTGAAAGCCATTTCTATCAAAACCCGTAATTTTTTTTCATAAATATCGGTTTTTATTTTAAAAGTGAAAATTCAAATATTTAAGAAAATTACTTAGATAAAATAAATATTATTTTTGGAATCAGGACGTCAAAATTATCCAATGGTGAATTTTTCATAATTTTCTTAGAGAGTCAAATTTTTGGGTAAAAATTAAATACCATTTAAATATATAATGTGTTTTATGACATCATAATGACCCAATGGTGATGTACTAAAATAAAATAATCATTATGTTCGGAAAATATATGTGTTATCATTAATATAATGAGTTTTTGGGTTTGTTTGACTTACTTTTCAAAGCATTAATGGAGCCCTCAAGACTTATTCAACACTTTGCCTTTTTAAATTAATTTCCCTGGGAGTGTGACTCACCTCCACATAAGCAACCATAATTTTTTAATAATTTCGGACCTTGGCCTTGTAAAATATTTTTTTTCCTCTTTCCTTTTCCCGAAACAATGGGCAAATACCATGGGATGGTTTGTGGTTTGGATTATTTTATTATAAGGGGTCCCAAACCTAAATAATAAAGAATTCTCTCACCTTTCTTATATAAAACCACCCAAGCTCCCACTTCCTCCTCACTAAAATCCCTTGGAGTTCGTCCAAACTCTACCCTACTCTCTCTAGAATCCTCCCAAGGTGCCTCAAGCTCCCATGAATCCTCTCACAAGCCTCTCTCTAGCCTTTGGAAGCACACTTCCAAGTAAGGGTTTTTTCATCCTTTCTCATTTTTGTCAATTTTCTTTAAGTTGTATTGCCCTTTTAATGTCAATTATGAATGTTGGGGTATGGTTTAGAACCTCCCCCACACTGCCCTCTTATTGTTTGAATGATGGGAGACCCCTTTCTCTCTCATTAAATTCCTCCCATGTACACCCGTTACTATGCCGAAATTCCGAAACAAACTTTTTTCTCCTCTTTTATATTCAAGCAATACTTTTGTATCATGAATCTAAATTCTTTTTAAATTGTTGGGACATGTATCTATATGACCTCCTTACTTTCCATTACATTTAAATATTATGAGGAACCCCTTTCTCTCTCATCAACCATTTTTATGAATTCTTATGTCATGCTGTTACGCTGCCGAAATCACACCGATTTTCTAAGCCAATATCATTGTGTAGTGAATACCATGCCCATTTCTCCATCAAGGGTATTCACCTTTATGCACATTTACTTATTGATTATAAATTTTCATGTATTAATTCCACATTCCTTTATCGTGGAACAAATTATTATGTTTTATGAATCCATGTTTTATGATCCATGTGGCACACTTATGCATGAAATGAAATGTTTAAGAAGGGTGCGCCCTTATAGCGCTCCAATGCATTGAGTAAAGTATAGTATCATGATACTTCATGTGAAATGAGTGTTGACTCATGCTAATTCAATTGCAACGAGAGTTTACTCGTGCTTCAAGTGCAATGCGGGTTTACTCATGCTCTATGTGCAATGAGCCTTGGCTCATGCTAATTCAATGTTAAGTGTTGTTCCCACATTTCCATGTTATGGTTATCATGCTTTATCATGCCTTTATGTTCATGTTTATCTTATGATCTATTGATATTCCTATTGCCTAACATGTATTGTACTCCTCATGTTATTCATTGTGTACTCCCTTACTGGGCTTTATAGATCACCCTTTTCTTATGCATATCCTCAGGTTATCCAATGCAATGCTAAGTACGAAGGAATGTGGTGGTCATGTAAAGGAATTTTTCAATAATGATGTTGTATTTCAAGTTTAAAGTTTTTATGTAATGATCCTAAGCCCCAAAGACACTAAACCTCTCGATCTTCTTTGTCATATCATGTGAAGTTTTATGTAATAAAGCATGCTTAAGTTGTAATAAAAAGCAGGGTTGTCATAATAGATTTCATGGATTTATGAGGTTACATACCTAAACACTAGGATATTCTACTAAAAAATATACTTTTATAAATTTTCACTAATACCAAGAAAAAATATCTAGGATTAAATTTCAAAATTTCCTCATTAGTATTACATATCAATATAATCATATATAACATAGAGAATATTATGGTTTAGTGTATTTGAAGAATCTTGATGTAGGAATATTATTTAATAAATATTTTCAACAAAAATCCATAACTAAACACATTATGAATTATAATATTTTACACAAACATCATAACAATAGGGAAATGAAATTAAGGAATCATGTGGGCGAGAATTTTTGGTAAATGTAATTATATAGATACAAATGAAATATCCTAAGTTAGCATAATATGTGTATATCGGTGAAATTATGATATATAAGAATTTTATACCCACGAAACATATATAAGAATTCATATAATAAGTAATTTTTATGGAATTTTATGAGCATTAAAAATATTAAAAAAATATTATCCATGAGAGTATAACATTGGGATAAAGTAGGAATGTGTCACACAAAATAGAATATGGATCATTAAATTCATCAGACATACCGATATTTACCCTAAATATGTTTAAATAAATCATATATTGTAATTCATATCTTATGGGACAATATCCAATAACCTATGCATTAGAATGAGATATAAGACCAACCCATCATTCATCCATACTTATGTTTACCATGTGAAATAAATTATTTGTGATATCATAAAGTCTCCATGGTAGTAAAAATGGGTTTCATTGATTACATCATATATAAAATATTGGAAAATATTGGGTTTTATGTCCATTTCAAAATGATTGGAAATAATGTTTTTTAATTCTATTAATAATTATAACGTGATATACCTCATGAAATTAAATTATTGTCCAATGATAATTATTAACATTCTATGTAAACATAGTTAAATCATGCTACGAAATAATATGATATTATCCCCGTATATATAAATGACATATGATTATGTGAATAACTTCCCCATTAAATTGTTTTATGTTATATAGGTGAACTTCATTCAATTAGGTGACATATACAGTGTTCATAGTGTACAAACATTAGAAAAAACTCATATTTTTAATAGGATTGGTAATGAAAAGGTTTTTTTTATAATTCCGCAAAAATGGTATAATATAATACAATAGATCTATAAAAATATGTTTCATGGTATCATTTTATTAAAAAATGTTATATGTTCAAAGGATAACGAAAAAAATAAAATACTTATTGGGAGGTTTAGGGAAAAATATATTTAGAAATTATAAATTTTACAAATATTTTTAAATAATAATAAATGAAAGATATTATAATAAAATGAATTTATAATTTCATCTAGAAACCATGAATACATATATAATTTTTTATATAAAATAAATTATGTTGGAGGAAATGTATGTTCACACCAAAATGTTTCATGTTATTATTTATGGAAAAGAGGAACCATATTGAAAAATTAAATTTATTTTATAAAAAAAATCATAGATAATAAAGGTAGATGGAAATTAAAATTTAATATTTTATAAAGTAATCGAGAGATATTGGAAAATATTTTTTTCAAGATAAAATTGGAGCATAAAAATAAATAAAATTTAAATAAATTTAAAAAAAATTTCTTGAAGATAACATAAAACTATAATATTATAAATATTCATCTACAGATGGTATAAAATTTTAAAAAACTCCTCACATATTACTTTAATCATAGAAACGTATTTTTATAATTTAAATAAAGACTTTAAAAATTCCCTAGATGAGTTTAAACATTTATGAGATGTCGAATTTAAAATGATGTTAGGGAAAGAAAATGTAAGGATTTGGTATTTTTTAAATAAATAACATTGACAATAAAATATATTTGAGTTATAATAAATAAACACTAAATGATATATATTTAAATATATAATATAAAAAATGGAAATATATACACTATATAAACATTTATTAATCCATAATAAATAAAATGACATAGTAAATAGGAGTTGAGACCAAGAAACACGTACATGTATCATACTATTTATATTAAAATTAATATTTTAATTACTTATAAGGTATAATTATAATAAACATGAATATAATGATTAAAAACAGTAAAAATAATTCATTATGTTTTGAATATAAAATTTATAGTAGTAATGTAATGGCTCGGACCACTCCGGCCCATTCCTTTGTCAAAAAGAACGTCACGAAGTGTTCTAGAGGGTAAAATGGACTTTTACCACACTTTCCAGAATTTTGAAACTACACGCCGTGTTGTTTGAGTACACGCCATGTACCCCCTTTCTGGGTATACCCCGTGTTGCAGGCCGTGTCCTCGCTGTGTGAAATAATGGGTGCACGCCACGTGTCCAGTTCTATATGCCGTGTAGTCCTTCCCCGCGTACACGTTACCAGTCAACGGCCGTGTACCGTGTTAGAGCCATGTCCTTGCCATGTGCAATAAATGAGTACATGTTGTGTGTCTAAACTACATGCAGTGTAGTCTTTCCCCACGTATGTGTTACCCTCAAACCGTGTGTTGACAAGTCAACGGCCGCAGAGCCGTGTTGGAAGCCGTGTGGAGACCGTTTAAAATAACTGAGTACACACCATGTACCCTAAAGTACATGTTGGGTACTTTTCATTTTCTCACATACAAAATAATGGGTCCCCTCCTTTTTTCATCTCACCCCCCCCCCCTCTCCTCCCCTTTCCTCTGAGCAGAGCTCTCCCAAGAAACTCGAAGGCTCATTTTCTTCCATAACTTTTTCGTTCGAGCTCCGATTTACGATTCGTCAGCGGCCATGGGATCGTAATGACGAGGCAGAACATTCGAGCATGGGTTCGTTGTCATTTCTTAGGCCTTTAATTTCAAACATCCACCTGAGGAGGTTTTTCTCGGACCCAACAGAAGTGACAGACGCCGATAGATGTCTTCTAATGTTGATCCGGGGGAGTGTTGTGATCAGAACCTGTCGAGGTAGGGATCATACCTTCGTCTCTCTAATTTGTGTATCATGTGGGGTGGGTATCCGCTTGTTTCATGAGAAACAGTTGAACCATTAAATGAAGATAATAACTGGTTAAAGAACGGGGTTGGGATGTTTGATATTGATGTTACATTATATCCTCTGATATTATGTTGCGAATTGAATTGGATTATGCCTAGTGAAAATCACGGTCGTTGGGGGCCATTACATGCGCAATTAAAAGTTGCCCTATCTTTCTAGACCGTTTTGTGGATACATCTTTGTGGAAATTGGATAATCACGTAAAGTTGGCTGTTTAAAATCTGGAACCCTTGTCTGATCACCCCAGTTAAACAAAAACGGAATAATGAACATGTGGGTGTTGTCTTGGATACGGGGCATGTAATGGGGGTGTTTTGTGGGTTGTCATGGATAGGGTGAGCAGCGGGGCTGCGGTTGGCTTGGTTCTGGGTTGGTCTAAATGCTATGTTGGTGACGGGCAGCTGGGCTGCGAGAAATGGTATTAAAGGGATAATCTTGTACGTGTTTCGGTGCGGTTGTGGTGATGGTGGTTGGCAGCGGGGCTGCGGTGATGGGTTGAATGTGAATGGACTTTGGGTTGTGAATAATAAATCAAAATTTTATGTGTTAATGAATGGTGGGGCGTGGTAATGTAACGGAGGTAATAATCTATGGGGATGGTTGGTTGATAAGAATAACTTGGTTCTGTTGCTTGTGTTATCCTAACTTGATTTGTGGATGGTAGGGATATGTTTTACGAACGATCAATGTGGTTGGTTGTGGATAGTTTCCCAATAGTTAAGGAACTAAATAAAGTAATTCTGCTGAAATGTGAAAACCTAAATGGGGTTGGGGTTGTTTGTTGTATACATGCTTCGTGGTAGCAGTGCTGAGGCACATGCTTAGTTTCTCTATTTAGAAGCCATAGGTTGGGATGAGTGTTTGGTATATATATATATGTATATGTGTGTGTGTGTGTGTATCTTTTGTGTTTTATCGCACCCCACCCATGTTGAGCACTTAGTGCCAAACACTCCCATTTCATGGGAGAGGGTGTTTTTCCCTTAGTTACTACCTCCTTCCTGCTCCTTCACCCCTAGGCTATGATGGCTTGAGGTGAAAATACACCTATGACTCTTCGGGTAGATTTCGATTGGGGTGGCTTTAGCCCAAGACTCTTCGGGCATGTTCTACTGTTTCCCAAGAATCTTCTAGATGAGGCCCAGGTGTGTGCGGGCGGGATACGTGGTTGTGAGGCCCAGGTGTGTGCGGGCAGGATATGTGGTTGTGAGGCCCAGGTGTGTGCGGGCGGGATATGTGGTTGTGAGGCCCAGGTGTGTGCGGGCGGGATACTTGGTGGTGAGGCCCAGGTGTGTGCGGGCAAGATTCGTGGTGGTGAGGCCCAGGTGTGTGCGGGCGGGGAGAGTGTGGTAGCGTCATGACGTTTGCCGTTAAGAAGAGAAGCTAACTAAAAGGGAATGGTGCGGGGTACCCAATACTCTTGTTTCTTATATACTACTACCTGTTGAACTTGTGTTTTGGTGAGTGTGTCCGGTGAGGTTGGTTGGATAGAATTCCTTTGTAGGTTTCTTCTGCTGTTCTCCCGATACATTAGGATGTCTCCCCACTTGTGGACGAGAGCTTTAGGTTTCCCTACTGAGTATACTTGAATGCTCACCCTAAATTTACATTCAGGATTCCAGGAGGACTACCAGGGCCGTGCGGGACCCTACTAGTCAGACAGTTGGAGTTGTTGCAGTTGTTGTTCTCTTGTTTTCTTTTGGTATTGTACTTTAATCTTTCCTGTACTTTCACCTTGTTATAAAATTGTTTAAACATTAATGTAGGTTTGAATTGGGTTTTTTTCTATATACTTGTTCTTTTTACTTTTTGGTGGTTGACTTGTCTTATTTCCTGATCCTAAATAAATAAAAAGGGTAATACCTCGCATATTTTTGAAAACACATACCATTGGTGCTAGTCGCCACCCTAGGGCCTACTGGAGGCGGGACTCGGGGGTCATTATCCCCCTTTCACCATTGCCAGCTCAGGAGGGGTATCTTTGGTGGGAGGGGGTCATGACAGAATGCGGGATATGTGGGTGTGAGGCCAAGGTGTGGGTGGGTGGGATACCTGGTGGTGAGGCCCAGGTGTGTGCGGTCGGGGAGAGTGTGGTAGCGTCCAGACGTTTTCTGTTAGGAAGAGCAGCTAAATAAAGGGGAATGGTGCAGGGTACCCAATACTCTAGTATCTTATATACTACTACCTGTCGTGCTTGTGTTTTGGTGAGTGTGGCTAGTGAGGTTGGTGGATATAATTCCTTACTAGGTTTCTTCTATTGTTCTCATGGGACATTAGGATGTCTCCCCACTTGTGCATGAGAGCTTTAGGTTTCCCTACAGAGTATACTTGTATGCTCACCCTACGTTTACTTTCAGGTTTCTAGGAGGACTGCTAGGGCCGTGCGGGACCCTACTAGTTGGATAATTGGAGTTGTTGTCGTTGGTGTTCTGTTGTTTTCATTTGGTATTGTAATTTTAGCTTTCTTGTACTTGAACCCTGTTATAAAATTGTTTAAACATGCATGTGGGTTTGGTTTGAATTTATTTCTATACACTTGTTCTTTTCCTTTTTTGTGGATGACTTGTCCTATTTCCCGATCCTGAATAAATAAAAATGGTAATTCCTCCCATATTTCTGAAAACTCATACCCTTGGTGCTAGTCGCCACCTCGGGGCCTACTGGAGGCAGGAATCGGGGGTCATTATCTCCCTTTCACCATTGCCACCTCCGGAGGGGAATATTTGGTGGGAGGGGGTCTGACAGAATGGTATCAGAGCTGATGGTTGAGAGATAGGATGGAGTCTGGAGTTAGGCACAGTGAGGATTGCATGGGATGGTAGGGAAACAGTGTTAGTTAATCTTGGTGCGTGACATAGGCCAGGGAAGACTGGCTAGGAGATGGGATTTTAGGGCCCCCCTTGATCCGATGTAAGACTCTGAGCCTACAGAATGACCAAGTGAGACTACATTGATTGCAGGGTAGAATCCCTAGGGAAGGTACATGCATCATCCGGTTTGTGTTTTACTTGATTTAGGAGTTCTTGGAAGGAAATTGAAATAAAATTATAAAATAAAACCTTGAGTTTTCCTTACTACTTGGGCTTAGGTGATCCTTGTTTACCGTACAGCTATGGGACCTGGACGTCGTCCCTGGGTGGAACAGACGGCCGAGGCCTAGCAGATTCAAGCGGTCGATCAGCTGATGATTGACCGAGAGGAGGAAGATAGCCAGTGGCAGAAGACTCTCTGTTCTTTCCAATGGTAGACCCTCAAGAATTACGAGGGTAGTACTTCAGATACGGATATGGAGGGGTGTCTTGAGGAGCTAGGGATCACTTTTTCCTTGATACGTGCTCCGAGGGAGTACTGCGTTCCCTTAGCGGTTAGTCAACTGAGATTTGCGGTGCGACAATGGTGGACACTCTACCTCGGAGAGAGGATAGAGGCAGAGGATCCTTGGGATGATGTTGAGAAGGAATTCTGAGTGGAATTCCTTTCTTCCATGATCAAGGCAGAGAAGCAGCAAGAGTTACTCTCCTTTCAGCAGGGGAGTATGTCAGTACGAGAGCTGGGGATCAAGTTCAAGTATCCCTTGCGCTTTTCCCCGGATCTCTTTCCAGATGAGGAGTCTCGGGCGAGACGTTTGGAGGAGGCACTTCGTTCTTCTCTCTAGTATGCGGTCACCCCCTTCACCCTTCCGACGTACATGGTAGTACAGAAGTTGGCGGAGGTTTTAGAGAGGATTCAATCGCTGGGAGGTGCACCCTGAGAGGGGATCCATCCAGGCTCATCGAAGGGGAAGGCAGTCAGTAGCAGGTCTCCTACGACAGAACCTTCTAGGTTCAGGCCATGGGGAGCAGGCCCCAACAGTTCATGTTCAGATCCTCGGGTCCTCGTCCCTTTTTCACGAGCTTAGGACCAAGGGGTTTTTCCTGTGGAGGTTTTGGGCACATTCAGAGTCGGTGCCTGACCCGAGCTCAGTACGGTTGAGGTGGGTAGGTTCAGCGCCCACCTCAGCAGCACCAGTTGCCGGCTAGGCCCTTCCAGCAACAGCAGGACCATGCTCCTCCGATGGCAGACTTTGCGGGAGGAGGCCGACCTCAGGGTGCTCCTCAGGGACCTCGTCCAGGGCATGGTTAGGGAGGTGGACGACATCAGAGAGGCAGAGGAGCTGGGCGTGGGTAGTTTCACGCAGCAGAGTTGACAGCTCCAGCAGGACCAGAGGTGGTGTGAGGTACGATTTGTTTGTTCAGCACTCTTGTTTCTCCTTTGTTCGATTCAGGAGCTTCGCACTCCTTTGTTGCACCTAGTCTAGACCATGATTTGGGACTAGACGTAGAGAGAATTTCCGTACCACTTGTGCTGAGTACATCGGTTGGAGGCCAGACCAGTGTATCTAGTGTTTTCCGGAGATGTGGGCTGATGTTGGGACCACATCGATCTAGTGGGGACCTTCTTCTATTACAGATTCATCCATTCGATGCTATATTAGGCATCGACTGGTTTTTTTCTGTTAGTGCTGTTATCGACTGCTTCCGGAGAATAGTCGTGTTCTCCAACGTGGACGGGAAGGGTGTAGCTTTTGTTGGCGATAGGAGATATTAGGTGGGAAGCCGGCGTGTGGAGCCTCTCCTTCCCTAGTTAGGTGGGCTATCAGTGGTTCCAGCTGATACGGAGATGATGGATGTCCCGGAGGTTGATGGGGAGTTCCTCGATGTTTTTCCTGAGGAGGTTGTGACTCTACCCCCCACCCCCCCAAACGTGACGTTGAGTTCGGGATAGACTTACTTCCTGGTGCCCATCCAATTTCGATGGCCATTTATCAGATGGAACCTTCAGAGTTGCGGGAGTTGCGGATTCAGATTGACGATCTGATGGAGAGAGGTTTTGTTCGACCCAGCGTATCACCATGGGGTGCTCCGGTTTTGTTCGTGAAGAAGGCAGATGGTGGTCTCAAGCTATGAATATACTACTGATGGTTGAACCAGGTAACGGTCAAGAACCTCTATCCCCTCCCAAGGATAGATGATCTCTTCAACTAACTGAGGGGAGCAGGTTGGTTTTCCATGATTGATCTACGATCTGGATATCATCAACTGAGGGTAAAAGACAGTGACATCTCGAAGATGGATTTCAGGTGCAGGTATGGGCACTTTGAGTTTGTGGTGATTCCGTTTGGAGTTACGAATGCACCGGCTGTGTTCATGGGACTTATGAACATTGTCTTCCGGTAGTTTCTAGACCGGTTCATCATTGTGTTTATCGATGACATCCGGATCTACTCAAGGTCAGAGGAGGAGCACGTTGAGCATCTCAGGGAAGTCTTGGGAGTCCTTCGACACCATCATCTTTACGTGAAATTTTCGAACTGTAAGTTCTTGACATAAGAAGTACACTTCCTTGGGCACGTGGTATCTCAGAATGGTGTGTTAGTGGACCCGTCGAAGGTAGAGGAAGTTCTTTCTTGGGCAGCACCAAAGAGCGTGGCAGAAGTTCGTAGTTTCCAGGGGTTAGCAGGTTACAATCGGAGGTTCGTTTCAGACATCTCTCGAGTTTCTGCTCCTTTGACAGCTTTGACGAGGAAGAACCAGGTCTTCCTATGGAGCGAGCAGTGCCAGAATGCTTTTAACTACCTGAAGGAGATGTTGGTCAGTGCTCTCGTACTCTGGTTTCCATAGGAAGGGTTGTTGTCTGAGGTGTTTTGTGATGCTTCTAGCCTTGGTCTGGGGTGTGTGCTGATGCATAATAAGGAAGTGATCTGTTTTGGGTCTAGGCAGTTACGCCCTCACGAGCGTAACCATGCCACCCATGAACTAGAGCTTGCAGCAGTAGTGTTTGCACTGAAGTTGTGGCGACATTACCTCTTTGGGGAGTGCTTTTTGGTCTTCTTAGATCACAATATCCTGCGTTATATCTTCTCCCAACATAACCTGAACTTACGGCAGCGGAGATGGGTCGAGTTTCTCCAAGACTACGACTTTGAGATCTCTTACACTGAAGGTAAGGGCAACATTGTGGCTGATTCCCTGAGCAGGAAGTCGCATCAGAAAGTGGTTCGGTAATCCACTGATTCTTGGAAGGTGATGGGAGAGTTGGCTTCCTTGCACTTGGGTGCCAGGGTAGAAGGTGTTAGAGGATGTTTGTTTCAGATGATGGTTCAGTCCACCTTGTTGCAGCAAGAGGAAGAGTCCCAGTGGGGGGACCCCGAGGTGGAAGTGATGCGGGATCGTATCGATCAGGGGAACGCTCTAGAGGGATGGTCAGAGGATAGCTGACATTGGATGCTTTTCCATGGAAGGTTGTTTGTTCTGGAGGCAATGCGTGAGGGAGTTCTCTGTGAGTTCCATAGATCAGCCATGGCAGTACATCCAAGAGTTTCGAAAATGTACCAAGGCCTGAGGGAACAATTTTGGTGGCCCGTGGTAAAATGGGCAGTGGTAGAGATTGTGGATAAATGCCTAGTGTGTCAGCAAGTGAGGGCTGAACACTGGGTTCCTAGTGGTTTTCTGTATCCTTCAGATGTCCCCGAGTGGAAGTGGGATGACATCTTAATGTACTTCGTCACATGACTACCCTGAGCTCAGGGTGGTTATGATGCTATCTGGGTAGTGGTGGATCGAATGAAGAAATCAGCTCACTTCTTAGTAATTAAGGAGTCGGGCCCAGTGAGTACCTTAGCATAGAGGTACGTAGACGAAGCTGTGCGGTTGCATAGGGTCCCAAATACTATCACCACATATCGGGACACACGGTTTACCTCACGAGTCTGGAGGGGGTTACAACATGCTTTTGGCCCCCAGATATGCCTAAGCACTACTTTCCACCCCCAGACCGATGGGCAGATGGTGCGGACTATCCAGACGTTGGAGGATCTGCTGCGAGCATGCGTTCTGGAATTCGGAGGATCATGGGTACGACACTTGCCTTTAATAGAGTTCGCCTACAACAACAGCTTCCACTCTACTATTGGCATGGTACTGTTTGAGGCTTTGTATGGAAGGCCATGTCGTTCACCCATTTGCTGGGTAGAGTTTGGTGAGATAGGTTCCCTTGGGCCAGAGGTAGTATAGAGCACCACAGAGAATGTCCAGCTTGTACGTCAGAGGATGAAAGGGGCTCAGGACTGACAGAAGTCTTATACTGATTGTCGGAGGAGGACCTTGGAGTTCGAGGTGGGAGACCATGTGTTCTTGAAGGATTACCCTCGACGGGGGAAGCAGAGGTTTGGGAAAGGGAGCAAGCTCTCACCTAGGTTCATCGAACCTTTTGAGGTGCTGAGGCGAGTCGGCGAGGTAGCATATCAGCTGGCCCTGCCACCTCAGTTGGAGAAGGTTCATGACGTCTTCCACATCTCCCATCTTCGTCGGTTCTTACATGACTACTCTCATGTTATCGACTGGGGATAGTTAGATATTGGAGACGACGCGACCTTCAAGGAATAACCAGTCAGGATCGAAGATCGTAAAGAGAAGGTGCTCCGTGGATGAACCATTACGTTGGTTCGTGTGTTGTGGAGTCATGTCGGGCTTGAAGAGATCACTTAGGAGTGGGAGACCCAGATGCATGCTCAGTACCCGAAGTTTATTTGACTTTTGTTTTCCCTTGTTCTTCTGAGCTTTGTGTTGATGTTGTACTTTGTACCTTTGATATATGGAATGCATGGCTTGATAGTTGTGAGACCTTTTGTTTCCTTGTCCCCTAGTAATGTGTAGCATGTCTGGGTGTGTGGGAAATGGAAAAACCTGACCCTTAATCGAGACGCATTATTGCGGATGCGATTGAACCCGTGCGGGAAAGTCAGTGCTGCATAATGTGGATAATATCTTGAAATAGGAGAAGGAATTTCCCAAACCACGTGTTCGGGAAGTGTGTTGGTTGTGGGGTTTTGGGGGTAGTGCGAGTTGAAAAATCCAAATATATGGAAGTGGGAAGGCCCAATCCTTAATCGAGACGCATTAATGAGGATGCGATTAAACCCGTGCAGGCGAGTCAGTGCCGCCTAAAGTGGATAATATCTCGATATAGGAGAAGGAATTCCTAACACATATGATTAGGGTTGTTGGTTGGGTTCCTGTTATAACGAGAACCCTAAGAGGAATCTTTTTGGGTTTCCTCTAGGTTGGGTTGGAATTCTCGGGGACGATAATTTTTTAAGAGGTATCTGATGTAATGGCTCGAACCTCTCCGGCCCATTCCTTTGTCATAAAGAAGGACACAAAGTGTTATGGAGGGTAAAATGGACTTTTCCCACAATTTCCAGAATTTTGAAACTACACGCTGTGTAGTTTGAGTACACGACGTGTACCCCCTTTCCGTGTATACCCCATGTTGTAGGCAGTTTCCTCGCTGTGTGAAATAATGGGTGCACACCGTGTGTCCAGTTCTACATGCCGTGTAGTCCTTCCCCGCATACGCATTACCAGTCAACGGTCGTGACCGTGTTGGAGCCGTGTCCTTGCCATGTGCAATAAATGAGTACACGCAATGTGTCTAATCTACACGCCATGTAGACTTTCCCCACATATGTGTTACCCTCATACCATGTGTTGACCTGTCAATGGCCGCGGAGCCATGTTGGAAGCCGCGTGGAGACCGTGTAAAATAACCGAGTACAAGATGTGTACCCTAAAGTACACGCCGTGTAATTTTCCTTTTCTCGCCTATAAATGGAGGGGTCCCCTCCTCCTTTCAACTCACCCCCTCTCCTACCCTTTCCTCTGAGCAGAGCTCTCCCAAGAGACTCAAAGGCTCCTTTTCTTATATAACTTCTTCGTACGAGCTCCGATTTACGACCCTTTTATGGACACGAGATCGTAACGACGAGGCAGAACATCCGAGCCCGGGTCCGTTGTCTTTTCTTCGGCCTTTACCTTCCAACTTCCTCCCGTGGAGGTTTTGCCGAGACCCGACAGAAGTGACGGACACCGACAGACGTCTTCTAAAGTTGATCCGGAGGAGCTCTGTGATCAGAACCTGTCAAGGTAGGGATCATACCTTCGTCTCTCTAATTTTTGCATCATGCGGGGTGGGTCACTTCTTGTTTATTGAGAAACAGTTGAACCATTAAATGAAGATAATAACTGGTTAAAGAATGGGGTTGGGAAGTTTTAGATTGCTGTTACATTATATCCTATGATATTATGTTGTGAATTGAATGGGCTTAGGCCTACTGAAAATCACTGTCGTTGGGGGCCTTTTCTTGTACAATTAAATGTTTCCATATCTTTCTAGACTTTTTTGTGGATATAAATTTTTGTAAATTGTTTAATCACGTAATGTTGGCTGTTTAAAATCTGGAACCCTTGTGTGATCACCCCGGTTAAACAAAAACGGAATAATGAAAATGTGGGTGTTGTCTTGGATACGTGGCATGTGATTGGGGTGTTTTGTGGGTTGTCATGGATAGGGTGAGCAGCGGGGATGCGGTTGGTTTGGTTGTGGGTTGGTGTGAATGCTATGATGGTGACGGGAACCGGGGCTACGATAAATGGTATTAAAGGGATAATGATGTATGGGTTCTGGTGTGGTTGTGGTGATGGTGGTTGGCAGCAGGGCTGCAGGGATGGGTTGAATGTGAACAGACATTGGGTTGTGAATAATAAATAAAAAGTGGAAGAGTTAATGAATGGTGGGGTGTGGTAATGTAACGGAGTTAATAATCAATGGGGTTGGTTGGTTGATAAGAAGAACTTTGTCGTGTTGCTTGTGTTTTCCTAACTTGATTTGTGAATGGAAGGGATATGTTTTATGAATGATCGATGTGGTTGGTTGTGACTAATTTCCCAGTAGTTAAGGAACTAAATAAACTAATTCTTCTGAAACGTGAAAACCTAAATGGGGTTGGGGTTGTTTGTTGTATGCATGCTTCGTGGTAGCAGTGCCGAGGTACGTGCTCAGTTTCTCTGTTTAGAAGCCATAGATTGGGCTAAGTGTATGGTATATATATGTGTGTATATTTTGTGTTTTATCACACCCCACCCATGTTGAGAAGTTAGTGTCGAACACTCCCATTTCATGGGAGAGGGTGTTTTTCCCGTAGATACTAGATCCTTCCTGCACCTTCTCCCCTAGGTTGTGATTGCTTGAGGCGACCTTACACCTAAGACTCTTCGGGTAGGTTTCAATTGTGGTGGCTTTTTCCCAAGACTCTTCGGGCATGTTCTACTATTTCCCAAGAATCTTCGGGATGAGGCCCAGGTGTGTGCGGGAGGGATACGTTGTTGTGAGGCCCAGGTGTGTGCGGGCGGGATATGTGGTTGTGAGGCCCAGGTGTGTGCGGGCGGGATATGTGGTTGTGAGGCCCAGGTGTGTATGGTCGGGATACGTGGTGGTGAGGCCCAGGTGTGTGCAGGCAGGGAGAGTGTGGCATCGTCAGGACGTTTTCCGTTAGGAAGAGCATATAACGAAAGGGGAATGGTGTGGGGTACACAATACTCTTGTTTCTTATATACTACTACCTGTTGTGCTTGTGTTTTGGTGAGTGTTTCTGGTGAGGTTGGGTGGATAGAATTCCTTGCTAGGTTTCTTCTATTGTTCTCACGGGACATTAGGAAGTCTCCTGACTTGTGCACGAGAGTTTTAGGTTTCCCTACTGAGTATACTTGTATGCTCACCCTACCTTTACTTTGAGGTTTCCAGGAGGACTACCAGGGTCATGCGAGACCCTACTAGTCAGACAGTTGGAGTTGTTGCAGGTTATGTTCTCTTGTTTTCATTTGGTATTGTACTTTGAGCTTTCTTGTACTTGTACCTTGTTACAAAATTGTTTAAACATGCATGTGGGTTTGATTTGGGTTTATTTCTATACACTTGTTCTTTTTTCTTTTTGGTGGTTGACTTATCCTATTTCCCGATCCTAAATAAATAAAAAGGGTAATGCCTCTTATATTTATGAAATCTCATACCCTTGGTTCTAGTCGCCACCCCGGGTCCTAATAAAGGCGGGACTCAGGGGTCATTATCTCCCTTTCACCATTTCCAGCTCAGGCGGGGCATCTTTGGTGGGAGGGGGTCATGACAAGTAATGTCCAAAAATAATGATTGTAACACAAGGTATGTAAGTCGAGTCAGCTCTAACACTTATATTTGACCAAATTTATTCAATCCATGTACCTAAATTGTTGAGAAATAAAATTATGTTTATTATATGGAATATAAATACCCTTATTCATATATATTTCATTTTATAAGTTCCAATTTCGACATATGTTATTTATTTATTATAATTAATTGTCGTTGGTTGGTTATTTGAGTCTTTTCAGACAATTAATATGTAACTCTTATGGTATATTGAATATTTTTGGGGGTGTTTTATAATAACATAACAATCTCAATAATTTTAGTGCTTAATTTATTATATTATAATATTTTGATAATATATATATATAAATGAGGGTTTTAATAAACTGAAATAAAATTATAAAAGGTTATATGATTTATTTGTTTTGCATGGTTATGTTTACTATGATTACATATTATTAAAATCAATTATTGAAATAAAATTATATATATAATAATAATATTTTCACATAAATAATTTTTTTTCATTACTATTTTTCATAATTCAACATTCATATATTTTTATAGTATTGTTTATGTATATTTTTTGATTTACCCCAACAAGAACATACTTTTATTAAATGACCTCTATTGTTAAAAAGTGTTTCCCTTTGGAATAATATGTTTGATAAATTTGAATAATTATATTATTATAATAATATTAAGGTGATGAATCATATTTTTATAAAAATGAATAATGAATGAAAATAATGATCAGAAACAAATAATGTAATTTTTGAAGGTGTAATTTAACATAAAACATAATCAATGTTTTATTTTATATAATAAAAATGAATAACAGTTTATTATAAATTTAATTATTTAAATCATAATTATATTATATATGTAAAATTTATTATTCAATTTAATCTTTATAAATGATTTATAGATTTAGTGGTGGAAAAAAAATTATTTCTCTTCATGAATGTTGTACTCCATAAAAATTCACAGTCGATGTTATTTAGATTTTTTTCTAACTGGATGAAAAGTAATAAAAAAAGATTTTGTACATTAATAAAATATTAGATCTATATAATAATTATATTGAGATAAATATATTACAAATGGTCGTGTTGTTTTAAAAAATAAATATTAATAATAAAGGTACATGAATATGAATTATTTCCATTGGGATCTTGAACATTCCCTTAAAAATCTCAAAGAGAGTAATTGTATTAGTGTAACTAATTGAAAAACTAGTTTAATGAAATTGATATAGGGTTATTTGAGGAGTAATGTGTCTGTATTTTAAGGTGAAATTCGATGGGATTAGTGTTTCATGAAGGTGAATAATTTTCCCATTTTATATATGAGTTAAATGGATATTTTTGGAACTTAAATTATTTTTAAAAAATGACCTGACACTAATCACTATTAAATGTATATAAATATTGTAAATAATTGGTTTAAACGTGGTATTGGGTTAAAAAAGGTTCATAAATTTATTTTAATTCATTCTTCAATAAGTTTCGATTTCACTAACTTATATATTTTTACATTTACCTTTTTTGGGTTTTATTTGGTTAACTACTGTCTACCCAAGTAACTTATGATCTGATTTACATATAAAATAACCCATAGTACAAAAATTTTAGGTTATGAATATATATTTATGCTAGATTTATTATAATTTATATAATAGATAATAGAAAAATTTTCTTTAAAATCAAAACATTATATATTGTAAAAACATTTCTGTAGAAAAAGTATGTCTTCGCCATTATGTGTTTTTGATCATATATTGTGTTCATTAATAATATAATGATGGATAATGTACTTATTTATAGGCGTAACAATTTTATTTGTTTAATTTTTTAAAATATATTAATTCATTTTATTAGGTAAATAGTATACAATATTAATAAAATAATACTATGAAAATAATATTTTTACTATTATCATAGTGAATGACAATAATATTATATATCATTTTTTATTCCCAAAAATATTAATTAAATTATTAAATTATATGATGGTGTTCATATAAAATATAAAATCATTTTTGATATAATTATTCTCAACATGTAATGAAATCTATTTTTTAATATTAAAAATAAAAAACAAATTTTATACTAATGTACAACATATGTTTTAAAAATGATATACATGGGTAAAATAAATTCAACTTAGTAATTCAAAATTATATATTTTTCTTAAAAAATATATATAATTCTCATAATAAATTTTTGAAAAATATTAATTCATTCACATGTTAACATAAACTCATAAATATTACATGTATTTATTAAAAATTGGATTCAGTAATATCCACATAATAATTAAATTAATATTAGAATATTTCCAAAATCAATATAATATTATTTTTTCATGTTCATTTCAAAAATATATTTCATTTTAAAAATTTAGATTTATTAATTTATGAAATTTATTTTTAAATGATAATAAAATATAATAATAAAAACAATTTTTATATAAAAACACATTTTTAATACCTTTATTATTTTTTCCCTATTTTGAATTCATATACAATTTAAAATAATATGTATATCTTTAATATTTTTTTTATTAATTTTCAATTTTTTTCCAATATATATGGGATTGATTTTTGTTATCTTTTTTGTGTAGATTAATAAAAATTAATCTATATATTTTAAGGAAGATAAATTATATAATTAAATCATGGGTCCTTACTTTATTCGCACATTAAATAAATTTCATCCTAAAAATCATAATTATTACTCAATGATAATGGTTGTTGATGTTATTTAGGTTATAATTAAATTTATGGATATAAAATATAATATGACTTGTACCATACTCTACAATGATGTATTATGTTACTTAACCTTCATAATAAAATTTCCCTTTATAAAAAAATAATGCAATGTATTTATGTTCCCTAATCAAACATTATCAAAAATATATATTTACAAATACATTTTAAATCATCAAGACACTAAACCATAGTGAATTCATATAATCCTATAAAAAATCACTCTATATGTAGAGAAAAAATTTAATAACTAAACGTTAATAATGTATAAATTTATAAATTATGTATCATGATCCTATAGAATGGGATGAACTTCACCAAAAAAATAATAGATACTTTTTATTCAATAAATAATTAAATACAAGGAAATTAATATTATCAAACTCACTTTTATCAATATCAACCATCTCGTGACTACCTCAACAAGAATCATATATTAATCAAATGTGTTATACATTCCCCACCCAGGTTTTGTCTAATTAATAATCATTACGTTTGAAATTTTTATAAAACAATTGTATGGTTGTTGATAAACATTAATATAAGTCTACCAACCTAAAATAAATTACTAATGATGAAAAATTATTAGATGTTTCATATAATCCAATTAATAGAAAACTTATAACAAACTCTTATAGATAAAAATCAATCATTAATGAAATAACTGTGAATTTGATTTTTCTAGTATTATTAAATATGTAAACAGTACAACTATTAGAATTTCTAATAAATAATCCTTTTTTTATGAAAACAAGAAAATAATTAGAGTCATAACCATTTAAGTATTCTTCTTTATTTAATTATAGAAAGTTTTTCCATTCATATATATAGAAATATCATTATTTTTATTTGGACCTATTTTAACCTTTTACTAAAACAAATTTTAATGTTATGGTAATATCATAAAATATGAATATTTTAACTTCAATCTATTTTTTTCTTACCCCAAGGAACTACAAATTTTAACATATTATACTTTTAAAAAACCTATTAACCTTTTTTAAAAATAAATTTTTATTTCTCTATTTTGTTTTATCATCTAATATTTTACATCATTATATAATGCAATATAAAGTTTCATTAAAGATAATTAAAAAATCGTAGCATAGCCCCCCATGATTTATTAACTATGGTGTGTAGTTAGACATCTTTTTCTTACCCAAGGTTATGTTCGAGTTAATTCCCAATAAACACAATATTTTTAGTAACTGTATGGTCATCCATTCATAAATAGGGGGATAAAATTTTATAATCCATAGGGGAATATCATTTTATAGATAACTATATTCTCAAAATGTCCAAAAAATATCTAGATATCGTCCTTCAAGTAGAATTATCCCAAATAAATAACCAATTAGATTTTACTAATTTTATTATCTTTTAATAAATAATAACTACAGTAATCCTAAAAAACTAAATATTTATTTTATACCAACTAATGTTACTAAGACCTCCTGTAACACCAAGTGATTTTAAAAGATGACAATATAATAAGAGACATTAAACTACATGCAACACTAATAAACTATTATAAGGAAACTCCTCTAGAAATTAAGATCTATATATTATTAAAAACAATTAAATGATTCAAAATAATTTATGTATATGAAACAAAAAAAATTATGCTTGAGAGAGTATTCAATCTTCATTACATAGCTTAAATGCCTAATGATATATTTAACTGTTATAACACAACTATTAAATTGATGGTCATGATATTATTAATTGAATTATGATAAATATAAATAAATATTTTTATATATATATAAAAATATATAAATTTCCCACTCACCTTAAATTATTTATAAATATTTTGTAAATATTTTGTAATTAAATTTTATTCTTCAAAGATATGTTTTCTAAAAAAATATTTTTCCCATAACAATGAACAAAATGATATAATAATTTTGGAAAATATTCAAATTTTATTTTATAAAATTATCATAAAATTTTATTTCATAAAATCAAAATATACATTCGATTAAATTTTGTCATTTTTTAGAAAATATAGATTTTTTAATTATTACTTCAAATTATTGTTTTTTAAAAATTTCAATTAATTTCAAAAAATTAAGAAATTTAAATTCCAAAATATTTTTTTAGAAATTAATTCATGTAAAATTAATTTTTTAGTTCTATTTATTCAAAATAATATTATTTTTCTCTATATTGTTTTGGTTTTTTGTGTATGTTTCTACTTGGGTTTAGAAATTGGTATTTCCAAAAACTATTTTAAAATGAGTAGTTATTATAAATTAATAATAATTAAAATAATATATAATGGGGAATAATATAAAATTAATGAATATATTACATATCATTAATATATAGAATCATTTTTTCTCAAAAAAATACTTTATTTAAAAACTGGATATCTCACGGTCTCTATAAGTTGATTTTTAAATTAAATTATACCACTTTTATGAGTTTAATTTGTAAAAAATGGATTAAATATTTTAAACATAAAACATTATAATTTATAATAAGTTGAAAAATATTTTTTAACATAATTATTAGAGAATGTAGTGAAATTTCATCGAAATGATATAGGTCATAAAGAGTTTACTAAAAGATTTTTAATTAATCATAAGGAGAAAATAACAAATAAACATGAAAGACAACCATTTAAGGAGAATCTGTGAACTTTTTACATTATATTACTGATCATGGTATATTATTAGGGCATGGTGACGTGAATATATGTGGACGGAGTTTTATCAGTCAAAACACATACAAGTGTACCACCCACCCCACATATTAAAGGCAACACCTCACATCTATTCATCAAACCATAAAACTATTCGGGATCATAAAATAACTTATTAAATAAATTTCATCATCTCTTTTTTCATCCTGAAATCCTTTTTTTCTCCATAAATCCACCCTAGTATGGCCTTTGATGGAATCCTATGGAGGGGACCTGAAAAGAGGTAATGTTCTTCAACAAATTTTTTTGTTTTATTTAATTATCCCCTACATAAAATATTATTATTATTTTATGATATAATCACCTTAATATAATCTATATATTGATATTTTTTGTTATGTTAATACCTTGGTCCATACTCAATTATATTAAATGGGTTAAATTATCGTCATCTATCTGTACGGTGAACTACCACCAAACAAAATGATCTTCTTTTTCATTCCATGACCCCTCCCATGGTTGGGTATGATGATGTGTCTAAAATTTATATATAAATTTTATAATAAATTTATTACTTTTTATGAATTATTTAAAATATTTCATCTTACATTCTATACCGTATGAGACTAAATAGTGTCACTCATGTGTATAGTAGAAAATCCCCTCGCAAAGTGATGTGATTTATTTTTTACTAATAAATTACATGGAATTAAATAAATTTAATAATAATAAATATATATGATATAAAATCAATATTTATTATAATAATTACATGCTTATCATTATTTTAAAACGAAATTTCATTTTATTTTTACCTTTTCACTCACTGATAAAAATGATAACATCGTTCTGGGACATTTGGATTACCACCTCCTCAAAGTGATGTGGTTCATTTTTTCCTCACCACATAAAAATTATTATATACATAATTTAATATTACTTAATAATATTTTATTTATGATATTATGATAATTATATGGTGATAAATTTTACTGAACTACTTTTTATAAATATCATTCAAAAATAGAAATGTTTTGCACATGTGCCTACGACCATTCATCTCCATGATAGTGACGTTATTTCATCATTCATAACCATAATTCATGAATGGTTTCCAATGTATAAATAAAATATATATATATATATATTATAATAAGGAAATTATAATTTATTTTTGAATATTATATATAAATTTAATATGTAAAAAAACAAAGCATTTATTATAATGAACGAATGTTAAAACAAGTCAATTAACACTAAAAACAATGAAAAAATGGAAATATTGTCAATGAGTATGTGAGAAAATGTTTTAAAAGATTCATAATTTATATTATAAATATATATATTTTTCTTAATAATTTAATAAATTTATTAAAACCATTATACGGTAGGTTATTGATTGGTCAACAAAAAAGATATTTATGGTAATGATTTTATCATCAAACTTTTTTTATTGGATATATTTAATATTTTACACGTTATGTTTATTATATTATATAATTCTAATGAATTTAATATATGATTCGTATCCTTTATTTAATGGTGAATTACAAATAAATCTAATGATCACACATTAATGTGTTTTATAGTTTCAATGTTATATAATAGGTATGTGAAATTTGCCTCATTTTAACTTCTTAATAACATATATTATGTTATTCAAATATATTCTTTTATGGGGTTTATATAATAATCTTTTTATATATTATATAATTAATTTTATTAATATAGTTTATTTTATTAATGAAATTATTTTATATGTTTCATTTAATAATAATTTTCTTTGGGGACTATGATTCGATGTTACCAATGTGGAAGGAGGCTTATGTTACAATCTCATTGTTTATTAGGATCGTTTTTGATTATGCATCCAAAGAAGAAACATGAGGGCCTATGTCTCATGAAATTGACTTATTCATCCAAAAAATCATACTTTGATAACATCCCAAATAGATTATGAGGATAAAGAACTCCAAAAATGGAACACTAATACTCTACATGCTCTTCCTCACATACAATGTACAAAATGATTTCGTTGACAAAAAGAAACATGAAATAAAATAGGAACTAATGAAACACTATGGTTAGTATCCTTGTAAACAATGATAGATAATTAATCACATTGACCGTTGAAAACGAACTCCTAATTCCCATGAAGACAACATAATGAATTATTTGGTATATCCTCATCTTTTACCTAAATCTGATGATATCCTGACCACATATTGATCTTTGAGAACCGACATTAACACTTCAATTGATCAAATAAATCATCAATCTCGAGAATAGAATATAAGATCCTCATTTTCACTTGGTTCAACCCATTGTAATCGTTATACAACTGAAAACTATTATCATCCATAATTAAAATTAAAAATATTCCACCCCATAGTGACACACTCAACCAAACAAAACTGCATAACAACGTACCAACAAGCTATATATGCATATCTCACAATATAAAGGATTCCATCTAATATAGATACATCAAGATATGATAGATTTATTTCTGTTGATCATTCACAAACTTGATATCTCCCAAGGGGGTATCAAAAAAACATCCTTTGTATAATTTCCTCTAAATGACCTCTACTCCCAAAAACACCTCGAGATACATCATCATCATATATATGGTGACCTGGCACTGGATCCCTTGATGAAAATCATTCTATAAATTTGACCTTGTATCCCCATCATGTAAAATTCCCACAAAATATCATAGAAGGTTCTTGAAAAAAATTCAAACTCTCACACATTATTATTCTAATATCGAAGGGTATTTGGAGACTTGCGACTGGTCGCCTATACGGTTGAAGAAATAAACTAATCTCTGAACTAGTCGTGGAACTACTCCTATGATACATATGACTCCTCATGACCCCTGAGGAATATAAACCAAAACTTACATGCTTCATTGTACAACATCATAAAATAAAACAAAACCTAGTGTTTCCTTCAAAGCACACATTGAACTGAAAGCTATCTCAACCTCCTCCAACCATTCTTATGTGACTGCATGTAAAATTCTTTCCTCATACAACTATAGACAATAGAACTAAAAATCATAGAGTATCCTCCTCATTGTGTATTCATATTTAACCACTACTCTATAGTTATTTTCTAGCATAACATGTTGAAAATATTCTATGCGAACCATAAAATGACATTAACTTGTAGCCATTCCTACAAAAAGAAAGGATATTGGAGATCTTAATCTAAAACATAGAATAACATAAGAGTAATCAATTCTTTACTTTTCATTAATTTTAGGTTAAAATATACCATGGTATATCCATTCAAAATCATGTAAAAAAAATGATCCACGATTCTTTCCTAGGTCTCTACCAAACAAAAAATATTACCTAGTTTATTACCTATTATAATCAAAAAAATTTGTGCCACAGATCATAGGGTACCAAAAATACCCGTGTCTCAGCCAGTGTTTGGTTTTTCAATGATTTCTAAACTAAGTTGACAATATTTCTCTATCATCCAATGAAACATCACTTGTGAATGACTCCAAAAATCATCTAATCCATCAAGCTAACCTCTCATTTCATTCTTTCATGACCCCCTCCCCAAAATTTTTATACCTCCTGGGTCAATAATGGGATAAGAGATATAGTGACAACCTTTTCCTTCCTCTTGTAGGCCTCAGATTGATAATTAGCACTGAGGGTATAATAAACATGTAGATGGGTAGTATTACCATCTAAGAGAAAAAAATGAAGAATAGAGAGAAAAGATAGACACAAACCAAGTACTACTAAAAATATAATTTTATAGAAACCAAATCACAAAAATAAAATTTCAAACAAAACAAGTAAAACTAAAAGGGAAAACCAAAATTCCTAAAAGAAAGTAAATATGGATGTGTCCACGAAGCCCAAACAGCTTCTAATACCTATACAAAAGTAGTAACTAGACTCATCTAAATCTTCACCCAACTAATGTAAAAATTATTTATATATACCTATGATGGGTATAAATGTATTCTCAATAAAATCTTTCTTGTGTCATCTCATGAATAAGTAATGAAATAATGCTAAATAATATTAATGAACAAGTGAAAATAACTCGTCACATAAATATGTGTACTATGTATCCGTCCTCACCATTTCTATTCTCACAATTTGTCACATACAGGATAATATTTTATAAAAAAGAAGATCAAGTGTTACCCAATACAACTTCCCCACTAGCATTGCACATTTCCCCAACATCGTACATCTTGAGTATCTCTATCCAAAAAGAATTCCAAATAGACACCTAGTTGAATCACCACAACAAGCACCTAGTGTAACACACCACCACATTCACATAACCAAAATTAACCAAGTAGTTTTCAGGAACCACCAGAACTCAAATAACTTGTATCATAAGTCAGGTATTATACCTCAAACCATCACTACCCATACGCCGATTATGTTACCACAATCCATTATATCCTATATACATATTAACTGTAGTAGTTCTTATGAAATTATATATAGAATATATTTTTGTGAAAAAACCACAAGCCATCACATCCCTCTATATACATATATGGGTAAAACTAACCACCCAACATACTAACAAATGTAAATACCAACAGAACAGATATGAGACAGCAGTTGTAGTCATCCATCCATCCTCCCACAAGGATGTCTAGGAAAACTCCCATATGGCACAAAATTGACGAGGTGTAAGTTTCCCTAATCGATTGGTTGCTGATTCTTATAGAGAAACTAAATGTACGTGTTATAATATAGTACACAAAAACACTATAGTCAAAACAATGTCCTAAACTCAACTGCCACAAATGTCTCTTGGACACCGGTTTCCACTACTAATACTAGATATCTTATAAGCACATAACCATTTATATAGATTAATTGTGTTATATTATACCTTTTCATCACTTTTAAGTTATATTAAATAATTACTTAATCAGTAATTAAAAATTATCATTTTCCATATTACATCACATTATCATTTTAACAATGAACAATTCCTTCCAAGAACAACTAAACTCTTCCCGATGCTTCTTATAATTACAACGTCGTAATTGCATCTAGGCAATCTAAAAACCCATGGGTTAATCATTTATTCATTTATTTAACATCACAAATTTTTTCTATACATCCAGTTATTATAGAAATGCATTTAAACTCCCCAAACAGAAGGGCATCAGTACGATGTGTAGATAGACTACCTGTCTAATATTTTCCACCTATAAAAGGATAGTAAACTCATAAAACAATGATAAAAAAGACGTAATGCCCGTGGAATACCCCACATGTCTTCACCGCCCATGGAATGTGACTAACCAAGCACATTTGTCTGCCCCTAGTAGTAAATAAAGGAAATATGATAAATATTAAAAAAAATCAATTAAGAATCTATCATTAATAATAATGGGTAAGCCTATCTTGAAACTATTACACCCTCTATGATGTCCTCACCAACACGACAAGCACAAAATGATGTAACTCACCAACCCAAGTGACTACTGATAAAAAAAAACCGGGCCTCCCTACCCCAAATACCAAAAAATCACTATTGGCTCAACCATCCTAGGCTCACATAACATTTCGGCCTCCCTTACCCCAAAACTACAAAAATATTATAAGTTCATACATTTCACAAGCAGTATGAAACGAACAAGAAATTGGTCTCTTGGCCATAAAATAAATAATTCAGCCTTTACACATGACATGCTCTGATGGATTCAAAGAATTACGATAATGGAATTTACACGAATTCGGTAATCTTTTTCCATATAAATAAATTATCTTTATTCACACAAACATTTTGTATTATTTCTTGAATTAATTTATTCATTTTTCACATATTTCAAATATAGGAAACCTAAACCACAAGCTATCACATGGTATCAAAATTTAATCAAAAAATTAATTTAACATGACTTTAGTTCTTATTCAATCAGGAATCATCGTTATTTAGCTTCACTAACCAATTCAATTTAACATACAGACATTGTATAGTTTGATAAACATAAAATTATAACAACAACAACATTTATTATACATGACACATTAATAATTTATCCAATTAATTTTCAATTAAATAAATAATAATTTTAAATACTAAATTCAATCAGTAATAACATTCTAATCCAAGAAAGTCATTCATATCATACTATCTAGAAAATCATGAGGAAAATTTTTATCACTATATAAAGTAATAATATGGTTATGTGATTGATACTGGTTTTTTAATCAAGAGAAAATATGTATTTATTTCAAATTCTTTTCCATACAATGGTGTAAATCATTATAGCACATTTAATGAAAGTAAAAAAATATATATAAACAATAGATACCTTAAATCATAAGGTGTCCAGTGTTTTTCACACAAGAAAAGATAAGCACAACAAATATTGATCACCTCTCCTTCAACAATATCATCCACCTAAGGGCACTACGGAAAAACCTCACCATCCAATAACAAAGGAATCCTTATTAGGAACATGAAGTTCAATTTTTATCATATAGAATATAGAAAAGGAAGGAAATGAATCAGATAAACCACTATAACATGATTGAATATCTTTACTTGAATCAAGATGGGTCACTATGGATTGATGATGGATTCCTGAGATCGATTCATGTCCAAGGGATCTCCAATATTGTAAGGGGGGACTGAAGGGGTCTCTCAAATGATAGAGAGGGATGTAGCAGCTGTAGGTTTGGACAAATCGAGATATGTGAATGTTTTAAAACATTACCACAAATGGGGTATTACATTAAATGTTATCCAATTTCTTATTCTTTAATTCCACGATGTCCATTTAGTCCAGAAGACATCACCATTATAATATATTTTATCTTTCTAACCCTCAAATATTACACATTATGAATCCATTAATCACATTTTTAACCTTATTTTATGATGTGAAATCTCCTTACATCTATATATTAGTATATGAGTCCCTTTAGAGTTCTTCAAGGACCCCGATGAGCGCCTCAGTCTTTGGAAACATGATAAGTGTCAATCCACACCAATCCAGGCCCGTACAAACATAATGAAAAGTTTATACTTATGATTTTTTTATGAATACATGTTCTATATTGTATACATAAATTGATATAGTGTAATATTATATGTGGTGATATGTAAGAATTATAGATATTGTTAGAATATAAATCTAATATGTATAATGCTTATGGGTAAATGTATGATATTTGGAAAAAATGAATAATGGATTGTGGTTTGTAACAATATGATCTCTATAAAAAGTATAGAAAATTTATAAATTATAACTTCTAATTCACATTTATGGGAGACATACTATTTTGATAATATTGGTGATTATCTTTTTCTAAAAAAATGATAAATGTGAAACATTTCCCTTATATCTGCAAACATATGATGTCAGATAGTGAGGTTTTGTAAAATGATATGAATCATAATATATTTTTGAGAAACAAAAGATGGATAATGGAAATTTTTATCTTCTTATTTACCATTATAAGATATTTTTTAGACTACGTGTAAATCCTATTATGATTTTATATAATAGTGTACATGTCTAAAATTATATAACATTGTTTAGTACCATTTCTGTATGTTTCCAACTATGTAATATGATAATATTCATAATATATTAAACATAAAATTCAGGTTTCCAAATTAAATGAGATATTATTATCAGGTGTGGAAACAAATTAATTAAATTTCATGGTCATTCAAATGGATAATGATTTAATATTGTAAGGATATAGCCTTAGAAGTTATATATTCTAGTGACTATATTTGAGAAATCACATCATTTAATTTCCATTGATATACCATGTTTATTTTTTAATGAATTAGTATTAACATTTACATATTAAACCTCTACATTATAAATTTAACATTATACTTAGTATCAATTTTTTTCACCAAAGGAAATCCTTTTAAATTATAACATGTGTTTTATTCAGGACATTTCATAAAAAATTTCATCTTGAACATAGAATTTTTATTAATTTTTATTAAAGAAATGTTAAAAAAATAAAATGAGATATGTATACAAAAACCTCTATTAATGTACATGAAAAAAATGATAGAAACCATTAGTCAATTAAGACCTGTAAAACCATGAAAACATACTCACAAAATTACAATTTTCACCCATAAAACATAATTTTGTTACCTTACATTATAAAATAATATTTTTTTTTTAAAAACACGTAAGAAGATTAAATCACAACGCTATATTTAGGATTAGTTTTCATGTCACTCCAATATATAATTTATCTTTTAAGAAAATAGAAGGATTAATATTCATAGATACATTTGGAATTACCAAGACTGCATATTCCCATAATCTCTTTAGAGAAACTAAACTACTTAAATTCATCCTTACATATTGCATTGAATATTTAAAAACCGGTGACATTTCCACGGTGAATAATTAAATCAAACATATTTATAAAAAACCCCATGATTGAAAACATAGTCATAGCACAGAAATCATTCATTAAAGATACATTGTTGAGGAGAATATTTTTTCCATTTGGAATTCAGTTTTCATTTATACATATTCATGTAATCATAAAACATATTTTATTTTTTAATATATTTTTATACATGTAATGAAAGCATCAAAATAATAAAGTGTCATGATAGTGAGAAATCCCACACATTTTGTAAATTTTATAAGAGGCATTTTTTTATGGTGGTAATAATTGTTGATAGAGTTACATGAAAATAATGATTTTTAAAAAAGGTTCCCTACATTCTGTCAGACACATCATGAAAAATATTTACCATATTGAGTAATAAATCTATATTAATTAATACTATCTTATGATATTTTTTCAAGTAATTAAATTTTTATATATTTTTTCTGTGTTCTTAATAATTAAATTTCCCCTTAGTTTTTTGGATGATATTCTATCAATATTATACAATTATTATGTTTGGTTATATATGGTCAAAAATGATGTCAATCCATCATTTCTGAAATAATAAAAAATAGAAAATAATACTATTTATAACAAAATAATTTTTATAAATTCATCCAACAAATATGGTTATGAAAAATGAACTATATTAAAATCATGGACATTTTAGGTCATATGTACGAATGAGTAACGATTCAATTTTTAAATAATCACTGAAAAAATGGTAAGTTAAATTTTTTATTTTATGGAATTATCATAATAAAATTTACGTCATATAATTAATTTAAATATTTTTGTTTGTATCATTAATATGGTGAGGTGATAAAAAATGAATAACATTTCTTTGTGTAGTTTTGAATTCACACATATGAAAAAATGATGATATCATTTTTATGTTCATTGAAATATAAGAACGTGAATGATATATTAAATTTCATTCATGAAAAATATGTCATGAATATTATATATAAATATTAATTACATCATTATAACCAGTCAATAGAAGATACGATGGAACACAAGTCACGTCGTTTCACGATACAGTAGTCAACTATAAATATGGACGATGTATTATTTTCTCAATTAGTAAAAAAAATATATGGATAAAAGTTATCATAGAATATAATATTCATATATTAATTATACTAGATTTATTTTTCTATAATGTTCAAGTAAGGTTTGAGGGATTTGGGAGAAAAATCATAACAAATACGTGTATATAAAAAATATACATCTTCTTTAAAAATCATCAATTACATAAATTATTAATATTACAATGTTTGGTGTCATACATAATATTAGAAAACTACAAAATTGAGAAATATTCAAGGAGGGGATATTGGTATTACTTGAATTTACCCAAATATAATTTTATGTGTATTGAATTGAGAAAAATGGTGCCCTTTTGTTAGAGGGGAAGGGGAACTATAGAGATTTTCCAAAAATGTAAAATTAATATATATTAATTTTCAATTACAGACCGTTCCCAAGATAATTATTATAATATTTATAGAGAATTGGATATAAAACCACTCATGTAATAATTTAAAAAAATTTATAGGGAACATTATTACCCTTATCATTTAGTATTGACCCATATTTTACCACTTTAAATATTTTAGAGATGTAGTACCCCTGGTTTATGGTATGTAACCGTTAAATAATGATTTTAATGGAAATAAAGTTAAGGGTGATGTATGAGAGAGTCAGGAGAACATTGAATAATTTTTTTGGCAAAGGGGAAGCCACACGGGCAGTGCACGGTTTGTCTAACCGTGCGGCCAAACCGTGAATTGTTGACACTTTTGAGGTTATGGATCTCACAAAGTTAAAGTGTGGTTTGGGAGACTGTGCGAGGAGGCTATGTGAGGGTCTGTCGAGGTAGTGGCTAATGCATGGTTAGCTCATGGTTTGTCAAACTGTGCGAACTAACCGTGCAGGCACGTAAATGAGATCCTAAAATTTTGATATAACACGTTTTTGCGTCATTACGGCTTATTTTTCCTCTTATGCGGCCATAACTCGGGATCACTCTCCCTTAAAGGTAGGATAACCTCTCCCAAGAATTTTTGAGGTGATCTGAAGGCTTTACATGGAGAATAAATCCCTTTTTCTTGAGGTATGTGGTCGTTCGTCATCGTTCATGGTCAGTTTCATAGATCGCCTTATTCTATTTTTTTGGTTTCTTAGATCTGTGCCCATTATGGGTAAGTATAAGTGTGTGGATTCCAAATATGATGAGATTTGGTCTTGGTGTTGCTTGTAAAATAGATCTAAGGTGGGTTCTTGTAGATTTAACCTAGTTTTCTTGTGTTTTCTTTGTTCATTATGGTTATCATCCAAACATTCTAGGTAGGAGTCATCTTTCTTGAATCCACATAGTAGAACTGATTGGAATGCTTTAAAATTGAATGTGTGGTGTTGAATTGATTGTGATTTTGGTTTATTAAGACATGTTAGAATCCTTCTAGAGTGATGGTTGTGAAATCTAGAAAATTGCGGTTTTTCAATGAGTGTTTTGGTTATTTATTTTTAAAAGGAGATTTTAAAATGTGATTTTCTGGAATTGTGACACATGGTTTGGATGGATATTTTCAATAAAAGGGAATGATTTATTGAATTGAAGTGTCTATTTTTAAATTGGTATATTCTTTTGTTTTCAATAAAAGATTATTTTTATTGAAACAGGTTGAACTGGTTGAACACACTTGGTTTTTTACAAGATGGTTGTGTGTGTTCATGGGCATGTGGGAATGATAAGGTTTAAGGGTCTACCTTATAATTAATGGGATGGATAAATGTTAGGTCTCTCCCCCGTCAACGGGGGAATGTTTTAAAGACCCGGAAATATCAAGTAAATTTGTCTTCTTAATTTTCTTTTGAATTTTACGAGTACGCAGTTTCTAAAGGCGCTTGATTCTGAGACCCGGTGTGCCCAGAATCAATTTTTGAAGTTTAGCTCGGGTACATTCAGTGAACGAACGAGCATGTTTTCTAACTTTTAAACTGGTGCTCAGAATTAAAATCTGAGGGAACTGATGAATTCACAGCGCTGGGATTATCTTAGGCGAAGCTTAACATCGGCAGGCAAGGGCCGAGAGAAAAAGTTATTTTTCGGACCTTTCGAAAAAAATATTAAAGTAATTTAAATGAATTATTTTATTTTACCTTCTCCCTTTTTGGGTGGCGGGGTAGAAATAGGGTGGTGATGATGAAAATCAATGAGGCTCATTAATTGTTCATTAAACTCATAGCGTAATGATTCTTTAATGAAACCATTATAGAAACGTTGCGACATGCTCCTTTTTTTTATTTTGGCATGCTGAGAATATGTGGAAAAATGAAATTGGAGGATTCTCTGGTGAACCTCTGATGGACTTCTACCCCAGCAAAGAATGAAGAATATCGACCAAACATCTTATTCTTCGACGCCTTTCGAATATCGGAGCCGGAAAGCGACGCATACGCTTTAACCCCCTTGAGTATGAACGCACGACAACGAAATACTAAGAGGTAGGGGTTTTTCTTCAAGCAAGTTTTGTTCATCATCTTCATGATTTTAAATTAAAATCGCTTGTTATTGTTATAATGGGAGGAGGTCGGACAACACAAACATGGTCGATCCTCCTCCCCCTTTTCTTCTTGATCTTCGTGGATCATTGAGGCGAAGACGGCGCGGTACCGTTTCACCGCGGGGGAATGAGATAACTGTGGCCAGAGTAGGCTATGGTGGTGGTGCGTGGCGCCGTCTTGCCGCGCTAGATAGACGGAAGGCACGGCCTTCGGCCATTGCGGATCAGTAAGGGGATGGCCGGACTCACCCGTCCGCCGGCACATCGGGAGGCCGGACACACGGGGGTCCCGCAGCAGCTCACGAGGCAGCCATAAATGCCGGCCATTTCCGAATAACTAGGGGGCGTAACCCTAGGTTTTATTTAGGGAAGAAACCACCAGAAATGTGGGCCTCCATTTCGGAAATCAGGGGGCGGCGCCACCCCCCCCCCCCCCTTCCACGCCCGTGCTGGCCTAGACCGCCAGTGCTGGGTCGGACTGCCCGCGTCGGGCATGACCGCCCGCACCGGGCCGGGCCGCCAGTGCTGGGCCGGACCCCAGTGTCGGGCCGGACCCCCGCACCAGGTCAGGCCGCGCCGACTGGACCGGGCCACGCCCAACCGGGGCGGACCCGGGTCGGGTCGTCCCGGTTCGGGCCGACCCAGGGGGCATTGGGCCGGGTCGGACCGGACCCAAAACCCCTATTTTCAGACAGATCTGTTCAAACGCCCATAACATGGGCTCTGGACCTCCGAACGACGCATCATAAATTGTGTTGGGATCCTTGGATCGAGACAGTCTTTTCTTTATATTACACTCAAGGTTTCGGAGATCCTTGGGAAAGGCCGGGTTGGTTCGAACACGAAACCAACCGAACCCTCGGAGCGGAAATGCTTACAACTTGATCTTCGGAATTCCGATTGATGTGCCATAGACATTGTTGGATTCCACATAGTGAGACAGTTCTTTTGGCTTACGTCAATCGAGGATTGGACGCAGTTGGAGTACGGTCTAGTTGATTTTAGCATTAAAACCAACCGGGCCCCTAGGATGAAATAATTAATAACTCTCATACCGGGTGTCCGATTGACACGTCGTCTGTCATGTTGAGTTTCTATTGACGAGACAAAAATTTGTGATATATCAACTCTGGACTTCGTGATAGTTGATGTATCGACCCCTTGGCTCAGGGAGCGGACCCTCCCGGAATCGAGCGTGTTGTGTGCGGGAACCTTAGAGCTGGCTGCGACGAAGATGACGACTTCCGTACAAGGATCCTCAGTGGGTTCGACGAGGAAGACTAAAGTACTAGGATCGTCAGTGGGTTCGACGAGGAAGACTATCGTACTGGGATCCTCAGTGGTTTTGATGAGGACGACTACCGTACTAGGATCCTATTTGGGTTCGACGATGACGTCTACCGTAATGGGATCCTCCGTGGGTTCGACGACGACGTCTACCGTGCTGGGATCCTCCGTGGGTTCGACGATGATTACATCTGTACTACGATCCTCTGTGGTTTCAGAAGCGTTTTCAACCATACATAGATCCTCCATGGGTTTGGCAGCGATGACTACTATACTTGGATCCTCCGTGGGTTCGGCAGTGACGACTTCTGTACTAGGATTTTATGTAGGATTGGCAGAGGAGATGATTCAGAGGATACATCTAATCATCTCCTCCTCTCATCAGAAGTAGTATACCTGTGTGAACTGAGTCTTGATTTTCAATCATTATCGTTGATATTGTTGACTTATTTTTCATGTGTAGATTGGTTTGTGATTTCATGAGTGGACTGGGTTGTGTTTTACTAAGTGGAAGGGGTTGTGCTTTCCTGTGTGGACTGGATTGTTATTTCCTGAGTGGACTGGGTTGTGCTTCCTGAGTGAACTGGGATGTGCTTTTTTGTGTGGACTGGGTTTTGTTTTACTGTGTGTACGAGGTTGTACTTGGGCTTGATATTTTGAGTCGAACTGGGTTTGATGACTTAGGTATATGTATGGTCATATAAGTTAGTAGGGTTATTTGTTCTCTAGTGTTCGAATCTCTTCTTTCTTGTTTATCCTTTGTCCATTCTGGGAGACTTACGGGGGTCTCGGGGTCCCGACTGAGTATCGTATACTCACCCATGTATGGTCTATGCCTCAACTATGTTGTGTTGGATGCAGATGACAGATATCACTGATCGAAGTGGAGTCTTAGAGAGCTGGACGGTACCTAGAGGTGGACCACATGGAGGGACGTACCCAGAGCGGCCGGTCGGACCGAGGAGCCGATGTCATGACCCGACCCAATGGGGCTCGAGCCGCGACTCCCCAAGCCCGCCTCCAATAGGCCAGGGGCTGGCGACAAGCGCCGAGTAGGCTATCACACACATGGGAGGCATTAGCCTATGGTACCTGTAAACACGCACCCACAAACACCTCCATGCAAAAGTGCAGAGATATAAAAACTGAAAAGTATATGCATGCATACAATCTATCCCACAACCAGAGAGCAACAACAAAAGTACAAGGGCAAAACAGGGCCCACCAAAAGAAAACTACAAATGCGTATCCAACCTGCTCTGAAGAAGGGGAACGCTGCCACCAACACCCACCGGAAAGCTCCCTCGGCACAGCTCCGGTAAACACCCCGGTCAACTCGCTCACTAAGCTCCGCTTACTCCGGGTCCTCCTGAGAATCCGTCAAAAGCTTTGTGGTCTGCACAAGACACAAACATGTGCGGGAAAAGCCCGTGCAGGGGTGAGTATAAACATACTGAGTAGGCACCCCAAAAACCCAAAACCCAAGGGAGCAACTGAAAGGCAACAGTCTGCTCAACCCAGCCAGATGGAACCCAGACGAGAGAGAAACTCCATCTCGTGACCATCATCGGCTAACACAACTAGTCAGCTCAGCTCAGATCAGGTGTATGCCCATACATACACCATGAACAATCCAGATATACACAGCTCACGCCACAAAGCCACAAGAGGTACCGACCTCATCACCAGCAACTTCCCACAACCAGGAGAGTACACCACGAACACTGTCATACCAGAAGACACTCATCCGAGAGATACACTCTATCGGATCCCAAACAAACATCTCAGTAGCTCACCCGAGAGACCACGCTCGTCGGACAACATCACTGAGGAAACCTCACTGTAGCAACATAACCACCAAACTCCTCGGAGAGGGGATCTCCACTATGGTCCGCTAGGGGGATACCAAGACCCACTCCGGTATACGTAGCTCACAGATAGGGGATCACTCCCAGGGTCCGCTGGGGGATACCACGACCCGATCTGGCATACGTACTGCTCACAGATAGGGGATCACACCCAGGATCCGCTGGGGGATACCACAACCTGATCTGGCGCTAGACAGAAGCTCCACACTCAGATAGAGGATCATCGTCCATATAAATATGGTCACGACGATACCGGAACCCTATCTGGTATAACTCGCGATGTAGGGGATCGAACTGACGATGCCACAACCCTACCAAAACCACGCGCTGAGTAGGGGATCGCATAACCAACGATACCGCAACCCTACTGACACCAAGCGCTGGGTAGGGGATCGTATAACCAACGATACCGCAACCCTGCTATAAACATCATGCTGAGTAGGGGATCGTAAACCCGATGATGCCACAACCCTACTGTGCACGACCCACCGTATAGGGGATCATATTCCTGATGATGCCACAAACCCTACGGGGTTAACCTGCTAGATAGGGGATCGCCGCCCGTAAATAAGCGGTCACAGCGATACCAAGATCCTGATCTAGGGTAAAGATGCTAGAGGATCCACGCCGGGCCCACCGGAGGGATACCACAACTCTAACAGTTTAAACATCCCATCGCGAGGATCACAAACCCATACGAAGGTTGTGATACCACACGAACCCTCGTAGGAACGAACCAAGGGAGAACCCTCAACCACTGCTGGTCCAGACGTCGCTAATCCGAGCGACTCGCCCCAAAGTCACACTGCGCACCACCGAAGCCAAAACCGAGGCCACCATCGTGTTCCACGCAGAAAAACACGCAGGATAGGCTGTTTACTCGCCTGAAACTGAGCACCGGTGAAAAGACACTATTCACTGTAACTAGCTCGCGTGGGGCCCACACAACGATCCCAAAACACATCGAGCGGATCACACCACGGCGATCCCCTCGAAAAAACAAGCGGAATCGACTATTCACTCGTCCAAAACGGACACCCGGTGAAAAAGGTACTATTCACCGAAGGCCAGATCTGGTGGGGCCCACGCCTAGATTCTGAAACTCATCGAACGGATCGCACCATTGCGATCCCCTCGGAAAAACACACAGGATCGACTATTCATCCATCAAAATCGGACTCCTGGTGCAAAAGCAGCGTTTCCCCGCAAACGCCAAAACCCGGCCCCATGGGGCCCGCACCCCATTCACAGTCCCAACACCGGGAAACCATCTCAAAAAGTCCGTCGTACCATCAGGGTCTCAACGCCACTGAAGGCACGTCAATCGGACGCTCCAGGTAGAAGTTACAACGGCCCGTAGTCGTAAAATAATAAAATAATATTATTTTATACTATGTTTCTAGCTCACGGGCCACGATCCCTAACCTTTAAACCCTCAAAGTGAGTTCAAAAGGTCTGTCTCGACGCAAGGAGCGCATCACCGCAAACGGCTCGCAAATCGGAGTTACGGTTTGCGAGTTACGGGGGTTTAAAGAACCCCCGGAACAATCTGGCCGGACCACTATAGGGTCGCCGGAAACCACCGCGCCGCCGCCGGACTCCACCGTGCCGGAGTCGGAAACCACCGCGCTGCCGCCGCGCCGCCGCGGAACTCGCCGGAATCCGCCATGACCGCCGCAGGTCTCGCCGGAAAACCGGGTTTTTCGCCGGAAAACTTCCGGGAGCCACCGGGAGCACCCCGGTGCTCCAAATTCAGATCCGAAACATGTTTCGGAAAACTCGGGACCCGAACTATACAAATATTAATAAAATTTGAATAAAAACAACACAAAAATGGGATCCGGGATTGTAAAAATCAAACCGCCTACCTCGCGGGTGAAACGCAGATGTTCTGCCTCAGATCCGCGCTCTAGAGCTTCCGCTGCGCGCTCCTGGAACGTCTGCCGTCGAACTCTGAGCTCGTGGGCGCTCCGTTTGCTCGATTCGGCGGAGTGGCGGCGAAAAATGACGAAGAACGGCGAAGAACGATTAAAGGGGGGGGGGGCACTGATATTTATATCAACGGCCCGCCGGCGCCAAACCCGCCTCGGACCCGACGCCCGATGCGAACAAAACTAAGGTCACCCCTAGGGTAAACGCACCGTTCTAAACGCAACGACGGTCTCAGATTTTCCATCCGAGACTCCGTTCATGAAGTTATTCGAGCCTACACTCACCCAATAACTTGCTACTTATTTACGGAAACCCCCCTGGTGGCGTTTCTCACCGCAGGCCCGCGCCCGCAAAGTTTACACCCCGCCTAGGGTAAACGGCACGTTTCGGACGCAACCGTGCCCTCTGATTCCCGTTCTGAGCTACTGTTTAAGAGATATCACACCCCTTCCACGTGTATAGTATAAAAATACTTAATATTTTTATAAAATTAATTCCGGGAACACCGGGCCTCGGAATCGCACGCCGTCTTCGCGCCTAGCTCTGGAATTATTCGTAGAAATATTCCAAAGTCTGACAGGGCCAAAAACCCGAGTCGCTACATCCTCCCCCCCTTAGAACTTTTCGTCCCCGAAAAGCCCTAAGCACAAAGAAAGCGACTGGACTCTCAACTGGGTCTCACACACCAGCGAGCTCACCAACAAACAACCACTCAGGGTCTTACCAACGCCCTGAACAAAACACGAGCAAGCAACAAAAGGAAAGAGTACCGCTAAACAGTGTCTGACAAACTACTGCAGTAAGTAGAAAGACACAAGGCGTACCTCTATCCATCCGCGGTGCCTCTGGGTCAACAGCATCCAGGGCATGCAGTTGTCCTCGCCCTCGACCACCAGCTCCATGAGCTTGGCGTGGACCACCTGGGGGTGGGGGTGGTGGCAAGTGGTACTGCCTACCACCGCCTCCCGCTGCACCAGCTCCGCCGCCACGCCCGCCGCCATGCGGACCTCCTTGCTCGAGATGCTGCCTCTGCCAAGGCGGCCCATCGACCGACTCCCTCTCAGCATTACGTCGGGTCAGACAATCTCTAGCAAGATGTCCCCGACCATCGCAAGCGTAACACCACCTCTCCTTCGGCTGACCAAAACTGGCCAGCGAGCCCTGTGAGCCCTGAGGCTCAGATCCTCCATCTTGGGGTCGCCTCCTGTATCGTCGACTACGTCCAGACCCCGGAGTCTGAAGTCGTCTACCAGATGCCGATCCGACCGACGAAGTCTCAGCTCTCGAGTGCCCAGCACTAACAGGGGGAAACTGCTCAGCCAGAAAGCTCTCCACCACCAGCGCTTGCTCCAGCACTCCAGCATAGGTGGGCAGGCACAAGGAAACCACACCTGCTCGGATGTCCCCGCGTAAGCCCTGCTCGATGGTCCGATCCCTAAAGAATGGGTATCGAACCATATCCAGGGAGTAGCATGACAGGTCAGTAAACCTCGCTGAGTACTCCGACATAGTCAGGCTCTCCTGTCGAAGCTGTAGAAGCTCCTAGATCCGCACTTACCTCAGTGTCACCGAATAAAACTCCTCCCTGAAGAGCCGCTCAAACTCTGCCCACGTGAGCGTCTCCTCGTCATGGGACTGCGTCACCAAACTCCACCATCGCCCGACAGAACCATGCAGAAGGCTCGCCGCTAGGACCACCATCTGATCTGGAGGTGTCCTCACTAGGCGGAAAACTCGGGTGACTGCCTCAAGCCAGTCATCAGCTGCCTGGGGGTCTGGATCACCCCGAAACCTTAGAGGTCGCTGCCTCTGGAACTCGTGCAGCGCACTCAGCCTGCACGCAACCTCGTCCTGCCCCTCCAGTACAATCAGCTTCTCGACAGGTGGTGGCTCAACCGGCAGACCACCTGGAGATGCAACCTCATAACCTGCGCCCTGCTCCACAACCTCTACCCGGGGCGGGTCATCAGGACAATCCTGCCGCGGAACCCTCACTGGCTGTCATCATGGAGGCATCCTAAAATACATTCAAGACGCACCACAGTCAAAGAGTATATCTGGAGATCTGACTCAAGAAGGACAAGGAAAACCCAAAAACACAGTCCTATATGATGCATGTACCATTATGTACCCGCGACCAGTGTATGAATGTACCGAGTCAAAAGACAGGTTATCAGAGTCTTGGTGTATGGATACGTCGGCTGCCGCACCAACACTGGAGTCCATGGCCTGAAAGCCGAGCCCGAAACACCCTAACACTGCCACTATGCAACCCAACCCAAGCTCACAGCTAGACAAGCTACACTCTGAGATTCCAAAGGTGGAACCTCCTCTGAAACCACTCTGTCATGACCCGACCCAACGGGGCTCGAGCCGCGACTCCCCAAGCCCGCCTCCAATAGGCCAGGGGCTGGAGACTAGTGCCAAGTAGGCTATCACACACATGGGAGGCATTAGCCTATGGTACCTGTACACACACACCCATAAACACCTCCATGCAACAGTGTAGAGATATAGAAACTGAAAAGTATATGCATGCATACAATCTATCCCACAACCAGAGAGCAACAACAAAAGTACAAGGTCAAAACATGGCCCACCAAAAGAAAACTACAAAAGAGTATCCAACCTTCTCTGAAGAAGGGCAAAGCTGCCACCAACACCCACCAGAAATCTCTCTCGGCACAGCTCTGGTAAACACCCCGGTCAACTCGCTCACTAAGCCCCGCGTGCTCCGGGTCCTCCTGAGACTCCGTCAAAAGCCCTGTGGTCTGCACAAGACACAAACATGTGCGGGCAAAGCCCGTGCAGGGGTGAGTATAAACATACTCAGTAGGCACCCCAAAAACCCAAAACCCAAGGGAGCAACTGAAAGGCAACAGTCTGCTCAACCCAGCCAGAGGGAACCCGGACGAGAGAGAAACTCCATCTCGTGACCATCCTCGGCTAACAAAACTAGTCAGCTCAGCTCAGCTCAGGTGTGTGCCCATACATACACCTTGAACAATCCGGATATACACAGCTCACGCCACAAAGCCACAAGAGGTACCGACTTCATCACCAGCAACTGTCCACAACCAGGAGAGTACACCACGAACACTGTCATACCAGAAGACACTCATTCGAGAGATACACTCTATCGGATCCCAAAAAAACATCTCAGTAGCTCACCCGAGAGACCACGCTAGTCGGACAACATCACTGAGGAAACCTCACTATAGCAACATAACCACCAAACTCCTCGGAGAGGGGATCGCCGCTAGGGTCCGCTAGGGGGATACCAAGACCCACTCCGGTATACGTAGCTCACAGATAGGGGATCACTCCCAGGGTCCGCTGGGGGATACCACAACCCGATCTGGCATACGTAGTGCTCACAGATAGGGGATCACACCCAGGATCCGCTGGGGGATACCACAACCCGATCTGGCGCTCGACAGAAGCTCCACACTCAGATAGAGGATCATCGTCCATATAAAGATGGTCCCGACGATACCGGAACAATATCTAGTATAACTCGCGATGTAGGGGATTGAACCGACGATGCCACAACCCTACCGAAACCACATGCTGAGTAGGGGATCACATAACCAACGATACCGCAACCCTACCAACATCAAGCGCTGAGTAGGGGATCATATAACCAACGATACCGCAACCCTACTATAAACATCATGCTGAGTAGGGGATCGTAAACCCGACGATGCCACAACCCTACTGTGCACGACCCACCGCGTAGGGGATCATATTCCTGATGATGCCACAAACCCTACGGGGTTAACCTGCTAGATAGGGGATCGTCGCCCGTAAATAAGCGGTCACAGCGATACCAAGAACCCGATCTAGGGTAAAGATGCTAGAGGATCCACGTCGGGCCCACCAGAGGGATACCACAACTCTAACAGTTTAAACATACCATCAAAAGGATCACAAACCCATACGAAGGTTGTGATTCCCCACGAACCCTCGTAGGAACGAACCAAGGGAGAAACCTCAACCACTGCTGGTCCAGACATCACTAATCCGAGCGACTCGCCCCAAAGCCACACTGCGCACATCCGAAGCCAAAACCGAGGCCACCATCGCGTTCCACGCGGAAAAACACGTAGGATAGGCTGTTTACCTGCCCGAAACGGAGCACCGGTGAAAAAGGCACTATTCACCGTAGCTAGCTCGCGTGGGGCCCGCACAACGATCCCAAAACTCATCGAGTGGATCGCACCATGGCGATCCCCTCGAAAAAACAAGCGGAATCGACTACTCACTCGTCCCAAACGGACACCCGGTGAAAAAAGGTACTATTCACCGAAGGCCAGCTCGGGTGGGTCCCACTCCTAGATTCTGAAACTCATCGAACGGATCGCACCATTGCGATCCCCTCAGAAAAACACACAGGATCGACTATTCATCCGTCAAAATCAGACTCCTGGAGCAAAAGCAGTGTTTCCCCGCAAACGCCAAAACCCCGCCCCGTGGGGCCCGCACCCCGTTCGCAGTCCCAACACCCGGAAACCATCTCAAAAAGTCCGTCGTACCATCAGGGTCTCAACGCCACTAACGGCACATCAATCGGACGCTCCGGGTAGAAGTTACAACGGCCCGTAGTCGTAAAATAATAAAATAATATTATTTTATACGATGTTTCTAACTCCCGGGCCATGATCCCTAACCTTTAAACCCTCAAAGTGAGTTCAAAAGATCCGTCTCGACGCAAGGAGTGCGTCACTGCAAACGGCTCGCAAGTCGGAGTTACGGTTTGCGAGTTACGGGGGTTTAAAGAACCCCCGGAACAATTTGGCCGGACCACCGCAGGGTCGCCGAACACCACCGCGCCGCCGCCGGACTCCGCCGTGCTGGAGCTGGAAACCACCGCGCCGCCGCGGAACTCGCCGGAATCCGCCATGGCTGTTGCGGGTCTCGCCGTAAAACCGGGTCTTTCGCCGGAAAAGTTCCGGGAGCCACTGGGAGCACCCTTGTGCTTCAAATTCAGATCCGAAACATGTTTCGGAAAGCTCGGGACCCGAACTATACAAATCTTATGAAAATTTGACGAAAACTACACAAAAACGGGATCTGGGACTGTAAATCTCAAACCGCCTACCTCGCGGGCGAAACGCCGACGTTCTGCCTCAGGTCCGCGCTCGAGAGCTTCCGTTGCGCGCTCCTAGAACGCCCGCCGTCGAATTCTGAGCTCGTGGGCGCTCTGTTTGCTCGATTCGGCTGAGTGGCGGCGAAGAACGGCGAAGAACGATTAAAGGGGGGGGGGGGGGCGCTGATATTTATATCAGCGGCCCGCCGGCGCCAAACCCGCCTCGGACCCGACGCCCGATGCGAACAAAAGTAAGGTCACGCCTAGGGTAAACGCACCGTTCTGAACGTAACGACGGTCTCATATTTTCCATCCGAGACTCCGTTCATAAGTTATTCAAGCCGACGCTCGCCCACTAACTTGCTACTTATTTACGGAAACGCCCCTGGTGGCGTTTCTCACCGCAGGCCCGCGCCCGCAAAGTTTACACCCAGCCTAGGGTAAACGACACGTTCCGGACGCAGTCGTGCCCTCAGATTCCCGTTCTGAGCTAATGTTTAGGATATATCACACCCCCGCCACGTGCATAGTATAAAAATACTTAATATTTTTATAAAATTAATTCCGGGCACACCGAGCCTCGGAATCGCACGCCCTCTTCGTGCCTAGCTCTGGAATTATTCGTAGAAATATTCCAAAGTCTGAAAGGGCCAAAAACCCGAGTCTCTACAGCCGATGAGACTATCTGTACTCACCCTTCAGGTGGGAGTTTCGGAGGACGTCTTAGTGGTTACTGCTCTACTTTTTCGGCTGTTGTACTTTCTTTTTCTCAATTGTACTATACTTTTAGTTGGGTTTGTATACTGGCCCATTTACATTCCAGCACTTACTTTTGTACTCATTTCACTTAGTGTTTACATCATCTTGGGTACTCTGTGGTGTTTGTTTTCTTATATAAAGGCAATGCTTTCCCTTTTATCAGGATTTACGCCTTTGGTTCTAGTCACCAGCCCCTAGCCTATGGGAGGCGGGCTTGGGGGAGTCACGACATGGGCCCGGAGGATGGGTCGTGACAAATTGGTATCAGAGGAGTCGGTTCTACCGCAGAACTCAAGACTCTGATAATTTACTCTATGTGAAGAAATTTTGTTAATGGTATTGAGTGTGGTTATCAGTCTTGGGAGTCCAGTGTTGGTCCGGTGGCCGACATATCCATACACCAGGACACAGACCTCTGATTTTTGACATAGTGCACAAAAACACTGATTGCGTGTGTGTTTCCTTTCGAAAGATTTCTTTGTGATTACTATGTGTCAGCTCACCAGGTATACTGTTTGACCGTGGCACACCTATTTCTTTCAGGATGGCTCCACGATGGCATCCATCTAGGGTTACGAGCATTGTTAGAGATAGACGCCCATCGAGCGATGAGGCCTCAGTGTAGGGCCCCATTACAGCGGAGGCACCGACGGTACCTCTACCCGCTGAGACACAAATGCCACCCGCCCCAGTGGCGGAGAGTGCACGTTGCCTGAGCGCCTAGCACAAGTTTTAGAGACAGAGGCCGCCCAGGTTCTATGGAGAGACGGACCCTCAGGCAGTTGAGGATTGGCTGGAGGCTATCGTCCGAGTCTTCAGATTAGTAGGGACACCAGCTATCCTCATGGTAATCCTTGCAGCGAGCCTCCTTCACGAAGCAGTAGGTATATTATGGAGCATGATTCTATAGGTTCACGACGAGGCGTATCTTCTTCAGACGGACTTCGAGAGTCTCTTCCTCTTGGAGTTTGTTCCATCCACCCTTTGTGTTGTGCACATCCATGAGTTACTACAGCTGCCGCAGGGCAGCAAGTCAGTAGCCTAGTACTCAGTGAGATTTTCTGACCTCTTGCGCTACTCTACAAGTATGGTATGGTACCCGTTAATCAGGACCCAGACCTTTGAGCAGGGACGGAGGCATGAGATTAACGCTTCGATGATCTCCCTCAACATCCCGACACAGGATGGTGTGCTGGAGAGAGCCCTTCTATTAGAGGGTTTTCTCACTGAGCAGTCGCCAGCGGTGAGGCCCTCCACAGGATGACCGACAACGGAGTCTTCTGCAGCCTGCAGTAGACAGATTATGTAGAGGACCAAGCGGGCCAGACCATCAGATGATCAATCTCAGGAAATAGGTTTGGTTGTGCGAGGCACATGAAACAAAGCTATCCACACAAGGAGAATATAGTTCTATGCATGCGGCGACCAAGGTCACATTGCTTGAGACTGCCCGACCCACCTTGCAGATGAGCAGTAGGTGGTAGAGAGACCTCCCAGGAATAGGTTCGACCATGGAAGTCTGCAGGGAGTAGGAGGACGAGGCAGAGGAGCTGGCCGAGCAGTGGGTGGTGGGCGACACTTTGAGGCCCAACCACCACCACCACCAGGAATACCACCCTGACTGCAGGGAACATGTGGACATGGGAGAGCTCAGCTTCAGGCATTTGAGGCCTAACACCATGGAGCTCCGGGAGTAGATGGACAGGAGTGGGACTAGCTCCAGACATGGATACTTTTGTTCATGTTTCTTCTTGCTTTGTTGGTGTTATGTTTGTAGAGAATTTGTGTCTTTGTACCTTGATCTGCAGTAATAAAGGACACTTGTTCTTGTGACGTCTTCTTCCCTGTCCTTTTTATGAAATTGATACTGAGAATTCCCAGTTAAAACCATTGACGTGACCCTCACTTTCGAGATTCCTACTGGAGGAGACCTAGTGACCACACACTATTGCCGACAGTGTGACTCGACCCTTGGAGGCAAGAGTAACAGTTGGATCTCTTGGTAGTAGCGTCGAGGCCGTACGACGTTGTCCATGGAATTAAATAGTACCGTTCATGTCAGGATTGACTCTTTAAGGAAATAGATGTGGTTTATCTAGGGGATGAGGCCAAATTTATCTTTTCGGAAAAGGAGGAATCTTAGATGCTTATGTATATCGTAGAAGAAGGACGGTGGATTGGAGTTCTTACAAATGGATAGTCCCACCCATTGTTCGTCAAGCAAACGGTTTACGGTCCTCACCAACTCAATAGTCTCAGGTGTATCTTTTCTCAGATTGACATGAACATGAAATAGCAGTGAAGGATTGTTTTTCCTCTAGGACTATGATTTCAAGGTAGTGTATAAACCTGGAGAGGGGGTGGGGTGGCCTTGTAACAGATGCTCTTAGTAGAAGATCAGACATTCAACTGTTAGGAGTGGCGAGACAGCAGTTGGACGTGTTTCAGATATCCTTTGTGGATAGTGATGGAGTCAGCATGTGTAGAACCAGAGATGGTTCAGGGTATGACAGAGAAGGTGCAGGTCATCCAAGAGCGGATGAAGACTGCATAGAGCAGACAGAAGTCCTATGATCACAGGAGGCGGAGACCACTGGAGTTCGAGGATGGCGACTATGTTTTCTTACGGGTCTCACCTCGACGTGGATGATAGAGATTTGGCCGGGGTGGCATGTTGTCTCTGTGCTTCATCAGACCATTACAAGTCCTCAGTAGGGTAGGCGAGGTGGCTTACCGCCAGGATCTTCCACCTCAGTTGCACCAGGTGCACGACGTCTTCCACGTATCTCAGCTGAGGAGATATGTTCATGACCTGGCGCATATCATCGACCATGGGGAGATGGACATTGATGATGGGGCATCTTTTGCGGAGGTCCCGGTGGAGATCGAGGATCGACAGGAGTAGGTCCTATGTGGGTGGTCGATTCCTATGGTGCACATTCATTGGTAGCACGAGAACCTCCAGGACAACACATGGGAGCGGGAGGCTCAGATGCGTGCTCAGTACCCTCTTTTGTACCCGTAGTTTATGATGTAGCTTTACGGGGATGTAAATCCCTGAGGTGGGAGTAATGTAAAGACACGGAAATTTCAAATATTTTTTTTCTTAATTTCTTTTTGAATTTTACGAGTACCCAGTTTCTGACGGTGCTTGATTCTGAGGCCCGGTGTGCCCGAAATTAATTTTTGATGTTTAGCTCGGGTACGTTTAGTGAAAGAATGAGTGGGTTTTTGTAACTATTGAACCAGTGATCAGAATTTATATCCAAGGGCATCGATGAATTCGCAGCAGCAGGATTCGCTTAGGAGAAGCTTAACTTCGGCCGACAAGGGCCGAGAGAAAATGTTATTTTTCGGACCTTTTCAATAAAAATAATGAAATAATTTAAATGAATTATTTTATTTAACCTTCTTACTTTTTCAGTGGCGGGGCAGCAACAGGGCGGTGACGATGCACATCAATGAGGCTACTTAATGGGTCATTAAACTCATAGTGTAACGATGCATTAATGACACCATTATCGAAATGCTGCGACGTGCTCCTTTTTATATTTTGGCATGCCGAGAATATGTGGAGAAATGAAATTAGAGGATTCTCTGGCGAACCTCTGATGGACTTCTGCCCCAGCGAAGAACGAAGAACGCTGACAAAACTTATTCTTCTTCAACGCCTTTCGAATATCGGAGCCGGAAAGCGACGCCGATGCCTCAACCCCCCTTGAGGACGAACGCGTGACAACGAAATACTAAGAGGTAGGGGTTTTTCTTCAAGAAAGTTTTGTTCATCATCTTCGTAATTTAAAATTAAGACTTCTTGTTATCGTTATAACGGGAGGAGGTCGGACCGCACAAACACGACCGATCCTCCTCACCCTTTTCTTTTTGATCTTCATGGATCATTGTGGCGAAGATGGCGCGGTACCGTTTCACCGCGCAGGAACGAGAGAACTGCGGCCGGAGCGGGTCGTGGCGGTGGTGTGCAGTGCCGTCGTTCGGCGCCGGATAACCCGAGGGAGCCACGGCCTGGGCAGGCTGCAGCGGATGGGTGCGGGGCCGTCGCGCGGCACCAGATAGATAGAATCTACGGCCCTCTTCCGTGATGGTTCATCAAGGAGGCGGCCGAACACAGCTGGCCTCCGACGCATCGGGGGCAGGACCCGCGAGGTTCCTGCGGAAGCTCACAGGTCGGCCCTAAAGGCCGGCTGTTTCCGAATAACTAGGGGGCGTAACCCCCGGTTTTATTTAGGGCTGACCCCACCGGAAAGGGGGGCCGCCTTTGCAGAAATCAGGGGGGCGGCGCCCCCCCTACCCCCTTCCGTGCCGGCTCAGCGCTCGGCCCCCCGCGCTGGGCCGGATGACCCACGCTGGGTCAAACCGCCCGCGCCGGGCCAGACCGCACGCACCGGGCTGGACCCCTACTCCAGGCCGGGCCGCGCCTGCTGGGCCCGGCCGCACCAGCTGGGTCGGGCCGCGCCCAACTGGGCTGGACCCGGACCTGGGTTAGGTCGCCCCGGTTCGGTCCGACCCAAGGGGAATTCGGCCGGGTCGGACCGCAACACCATTGATTATAATCATTAAGGGTTAATAACATTAATATAAAATGATAAATAACCACAAATTATTAATATATGTTAATTATAGAATTAATCAAATTATTTGGAAAATTTTATGATTTGGAGGAGTCATATATCATTTAATTAAAAAAAATTTATTTTAAATTACCACTAATATATATTTTGAGACTATTAATTAAATTTAACTTCAAAATTATAAATAAAAAACATATAATTAAATGAAAATATTAAATTTCACTAATAAAATATGAAGGTCATAAGAAATCATTGAATGAAATATGTATCTAGAATTATGTTTTTTATATTTTTAATAATATATATTTGATATTTATTTTAAAAAATAATCAATACCTCAACGTTGTATAAGAATTAAATGTAGATATTTAATAATTCAAAATTAAAAATTAATTTTAATGATTATGATAATGATTTTTTCTTTTAAATGATTATTTAAGGTCAATGATATATTCTACATTATCACAGATTTAAAAATGATATACTTTTCTAAAAAACGATAATGATTTCACTGTAATTAATTAATATAAAATATTATAAATTTCATAATCTTAACAAATTAGCTTTAAATGTAATAAATTAGGACCACATATGATTTTGTATTATTCTAATTAATCCCAAAAAATTTGGAAAATATGTTAGGTTAATATTATAATACTTATCTCATTATATTTACCCTTAATTACTCATTTTTCACTTTATAGTGGTAATAAAAATTACTATGTTTACTATTAATATTGGACAAAAATATATAAATATTTAATAAAATAAGACCATATGAATGCACATATAGAATCCATTTATCACAATTGAAAAAAATAGAAATATCATAATGAAATCTAAATCGAAACAGGTAAATGGAAATGAAAAACCTTTATTTCAAAAAATGTTAATTTATATTTAAATTGAATTTATACTAAACTCATGTGTAATGACCATTTAAAACCCTATAATTCTTTTACTTTAAATTAATATGATTTATTGTAAATGTTAAACTAATCTAAAACAGAATTTTACTATTTAAATCAATGGAAAATGTAATTTATAATTAAAATAATTTTTTAAACTATTAATTGAATAAAATAAACTTTTCATAAAATTAACAAAATTTGAAAATTCAAAATTACTGACCTGATGATATCAAAAAAGTAATTTTCATTCCAAAAAATTATTTTTCTAAAATATAGAAAAAATATTTATATTTTATATACATAAAAAATATATAAATATTTTTTAGGGAAATATAACTTATTGAGAAATAAGATGACTTTTCAAATATATATATTTATATAAAAATAATTATTTAATAATTAATAATTTAATAAAAAATGTAAAAATTTCCTAATAAAATAAATTCTGTTAATTCCATCTAATTTATCATCTTGGATATAATTGTCACATTTCAATAATAACATATAGGTCTTCTTTTATATGATTACAAAAATCACATTTCCGTCTTAAAATATCATGATATTTGAAATATGAAATGTAAATAATTCAATATATGAATGATGTTGAAATTATAGAGGAGTTACATGAACATAAAAGAGAAAATCCTAATCATAATTTCCTAGAACCTTATCCATTTGTCAGATTCATTCCAATTAAATTATGTAGATATTATGGATTAGTATGATGTGATATTGAAATATCATACATGAAAGGAAATATAAAATTTTATAAGGAGTATTTATAAAAATACTATTAATGGAATTGAATGTTATTTGAATTATAGATCACATTGCGTAACAAATAAACGGGTTTATATAATTAATGTGTGAAAAAATTATTCATGACCTTTTTTGAGTAAAATGGTAGGTGAAAATGATAATAAATAAATAATTATTTAATAGTAATATTAAAACCACTTTCACTATAGATATCAAATTAAGAAACTGAATCATCTTCTATTTCATATGTGTATAATTAAATTGAAAATAAGAAGGCCTAAAATACAATATAATTATATTGTATAACTGAGAAATGAAGGATCTGGAAAATTTGATGTTGTTCATCATCATGCCAGGGATCAACGAAAATTATTATATATATTCATTTAATATTACATATATATTGAGTAAATGAACAATTTAAATTTGTATGAAGTCTCTTTTGTAAATTTTTAACAGTTTCAAAAAATTTCATTAAGAATGTCATATTCGAGGTGATTAAATGATATCTGAAGAAACAATAAAGAGGGGGTTTTTATAGATTTTATGAAGAAGACGTGTAACACTATTGGTACCAAGATATATAATTATATCATTCTATTAGAGGATATATAATATTAGAATCAAAATAAATAACACTTTAATTTAACCATATTGTGGTGAAAGGGAACATGAAGACACTTTCTTCGATGAAATATGGATGTTTCAATCAAATACATAATGTATATCTTGAACAAAACATGTAATTATTATAATATATAGTTATAATAAAATTATTATTTTATTAAATAGTTGATCTTGAAATAATTTTTCATTATAATCATTAACTGACATGTATAACCTAGTACCCGAGTAACCAAGCTGATCCCAACAAACCTGAAGGGAATTACAGATCCCCACTAGTATGCAATAAGAACCAATAATAATATATCACCAAAGAGGAAATGGTTTTACCACATAAACAATTAATGAAATTTTTACAAGTTAGTATGATCACTTGATAACTCCACATGGAGGAAACTACCAAATTTTAAATAGAAATATAAACCCGAAGTATAGCAAGAAAATACCCAAATATTAGGATGTCAACCCATACCCGAAAATGAGATAGCTATCTATGTCCGAATGATTAACAAAAAGAACAAAATATTTATGGTGATTTCCCATTTTTCGAACCTAGAATATTATAATATAGAAATTCCTATTGTAATCGGTAGGGTGTGGGCTAAAATCTCAGTAGGCTCCCACTAAAGATTCCATAATTTTATACCACATCAATTTACAAATTATTACTTTCAATTTTAAATAAAACATTAATGTAATTATAATATGATATTAAAAATATATTATATTAACTTCAATTGATAAAATCATTTAATAAATAGATAAAATATTTTTTACATAAAATAGCTTAGATAAATTCACATGGAATGTATACAATATCTTTAGGAAAAATGGAATAAATATCTAAATATTCCCAAGTGAGAATCATGGTCATATGATATGAGGTATGATAGTAATAGGTTATGGTATCCTCACACAAATATAATATGGAAATGGTAATGTAAACACATGTCTCATTGACACTATTCAAATAGGACTAACTGACATCCTACTTATGATATGATAAAAAAATAAGTTTTTGCTATAGTTTTAATGAATCAATCAGTTGATTATGAATTAAAATTAATCAAATTTTGTCCTTAATAACTCACTAACTACCTAGGATTTCATGTACCCAATCAATATTCAATAATTGAAAAATTTATTTAGAAATATTTAAAATAAAATTACCAAATTTTCAATTATAACTTTCCAATATGATTTTATGGACAAAAATATTGGTTTATAATTTATTCATGACTATTTTTCCTAAAAAACAAAAGGGTTCATATTAAAACATTTTATTCCCTTTATAAAAAACATTTTCAAATTTGAATTTAACAAAATATCTATTCCACAATTTTCATTAATTTAAAATTACACACCAATTAAATATAATTTTGGGGTTCTACTTAATATCAACTCAAATATATTCAAAATCCCAATTCCCCCTGAATTGTATTTTAAAAATTTAATATTAAAAATTTAAAATAAATATGAAATTTTAATTTAAATTACTTTTAAAATTTTTTATGGAACCACCTACCTTGGGATCATAGGTTCACAATTCACAACCCCTATAATGGAAAACTCTAATAAGGAATGTCAAGAACAGAGATCTTCGAATCGTGCCAAAATTGATGATATGATTCAATAGAGATTAGATACTCCAAAAACACAATGATCTAACAATTTATATGAATGGGTGAAGGGTGGAGTTGGAAATAAATAATGGAGCCGAAATCTTACCAGGGAAATCTCAAAATAAATTCTTCTAGCTTCGATTCGCCTTGATAAGGATTTAGAGGATCCAAATTTTTTTGTTTAGAGCTGCAAATACTTTGGAAAATGTCCAACCCCATGTTAGTTTCATGAATGGTCAAAATTTACATTCCAAATATTTTTATAATTTCTTTAAAATAAAAAAGTGAACGTGGAGGTTCAAGAGGGTATAGTTGTATGGATTTCCAATATATGCACCCAAAACATGTGCCACTTTAAAGGGGAGCATGTTTTCTAATTCTTTGGGGATTGGTTTTTTTAAACCCCACCCCAACCACATAAACTATAAATATTTGGGTTTTCATGATTTTAATTAGCAGGGAGCACAGTTTTGTATTAACATTCATCAATAATGGAAATCCTAAGAGCCTTCCAAAAATTTACAAAATTTCTATCAATGATCCTCCAAAAAAAATCCAACCAGCCAATAAAAAATGTGGCAGAGGTGTAAATAAAAATTAACAAGATGTTACAATATCCCCACCATAGAAACATTATTTCCATTGAATTATTGTTATGATGAATCCAAGTGAAAAAGCTAAGGCCACTGGTCTCTCAAAAATGTACATCGCTTCAAATGTATCATGTGTATTAGAACTGTGCTGTCAGAGAACTCTAAAAAATAGAATCTTCCAAAAAAAATGTACAATGGTTTTAGAATCAAATATCCTGACTGGAAGATCAGTCATGTATAAGTTAGCATCAACATTAAGATCCCTCAAACATATAACATGAGATTTATTAGAATAATACTTTTACAGATTTTGTACATGGAACACGTTATGTATTTATAACAAAATTGGTAGAATTAATAAATAGAATGAAACTTTTCCCACATTCTCAACAACCAAAAAGGTCCCAAATATGATAATAAAGTTTTCATTTCATCCCAAGTCATCGATAACCCAAATGAGGTAAAACGAGAATGCCTAATCAGTATGTGAAAATCAAAATGGTATGTAGGGATGATCAAACTAAAAATTATACTGGCTATATCCCGTAATAATTCTTTAACGAATCAACTAAATATATGTTATCATCTCTTAAACTATTATTGGCCAACAATGTGACTTCCATTGAACCATGGCCAAAACGATGTGGATTTACAAGTTCTTCTTTACATGTCCTCAAAAGAGTCCCTTCTAGATGTGGATTGGTGACCACTATGATATCAAAGCTCAATCAGTCCCAATGTAAAGACCTATAATTATTAAAATATATTTTTTCAAGAATAAGTATTTTTAAATTATTATATAATAACATAGACATAGAAAATAAAGATAAATGAAAACAATTGTCTCATTAACATTGAATAATACATTTGTCATCTATAAAAAAATTAAAATTCCCAATATTCCAACTATAAAAGAATTGAAAATAGAAAAGATAAAATCAGAAATAATGGATTTCCCTAATATGAATGAATCATTGATCCCAAAACAAACACTATATAAATAAAACAAAATATTAGTTAACCAGTCATGAGCTTATGTAAAATAAAATATCAACATCTGTGGAATATTAGGGAATCTTGATTGTGGAATGAAGTGGAAATTATAGGGTGTAATGGGATATGTGACTATTGGGATTCGACAATTATATGACCTTTAGTAAAATTTGAACATTGGTTTGCACGAACATTGGTCAATATGAAAGATGGTCAATATGACTTGTTTTTAATATGACAGTTCGTCAATATGACCATTCGTAATTATACCCATACTTGAATGTTTAATATTTATAATTACTCTTTTTAATTAGATATTAAAATGGATAATTGAAAAATAAAGGATCATCGATGGGATCAACTAGCTGAGTTATGCCGTTTGAATTCTATTTTTATGAATTGTGTGTATGTATCCACATTGGGGTTTTCCCATTACCATGTCTAAGGTGAACATTAAAAATTAATTCTTGAATGAAATAAGCATCGAGATAATTTTATGATAGTGGATCAATGTTATTTGATCCTCCCAATGAAACTATAACCATAACACTCCATACTATTAAGAAAGTTGTGGGTTTTATAAGGGGTTACATAACTAAACCCTAGTTACATAATGAGTAAATTCCATTATATAAATATAATTTTAATTCCATCATTTATTAAGAGTATTTTTTTCATAATTAAATATATGATTAATTGAGATGAATCTGATAAATAAATTTTTTGAAGGAAATATACCATAATTGATTTTTGTTTGTAAAATATATGATTTTTTTAATAATAATTCATATTCTGAATAAAAGTTTTTTATTCAATTTGCTTTTGAAAATATCTTATCAAAATATATTCCTAAATAATTAATGGCCTTGAAAATATCTTATCTAATTTTTTTTATTTAATTTTTTGAAGGAAATATAAAATAATTTATTAATGGCCATGAAATTTTTTATAATTTTCATAAATTCAATTGTTTCTTTATCATAGCTATTTTTAAATAAATATGGATTTTTTATTTCAAATTTAATATACTATCATTTAGATAATTAATGAGATTCAAAAAACATCATATTTATATCATCATATCAAAATTAGGTGATGGTGAATTTATTTATAATTTTTAAAAATACATTAATATTTCATTGAATAGTTAAAATAATGTTTTTAGCTTCCATTATGTTTATTGAATTCCTATTTATATCATAATCATGCGATAGTAAATTAACCAAATTCCAAGAACAAACATTTTTTATTTTATAAATATTTTCTATTTTAGATGATTGTAATCAATTTATAAAATATATAATGGCCTTTCAAATGTCTAAAAAGGATGATTTTATTTTGAAAATAATATTTTATTAGAAATTTAATTTTCTATTTAAAAATTTGTATTTATAAATTTATTTCTATTATGTTGGATTAAAATATCACAAATATTGACTCAAATGACTAATCCCAAGTGCAAAAACAATTTTTAAGGCAATGGTTTTCCATTATATTCATCTTAGATTTCTGAAACCCATATATTGAAATTATTAAAAACTTCCTCCACAAATAAAAAATATATCAACCCATTATAAAATTACTATTTTCTCCTAGTACATAATCAGTAATTTTTTAGAAATATTTCTTCCAATGAGTATCCCCTGGTTTCCCCAATGCACCAAAGGGTCAGTCGTCATATTTTAGAAACAACTAATCACATTAAGGGAAGTCTCCCCATCACATTCCATTCAATTTACATTTTCATGTGGTATGTTTTATAATTTTCCAAAATCATTTGTACACTATTCATTATCCCATTAATATATGAACAATAATTTCTGATTAATAAAATATTTTCCTCTCTCCTATTATCATTTTATAAACTAGTTTTTTGTAACCATTAGGCTACAGAATTTAACTCTCAAATTTCACTCTTTTACATGAGAATTTATATTTTCCTTTTTTACAAATTAAAAAACCTATTTTTATGTAAATGATTATTAAAATATATTTAATAATTAAATTTTTATTTTTTCATTCACATATGTGAAACTCTCATTTCTATTTGTGGTTTAAAAATTTCATAACGATTATGGAATTATGAACTATTTTACACGAATATTTTAATATTAAGGCCATTAATTCTTCTCTCCAAGATATTAATGAAATGATTTTTTATAATCTAAATATCTCACATAAAATTAATACATATGAATGGTTTGATTAGTAGTACCCCAATAAAATGGGTGAAGAACTTAATATCTAGAGATGACATGTTTTATGATACATTGGTTGATAATCATGTTAATTTTCATTTACAACTGCTTAGTCATATTCTTAATAATGTCTAATTTAAATGTTATAAAAACAATCCATTTAATGATTGATTTTTTTATTATATTTATTCTCCTTTTTCTCATGCCTTATTGTTATATCTCATGTTATTATTGATATTTCTCAAGATCACATGTTATATATATATATATATATATTTCTTATTCATGTATATGGTTTCATGCATCATACATTATTTTGATACATGTATATAAGAAATGAGATGTGGTAAAATTAACCTATAATAATCCCATGATGGTTTATTTCATGTGGGTTTAGAATATGTTTTTTTCATGTATTATTTACCTGATCTCCTTGAAACTATGAATTAAATGATCATATTTATATACCATGTAATGAAAAGTTATGTAATTATAAGGAATGATATCATACCAAAATTTTAATCTCATTCCCTAAATTGTTGATAACATAGTAATTATGAATATCATCATGAATATAAAGAGATATCTCTATCTGGACATCAAACTACATATGGTATTTCATACTAAAATGAACTAAACAACATTGTGCCTTCTGAAGGACTCTACAATAAATAGAACTAAACTGGAGATCTCTATCAATGACTATAAAAATGTAACTTTAGGAAAAAAACAATATATTTGAAATAGAGATTTCCCAAATCATTAACATTTATTTTATCAAAAAATGGTTAATAAGTAAAATTATTTAGGAACTATATCAATTACATCCATTATAACATTCTTCATTCAATGGTTACCCAAAACCCCCACAAAAATGTAAAAAGAGATGTTATCCCACATTTATTTTTGAAAGTTCATGATGAAAATACAATGGCCTATGATGCTCGACCATGACATGTTGTTATTTTTAAAAATGAGTTATAAAATCTAAAATGACCCATCTCATAACTATCCACCAGAATCGTCTCCACAAGTAATAGAATATTTTTTCCCATGTGTTAATTTTCCTCTAACAATTATAGAAATCAACCATAAAATAATTCCTCATAGTAAAATTATGAATTTAGAAGATTGAGAATCATAGAACACCCTCTTTAGAGAATGTCCATTTAGATTGGGACTCCCCACTATATAGGTAGCCTCTAATTATTTGTATGTTCATCATCATTCAATATTTTTTTGAAGAATCATATCAAGAAGAGTTGTGGTAAGAATAACCCCACCCATGGAAACCTCAAACAAATATTCCCATATCCTGTACAAAAATGTAAATAATGATCCATCATGACCCAATAATATGATGATTGTTTATATCCTAGGTTGTATTATTTATATTCAATACTTCTACAGTGAAACTACTTTTCCCCATGGCATAAAAGACACTAAAATGAGAATAATGAAGTTATTTTACCAAATTAATTTGGTGGATATTAAAATAATTTATAGAGAAGATATAACTCAACATATGTTGGCCAAAATAGATGGGAAACCATTCCCTGAAAATGTCATGACACCAATTATTATGTGCAAGCTTCATTGTTTCATGTTCAAGGTCACGTGTCAAATAATTATTGTTATCAGGACTATGATTTTTTAAAGCCATAATAAATTACATGAACACCATTTAGAATAAAAGAACCCAAACCCAAACATGATTCATCCAAAAATTCCACATAGACCTTATCAGCCTCTTAAATAGTCAACACTAATAAATTTTTAAAAATAGTATTTATCTCAACAAAATAAATTTGAAATTACTCATCATAAGAAAACATTACACCATTATATGATAGAGATTCCAATAAAGTTTCCAACATTGAGAAATAATTTACAAAACTAGTGGTAATATCAATATAATTCCAAGAGTCTCGGAATATAGATACAATTATGTAGTTTATTTATTTTATATCATCCTCCACCATTTTAGGGTAAAAAATATGATGTTATCACACCATGTGTCCTAATAAGTTAACATCATGAATAAATAAATCACACTTACAAATCTATTAAAAATGTAAGAGTCTTGTTAACGATTTAAAAAATACTCACATAAGATGTACATGATCTTCCTTATACATAGTGTAAACATGGGTTTCATCCAAAAAAGATGAACACTAATGAATATAGATACTAATGGAAAATTAATTCCATTAAATCCATTAATAATGTTGAATTTTTTTACACCAAATTGAACTAAAAGGAACTCATAATTTTCATAACACCTCAAAATGGTGGTTTTATGATTTCAATGATTTTTATTCTCAATTGATGAAAACCAATTCAAATATCGATCATATAGAACAAGTAAAACAATTTTTAATATTTAAAAAAATCATAAATTCATGGAAATATATACTTTTTATTTTCTAGGAATATATTTAATTTTTGGTAATCAACATAGAGGAAAAGTGACCTATAATCTTTTTTTATCAAATTTAACAGGGTCCTCCCATGGTGAAAGTCAGGTATTCGAATAATTTCTTGAAAAGATCATCCAATATTATATTAAACTATTTTATTTCACATGATAATTTTGTCTAAGATAGAATAGATATCCTCTGGATACCCAACACAATAGTGATAAAATATTCTTTGTCTTTTATCAATGGAATAGTAGATAATTTGGCTGAAAAAATGTTAGGAAACACAGATAAGACATGATGGATATCATCACTAAATAATTCAATCACAATATCAAAAAAATGATATGAATTTCCCAACTCATGATAATATGGTCTAGATCTACAAAAAATCATGTCAAATTGTCCTTGATAGATATGATTCCCCACATAGTTCATCATAAAGGATACCCATTAAAGATAAAAACAAGTCGGAAATTTATATTCAATGAGACAATCCAAGACAAATAAGAAATCAAGAGTCCTACTATGATGAACCAGAAAATATTAATCAAACTCGATATCCAATAATGAAAATACATAATCAAGAGAATGGATATCAAACTCTGTCATTTATTTAAGGGGTGTAGTAATATAAATCACAGAAGGTTGAATATTTGTAAAAATACTTAGTATATCATAATACTGGTTGAAATGAACGAATGAGATGTACCAATATAAAATAAATCATTCACTAATTTGGAATCAATATTGATGGTACCTATCAAAGTAGATGGACTCGTACTTTTTCCCTTTCTAGACTCATACAAGGCATGCAAAAACATTTTTCTAGATATATATGTCTAGAATATTTTATACCATGTATCATTTAACTTCACCATAGTGCATTTTGGAATAGATGATCCCATTCCATTATGTGAGTAATTATAGATACATAAGATCATCTTCAAGTAGAATAATCATTTACATAAACTACGTACCTTTGGGGCCTTAGTGAACAAAATTGTGAGGGATTAGGATTTTTATGCCGGTAGAAATTTATATGGCCTTAGTCAGGAACTGACAGAGGTATATAGGAACCATGGTGTCATCATCCACTAGAAGAGTCATCACGCCTCCTCTTATATTTTCTAGTACTATCCAAACCACCAATTAGAGGAAAACAGAACATCCATACACCCTAACATGACATACCGGTCTATCTCAAATATCAACTCTCTATCTATAACGTCAAAATACAATGATATATTAATCAATTAAACATGAGAACGAATATAATATCTAATTCCCAAATCAAACTATCACATATTCTTCTTATCATTCCATACAATCAATGGTGAAAACTGTACAATGCTCATTAATGTAATTGAAATTTTTTTCCCGGTCTTGTCAGTAATATTGAGTTTGAAATAAACTATGGTTATGGACAACAACATCAAATATAGATATAATTGGTCAATGAAAATAAATTTTATGTTATTCTGCTTTGTCCCCATGTTCTTTTTTTCCAGCACTATTGTGTCCCATCATCATATTCTATGTATCACTATATTTTAGGTGGCACATTTCAAAATGATAAAATTAGGTGTCTTGATGAACTCAAATAAAATTTCAATACTTCTCAACCAATCATCAGCTTCATGGGGATAATATTAGTGTTATAATGTCATTGTATTCTTATGAATGAATTATTTTGTATGAAACATAAATTCATTTCTCTGAGGATATAAATATTGAACTTGAATGGATATAATTGAACGTGTCTATCTAAGATTTTTGGAATATGACACAATAAGAATAACTAAATTATAGTCTATTGGAGTATTTCCAAAATATAATTCACCATAAAAATCTTCATAGATACGATTGACACAAATTCAATGAATAATGATAATACTAGAAATTAATAGAGAATATTGATGATTTTAGAAAGGTTACTCATATCAACACTCACACAAGAGAAATAATAAAATTAAACCCATCACATAAGAAAACAATATAAAGATTTCAACTATCAAAATCTATATTGGGGAAAATAGGAGAAATATTTTTCAAGACATCTTTATGAACCCACCCTTGTTGTCTTAAGGCTCATTATAGTGAGATTTGGACATGTACATACTCAAACATTACTCTTACATCATGATAATATTTATAACATCATACTAACATCAAGAGAATACTCTTATCCTGCACCATTGGTACCACAATACAACAGAATTGAAAAATAAAAATGAAACTCTTAATAAAACATTGTTCTCCATGTCCTAAGGAATAAAAACAAAAACCAACTACATGTGGAACATTCCCCTTTCTCAATCATCAAAATAGATAATATATAAAAAACCTAAACGCATATTTTGGGTGTAATCTAAAATACAAATAGTGTCTCACTAATGATTCTATACTATAATTCAATAATAATTAAGTAAATAATAGATTTATTTTTAATAAAAACAAGATTAATAGTATAATAAAATATTTTAAATAAAATATATTATTTCATTTAAATTAGTGGATAATTTTAGACAATATAATAAATAAAAATTATTTGTAAAATAGTTCATATAAATTCATAGATCATGTAAAATAACTTTTAGAAACAAATTCCTCTATATCAAAATATTCACAATATAAAATGTGGTATCCATTAATAAACGTACCACAGTTCATGGTTATGTAATCCACACACACAAATATATTGAAAATTATTGTGACCACAATAATCCATTCGACATCAGTTATTGACGATTAACCAACATCCTACCGAGGAAAATATATTCCAAAAAGTTTCTGTTATTGTTGTAGAGTGTCAATATATTGGTAGTGATTTCGAATCCACAATTTTTCATCTATAATTACTCACTATATATATAGGCTTTCATGTTCTAAAAAACATTCAATAATGGGATATTACAATAAAACTATTTAAAAAACAATGTCACCATTTCCAATTTCAAAATGAAAATTTTTCTTTAAAAAAATAAATGGGATTTTAATCAATTAATAAATTTTTTATACAAAATAACAGAGGAGATATTATCCAAACTATTTATCATATTTAAAAAAAATCAATTTTACTTCACAAAATTCATGTTTTTCAATTTCCATCAAATTCAAATCACAGACCAATTCAATTAAATTAGGGGATTTCCAAATTTTCATGATAAATCAATTTAAAATACCAAGTCTCATCAAATTAAATTTTAAAAATATAATTTTATGAAATAGTTAAAAAAATAAATATTGGTTAAATATATTGGAAAATATTATATAGAGTCACCGATCTTGGGATCACGAAATCATGTATCTTAATGCCCCAAACGGGAAACTCCAATGAATAATACTAGAAATATAGATTGTTGAATTCAACACAGATTCAATATATAATACAAATTATATTATATCCTCAAAAAACATCAAGATCAAACAATATATATTCATGATATTTGGAGATATTTGGAGACAATAAATCAAATAAAAACTATAACCAAGGAGAGATCAAATGATGTTATCCAAGAATCAATATATCACAGAGGGGGTATGGTAGATAAAAAATTGCATCCTTGGATATCAAATTTCAAAATAAATCATCCATACATGATTTAGGGATGATTAATGGTTTGTATTAAGGTTTGGGAAATATTTTTCTGGATTAAAAAAAAATATATGTGCATTGTTAGCTAGATAGGGCTACGTAGTTTTCCAAACTACGCACTCTAATAGTGAACCCCTGAAAAAGGGTAAATAATTCTATAACATGTGGGAAAATATTTTTTCAACCCTATACCAAACATGAATATCCTAAATACTAAGGTTTTCTCAACCTACACTAATAGGGAACACATTTTCGGAAAAAAGTGCATCAATTGCGAACAACCCAAAAGTATTTAACTGTTTTCAAAATATTTCTATTAAAACCCTAAGCAATAAAAAATTAAAAAATGGGGTTCATGATTACATAAAAATTAACACATTGATACAATTTAAAAATGTTACATAATAATCATGTCATTCCTTATTTTTCAACTAGTATTTGAAACCAATATGAGGATAAAGTAATAATTTATAGATCAATATATCAGGAAATCATTAGTGGTTTTAAAAAAAATGGTGTATAAATAAAAAATAATTTCATTACAATGTTTTGTTTCAATAGTTATTTATTCCCCAAACATTGACCCTTAAATATAACAAGAAACATAAATATATATAAGTGGTAACTGGGTCTACATCTAATTATAAAAAAAAATATGTTTTGTAATGTCACATATAAATGTATTATTTCAATAATTATATGAGATACCTCAAATGGAGAAATAGTTTTTTATTTTTGGTGAATGAATAATTAATGTATTTAAAAACCCCAATAGAACAAAAATACTATAATTTAATTAATATAAAAAATCATTCCAAAGGACAATAATGACTTATCCATATAAGGAGAAAATAGTTTTCGTAAGTCTAAAAGTTATAAATATGTGGAAGAGATATTTTTATCCTAAGGTTAAGATATTACAAGATCAATGAAACTATCAATATAATTGATAAAAATTACACTAAAATTAAAAACTATGGGGATAAATTCCATATATTAGTATTCATATTATTACTTTTTTAACGATAAAGTATATAATAAATCATTTTTAGATGGAGAAGATACTGAAATTGAGGATTAACTAGAGACGATATTTATAAAAATAAAATATTTAACAAGTATTTAAAAAACAATGGATCTAATTTATTGTACATTGAACTAGAAACATTTAATTCATTAAAAAAAGTGACAAAATAGTAATAGTAAAATACTAGGTATAAAAATTGGTCTAGAAGAAGTTATCCTTTCATTAAAAAATATTTATAAATCCTTTATTTATATCAAAATAATTATTCGGATTATGATTTTAAAAAATATAACATGATAAATAATTACTTGAAAAAGAAATGAAATTAAAAAAACTAAATATATTGCAGAAGACTTTGGATGATATCCAATTATTAATTTAGGATTAGTAATACACCTTCAATATGAGGTTATCTATTCATTAGTTAAAATAGAGTAATTTAGAAGCATCATAAGGTAGAATTTTCAATATAATTGAGAATGTAGTGCTTCTATATAATCAACTAGTTTTGATCTGGAATAATAAAGGGACTATATAAATTTCTTAAACAATAATGAAATGAATACATAATTATGAATCAATATTTTCATGGAATAAGGTAACCTATAACCAAGTTGAATATTAATTAAAAATGTATGTTTTTGAGCAGAAATAAAATTTGGAAATATTTTGGAACATAAAAACAATCAATAACCCCCTAAATAAAAATAGGTAAAATCTAGAATAATAAAAAAATAAGCATCTTCCAAATTAGATCCCAAAACATTTGGGATTATATTTTAAATATAATTTTTATTAAAATTATGTATTATATATATAATAAAAATTATGATTTTTATTTCAATATAATGGTACAAATATCGGATTGGAGATAATTAAATAAAACTTGGGAGTACTATTACAACAAATGACATTATATGAGACTTATATTAGGAGCAAATTGAGATAATGATATGGAAAAACCTATTTTCTTTAATCTGAATTCACTGAAAAATAAAATAACAATAATGAATATGTTTTCCTATATTAGATACTTCTCTGAATAAAAAAATCATTTTTTGTCACATTAATGTTGAATGTGGGTATAAACCAATTAAAAATTATTTATATTCACAACCATTAACAAAAAAAGTGAAAAAATATCATCATGTTACCATGAAAAAAACATAAGTGAAGATTTTCTCTCAATGAATGAAAAATTTTACAAACACTCATAATTAGTAATAGTTATAATATTTAGATAATTTCATATCAAATAATGGGATATGATTCTATATAGTAAAAAATGGATAAAACATAGCTCATATAAAATAGGTTTTTTATAAAAAAATAATGGAATATTTTTTTTCTGAAATGGAAATTTATCACTAAGAGAAACTAAAGGATAACATTAATTAATGACATCCAAAATTAAGAGTTATATGAGTTTGAATAAAATGTTAATGAAACGTTTTGAATAATATTTGTGAAAACCCTAATGAATCTATGTATTTAAATTTAGTGTTATTGGTTTTTGGGAAATAAAATAATGAAAATGGAAAACAAATTGAAGAAGGGGATGCAAGTACTAAAGGAAAATATTTTTTCCCATTTAATAACAACTTGAAAGTTATTATTTTTTATCCATGGATGATGTCATAATCCATTCAAAATTTTTATAATGATAGATTAATGAAAGTCGTCATACTCCTAAAATATATATATCTATAATTTAAATCCACATGGAATTATTTAATAGGATTAAATAAATTTTAAATGAAACTATATATGACTATTCATTAATTGTAATGAAAAGGAATATTGTACGATTATTAGGGAACAATCACAAGATAAGGATGTAAATACTAATAAAGTAACATAATACATTGAAAATAAAGAGGGGATATATCAAAAGTATATATAATAATGAAAAATCCTTAATTAATAAAACATATTTTCTGGGAGATTATTCAAAACCATACAAATATCACTATGATGTATAAAAAACTCTATTTAATTCAGATAAATGAGTTTATTTTTATTAAAATGCATTTAATTAAAGGAGTAATAGGATTTAAAAGTTATATGATTTCTTATATACCATATATCAATTAATATTATAATCATTTAGATTCTATGATCAATGATAAAGTAAAAATGAGTGAATCCCATTTGTTGGATAAAATGATTATTGAAGCTATCTAAAGATCATTATTCATTGAATCAAGAATGTTTTGATATCATAACTATGTTTCATCAATTTTGGATGAGTTACATTGAGTTTTCCATTGAATAACATACATAAACACTACATCATTTAATATAATTATAAAAAACACTACAAAATTCAATATTCCCCCAAACCCATATGATTTAGTTTCACGTGAGAGTATATATAAAAACATTTTATAATATAAAATATCTGAAAAAACTCAAATAACATTATTCATATTAATACCCTTATATACATATCGATTATAGATCCTTTTATTTAAAGATAGTGAAGGAAAACAATAGAAATAATGTGATTAGATACTCATTAATGGTAAACATAAGAGATATCTGTCAGTATTCATAAATGAGTACAAGGGTGTAATAATATAATCATAAAATTGGGAAATAATACCCAATGAATTAATTATTTTTATTCAATAGTCTTGTTATATGGATTTTTTATAAAAAACATTAATAATATTGATGAATCAACCATATTCAATCATGAAATGGATAGAATAACCAAAACATAAGCATATAAAAAAAATTAAAAATGTTTCATTGGGAAAATTTATAAATTCTAAAATCATCACTAATTATATTAAGAACATTAAATAATGTATTTTTATAAACTTATGGTCCTTAAACAAGGTTTATTCATAGAAATTTGGGCATGAAAAGAGACCTATGCATAAACAGAGTGACAAAAAACTAGGTTCATGTATCATGTTGAGACCGTTAAATATGGTTAATATATAACATAATTATCCCATTATTTATCCATATTTACATATTTCATTATAGGTGTATTAAAAACCAACCCACCACATAATGTTAATATATTATTTTTATTATATGATAAATCATTCATCGTTTCATCATCAAATAACATGTGAAAATGAAATTGGTTTCATAAACACATCATTACCATAAAAACGTATTTCAACGAATGAATAAATATCGAATAATATAATCAAAAAGAAATTAAATAATAAGTAACATCAATGGATTTTATAAAATATGATAAATCCATTAAAATATAACATCAATCATTTATAGATGTAAATTCCATTTTCATTAAAAAAATAGTTTTCCCCATTGGTAGAAATTTCAATTCAAAAATACCAGAACATTATTAAAATTTTTATTTGAGTAAATTAAGTAATGAGGTAAATTGAAATCAAAAAATTACTTATTAATAATAAAAAATCGATAGTATTTCAGGCAACCCTGGTATGGGTGAAAAAAAATTCCTTGTCAAAGAATTAAAATATGGATGGATTTTCAAAAAAACTCCATTGAACATATTAGAGTAATTAAGATAGAATATTCGTACTAAAACATAAAACATCAAAGAATAAAAATATTTGAAAAAAATCAACGGTATTTCTTAAATATAGAGCATATAATGTCCCATGTATCTCCATTATAAATCAATTCCAATTAATTTAATATAGAATTACAAATTCATTACATAATGTTTTTTATACACAATAAGTGTTCTGAAATACTATATAATAAATATAAATTTATTATATATCTATTATAAAACTATATTCATATATATAATTATTCATATGTTTTACTAATAATATATTATCCACAATTTAATAACATGTCTTTTTTAAACACTATTCCATGTGATATCTTTTTTAGTTTTCAAGATTGGTTTGACTTCGTGGTACCGGTCCATAAAAATTGATCATTGTTCTATCATATATAAATTTTTCTTAAATTTATTAATATTATATATACTCATTATATACACTTTCATCAGTACTCATATAATTCAGTGTTGAATATTCAATTATACCATGTTTTATGGACTGTGGCCTATATGTTTGCATGAGTAATGTGTCCACATTTAGGTTGTTGAACTGAAAGAAACATTAATATTAGTTAACATATATTTAATTTATATTATATCACAAATATAAAATATATTCATTAAATACATCATTACATAAGGGTAAATTTAAAACAATTCACATCACATTGACTATTTGGTAGTCCAAAAACACAAAAGAGTGACATTATCATAATTTCAATGAAGTGAATGGTAAGAATCTATAAAAGATATTATAATTATATATTTAAAAACTTTTTCTAAAAACATATTATATACATCACATTATACAATAATTAATTATCATAATGGGAAAAGAATCATTTATCAATGTGTTGGTGGTAGTCTAGAAGTTTTCCCACTTGGTAATTTAATTTAAAATTTCATGTAATCGATAGTAGATAATTAATATTTCATAATAAATAAAATATTATTATTATATTAAGGATTTCAATGTTAGTATTGTATAATGGACACCATTTAATTAAAATATTTAAAAGAAATAATAAATTGAAAAATAATGGGAATGGTTATTATTAAATCTTCAAAAACATTCATTGAATGCATTCTTAAAGACCATAGGAATTTTATTTTAAGAATAAAATCATCAATAATTTAGTTATATTGATTTTCATAAGCAACTTTTGAATTAATTTGGTAATCATGGTTGCTAAATTTGTTCTAATTGAAAAAAATGAGTGGTTTCCGTTTATAAGCGGGTGAAGGGAAATTCTATGATTTTTAATGGGTTAAAATATTATTAATTAACAATAATATAAAGGTGTAGTAAAAAATAAATTATAAGGATAATTTTATAGTAATTTATATAATGTTCAAAAATATGAATTAGAAATGATATCATTTCATTTTAACACTAATCAGTTTATTTTAACCCTAGTAAACCTTCTTTAACCGTAACAGTGTTAAAAATGATTAGTGTTTTTATTAATAAATATGTCAAAAAATCATGTTAATATTATTATCCAATATTAATTTTTATAATTAAAAATATAAAATTAATTTTATAATATTCAATTCATATAATAGTTATTATAAATTTTATTAATATAATCACTGAAAGATATGAAAATTAGTTTTCTTGAAAAGATGAATTCTTATGTACAAACAAATTTATACAAAAATACTTCATAAAATTTATTATTTTGACATTAATTTGATTATTGATATTATAAATAATATTATTTGACATTTAAACCATTTAAAACAAAAATTTATCATATTATATTATTTAAATTAAAATAGAGTTTATGAAAAAAATTTGTATTATTCATTATTAATAGAAAAATAAATCTAATGTTAAAATCATAAAAAAACACTACATGAATTTTTACATGATGATTATAAAAATTAATCTATATATGTCAAATAAGTTTTTAAAAAATTTATAGAATTATTTTAATAATGAATAATATTTTATGAAGACATATTTTTATGTAAAAAATGACCTTAGGAAAAATGATTTCTTATATATTGGTATATATATGAATTATATAAAACAATTATACATATTATTTTATAATATTTTATTAATCAAATAAAAATGGAATTGGTTTCTTTTATGTTATAATAGTTCACTATATTACGGTTCATTTGGACTCATGGTTTAATGTATCAAAAGCTATTGAAAAATTAAATTACTTTTGAAATAAATATATAATAAAATCTTTAGTAGGGGTTACATTATACCCCATTATAATAATTTCAAACTAAATTTTTTCTCAAGTAAAACCCATATAGGTTAATTTTACATCCTCACACCTCTTTTATCCAGCATAACCTCATTAAATTTAATTATTTTCCACAATACAGTCACTAGGTGACTGGTCATGTTTCACAGAACATTCTATTTATAATATGGAATTTTCATAGGTTGTTCCTCATAATATACATTTGATCCATATATATGAATTTTTATTTCATTACATATTATGAATGAAGACTGTATATCATCAAGAGAGATACATAATACACATCATCAACATCAAATAAGTAAGGTGGAACTGTGTGACACAAAGAAATAGTCTTAGCATGATCATGAATTTTAATGGTTATAAAATATATATTTCATGATATTAAATGATTTAAAATTCATAAAAAAATTCTATGGTGATATTAAATGGAATACATTAGCACATTCTTAATACTAAAGATTTACCCAATTATTTTTGGTATAACATTTATGAAAACAATGATCTACTCAGATGTCCAGCGGGATAACTCAAAAATTATTTCACATTTACTTAGTTGGATTAGGTCGACAATGAATTCTCTCCCGAAATTTAACATAAAAAATTGTAGTTCTACTATACCTACCATGTTGGTCATGGTTTTAATAGATCAATTTCATAGATTCAAAAATATTATTATATGAAAATTATACCATACAATGTTGTTTATTCAAGCAACTATTATAATCTAAATGGAAATCTCTAGACTTTCCTTTAAGAGTTTTAATAATCCTCTCGAAAAATGCATATATACCAGTATTCTATGTAGTAATAAAATGAAAATCTATTTCCAAATCCATAAGAATGGGTCGTTAATTAGTTTTTGTAATTTATAGATCATTATAAGTTACATTATAATGTTTCACTCCATGAAACATTAATATATTTCCTCAAAATATGATAAAATGATAAAAAAAATATTTAATGTAACTGAATTATAATGATATCATATGAAATGAAACTATATTAAAAATCATACTAATTATTTTTTATTTTTTGGTCGTTTAATGATGAAATCAATGAAAATGATTTTTATTTTCAATTCTTGTATAAGAAGTGGTATTAACATTCAATTATATTTCGATATCTCATCCTTAATTTACATTCATCACAAGAATCATTATACACTCTCTAAAACAATAGTATTTATGTTTTTTATCCAAAATATACTTTTATATTTCTATATATTTTCATACATAATTGATGAATAAAAAAAGAGTCATGATATTTTTCCAATATGTCTTAAATAATTTATCGTATTTATGAAACCAATAATATGTTTATAAACCTTAATACCATTTCATTGTTGTGGGGAAAATTTGGATCATTTATTAGCTTATTTTTTTAATTCAACACCCCCTCTTAATTCTACTTTAATCCATAAATTGATGCAGAGTTGACCATTCCTCTTATAATGATATAATATATCCCGATACATCATGATTTCAAGATAAAAATTCTATAAATACAGAAATGATAATCCTCTTTCAATCATGATGGTGGACAAACAATCATGGTCTTTCTGAATTAGAGAACCTTCTACCTTATTTTCCCCCCTAGTGTGGTAGTTTACTAAATAATGATAATCCTTAATCAAATTTGAAATTTTTATTTGGATCACATTGATTTTCTACATATTCTAAAATATTTTATAATTATTATATGTATCATATCATCCCCAAAATGATAATACCACTATAAATTCATTTCACATATTTCAATAAAAAACAACAAATCATGAATCTGTTATTTTTTCAATATAATTAAAATGTTGTTTGGAATATGTTATCACTATATCATTCTACATGATAATCCATGGTACATAATTCTTCAATGAATTATTAGATATTACAAAACCCATCGCCATTTAAATTTTGTATATGAAGAGGAATATAAAACAATATTATTTATAGTTACTTTTATTATTCCTCAAATTAATCTATCTAATGTTTCATTTTTTTCTATTTATTATTGGGTATAATATTATAATTCAATGATGAATATCTAAAAAAATTGTATTCATGAAATCTATGAAAACATTAGATCTTAGTTTCCTGGGTTGGTATGTTTGATTTTTTAATATAATTTTTTGGTGATCAACCCTTTAACAATGATGTGATATAATGTGACCCATGAATGAGATATTAAAAATCCAAAATATAGAATTTTTAAATTTATTATTCAATCAAAAAATGACAGTCATGATCTTACTTTACCATTTAATAAACAACAATATATTAAATAATGTCTATAGAATCTAATCGAGGTAATATCTAATGTACATATTCATTCAAATCCATGATGAATATAAGAGAATTGGGAAGTATAAATCAAATAAAATTAAATTCATAATTACCATATATCATACTGAAGAAATTATTTGATATATACGCTTTTATAAATGGCACATTTTTATTCAATTATTATAACTCAATTTGAACTATTATATTTACATTATTTAAAATAATTTTAAAACATTGTGTGAGTTCTATTGAAAATTCAACATCACTGTTGAATGGAAAATTAGGAATGTATTTCGGAAATAAATTATTATAATCATGAGAAATGGAAATATTGTCAATGTGTATCATCTCCCATACCAAAAATTTGTAAACAAATCCCATTAATATGTTGTAAGAACCATATTATGGAACTAAATTCTATTATAGGTTTATAATTATCATCGCATAGATAAACAAAAATAATTTTTCTATAATACCTTTCATGACTTACTATAATTGAAAATATTTATGGTCTCTAAATATATATATCCAAAAAATGTTAAATATTAAAAAAATCATTAATAAAGAGAATAGTTATATTATATGTTGGATTTTTATCAAAAACATATATTAGAGATGATCTATGAAATTAAATTTTGGTCATCATACAATTTTGGGTTTCCACTAAGTTATGCTCTTAAGCAGTCATGACCACATGACATTTTACTTCTTTCATCAATATCATTGGTCAATACTTCTTATTATCCTCATTAGTCCTTGTATTAAGTCATTGAATCACATAATTTATAAAAAACCATTTATATAAAGTATTGATGTGTTGGTGGTGTTTTAATTTGAGGATTCTATTTATTCATCTCTTTTATTAGACTCTTCACATTATATAAAAATTCTTTTTCATGTTGGTTTGTCCTCCAACACATTGAAAATATTATTTTTCCCTTTATAAAATTACCCAAGTAATCCATTCTTGTTTATTGTCATGTATGAATTTGAAACTACTTCTTCTCTCCATGTGATATACCACTTCAACTTCCATAAAACTATATCATCCATTTCTTAATACTGCAACCATTCAGAATTCTATTTTATATTTCAAATTCATGATCATATGAATTTTTATATCGATACACTACAAATACCATTTAGTGTATTTTCATTCGGGCACATAGTTTTAGTCCACTAATAAATCAACCAGTCATGATTTCTATATCAATTAAAATACACTAATAACACTTAAAACAATGTGTATTGTTTACTTCATAGGAACCAATGGATTATTCATACCTCTACACAAACTATGCAATGTCCCTCTATATTTTTTATGAAGTGTTAATGGAATTTAAATATTGATAAATGAAATAATAAAATCATCCCTTTCCATAGAGTTTGTTTTTCTCCTTCACTCATATTTTTTATAAGATTCCAGCACTGTATAAGATTATTTTCATTTATAGATTAATAAAAAAATGTTCTCAGTGTATTAGTTTTGAAGAATGTAAAATATATTTTTAACCAAATTGATAAATTCATCATAAAATATTACATAAAAAGACATATAAAATGTTGGTAGGCTATTTCTCATAAAATATTCAACTTCATTTTTTCCATTCTTTGTTGAATTCATATGTTCAACACAATTTTATTATCTACTCAAATCCAAAGATGTTTTAGAAATAATAGTCGCATCAAATTGAATTCCATGTTTTAAGAAATTTGGTTTCTCATGAGCATTCTTTAAAGACCCAGAAATTTCATAAAATTTTTTTCTTCTAAAATATATAAGAATTTTTTGAGTCCTTGGAAATTGACGACGCATGATTCCGAGGCCCGGTGTGCCTGGAATCAATTTCCGATGTTTTGTTTGAGTAAGTTTAGTAAACGTACAAGTGGGTTTTTATAAAATTTGAACTGGTGCTAGGAATTGAAATCTGAGGACACCGTTGAGCTCACAACGCCAGTATTTGCTTAAAGAGACTTTCACTTTGACTGTAGTGGGTCGAGAATAAAATTTATTTTTTGGGTATTCGTGGATAAGAATAAAATAAAATGAGCTTCATTTTATTTCTAATTGAGCCGCCATGTGGGTGTTAGGAGGTGGGTCCCACTGGATCTATAACCTCCTTGTAGTGTTTGGAAGTGGGGACCACCCAGACAAAGCCTTACATGAGAGGTTATGGTGGTGGGGACCACCACGCCTCAACCCCCCATGTGGGGTTAATGTGGTGGGGACCACCTGAGACCACATAACCTCCCAATTTGAATAATAGGGGTGGGGACCACCCGAACCCTATTAATGGGAGGAGAGGAAAATCTTTGAACACTCCTCATTAATGAGGGGGATCCCCTTGACATTTTCTACCATTTATGATGCCACCACCTCCTCTTCAATTTTATGTGCCAACATTTTGAATTAATTAAGGGGAGCCATGTTAATTAATTAATCCATTAGGAATTTTGTTCCAAAAAATTAAAAATATATAAACCTAATTTATTATTTGGCATTTGGGGAGGAACATTGGTGAGAGGATAGATTGAGAGAAAAAAGAGTTTTCCAATGATGAACCTCTTTATAACGACCTGTAAATTCTGTAGATTTTTTTTCTTAAAAACATGGGATTTTTACAAGTCCGTGAATTTTTTCGGCGCTTGATTCCGAGGCCCGGTCTGCCCGGAATCAATTTCTGAAGTTTTGTTTGGTTACATTTAGTAATCATACACGCGGGTTTTTATAAATTTTGAATCAGTTCATGGAATTGAAATCTGAGGGCAATGTTGAACTCGCAGAGCCTGTATTCTCTTAAGAAGACATTCACGTCGATGACAGTAGATCGAGAATGAAAGTTTGTTTCTGAGTTTTTAAGATTAGTTTAAATAAAAATAAAGTGTGACTTTATTATTATTCTTGGTGGTTGAAACCTCCAAGAGGATTTTAGAGGTGGGTTTCACCACTCCATAACCTCCAATGAGAGGTTTTGGTGGTGGGGCCCACCCTAGGTCTAAACACCTCTTATTAATTAAAGTGGTGCGGACCACCCCATGATGAAACCCCTTGAAACCACCATTAAATTGAGAGGATCCTCTTTAACTCCCTAATAATATGGGGGGGGACTCTTCAAATCATCCACATTAAGTTATGCCAACCCCCACAATTTAATTGTGCCACCCACCTAAATCAATGGGGTTTTCAAATTCATGCCAATAAATAATATATATTCTAACCTATTATGTTTGGTATGGAATTTGTCTTTTGGGGGGGATCATGGGTGTTTTGAGAGGAGGGTTATTGGGAAAAAGTTGTTCTCACAACTAAGAACGATGAATGTGAATAACGCTGGCAGCGATCTCCTTTAACCTTATTTCCCAAGTTTCAGCCATCGTGAGACGTCTTCGACGATGAAATCCGCAACTCTGTCAACGAACGACGACATGTGAATCAAAGGTAGGGGTTTTGTTTTGTTAAGAATCATGTTCTTCCTTTCTTTTTAAAAAATGAAGAACGATGATGTTTATCTTTTGTGGGTGGAATGTTGTGCTTCGTTCTTAAAAAACAATTACTATCACCATAATCGCGGAGGGTGCGGGCCACCCTAACACGGCCCGACATCCTTTGTCAATCTCTCTTCTTCTGACATTCTCTGGCATGTCGTTAAGCCAATGGCGACGAATGCGGCAATGACGAAGGCTGCTCTACCCGCGGCCTCCGCAAATCATGCCACCCTCACATCACACTGGTGCCAACGGCAGAACGCTGCATGCCTGAGCGGCGCGTTCCCCACCGACCGGTGGACTACTCGGCCCCTAACGCGGCCTGCCCGAACCTTGCTGCGGCCTCCCCGGTGGCCCCATGCCCTGCCCGACGCCCTTCGAGTGCCCCTGCGGCCTGCCTGGCACTCCCGGTGCCCTGTAGTGCCCTACCCAGCCCCTGCCGTGGCCTGACTGGCACTCCTGGTGCCCTGCCTCGGCCTGCCCGGTGCTCCTGGTTCCCTACTGTGCTTTTCCCGGCACCCCCGCGGCCTGTCGAGCGCCCTTCTGCGCCCTGCCAAGTGCCCCCAAGCTGGTCTCCATGTGTGCCACCCCGAACCAGTCTCCCCCGAGCCGAAATGTGCACGCCCCACGTGCTCCCGATCGCTTCGGCATTCTGGTTCCCTTGCACCCTCCGGGCCACACCCATGTAGCAGTGGTCGAACCGGCACCGGCCTTCGGGCTGAGTCATTTATGTGGAGGCCTCCAGGCCGAACCACCCCGCAGTCCGCTAGGCCGTCCCAACGGACTGGGCCAAACATATCATTTTAACCCACCCAAAAGGTTGGGTCAGTCCCAATGGGTCTGTCCAGGCTGACCATGACCGGGTCGGTTGAGACTGGGTTGGGCCGAGTCGGTCTGATAGGGTGGGACCAGACTTCGGCCCACTACTGACCCTTTTCTTACTTTGGCCATATCTATGGCACCAGACTTCCGTTTGGTGAACCGTTAGTGGCACGGTTAATCTCATTGAGAGAAGGTCCCATTGTAAATACCCCATAGGAGTTCAGGGTATTTTTGAGTTATGGTCAGGTTGGATCGTACACAAATCAAACCAGGCCCCAGGACTAAAAGGCTAATAACTAACATACCGGGCATTTTATTGATGCATCTTCTATTCCGTTGAGACCCCTATGATGTGGGAGGCCTTTGAGATAATTTTTCGTTGAACATCACTACATTTGGAGTATTTCACAGTAACTCGTGGATCAGATACTCCTAGTGATGAGAAGACAGAGTGTGGAGACCTAGTAGCAGGCAGACCTGACGGCTGCTTGACCGATTTGACTCGGAGTGATTTGACATGCCTAGTGGGGAGTGCCTGGTAGTTGGCAGCAAACCCATGGCGGAGTAGCTCCTTGTAGTTGGTGGCAGACTTGTGGTACTTGACAGGTTGAGTACCTCTACAGGCTATTAGGGAGAGTGCCTGGTGGTTGGCGGTAGACCCACATTAGAGGATCACCAGTTAGTTAGTAGCAGACCTGCGGTACTCTACATGAGCAGTACCATAGCAGTCCAAGGTTAGTGAGAAGCGCCTTGGTGTAGCGACACGCCCACTTTACTCGATAGTGTAGAAGTTCTCTAGCAGCCATGGTTTTGGTAATGAAAATCTGGGTTTGAGATGAGTCAATGACTTTTTTGTCTTCCTCATGATTGAGATGAGTCACTAGATAACTTAGGTATATGTATGGGAATATACCTAGGTAATGGTTATCTATTGATTTCATACCTTGTGGTCTATCCATGTTATATTTTCTGAGACCTTGAGGGTATCGGGGTTCCTACTGAGTATCGTTATACTCACCCCTATACGTGATATTTCTGCACCTCATTGTGTTGGTTGAAAATGATGGAAAGCGCTGACTGAGGCATGGAGTAGCAGGACTTGACGGTACCTGGAGGTGGACTGCTCGGTGTGACGGTACACTGAGGAGGCAGACGAACATGGAAAGCTGTGGAGGCCATCTATACATACCCTTCAGGTAAGAACCCCATAGGATGACCCAGTAGCTGCTTTACTTTTCTTCAATTGTAATTAGTTTCAGTTTAACTTTTACTTTCCTATTGGGCATGTATTTCTGGCCCCTTTTAGTTTCCATCACTTCTTTTGTATACACTTTTAAATAGTTTTTTCTTCCAGATGTGTACTCTGTTGTGTTTTTTTACAGATATAAAGGCAATTCCTTCCAAGTTTAGGGATATATGCCTTTGGTTCTATTTGTGAGCCCCAAGCCTATGTAAGGCGGGATTGGGGTAGTCACAATATGGGCCCCTATGAAAGGGTCGTGAAAAAATGGTATCAGAGGAGTCGGTTCTACCGCAGAACATAGAACTCTAATCATTCTTTTTTGTGAAGCAATGTTGATATGGTTACTAAGTGTGGTTTTTAGTTCAAGGAGTCCAATGTTGGTGCGGTTGGCCGACGTATCCATAAACCATGACCCTGACTTCTGATTTCCAACTCAGTGCATTAAAACACTAATTGTGTGCGTGTTTCCAAACGTTTTATTTAATTCTGACCAACCAGGTCAGCTCACTAGGTATAATATTTTGACCGTGTTGCATCTGTTTCTTTCAAGATGCCTCCCCGCAGATGAACAGTTAGAGCCCCGAGAATCGTACGCACCGACAACCCACCGAGCGATGAGGCCTAGGTGGAGAGCCCTTTAACAATGGAGGCACCAACGGTACTACTCCCCGTTGAGACATCGATCCCACTATCCCCAGCAGAAAATGACGCACGCCGCATGAGCACGTTTCATGAGTTCCAGAGCCAGAGGCCACCCATGTTCATTGGAGAGACAGACCCACAAGCGGCTATGAATTGGCTGAGGCTATGGTGAGAGTCTTCAGATTGTTTGGGACACCAACCAACTTCATAGTGATCCTTGCTGCCAGCCACATTCAAATAGCAGAAGGCAGATGGTGGAGCCTGATGCTCCAAGTGAATGACGAGGTGACAATACTCTTGGTAGGCTTTGAGAGCATGTTCCGGGAATATTTTTTCCCATCCACCATTCGATAGGTGTAGATAAAAGGGAAACTACATCTACATCAGGGTAGCGTGATTGCAGTACAGTACTCAGTGAGGTTCACCGACCTATCATGCTACTCCACGGATATGGTACAAGACCCATTCTTCAGGGCTTGGACCTTCAAGCAGGGACTCAACCGAGAGATCAGAGCTCAGATGATCTCACTTAACATCCTAACGATAACGAGGGTGCTAGAAAGAGCCCTCCTTGTGGAGAGTTTCCTTGATAAGAAGTCTCGAACAATGAGACCCACCACTAGGAGACACACAACGAAGTCTTCTGCACCTGGCAGTAGGTAGATGTCACAGAGGTCCAAGAGGACCAATCCTAATAGTGTTCGACCACATGACTCAGGAACAGCTGTGTGGGGAACCCCGAGAAGAGACAATGCCAGACATTCTTGGAGCGGGTAATTTTACTCATGCGACGTGCATGGTCACATGGTTCGTGACTGTCCGACCAGCCGTTCTGATGATCAGCAGACAGTTGAGGGACCACCCAGGCAGAGGAAGAGGATAGAATGAGGAAGTCCTCATGGAGGAGACAGAAGCGGTAGTGGAGATGGACTTGAAGCAGGTGATGGACGATGTTACGAGGTGTTACCACCACCACCACCAGGAGGTCCACCCCGACCACAGGGAGCGGGTGGACAGGGGAGACCTTAGCTTCAGGTAGCTGAAGCCTACAATCACGGGGCTCCATATATGATTCGAGGTACTACATATGTCTCTTCCACCTTAGCTATAGTTATTATATACACAGTTTCCATTCACTCTATAATTGCCACATCCCTCGTTCGGAGCTCAGAGATTCTAAAAAAGCTGTAACTTCTATCCTTTTGGCTAGAGACCCCTACAGGAGCTAATTCGACGAATACACATTGGTGCTGGAAGTGCGAGCTTACTCTAGGAGGTGAGAGATTCTGCTGGTATCTCCTTGCAGCAGCATTGAGGCCTTACGACGTCATCCTGGGTATGGAATGGTTATCTACAGTCCATTCTCAGATCAACTGTATTAGGAGAAAAGTGTGGTGTTTCCACACTGATGACACCAGGTTAACCTTCACCAGTGAGAAGGGAACCTTTGCAGCACATGACAGACTTACTCAGAGGAGGGTGCAACCGATCACTCACTAGTTGTGTTGAATTACCCTCAGAGAAGTTGATGTAGAGAGTCTAACTTATCCTATAGTGGTGGACCTATATGCAGATGTTTTTTTGATGATTTTCCAGGACTACATCCTCGTAGAGATGTGGACTTTTACATTGACCTATTCACTGGGACGGCTCCGATATCTACTCCATCATATCACATGGCTCCTGCTGAGCTTCGTGAGCTGAGGGTATAGATAGAGGACTTACAGGGGAAGGGATTCATCCAGCCCAGTGTTTCTGCATGGGAAGCCTTGATTCTGTTCTCCAAGAATTTGGAAGGGGTATTGATGATTTTTTTCGAATACCATCACCTGAACCAGGTGATCGTAAAGAACAAGTACCCAAAACCGAGGATTGATGACCAATTTTATCAGCTGAAGAGAGCACGGTGTGTGTCAAAAATAGACCTCGGATTAGGCTATCACCAGCTCAGAGTTCAAGACAAAGATGTTCAGAAGATGGTCCTAAAGAGTCAATTTGGACACTAAGAGTTAATGGTTATTCCCTTCTGCATCACCAATCCTCTATCAGTGTTCATGAGTCTCATGAACAGGATCTTCCAGCCCTACCTTGATCACTTTGTCATAATCATCATCGATGACATTCTGTTCTACTCGACTACTGAGGAGGATCATGCATACCATTTGCGGGTAGTACTGGACACACTCCGAAATCACCGGATTTATGGTAATCTCTTAAAGTTCCAGTTTTGGATTCGAGAGGTTCACTTATTAGGACACATAATCTCAGATGCTGGGGTAGCAGTGGGTCCAGCAAAAATCGAGGCGGTACTTGTTTGGGAACCACTTAAGAGTGTGGTGGAGTTACTGATTTTCATGGGGTTGCCTGGGTACTATCGGAGGATCATTCCAGACATCTCCAGTGTTTTAGCACCACTATTGTCCTTGATGAAGAAGGGGAAACCCTTCGTGTGGTCAGAGATATACCAGCAAAGCATTCAAGAGATGAGGAAGAGGCCAAATAATGCACACATCTTGAGGATTCCAGAGGAAGGTGTAGGGTGCGTAGACTACTGCTACACATCAGGGACCGAACTCAGGTGTGTCCTGATGTAGAAGCAAGCAGTGATTGCTTATGGTTCTCTGTAGCTGAGACAAAACGAGCAGAACTACGCTAACCATAACCTGGAGTTAGCAGTAGTGGTGTTTTCCTTGAAGATTTTGTGACACTATTTGATGGACGAGCATTTTACCGTGTACTCTTATCACATAAGTCTTAGATATATCATCTCTCAGAAGTAGTGGATCCAGCGAAAATCGAGGCGATACTTGTTTGGAAACCACTAAAGAGTGTGGTGGAGTTACTGATTTTCATGTGGTTGGCTGGGTATTATCGGTGTTTTGTTCTAGACATCTCCAGTGTTTTAGAAGCACTATCATCCTTGATGAAGAATGGGAAACCCTTTGTGTGGTCGGAAAGATACCAGCAAAGCATTGAAGAGATGAGGAAGAGGCCAAATAGTGCACACATCTTGAGGATTCCAGAGGAAGGTGTAGGGTACATAGACTACTGCTACACATTAGGGACCGGACTCAGGTGTGTCCTGATGCCGGAGAAAGCAGTGATTGCTTATGGTTCTCGGCAGCTGAGACAACACGAGTAGAACTACACTAACCATAACCTGGAGTTAGTAGTAGTGTTATTTTATTTGAAAATTTGGTGACACTATGTGATGGTCGAGCATTTTACCGTGTACTCTTATCACATAAGTCATAGATATATCATCTCTCAGAAGAACCTGATCCTAAGACAACGACGTTGTCTTGAGTTTCTCCAGAACTATGACTCTGAGATAGTCTATAATACTAGGAAGGGGGATGTGGTTGCATATGCGCTCAACGGGAGGACTCATATACTGTACCTTGGAGAAGTTATAGAGCAGTTGTCTACTTTATAGATATCCTTTATTGATAAATATAGTGAAGAATTCCTATATTCTCTTACAATCACTACCCCACTTCTTCAGCGAGACAGGGAGGCACGGCAAGGGGATGCTGACTTTGAGACACGACGTGCTCAAATATCCACAGGGCAGGAATATGATAGAATTTCTAAAGTTGGAGAGCACGTCATCCTCTTCAGAGGAAATACCTTGGTTCCAGTGTCACTTTTGGAGGAAGTGTTGATGGAGTTTCATACGTCCCCTCTAGCGGTATATCCTGGAGTGGCAATGTTGTATCAGGATCTTCGGCGACAAAACTGGTGGCTAGGTATGAATAAGGTCATAGTAGAGTTTGTCTCGCGTTTCATCACTTGTCAACAAGTGAAGGCAGAGCACCATGTACCGGCTGGCTTGGTCCATCCTTTTGAGGTCACAGAGTGGAAGTGGGATGTGATAACTATGGACTTTGTGATGGGTCTTCCAAATAAATCAAGGGGGTCATGACGTGACTTAGGGGGTCATTGAATGACTCACCAATTCAGTCCAATTCCTACCTATCACAGATTAGGGTTTAGTAAAGAGCTTGGGACACCTCTATGTGCAGGAGATTGTGTGTTTACATGGAGTAGTTTATTCTATAGTCTCCGACCGTGACACAAGGTTTACTTCCCGGTTATAGAAGGGGTTGCAGGAAGCTTTCAGGACACACCTTCACTTGAGCACTACCTTCCATACTCAGACATATTGTCAGACTGAGGAGAAAATTCAGACCCTCGAGGACATGCAACGTGCATGTGTCCTCGACTTCGGTCATAGTTGGGAGGATCACGTGCCTTTGGAAGAGTTTTCTTAAACAACAGCTATCACTCCACCATATGGATGCTACCTTTTGAGGCCCTGTAAGGACGACTTGCAGATCACCCTTGTGCTATATAGACCATGGGGAGTCGGCACTAGTGGGACCATAGATGGTGCGAGCTACAACGAATAAGGTGCAGATCATGCAGGAGTGGATGAAGACTGCACAGAGCAGGCAGAAGTCGTATGCTGACTAGAGACAGAGACCTATGATGTTCGGGGATGGTGAACACGTCCTTTTTATGGGTCTCACCTCAATGAGGTCTACAGATATTTGGATGACGCGAAAAGTTATATTCGAAGTTAATCGGACCTTTCCAGGTCCTCATCAGAGTAGGCGAGGTGGCTTACCACTTATCTCTTCCACCATAGTTGCACCGGGTGCATGACGTCTTCCACGTATCTCTGTTGAGGAGATACATGCATGAGCCTTCCCATATCATCGACAATGGAGTGCTGGACGTCGACAATGGGGTGAATTTTACAGAGGTTCTAGTGGAGATTGAGGATCGACAAGAGTCGGTCCTATGTGGACGATTAAAACCTCTGGTGCGCATATGCTGGTAGCACGGGAACCTCCAGAAGAGCACATGGGAGAGGGAGGCTCAAATGCGTGCTCAGTACCCTCGTTTTTTCCCATAGATAGATTTATAGCTTATGTTGATGTAAAACCTTGAGGTGGGGAGAATTTCACGAATCAGAAATTCCATATAATTTGTTTCTAAAATACATGGTATTTTTAAGAGTCTACGAATTTTTACGGCGCTTGAATCCGAGGATCAGTGTGCTCAGAATCAATTTCCAAAGTTTTGTTTGGGTACGTTCAGTAATCGTACGAGCGTGTTTTTATAAATATTGAACCGGTGCTCGGAATTAAAATCTAGGGATCTCATTCAACTCACAATGCTGGTATTTTCTTAAGAATGCGTTCACCTCGACAACAGTTGGTTGAGAATGAAAGTTAGTTTTTGAGTTTTTAAGATTAATTTAAATAAAAATAAATTGTTACTTTATTTATATTCTTGGTGGTTAAACCCCCCAAGAGGAGGTAACAGGTGGGGCCCACCACACCATAACCTACCATGAGAGGATATGGTGGTGTGGCCCACCTGAGGAATAAACACCTTTTATCAATTAAAGTGGTGGGGACCACCTGACGATGAAACCCCTTGAAACACCCATTAAATTGGGAGAATACTCTTCAACTCCCTAATAATGTGGGGGATCCTCTTTAACTCATCCATATTAAGTTATTCCAACCCCCAAAATTTAATTGTGCCACCCATCTAAATCATTGGGCTTTTCAGATTCGTGCCAATAAAAAATAAATAGTCTAACCTATTATTTTGTGTTAGAATTTGTCTTTTTGTGGGGAGTGTGGGTGTTTTTGGAGGAGGGTTATTGGGATAAAATAGTTCTCCCAATGAAGAATGAAGATGGTGAATAACACTGGCAGTGATCTCCTTCGACCTTCTTTTTCAATGTTTCAACCATTGTGAGACATCTTCGATGATGACTTCTGCGACTCCATCAACGAACGTCGACTGGTGAATCGAAAGAAGGTGTTTAGTTTCATTCAAGTTTCATTTTATTCCATTATTTTAAAAAAATAAATATGATGTTTATATTTAGCGGGTGGAATTTTGAGCTTCTTTTGTAAGAAATAGTTGTTGTCACCCTAATTGCGGGGGGTGAGGGCGAATCTAACATGGCCCAACATCCTCCATCGATATCTCTTCTTGTGACGTTCTACAACATGATGTCAAGTCGATGGCGACGAAGGCGACAGTGACGAAGGCCATACTACGGGCGGCCTCCGTGAATCGCCCAGCCCCTGCGGCGCACCGATGCACCCGGCCGAATGCCGCCAGCCTGAACGGTGTGTGCCCCGCTTACTCGCGGCCTACTCGTCCCCTATCTCGATATGGCCTGCCATTTCCGTGGCCTGCCCGAGGCCCCCATGCCCTGCCCGGTGCCCCCACGTCCTCCCTAGTATCTGCCGCGGCCTGCCCGACACTCCCTTTGCCCTGCCGCGGCCTGCCCGGCGTTCCCGGTGCCCCACCGCAGCCTGCCCAGGGACCCCTCTGCCCTGCAACGGCCTTCCTGGCACCCGCTCACCCTGCCCAGCACCCCTGATACCATGCCGGTGCCCCCACGCCCTTCCCAGCACACCGCCGGTGCCCTGCGGCCTGCCCGGCGCCCCCGCAGTCTACAGGGCACCCTACCACCCCCTGCTGCGGCCTACCAGGACTCCATGCATGCCCCCCCCCCCCCCCCGAACTTTCGGCCCCCAATTCAGCCTTTGTATGATCCGAACACTCCTGACCAAGCCTACATCCCTGCTCCCTCGCACCCTCCGATCTTCACCCACGTGACGTTGTCCGAACCGGCCTCGACCTTCGGGACTAGTCACCTACGTGGCGACCTCCTAGATTAACCACCTCCACAGTCTGCTGGTCCAGGCCAAACATTGTGGGCTATCCTGCCCAATAGGCCGGTTTATGCCCAACGTGTCTGTTCGAGCTGACATAGACCGGGTCGGCCCAGACTGGGTTGGGTTGAGTCACTTCGATCAGGTCGGACCGGACTCCGGCCCACTACCGACCCTTTTTTACATTGGCCATATCATTCGCACCAGACGTCCATTCGATGAACCATCAGTGGTGCTGGTAATCTCAATGAGAGATGGTCCCTTTGAGAATACCCCACTGGAGTTCAGGGTATTTTTGAGTTATGCTTAGGTTGGATTGTACACCAATCCAACCGGGCCCCCGGTACTGAAAGGCTAATAACTAACATACCTGGTGTCCGATTGACATGCCTTATGTTACATTGAGACCCATATGACATGGAGGACCTTTCAAATACATCTTCATGGAACATCACGACAGTTGGAGTATTTCCTAGTAACTCGTGCATCGGTTCCTTCTACTGACGAGCAGAGAGAGTGCGAAGTCATAGTAGCTGACCGACCTGACGACTTCATGACCAATTCGATTCGGAGTGTTTCGACTCAGAGTGATTCGGCTAGCCCAGTGGGGAGGTCCTGGTTTTTGGTGGCATACCCATGGAGGAGGAGCACCTGGTAGTTGGCGGAAGACCCGCGATACTCGATAGGAGGAGTACCTCTGCAGGCTATTAGGGGGAGCGCCTGGTAGTTGACGGTAGACCCAAAGCGGAAGAGTGCCTAATAGTTGGCAGCAGACCTGCAGTACTCGGCTGGAGGAGTACCTCAGCAGTCCAAGGTTAGTGAGAAGAATCTTGGTGTCACGACAGAACCCCTATACTCGATAGAGGAGGAGTTCTCCAGCAGCTATGGTTTCGATAATTAAAATCATGGTTTGAGATGAGTCAATGACTTTTGTGTTTTCCTCATGATTGAGATTGGTCACTAGATAGGTTAGGTATATGTATTGTCATATACCTAAGTAATGGTTATCCATTGATTTCATACATTTTGGTTTATCCTTGTGGGATTTTATGAGACCATGGGGGTCTCGGGGTCCCTACTGAATATCATTAAACTCACCTCGGCATAGGAAATGCCCTCACCTCGTTGTGTTAGTAGCATACGATGGATAGTGCTGACTGAGGTAGAGAGTAACAGGACTGGACGGTACATAGAGGTGGACCACTCAGTGTGACAGTACACGGAGGAGACAGGTGGACATGGAGAGCTGAAAAGGCCATCTATACCTACCTTCAGGTAGTAACCTCGGAGGACGACCCAGTAGCTGCTTTACGTTTCTTCAGTTGTACATGGTTTCAGTTGTACTTGTACTTTCCTGTTGGGCTTGTATTTTCGGCCGCTGTTACATTCCAGAAATCCTTTTTTATACCGTTTTATTTTGTTTTTTGCATCCAGTTGTGTACTCTATTTTTTTATTACAGTTATAAAGGAAATGCCTTCCCAGTTTAGGGATTTATGCCTTTGGTGGTAGTCACCAGCCCCTGGCCTATGGAATATGGGCTTAGGGTAGTCATGATACGGGCCACGGGGGATGGGTCGTGACACTCATCTCCCAATGAAGAATGAAGAAGGCGTTCTTCCTATGAAGAACTCTAGAAATGATATCCTTAGATCATCTTCCTTAGACTCCAACCGACATGAAGTGTTTTCCACGACTGACGTGCGAACTTGGGATTGGAAGTGTGCGGAGGACGTGATGAATGACGACCTCCTTCATCTTCTTTCTGTGACTTCATCGTCGAACAATGATCAAACTAGGGATTTTATTTAAGTTTCATATTATTCCCTTTATTATTACCTTCTAAAATAAAAAATGCGGACCAAATTATTTTCATGTTGATCCATGGATGTTTTTCCTTGCGGGAGGGAATATAATTTTGACGAGGGTTGAGGGAAATGATGTTTTTAATTATCTTCCATATCTTCTTTTGTCGAGCCACTTGCTACTGAACTAACGCGGTGGGTGTAGGCCAAACAAACATGGCTCAACCTCTCTACTGCTCTTCATGAATGATGTGTTCTACACAAAGGAAGAAGGTGGACTTTTTTGCGATGATGAATGGAGAAGCATCTCTGATCCAACAAGGACCCCCTTCGTTTTTCCTCCAAATTTAGCTAAGGAGCTCCCCATCATCAAAAAGACCAAAAATCCCACGTGATCCTCGAGTGAGAAGAAGAATGGGGGAATGATGAGAAATTCCGAGTGGCCCAAGACTTATAACCCTAATTTATATGTGGTCGCATGACTAGGCTGCATGGTTTTGGAAACCGTCCGCCAACCGTGAGGTAGTCGCTGTCCCACCTGGGGACCTCGCACAACATGGCCACACGATTTGGGAAACTATGCGCCAACCGTGCGGTAACCATTGTCCCACCCAGGTACTTCACACGGCTTGGCCACGGTTTGCGAAACCATGCTCCAACCGTGTGGTAGACACTATCCTACCCAGGGACTTCACACGGCTTGGCCACACGTTTTGTCCAGACCATGTGCCAACCATCCACCCCTGCACAAACCTCTATAACATTGGCACCATGCGTCTGTTTGACGAACCGTCAGCGGCACTGGGAATATTAGAGTGTGAAGGAACCTTTGACTATACCCCACTGGTGTTTGGGTTATTGTTGTGATACAGTTAGGTTGGATCATGTACAAATCCAACTAGGCCCCTGGGACTAAACGTCTAATAACTCACAGACCATGCATCTGATTGACGCGCCATCTATTGCGTTGAGACTGTTATGACATGGTGGACCCTTGAGATAATTCTATGGGGGAGTTCTTGATTTTTGATGTATCGACCTATATCTCATGGGGTGGATCCTCCCAGAGATGAGTGAGCATAGTGCGGAGACCTAGTAGCTGGCTGAGACCTGATGACTGTGGACCGTTTCGACTCTGAGTGATATGACTAGACCAGTGGGGAGTGCCTTGGAGCTGTAGAAAACCCACAGTGGGTAGTGCCTTTATGTCATGATAGACCCAAGCTACTCGACAAGAGGAGTAACTCAGCAGGATACGAGGGGGATCGCCTTGGTGATGTGACAGACCCATAGTGGTGAGTGCCTGGGTGACACAATAGACCCACGATACTCGACTGGAGGAGTGCCACAGCAGTCCAAGGATAGTGGGAAGTGCCTTGGTGACACGACAGTACCACTGTACTCGATAGAGGAGGAGTTCTCCCACAGCTGACGGTTCGACTATGTGACTGGGAATATTACTTGATACAACCCATAGAATAAAATTCTGTTTTAAGTTGAGTCAGTAAATTTTATGTTTTCCTCATGATTGAGATGGATTACTAGGTAACATAGGTATATGTATGGGCATATACCTATGTGGGTTTAGATGTTGATTTCGTTCCTTGTGGTTTTTCCTTGTTGTATTTTTGTGAGACCTTGGGGGTCTTGGGGCCTCTACTAAGTATTATTATACTCACCCATGCCTAGGCTATGCCCACACCTCGTTGTGCTGGATGCAGATGACGAACAGTGCTGACCGAGGCTGAGTGTACTGGACTGGATGGTACCTGGAGGTGGACCACACAACATGATGGTACACAGAGGAGCCGGACGGACGTGGAGAACTATGGAGGCTTTTTGTACCTACCCTTTATGTATGATTTTATAGTGGAAGATCCCGGAGTTGTATTCCCTTTTCCAATACTAGTACTTTCAGTTTCCCTGTCCTTTACATTTGGGCTTGTATTTCCGGGCCCCTTTTACATTTCATCGCCCTTTTGTTATACAATTTCTACTTTGTGTTTTTATTCTAACTAGTACTCTATTGCGTGTGATCTTTAGATATAAGGCAATGCCTTCCATGTTTTAGGGAATTACACCTTTGGTTCTAGTCGCCAACCCCTGGCCTATTAATGCTTGGATTGGGGTAGTCACAGCACGGGCCCCGGGGTATGGGTAGTGAAAAATTGGTATCTGAGGAGTCGGTTCAACTACAAAACATATGACTCAAATATTTTCTTTAAAGTAATAGTGTTATGGGTAATGAATGTGTTTTTTAGTTTAGGGAGTCCACTGTTGTTGTGGCGGCCGACTTATCCATACAATAGGACACTGACTAATGATTTTCGACTCAGTGCATGAAAACACTGATTGCATGTGTGTTTTCAAAAGTTTTCTTTATGTCATCTCAACCAGGTCAGCTCACCTGGTACAATCCTTGACCGTGTCGCATCTATTTCATTCATAATGCCTCCCTGTAGATTTTTGACTAGATCCCCGAGAGTTGTATGTGCCGATAGTCCACCGAGCGACGAGGCCTCGCTGCAAGGCCATTTCCAGTAGAGGAACCTGTGGTACCACTTCCCGTTGGCCCACCGATGCCACCATTTCTAGAAGCATACGATGCATTCCTCTTAAGAATGTTGCATGAGTTCTAGCGCCAGAGGCTGCCCATGTTCCGGGGATAGATGGACCTGTGGGCAGCTAAGGATTGGCTCGAGGCTGTGGTGATAGTCTTTATAATGGTAGGGACACCCACTGACCTTATAGTGATCCTTGCGGCCAGCCTCCTTTGTGCATCAGACGGAAGATGATGGAGCCTATTACTCTTGGTGCATGATGAGGCGACACTAATATGGACATACATAGAGTGCCCGTTTTGGTCATAACTTGTCCCTGCCACCCTACATGTATTGTGGATAAAAGAGCTACTTCACCTGCAATAGGTCATCCTGACAGTGGCACAATACTCAGTGAGGATCACCAACCTCTCGCGCTACTCCACTGATATGATACGGGACCTATTTTTCAGGGCTCGAACCTTTGAGTAGGGACTCAGGCGAGAGACCAGGGCTTAGATTATCTCCCTCAGCATCCTGACACATACATGGGTGTTGGAACGAGCCCTATTAGTAGAGAGTTTCCTTACTGAGTAGTCTCTAGTAGCGAGACCTTCCAATAGTGGACATGTAGTGGAGTGTTTTGCATCTGGTAGTAGACATATGTCGTATAGGTCCAAGAGGACCAGACTCACGGGTGGATGACCGTATTACTCAGGATCTATTATGCAGGGAACATAGGGCAGAGACATTCATGCCAGGAGCGGGAAGTGTTTCTCATGCAGCAGGCATGGTCACATGGATCGTGATTGTCTGACCTGCCGTTCGGATGATCAGAAGACAGCTCAGGGAACTTCCAGGAAAATTCAGAGGTTCGATCGAGGCGATCTGCAGGGAGTAGGTTGAAGTTACAGAGGTGATGGTCGTTTAGCTAGCGGTGGAAGACATTTTGAGATGTTACCACCACCTACACCAGGATTTCCACCCTAGGCCGCAGGGAGAAGGTGGACAAGGGGGAGATCAGATTCAGGCTGCTGACGCTTATGATCATGGTGTTCCGAAGATGATTCAAGGTACGGTCTGTGTCTACTCCACCTTAGTAGCACTTCTTATATTCACAGGTTCCAGCCAATCTTTTATTACCACTACCCTCATTCACATCTCAGATATTCCCATGGAGTCGTTGGATCAATTCTTATGACTATAGAATCTTATGGGAGCAGACTTGATGATTACGCACTGGTGGCAGAAGTGTGTGCTTACACTAGGAGGTGAGATCTTCGGCTGGTATCTCCTAGTAGTGGCGTCGAGGCCTTACAATTTTAACTTGTGTATGGATTGGTTATTTACGGTTCATGCTCAGATCAACAGTATTAGGCACAATGTGCGGTGTGTCCGCACGGATGGGACCAGGTTTACCTTCACCTGCAATAAGGGAGCATTTTCTGCACAGGATGGACTTGCTCGGATGAGAGTACAACCGATCACTCCTCAGTTGTATTTCCTTACCATCAGAGAAGTTTATACGTAGATTCTATCTTATGCTATAGTGGTGGACCAGTATGCAGAGTTTTTTCCTTGATGATGTCCCATTTCTACCTCCTCATAGAGTGGTGGATTTCTACATTGACATGTACACCAGAATGGAACTAATATCTACACCAGCATATCAGATGGGTCCCACGGAGCTTCTTGAGATGTAGGTACAGCTAGAGGACTTGTAGTGTAAGGGATTCATCTGGCCCAGTGTTTCTCCCTAGGCGGACCAAATTTTGCTCGCCAAGAAGGCCGATAGGAGCTTGAGGATTTGTGTCCACTATCATCACCTAAACCAGGTGACCGTGAAAAAAAGTACCCACTCTCAAGGTTTTATGACCTCCTTGATTAGTTGAATGATGCATGGTGGTTCTCATAGATATACCTCCTATCAGGCTATCACCAGCTCAGAGTTTTGAGACAGGGATTTGCAAAAGACGGCTTTCAGATGTCGGTATGACCACTACATGTTCTTGGTTATGCCTTTCGGTGTAACCAACTCTCCATCAGTGTTCATTAGACTCATGATCAAGATTTTCCAGCCTTACCTCGATCGCTTTGTCATAGCCTTAATCGATGACATTCTAATCTACTCAACAACTGAGGAGGAGCATGCCTACCATTTGTAGGTTGTACTAGAAACACTCTGAGAGAACTAACTTTATGGTAAGCTCTTGAAGTTTCTGTTCTAGATTTGAGAGGTTCAATTTCTAAGACATGTCATCTCGGAGGATGGAGTTGTAGTAGATCCAGTGAAGATTGAGGTGGTACTTTCTTAGGAGCCACCCAAAAGTGTGACGGAGGTACATAGTTTCCTAGGTTTTCCTGGATACCATTGGAGGTTCATATTTTATTTTTTCATAGTTGCAGCACTACTATCAGCCTTGAAGAAAAAGCGGAAACCATTAATGTGGTATGAGAGATGCCAGCAGAGCTTTCAGGAGCTCAGGAAGAGGCTGACTAGTGCCCCCATCTTGAGGCTTACAAAGGAAGGCATAGGGTGTGTAGACTACTGTGACGCATCAGGGACCAGACTCTAATATTTCCTGATGTAGGACCGATCAATGATCGCGTATGGTTCTCTACAGCTAAGACATCACGTGCAGAACTATGCTACACATGACATGGAGTTTGCAGTAGTGGTATTGGCCTTGATGATGTGGAGACACAATCTGATGGGAGAATGTTATACTATGTACTCTGATCAAAACAGTCTCATTTATAACTTTGATTAGAAGTATATGAACATGAGACATCAGTGATGGATTGAGTTCCTCCAATACTATGACTTCTAAATATTATATAATCTGGGAAATGAGAACTTTGTTGCAGATTCACTCAGTTAGTGATCTGGTATACAGCTTCTAGGCGAAGCGACATAGGAGGTATCTGCTTTACAAATATCCTTTGTTGATAGAGATGTAGTCGTTTTCCTTCAGTCCCTTACATTCACTCCCCCACTTCATCATCAAGTCTGAGAGGCACAACATGGGGATGTTGACTACGATACATGACATGCTCAAATAACCACAGGACAGGAACCAGATGAATTTTTTGAAGGTGGGGAGCACGTCATCCTCTTCAGAGGACTTACTATGGTACCAGTTTAACTCGTGAGGAATTGTTGAGGGAGTTTCACACATCCCCTCTAGAGGAACATCTATGAGTGGAAAAAATGTACCAGGATCTCTGGAGACATCATTGGTGGCCGGGGATGAAGAAGGCAGTTGCAGAGTTTGTCTCTTCGTGCCTCACTTGTCAGCAAGTGAAGGTAGAGCACTAGGTACCAGCAAGCTTGGTTCAGCCTTTAGAGGTCATAGAGTGGATGTGGGATGGTATATCCATGGACTTCGTGACAATAATTCCACATATATCCAGGGATCATGAATCGATTTGGGTGATCGTTGACCGACTCACCAAGTCGGCCCACTTCCTACCGATCAGAGAGACGGGTTATGTGGAGATCTTGGTATGCCTCTACGTGCAAGAGATTGTGTGACTACATGGATTACCATCATTTATTTTCTCTGATTGTGACACATGGTTTACTTCCTGGCTATGGAAGGGGTTGTAGGAGGTGTTCGGGATGCAATTTAGTCTGAGCACCGCCTTACATCCTTAGACGGATGGCCAGACCGAGAGAACCATTTAGACTCTCTAGGACATGCTCCATGCATGTGTCCATGTCTTTATTCACAACTGGGAGGATCACTTTCCTCCGGTGGAGTCTGCGTAAAACAATATTTATCACTCCACCATAGGGAAAACAACTTTTGAGGCATTATATGGGTGACCTTGCAGATCACACTTGTACAGGACTCACCCTAGGTAGTCAGCACTAGTGGGACTAGAGATGGTACGAGATACCACTGAGAAGGTGAAAGTCATCCAGGAGCAGATGAATACTGCACTGAGAAGACATAAGTTGTATGCTGACAGAAGACAGAGACCTTTGGAGTTCGAGGATGGTGACCACATCTTTCTACGAGTCTCACCTAGATGAGGTCTATGGAGATTTGGTCGAGGCGACAATTTATCACCAAGGTTCATCAGACATATCATGGTCCTCAGTAGAGTTGTTGATATGGATTATCCCTTAGAACTCCCACCTTAGTTGCACCGGGTATAGGATATCTTTCAATTTTCTCAACTAAGGAGATATATGTATGACACTTCTCACATCATGGACCACGGTGAGCTGGACATCGATGATGGGGTGACTTTCACGGAGGTTCCAGTGGAGATTGATGATCTACAGGAGAAGGTCCTCTGTGGATGGTCGATACATAAATCTCAAATTCACTGTCAGCACGGGAACCTTCAATATAGCACATGGGAGTGGGATGCTCAGATGTCTGCTCAGTACCCCCACTTGTTCCCATAGTTCAAGTTGAAGCTTACGGGGACGTAAATCCCTATGGTAGAGAGAACATAAAGACCCAGAAATTCCGTGTAAATTTTCTTTTTCATAAATACATGGGAATTTTACGAGTTCACAAAAACTGACGGTGCACGATTCCGAGGCCCGGTGTGCCCAGAATCAATTTCTGATGTTCTGTTTGGGTACGTTCAGTAAATGTATGGGAGGGTTTTTAGAACTTTTGAACTGACGCTCGGAATTGAAATCTGAAGACACTGTTTAACTCAAAGTGACAGTATTCTCTAAAGGAGACTGTCACTTTGGCGGCAGGGCGTCAAGAATAATAGTTATTTTTTGGGTTTTCGTGGAAAATAATAAAATAAATTGAGCTTCACTATATATTTATTTGAACCGCCATGTGGGTGTCTAAAGGTGGGTCCCACTATCTCTATAACCTCTTTTTGGTCGTTTGAAGTGGGGTCCACCAGGCCATAACATAAAATGAGAGGTTATGGTGGTGGGACCACCATGCCTCAAGCCCCCATGTGGGGTTAATTTGGTGGGGACCACCCAAGACCACATAACCTCCCAACTGGAATAATAGGGCTGGGGACCACCCGACCCCTATTAATGGGAGGATAGGAAAATCTATCAACTCCCCTCATTAATAAGGGGGATCCCCTTGACCTCCTCTACTATTTATGGTGACACCACCTCCCCTTTAATTCCTTTTACCATCCTTATGAATTAAATAAAAGGATCCAAGGTAATTAATTCCTCCATTTTGAATTTTTTTCCAACAAATTAAAAATAGATAAAACTAATTTATTATTTGGAATTTGTGGTGGAATATTGGGGAGAAGAGAGCTTGGTAGAAAATGGGTTATCCAACTAAGAACCTCTTCTCCCAATTAATAACAAAAAACATTTTCTTCTAACGAAGAACGCTAGAAATGATCTCTTTCAATCCTCATCCCCAGACTACTACCAACTTGGAGCATTTTCCACGATGGACATGCGAACTCAGGATTAGAAGTGTGTGGAGGACGCGATGAATGACGAGCTCCTCCTCCTTCTTTTCATGACTAAATCATCGAACCATGGTCAAGGAAGTGATTTTATTTATGTATGATATTATTCCATTGATTCTTACCTTCTATAACTAAGAATTATTACCAACTTATTATCAAGTTGATCCACATAATTTTTTCCTTGAGGGTTGGGAATATATTATTGACGAGGGCTGTGGGAAATGATTTTTTAAATTATCTTCCATTTATTATTTTGTTGAGACACTTTCTATCACACTAACGCAGATGGTGCAGTCTAAACAATCATTGAACAACCCCAGTACTTCTCTTCTTGAATGATGCATTCTAACGGAAGGAAGAAGGAGTCTTTTTGTAGTGGTGATGAATGGAGAACGATCTCCGATTCATCAAGAACCCCCTTTATTTTTCCTCAAAAATTATATTAGGAGCTCCCCCATCCTTTGAAAAACTAAAAATCTTATGTGTGCTTCGAGTGGGAGGAAGAATGGGTGAAACATGGTAAATCCCACGTGTCCCAGGATATAAAACCCTAATTTTTATGTGGTTGCACGGCTAGGCCGCACGGTTTGGGAAATAGAGCGTCAACCATACGGTAGCCACTGTCCCACCGAGGGACTTCACATGACTTGGCCACACTATTTAGGAAACCGTGCACCAACCATGTGGTAGTGAAAGTCCCACCCAGGGTTATCGCATGGCTTGGCCACACAGGTTTTCTAGACCGTGCACCAACCATGTGCCCCTACACAATTCTCCATAACTTTGGCACCAGGTGTCCGTTTGGAGAACCGTCAACGGTGCTGGAACCTTGGAGCATGACGGTCCATTTGAGTATACCCCACTGGAGTTATAGTTAATGATGAAATACAGTCAAGTTGGATCGTGAATGAATCCAACCAGGTTCCCGAGACTTATAGTCTAATAACTCACAGAACGAGTGTTCGATTGACGCGTCATATGTTGCGTTGAAACCTCTATGACGTGGAAGAACATTGAAATACTTCTATGTGGGACTTCATGACTATTGGAGAATCGAACTGTAGCTCATGGAGAGTATCCTCATAGAGACGAGCGAGCATAGTGCGGAGACCAGGTAGCTGGCTGAGACTTGACGACTGCTGACCGTTTCGATTTACAGTGATTCGACTAGCCTAGTGGGGAGTGCCTTGGAGTTGCGGCAGACCCATAGTAGGGAGCACCTTGGTGTCACATCAGACCCACGATACTTGATAGGAGGATTACCTCATCAGGCTATGAGGGGGGGCGCCTTGGTGACGCGGAAGACCCACGGTGGTTAGCACCTTGGTGACACAGCAGACCCACAATACTCGACTGGAGGAGTACCCCAACCGTCCAATGTTAGTGGGAAGCACCTTGGTGACACAGCAGGCCCACAGTACTCGATAGAGGAAGAGTTCTCCAGAAGTCGAGGTTTCAACAGTGTGAATGGGGATGTTACATGATACTACCTAGAGAATAAAACACGGGTTTGAGATGGGTCAGTATCTTTTGTGTTTTCCTCATTATTGATATAGATTAATCGATAACATAGGTATATGTATGGGCATATATCTAAGTAGGGTTAAATTTTGATTTCATACCTTGAGGTTTATACTTGTTCAATTTTGTGAGACCTTAAGAGTCTCAGGGTCCTTACTGAGTATTTTTATACTCACCCCTGCACAGGCTTTGCTTGCACCTCATTGTGTTGGATGAAAACGATAGAAAGCACTGACCGAGGATGAGTGTACCAGGACTGGATGGTACCCAGAGGTGGACCACACGGTGTGATGGTACACGGAGCTGCTGGAGGATGTGGAATGATGTGGATACTATTTGTACCTAACCTTATGGAAGGATTTCTTGCTGGATGATCCTTGAGTTTTTTTCCCTTTTCCAATACTAGTACATTCAGTTTCATTGTACTTTATAGTTGGTATTGTATTTTCAGACCCATTTTACATTTCGACACTCATTTGTTTTATAGTTTTTACATAGTGTTTTCCTTCCAGCATGTAATCTGTTGTGTTCGATTTTTAGGATATAAGGCAATGCCATCCCAGTTTTGCAGAATTACGCCTTTGGTGCTAGTCACAAACCCATGGCCTATGGAAGACAGGCTTGTGGAAGTCACAAAATAGGTCTCAGGGGATGGGTTGTGACATATTCATGAATATAAACCTCACCTTATTATTAAATTGATTCCTTTATAATGAAACCATTAAGTTAAACTTAAATCATAGTGTAAGCATCATGATAATTATAATATTTTAGCAACACCTGGGGGAGGGAATTTTGAGAAAGGGTGTTCTCGGATGTTGATTAATGGTAAAAATATGAGATATCAATCGATGATGATATATGATTACGAGTTATTGTAATATATTATTAATATAGTGATGTAATACATTATCAATATAATATATTTAAGAATAGGTCGTGTCATAAATATTTCTCCTAAAAAAGATAATATTCATAAGAGTGTAAAATCATCAATACCCAATCATGATCCTAGATAGAATAACATAAATATAATTATTTAAGATTACTATACGTATATGGAATTATAAATGTTTATAAATAGAAACAATTTCAGTAAATAATAAAAATACTTGAAATTTTTTCCTCACAAACATTTATTGAAATGAAACTAGGTCCACACATTATCACATAGACTTGAAAATAGATCCACAGATAAATATATATGCCTACAACTAGGTACATGAATCATCATGTGAACATGAAATCATGTTTCTGAAAAATATAATCATATCATGAGTTATCCATGTTTTTACAATGCATTTTATGTATATATTAGAACCTCCAATCATATTTCTAGAAACAATACATTTGACAAAACATCGTATAAACTTTCATCATTTCATCATCGTGCGACCAATTGAGAATAAATGGGTTTCCCAAAAACATAATAATAATAATCAATAATAATTATGAGAAATAATAAACATGATATCATAGAATCATATCCATAGTTATACATAATTAACAAAAATGTATTTCATTATAAATGAACAATTATTTTAAAATATTAAATTGAATATTTCTTAATGAAATAACCCATTTCATATTATAAATAAAATATTTAAAATAAACATATTTCAAAATATTAATGAGAATATATTCCCTAAAATAAATCACGGACACATTTTAGGGAATCATATATTCATGGAGCAGTCATGATAGAGTGAAAATATATTTATCTCATAGTGTTTTATATAAATATTATACTCACTCATTCAGTAAAATGTAAAATCATTAGAATATTTAATTAATATTCATTTAATTTTTGAATAGAATTCCTAAATTGATAAAATTGTATTTAAATAGTAAGTATAGAATATTAATTTTTTTTGATGAAAAAACCTATAAATACACTAATATGGATAAACATGTTTTTTCATAATGAAAGAGGTAAAATATGTTTGGATTTTCAAAACAACATTTTCTGAATAATTTTAATTAAAAAATATAGAAAACATGAACTAACGCATGATAAATACAAAATAACAATAGCAGATGAAGTAATAAACTATTTAATTGGATAAGTAATAGATCATTTCTTCCATCTAATTGAATCATAATCATTCCCAAATATAATTTGATTGAAACATAAATATCTTACCACATGTCAGGTCTATATTTATATTAATTCAAAAATACTAAATAAAAAATATATATTAACATTAAATATATTCTTATATCATATTCATCATAACATTCCACATATGATTTAATTATAACAAATTATATGCAATTTTTTAAATATTAAGGATAAAAAATAGTGTTATATATGATAATTTATTTCTATTTTCACATACCCTTTATCTCAATGGTTATGATACAAACATATTGACACTGGGAACATTATCTCCAAAATTAAAACCATGTTATAATTATCATATGTAAAAGTTATTTACACTTTATAACATTTCTTATAATTTTGTTATGAAATATAAAATACATTACTTAAGATTTTTGGTGCTCTATATATACGCACAAGTGATGTTTCAACTTTATGATAGATTTAATGATTGAATGGAAAATAATAAATCAACATTATAGAATAATTTTTATAACATGAATATCATATATATTCATTATTACTATCCGTATATAAATAAAAATCTTGAAGATTAATTACATCACATTGTGACTGTTTTAGTCCACATGTATAGATAAGCGATGATAACATTTTTCAATGGATGGAAACATAAGAATGTGGGTAAGATATTATTGTTTTACAAGTTTAATTATTTTATAAATTTAATATATATTAATTTAATCAAAATTAAAACCAATAATGAAATATGGTGAAAAATACTTAATAATATCACTATGTTGAACCAGTAGTGGAGTGGCGTTCTAGAGTAAAATGTTCATTTCACATTTGATGGAATATAAGGTGGAAATGAATGTTTGATAATAATAAAAATATTTGAATATATTGAGGATACTAATTTAAAAATTTTATTAAAAATTATATACATTTAAATTATGTTGTATGTTAAATACATTGAAATGTGTTTTGTAATAAATTTACATCCACTTTTTTTGATAACAACTAGATCACTTATCAATGGAACTTTGAATACACATTTAATATGAAAAACATGTAAATCTAAATTATGGATACAAATAATATATTGGTTAATTTTTTTCAGCAATCATGGTTTCAAAATGTGGATTATATATAATAGTGGAGGGATGAACATTTATAAGTGGGGGAGGGGACATATCTTAATTGTTTTTACGTATTAAGACACTATTAAGAAAAATTAAAGTAAAAGTGAACAATAAATATTTAAATTCCGAGTATATGTGATAGGGGATAAAATACATTCCTAGAAAAATATTTAGATAAGTTTTATGTAATTTTAACCCTTATCGCATTATTTTATCCCATGGTATACCTCTGTTAACCTAAATTTTGTTTAAAATTTTGATTTATATTTTTAATCTTAAATATGGACAAAAGTAAATTTAATCATATAACATAAAATTAATAATTATTAATAAAAATGTAAAAACCATTTTATAAAATTTAATTCATTTATGTTGAATAATTTACATTAAAAATAAAACTTCAAAATATGATGAAGAGGAATTTTTTGGGAAATATGTTTGCATAAGTGTAAAAAAGTATTTTAGAACAGAATGATGAATACTATCTGATTCAATGAATTTAAATTTATTGTTCAAAATAAAATAATATTTTATTAATTTGAAATTATTATATAGAAAATTTTAAATTTTTAAATTCTATAAATGAACAAAAAAATCAATATAAATATTTATTTTTTACTATTCATATAAAAATAAAAAAATTGAAATTTTAAAAAAAATCAGTCAAATAGTTTATTTTTTGAATATTTAAAAAGTTAATTTCATTTTCTCAATTAAAATTTATAAAAATAAAACAAATTTATTTCTATACATGTCTTTTTTTATGAAAATGTTTTTTTGAATGATGAAAATTCATCTCTAAAAAGTGGAGTACTTATTTATGAATATACATTCATTATATAAAAACATTGTACATATATTTTTCAAAATAGTGTCATTTTGAGTGATATCTTAATTTTAATGGTTATGTTATAATTTTATAATATATTATGATTCATTTAGACTTATGGTTACATGTATGACACATTATCGATGAAATTATATTAATTTAAACACAAGAATGTCATACACTATTGGGATGTTGTATAATGGGGGGTGTAATGTATCTCACTTAACCAAAATGATATTATTTTTATATGGATTTAGGATTCATATCTTCTAAAAAATATAATTAGAATATCCCCAATAATGAATATGTTCTGTAGGGTATAATATATATGAATGTTTTAGACAATATTTATCCCAATAGTTATTAACTCTTTATTTATACACCTTGTTATCCAATGTTCAATTTATTTTGATTAATTATTTATTCCTAGTATTTTTATTGTGTTTACTTATCCTTTCCCCAAAAATTGGAATAGGTTGGAATCATAAATAAAATTGCGGGTATTTTTTCATTTGACAAGTACATTCCTTATAACATTATTATTTTTATCAATAAGGTAGAAAATAAGGGATATCAAACACATATATTGACATAGTAATTTAATGTTACATTCAATAAATTAAAGTGTATTATTCAAGAACCCACGTGATGATTGAATATTGTGTTAATAATAATGTAAATATTAATGATTTTTACTATCATTGTATGTTGGTAATATAAGTTCATAGGATGAATATTCTAATGTAATATGGTGATAATAAAGTCAAAAACTAAATGGGGGTGATTCTTGAAAACAACATATTTATGTAATGATTATGGACAAATGGAAATGTGTTTTCCCTACAGTGAATATAGATCTTATCATATAATATCAATAACAATACATTAAAATATTATGTTTATTGATTCACAATATTTAAAAAGTGTTATATCCTATATATTGATATATAACAATAATTATCTTATTAATTATATGAATGAGTTGATATGTAGAATATTTAAGTAAATATTAATAAATTTAGATGATGAAAATGTATTTTGGTCGTATATAAAATAATATAAATTCCCCTAATTTTATTCAAAATTAGAGAAGGTCAACATCTTACACACATAATGAGAATACATGATAATATAAATATAAGAAAAAAACATGATATAAAACGGTAATGATGAAATGAATCTATTTATGTAAATATGAATGATTTTATACAATGGGAAAAAATGAATTAATAATGGTTCTGATGATCTAGGAATCCAATGCATGAAACTAGAAAATTAAATCTTCATAATTAAAAAAAATTATTTTTAGTCAATACTAATGATTTTGTTATGATTTTGTATTATTTTAGGCCAGATCAAGGTTTTACCACATCATTAGTTATTATTTATATAATATTTGTATTTGTAAGATGATAAACATTATATGTTTTAAAATATATGTGATAGGTGAATGAGTTCAAATTGATATGATACCAACATAATTTTATTTATAAATTCTCCATCATATTATTATTAATGATACATGATTCATTATGTCATAATGAATGATGCCAATTTTATTATTTTTGAAGATTAATAACTGTTCAATGACCACTATGGAGAATTATGAAATCAATATTTGTTGGATCGAAGCACACAAATAATATTTTAGATGAAATAAAAATATTTGTTTTTTGTATAAAAAGATGCCACATTCAAATATCAAATGAATTATGAAACATCCCAAGTATTAACGATGATTTGAAATAATACGTTGGGTAAAATGTAAAGATGTATAAATAAGAGATCCATAGGAACAATAAATAAAGGTGTTTCGATATTTATTGTATATAAATTGATTTTAATTGATTTCTATTATGAAATGGGAAGATGGAAAAGAGAATAAAAAAATAATTATTTGAGTGAAATCAAAATATACATACAAGTGATGTTATTTAATGATTTTCTTAATGAATCTAAAGAAATCTATGATTTTATGATGTCATATAAGAGGGAGGGCTAAAATTTAATATAATTTTATATATCAATTGATAATATAAATATATAGATATATTGTTAATTTTTTATTTCATTTGGAGACCTTTAATAATGTTGTTTTGTTTTGATTGAATGTAATATTATGATTGAGTGAAGTAACAAGCGAACTATGCATGATATTTTTGAATATTATATTAATGTAGTTATTTACCCATTAATTGACGAATAAAATATCATTCATGGTGATGTAGTGCAATCTTGAATAGAATGGTGGTATATTGTTATTTTTTTTGAGAGAGTCTCTTCATGTAAATTTTGTATCAATATAAATAATGTTATATTCCATTTGAAGGATTAATATTATGGGATGCTTTATAATGAACTTTTCACTTATTTGATATAGTGGATAAATGGATGTATAAGATATAATCCCCAAGGGATCTTGTATTTTACCTTACTAACCATTGTGTGTGTCCTGAATTGAATTTAAAATATCTATAATTTATATTTATAATAACATTCACTACACAACTAATTGTTAAACAAGGAAAGGATTAGTATTGTCGATGCCTTGTAAAAACTATTAATGAGACTGTTATTATTTAGTCTAATGTACATACCACTGAGAGGGTATAGATTAAATTTATATATCTATATATCTTAACTACTATATTTGTTCAAATAGAAGTTTAAAAAAAATTAATGAATAAAAATTTTCTAATATTGTTTAATGATAATTCACCATATTCATATAAGAGGGACGTTATTCGACAATAAATTTTTTCAGTAGAATGAATTATTACATACCATGGAAAGTTATACACCATTGATTAATAAATATAATATTAGTTAATAAATAAGGTTTCAATAATTAATATAAATGATTAATAATTGTATAATTAGAAAATACAATAGACCAACATCCATATTGAGAATCCCCATTATAAGAAAAATATTTATTATATCTCCTTGATCAATGGGTTCATCATGTGTTTTTTAATTTTTTTTATTTTGAACTGGATAACTTTGTATTTGATTACCGTGTGTTTTTTGGTTACTGCTCACCCTAAAAAAGTGCATTTTGAAAAAATGAATATTTTGGTAGAACAAAAATTTTTATGAAAAAAATTTAGTAATGGAGATAGGATTCTGTAAAATCCAAAATAGAAATAAAATCAGATCAAATTATTAACTATGATGTTAGAATGAAATGAATTTATTGATGTAACTAGAGGTGATATAGTTATTTTATGACCATTTTAATGGGATTATATAATCATTTTTTATAATACGACAAAATGTATTACCAATTTTTTATTACTAGTACATTTTTATATACATAAATTTTATTCCGTTTTTTGAAAATGTATTTTTTTCCATTTTATATATTCTATTGAATGAAAATAAATGATATTGTAGTATAATTAATCGATACAAATTTATTTTTAGATGAACCATGTTATTTTAATGATTGTTTTTTATAATATATTATTTTTTACTAAATCGATTATTTTTATAGAATGATTTCAGAAAATTATTGATTAAATTTAATTAAGCATAATGTAAGAAAATTACACATGTGATAAAATTAAATAATTACAATGAATATTAATTTCATTATTCAAAAAATATCAAAAATATTTTATTGTTAAAACTATTTTATTACATATTTTACATTTGTATTAGATATATTTCTAAAACATTTATTAGTAAATTTGACGTGTTTTCAGAAATATAAAGACATGGATAATAATTCATATATTGGTTATTAATTGTTTATAAATATAGATGAATTGTTATCCAATGAATTGTTCTCAAAAATGATTTTTCTTTCTAAAAATTGGAAAAAATGATCACTATTTGAGAATCATTTTAATAAAATATTATAAATAATTATATGAATAATATATAATTTATTAAATTACATAGTAAAATAGTTTATAATTATTTTATTAATAAATAATCCTTTTTATAAAAATAGTTTCCCCTGATTTTGATTTCTTATAATGAAAATTAATTTATTTCTTTATGATATAAAAACATTTGAAATATATTTCATATTTTAAATCGTCATTTCCCATTTAATTTTTTTCAATGTCACTTTCTTTTATGAAAATAAGATGTCATTTTTAAATTAATTGAGTGATGATGTTAAACCTATAATAATGTAAAATGTTGTTTAACTATTTGGAAATGACTAGAAGTACTAATGAAATTATAACTAATTTGCTAGATAATATTAAAAATTGACAAGACTCATCTCATGATATTTATTTATCCACATTCCTATAAAATAAAAATTCATACCCATTATGTAATGAGTATTATGAATGCTTTCATATCTACTCATTTATAAAATGACCCCTCTTATACCATTTTTAAACCACACTATTCGATTAAAATACTATTTATTCCTTAAAACTAATTTATCTACTAAATCCATGATAGTTTTTTGGTACACACCACTTCCATGAAGTAATGCAATTTCTTTAAATTTTTATTAACCTATAACAATAAGGATATTACCAATCTATGTTCTTGGTTCTACAATATTTTTTTCAACTACATTCTCATAAAAGAATTCAAAAACAAATTATTCAGTATAATATTTTTCTTTTAGAATGTATATACATTAGACAAAATGATATTTCTATCATATAAATCAATTATCTTAATTTATTGTAATTATATCTTATTCCTAATTGGGTTGGTTTTACAAAAAATTTGAATGATGTGATATTGTATCCATTATTTAGATTTTGAATCAGTATCATCAAATTAATATTTGTAATGTACGTCTTGAAAGGTTAATTTATGTTATTAATATGGTCCTTTAAGGGCGATATATATTCACCCATGCATTTCACAGATATATATAACTTTTTAATAGATTAATATTCATTACATAACATAACTATCACTAAAAATCATGTAATTTTAGTATCATTGGATACATGTATACATTAATAATTAGATCTTCATAACTATCACTCTTATTAGAAATATTAGCATTAATTAAATCAATTATAGGCCGATGAAAGTGAACATTAATTGGGGCGAGATCAAAATCTCGATAAGGTTAGAACATAGAGATATATTTCATAACATAAAGACAACATGAACATAAGGGTATTAAATCCTATGTGTAATATCATAAAACCATATATTTTATATCATTAATCATAATCTTGTGTCGTGGAATAATGTGTGGAAATAAAGGAGACATAAATAATAAATAATTGAATAATAATGATCCATGATAAAATTACATTATAAAAATAAATATAATTTTTTAAGACACATAGACATAGAAAATCATTTGTTTAGTATTCATAGTTCTTTAACATGGCTATAATACTAGATTGGGATAACTCTAAAAACATTCACAATATTCAAGGTTCACATCGAAGACATTTATTGTTTGATGAGTACCTTGCAGAACTAGGTTCACCCCAATTCCATTAATGTTTATCACATTAGATATTTTTCATTAGACAATTAATAAGATGTATATAAATTTATTGTCCCAACCATAACATAATTAAAATCACAATTACGTATTACAAAAGATCATAAATTATTCATCATATAATAAACCATGAAGATAAAATGATTTCACCGACATTTGTTTATAGAATAATCCATAGAAAATGAACAATACTCATAATTATAATTTCCTCATTATCATAATTAACTTAATATATTATAAGGTTTTTATCAATGAATAGTATCCAAGTAACACTTGATTGACATTAATGGATTCAATTTTAGATGGAAAATTATTTTATAAGATTGTATAATATATTTCATAGTGAAAATATATTTTTCTATTAAAAATTACATATTTAAAATCTAAAAAAACATTCATAATGATTTCAAAAAAATAATTACTTTAATATAACAATAAAAAATGTAAATGAGGATAAAATAAATTTATTTATTTTTATGATGGAATTTTATATGCATTAAGATTATTTTGTTCCCAATATTTATTTTATATTTTTTAAATGTGTCAAACGTACATCATTCAAAAAATGAAACAAAGATTACATTTTATCAGTTTTTTTATAAAAAAAATCTACAAAATGGTAAAATTTATTTTATCAGTAATAAATGAATAATGAAAACATTTATGATATTTTAAATCATTAATTTGGAAGAAAATATATTTTCAACTGAAGAGCAAGAAAATGTTTCTTTTCCATAAAAAATTTATTTGCTGATATTTAGTTTATAATGGGAAAAATAATTAGTAATAAATATAATTTATAGATATAAATACATTATGAGAAAATTCATGATAAAATTAAAGGTATATAATTAAAATTCATTAATATTAACATAATCATAAAAAACCCAGATAAGAATTGGTATGGCAACATAAAACTATTAATATGTTGGTTACATTTGAATCATAAGTCCCATGAATGAGTGAACTAAATATGGATATACAATTACTTTTAATATTCATAATAATAATCATCAAATTAATTATTGGTTATTATATTTAAAATATATTGTTCCATGTCTAGGATATGATAAATGTCCCACTAGAATTAAATTGAGATAAAAATCCTTTACCTAAGGCCCAACTTCTATTATACTTCTTAAAACCATATTTATAGTACATATTTTTTTAATGTACATATAATACAAAACAATAATATTATATGACATACCATATAATATTTTCATATTCATTTTTTGATATATTATCAAAATCATTTATTAATCTCACCATTCCATGTGAATACCACTTTGTTTGTCTTATACGTTAATGTAAGGCTGTTTTAGTCCAAATAATTTTGTTAAATTATTCCATAATATAGCTAATATTAAATATGATACAAATGTAATATTAATTTCTTATACATATATTGAAAATCATATATATTTTAATAACAAGTAAACATGAATTATACTATTTCTGGAGATATAAGGTTGTACGTATACATAATCCTTGATTCTAATTTTTCGATGGATACAATTTTTTTTATAATAAATCACAAAGTTATCCTTATTTTTATAATATATATATATATATTTAAAATATCCATATAACAATCCACTACATAATATATGTATAATGTATCATATCCCTTCATAAAGGTGATACACAAGTTATATGAACGAGCAACATTACCAATTTTCAATCGAGGAAAAGAAAAAAAGGTAGATTTGATATTATAATTAATGAAGTATAATTATTTCATTAAAATAATATATATATATATATATATAATTTTAATTAATCATTATATCAATCCATGATAAGCAGTGATAGAAAATAAATTAGATCAGTAAGCGAGGCAGTAGTCTTCTATACACAGATTCAATGGTTTAATTTCTCATTTAATGGAAGAGTGGGAGAATATTGGTGATGAAATTACTACCATTAAAAATCATTATATGGATTATAAAAATATAATTTTTCATTTATAAATGAAAATTAGTTTGAAGATGTGGAAAGAAAAATTCTCGGTAATGAATTTTTTTTTTCAGACAACCTCTTTAGGAATCCAAAAACATCCCACCAAAGATAGTTTTTATATAACAATATAGTTTAAAAAAATGATACATAATCTATCGAATAAGTTTATGTATGTCATGGATCAATAAAATGGGTTTTTTGTGTGAATAGGAGAGGTGATTATGTGTCCTTTTGTATTTAATGGAGGGGACTCACAAAGAAAATTTCATAAAAGGATTTATTATTATAATGTCCTTCAGAAGAAAAATGAATTATAATGCACATCTATAAAAATTTTCAATAGAATATGGTCGAAATAAGTCTATAAAATTCTACTTATAAATGTATAATTTTTTAAAAAATCATTATTATTTTGTTTTACAGGCCATGTTAAACTAGTTTTAACCATAATAGTGGAAATAGATTTTTACTTCTTTTAATATTATGTATGACCAAAAAGATCTAGTCAATATTAACTGATATTATATATTAAATTTAAATATATGAAATCCATTTTAGTAAATTTAATTACTTTTTGTTTCAAAATAGTCAAAAATTAAACCAACAAGAATGAAACAAAAACAGTTTAACAAATAAGATATTTTTGTTATATATCAATGATATCATAGAAATAATCAAATAAATCGAATCTGATAATATAAATTGATTCCCATAACATAAATTGAAATCATGATAATATTAATCAACTATCTTGAATTTTAAAACAATTTTTTAAAAAATTTAATTTTAAAAATCATTAAAATTAATCATATTCTTTTAAATCGTCTTATTTTTATTTTCATCAAAAAAAATTAAAAAACTAATAAAATTATATATATCTTCCAACTATCTTATTTTTTAAATTGTTATATAAAAATAATTTTTTTCAAATACCCCCTTTATCATTTGGGGGTGTTACTATTACCCCCCCCCCCCTTATAGCAGAACATCCTCGTTGTGGGACCTGTATCTCAACCCAGGAAATGCATTGCACTTAATGCTGGGAACCACCCCTGACAGAAAATGTAAAAATTGGGTCCCTACTGACATCACAGACACCCCTCCTTTACATGGTTGTTGGGTCCTGGCCCGCCAGGTACCACTAATTTCCCTGCAGACACGTGTTCCCAACCCAAGGATCCACCCACATGTCTGAACATGTCATCTGACTAATGAATTTACCCATAAGCCAAAACATGTCCTTTCTAGTTTACATTGGGGCCCATGCCATGATTACCCCAAGCCTGCCTTCCATAGGCAATGGGCTGGAGACAAGCATCAAATACGTAATTTCCTAAATCTGGGAAGGCATTGTCTTCATAAATGTAAACACACACAACAGAGAACACAAATGGATACAAAACACTACGTAAAACTATAAAAAAAGAGTGATGAAAAGTAAAAGGGTCTGGAAATACAAGACCAACTGTAATATACAAGTACAACAGAAAAGGGACAAAACAACTAAATGATAAAATAGCTAATGGTTCGTCTTTTATGATTCTCACCTAAAGGGTAGGTACAGATAACCTCCTCATTACTCCATGTCTGTCAGTCTCCTCTGTGTACTGACTCATCATGGGGTTCATCTCCGGGCATCGTCCAGTCCTACTAGTTTTAGCCTCAGTAAGCGCTAGCTGTCATCTGCATCCAATACAATGAGGTGTGAGCATAGTCGTGCAGGGTCGAGTATAAGAATACTCAGTAGGGACCCTAAGAACCTCAAGGTGTCACAAAATATAAAAAGTATAAACCTCAAAGTATGAAATCAATAGATAACCCCACGTAGATATATGCCAATACATATTCATAAGTTATCATGTAATCCATATCAGTCATGAGGTAAACATAAAAGTTACTGACTCAGCTCAAACCAGGATTTTATTCTAGGGGTAGTGTCAAGTAACATCCCTTGTCACATTGTTGAAACCTCACCTGCTGAAGAACTCCTCCTCTGTCGAGTACAGTGGGCCTGCTGCGACACCAAGGCGCTTCCCACTAACCTTGTACTAGAAAAAAGCTCCTCCTGTCGAGTACTGTGGTTCTGCTGTGTCCCCAAGGCGCTGCCCAAAATGGGTTAGCCGAGTCACCAAGGTGATTCCCTACATATGATGCTGAGTTACTTCTCCTGTTGAGTACCGTGAGTCAGCCGTGACACAAAGGTTCTCCCCACTTTGGGTCTACCACGACACTAAGGCGCACCTCACGTGGGTCTTCCATGTTACCAAGGCTCTCCCCCTCATAGCCTGATGAGGTACTCCTCCTATCGAGTACCATGGGTCTGCCACAACACCAAGGTGCTCCCCACTGTGGGTCTTCCATGACACTACGGCACACCACACTGGTATAGTTGAGTCACACCGAGTAGAATCGGTGAGCAGTCATCAGCTCTCAGTCAGCAACTAGGTCTCTACTCTATGCTCACTCATCTCCGGGAGGATCCGCTCCATGATCTACTGGTTGATACTCAAACTGCCACAAAGTCCCGCCTTTAAGTATCTCAAATTTCCTCCGCGACATATAGGCCAAAACCCAAAAATTCGAGTCCAAGACACAAAGGATGAGATAAACAAGCCATTTACCAAAAAGTACATGGTTTGTTTAAAAAAGGTACATCTCTTGTATTCAGACCATGGGTACTGCCCATGTGCAACAGCCCATGTCTAATGGCTGGCCATGTAGAAAAGTAAGTACACAGGGTGTTGTATGGTTACACACAGTGTCCATGAAACTGGGGTTGACACTATGTACAGTGGACATGTGCTCGTACACGGCCTCAACCCGTGTTCCCCAACCCATGTAACCGGTACATGGTGGATCCCATGTCACTGGGCTTGCCTGGCCTTGCGGCGGGGTACATGCCTGTGTACTTCACCCCGTGTCCTTGTGTCCCTGAAATACACGTCGAGTCTCGCGTAGCTGCCTCTGTCAAGACATGTGAAGAGTACATGCTGTGTGACTAAGGTCACATGCCATGTGATGCGTTTCTGATGCCCAAAACCCTAACCACAGTACGCCTGTGCTATACGGCGTGTTCTTCGGATGTACACACTGTGTGTTCAGGAATAATCCAAGCATGACACTTCTTTTCTACGCACCCCCCGTGATGCTCGTTCTTCATTCTAACTGTCTGTTCGCCACGAAACTACAGACTCTAGGTCACCCCAAAGTTCCGAAATCATTATCGGCGTTTTAGGGCCTCTGATAGGCTCTGAAATCATGTTATGATTCACCAAATCGAAGAAAGGTTGAAGAACGGTCTCCCCGGTCTAGGATAAATTGTCGCCCATTATCTTCGTCACACCTCCTCTAGGTCATCATGATGTTGGGTCTTCAATTTGGGATCAATATATCGCACAAAAAAACCCCAAAGTTCCATTTTTCACCACCCAAGAAGAACGTGAAGAACCAACCACAAGATATACGATGCAGAAATCGGGCCATGATAGTTTGTCCCAGCTCTACCATATTAGTTAGATAGAAATAAGTTCAAGGGAATAAAACAACATATTGGAAATAAGAACAACATTGATCATATCAAACACCCCCTAGCATTGTTCGACATTCATAGTCATGGGAGTTTGGATGTCCATTCATTGTAGACGAGCACGTCCTACATCGAAGGATGTTCTGAGGAAGGAAACTGAAGTCTATGTCGAGTTCGACGTTCTTTGTTGGTTGGAGTGTTCTTCGCTGGGAGCTTTAGCACTATTTTTCTCCTCTCCCAAGTTCCACCAAAAATGAGAAATGTAAGCCAAAATAATATATTATGTTATCTATGATTTTGTTTGAATGAATTTGAAAAGGCCAATTGATTAAGGTGGGTGGAACAATTAAATGTTAGAGGGGTTGGAACATTTAATTGGCATGCACATACGCACAATGGATTGGGAAGAGGTGGTCAAGAGGATCCCCTCATTTAATTGGGGGGGGGGGGGTTAGTCCTCGGTGGTCCCCACCAGATTAATCGTCACATGGGAGGTTGAGGTGGGGTGGTCACGAATAGCATACACGTAGTCGACCCCAGTTTATTGGACTCGGAAAGTATTCTGAGGACATACTTACACATTGGTGAAGTACAAGGTTATGTACTTCACTACATGGTCAGGCAAGGCCAGTGACATGGGCTACCCCAGGTACCAGTTACATGGGATGTTGAATATCGGTTAAGGTAGTGTACGAGCACATGGATGGCGTACACAGAGTCGATCCCAGTTTCTTGTAAAAAGTGTGTAACCATACAACACGCCGTGTACTTAATTTTGTACACGACCAGCCTTTCGACATGGGCCTTTGCGCATGGGCAGTACCCGAGGTATGACTACATGGTGTGTACCTTTTTCTAACATGCAGTTTACTTTTTGTTAAAAGTCTTTTTCATCTCATCCTTTGTGTATTGGACACGAATTTTTTGGTTTTTCATTATATGACATGGAAGACCTTTGAGATAATTCTACGTTGGACTTCATGGAAGTTGGAGTATCGACCAGCAGATCATGGAGCAGATCTTCCAAGAGAAGAGTGAGCATAGCATAGAGAACTGCTAACTGGTTGAGACCTAATGACTGCTGACCGATTAGACTCGGGGTGACTCGACTTGCCCAGTGGGGGGAGCCTTGGTGTCACAGAAGACCCACAGTGCAGAGCACCTTGGTGCCGCGATAGACCCACGATACTCGACTGGTGAAGTACCTCAGTAGGCATTGAGTGGGATCACCTTGGTGACACGACATTCCCACGATGGGGAGCACCTTAGTGACATAGCAGACCCAGGGTACTCGACAGGAAGAGTACCTTAGCAGTCCAAGGTTAGTGAGAAGCACCTTTCTATCACGACATTCCCACTGTAATTGATAAGGGATGAGTTCTCCAACAAATGATTTTTCAACACTATGACTTGGGATTTTACTTGACACTAACCCTTGAATAAAGTCCTCGTTTGAGCCGAGTCAGTAACATTTGGGTTTACATCATGATTTATATGGATTAATTGATAACTTATGTAAATGTATGGGTATATACCTAAGTGGGGTTATCTATTTATTTCCTACTTTTTGGATTACATTTGATGGATTTTGTGATACCTTGAGGGTATTGGGGTACCTACTAAGTATAGTTATACTCACTCCAACATGGTCTATGCTAGCACCTTGTTGTTTGGGATGCAGACGACAGACAGCGCTGACTGAGGTAGAGACTGGTATGACTGGATGGTGCCCAGATGTGTACCTCACGACGAGTTGGTACACGGAGGATACTGACAGATGTGGAGTACTGAGGAGGCTATCTGTACATACCCATTAGGTATGTATTCTGTAGGATGACCCATAACCTATTTTATCTTTCAGCTATTTTTTCCCTTTTAAGTTTTACTTGTACTTTATAGTTGTGCTTTTATATCTAGCCCGTTTTACTTTTCAACACTCTTTCATTTACAGTTTTACATAGTGTTTTGTATCCAGATGTGTTCAATGTTGTGTGTGTTTATAGTTTTAAAGGAAATTCCATCTTTGATTCAGGGAATTAGGCCTTTGGTTCTAGTCCCCAGCCCCTGGCCTATGGAAGTCGAGCTTAGGGTAGTCACGACACGGGCTCCGAGGGACGGGTCGTGACAAATTGTTATCAGAAGGAGAGTCATTTCTTCTGTCTCTTACAGTCACTCCCGATAATATTCAGTGATTTAGGGGGGAACAACATGGGGACGCTGAATGTTAGACACAACGTGCTCAGATATAAATAGGGATGCCACCTGGTGGATATTTTGAAGGTGGGGAGAACGTCATCCTCTTCAGAGGACATAACATGGTACCAATGTCACTTCTGGAGGAAGTGTTGAGGGAGTTTTACACATCCCCACTAGTGGTACATCTAGGAGAAGATAAAGAATGAACAGAGAAGGCAGAAGTCATATTCTTATAGGAGACAGAGACAATTGGAGTATGAGGATGGCGACCACTGCTTTCTATGTGTCTCACCTCGATGAGGTTTACAAGGATTTGGATGAGGCGGAAAGTTATCTATGAGATTCATCAAACCTTTTCATGTCCTTAGCAGATTTGGTGAGGTTTCTTGCCTTTTATATCTTCCACCTCTGTTGAAACGGGTGCACGATGTCTTCCATGTATCCTAGATGAGGATATATGTGCACGACCCTTTTCATATCATCGACCATGGAGAGCTGGACGACGATGATGGAATGAAAATTAAAAAGGTCTGAGTGGAGTTTGAAGATCTATGTGATAGGGTCCTTCATGGATGGGCGATACCTCTAGTTCACGTTCATTGGAAGCACATGATCCTCCAAGATAGCACATGGGAGTGGGCGGCTCAAATGTGTGCTCAGTACCCCCACTTGTTTACATAGTTTTGAGTTGTGTCTTACGGGGATGTAGAACCCTGAGGTTGGGATAATGTAAAAACCCAGAATTTACATATATTTGTTTTAAATATATGGGAATTTTAAGATTCCACGAAAATTTACGGTGCATGATTTCGAGGCCCGGTGTGCCCGTAATCAATTTCGAATCTTTTTTTCGGGTACGTTCAGTAAACATATGAGTGGGTTTTTATAACATTTGAACCAGTACTTAGAATTGAAATCAGAGGGCACTGTTGAATTCACATCATCGTTATTCGCTTAAGGAGACTTTCAACTCGACGGTAATGAGTTGAGAAAAAAAGTTACTTTTTGGGTTTTTGTGGAATGTAATAAATAAAGTGAGATTCACATTATTTTTATTTGAGCCGCCATGTGGGTGTTTTTAGGTGGGTCACACTAGATCTATAACCTCCTTGTAGAGGTTGGATGTTGGGTCCACCAGTCTATAATCTCCCATGAGTGGTTATGTTGGTGGGTCCCACCATTCCACACCCACCCATGTGAGTATTAATGTGGTGCGGACCACTCAGGACTAAACCCCACCCCCCCACTAAAATGAGGATTCCAATTAGGTCCCTAATAAATGAAGGGAGCCTCTTGACCTCCTCTACCCAATTAATTATTCCTACGCACATTCCAATTAAATGTGCCAACCCCTCTAAAATTTAATTGTGCCACCCACCTTAATCAATTGGCATTTCGAATTCTTGCCAACAAAATATTAGATAACATAATCTATTATTCTGGGTTGTCATTCTCATTTTTGGTAGATCTTGGTAGAGGATAGATCATGGGATGAATATCCCAATGACGAATGCTCCAACCAATAAATAACGTCGATGTTGACTTCGACCTCGACTTCTTTCCTTGGAACATCCTTCGACATAGGACGTTCTCGTCTACAACAAATCAGCGTCCACTTTCCCACGAATCTGAATGATGAACAAAGGTGGGGGTGTGTTTTATTTGATCAAAGTTGTCCTTGTTTCTCAAATGTTGTTTTATTCCCCTGAACTTCTTTCTGTCAAACTAATATGGTGGGACCAGGCCAAACTAACACAACCGGATTTCTCGGTCGTACTTCCTCTGGTGTGTTCTTCACGTTCATCTTGGGTGATTAACAATGCAACGTTGTGGGTTCATTGCGCAATGCAACGATCCCATATTAAAGGCCCAACATCACGATGACCTAGTGGATGTGCAACGATGATAGATGACAAAGGATCAGACCGGACTGGGGAGACCGTTCTTCGAGAGGGTGAATCATAATGTTTTTTCGGAGCCGATCAGAGGTCCAAAAACACCAGTAATGATTTCAGAACATTGGGGAAACCTAGATTCTATAGTTTCATGGAGAACAAACCATAAAAAAAATAACAGGAATCACAAGAGGCACGCTGGCTAGAAAAATCGTTTCTATAAAATTCCAGAATACATGGCATGTACTCCCAAAGAACACGCCATGTAGCACGGGTGTACTGCGGTTAGGGTTTCAGATGTCAGACACGCGTCAAAAGTCTTGTGACCCCTGTCACACATCGTTTACTCTTTACACATCGTGGAAGTGGTGGCTATGCGAGACATGGCATTTATTCTAGGTACACACTTACACGGGGTGAAGTACACAGGCATGTACTCCAAAACACGGTCTGGAAAGACCAGTGACATGGGCTCCCCTGTGTACCAGTTACACGGGTTGGAAAATGTGGGTTGAGGTCGTGTACGGGTACATGGTCAATGTACATGGAGTAGACCCTAGTTTCTTGGACACTGTGTGTGACCATACAACATTTTGTGCACATACTTTTCAATAAAAACAGCCTTTCGACATGGGTTGTTGCACACGAGAAGTACCCGAGGTCTGACTAAATGGCATGTACAATTTTCCAAAGTGTCATGTACTTTTTTGGAAAATGTCATGGTCATCATTTCCTTTGAGTCATGGACACGAATCTTTACGTTTTCCCCTATATGACATGGAAGACCTTTGAGATACTTCTATGTAGGACTTCGTGGTAGTTGGAGTATCGAGCAGTAGCTCGTGGAGCAGATCCTCCTAGATACAAGCGAGCATACCATAGAGACCTAGTAGATGGGTAGGACCTAATGAATGCTGACCGATTCGACTCTATGTGACTTGACTAGCCCAGTGAGGAGAACCTTGGTTTCGTGGAAGACCTCTAGTGGGGAGTGTCTTGGTGTCGCGGTAGTCCCACGGTACACGATAGGAGGAGTAACACAGCAGGCTATGAGTGGGAGCGACTTGGTGACACGGCAGACCCATGGTGGGGAGTGCCTTGGTGACACATTAGACCCACGGTACTCGACATAAGGAGTACCTCAGCAGTCCATGGTTAGTGGGAAGCAAATTGGTGTCGGAGCAAGCCCACTATAATCAATAAAGGATGAGATCTCCAGCAACCGAGGTACGGACAATGTGACAAGGGATGTTACATGATACAACCCATAGAATAAAATCCTAGTTTGAGCTCAGTCAGTAACTTTTGTGTTTCCTTCCTGATTGAGATGGATTACATGATATCTTAAGTATATGTTTTGGCATATACCTAAGTGATGTTATCTAATTAATTCATACTTTGTGGTTTATCCTTGTTTGATTTTGTTAGACCTTGAGGGTCTCGGGGTCCCTACTTAGTATCATTATACTCACCCCTACATGGGATATGCACGCACCTCATTGTGTTGGATGCAGATGATGGACATTGCTGACTGAGGCTGAGACTAGCAGGACCGGACAGTATCGGGAGGTGAAGTTATGAAGAGTTGGAAAATGGAGGAGACTGACAGATGTGGAGTACAGAGGAGGCTATATGTACCTACCCTTCAGGTAGAAATCTAAGAGGATGACCCAATAGTTTTTTTGCCTTTCTTTTTTTGTACTTCTTTTTTAGTTGTAATTGTACTTTCCTGTTGGGCTTATATTCTGGCCCCATTACATTCTGCACTCTCTTTTGTATATAGTCTGCATAGTGTTTCCAATACAGCTGTGTGCTCTGTTGTGTGTGTTTACACTTTATAAATGAAATGACTTACTAGTTATAGGGAATTACGCCGCTACTGCTAGTCCCCAGCTCGTGGCCGATTGGAGGCGGCCTTCCGGAGACATGACACGGGCCCTGTGCCGTGACTCCCCAAGCCCGCCTCCAATGGGCCACGGGCTGGGAACTAGCACCGAGTTAGAATATTACAAACTTGAGATGCATTTCCAAAGAACCTAGACACACACACACACACACATCTCCATTCCCACAAATTCTAAAATGTTAAAACACTATAGAACAAAATGCATGCGTACAACTAAACCCAACCAAAAAAGTACGAAGATAAGTGAGGTACAAAAAGTAAACTTAGTCAGAATATAATCCCACCAAACAAAGAGTCTGAAAACTGAAAAGTCCAACCTGTAAACACAAAGAGGTACTATGGTTTTTTCTCATAGCAGAAGGAACATCTCGACCTGTAGGAAACTCAGAATACTCGGTCCTGTCTTGGTCCACCCTAGACTCTATCAAAAGGCCCTCCATCTGCACAGGACACAACACGTGCGGGAAAACCCTGTGTAAGGGTGAGTATAATAGAACTCAGTAGAGGACCCAAAAAACCACAATGTAGTACCCGATGTAAAGGTACAGTCAGTTAAGCAAAATATATGTCTATAGAACATATAGCAAGAGACAAAAACCCAGATATACTCAAAAACCTGACCTGTGGTTTAGAGGAAACTCACACAACCGCATACCCCCATTAGGTATTTAGTTCAAAGACTCCACAAAGCACTCATTTCGTGAGAACACACTCCACGAGGCTTAAAGATCTGATGACGTATGTATGAGGAGTAACATTGGTCGGGAACCGTCACCAGAGGTTGTTACACTCATTATGGGAGACACACTCTTGAGTGTGATGATTTCAATAGATATATACACTCATTACGATAGACAAACTATTGAGTGGGAAAGGTCACGATACATAGATGATGATCACCGCCAGGCCCACGATGGATACCACAACACATCCGGAATTCACCTGCTAGTTAGAAAATCAATTCCCAGTGGAGTTTTTCAGGTTGATGTCTGACTCTACCTAGGGTCAAGAATGGATATAGGATCTCAATCTGGGCTTCTCGGATGGATGCCTGACTATATCTCAGAAAGTCCTATTGAAGGGATCATACTCATATAGAAGGAAATGATACCTGACCTTTAGGGGAACGGAGAAAAGTGGCACTAACCCTAACGAAACATGTCCAATATATGGTGGAGAAGAGGACCATTCCATTTTTTAAAAGTTACACAGTGTGTAGAAAAGTTACACGTCGTGACGCCTGACCCTGGGTACTGCCCGTGCACAATGACCCGGGTCATAAGGCTGGTCTTTTAGAAAATTTATTACATGGATTGTATTACTATGTACACACAATGTCTGAGAGCCTGGGATCAGATCTTTGTACATTGTACATTTTCTCGTACACGGTCTTCAACCAGTGTACTCCAACCTATGTGATCGGCACAGGGGGTGACCCGCATTACTGGCATCGCATGGCCGTGTGATGGAGTACACAGACGTGAAATCCATCCCATGTCTATGTACCCTCATGATACATACTGATTCCCACGTAGCCTCCTCTTCTAGTACTACACGGCGTGTTCTTCAGATGTAAACGCCATGTATTCTGGATATTTCCAAAAATGCGGACCTCCGCCGTCGCGCCTCTAGTGATACTGCATTCATCGATCCGGTCGTCCGATCACCATGGAACACCCGGGTATAGTATCCCCAACACAACGGGGATTCTTACAATGTTTTTGGACCTCTTATCAGCCTCGAAAACATATTTTGGTCTTCTCGTGTGAAGAACGCTCGAAGAACGGCATGTTCCGATCCGAGCCGATTCATTTTCTGTCATGGCCATCACACCTCCTTACAGTCGTTGTGATGCCGTATCTATGGTTTGGGATCATTTAATTATAATATGGTTTCACTAAGATACGTTCTTCGTCACCCCATGAAGAACTCGAACAACGCGCGAAAAGAAAAGGGGAATGGAAAACCAATCAAACAAATTTGAGGACTGAACCTCTACTATCATTCATCACAGTGTTGATCCTCTCCTGTTAATAGGATTAATCCAATTAGAAATCAACAAAAAAAATCAACGTGGATTAATTTCCCATAATCATCCCAATTAAATCCCTCCCACAATAATGTATGAATCCGTGGATCATAATGTTCGTGGTTGATCCACGTTCGTCATTTAAATTCAAGAACGGAGGAAGAGGAATGAAATAAGAACCCCTAACTTTAAGAAAGTATCGATCATTGAAGAAATGGTCTCTCTCCCATCATCGTAATGATCCTTCAACTTTGTTTGTGAAATGATTCCCCACTTCGCCCCATCTTCATTCGTCGCTGAGGGATTGCTCCAATGCTCTGTGGATTCTCCAGAGATGTCTCTCAATCGTCGCTAATGAAAAAAATTCGATTATCTGAATAAAAATGGAATCATATTTTACATCCCATTATGTCGTGGCATTAATGTGTCAGCGTTGTTGTTTTTGAGTCATTATGATATGACTTTAATTAAAGAAACAACTTCCCTCTCAACGCACTACAGTGGATATTTCGAAAAGAAATAAAATAAACTATGCAGATTTATTTTATTTGTTTTACTTAAAACGTCTGAAAATTTACTTTCTCCCTCGACCTACACAAGTATAGGTTAGCCTCATTCATAGGTATAGATGTCGTTATGGATGCAATGATGCAATTATATTTTTAATCCGAACATCCGTTTGGAAACTTCCACAACCACACACAAGTGATGACTCACATAACTTAAAAAAGTTCAAACCACCATTTTGGGCTCACTGGGACTCGGAAAGATGTACCATTTTGGCGCCGAGTCTCAAAATAATCCAATATAATATTTAAAAACAATACACGGAAAAATCCAAGAAATTAAATTCTCCCCACCTTGGGGCTTTACATCCCCGAAAATCTAAAACAAAGGCTACTTAAAAAGATTTGGGTACTGGGCATAGATTTGAGACTCCCCCTACCATGTGATCTCCTGACGATTATCTTGCTGCCACCGAACAGAACCCAAGGGAATCGATCAACCATGAACGATCCTCTCCTACTGATCCTGGATCTCCACCAGGTACTCAGCAAAGGTCACTCCATATTCGATGCCCAGCTCCCCCCAGTCGATGACATGTGATGGGTCATGCACATACATTCTCAGCTGCAACACATGGAAGACATCATGTACCCAATGAAATTTTGGCGGTAGATCTAGGCGGTTTTCCACCTCACTAACTCTGCACAATATCTGGAAAGGTCTGATGAACCTCGTAGATAACATTCCTCCACAACCAAATCTATGTAACTCTCATCAAGGTGAGACCCAAAGAAAAACGTGGTCTACCACTTCGAACTCCAGGATGTACTACCAATGAGGAGTCATAAAACCCATTCAGGACCTCTTCCCACAATGCCACTGGTAAAAAAGTGCATCCTCGGAATAGAAGTATGTGCACCCACCTTGGGAATATCCATCAAGAGCATGTCATGTGGATAACTGAGAACGTAAATCCTCACAGTTGACATTCCCAAGCTGTGCTTCCCTAACATGTTTTATGAGTGGAGGGGTGAAAACCATCGACTGCATGTAGGATGCATATTCTCTGTCCATGAAGGAAAACTCCAACGTGGCTAACTGCCATGTCGCCTCATCCAACAGTTGTCACCTTGACCTTTTTCTCAGAGCATCTTCCACCTTGTTCCCCTTCCCATGCGTATAGATCATATCAGAATCAAATTCCTGGAAGAAGTCTAGCCAATGCATATGCCTCAAATTCAGATAATTCTGTGAAAATATTTACTTGAGGCTCTTATGGTCAGAGTATAAGATAAAATGCTCGCCCATAAGGTATTGTCGCCACATCTTCAATGCGAATAATACTGCTGACAACTCGAGATCATGGGCCACATACTTCTGCTCATGTGGCCTAAGATGGCACGAACCATAAGCGATAACTACTTGCCTCTGCATCAGGACACATCCAAGCCCGGTCCATGATGCATAACAGACAACAATGTACTTGACACCCTCCTCCAACAATCTCAAGAATGGGGAACTCGTCAAACTCTGTCTCAACAGTTTCAAAGCCTACAAGAACTTATCCATCCATATGAAGGGTTTCCCCTTCCTGGCCATGGCTGTCATCAGTGATGATATCCCAGAGAAGTTAGGAATTAATCTTCAGTAGTATCCTACCAATCCAAGGAAGCTTCACACCTCTATCACGCTACGAGATGGCTCCCATGCTAACATAGCCTCCACCTTGGTTGAGTATACAAGTAATCCAAATGATGATATTAAATTTCACATAAAGTGGACCTCTTGAATGAAGTACTGGAACTTTGAGAGCTTCCAATAATGATGGTGCTCCTGAAGTATGCCTAGAACCATCCGCATTGTCTCTTATGCTCCTGCTCTGACGCCGAGTACAGAAGGATGTCATCGATGAATACCACTACGAACTGGTCCAAGTACGGTTGGATGATCTGGTTCATTTGTCCCATGAACACTACGGGGGCGTTCGTCTTGCCGAAAGTCATAACCAAGTACTCATAGTGATTGTAGTGGCATCTGAAAACCGTCATTAGTATGTCCTCATCCCTTACTCATAACCGGTGATAGCATGATCGATTGTCATCCTTCAAGAACCACTATGCCTCTCTCGTCTAGTCGTAGAGGTCCTTGAATCTCGGTAGTGGATACTTATTCTTCACCGTCACTAGGTTCTGGTGTCGGTAATCCACACACAACCACATAATTTTGTCTATATTCTTGGAAAAATAGACTGGGGCTTCATAGGGTGAAACACTGGTTCTCGCGAAACGCTTACTCTGCAATTCCTTCAACTGCACCCTCATCTTGCGAAGCGCTGTGGGAGCCATCCGATATACTGATAACGAAATCTGTTTCATCCTGGGGTGTATGTCGATGTAGAAGTCAATTTTATGGTGGGGAGGTAACCCTGGACCATCTTGGGGAAGATGTCCTCAAACTTCGCCACAACTACTGGGAACTGGGAGATCAAAACATTTACCACCTCGAGGGAAAGGCGAGATAACTCATGGGTGATTGGATACACCCTCATATAAACTCATTCTGCTTGGTCAGGGTTTCCCTTCCTCTGAAAAAGGAAAACCTTGTTCCATCACAGTGGACAGACCATATTCTTCACCTAAAACAGTCAATCTGGGCATGGACAGAAGAGAACCAATCCATAAAGAGAATAACGTCGTAAGGCATCTATGATACCACTAAGTGGTTCTAAATGATACTCTCACCTCCAAAGGTAAGATCACCATGTCTTTAATGGTGTGTGATTTTTGAGTCTCCTCCCGTAGGTGTATCCAAGCGTAAGGATTGAGTCAACAGTTCTACCGGAATCACTAGATTTCATACAAGACATGTGGCGATAATGGAATGAATGTCACTTACGTATATAAGTACAATAGATAAGGTATAAAAGACAAAGATCATACATCGAATCATCCCTGGAGTCCCTGGGTCATATGCCTCGACCGCATTTAGCTGTCCTTGTCCCTTCCCACTAGCTCCCTGAGCCAGCTGCAGACATCCTGGGGGTGGTGGTGGAAGTAAGTCAAAGGGTGTGCCACCACCCATAGCTCTCCCTGCTCCTCTACCATGTCTGCTGCCTGGACGGTCTATCTTCTCCACTGTCTGCCTCTTCCTTGGTGTCCAATCCACCGTTTCCCTGTTAGTAGCTCTTCGTTTCGGGAAATCTTTAGTGAGATGTCCCCTACCCTCGCACGCGTATCCTCGCTTCTCTATAGGCAGAATGGTTCCACCCTGAGATCCCTGGACTGTCGATCATCAGTCCTTGGTCCTCATATGATGTTTCCCACATCCAGATCCTGGTGTCTGATGCTGGCTCTCCATTTCCGGGGTCTCTGCACCTGTTTTCTTGATGCTGACTGTCGTCGGAAATCTCTGCTCCGCCAAGAAACTCTCAATCACCGAGGCCCGCTCATACACTCTACCATATGTCTAAATTCATAGAGCCACGACCCTAGATCTGATTCCCCTTTGTATATCTCGCTCGAAGTTTCGAGCTCTGATGTACTGATCCCTGACCATATCCACCGAGTACCAGGCAAGGTTGGTGAACCTTTATGAATAGTTGGCTACCATCATACTACCCTGCTGGAGCTAAAGAAGCTATTGGATGTGCATATCTCTCAGCGTAACCAGAGATAACTCCTGCCTGAAGAGTTGATCGAACTCCGTCTATGAAAGTGTCTCCTCGTCGTGAGTCTGTGTGTTCAGACTCCACCATCGTCCCACTGAACCCTGAAGAAGGATCACACCTAGGATCACCATCTGGTCGTCTTGGGTCCCTACTTGATGGAAAACTCTAGTCACCACCTTAAGCCAGTCCTCAGCCGCCTGAGGGCCAGACTCACCTCGGAACCTTTGGGGTATCTGTCTCTGGAACTCCTAGTGCACTCTAAGCAGGCGCACCTCGTAGGACGGTACTTCAGTTATCATGGACTGCTCCAATGATGGTGGAATAGTAGGTGCACTACCTGGAGGAAACCCCTGGGGAAATGGTCCGTGTATCAGAGCCTAGTCATTGAGGGGTCATCCTCGTGATCGTGCTGCTGAATCCTAGCAGGTATGTGTCGCGGAGGAATCCTATACAGAAACAAGATGTACCATGAGTATATTTGGATAGCTGACTCAATGGATATGAAAGAAAACCCATTACTACATGATGCGTGTACCTTTATTTTTTCCCCTGCAACCAGTGTTTTATTGCACTGAGTAAAAAGCGGGTTATCAGAGTCCTAGAGTATAGATACATCGGTCACCACACCAACACTGGAGTCATTGTCCCGAATGCTGAGCATGATCCACTTAAAACTGTTTCCCCAAACCCATCTCACAGACTCTTGGTCCTAAGGTAGAACTGACCACCTCTGAAACCACTTTGTCATGACCCATCCAAGTGGGGCCCACTACTTGACTCCCCAAGCCCACCCCCAATAGGCCAGGGGCTGGTGACTAGCATTGTGTAGGCATATTACTAACTTAAGAGGGATTTCTTAAGCACCAGTACTGACACTCAAATCTCCAAGCCAAGAAATTCTGAAATGTTAAAACTATATGGAACAAAATGCATGCATACAACTAAACCCAACCAACAGTGTACGACATGATGTAAAGTACTGAAAGTAAACTTAGCCAGAATACAATCCCACCAAACAAAGAGTCTAAAAACTACAAATTCCAACCTGTAAACATAAAGAGGTACTGGGATGACTGATCGTATCCGAAGGAACAGCTCGGCCTATAGGGAACTCAGAAAGCTCGGTCCTGTCCTAGTCCAAAATGGACTCTGTCAAAAGGTCACTTGTCTTCACAAGACACAATACATGCTGGAAATGCCCGTGTAGGGGTGAGTATAACATTACATAGTAGAGGACCCTGAAAACCAAAAAGTACTACATGATGTAAAGTCATAGTCAGCTATACACAATATATGTCTACATAACATATAGCAAGAGAAAAAAAAATAAAATATACACAAAACCCAGACCTGTGGCCAATAGGCATCTCGCACAACCACATACCCCCTGAATGGATTCAGTTTGATGATTCCATGAAGAACTCATTCTGGGAGAACACACTTCACGAGTCATAAAGCTCTGATGATGTCAATACGAGAAGTACCGTTCTTAGGAAACCGTCATGAGAGGTAGTTACACTCATTACAGGAGATACACTCTAGAGTGGAAGGATTTCGATAGAGAGATGAACTCATTATGGGAGACACACTCATGATTGGGAAAGAACATGATACACAGATGATGATAACTGCTAGGGCCATGGAGAATATCGTGACTCATCCGGAATCCACCTGCTAGGTAGATGATCGACGCTTGGTGGAGTTGGTCACGTCGATGTCTGTCTCTACCTAGGGTCAATAATGTATAGATGATCTCGATCTGGGCCTCTCGGATGGATGCCTGACTATATCATAGAATGTCCTACTGAATGGATCACACTCCTGTAGAAGGAATCGATACCTGACCTTCAGAGGAAGGATAACAAGCTGCATCTTCCTTTTAGGGAGCATACCTGATTAGAACTCCACAGTTAAGTATGTTTGTCCTGGAGTAGTGATTAGGATGGGTGACCTTTTAGGAAGTTACCCTGGGTGAGTTTGAGTGAGGAAAAAGCACAATGGAAAGGACATGTGTTGTCCTGTGGGGAATATCATTAGTCAGATGACCCGTTCAGGCATGTGGGTGGGCTCCAGGGTGGGGACCACATGTCTGCGAGGATACTGGTGGTATTTGGTGGGCCCGGACCCGACGACCATGTTAGGGCACGGTGGCTATGCTATCATCGGGACCTAGTTGTAACATACTTTTTTATAAAATTTCTAATATAAATTATGAAAAACTCGAAGAAACAATTTCTTAGAAAAATAAATTGTCTAATAATTAAAAAAGATATATTATTATCTCATTCCAAGAGAATAAAAATAGGGAAATTATAAAAAAAATTGATGGACTATATAATTTATATTTTTAATAAAATCACCAATAATGGTCAATTTAATTCATTTTGACACATAGACATTGCACATACAAAAATATTTTTTCAGATAGAATTCTCTTTTATTTTCAATTTTTTTTAATTTCTTTTATAATTAATTCACGATAAATGAATTTATTTTTTACATAACTAAAACATATTTTTTTAATAATTTAGTTTTTTTATTCATACATAGGAAATTAACAGTTTTTTGATAATGTTATAACATATTATTGTCCATTTACACTCTCAGTTTGGTTTGTCCTAAACTATATGTGTAATTAAATATATTTGAAAAAAATATTCAATAAAATCTATGTTTGTTATATGAAAATAAAAAATGACTAATATAATGTGACTTCTATTTATTATAAAATTATATTAGACATATTCATTATCTATTCCATTCTAATAAACCATAATCATACACTGAATCAAAAAAATGGAATATATATATATGAATAAAAAATACCCCGCATCGTCTAATATTATATGAATGATAAATATGTTATTAATGAAACATGATCAATATTTTGATTATAAAAAATTTAGGAAAAAATAAAATTTACTAAAATATTATTTTGACCATTAATAATAACTAACTAATTTATGATTAATTAAGGATTTTTATCAAATTGTATAAAAGAAAATCGATCTAAAAGAGTTACTAAAATATGTGATTAATTTTGATTTTTTATTTATATATATGTTTATTGTTCTTTTTTGGGATTTTGTGTTAAAGGTAATGGATTCAATACTAAATTTCCCATTCTTTGTGATGCATTCTATTTTCACTACCTATCTTGTTTTGTGTTGTGTATATGAATCAAATTGTTGGGTTCCATTATAATTTTTGGGAAATTCATGATATTTTAATCCTCATCTTAGGTTTTCTATTTAATGTTGTTTTTATTTAATGGTTCAAAAATTAGAGAGGATATATTCCCCAATCACATATTTAAATAAACATTGTTTATTTTTAAAGATATATTACTCATAATTTTATTTTATTTATCTCTATAAATCCATCGATTTTATTCCCCTGTGTTTATTTCTTGTTTTCACATATCTAATTACAGTTTCACACTTTTTGGTTCACAATTAAACTCTTTGGATGTCTATTAGGGGATCTGACCATATATCCTTTATATAGTAAAAAATTTTCCTACTCCCAACAAATATTCAGTATATTATTTTGTAAATATTTATATCACTAATTCTATAATTTATTAAACTATTTTGATATTAAAATTACAATATTTACATATGTTTTATTCTTTTAGTATTTTTATTATAGTTCATCTCTAGAATAATTTATCTTTTATAAAATTGAGATAAAATAATATCATTTAAAGATGTTTTCACATTAATTTATTTTTCAAGAATATTGATTAGTTTTCATTAGGAAAAATATTTTTCCACTATTTCTAGGGAAAAAAATTATTTCCTTTCATAATAATTTTTTTAAATATATATATAACATAAAAAATATTTATTTATATTATTCAAGGGAAAAATATAATGATAATTTATTTTTTTAAATATGTAAAAATATTTATTTAAATATATAATACATATTGGATATGCCTAAAATATACAATCAAATTATTTTATTTGATTGGATTATGATACTATCTTATGTTTGATTCCACAAAACCATTTTACTTTACAATATATATGTATGTGTTATGATGGAAATATGAACATTGTAATGTTGTTCTAGAACTAAAATTTGTAATTTACCAATACTGTATGGCTAGATCTAGTAATTCTATTCAATACATTGTTTTTATTTAGTACCACATAATCATAGAAGGGATAATGTGTGATGATCCCTAGACAAAAGGAATGGAAATTTTGTGATCCCATGCCAAAATCGTAGATAGGTAGGCTGAAATCCAAAAAAAATCTACATGAGTGGTGATCTTGAGACAAAAATTATATCTATGTGGTTAACTGAAACCCAAAAAACTATCAATGTGAATAATCTAAGCCTATTATATTATAGAAAGGTAATTAGATTAGTCTATTATTTGATGAATTTCATAGTGGTAATCCTTTTCGCCTTCTATATTATCATATTAATATATATTATTATGTTATGATCAATGTTAATATATTATTGAATAATGTTTCCATAGTCCCAATACATAAGAATAATATATAAATCGTTACATTTATTTAATTTATTTTATTATATGTTTTCAGGTGTGATTTCCTTATGTTATTATAATGTACCATGATTATTTTTTCTTATTAACGTGGTCATATTATTAAAACAGTTGATCATAATTTTTTAATCTTTTTTCTATTACGATTACTAATAATGAAATGTATCCCCTTTAGAATAGTTTAATTCTAATGGTTATGTTGAATAATATAATATATTTTATGCTTAAATGGGGCTATGTGTGGTGTGAATTTGTATAATTGTTCACAATGTTATAAAATATTATTCTTATTTAATTAATGTCTATATACAAAAAACACAAATGTTTATTCTTATGGTTAATTTTTTTATGTAACAAAAACTATTTTCATGGGAGGGAATATATATATAATTTAATGTAGGGAGACATAATTTAGCATAAATTCATATGTGTAAAAAATAATATTTTGGAATAAGGGTATGAGGTTATTTAGTTGGTATCAGTGATGGGTTGAGTCATTTTTGAGTATTATGTTTTGAAGAATAATATAATGAAGCCTAAAAAAGATGAGAATAAAAATTGATGTAAGATGAACATTTGTTATAATAGAAAAAAATAAAAATGTAAATATTTTGGACATATTAGCATTGCTTTTCAATATCATTTGATTTATCAAAATAATTTTTATTCCCTGATATTGAAATAAAAAAATTTATATTTAATATTTGGTTTTAAATAATTTGATTTTTGTTATAAAGACTTTTGTGTATATTATACAATTTGTTTTGTCAAAGGAGACTAAAATGTGATGGGAGGAGTGATAATATACTTAAATACATTTCCCTAAGAAAGGAATATTATTAAAATTAATTTTAATAATCCAAATACAATAGGGATTGATGATAAATATAATCATAGATAAATTCATCAATGAACATCATTGTTCACAATATTCTCGGATCCAATAATTGACCAAAAATTTAAGAACATGGATGATAATTTAATTTATACTCATCAATTAGGAGAAAATAAAAATTAATAAGTGAACATTTATTAATATGATGGTGAAGCGGACCATTGGTTTACTATAAAAAATACCATGAAGTGAGATGATTTAATTTTCAAATTATATTATCCTAAGTTCTATATGTTATTTTTTGATAATTATTCTCCAATGAATATTACAAAAATATGGAAATATAATTCATCGATATGATGATAAAAGGAAGATGAGTCCACTGACACTTAGGAATCTTAAATTATTAGTCATGAATGTTTTTTTATAATTGATAATGTTTGAATAATAGATCATAAAATTGTTGATCTAAAACCATGTCCATGAAGGGTATGTTCTGTAATTGAATTTACTGACTTTGATGAAATTATACAATGTTATCATATTGTATAATTTTTTGAGGACTTCCAATATTTTATTAGTTTTTGGTGAAGGAAGACAAAAATAGAGTTTCCTAAAAAATTATATGATATAAAAATTATAGGGAAGTAGAGTTGTCATCATACATTACAATAATATTAGAATACTCATGGATGAAACTTTGTTAAAAAATAATTAAATTATTAAATTAAGATGGAATAATATATTACATGTTATAATTTTGAATACATGTGAAAATTAAAAATAATTATCAACATAATGCACCACATGTGGTCCAATTAATCATATATATAAATTTATGTATTATAAAAACCAGTAAAATAATCCAAACATTAGAAATGAAATTTTATTTCAGAAACATCTTAATCTAAAGAAGATAATGGATTCCACTAAAATAAAAAAACTAAAGTGGCACTTGAAAATAGTATGGTGAAATGTACACTCATCAACCACTCAAGAACTCAATATTACAAAATTTCTTCATGTCACACCCACTAAATTTTAATATATGATTTTTAAAGAGCATTGATTATCCTCCCAAATTATTCTAATAATATTTAAAACCTCTATTGTTTTTATTATTAAAATCTATAAAACAAAATCAACACAAAAATATGTTTTTCAATTTTTTTCTATATGTTGTATTATTCACCAAATAGTGAAATTTGATGTCATTTTTTAAATAATCCATCTCTATCAGCATAAAGTACATTATTAGGAAATAACAATATCATTAATTTTCTAAAATAAACGGATTATCATATTTATGTATAATTATAATAATAATATTCATATAGAAGTCACTTTTTTATACATATATTGATACCAAATTATGAAGAATATATAGATCAAATTGGTGATGATAAATCAGTATGAGGGATATACCTATTATGAAAAATAATATATGTTGCTACAACTTACACAAGTCTATGGGGATAATATTTCATTATAAATTTTATCTTTATCATTTATAATCTTATAGATACACTCAACTATTTTAATAATGGGGAAATAATTAAAATTAAAATGACACATTTTATTTAGAGGGTATAAAATCTTGCATCCCATATTTTAGGATGAATTATCCATCATTAATATACCGTCACGAAAAGTGTAGTTAGAGGAAAAAAATATAACTATTTATTAAAATAAATTAATAGTATAGAAAGAAAGTACAATAGGCCGGAAATGACAACTACAGATCATAAATATCATACATGTCGCCACATATATGATAGATTCATTCCACTACCATAGTTGATTCCCACTATGATATTTCATAGTTATTTATAAGTTGGAATACATTCTGTAATGACTCAATTTCTCCAAGGATATAATCTTTATAGAAGATTGCATTACCTTTTTCAAAAAAAGTGATTTCCCCACCTTCCTTATTAATAGAAATAATGGTATACACTCGCTTTGGTTGATTGGAATAGTCTTTCCACAAACATCATTATGGCGGGGTTTTCATAACTTCCTCATCCCCGCAGACATTCTTCCTCCCACCCTTGAATATGTAACTATATGAAGTCATGACCATTCCACTATAATATTCCTTTTCACTATAAGAGATATCACCATTTTTTTCAAGGATATGCCCCCCTTCGTAAGCATCACTCACACCCTAATCATACTGAAATTGACTGTTAGTATCAATAATGGATATACAATGTGGGTGTTCCCCAAAATCATGACCATAATATATCCCCTTTTTTATTACACCTCTGGTTACAACATCATGGGACGAGAAATCAAGCTGCATACTGATACCATCATTCATTGGAGTACCCTCCTCAACATGATAGATATTTTCATGATCCAATTCTTAAATGTGATTACCAGTAGAAACTGTGATCATAAAACCTTCAAAAATATCAACCCTCCCATTCATATCTTCACTATAGACATCCGAAGCCCCCATGATTAATCCTTCCTCAAAGAATACAAGGTAAATGATATCCTCATTCATAGGCTCTGGCTACGGGGAAAAGTTTTCTGTAGTATTTTTCACTAGAAGTGCCTTCTCGATACCAAGATCAGACTTTAGATGATAAAAAACCTACCTAAATGTCAGATCTGATGGAATCTATTGCACCTCCTTCAAAATATTACCTTGTAATTTGACCCCAGTATGATCAATTTTCTTTGTTAACCTCACTAATGTTTCATTATCTTTCTACTCAACCACCTTATGTCCAAAAAATCACCTCAAAATGCATTGTCTTCTCATGAGAGACTCCCACAAAATCAATTCTTGGAGGAATACTCATAGGAGGATACCTAAATAGCGTAAATGCCGATATTGATGCACCACAACCACCATTATCCTCTTTATCACCCTATGAGAATACCTAGTCATGCCTTTGCTGCAACATAATGACTCTCCAGGGCTAAATAAGACACAAACAACATAGTAAAACATTCAAGATTAAAATCTGACATCCTCTTTCCACCAAAAACTTTTTCCATATGCAATTCAAGCCCAATTAATAGAAGAAATACCAACATCAACCTTAAGAAAATATGGTGGAATTATGGGATGACATACCCCCTTTGTTGGATGATTGGAGCATAGATAGTGGCCTATCATATTCCCAATAGCACAAAAAATAGATGGAATTTTGAAAGGAAACTGGAATACCTGAGATTCTCACCCATGTTTCCATCGTATAGGGATATTTCCACATGACGAAATCCAAAATACAGAAAAAAATAAAAAGGGTCCCCATTTCATCTTAGAGGGTCTCTAGACCAGGCGGTAATCAAATCATCTTCCGACTCAAACTGAATCATCATGCTAATCTGATCAATTAAACTAACAACCACACACTCTTGAAGATCCAATGAATTGAAAACAGGTAGATAAAACTCATCAAATGATGTATGTTGTAGATGAAACAGAGCCACCATAGTGGGTTTTTATAGATTAGTGGATCTATTTAAATTAATGGTACACTACAACTACATTAGGTTATAATATGTAATTAATGAAATTAATTATTATATACAATATATTATTACATTTTATTGATTATAATATCTCTTATATATTAATAAATTAAACCATAAATGTAAATAGAAAATAACACTATCATTATATGTAGAAAATTCCCCATAATATTTGAAATATTAATAAAAATACTTGGGAAAACGAAATATATAAAGACAAATTAAAAATTCTGAATGAAATATGAATATTATAAACTAAATATTTATATATATGAGAATTAAAAATGTTCATATTGAATTTGGAATTTAGTGAATTTATAAAAGGTAATTATGTTAGTACATTAATTATATGACCATTATAAAAGTGGAAATAGATGATGTGTATAAAGGTAGTAATCATATTAGCAGTTTCAAAATATAGGTATTTTGTTTATATAAAAAATGAATATTTAGATATAAAATTATAAATTGTGTGGATAAAAAATTTAAATAATAAAATTTAATGTTTATGTAATATAATAGAATGATATATTATTATTTATTAAAATATATATTTTAAAAATTACATTTCTTCATAGATAATGCATTTTGATCTTTTTTTTACTTTTACTGAATTATATCAATAAATTGGATTGAAAAAAATAATTGATTATAAATTTTAATTAATTACATATATGAATAAAATAAGAAACTATAATGACTAATAATATTATAATTCATATTTAATAAATAAAAATTATTTAAAAACAATTTTAATATCATATATTATACCTTTTCAATTTATTGCTGCATTTATGGAATATAAAGAATTACATCAAACTGAATCATTACATTTATAAAAAAGTAGTAATTATTCACACAGTAGTTTTGAATTGTTTATATATAAATGTCTATTCATTTAATTCAAAAAATAGAATTTATTTTTCCATGAATTATTTCTCTTTGTTTTCTTCATTTTTATCTTAATAAATTAAATTTAACATAGATGAACACTGACATTAATAAAATATATTATATATATTTATATAGAATAGATTTTATTTCATAAAATGGCTACCAAATTCCAATAAACAGTAATAAACAGTTTTTTATAAAAAAAATAATTTTTTAAAATTATATTTTCTACATTATAGTTCGGATATTAAATATAATTTTTTAAATATTATAAATTGAAAAAAATAAATTGATCATAATTTTTTTAAACACTTTAATATGCGGAATATTATTTTTAGGGATAATCATATTTTACGTAGATAAAGAGACAATTACCATGGTTAAGGAATATGAAATAAAAGGGGACTTAACTAAGTGGTATAGAAATAAAAAAAATCTCAAAAGTTTAAAAATAGTTTATTAATTTTATATCCACTTGTTATATTACTTATTTTTTTAAATTACATGAAACATTCATTCCTCTAACATCAATGAATGAGTATTTAGAAAACTACCACCTAACCTAACGTATTAAATGGCCAATATTATAACCCTACAAATATATTGTCATCTATAAAAATAATATTGAATCTCTTACCATTTTACTTTCAAAAATACCTATTATATAGTTTAAAGACATTGTTACCCATATTGACTCTTTATAAATGTTATTATCCACTATTATTATGTCTATTTATGTAATTAGTTTTTTTTAGGAAATTTTATTATTATATAACTCTATACTATTTCACTTCTGTTGGTATAACATGTTCTTAATTTTGTTCGTTCTTATACATACAAAAATTATGTCATAAAATATTCACCATTAAAATCATTAAGTTTTATATTTAAATTAATAAATGTAATATAAAATATTAATGAGTAATATATGTAATCAATATAGTTCTATAAGGGTCACCCAAAAATGAATGAACAATGTTATTTAACTAATTATTATCAATAAATTACATGAGACATGATCTTCATTGATTCACCCCCTTTTAGATCATATCAATAAAATCCATCAATCGAATATTATAAAATAAAATACATTGAATGGAAATTATTAAACTATATTGACTAAATTTTAAAGGATGAAATTAGAAAAAAAATGAATGAGGTTATACATCATGCTTATAAATCTTTTATTAATTAATCAAATTTACTATAAAATATGGTAAATAAAAAATAGCTAAATTATGTTTAATAATTGATTATATTTTAGACATAAAATATTAATGTATGTATATATATATCAAAAGTTTTAATGAATATGTTGTTATTGATGTCATGATTATTATACAATAGGTTATATACTATTCAAGGATGTTTGTGGTAAAGTTAGTGGTTATTCATCTTAATTTCAAATTCATTGATATATTTACCATATTCATAATATATCACCACTTTTTGGTCATGATTATTTCTGTCCAATATACAATTTCACCTCATATTTTCCATTAAAAAATCAATCATATTTTTCATGTTCAAATAACCAGATATGAATTTTTTATATGAATCATTTCCACTAATTTTCGTAATCCTTATATTTATGATAGACGTCCTTATATCATATTCTATGATCATTTATGTGGTTATTTAATATAATTAATTATAATTTAATAAATGAATCATATTTTATAGATTGTTTTATGGTTCATTTTTCAGTATTAAACATATTTCAAAATGGGTTAAAGTGATAACCCTTAAAAACGTTTTATACATTAATGAATTTTTACAAATTGTACATCATTTTTTTTTAAAAAGTTGTTTCCATGATTTACTTTTTTATATATAAATATAAAGTCCAAATTTTAAGAAATTGTTCTTTTAAATAATAGTTTTCATTATTAAAGTATATTTCTATTTATATTTCTATTTTTTAATTTTATTATAGATTTTTTTATTAATTTCATAATCTTTTAATGTTTCTTACACATCTTTAAGGATATGGTCAAATGATACCATCCATATTCTTTCATTAAGTGATATATATTAATGTCTTATTAATATTTTTTAGAAACACAATTTTCCCAAGGGGTAATTATTATATTGTAGAATTATGAATATTTGTAATATTCTTATAGAAAAAAAATGTAGGTTTTATTATTTTTTGTTTCTTTGTTCCTATATATACCTCTAATGTAACAAGTGATTATTTATATGACATGAGATCAAAAGGGTAAATGTATGGTGTCCCCTAGCACATAAGTCTATTTGGGTAATGAAATCAATATTAAAGGGGATATTGGTAGGGATCCCAAACCCAAAAATTGTGTGTGTGTGGTGATCCCGAGACGAAAAGTAATCAATAGAAATTTAAAAAATTATACGTATGCGTCGTAGTTGTTTTTTAATCTTACTATGTTTTGTGTAGGTGTTGAACCAAGTCCATCAAGTTTTAAAATCCTTTTTTAACCTTTTAAAAATTCGTTTGATCACATTAACACTACATTACTATATTACGAATAATGATTACAAATTATTAACTGTTTCTTTTACACTTACATGTATAATATTATCTACAAAAATTCATATATTATGATTTATTTCTTTATGATGGGTGGTTTTTTACTATTATTTTGTGACTTCCCCAACCCGAAAGCCACTAAACCGGTGCTCCGAGATGGGCTGTTACATAACCATAAGTGCACCTCCTCATATGCCAAAGGCTATCGACTAGCAGTGGGGGGTCTATGTGGTAATTTGGGGAGACTATACCCCCTTTTTATCAGACTAATCCACAACAGTAATAACCCAATAGGGAAATAATAATCAATAAACAAGGAACATGTATACCAACCATTCCAATAATAAATATGCCATGTCCTACTAGAAGTGAAAAGGTGAACAAAAGCCCAAAATAAAGACAACATCCAAAATCCTGAAAATGGCCATGACTCCATGTTTGGATCCTCCAACAAGTGCTACCCATGTCCACTCAACTCTCTAGAAATGACCATTTCCCTTATCTTGACCAGTAGACATGAAGTCTGCTCTGGTACCCAATGCGGCTCGAGCAGGGTGTGAGTACGACTCAGTAGGCCACCACCAACAGTGTCTACAAAATATCCAGAATGAACAGGTAGTTTATGAAAAAAAATTTGAATGATAATTGCGACATAATTATTTAAGGTTTCATTAACCAGTTCAATGCCAAAGCCATTGCCACTAATATTACAATTTATTTCACACCAATTATCACCACTTACCATTTCATCACATTTCCATGGGTTAATCACATACATTTTGTTCCATGGGTTTAAGGCCAAAAATCAAATGAAATAGGGTAAACACAATGTTATCCTATATCACTAGGACTAAAGCCCTCATAAAATCCATATCCTCACCTCGAAGCCTCATTATTGGTGGATGAAACCGTTAGGAGAATAGATCATTAGTCCTCATTCCTAACCCGTGCATTTAGGGTAGAGTTCAGAGCATCAGTCTTCACTCGACCCATGGGAGTAGATCCTCAAGGCATACCCCACTCTACCAAGCCATGTGCATATGCTTATATAAAAAAGTAATCATCAACCCACCATACAATTCCCTTTTACAACACCATTCACAACAATCCACACGGGAATTCACATTATTCCTTAACCCATTATCACATTACCATTTCACATAATTCAAATATTCACCCAATTACCATGTGTTATTCCTGTCTCACTATGCATTCAACACTGAACCCATAACCTATCTTGCAATGGTCTTTAATCAGTTTACACATTAACCTATTTAACTCATTCATCATTTCCATGAATCGACCATTCAACCCATACCATATATCCTTTAGGTTATTTCCATGTCTAGACGCATCAACTAACTTCTATTAAATGTTCAACCAATCACACCAACATATTCTTCAAGGTCTCTATCATTGTTTACAACAAGGTCACTTGTTAATAACAATCCCACAACCTGGGAAAATCTGGAAGATCTGATAGATGGACCCAATTAGGTCATGCCATTACCAACGCATCCCATGGGGATGCGGTGGGTTCCCATTTACAATTTTAAGCACTATTTATACCAACCACACCCAGGTTGATAAAAGGTCAGCAAAAGGAAACCATGAGAAAACCCACACATGCATAAATCCACTATAAAACTTTGGGATATCATTTTTAGAACACCTAATTCGAAACCGCTGTTGAACACACACTCAATCGAGTCCATAAACCTCAATCCAACCTACCTTTGGAACATCAACCTAGAACTCACCCAAAAGATATGGTTTTAGAGCTTCGGAACAAGAAAGAGAGAAGATACAAACCCTAAGACAAAAAGAGAATCAAGGATGGGATTAGACTTACCCAGAGCTTCGATCTGCATCCAATAGCACCAAAAATTCCTTAAAAATGAGGGAGATCGGCATCTTGGAGATCTTGGGTGATTTGGTTCGTTCCTAGGGTGATGAGGGAGGAATGGGGGGGGGGAAATCCCGAGTGGGTTCTTAGAATCTCGTGGTTGAAATTTTGTAATTTTATCAAACATTAAGAGGTCGTACTGTTTAGCCGCACGGATTGACAAACCGTGTGGAAACTATGCGCATGCTACTGTCTGGAGGATGAGTATAGCATAATTTTCCTAGGTCGGCTGCATGGTTTTCCCTGGCCATGCGCAGGGCGTGCGCCAAGTCCTGTCTTCCCCATCATTCTTTTATTTCATGCCCCGAGCCCCTAAAACACCCCCAAGACCTGTCATACTTTTAGAAGACATCCCAGGATGCCTAAAACAAGGGATTCAACCAAATCAGAATGAAAACATACCCTTCAAAAAACCGGGATCTTACAACCTCCCAACCATATAACGGCTCGTCCTCGAGCCGAGTTTCCAAGCCTCATTGATCCACTGAAGAGAAAAGTTCAGTCCACTGAGCCCGCATATCCGATTCCCGCTCCAATGTTTCTTCCTGAAATTTCCCATGCTACAATAGTACTCGCACTAATGGAACAACCTTGCCTCGCAGGACCTTTTCACTATGATCCACCACACGAACCAGATGCTCCTCAAAGGACGCATCAGCCTCAAGCTCCACATCCTCAACATAAACCACGTGAGATGGGTATCAATGATAACATCGAAGCTGCGACACATGAAACACATCATGCATCCCACCATACCACTGTGGATGATCTAATCGGTAATCAACTGGTCCAATCCCCTCCATAATCTAAAAAGGTCTCACATACCCGGGTGCCAACTTACCCTGATTTTGAATCCGATGGTGACCCAACCTCAGCGACACCTGAAAGAACAATTTATCACCCATCTCAAACCCAAGAGGTATACGCCTCTGATCTGCTTTTCACTTATGCCTACTATAAGCCGTAGACATCGGCTTCCTGATCAACTTAACTCTCTCTGAAGTCTCCTACACCATACATGGCACCAACAACCCAGATTCACTAAACTCTAGCCAACACAATGGAGATCTATATGAACTCACATAGAGTGCCTCAAACAGTGTCATCTGAATCGTAGAAAAAAAACTGTTGTTGTCAAAAAACTCAACTAACGATAGGTGCCTCTCAAAGAACCACCAATGTCCAAGACACAAGATATTAACATGTTTTCCAACACTTGGATCGTATGCTCCAACTGCCCGTAGGTCTGCGGGTGGAAAGCCGTACTCAAAAACACCTGCGTACCAAGTGCCTTCTGCAACCCTCTCATGAAACGGGACGTGAAACGTGGATCTCAGTATGAAACTATGGTCCCCGGAACATCGTGAAACCGCACTATTTCCCAAACATACTGCTCACCCAATTGGGCGAAAATATAAGTATCCTGAATCGGTATGAAATGAGCCACATTCATTAACCGATCCACAACCACTGAAATTGCATCATTCTTCCACGACGTCCTCAGAATACCCACAAATAAATCCATTGTTACATCATCCCACGTACATTCCGGAATGGGAAATTGATGCATCAAACCACCTAGGTGTTGATGCTCGGACTTCACCTACTGACAGGTAAGGAACTGTTCCACAAAGCCCGCAACTTCCTTCATTATTCCAGGCCACCAAAACTGCCTTCGGAGATCACAATACATCTTGTTCAAACCAAGATTCACTTCAAACATTGAGGCATGGAACCCAAACATAAACTATTCCCATACACACTTTGGCACAACCACACGATCACGAACATGAATGAGACCATCCACGTCGATGGCCCAACCAGAAGGTAGCACCCCACCTTTAATCTTTTTCTATCATGATAAAGAACATAGGATCATCAAGATGAACATCGTTAACTCGACTCAAAAGCATATAATCCATTATTAAGGAAGCAAGAGTGACCTGACTGCTCTCCTCCTGCATCTCGAGGTGCATCTCTAAAGACAAATCCATCACCTTCCACTCGGTGCTGGACTCCAGAACGAACTGATTCTGAACCTTCCTACTTAGAGCATGAGCAACATGGTTTCCCTTTCATGACATGTACATCAACTCAATGTCAGAATACTGGAGATATTCCACCTATCCTCACTACCGAAAGTTCAAATCTCATTGTGAGAAGATGTACATTAAACTCTTTTTTCGGTTGACAGAGTAAACCATTCTCCCAATAGATAGTGCCTACGACACATCAAGTCATACACCACTGCAGCCAACTCAAGGTCATGAGTGGGATAGTTCCACTCATGGGGTATCAACTGACTTGACCCATAAGCCACAACCCACTCATCCTATATCAACACAGTCCCAAGTCCGACTATGGATGCATCACAAAACATTATGTTCTTATTACCTGGCTCAGGTAAGATCAAGATAGTTGTGGTCGTCAATTGTTTCTTCAACTCCTGAAAGGCATTCTCACAAGACTCAGACCACTCGATCCTGATTCCTTTCTTGGTCAAGCCTGAGAGTGGTGCTTCCATTTGAGAGAAATCATGAATGAACCTTCGGTAATACCCAGCCATACCCAGAAAACCACGAACATCAAAAACACTCTTGGGCTGCTCCCAGGATACAACTGCCTTCACTTTCTCTAGATCCACTGACAGACCTACCTCTAAGATGATGTGGCCCAGAAAATAAACCTCACCTATCTAGAATTTAAACTTCTATAGCTTGGCGTATAGTGGATTCTCTCTTAGCGTACCCAAGATGATGTTAAGATGTTGGGCAGGATCATCATGAGTTTCTGAGTACACTAAGATATCGTCAATAAAGGCAACCACAAACTGATCTTGATAGGGATGAAAGATTCGTTTAATGATATCCATAAACACCACTGGTGCATTGATCATACTGAAATGTATTATTGAAAACTCAAACAACTCGTACCGACTCCTGAAAGCTGTCGGCAGTACGTCAGAAGACATCACCCACATCTGGTGATAATCTGACCTTAGATCAATTATTGAAAACACTAATGCAACCCTCAAATAGTCAAACATGTCATCAATTCTAGGAAGAGGGTACCTATTTTTCACTGTCATATGATTCTACTTTTGATAGTCAACACACAGCCTCAACAACCCATCAGCCTTTTTTGCCAAAGGCACGATATATCCCTAAGGAGACGTACTAGGACATATAAACCCCTTACGCTCCAACTCCTAAAGCTGAACCTTCAGTTCCAAGAGTTCTTCAAGTTCCATTCGGTATAGTGGAATAGAAATTAGCACCTGTCCCAACAGCAACTCAATCATGAGCTCGACATCCCTCTCGGGTGGTAACCTCGAGAAATCCTCAGGAAAAACATCATGAAACTGATCCACCATGGGAGGAAAATTAGGTTGTTCCCCACCCTCATCATCATCAAGCATGAGACATGCCACTAGAACCATGAGTCCACTCATCTGTTGACAGAATGACCCTGCACGCCCTGCTCGATCATCCCATTCGCCACGGTGGACATAAGTGTCACCCTCATGCAACCCGAACGATACTATGAGATGATAACAGTCTATGTGTGCCTGATAAAACACCAACCAATCCTTTAGCAACATTAGGTCAAAACCTGACATCTCGAGAACAAAAAAAAGTACCATAGAAAACAATACCCACCAAATTCCAAGGCACATCCCTTTCACTGCTTGATATCCTCAATCGGCACCCCCAACGGGGTGTCAATTAACATAACTCCACAAACCCCCTCCACAGGTAAAACCATCACTACAACAATTTGAGCAGAAACAGAAGAGTGTGTGACACATGTGTCAAACAACATACTAGCAAATGTAGAAGCTACAAGGATCATACCTTGAATAGTTGAATGTCCAGCCTCGCCATCACCAGGTGCAAACTGAACTTCTTGAAGCTGACCTGCCCCTCTACTCTGGGCTCCGTACTGAATACCTTGCGCTGCACTACCCTGATGGCGTGAGCGATCTTGCCCTAGAGTTCCACATCCATCGCCCCTGCCAGTATGACACGTGGAGCTCCAACTACCTTCCGGATATAGGGTAACTGATCCCTATCCCATACCGGGTACCTTATTTTCATCATCATGCTCACCTGCCTGCCGAGGGTTCCTATAGATCCTCTGCACATGCCCCATACTACTGCACAAACTGCACTCAACTGGAGGTTCATGAAACTGACCACACATATTCCCCGACCTACTGCACTGATAACAGAACACTTGGTTCCCACTCTGAGAGGCTGAACCTCTCTTCGGGCCACCTAGCTGGAAACTTTCCAAACAGTGCTTCTAACCTTCGGAAGATGCACCACTTGTCTGCCCAGTAGGCACGACAAGAACACCACCCGAAGCTCCTTCAGGTTACCTTCAGAGATGAGTGCATGATCCATCACCTCTGCAAACCTCTTCAAGCGGAAGATATTTACTTGAGAATTGATCTCATCTCTCAACCCATCTTAGAAATACCTTTCTACTGCTGCCTCATCCCAGGATAACACTGGACAAAGCATAAAAAATCAGTGAAGCGACTAGCATAGACAATAACCGATAGCGATCCCTGAGTCAGGCTCATAAACTCTACATCCCGCTCCTGCCTCAAAGTCTCTAGGTAGAAATTCTCCAGAAACATCTCCTGGAAAACCTTCCACAACGTCCCTTTAACCTGCTCGGAATGAGCCTGAGTTTTTCACCAACGCCTCACCTGGCCCTGCAATATATAAACGACCAGATTTAATCACTTTTCAATATGGGTCTCCAGATGATCCAGTATCATCTAGACAGACTCTAACCAGAACTCAACTGGCTCTGACCCATCCTCTCCAGTGAAGGTCCGAGGGTGCTGTAGCTGGAACTCCATTATTAGCTCAAACATACTTGGTGCATCCCGCCCTGGGTCCTGATCCATCATCTAAATAAGGTGATTCAGGTTCTCCTGGAACTGGTCTTCTCGACCATCATTGTACTCCATATTTTCATGCTATTCTACTTGAGGAGTGTTCTCAGAAATATCCTCCTGTTTCCCAACTGGTAAACGACGTCGTGGTGGCATCTCTCTACTTTTCCAAGCACAATATTTAGCATGCATACCATAAACATTCACGACATCCTATAAAAGCCCTTTAATATCTTCAACAACCCATTTTCATATACTAATTCAACAACATTAACACCTCAAATTCACTGCCCCAACCATCCCAACCGCGACCATGGTCCACATGGGCTAAACAACCAGGCACTACCACCAAACTCAGACAACAATTTACAAGAACATTTTTCACTTCATTTCAAACCTTTATAAATTGTTATCCCTCATTTACCCACTTGTTTTATTACATTCTTCCCATTATTTTTGGTTTCATGAAATGCATGATGCACCCTACTTTCCTGCCTCACACACCGACCCTGTTCATCTGCATAACACAATGCATGTCACCTATCTCCCTAGGTGCCTACAATGATGCAAGAATGAAGATCCTCGTGCCATTAAGGACACGATCCAAATATCATAAAACAGTCACATCTAACCACATGTGCATCACCCAACGGTGAAATATCATTAACTGTAATAGAACACAACCAAAAACAACATTTCCCACCGAGGGTGACTTGGGTTTTCCCTCATACATGGTTTAGCTACTCCCAAGCACGAGATCATTCACCAAGGCCCAACACATCTTAATCCTTGGAAACCTATCCCAAATAACAGGACCTCAGAGAAAGAGATGAAAGCCCTCCTCTGGTACAACTTTTTATGTCCCCGACCTAGAAGCCACTAAACCGGTGCTCCGAGATAGGTAGTTACATAACCTTAATAATGGCGCCCCCCTATGCCAAAGGCTGCTAACTAGAAGCAGGGGTCTATGTGGTCAAGTGGGGAGAATATGCCCCCTTTTTATCAGAGAAATCCAGAACAAAAAAAACAAATAGCTGAAACAATAATAAATAAACACGAAACATGTATAAAAACTTTTCGAATAATAAATACGCCATGTCCTACTATAAGTGAAAAAGTGAAGAAAATCCCAAAATAATGACAATGGCCATAATCCCCAAAATGGTCCAGACTCCAAGTCCAGATCCTCCACCATGTGCTACCCTTGTCCACTCAACTATCTAGAAAGGACACTTTCCCTTCTCATGAACTGAAAACTATAATTCTGCTCGGGTACCCAATGAAGGCCCAAGTAGGGTGTGAGTACAACTCAGTAGGCCACCACCAACGGTGTCTACAAAATATCTAGTACGAACATGTAGTGAATGCAAGAGGAATATGAACGATAATTTCCAAGTAATTATTTAAGGTTCCATTAACCAATCCAGAGCCAAAGCCATTGCCACTTCCATTACCATTCATCTCACAAAAATTATCACCACATATCATTTCATCACTTTTCCTTGGGTTAATCACATACATTATGTTACATGGGTCTATGGACAACAATCACATGCAAGAGGGTAAACACATCGTTATCCTATCTCACAACGACAAACCCCCTCATAAAAACCATATACTTACCTCGAAGCCTCAGTACAGGTGTAACAAACCGACATTTTATAAGATATATTATTTTTAATTTTTTTCATATCTTCTATTGTATGCTACACCAAAATTATCTTGCACTATACGCAAAAACGTTTTAGCTTGCAGTATACACAACACTAATCTTGGATCGTGTTACACACAATTTCAATTTTGATTGATAGTAGTTATTCTACGCAACATTGAGTATATGTATATATATATATATATACAATGTATAAATGAAATATGTTGGATTTTTTTATATGCAATAACAAAAGAGTCTTTCACTACAAGCAACCATGACTTGGCTTTCATTACACACAATCGCGACCTTCCTCGATAGTGTGTGTTGTACGTAATATCGGGTTTCACTAAACAATGATATATTATTATAATATTATTATAAACTAGCCGTTATGAGTAGTATAAACTAAATTTTTAATTTTATAACATTATTATTCATCTTTCACATTTCTTAGAACATGGTATAAGAAAAAAATAAAATTTTTGGGTTAAATAAGTATTTATCAAAAAATGCATTTTTGCCACCTTTTAATGGCACACACACTTTAAATATAGTTTTTGACATGTTTATAAGTTTAATTTGACAAAATAAAATTCTTTTTTGGATATTTACTTCGGATAAAATTTTCATATTATTCTGATAACTTTCATATTTTAATGAATAGTAAACACACACTATATTTTAACTAAAAAAAACTGTTTTCATCATAATAATTTATATGGTTAAATTATAATATTTAATATTTTTAAATTATAAATAGAAAATATTTTTACCAATCAATATAACTTATGTCATTATCATTTATTTTACATTGAATTCCTAGGTAAAATCATTTCAATCTTTTACAATGTATTAACTTTTAAAACTCATTTTCTTAACAACAAGATTAATATTAAATTAATTTCTAGAACTTGTGTGTTTTGAATTAAGATAAATGGATTCCATATTTGGAATCAGTAGGTCCAAATTATGTTAATAAGATACTTTTTATTTTTAGGCATTATGAATAGTAACTACGGTAAATTTTATTTATCATAGTTAATGGTAAATTGGGTAATTAAGGGTAAATATAATATTATAAAATTACCCTAACACTTTTCTTAATATAATTGGATGATTATATTTTTCTATAAATCATACTTGCATCAAAATTCAATCTATTGGAACCCACTTGTATTTGATTATGACCATTAGTTTATTTTATTTATAGAAAAGTGAAATATGTCTCACTCAAACTTTAAAAATTAAAGTATTTTTAATATAATTTTACAAAAAATATAAATTCGGTTATAAATACTCATATAAAATCTAAAATGTTTTTATTTATCATGGTAATTTATTTATAATTTTTAAGAGATATTTAATTTCCTAAATAGATTATACATTAATGATGCAGAAATTATTTATTTAATGAAAAATAAGTAATATATTTTTTATTGAAATAGTAATACGTATTAAAAGGCCCCAAAATCTGAAAAAAACTTATTTTTAGTGTATATATAAACCCTAATCATCCACTGGAAGAATTTTTGACCATTTGGATCCTTATAAAGGCGATTATGACACTTATATTATTTTATTTTAAATGATTCCAAAGTTGTCACAATCATAATTAATTAAATATCATAATTTACATGTTGTGATTTTAAGATGATAAATTTGAGTAAAAGTATTATTATGAAAGATACATGATTTATCTTAATCATAGGATTTTTTTATATTTTTTTGAAACAAATAAGTTTATTAAATAATTATACAAAAATGATGTACTAATTATTTTATTGAGAGATATACCAAATAACAATTTTTAAAAATATTTAAATAAATATTATATAAACTATTTTATGTGCTCCACGAATTTTCTAAAAAAATTTGACATGTTAGAAATCTATTAAATATTTTGGTTAGAATATATCCTCTGTTTGGATTTTATTAAAATTAAAATAAATTAATAGTGTCAAAATTGACAATATTGTTATTTTATAATAATAACATATTATAAAATTGTTTAAAAATCACAAAAATATTTAAAAATTATAAATTGAAATTTATATGCTCTAAAATGTCATATATAGTCCCATTATGGAAAATTCACAACACATTAGTAATTATTTATAACAATTTAAAAATTAGAATCTTATTATCACAAATATAATTAAATAGATTAAATAAGGATAAATCATTTGATAATGGTTAAAATAAATTTACAAATTGTATAAATTTTATTGGTTGTTGAGATTACAACCCTATCTCATCTAAGATTTGGATTTGAGTCATTTTGGAGGTTTTTATGTGGTGTTGTAATTTATTATAAATTAATATTTCTTATAATTCCAAAGGTGCCCCTCTCCTCCATTATAAAAGGGAATCTCCTCCCTCCCATCTTTCCATAATTTTGAGCCTTAAAGCTCAGCCAAACCCTGCCCATTTCCCTTATCAACTTCCCTAGAAAAATACAACAGGTCCTGGTCATCATCAAAGACCAATCTTAGTGCCCTAAGAGGTGGTTTCAAAGAGGCGTGTCGAAGAAGAGGTAATACTCGTTAACAATTCTGTCAAATTTATTTCTTCTTCTTCTTCTCATTCATTAGTTGTTTCATTATAAAGTAATAACATAATTATCACTTATACACTGATATGTTATTATATATATGAAACAACCCTATTTTACCTTGTATACAACCTACGGAAAACAAAATCACCGCGTGTGCGTACGTACGGAATACCATCTCCACGCAATGGTGTAATCTGTTTTCCACCACCACCTTACATGGATGGGTATAATGGTGAAAATAAATAACTACACATGATTATTTTAAAGTGATAATTATTCTGAAATATTATACAAACACTTCAATACAATTCCATGATCATGGGAATGATATCATCGTTCGTGCGTAGTACGGACTACCGTCTCCACGAACGCGATGAGATTCATTTTCCATGATTAACCATTCAAGTATGATTATAAAGTATATATAATAAATAATAATGAAATATATTACATAATAATGATACTGGATTTATGAAAATATATGTTTCATTTACTTAATTCCATTTAATTGAATAAGGAAACGGAAACAGCGTTCATGCGTACGTACGACCTACCCTCTCCATGAACGGTGTATTTATTTCCCATTATCAATATATTATTTATATTATGAATATATATTATATTTAAATCATTTTTTATATTATGTAATTATTTAATCATGATCTAATTAATCATATTAATAATTACAAGTCAAAACACAGACGATAAATGAAAAGATTTTACCCGAAACGCTACTTTAACATGAATTTACAAAAGAACGGGTAAAATAAAGTCATAAGTGAACTATATATGATATCATAACAATGAATATGATTCTTTAATAATTCAATGACATTATATAAATCATTATACAGGAGGTTCAAATACATATGAAGCATATCAAACCTAAGGTATGGGATAACTTTCCAAATCTCGTTCTTATCCGAGATTGTTATTCGTAAGTATTTACAGGGGTTATTGTTATCATCCATGCCCATGTTTTCTAAAAATATTTACATGTATTTTTAATTTCCTTTTTACCCATTTTTTGACTTTTACTACATTTTATGTAAGGAATATTTCTTTTGTTTACGTTACGAGGTACTTTTTGCATTTTTCGGTAAAAGTACGAGAAGAATGTTTTTTAACTTATATGACATGAAAGGATTGATACGGTTTTATAAAGCCTTATTTTCCTGAAGAATCCTCCAAAATATTTCATGACTATTTTCAGAAAATTATCATTCTTTTACAAATTTCATGACGTTTTGTGAAAATAAATTGATTTTGAAGAAGAAATGATATTTTTCTCAAGAATTCATTTAAAATGTTTTATCAAAACCATTTTCTATCTAAGATGACATTATTTCATATGTGTATATTCCATGTATAATGTCTCTATGATTTACATGGTTTCTATTTTCTTATGATGAAATATCCATTTGTTTTATATGGATTATGTGATGATGGGATGATTATTTTGAACCCCATTTTATTCTTTGGGTTATGATGAATGTTTCAAGTTTATTTTGTGTCACAAGTAAGAATTATTTCATTTTGAGATGGGTGGGACCTATATCTTCCTCCAATGCATTGGGTAAATATTTATATCTCATGAGACACACATGGCTGGAACAATAAGTTAATCTGGTTCAGTGTTACAGGACTGGAATGAGGAGTGAACTCGATTCAGAAAGAGACTTCGTCCACTAAGATGGTTTTGGAAGTAATGCCATGGATACTATGGAAATCATATCATGTGATTAATGGTTTTCCAAAATTACATGTTTTCTTCCAATGATATTTTATCATGATTGTTGTTCCATTATGATATATTCCTTACGTACTTCCAAGATTAATGTATTTGCTCAATATTTTGATGCTTAGATTTTATGTTCATTTTTTTCATTTAAATGTTTATGGATTGTTTTATGTTCTCTATGTTTACCCTTACTGAGCATCTGAGCTCACCCTTTTTATGTTCTCTTTTCCCCTAGATTTAAAGAAAGGTTTTAGGTAAAAAAAACAAAAATGGAAGATCTTTATGGGAGATGTTGAAGATCTTTCACCACGATTAGAAGATTATTTTCCGAGTTTCCAAAGACACTAAACTATTACGGTCCTTGAGTGTCTTTTTTTGTTATGTATTAAGTATTCCTCAATAGTAATTTAATTTCCATGTACGTCAAGCAATGGGTCTCTATAGTTGGTATCAGAGGAAAGGTTTAGTTAACCTATGGAAACTAGGATGCGAAAAATTTAGTGAAATCCTTAGAGATATTTATAAGGTATGTCTAGAAATGTCCCTAAGGTTTAATATAACTATAGGTTACAGTACTAGAGTTATGTTGAAGATCATGAATAACCTAGGGTGAACCAAAGGTGTCATGGATTAAAGAAGGTGTGATAAGTTAAACATCCCATAAGTGACTTTTAATGATTATGTGGTTCCTCGTTATTTTAACTATTTCTTACACTATGGTTTTTGGTTTTAGTCAATGCAGGGAGCAAGAATAAATTCAGATAACATTGATTCCGATGGAAAAATTGGTGACTATGATCAACAAAATTGTGTAATTCATAGAGGGAAAGTTATTCTGATTATTCCGAATCAGTCATCATGATATATGATTAACAAGGTGAACTTTGGTGGTATTCCTATTTCATCAAATAAGATGAAGATGGAATTTTATTCATGTTATCATGGTGAGGAGCATAGAGAAAGAAAGATTGAGATTTATAAAGATGGGAAGAAGAACCTTGAGGAATACCTCAAATAGAGGGAAAGATGTTATCGGTGTGGAGAAAAGGGTCATAGAGTGATAGACTGTTTTGGAGTTCAATGTCTTATTTGTGGAGAACGTGGGCATTACCCAACTCAATTCCCTGACCTAAGTGGTTACTTCTAAATCAAGAAATGACCTATTCTATTCCAATCATTGAAGAGGATGGATTGAATGGTTTATGTATTGGAATTAAAGAATAATGTTGTTGAGATACTTTTATGGTATATTAAAATATCTATATACTGTTCCATTGTGGTTGTCCATAGGAATATGGTACCGGTAACCATGAAAAGTGTTTTTGGAAAGCCTATGATTTGCGCATAACAAAGGGATAAGGAAAAAATGAAATGTTTAATAGTATTCATGAGTTCATGACTGATATAAGGAAAATTTGGTATCATGGTTTGAGTATATACAAATTTTGGGCTTTTGGTATGTGGAAAGAGTTATCTTTTGACAGCATTCATGTTTTCACTATGGTTCAATGGGTATTCATTTTTCAAGAGAATACATTATTAAGGTATTCACATTTCTGTAATGTGACCAAAAATATTTATATTATGATATATGGGGGATAAATGATGGTATTCACATACTTTAGTAATTTTTTATTTATACTATGAGTTTGGACAGAAGTATTTTGGATAATCCTAAAGATTATAATGGATTATGTTGGACATAATTTAGTATTGTTTAAGGCTAGAACTTTTTTTCAATATTATTGATTGGATGTTATAATAATGTAGTTTTAGAAAAAGGACAACCTGCAGGATGAGCGACAACCCGTCATGTTGGACACAGTTGTGGTAATCGAACCCACAACCGAAGTGCGACATGTCTTTATCACCTACCACTGGCCTACACGAAGTCCCTTGTTATTAAAAACTAGTTTTATTTTATTAAGCGGTATGATAGATGAATTATGAGTCCATTTTTCGAATCATATACTATTAACCACAACACGGATGAACTTATGTATATTTGATAACATTGTCTAACCATTTATTTGAAAGAGATGGAATGACTCATCATTATATCACATGATCAACTAATAATTAATGAATGACAAATTCAATTTAATTTCATTAAGAGATGAAGTGGAAATTGTTCAGGGAACGAACAACAGTGAAATTGTATCAAAATCAAGTAAGTGTTTCTTTTGATTCGAAAATTATTCAACATTAGGGAAATGATATTGAAAACCAAAAATTTTGTCCTAGTGCCCTTATATTTGGTGAATCACATGCTACCTTAGATCATCACAAATTTATGGCTTTGTGATTGTTGGATTTTTCATAGCCATGTTCTCTACCACTCTCCATCAGAATTTGATGGTTAGATTTCTCTTCCATATCCATATTTTCACCTATGTTCTCCTATGTAGAAACCCAACGATTAGTTAATTTGGCTAGCCGTTACATTTCATACTTTAGTTTTTAAAGATAAGTTATGGTATTCCTTTTTACGATGTAGGATTCTATAAAAGAAAGTATTATATAATAAACCATTTATAACCCCGATGAATTTCGAGGGAGAAATTTATTTTAAGGGAGGTAGAATGTAACAAACCTTTATTTTATAAGATATATTCTTTTTAATTTATTTCATATCTTCTATTGTATGATACAAAAAAATTATCTTGCACTATACGTAACATCGTATTAGCTTGTAGTATACACAACACTAATCATGGATCGTGTTACACACAATTTCATGTTTGTTTGATAGTAGTTATTCAACTCAACATTGAGTATATGTATATATATATATATATATTCAATGTACAAATGATATATTGTTGGATTTTTTTTATATGAAACATCAAAGGAGTCTTTCACTACATGCAACCCTGACTTGGCTTGCATTACACGCAATCGCGACCTTCCTCGATAGCTTGTGTTGTACGCAATACTGGGTTTCACTAACCAATGATATATTTTTATGAACTAGCCGTCATGAATAGTATGATTTAAAATTTGAATTTTATAACATTATTATTCATCTTACACATTTTCTATAACATGGTATAAGAACAAAATAAATCTTATGGGTAAAATAAGTATTTTTAAAAAAAATGCAGTTTTTCCACCTTTTGATGGCACAACCACTTTAAATCTAGTTTTTGATATGTTTATAAGTTTAATTTGAAAATACAAAATTCTTCTTTGGAAATTTACTTTGGATAAAATTTTCAAATTATTCTGATAACTTTCATATTTTAATGAATAGTAAAAACACGATATATTTTAATTAAATACAACTTTTTTCATCATAATAATTTATATGGTTAAATTATAATATTGAATCATTTTAAAGTACAAATAGAATACATTTAAACCTTTTAATATAACGTATGTCATGATCATTGATTTTACATTGAATTCATTGGTAAAATCATTTCAATCTTTTGCTATGTTTTAATATTTAAAACTTGTTTTCTTAATAACAGGATTAATTTTAAATTAATTTCTACAACATCTGTGTTTTGAATTAGGAAAAATGGATTCCATATTTGGAATTTTTATATCCAAATTATGTTAATAAGCTAATTTTTATTTTTAGGCATTATGAATAGTAACTACGATAAATTTTATTTACCGTAGTTAAAGGTAAATTAGGTAAATAAGGGTAAATATAATATTATAAAAATACCCGAACACTTGTCTTAATATAATTGGATGATTATATTTTTCCATAAATCATACATGGGTATTAATAGAATCTAATGGAACCCACTTGTAATTGATTATGACCATTAATTTATTTTAATTAAAGGAAAGTGAAATACGTCTCACTCAAAATTTAATAATTAAAGTATTTTTAATATAATTTTATACAAAATATAAATTCTGTTATAAATACTCATTTGAAAGTTAAATATATTAATTTATCATGGTATTTTATTTATAATTTTTATGAGATAATCAATTACCTTAATAGCATACACATTAATGATGGAGAAATTATTTATTTAGTGAAAAATAAGTAATATTGTATTTATTGAAATTGTAATACATATCCAAAGGCCCAAAAATCTTAACATAACTTATTGGTAGTGTATATATAAACACTAATCATCCACTTCCAGAATTTTTGACCATTTAGATCCTTATAAAGTCGATTACGACACACATATTTTTTTATTTTAAACGATTCCAAAGTTCTCAACTTCATAATTTAATAAATATAACAATTTACATGTTCTGATTTTAAGATTATAAATTAGATTAAAAGTATTATTTTGAAATCTATGAGATTTATCTTTATTATAGGATTTTATTTTTTATTTTTATGAATCAAATAATTATATCAAATAATTATACAAAGATGATTTACTATGAATTTTATTAAACAATATACCAAATAAATGGTTTTAAAAATAATAAAATAAATATTATATGAACTATTTAATGTGATCCACGAATTTTATATACAAATTTGACATGTTAGGAATCTATAAAATATTTTGGATAGATTATATACTCTGTTTGAATTTTATTAAAATTTTAATAAATGAATAGTTTCAAAATTGACAATATTGTTATTTTATAAAACTAACATATTATAAAATTGTTTAAAATTCAAAAAAATATTTAAAAATTATAAATTGAAATTTATATGGTCTAAAATGTCATATATTATCCAATTATGGACAATTAACAACACATAAGTAATTATTTATACCAATTTAAAAATTAGAATCTTATTACCACAAATAAAATAAAATAGATTAAATATGGATAAATCATGTTGATATTGTTTAAAATAAATTCCCAACTTGCCTAAATTTTATTGGTTATTGAGATTAAAACCCTATATCATCTAATATTCGTATTTGAGTCATTTAGGAGGTTTTTATGTGGGGTTTTAATTTATTATAAATTAATATTTCTTATAATTACAAATGTACCCCTCTCCTCCCTTGTAAAAGGGCATCTCCTCCCTCTCATATTTACACAACATTGAGCCTTAAAGATCCGCCCACCACTGCCCATTTCCCTTATAAACTTTCTTAGAAAAATCTTAGAGGTCCTAGTCCTCTTCAAAGACCAATCATAGTGCCCTAAGAGGTGGTTTCAAATAGGTGTGTCGAAGAAGAGGTAATACCCGTTACCGATTCTTTCAAATTTATTTCTTCTTCTTCTTCTTCTATAGTTTTTTCATTATGAAGAAATAACATCAGTATCAATCATATAATGATATGTTATTATATATATGAAAAAAACCCTATTTCACCTTCTATCCATCCTACAGAAAACGAAATCACCGAGCATGCGTACGTATGGAATACTGTCTCCACGCCGTGGTGTAATCTGTTTTCCACCACCCCCATACTTGGATGGGTATAATGGTATAAATAAATGACTATATATGATTATTATAATGTTATAATGAGTCTGAAATATTATAAAAACACTTAAATACAATTCCATGATCATGGGAATGATATCATCGTTCGTGCGTACGTACGGACTACTGTCTCCACGAACGCGATGAGATTCATTTTCCATGATTAACCATTCAAGTATGATTATAAAGTATATATAATAAATAATAATGACATATATTACATAATAATGATACTAGATTTATGAACATATATGTTTCATTTACATAATTCAATTTAATTCAATAAGGAAACGAAAACAGCGTTCATGCGTACGTATGACCTACCGTCTCTATGAACTGTGTATTTCATTCCCTTTATCGATATATTATGTATATTATGAATATATATTATATTTAAATAATTTTTTATTTTCTATAATTATTTAATAATGATCTATGTAATCATATGAATAATTACAAGTCAAAACACGGACGATAAATAAAAAAGCTTTTACCCAAAACGCTACTTTAACAAGAATTTACAAAAGAACGGGTAATATAAAGTCATAAGTGAACCATATATGATATCATAAAAATGAATATGATTCTATAATAATTCAATGGAATTATTTAAATCATTATACAGGAGGTTCAGATACATACGAAGCATATCAGACCTAAGGTAAGGGATAACTTTTCCAATATCGTTCTTATCCGAGATTGTTATTCGTAAGTATTTACTGGGGTTATTGTTATCATCCATTCCCATGTTTTCTAAAAATGTTTTCATTTATTTTTAATGTCCTTTTAACCAATTTTTTAATTTTACTACATGGTATGTACGGAATATTTCTTTTGTTTACGTTATGATGTACTTTTTGACTTTTCCGGCAAAAGTACGAGAAGAATTTTTTTTAAACTTATATGGCATGAAAGGATTTATACGGTTTTATAATGCCTTATTTTCAAGAAGCCTCATCCAAAATATTTCATGACTATTTTCAAAAAAATATCATTCTTTTAAAAATTGAATGATGTTTTGTGAAAAGAAATTTATTTTGAAGAAGAAAGTATATTATCCTCAAGAATTCATTTCAAATGTTTTATCAAAACCATTTTCCATCTAACATGAAATCATTTCATATGTGTATGTTTCAAATATAATGTCTCTATTATTTACGTGGTTTCACATTTCTTATGATGAAATATCCATTTTTTTTATATGGATTATGTGATGATGGGATGATGTTCATGAAACCCATTTTATTCCTTGGGTTATAATGAATGTTTCAAGTTTATTTTGTGTCACAAGTAAAAATGATTTAATTATGATATGGGTGGGACCTATATCTACCTATAATTCATAGGGTAAAGATTTATATCTCATGAGATAGACATGGCTGGAACAGTAAGTTAATCTGGTTCAGTGTTACAGGACGAGAACGAGGAGTGAACTCGATTCAGAAAGGGACTTAGTCCACTAAGATGGTCTTGGAAGTAATACCTTGGCAACTATGGAAATAATATCATTTGTGTAATGGTTTTACACAATTACATGTTTTCTTACCATTCTATTTTATCTTGATTGATGTTCCATTATGATATATGTCTTACTTACTTCCATGATTTATGTCATTGCTCAAGATTTTAATGCTTAGATTTTATGTTTATGTTTTTGCATTTAAATATTTATTTATTGTTTTATGTTCTCTATGTTTACCCTTACAGAGCATCTGGGCTCACCCTTTTTATGTTTTCTTTTCCCTAAGATTTAAAGAAATGTTTTAGGTAAGAAAACAAAAGGGGAAGATCTTTATGGGATATGTTGAATATCTTTCACCATGATTAGAAGATTATTTTCCGAATTTCCAAGGACACTAAACTATTACTATCCTTCTCTGTTTGTTTTTGTTATGTATAATGTATTCTTAAAAAGTAATTTAATGTCCATGTACGTCAAGCTTTGGGTCTCTACACTGTGTGGATGCTACCGTGAGGAAAATAGATCGTCAGACCTCATTCATAACCCCTGCATATAAGGTAAAGTTCAGAGCATCAGTCTTCACTTGACCCATGGGCATATATCCTCATGTCTTACCCCACTCTACCTAGCCATGTGCACATTCTTATATATATAAGTAATCAACAACCCACCATGCCATTTCCCATTTCAAACACTATTCACAAAAAACCACACGAGAATTCACATTATGCATTATCCCATTAACACATTACCATTTCACATCATTCAAACATTCACCCAATTACCATGTGTTATGCCTATCTCACTAATCATTCAACATTGAACCCATAACCTATCACGTTATGGTCTCTAGTCAGTTTACAAATTAACCCATTTAACTTGTTCATCATTTCCATGAATCAACCATTCACCCCATACCATATAACCATTAGGTTACTGCCTTGTCTAGGTGCATCACCTAAATTCTATTCCCTGTTCTACCAATCATGCTAACATATTCGTCAAGGAATATACCATTTATTACAACAATTTCACTTTTTAATAACAATACCTAAACCCAGGAAAAGCCGAAACATCCCATGGATGGCCACAATTAGTTCAAGACATTCTCAACGCATCCCATGGAGATTGTGAGGTTTTCCATTTACCGTTTTAAGCACCCTTTATACCAACCACATCCAGGTTGATCAAAGCTCATCAAAAGGAAACCATGAGCAAATCCACACATGCCTAAATCCACCATAAAACTATGTGATAACGTTTTAAACCACCTACCTCGAATCCGTGGTTGAACACATGCTCAATCGAGTCCTTAGACTTCAATCCGACCAAACTTTGGAACTTCAACCTAGAAATAACACAAAGGATATGGTTTTAGAGATTCAGAACAAGAGAGAGTGAATATACAAACCATAAACCAAAACGAGTAGGAAGGATGGGATTTGCCTTACCCGGATATTCGATCCACATCCAAAGGCACCAAAAACGCATTAAAAACAAGGGAGATCAGCCTCTTGGAGCTCATGGGTGATTTTGTTCATCCCTAGGGTGAAGAGAGAGGAATGGAGAGAAAATCCCAAGTGGGTTCTTAAAATATCGGGGTGGCAATTTTGTAATTTTTCCCAACTTTATGAGGCGTCACAGTTTGGCCGTAGGGTTAGAAAAACTGTGCAGAAACCATGAAAATTATTCTGTTTGGAGGATGAGGGTTGCATGGTTTACCTAGGCAGGCCGCACAGTTTTCCCTGGCCATGCGCAGGCCGTGAACCTAGGCTTCTCTTGCCAATCTTCCCTTTCTTTCATGCCCCGGGCCCCCGAAACACCCCCACGACCTCTCATACTTTAATAAGACGTCCATTAAAGCCCGAAACAAAGGATTCAACCAAAACATATTGAAAACATACCCTTACAAAAAGCTTGATATTACATAGTTCATCATCTTTTTCACATAATTTTATTATAATATTTGATACTCATTTTTTTCATACATCTACTTATAAAATTATTGTGTTTTTTACAACTAATTCATATTTGAACAAACAAGATTCTTATATTTCCATTAACTATTTGATGTATGAATGTGTGTCATATGATACATCTAGAAGGGGGGGGGTAGTGAAATATTACTATGGATAATTATATATAGTGTTATATATATATATATATATTCTTAAATAAAAATCATCATATAATTTTTATGGTGTTAATTATTGTTAAATGTAATAAATATTAATGTAATGTGAAGAATAATGTATAAATGGTATGATTGGGTCGATTCAGTTGTTATTGAAGCCTACGTTTTTTATAATTTAACCCAAGAGTATGGGTCCAGGTCTCTTCACCAGATATATTTAAAAATCAAAGGCCTCAAGGATGATTTATTTTTCACTCCAAAAGTATCTAAGAATTTGTATCATTTTTCCCCTAAACCACATTCATATTACCTGCAACAAGGAAAAATTTCATGCTTTATTAACTGTGAACTCCATAGTAATAACATAGTTAGTAAAATATATTTCCCACCTTCCCATTGGAAGTCACGAACCATACTCACCACACATGTGGGATGGTCAATCACTATTTCATTAAAAAAAGTACATATTACTTCTTACATTTTTTTAATCCAAGGATCCCATGATTTTATATGTATTCTATTTTTTACCTTACAATGATCCATGAATATCCAATCCCAATGATATTATTCAAAGTATAATGTATAGTCTAAAAAACCATTATACATGTTTGGCGTTTTACATGTAATTAGAATGTCGAATCACACATCATTAAAAAAAGTTAAATTTATTTAAACATAAAATCATGAAAAAACTCATGATATGACCACATTAAATAATGAATAGTATTATTTGAAATACAATTAAAATACATAATTTTAAAATAATTTACAAATATTATCATTTCATATTTACAATAAATACCATTATTAAGATATTACCGAAAATCATTTTTGGAAACCACTAATTCTCATATATAATATATTTTTTTTCAAAGAACTCATTTTAATTTAAACATTTTAAAATTTTCATTTAAAATATAAAATATTACATTTTATAATATAATTTCATTAGTAAATCTGTTTAACCTAAATATATACGAATATAATTTTATATAAGATTGGTATATGTCAAGAATACTATCATAGCAACTCTATCGTCAAGGTATCCAAAAAATCTATTCAATATATGAAATAATTTTATCCGCAATTATTTTTTTCATGGACTTATAATTTTATTAGACCTCAATGAAAAAAACATTAATTTTGGACTAAAATCATAATAATACTTAAACATATAAAATTATTACCATAAATGTTATGAATTTATAAAATATAAAAAAATGATCTAGAATTAGATATCTACACAAAATTAAATTCATATAATTAAAAATAACCATGACATTATTCAATAAATTTATAACATACTATGACATGGATCATGAACCTCTTCTACACGATATTGATTATAAAATAATGGAAAACATTATAATCCAAGACAATTTTCTAGATAATGAGTATCATATTGATAATATAATAAACATGGTACATCTTAATCATAATTGATACATGTACATATTATAATAAATAATATTTTACATAACCAAAAATAGTATTCCAAACCCAATTTTTGGAAAATAATAAAAATAACTAACTAGATAAATTTCCAATAGTAATGTAATGATAAATATATGATTCATCCATCTTGGGATTCCTATATTTACTAAAGAAAATTTCATCAAAATTGTGATGTTATTTTTAGATAAAAAATATATATCATTCAACAACCCCTATATAGAAATCACCATAATGAATGAATAATATTGAATATGAATCAGAGATGAAGGGAAGGATTTTTTTTATACCTTCAATGAAACATATTATAATCCAATTTAATTAAATGTTGGACGATAGATTTATGAATATGGGAATTAGAATGGACCATTCCAATATAAATATTCCAATATTATAAAAAAATTTGATCGATTTTATATTGAAACATGTAAATGTATATAATACCACATATAACGTGGCGATTTCTTTCCAATATCAATGTCTTGACCATTAATTCGATGATACCACAAGGATTATAGTGGTCATCCATAGGGATCTTAGTGGTAAGAGAAGATGTATAATGACTCATATATTCAACCAGGGACTTGGTATAAATCCATAGGTGTTCAGAAATGTTGTATAGAATCCATTGAATTATATCCTTCCCCATATATCAAGATAAAATCTCTGCCAAATAATAGAAATATGTAATCTCATCAGCATAAACAAATTATAAAAAACCATGTAACACAAATTCTTATACCTATTTGATCTAAATAAAAAATTAGAACTCTATCATATTTTTTTCGTAGTGAAATATAACCCAATCCTAATTAAATTCATCACTAAAATTCAAGAAAATTAAAGCTAAAATATATCACTCCATTCGTCCTTGAAAATTCAAACACTTCACATCCAAAAACATTTAAACCTCTCATAGTTTCTAATTCATTATTAAAATATATTGAATCAACCATAAATTCTATATGAATTCATTTTTTAAAATATAAATAATTCAAAAAACATTTGTTTACAAAATGAAATTATAATTATATAGGGATGCACTATGTGATCATAAAAAATGTAAATATAACAATTCACATATTGTATTTCTTCCTACTACAGTTACCAAATATTTACACCATATCCACATAATGAATCTATCCACAATATTTCTTTCCTAAAACAAAACCTGTACAGCTAGTAAAAAAAATATATGAATTTTTCTTCATATTTCATGTTTATGCATTCTTGGAATTCCAAATTTTCAAGCCTCAAATAAATAGATCTATAAAATATAACTCAATATATAGATCATATAAGGATAAAAAATAACACTAAATCAATTCAGCTAAATAACATATATTATTGTTGGGTTATTATACAACATCTTGAATCATTACTATGAATTTAATGATATTAAATATTTAAACAGTTATGGTCAAATTAAAAAAACTACCCATACTCGAGTTTTTTTTATAAAATAATACTTTATATTAAAATTAAATGAATTAGTATTTATAAAATATGTCTTATAATCATCATACTAAATAATATTTTTATAAAAAATTATCTCTATATATTTAAAGAATATCATACGAGAATTAGAAATCTATTTTATGAAAATTGATTTCACAAACATTTTAATTGAAAAAAGAAAATATAAATGTTTTCTCTAAAGATGTACCTCAATCAAAGCCTCTTAAAACATTATATTTTTAATAAAAAGTTAAATAATATAAATAAAAACCCAAGGGTTATCATGCGATAATAGTCAATTAATAAAATCAAACCAATTAATATTCCCATATAATTTAATTTAAATATCATATAAATAAAAATAAATAATAAAAATAAATATTTAATATGAATTATTTTATTATGAAATATTTTTATGTACATATATAAAATATTTTAAAAATATATTTATTAACAATGGACAAATAATATTTTAATCTAGATGAATGAACAAATACAAAATCATTCTCTTTTTAAAGCTCTAATTACTATAAATGTGTAATAATTTTTTTAATTAAAATACTTAGTAAAAAATGAAAATTATTTTTAAAGGTTACCATTAAAATAAATATAAATTTCATGGAAGAAATTATTTATCTATTGAATTTCGGGTTAGTCATCATTGTGGTGTATCACCAAATTCGTTTCATCCAATCTCTACATGTAATTGACACAACACATAAATAAAACACAATCTAACAATAAGTTTGAAATTATAGAAACCATTTAACCATATCTGACTCGATTTTTGGAATTTCACATGTGCTCAATCATTCCTCCTTTATTAATGTGTCACCAAACTACAAGATTGGGAAAAAAAATAATGTATAGGACATTCCATTAATGATTACCCACAATGGTCATTTTTCATTCTGCAAAAAAATTAATATGACCCATACATACATTGGATTAACCCAACTATTGAAAACAAAACATTATGTCAAAATGTTATCCCATTATCTTGTGTATTATATAAAATATTCAATAAAATTATCATATATAATATCATAGAATCCCTTAAATGGAATCTATTACATATATGATAATTACATATTATTTTCTCATATCTAATATATATGTTATATAATAATGAAATAAAATCATTATCCACACATAAAAAGTCATATAATCTTTTGTAGCTCATTTTAATCTATAAAAGTTCCTCAATAGAACATTAAAATTTTCAATTATGTTTACAATAAATTGATTATTATTATTTTTCATTCGTGTACACTAATCCCATGAAACGTAAATATATAGGGTGAAAGTCAAAAAATATATTTTATCCACAAAAATAACCCAAAAAAAACATGTATTATTTGTAATGTGGTTTCATTTAATCATATTTGGATATTTTCCCTCAACACACTTTATAACTATATTCCATTCATGATATAATCAATAACATAATTATATAATTCCATTGTTACGTATAATTAACAAACAGACCTAATTATATACACTAATACTTACAAAATATTAGGATCAATGTACCATTTAATAAATATAAACCTTACGAAATACCATAACGTTATACCTTAAAGACACATTCTCCCATTACACCATACATTTGGATGTGCTCTATCATAGTAGAATTGTACACAAAAGTACATATCTCATTAAATTATTACCTTACATATATTTCATATGTCTACCCATTAACAATAAAAAGTATATAAATCAAATGGAATAATAATTATAATAAAAAATAAAATAATAAGAAATTAATATAGTTACATTAAATGAAACCCAATCTTCAAATAATAATAATATTTATAATTTTTTTAGAATGTGATAATATTTAAATAACATTATAAACATAATATTATGATTAAATGGATAAAAAAGTGATAATCTAAAAAATTTTAAATATGAGAAATCATAGCTCTCGTTCTATAACCTATCCAATAACACTTTTCTCCCGTTAGTGAAATAATTTGGACTACCCATTTATTTTCAATAACTATACCACATGTAGAACATGTTGTCACATGGAATATTTCCCACTATATGATAATATCAAATCATAAATATATATTGATCTATTAGATCAATTATCAATAATCAACAAAGTCATATAGTATAATATATCTATTCTTTTATAATACTCCACTTGGTAGTGAACTCCCTCTCTATTAATTAGTCTACACAATGTTTCCCATAACATCTCAAGGGTTATGACATACCCCTAACACCATCAATTTAAAATCCCCGGTTACTATGTCATTGAACCCAACAAACACTACAATAAGTATTATGAATATAATATATTAAGACACTATCACAATCCCTATGAGAACCTCCTAAAATACAACAATCATTCTTTAATCAATAAAATTACATGATATCAATACATAATTCAAAAATCACATCACACAAGACAATTATTATAATATATTCATCATGTATGATAATTAATTATCATTAAATAATGATATCCACTAATGGAAGGATGAAAATAATTATATCACAAAGCCATAGTTTCCCTTGAAATATGAAAAATCCTACAAATAGTCAATATGAAAAAACAATTATTTGTTAAAATATTTTATCATTAATTACCATTGAAAGAAATCCACATAAATATTTTTATTATTGTTAAAGAAAATATTTTTTAATCTTATAAAAAAAGAAAAAATATGAAAATCGACTGGAAAGACACTTTGAAATTTCTGAATTTTTAGTGAAAATCACATTTAAATCAGTTCAATTCAAATGTAAATTTTTAGATGAAATATTAATTTAAAAAAATAAATGTATTAAAAGTCAATTTTTATATTAAAAACTATCTCATCTGACTAAAATAAACAATTTTACCATTAAAATAAGTAACTAATGTTATAAAGTGGTATATATATTCTAATTCTTATATTTTTTCTATAGAATAAATTATTGGACTATAAGTGAGTTCCTTGTGTAAATATTTTTTTGAGCTTATCAAATTTGATATAGACTCAAATGAATACAATAACATTAAATTCATAAATTAAAAAATCACATAATAAAGATAATATCCATTAGAATTGGTTTAAAATTATGCAGTAATAATATAATATATTAATGTCATTGACCTACCAAAATCAATTATTATTTTCAAATACACTCATATATTGTATTCACTCGAATAGTGTTATCAGATATAAAATCATGGATACCAATTATTATAAAACAATCCAAATAATTAACATATATTTTCATAAAAAAGGATAGTTCAATGGGTATTATACTGTCAATAATTTCATAAGAAAATGGTGTATACAACAAAAAATAGACTCATGAAAATCATAAGAGTAAAAACACTAATCTATATGTTCGCAAAAAGTAATAATGCGAATATAATTTTGATTTAAACATTTAATAACTCATATTGAATCTTTATTATATCAAAATAATAATAATAAATAAGTATTCACACTTCTAAACACTCCTCCTCCTATTGTATGTGCATAAACAATCATTTACAGGTGATTTCAATGAGGCGTATTGAAAACCCCTGAAATAAAAATTTAGAAACATAAAACATAATGAATAAAAATTTTCAGTGGAATGAAATAGAATTTTAATAACTCTACATGAACTTTAAAAATAACATCAATTGATATACTTCAAATAATACAATCACAAGGGGAGAAAAAGCATCGATAGAGGAGTGGGATTTCAATTCTTTCAGATTATGTGCATGACAAACACTCAAAAGGGTTAAAATATAGTTCCCAAATGTCCAAATTTTTCATGAATATAATTTTTCGTATATAATTACAAATTATATCACTCATACCATAGTGAAAACATATGGTTAACACCATCATAATAGTGACATGTTTAGTGTCATATATCCAAAACCATTGCATCAAATTACTAATGGAATCCACAATGGTTTGTATAGTTATTGAAGTATTCCATCACACTATATTTACTTATATTCAATGATAATTTATCTCATATAGGATCGTTATTGGACTAAATATATTGATTCACTCACTTTTAATATGAAAAAAATGAAAATAATGAGCCCCATATTAATACATATAGAAATATTCGATCTCATGTATATTTTCATCTAGAAGAATTTTAAATAATAATAAATTACATTATATTTCTGAAATGATGGAATTATATTCCCCTTATATCTAAATAAAATTAATATAATATATATGGATTATTATTATTTATTTAGTATAATAAAAGGTATTGTTAAAAAAATTATCGGTTTGAAAGTATGATTATTTATAGTGGTGTATAATAAGGTAATTTCAAATTAGTTTTTGACAATTTTAATATCATAGTATTATTATATGATCCATGTAACACATTCACCATAGGTATAAAATACAAATATAATAATAGAATATATTTACTAATTAAAATGATTATTCTCATTTATTTTGATTAATATAAAATGTACTTTTGTTAAGAAAATTAAAAACACGAAAATTTTGATATTAAAATATGGTAGAGTTTAATGAATCCTATGATTATTTATGCCTCATTAAAAATTTTTCATGGGTTTCGCGATATGATATAAGTAATTTATCATGCATAATATAGAATTATATAATAATGTATATAGAAAAAAAATTTCATATTAAATTAAAATTTTTAATAAATTATAATAAAATATTTTTAATATGAATACAATGAGGGAAAAATGAGTACCCTCACAACACATAGGACTCCATGCACAAAAACAACCGTTATAAACAAATAAATCTCTCCAATATTGAAGATGGTATTTTTTTATTCAATCATTTCAATAATATAAATATAAAATATTGAAATTTAATGATGTTAAATTAGAGGAAGTGTGGGATTTTTTATTTTTGGTTTTGGAATTCAATTAAAAGATAAATGATTGAATTATTTTAACATTTTACTATGTTCTACTTTACCTCACATCATTATCCACTACACCACATATTATTATATTAGTATTATAAGATCTAATACAAGTATAAGTGTAATATTTTTAATTTAATTTGTTCTTCTGTTAAAATTTATGATATAATATTTATTGTTTTCCATCGGATGTTACCAATTTTAATGTATTTTAGTTTTGAAATGAATTTTTTTTTCAAATTAACCAAACTAATTATATTTAAAATATGAATTCAAAATATATATTAATATTTTTAACATTCAAATTATAATTTAAAAAATATATTTTAACTAATATGATTGGTAACTAAATAATTTTCCATTGGGATAATTATTATCGTATTATAAAATTAATCTACAAATATATATAAAATATATCCAAATTGAAATAACCAAATTCAAAAATAACTATATATAGGGATCAAGTGTATTATGTTAATACATTATATATTTCATTCCATCAATATTAACCTTAAAATTATTTTCAGTAGCAATAACCTATCTTGATAGTTATTTTGATTCAAACCTGATTATAAATGTTTAGATTGATCCTTGTAAAGAGAAATCTATTTTGATACTAAATCCTTTCCACACATTGATAGATTATCATAATATTTCAATTTAATTATAGTTAAAATAATTGATTAAAAATTATGTTCAAATGGACATCATAAATTATAATTATTAACATAGATATATACCAATTGTCTCTTTATATACATGTTATCATTAGCATTAATAATTTAAAATATTTTATTTTAAATTAATTAAATAATAAATATTTACACAATTTAAATTCTATAAAACAATTTCACATCAACCCCTCATATAATTATTTCCATTGAAATTTTTAATTCTACCATATTGTCTATTTTGGATTTACGATTATTCTCCTTTTGTATGATTCTTCTTATTGATGTTGTTGTTTTTTAATATTATAATCAAAGATAGTCCCAATATATTATCATGTTATGAATATTTATATATATTAAAATATTATATATATTAGATTTAGTGAATCCAAATTCTCAATATCATAATTTAACGTTATTAAACAATAAATATTTATTTTGTTACTATGATTTCGTTGGTTTTACAATTCGCATACACCAATAAAAATTGTTTCCAAAAAATAATGATTGTGAATACATGTGAAAACATAGATTTTTTTATCATCACATCCATCATTTCAATGATTTAGTTCTCAATTAAATAATTCCTTAAAAAACATCACAAGATTTGAAATAAATTTTTTAACAAACCATGTTATCTTATAATAAGAACCTGAACTACATCATCATGGTAATAAAATACACATTGTAACATAACATGATAAATAATATAAACATATAAAATATGTATCATATACTACCAAAAATGATGTATTTTTAAAATATTATGCATAAAATAATGATGGTAATGAATGAATAGATTTCAATAGAAAAATCATATATATTTTAATATATAAAAAGACCCAACATAAATTGTAAATATCTTAACAATGTTTACTTGTATCACAACCCATTTCTAAAAAAATATATTCTGGAATACATGGACCCCATCATAATATTAGTGATAATTCATCCAATTGAATGAAAAATTATTTCTCAATAATAGGTCACCTATAACTAACTATTAATAGTATATTACTTTATCATATATATTTCACATAACATTTGTACATAATAAATTCAAATATTCTATTATTTACCAACATTTTTAAATTGAACATATTATCCAAGGGAATGATTATAAATGATATATTTTAACATTTAAATGGGTAAAATTATTTTTTAAAATATATTATAGAGTTAAATAATGATTTTAAATTATTTGGATGTTAATTTATCAGGACCATTAATCACCCTAGAAGTTAAAAATTTCATTTATATTTTATTTTATCATTTTTATGATAATAAGTTATTCTATTATTACTAATTAAATATAAATAATTTTAATTACTATTATAAATATATAATTTTATTATGGATCATTATCAAATACTATTTCTAATGGTATAAAATGTTGTCTCATACTATCATTCTTATATTACATTTAATGTGTAATAATTTATAAATCTTTTATAATTTATCGTAAAGAATCCAAATTTGAATTATGATATAATGTAATAATTATGTTATTATTATTAATGAATATACTAGGAAGATTAGTGATGAATCATATGGTAACAATTTCCTAATAATAATTTATTATATATTTCATTTCCACAATATCGTTCTATTTTTTTTTCAATCCATAATTTTGGGTAATAATTAATATTATTGTACCATATGAAATCTATTTTTTTCATACTTTATTACGTAAAAATATTTTTAACATATATGAATTTATATGTTTTACATGTTTTTATAGAGAAATCAATTCTTTGGGGTTTATCCAATATTGTTTTCATTACCAAAGGAATTGATAACCACATGAAATCTCCATATACAATAAGACTCCATATTCTGAAATGTTAAACTCTATTATTTTTATTTTAAATATCTATTATATTTATGTATTATGTTTCATATAATTGTTTAAACTTATTAATATTCTCTATCAATGAATATAGTGTCCCAAAGAAGACTGTATTTCTCGGTAACCTTATACCTGAGCTAGTCCTTACATGACCTAAAGAGTGTTACCAATCCCCACGGGTTGGCTACTAGCACTTATAAACAAAAAATATGAATTTGGAGACTAATTTTCCACCAACACAACAGAATAATGGGAAAATAGTCAGTATGAAAAAATAAAATGTTACGTTGATAATTTTAGTTCTATTCAAATATGTATAAAAAATTTAAATTACATCCTAAATGTACTAGAAAATAAGATAAACCGCCCATGTCCCAATGAAAATAGCTACATAAATTCTAGTAATCAACCAAAAAACCACAACCAAATAAAGAATTAACCCTTCTGAAACCTGGTAGAAGAAAATATAAAATCACTCAATGTAATCTATATGGTGTGATATAAAAGCTAAGTATGGTCTCACCATGGATTACATAAGAATAATCCACATTGTGTAACTAACAATACAGTAAATTTTATATAAATATGCTTTGAAATATAAAATAATATTAAAATAAAACAATTTCGTACATTTAAATTTAGGGAATTATTTCTAAAAGTGGAATAATTATCATTATATACACTGTCCTTTTTATAAATTAACATTTCATATGTAAGGATTTTTTTTTAAAATGTAAAATATATCATAATAATAACAAAGGAGAAACATGGACATCTTTCAAGAGGTATCGTGGTTCATGTAATTGAATCCTCACACACTCAAATAGCTGATCATGATAATTTATATACACATGTCCCAAATATACTGGTCAAAGTGGAATCATACAATTCTAGTAAGTTTTAATAATGGGAAAATTATTTCAAAACTATTCTAAATACAATATCCTCATTTTATCTATTTCAATATGATAGTTTCACATTAAAATACAATACATGGGTTTTTAATCAATTCAATCCTTTTTAATGGATAAAACGAAATGGATACTATTAAATAAAATTTAATCCACTTTTCAATATTAAATATTTAAAATCAACATTTCAAATCAAATTATCAACATAATTCCAAAATTTAATTTCATAATTTTCCATAAAAGTCAACATTAAAATATTAAATCACTAGAATTGTGTGGTTTAATATATTTCATTTCAAATGAAATAAAAATAAAAAACCACAATGAATTAGGTTTTTACAATTTAATTGAATTAAATTTAATTGAAGTCAATTGATTTTCCAAATTTAAACAGAACCACCTACCAAAATTAAGCGATCAATTATTACAATGCTTGTAAAGGGAGACTCTAATGAAAAATATCAGAAATAGAGATCCAATAATCGTATATTAATACCGGATCTAGAATATTCGGAATTTTATCCCCCAATAATAATGAGATCTATCAACCCCAATGGATGAGAGAGGAAGAGATCCTAAGTGACTGAATTGGGGAAGAACTCTTTCTGGGGTGTGATCTAACAACATTCTAGTCGCATTGGATTATTTTGGAAATGGTTTAGAGGATCTAAAATCACTTCTATAGATCCTATATGAATAATAATTAATATTATGTCAATAAGGCCTCATCATGAACATATACTAGGGGTTTTTGGATTTTAAAATATATATTTAGATTGAAAATTTACCTTATGCACAATTAGTTGGGCGTGCTGTCAAAGTTGAAAAAATAACATGCATGTTAACCACACTCCCCTATTGATGGGTACACAATTTTTACTAGGTGGATGGATGGGTTTTCAAATCTTTTTTTAATATTTTAAACCCCCGCTGTTTGGGTATTCATGGTTTACCTTGGGTGAGAACATAGTTTTGGAAAACTATTTGCCTACCTATTAGATCATAGAATGTTCCAAAAAATTCGGTATTTTCACCTGAAATACCCTCAAATAAAATCCACACAAAAAATGATAAAAAAAGTGGTGGGGGGGGGGGGGGGTAAATGATCACATAATAAATTTAAGTGGATGTTACAACCTTCCCATTATTTAAACTTTTTCTCCCTAGAAACAATTTCATGAAGCTTCAATGACACCAAGTTGATGAAACTTATCTCACATCAACACATATCTCTCCCAAATATCATGAGTATCAGAACCATGAATCTATAGAAACTAATCCAAAATTGTAATCCTAGAATTATTAACCTTGGTTTTAGATTCAAAAATCATCAATGGATTCTCAATAATAGCTTGATCGGGTTCAACATCATGATCACTCAATATCTGAACATGATATGAACTTGACTGATAATTTCAAAGTGGTGATAAATGGAACACAATATGTATTTATTTCGACTATGGTAGAATTGATAAATTGTAATAAAATTTCCCCACAAGCACAAAAACCTAAAAAAGGTCCCTCAAAATGAAGATATATCTTTCATTGTCTCCCAATCCGTTAATGACGCAACAAAATTGAATCATTAGAGAACATAGGATAACCAACTAATAATTAAAAATATCTATTGTTAGGATAAATATTGGAATAATTCATGATATATATTTAAATATTTCTTTAATTAATCTATGGAATCTTTGATTCCATCTCTTTATCCAATCGTGGTCCAAAACAGTAAATTTCACCTATCCCTGAAAAACATGGTGGTTATTTACAAGGCCTACCAGACAAGGCCTCAATAGATGTCATCCTAATGTCATGATATTAACAACTGTTATAAGAGAACTCATACTTAACCTAATGTTCATCTCAAGCCCCAACTAATGCTGAGGAGTTGGGATATCTCTATGTGAAATAGATTTTTATTGGAAAAATCATCAATATGCTTTAGTCTCTAATAGAGAACCCAAGTTTACATAAAATTGTTTTTACAAACCAACAAAACACATATGAAATGTAAAATTATAAAGAATGTAAGTATTACAACCAACACATCTGTTAGATATTTACATACTCTTGAGATAGTATATTATTATTTCTCTTTTGGTCGGAATACACGATAAACATTTCCCTGAGAAGGTATTACTGCCAATTTTTATGTGTATGCATCATATCTGCATATTTTATCTCAAAATAATAATTCTTAAATGCCTCACCCATGATGTAATTTCTCACTTCATAAATATATATTGCATGATTGAGTGAAACATATATAAAAATCATAACAAAATAAATATAAGATACAACTAAAAAATCTATGAATATCAAAAATATTATTGAATTGTTCCCATTGTATAACATCATTCACCTTCATAAAATCAAACATTAAACCTTATTTAGAGGCCCCATATTTCATGAACATTTCTTCCCAAATCCAAAAATCATATTTCAATATATTGTAATAAAATTATCAAATTCTCAATAATTCAAGTACATCACTCTAATGATAGACATGATCATCCTCAAACATTGAGTTAACAAAGATGTCATCCAAAAACCCCCCACAATGAATATTGATACTCATGGAATATCAATTTCATTATATCTATAATGTACATATGAGAATTTTGTAGACAAAATGGAATGATAATTTCAATATAATGTCCATGCCTACTTCAAAATATAATTTTTTAATTTTCTTATTATTTTATTATCAAGTTATTGAAACCTAATCAATGATTAATCTCGGATAACCAGTTCACCCATTTCATCTAGTCGAATAGAAACTCAAACCTTGGTAAAAGATTTTTTCTTCAATGTAACTCATTTTTATAGTAATCATCATAATGGTAAAATAAAACATCAGTTTTCATAGTAATGAAAACTACTACCACCCTAGGTGAATCAATGTAGCGTATAAATCATTTCCTTAATGGATCATAAAATTAAGTCCTCATATATATAATTTTAACTTGATCTATGTGTAAATAAGAAATATATCCATGTTGAATACTGGGAACATAAATTGATAGAAATATCTACCTCCACTACTGGTGGACAACTAGAGATGTGAGATAGTAAATACATTGTTAAACTCGATGAAACCTTGAGGATGATCATTTCCCAATGATTCGCAATACTAGTCAAAATTAAAATCTAATATTAATTTACCCAACCTTGGATAATAAGGATAAATATATATGAAATGTGGTCTCATTACCTCTAAATAATATGGTACAACCCATCATGTGTAGTAAGGGAGACTCATTGAGGATAATAATCAATTTTGGAATTGTTATTAATCATCAAATCTATGTCGAATATGATGTTGATATGATTCATGTAAGAAAGTGTGAAATAATACACTTTATCTATATCTAATAAAGATAAATCACAATATAGACTATTGACACCCTTCTATATCTTTTTAAAGGGTTGTAGTAATATCCCTCACCTAAGATAATTTTTTTAGAAGATTTAGCATATTTAATATAAAAAATATAAATGAATGAGGTTCACTAGTATAAAATAAATCAGTCATTATAGATGATGTTTTATTGATGTTACCTCTCATAGTCATTGAACCTATATCTAATTCCCCTATATACTCTTCCATGGTGTGAAGAAGCTTCCTTCCATATGCATGTGGATAGATCACCATTGTTAAGGATCTATCAAATTGGACCACTTTTTTATTTTGAACTGATGATCATATGACAGAAAATGTATTATAATAGATAACTAATAACATTTACATGTTACCTAAGAGTCCACATGAATCATATATCTCTGGGGATTTTGAGAGACCCCATTTTGAGTTCCCTATATTGACAGAGTATTATAAAATAAATGGTCATTTTATATAAACTATATGATTTCTGTAGGAAATGTTCTATTAAGAACCACTATGAGATTCATCATGATCCTTATTACCATTAATAAAATTAATTTAAATTTTACTAGGAGAATAAGGAACTCTTGTAATAACTAACCTACAATCCTTGACCATTTCATTGATCAACTCTATATCCAATACATTATCATAAGAATGATGTTTCAGAAGTACAATATGAGAAATAATACCAAATTGAAGTCCAAAATCAAATAGGTGCGTCCTATTCTTCTCATTCAGTAAAATATCGGTTGAATACTAAACAACCGTATGTATGTTAATATCATATTATGTTAGAGTCTTATCAAACTACTTGAGTTTGAGAAACTAGATAGCCTTAGTTAGCCACATAGACTCTAGATAGAACTATTTGGATAAAATAGCAATAATTTATTTCAACTCTAATACCTCATTATTCATCACCTTCACCATATCATCTTAGTATCTATTTCAATGTCACATATCATGAAAGTGTCACATTTCAGTTTGATTTCACCCAACTTGACACGAACTCATACAGAAGCTCGTTTTTTCCATAAAATCTTCTAAATGATGAGAATAATTTTAAATATGGAAAATTGGCGGATTTTGGTGAAGGAAATATAGGTAATTGTTTTTGAATTATTCCCTATGAGGTTCCCAAGATAATTATGAAATGGGAATGACTGAAGGTTCCACTCCATGAGTATGGTTGTTACGGACAAAAATATCACCCCAATTAAGATTTTCTTATTATATTGCATTAGTATATTCAACATATATCATACTTGCATTTATCATAAGAGTCATGGTGCTAGAAAACCTCAAATAGAAATGTTAATTACACCAGATTAACTAAAAAATAGTGAAAAAAGGGTAATTGTCCCATTCAGACAGATTAAATTTTTTGTATTTCACCCTATCCAACGAAAATAAGGGAAACAACTGGATATAATCCCCATGAAATACTTCCCAAAGAACACATTTTGACTTAATTATACATTGGGTGAGGTATTTCCTAGAACTCAATACCATCTATCTCCTCTGTCCTGACATGATTACTCAATTTCATACTGATATCAGAGAAATATTCTTCACCTGATCCTCTAATACAACATTCTGATGAAGCAACTTGGATATACCGGTACCTGATTCCTTATCCAGTCTTGACACATCCTAAAGAGAATTCCTGATCCACACGAGTTCAAGACTCGAACCTACAATTATAAAACATGAATGTGGTAATGAATTTTACACATACACAATGGGAGAATTCTTTACATGTCAGTATGAAAAAAATAAATCTCCAAAGGGAGAACTACATTGGAATAGAAAATTTTATTAACAACACAAATGACGTCATCAATGCATCATAAAATTGGATAAAAACTCAGCTACCAATTTAAAAATATCTCCATGTCCCAATGATAAATAATAAGAACAAAATTAAAGTGGTATGTTAACCGTGATCAAACAGGGAAGATAGAAATATACAAACACCCAAAGGCACATACATGGTGTGGGCTAAAATCTAAGTAGGGTTTCCGCATGGATTCTACAAAAATTCCAATTTAATTATCTGCAGAATATTTTTTATTTAATTAAATTGGAATGGATTTAAAAAATCTTGTTTAAAAAAACTTTCATTTCAATTGATAGAAGTTATACAAAAAATAGATTATTAAAAAATTGAAATAAATATTTTATATATATCCAAAATTCATTTTTAAATAAATATTATAATTCATGGATTATATAACAAAATAATCGCAATGGAGAAATATTTTAATATTCTAATACGTATGGTAGTCCAATGTTACGAAGTCCTGACACATTTGAATAAGTGATCATGATAATATGTGTACATAAATCCATCAAACACAGGGAAAAGAGGACTCATCACCGTGACATCTTGGATGTGAAATATTGATCCATGGTTTGTTATAGGTTTAATGTTTAAATAAACTATCAACCCAAATAATTCACAAACTACCATGTATTTTATATTCTATAAAAAATAAATAATATGAAAACAACTTAAAAAATTTTCAGATTACTATTTCCACATTTTCTATGTTTCAATATACCGATTTCACTTTAAAAACCAATACATAGGTTTTCGAAAAAATTAATCCATTTTAAAAAAACCAAATGGGTAATTATCAAAAAATAATAATATATTTTTCATGAACACGTATTTGAAATAAACTTCAAAAATAAAATTTTTAATTTAATTGAATAATTTAATTTCGCATTTTCTATAAAATTCCACGAAACATCCAAATTGAATATAATTGGGGGTTTTTTCTAATTTCATTCCAAATAAAAAACCAGGTTAAATTTATTTTTAAAAATTTAAATGAATATCAAAAAAATTTGGGTCATATCAATTTGTGAAGCAGAAAAATAAAAATACTACAAACACAATGAAATCACATTTTACAATATACGCAATGGAAAATTATGATGAAGAACATAGGTAATAGAGTTATGAGAGTGAAACCTAGATTAATGAATAAAAATAGTGGTGATATGATCCTCTATCAATATATAGATATATCAAACCCAATGGAGAAAATAAGAAGAGATAAGGGAAGAATAAATTAAAAAATAAATTACTTCCTGCATAGTTCAAACAACATTCAACAGGATTTGATTATTAGCCTAATTGTTTTTAGGGGACACTATAATATATAGGGATCCTACAAGGAACAATATGACATGTTAGTGTTGAATTGGCTAATCATGCTCTTAAATGGGGGGGTATAGTATTTTAATATTTATTTATAGAATAAAAAATTCATGTATGAACAGTTTGATAGGAATGGTTGCATGGATATACATTTTGTGAACCATAATTGACAATCCCTATGGTGGGGTACACAATTTATACATGGTCATTATTTGGTAGTCCAAACCATGTGGAATCTATACGTACATCCTATTTTTGGGTTTTCACGGTGTATCCTAGGTGGGTGCATGATTTCAAAAATTTGATCACCAAAAGTGAACTGTCCAAAAAGTTCCAAAAAATTTCATTATATTCTCCCAAACCACACTTCACAGAAACCTATCAAAATAATAAAAAATTTGGGTAATGGTGCACCACAAAAAATTCAAGATTATATATAGTATATAACTAAACATAATTGATATTATGTTTCCATTTTAATTATAAATTATAGTCCCAACAATTTATAATCAATGATATAGAAGTCATGTTTTGCTTAAATTTTTTATAATATATTTAATAATAATAAAATAATAGTTTCAATAATTTATTTTTCTTAATATTTTTCTCTTCCTAAGTATGTAGATAATTTTAAAAAAATCATTCATATTTATAAAACATATATCTATATATTGATAACATACTTATATATTTATTGCAAATATATCCCATACCTATTCTATATCATGATTTGATTGACTAATCTCATTGGGTTCTAAATAAAAAAATATATATACCAATAATCATTGATTAAACTTCAGATTAAATATAATCACATTCATTAATTGGAGACTATTAATAAAAACCCCTTCATTTCATTCTCAAATAGTTAGAAAATGTATAATAACAAACCTCATCTCAATTCCTCAGTAAATCATCACATTTCTCAATCATTGTGAATTTAATGTGCTTAATTTTAGCATATTTTAAAAAAGTTAATGTTGGTAAAAATATAATCAAACATCAATTTATATGTATTTAATCTATTGGAACTATGTATTATAGTAATATTCATCGTATATATCAAATCATGTAAAACATTTGATTATTATGAGATGTTAGATATGTCAGGACTCATCCATAATGATAACATATTCTAGTAATTTTTTACAACAATTAACAATAAAGGTTCTTTTATTGTTTAGAGTTCTATAAAATTTGTACAAAATATTAAAAACTAACATATAAATTAAAAATAGAAAATTATATTAAATATCTATCTTCCACGAAAACAATCCCCTAAAAATCATGACATCATTTCAGGACACATCTTTAATTATTACATTATATTCATCACTCTTAATAATATTAATACCTACTAAAATATTTAAAATATTTTTATTAGCACACAAACTCAGTATGGTACAAAAAACTATAAAATAGATAAAAGATTTCCTATCAATAAAAAAATATATTATTACCCAAAAAAAGTAATCGTCATTTCATAAAGATCACAATCATTCCTTTTGGAAAAATAAAATTTTCATGAAAACTAATAAGAAAAAAAATAATATATAATTAAGTAACTTGAGACATATTTATACAAAAATATAATGTTCATACGATCGACTTACATAAATGCCACTCTTATAAATCGAATATCCATACATCAACTTCCATACATGTTACTCTAAAAAATAGAATAACATTACAACCAACTTCCATACCAAATGCATTGGAGGTTATATCATAACCACCATTCCATGTTTTATCACAAAACCACCCATAAAATTTCCATGTATCATTATATAATAATAAAATATAAAATATTATTATTTTTATCATTTCAGTTAAATTTTTTTTTGCAATCACAAGAAATCAATTCATGGTATTGAAATAATTAACTTCTTTAAAAATATAAACACCAAAATACCTCGAAAATGAAAGAGGTTATGTTTATTTTCTTATAAAAAATTATGGATTTTATATAAAGTAAAATATTAGATAATGTTCACGATGGTAGAGAAGTCATTGTCATTTTATACGTTAAAAATGATCCTTTTGTTGTTTTAAAAGAGTGTAAAACACCCTATATAGAAGGAATAAAAAGATTAATTTTTGAAAACCAATAAATGAAATTAAAAATAGATATGAGAATTTATTTATATTAATTTTATATCCATATAAATAAACATATAAAATAATATCACGAATATAGATATGGAGAAAAGATTATTTCTTTAAACATTCAAAGCATCATGTTCCACTTTGAATGTTTAAATAATAAACCCTATGATTGAATAATATTAATAAAAACATGAAATAAAATTATAATTAAATAAATAATTATATGATTAGTAGAAGGGTCATTATGTACATCTAATAAAATATGGTGGTTGTATAACATCAAAATATGCCTCAATGAAAGAAGATTGAGGCGATGTCCCATAACTTGAGTCTGATTCATCACGTTTTTTTATATTCCTAAATATTTTGTTAGATTATTTATAAATAGAAATTATAATAGTTTTATTTTTTATTATTCCTTGTATATATATTATTATTGTGTTATAAAAATTTTATACATATATTTGTTCACATGATTTGGTTTAATGATATTTGGTACTTGAGTCAAAAATGAAATATGTATGATGTCCATAGTCAAATTATTCATTATTCCAACATTTATAGAATAATAAATGGGAAATATTAAAAAAATTCATATATCAATTATACTTTTAAAACCATTCATTAAATATGTTTATGAAAACTCAACAATGCTATAATCATAGAGATGGTAAGTCAAACATACACATGAGTAAATTTTTCCATTTTCGTTGATCAATATAGAATGAAGGTTAATATTATTTTATATATAAAATATGATTTGTATAACAATAATATTGTATTACTAATTTAAATATACTTATATATACATTATCTATGTGATGCGGTGATTCAAAATGAATTACATCGCTTCTCGGAGATGATAGTTTACACGTACGTGTGAACGACATTATCATTATTATGTATTTGGAATGTAAGAATGTAATTGATATGTCATGTGATATTATAATGATAAATAATTCATTAATATTATATATAAACATTAATTCCATCATAACAACCATTATTGCGAGTTTGTAATGAAAACAAAATTATATCAGTTCGTGGAGGTGATAGTCAACATGTTGACATGAATAATTGATTGTTTTATCATTTAATGGAATTGGTGACGAATATGGGTACTGATACAAACATAATAACATTTTAGTATTTTTAGGATATTGGATTTATTATTCTTTCATGGTTGAAGAATATTTGAATTTAATGGAAGGGGAAATAAAATAGAAACACTTCATTAAAAATGATACATCTTCTTCTAATGATCACCTTTGAATAAAATATTATCATCTAAAAAGAGAGATTCGTAACTAAAATAATGCCTCATTAATTTGGAGAGGTATTATATGAAGGTATATTCTATGATCCTATGTTGAAACAATATTCTTTAAGGTGTTAATAATAGAGTGTAATTGGTTATTTTTAATGGAGTGGGGAGGGGCACTCATGGATGTCACCAAATTATTAAATTAATATAAATTAATTTTCTAATATAAATGATAGAAAAATTATTCATTTATAAGATTATATGATATGTGGTTGATAAAAATTAAACTAATTTAATTTATTAATGTCTTGAATTTTTTTATAAATCCTTATATTTTTTAACCATTTTAAAGCATAACATTTTATCAAGTAATTTACACATTGAGGTTAAAAATAATTTCCATAACATGCCATAAAAAGAATAAAATAGTAATTTATTACATTTTAGGACATATAAAAAATAGTAGGACTAATCTAGGAATTAAAAATAATAATCATTTTATAAATTAATCTATATTTTAAAATAAAATCATAGTTAAATTTGACACATTTTGTTTCTAGACATATTGAAAATGTCATAAATTCAGGATAAAGTCTAACCATATCATTGAATATATAAATACATGTAAAATTCCTCAATGGAATATTTTTATGTAGTAAAATATATAAATTTATATATATTATAAGAATTTAATATCATTTATATGATTCATCCAACAGTGATGTAATTACTGCATCATCATTGTGTTACAATTAAGTATAATTTTTTATTTACTACAAATATTTAATTAATGACCATGATGTAGGTAATTTTTTTATAAATAATATTTATAGTCTATGGTGTCCCCTTTATAACTCTAGATTAACAATAAATTACTTTTAAAAAAAACTCTAACAGTAATTATTTTTCATTAAATATAATATTATAAATGAATTAAAGTCATTAAAGTGGCTCCAAGTGGTCCAAAAAATATAACCAAGTTTGTTCTATGTATAAAAAATATATGAAATTAAATTGTTTCAATTATTAGGATTATTTTTTTTATATGACAATTTTTACCTTTAATTACCCGATAAAACCTTAATCGTGATAATAAAAATTATAACTAATGTTATTATTTGTAATGTCGGTAAATAAACGTGTTTTATGTTTATAATATTGAGATTATTCTTAAAAATATGAAAATCATATTTTGAAATAAAAATTATAGAATTCATATCAATTTATTAAAAATTAATCATGTTGATGGAATAAGAAAATTGCTTTTTAATATAAAAATGATCAAAAAGGTCATCATGTTTTTACCACCCACTAAAATGTAAAATTAATTACAATGACCTAAATATGATTAAATAATATTTTTTTAATTATACTTTATATCCCTTAAATTTTATTATTTAAAACTATAAATAAATTTTATGAAAAAGTAGTTTTCAATTAAATTCAATTGGTTAATCACTATCAATCATACAATGAATCATATGAACAAATACAAAAAATATAAACAATGTATATTTTTATGCCATCCTTCCAAAAAAGTAGTTTTTTTGAAATAGAATATATGAAAACTAAAAAAATATTTTTAAAACATGTGTGCTATCAAATGGTGACAAAACTACCATTTATTAGAAATGCGTCTTTTATGTGGACAGTTGGATTTATTCATATATATTTTATTTTATGAACATAAAATTAATTACAAGAAGTATAATTAATATTATATATATACTTTTTTAATATAATCACATAAGGTTGATTTGTTTATTTATTAGAATAAAATAAAATTATGCACTTTTAAATTGTTTTCTAATAATGATTTTTTTCAATTTTAAAATTGGTTATAAATTAATTTATTATTATTTTTTAAAAATATATTATATTATATATAAATGTGTAAAAAAATTTAGTTAATATTTTTCATTCATTATATTCTAATGGCAAGGTTTTATTGGGGATATTTTAATATTAATTAGTTGTTTTCTTAAGAATGACATGGTATATTATGTATACTATCAAACATTATATTTTCATTCAAAAATTTAGGATGTAACATCCTAACCCATTTTCAAATTTTATCCTCTCAATTTATATTTTGTGTCATTAACTAATGTATGAATTTTTAAAATACCGTCATTATAATCCTAAATCTGAAAAAGGAATAATTAAACCGAAAAATTAAAAGAAAAAATGGATGAGTGAAGGTCACTTGAGATAATAAATAGATGGTTAAATCTAGGAATAAATGTGCATGGATGTGAAATCTACAAATCATTTTCTGATGGAGAGTTGTTGAATACATTTTCAAGAGAAAGTTAATAATACAAAAACTATTAATTTATGATTTGTAAAATGTTATTTGATTTCACTATAGGAAATGTAGACAAAAAATACTTATATATTAATATCACTATAATATATTTTTGGAATTACATTACTCTTATTACTATGATCATAAAGAAATATACATAATTGAAAATTATAGTTTCATAATTTATCCAATTTCCACAACAAAATTTTCTTTTCCTACAAATTATGATTACTCCAAATGATTTTTTCACACTTGATGCACTAAAATCAACATTTTTAGAGTTACATAATCTAAAAATAAATTAATGATATATTTATCCAATCAGTATACATTATCCTATACCAAAAATATCATTACAAGTGTATATAGTTCCCAAAAATAAAAATCCCCATTTAAAGACAAATGAATTTAGTCTCCAAAATTTATTTATAATAGTCAAGGATCAACATTGAACATTCGATAAATAGGTTCCCTGAAAAATATATTAACTAATTTTGAAACCCAAAATGGGGATGAATTAGATGACATAGTCTTCCAAGATACATTTCAACATTTATATCCAAAAAAATCTAATACTCTTGTAGTCTCATACAAAAAAATTAATTTCTCTAATCCAAAATTCTCCAAGTTAGTTTAATCATTTCCCTAAAAAACCTAAATCACCGTATGTCCACAATAATATCATTCATTCATCTCACATATAATTCGACCATTTATTTTCAAATTATATATAATCATATTATACATTCAATAATATTATAGGATTCAAAAAACATCAAACATATTCTGAGACAACAATAATCACCAAGTCATTATGTTATATTCGAAAAAAATATGTTATCATATAATATAAACCGATAATTACCTAAAACTTTAATATCAGATATACCATAACAGATAAAAGTATATTTCTAACCTTATCCACTAAAAGTGAATACATTTTTACCTCAAAAACATTTTTTAGATCATAAACTTAAGGGTTAAATATTCTTCCATCTTTACAAAACTGCATAATGTGTCCCAAACAAATTATATATTTATTAACAATATTCTCATATATCGATTCTATATAATATATGATTATATTTTTTTTAAGGAATCCTACATCAAAATAATTATTATTATTTACAAGTAAATCACGATTATATCATAAATTTTTATACTCAATACATAGACACATCCTTCATTAGACATCATTCTCAAACCATTAACCATGTTTCATATTCTTATTAAATAATACATTATTCATAAAATAAACAAAATGAATTATGTCATTGTGATTTATCAATAACAATTTAAAATATTAATTACTTTGAACATAATAATATAAATAAATTCTTAAATCCAAACCTCATTATTTCATTGATAACCCATTTTTTATTCTGGAATGATGGAAAAGTTCTTTGATGTAAAGGGTCATGTAAGTTTTGTAATTTTACATATCTATAGAGTATATAAAGATGATATATCGATATCAAATTAACAAAATATTCTGACCCATAAGATTTCTAGGAACAATGTGGATGTCATATATGTCAAACAATTTCTGGAATGTGATTTGAATACTAAAATGTTTTCAAATACATTTGAACATTATTTTTCAATAATAGTGTTAGTCAAATCATCTAGAAGGGGTAATAAGGTTGTGAAAGATCTATTTCTTTCAATATTGATAAGTTATATATACCATGTAGAAGATAATAGTATTAAAATATAAAATAAATTATAACATTTTAAAAATAAAATATTAATTTAATGTTAATATCCTTATAACCTCTTCAATAAATTAAACCTAAAATCCAATATACATATATCGATTAAAATTCCAAATTAAATTTCCAGAAATAAAATTATTCACCATAAAATTTCATAACATAAAACCTCAAAATAGTTTCTCGGACATTAATATTAGGATCAAAATTAATATTTTAAAACTATGATGATATCTATAAATCATAATATTATATCCTTATCTCTAGAGTTTCTTAGACAATCCTTTGACACTAATTATTAAGACCATCCATAAACATCACTTATTCTTATGTTTTAACAAGAATTTAAATTCAATAATATTTTAATTTTAATTATTTTGTGATCTTCAACAAGATCTTACAATGTTACCCATACATTAAAAGTTAACACTTATACTCAGTATCAATTTTTCACAAAAAGAACCCCCTTAAAATACATGACTTCTTTCGGGGACACATATTCAGTTCTTTAATCATGATATCTTATTTTTCCATGACATTATTATCTCTAATGAAAAAAAATATAAAACATGTGATGAATGAATAAAGCATAGTAAGGGACATAATGTAGGAAATACATTAGTCTATTTAAAAATCATATAACATATCTGTAGAATAAATCATTTCTTACATAGAAAAAGATATCATTATTTCAAAAAAATTAATATCTTACATTTTGAAAATAAATTATTTTCATGAAAAATCATAAGAAAAGAAAATATAAAATAGTGTATCATTGTAAATAATAATAATAAAATTGAATAATAATCCAGTTTACTTACACTCATGTCACTGTTATAAATGGGATATGCATATGGCCGACCACCAAATATATCACTCTTACAAATGGAATAACCAAACCACAGAATTCTATAGAAAGAGAATTGGAGGATAAAAATTAACCACCCATCCTTTGTTTATCATATAACTGCCTATCGAATTTTATGGAAATGATGTATAATCACATCAAATAAATGAATTAATTTTCAACATCTCACATTTAAAATAAATTTGTAATCCCAATAAATCACTTCATGATATTGTAATATTTAACCCATTTTCAAATAAATTATCAAAACCAAAATAACATTAACATTAAATAAAAGGTTTAATTTTCATTTAAAAAAATTTAGGTTTCATGATAAAATCAAATATCAAATACATTTACGGCGACAGAGATGTATTTGTCACCATATAAGTTAAAAAAAACATTCTTTTTGTCATTTTTAAATAAAGTCCAACGATATGTATAGAAGTAAGAAAAAGATTCATTTCTGGAAACCATTCAATGGAATTAAAATTATATATAAATTTTTCATTATACTACATTATTATCATATAAATTAAAATGTAATATAATATCAATAATATTGATGTGGATCACATATAAATTCTTTCAACATTCAAAACATCCCATAAAACAGAAAAACTTTATTTCATAAACCCAATGGCAGAATATCATTAATGAAAACATTAAATAAAATGAAACTGATAAAAATAATTTTATCATTAGTAAATATGTCTATTTATAGACCTCATAAAATAATTTGGGAGAATAATATCAAACTATGCCTCAATGAAAGAAAATTGTGACCAAGTCCCTTACCACGAGTCTATTTCATCATGATTGGACATTATATCACTCAATAACAAGAGTAGGTTAGTTATTTATATAATTTATAACCATTTCATGACTTTTTTCCTTTTATATCAATTATTAAAATTTTATAACAATCCCTTAATTATTTTTGTTCATTTTGGATGTTTTGACGAAATTTGGTACTTGAGTTTAAAATTAAAATTTTATAATGTCAATAATAAAAGTGGTAATAAGTTGATATCCTAAAAAATAATATTCATGATAATAATATCACTATAATATATCAATTATATATCTAAATTTATACATTAAATATGTATATCAAAAATGAACAATGTTAAAATCATAGATATGGTAAGCCATGCGTATGCACAATTAACATTTTCTTTTTTCAATGTTAATTATGGAAAGAGGGTGAATATTATTTAATGTATACATAATTAAAATATATAAATAATATCATATTAATACTTTATATATACTTAAATATATTATCCTTATAATGTTTTGATTAGAAAATAATCATATCACTTCGTCGAGGTGATATTTCCCATGTACCCAAGGAGGACCTAATTATTTTTATGGAAAGGAATGTAAGATTGTAATTGATATATTTTAATCTATAATAATGATAAATATTTATTTATATATAAACCTTATTTCCCTAATTATAACCATTATTTATAGTTGGTAATGGAAAATGAATTACATTGGTTTGTGGAGGTATTCACACGCATACACGAACTGTTAATTATTTTACCATTTAAATTAATTAGAGATGAATATGGGTCACACTAAAAAAATTAAATATTAGTATATTGAAGATATTGGATTTAATATTTTATCATGGTTTATGTAGATTTTAATGAATTGGGTGAATAAATAAAATAGAGAACTTAGTTATAAATGATACCTCTTCTTTAAAATATCATCTTTTATTATAACCAACATAACTATAATGAGGGTGTTACGCCAAAAATAAGGATTGAAGAATGTGTGAATCTGTACTAGGAAAGAATTTAAATAGATCCAAGATGATCCAAATAGGTTTTAGGTTTTGATGGAAACATAATATAGAGTTCCCCTTTATCGAAGATCAGAGTGAAATTCTTGTAATTCTTCAAATTATTAAATTATTATAATTTATTTTGTAAGATTAATGGTCCAAATATCATTTCATTTGAATATAAGATTATTATTGGTCAAAATAATATCATACAATGAAAATCTAGAATGTATTCAATATTTTTATTTTATATTAATCATTTTTTAACTCTTTTAAGTCATACCGTTTTATAAAATAATTTACAATTTTCAGGTCAATATAATTAACAAAACATTACAAAATACCAAACGAATATTAATTTAAGAATTTTTTTGAAATATTACTACTACTTGGACAAATATTACATTTTTAGATATTATATATCATTTAATAATATAATTAATATATTAAAATACCATTGGGGTCAATTTTGACACTATTAAATTATTGACTTTTAAAAATAGCATTACATCCTGATATAATCTAACCATATAATAAAAAACAAAACTAACATGTAAAAGAAATATATAAATATCAGGTATGACATAAATTTTATCAAATTATATTTATTTTATAATTTTTAATATCTTTTATTTGATTCTTCCTGTAATGATTCAATTTCAGCATCGTCAACATGTCACAATATAATTAAATAATTTTATTCCTTAAAATTGATAAAAAATTATCAATAAATATTTAATTATTTAATATATATATAAAGGTTTTTCAGTATATGATATCCCAAATATATTCCCATATGAAAAATAAATTTTAATTACTAATGTTTTTAAAAAATAAATTTTCAATTAATTTAATATTATAAATGCATTAATGTCGAAAATGTGGCTCCAAAAAGTCCTAAATTAGAACCGATTTTCTTATTCGTTGTACAAAATCATATCCAATTACATTAAAAATCATGTTAGAGAAATTCTCTATTTTAATAATTCTAATTTTTTCTTTAATTATCAAATTTACCCTTATCTAAGGAAATAAAAATTATTACTAAAGTTACTATTCATAATATCCAGAAATATGTGGGACTAATTTAAACTATTTCTAAATTATTATTGAAAATAATTAATATATTTATCCGTGTAAAAAACACATAATATTCGGAAATTAATTAAAAATTATACACATTAACGGAATAAGAATACATGTTTTTAATGTAAAAATGTTTAAAAGATCACCATGTTTTTATATAAAATTTAAATATAATATTTATTCAAACTATATATTTTTAATTAGCTAATAAAAACATGATCTAAATATACATTAAAACCATTTAAAATAATTATTTATCACTATATATTACATAGATTCAAAATGCAGTTTGCAAATGAAATGATGTAACGCACCGACCCTCGTTACCCAGAGTCGGTGCATTATTACATAACATTGACATGATAACAAGGAAATAATGTCTCGAAATACCGATAAGTTTAGTAATATTGGAAATAAGATTCATATATAAGTTCATGTTTACCACTTGAAAAGAAATGCAAAATGAATTTATTCCGTTAGAAACATCCAAGTCTCATATATTTTTCCTGCAAGTCACTCATAAATAACTTCTTCATAAACTGGAAAAATAAAACATATTAAAGGGGTGAGCTCAAACGCTCTGTAAGGGTATGAAATATATTAGAGATAAAATAAAAATTAAGAGTGGTGAATAATTGAAACAACATGCATTTACCAATAATAAACAACAATACATTTATTACAGGAATATGAGCTAAGTATATAATGACATAATAAAACATAATCATGGGTATTGTACTAGTCTAATGAACACATGAACCATCAATATTATTTTCATAATAAGGGAATGTACAATGCCAGATATTCTGAAACATTTTTTCAATGACTCGGCCCAGATGTATAAAAATGATTAAGTCCTCAACCAAAATAATATTTCAAAATGGGAATGACCTCGTCCAATTCCATGTGTAGTGGTGTCATTAGATCTACCGTTTCATCGATGAGCTATAGTGGGATCAACCCGTCACTTACTAAGTCCAAAAAATTTCACATATGAAAAGGATGAAATATAACATAATCATTCGTATTAAAACTTACACACGAAATTTCAATACTTTAACCATAAACCAGGAATGGTATAAAAATAGAACATCCATAGTCAAACATGTCATAAAACCTTCAATACAATATGGATGTTTTGTATCATAATAATTCAACTTAAAATAAACTCAAAATCCATCAAAGTATGTTGACATAGATGAAATTGTAGCATTTTTAGAGAAATATCTCTTTTTTATTTTGAAAAAATTTAAGAGTCACATAATTATAAAGAGAAAATTTATATTGAAAATATTCTTATAATATTGAAAGGGAAACAATGATAATTTTATAATGGGGGAAAATAGCCGCACCCTCTGTATAAGTTAAAAAACATTCTTACCTTAATTTTGTCGAGATAATCAAAAAGTACCATGATTACAAAACGATAGAATGATTCCTTTATAAACATATTATCAAATTAAAACAAGGGTATAAATGTATTTAACTCACAGTTTATAAAATAGTAAGAATTTTTAGAAATACATTTTTAAGAAACATTGATGTGGATGATAAAGAGGACATAGTAGATAATTACGTATAAACAACCTCAGATAACGAAAAGATTGAAGAATTAACACATAACTTGTACATTTACTTGGTTGAGGGTAGGTTAAACTCATATATAATGGTGAAATACTTGTTATTAAATTATACACGAATTATATACATTAATATGATATCATATATGATCTTTTAACATTTCACTGTTAATAATATCTTAGTATTATCATCGTTTCGGGTGTTAACAGACACATTTTCCATTATATTCTTTATTTTGTGGGTCATATTTGATATGTATGGGATGTAACTTATTCATATCTAGAATTATATTAATTATTTAAAAATTATTTTTAACGATCAAATAAAAATTAGTCTTGAATGGATATGATGGGGAATGAATCTTATCGCGTTCGTGGAGATGGTAATCCATACGTACGCACGAGCAAAACAATCACTATTTTAATGTTAAAATAATATATACGTGGATGATATATCATATATAAAGAATTAATATCATTTTATATTTATTATTTACATTAATTACACATCATTAGTATACCCATACAAAAAATAATGTACAGAATAACAATTACACATCGACGTAGAGACGATAAGTCGTACGTACGAACGTATGGTGACATGTCATTGAATGGATATATTGAATAATGAATATGATTGCACCATATTTATAATAAAATAAAATTATATAGAACATACTAGAGTAATTATTTTATAATGGAAATAACAAATAAAGAGGATGTGGAAGAAGAAAGAAACGTGATAGAGGTGATGAAATATTTACCTCTTCTTTAGGTTCTTTTTATTGATTTGATAAAAACGGATCCCTAGGTTGGATTAATGACTAAATTAAAGCCTCTAGGGTTAAGGAAGGATATTTTATAGGGTACTTGGGAATAGTTTGTCTGAGCCAAATGGATTTGAAGTTGTGAATTTGACGGAAGGTGGAGTGCCCTTTTATAAGAGGGGTGAGGGCCACCTTAGTAAAAACTAGAAATATTATTTCATAATAAAATAATTATCAGTTCCTAATGAATCCAACGTGTATTATTTAAAATATAAGTTTGGTATGGGTCTAAAACCACTCAGCCAATTTGTTTTAGATAGGTTTGGGTCACTATATTAACCTTATCTTTTATATTTAACTCTTAGATAAATAGTTGAAATTTACCGTGTCTCTTTGTATTTTTATGTTATATGGTTAATAAAATTACTATATACTTCCAAGAGAACAAAAATTGATTCATTAATGATACAAGTATAATTATATAAGTCATGTGGACGAACATTAGATTATTTCAAATAGAATATAAATTAATAATATAATATTTGTTTTAAAAACTCTTTTGTGTCAATTCTGACACTATTTTGTATTTCATCTTTTCTAAAATTATAACAGCATTATTACTTGGAGAAAAATCAATATAACCAGCCCTAATATGTCATATTAACCTAAAAATTAGTGGAATTCATAAAAAGTCTCAAATTACATTTATTTGGGTATTTATAATATCAATTATTTTAATATTTCATTAATTATGTAATTACCACATCATCATTGTGTCATAAATAAATTAAATTATTTAAAGCCTAAAAAATATACATAAATTACCATAATGTAGTAAATATTTTTAGATTTATAATGAATATATATAGTGGAATTTATCTTATGTGTAACCCTGTATTAAAAATGTTTTAGTTATTAAACATTGATTTTAACTCTTTTCACTCTTCTTTAAATAAAATAATAATAAATGTCCTAATCTAATCCATGTGGACCTAAAGGATCAATTTTTTCCTAAGGTTTTTTATCGAATTAAACTTATCTAATATAATTAAGACATGGGTTAGGGTAATAATAATATCATTTTTACCCTTGATTACCCTATTTAATTTTAACCGTGGTAAATAAATGTAAACATTACTATTCACCAAATATTATTTTCATTTTATTGAACCAAATTTTACTTACTGATATCAAACGCGTCTCTCAGATTTTTTAAATTCAACTCAAAGAAGCGATAAAATTATGTTTTATGTAAATTTGCAAATTTACCAAGGAGGTGGGTAAAAGATGGTAAAAAGTTCAATAAATTATATATATATATATATAATTAATATAAACATACTCTAATGAATAACATTGAATTTATATAGGTATTGTGTATCTATTTTGACCAAAAATAAATTTAAATAAAATTAACAATTATTTAAATAAAAATTTGGTTTTAAACTATATCATAGTGTTTTTCAATATTCATCAAAAATTGAAAGTTTTTAGAAATATAAAAAAAAATTGTCACGACCCGTCCTCGGGGCCCGTGCCGTGACTACCTCAAGCCCGCCTTCCATAGGCCAGGGGATGGCGACTAGCACCAAGGCGTAACTCCCGATAAAAAGGGAAGGCATTGCCTTTGTAAAGTAAACAATCACACAGAGTACAAGCGGAAGAAGTAAACACTAAGTAAAAACTGAGTACAACAGTAAGTGCGGAAAGTAAAAAGGGGCCGGAAATACAAGCCCAACTGTAAAGTACAACTCGAAAGAGAAAACAGCAACTGAAAAGTAAAGCTGCTACGCCGAGCTGTCCACTGGAAATCCCACCAGAAGGGTGGGTACAGATAGCTCCTCTGCTCCTCGGGTCCCGCCGTCCGCTCCGAGTATGTCCCGCCCAGTGGTCCACCTCCGGGTAAGGCCTCGTCTTCACGTCCACCTCTGGGTACCGTCTCGTCGTGAGGTCCTCCTCCGGGTACCATCTCGTCGTATAGTCCACCTCCAGGTACCGTCCAGACCTCGAACACTCGGCCTCCGTCAGCACTGCCCGTCATCTGCAACCAACACAACGAGGTGCGGGCATAGCCCGTGCAGGGGTGAATATAACGATACTCAGTAGGGATCCCGAGACCCTCAAGGTCTCACTAAATCCAACAAGGATAACCACAAAGAAGATCTCAACAGATAACCTTTACTTAGGTATATGCCCATACATATACCTAAGTTATCAAGTAACCCATCTCAATCATGAGGAAACACAAGGATCATGAGATCAACGGATAACCACTACCCAGGTATATGCCCATACATATACCTAAGTTATCAAATAACCCATCCCAATCATGAGGAAACACAAAGGTCAAAAGTCTCAGCTCAAACTAGGATTTTCATTATCGAAACCGTAACTATTGAAGAGCTCCGTCTCTAGAGTGTACAGTGGTCCTATCATGACTCCGAGGTACTGCTCACTAACCTAAGACTGCTGAGGTAATCCTCCTGTTGAGTACCGCGGGTCTGCGGCCAACTACCGGGCGCTCCGTCCGCTGTGGGTCTGTCGCCAAATACCGGGCGCTCCCCCCAATAGCCTACATAGGTACTCCTCCTGTCGAGTACCGTGGGTTTGCGGCCAACTACCGGGCGCTCCGTCCACTGTGGGTCTGTCGCCAAATACCGGGCGCTCCGTCCACTGGGCTAGTCGACCTACTCCAAGTCGAGTCGGTCAAGCAGTCGTCAGGACTCAGCAGGCTACACGATCTCCGTACTCCGCACGCTCGTCTCCGGGAGGGTCCGCTCCACGAGCTACTGGTCGATACTCCAAGTATCTCAAGGTCCCACGAAGAAGTATCTTAAAGGACCGCCTCGTCATAGGGGTCTCAACGCAACAGACGGCGCGTCGATCGGACGCCCGGTCTGTGAGTTATTAGCCTTTTCGTCCCAGGGGCCCGGTTGGTTTCGTGAGCGAACCAAACCCAGCCGTATCTCAACTGTACCCCGAAATCCCATAGGGTATACTCATAGGAACCGTTACTCAACGTAACCACCAACGGCGCTGACAGTTCCTCAAACGGACGTCTGGTTTGAAAGATATCAGTTTTTTCCGTTCCAGGGGCCCGGTTGGATTTCAGTGCGATCCAACCCGGCCACTATCCAACTGCATCCACTTCTCAGGCGGAGGATGCCAAAAGTTCCGTATCGACAACAGGAACTCAACGTCGCAGACGGCGCGTCAATCGGACGCCCGGTCTAAGAGTTATTGGTTTTTTCGTCCCAGGGGCCCGGTTGGTTTATAAGGCAAAACCAACTCGACCGTACTCCACCTGCGTCCAAACCTCGGGCGGAGTATACCAAAAGATCCGTCTCACTTAGAGGAATTCAACGAAACATACGGCGCGTTAATCGGACGCCCGGTCTGTTAGTTATTGGTCTTTCCGTCTCACACCCACCCTGGGAAACTTCCCAGGAGGTCACCCATCCTGATCACTGCTCTAGGCCAAGCACGCTTAACTACGGAGTTTTAACTACGTAGGCTCCCGAAAAGGAAGGTGCACCTTGAGTATAGTATACCGAAACGACCGTCTCGATCCAATGATCGCGTTGTCGTTGACGACGCGTCGTTCGAAGGCTCGTAGCTCAAGTTACGGGCGTTTGAACGAAAACCGTCCGAAGACGGGGGTCCGGGCCCGAGCCCACTCGGTCCGACCCGGTCCGGTTCGGCCAGGGCGCGGCCCGGTTCGGCCGAGCGGCCGAACGGCCAAGGCGCCGCGGGGCATCGCCCCCGCGGCCTGGTGGTGCCGCGGCCCCCCGCGTGGGGCCGCGCTGAGTCGGGACGCGGCTTCAGCCGCGTCCGAGGGCACCGGACCCGCGCGACCGCGGGTCCGCGGGTGCCGCCGCCGCCGCGCTTAGTCGCGGCGGTGCGCCGGGGCGCTGTCGCGCCGCCGGCGAGTTCCGCGGGCCACCGGGATCGCTCCGGTGGTCCGATTTTGTTCCCGCCTGCGCCGCTCCTCCTCCAGGGACTCGTCCTTCACTGGGGAATCATCAAACATCCGTTGCGGCACGTTCCGTTGTCGCCCGTCAATTCCGCACAAAATGAAGAACGAAGGAGGGTCGTCGGGCCGTGTTCGTTTGTCCCGCACCCTCCGCGTTAGAGATAAAAAAACGGGAGAAATTTAAGTTCAACACATGAACACATATCCGAAAAAAATTTTAATGAAATAAAATTGTTTCATTAACGGGTTCCTCATTTGAACGAAAAAAATAATTTTAATAAATTTTAAAAATTGTTCACAAAGCCAATTCTTTACTTTTTAAAGAAACAATTACGGGAATATAAAAAGAAAAGGGGTAATTTCCAAAATAAGTCCCTACCTCGTCGTCGCTGACGGATGCGAGGTCGTCGCGGAATTGACCGTCGCGGAAGGAGGTGATCGTCACACCGCGGAAGGGCGTCGCGTCGACGATCTCTGAGGACCAAGAACATACGGATTTAATTATTAATAATTAAATCCATGTTGTTGTTGAAATCCAAAAAGAAAATAAAAAGAAGCGCAACCCCCTACCTTGGTTGTTGTCGATCGATGGCTGTCGCGGGGTTGGATCGTCGCGGAAGAAGTGTCGCGGAGGGAGATCCGTTGGCATCGTGGTACAAGGCTTCGTGTCGTCGATCTCCGCAGGTTTGGCGTTCTTCTCGTTCTTCGCGTTCTTCGCGTTCTTCGCCGAAGAAGAACGCTTTCCTCCAAATCCTCTCCACGCCACAAGTTTCAACCCAAAATAAAATAAGCTTAAGCCTTATTTCATTTACACAACTAAACATTTGAATTTCAAAAGATAAGAAACGAACCATTAATTCGTAGAATTAATTCAACGAAAGAAACATCTCATTTAATTTACGAAAGAAACAGCCCAATTAAATGGTCTGTTAAGATTTTAAGAAACGCGTCAGTTGACTTTCATTAAGATGGGTTTTCACGGGTGTGTTTCTTAGCGGAATGAAACGGCGGGGCTCGTGCGGGCCCCACCTCACAAATATCCTACCAAGGGGTAGGATATTTCTGTATAGCATCCTATCCAGTTCAACTCAGTTCAAGCCGCCTTTAAGTGGCTTCAAGTGGCTTCCAAGTGGCTTAAGCGAAATAAAATAAAGTTGTAGCAAAATTATTTTATTTCTTAACTTTAATCCCGAAAATTAAAAACCACACTCGAGCAAACGCAACTCCGGAAGAGGCGTTTCTAAGCGAATACCGGCACTGCGATTTCATCGGAGCCCTCAGAATTTGATTCCGGGCACCGGTTCAAAAGTTAGAAAAACCCGCTCGTCCGTTCACTGAACGTACCCGAGCCAAACTTCGGAAATTGATTCCGGGCACACCGGGCCTCAGAATCAGGCGCCGTCAGAAACTGCGTTCTTGTAAAATTCCAAAGAAAATTAAGAAAAAAATTTCCTTGAAATTTACGGGTCTTTACATTACTCCCACCACAGGGCTTTACGTCCCCATAAAGCTTCACCACAAACTTAGGGAAACAAAGCGGTACTGAGCACACATCTGAGCCTCCCGCTCCCATGTGCTCACCTGGAGGTTCCCACGCTGCCAAAGAAAGTGCACAATAGGAATAGACCATCCTCCTAGGATCCACTCCTGTCGATCCTCGATCCCACAGGAACCTCCGTATAAGACACTCATCGCCACCGTCTAGCTCCTCATGGTCGATGATATGCGAAGGGGTCGAGCACGTATCTCCTCAGTTGGGATAGGTGGAAAACGTCGTGCACCTAGTGCAACTAAAGTGGATGGGCCAAGCGGTAAACCACCTCGCCTACCCAGCTGAGGACCTAGAAAGGTCCGTTGAACCTCGGAGATAACTTGCCTCCCAGGCCACATCTCTGTAAACCTCGTCGAGGTGAGACCCGTATGAAGACGTGGTCGTCATCCTCGAACTCCAGAAGTCTCCATTTCTGTTAGAACTGAAACTCAAAATGACTACTGTTATGAGGGTAAGGTAGACCGACTCAAGAGTGATCGGTCGCACCCTCCTGTGCAAGAGTTACCCTGCACTGCCTGGGGTTTCCTTTTCCGCCGACCAAGGAAAACCCATCCCAATGTTTTCCTAAAACCGTCAATTTGAGTATGAACACTTATTGCCCATTCCATACTCAAACTAACTTCGTAAGGCCTCGACGCTGCCACCAAGAGATTCCAACCAGAACTCTCGCCTTGAGGGTCTGACCACACCGTCGGCGTAAGTGTGATTATCGAGTCTCCTCCCAAGGTATCTCCAGACGTGAGGGTCAAGTCCACGGCTTACCGGAAACTCTAGGTCTGGAACAAGATTTGTGGAAGTGAGGAATGATTCATATCGACGTCTGTTACTACAACATCTAGTAGTGGACATAGACTGTCCCTTGAATCATTTCTAGAGCCATTGGGTCACACTCCTTGACCGTATGCAGCCGCACTCTTCCTCCGCCCTCCAGCTCCCTGAGCCTGGCGGGAATAACTAAGGCGGGTGGTTGTAGCATGTTAAGATGTACACCACCTCATGCTGCTCTCCTATCTTTGCCTCCACGTCTGCCGCTTCGCAGGCTCATCTATATTTAAAGCTACCTCTTCTTGAAACATTTATCACGCCCGAGTCTCTAAGACTGGCACCGGTTCCTTGTTTTTACTGCACTGTGCAGTCTTCATCCGCTCCTGGATGAACTGCACCTCCTTTAGTCTCACAAGAGCTGCTTTGATTTCTTCTTTGCCGATAAGAGAAATCTGGTCTCATCCCCTGGATGAACCACGTTCGTTGCCTAATACAGTCAATCCTGGCATGAAGGATGCATTCATGCCATGGATGACGTCGTATTAGGCAACGAATGTGGTTCATCCAGGGGATGAGACCAGATTTCTCTTATCGGCAAAGAAGAAATCAAAGCAGCTCTTGTGAGACTAAAGGAGGTGCAGTTCATCCAGGAGCGGATGAAGACTGCACAGTGTAGTAAGAAACAAGGAACCGGTGCCAGTCTTAGAGACTCGGGCGTGATAAATGCTTCAAGAAGAGGTAGCTTTAAATATAGATGAGCCTGCGAAGCGGCAGACATAGAGGCAAAGCTAGGAGAGCAGCATGAGGTGGTGTACATATTAACATGCTAAAACCACCCTCCATAGTTATTCCCGCCAGGCTCAGGGAGCTGGAGGGCGGAGGAAGAGTGCGGCTGCATACAGTCAAGGAGTGTGACCCAATGGCTCTAGAAATGATTCAAGGGACACTCTATGTCCACTACTAGCTGCTGTAGTAACAGACGTCGATATGAATCATTCCTCGCTTCCACAAATCTTGTTCCAGACCAAGAGTTTTCGGTAAGCCGTGGACTTGACCCTCACGTCTGGAGATACCTTGGGAGGAGACTCGATAATCACACTTACGCCGACGGTGTGGTCAGACCCTCGAGGCGAGAGTTCTGGTTGGAATCTCTTGGTGGCAGCGTCGAGGCCTTACGACGTCAGTTTGAGTATGGAATGGGCAATAAGTGTTCATACTCAAATTGACGGTTTTAGGCAAACGTTGTGATGGGTTTTCCTTGGTCGGCGGAAAAGGAAACCCCAGGAAGTGCAGGGTAACTCTTGCACAGGAGGGTGCGACCGATCACTCTTGAGTCGGTCAACCTTACCCTCATAGAAGCAGTCGTTTTGAGTTTCAGTTCTAACAGAAATGGAGACCTCTGGAGTTCGAGGATGACGACCACGTCTTCTTACGGGTCTCACCTCGACGAGGTTTACGGAGATGTGTCCTGGGAGGCAAGTTATATCCGAGGTTCAACGGACCTTTCTAGGTCCTCAGCTGGGTAGGCGAGGTGGTTTACCGCTTGGCCCATCCACATCAGTTGCACTAGGTGCACGACGTTTTCCACCTATCCCAACTGAGGAGATACGTGCTCGATCCCTTTGCATATCATCGACCATGAGGAGCTAGACGGTGGCGATGAGTGTCTTATACGGAGGTTCCTGTGGGATCGAGGATCGACAGGAGTGGATCCTAGGAGGATGGTCGATTCCTCTTGTGCACTTTCTTTGGCAGCGCGGGAACCTCCAGGTGAGCACATGGGAGCGGGAGGCTCAGATACGTGCTCAGTAACGCTTTGTTTCCCTAAGTTTGTGGTGAAGATTTACGGGGACGTAAAGCCCTGTGGTGGGAGTAATGTAAAGACCCGTAAATTTCAAAGAAATTTTTTTCTTAGTTTTCTTTGGAATTTTACAAGAACGCAGTTTCTGACGGCGCCTGATTCTGAGGCCCGGTGTGCCCGGAATCAATTTCCGAAGTTTGGCTCGGGTACGTTTAGTGAACGGACGAGCGGGTTTTTCTAACTTTTGAACCGGTGCACGGAATCGAATTCTGAGGGCTCCGATGAAATCGCAGCGCCGGTATTCGCTTAGAAACGCCTCTTCCGGAGTTGCATTTGCTCGGGTGTGGTTTTTAATTTTCGGGCTTAAAGTTAAGAAATAAAATAATTTTGCTACAACTTTATTTTATTTCGCTTAAGTCACTTGGAAGCCACTTGAAGCCACTTAAAGGCGGCTTGAACTGAGTTGAACTGGATAGGATGCTATCCAGAAATATCCTACCCCTTGGTAGGATATTTGTGAGGTGGGGCCCGCACGAGCCCCGCCGTTTCTTTCCGCTAAGAAACGCACCCGGGAAAACCCGTCTTAATGAAAGTCAACTGACGCGTTTCTTAAAATCTTAACAGACCATTTAATTGGGCTGTTTCTTTCGTAAATTAAATGAGATGTTTCTTTCGTTGAATTAATTCTACGAATTAATGGTTTGTTTCTTATCTTTTGAAATTCAAATTTTTAGTTGTGTAAATAAAATAAGGCTTAAGATTATTTTATTTTGGGTTGAAACTTGTGGCGTGGAGAGGATTTGGAGGAAAGCGTTCTTCTTCGGCGAAGAACGCGAAGAACGCGAAGAACGCCAATCCTGCGGAGATCGACGACACGAAGCCTTGTACCGCGACGCCAATGGTTCTCCCTTCGCGACACTTCTTCCGCGACGATCCAACCCCGCGACAGCCTTCGATCGACAACAACCAAGGTAGGGGGTTGCGCTTCTTTTTATTTTCTTTTTGGATTTCAACAACAACATGGATTTAATTATTAATAATTAAATCCCTATATTCTTGGTCCTCGGAGATCGTCGACGCGACGCCCTTCCGCGGTGTGACGATCACCTCCTTCCGCGACGGTCAATTCCGCGACGACCTCGGATCCTTCAGCGACGACGAGGTAGGGATTTATTTTGGAAATTACCCCTTTTCTTTTTATATTCCCGTAATCGTTTCTTTAAAAAGTAAAGAATTGGCTTTGTGAACAATTTTTAAAATTTATTAAAATTGTTTTTTTCGTTCAAATGAGGAACCCGTTAATGAAACAATTTTATTTCATTAAAAATTGTTTCGGATATGCGTTCATGTGTTGAACTTAAATTTCTCCCGTTTGTTTATCTCTAACGCGGAGGGTGCGAGACAAACGAACACGGCCCGACGACCCTCCGTCGTTCTTCATTTTGTGCGGAATTGACGGGCGACGACGGAACGTGCCGCAACGGATGTTTGATGATTCCACAGTGAAGGACGAGTCCCGGGAGGAGCAGCGGCGCAGGCGGGAACAAAATCGGACCACCGGAGCGATCCCGGTGGCCCGCGGAACTCGCCGGCGGCGCGGCGGCGCCCCGGCGCACCGCCGCGACTAAGCGCGGCGGCGGCGGCACCCGCGGACCCACGGCCGCGCGGGTCCGGTGCCCTCGGACGCGGCTGAAGCCGCGTCCCGACTCAGCGCGGCCCCACGCGGGGGGCCGCGGCACCACCAGGCCGCGGGGGCGGTGCCCCGAGGCGCCTTGGCCGTTCGGCCGCTCGGCCGAACCGGGCCCGGACCCCCGTCTTCGGACGGTTTTCGTTCAAACGCCCGTAACTTGAGCTACGAGCCTCCGAACGACGCGTCGTCAACGACAATGCGATCTTTGGATCGAGACGGTCGTTTCGGTATACTATACTCAAGGTGCACCTTCCTTTTCGGGAGCCTACGTAGTTAAAACTCCGTAGTTAAGCGTGCTTGGCCTAGAGTAGTGATCAGGATGGGTGACCTCCTGGGATGTTTCCCAGGGTGGGTGTGAGACGGAAAGGCCAATAACTAACATACCGGGCGTCCGATTAACGCGCCGTCTGTTTCGTTGAATTCCTCTAAGTGAGTCGGATCTTTTGGCATACTCCGCCCGAGGTTTGGACGCAGGTGGAGTACGGTCGGGTTGGTTTTGTCTTAAAAACCAACCGGGCCCCTGGGACGAAAAAACCAATAACTCTTAGATCGGGTGTCCGATTGACGCGCCGTCTGTGACGTTGAGTTCTTGTTGTCGATACGGAACTTTTGGCATTCTCCACCTGAGAATTGGATGCAGTTGGATAGTGGCCAGGTTGGATCGCACTGAAATCCAACCGGGCCCCTGTAACGGAAAAAACTGATATCTTTCAAACCAGACGTTCGTTTGACGAACCGTCAGTGGCGTTGGTGGTTACGTTGAGTAATGGTTCCTATGAGTATACCCTATGGGAGTTCGGGGTACAGTTGAGATACGGCTGGGTTTGGTTCGCTCACGAAACCAACCGGGCCCCTGGGACGAAAAGGCTAATAACTCACAGACCGGGCGTCCGATCGACGCGCCGTCTGTTGCGTTGAGACCCCTATGACGAGGCGGTCCTATAAGATACTTCTTCGTGGGACCTTGAGATACTTGGAGTATCGACCAGTAGCTCGTGGAGTGGACCCTCCCAGAGATGAGCGTGCGGAGTACGGAGATCGTGTAGCCTGCTGAGACCTGACGACTGCTTGACCGACTCGACTTGGAGTAGGTCGACTAGCCCAGTGGATGGAGCGCCCGGTATTTGGCGACAGACCCACAGCGGACGGAGCGCCCGGTAGTTGGCCGCAAACTCGCGGTACTCGACAGGAGTAGTACCTATGTAGGCTATTGGGGGGAGCGCCCGATATTTGGAGACAAACCCACAGCGGACGGAGCGCCCGGTAGTTGGCCGCAGACCCGCGGTACTCGACAGGAGGAGTACCTCAGCAGTCTTAGGTTAGTGAGCAGTACCTCGGAGTCGTGACAGGACCACTGTACACTCTAGAGACGGAGCTCTTCAGTAGTTACGGTTTCGATAATGAAAATCCTGGTTTGAGCTGAGATTTTTGACCTTTGTGTTTTCTCATGATTGAGATGGGTTACTTGATAACTTAGGTATATGTATGGGCATATACCTGGGTAGTGGTTATCCGTTGATCTCATGATCCTTGTGTTTCCTCATGATTGAGATGGGTTACATGATAACTTAGGTATATGTATGGGCATATACCTAAGTAAAGGTTATCTGTTGAGATCTTCTTTGTGGTTATCCTTGTTGGATTTAGTGAGACCTTGAGGGTCTCGGGGTCCCTACTGAGTATCGTTATACTCACCCCTGCACGGGCAATGCCCGCACCTCATTGTGTTGGTTGCAGATGACGGGCAGTGCTGATGGAGGCCGAGTGTTCGAGGACTGGACAGTACCTGGAGGTGGACTATACGGCGAGATGGTACCCGGAGGAGGACCTCACGACGAGACGGTACCCAGAGGTGGACGTGACGACGAGGCGGTACCCGGAGGTGGACCACTGGGCGGGACATACTCGGAGCGGACGGCGGGACCTGAGGAGCAGAGGAGCTATCTGTACCCACCCTTCTGGTGGGATTTCCAGTGGACACCTCGGCGCAGCAGCTTTACTTTTCAGTTGCTGTTTTCTCTTTCGAGTTGTACTTTACAGTTGGGCTTGTATTTCCGGCCCCTTTTTACTTTCCGCACTTACTATTGTACTCAGTTTTTACTTAGTGTTACTTCTTCCACTTGTACTCTGTGTGATTGTTTACTTTACAAAGGCAATGCCTTCCCTTTTTATCTGGATTTACGCCTTGGTGCTAGTCGCCATCCCCTGGCCTATGGAAGGCGGGCTTGGGGTAGTCACGGCACGGGCCCCGAGGACGGGTCGTGACAAAATTCACCCTAAGCTAATTTTAGTATTAAGAATACAAAAATGAACTCCATTTGGAATGATAAAATTTATAAAATTTTAAAAAGTGGAAATTACTATTCATTACGGCTAGTTAGATTGATTGTGGTGTGTTAGAACTCAAAGTAGCGTACAACACACACTATTGTATTATTCAAAGAGAAGCTTACCGTGGAAGCATGGGGTTTTAAATTCTCCCCTCCTTCAAATAATTTCGTCCTAGAAATTTCTAGATTATTACATCATAAAAAGACTCTGGTGGTTCTTCATCATTAGTTCCCTGGGATCCCATGTTTCCTCTTCCATAATATGGTTTCTCCATAGAAAAGTTACCAGACGAGTTGTACGGTTTCTCAACACTTGTTCTCTTGTATCAAGAACAATGAAAGGATCTTCGGAATAATACAGATTGGGTTCCAGTTCTAATTTCTCATAGGTGAGTACATGCGTTGTGTCAGGGATTTATTTTCCTAACAGTGATACGTGGAATACATCGTGATCTTAGGAATGACTTTCCATCATTTCCAAATTGTTAGCTACAACTCAAATTCGTTTTGGAATTTCAAAAGGTCCGATGTACCTGGGACACAAATTACCCTTCTTACCGAAACGTATAACACCCTTCTATAGATATTCCTTCAATAAAACATGATCTCCTACATGAAATTAATAATACTTCCTTCGGTTATAAGCATAGAGATTCTATCTATTTGGGGCTACCTTGATGTGGTTTTGGATTACCTTCACTTTTTCTATCATTTCAACCACACGTTTTGGGCCTACAAGTTTTCGTTCACAAACATCATCCCAATAGGTTGGTGTGCGACATCTCCTTCCGTATAATGCTTAATATGGTTCCATATAAATACTTGAATGTAAGTTATTGTTATATGAAAATTCTACCAGAGGTAAATATTGATCCACCATACCTTGATAGTCAAGTGAGCATGATCTCAAAATGTCTTCTAAGGTTTCAATTTTCTATTTTGAATGTTCGTTAGTTTGGGGGTGGTAGGCAGTACTGAAACGAAGATCAATATCTAGGGCTTTCTGAATACTTTTCGATAATCTTAATTTTAAATGGGGATCGTGATCAGAAATAATCGATGGGGGTACTTCATGAAGTCTCAAAAATTCATTAATATATAGTCTTGCTAGATGTTCAAGTGGTAAATCATCCCTTATAGAAAGAAAATTTGCTGACTAGGTAAGATGATCAACAATGACCCATATTGCATCATTCCTTCTAAGAGACTTTGGTAGTCCCAAGACAAATTCTATCGTGATATTATCCCATTTCCACTCAAGTATGAAAAGAGGTTTCATATCTCTTCCAGGTTGTTTCCTTCCATCATTCACTTGTTGAAAACGCATACATCTTGACACAAAATCAGCAATCTCCCTCTTCATCTTGTACCCAAATAAATGTTTCATCAAATACCTATACATCTTGGTGCTACTAGATTGTATAATGAAATTGGAACTATGAGAATCAACCAACAATTCCCTTTTTAGATCAGGTATATTGGGAACACAGAGGCTCTTCCCAAACATTAAAATTCCATCTTCATTTATGAAGTCACTCAATATCCCGTTTTTCTCAACTGTAATCTATTTTTGAAACACATCATCATTAGAATGATAACTTTTCTTCCTTTATAGTAAATATGGTTTGGAAACCATTAGAAAAATCATTGATGTTTCACCTTCCAAGGTTATTCCCATATATATATTTACAAGATCCGTGTATTTAGGATCCTTTTCAACTCTCATCTTGTTCAAAAATCCATGATCATTTCTCCTCAAAGATTCTTCCACCTTATTTTCCATCCCGAGTGGTAGTGTATCGTGCAATCATAATCATTGAGTAGTTCAAGCCATCTCATTTTCCTCATGTTGATTTCTTTTTATGAGAAAACATACATCAAACTCTTGTGATCCGTATAAATATCAAAATTTTCACCATATAAATAATGTCTCCAAATCGTCAAAGAAAAAATTACAACTTCTAACTCAAGTTCATGAGTAGGATAGTTTTTCTCATTAATTTTTATCTATCGTGATGCATATAAAATAACCCTATCATTCTGCATAAGGACACAACCGAGTCCTTTCTTTGATACATAACTCTAAATAACTAACCCATCATTCCCCAATGGAAGAGTCAATATATGTAGATTGACTAATCTTATCTTCAGTTTTTCAAAACATTATTCACAATCTTTTGTACAAACTAATTTAACCCCTTTCCATGCAAGCTTTGTTAATGGGTTATCCGACCTGGCAATATTCTGGAAATAACATCGATAATAACCTGCTAAACTAATAAAACGGTGTACCTCTGTTATAGTTGTTGGTGCTGGCCATTTTTGGATTGCCTTTGTATTAGAAGGGTCAAAAGTGATTCCATCCTTGGAGAAAATTTTTCCACGAAAAGAAATCTCTTGAAGCCAGAATTCACACATGCAAGACATACAATATAATTCTTTTCTTTTTAGAGTCTTCAGGATAATGCGCAAGTGATTTTCATGATATTCATAGATTTTGGATTATACCAAGAAATATTAACAATACCACTAAAAATTAATCAAGATATTACTTTAAAACTCTCTTAATTATATCCCTGAAAACAAAGGGTGCATTAGTCAATCCAAAAGGCATTACTGAAAACTCGTAATGCCTGAACCTGGTTCAAAATGCCGTTTTCAGAATGTCTTCCTTCTTCACACACAACTGATGATATCCAGATCAAAGGTCAATATTTGAACAATATTTATTTCCATGAAGTTGGTCGAATAAATCATCAATGAGAGGAAGGAGATACTTTTTCATTATTGTTATATCATTGATCTCCCTATAATCAATTCACAACCTCATAGATCCATATTTCCTTTTAACAAAATGGATAGGGGCTCCGCATAGAGAAACACTGGGGTGAATAAATACCTTATTACTCAATTCCTCTAGTTGTTTATTTAGTTCCACTAATTCCACAGTGGGCATTCTATAAGGGGTATTCGATAAGGTCCTTGATCTAGGAATTAAATCAATGGAAAACTCAATTTCTCGTTCAAGAGAATTCCAATGTAAATCTTCTGGAAACACATCAAAATATTCATTCACAATAGGTACATCCTCTAATTGAACATTCTTTTCCTCACCCAAGGTTATTTCATTCTCTTCCTGTGCAACAATTGAATTTAGATGAGCTACTGGTGGTGGATCTAGAAAAGAATTTTTTGGTGAAGATTATTCTCTAAAGATAAAGTGTTCATTATCATCATCATCAAAAATAGTATCCTCCTTGTTCTTATAATAAATTTTTGCATCATATTCGGATAACCAATCCATACTGAGGATTATATCAAATTTAATCATGGGTATGATGTTGATATGAGCAGATAAAGAACATTTATATGCCCTAATGGGAACTGATTCACAAAGCATTGTAGCAATGATACTTCCTTTTAGAGGTTTGACTGTCAACTCCTTGGTTAAATAAATTTGGAAATATCTAATTTTCTTAAAAAACTGGGAAGATATGGAACAATGCGATGATCTGGAATCAAATAACGCATTGTCCAAACTTGAAGAAACCATTAAATTACCTGTCACCATGTCTTTCGGGGCTTCAACCTCAGCAGTAGTGATCACATAATCTGGGCCTTGAGCCCTTGGCCTTTTCGGAGGGATGTTTCCATGATGCTTAATAGAATCATTTTTTATAATGTCCCATCTCCCTACAATTGTATCATTGATATTTGTAGCGTCTTTCTTTCTATTACAATCACCAAGAAGATGGAATTTCTATCCACATTTGTAGCATACTCCTTTTCATTTTAGATAGGCTCCAGGGTGCTTCGTTCCACAATTATCCCAGTGTGGAAATTCAATTCTTGACTTTTTCCCTATTTTCTTATTTCATTTCCCAGAGTGTTCAGTAGGTCTATTCTTCTATTTCTTTTCATTAAAGTCAGAATACTTAAAGATGTAACTTTAGGAGTTGATAGAAAACGAGACAATATCTTTGTATGATGAGAAGGATTGTGATACTAATGCATGACATGGAAATGGTTTTAACCCATAAATGAAATGGTAAATCAAACTTCTTGGGTTATGTATGTAATATGCATCATGCCTCGCTATCCTTGAAAAGTTAGATTCATACTTTGCAACATTATCATCCTCCTTTTGACTCAGAATCAGAATTTGTCTTTCTATATCTGCTCGAAAGTCATGGGGAAAGTATTTTTTCTAATGAATTTATCCATTTCTCAGATACTAATAGATTTGTACACCCATTGAATGTTAGTGGTTGTTTCCTTATAAATCGGTCTAACATTGTTCCTCCACATTGTTGATTAGGGTGCTCCATACGGGTAAGGTTATTATACTTAACCTGAGTGAGTTTTCCCAATATAGTGATAAGCTGATTAGCACCAGTTGTATCACCAGATCCACTATAATTATCTTGAGCAGGAGAGAAATCCATACATGGAGTGAGTTCATTGATACAGTTTCCATTCCTTCTACTCGGCACCATTTCTAAACAATGGCATACTCTATATTAGTTTATGAATCTCAATACATAATTCCAAACTTTTAAAATACTTAACATAAATTGAATAGTTTATGGATATTATCCATAATCATAAAAAAAATTCATTGAGGATGTATATAATCATAATCCCTTCATAATGGTTTGTGATGAAAATGAGAATTATCCTAAGAATATTTTCTGGGAGTGTTGTAACCATCAGTGCAGCAAGGCTTGTTGTCGTGCACTAGTTCTCGTTTGTGTCTAGCTCAAAGCTGTGTTTTCAGGTTTTTCCATTAGGTACATCTGTGTTAGATCCAACTCCGCCTTCTCATATCTAGACATGGATGTATTTCTGGGAAAACTCACAAAATAGCTATAATACCAAAATTCTAGGAATTTATTCTATACTAATCTTCAAAGTCTATCTTAGGGACATGTGCTCTAATTAGAGTTTATGTAAATCTAGTTTCCAAGGGTTTTACTAAATTTTTTCTCAAAACAACTATAACGTTCTGACCCTAGTTACCAAAGTCAGTGCATTATTACATAACATTGGCATTATCATAAGGAAATAATGTCTTGAAAGACCGATCAGTTTAGTAATATTGGAAACATGAATCATACATAAGTTAATCATTACAACATGAAAATTTATACAACACGAATTTATTCTATTAGAAACATACAACCACATAGATTATGCATGAATTTCACTCATAACTAACTTCTTCATATCCAGGGAAAATGAAACATAAGAAATAGGTGAGCTAAAACACTTTGTAAGGGTAAAAATACAGTGGATGATAACATAAATATTAATCATGGTGAATAATTGAAACAAAATTCCTTTACCAATAATAAAAATGAATACTTTTATGGAAGAAATATGAGCTGAGTAAATAATGCCATAATAAAACAAAACCATGGGTATTATACTAGTCCAATGACCACATGAACCATCAATATTATTTTCATAATTAGGGAATGTATAATGTCGAACATTCTGAAACATTTTTTCAAGGCCTCAGACAATAAGTCTAAGAATGATTAAGGAATCAGCCAAAACCATATATCAAAATGAAAAAGGCCTCAACCCATTCAACGTATAGTTGTCTCATGAGACCTACCGATGCATAGAGGAGCTATAGCGGGCTGCACTTGTCACATACTAAGTCTAATACATTCCTCATACAAAATAGATGAAATATAACATAAACATTCATATTAAATCAAGATTATGAAATGTGAATACTTTAACCATAAACCATGAATGGTATAAAAATAGAAAATCCACAGTCAAACATATCACAAAACCATCTATATAATATGTAAGATTTGTATCATAATAAATCAACTTCAAATAAACATAAAATCCATCAATGGATTTTGACACAGATGAAATAATAACCTTTTTAAGAGAAATATCTCTTTCTATTTTGAAATCATTTTAAATTAAAATAATAATAAAGAAAACATTTATTGTGAAAATATTCTTCTAATCTTGTGAGGGAAACTTTGACGATGTTATAACTGTGTAACATAGCTTCACCCGCCGTATAAGTTAAGAAAAACTGTCTTACCTATATTTTGTTGAAAAGGTCAAAAAGTACCTTGTTTGGATAATGACAGAAAGATTCCTTTATAAACATTTTATAAAATTAAAAAAAGGTATTAAAAACATAAACCCATAGTCTATAACATAGTAAGAATTTTTTGAAATACATTTTTACGATACATGTATGTGGATGATAAATAGGTCCCTGTAGATAATTACGTATAAACATCCTCAGATAATGAAGAGATTGTAGAATTAACCATTACCTTTTACATTTATTTGGTTGATGGTACATTAACATATTGTATAATGGTGAAATAATTATTATTAAATTATAAAAGAATTATATACATTAATATGATATCATATATGATCTTTTAACATTTCTTTGTTAATAATATCTTACTATTATCATCGTTTAGGGTGTTAATGAAATCATTTTACTTTATATTCTTTTTTATGTGAGACATATTTGTTATGTACGGGATATATATTATTCATATATAAAATTTATTAAATCTTTAAACCTTTTTTAAACCATAAAATAAAAATTAGCCTTCAATTGATACGGTGGGGAATTAATCTCATCGCGTTCGTGGAGATGGTAATATGTACATACGCACGAGGAAAAATATGATTATTTTGATATCACAATAATATATAATTGTATGTTAAATTAAATTTAACGAATAATTATCATGTTATATTTTTCATTTACATCAATTACACATCATTATTATACCAATCCAAATAATAATGTGTTGAATAACAATTACACCACGAAGTGGAGATGGTAAGCCGTACGTAGGCACTTATGGTGACATGTCATTCAAAGGATGGATAGAATATTGAATATGGTTGTACCATATTTATAATAAAATCAAAATATATAGAAGATACTAGATTTATTATTTTATAATTGAAATAACAACGAAAGGGGATGTGGACGAAGACAGAATCTTGAAAGAGGTGATGAAATATTTATCTCTTCTTTGGGTTTTACCTTTTGATTTGATCAAAACGGGTCCGTAGGATGGAATTTTGAATAAAGGAAGGCATCTAGGACGAATGTAGGATAGTTTAAAGGTTATTTGTGCAAAGTTTGGACGATCCAAATGGCTTTGAAGGTGTGAATTTGTGGGAAGGTTGACTGACCTTTTATAAGAGGGGTGAGAGGCACCTTAGGAAGAGCTAGAAATAATATTTTATAATAAAATAATTTTTCGTTTCTAGTGCCACAAAAGTGGATTATATAAAGTCTAAGGGGAGGATGTTTCGAAAACCACTCGATCAATAGGTTTTAGAAAGGATTGGGTCACTATATTAACCTTATATTTTAGATTTAACTCTTAGTTAAATAGTTTGACATTTACCATGTCTTTTTGTATTTTTATGTTATATGGTTAATAAACATAATATATAATTCCAAGATAACCCAAATTGGTTAATTAATAATTCACCTATATATATATAATTCCTTTGTCTAAACATTAGATTTTTAAGAATAGAATATTAATTAATAATATAATATTTGTTTTGGAACACTTTAATGTCAATTTTGACACTATTTGGTATTTTTTCTTTGCTAAAATCATAACATTATTATTACTTAGAAACAAATTCATCAATCCAACACTAATATGTAATATTAACTTATAAAATAAGTGGAATTCATAAAAATTCTCAAATTACTTTTATTTGGATATTTATAATATCAATTATTTTAATATTTTATTAATTAGGTTATTACTGAATCATTATTGTGACAGAAATAAATTAAATTATTTAATGTCTAAAAAATATAAATAAAATACCATTATGTAGTAAATATTTTTATATTTATACTCAGTATTTATAGTCGAATTTATCTTATGTTCAACCCTATATAAAAAATGGTTTAGTTATTTAACTATAATTTTATCTTTTTTAACTATTATTTAAATAAAATAATAATAAATGTCGTAATCTAATACAAGTGGACATAAAGGAACGTATTTTATTCCTAAGGATGTTTTTGGTCTAATTAAACTTATCCAATAGAATTACTACATTTGTTATGGTAGTAATAAGATTATTTTTACCCGTAATTACAGTATTTAGTTTTAACCATGGTAAATAAAAGTAAAAAGTTACTATTCACAAAAATTATATTCATCTTATTGAACCAAATTTTACATAATGATATCAATTGTGTCTCTCAAATTTTTTAAATTCAACTCACATATGTGGTAAAATTATGTTTTATGTAAATTTCAGATGATCCTAGGAGGTGGGTAAAAGATGGTAAAAAGTTCAATAAAATATTAATATATCTAAAATTTTTATAAATTTATTCCAATGAATTACATTGGACATATATAAGAATTATGTATCTATTTTGGCCTAAAATAAATATAAATAATATAAATAATATAAATAATTATTTAATTAAAAATCCGATTTTAAACTATAACTCAGTGTTTTTCACTTTTCATAAAAAATCGAATGTTTTCAGAAAAATAAATAAAATTCACCCTAAGCTAATTTCGATATTCCGAATCCAAAAATGAAGACCATTTTGAAAAATAAAATTTAAAAAATTTAAAAATTGGGTATTTACTATTAATAATGTCTAGTTTTATTGGTTTTGGTGTGTTAGATCTCGATGTTACGTAAAACACACGCTACTGTATTATTCAATTAAAGTGTACCGTTGAATTCGAAGTGTTACAAATGCATTATTTATTTCACTATTAAAAAAATACCTTTTATGAGAAATACCTAAAATATAATAATATTTAACTTTTCTTCCCCAATTAAATATTAGATTTCTGTTTTTTTCAAATATAATTAATAATATTGAAAAACAATTATATTTAAAATAGTTTCTTTATCAAAAGGTAAGAAAATTACTATTTTTTTAGAAACACATAGTTTATGTGGACAATTGAATTCATTCATATATAATGTCTATAAAAACATAAAATAAGTGTTAAACATTAGAATGAATATATTATATTCATATAATTCATTAATATAATAAAAATAGTGTTTTTATATTTATTAATATAACACACAATGGAATATATTTTAATAGTATTTGGAAAAAACTGTTCTTATAAATTAATAAGCATTTAAAATTAAATTTTAATTAATTTTTAACAAAATAATTAATAATATATTGTAGTGTAATCTATATTTTGTTTATATTGTCCTTTCCCTTCTTTCTAATGACAAGGTTTTAATGGTAACATTTAAATATTACATTTTTAGTTTCATAAACATGACATGGAGTATCATTTATGCTATCGAACATAGTGTATCTATTTAAAAATTGTAGATGTTATAAGATATGTCACACGATTTTGATATATTTCCTAGTAATGATACATATTATTAGAAAAAAAATATTTATTATACTATATATATAATGTTAGAAACTCCTCCCACTAAAGTTATCCTTCACTATTTAGAAGTGAGGAATAAAATATAATGACCCACAAAGTAGTCCTCCAATAGGACCTGGGAATAGACTAGCTCATGGGATATAAAAATAACATAAATATCAGGTATTAATATAAAAAAATTACTGACAAATATATAATATGGGAAAACCTCCAAATAATTCCAATATATAAATTTAAAAAAATACAAATAAAATACATGATACATTCCATACAATAATTAAATGAAGTAAAACTACAATATCAGATAAAAAACATTTACTAATACATTTATGCTCCAATACCTCTGAAAAAAGTCCTTGAAATATAAATTCCATGATTAATCAACAACCAACTTGAGAGATGTGGGGAAAATTTATAAGTATCTAGGGTGATAACAAAATGTTCACTCATTGTGATCATTCTTGAATCCTCTTATAAATATTAATGAATCATAACAAAATATGGCAAATAAAAAAATTTAACAAAAATGTCATATAAAATTGTGCATATATATACATATCCCATACACACTTTGGATCCAATTCCATGTAACACATAAAGGTATATAAATATTTTCTAAAATCATGTATATATAAATATATATATTTAAAAATGAATTACACTTCCACTTCCCCACTTTCTTTACACAATAACAACCCAACAACTTACATTTTACCCACATTATATATATATATATGCAATATGAAATTCCTTGAAATTGATTCTAGGACTAATATTAGTTTTTTACTTGTTTTTTATAGATGATATATGATTGAAGCTGATAAATGATAGGATATTGGTTTCCATACAAACCCCCAATAGACTGACATGGAACATGCACCAAACATAGAAAATCAGATTCACAATCTTAAAAGAAAACATAGAACATCAGACCTTGACCTTTTGAATGAGGAATATAACCCAGACAATGTATATGAGAAATTAAACTCAGACCATCAAGAGGAGTGAAAATAGGCCTTCTGAATGAGTCTTGGATGAAAATAAATAATGTGAATGAAGTAAGAGAATTCATAAAACATTAAAATGTGAATATAATTATTCCTTTCGGATCATGGATTTTTCAAAAATCATAATGAATTCATTATCAAATCTGGTGTTTTCAGAATATTTTAGAATATGATGTGATGTAATCTAGAAGAAAATTATTGCATTGAGTATTAGAAGACATATATCAATGTAGATCATTAGTATGAAAATTATAAGTGTGATAATTTATAAGGATTAAATATTGACATTATTATTATAACTAAGTCCCATCCGACAATGATATATTTTAAGGGATTCTAAAATTCATTCACTTTATATTGATGGTATCATTTATGCATTAGATGAAATGTTTTATCAAAGGAATAATGATTAAGAATTTATAAATTGTTGGTAATTACAACGTTCAAAAGGATACTGAGAATGATCAATAGAGGATGATAAAAACTATACTAAACCATTTTCATATGGATGAATCATATTACAATAATATGATGAATATATTGTGATTAAATTTTCATTTGGTTTAAGATTCATCAAAAAAATACATGATTTGTGCATTGGACTAAGGTGGTGACTCCTCCATCAAATACATACCGAAAAAAATAATGTCAGTGGACATGGGATTATTGATCTAGGTAATTGATGAAATATCATATATGTGTTTGAAGGAAAAGTATTTTAAATGAAGTTTATGAATAATATATAACTTTGAATGTATTTTAAAATGTGTTTTATGTTATTAGGGAGCATCTGTTGGATAAGAATTTCAATGTTTAGAATATATCATTATAATAAGATGTCTTAATATTTGATTATCTCTTTATAGTAAGGAATAATTACAATGAAGAGTGATATTGATGAAATTTTTATAAAATTTAAAAGGATTTATGTTTTGATAATATTTTTTTATTAAAGAATCTCCCATAAGTATTGATAAGAGTTGATGATGTAAAATATTATGATATAAATGAATGTTAAACATTTTAATTTTTAATATCATTGAGGGAAAAAATGAATTAATTTAACGACATCTTCCATTATGGAATTCCTATAATAGAAGACAATAATATATTCATACTACAAAAGTGTTTAATCATTCACATGTTCATATATTTATGAATATTGGGGAATGGGTTCTGTGTTTCTATAAGGAGTTCGATTTTTTGTTCGAAACTAAGGAATATTATCATAGTAACTTTTAATCTAATCATCAATGTATGTTCTATAATATGAAACCTGATCTATGATTTCCTGTCAGAGTAAACCCATCAATGAAATATCCATAATAAAAAGTTCCAATTGATAGAGTTCCAATATAAGAGGAAGATGTGGTCTGTCTTTTGAGTTTCTAATTAATTTAATAAGTAATAGTCGAAGGGAAATATGATTGATTCCTATCAGATGGTGCCCATATGGATGGGGTTTCTAGAATGAGGTAAATTAGACTGACTTTTTATGAGTATTTTTTTCTAATAGGTTTTTCATATAATGCTCCAAGAAAAAAAATATACATATATAATAATTGATGTTCTGGATGATTACATCTAGGGAACATTTTATTTATCTTACTTGTGTATGTAGTGAAAAACATTATGATGTGGGGCTGATAGAAAAATAAAAATGAATCATGTATCTTAAGATATATAAAAGTTACTAAAAATGACTGAGTGAATAACGGGTTCAATAAAACATTCTAGGGAATGGGATAAGAAAACATTATTTGGGGTGAATAACCAATTATAGTTGGATTGTTTTTCTTGGGATTCAATAAAAGTTTTCAACTTCTACATTTGTATTCTAGAAATATTATATTTAATGAATCCATGTTGGGGGGACTATCCAACATGGAATAGAGTAGGTATTTTTACCAAACCACATAAATATCTTCTTCTAACTTCTATTTGAATTTGTTTCATGTGAATGTTATGGTTGAGATGGTATATTTGAGTTTATCTTAACAATACTAAATCTCATAGGTTATTATAGTTTACTAAAAATTAAATGAATTATTATTATAAAAGACAAAATGGAGCAACATATTCAACCCTATAAGTGGCCTCGTTCTTTTTTGTGATAAAATTTGTTATGAGATTCAGTTTTTGATGAATGATCTATCTCTAAAAATAGTGAATTTCAAAAAAGTTACAGTAGTATTGTTCTTGTTTTTTATGGAATGAACATTCATAGTTGGAATAATATGATGTTATCCTATTATTTATCCCATGGACATGATGTTACAGTTAAAAAAATTTACATTCCTCTAATTAATGAAGCTACTATAATATCTAAATATAAGATAAGTGTTTATGTTGATTAAAAATCATATATATTTTTTGTTTATGGATTTAAAACATAATAATTATGAACACCTTATAGGGTTTTTAATATCTAAGAAAATGTTGGATACGATGACAATTATATATGAAGGGAATGATAATTTTAAGGAATTAAATTAAAAAATAGAGAGAACTATATTTTTTTGTTAAAAATGGATTATGATACACGTATTGATAGATAGGTTATAAGGGTAAATGAAATTGGGGTAACATCATCGGTTTTGGTGAGAAGTCAGATGACTCTATAATATTTAAGAAATATTTGAGAAAATATATAGATTTATTTTATTCCAATCATTCTATTTTATAAGATCACTAATATGTAACTTTGGATGAACATAAGAAGTTTTTATTTCAATATAAAATTAAAAAATATAATTCTTTTAAAATTATGTATAATAATGGAATGGATTTCAATGAATTGGTTAAAAATAAAAAACAATGGTAGAAATAATGATTAGTCATCAAGAGATTAAAAGATAGAGTGATATTCTAATGATGTTAAAACATTTGTTTACAAACATTATAAGAAATAAAATAATAGAAAAATGTAATGAAAAACTCTCAAATGATGGAAATATGATGGGAAAGGATATTTTGAAAAGTATTTTACAATGAGGATAGTTAATGAGTATGGGTCCACAGACGATAATTTTAAATCATGGGATGGATAATAAGGAAATATTTTTCTCTATAAAAATAAGAATAAAAGTTATCTAATTAGAAGAAAAAACCTTTATCTATTATCACATGATCAATCAGATCCTTACCTACACATTATTTCTTAAGATAAAAATGAAATTTATTTTATATATACTGATTATGTGGAAGATATTAAAAAATAATGTCAATTCGTAAAAAAATTATGAAATGACATTAGAAAGAATACTTAACTAACGATAGAAAGAATGAAGTTTCCAAAGAATGTTAAACATATATCTTTTGAGAATGTTGGTCAAATGAATAAAGAGAAAGAAATTATCAATTTCATTTGACCATAGAATTTAATTTATGGAAATATTAAAATATATTTAAAAATCACTAAATAAAGATCATCTAAGAATTAGAAACTCATAATAAATTAATCATCACATGTTATAGAATATAACCAAACATATTTAAGATATCAAAATTCCACACGATGATAGATGTTATGAATGTTATATTTGATTAGAAATAAGAGGAATTGTTTGAAACACAATAGATGATTCTTATGACAAAAATATAGATATGAAATACAAGAGAAAACTTATATATGGTAGTTGAGGTAAAAGGTGACACATCTAATGAATTTAAAAATAATGGTTCACAAAAGAACATTTCTGTGGAATAATTTTTTCAACATGAAAGATAGTGATTATTCATGTAATTTTACTATTGAAAAATTTGGTCCATAATTTGAAATGAAACAACAATAAAAATGAATTAAAAAAAATATAACTATCAGTCTAAATAATCCTAATTCATAGATCATTGTTGGAGTTTTAGAGTTTTGATACATTGTTTTCATTCATTCTGACATGAAATTTCTCTACATATATATATATGTATAAATAAAGAGGGATAAATTTAGATAAAGGAGATTAAATTATAAAAAAATGTATAATGATTTAAAAATCGAAACTCTTAATATAAATATATCAGAATATGTTAAGAATGTTAAGAAAAAGAAATATGATGAACAAGGAAATAAAAAATTCATAGTTACTTAGATTGAATAAAATTCCATAGAGATAAAATTTTAACTGTTACAAATATTAGATGAATCAAATTGGAAGAAAAAGGAATTATATGTTAAGAATAAAATTGATAAAAAAATTCAACAATTAAAGATTTCAAAATTCTAAAAGAAATGAAAAAGGTCTGTGAAAGAGGAGAATGTCACTAAATTTGTATGACTATCAAACCAGACTAATAAAAAATGAGATAGTTTTTTAAAATTAAATATAAAAAACTTGTTACTAAAGATAAAATGATGTTGACATAATTATTCCCATAATATTTGTATATTCTTACCAACATGTATATAATTGAAGGATATTAAAAAAGGATGTTGATGTGTGAGTCCATTACTAATCATAAAAAAAATGTAATGAAGACACAAAATATGAAATTATGGAATGTTTTTTCTATATACATGATAATTTTGATATGTTTTGTGATATGGTTTAGGTTTATTCATATCTTAAAAAAAAATTCAAAAAACATTCCCAAAAGATGACAGTGTTGAATGATGCATGTCAATGTATTAGATGAATCTAATGTTATTGATATCATTCATAACCATGACTATACCCTCTTTTTTTATACACTAGGTTATCCCATATAGAATTATAAAATTTTGGATAATGTTCCATTATTATGAAAAACATCTGATACTTACATTCATATGATATTTCATGATTTTTTAGATGAAGAGTTCCAACCATTAAAAATGAAACTATTTTACAAAAGGGAGAATCCTAACATGTTGTAATCCTTGAATTTAACTATCCATAATGGGTAGATAAGAAATAGGGTGAGAATCAAATTCATGTGAGGAAGAAATATTGTGGAAATAAAACAAACATTTGTATTGTTTTGAATTTGATATTGAAATAACAATCAAAGTGAGATATTGTTAGTCCTAAGTGTTATATAGGTTATTTATTCTATAAATAGATGATATATGGTTGATGTTGAGAAAATGATGAATATTGGGTTCTAGAAACACCCAAATCAATTTAATAAAGAAGAATCACTGAAAAAAAATTAGTTGAATAACACAAAAGTAAATATGGAACATCGAATCCAAACAATCAGAAAGAAGAATATGACCTATTATAGAGGTATGGGGAAACAACGTTATCATGTCAGTATGAATCAATTTATCAGAATGATATTTTATGGAATTTAAAAAGTAATTAAACTTAATCGAATTCGTGGAACATTCCAATATAAATATGATTTTATTTAATGATCATGTAGTTCACATAAATCATGAAGAGTCCATGATACAATATGGAAATTAAAAATGGTAGGAGAATTTGATGTAATGTATTACATATAATGATCACTGGTGTGAGGAACCGTGGATAGAGAAGCATATAGACCATTGGTATAATAATGATCAACATGATAATATCATAAGATTAAAATATTGGCCTCGGAAATGTAATGAAGTCACTTTTGACACCAATTCATCACACAGGATTCAGACAGCAATTCATTTTATTTTGATATTATCAATTTTCAATCCAATTTAGGTTTTTAACCTAGGAATAATGATTAATAAATTATGAAAAATAGGAAATGATAACAGATATCAAGTATTTATAGACCAATCAATGTATGATGATGAACAGTGTAGTAAACCTATCTCATCAGGTTGAATCATATTACATTTGGATCAAGAACAAAGTTGTTTTTGGTTTTAAATGTTTCTATTGAGACATGATACAATACCTAACACCAATTAATCTGATCGAACAAGTGAATGATCCAAAATATTAATAATACCAAAAATAAATTTATCATATGTGGTATCATTGGTAAAAGGAATTGAATATCTTCTATATATGTTTCTCAATCCAAAGTACTGTCGAAAGAGGATTTAACAGTAAATAATGTTTTCCTAATTTTAACATGTGTTTTTAGTGGGGACAGATCATCATTATGAGATGAATTTTAGTTTTTAAATAAGGTCATAATTATTTTTAGTCTTTGAATTTTTATATGAATTCATTGTAATGAGAATACATACTGAAAAAAATAAATATTTTTTTCTTAAATGTTTACAAGTATGAATTTTTTGAGAGGATTTGAGAAGATTTGAGAATCTATCTTATGCATTGAGATGATATAAAGAAATAAAATTTAACGACAGAAAGGAATAGTAAATTAGGGAATTTTGGATTTCTGTGAAAAGGAAAATGAAATTGGTATCCCAAATTTTTCATTTTAAAATTCTTATAAAAAGATAAGACATTTATTTTGTACTTAAATAGTGTTGAATCATTCATTGGCCCATATATATATATAAATTGTGCATGAATTATTGAGGTTCTAATAAGAGTTTATTTTTCAATTTATATATGAAGTTGATTATCAGAGTGATGGGAATCTTACCATCAGAGAATATTACATCAGAGGAAGTTTTGTCAATTAAAGTCCATCAGTATGAGACCCTATGAGCGACATCCATTGCAGTAAGATCCAACATATAGTGTTCCATCAGCTGAAGATGATGTGAGTTACTAATTTAAATTATAAACAATAGAAAAAAAATTATTCAAAGTAGAATTGGTCTAAAGAGAATTGGATAGTTCCCATTAGATAGATGTTACCAGATTTTGGTAGATCAGAACAATTTTTACTAAGGAATTCATCCAAATAAATTTTATGGATAATGTATGACGACTAACATGTTCTATAAAAAATTGGTAATGTTCTTGATTATTATATAAAGGTATTTTTTGATTCTTATTACTTTTGGAGTATGTAATGATATTTTTTATGTTGATCATAAATGATGATGGAATGTAAAACATGTATCAATAGATACATATAAGTTATTGAAATGGATTTTCATCTTTTTAGGGTGTATAAACTGCTCGTGTGATGATGATATGAAAATTATTGTTGGGATGTATAAAAAACTATATTATCAATGTTTCTATAGTGATTGTAAAATTTTATACTACTTGTGACATTGTATTCTATAATGGATACATTTATATAATCTATTTGGTGGGACTATCATACATACTAATGAGTATGTATTTGAAACCATACTTGTAAAAATAATGTGTTGGAATATCTTTATAATTATATCATTTGAAATATACGGTTGATAAGTATTCATGGAGTGGATAATAAATATAAAATGTTTCACTATTAAATAATTTTTTTCTAAAAATGTTTAAAAAAATCATAGTGATTAAAAAACGGGACCAATGATTTAGCCTGTCTTAGTGCTCTCAATCCTATTTTAGAGCAACAATTATTTCATTGACATTAATGCAACCTATAGAAAGAAATATATTATAATCATCACATCCAATCCAAAATCAAATACAACCTATATAAATTTATTATACGTCATTACATCCATACCCAATCATGTTAAATTGTGGGATTCCATATCCACTACATCTTTTTTAACATACATGTCACATCCCAATATATAATATTCACAAACATATGAATGCTAAATGAATCATATGTCATATTCAATTATGAATGAATAATAGTTTTTCATCCCTTGTAGATAAGGATATTACTATACATTATTATATTGAATAGAAGAGGTGGGGGAGGAGATATCATCAATGCATTCCCTCTCTATCATTGGTGTCAAGAAAACATAGCCAAAACACATTTCAATGCTATTTACCCTACTAACATGGGTGGGTGGCATATAAAATTGGAATATATAGAATAACTTCACACACAAACTAAACATAGGGAATAATCAATGAATGAGACTCATTTATCTCAATAATTGACAGGAAAATCCATTTAAAACTACTAATGTATATTTCTCCTACATGTATAGAAGAATCAATTTTAATTTTTAATTATTTGATAAACAATAAATTTTTGTTATTCCTTGTTAATATAAAATATAAAAATGATACTCTTTTAAATCAATTACATCATCACAATAAGTCATGTTCATATTATCAAGTATGGAATCATTATCTATAAACCGCATAAACTATTCTTAATCAATAAATTTATATTTTTTTTATTAATAATAATGGTTCACTATAACTCTTACTATGTGACCAAATCAATGATGTGAATTACATGCATTGAGTCAAACTACATCAAGGAGTTGGAAAATCATCATATAAATATATTCTTCCCATTTGTCCATAACAATAGTAATAAAAAATTATGATATACTTGTGAGAATAACCTAATTGAAATAATGTTTTACAGAATGTTTTATTCCCAAACTATTTGGCATAGTATTATATAGAACACTATATAAATATTGATCATCATTACGAACCTAGGATTCAACCCCATTTTTCAACATATAAGAAACCATAAATTTAGCCACAAGACTCTATACTTCTTATATACAAGTCATTCTGATTAAACATGTTGTCAATCAACCACACCATGGATCTATATTATTTGAAAAAAATATATTCTCTTTATATTATAAAAAAATTATGGAACTCTATCTATGGAATATGGATGTACGACCTCCCAAAATCATGAATGATCTCTTTTATCCACAAAAAATGCAATTTTACTATTTTACACTATTTTTTCACATCAAGAGACATAAAACAAGTGAAAAATAATTTCAATAAAATAGATTGAATATGTATCCTTATTCTTTCCATGATTAATCAATTCTATAATGAGAATCAATTATTCTAAATGTTCCTATTTTTTTGAAATTAAATCATCCTTATGATTTATATTATTTATAAATTTAAAAAAATTCAATCACGATAAAAAAATATCCTTGAAATAGAGATTCTATTACGTAAATTAAAAGTGGAAACAAAAACATACCACAAATGCATGAGATAACCTAAAACCTATCCGTTTCTTTAATCTGAATTTTAACATTATTAATTATCTACACATATGATAATTATCCATTTATAAATATCAAAAAATAAAATAAAATAATATATCTCTTTTTATGTTAATATAAAATTTCTTTACAACATTTGATGCTTTCATTATTATCCAAAATTTTATTCATTAAATTAATAACAATATTTCTTGAAGTGATTATTCAATTTCTCATTCTAAGATATTTACATGAATAAAAAAATTAACATTTTTATTGTATAATATGTGATAATTTTATTAATATGCATTAATATAAAAAATATTATTCTAGAATTCCATGATATAATGTAATATACACCAATGTAAAAGAAATTTATAAAATAAAAGATATTATATATATATATATCAGTATATTATTATATATTTCTATATATTTTACAATGAATATATTTTGTATGATAATCAAAAACTTATTTATGAGAATTTCAGTTTATTAATACAAGTAATAATATAATGCAGCTGAAAAATATTCTATTTCAATTGTTCGAATATTAAAAATACTAAATTAATAATATTTTTCTAATAGGATTTACATTATTTGAAAGGTTATATTCACTATGTGTGATTATCATATTCCACTTCATTTAACTTAATTGATATTAACATGTTAGTTTGATTCCATTATTTAGACAAAAAAACTATAAGAAGAAAAAACATTAATTGACAATTTAAAGATCCTCGTACTATTAAGAATAATTACATGAACTCTACCAATAAATAAGGATATAAATTAATGATTAACATCAAAATATCCTAGAAATAGAATTAAGTAACTAAATCCAATAATTTACTGTTTAATAATGTTAAATATAGGGTTTGAATCATTCATATTTTAGAGAAAAAAATAAAAATGGAATTTTGGATAATTATCTTTTTTTAATAATTTCCCAAAAGGTTAAATCCAAGATAATGGTCAAACATTCCATTTCAAATTCTGAAATATTCAATTTTATTTTATTTTCACCTTTTATCTCAACCTGTTTTAATTTACCTATATTTTTTTATGATTTCATATGATTCAAAATATATCTGAAAACCTAAATATTCTATTTAAATGAATTTATAATTTCTGTAAAAACACATTACAAGGAATAGGGATGTAGAAAAATTGAATACAATATAAAACACATTTCCAATACTTGTAATTCACAAACTATATATGGTATGTTTAGACTATAATTACACCTATTAATAATATAACCTTTAAAAAACTCAATAAGAATTTATCTTAATTTCAGGTTATTTAAAAAATCACCATCATAAATATACTGTTATATGAAAAAACAACATGTATCATTATAATAAAACACTTAAATAATCCATTATATACCCTCGTGTAGAGATAATAGAAAAGTTATCTAACATTATTTGAGGATTGAATGATGTACCCTTAATTAAATACTATAACAAAAATAAATTGATTAGTTTAATGTACTTCATGGATCGAGAATATTATACCCAGATAAAGCTATGAAAACCAACTGTTTTTCAAGGAATATTTCCTATAAAGGTATCAATTTTATTTTCAAAAACATAATTTTTCAATTTAAAAACATATAAATAACAATGAATGAAATAAATTATCACATTAAATATTTTAAAATCAAATTACATGATATAAAAAATAAAATTTATTTTTATAAGAATTATAATAAAAAATAAATAAGGGAAATAATTTTAAAAATATCTTATTAAATTTTTGAAATCTACCCAAACAAATAGACTCCTCTAAATGATAATGGAAGGCTCTAGAAAATTATATATCATTACATTATACAACATTAATTTGTTTCCATCATAATTAATTAAAATCAAAATATAATTTGAATTGAAAAGAGGGGTAATATATCTACCACGCTACGAAATACATCTTAATGATCATATTGAATTTAAAACAATATAATTATAACATAGGGACAAATCTCAAAAACAAAAAAATATCCTGAATAAAATTTGAAACCCCCTGTAATGGAATATAACTCTAAAAAATAAAATGGACTTTAATAAATTCTCCCCTAAATGGGAGTATTAAAAATATATAATAAATAAAATTTCAGATACATCATTTGAAAGAAAAATAATGGCTAAAAACCTAAGATAATAATAGTGAAATAGAAAAAATAAGTCATAATTAATGCCACATAAATCAAAATGATGGCCAGATTCACATCCCAAATAAGAATTTCATTTTAATATAACTATTATTGCATCAATACACGAAATATAATAACATATACCATTTCCAAACAATCAATTTACCATGATTTAAATAATATGAATAAATCATCATTTATTATAAATCATTTTATCTTTTACCTAAATAATTCTACTTAATGTAATTTCACAATGAAATAATTACATGCTTCATCATGACTATTAAATCATTTAATTTACCAATATATTTCATCTTCTACCCTTTTCTTGATTTATACATAACAAAAAAACTTATAATAAATTATATATAATTTTTAATTAATATAATTTTTAACACAAGAGGATTAAAAATTAATAAGAAATGTGGACTTCTATTCAATCATAATGATTAATCATATATAAATTAAAATAATTAAAACAATAATTAATATTGAACAAGTAATAGCATGTTCACATTACAATTAAAAAAACATTGACATAATACATATATCAATTTCATCATTATATTACATCACCTTATCATTTTGAATTTTTCTTTCACATTTTTCTTTAGTCATTATAAAGCAATGTATGAAAACATTTGACATGGGACATGTAATGATTTCTAAAGATTAAAAGATGTTTTTTCACCAACATTTTTTCATTTGAATCTAGAAATATTGAAAATCATTAAGTGAAATAATTTTTAAATATATATCAATAAAAATATTTTATCAAAATCTATTGTTTAAATAATCCCAATACATTTATAGAAAACCATGATTTAAAATAAATTAATGAATCATGTATGAGTTTCTATCTATTAATTAATAATCCCAGTTCACATGAATGTAATTTTTTCATTGATCCTCAATAAATATTATAAAACATACTAATAAAAAACATGGAGGAAATGATTAATGATAAAATAAAAAAATTCAATATTTCCAAAAACGATTCCATGTTAGTTTGACATGAAAAAATGTCATTATATTAACCTATTTCATTTATCATGTATCTCAATATATAAATTATACACCCATAACTATTATGTAAAACAATAACTTGTTTCACAATAATATGATTATTAATTATGATAAATTTAAAACATTCCAGGAATGATTTAAAATATTTCATATATAAATTTTGTTATATAATAAATCACATATCTAAAAATTAATAGTTTTTTACCTCAATAACTTTTATTCATTTAACATATTCATACCTTGTAATTCATTAGGATAAAGTCAATATATAAATCAATAAAACAATTTAATCCATATTAATAGAAAACATCAATAATGAATCATGATGTTAACATATTGCACAGTATTGAATTTGATAACTTTTATGTTCTTATGAAAATAATTAGTCAAATAGAGTAGACACATGTAATACAACAAAAAATTAATTGTTCCAATTTATCATTAACTAATAGTAAATGTCATTACATGTTGGTGTTTTTAAATTTAAAATAAAACATAATATTCCACAACAAATAAAATAAAATATATTAATATGAACTAACAATATAAATGTATAACATTAAGGGAATCCATACATAAGACCATGATATTGAATATCTGGAGTAGCCACAACTTCCCTACATATCATCAAACAATATTACACAAATATTATTCCAAATTGAATATGTGTCCCCCTAATTAAATTACATTAAACCATTACATATATTATTAAGATAATATAAATCCATCAAAAATATAAGCATATTAAAACCCAAACACATCTTAAACATAAAAAAAATAATGTAATATAATTATTTAGTTTCCCATATAGAGAAAACCATCGAATAATAAGTTGTGAATCATAAAAAAACATATCCTTCTATTGAAGAAACATTAAAGACATCAGGCATGGAGAAGAGATCGGGAATAGTATAATGGAATAAATACAAAGACCCTTCCGGATGGAAAAAATCTATATCTCACCAATAATGAGATAAGATTTATGGAATGAATATGATTATAAAATCCCCACCTACAATGGTTTTCTATTAATCATTGAGAATGAGGAGGGAGTTATAGAACGAAATGAATAAGTCAAAATGAAATAATTTCTTTAGACTATATATGTATCACATGACTAGACCTATGGAAATAGATATACTAATCATTTTTATGGAAATGTTTTGGCTTGTTGGAATGAAATGGTTGGAGTATTACAAAAATTAATTTCTCAAGGATTTAATATGTGGGTTTTTGGAGATAATGAATGAATAAATACATAATCTATTTAAAAGGACACTTGTTTAATAATGATAAAAATATTGGAAATTCAAATTATTAGAAAAAACATAACGGGTTCCAGAATCAATTAGTAAATTCAATTCAATCATAAAATATCCATAAAGAAACATAAACGTCACTTAGTGTATGGAAAATATCATTGGATTAAAGGAAAATTCTATAACAAAATAATGAAACTCATGTATGAAATTTCTAATAATGTAATCCTAAAAAAATAGAAAAATAATTATAATATCATTTAAAAAAAATATTACTGCTATGTAACATAATAAAATAACATCAAATCAAGAATCCTAGAATTCACCCTCTAAGTACATATGGAATGTAATTCAACATCAACAAACTTAAGTTAATGCTTTGTCTCATGGTCTAAAGTTGATCCCTTTTACTTATATATACATTGAAACTAAATCTCCCCAAGTGTCCTCCTTGAATTTCCACCATCAATGACATCACATATGTGTCATTATAATGACATATCATTATTATTATCATCAACATGAAACTAGGAGAGAAATTTTCCTAAATCCCTTAAAGAAAAAATAGGTACTTCTAAAAGAATATATAATTTATTTAATGTTGTTAATTAATTCAATTAATAAAATTATAGTTAATCAAAACTGTTAATACACAGGCATAAATAATCATCATACATTATCCTTACCCATGTATCTATACCGGATGAAGGGTAAAATTGAATAAAATTTTTTGGTGAGTTTTATGTTCCTTCCATTAGATCAGATGGGTACAAAAAAGTAATGTCATATTCAATCTCCGTTATTAAAATAATTTAATAATCCATACTAGTACTATTCTACTAAAAAACAATGAATTCAAAGAATTTATTATCAAGTAAATTCAGTGTATCTCTTAAATGTCAGCTTTGATTCCACTCATCCTTTAAACATCCTTCTAAAGGTACACCACTGGGGATGGAAGTGACGAAATTGAGATGATGGGAATTGAATCCCTACATCAATAATATATTTTTTTAGTTGATATACTTTATGATATAGAAATCACATGAATGAGAGAAATTATCCATAGTTTTTATTTAAATAACAAGAGATAATATGATAATAAACCAAAATAACTCAAACACAAAAATATGAGTTTCAATAAAAATTCAATATATGATAATCGAATTTTGGTAATGTAATGATATACATTCTAACAAAAAAAACTAAAAACCCCATTAGTGACCATAAAGATCCATCCGTTCTTAAATAACTCATCAGACAAGGAATTATTCTCACAATAACAAATAATATCCTTTGGATAATGTAATGTGTTAATATATATGTAGTTTGAGAATGAAATTTTTAATTAGTATCACTATCCCCCAATCTGTATCTCAAATAAATGACAGAATATTACTAAATATTAATGAATAAAAAAATTAAATAGTATTATCACCTAAATAGGTTTTTCTATTTTCACATCCTTATCAATGTTCACTGACAATTTAATGGATATAATTTTATAATTATATTGATACACAATAATAGAAAAATATATGAATATATATATATATATATATATATCAAGGTAGGAATTTGGAACATTCCCACTGGTTTCACTCTCTCTCTCTCATCCCAATATCTCATGTCTTATATCAATCCATTTAATAACAAATTATACATATGATTCCAGAATTTGATATATATTACTACATCCTATTTATTCTGATACCTCAACACAATCCAATCTAGTAACAATTAACTATTTTCCTAGAAGACACTCCAACAATATTTAATAAATTATTAAAAAATCCATCATATCCAAATAATATACACCTATGGGAATATATCTATACCACATTATTATATAATTTTATGATTTACCTTAATCAATTGTTCCAAAATAATAATTTCGGGAAAACCAAGATTTATCACACCTTAGGTCAGAACATGATCTATAAAATAAGTCATTAATTGCTAAAATTCACCTGAACCGACGCATATCAAAAGTGATAGAATTTAAGATGGATAATTTATCCATTTGTACCCTTTCCTAGTATGAAAATCAGGAAAATCCCTCTAGAAACATCAATTTGTCATTTTTCAAACCAATGTGAGAACTAATGATTATGAAATTAGAAAATTTACAATAATTTCACCCCCAAAAAATTTAAACATTATATCCTTAGACTCTATTTTTAATGTCACGCATGTCTTTTAGATATCATTTATATGTTCCACACCTAAAAGTCAATAATGAGATAAAATTAATAATTTAAAAGATTATTTACAAATCAATTTTATTCTATTTTTATTACCATGATAACAAAAAAAAATATTTTCTTTAACCCTATCACTCTTTTTGATATTGTCAAATATATCATCATCATCTTGAAACCTCAATAACCATCCCATATTCATAAAATTAATACAATTACTTTTTCATTAACAACCTAGGTACACTTGTGCTTATCTATGTCCACAACCAAAATTCCCTTTCAGTTCCCAAAGATGGAATTATTTAATTAGATAAAGCTAATAAAATAATTATAAACCAACCAAAAGACCACAAATCATGTGTAAAAAATTGAACATATATTGATGAGAATGTATCCTTCTAAAAATGTACTAACCACCTTGCATCATTTCAATACTACTTTATTAATTATAATCTATCCATCCCCCATTGACCATGAAAATCGCTACATCTTGATTATCCCCACTCATTTGTCAAAAAATATCCCAACATCAATATTTCCTTGAACGTCTATCCCATTATTCATAAAAAAATTCCAACTATAAAAGGCTATCATTCATTCTAATGATGTTTATAAATTCATATAGAATATAGAAATGTGAGAATTCATCCTAAATCATTAATTAATTTATAATCAACCAATTTAATTCCATATAGAATGAACTAGTATATTATGAAATAGTTTTCCACATTTGAAAACATATTGGATATATATAATATGTGACACCCCTATTTTTAGGTAATTAACTATTTTATTTTATACATTCACCCCAAAAAATTTGGTGTGTTGAGAGGTTTTGGGTGTTTTAAAATGTTTTATAGGGGTTTGTATAGATGTAGAATTATTGAATTATTTGCAGAATCCATTCTAAATATCCTGGGTGAATTCCTAGGAGGGTTTGGGAGAAACTATAATGGCATGTTCATCGTTCAAGTTAAAAAAATAAAAAACCATGTGACATTGAAAATTTTTTGAATGCAAATTTATTCCTTGATTGTAACATATTTTACAAATAGTGTGGAATTGTTTTATCTTATTGAACCTATATGGTTGGTTCATTGTTAGAAATACCAGGAGTCCAAACCATGTGAAAAATTTTATAATGTATGGATTTTTTAAAATACAATTTTCTCACTAGAACCACAATTCCTTATTTTTGGAATATATATCTCGACTTCCAAGGTTACTATGGGTGATTTTGAGAATTCTCTCCACATTTTAGACTAATTAGAGTCTAATATTGGGTTTTTTTCATTGGTAATAATTTTAAATTCTAATTTTTCCACTTATACAATGGAATCTCATCAATATATATTTAAGAGGAACTAATAATTATGATTCCATACCATAATCTATAGCCTAGGATGTATTTTGATTAAAATCCTCTTCTAATCCATTAATGTAATATTGTTGAGTGCATGAATCTATGAGGTTGTGGAGTGATTCCATGAATCAACTATGTTGATGTAGATGGATTCTATCCCTCTCTGGGTTTCTACAAATATGATGGATTGATTTTCAATAAAAAATTTTGTTTTCTTGGAAGAAATACATAATGATTCTCTTTTTTAATTGGCTTTGCAAGAGTTGGTTTTAAGATTCATCTACCACATGTTTTATGAAGTTTTTGTTTTTGATATTATATTCAATGAAATTAATTTCTCTGTTAACTATTCATAGAATGGTTTTCATGTGATAAAACAAATATTTGGGACATATTGAATTCAAACATGGTTTTAAGGATTATTTATATGACCCAAAAACTATATACCCAATTACGTACATGGATATAGTGGGATATGATTACTTCACAAGTTAGTAATGTTTAGTGTATATTTTTTATTTGATTCCATTAGAGGGGTTTTTTATAATGTATGTGTGCATGCATGGAATGTGTGACCTTCATAGTAAGATTTTACATTCTTGATTATAATTGCTATATCATATACATTGGTTATATGTTAGTCACTAATGATTTATATTTAATGAAAGATACAATGTTCATATTATTGTGGCATTTATGGGACGACATGTGGATTTATTATAACTTTTGAGGCATAACCCCCTTCAAATGACCATTGATCAATAAATAGATATTGTATATCATTGTATTGATATATGTAATTTCTTGAAAAAATTTAAGAACCCTTATTTTTTTGGAGTCATCTCTGGATCATGTTCGGGTAATTTTTCAGGTTTTAATTACCTTTTTTGGAGTAGTGGCGCAGTGTGAGTTTTGGGGTATTTTTACTAAAAAATTATAAGAATTTGGTGTGTGTAAAGTTTTCACATGGTTTGATGAACTTTGTGACTAATTCATTCAAAACCAAGAAAACATGGGTATAGTGGACTATATGGATTGACCAAGGTATAAGAAATTCATGTGAGTAAACTATTATAACTGTAGAAACATAGACAGAGAGGTCGGCAAATTTGTTACACGGTTTTCCCAAACCTTGTGCCCCTACCATGGGAACCATTTGTGCGATATTATTGATTTGAAAATCTATTTTTAAAACCTCCTGGACCCCTGAGACTCACATATTTTGTCATTGGATCTGACATAGAAAATTATAGGTTATCCCAGTGCCTTCCAGAGATAATCCATGTTGATTCGAATATCATTCCTTGAGATCGAAAGCCCATTTTTAAGATCCATTCTCTTCATGGTATGTTGAATTCATCCCATTGCTTATCCTATTCATTCCACTATCCATATTGATATTTTCATGGATATCTTCCACTTTTTCCATGTATTTTTGCAAATAAGATGAGATATAGATCTTGGATTATGGATCTAAATCTATATTTTCAATATCTTGATGACTATGATCTTGATTTTAATTTATGGATTTAGATATGGATCTTTATCAATGACGTTGTGCCACATGAATTTTAGATGGGATAAAATTAAAAAATAAATATATGTTGGTGGTCTAAATCGAACTCCAATAGTCATGGATTTGATATGTGAATGTGAGTTTATGGATTTTCTAGATTCCTTTAATATTTGATTTCAAAAATTTAAGTAATTAGTAATGGGGAATTGATTTGTGATTTCATTGGAAATTAATTGACAATTTAATCACAGAAAAAACAAAGGGGGTTACTCAAATAGATATTTGTTTTGGAGATATTTTATGGGTTGAGAATGTGTAATGATATATTGAATAGATTGTGTTAAGATAATTAATTGGGGGAAATTAATTTCGAAATGATGTTTGGCTATCTAAGATAATTAATTGTGAGAACTAATTATGTTCCTTTAAGATGTTCAATGATTTATAAATGTTATAATAAATTATGAAATGTAGATGATCAATATAGATAATTAATTGCAAATAAATAATTATGGAAATAAATTTGTGTTGATTGATTAATTAATTGAAGAATTATTTATTGTGTAATGTGATTCGTTAATTGTGGAGTTAACCAATGGCCTTTAAAATGTTTAAATAATCATTGGATTAGAAATGGAATGATGTGGCTAATTCATATTATTTAAAGAATGATTAAATAGATGAGATTATTTTGGTTCTTGACATGGTGTTCTGGAATGATTATATGTCACGACCCCCTCCCCACAGAGTGAACCCCTCCTGGGCCGGCAATGTGAAAAGGGAGATAATGATCCCCGAGTCCCGCCTCCAGTAGGCCCCGGGTTGGCGACTAGCACCGAGGGTATAATTACGTACAAATGGGAGGCATTACCCTCTAAGAGAACACAAGCAGAAGAGAGAGATAGAATAGAATCCAATCAACTCCAACTCAGAACTGAAATATAAAAAGGAAACCAAGTACATATATGAAATGTCATGCAAAAGTACTACAACTGAAAGGGAAAACTAAAAGTACCCAAAAGAAAGAAAAACGGCAGCGACCACAAGCCCGAACATCTCCTCCTCCAACCGCAAGCTAGTAGTAACCAGCTGGATCTCCAACCTGCTCCAAGTGACCTGAAAAACAGTTTATATGTACATAGGGTGAGTATAACAGTATACTCAGTAGGATCCTCCCCAAGACTCTCGTGCAAAAGTAAAGAAAGCATGCTAAGGCCCAGTGAACAACAAGTGAAACTAACTCGTTATCTAAACAGGTATACTATGTTCCCAACCTCACCATGGCTACTCTCACCAAGTAACGCATACAGGAATATAGCATATAGTAAATAATATCAAGGGTACCCCGCTACTACTTCCCCACTGGTTTGCCGCTTTGCCCCAACGACATACATCTTGTGCATCTCTCTCCAAAGGCTTGCCCGCAGACACATGGGCTAAGCTCCACAATCTACACCTCGTGCACCACAAAGGATTTCCCGCAGACACCTGGGCGAAGCACCACACCGTCCTCACAACCAAAGTAACCAGGTAGTTTCCGGGATCCACCACAACTCGTATAACGTGTATCATACATCGAGTATTATTCCTCAAGCCATCACAGCCCATACGCCGAGTAAGGATCCTCAAGCCATCACAACCTATACATGTTACACCTATAGTATTCCATAGGACACTATATCCAGAGTATATGGGTGTGAAATAACCACAAGCCATTACAGCCCTCTACACACATATATGGGTAAAACTAACCACTGTTCCTACCAGCACAAGGATCTACCAAGAGAAGAGAGCGGGACCAAAGGGGGTAGTCACCCATTCAACCTCCCATCAGAATGTTGGGGAAAACACCCCCAGGGCTCAGAATCCCCGGGGTGTCAGTTTCCCTTACTGACAGGGTGGAGTAGCGTATAGAAACACAAAAAGTACAGAATATATAAGTAACTCACATCCACACTATGGGAATTACCTAGTCTTAGATACAACTGCAGCTAACGTCTCTCAGACTCCAGGCTGCTACTTCTAAGACTAGGTATCCTATAAGCACACAAACAATGATAAGATTTATTTGATTACTCCATTATCATTTATCAGTTCCACTGTACATTAATTAATTATTTAAACATTAATTATGAATGATGAATTCCACATTAAACTGAAAAGGCATCACTTTCAAAAACAACTGCTCCTTTTTAAGATTCACATCACCTTTAAATTCCAGCATCTCCATCCCCGTGGATGTTCACCATTTAATGAAACATTCATTACAGAATTACTTTTCCACATTCCCAGGCATTCTAGAAAATCATCATATGCTTCTAAACACAAAGGAGGCTCAACACGGTGAGTAGATATACTACCCGTCGAGTCTTTGCCGCCTATAGAAAGAGCATAGACCCATCCACCATCGAGAGGCTAAACACGGAAAGCACGTGGCATACCCCGCATGTCTTCGCCTCCTTCAGAAAGAGGGTAAGCAAGACCAGCTGCCTTGAGCAGTGGAGAAAAGTAAAGCAGATAAGCAACCAAACCAAACCACCAACATCAAACCATCACATTCATCTCATACCATCACCCTTGGTGTCCTCCCCGACACCCATATGCATAAACCGATGCATCTCGCCACACTAGGCGTCATCCGCTGCCACAAACACAAGTCTCCATGCCTCCACATATCACAACAGCCATCCAGGCTCACATCACAGCACAAGCAGCAGGAAAACAAACATCACAAAGTGGGCTCTCGGCCCTTTAACAAACAAGAGGCTAACTCAGAACCCTTTTAGAAATTCCCACATAATCTGTTCTCTAATCCATATTGAATTAACAGACATGTTATTCATAGATTCCAATCATGGATACCTAATCAGTAAGCTATCACAATTTAAATAACCATGCTTACTTCCCTAATTTGATTATCCTCAATTAAGAACAACTACAACAACAACAATAACCAGATTAATTTACATGCCTCTTTATCTTTATCCAATTAATTAACAATTAATTTCGGCTTTACGTTCATTATCAATTTCTATCATGAACGAACAACAAATCAAAGAAAACATAGATATCACTATATCTAGGAAATCATGAGGCAAACCGTTATCACGATATAAAGCAACAGCATGCGATCAACCAATTTTTTTAATCCGGTTCAAGTGTTTAATTAGGTCAATTTCATTGTAATCCAAAGAGATAAATCATGCTAATTCTACGATTGCACATATACAATTAGAGAAGCCATGAATCCCCTACCTCGAAGAGTTCTTGACGTCCATTATCCACACAACGGGTCACAGTCCTCTTCTCCTCACGATAGCCGTATCCACCAGAGGATGCCACGGTACGACAGTACCAACCAACCCCAAGAAAACCCATTAGAACCATGGAGATTACATGCTAATATGGAAGGAAGAACAAGATAATGTGATCCCCGAAGGAACGATGATAAAACATACCTTATATCGAAGAACGATCGACACAACTTGGTTGCATCAACAGAGCGGAACTGATCTGAGTAACGTTTGATTGTGAAACTCCTACGAGAATGATTGCAAGGTTCTAGCGTCTCGTAGATGAGAACCAGGAGGAAGAACAACGAAGAATGATTTCTCGTTCCTTTTAAAAAAAATTAGAGAGGCGACAGTTTAAGATCCGGTTTATTCTCCATTAAAAACGGATCGCATTAACCCACGCGGTTTGACCAAGTAAAAAAAACATCCCGGCCTTAGGAATAATTAATATAGGATTTATGGCCTTTGAATCGGCCTTAAAGTCCTTAAAATAAGGTTTTAAAAGTATTTTACGTCAAAGAAAACGTCAAATTTGCGAAGCTGGAAATACTGTTCACATACTCAAAATTTGGGAAAGTATGGAATCAGTAGCTCTTATGGAGTCTGGAAACACTGTTCATTCATGAAATTTGGCAAAGTATGGAATCGGTAGCTCTTATGGAGTCTGGAAACACTGTTCACAGAACTAAAAAAAAAATTGGCAAAGGAAAGAAAAGCTCACCGATAGAACCTTACTGATAGAAACACAAGTCTACTAATAGATCTTCACTGATAGAAGTCCACCGATAGGACCTCATCGATAGAAACACTGTTCACAGAACTAGAAATTTGGCAAAGTGTTAACCGAGCTACTGCTGGACTGCGGCTACAAGTATACTGAGCTATCAGTATGCCGTGGCTACCGGTAAACCCAGCTACCGGTAGGATGCGGCTACCGGTAGACCGAGCTACCGGTAATCAGAAGCTACCGGTAGACCGAGATACCGGTAATCAGCAGCTACCGGTAGACCAAGCTACCGGTAATCAGCAGCTACCGGTAGACCGAGCTACCGGTAATCAGCAGCTACCGGTAGACCGAGCTACCGGTAATCAGCAGCTACCGGTAGACCGAGCTACCGGTAATCAGCAGCTACCGGTAGACCGAGCTACCGGTAATCAGCAGCTACCGGTAGACCGAGCTACCGGTAATCAGCAGCTACCGGTAGACCGAGCTACCGGTAGGCAGTAGCTAGGGGATAAGTCACCTTGTCCTCCCGGAACACCTCCAACACCACAATTCCACAAAGTAATGGACCGGAGAGGTCCGGGCCATTACATTAGATACCACTCAAAACATTCTCGTCCTCGAGAATTAAAAACCAACCCAGAAGAAAAGAGGGGTCCGAACAACCACCCCATAAGATACCTCTCAGGGGAAAACCACCATGAGTTGTTCGAAAGCTGGAACAAAACTCTGACATCCGGGAACAAACAATCCATACCCAAACAATTCATTCACAACATCACATCAAAGGTACATAAATGAAACATGAAAGGTCTAACCAGAGAGGAAACATCATTACATGGAAAGAGTTAAACATTAAACAACTCTGGGTACTGAGCATGTATCTGTGACTCACGCTCCCATGTACTCTCCTCCATGCCACCGTGTTGCCACAGGACACGAATTAAGGGGATAGAACGCCCACGCAACAACTTCTCCTTGTGGTCTTGGATCTCCACAGGTCGCTCCTCGAAGGTTGCATCATCGTCAATATCGATCTCTCCCCAATCGATAACATGAGATTCATCATGAAGATAACGACGGAGCTGCGATACATGGAAAACATCATGTATCCGACTCATCTGAGGGGGAAGTGCTACTCGATACGCCACAGATCCAACACGAGCTAACACCTCGAAAGGCCCAACAAACCGGGGATAATGCTTACGTCCACGACCAAACCTTCGCTGCCCACGACGGGGATTCACCTTTAGAAACACATGATCCCCAAAATTAAACTCTAACGGTCTCCTTATTTGATCAGCATATGATTTCTGACGATCCTGTGCTGTCTTCATCCTCTCACGAATCACCTGAACCATCTCTGTTGTATTCTGCACTAGTTCTGGTTCGAGGATTGCTGACTCTCCGACCCCAGTCCAGCACAACAGAAAACGGCATGGCCGACCATACAAGGCTTCAAACGGCGCCATACCGATGGTAGAGTGAAAACTATTATTGTAAGCGAATTCTACCAAGGGTAAGTGCTTCACCCATGAACCTCCAAAATCAAGAACACAAGAGCGCAACATGTCTTCAAGAGTCTGGATGGTTCGCTCTGTCTGACCATCCGTTTGAGGATGAAAAGCAGTGCTAAGGCATAGTTGAGATCCAAAAGCATGTTGGAGAACTCTCCACACCCTAGAGGTAAAACGAGGATCTCGATCAGAAATGATCGTCCTAGGTACTCCGTGAAGCCTCACCACCTCCTCCAGATACTGCCTCGACAAAACCTCCACTGATCTTGACTCCTTGATCGCTATGAAGTGGGATGATTTTGTTAAACGATCCACTACCACCCATATAGCATCATGTCCTCCCGGAGCTTGAGGTAAACCTGTAACAAAGTCCATTGAGATGTCCTCCCACTTCCACTGAGGAATCCTTAAGTGCTGGAGAAGACCACCAGGAACATGGTGTTCGGCCTTCACCTTCTGGCAGACTAAACATCGAGACACACATTCTGCAACTGTACACTTCAGCCCAAGCCACCAAAACTGACTCCTCAAGGATCGTTACATCTTCGTCACACCAGGATGTACCGCCAGGGGTGAACTATGGAACTCTCGGAGAACCGTCTCGCGCATCGCCAAGGGAACAAAAAGCCTGCCATGATACAACACTCGGTGTTGTTCATCCTCCGACCAACCATCAGGGGCCTCACCACATACAACTCTGTCTCTCCAAACTTCCACCTCTTGGTCACCCAACTGAGACTCTTCCACCTTCTGCATCAGGGATGACTGCACCGTCATCTGGAAAAGACAACCTCTACCCCCAACTTCTTCCACATCAAGATGTAAAGATGATAGCTCTTCCATCACTCCCCAAGAATCAACAGATTCACGCACAACATCACTACGTGACTTTCGGCTCAGTGCATCAGCAACAACATTTCCCTTCCCAGGTGTATATGATATTTCGAAGTCGTATTCCTGCAAGAACTCCATCCACTGACGCTGCCTCAAGTTCAAGTCCCGCTGAGAGAAAACATACCTCAAACTCTTATGATCGGTGAAAACCACAATGCTCTCGCCAATGAGGTAATGTCTCCACAACTTTAGATCAAACACCACGGCTGCCAACTCAAGATCATGGGTGGCATAGTTGCGTTCATGGGGACGCAACTGCCGAGACCCATAAGAAACAACGGACCTCTGCTGCATGAGAACACAGCCTAGCCCCAGATGTGAAGCATCACAGAAAACATCAAACTGGACTCCCTCTGCTGGAAGACAAAGGACTGGAGCACTTACCAACTTCTCCTTTAGATACTCGAAAGCTGTCTGACACTGATCAGTCCATATGAACGCTTGATCCTTCCTGGTCAAAGCTGTCAGAGGAGTCGCAACTCGGGAGAAATTAGCCACAAACCTCTTGTAATAGCCTGCGAGACCAAGGAAACTTCGCACCTCTGACACGGTCTTGGGGGCTGGCCAAGACACCACTGCTTCTATCTTCGAAGGATCCACAGCTACTCCCTGTTGGGACAGAACATGTCCCAAGAAACGAACTTCTTGAGCCCAAAACTCACACTTGGACAACTTCCCAAACAACCGATGTTGGCGAAGAACTCCCAAAACGGCTCGTAGATGCTCTGCATGCTCCTCTTCAGATGTGGAGTACACAAGGATGTCGTCGATGAAAACCACAACAAACTTGTCCAGGAATTCACGGAACACATCATTCATAAACCCCATGAAAACAGCTGGAGCATTCGTCACGCCAAATGGCATTACAACAAACTCATAATGCCCATAACGACAACGGAAAGCAGTCTTCGGGATATCCTCATCCTTTACACGCATCTGGTGATATCCTGACCGCAAGTCTATCTTTGAAAACCAACTTGCACCCTTCAGTTGATCGAATAGTTCATCAATCCGCGGGAGAGGATAACGGTTCTTTATTTTCACTTTGTTTAAGCGACGATAATCGACGCACAACCGCAAAATGACATCAGCCTTTTTCACAAACAAAACTGGTGCACCCCACGGTGACACACTTGGCCGAACAAAACCACACTGCAACAGACCGTCGAGCTGAATACGTAGCTCTTGTAACTCAGAAGGGGCCATCCTATACGGAGACATAGAGATAGGAGACGCTCCTGGCTGTAGCTCGATCCCAAACTCGATCTCTCGTCGAGGGGGTAAGGATACAACCTCTTCTGGAAAGACATCAGGGTACTCCTCTACGACCCTAGGAAATGCCAGTTGTTGAACCTCTGAAGAACTCAGCATCATCCCAGCCATCATGGATGATAAGGATGAAACTCGTCTATGACTCATTCGAGGATCTCTGTCACCAACAAACACTACTTCCTCTCCATCTTCATCAAAGAAAACGACCTTCTTCCTGTAGCAATCCACAACAGCCTGCACTGAATACAACCAATCCATGCCATGTATGACATCATATGGTTGTATTCGCAAACATAGGAAATCTCCCAAAGAGCGGTGTTGCCCCAACACTAGCTCACAGTCTCTACATACTTCAAACAAGTCAGCTCGACCTCCAACTGGCGTAGTCAACGCCAAGGGCACTGGAAGTCTCTCTACCTCAAGTCCCAAAGCATGGACAAGGGTAGGTGATATGAAGGAGTGTGTTTCTCCTGAATCAAACAAGGCATACACCGAGGTAGAAAACAAGCAAAGGGTACCTCGAACGACATCTGGCTCGCCTGGGGCTGGTAACGCTAGAGCATGAAGCTGACCACGACCACCTCCACGGCCTCTCTGACCCTGATGACGACCACCACCACGGCCGCGCTCTGCTCTCTAAGGACGAGGAGCGTCATGGGGCTGTCCTCTGCCTGCTCCATCTACCCTCTGGTGATCTAAAGCTGGTGCAACCTGCTGCTGCTGCCTCGGCTGGAACTGCCTCAACGGAGGAACCTGGAGTGGAGTGCCTGGTGCAAGATGAATGCTCTGAAAAGTCGGGCACTCCCGCTGCTGATGACCATGACCACCACAAAGAAAAACAAGCGTCTGATCCCTTGGCATAGGTCTGAGAGTTTCTGCCTCCGGAGAAACGAGATGGGAAGGGCTGGGACCTACCCCCAGGTGAACGAAAACTCTTCTGTCCTGAAAACCGGGAACCCCAGACCACAGCTCTGCTTCGTGAGGAATCATGATGATTCCCCTCTCGTGATGATCTGGTCCTAGCCAAAGTCCTCTCAACAACCTCTGCCCTCGCCAGCACCTCAAGATATGTCTTCAGCATAAATGGGGTGACCTGGCGCTGGATCTCTGGACGCAAAGCCTCCTCGAAATGCCTCTCCCTGGCCTCATCATCTGGTAACAGGTCTGAAGCATATCGTAGAAGGTTCTTGAAACGGATTCCAAACTCTCGAACACTGGAGCTCCCCTGTCGAAGGGTGAGTAGCTCCTGGCGGCTGGACGCCTTCGCAGTCGATGAAAGAAACTCGACCCTAAACCTGTCTCGAAACTCCTCCCATGAGATCGCTGACTCCTCACGATCCCCGAGGAACAAGAACCACCACTGTCTCGCTTCTCCACGCAACATCGTCACAACCAAGGACACCCAGTGTTCCTTCCGAGCACGAATCGAACTGAAGCCTATCTCGACCTCCTCCAACCAGTATTCTGTGACTGCATCTGAAACGGAGCCCTCATACTTCTTTATACTCTGGCACTGAAACTCTTGGAGTGTCTTCCTCCAAGTGTCATCTTCGTCAACCTCTACCCGGCGGCGATCTGCTGGAACAGCCTGCTGGGCACCTTCTGCGCAAACCTAATGAGGACGTCGACCTGGAGCCATACCTGTAAAATAACAACCGTTAGAGCTCCTAAGCCTGGAATATGGAAGACTCAACATTAATTAATTAATTATTTTGTTTTATTAATTTTAGGTTACCTATCCCAAGGTCTACCCATTCAAACACAGGTGCAAATAATAATGATTCATGATCCTTTCCTAGGTCTCTACCCTGCAACCAGTATCACTTTGTTTAGTAGCCATTGTAAACATAAAGGTTCGTGCAACAGATCATAGGGGGCCCTGAACGCCTATGTCTCTGCCGGTCTCCAGTGTTTACCCCACTTTCTAAATATGAATGACACCGTTGCCCTACCATCCCATGCATCCTCACCTGTGCCTAACTCCAAACTCCATCATATCCCTCATCCAGACCTCTGATACCACTCTGTCACGACCCCCTCCCCACAAAGTGTACCCCTCCTGGGCCGGCAATGTGAAAAGGGAGATAATGACCCCCGAGTCCCGCCTCCAGTAGGCCCCGGGTTGGCGACTAGCACCGAGGGTATAATAACGTACAAATGGGAGGCATTACCCTCTAAGAGAACACAAGCAGAAGAGATAGATAGAATAGACTCCAATCAACTCCAACTCAGAACTGAAATATAAAAAGGAAACCAAGTACATATATTAAATGTCATGCAAAAGTACTACAACTGAAAGGGAAAACTAAAAGTACCCAAAAGAAAGAAAAATGGCAGCGACCACAAGCTCGAATAGGTCCTCCTCCAACCGCAAGCGAGTAGTAACTAGCTAGATCTACAACCTGCTCCAAGTGACCTGAAAAACAGTTTATATGTACATAGGGTGAGTATAACAGTATACTCAGTAGGATCCTCCCCAAGACTCTCGTTCAAAAGTAAAGAAAGCATGCTAAAGCCCAGTGAACAACAAGTGAAACTAACTCGTTATCTAAACAGGTATACTATGTTCCCAAACTCACCATGGATACTCTCACCAAGTAACGCATACAAGAATATATCATATAGTAAATAATATCAAGGGTACCCCGCTACTAATTCCCCACTAGTTTGCCGCTTTGCCCCACCGACATACGTCCTGTGCATCTCTCTCCAAAGGCTTGCCCGCAGACACCTGGGCTAAGCTCCACAATCTGCACCTCGTGCACCACAAAGGATTGCCCGTAGACACCTGGGCGAAGCACCACACCGTCCTCACAACCAAAGTAACCAGGTAGTTTCCAGGAGCCACCACAGCTCGTATAACGTGTATCATACGTCGAGTATCATTCCTCAATCCATCACAGCCCATATGCCGAGTAAGGATCCTCAAGCCATCACAGCCTATACACGTTACACCTATAGTATTCCATAGGATACTATATCCAGAGTATATGGGTGTGAAATAACCACAAGCCATTACAGCCCTCTACACACATATATGGGTAAAACTAACCACTGTGCCTACCAGCACAAGGATCTACCAAGAGAAGAGAGCGGGGCCAAAGGGGGTAGTCAGCCATTCAACCTCCCATCAGAATGTTGGGGAAAACACCCCCCCAGGGCTCAGAATCCCCAGGGTGTCAGTTGCCCTTATCGAAAGGGTGGAGTAGCGTATAGAAACACAAAAAGTACAGAATATATAAGTAACTCACATCCACACTATGGGCATTACCTAGTCTTAGATACAACTGCAGCTAACGTCTCTCAGACTCTAGGCTGCTACTTCTAAGACTAGGTATCCTATAAGAACACAAACAATGAAGAGCATTATTAGATTACTCCATTCTCATTTATCAGTTCCACTGTACATTAATTAATTCTTTAAACATTAATTAAGAATGAAGAATTCCACATTAAACTGAAAAGGAATCACTTTCAAAAACAACTGCACCTTTTTAAGATTCACATCACCTTTAAATTCCAGCATCTCTATCCCCGTGGATTTTCACCATTTAATAAAACATTCATTACAGAATTACTTTTCCACATTCCCAGGCATTCTAGAAAAACATCCTATGCTTCTAAACACAAAGGAGGCTCAACACGGTGAGTAGATATACTACCCGTCGAGTCTTTTCCGCCTATAGAAAGAGCATAGACCCATCCTCCATCGAGAGGCTAAACACGGAAAGCACGTGGCATACCCCGCGTGTCTTCGCCTCCTTCGGAAAGAGGGTAAGCAAGACCAGCTGCCTTGAGCAGTGGAGAAAAGTAAAGCAGATAAGCAACCAAACCAAACCACCAACATCAAACCATCACATTCATCTCATACCATCACCCTTGGTGTCCTCCCCGACACCCATATGCATAAACCGATGCATCTCGCCACACTTGGCGTCATCCGCTGCCACAACCACAAGTCTCCATGCCTCCACATACCACAACAGCCATCCAGGCTCACATCACAGCACAAGCAGTAGGAAAACAAACATCACAAAGTGGGCTCTCGGCCCTTTAACAAACAAGAGGGTAACTCAGAACCCTTTTAGAAATTCCCACATAATCTGTTCTCTAATCCATATTGAATTAACAGACTTGTTATTCATAGATTCCAATCATGGATACCTAATCAGTAAGCTATCACAATTTAAATAACCATGCTTACTTCCCTAATTTGATTATACTCAATTTAGAACAACTACAACAACGACAATAACCAGATTAATTTACATGCCTCTTTATCTTTATCCAATTAATTAACAATTAATTCCGGATTTACGTTCATTATCAATTTCTATCATGAACGAACAACAAATCAAAGAAAACATAGATATTACTCAATCTAGGAAATCATGAGGCAAACCGTTATCACGGTATAAAGCAACAGCATGCGGTCAACCAATTCTTTTAATTCGGTTCAAGTATTTAATTAGGTCAATTTCATTGTAATCCAAAGAGATAAATCATGATAATTCTACGATTGCACATATACAATTAGAGAATCCATGAATCCCCTACCTCGAAGAGTTCTTGACGTCCTTTATCCACACAACGGGTCACAGTCCTCTTCTCATCACGATAGCTGGATCCACCAGAGGATGCCACGGTACGACAGTACCAACCAACCCCAAGAAAACCCATTAGAACCATGGAGATTACATGCTAATATGGAAGGAAGAAAAAGAGAAGGTGATCCACGAAGGAACGATGATAAAACATACCTTATATCTAAGAACGATCGACACAACTTGGTTGCATCAACAGAGTGGAACTGATCGGAGTAACGTTTGATTGTGAAACTCCTACGAGAATGATTGCAAGGTTCTAGCGTCTCGTAGATGAGAACCAGGAGGAAGAACAACGAAGAATGATATCTCGTTCCTTTTAAAGAAAATTAGAGAGGCGGCAGTTTAAGATTCGGTTTATTCTCCATTAAAAACGGATCGCATTAACCCACGCGGTTTGACCAAGTAAATAAAACATCCTGGACTTAGGAATAATTAATATAGGATTTATTGCCTTTGAATCGGCCTTAAAGTCCTTAAAATAAGGTTTTAAAAGTATTTTACGTCAAAGAAAACGTCAAATTTGCGAAGCTAGAAATACTGTTCACATACTCAAAATTTGGCAAAGTATGGAATCGGTAGCTCTTATGGAGTCTGGAAACACTGTTCATTCGTGAAATTTGGCAAAGTATGGAATCGGTAGCTCTTATGGAGTCTGGAAACACTATTCACAGAACTAAAAAAAATTTGGCAAAGGAAAGAAAAGCTCACCGATAGAACCTTACTGATAGAAACACAAGTCTACTGATAGATCCTCACTGATAGAAGTCCACCGATAGGACCTCATCGATAGAAACATTGTTCACAGAACTAGAAATTTGGCATAGTGTTAGCCGAGCTACTGCTGGACTGCGACTACAAGTATACCGAGTTATCAGTATGCCGTGGCTACCGGTAAACCCAGCTACCGGTAGGATGCGGCTACCGGTAGACCGAGCTACCGGTAATCAGCAGCTACCGGTAGACCGAGCTACCGATAATCAGCAGCTACCAGTAGACCGAGCTACCGGTAATCAGCAGCTACCGGTAGACCGAGCTACCGGTAATCAGCAGCGACCGGTAGACCGAGCTACCGGTAATCAGTAGCTACCGGTAGACCGAGCTACCGGTAATCAGCAGCTACCGGTAGAACGAGCTACCGGTAATCAGCAGCTACCCGTAGACCGAGCTACCGGTAATTAGCAGCTACCGGTAGACCGAGCTACCGGTAATTATCAGCTACCGGTAGACCGAGCTACCGGTAGGCAGTAGCAGGGGGATAAGTCACCATGTCCTCTCGGAACACCTCCGACACTACAATTCCACAAAGTAATGGACCGGAGAGGTCCGGGCCATTACATTATATGTTGGGACATGGACATGGTGTTCCTCACTAATAGTTATCCAAGCCTGAGATTTTCTGTTGCTAGGCATGATGATCTAAATTGATTGAGAAATGAAGTGTTAGGAATGGAAAATAACACTGAATGATATTTGGATTGCATAACAATACGTTAAATTCCTAATGAATAATAATAATTAATAATTATTCAAATGGAAAACATGAATTTAAAGTATTCCTTATGTGATGATTAACAATTAAATGTCAATGTGATAACAATTTAATTATGAATTGTGTTTATTACTTCATAAAATTTCTTACAATATATTTTAACGGGACTTTTTTTAGACACCAATGGTGGGGGAATAATATGATGTCCTCACACACTATTTGGGCCACCTGATCAACACTAGAGTTTAATTTGATGTTAGAGGATATGATAACGGAATGTCCCTGGGATAAATTGTTGTTTGGTATTAAAGCATGGGAGATATAACCATATGTGGTTCCAGACCCTCTTTAGATTTATTATATCATTAATTTTAGTTATATTATAGGCAATTGAAGCTAGTATGTTCATAAAATGTTTTAACTTTTAGTTGAGTATTTTATTTTCTTCTTTTGAATATCACAAGACCTGATATGTTGCTTGTTATTTATACACTTCTGCACTTGGTTATTGTTTTTTTCTATAGTTGTTGATTTATTCTGATAATTGAGTGTATAGTATCCCCAACACTAGCTTACCAAACCCATACTACTATTCATCACCCTCTCGCGTATGGGGAGGCATTCTTCAGGGCATGTGGCCAACCTGCTCAGGACACCATTTATTGACACCCATGTAAGGACATCATAATGTAGTATCATATGAGTTTTATTTTGTTTCTTTTTCTTTTATCATACTAATTTAGTAATGGTATACAAGAGTTTATGAAGTATTGAGGATTGATAATGAGCTCATTTATCAGAGTTTCAAACTCATGTACTGCGGGAAATCCATGTTCTTAGGGTAGGATTGTTGGAATTAGTGTTTTTTAGTTACAATTGGATATTATTTCTCTTTGGGTGATGCACGTGTGGTGTGATGTTATATTTGTGTTTCCAATTACTAACTATTGATTTGTGGTTTATATAGTCAAGATACATGAGGCTTCACCCATATTTATAAGCACTTAGGTTTGTTGTGACATGTAACATTCTAGGATCTCACAATAAAATAAGTTATAGTTGTGTTGTTGAACTTGAACTATTTTTCCATTTTGTGAGACTGAACTAATGATACAAAATTAGAAAAAATGGGTGCTTAATAGAAAGCATATTGATGAAAAGAATATGAACAATTAATTAAATATTGAATTAATAAATTATAGATAATTTAATTAATCAATATATGAATTAATTAATGAGAATATATATAACTTTAATAAATATGACCTAGAAGTATGAAGGTGAAAGGTAGTGATAAGGCCTCGGTGATGACTGTGTAGAGCAAAAAGGGGGAAAGGTCATGTTGAAAAATATTTTCTTATTTTTACGTTTTATGTAAATTTTATAATGTTGCATTATGAGACCTAATATGTGGTTTTGGAATTATAGATATACTTATCCACTAATCATGATTATCAGGAGACCAAGGGGTTTGGCCTATAACATACTTTCAAATAGGGAACGTGATGAAACATTACTGAAATTTTATGTGGAATGGGAATCATTCCGATAGAACTTTGCTGAATTCATTCAATTCATGGAGACAGGCCTCGGGTGGGTTCTGAAAATCATGTCTAATTTGACATCGGAGTTTCAAAATTATAACCCTATATATTTTACTAGAGAGGGTAGACTAGAGGGATCTGAATTCTATATTGAATCCATATAGATGATACATGACCATTTTAAGACTCTAGCTAGGAGGAGGGTCATGTTGGATGCATATATACTACAGGGATCAACAAAGTGTCGGTGGGTCATTCATGTACGATCTAGATAGAATGATTATTTGTTATAGAAGGAAGTTCTAGATATTTTCTTGCATCACTACTATCCATAAATATTGAGACAATTTTATGATTTATAGATTATGCATCTTACCCAAGGAAGCATGTCCATAATGGATTTTGCTGGACATTATACAGATTTATTTCCTTTTGATCCAACTTTTAAAGATGTTGAGGCTACTTTAGAAAAATAATTTTAGGATGGATATAGGTGTGAAATTATGTCCCATATAAATATATTTAGACTGAATAAATTATAATAAGTGGTTAGTCATTACTTCATTTCAGGGGGGAACAAAAAAATTATTCCAGTACTGGACAGGTAGCTGTCACAAGATGGTTAGGGAGTGTGCCTTATGAGAGCAGAAAGAGTAATTACTCGAATCATTGTTCAGATAGTGGAATGAATGTTAAAAAAGAAGGATGAACAGTTTCACCATATCTTACTCATATTCTTTTCCACCACTGCGGTAGGAATGACCAATATCATACACATTTCCCTCGACCACCGGTGGAGTGCTGGTTTTGTTTCCAAATGGGGTACCTACAGATGTTCTACATGATTCAGTGATAAGATAGTACTTAGAGAGATGCTACTCAAATTCAGAGTATTGGAGGGGGGTCTTCTACAACATATAGGTCAAGAAACTGGAGTTCTACTGCCAGATGCAGTAGAGGCAGTGAGCATGGTGTTTCTGGGTGTAATCACCCATATCAGCAGAGTGGTGTCAATCAAAAGAGATATATGATGCCATATAAAAGTGGTGATGGATAGTCATTTATAGTTTAACCTAAACATGTGGATAGAGAGGATGGTCCATCAACAGTTATAGTAACTATTCTATTTGATTCTACTTTAGCTACATCCTTTTTTAAAACTGATGCCACTCATTCATGTATGTCAGCAAAAATTGTTAATGGTTTGACTCTGGAGGAGGTGTCCATATGTGGGGTGATGAATATCAATTCACATTTGGGAACATGGTTTAGGGATATCATTTTATTCCAGTAATGTTTTCTATAAATCATAGAGTATCGTTTAATTTGGGATATCTATGTCTTTGATATAACAGTGTTCGACCTGATAATGGGTATGGACTGGCTAGTCGCATTCCTAGACCACATAGACTATCACTGTAGGAGAGTGACATTTTTATCTCTTAATGGGGACTAATATGTTCATTTTGGTGAATGGGATATCCATGTTGGATGAGCTAGAACAATTAAATTGCAATAGAGAGATCTCACAGCCCATGTTTCTAGTCTTTTTCTTGATGATGGGAGTGGTAGGCATGGCATCCATCCACTAGTACTGTAACTATTTTAGGATTTCTTTCCTAATGACTTTTCAAGGTTCCTAGATGAGATAGATTTGGAATTCAATATTGAGCTCATACAGTAGGATGAGACCGTCTCGATTCCACCTTACATAATGGCATCGACTGAGCATCAAGAGCTCAAAACACTACTATAGGAGTTTGAGGATAAAGGGTTTCTCCATCCCAGTACAATGCCTTTGGTATCAGAAGTGATTTTTTCCAAGAAGGAAGAAGAGAGTTTATTATTGTATGTCGATTACTGAATATTTAATAAAATGAATGTGATGAATCAATATAATATTTCTTGTTTCAATGATATGTTTAACCAGATGAAAAAGACTTATGTGTTGTAAAAGATCAATCTGACATCAGGGAATCATTAGGTGAGTTTTCAGAACTCTTTTTATCTCATAAATTCTTTAATAAATAGGTATGAACTTTATGTGTTTGTTGTAATGTCATTTGGGTTGACGAATGATCATGAAGTATTTATGGACATCATGAAAAGGACCTTTCATTCGTACTTATATCAATTTTAGCTGGTGTTTTTGGATGACATCTTGGTGTACATGAAGACTTCTGATGATCATTCCCAATATCTTGAGAACCTCCTAGGTACACTGAGATAACATCAAATATTTCTCAAGCTATCTAAATGTCAGTTTTGGATTGATTGGGTAATCTTTTTGGAGAATATTATCACCAAATAATGTTTGTTAGTGGAACATGAAAAAGTGTAGGTTGTAATATCATTTGATATTTCCAATAATGTTTTTTATATCCAATGATTTTTGGGATTAGACGGTTACTAAAGGTGGCTCAACCACGAATTTTCTAGATTGGAAGAATTGATTTCAGGTTTTACAAAGAATGTGATTATGATTGATTGGACAAAATCATGGGATACTGCATTCTATGAGTTGAAGAAGCACTTGACCTAGACATGAATTATATTCTTACCAGAGTCGGGTGAGGAGTACATTGTTTATTTTGATGCATCTTGGATTGGACATAGAGAATTTTGATGCAAGGGGATCAATTCATTGTTTACAGGTCTCGACAATTGAGGCCACATGAATAGAATTGACCTATGCATGGCCTCAAGTTGGCATTTGTGTTTTATACTCGTATGTGTTGAAGAAAATATCATTTTTGTGAAAAGTTTATAGTTGTTATGAATTCTAAAATCACGAAATATATATTTTCACAGTGCCACTATAATATTCATCAATAATATTGGTAGAGTATATGAATTACTTTTATTTTTAATGGGAATATACTCCTTGAAAGAGGAATAGTGTGGATGATTCCTTGATCATGAAAACTCATACTCAGTTCTTATATGAGTCGAGTGTAGAGTTGAAGATTATGATAGTGCTCGAAGAAATGCTTGTGGTAGTTTAAGAGAGTCATGAGAGGATGACACTGGATTTTGTAGGATTGAAGTCTACACTATTGAGATAGATTAGGGATAAAAAGTATGAGGATACAGAGTGTTTAGACAGAAGGGACAACCTTGATGGTGGGGAGACACCATCAGACTAGAAACTTTATGAGGATGTGGTCATCTATGTTGGAAATCTGGTTGTTTTGCCTATGAGTACGTGAAAGGAAATCATGCGATAATTTCACACCAGATATTGGGCGGTACATCCTGGGGAGACAAAAAAGTATTGTGACCTACAAATAATGTTTTAGTTAATAGGGATGAAAAATGTGATTTCAGAATTCATAACAAGATGTTTAACCTGTCACCAGGTGAAGGCAGAACATCAATGACTTGTAGGCTTATTGTAGCTGTTGTATATTCAAGAATGGAAGTGGGTTGACGTGACTATGGATTTTATGGTAGGAAATCCAAATAAACATTAGATGAATGATGATATTTTGGTCATTGTGGATTGAATAACTAATGTATCATATTTAATTTCTATTGTGGAATCCTTTACAGTGGAACAGCTGGGAGAACTGAAAATATGAGAGATAGTTAATATTCATGGGGTTCAATAGACTATAGATTCATATCACAAATCATTCTTTAGATTAAGATTATTGAAAAGATTACAAAAGTATCTTGGTACATAGGTTTTGTTATTTATAGCCTTCCACCCACTGAAATATGTGCAGTTTGAGCGAACCATTCTGGTGCTAGAGGATATACTACGAGCATGTGTGACTAACATTGGTGGTAATTGTGGAAAGAACATGGATTTATTAGTGTTTTCCAATAACAACAATTACCGAAAATCTATAAAAATAGCACAATATGAGACAATTTATGGTAGAACATGTACAGAAATGATATGTTGGTTAGAAGCAGCTGAGATATAGCAGTTTGGACCAAGTGTCGTGGAGAAGACATCAGAGAAAGAGCAATTATTTCAGAAACATATATCCACTACTCAGAGTATGAAAAATTTGTATGTTGATAGAAGGATATGATCTCTAGATTTTGGAGAGGCTGATAATGTATTCTTTCAGGTGTCACCAAGATTGGGTCACCACAGGTACATAGGCATGGATTCTTGGCTATCAGGTTTGTAAAACCACATGAGGTGTTAGAGGGAATTGGGCTAGTGGCGTACCGATTATCCCTTCCATAGAACTTTATCTCTTTGAAATATGTTTTCCATGTGTTAAAACTACAGTGGTATCCCTATAACCATTCCCATTTGATTGATGTGAAAGAGCATGCCCACAAGATAGATGCGTTCTTTGATAAGTGTCTGAAACATGTGTTGGGTCGCAATGCGAAAGTGATACGAGGGATGATCATTTAGTTAGTTCATGTGTTAGGGAAACATTGAAGTGTTCATGAGGAAATATATGGAATGTGAAGAGACATGATGGCTCAATGTCCCAATATTTTTTACATGGAATCTTAGAGAATATTAGGTGTGATTCTCAAGAATGAGCTATTATAAGGTGGATAGACTGTATGATCTCAGAATTTTTTGGAGTCATTTTCATTTAGTTTTTAGGTAATTATGATGTATTTAGGTAACATTGATTTTTAGTTCTATCTTGGGGTTCATTATGGTAATTATTTAAGAAAAAACTATATGAAAGTGGTATGTTCACTATTTGGGCACGGTTTGACAAACTGTACGACTAAACCATGCCAAATCGAGAAAACCTGTGCGGAGATGTCTGCATGGTTTGCATACGGTTTAAATAAATGTGGGTGTAAATGGTTGAAACCATGAAAACATTGATAGTGATTTATTCACATTTTGTTAATGATTTTCCCTAACCGTGCGCCCCTACCTAGGAAATCATGCATGCAAGATTATTTATTTGAAATTATATTTTCAAAACTGCATGAAAAACCAAGACACACATATTTTGACCCTGCATTAGGTATAAAAAATTATAGGTGATCCCAAAGCCTTCAACGATATTACCATGTGATTTAAAAATCAATCATCATGTTCAATATTACGGTTTGAATATCTAATCTCTTCCCATTAAGTGGATTTCTTCCAGTTTCAGATTCCATTATTTTATTTATCATTCTGAGAACTTCTTATAGAATATCTCCACCATTTCCAATGATCGTAGCCTATAAGTTGTTATCTTGATCAATGATTGTGGATCTAGATCTTGATTTTCATGTTCTTGATTCCATTGATCATAATTTTTGCTTAGAGGGTTATATATCCATCTTGATCGATGATGTTATGCTGCTCAAATTATGGTCATTGTCGTTGTGCTATCATTTGTCAATAAAATGAAGTAGTTGGACTAAATCAGACTCATTTTTTCATGGATATGATATATCAATGTGTTTTTATCTATTTTTAGCTTCCCTTGATGTTTGATTTATTAAATATGAGTAATTATGAAGGTGTAATTGACTTGTGATTTCATTTGTGACTAATTGATAATTGAATCACATAAAAAATGAATGGGGTTTCTCAAATAGATATTTGTTTTTGAAATTATTAGTTGGTTGAGATATTGTAATTGGTATATTGAATTTATTGAGATAAGGTAATTAATTTGCATAAATTAATTATGTTGTAATGTTTTTCTATGTAAGATAAGGAATTGTGAGAATTATTTAGTAAAAAACATGTTGATCAATGATAAATTTTTGTGAGAAATAATTATAAAATATTGAGATTTGATATGGATATTTAATTTTTAAAAATTAATTATTGAATGAGTGTTTTGTTGATTGATTAATTAGTTTATGAATTAATTAATGGGTTTTGTGGTTTGTTAATTGTTCAGTTAATGAATATCCTTTGAAATTATTAACCAATAATTGCATTAGTACACGAATTATGTGGCTGTTTTTTTTAATTAAAAAATGACTTAGTAGTTGATATTTTTTTTTCTATATGTGGTGTTCTGTATCGATTTGATGTTGGGACAAATATATGGATTTCCTCCCCAATAGATATATAAGCTTGAGATTTTGGGGTGCGATGTGTGATGACCTAAATTGAATGAGATATGGAGTGTTAGGAATGTTGACCTAAACTAAATGAGATTCAGGTTTCTTGACATTACATTCAATGCCAAAAGAATAATAATAATGAATAATGATTCAAATCACAAACATGAATTGAAATTTGGGAAAATGTGATGATTAATGACAAAATGAAAATGTGATAAATGATTAATTATGCATTGTATTTATTTCTTCATAAAATAGGATAAAATATATTTTAAATGGACATGTTTGAGACGTTTTTAGGGTGGCCTACTGAGTTGTGCTCATACCCAATTCGGTTCGCCTAATCAGTACCTGAGTATACTTTGTTGTATCAGGAAAAAATAAAGGCAAGTCCCATGATATGATTCAATTTAGGATTGCAGCATTAGAGAGGGAACCGAAAATGGTTCATGACCCTCAAGGGAGTCATTGTGCTATTTGATTTATTTTCATTATTGTCACCTCAAAATTTAATTTTCATAACATGTTTTACCTTTAAGTTGAGTATTTTATATTCTTTCATTGAATATCATATGACATGGTATTATTATGGTTAATTATTTTCTTCCACACATGGTTATTGCTATTTTCTTTTGGGGGTGTTTTATTATGATAAATTTGGGTATAGTGTCCCAAAAACTATCTTACCAGACCCTCAATTTTAGTTAGAACCATCTAATGTACAAGGAGGCACACTTGAATAAATGTGGATATCCGGCATGGGATAACATTTAGTGGCACCTTGGTCATGAGATCACAACATTAATAAGTGAACACCTTGATTTTTGGCCATATCATTTTGGAGTTTGAGCATGGTGATGTCTTAAAATAGTGTTTCTCATAGATCCAAATTAGAATAGTTGTTCTGTATATTGTTTTGGGTACATGATGATGTAGATATGTTTGTTTCTCTCTTAGTATTATTATTATAGTTATGAATTTTGTTTATTTTTGTTATATGATGATGATTGGGTTTTATTTCATGCATCATGTTTATTTAAATAATATAAATTTTGTTATGTTTTATTTCACATAATAAACCATACTGTATTGTTAATATATATGAAAATGTAATTTATTACATGAAATTGGATTCCAAGGTATGTCACTTATTGTGAGTGTCATTCTAGTACACCTAAATCTATATTTTTTAGTTGGGGTGTTACAAGTGGAATCAGAATAGTATGATCCAATTTTCTAGTATGTTGTGTATGTAGATATGATATTATGTGAATGAAATGAATGTTTAAATAATAAATATCTATAATATTAATATACAACTTCATGTTACCATGTGGTTTGGGTACCAAAAATTATTTGATGCACATCTAGGCTTATGCCACCAAATCATAATGAGTACAACTAATAAGGGACTATTATCATGGAATAGAATGATACTTCCCATCGAGAAGACATCATTCTTGTGATATTTTATTATTTTTGTTGTTATTATTGTCTATATAACATATGTTTTGGGATTCAATTATTTATTGATGAATGTGTAATGATACTTCTATAGTCATAGGGTAGTATTGATAGACCTATGACAAAAAAAATCAAGAAGATAATACTGAGAATATTGTTCCACATTAGAAAACATATTCAAACCATAGAATTTTGATAAATATTGTTAATGAATTATATTATTTAATTAAATTGAAATTGAAAAATTTATCAAAATCATGTGTATCATATAGTAGAATTTTTAATGTTGAATCCACCAATATTTAGAGATGACTCGTGACCCATAATGGTGAAATCCTAGAACATGATTCTTAATAAAAAAATTTGATTTTAGTGTGATCATTGAAAGATAAATGTAATGAATTAGTTGTATATGATCAAGTATATATCCAAAAAATGGAGGTACATTGATATTTAGGATTAATTTTTTTAAGGATGCACAAGGTATTGAATGGGGAATTGTTTAATAAAAACTAATCTGTTCATTTCTTTTGTGTTTCATGAATACAATATTCCTTCAGAAGGATGAATGGAAATATATATATATATATATATATATATATATATATCTTTGAATATGAAGAATTATTAAAATTAATTTGTTCCTTATTACCAAAATATTTAGAAAGTGGAATATATGTTAATATAGGGTGTGCACATGGCTATTAAATCTACACTGGTGAGGATATGCATCATGGATTGCATTGAAATGTAGAAGAAGGATCTGGTGGTGGGAAAACACATTTTCCAAAATGTTAATGCAGGAAACACCTTTTTCCTCAATTACAATGGTGAGAAATCAAGTACAAAGTATAGAAATAGAAGGGAACACTACTATTATTGTATTTTAATACTTAAGATTCAATAGAATATGTCAGTATCCTTTCATCCATGACATAGTAAGATACTATCTTACATATATTGAGGATCACGAGAACACATTAAGAGTTGAGTATGACACTTTTTTGATAATTTAATGGTTATGGGAATAAATGGAAACTCGTCCTCTATTCCACAAAACACAGAATTTTATTTATTCGTAAAGATTATACGATTTCATACCATTTTCATATTCAACCACAATTACCTTGTCACCATATTTTATAAACTCTTATTGTTGTTAAGTAGTTTTTATAGAGAAACACCATTACACCTATGGTGGTAGTTTTTAAGCATAGGAGAATGAATCAATTAAAGGTAACAGATAGATAAAGTCATGAACCATATCATGGTCTTCCAAATTATGATGTTGTATCCCAAATCGTATGAGGTAACATTATTCTTAACCTTACCATATTTCATGATTCTAACTCCCGTGATTCTCATTATTTTTATAATAACTCTAGATTTTGATATATATATTTTCAAACTAAATATTATATTGAAAAGTTTTCTCCACACCCAAAACTGAGTCATAATGAGTCATGGAATATTATATGAAAATTATTAATAAATTACATGATGAATAAAAATTCATGGAAATAACAGGATATAAATATATCAAAAAATTATTCTTTTATAGGGTTAAAAATAATTATGTTTTAATCACTCTATATAAAATAATTACATAATGACTTAATAAATTCAATCAACCCTTTTAAATTTATTATAATTATAAATAATGATTCTAAAATATAACAATTATTATATTAACATCATTTAATTATAAATTAATGAGAAAAGATGTTTTGAATAGTTAATATAAGAAATCATAAATCATTTATAAAAATTATTTTATTTTTTATTTTAATTTATTATTTAATTAATAAATTGAGAAAATAATGGTTTTGAATATAATATTTTATCTTAATTCCTTTAATAAATATTAACATGTTATGAATTTTTGAGATGTTTATGAAATTAAAGATTTTTAGATGATTTATGAGAATTACAATTTTGACTGAAAATATTATATATTGGCCTATATCAATAAGTATATGTTATAGAAAAATATGTTAATTTTTTTAAAATATTAATGATGTATTTTGGAGTAAATAACTAAATTTATACATACTATTATAAATTTGGATAACTTATATATAACAATATAAATAATATTTACCTATATAAAAGATTATTTTTAGTTATTTATAATAATAAAGTATTATTGTGGTAAAATTAGGTTTTTAACATCATTGAATAAATAATTAATTTTAATTATTTTATATTAAAAAATTTATATATTTGAAATAAAATAATTTTATTATTTTATCCATCACATAAATATTAATAATAAAAAAAAACATTTTCTAAAAATATGGTTTAATGTTCTACCTGATCTAATGTTATAATTGTTTTTAAATAAAATTTTTAAATTTACATGATAGAATGGATTAAATATTTCAAAAATGTCGATAAAAATTATGTTCTATAGGACATTATGTTCTTGGAAGTAATATTAAATTACATATGTAAAATTTGTTTACCACTCTAAAATTCAAAATAATAAAATGAAAATTATAATAGTAAAGGGAAAAATGTTCAAAAAATATATAAAAAATGAATTTTTGAGGGTTGAATGTCTATATATTGTAAAAAAATAATTTATTTTCTATAATGGAGTGTTCATCGCTTGTGAAAATTGACCCCTCATTATATTAAGTTTATGTTTTTTAAAATGCACTCCCATAGGTTATAAAAGTGTCCCTTCACCACCAATTTAAGACATGTCATGTAATTAATTTTCTAGATGAAACAATACCCCTATCAATCCATTATAATAATATTCCATTTGAACGAGAATTTATTCTCATGATATTTTCTTAATAACTCATTTATTTAGATCTTACCATTGGAAAACACAAGTCCTCAACATGAGTACATTTTTCATGTTCTTCTCTTAACTTATTTTTTACCATCGAAAATGTAAATTTCACTTTTCTCTATAATGAATATTTTTTTTAAAATAAAAAAATTTACTACTATATATAAATAAATATTATAAAAATAAAAAATTTACTAATAATATAAAAGAAATTATTATTTATGTATGGTGCATACTATAGACTCCATTAAGTGATAAAATAAGTTTTTAACCCCAACCTCTATTTTTCGAATATAATATTGACATTTATGAATAATATAATTATTATTATCTATAAAAAATTTATAATGCCCATTTTTATAAAAACATTATTTAGTAAATTAAATCATTAAATGGGAATTATGCTTACTACTGCCCCAATGAAGTAATTTACCTCATTTTTCATCTAGTTTCATTATTAAAAATTAAAATATATTGAAAGATAAATCACCCAAAAAAATTACTTACATTATATCATATTAAATCTATAATAATTACATTATTAACAAATAAATCACATTTATAATCATAATAGCCAATTAATTACGGTATGTTTATATTTTGTTCGCCCTAACCACTAACATGAACAATACTTTAATATAAAATCATGGATGTACATGAGAACATAGTTACATATTATGTTGTGTATGAATAATTACAATATTAACATGTTTTTGTTCTTGAGTTGTATAATCGATAATTATGTTACCAATATTTATTGGTCAAAGATCAATGAAATGTTCTTGTATTTTGATTCATCAATAAGAACCATTAATAAAAATCATATTGTTTGAAATTATATGTTTATAAATAGAATAAAATGAAATATAATTTCTATTATCTTATATTGTCTATGGAGGATGAAATTTTGGGATAAGAATAGAAAAAAATGGTATTATTATTAATCTAGTTCATAATTATCAAGATTAATCACACCATATATTTTAAAATAGACAATAACAAACTAATATACAATTAGGTAAATATTAGAAATGTTATTTTTAAAATGATTTTGATTTAAATATAATTCTAATATAGTTTACGATGATATTTTCTCATTTAAATACAACTGATTCATGATCTTTACATGAATTTGAATATTACTATATAGGTTTCTTGTCTATAATTATCACCCCTTGTGATATATAACATATTATATACTCTATTTTGACCATAACAGTTTATCTTTTTTACCTTGAATATTTTTTTATCATTATCTCCTCATTAGTAATTATTTATTTATTTATATGAAATAATATTATTTAAAGGTTTTTGATTTGAAAAAAATTATGTCATTACTAGTGTTCTTTTCCTAGTATTTAATTTCTAGATAATATATTAATCACTGTAAAATATAAAGACATTAATATCATATGATCACAGAATAGTGAAAATATTTTTACACATTTGTGCATATCATGGGATTTCAATTTCTACATCATGTCATTTAATGAAATAAACTTTGATTCATATTATTCCATGGTTGTGAGGTTTGATGTCCACTCACCAAATTTGGTTGAGTTAAAGTGATTCTTCATGAATATAATAATTCTCTTTCTAATTTATTCAACCAAATGAATTTATTTCATAACAAATTCAATTTCTTTCATTATAAATTAACACTTTAGATTCATATCATCCTCCTAGAAGATTTTCATACCAAGAAAAAATATATAATTATGGTGTATAATTTTCATACTCATTAGTAATGGTTTCCCCAAAACTATCAACATTTTTGATTCACTATAACGTTATCCTTTATATTCGAAAACCCACTCACTTATTATCTCATATGACCTTCATATTTCCCTTATCCCAAATTTATTCCAAATAAGTGTATTTTAAATTTAATAAAAACATTTTTCAGTGTTAACTGGGAACACTCACACACATAAACCATCAAATGTCATTCATAAAATAAACACATGTTTGAAACATGATAAGAGGACATAATTTCATTAAATTCTAAAATTATTCTATTATAATATTTTTTCGTAAATAATATATAGTGAATTGTTCATCCAATTGTTCCCAGGTCAACATGATGATTTATTTGAGGTAGTCAACCAACTTGTCCCATTCCTGAATAGAGTCTTCCACATTTATTTTCCTTTCATTGAAACATTTAATCTGAATGAGTTATTTCTTTTTTAACCACCCCCTCATTCCCCTTATTTTATGATTTTTTCAACCTTTAATTTTGTCTCAAATTATAATAAATATCTTTAATCTATGTATCTAAATGAATGGATATTACCTTTTTATGGATGGATAGAGAATGAATTAACTCAATTTTTTTCATAAAAACCACCTCAATGTAATTCCATGACATAGAAGTAGCTGAATATTTATTTACACACTCCCCCACAATGTATAGAGGATCACCCTCACCAAGGTATCAAAAAGAAGGGACTCCCAATAAATCACAAGTGTTACTTGACTACAACTAATAGAAAAATGTATATGAAGACTAAAATATGAGAACAATTTTCCCCATAATTTGTGTAAATTATTTTTATACAACATAAAATCACCATTAATATCAATTATGATACTTTCAATTAATTTAATGAAAATGACAACCTCCAAACAAATCCTCAGAGAAATAGGATTATAAATGACATGAGTGTTCTTGTATAAGAATAGGAATCATCCCACAATCTTGAAAATAAAATGAAGAATCATCAGGCTTTGAAATTTTAGATTAATACTAGGAAGATATATCTATATCACTTTGAAGGGGGATATTTATTTATGTTAAATCTAAAAAACCACCAATAGAGGGAAAACCTAAACCATGATATAATACACAAATAATTTACCAAAGATGATATTAGGTCATGTTCTACTGAGAAACAAACTATGAGCTGTCTCAAATGCAAAACCCAATGGTCACCCAGTTTTAGAATTACCACATGTTGGAGAACAACTATTAAATATTTCATCAGAAAGAAAAATATTACCAAACCAGGCTACCAAGGAACAATACAACAATTAGTAGGCCATTGATAACTACAGGGAATAGATCAGAAACATATGAACTCCATCAACACATGATTGGACAACATAACTCTTGTATCCACTATTCATAATGACATTTTTATTCTTTTTACAAATTATTATATCATAAAATGTATATAAAATATTTTTAAATGCAGTAAAAAAATTATTTCCCTTGAAATATACATTTCAATTGATATTCGTGGGTATCGTGTTGATTTATATTAATCAATATTAATTTTTTTAAGAGGATTTCACATCACATTTTGTCTAATGACCCTAAACCTAATATATAAATTAATTTAGATAATTTATTAAATTTTAATTAGATACATGGAATCACATTATAAATGACTAATTAGTTTATTCATCTTTGTAATCTAGACAGATACATAAAAATATACATTAAAATTTGAAAAATTTAAAATACAGGTATTTATTAATTAAAAATTTCATTATTAAACATACTGCATCTTAGTTTATCAATCCAAATAATTTTCTTGGTATCCAATGGAAATTAAAAAATAAAAATGTGTGGTTCTCAGATGCTCAGTTAGAGTAATAATTTAATAGAGTATATTGTGAATTACTATGAATAATAAATATGGAAAGGTAAATACTAAAAACATATTTCTTTCAAATAATAAATATTTCATAATATTGTTTGAATAAAAGATGATCAAATAAAGTTACAAATGTAATCACTTGGTATTGAAAATTACCTATGGTTTTTTAACTAATAAAAAATTAAACATACATGAGTTTCTAATATAATTTTAATGGAATTCAAAATTCAAGATGTTTGAGAAATGCTTTCAAGAATATTCAGTAGACAAATTTAATATATAGGTTCAAACTCGTATTAAAAGGCCTATTGATTTGTCTCAAAAGTAATATTGTTGTATCAATGGGATATATATAATTGGTTTCCACCATTCTCATACTATGTTTAATTACTTACTCATGTAAATGGGGTGAATGAAAATAAACATAATCATTTAAACATAAAAATAAAATATATAATGTTAATACATTATCCAATCATCAACAACGAATCATAATCAATCTTGAGTAACATAGTGAATAGAACACCACAAGGATTTTAAAATAAAAATATCATGTTTTATACTATGTTTGATAGGAAATTCCAGGCATAAAAGAAATTATAATACCTGATTGATAATTATTTATTTGAAAACTTTCAAAACCTTCAATAGCTTCCAATGCAGGCAACATTGGTTTAAAAAAAATTGATAATCTATTAAATATTATTATTTATAGAAAACCATTATAACCTATACATTAAATTAGATGGTATGAATATTAATGAATAATTTAAGAAAATTATTTCGTTCACAAATTTAAAATATAGATTCATTAGATATCAATATATATGATATTAAATATGAATAATTCGAATGTAAATGAAATGTATTTTCGGAAAATAATATTCTTTAATGAAAATTGTTTCATCTCTTAATGCTCAAACTTGATAAACTAAATTTTTAACACTTTTAAAAAAATAAATTGAAAAAGTTAACATCATTTTTTTAATAACCAAATCAAAAATTCATGAAGTATTATTTGTTTTGAATTTTTGGAACACATTCTTTTTTATGAATATTTAAAATATAAAATATTATCGAAAATCCCATGTTGTATAAATTATTTATAAATTAAAGTTTAATTTTATTTTTTATGTATAATTAGTAGAATTATATATATATATATATATATATATATAATTCTAGTAATTATTATATTTTTTCATAATGAATGATGATATAAAAACATTGGAAACATTAGAATTTTTTTTGCTTTAAAAAAACGCTTTGTCATTGTGTCTGCATTATTCATTTTAAATTAAATATATCCACAAAATTAAATGGAATTTATAAAGTTATACATTAAATTTTTAATTATAAATATTTATATTTTATAATATGATCCCATTAAATTTTGACCATACTAAATTGTTAAAACTATAAAATTTCTTTAATACAGTTAAAGAGAATTTTTTTTAGATAGGGTCAAAAAAATATGTGTTAAAAATGAAACAAACATATAAAACATTTAGGTTATATCCATATATCGACCTGATAGAATTATAGATTGATAATGGACCACATGGTATCCATTATTAATTTGAGGAATGTTGGTATACCATTTTCTCTTAAAAATTTACATGTTTTGAACTCATCTGACCTATAAAAGGCCACTTCTATTCTCTCATCATCAAACAACTAAACAAATTGGTTTAATGAAACCATAACCAAATAAAATTATTAATTCAAATATATAATACCATATTCCTTATTTTATTACTAAATATATTCTATGTTTTATTTTTTGTGAAATCTATGATAGTTTCCGGAAAAGGATGTAACATCATTAACCAAACATTTTATTTTTTTCTTCCTCCAACTCATTTAATTATTTCTAAAACATTTTGATATAATAATAATTGTATATTATATATGATAATATTTTATTATATATATAAAATAACATAAATATTTATCCACATACATATCATAGGTTATGAAATCATCATTAATGTGTATAACCAATTACCGCCACAGAATACTGGGGATATATGTTATCCAAAAACACTTTAAATAGCTTGACATAATGATTTATTTATTGGTAATATAATATAAATTGTAATATTATGTTACTTGAATAATTCCCTCACATGTTCTATCATTTTTTTCCATCTGTGGGGGATATAATAAGATCAATGATGTGTAAAGAGAACAACCTCCTAATGAGGTGATGTGAATTTTTTCTCTTACGCTATACATAGACAGTAATAAAAAAAAACTAATAATGAATATATGTTATATTTTTGATATATCCCTTAATATTTTTATATAATATCACATATAACTAATTTTCATACAATCCATTGGAAAAATAATTCATCATGGCCTACATGTAGACTACTTACTCCTTGTAGCATTCTGGAAATTTTGTCCTGTCATTTTTACGTTGATGGTAATAACGATAGGTTTTTTTAATATAAATTATATATATAATATAAATATTATCCTATATATTTTAGTTATTGTTTATTTTTTAATTGCAATATATTCATCTTTAAAATATAAACAATTTTCATGCCTATGTATGGAATACCGTCTCCACGAACGGTCTAATCAATTTTATATCTTTATCATTTATACATTACCTTAACTGAATATATAATTAATATAGAAGATATTTATATCTAAGGTAAAACTATAGGTATTGTTTAAAAATTATTAAAAAAATTTAATATATTATCTCACAAAAACTTACATTAAAAATGAAATAATTATCAATGATACAGAGTTTTTAATAATTTATATCAAATCAATTCCTGATAAAATATTAAAAGAAAATGATATATGGTATGAGATACATATTTATAGTTCTATAATTTACTTTTTTATTAAAAATATATTTATAATATATTATTTTTGGACACATGTGATAAAATTATAATGTATTGTATTTATTTCTCATCACACTTTTAATTTAATAAGGTGTACACCTTAATATGTTTCAGTTTTTCATAAATAAATATTCATTTCATTCCATTTTTATGAGTCTTGTGATTGAAATTTTATAAAATTGGAAATGTTTTATTTGAAAATCTCATCATTATTCAATATTTTTTATGTATCCATTAGTGAAATTATTTTATATTTATATTTTAATATAAATCTATTTTATTATCCATTTACTATTCATTAAAATTTAATATAATAGTACAATTTTCAACTATTCTAAACTTAAAGTGATTGCTAAAATGTTTTTTGAAAATTTGATGTTATTTCTCTACTTAGTTTAAAATTCCATTTATCCTAGAAGAATTATTCCTAAAAATGTTTGAAAATTTATTTTTAGTATTATCCAAAATATTTACTAATGATATATTTATGAATGTTTTAAATTATAATTTTTTAAGAGATTCTTCATTTCATTTCAATCCCATTTTTCTTTTAAAAAATGTGAATGAAATCAATTTTTTAATGTGAATGGACTAAAATAAATATTCTTCCTTAATATATACTCAAAGTTAAATATAATATTATGCATGTTTTAAAAATAAAATTTCAAAGAAATTTTTTTAAAAAATTAGTTTTTTACATTTATTTTTAAAAATATTTGCAACGGTTAATGGTCGTTTTCTCCAAAAATATTAATAATGAGTTATTTTGGATATTTGTTTTTATCAACAACATTAACCTATATTGTAATCATGATCCACCATGTACATGTAGTGTTGATACCATTATTATTATTTATATAAATGGTTTATGATTAGTTGGACTAAATATGTACAATTTTATTACAATGCACTATATTAAATTTGATTGTTTAGGATTTTATTTATTGAATAGAGTATGTATTAACCATTCATAAGTTAATATTTTAATATGAGTGTTTATATTTAATATGTTTTACCACATTCTTAAATTAAATTATTTGGATATATTTTTTTAAGGATGGGACCTCTATTTACATTTCCCATTAATACATCATTATGTCTTAGGAGAACTATTTTCTTATGTATTTCAATGATATATAACCTCTTTATGTAATATAACCTGCGATTTTTGGGTTATTTAGAATATAGATGGTTATATTTTCAAGGTCATGTAATTATTTAAGTGTAGTGATGTTAACATATTTTATTCCCACAATATTATACTAAAATTAATAATTAAATATAATTTTTTAATGTTGTTACCATTGCATATTGATTATTCCTTATTTATTCATAGATTTGGTTGTATGATTACCCTAACTGAGCATATGATATCACACATTTTCTATGATTTATATTCTCATGGATAATATCATTTTTGGATATTTATATATGCATATTATATATGTAGTAATGGAGTTCACAAAAATGATATTTTTTATATTTTATTATTTCAATTTATATAAGAATTCTATGTTTATATATAACTTATCAATACAAATAAACAAATTTGACATTGGTGATGTTATTACATGTATCTAAAGCATATTTTATGTTATATAAACAACTTCCTTGTTACTAGGGCATGGCCACAATAGATAGTATTTAAGGTTGTTTTACATAAACATTTGGAAGTATATTTATGAAAATATTTATTAGGAATAATAACCCAGTAATTGTATTTACGGATATATACAAGAAAATCCAATTGACTTTTATATGATGATATTATGTGTGTTTTCCTAGAGAATACATCTCTTTATGGATAAAAAATTATATATCATTATTTCACATATACACTGAGGGGATTTATATAGAAGGAATATTGGGTTTCAACTAATTGATATATGGTTCAGGTAAACATAATTCATTACACAACTGTTTTGAATATACAAGGGGATATTCTTAGGACAAATCAAAGTGTCATTGAAAAACATTTTTAAGGATTTAAAAATAATGATATCTCTAATGAAACTATATTTATTATTATTATATAATCTATGATTATATTCTTTAATTTATGTTATGTGTTTCAGTAGTTTTGGGATAATTTAGCACATTTCATTATATTATGATCTAATCTATTGTATTCCCTTATTTAAAATTGGATACAAATTAAAAGAATGGTAAACGTATCAATTTTATTCCCCCATATAGGTATTTACCAATTGGGAATGATAATGATGCTAGTATTGGACCTAGGGATAGAACTAATCAAATTAAAACTATATTGGGGGATATGACTTATGTTATGAGTAACAACCTTTTTCTTATAGAGCATCAATAAGATCAACTATGCTAATTATTTACATTCAATCCCTTCATGACTCATTATTATCTACAATTTCACGGGACTATAAATCCCCTTTCAGATGAAAATCAATAAGTTCTATTGAAAATATATTCCTCAATCATGGATATATTGAGATGAGAAGATTTATCCTTAAATATTTTTCTCTATACGGTTATGAAGATCAATAGTTTATATTGATTCATAACAATGAGGATGAAGAATGAAATAGAAAACATGGAATTGACATATTTCTAGCCATTCTTGATGTAAAAAATTTTCCTCATGAGAAATGATATGTTATGGAATTAAATTTAATGAGACTTAGAAAAATATAAAATTACAATGTTTATAAGTAATAATACAACATCACAAGTATACAAAGGCGTGATATGGAATAAAAACATAATCCAAAGAGAATGATTTACTATTTCATTGGATAAATTTAAACAATCCTTCAATGTGAACATGTATACTAATCATTCATAATATAAAAGGACATAGTATCCTGGAGATTATATATAATAATTTAATTCACAATGTCATATGACTTCAAAGGGAAGTAAGAAAAGAATATAAATAAAGAGAATAAAATATATTTAGGGAACAATAGAATTATTAGTTTCCCTCATGTGATATATTTAGTAATAATATCAATGGTAAATTAAAAAAGGAAATTTTTTTATATGTTTAGATAAAAAATCTAACATTCTCATGAGTTCAATGGTATGGGATAATACCTCAATGTATTGTTCTATAACTATATATATATGATAAATTATTCAAACTAATTTCCAATGTTTTATGAGTATATACATAAAAATAAGATAACTGATCAATGACACATTCATTTCATTGACACTACAAAAGTGTAGTGATTACTGTATTTCTGTATTTAGATCCACGAAATTTCTATTAGAACTATATTATTGATGATATTATTATAAATGTATTCATTCAACATGTATTGATTTTACTATATAAGAATTTCAATTTTTATTTGAATGATTTTGTTGAATTGTACAAATAAAATTGATTCATTGAAATGTAGATATTTAAAAAAATGTAATATGGAATGATAAATCCTTAATTGTTCATTATAATGAGGTATTTATAAAAAATAAACATTGATGGGATAGTAATACTGGTCATGAAATTGGTTAGTGATGTGATGGGGTTTGTAATATTTACTCGAGTATAATACATGATTGGATTTATTGAAAATAGATGGCAGTCAGTGAATTTATTTTTTAATGAAATCATGTTTTCAATAAGGTTTTATGTTTGAAATGATATTAAAAAACATTCAATGTGAAATTATGTGACATTATACTTTCATCGATGAAATATAATATTAATTTCATTAAATCAATTCTAAAATTACTTATACATATTTTTGATAAACCATAACGTAAATTAAATTTTGAATTAATTTTAACATTGTTGTTATTAGATAACTTTTTTACCGATTTTTTTAATTATGTTGAGTGTAAGAACATGTTAACGATTTATTCAATTCATGATATAATAAAGGTTAATTTTAGTACGATAGTAATAAAAAAAATAATTTTTGAAAATTCATTTCATGGTGTAAGAGATGAAGTGTATATTAACCAAGGAAATGAAAAATGTAAAATTTTTCTTATGAATAACAAAGATATCAGGAATATATATTTCATTATATTTTTACATATCAATTGAATATGTAAAATCCATACAATGGATATAAAAAAAAGAATCATAAAACAAATATTTTTTTACCATTCTACTATTTATTTTTACAATTTTATTGTTTTTGGTTATTATCATTTGTTAAATCTCATACTCTATTATGATCAATTATTTATAAAATATCAATATTTATTTATGTATTTCATTAATTTTTGTATGTTCCTATCAAAAAATATGTTTTCCTAAATTGAATTATAGTTATTTAATTATTCTATACATCCTCTATACTACCCTTAAAATTGTATCAATATGAATAATTATTTGTCACTTTTAAGATGTGGTATTTCAAGAAGGTATTTTAAATTAAAAAACCTTAAATTATTTTTATCATGAATAAATAAAAATGATGAAATATATTTAGTGGGGTAAAATGTTACACCTTTGGATTTTTAACTAAAACAACGTGATCACTTGAGTGTAAGACATGTGATGTGTGCTTTTCTTTGGGACGTCGCAAAATGAAATTTCTAATTATTTCTAAGTGTAATGAAATAGAATGTTATGTATTCTACTTTAAGTACATTAAAATTGATTATTTAGTGATTCTAATTCACCGTGTAACAAAACATTTTAATTTTTTTTCATAAAAATATATTATTTTTTGGATTTCAATTTTTTTCTTAAATAATGATATGACATGATATTCTAAATAAGCATTATTTATTATATTTCATGTGATTAGAATTAAATAAGTTATTTGAGGGTTGAGTTTTGGGATATCTCATTATTCTTCTTTATGTATTAGTTTATGTTTGATACTCTATCATTGAGGCCACATGAATAAATTACTATTATAATTTATATATGTTTTTAAATCCTTGAATTCTTAAGATGTTTTATTTGGAAAATTAATACTCCACATCCATCTATAATTGAGGTCGATAGAACACATCCAACATGATTGGGACATCGTCCAACTCCACACTACATTGTATTTTATTTCATTCTTTTATTATCCCAAATCCAACATTTTATGTGCTTATGATAAATTAAGTGATTGAAAAAGAAATAAATGAATAAATTGAATTTCATATGTGTTTTATTTACTCATGTAAATTTCTACACCTTTTCCAACTACTCAAATATACCACATTTAATAAATAAGAAATCACGAACACCTAATATTACATGTGTCATGTCTCTGGTCATCCCCTTATTATCATGGGTAATATATCACATGATTAATAGATATAAGAGAATTAAAATTGAAATAAATAAAATAAAAACAATTGAATATATGAGAAAAAACCAAAATATAATTTAATATAACAATAAATTAAATAAAAAAGATAATAGAAGAAGAAAAATAATAAGATGATGATGATTTTTAAATGATTAGAAACATATTGTATTAAAAAAATATAAAAATTCAGGTCTTCCATTTATGATAATTTACAATTCAATCTGAATTAAATAAAAAAGTTAAAAAAATATATAAAACGTCATCCATCCAGGCCTCCGTTGGAACTCATGTGGGTGTCTAAAAGATATTAATAGTAGATGATACCTAAATTAATAGGTAGGCCATGGAGTACATCCATAGTCAATATAGAACTCATTTTCTTCAAAATATCCACAAATATTTCATTTCCATTTTTTAAATATCTATTTTTCTTTTATTTGGTTCAAACCACCCCAGATATGCACTAAATGAAGAGTTCAAAGGTACATCTGAATATCATATCTGTTTACATATTGTAGTTTGGATTATAAGATGGTGCATTAAAAAATAATTAATATCGTATGTATGGGATTTGAAATTTGTTATAAACACATAATGTTTCTTAATATCCTCGAGTGTAAATCAATGGAATTTTGAAATGTGTTCAAAAATAGAGGAATTTTTTTCTAAATGATACTACCTTTATTAGCATTGAAATGTGGTCACCATGTTCATTATAGTCAATAGATGAATTCATTACTTGTCAGGGTTTATCATTAGTGGAGGTAACACTGTGTTTTTTCCCATTTGGACATTGTTCGTGGTAGTTTCTGGTGGTGTGGTGTGTGCTCGGTTTAGGATAACGTAGATTATAATTAGAGGATGATAGTAGTGAAATAATGGAATATGGGAGTTCCTGAAGGGAATATACATGACACTTTTTCAATTAAGATGAAATGTTCACAAGGAATTGTTACATATGATATTTTCATAGTATCTATTATCATTTATTAATTAGATCTTGATTTTTAGTGGCTTGAAATCCTATAATACGGTGTTCTCCCGAATATAAAATAACACACTAATATTGGACCACGAGGCTAATTTTCGGAATGTATAAGATTATACCCTCTCATGCTCATTGATTATTTTTTTAGGATATGCACTATTACTAGATTATTCAGATATTATAGACATTATCTTGGGTATTTTACCCCATGTGGGCCATCATGTTGACTAGGTGGCCACTAGTTGTGGTCAAGAAAGGATAGACCAATTTTTTGACCTTCATAGTGTATTAACATCATAGAAATAACTTCAAGAAAATTTCATAAATAAAATTAATCATAAAAATCAAAAATTTAATAAATAATATTCTATTTTATTCCCTTTCATTATAAATTCTATAAATTTTATAATTAATGTAATACCATGATTTTATTTATTATATACTTTAAAACTACTTAATATATGTTTACAATATGCATGAAATATAATATTATAGAAACATAACACCAATTTTAGAATAAATTATAATGCCCCATAATTTATGATAATATTTTAATATAAATTAAATATCATGAATTTCTTCTTTTGATCACAAAATTTGGACTAATCAAGAAAATATACACTATTATATTTTTTTATGTAAGCATGTGTATTAAAACATATATGCTATATTAGAGTTAAATAATAATAACAAAATAAAAATAGATAATTATATGATTTAATAATTTATAGAATCAATATAATTTACATCTATTAGTAGCAAATAAAATAATAATATTTTGACTTTAAAAGTATTTTTTCCAAAATAACTATATGTTTTTAAGAAAATGACTGTTTTCATTTCTGAATTTCAGAAAAATTTAATTTTCTAAACATTTTTATAAAATTAAAGTAATTAATTAAACATCATTTTCTAAATCTTTATATCAAAATTATCATAGGATTAATTTTTTAAATTTTCTGAAGAGATTAAATATTGAATGAATACTGAAAAAATGACTTTTAATTGAAAAATAAAATTTCATTTAATATATATATAAAGTTAAATTATATTTTTAATTATGTATCTAGAAAAATATATAATTATATATATTTTATTACAATTTATAAAATTTAATTATTATTCATGTTGATGTTTGATAATATATTTTATACATTTAATATGTTATTTTTTTAAATACGCATTATTATCCATTCTATGATATTTACATTCAATCATATTTTGGTATATAATTTAATAGAATTTGGTAAATGGATAAAACAATTATCTTAATATTTTATATTTATAAGTACGATCACAAATATTTTTTCCCATATTGAATATAAATATAAATATTAATTATTTATCATTGTTTTGTTAAAAATGGGGTTCCACGTCGGTAAAATTGAAAGTATATGTATAAAAAGTGACCCAAAACATTTCCAACACACATTTTATATCCTTATATAACGATTATAATTTTTAGGATATATAATTAACATTTAGATCTCTTTTTCAAGATAATAACATGGGAATTAATTTTTCTTGTGAAAAATTCAAATTGATCAACTCACCTCAGTTACAAAAGTCCATCCCAACTATTGACCACTTCACACATCCAAAAATATTGGTTAATACATTTTATACACAAATTATTTATATAATTAACTCCTGGAATTCTGTAAGACTTGGTTTGGTATGAAATCCATCCTATGAATCCTTTAGCTGAAAACAAATAAATGTTTTCTAAAAAAGTGGTAACATCACTTACTGACGATGTTATGTTTTTTCCTTTCAAAACCTCCATTAATTTAGAACAAAACCATATGATATAATGACCAAAATATCATAGAAATAGAGTTATTAGGTTATGTTAATTTAATAACCTATATTCTCTTCAGCATCCGTAAAATGTGTTAAGAAGTCATCATTCATGTGTTTGGTGAGATTCTGCGTAATGAACTGATGTTATTTGTATTCCATTACAACATTTATCAATTATATATAATGATGGATTTTTTAAGTATAGTATTTATTATATTTTTATTATATTAGAAAAATTAAAAAACATGTTCCTGCTTTTAATCATTTCCACGAAGGATACATTAATGTTGTTTGTGTGTATGATGGACTACCTCTTATCAAATCGAAGTGATTAATTTTTAATGTATAATCTATTTGGAAGTATTAAGGATAATTTTTAATCAATATATGTTATATTTATGAGATAAATGTTATTTGGTTTGTATAAAATAATATATATTTTCTTATATTCCAATCCATTGGATGAAAATAATGTTGTCCATCTCTACATGTTGACTATATCCTCTATATAACAATGTGAAATGCTTTTCATTTTTTAAAAATATGGTAATATAAATGAACATTATTAAATGATATTTAATATATTTAATATTAATAAATATTTAGAGGCTAATTAATATATATTTTCCCTTCTATATATACATCATGAATAATGGTAAAAATGATTATGCATGCATACAACCTACTATATCCATGAATAGTTTAATCTATTTTCTATATATAACATTAAAAATCAATATAAATAATTGTATAATAAAAATATATGATATTTATATCATTATTTCCATTATATAGATTATTTATCCATTATAAAATGAGAAGTACTATAATTACCAAATGAAAATATACATGAAATATTAATCAATTACAACTTTAATTATTGATTTTGACACTAATATGTTGTAAATGAGCCATACAAGACTGTAAATATATCCTAAATGAAATCATAAAAATTATTATGGTTTTATAGTGAATTTTTTAAAATTTTATATTTGTTATATAATATTATAATACATATACAAATGAATATGAACATGTGATAAGGGTTTCCCTTCTAACATTCACATTAGAGAGGCATGCACCATAATCACCACTTATTTTTTCTGTGGCTAATATAATAGACCATTTGATATTTAATATCTATAATTAGTTTTTATTCATTGTATTTAATGTTTAATTTGAGGTTATTTTTTTCAAGGGTATATTTATTGAAATGTCCCTGAAGATATAAGGGTTCATTTAATAATATCATAATTATTCATGTTGATTATTGTTTGAATATCTCTTCATGTAATTATTTTATATTTCAATGATAAAATAATTATAAATTCTACTACATTGGTTATTCAGGATAATTTTCAACTACCGGTAAAATTTTTAATCACTTGGATACTTCAAATGAATGATATATTTTTATTTGGAAAATATGAATTCTTTCATATCTTCGGTCAAAAATCATTTTTTCCAAAAACCATATTACCTAAAAATGATTTAAAATTTTTTATTATCATTCTCCAAATTAATTATTAATGAATTTTTTTTAAAAAAATTAAATATTGAAAATAAAACATCAAATGAATAATTATGTTGTTTTATAAATAATGCTTATTTTAATTTTACTGAATATGTGGAAGACATTTTTATATTAATGATTGTGACATAAACCGAATATTCATCTGTCGCTACCAATCAAGGATTTAATGTATAATTTTTAATTTTTTTATGTATATTTACAATTAAAAGTAAATTCTAAATATTTTATGGGATTTAGTTTAAAAATTTAAATGTTTAAATTTTATTTTCATCAAAAATGTTTTCAGTGACATTTATAAGGTATTTATAGTTTTCAACAGAATCAACCATTTAAATTAAATTTTACTTTCTAGGGTATGTTTTTTGGATACAATCCTTTTTATTTAATCAGATGGTTTATGATTATGTTTATTGATTTGATATGTAGAAAAAATATTTATGATAGTTTTTCAATATGAATATTTATATTTATTTCCATTCACCCCATTCATATAAGGAATTCATTGGACATATTATGTGATGGGATAAGACTATAATTACATATCCCTTCAATGAATCCATAGGTATAACCACAAAAAAAATTGGGTATTTGAATAAGTCCTAAAAAATTTATGTATTATGTCTAGTAATGAGGCCACAATAATAAGAATTCATGGAATTAGGAACTGAAATTATATTTAATATATATTTCATTATGAATTCCCAAATTATTGATTTAGATATAGATAAAAAATTAATTATTTATATATATATGGCCCTTGAGGGTATAATAACAATAAACACACAAACACCACACACATATGATAAAATTTATGTTTATAGCTCCCATATATGTGATATTCTAACCATAAATACATATTTATTCATTATATTCACCAAAGTCCGAGTGGGAAAGATTACCATTATATATCCCAGAGGACCAAAAACTAGCTCGAAGGCCCAGTGTACCGTCATTTCTACATTATACTACCTACGTCTTATCTACCTACATCATGACTATGTCACCGCCTACCTATGTCATTCCTGCATTACATAATTTATGTGTTATGCATGCATCATTTCTGCATCACCCTCTATATGCATCATGTATTCGTTACCACCTGCTAGCGGTAATTTTCTCATACCTAGATTTTAATCAAGGTTGGATGTACTGTTAATTGGGGTTATCAACACTCTCTTAAGCCCCCAATTTTTATTGTATCAAGCTATTTTGATTGATTATATGGATGTATTTGATCATCATTTATTCATTCATTATTATAAACATGTTTCTTGTAAAATGTATTTTGTATCATTTATTTACAATTATATACTGATTATTCCATTTTTTCTGCATAACCCTATACACATACGATTACATATCCACTAATATCATGATTTTCTTATTTTTTTTATTTCCCCCAGATACAAGGAAGTGTTTTGTGATTGATATACAGGTATATGTTATATGAAATTAGGTAAGTCTGAAAGAAAATATTTTCTGTATTTTATAATTTAAATTTTAATAATTATATCACGATTTTATATTTTTTAACATCATTAATAGTCTATTATATATTCATGATGTGTTTTATCTATTATTATTCTAATATATGGAAGTAGACATTAGCTCTGGGTCACTATGGATGGGGTCTCCAAAGTGAATTGTAATAAATTTGCACATCCCCAATAAATATGATCATACAAATAACAAATGATTAAAAATGAAGATACATATTAAATATTTAAATAGTTTATAATTTATACTAATACTATTTAGAATCATTGATGAATGGAAATACCAAAACAATTTCCTTAAAAATAATTTTTTTATAATTACATTTCTATTTGAAAAATGTTTTTTCAACTAAAATATCAAAAAATTGTTTATACTAATATAAATTGAATATATATTTATAAAATAATAATTATTACTTAAAATATTTATTTTTAATGACATATTTTAATTATTTTCATGGAGTACACATCAAAACAATGATTTATTTATCATATTCTCAAAAATCAAAATGGGTTAGTTTAGGGGAAAATATGGATATTACTTTCAAAAAAATATTTTAAAAATAGTAAATTAGTATAATATTGTTTAATAAAATAATTTTACAATTTTTTTAAAAACAACTATTAAACACTTTTAGAAAATATGGTTTTGGAAGAAAAGTGATTTTGTTACTGAAGAGGGAAATCATGTATGATTTTCATAAAAACGTTTTCTAAAATAGATTTATATACCATGTAGGGAAAAATGTTATTTTAAATTGAATCATTCACTAATAAATAATGGATATGAACAAATTTATAATGTAATAATGTATTACCAAATAATTCCCCAAAAGGATACATAAACATAATTGATTTCGAATATTGATGACAATGTGAAATAAACCAATACCACTTTGTAATATTTTAATCAAAATCATAATAAAATATATAACTTCAAATGATATATAAAACACCATGAAGGTAAATATATTCATTTTATAACAGATCAATAAGGGAATCATATACACCCCAAAAAATTAACATGTGGTGAATTTGTCATATGTCTCATGGAAGTAAAAGTGAGAAGAGAAAACCATTCCTCGGGTTAGAATACCATCATATGTGTCTGAAATACATGTATTATAAATATATCTTCATTAGATATATATTTAGAAACCAAACTCATATATACCATAACATATATGATTTAATTATAATATTTTATTACCTTATTAATATCAATTATATTTCAAATTATTTGTTTCGTGTTATAATTTCTTTATTTTCAATATGATTTATTTTTATAATTTTAGTTATTTTTTAAATGATGATGGATATATAATATCCATAATTTAACAAACAGTTAAACAATAAAATTTAATTTTTATATGTATTTTATGTAATTAATAAAATTTATAGATACAATGTGGAATGCACTATTCTTGGAGATTGTAGGTCATATTTATGCATGTACATTATTTTAATTTTTCATGATAGATCGATCGAAGAAAAATTATTAAAAATTCAAGAACAATTATTATATATATAATTAATATTAATCAAATACATCCTTAGTGTCACCCATGTCAAACTAAAATTTAAAAAATTAAATCTCTACATGGACGTGGTAGTCTACACTATGAAAAAATTTCACAATTTTTATCCCAAGGATTGAAAGTTATGATTTATGATGTGATATTAAATTTACAAAGGTATTTATAGATCATAAATATAAAATCTATTCATTAATTTTAATATCAAAATATTTAATTTGAAGCGTATGTGAAAAAAGGATCAAATTTCTTCATGAGGAAGTATTATATCATACACACGGTTGATGTAATCAGCTCCCCCACAAAATGGAAATTAAGATACTATATGTTATATAATATTTATAGAATAATAATAAATTAATAAATATTTTATACATATGTTTATAATATCATTATATTTAATCCTGGAAAATGGTGATGCAAAATCAATTACATTATTTCGAGAGGCTTAGTACTATGTATACACAATCAACTATGTTGATTCCCTTGGGATTTAAGTGGAAATGTATATAGGTTATTAAATAAACAAAATATCCTATTTGAATATTTGGGATAATTATTATTATTATAATTTCATGATATCATATGATTTTAAGGATGTGAAATAATAAATAAAATAATGTTTTACATTCATAATTTCACATATAATTTATTGAACTATTTTATATCTATACATAAGCATTCAGTTATTGTATTTATGATCAATTCAAGACTTATAATATGTGGTGGAATTTGTAATTATTTTGTATGGTTAAAAATTTGTAGAACCAAAGGGTTTTGAATGTGTTAACAGGGGAGGAGTGGGGTGGTCTTTTATAATTAAGGGAGAGGACACAATTGGTGTTTTTGATATCAATAAGTGATCGCTATGTATTTATCATGAAAATAGTCACCAAAATATGTTATTATTAAATCATATAGTTTATATGTTTTAAATATATCCGTTCAATAGTTTTTTTATATGATTTAAAACTTTTTTAACAATTATCTTCTTAGTTGAATCTCTGAAAATCCGATTATTACCTTAATCAGAGTAAATTTTTTTAATGTTCTCAAAATTAATTATCATAAACAAATGAGTTCACCGTAGCATGTAAAATGAATAATAATCTTTCAAAATATTTTATACATTTTTCTAAATTCAGTTTATAGTACATGAAGAATTCAATTTAAAATTAGACCAGTGGGTGATTCGAAATATGTGTTTTTTGATGAAAAATATTGAAAATATAAAAACACATGAATATTTTTATTCATAAATAAATTAATTACAATGAAATAAAGTAGTTTTGGTGTCATAATTTTTATTAATTTTTTAATAAAAGAAATATAAAATAAAATTTATATTTTCAAAAAAATTATATGAAGTGAATTATTTTTATAATAGTCATTATTTTTCACAAATAATAAAAATTTATTATTTAAGGAAAATTATAAAAAATTCATAGAATGATAATTTTTTCATTATATTTATAGAAAAATGTTTTTATTTTTATCCAATAATTTTTTTAAATTTTGATAAATATATTTTATATTATGTGTGTGAAGTTCGACTAAACTATATTTTAGAATAATATAGTTTTCAGAAAACGAATCTTTTTCATTAAAATGATTCTAATAATATTTCTAATAAATTGATATATATTGGATTTACTGTATACTTGTTTGAATAGTACAATTTTTATCATTTAATTATTAATATTTATATAATCCCACATAATTACAGGGATACAATATTCATGTTAAAATAATAATAGTTTATTAGATTTTCAGCTTTCATTCAAACTCGGCATTGCATTCATTATAAGATATCTATTAAAATGATTTTATTTAAAAATTAATACATTATAAAGACTCAATTTGTAAATTTATAACTGAATCATGCTATTCTGTGCCATATAAACCATTGACCGTGAGGTTTCAATTTTAAAATATAAGGGTTTATCATCAAAACCCCCATAAAAACAGCAATCATCGTGTAACATCCTGGTTCCGAACGCCACCTAGAGGCGCCCCGTAACCGATTGGTAACATGGCCTCAAGAAAATTTTCCTAAATTCCAGATGCTGCCGACTAGATGTTAGGGCCTTGGGTGTGATGGTGTTGAAACTATGCCCTCATTGGAAGAGTACACAATGGAAGAAATGTAAACATGCAATAGCAGAAGTAGTAATAACCAACAATATAACAATGGAAGACTGAAACAACAACTGGAGTACATATGAATCTATGAAATGATGCATGATAAATAACTAGGAAAGCATCCAAACAAGTCACAATGCTGGAAAACACTACAGTACCAAAACAAATACAAGATAAATGTAAATATTTCCTCAGCATCGCAAACCAATGGTTAGTCTCATGCTCATATTCTCCAAGCAATCATGTTCCAGAAGTCGAAGGGCTCTTTCCCTTGCCTATAGCTGCACCAACATAGTATGCTCAGGCCTAAAAGCATGGCCCAAACACGGTGTGAGATAAAATCATAGTAGTTAACCACCCAAAGATCTATGCCTAATAGTCAGTGGGTATATGGAAGGTAAAAGCACACTAAGCAGTAAATGGAAACAACCAAACAGTAGGCAATAAACAGTAATCAATAAAGTAGGATGAGACACATCAGCAATCAATCCACAACAAATCAATAGCAGTGAAACAAATAGCTAATAAGCTGGAAAACGTCTGGGATGTACTCGCAGCCATTCCCTCGGGTCCTAACCAAGAAGTACCACATCCCCTTGGGCAGTCCGCTGAGCCTAACCCCTATGGCTTGGTCATACGCATTAATGAGACTCTCTAGAGAAGCTCACTCGGTCAATTCCCATCATAGTCGAGGGTAGTCGGGGACTCTCTTGAGGAAGATCACACAGTCTAGCCCTCTTAGCCCTAAGGTCTAGAGACTCTCTGAGGAAGCTATCTCGGTCAATTCCTCCTATAGCCTCAGGTATACCAAAGGCTCTCTGAGGTAGCTAACTCGTCAATTCATCCTCTAGCCTGGGAAGGTTCTTAAAGAGATTCAAACAAGGTAAGACTCTCTGAGGAAACTCACTCGGTCTACTCTCCTATAGTCTATAAAATCCAAGACTCTCTGGGGGCTCACTCGGTCCATCCCCTCTGTAGTCTGTAATATCTAAGACTCTATGGGAAGCTCACTCGGTCTATCAATTATATTCTATAGCAGCATGTTTTCTCAGCCATGTTCCAGTCATTGCATAATAATTCTATATGGACAAATTACACCAATAGAGATACTTGGATAACCAAATTACACATATAGAGCTACATAGCTAATAATCTACATGGAAAAAATCATGTCATGAGTTTCACTTCAACCTATAATCATTAGGAATGAAAACAGGTGTTACATCCAAAGGCAAACGAGACCCAAAGGTCGTAAAGAGAACAAAGCAAGGGTAAATACATCCAAGAACAACAATTTATCTTCTAACATGGTCAAATTACCTCCACACAAGCATACAGGCACTTCAGGAAATCAACAAGGGGAAAAAAGTAAACACGCAATACCCCTTTCATGGGTATCGGTAAAAATGCGCACATAAAACTGAGAGAAATTGAATGGTAATGCACAAACCAACTACCTCGATCCTAGGAGATCAATATACATGAACCAAGATGACTAATTTTCCCTAGAACATTGTATATCTGAGAAAACCCACAAAATGTTCAACCTTAGATAACTTGATAAAAAGGAAGAATTTGAAAACAAGACTTAAGTAGAAGGATGAACTCACCGTTGCGCTTCCAACACAACCAAATGTGCTCGAATCAGAGAACGGACGGAGAAGTGGGTCCTCAGGGAAGCTCCAGCCATACGGGTTTCTCTCAGATGATCCAAACCTTGAAAAAAATGATTATAGCGATTAGGCATGACCCCGGTCTGCTTAGTGAAAATTAAGAAAAGTACATGATGTGTATTTTTAAAGTACACGGAATGTAGTGGGATTTTTCGTATTCTGCAAAAATCGGCCTCCACGTCACCCATACACACCATCTGTGTGGCTCGGGCATGGCCAGTACACGGATTCAAGCCGGAGAAGAGTACACGATGTGTACTCAGGAAGAACACGGCGTGTACTTTGAAATTTTCCAGAAACTCCATTTTTCATTAAAACTCCAGAAAAAGGGAAGCGTACCTGAAACAAAGATCCGGGTTCTTACAAACATCCCACCTTAAAGAAATGTGTCCCCAAAATTACTTAGATGGGCGTAGAAGAAGGATCCTCGAACAATTCTGGCCCCTGTGATTGAACCTCAGCCTCACTCTCCCATGTCTCATCCTGTACTTGCTCGTGCTTCCATAGCACTCGTACCAGAGGAACAGACTAGCTTCGGAGAACCTGCATACTGTGATCAACAATCCGAATGGGATGCTCTTCAAACAACGTATCCGCTTCAAGCTCAACCTCCTCGAGCTGAAATACATGAGATGGGTCTGAAATGTAACGTTGGAGCTGAGAGACGTGGAAGATATCATGCATGGCCTGCTACCTCTGAGGTAGCTGCAATCGATAGTCAATCGGACCAACTCTCTCCAAAACCTCAAACGGCCCAATGTACCACGGTGAAAGATTACCATGTCTCTGAATCATCTTGTGTCCCAACCTCGGTGCGACACGTAGGAAAACCTGATCTCTGACCTCGAACTCAAAAGGTCATCTCCGCTGATCAGCATAAGACTTCTGTCAAGATTGTGTTGTAGCCATTCTCTTCTGAATCAACTCTATCTGCTCTGAGGTCTCCTGAACAAGACGAGGTCCTAGCAAAGCTTCCTCTCCTGCCTCCAGCCAGCATAAGGGTGATCGACATGGCCTACCGTACAGATCCTCGTGTGGTGCCATATGAATGGTCGCCTAAAAACTGTTATTGTAGGCAAACTCCACAAGAGGTATATGCTTCTCATAAGAACCACCGAAGTATAAAACTCACGCTCGGAGCATATTATCAAGCACCTGGATCGTGCACTCGGACTGGCCATCAGTTTGGGGATGGTATGCTGTACTCAAAAGTACCTATATACCCAATGCCTCCTGGAGTACCTGCCAGAACTGATATGTAAAGCGCACATCCCTGTATGAAACAATGCAGTGTGGAACTCCATATAGACATACAATTTCTCAGATGTACTGTCATCCCAGATCATCAACATTGATGGTATCCTTGATCTGTAAGAAGTGTGAAACCTTCGTAATCTTGTCGACGATGACCCAAAAAACATCACTTCCCCGAGGTGACCTCGGTATCCCGGTCACGAAGTCCATCGCGAAATCATTCCACTTACACTCCGGAATTGTTAACTGCTGTAAAAGCCCTGCTGGTTGCTGATGCTCTACTTTCACTTGCTGACAAGTAGAACATCTCATGACAAAACCAGCAACATCTCTCTTTATACCTGGCCACCTGTACAGGCGATGAAGATCCCGATACATCTTGGTGATGCCAGGATGAACCGCCCACACTGAGGAATGAAAATCCTTCATCATCTCATCACGTATGTCTGCTGGCACCCGTACACATCCCTAGAAACGCAAGATCTCATCCATGCCCACTGTCCATCCAGGAGGAGGGTCCCCTCTTGACACACTCTCCCGCAGGACTAAGGCCTCTGAATCTGAGAGCTTCCTTATTCGTTCCTTATTAATAAGTGAAGAGGTAATAGCCATAGAAGAAAGGACAGTCTGTCCCTTCCAATCGTGCACCACCAGATGCATCTCAGAGAACAGATCCATAAGCTGCCACTCACTGTTGGCCTCCTTAACTGCCTGATTCTGGGTTCCTCTGGTCAATTCATATTCCACTGCATTGCCCATTTCCAGTGTATAGGCGAGCTCGGAGTCAATGGAATAAAGATACTCGACCAACCTGTGTTTTCTCTGATTCAGATCACGCTGAGTGAAGATATACTTGAGACTCTTGTGGTCGGTGAAAACCACAAAGTGCTCTCCTAGAATATAGTGTCTCCAATAGCGTAAGGCATGAACAACAACTGCAAACACCAGATCGTGTGTAGGGTAATTCCTTTCGTGTGGCCTCAATTGACGAGACCCATACATAACGAATCCATCTACCTTCACGAGCACAACACCCAGCCCGATGCCTAAAGCATCATAGTAAACAGTGTAGCCCTTGCCCCTCTCTTTCAAGACTAGTATCGGTGCTGAGGTCGGCCTACCATTTAGCTCCTCAAAGGCTGTCTCACAAGAATCTGACCATAAAAACTTCACCCCCTTCTTGGTCAGACCATTCAATAGCACTTTTATGTGTAAGAAGTCCGTAATGACGCGTATGTATTATCCGACCAGCACTAGGAGACTCCACACCTCAAAGACTTTCTTCGGCTGATCCCACGTAACTACAGCTCTCACATTCTCTAGGTCCACTGACACTCCTGGCTCCGAGATAACATGACCCAGGAAGTGAATATAATCTATCCAAAAGTGGAACTTCTAGAGTTTATCATACTTCTGATGCTCTCTCAGTGTACTCAGAACGATCTCAAGATGTGTGGCATTGTCTTGTCGAGTGTGAGAGTACACTAAGATATCGCCCATGAAGACCACGACAAATGAGTCCAAGTACGGATGGAACACTATTTTCATCAGTTCCATGAAGACTGTATGGGCATTCGTAAGACCAAACAGCATGACTGTATATTCGTAGAGACCATACCTTCTATTAAAAGCTATCATAGGTATATCTGATGGTTTAACGCGCAACTGATGATAATCGGACCTCAATTCGATCATCGAGAAAACCCAGTCTCCTCGAATATAATCAAAGAGGTCATCGATCCTTTGCACGGGGTATCAGTTCTTGACCGCCAAATGGTTCAGCATTCGATAATCCACACAAATCCATAGGGTACTGTCTGCCTTCATCGCAAACATGACAGGTGAACCCCAAGGAGAAGTATCGGGTCAGAAAAATCCCTTCACCTGCAACTCCTCCAACTACTTCTTGAGCTCATGAAACTCATGTGTAGCCATCAATAAGGAGGAATGGACACCGGTGCCACTCCTGGCATGAGCTCAATTGAGAAGTCTACCTCATTCTCTAGAGGTAAACCTAAAAAGTTTTCTAGAAAGACATCCCTAAAATGATCCACCACTTGAGGAAAGTCTAACTGTGAAGTCCCATGGTCATCCAGATAAAGACAGGCAATCTGGGCTATAACTTCCCCTATCCCATGATGCTCTGGTCCAGCTCTACCTGCCTGGACATCCCACTCGCATCTATGAAGGAACGATCTGCAATTTGGTGATATGAAACTCACCCTACGGCGATAGCCATTGACGACTGCCTAGAAAAGAATTAACCAATCCATCCCGAGAATGATGTCATATCCCATAATATCTAGGAAATAGAGGTCCCATAAGAAATGAAACCCCGCAACCTCGAAAGGGAACTCTTTGCACTAACGTACACTAGATGGCATCGTTCCCAAAGGTGTGTCAAGAATCAAAAAGTCGGCAGATGAAAAGATACAGAGCCCAAGGCTCACCACAACCGCAATAGAGATAATGTTATGGGAAACACCAGTATCGAATAGAACTAAAGATAAAACTGAGGCTACAGAGATCGTACCTCAAACTGTAGAAGGGACGAGATCCTTCTCCTGATAGGTCTGCTCCATGAAGAAAGACTGGAATGCACCATGGCCATGTACCCTCTGGCTGGCTACTCTGAGCTTATCCACTCTACTGTCGCTGATGACCTGGTGAATGACCACCATGGTCACGACCTCCACCTCGGCCTGAACGGTCGTAAGAACTCCAGTTCCCTGACTGGTGGGAAACTAGTGAAGCATCTCCAGAACACGAGGTCATAGAGGAACACCTACCACCAGCTGAAGGTGAGAAGATGTGACAGAAACGCTGAAGATGGACCATCTTGCCGCAAGACCGGCACTCCATCAGATCCCTCTAGAACTGAGACCTAGTATGCCCACTCCTATCGCACTGGTAGCATACATCCTAGCTGCCGGAAGATGTATCCCGTGAACCTCGATCTCCTTGAGAAGACTCTCTATGACACTTCCTATTGTCCGTAAGAGGAACACCAGCTCTGGATGATGAACCTCCCTAGATCACCGCTCTAGAATCCCTCCGATTTCACTTAGTGATCAGCGCCTAGTTGATGATGGAGGATATCTAATTCAACTGGAAGATATTCACCTGGGAACAGATCCCCTGCCTAAGACCATCCTCAAACTTCATAGGAAGGAACAACTCATAACCTGCTAGGATCGGTGTGAAACGCTGCAGCTCAGTGAAGTGAGATGAGTACTCCATAGTTGAGATAGTACCCTACTGCAGACTTATAAACTTTCGGGCTCGATCGGCCATCAGGGTCTCCAGATATAAGTAGTTATAAAAGGTGCATCGAAACTCATCCCGGGACATTTCCTGCTAACACCCTGACTGTGAGATCTCCTCCCAACACCTCTTGGTGGTGTCCCGGAGAATATAAGTATCCAGCATTACTCCCTTATCAGGAAGGATCTATAGGTGCTCAAGAATGGTCAGTGTGGCCTCTATCCACGAATCTGCATCCTGAGGTCCTCTATCCATTGAAAAAGTAGAAGGATACTACGTCTGAAAAACCCACGTCAACTCAGCCATCGACGGGGCATGAGGCGGTGCTCCCTGGAATGTCTGCATTATCCTCAGATAGCCTTCCCTGAACAGCGCATCGGCTCCTGCGACTGGTATGACAGCCGGTGCCAAGGCTGGATCGACTGGAGGATCGGCAGGAATTCCCTAATCAGCCATATCTGGTGTCTGATAACTGCTTGAAGGTAGATGTACAACCAGAGGATGTCTCAAAGGCATAGCTCTGAAAGATAAAAATTATACCATAGATCAGAAAAACAAGGCCAGCGAACACAATAGTATAAAATAGGAATAGGGGAAGAAAACACACATGTTTACAAAACTCGACTCCACAACGTGTATAAAAACTACACGGTGTATCTTCTTAAGCCACTGACATGGGTGTGTACCCTTGCCCTACTGGTCATGTAACACCTTAACTACACTGTGTATTGACCCAACACACGACGTGTATTTGAAACTATTCCCCTAACCGAGTATCCTTACCCGGCTAACTCACATGGTTCAATCTAACCTCAAACTACACAGCATGTTCCCTCAAGACATGGTGTGTACTAGTCACAGACTCGGTGGCCCATGTTTTTAGTTACACAGCCGTCTACACGGCTGGCCCTTACATTACGTGTTCCAAACAAACACGGCGTGTATAGGAGATGGTGACACCATCCTGTGTTGTTCGTGACACGACCAGGTACCTGGGAAAGACAACACGGTGTGTTCCAAATGCAACATGGCATGTCTTAGATAAGGTCACGCCGACCCCTATTGTTAGTGACACAGTTGTATTGAAGGCTCTACACTACACGGCGTGTACATACCATACACGGCTTGTTACTCAAGTTATTTTCAAAACACCATGTTCTTGAACACATAGTAAGTAAAATGGACTAAAAACTACATGGCGTGTAACCAGAAAGTATACGCCGTGTATTCTAGGTTTTTCTGGGCAATAGCTCAGAAACTACATAGAATCCCAGAATCACGGAAAATAAATCAAAGAGGTGCCAAATTTCGATCTGTGAGGGCCCATACTCCTCGCTAATCAAAGCTTGGCATCCCCTATAGTCTTGTCAAAGAGAAAACAGGATCCTGATCCTCTAATTTACGATTCAAGAGGGCCCATAACACCTCGTGAATGTAAATTTGGCATTCATTCAATCAAAGTACAATACAAAAAATTAACTAACAAGAAGCAGAGATTCTATCAAGCATCAATCACAACTAAATACATAATATACACAAAGTCTATCACAATAGCATGAAATCTCTAATGCACCCTAAATGGCATTGCAAGAATGCATAGCATGTGACTTATAAAAGTTCATGTATGCACCATGAGATTTAATACCCTCATCTAATCGGGTTGTGACCGAAATAGAACCGGAATATCAAAAAAAATAGTACCAAGCATCTGAATCACTCTAGGTGAAATTGTATCAACCGTAAGATCTCAAAACCCTAAGACTGAAATAAATGAGGTAGTATGGATTTCCCTGTACATGGGTTAGCTACTACTGGGCACAAATTATTACCAAGTACTGAATCTATCCTATCCATGGATAAAGTCTGCAAATAGAAAGGCATGAGAAAAGAATTCCTCTGATACCACTTTGTAATGTCCCGGTTCCAGAAGCCACCCAGAGGCGTCCCGTACCTGGTTGGTCACGTGGCCTCAAGCGCATTTCCCCAAAGGCCAGAGTCTCTTGACTAGCAGTAAGGGCCTTGGGTGTGATGGTGGGGAAACTATGCCCTCATTGGCAGAGTACACAGTGGAAGAAAAGTTAACATGTAATAACAGAATCATTAGTAACCAACAATATACCAGCGGAAGACTAAATCAACAATAATATCACATATGAATGTATGAAATGACTAATGATACATAACTAGAAAAGCATACAAACAGGTCACAATACTGGAAAAAACTATAGTACCAAAACGTGCACCAAAGAAAAGTAAACAGCTTCTCAGTATCGCAAGCCATGCTTTGTCCCATGCTTTCCTGCTCCAAGCAATCCAGTTCCAGAAGTCGAAGGGCTCTTTCCCTTGTCTATACCTGAAACAACATAATATGCTTGGGCCCAAAATCATGGCCCAAATATGATGTGAGATAAAATCCCATTAGGAAACCACCTGATGATCTGTGCCTAACAGTCTGTGAGTATATGGCAGGTAAAAGCACACTAAGCAGTAAACAGCAACAGCAAAACAAAAGGCAATAAACAGTAAGCGGTAAGGTAGGATGATACACAACAAAAATCCATTAACAAAAAATCAACACCAGTGAAACATATAGCTAATAAGCTGAAAACCCTCTAGGAATTACTTGCGGCCATTCCCTCTGGTCCTAACGTAGAAGTTCCACAACCCTCTCGGCAGTGCGCTCAGCCTAACCCCTCTGGCTTGGTCATACGCATTTATGAGACACTCTGGGGAATCTCACTCAGTCAATTCCCCTCATAGTCTAGGGTATTTAGGGACTCTCTTGAGGAAGATCACGTGTTCTAACACTAATATCCCAAAGGTCTAGAGACTCTCTGAGGAAGCTATCTTGGTCAATTCCTCCTATAGCCTCAGGTATACCACAGACTCTCTAACGAAGCTCACTCGGTCAATTCCTCCTCTAGGCTAGGAAGGTTCTTAAAGAGATTAAAAAAGGAAAGACTCTTTGAGGAAGCTCACTTAGTCTACACTCCCGTAGTATATAAAACACAAGACTCTCTGGGAGCTCACTCAGTCCATCCCCTCTGTAGTCTTTAATATCTAAGCCTCTCTGAGAAGCTCACTTGGTCTAGCTCTTATAGTCTATAACACCAGGTTCTCTCAGCCCTATACCAGTTAGTGCATAATAATGCTATAAGGATAAAGTACACCAATAGAGATAATTGGATAACCAATGTACACCTATAGAGCTACATAACTAAAAATCTACAAGGAAACATGCTTGTCATCAGTTTTACTTCAACTTATAACCGCAAGGCATGAAAACAGGTGTAGCAGCCAAAGGAAAACGAGACCCAAAGGTCAGTAATAGAACAAACCAAGGGAAAATACATCAAAGAACAATAATTTATACTATAACATGGTCATATTACCTCCACACAGGCATACAGGCAAGGCTGGGAATCGACAAGGGAAAAAAAAGTAACCACGCAATACCCCGTTCATAGGTATCGGTGGAAATTCGCGCATAAAACTCAAAGACATTGAATGGTAAGACACAAACCACCTACCTCGATACTAGTAGATCAATATACTTGAAACATGAAGACTAATTATCCCTAGAACGTGGTAGATCTGAGAAAACACACAAAACATTAAACCTTATATAACGTTATAAAGTGGAAGAATTGGAAAACAAGGCTCAAGAAGAAGGAAGAACTCACTGCTATGCTTCCAATGCAATCGACCGTGCTAAAATCGGATAACTGACGGAGAAGCTGGGGCTCAGGAAAGATCCGCCTGTACGGGTTGGTCTCGGACGAACTAGACCTAGAAGAAGATGATTATCGTGTTTAGGTGTGACCCCGATTCGCTTAGTAAAAAAAAGTAAAATTACACGACGTGTATTTTTAATGTACACGGTGTATAGTGGGTTTTTCCATAATCCGTCAAAATCGGCCTCCATGTCACCCCTACACAACATTTGTGTAGCCCAGGCACGACCAGTACATGACTTCAAGTCGGATAAGAGTACACGGCATGTACTCAGAAAGTACAGAACGTGTACATAGAAAATTTCCAAAAACTTCATTTTTCATAAAAACACCAGAAAAAGGGAAGCACACCTGAAACGAAGATCTGGGTTCTTACACATTGATGTTTAATATAGATCAAGGTAATCAAGGGTATTCCATTTCAAAATAGTGTTCATAAAACCCAACATCATAAAAGGTTTTAATAAAATTCCATCTTTTCAGTTATATTGGTATGAACAATGTTTACCCAGAATAACAAGTTAATAGGTTTCCATGTTCCATAACATTAGTGTGAGTTTAATACATGGATGTGGAAGAGTGTAATAACATCACATGATTTAAAGAGATTGATAGGGGTCATTGAAATAAATAATGTGAGTGATTAATATAATATAAAGGTATTAAAATACATTATCATAAGATTAGATAACATACCATTTGATTCAATAGTATTAATGGTACTAGGGTAACATTTTTGACACAATATAATTAACCTTGTGTTGAGGAATTATTTTATTATTGTGATTGTTAACCCCTAAAAATATTCATATAATTTAAAAAATTTGTTGTACTGAGATCATTTCCTACTTCCCTCTCATACTCCATAGATTATATATCCAATAGTGAATTGTTATTCTTTAATCATGAATATTAAAATTTAGCATACCATTAATTCAATAACAAAACAAAAATCTATTCACCTAGTCTCTATATATTTTTAAACACAATATTGTTATTACATGTTATCCAATAACATAAAAATATCAAATTTATCCATTTCATAAATATATAACCTTAAGACTCATCCAAAATAAGTTTGTCCAAATTAATGTCCAAAAATTTATAATCGAAGAAAAAAAATAAATATATACCCATAAAATATATTGTGTCACATGATTAAATATTATTAATATGTGAAAAATATTATCACCATAACAGCTTTTGAAAATGTGTATGATCAAAAAGAATTATGCTATAAAATATATTCTGTAAATTAAAATATGCATTAAACACTAGCTAAGAAAACATAACCCCTGAAATCCAAAACCAATTTCAAGTACAAAAATAATTTCCTAAAAATATTTCAATATAATAATTTTATTATCATAGAGATGAAATTAATACTGATCTTCCCTCAATCATGTGTTTTCAAATAATATCAAAATTATATAGAATCATTTTTTAGGTATTGGTACTATTCAAAATATACTCTCAAATCCTTAATGAAAAATTACTAGTATACAATTTTATACAACTAATACTTATTATAACGATAATATCATTGTTGAGATATTGTTATATCATAATTCATGATTCGTAATAAAATACTATAGTAATCATTCATCTTAAGCTTATATTATAACTCATGTAATTTTTTCTTAATTTATTTAAAATGATTTTGTACATGCTGAAATTTATAATTTTTGTATAAGAATGTTTTTTCCTAAGAAGATTGAAGTTTCTAAGTTAGAATGAAATATGTCTATGGGATAGAATTTTTTGGATGAAGGGGAATTATTGTTATTGAATTGGGTATCTTTAGAGAAGTAATGTCAATAGTTTGATAGATTTCATAATTTTTAAATGAAATACGATGATTCTTTTCTGATAAATAAATTATCACAAATATAGAAAACATTTATGATTAAATATTAAAAATAAATTATGGAGGGTTTTTATGAAATAAAAATCCCTAAAAAGATTTAGAAAATCATATATACTCTTTAGAAAATCAGATCAAGCATCATTGTTCTAAAAATAAAATCCAGCATATTCAGAAAATTAGATCTAGCATATTATGAATTCAGATCTAGCATATTTAGAAAATCAGATCTAGATTCATTATTTTGAAAATCTTGTCCATCATATATTGAAATCATAATCAATCTAATGAAAAATCCAAGAAGTTGTCTCGGCCAAACAGGGAATTCATTTTTTTCATAAATCTTGGATAAATACATGGATTTTTTAAAATGTCAAAGATGATGATTTAAATGAGATTGATTTGTGGATTTATTATATTTAATTATGCTATGATGATTGAAATTTTCCTACTATTTGTATTAATGTTACCTAAAAATATATCCTTATATAATTTTTCCACATAAAACAGTCAACATAATTGTGAAAGGAGAATCAATGGAAAAAATAAATGTTAATCTTCTATTATGATTGAATAAGAATATTATTTATAATTCTATAAGAGTTTATGTTTTTTAGATGATTATTAACAAATCACAATGAGGAATCGTATAAATTCTGAAAAGGAATTGTAATAAAATCGTAATGGGGATTCTGAAAAAATTAGAGCCATGATTCTTAGAAATTTTGATCGAAGATGCGGAGAAAATTAGAACCAGTATTATAAGAAAATTAGAACCAACATTAGAAGAAAAATTAAACCATGATTTTTAGAAAATCAGAACTAGTATTATTTGAAAAATCAGATCAATCATTTGGCTAAAATCAGATCCAGTATTATGTGAAAATATAATAATATCGAACCAAATTAAACTGGGGATTCTGACTAAGAAATTGTGGATCAAATTCAACAATTTATTTATTATTTTTTTTTCAATTTATTTATAATAAAACATTGTTAATTGATGGGAGTCGATATAATATTTCTTATCATAAGATATCATGTGTTTAATAGGAGTTGGCACATGTTAAATTCCATTCTTCATAATAGTGGTTTTCCATTGACCCATAAATGTTTGTATAGAATGTATGAAAGCTATCAAAATAAGGCCAAACAATGTAAATCTCTTTTACTTTTCAATCATTCATACCTTTTAATGCATGAGTACTTACTAACGGATGATTTGGAAAATAAATCATAACATGATTAAGGGGTGATGTTTCTAAATGTTTTGAAACATATAAAATGTGTACAGCTCATTTAATACCCTACCACTTCTCAGTTTTTATTCAATCCTTAGAACCACTATTCGTATCATAGGGCATTAGGTTTCATTATTGCGTCATAATCATTGATAATATAATTCTGTCAAAAGTAGTGGAATTCATACATTTTATAGAATATATTAATATAGATGGATAAATAGGTTGAATCCTTATCTCTTATCTCTTATCCTAGAAGTTTTTTATTCATCTTATATTGGTTTTCCAATTATTGAAAAGATTATCCTATTAATTTTTTTGATAAACTAAAATATAGAATATGATGGAAAGAATACAAATTCTATTCTCATATCCTTATCATAAAATTTCTATTTGAATGTGAGGGGTCTGAAAACGTCATAATGTATGTGGGGTAATATGGAAGGTTTTTTAAAAGGATATAGAAATGTTATGGAATAAAAGATAAAAATCTATAATATTTATTATGATTACATAAGAATAAGAGATGAAGACGTAGTTGATGAATACATCCCCAGAGTAAACTATATTTTTTGAAACATAATACGATTTTTATTTTTCTTGGATGATTCTATAATTGTGAATAAGAATTGGATAAACTTTCCAAAATGGATTGATTAAAAAATTTATTATTTAGATGATAAGGATGATTTATCTAGTGTTTAATTTCATAACTTTCGTATTTCATTTAGAATAAGAAATGTCCCATTTTTAAACAAAATTAAAGCTGAAAGGATTTTGAAGTTATGATAAAGATGAAAATCAATGATGTTGAATAAATATATCATTTTAAGTCTAAATATATAAATGATGATTAATTTAGTGAAAAAATAATATCTCTTATATCCAAGAACTATCATAGAGAAAGATGATATTATGAAAAACAGTGATCTTGAATTTTTTTATTATGGAAAAATCAAACACATTTCAATGAATGTACCCATGAAAATTGTTGGAGTATATTTAAATGATGCTGATTAAAAACAATAATGGATGAACTGTACCAAAAATGGTAACGAATAAATTTATTCCAACAATATAGTAAGATGATTACTGAAAACAATGAAATATGCTGAGTAAGAAAGAATAATCAAACTCATCAAAAAAATTCATCTGAAGATGAATGTTCAGAAAAATATAGCACATTCATTTCATATGTTTAGAAAACAAATGATTCCTCAAATAGTGAAAAAGGTGGTGAAAAATATTATTGGGAGTTTCAGCTAAGAACTGAGCTTTTTGAATGTATTGAGAATACATAACATTGTACTAAAGAAATCATAGTAATTAATAATTATTAAGAATATGTTTCTTATGGAAGAAAACATGTCATAGATCATGTGGATAAATACATTTTGGAGATTTAAAATAAAATATATATAATTTTCTAACATGGTACGATGATTTAAGATCATACCAAGATATTTGGGGCTATTGAATATGATATTTTCATGTTGCAATAAAAAATTCTTGATTTTGAAATTTCATTAAATAATATGAATGAAATATTCAAAAATTATTTTGATATAAAATGTTATACTTTTAATTTTGATGATAATGTTCAATAATATAATTAGGAGAAATATTATCATACAAAAAACAATGCTTTAATTGATTATATTAATATATATTATTCTATAAATATTATTTAGAATTCAATGATGTAAAAATAAAATTAAAAACATATACATTAAAATTTGAATAAAACTTACTCAACAGAAAAGATGGTTCACATCTTAAGAATGTTATAGGTGACTACATTTACCATCCTCAGCAATGTTTCTATAGTGAAATATATTTCATGAATAGAAAATCAATATATTAAGGATATATATGGATTTGTAAAATCTATTGGCACATAGATTACAATTTTTGGCACAACTTATCTTTACTTTCATGAATGATTGATAATAATAGATGAAATAGTGAAATAAAAATTTGTAACTTTCATATCGTACATGAATATGAAAAGGTGAATTATCAAGAGGTTAAGAACATACCAAAAGGAAGTCAATTCAAATGTCATTATCATGTTTGTAGAATATGTGATCAAGCTATAAATCATGCTGAAATAGGTTTGACACTCATTCCATAACAACATTCAGATGATAAAAATGAAATGGAAGATTAATAGAAGAATGTTGAGGAAATCGATTTTTTTCTAAAAAAATCATTAAATGAATGTAAATGGAACAAACCATATATACTATATAGTTGTTTCTATTCACATATGATAACTGATATAATAATCATCAAAAAAATTGAAATTCATGATGGGGGAGAAGTTACCGTTTAGAATAATGGTTACTTAATAATTAGAGGAATTAGAACGACTGAGATTGAAGAAGAAAGATTAAATCAATGTATATTGTATTTATTGTTGTTCTAAAACATAACAATCCGAATTTCTGTATAATTCATGATGATAGAAAAGAGGTTGAATTTAGAAATTATTGTCGTATAATCAATATTTGGTTAGATAGAAAATTCATTATAAAATGAAAAAGGACCAGTGATAATATCATTTAAATAAGAGATATCAATAAGACCTTTTGGATTTTTGCTAATGATGAAAAAAAATTTATCACAAAAGACATGGCCACCTTGGGAAAAAATAAGTATAATTCTAAAGACGATGTTATCTGAAATTTTAATAAATTTAAAAGAAGAGGTGAATATGTATGTATTACTTTACAGAATGGAATGATTACTAAAAAAATTAAGAAAATAATTGAGATTCAGTTTACTAGGCTATTTATTATTATTCATTCTGACTTATATAGACTAATGAGATATAAATAAACAAAATGAGACTTTTACATTAACAATTTTTTTGATGATTTTACTTAGATGAAAAACATCATATTAACAAATCACAAGTCCGAGGCCATTGAAAAATAAAACTTTTTAAGAGAAAATGTTGATAAAGAATAGAATGTTTCCAAAATGGATTTTGGAATATATAATGGTACCGAATTCAGAAGAAATATTTGAAGGCTATATAGGAAATAATGGAATCAAATAACAGTATACTGATCCATATACTCCACAACAAATATATTAAAACTAATAATGAAATACAAATTGGTGAAAATGGTAATAATAATATTTAGAAAATAACAAATAACAAAATTATTTTTGAAATAAGCTATTATTATAGATATTCTTGATCAAAATAAAAAAAATTTAAAATTGGAATCCAACATTAATCCTCATGAAATATGTTATAACAAAAAATAAATCATTGGAATACTTCAAATTATATTGAATCCATGGTTTTTTCAAAATCAAAAATATTTATTTGGTATATTTTTATGAGAAATATGGGGATGGGAAATTCATGGGGTATTTTCCATGTGAGGGAATTTACAAATTTTGGAACCAATATTTAGAAAATTTAGCTAAATCATATGATGCGATGTTAATTCACAATAAATGTTCCTAATCAAAGGTTTTTATGAATGATTAGGAGGAAAAACTGATGATCTCTAACAATAGTGAATCTAATTCAAAAAATATTTAACATGATTTAAACAAATCATGTGATCGGTAAATTTTATCTAGAGAAGAAAAATTGTGATTTCATACCATAAAAAACATGTTGAATCTGAAAAAATATATTGAGAATCAGAATTCTCTAGTTTATACAATAAATAAGTTGATATTTGAATATCAGACTACAGTTATCTAAAAAGATAAACCAAAATCAGTTTCAGAGCCTTTACCATATAGATATTGGGTGGATTCTATAGATTGTGATTTGGATTAGAATGGGATGAGTGAAACATTGGAACATGTTCCAAGATAAACTAGTCAAAATATTATTTCACCCAAGTGGGTTTAAAGAATCAAATTTAATGATCATGAATAATTTTCATGAAATAAAGAAGTATTGTTTATAAAGGATGTGCATAGGTGGAATGTGTGGATTTTGATTAACATTTTTCCCAAGATTCAATATTGTAAACTATTAACATATTTCTTTTAGTTGTCTTATTTCATAATGAAAAATTTTATCACATGGATGTAATGTCATCTTTTTTAAATGGTGATATTTTGGATAATGTTTACATTGGTAAAACTTGTGGGTCTCTATCTAATGATGATGAAAATAATTTATTAAAATTGACCAATGTATTGTATGATATGAAACACATACCACATTCCTTATATTATAATAGTAATTTTCTTATGAGAATTATGATATTTTCTAGAGGAAAATTTTATAGAAACTTCTATGTCAAAGATGATGAATATGGTACATTAATTTTTTTTGTTTTTTTGGATGATATAATTTTTCATGTAGATGAAGATAAGTTTTGTAAACTGTTTTATGAAGAAATGAAGAAGAATTTTTAAATGTCGATATTTGGAGAATTATATTTAATCCTTTGATGACATGTTCAAAAATGGAACATTATATTTTCTTTTCTCAATCAGAGTATTCTAGTGAATTTATAAATATGTTAAAAACAGTTGAACCAAAAAATGATCCAACTCTTATTTTATTGAGCCCCAAACACAGAAGAGATGAATCTAGAGTATGTGTGAAATAGAAGGATTTTTTAAAATGATAGGTAGTATTATTTACCTTACAATATCACGTTTTGATAGTATTTATGTAATGAAGTTGTATCCCTTGTATCAAATTAGTACAATGTAATCACATATGTTGGATGAAAATTGAATTTTGGGATATTAAAAAGGATCAAAATCAAAAGGGTTATTATAAAAAATAAATTAATAGATAAATATTCCTAGTAATACTTATACTGATTGGGATGGATATTATAATGAGAGAAACACAACCTGAGGGGGAAAAATTTTCACGGGAATTTTTTCTTAGTTGGAATAATAAGTAAAAATGTTCAGTAACATTTACCATAACCAAATATAAATATGTAGTAGCTACACATGCTTGTACTTAATTGTTGTGGATGAAAGATGATATGAATTATTTTAAATTAATAGTTTCCGAACCATTAAAGATACATCGTGATAATTAATGTGTAGTTGATATTTTTATGAATCATGTACAACAATAATGATCAAAAAACATTTATTTAATGTTTCACATTATTATATATATTTATTTCACTTGATATTTATTGTTGTAATTAATTTTAATAATTTTTAATATTTATTATATCTTTATAAAAGAAATTACAAAAGAATAGTTTTTAGAATTGAGGTTTCATCTTCATGTTTATCTTCCTCTAATAATTTTCTAAAAATCTTAATAATTTACACCCAATGTGCTTTGGGTTATATTCAAAATGGTGGAAAGTAATTAACAACATTGATTTTTTTTGAATTTTCTACATATATTTCATTTATGAATATGAAGATGTGGTTATCATATAATGGGGAGAGAAAAAAAATGAGATTGGAAAAGAAAAGTGAGGGAATGAAATATAAAAGTAAGGCGGAGATTGTCATTACTTGGTAGCAAATTTTCGTTTCCAATAAGGGATGATATTACTTCAAAAACATTAATTTTTCCAATAGTGTGGTGTCAGGAGACTATTTTATAAGAAATTATATATTTTCCTAAATGTAAGAAACATGAGTTTTTAAAGAAAGATGAGTTCTTAAAACCTCCAAGAGTTTGAAAATTTTTTGTTGAGGGGTGAAAAAATCCAAAGGGGGTTATTGATGTACCTTTGTGGTAAATTATTTTGAAAATGATTTATATATTTTTAACACTATGATTTCAGTATATTAATGTTGTTGTTATCCAGGAAGAATGAAGTTTTTGAATAAGAAATATTGATCTTCATGAGAAAAATGGTGTTAGTTGAATATGTTGTTCCGTTATTGATGATTTTTTTGATGAAAAGTGATGTTTGGAGTTACAATGATTTCATATATTATAATGAAAATAAAAATATTATCTCTTAATCAATATGTATTAAAAAATCATGAATGCATTTATGAGAAATGATTTTAATGTAATGGAAGAGATATTTGGAGACATCAGAATCACTATAATTAGTCAAAAAATAAGATTCAACATTATTATTCTAAAAAATTAATGCAAAATCTTCAAAAAATAAAAAACACCATTATTGTTGTAAAATTATGAAGCATCATCTTCAGAATATTTGATCTTGCATTTTGTGAAAATTAGGTCCATTATATTCTAAATAATGAATCCAGCATCACTGTTCTAAATTTTTTTTCTCGAATATAAAAATATGATTCAATCTGAATGAAATTTTGTGATGTTGATGAGGTAAATCATGGAATTCATTATTGAATTAATATCAGATAAATATAAGGAGGTTGGATGAAGTAAAAGTTGGTGTTTTAAATTTTATATAATTGAGGTGTTTTGATATTTTAGTAATAATGAAATATTTCTTTTCTCGGGCCATTGTTTTTTTATATATCTATAAATACATTCTCAAATGATTAGTTCACATGAAACATTCAACATACACCTGAAAGGTAGAGTTCTTGATAAATATAATTTAATTTTCTAATATGATTGACGAATAATAATATTGAGAATTATATAAGTGTTTGAGTTTTCCAAATGATCCATACCAAATAGGAACTAGGATTATGAGAAAATATAAACCATTATTCTAATATAATCAAAACAATAACTCTATGAAAATTAGAATCAGGATTATGAGAAAATTGAAACCTAGATTCTAAAGAAATCATAACTAGTATTCTATGAAAATTAAAACCACAATTCCAAGAAAATAGGAACCAGGATTCATACCAATTCAGAACTAGTATTCTGTGATAAATCGTATCCTACATTCTCTAAAAATAGTTTATAGAAATATAATAAAATAAAATAGGATCCTTCCAAATCAGACTATGGATTTCAACTGAGGTAATAGGGATTAGATTCAACAATGAATTTATTCTTTTCTTTGGATAAATTTTTATATTAAATCATTGTAAACCAGCTGGAGTTAGTATAATTTTTCCTACCATGAGATATAATGTGTCTAACAAGAATTCAAACATGTTTTAACCACTTCTTAATAATAGTGGATTTCTATATTCCAACATGTGTGGCTATAGTAAGGACGTAGGCTCTCAAAACGGGGATGAAACCTGTAAATCTTGTGTGATTTTTATTCTTTACTAAATTTGCATGCATAATTACTTACTAAAAGAATATAAGTATACAAGTCTTAATAAGAAGTAAGGGTTATGGTTATCAATATCATTAAACATAAACATAGTGAAAAACTCATTCATCCACCCCTCCATCAGTTATTATTTGATCCTCAGAACATTAATAACATAATCATGACCTTTTTCTATTAAAATATTTAGAATTTTATTTTATTAATGCTTAGATGTTTTATTATGTTATTACCTATGAATTTAAAATGGAGGCCCTAAAAATAATGGTTTTTTTCTCACCAATACATTCACGAGTGAGGTTCCTATTATCTCTATAATAATTATAAACTATCATTCTCTTCAATGAAGTAAAACTATGTCTTTATCCACAATTAACACAATTTGAAATCCTTCTTTTCCCTTATTATCTTTATCTATATTTTTCTATATCAATACCTTATTTCGTTTCTTCACATAAAATTCATATCACATTGAGATTTGATTCAAATTCATGGTATCATAAGATAATTATTCATATTATGGAGATATATTTAGGGATAATAGATTACATATATTGATTATATAATGATAATTAATAAAAATATCATTCTTACTCATTATATAATATTTTTTTATATTCTTCTCATTAATTATACAAGGATTATTTTATAAATAATGTAACACATTATATTAGATCATAACAAGATGTATCATACAATATAATCCCAAAATTTTTGAAACAAATAACATAAATATAAATAAAGATTCATTGATAATCTCATAATCATAAATGTATATCATTTGGTAATGTTTCCAAATCATAAAATTATTTTCAAATAATTTATAATAAATTGTAAATTAATAGTGAACTAACGACATAATATCCCTTGGATTTTTCAAACCATGTGTGTAGTACGGTGTATTTTTGAGTACATTGTAATTATTGAGTCAATACTGACATAACCTTTTGTTGTTATTACCCATAGCTACATATGTTCCTGGATGAAGTCCATATGTTTTAGTAAATAAATGATTAATATGTATGAAATCCCTATAATATCTACATTATAAAAAAAATTGTATGTTTTCCAAAAATCAAATAATCCATAAGATATCATACATGGTGCTATTTTCTTATATATGATTTCAAAAATCTAGTTCAAATGGTATATAAAAAACATCATATAATATAAAATGTAAAGACTTTAACCCCAATATCCCAAATAATATGGTTACCTTATTATATTTGTACTAGTTAAAGCAATAATACACCTAATAGAAACATAATTTTGTAGTAATTGTAAATAAGATTCATTTTATAATATCTAGATTATTTTTTTAAAAAAGTATATAAAATGTGTTTTAATTTAATATTCTATTATTCCACAAATTATATCCATACATATAAATCACAAAAAACCATTCTTGGTATCCTCCGTAAAATAAAACCTTAGAATGTTGTGATCTCGTATTCTCATTAAGGGCATGAATATAGTGGAATATATTTTGAATAAATAAGAATAATAAATATGGAAAGATATATAACTAAAACATTTTCTATTAAAAATTAACATAGAAATAGATTTAATGAAATAAAATTATTTTCAAATAATTCCATATAAACAATCATGTTATATTGAAGTTTATCCAATGATATTATAACTCATTAAATAATAACATGGTCATAAATAACTAATATCATAATGAGATAATGAATAATGAAAAATATTTGAAGCATTCCATCATTTCCTTTCAAAGGACTAATTGAATATATGGGTTGAGACTAATCTAATTTATCCAACTTATTTTTATCAAGAAACCTAATGATAAACTGAAGATCTATCAATAATTAAACCCCATTTTCCACAAACTAATTTGAATTCATTACTCATATGAAAGCGATGAACCATAATAAAAATAAATATTTGAAATGAAAAACAGATATATGAAATATTTTACATAACATAATAAATGAAACATAATAATAATCCCTCCTAAATAATATGGCTAGTGGTAATAATATTATACATCCTCAATCAAACTAGTTATAAATAATCATAATATATAACTAGGATGTTATAAATATAACATATTCAGATAGGTTCAAAAATACTATGATCAATTTATTTTGTTGATGAATTTGAATGGCATAATAATGTTATTAATAACAATTTTAGTGAAAATCATCATTTCAAATTGAAAGTTAATTTTTTAATAATAAAAAGGTAAAAATAGTGAAAATAAACCTCTTTATAAATAACCATTAAAATATATAATTTATTCTTTGGAATATTGACTGGTAATTGTTAATGAATATTCCATTAATGCTATAAATGTTAAAACATGTATTCTTTTCAATTTTATTAGAAAAATCTATAAAACATTATTGTTCACTCATCATGAATATTAATATAAATAAATATTAGAAATAAAAATTAAAAAAATTGGAAAAATTTCATTTATATTTCATTTTTTTAATGTTAAAAATAATTGAACACATTTTTAGAAAACATGATTCTGGAAGAAAAATTATTTTCAACCGAATATAGAAATGAAGTAAATTTATCATATAAAAAATTATATAATAATTTTAAGATGAAATGTGTAGTAAAATGGTACTAATAAATGAAAATATCTTGAATAAAAAATTTATATAAAAATATATTGGATTTAATATAGAAATAAAAATTAATTCCCCTAAGGGTGGATTAAACATTAATAATTATGATAATGATAATATTATGAAATAAATCCATATAACATTGGTAAATTTTATAATTATAATCCACATAAAAAATAAATTAAAATTATTATTTATAAAACATTAAAAAAATAATGTATAGAAAATATATAATGTTAAATATATAAACCACACAATTGAATCATTGGTGTATATTATGTATGTCCGACAAAAGTATAAGTGATACTAAAAGAACTTTCCCGATGTGAGACATCCTTTATATGTTCTCAAACCACATATAAAAAAATTTACCTTTATAAAATTATATTATAGAACCTTTATCATATATCTCATATGATATATGATTCTATTTGAGCTTTTTATCACACATATAATAATAATTATTTTCATTAAAATCAATGTTTCTTGGGATAATTACATCATTTTATATGTATATTTTTGTTCAGTAATTTATGTTATTTTATATTTATCATTGTTAAATCATCTACCTAATGTATATCACGTTATAAATATCATATATAATGATTATATATGATGGAAATTTAATCATTAAAACACATAAATGAAAAAATTAAACCATTTTTGGAGACGGTAGACCAGACATATGCATGCACACAACTATAAGATTTTTCAATAGATGGAATGAAGGAAAAAAATGTTTGAATTTCAACACTATTTAATAATAACTATTTTATATTTATTTCATATATATTATAAAAAGAAAAAAACACTAACATCTATATTTAAAAAAATGATTTTACATCGCTATGTTGACGAAGTAGTCCACAAATACACATGAACAACTTTATTTTTTCCAATGGATTATAAGGAAATTATCGAGATCTGATATTATATATCCATATTTATTTTAATGTCATAAATCTCCCATATAATCAAAAATTTATCCTTAATAGCTATCATATAAATCTTATATGAAAAAAGGGTGGAATCACTCTCTAAAGCGGTACTCGGTTGTACTAACATTCAAAGTTATCATATCCACCAATGAATAGAATGAAATATGGGATGTGTGTATCATAATTACATATATATATATATATTTTATATTTAAAATATAAATAGGTTAAATCAAATGTTACCTCCAAAATTTGAAGGTAGTGATGGAAAACAAATTAAATCGACTCTCAAGGTAGAAGTATGTCATTAAATCAATCGATGGTTTTGTTTCCCATTTGATAGAAGTGGAGACGAATATTGGTTATTCTATTAAAATAATAACATATATGTATATAGAATATAATTTTATTATTATATTATAATTTTTGAATAATATTTGAAATAGGTTCAGGAATAAAAAATTTAAATACACTCATTGTAGATAATAAATTTTCCTTGGATAAAACTTTTTGGATTATACCTCGAGCCTTCCTAGGATGGTTTTATAACCAATCTATGGTCTATATGATGTTTTTATGGGTGTAATGAATTTATATTGATAGGTTTTGGCCTAAAACTAGGTTTTTTAGTGTGATGTATGGATGAGAGGAGTTTCCTTTTTAGTGGGAGAGAGGACACTGTCGGTATTTCTGAAAAAAATAATTATTCACTTGTTTTTCACATAAAAAATGAATAAAAATGTTAAATTAAATTACCATAGAGTTATTGGGGTAAATTATTGTATCTCCAATTAGTTTATTAAATTTTTCCATCCATTTTAACCCTGATCTTATTAGTTTATTCACCCAAGAAACCAATTTTAATATCAACCAAAATAATTAGTTTTCACTATTATCAATATTAAATATTCTATAAAATAATGCATAACATATTATTTAATATATATTTCTTGATTATAAATATGGAATCCTTTTCTCTAAATTAAATTAATATAATGTTTAGAATTCTATTTCTTATAATTTTAATTTTAATTCTAATAAATAGATGTAATTTGAAATTATATTATGTATATGTAATCTATATAATTTTTAAATTTTATTTATTACTAATCACAACAAAAATCATAAATATATGATTATAATGGCCATTTTTATAAAATAATATCTTAATATAGTATCAGGTTTCATTTAGAAACTCGGTGTCATGTGAATTGAATGATATTAATGAGTTTTACATTATTTAAATATAGATGTATCATAATATCTCTGTGTGTTACATTCATATACAAGAATATTGTCTCCTCTCATTTAATCCTTGTATTATAATGCTCCCATATTAAATTAAAATTTTCTTACATTTTAAAACCATTATTTTCATTTAAAGGATCCATTAATAATGATTTATTTTCAAAGGTAAAATATTTTAAAATTTATTCGCATAAAATTTATGTCATTCGAAGGATTCTGTATTTAGATTTATTTTCCAGTTTTATATTATTAAATACAATAATTCTTATTTTTAAAATTTCACCATTTTATAAATTAATTTTTAATATCAACATAACTACATATTACACATAAATGATAAAATCATTTTTAGGAAAAAAATCATTTATAAATTTTCTACCACATCATCATTATTTCAAATGGATTTGTTTCTATGGATTCTGTCATTCTTGTATCATCCATTAATTTTACATAATGATACCCCTTTTGATAGATAATGTTTTTGTTATCAATCCTTTTCCTTATTGAACTCAATTTTTTTGATATAATAATAAATTTTTTTATATATTATTCTCTCTCTCCATAGGTTCATTATGACATGATTAATGGATCCCATTTTAACCCATGGGGTTTCTTGATATTTTTATTTATTTATATATTATGGAAGAAAAATTAATTTTTTTTCTTTATGTGATTTATAATCCTTAAAAATTTGAGTAAATAATGGGTTAATCCATTATATATCATGGGATAATAGCAATTTAGTTATGATTCCCAAAACAACTGAGGAATCTAGTGAGTGATGATTGATAGACTATGAGAAATTTCTTTGCTAAGCTTTATTGACCTGAGTATATAAATTTTTGAATCTCAATTCACCAAGGAAAAATTCAGTGAGTGTTTCATGATAAAATAAACGTTTTGATATTCCTATTAAACTATGTTACGGTTAAAATGATCATATTGTTGACATAATCATATGTTTTGAAACATATTTATGAAGTAATTGTACATGTATTATATTCCGTGATTGACTATGATTGTGTATCTTAATGTTTTATTCACGTATTTTAATTATTCTCTCATTCCAAAATTATTTTTATCTCACTTATAAACATCATTATTTATCTAATTTGTCTTCCATACTAATCATATTTTCTCACAAGTTTCAACCCAGGGCAGGTTCTTCCTTATGTTACCATGTAATGTCTTTATGATACCTCAAATGCACCTCCATAAACTCTACAGGCTACCAACTAATAGTGAAAGTGTTAGGAATATATTTAGTATTATATAAAACATAGAATTATGTTTCAATATTTGTGGAAATAGAATATTAAAATAATAAAATCAACATCAAGATATATATAAAAACTAATCTGAACTACACATATATAAAGACAAACAAAATATAAATAATTATAATAAACCCTGTCATTTCAAACAATATTTGAATTGAAATGTTATTTTTAAGTGACACAAGTAAATGAACTAACAGATTGTTCCAAACATGTCTCTACAACTCCCATCCCAGAGAACATGCATGGACCCATATCTATGATCCAATCCCATCCAAAAATAAACAAATCATGTAATTCCCCCAAACCTTATCAATACATACATCCACAAATTCCACCAGAATATGAAATGGTTCATGGAAAAAGTTTTCATATAACTCATTCGTTAAATAAACATGGTGGTTAAATATTTATATTTTAATAAATAGCATCTGAAGTAATATGATAAATTGAGGAATTCATTCAAAAATTAATGCATATAATAAAATAAACCTATAGGCATTCAAGCTCCAGGAGGACACCTAGGGCCATCAAATCCTAAATTAGAATGATAAAAATATCTCTATCAAATAGTAAATCTATATATTCTATAATAATAATATAAGATATTTTTTGGATTCATAGGCCTATGATAAATAAGCCATACTAATGGTTTTTCTATTGCTGTAGATGAATCAAACATATCATCTATTATAATCGATCATCTATCTTGCATGCATCATGTAATAATGGAATATTTGTCCCTACAGGAATTCCAATGACATATTTGGTTATTTTTTTGTTAAGGTTAACATCCATGCCATGGATAAAATTAACCTTACTATACAAGGTTCTATGAGAATTTCTATGCTAGAGATTATTAAGTGTTCTAAGGGTGAAAAAATATGGAAATTGAAAAACAATCATGGGACCAATTGTGTATTCTTATTTTAGGACTACTTATATTCTATGACGACACTAAATAATATGTGATTTTACTTATTCATAATGGATATACAATTCACAACAAATGAAAGGAGATTCAATGATTAATAATTAATTAAACATGTTATATTGGTTAATTTACTAAAATATAAAATTATCAACATTTACATTATATAATTCATATTACCAATAATTGTAATTACGTTACAAAATTTGTTTCACTTATACATTTAACCTAATTATTATTTTCATTCAAATATAATAATTGTCATTTTAATTGTCATTAAAACCAATTACATACCTGTAAATTGATTTCAATACAAGTGATCTAATGTTAATCTTATAGATAAAATACAAATTTTCTTTCATTTCACTATATTTATAATATCCTTAATGAATTTCCAATTAATCATATCTTTTTATATGATCATTCAAATCAAGGGATAACCTATGGTCCAAGAATTACAGACATCTTGTTAGAACATAGGTCCCAATTTCAATTCTAATAAACTAAAAAATATCCCAAGATGTTTTTGGAAATATATATTTCAAAAATATAGTGGTTTTCCCATTTGTTCAGGTCATAAACATGGTACTAAGACATAATAATTATCATCACATAAACCAAAAAATTTAACATACCTTCTAGATTTATTCTATCCCACCCACTATAAAAATGGAAATGAAGATAACAATGTTTGAGAAGTAGATCAATATGAAACACAATAATATCACATGAATAGTAGTTGTAACATCTCATTATGATTGGAAGTATAAGATCTGAAGAAATAAGAGGAAACATAAAACATTAAAGGAAATCACCATTTCATGTTTTCTAGATTAAAAATGGGAAGATATAAATAAAAATGACATCAAATAAAATTCAATTCCATGTAGAACATTGAAAATTTTAATATACCATATTATATTCAAAATAAATGTTATGATGTGATTAAAAGGTGTTTTATAGCATAAGAAGACATCCAAAGGCCTGAATTATGTATTTTGTTGACATTTTCATGTACCTAGTGTGATTACGTATATTTCTAGTGGAATAATATATAAATTAAACATGAATGGGAGCCTCATGATGTTCATGGTCGGTCACTTATTAGAGACAAAATATACCAAGACCCAGCTGCTGACCATGTTGGTAGCATTGATTGGTTGGGGGATATGTAGTCGCCCCATGACAAAAATTCATGTCGTTCCTCAAGATTTTTCAGAATACCATGTCCCAAAACTCATCCATGCCACTCTTCAAAACCATATACATGCATTTTTTTCAATAGTAACAATGGTTTACCAAAACTAAAATATCTTCATGAAGTAATAGAAAAATAAATGAACCATGTAAAAGGTTTCATCCAAAACCCAAACTATATATAATAATATATATATATATATATATATATATTGATACTAAAAATTACATTGGGTTATTAGAGGAAAAAAATTGATTCATTTTTCCCTCATATTAAAATTCCCCTCACATGAATCCCCTTTAACACACAAATGATATTTGTTAGCTAACACAAGAGTAATGACCCTCCATTAGAGATTCACCCTCACTAAATTCTATGATAAGGAAAAGATTCTACACAATGTAAATTCAATACAAATATTAACAATTTCAATATAAATAATCTACAATGCGTGATTTTGAAAAATATGAAGTCTTGAAATTCAAAAAAAATCATGAATTGAACAACAACATTGCAGACATGACAATGAGTATTCCTCAGTAATGATTAAAAAAATTATACTAACGGATGAATGAACCTTCATGATAGATATCCTTATTTTTGGATATATAATTTCCACAGACTAGAGGGAAGCTACAACAAAAACTAATGATAAACATAGAAATCCCTATGACATCTTTGTTGGTTAGAATACATAATATATTATCACTATAATTTCTTAATAGTTATTTGATCAACTAAAAAAACTCTGAAATATCCTATAGTATAAAATTTAAATCCATTTATGAACCACCTACCTCTATCTATAATGAAGGTGAATATCACATCCTTATAAAAAAATCATGAATGAATCCATTTGGAATGATTCTTGAATGATATAATTATAAGAAAGAATCACAGGTGCCCATCTATGCTCTAAAGAACCACCAAATACTAAATCATGGACTCAAAAAAATTATTGTGGATATGAGTCATCAATTTAGGCTATATTTTAATCAATATATTATAGGAACATTTTTGGAGAACCATTGAAACCAGAAATGTTTGGAAGACCAATCAGAATCATGATGAGGATTTGGGATCTTAATTGAGAATAATACTTCTCTAAACACTTCGTAATTAAAAAAATATACTATACATAGAGACTCTAAGATAATTGAAGGTAATTTCTTCAATGACTATAAATATGAATGCTAACATATTCATTCTATCCATAATCTCCATAATTTATCATTTTACTGTGGATTTGTGGGTAATCCATTCATGATTTGAAAAGATTAATCATCCAACGTTTATTTTTTAATGTAAAATGATATAATAATAAATCACGCCTCTTATTCTTCTCCATCACTCAGTGATATATAGAATATTGTGACGCTAATTCCAGTACCTCTTTTTTTATCCATATATAGTTGTATTTCCTACTTATATCTTGATACATTATTTTTAGACCAGGATATACCACACATCTAGATGAATGGAATTCACTAATCATATCCTTATGATAACCTATATTAACCAACACATATCAATAGATAAGAATAACATCATCACATAAAAATAGATATTATGATTATATATCCCCATTATATAATCTAACTATTAGAGAAAACCCCTCTTGATCGGACTAAAACCCTCTTTTGATATATTCTAAGAACATATGTACAACTGATTTTGATGTCATTATCACATGTAAAAAAGAAACCAAATATTTAAAAACATATATATGAAATGAGTATAATCCTTTAATATTCATCACAATAATCAATCCATGCTATTTTATACACCATCTATCTCATGTTATCTAAATGACATTGCACAAGCATAGAGTTTATTCTAACTCAAATTTTAAATCTTACAGATAATTAACCCATAACCTATGTTGAAGTTCCATGTCCCACTATTAGAAGATGAAATTGAGTTTCCTATTTTCCATTTATATAATAAAAAGTATCTTATGTGATTGTTCAACGATCATGATTTTTTTTAAAACCATAGCTACTTAATATCAGAACTATGTTTGGTACTCTCATGTTGTCTCAACTATCCAGATCTATAACAAATAACGCAATCCTCTTATATCGAAACTACATTTATTCATGCACAAGATTCCTGTCAACAAATGGTATGTTTCTTATTAAGATTTATTAAGGTATGGATCTGTAATATGGGGAAACAGATCATTTACCACTAAAAATAATCCCAATAAGAATTTTACCAAACAAACATGAAACTATTCTTGTTCAAAAGCTACATATGTGATTTTATATAGAAGAATAAATGTAAGAAAATTCAATAATATCCTTATATACATATATTTCATTTAATCTAAAAGAGGAATCAGATGGAAATTCCCAATATACAACAACTACTAGCCTTTCAAGTCTAAATAACCCTCAATCCTACAAGATAACGTGAAAAATTATGCTTTATTTGTTGATTCAAAAATGATATTTTGATAGAATGAAATAATAAAAACTTTCTATTTTTAAACACTGGTTGATGCAAAAAAATGAGGCATGATCATTTATATACCATGTATACTATAAAATCAAACTTATTAAGACCACTAAAAACTGATTCTATAATGGATTGATGATGAAATTAATCTGGGAAATGCATTCCATTCGTTTTTTTACTGAATGACATCAATAAAAACTCATATCATCTAAACCTACTTCTAATTGAATTTCATGGTATGTAATATGGTCTCACCCAAAATAGATGGAGCCCAAAATAAATTCTTTATTATTCAAAATCATGGAAATTCTCATAATATAGAATAAATCGTTGAGGCATAAAAGGTGATATTTGTTCTTGACCATCAGCTACTTCAATATATTATATTAACCACATAATAAAAAAGTTATGTAATGCTTCTTGGTGAAAATAATGTGAGTACCACATAGGTAATTAATCGTCTATATTGTCACGACCCATCCCAGTGGGGCCTGTGCCATGACACCCCAATCCTGCCTCCAATAGGCCAGGGGCTAGTGACTAGCACCGAGTAGGCATGTCACTAACTTAGAAGGCATTGTGTAAGTACATGTACACACACACACATCTCCAAGCCCAAAAATGATGAAATGTAAAACACAAAGGAACAAAAATTCATGCATACAACTAAACCCAACCAACAGAGTACGACGAAAGGTAGATTACTGTAAAAGTAAACTGGTACAGAATACAAGCCCACCAAAAGAAAGAGTCTAAAAAACTGAAAAGTCTGACATGGAAGCACAAAGGTACTGGGACTGCCATTCATAACCGTAGGAACGCCTCAGACTGTAGGGAACTCAGTAAGCTCGGTCCTGTATTGGTCCGCCCTGGAATCTGTCAAAAGGTTGTTCGTCTGCACAAGACTCCCGACGTGCGGGTGAAGCCCGTGCAGGGGTGAGTATAACAATACTCAGTAGAGGACCCCGAAAACCACAAAGCAAAACAGTGTAAAAGTACAGTCATCTATGCATAGTATATGTTTACAGAACATATAAAACAAACCAGATATACTCAAAACCCAGACCTGTGGTCTAGAGACAAGTCACGCAACTGCATACCCCCACAAGGGATTCCGTTCGAAGATTCTGTGATGCGCTCATTCCGGGAGAACACACTCCACGAGTATTCTAGCTCTGATGACGACCGTCCGGGAAGTGCTGTTCATCGGGAACCGTCATGAGAGATAGCTACACTCATTATAGGAGACACACTCTTGAGTGGGAAAGATTTAGATTCACATATGTGGATCACTGCCAGGGCCATGGAGGATACCGTGACTCATCCGGAATTCACCTGCTAGGTAGAGGATCAATGCCCTGTAAATTGGGTCACGCTGATGCCTGACTCTACCTATGGTCTGAAATGGATAGATGATCTCGATCTGGGCCTCTCTGATGTATTCCTGACTGTATCATAGAAAATTCATGATGAAGGGATCCGAATCCTGTATGAGGGAATGATGCCTGACCTTTAGTGGAACAAGAAGAAGGGGCACTAACCCAAATGAAAGATGTTCAAGGAACAGTGAACATGTAACGACCCAAAGTTTCATTAATGGAAAATCCATCTTGTTCTAGTTAAATGTATCTTTATGAAAAATGTTTTTATAAGATGTCAACGTCATTGGTTTTATGTTAATAATTTTGACCGTTGTTAATATAATCGTTGAACAATGATCACATGATTAGTATAAATATAAGACTTTAACAAATCCAATTTACTCAGACAAAAGAAGTGATGGCCTTATCTAGTAGAATTTCCCCATACAAAGCCCATTTGTCAGAGCTCGTAAAAGAGGTGGCATCCTTGGGCTTCTCCCTCGACCAAGCCCAAGCTGAGCTTCACCATGTCAAACTTGAACAGGACCATCTACGGGAAAATTGGAAGTTGATTTAGATTACCCCTTGAGCGATGTTTTCGGAGCCACCCCAAGAGTCTGTCACCATCACACACCTTGCCCTAAGGTCTTATGCGGCTGTTTTAAGGGGTTATGTAACAAATAAGTAGTACTATGTTCATGTACATTATTTTTTTATATAATAATGAATATAATTCCTAGTAATTTTTGATACATTGTAAATAGTTTTTAAATGTACAAATGGTGTTTGTAGTTATTATTTAATTAAGAAACCTATTTTATTAAATTATGGGATTTTTTAATTAAATAATATTTTAATAAAATAATAATAATATTATTAAATTAATTTTTTTATTTAATATAAATGATCTTATAATTTTATGAATGCAATTAAAAAATTTTATTACGGTTTGAAAGCCATTTTTGTCAAAACCCGTGGATATTCGATAAATGTCAGTATTTATTTTAAAAGTGAAAATTAACATATTTAGAAATTTTTTTAGATAAAATAAATGTCATTTCTGGAATCAGGACGTCGAAATTATCTAACGGTTAATTTTTCATAATTTTCTGAGACAGTCAAATGGTTGGGTAAAAATTAAATACCGTTTAAATATATAATGTGTTTTATGACATAATAATGACCCAATGGTGATGTAATAAAATACCATTATCCTTATTTTCAGACAATATATGTTTTATCATTAAAATAATGTGATTTTGGGTTTGTTTCACATACTTTTCAAAGCATTAATGGACCCCTCAAGACATATTCAACACTTTTCCTTTTTAAATTAATTTTCATGGGAGTGTGACTCATCTCCACATAAGAAACATTATTATTTTAAGATGATTGGAATTGGGCCTTATAAAATATTGTTTTCCTCTTCCCTTTTCCAAAAACCAGGGGAAAAAACCATGGGATGGTTTGTGGTTTGATTTAATTTAATGCAAGGGGACCTAAACCTAAATAATAAAGAATTCCCTCACCATTCCTATATAAACCCACCCAAGAGCCCACTTCCTCCTCACTAAAATCCATTGGAGTTCGTCCAACCTCTGCCCTACTCTCTCTATAATCCTCCCAAGGTTCCCCAAGATCCCAAGAAGCCTCTCAAAAGCCTCTCTATAGCCTTTGGAAGCACACTTCCATGTAAAAGTTTTTTCTTCCTTTCTCATTTTTGGCAATTTTCATTAAGTTTTATTGCCCTTTTAATTTCAATTATGAATGTTGGGGTATGGTTTCTCACCTCCCCCATACTGACCTCTTATTGTTTGAATGATGGGATACCCCTTTCTCTCTCATTAAATTCCTCCCAGGTACACCCGTTACTATGCCGAAATTCTGAAATGAACTTCTCTCTCTTCTTTTAAATTCAAGCAATACTTTTGTATTATGAATATAAATTACATTTCAATTGTTGGGACATGTATCTATATGACCTCATTACTGTCCATCACATTTAAATATGATGAGGAACCCCTTTCTCTCTCATCAACCATTTTTTATGAATTCTTATGTCACGCCGTTATGCTGCCGAAATCGCACCGATTTTCTAAGCCAATGTCATTGTATAATGGATACCCTGCCCATTTTTCCATCAAGGGTATTCACCATTATGCACATTTACATATTTATTGTAAAGTTTCATTTATGAATTACACATTCCTTTATCATGGAATAAATTATTATGTTTTATTAATCCATGTTTTATGATCCATGGGGCGCACTTATGCATGAAATGAAATGTTTTTTGAAGGGTGTGCCCTTATAGCGCTCCAATGCATTGGGTAAAGTATATTATCATGATACTTCATGTTCAATGAGTGTTGACTCATGATTATTCAAGTGCAATGATGGTTTTCTCATGCTTTATGTGCAATGAGGATTTACTCATGCTCCATGTGCAATGAGCCTTGGCTCATGCTAATTCCATGATAAGTGTTGTTGCCACATTTCCATGTTATGATTATCATGTGTTATCATGCCTTTATGATCATGTTTCTTTTATGATATATTGATATGCCTATTGTCTAACATGTATTTTTATCCGCATGTTATTCCATGCGTACTCTCTTACTGGGATTTATAGCTCACCCTTTTCTTATGCATGTCCTCTGGTTATCCAATGCAATGCTAAGTACAAGGGAATGTAGTGGTAATGTAAAGGAAGTTTTAAATAATGATGTTTTATTTCATCTTTTATGTTTTATGTATTGGTCCTAAGCCCCAAATACACTAAATTACTCAATATTCTTTGTTGTATCAAGTGAAGTTTTATGTAATAAATCATGTTTAAGTTTGTAATAAAAGAAGGGTTGTCATAGTTGGTATCAGAGGATAGGTTTAGTTATTTTTGGGATTAGGAAACTATAGTAAAGCCTTAGATACAATAATAAGTACAATAAATATGTCCCTAAGGTTTTATGAGTATTGAGTAAGTGGGTTATCATGTAAATACATTCCTGTCTGGATATGAGAAGGTAGAGACGGCTCAGGCACAGATGTATTCTAGAGGTAAAACCTGAAAACACCGATTTGAGGTAGACTCGTACGAGAACTGGTGCACGACAACAGGCCTTTATGCACTCTTGGTTACGACACTCCCGGGGGATATGTTTTTATAAATTCACAAGCTTAGTATGAACACTTATTAAGGGAATAAAAAAAATGCCCCTACGAATATTTGTTAGAAAGTAGATCATGTAAATACATGATTGAAGCATATAGACTCATGAGTTAAGGAATGAATGTTTATTTATAAGTCATCAACTTTTTTCTTTTGATTACCCTTTATGTGTCACCCATAACATTCCTTTTATTCCATCCAATGGCTGGTAATAGGAGGACTCGGGCTAACAACTGTTGTGAAGATCAGTGTGATGACTATATTAATGAGATGCCCAATCCAATGGGAGTGGGAATTATGAACTTTTTCACGCTTCTCTCCCAGATAACTCAAGTTTTGAATAGAAACATGGGTCAAGAGGAACGTTCAACCCCCCCCCCCCTCCAGGAAAGAACAAGTCTCTATCAAGAGCTTCATGAGACAAAGGCCTCCTACTTTTAGTGGATCATCTGATCCCACGACCGCTGAACAATGGATCAACTCCATTGAAAAGATATTCTCCATCCTCCAATGTTCAGAACAAGAGAAGCTTCTCCTAGAGGCTTATCTTATAGAGGGTGAAGCTGATCACTAGTGGACGTTGATAAAAAATATGAAGCCTGAGGAGGAGATCGAGGCATTGGAATGGAAGGATTTCTGGAAGATGTTATTCGATAAATATTTTATGCGCACCCTCCGACATAAGATGGAAATTGACTTCCTTTCCCTCAAGCAAAAAGATGAAGAATCTGTTGGAGCGTACGAGGAAAACGTCACAAGGCTTTCACGATATGCTTCCGACTTTGTCGTTACCCTCGAATGCATGGTTGACCACTTCTTTGTTGGGCTGAAGCCTAACTTTCGGAAAGAATTAGCGATACGTGACTTCGACAGCTATGAGGAAATTGTCTGATGTGCCCTCAAGGTTGAAATGGAGATCGGGAAATCACAGGGGTATCATTTGGACAAGAAGCAGAAGGTGGACTTCAATTCTTGTGGTCTGATCGATAAATCCAACGGTGCTAAGAAGGTCCAGCACCCCACTTGCCAAAAGTGTGGGAAGAAGCACCCTGAAAATTTCCTTAATGGGACGAGAAAATGATTCAAGTGTGAAAGAGTATGGAAACTAACTATTAACTATCTACAAGAAGGACCCACGACTGCGATAGAGGATAGGAATGCTCCATTCGAACCTCAATGCATTGTTCAATTCTACAAATGCAAAGACCCGGGTCATTTTGCAAATCAGTGCCCTACTCCAAGGGTTATCGGAGGCAACCAACAACCTCCAAGACAACAACGAAGAGCTTTTTCCATCACTTCTACCGAAGTGAACCCCGACAACGAAGTGGTGATAGGTACGCTAGTTATTAATTCAATAATAGAGAACGTACATTTTGATTCAGGTTCTACACATTCTTTTATGTCTCGAAATATTAGTAGAACAATCCCAACACCACCACATATCATGGTAGTAAAGATGTTGGTGAGTACGGTAAATGGGGCAATCAATGCATCCCATGAAAATAAGTCATCCCCTGTTATAATATGTGGATTGAATTTTCTGGAGAACATCTTCATACTCCCTCTGGTGGAATTTGATGCAATTCTTGGCATGGATTGGCTTTCCTTATATGGAGCCAACATAAATTTTCGGGAGACGGATATCACACTATATATGGAGAATCGACCCCCAATTAGTTACAAGTGTCTGGAGGAAGATGAATCTCCATTAGCTCCATCATCTCAAGCATGGATATTACTACCTTATGAGCATGTATATCTGGCTCAGATGACTGAGTCCAAGGAAGAAACCAACCTTGAAGAAATGCCTATTGTGCGGGAATTCGCTGAAGTGTTTCCCGAGCAACTGCCTGGTCTTCCTCCAAGAAGAGATGTTGAGTTCTCAATTGAACTTATTCAAGGGGTTACAACAATATCCGAGACTCCATATATAATGGCTGTTGTTGAGCTTGAAGAGCTGAAGAAACAACTACATGAGAATCTTGATAAAGGGTTTATACGCCCAAGTGCTTCACCATGGGGGTCACCTATCCTCTTCATCAAGAAGAAGGATATGTCAATGAGGCTCTACATCGATTATCGTGAACTTAACAAAATCACAATAAAGAGTAAGTATCCTCTCCCAAGAATCAATGACTTGTTTGATTAGCTGCATGGAGCACAATACTTCTCCAAGGTGGACTTGTGGTCGGGATATTATCAAGTAAGGGTGATGAAGGAAGATGTCCCCAAGACTGCTTTTCGTACAAGATACTGGCACTATGATTTCATCGTAATGCCTTTCGGACTCACCAATGCTCCAGAAATATTCATGGACTAGATGAATAGAGTCTTTAGAGATTACCATGACAAATTTTTGGTAGTCTTTATAGATGATATTCTAATATACTCCAAAACTAAGGATGATCATGATGTTCATTTAAAAACTGTACTAGAGACTTTGTGCAAGGATAAGCTCTATGAAAAGTATATAAAGTGTGAGTTCTAGTTGAATTAGGTCTCATTCTTGGGCCATATCATCACAAGCAATGGGATATCTGTGGACACCTCCAAAATGGATGCAATTGGGGGATGGCCGAGGCCAACATCGGTAATAGATATCCATAGCTTCTTGAAGTTAGCTGGATATTATCGACGATTTGTGAGACATTTATCACGATTGTCCAACCATCTTACCAAGCTAACTCAAAAGGGAGTAAAGTTTTCTTGGAGTGATGAATGTGAAGAAAGCTTAGAAGAGTTGAAAAGGAGGATTATCACTGCACCCGTGCTAACTTAACCCACAAGTGGGGAGCTTTTTGTGGTATTTAGTGATGCTTCGATGAAGGGCTTAGGATGTGTGCTGATGCAGAATGATAAAGTGATATCCTATGCCTCAAGGTAGTTGAAAATCCATGAGAGAAACTATCCAACACATGATATGGAGTTGGCGGCTGTGATCTTTGCCTTGAAAATATGGCGGCATTATCTTTATGGAGAGAAATGTGAGATATATACTGACCACAAGAGTCTTAAATATATATTCACGCAGAAAGAGCTTAATATGCCCCAAAGAAGATGGATAGAGCTCATCAAAGATTATGACTGTTCAATACATTACCACGCTCGGAAAGTGAACAAGGTGGAAGATTCCCTAAGTAGAAAGGATCCAACGATTCTACCAATGATGAGAATTGAGAAGGATCCAATATTCGTAGACTTGATGAAGATGGACATGGGAATCATAGAGAAGGGAACATCATCAATCCTTTCACAAATGATTGCTCAACCATATCTTTTGGAAAGGTTAAAGGATGCTCAAAAGGATGATATGGGAATTCAAGAAAAAGTGGAAGCTATCAAAAAGGGTAAATCCTTGGAGTTTAATGTTAACGAAGAAGTAATTGTGCGGTTTGGGAAAATACTAAGTGTTCCATCAAGTCTGGAGCTATAGAAGGAACTTTTGGATGATGCACATAGATCAAATTTCTTTATTCACCCATGGAGCACAAAGATGTATCGAGATCTCCGAGAAAACATTTGGTGGGATAATATGAAGAAGGAGATCGCTGAATATACATCAAAGTGCCCGGTGTGTCAGCAAGTGAAGGCAGAGAGGCAGATGTATTAGGGGATGATGCAACCATTTGCCCATACCAGAATGGAAATGGGAGAACATCACCATGGACTTTGTCACCGGACTTCCAAGGACATCCAAAGGCAACAATGCAATCTGGGTTTTTGTGGATCGTTTAACGAAGACTGGACACTTCATTTCTATTCGGGAGGATTTCTCATTGAATCAAATGGCACAAATATATATCAGGGAAGTGGTATGGTTGCATGGAGTACCATTGTCTATTGTGTCTGACCGAGATCCAAGATTCACCTCTATGTTTTGGAAGAGTCTTCAACATTCTCTGAATACTGAATTGAACTTCAGTAGGGCCTATTATCCTCAAACTGATGGCGAATATGAGCGGACTATCCAAACACTTGAGGATATGTTGAGAGTCTGCTCAATGGACTTGAAAGGAGGATGGGATCAACATCTTCCTATTGTTGAGTTCTCTTATAATAACAGTTTCCACTCGAGCATCCAAATGGCACCATATGAAGCCTTGTATGGGAAAAGGTGCAGAACACTGACATGTTGGGATGAGGTCGGTGAAGGTAAGCTGCTTGGACCAAAAATGGTCGAAGAAATGGTGGAGAAGGTGAAAACCATTCAGCAGCATATCAAGGCAGCCCAGAGTCGACAGAAGAGTTATGCAGATAATCGTCGATGATACCTTAAATTTATAGTTGGAGACATGGTGTTTCTACGCATATCTCCGTGGAAAAAGGTCATGAGGTCTGGAATGAAAGGGGAGTTAAGTCCAAGGTACATCGGCCCTTTCGAGGTTCTTGATCGTGTTGGGGCTGTGGCCTATCGACTAGAACTTCCACCTACTATGGCCAAAGTACATTATGTATTTCATGTATCCCACTTAAGAAAGTACATACTGGACCCTTCAAATGTACTCTATTCTGAGGTGGTACTATTGGAAGACAATCTTTATTATGAGGAGAAACCAGTGAAGATCATAGATCATAGAGAAAAAGTTCTATGAAATAAGAAAATGCCCCTCGTCATGGTGTGGTGGAGAAAGAACAATTTTGAAGAAGCGACTTGGGAAATGGAGGGTATGATGAAGCTGAGTTACCCACATTTGTTTTAGTGTGGGAAAAGGAAAATTTCGAGGGATAAATTTCTTAAGGGGGGAATCTTGTAACGACCCAAAGTTTCTTTCATGGAAAATCCCTCTTGATACAGTTAAATTTCTCTTTATGAAAAATGTTTTTATAAGATTTCAACTTCTTTGGTTTTATGTTATGAATTTTGACTGTTGTTAATATAGTCGTTGAATAGTGATTACATGATTCGTATAAATATAGGACCTTAACAAATCCAATTTTCTCAGACAAAAGAAGCGATGGCCTCATCTAGTAGAATTGCCCCATATGAAGCCCATTTGTCAGAGGTCAGAAAACAGGTGGCATCCTTGGGCATCGCCTTTGACCAAGACCAAGCTGAGCTTTACCATGTCAAACTCGAACAGGACCATATACGGGAAAAGTGGAAGTTGATAGAGATTAACACTCGAGCAATGTTATCCGAGCCGCCCCATGAGTCTATCACCATCGCACACCTTACCCTAAGGTCTTATACGGCTGTTTTAAGGGGTTATGTAACAAATATTTAGTACTATGTTCATGTACATTATTTTTGTATATAATAATGAATATAATTCCAAGTCATTTTTGATACATTGTAAAAAGTTTTTAAAAGTACAAATGGTGTTTTTAGTTATTATTTAATTAAGAAATCTATTTTATTAAATTAAGGGATTTTTTAAATAAATAAAATTTTAATAAAATAATAAATTTTTTATTAAATTAATTTTTTTATTCAATATAAATGATCTTATAATTTTATGAATGCAATTAAAAATTTTTATTAAGGTTTGAAAGCCATTTTTGTCAAAACCCATGAATTTTCGATAAATGTCGGTTATTATTTTAAAAGTGAATACTAAAATATTTAGAAATTTTTTTAGATAAAATAAATGTCATTTCTGGAATCAGGATGTCGAAATTATCCCATGGTGAATTTTTCATAATTTTCTGAGATAGTCAAATTTTTGGGTAAAAATTAAATACCGTTTAAATATATAATGTGTTTTATGACATCATAATGACCCAATGATGATGTAATAAAATACCATAATCCTTATGTTCAGAAAATATATGTTGTATCATTAAAATAATGTGATTTTGGGTTTTTTTGACTTGCTTTTCAAAGCATTAATGGACCCCTCAAGACATATTCAACACTTTGCCTTTTTAAATTAATTTCTATGGGAGTGTGACTCACCTCCACATAAACAACCTTATTATTTTAAGATGTTCGGACTAGGGAATTATAAATTATTGTTTTCCTCTTCCCTTTTACAAAAACCAAGGTCAAAAACCATGGGATGGTTTGTGGTTTGGATTAATTTAATGTAAGGGGACCCAAACCTAAATAATAAAGAATTTCCTCACCTTTCCTATAGAAACCCACCCAAGATCCCACTTCCTCCTTACTAAAATCCCTTGGTGTTCTTCCAATATCTTCCATAATCTCTCTAGAATCCTCCCATGGTACCCCAATATCCAAATAAGCCTCTCACAAGCCTCTCTATAGCCTTTGGAAGCACACATCCAAGTAAGGGTTTTTTCTTTCTTTCCCATTTTTGTCAATTTTATTTAAGTTGTATTGCCCTTTTAATTTCAATTATGAATCTTGGGTATGGTTTAGAACCTCCCCCACACTTCCCTCTTATTTTTTGAATTTATGGGAGACCCCTTTCTCTCTCATTAAATTCCTCCCATGTACACCAATTACTATGCCGAAATTCCGAAAGGAACTTCTCTCTCTTCTTTTACATTCAAGCAATACTTTTGTATCATGAATCTAAATTCCATTTCAATTGTTGGGACATGAATCTATATGAACTCCTTACTTTCCATTACATTTAAATATGATTAGGAACCCCTTTCTCTCTCATCAACCATTTTTATGAATTCTTATGTCACACCGTTATGCTGCCGAAATCGCACTGATTTTCTAAGCCAATGTCATTTTGTAGTGGATACCATGCCCATTTCTCCATCAAGGGTATTCAACTTTATTCACATTTACTTATTGATTGTAAAGTTTCATGTATTAATTCTTCATTCCTTTATTGTGGAATAAATGATTATGTTTTATGAATCCATGTTTTATGATCCATGTGGCACACTTATGCATGAAATGAAATGTTTAAGAAGGGTGCACCCTTATAGCGCTCCAATGCATTGGGTAAAGTATACTGTCATGATTTTTCATTTTCAATGAGTTTTGAATCATTATAATTCAAGTTAAATGAGGGTTTACTCTTGCTTTATGTGCAATGAAGATTTACTCATGCTCTATGTGCATTGAGCCTTGGCTCATGCTAATTCCATGATAAGTGTTGTTGCCACATTTCCATGTTATGATTATCATGCAGTATCATGCCTTTATGTTCATGTTTCTTTTATGCTCTGTTGATATGCTTATTGTCTAACATGTATTATAATCCACTTGTTATTCCATGTGTACTCCCTTACTGGGCTTTATATCTCACCCTTTTCTTATGCGTGTCCTCAGGTTATCCCATGAAATGCTAATTACGAGGGAATGTAGTGGTCATGTAAAGGATGTTTTCAATAAATATGTTGTATTTGATGTTTTTATGTTTTTATGAAATGGTACTAAGCACCAAAGACACTAAACCACTAAATAATCATTTTTGTATCAAGTTAATTTTTATGTGATACATCATGTTAATGTTTGTAATAAAAGTAGGGTTGTCATATAACAAAAGGACCAAGCCGTTCTCCAATAAGTACTCGGCGTGTAGAAATGATACACGCCGTGTTGTCTGACCCCGGGTACAGCCCATGTACAATGGCCCATTTCGTGAGTCTGGTAGTGTTGAAAAAATTAGTACACGGCCAGTAGTACAGAGTACACGCCGTGTCTTGTTAACTGGGGTTGGCTCCATGTACTCTAGCCATGAGCTCATACCCAGTCACCAACCTGTGTCCTCCAACCCATGTGATCCAAACACAGGGTGACACGTGCTTTTTACCTCGCCTGACCGAGTGATGGAGTACATAGTAATGTACTCCATCCTGTGTCTGTGTATCCCTGTGATACACGTCGATCTCCACGTAGCCGCCTCTACCGAGCTGTACACGTCGTGCCACCTGAAGTCGTGTAGACCATCCTGTGTCCGTGTACTACCCAAAGTACCCGCCGAGTTTTGGGGAAGTTCCAACGTGCCGTGTGACCAGGGTCACACACCGTGTGTTCCTTCTCTGACCCCGAAACCCTAGCCTCCACTGTCAGAACTACACGGCGTGTTCTTCGGAAGTACACGTCGTGTATTCTGGAAATTTCCAGAAATGGCGCTCTTCGCCAGCGCACCTCCCGTGCTAATCTAATCATCAATCTGGCCGTCTGATTGCCGCAAAACATCCAAGATCATGTCACCCAAACACCACAAAGCCTCTTCCGTCGCTTTCGGGCTTCCGATCGGCTCTGAAAACGTGTTCTGATCTTCCCTCATGAAGAACACTCGAATAATGCTCTTTCCGATCAGGTCCGATTCGTCGTCCGCTATCATCGCTACACCTCCACAAGGTCATTGTGGTGTCGAACCTTCGTTTTGGGATTGTTGCGTCGCCTAACGGATGCGCAACGATCCGTTGTTCGTCAGCCCACAAGGAACACGAATGACGCGCGGGGAAAAAGGAGGAAGAAAACCAAATAACAAAATGAGGAATGAACCTCCGCCGTCGTTCGTCACGGTGTTGATCCACTCCTATTAATTAGCTTAAAACTCAGAAGAGATCTACATGAATAAAAAGCATGGATTATTTCCCCCAAAATCATCCCAAAGAAAACCCTCCTGTAAGAACGTACGAATCTACAGATCAACTTGTTCGTGGTTGAGCCACATTCTTCATTTAAAATATAAAATGGGGAAAAGAAATTGAAATAACAAACCCCTTATTTTTGAAAGGATCGATCATTGACGAAGGTGTCATGTTTCCGTTGTCGTCAAGATCCTTGAACGTCGGCGCAGTAATCCTCGATCTCGATCTATCATCATTCATCACCGAGAATTCTCTCAAACGCCTTGCAGATTAGGTAGAGATTCCTCACAAACGTTGCCAACGATCAACAATTTCTTAACCCATTAAAAATGGAAAAAATGTTTTCATTTAATTATGTGACAAAATTAAAGACATTGACTTTCCATTTTGATGTTATTATGATGTGTCATTAATTTGGGAAATAGTTGCATCGTCGCCACGCTGCAGCGGATGATTCCTTAAATGAAATAAAATAAACTGGTTAATTTATTTTATTTTATTTTACTTAAAAGGTCATAAAATTAAATTTTTCCCTCGACCTGCGCCGGTCGAGGTTAGCCTCATTCTTAGGTAATGTCTTCATCTCGGACGCAACGGTGGGCTCAGATTTTTAATCCAGGCATCTGTTGGGGAAACTGTCACAGCTGCACACAAGGGCCAACTCACTTGACTAAAAAAAAGTTCAAACCAGCATTCCAGGATCACTGGACGTTGGAATGATGTGTTGTCTTCATGCCCAGTCTCGAAATAATTCCATATAATATTTAATAATAATAATAAATGGAAAATATGAGATATTGCATTCTCCCCACCTTGGGGATTTATGTCCCTGAAAATCTAAAACAAAGGCTACTAAAAAAGATGAGGGTACTGGGCACGGATCTGGGACTCCCACTCCCACGTGCTCTCCTAAAGATTCTCGTGCTGCCACCGGACGCGCACTATGGGAATCAATCTCCCATGAAGGATCCTCTACTACCGATCCTCGATCTCCACTGGGTAATCAGCAAAAGTCACTCCATCCTTGATTTCCAGCTCACCCCAGTCGATGACGTGCAATGGGTCATGCACGTACCTTCTCAGCTGCGACACGTGGAACACATCATGTACCCGATGCAACTGTGGTTGTAATACCAGGCGGTACGCCACCTCGCCAACTCTTCCCAGGATCTGGAAAGGTCCGATGAACCTCGGAGATAGCTTTCTGCCTCGGCCAAATCTCTGCAACCCTCGTCGAGGTGAGACCCAAAGGAAGATATGGTCTCCCTCTTCGAACTCCACAGGTCTTCATTGCTTGTCAGCATAAGAATTATGTCGGCTCTGTGTAGTCTACATCTACTTCCATATGATCTATACCTTCTCTGTAGTAGCTCGCACTAACACTGGACCCATGAGTGCTGACTCTCATGGGTCGGTCCAGCAAAGCGGTGACCGGCATGGTCTCCCGTACAAGGCCTCGAACGGTGCCATACCAATGGTGGAGTGGTAGCTGTTGTTGTACGCAAACTCCAACAGTTCTAGGTGGTCCTCCCAACTGCAACCAAGGTCCAAGATACAGGCCCGAAACATATCCTACAGAACCTGAATGGTCCGCTCCATCTGACCATCTGTCTAGGGATGAAACGTTGTGCTCAAGCGCAGCTGAGTCCCAAAATCCTCCAGCAATCCCTTCCACAACCAGGATGTGAGGCGTTTGTCTCGGTCTGAGATAATAGTCGAGGGGACTACATGAAGCCGAACTATCTCTTGTATGTAGAGGCATCCCAAGCTCTCTACGGAACTCTGCTCCATGATAGCTAGAAAGTGGGCCGAATTGGGTAGTCGGCCAACGATCACCTAGATGGAATCGTGCCCCTTGGACGTCCGTGGTAAGCATGTCATGATGTCCATTGATATTACTTCCCACTTCCACTCTGGAACATCCAGGGGTGAGCTAATCCTGCTGGAACCTGGTGCTCAGCCTTCACCAACTGGCATGTGAGTCATCGAGAAACGAACTCTACCACAGCCTTCTTCATGCCTGACCACCAGAACTGAAATCGGAGGATCTGGTACATCTTTGCCACTCCGGGATGTACCGCCAAAGTGGATGTATGGAACTCCCTCAGGACCTCCCCCTGTAACGCCATTGGTATAAAATGATTCCTCTAAAAAGAAGTATGTGCTCCCCACCTTGCGAATTTCCATTAAGAGCATGTCCTGTTAATAACAGAGCCCGTAAGGTCACATAGTCGACATCCCCTAGTTCTGCCTCCCTAACTTTATGTAAGAGTGAAGGGGTGACAACCATCGACTGTAGGTAAGTTGTATCCTCTCCATCCATGAAGGATAGCTGTAACGCGGATAATTGTTGTGTCGCCTCACTCAAAAACTGTGAGCATGAACTTCTGTTAAGAGCCTCTGCCACCTGGTTCCCCTTCCAAAGAGTATATATGATCTCGAAATCATAGTCCTGGAGGAACTCTATCCAACGGCTCTGCCTCAGATTCATATCCTTCTATTAGAAGATGTACATGAGGCTCTTGTGGTCAGAGTAGACAATAAACCACTCGCCCATATGGTAGTGTCGCCACATCTTCAATGTGAAGACTACCGCTGCTAACTCGATATCATGGGTCGCATAGTTCTGCTCATGCGGCCTATGCTTGTGCAAGCCATAAGCAATAACCGTGTGCTGATGCATCAGGACACAACCAAGCACGGTCCCTGATGCGTCACAGAAAACAATGTACTCGACACCATCCTCCGGCAATCTCAAGACTGGGGCGCTCGTCAAACTCTGTCTTAGCTACTCAAAAGCCTACTGGAACTTTTTTGTCCACACGAAGGGTCTCCCCTTCCTGTTCAAGGCCATCATTGGTGCTAATTTTTGGGAGAAATCAGGGATGAATCTCTGGTAATATCCTTCCAACCCAAGGACGCTTCACACCTCTGTCACACTCTAAGGTGGCTCCCATGCTAACACAGCCTCCACCATGGCTGGGTCCACAACTACTCCATCTGCTGAGATGAAATGTCCCAGAAAGCGGACCTCCCGAATCTAGAACTGACACAATGAGAGCTTCCCATAAAGCTGTGCTCCTGAAGTATGTCTAGAACCATCCGTAGGTGTCTCACGTGCTCCTCCTCTGACGCCGAGTAAACAAGGATTTCATCGATGAAAACTACTAGGAACCGGTCCAAGTACGGCTGGAAGATCCAGTTCATCAACCCCATGAACACTGCGGGGGCGTTCGTCACACCAAAGGGAATCACCAAGTACTCATAGTGACCATAGAGAAATCTGAAACCCTTCTTCGGTATATCCTCATCCCAAACTCTTAGATGGTGATAGCCTAATCGAAGATCAACCTTCGAGATCCACTATGCCCCTCTTACCTGATCATAGAGGTCATCAATTCTCGGTAGTGGATACCTGTTCTTCACTGTCACCCGGTTCAGGCACCGGTAATCCATGCACAACTTCAAACTCCAGTCTGCCTTCTTGGAAAACAAGACTGGAGCCGCCCAGGGTGAGACGTTGGGTCTTACGAAACCCATGCTCTGCAAATCCTCCAACTGCACCCTCAGCTCGCAAAGCTCCATGGAAGCCATCCGATAAGATGATGAGAAAATCAGTGTCGTCCCGAGGTGTAATTAGATACAGAAGTCAATTTCTCGGTGGGGAGGTAACCCTGGAACATCTTCCGGAACGATGTCCTCCCACTCCGCCACCCCTGCTGGGAACTGAGATATCACAACATCTATTGCTCCGAGGGTAAGGCTAGCCAACTCATAAGTGATCATCTACCCCCTCAAATGCATGAGCCCATTTTTTGCTGCATGGGTTTCTTTTTCTCTGACAAAGGAAAACCTTGTTCCATCACAGCGGACTCACCGCACTCTTCACCTAAAAAAGTCGATCTGGGCATGGAATGAAGAAAAGCAATCCATACTGAGAATGACGTCGTAAGGCCTCGACGCTACCACCAAAAGGATCCAACCAGAACTTTCGCCTCCATGGGTAAGATCACACTGTCTGCAATGGTGTGTGATCATCGAGTCTCCTCCCGTAGGTGTATCAAAGCGTAAGGATTGAGTTAATGGTTCTACCGGATCTCGAGGTATTTTACAAGACATGTGGATATAAGGGAATGACTGGAACCTGTGTTTATGAGTATGGAAGCTAAGGTAGAAAAGACACATATCATACCTCAAATCATCCCTGGAGCCCCTCGGTCGTATGCCTCGACCATATGCAACTGTCCCCATCCATGTCCCCCAGCTTCCTGAGCCTGGTGCGGACCTCCTGGGGTTGGTGGGGGAAGTATGTTGAAGCGTCTTCCACCACCTGCATCTCTCCTTTCTCCTCTGCCACGTCCGCCGCCTAGTGGATCTTCCTTCTCTGTTCTCTTCCTCTGCCTCAGTGGTCAATCCACCACTTCCCTGTCACCAGCTCGACGTGTCGGGAAATATCTATCGAGATACCCCATACCATCGCATGCATATCATTGCTTCTCTCTAGGATGACTAGATCCAGCCTAAGAGCCCTGGACTATCGATCCCCTGTCCTGGGTCCTCCTACGATGTCTCCCACGTCCAGATCACTGTGCCTGATGTAGGCTCCCTGCTGCTGGTGTCTCTGCACCTTTCTGCCTACTACTGACTGCCGGTGGCTGTCTCTGCTCTGCCAAGAAGCTCTCGATCACCAAGGCCCACTCGAGCACTCCAACATAAGTCGAAATGCATAGAGGCACAACACTAGCTCGGATGTCACACCGTAGACCTTGCTCGAAGGTCCGATCTCTGAAGTACTGATCCCTGACCATATCCATCGAGTACCTGTCAAGGTTGGTGAAACGTGATGAATAGTCAGCCACCGTCATACTACCCCGCCGGAGCTGAAGAATCTCATAGATGCGCACAGCTCTCAGCGTAACCATAGAGAACACCTCCATGAAAAGTTGCTCATACTCTATCCATGAAAGAGTCTCCTCATCACGAGTCTTCATGGTCAGACTCCACCATCGTCCCACTGATCCCTGAAGAAGGCTCACTCCTAGGACCACCATCTGGTCTTCCAGTGTCCTCAATAGATGGAAAACTCTGGTCACCACCTCAATCTAGTCCCCAGCCGCCTGAGGGTCAGGCTCGCCTTAGATCCTAAGGGGTCTCTGTCTCTGAAACTCGTGGAGTGCGCTAAGCCTGCGCTCCTCGCCGGTCGGTACTGCAAGTTCCACTGGCTCATCCATTGGGGGTATAGTTGGTGCACCACCTGGTTACCACACCTGGGGGGATGGTCCCTATATTGAAGCCTCGTCACTGAGGGGTTCATACTCGTGATCGTGCTGCTGAATCCTAGAGGGTACGCGTCGCGGAGGAATCATGTAATGAAACAAGATGTTTGATGGTCAATGAGTATATCTGGATAGTTGACACCAAGGATATACAAGACACAACCCATTCCAATATGATGCATTTACCTTTTTATTTCCTCGCAACCAGTGTTTTCGTTAACCGGGTCGAAATGCTGGTTATTAGAGTCCTGGTGTATGGATACGTCGGCCGCCACACCAACACTGGAGTCTCTGGCCTGAAAGCCGAACCCGAAACACTCAAAACTGTTTCCCCCAACTAACCTCACAGACTCTTTGTCCTAAGGAAGAACCAACCACCTCTGATACCACTCTGTCATGACCTGTCCCAGTGGGCCCCATGACATGACTCCCCAAGACCGCCTCCAATAGGATATGGGTTGGTGACTAGCACCGAGTAGGCATGTTACTAACATGGGAGTCATTTCCTATGTACTTGTACACACACACACACATCTCCAATCCCACAAATGTTGAAATGTAAAACACTAAGAACAAAAATGCATGCTTACAAATAAACCCAACCAACAGAGTATGACGAAAGGTAGAGTACTGTAAAAATATTCTGGGCCAGAATACAAGCCCACTAAAAGCAAGAGTCTGAAAAACTGCAATGTCTGACCTATAAGCACAAAGGTACTAGGAGTGCAACTCGTAGCCGTAAGAACACCTCAGCCTGTAGGGAACTCAGAAAGCTCGGTTCTGTCATTGTCTTCCCTGACTCTCTCAAAAGGCTGATAGTCTACACAAGACACCAAACGTGTGGGAAAAGCCCGGGCAGGGGTGAGTATAACAATACTCAGTAGAGGACCCTGATAACCACAAAGCAATAAAAATTAAATATATTGTCAGCTATGCACAATATATGTTTACAGAACATATAAAACAAACCAGATATACTCAAAACCCAGACCCATGGTCTAGAGACAAGTCACACAACCGCATACCCCCGCAAAGGATTCTGTTTGAAGCTTCTGTGATGTGCTCGTTCCGGTAGAACACACTCCACGAGTCTTATAGCTCTGATGACGTCCGTCTGGGAAGTGTTGTTCGTCGGGAACTGTCATGAGAGATAGCTACACTCACTATGAGAGACACAGTCTTGAGTGGGAAAGATTTCAATACACAGATGAGGATCACTGCCAGGGCCATGGAGGATACCATGACTCATCCAGAATTCACCTGCTAGGTAGAGGATCAATGCCCAGTAAAGTTGGTCACGCCGATGCCTGAATCTACCTAGGGTCTCGAATGGATAGATGATCTCGATCCGGGCCTCTCATATGGATTCCTGACTCTATCATAGAAAAGTCCTGCTAAAGGGATCATAATCATGCATGAGGTAATGATGCCTGAACATCAGGGGAACAAGAAGAACGGTCACTAACCCAAACGAAAGATGTTAAAGTCATGGAGAATAGAAGGATCAAGTCGTTCTAAAAAAAGTACACGGCGTGTAGAAATGATACATGCTGTGTTGTCCGACCCCGTGTACTGCCCGTGTACAATGACCCGTTTCGTGAGGATGGTCATGTAGAAAAAAATAGTACAAGTCATGTAGTATGGAGTACACGCCATGTATGGGTAACTGGGGTTGGCTCCGTGTACTCTGGCCATGAGCCCGTACATGGTCACCAACCCATGTACTCCAACCTTTGCGATCCGCTCACCGGGTGACCCATGCTGTTTACCTCGCCTAGCTTGGTGATGGAGTACACAGTCTTCTACTCCATCCTGTGTCCGTGTATCCCTGTGATACATGATGAGCTCCGCGTAGTCGCCTCTACCGATCTTTACACGCCGTGCCGCATGAAGCCGTGTAAACCATCCCGTGTCCGTTTACTACCCAAAGTACACACCGATCTTTGGGGAAGGTCCAACATGCCATGTGACCAGGATCACACACCGTGTGATCCTTCTCTGACCCCAAAACCCTAGAATCCACTGTCATAACTACATGGCGTTTTCATCATAAGTACACACCATGTATTCTGGAAATTTCCAAAAACAGCGCTCTTCGCCAGCGCGCCTCCCGTGCTGCTCAGATCATCAATCCGGTCGTCCGATTGCTGCAACACTTCCAGTTTCGGGTCGCCCTGAACCCACGGAGCTGCTTCCGTCACTTTCGGGCCTCCAATCACCTCCAAAAACGTGTTCTGATCTTCCCGCATGAAGAACGCACGAAGAATTCTCTTTCAGATCCGGTCTGATTCTTCATCTTACATCTTCTCTGAACCTACACAAGGTCGTTGTGGTGTCGAACCTTCGTTTTGGGATCATTGTGTTGCAGAACGGATGTGCAACGATCCGTTGTTCGTCACCTCGTGAAGAAGGCGAAGAACATGCGAGGAAAAAGGAGGAAGAAAACCAAAAAACAAAATGAGGAACGAACCTTCGCCGTCGTTCGTCACGGCGTTGATACACTCCCGTTAATAGGCTCAAAATGGACTAGAGATCAACATGAATAAAAATCATCGATTATTTCCCCCAAAATCATCCTAATGAAAACCCTCCCATAAGAACGTATGAATCTGTGGATCAACTTGTTCGTGGTTGATCCACATTCATCGTTTAAACTCTAAAACATGGAAAAGAAATTGAAATAAAAAACCCATACATTTTTAAATGATCGATTGTTGAAGATGGTGTCGCGCTGCCATTGTCGTCGAGATCCTTCAACGTCAGCGACACGATCCTCGATCTCGATCTTTCGTCATTGGTCGCCGAGAATTCTCTCTAACGCCTTGCGAATTCGATAGAGATTCATCTCAAACGTTTTCAACGATCAACGATTTATTAACCCTTTAAAAAGGGAAACATGTTGTCATTTAATTAAATGGGAGCATTAATGACGTTGACTTGCCACTGTGAAGTTATTATGATGTGTCATTAATTTAGGAAATAGTTGCGTCGACGCCACACTACAGAGGATGTTTCCTTAATTGAAATAAAATAAACTAGTTAATATATTTTATTTTATTTTACATAAAACGTCAGAAAATTAACTTTTTCCCTCCACCCACACCGGTCGAGGTTAGCCTCATTCTTAGGTAAAGTCATCGTCCCGGATGCAACGGTGCACTCATATTGTTAATCTGGGAATCCGTTGGGGAAACAACCACAACCGCGCACAAGGGCCGGCTCACTTATCTAAAAAAAGTTCAAACCACCATTCCGGGCTCACTGGACCTCGGAATGATGTGCCGTATTCACGCCCGATCTCGAAATAATTCCTTATAATATTTAAAATAATAATAAAAGGAAAATCCAAGACATTAAATTTATGATCCACATACAAACAAAAATCATCTACCTAAACAATCAACTCATATATCTATATTTGTTCCAAAATGTAATGGTAGACAGAAATGGGTTTTGTTCCAAAACATAACTTGATAGGGAACTTGATATCCAACTAATTTAGTAATATGATGAACACATCACTAAATAATTCTTTAAAATGGTCCAATACTGGAGGAAGATTACATAGCTCTATCTCAATATCATCTATAATAAGGATGACTACGAGATCCTTGATATAATACATCATACATTGAATTGATCTAAAATAACCATCCTAATTGTACCACTCTCCCTAGTAAATATATATACAACGTTCAAGGGAATAAAAATACACTATCATATTATATAAAATAATATGATATGGGTATTGATATAAATAATTCCAATATGGAATCAAATAAACAATTTACACTTCTATAAAAGATAACTCCTAAAAGAAATGGTAGCCATAAATATAAAGAAACAATAATCGCGTGAAGTAATTCCATATGATCACAACCATAAATTTTTTTAAATAGTCATAAAACTATCCCATATCTCTAAATCTAAGAAAAACATTGAAAATTGATTGTATTTATGGAATAAAATTATCCTATATCACACAAAATATATAGAAGGTTATATAACACAAGAATCATGCCTCTTATTGTAAAGCCCTGAACCTGGACATCAGAATTCGGTATTAAAATAGGTTTTATAATTTTTTTGGTAATAGATAATATAAAAATCCATAGTAAATTATAAAAATTATGACCACATTCATACTATTATCTAGATAAAATTGAAACAACTAATATATATTGAATCAAAGTTTAGAAAAATTAATATCTAATATAAATAATTGGTTACATCTACAATAACACCATAACTGGTCATTTAACTTATAAGGATTCCTACAAAAAACATTTTAAAAACCATGGATTATAAAAATAGCTCAGTATGATATATAACAATAATTAATGAAATCGCTCGTCGATAAATACCTTTAAAAATATGGAAAAAATTTCACAAGACATTCTTGGTACCCTTAATGTATCGTATAAATACATTGTGAAAACATATAGAATGTAAATAAATATTTTACTTCACATTGGGAATTAATTACTTAAAATTGTAACCATAATTACTACCATACTATTTGTAACTCTCATGATTACATTATAATGTTACAATCTTGACTACCTTAAATGTAATCCTCACAACTACCTTATGGTGTATCCACCACAGTTACTAATTGAGTAACCATATCACCAACCTACAACATATTCATAAAAAATGTATTGAAGGGAAATATAGGTCCAAAATTTCATAATAAAAAATTCCCATGAACCATAACATAATCATACTACCAGAATAATTGCCTAAAAAAACTGATTTTGAATTTAGTAAAACAGAATTTCAAAAGAGGATTTTAAAATAAATGACTCATACAAATATCATATAATGGAAATGAATCTTAATAGAGTGGATGTTATAAGTATATACACTATAAATACCAATAATTAAATATTATATAAACAAAATTCATAACAATAACAACTTTAATAAAAAATAAATAATAAAGTAGAATGTTGAACCAAATAATGAAAATCAGGTAAAGAATTCCCTTACCTTAAGTTTGTCGTACATAAAACATGTATTTTAACATGTAAAAAGGTTAAAATAATGTTATTAATATATTAAAAAAGTATTTATATTTATAACACCTTATATTATCAATTCATAAAATAATCTAACCCTTTAATTGTTAGTATATTATTCCTTCAATTTTTTTGAGAGCATTCCATACATGATTTCCATGGTCGGGTTCTATTGGATTTTCTTGTTGCATGGAAATAAAATTACATAAGTGGAATGAAATGGTATTCATGTGTTTCTAGAATATATATTGATACCGTAAATTATTTTTTATTATATATGACAATGAATAATTTGATAAAACATTGATGATATTTGTTTACATCATATTTTGAGGTTTATCGATAATCATTACCTTGTTATATAATATAATTTAATTTCATGCATATAATTTCATTCTAGAACATTATATAGGTAAAAGCATTCAAATTAAATTCTATTTGAATCGTTAAAATTGGTTTATGATCATCTTTCATGGATGTAATGGAAATTGAAAACATGTCAACCATGATTTTAGTAAAATAACACACCACTAACGATGTCTTTAGAAGAGGGGAATGAGAGGAAGAATGGGGATGCAAATTTTTACAAGAAAATGATCAAACACCGAATATATATGATTCTTGAGATTTCATACCTCCTGGATGATGTGAATGGAAGTGATTATAAGAAAATAAATGGATTTAAAAGAAAACAGATGAAAAAGGAAGAGGTTTCTTACCTCTTGATATCTTCTCATTGATATCCTCTTTAAGGATTTAGGTTTTTGGCTTTTGGTGATACTGCCATCTCTCAAACTTGGGGAAGAGAATTGGGGATGGAATTTTTAGAACTGTTACCATTATGATGGATTGAGAGGTGTGAGAGGAAGAGGGGGATGATGGTGGTATTTATAGTGGTGGAGAGGAAGGATTTTACATTATTTTAGTAGTTATTTTAATAATTTCTCTCAGGACTCTGAATAATATTGATTAATGTAAACCAAAATAGTAATAAAAGAAAGTGAGTTCTAAAATGAATGCACTAAATCTTTCTTTGATCACCTATGATATGGTAAAACAATATTTAGTAATTATCATAATTTATCTTATTTTACTATTCAAAAAAATAGAGGAATTTCAGAAAAAACCCGAAAAACCACCCTAATCATTATTCAATATGTATAATTTGAAAATGATTTCCATTTTTTGAAAATAATTTTATAAACATGATTAATTTAATCTATAATTAATATCATAATTTATATGAAAAATTCAATTCTAATGTTAAAATTATTTTTTATCACTTTGAAAAATTACATAAGGTCTCTTAAAATTAGCTTATAATCATAAGATATAAAAATAAATAATTATGAATACATTTGCTGAAAATATATTTTCATCTAAATTATTAATATAATCATTAATATTTAATTAGATATATATAACTTACAAAATTAGAGACACTCAATAATATTTAAAATATATATTTAATTTTATTATAAAAAAACTATATCATATTGAAATTTACATTAAGAATATATTTTATTTATAATTTCACTGGTGAATATACAATTCACAAGGGTAAATTAATAATCACAAGGTTCATGTTACTATTCATAAGGGTATATTATTATAAATTATGGTCATGTTACTATTCATACGGGTATATTACTATTCTTATTGGTCATGTTACTATTCATATGGGTATGTTACTATTCATAGGGTATGTTACTATTCATCAAAAACCATGTTTTCTTTATCATAAAAAAACATACTTATAACAGTTATATATGACCATTTTTTGAAATTCAAAACATATTAGCGTAAAAATTGTGTTCAATGGTTTTTTATTATGGTCACATAGCATTTAATATTTCATTTAATAACATAGTGTTACCAATTAAAATTTGGGAATGTTACATTATCCCACCCTTAAAAGAATTTCACCCTCACAATTTGTTCATTGTAATTATTTTTCTAAATTTATATATCAATAATTAAGAAAATCTATTTTTGAATTTGTACATTATTAACAGTAACATAAAATTAAATGCTATCACCAATTATTTTTAAAAAAATAACAACGTCAAATATCCAAAGTTGTCAAGACCGTTCTTCTAATACCATATGTATGGCACTGACCCCGCACTTATGAATTCAGAAATAAAACATACTTTGTATTATTTTGTGTGTAATAGAAAAGTGAAAAATATATAGTAAATTATATGAATTAGGACCTTATCTGGTCTAGATACTAAATAAATATATTACAACATACCTATATTGAATCAAAGTTCAAAAAAATTAATAACTAATATAAATAATCGGATTCATCCTCATTAACACATTAAATGTTCTTTTGAACATCTATGGATTCATCTAATTTTTTTTTAAAAACTATGGATAATAAAAATAGCTTAGTAAGGGAAATAAAAAAGGAAAGGAATCATTAGTCCATAAATACATTTAAACGTATAGACACATTTTCAAAAGACATACTTATAACCAATAAATTATTTTATACTTACTTTGTGAAAACATGGTGAATAGAAATAAATATTTTTGGAAAATTTGGGATTTAATTACACCAAATTTTGACAAAATTTTCTACAATATTATTTGTAACCCTCAATGCAACCTTACAATGTAACCCTCGAGGTTACTTTATAGTGTAATCCTCATGGCTACCTTATGGTGTATCCATCGTAGTTACACATGGTATAACCATACGACCGACCACTAACATAATCATACTCAATGCATTGGAGGGAAATATTGGTATCACCCTTCATTATAATCAATGACCAAGAACCAGAAAATAAGCATACAACATGAATAATTTCATTATAACATTTTATTTGAAATTTGTAAAATAGAATTTCAAAAGACGGATTAAAAATAAAAACCAATGCCTAATATCATATAATTGATGTGAAATTTAATTAAGTGGATGAAATATGTATAATAATTGTAAATAAACATAAATAAGTACAATATTACCAAAATTAAACACAAAAAAATTAATACCCCATAAATAATGAAGAATAAGGTTGACCGAATGAATGTAATTTGGGTTTAGAATTCCCTTACCTCAGGTTTTTCGTACATTAAACATGTTTAAACATCACATCTAAAAGATAAAAGAGTGGTATTAATATCTTATAGTTAATTTTTTTTTCATTACACCATATATTACCATTTAAAAACACCATTTCAACAATTAATTTTTAGTATTTTGTTCATTCCATTATTTTGGGTCCATCCTTAACATGATTTCCATGGCTGGTTTCTATTTGACATCGCTGTCATTTGGAAGTGAAATTATAAAAGTTGGTATAAATTTTTTTCATGTCTTTCATGAATAAATAATTACACAATAGATCATTTTGTTATCATATATGAAGATGAATCATTAGAAAAACATTCATGATATTTATTTAGATAAATTTTGGCGGTTCCTCGATAATTATGAACCTTTTTCATCATATTATTTAATGTATTGCATAATATTTCATTCAAGAACATAAAATAAAATAAATCATAGTCATTAAAACTTATTTTAACCATTAAATGTGTTTTATTATTGGACTTTATGGATATAATGGATATTGAAAACACATCATTGACGATTTTGGTAAAATGACACAACAATAACGTTTTTTTTACAAGAGGGGGGGAGATAAAAAATAATTATAAAAAAATATATATATATGATTCTGGATATTTCATACTTCCTTGATGAAGGGATGTGAAAAGAGTATAAGAAAAAGAATATGATTAAAAATAAAACTCAAAAAAAAAACAGAATTCACACAACTTGATCTTTTCTCCATGAGATCCTCCTTAAGCCGTTTAGGTTTGGACTTTTGATGATGCCATAATTTCACTGACATGAGGGAGAGAATTGGTTAGGGGATTTGTTAGAACAATTACAATTCTCAAGTCTTGAGTGCTGTGAGAGGAAGAGGGGAGTTTGGGAGGAAATCATAGTGGTGGAGAGTATGGATTTTACATTATTTAATCATTATTTTAATTTCTTTCCTCCAGATTATGAATATTATTGATTCATATGAACTAAAAGATTAGTAATTTCATGTGAGTTTGAAAAAATTCTTCTAACATTGTCAATTTCATCAAATATGATGCATTAAAATAAGTATTTAATAATTAATGTAATTAATCATATGTTACTACTCATAAAAAGTTCGAGAATTTCAGATAAATCCCAAACAATCAACTTCACCATTTTCTACATTTATATTTCAAAAATAATTGCAATTTTTTAAAAATAAATTTCTATGCAGGACTAATTTTTTTTAAATATGAATTTCATAAAAGTTATAATTTTAAATCTATAACTGATTTTCAAAGAAATTGAAAAATTAATTAACGTCTCTTCAACTTTTGTTATAATAAAAAGTCATAAAAATACTAATTTATGAATACATTTATATAAATTAATTTTTATTTAAATTATTAAAATACTGATAAATTTAAAATTAAATATATATAACATATAATAATACCAAAACATAATCAACAATTTCTAAAATATTTATTTATATATATTGTGACATAATTATATCATGTAGAAACATAATAAGTGAAAATATTTTATTTGAAATTTCATTGTAAAATTTATTATTAATAATGGTACAATAATATTCACAAGGTACAATTAACTATTTATACGGGTACATTTCTATTCATTAGAGTCATGTTTTTATTCATAAAGGTGCATTAATATTCATAAAATTCATGTTAGTAATTATAAGGGAACATTACTATTCTTAAGGGTCATCTTACTATTTATAAGGGTATGTTTCTATTCACACAGATTGGTTATTATTCAACAAAAAATTATGTTTATACTAAAATATTTCCAAAAAATACTGATCACTATTGTAGATGACCGTTTTTTGAAATTCGTAACATAACACCCAATGAATATTGTTTAGTTGTTATTTTATAAAGGTCACATTGTATTTATTAGTTCATTTTATCACATAGTTTTCCCTTTAAAAAATTAGGTTGTAATATTATCTAGTAATTGAATGAATTTCTCCCTTTCAATTCATTCATTGTACATATATTTCTGAATTTCCATATTGATAATTAAGAAAAATAATTTTCTAATATTTACATAATTAACTAGAAGATTGAAAGAAAACACAATCACAAGTATTTTTTAAAGAACTAAAATCTCTTATCTCTAATATTGTCTAGACCAGTCCTATGATACCATCTTTAAATACATGAACCCAGACATCCAGTTATAGTACTTAAACATGAAAAGTATTTTTGGTTCTAATAGATAACTGAAAAATACACAAAACATTGTACATATGGTGATAATTTTTTTCTAGGTTCTATAGAATTAGAAAACAATATACATATATTCAATCAGTGTTTAAAAAAATTAATAGTTAATAAATATAATTTGAGTCATCTGAATTAGCACCTTAACTATGCTTTGAAATTCTATGGATTCAAGTTAAATACCTTTTAAAAACATTAGATGAGAAAATTTGCTCAGTAGGGGATATAAAAATAATGAAAATAACCCCAAAAGAAAGAAATTGTTAATCATATTGAAATATGTTCAAAAGAAATACATCTTACCCATAAAGTATCATATACATACTTTGTCAAAACATAGAGAATATAAATATATATTTTCTATAACATGGGGATTTAATAACATGCATTTGCAACCATCAAGGATACCACATAAATTTTAACCCTCACAGCTACCTTACAATGTAACCCTCACGACTACCTTACAATGTAACCATCATAGCTACCATATTTTTTAACCATCACAGATACATGTGGAGTAATAATACAACCAAACTCCAAAATAATAACACCCAATTAATTGGATTGAAATATTGGTTCCACCCTTCATCAAAAATAATTCCCAATAACCAAAACATAATAAAAAATATTTGTATTTAATGTTATTCCATGTCTGTGGTTCCTGGTCTTCATACAGGTTCTCTTTAGTTTTCATGGAAGCTGACTAATCGCTGGAAAAGGTGTTTGAATCTACTATTTTCCAAGGAAATTATAATTACTCATTTTTATCGAGAGGAGAACTCAAGGGAAGATTTTATCACTATAAAAGTTGTGGATGGTATTGATTTCTATTGGGAGGATCATGTAACCAGTGACCTACTTCCCATTCTTAGGAAGGATCAATGTAAATATTCTTCTTTCAGACTTGTGTAATTTTTCATGTTGCTATTAAGGGGATAATTATTTGCAGGGAATGGTATCAGTCATCCTCCCCAAAAAATAAACCTAATTCAATATAATATAAATGTAATTAATCACACACAAAATTTTAATACCGTATAAATATTGAAGTAGAATGTCATCCCAAATAATGTAATTCATGTTAAGAATTCCATTATCATAGGTTTTTCTTACATGAAACATGATTAAAACTCACAATAAATGTTTAATTGTGTGTTTTTAATATCATAAAATAAAATAGTTATGTTCATAACACCATATATGCTATCTTTATATCATCATTTCACACTTCAATTATTAGTATTCTATTCCATCCATTGTTTTTGTTGCATTCATTACATGATTTCCATGGCCGGTTGGTATTTGATTTTCATGTCAAATTGAAATGAAAACCATACGTTAAAATAAATTTTATTAATGTGTTTATAGATTATATTATAATTCCATAAATCATTTTTTATCATATACCATGGTTAATCCTTATTTAAAACATTAATGATATTTATTTAGATCAATTTTGGTCGTTCCTTGATAATCATGAAATTGTTTCATTATATAATTCAATGTCTTGAATAAGATTTATTTCAAGAACATAAATTTGGTTACATAATACAATTTATGTTCATTTTCATTAATGAAAAGGGTTTTATTATAATCTTTGAAATATATAATTGAAATTTCAAACACATCGCCTAAGATTTTTGTAAAACGACACATCACTAATGAAGATTTTATAATAGAATGAAGAGGGAATGAATGATGATGATATTTTTCACATTAATATGATAACCCACAAAATATATACGATTCTATAGATTTCATACCTCCAAGAAATAATGAAGGGAAGAGAGTGTAAGAACAGAATGGGATTGAAAAGAAAACACATGAAAAATTAAGAGGATTCTTACCTCTTGATATCTTCTCCTTTACATCCTCCTTATGAACATTGGATTTGGCTTTTTGGGGAATCCAGTAGGTCTTCAACATTGAAAAGTATTTTTGGGACGAAATTTAGTATAAATTTTAAAATTCTAATGGCTTGATGTGTGTGAGAGGAAGAGGGGAACGATAGTTGTATATAAAATGGAGGAGAGGAGTGATTTTTACATTATATTAAAATTTATGCTCAATTCTATGAATATTCTTGATTCATGTGACCCGAATACTAATAATTGAATGTCACATTGAAATGGTTGGCCGAAAATCAACCTTTCATCACCAATGTTGTGTAAAACAATTATTTATCAATTATTTTAATTTATTGTATTTTTCAATTCATAAAAAATTCAGGAATTTTAAAAAAATTTCAAAAATTCTACCTAAACTTTTCCCAAAATTTATAATTCAAAAATGAATTCCATATTTTGAAAATAGTTTTCTAAACACGATTAATTAAATTTTTAAATGAAATAAAAATTTTCATTAAAAATAAAATTTCAAAATAAAAACTTATTTTCTAACACTTTGAAAAATAACTTACGACCACTTAAAATTAGCTTATAATTGTAACACCAAATGATTTAATAGTACGTTTCCCTTTGAATAATGTAATAGCTTGCATTGTATGCAACTTCGAGATTCTAACACACAGCGTCCATTCAAACTAGCCGTTATGAATAGTAATACCTTGTTTTTGAAATTTTATAAATTTTATCATTCAAAATGGAATTCATTTTTGGATTCGGAATATCAATATTAGCTTCGGGTGAATTTTTGGTATTTTTTTGAAAACATTTAATTTTTTATGAATAGTGAAAAACACTGAGTAATAGTTTAAAACCGAATTTTTATTTAAATAATTAATTATTTTATTTAAATTTAATTTTTATAAAAATATATACATAATACCAATATATGTTCACTATAATTCATTAGATTCATTTTGTAATAATATTTGATACATAAATATTTATTGAACTTTTCACCGTCCTTTACCCACCTCCTATGAGCATTTGAAAATTTACATTATACAATAATTTTACCGCTTTTGTGAGTTGAATTAAAAAAATTCGAGAGACATGGTTAATATCAAAGAGTAAAATGTGGTTCAATAAGATAAAAATATTTTTTGGGAAATAGTAACTTTTATCATTTTTTTACCACAGTTAAAAGTAAATAGGGTAATTAAAGGTAAAAATGATATTATTATTCCCTAACAGATTTTGTAATTCTATTGGATAAGTATCATTCAACCAAAAACAACCTTAGGAATAACATATGAACCTATTTGGTCCACAAGGTTTAGTTTAGAACATTTATTATTATTTAATTCAATGAAGAGTTAAAAGAGTAAAAATAAAAATTTAATAAATAAAACAATTTTAATATAGGGTTAAACATAAGAAAAATTAGACTATAAATATTATTTTAATATCTAAAGAGTTTTAATACATTTTTATATTTTATTTATAATTTTTAGACATTATATATATAATTTTATTTACGACACAATGATGATACAGTAATGACATAACTAATGAAATAAAAAAATAATTGATATTATAAATATCCAAATAAATTTAATTTGAAGATTTTTATGAATTTAAATTATTTTCTTGCTTAATATGACATATTAGGTTTGGTTATATGGGTTTATTTCGATTTAATAATGTGGATAGGAATTTAGAAAAAACAAAATACCAAATAGTGTCGAAATTGACATAAAAGAATTTGTAAAAACATTTATATTATTAATTGATATTCTATTCCTAAAAATCTAAGGTTCGGCCAAAAGACGAATATAATGATATGTGTGTCATTATTGAACCACTTGGGGTTCTCTTGGAAGTTTTTAGTAATATTATTAACCATATAATATATAAATACAAAGAGACATGGTAAAGGTCATACTATTTAAATAAGAGTTAAATCTAAAAGATAAGGCTAATATAGTTACCCAAACCGGTATAAAACATATTATTTGAGTGGTTTTAACCCATACCCACCTTATAATATAAATAATTAACTTTTGAGCCCTTATAAACCGAAAATTATTTTATTATAAAATAATATTTCAAGCATTTCCTGAGGTGCCCTCACTCCTCCTATAAAAGGGCACTCTACCTTTACTTTAATTCACACCATCAAAGACATTTGGATCTGCCAACCCCTACCCAAATACACTCTCAACTATCCTACATTAACCATATATTCCTTCCTTTGGTCTGAAATCCAATCTATTGATCCCTTTTGATCAGATCAAAAGGAAGATCTTGAAGAAGAGGTAAATATTTCATCATATCTTTCACGTTCCTTTCTTTATCAACTTCCTCATTATTTTCTGTTTCCATTATAAAATAATAAATCAAGTATATTCTATTTACTTTGATGTTATTATAAATATTGTAAAACTATATTCATTATTCTATCCATCTTTTGAATGACATGTCACCATACGTGCATACGTACGGCTTACCGTCTCTACGTCGTGGTGTAATAGTTATTCAATACATTATTATTTGGATGGGTATAATAATGATATTTAAATGATTTAAATAATAAATATAACATTATAGTGACTCTTTATATGTTATATATCATCCTATTATATATTATTTTAATAAGAAAATAATGATATTGTCACGCGTGCGTACGTACGGATTACCGTCTCCACGAACGCGATGAGATTCATTCCCCATCATAATCCATTCAAGGATAATTTTCATTAGATTATTAAAAATAATTTTTAAAGAAATAATATCATTCTGAATATTAATATGATACATCCTATCTATAACAAACATTACTTACGAAACAAAGAAAATAAAGGAAAATGAATCAATTATCAACTGAAACGATGATAATACCAAAATATTATTAAAAAAGAAATATTAAAAGATTATATATGATATCATATTAAATTATATGATTCTTTTATAATTTAATAAAAATTATTTAACCAATATAAATGAGTTTAACCTACCATATACCAAGGAAAATTACAAATTATGTGGTTTCTTATCTCACTTTTAATTCCGTGAGATTTCCAATGTTCCCCACATATTTATTGCATGTGGTGTATTGTTTACTGCAATTTGATATATATTATCATGATTCTATTTATATTCATTGTATTAGGTGATTTATTTTTTTGTTAATAACTTTTGGTCATACAACTCGATTGATTACAATGATGTAAGGGATTTTTCATCTCACTTTTTATTCTTGTGAGATTGATTATATATTGGCCACTATTACCATTTCTGGGGCGTATGTACTGTCCATGTTTGTATTATTTGTGTAATATAATTAATTTTATGAGTATTTACATCTTCATTTTATGATCCTTCTTTCATCAGTTGTATTTTTCATAAGATACCAAATTGGTAAGGGAATTTCAAATTTCAATTTCCACTCTGTGGTCTTGAGGCATACTTCATTGATCATTTTACTCCATAATTATGTGTGAAATAACTATTTATTATTTTTCTATTAATTTTCACTCCTCTTTCTATCGATATACTTTTGATACACATAATCACTCCATTGATAAATTCTCAAGTCATCCATATGAACCTAACAAGAGTAATTTTAACTCAATCTCCATTTATTGAGTTAAACATCCAATTCCTTGGTGTTGTTTTAATAGAATATGTATGAATATTCTATTATTGATTTACAGTGAATATGAAATCATATTGATTGTATTTATATTTTCAACAAATAATGATGTCGTTGATTTATCCTTAACCTAAGGACATGATCACTATATGAGATTTCATCTCAATTTACATTCAATTGAGACTTCTTTGTGGTTATACACCAATTCACTTTTATATGGTGTATATAATGTACTTTGACATAGTATATCATGAATACCTTTATTCACATAATATTATAAAGTATTTATTACTGCAATTATTTGAATTCAAATGTCTCCCTTTTGGTTTGGAACTCAAACTAAAATATCATTTTAAAATGCTTTAAAAATTTATTATTCTAAATCATTCACATTAATGACCATGTTTTAAAAATGGTTTAAAGGATTTATTTATATGGACATTAATGTTTTAAAATTAAAATTCCTTTTAAAAGTTTTAAATTGTAATGGGACACTTTGATTCGAGAATTTATTTTAAACATCTTCTTGATTAATAGTGAGACATTTAAATGTTTTCAAGAAAATGGGGGATATTTCTCTCAAAAAGTTTTGATGATAATTTTCATCTATGCCAATATCATTCAATATTCTCTATTTAGGCTGATATATTATAATAAAATCTTACATATTGCATTGAATGAGTTATGTTTGACTATGAGTGTGCTATTTTTATACCATTCATGGTTTGTGGTTAAAATATTGACATTTCGTATGCTAGTATTAATACGACTGTTCAGATTATGATTCAACCTTTTCATATGAGGAATTCATTAGAATTAATATGTTATGTGTGGAGCCCGCTATAGAACCTAGATGCATCATTAGGTCTCACGAGACAAAATAATGTCTTAGCACAAGGCCTTGGAAAAATCTTATTTGTAGTCAAGGCACAAGGCCTTGACTATGTGGTTATGAAAGTCTGGAATTATGTATTCCATCATTATGAAAGTGGATATTGATATTTAATGTGATTATTATACAAGTATTATATCCATGCGATTAAGTAAATGGAATTATTTTTATTTATATTTTCCATATTATAATGATGTATATATTTAAAAAAAATTTGTTTTAGTTCTATAAATTTCCTTAAATGTTTATGCTAATTTATGAAAGTTTCTGCAATATTTTTATCCTTACTAAGCATCTAAGCTAACCCCTTTCTATGTTTTATTTTTTCCAGGATTTGAAGAAGTATATTATGAATCACCTGCAAGGATAGACTATGGGATCTCATTGTTGTCTATGGAAAAAATGTTGTTGTAGTTTTCAATTTTATGATGTAATGTAAACCTTATAAATGTATCTAGTACATACAAGGATACTAAACTAATCTGTCATTCATGACTTGATCCTTTCTGACCATGCCAATGATACATAATAATGCACTGACTCTGGGCTTCTCGGGTCGAGGTGTTATAGTTGGTATCATATGAAGTTTAGTACAAACCTTGGAAACTAGATTTAGGTCAAATATGATTAGAGCAAATATCCCTAAGATAGACTTTGAGGATTAATAACATATAACTTCCCAAAATTTTGGTATTGTAGAGATTTTGTGTGTTTTCAATGAAATACAACCATCTCTGGATACGAGCAGGTAGAGTCGGCTCTGGAACAGATGTATCTAAGTGTAAAACCCTAAAACACCACTTTGATCTAGTCTTGAACAAGAATAGGTGCACGACAACAGGCCTTGCTGCACTCTTGGTTAAGACACTCTTGGGGGACATGCTTAAGATAATTTACATTTTCCTTAGAAACTGATTTGATGGATTTTAATATAAGATGAGTATAAATGACTTTGGTTCTTGATAAGGTGTTTGAAATTAAAAATATGGTGTCATTATATTCTATAAATTATTTTATGACTACTGTTATTAACACAATAGTTTCTGATTTTAGTCAATGGCTGGATTCCAAGGAAGTCATAGTAACTTTGAGAATGATGTACAAGGTTGGAACAGTGGTAGAAATGAGAAAAAATGGAATGTTTATAAGAGTAATATATATCTTGTTCATTCCAAATAAGTTTTCCAAAAATATGATAAACAACATATATATTAACCAACTCTCGGACTCAACAACGAAAATAAAGGTGATGAATGACAAGAGCTCCAACTGTGGAGACAATGAAGAAAAGAATCTCTAATTTCCATCATGCAGGAAATGTGAATGGAGACACCCATGAAAGTGTCTGAATGGAACAATGAAATGCATTACATGTGTGAACGAAGTACATAAAATAAATAATATCTAATGAAAACTAAGATTAAAATGGAAGAAAATAAAAATGGTCCCAATAATCCATTTACAGTCAATTTATGTAAATGTAGGGGACCTGGCCATTACACTATTGAGTTACCTATCTTATAGGATATTTTATTGGTCAATGAAGAAACTATGTAGAAATAAATGGTTGGAGAAATGTTTAAATGTATTAGTGCTCCTTGATGATGGGATTACATTGGAATAATTTTCTCTTGTATTTGTATCCCAGCTGTTTTTCATGTGTTAATGATATTTATGGAAAAATTATCTTTTCTCTTCTGGATAGAGTTATAAATAACTATTTGGATTTATATGATAATTGGGTTTTAGAAAATTACAAGTTATTATATTTTTTGGATGAAAATGAATGGTATGAGATAAATTTTGTGGTTAACTTATGTTATGGTTATTTTGTGGAATTTATCTCATTTCAGTAATGTTATAAAATATAGGTTTTGAAAAAGTATAACATGCAGACTGTGTGACAACCCATCGCATCGGACAAAGCTGTTGGAATTGAACACACAACCAGAGTGAGATTAGGATTTATCACCTACCACTAGACTACGTAAAGTCTCTTGTTAGTGTGACTAATTATTTTTAGTTAAATGATTTTATTGATCAATAATAATTCACTTTTGGATCTTATATATTATCAAATTAATACCCTTAGTATGGGAAATTGATTTGGTGATTAAGTGATAATTGTTATTTTGGAAGACATTCGCTCTGTTGGGAACACTATATGCCTTAAGAAAATAGAATATTATGGGATTTCATTTTTGGAGTAATGGTGGAATTTTATCTATGTTTTTATTGTGGATTTATAGTGATTTCAGTTATTTATGGAGATGATTAACCTATAATATAGAATATGTGATTAGGTTAATGACTTTTAAGTATGTTACCTTAAGAGTAGTCGATATCATTTGGAGGTAATATTTAACGTGGAAGACTACATAACCAAATTCTTATATGATTTGGGTTTCAATATTAGTTTTGATTAAATTGAAAGATTTTAAGGAAAATTTTTTATTGAATGGTATTTAATTATATTTGGGTTATTTTTGGTTTAATTTCAGAAATTAAGATTAATGTTTCTTTCTCTAAAGGAATATACTTTTAGGAAATCACATATTATTGTACTAACCATTTTGGTTTTGATTAATCACTAAGGAAAAGGTAAGTATATAGTTTATCTTTTTTGGATCATATGATTCTATAGATGTTGATTCTAGAACTTCCGGTGAGACCAAGTCATCGTGAATACTCATCGTTTGAAAAAAAATGAGTTAGTGGTAGAAATGTATTAAAGTATGAAACCCTACTTAAAAAGTATGTATATATCTTTTTGTTCTTAGTCAATCTCATTTATAAATTCCTCATCTTTATTAAATGTAAATTAAAACAAAAAAATGTAGTTTGTTTACTTTTCTTACTGGGAAAATAATGACTGTTTGTCCCATCACAAGTTTGTGGTTTTCTTATTATTAACATTCTCCTGATCATGTTTTCTATCCCTCTCAATCAGAACATGACACCGTGTTTATCATCCATATCCATGTTTTCCTACATGTAATTCTAGTATGGGTAATCTCGGGTGACCTTTGTACTTAATTTTCTTTCTTTTAAAGTAATAGTCTAATTGACATATTTTCGATGTGGGGATTTAAATTTTGTTCCCAAGACCAATTTTAAAAAAATTTAGGATTCAATTTCTAAAAGGGGGGATGAAATGTAACACCCCAAAATTCACGATACATTTCCCTTTGAATAGTGCAATAGCTTGCATTGTACGCAAATTCGAGATTCTAACAAACCACGACCAATCCAACTAGCCATTATGAATAGTAATACCCACTATTTTAAATTTTATAAATTTTATCATCAACAAGGGACTTCATTTTTGGATTCGTAATATCTAAATTAACTTACGGTGAATTTTTTGTATTTTTCTGGAAACATTCAATTTTTGATGAATAGTGAAAACACTGATTTATACGATTAAACCAATTTTTTATTTAAATAATTAATTGTTTTATTTTGTTTTATTTTATGTCAAAATAGAAACATAATAACTATATATGTTCAATGTAATTCATTAGAGTCTTTTTTTAAAAATATTCGATATATAAAATTTTATTGAACTTTTCACCCACTTTTACCCACCTATTAAAAGGATTTGAAAATTTACATAAAAGATAATTTTACAGCTTATTTAAGTTGAATTTCGAAAATCCAAGAGACACGATTAATATAAAGGCGAAAAATGTTGTTCAATATGAGAAAAATTAATTATTTTTAATAGTAACTTTTAACAATTATTTACCACGGTTAAAAGTAAATATGGTAATTATAGGTAAAAATGATATTATTATTAACCTAACACATGTCCAAATTCTATTGGATAAGTATAATTAGACTAGAAAAAGACATATAAATAAAATGTGAACCTCTTTGGTCCAAATAGATTAGATTAGGACATTTATTATTATTTAATTCAAAGAAGAGTTATAAGATTTAAAATCAATGTTTCATAAATAAAACATTTTTAATATTGGGATAATCATAAAATAAATTCGATTATAAATATTTATTAGAAATATAAAAATATTTCATACGTAATGGTATTTTATTTATAATTTTTAGACATTAATTAAATAAATATATTTATGACACAATGATGATGCAATAAATAGTTAATTAATGAAATATTAAATTGATTGATGTTGTAAATGTCCAAATAAATGTAATTTGAGACTTTTTCTGAATTTGAATAATTTTATAGGTTATTATGACATATTAGTGTTGGTTAGATTAATTGTTTACGACTAATAACGCTATTATGAATTTAGAAAAAACAAAATACCAAATAGTGTCAAAATTGACATACAAGAGTTTTAAAAAAAATTATATTACTAATTGATATTATATTACTAAAAATATGAGGTTCGGCCAAAAGGCATATATAATGATATGTTTATAATTAATGAACAATTTGGGGTTCTCTTATATGTTTATAGTATGATTAATAATAACATAATATAAAAATACAAAGACACATGGTAAATGTCAAACTATTTAACTAATAGTTAAATCTATACTATAAGTTTAATATAGTGACCCAAACCTATCTAAAACCTATGGTATGGAGGATTTAGACCCATTCCCACCTTAGCCTTTAAATAATCCACTTTGTAGCCATTAAAAATAGAAAATGATTTTATTATAAAATAATATTTCTAACTTTTCCTATGATTCCCTTCACTATTTTTATAAAAGGGCACTCCCCTTATCATTAATTCAATCCTTCAAAGCCATTTGGATCATCCAAAACCTAAAAAACTCTAAACTATAGTTCATTTATCCTAGAGGCCATCCTTTAGTCAGAAAGACAACCTAAGAAGATCTTTTGATCAAATCAAAGGAAGAACCCAAAGTAGATATAAATATTTCATCACCTCTTTCAAGTTCCTTTCTTATTAAACGTCCTCTTTCTTTGTTGTTTCCATTATAAATTAATATCTCCAGTGTATTAAATATACTTTTATTTCATTATAAATATTGTACAACCATACTCATTATTCTATCCATCCTTTTAATGACATGTCACCATACGTGCGTACGTACGGCTTACCATCTCCATGTCGTGGTGTAATTGTTATTTAATACATTATTATTTGGATAGGTATAATATTGTTATGTAATTGATTTAAATAATAAATATAACTTGGTAATGATTCTGTATATATGATATACTATCCAATTATAGATAATATTAATAACAAAATAATGATATTGTCGTTGGTGCGTACGTACGGATTACCGTATCCATGAACGTGATGAGATACATTCTCCGTCGTAATCCATTCAAGAATAATTTTCATTAGATGATTAAAAATAATGTTTAAAGAAAAAATATAATTCTCAATATTAATAAGATACATCCTATGCATAAAAATCATTACTTACAAAACAATCCATATAAAGGAAAACGAATCAGTTAACACCCGAAACGATGATAATACTAAAATATTATAAACAAAGCAATATTAAAAGATCATATATGATATAATATTAATGTATATGATTCTTTCATAATTTAATAACAATTATTTAACAATTATACAGGAGGTTACCCTACCATCGACCAAGGAAATGTATAGAGTAAGGGGTTTCTTATCTCAATTTTAATTCCGTGAGATATCCATTGTTCACCACTTATTTATTGCATGTTGTGTATTGTGTACTACCATTTGATATATATTACCTTGATTCCCTTTATATTCACGGTGTTATCTGATTCATTTTTTTGTTATTAACTTTTTGTCATACGACTCGATTGATTATATCAATGTATGTGTTTTTTATCTCACTTTTTATTCCCATGAGATTCATACTATATTGGACACTATTTCTTTTTGTGTGGAATATGTACTATCCATGATTATATTCATGGTGTAATATAATTTATTTATGAGTATTTAAATCTTTATTTTATGATCCTTATTTCGTGGGTTGTATGTTTCATAAGTTACCAAATCATTAAATAAATTCCAAATTTCAATTTCCACTCAAGGGGATTTACACATACTCCATTGTTTATTATACTCCATAATTATGTATGGAATAACTATTTATAATTTGTGTAGTAATTTCCACTCCCCTTTCTGTGAATATTTTTTTGATTCACATAATCACTCAATTTATAAATTCTCAATTCAACAATATGAACTTGACAAGAGTAATTTTTACTCTTTATCTATTTATTGAGTTAAACATCCAATTAATTGTTGTGGTTTTTAAAAAAATATGTGTGAATGTGCTCTGATTGTTTTACAATGAATATACAATCATATTTAGTGTATTTATATTTTTCACAGAAAATAATTTCGTTGATTTATCCTTAATATAAGGATACATTCTGTATAAGAGATTTCATGTCAATTTACATTCCATTGAGACTTCTTTGTTCTTATACGTCAATTAACTTTTATATGGTGCATATAATGTACATTAACATAGTATATCATGAATACCTTTATTTAGATGATAATATAATGTTTTTATTACCTCAATTGTTTTTATTCAAGTGTCTTTATTTTGGTTAGGAAATCAAACTAAAATATCATTTTAAAATGATTTAAAATATTATTATTCTAAATGTTTCTCATAAATGTCCATGATTTAAAAATGGTTTTAAGGATTTATTTATGTGGACATTAAATTTTTAAAATTTAAATTCCACTTAAACATTTCAATGTGACAGGGAACACTTTGATTCAAAAATCTATTTTGAATATATTCTTGATAAATAATTGGACTTTTTAATGTTTTCAAGAAAAAAGGGGGATATTTCACTCAAATTGTTTTCATAAATTATTTTCATCTACGGCAATATTATTCATTGTTATCTATTTTGGCTGATCTATTTTAATAAAATCTTTACTATTTTATTTAATGAGTTATGTTTGACTATGGATGTGCTATTTTCATACAATTCATGGTTTGTGGTTAAAATATCGACATTTCGTATGATAGTTTTAATACAAATGTTCAAACTATGTTTCAAATTTTTAATATGATGAATGAATTGGACATAGTATCTGATGGGGGGAGGCCGCTATGGATCCTCGATGCATAAGTAGGTTTAATGAGACAAACTTGTGTTTTGGAACAAGGCCTTGAAAAAATCTTATTTTTAGTCTTGGAACAAGGCCTTGAATATGTGGTTATGAATGTTTGGTAGTATGCCTTCCATCATTATGAAAGTGTATATTGATATTGCATGTGATTATTCGACTAGTATTATCCATGAAAGTAAGTAAATGGAATTATTTTGATTTATATTTTCCATATTATGATGAAGTTTATGTTGAAATAGATTTGGTTTTAGTTCGATACATTGCCTTAAATGTTTATGCTTATTTATGACAGATTCTTCTATATTGTTATCCTTACTGAGCATTATAGATCACACCGTTCTATGTTTTATATTTCCCAGAATGCAAAGAATTATATTATGACTGACCTATAGGAATAGACTATGGGATCTCAGTGTAGTCTATGGAAATAATGTGGTTGTAGATTTCCATTTTATGATGTAATGTAAACCTTATGAATATATCTTGTAATTCAAAGGCTACTAAACTAATCGGTCTTTTGAGACATGATCTTTTGTGATCATGCCAATGATACATAATATTTGATCGAGTATGGGCTTTCGGGGTCTGGGCATTACAATAATAATAATTCATAAAAGTAATTTTTTTATGAATACATTTTATGAAAATATATTTTCATTTAAATTATAAAATTAATGATAATTGTTTAATTAAATATATATGACATTCAAAAATACCATCACTTAATAAATAATTTTTAAAATAATTATTTTCATATGTTATGATATAAATATAACATATTGACACATAAGATATATATTAATTTTATATATAATTTAAATGGTGAATTTACTTTTCGTAATTGTACATTACTATTCATAGGGTTCAAATTACTATTCATAAGGGTACGTTGCTATTCTTTATCGTCAAGTTAACAGTCATTAGGGTGCATTATTATTCATAAAGGTCATGCTACTATTTATACGATTACATTAATATTCTTAAAGGTCATTTACTATTCACAATGGTATGTTTCTATTCATAAGGGTATGTTACTATTCACAAAAAATTGTGAATGTTTTAGTAGACATGAAAAAAATTACTAAACATAGTTAAAGATGACCAGTTTTTAAATTCAAAAAATAGAAATGTAAAAATTATGTGTAATGGTTATTTTACAAAGTTCACATTGTATTTAGTAGTTCATTTAATCGCATTGTGTCACTTTTTAGAATCTTGGGATGTTAAACTGATGGTGGATGGTCGATACTCTACGATTGAAGGAGTATACTATATATCATGTATCTTACTCACACATATATCTGGTCCCCATTATGACTCACTTCTAATTCTCCCTACTAATGGTACATTTTTCTCTTATGTTTGTGTCTTATATCCCTTATCCTAGCCTGAGCATCGGGTGGAAAATAAACAAATTTTTTTTAAGGGGTAGGTTATTCTTTCAAAGAATATATATTTAGTCATGATCATATGAAAATTCTAGATTTCATAGGGCTCATACTGAACAACTATAAGTGTCCTTTCCAATGGGAAGTTTGACAATCCACTAGAAGCAAGGGTAAAAAAAATTGACCATTTCTAGAATTCCTAAACTAAAAAATCACCCTTCTAGGATCATTATCTTGGTATCAAATCCCTGGTAAAAATTTCTCAAAATTTAACATAACATAACTATAATGGTTTCAATAATTTCTACCCAATGATGATCTCCACATTAATTCATTTGAGTATCTATTATCCATTAATTAGTATGCCTTTAGGTTTCAATCCATGATGATATCATGATTCATAATATATTAGTTCATTTTTTTAAAATATACATTCATTTTAGAAATCATATCATAATTAATCCCTTCCATGAATCACACCAGTAGTGTTATCCGATATACTTATAAATATAGGTTAAATCACAACATTTCAGTGAAGAAAATGTTATATTTACTTACTAACATGATTCCCTATGACAATATCTTGAACACTCAAGTACTCTCACCCCCCATCATATTTGTATAAGAGCCTCCTAAGAACACCACATTGACTTCATTCTAGGTCATCTTCTCTTATTGTCTACATTTTTCAACAATGTCGCACAAACTCTTGGATGGTCCCTAAAGAATATAAACCACAAGCTTCTCCATTCTATCTTTGGGTTCCTCATTATAAATGATGATAATCTAGAATAACTCGATTGAGAACTCATCTGGATGGGGACCTCCATCACAATTGAACATGGGAATGTGCTTCAGTATGAACACTCGATTAAAATGAGACTTTATAACAAGGATGTGAGAATTTCCCCTCTCAATGGATTGAATGATCCATATGAAACTATCAGTAATCTAATCATATATTCTACTCCCCAGATCTGGATGACGCTCTATACAAGATTCAATATGGTTGTAATGATTACCATTTTTTTCACAAAAATCATGAGTATTACATAGATGATTTTTATCTATAATGCTTGACATACTCGTCGTATGATATAATACACAACAATAATGAACTCATGTGGTTGAGACAACAAAATGGACTCTCCATAAAAAGGTTAATAAAAAAATGGATTTATTAATGAAATGAAATTTCATAATTATATCATTTATTCAATTTTATCATATATTTCACTGGATTACATTTCCTAGAGAAGATATAAATACACATGACATTTAATAAAACTATCCCAATAATGAAAAATGATTTTTAACATATTTATTTCAGAGCAACCATGATGCATGCATAATCACCTAATTTCAGACATAAACGTGGGTAAAATATCATTAAAATATAATATCACTCATCATGTGAATAGAAAAAGTGAAAAAATATCACAACATTAACAGTAAAATGGCATCAAAAATACCATCACAGAGTAATTGGGTTTTCCCCTATACATTAATTTTCTACTCCTATAAATGATCTCATTACATAGAATCATCAGAAACTAGTTTGATATGTACCATCCGTTAATTATAATGAATTATAACAAACCTATTCTCAGATACCATTTTTTGACAACCCAAAACAAGTTTTTCATAACACGACTAATTAAAGTCATTTTGATATGTCAAATATGCATCCCAATTTAATTAAGGCTACAGATTAGTAGCGATGGTGAAAGAAATATATTTTCGAGACAATATAATATGGAATATATTTTTAATATCATCAAAAATTTTAAAATAAAATATTAAAATAAAATAGAATATAAGTATAAATAACAACCCCAAACTAGACATAAAAATAACTAACAATATAAATAATAATAATAAACTATTTTAGGTCGAAATGTATGATAATGTAAATTGTTTTATAATTTAAAAAATCTAAAATATTAAACCAAATCATAAAATGAAATCTAAAACCCACTTAAGAACCAACATTCTTAGTCCCATATCCATTATTCATTAATATTTAATAATAAATCATTAATATATAGGTCTTCTTATCCTTTTATAATCTTTCATTTATAATGTGTGATTAGGTACCAATCAATTCACAAAAACACCATGAATATAACTCAGTAATATAACACCTACAATTTCTAAAAAAATACAATCTAAATAAATAATATATTAAAATAATATGGAAAACTAGGGCCCTAATAAATATAATAATAATAAAGAAGAACAAAAACATTCGACAATCAATCTTATGGTTAACACTTGGGGACATCCAAAACATCTATCCCATGATGTCATATATCTATGTCAAATGGATGATTCTTTATCTCAAGAAGTATCACCCATTTAAATGGAAAATTATTATTCATAAGATGAATTTTAGATACCACATAATGATTATACTACTACGTTTGAATCACACAGATGATATCATGTAATCAGTGATCAATGTTTTGGGAATCATGCAACCAAGAAATTATAGTCTCTATGTTAATTCCAATTTTAGATAGACTTACATTTTCAGGGTGCAAGACCTTGAGAAGTGAAAAAGAAACCATATCATTATATCCTCGATGTAAATTCCCATTCTATATCCGTTTATATGTTTCCAGGGTCAAATATATTCCAAGGATAAAATTATCACATTTTTATTGAATTCCCATGAAACGAACTCTTATGTGTTGAGATGTAATTAAACTACATGTAAATTCCCACATTATGGATGATTTATGAATTAAAAACTAATTCTTCAAGATTTAATGGATTCTAATTCTTATAATATCCCATAATTTTTTGTGTACCTAAATATCTGTTTATTTACATTTACATTTTGTTGATCCAGTATATTAATTACCCTAATATCTATAAACATTCAATTTCAATCATTAATTTAGCCCAATTATCATGTGTGTTATATGATCATCATATTCAATAATATTATCATTACATTAAAAATCATGTAATTTAATATATTTCAAGAAATGTGATTCTATACCAATAAAATCTCCATCATTCAGATGTTATAATAATTAAAAATGTTGACCCAATTCTCAATCAATTTACTATTCATCATAGGGCTCTAGGATCACCAAAACAATGTACCAACCAATATCCAATGGTTGGAATAAATTTATATTTTATGCACGTCTTAATCTTAATTTAAACTAACCCAAAACAATCCCTAGTTGTTCCAATAATATATAATTCCTCAGAAATATTTATTAACTATATGGTTGGTTTATAAAAATTGGGGTTTTATTTTATGAACCATACATCACATTATAGAAAAAATTAATAGATGTTAGGGAGTTGTTCAAATAAACGCATAATAGTAATTATGAAGAAGAAGATATCTATATATGATAACTAGATTAATGTGAAGTACATTTATCCCCTATGGAAGGTGTTTGAATGATCATTTAAATTATTGAAAAAGTGTATCTAATTTCCATATATAAAAAAATTCCAATTATGAGAAGAATTCTCATTATCATGTTCACCAGATGAATGAATAGATCTAGAGAAATACGAATTATGTTTGAGAGACTTGATAGAATGGTATATTTCTTAAAATTAATATAATCTATAATATTATTTTATTATTATTTAAGAGGTGATTAAAAGGGGATTTGTCGTAAAATTATGTCCTAAAATCCATATATTTGAGGAGAGACTAGAATATCTAGGTTACCGGTGGGAACCACAAGGTAGTTTGTGGTGTCCTATAATAAGTTTCTATGGTTGTTTACCCTATAAATGGGCTAAAACAATACCACTATGTGGCCGGTGGGTCCACTGTAGGACACTAACAATTTCATAGTCCCACATGATAGTCGGTGGGTCTCATTGAAATAATAGTGGGACTCCATTAACATTACCATGTTACTAGAAATACCACAAATTGGAATGTTGAATGTATATTATATTTATTGGAATTTGTATATATCCTAAAGTGAAATCCGCCTATAATCACATGTATTCTTTGTATCATAAAATGTTACCTGAATCCATTACATATAAATTGAATTCAAGAAAAAATAAATTAATCTAACAGATCTATTGTGTATTTTATTCTAATAATACATGAGGCTATTATGCATTCGATGTGTATTCAACATAAATAGTTCAGTGAATCAATTAGTAAGAGGATATCACATAGGTAGATTATAAGAGGTGAGTAGAAAAGTTTATCCATGAAATATTTAGATCTAGTAAAATGAATTTTATATTCCATAAGATTCATCATCATGCTATAAAATTTATTCTATTTATTAGTACTAAGGGTATGTTATATAAATGTCACAAATATGGTTGTTTTTCAATAGAATACAGGATAAAATACAACTAGGTGGTTTCATTTAACTAGTTATTTCAGACAGAAATAATTATTTGGATTTATTTATCAGGTTTTAAAGGTGTCTTATTCAATTTTAAGTTTATCTTTTGTCATTATTCATCAACTGGGATTGTAATAATAAAAATAGAAAATGAACATTAAATATTATACATTGGATTTGTTGGAAATGATATTATGGGATTTAAAAATAGACTAAGTTCTAAATGATATTTATATAGCATACAATATAATTGCGATCAATGAACAAAGAAATAATCCAAGGTGATCTTTCTCACTATAACATCAAAAAAAATTTCTTAATATAGACGCGGTGTTTGATGAATAGGTAAAATACTGATTATATCAAAGACGATCAATGAGGTCATAAATGTATCAATAATTTATTCATATTGAAGAGGGGTAGTGATCCTTCAAATTTTTTTTGAAAAATGAGATAGGTGGATTAGTGAGACTTCTCTATCATTTGAAAAAAATGGTTTTGTGCTCTCTAATGTTTTGGATCACTAACACGTAGTCAATTTCATGAGGCTTCGCTAGCCCAGTTATGTTAAAATATGCAAAATTAATATATTTTTCATTTATTTCATTGTTTTTATTTAAATATAATTTCAGGGAGACATAATGTGTGTTTCTTCAAAAGAGAGAACATAATTGTGACCATGGTATCCAAGTGTTAAAATATTTTCTAGACTATTTCACCCCCACCATCTATTAGGGTAATTCCATTAATAATATACTAACAATATATTAGTTAACATAATATATATTAGAAATGATACTGGTGTCAAATAATTATCTACTTCAACATATTTAAAAGTATAAAAGAAATATTGACAATAGAAACTAGGGATATTTAGGCATAGTACTGATGGAAAATATGTAATTGATTATAGTAATTTTCTTTATTAAAAGAGTCCAAATAATTTACATTTTCAATAGTATCTTCCCAATTCAATCATAAACTTTTTTAATTCATTATATGACGAATTAGAATACTACTAACCCATATTTTAAATACATGGTGACATTATTTAATTAATTTTCACATATATCGTACTATAGTCATCCATTCTATTAAATCATAGTGGTTTAGTCCACATTACCTTTTGTGGTTCTCTTTATAAATAGTTCTATTTTTTACTATAATATTATTTTATGGAATTTTAGGTTAAGATATCACATATCACTATCTTCTCATATATTGATATAGATTAGTATAGAACATAACTATGATTGAAAAAACATAAGATATCAACTATTTGAATAAAAAATTTATAAAAATTTCATTTCATATATTCTCAATTCTCAAATAGAAACTATTTTTGTAGTATTATGACATTAAATAAAATATTCTAATTATTTTTATTTCATCATTATCAACTTTTTTTTTTGAAAAAATGGACACTAGTGTTTATTATCTCAAAATAGATAATATATTAAAAATGAAATATTTTTTTTATCCAAAAATATATGTTATAGAATGATTTTTTTAATTCACTACCAATAACTATTAATCAAGTTGACTAGTCATCTGATTTAAATATTGTTCTTTTCTTCATAATTACATAGAATTTAGTTGAAACAAACTCCGTGTAAACTAGACACTCCATAATGGATGGATTATTTTTTAAGGTTATTCATCTACCATATAGTATAATTAATATTTTTAAAACTAATATGATCAAAATTAACATCATAATTAAATTAATTATATAATTTTAACTGAATGTTTTCATAAATTCATGTTCCTCCAGATATGATTTTTTATTTAAAACAAAACATATCATTGTTTGTGTATACACTACTAATATATTGAAACAATTTGGTTATATTAGGTATTCCAAAAACTAATATACCAAAATTTTGAAATATGAAAACCATAAACACATTGGAAGCTATTTACTAAATTATTTTTTGGGTTTATAATAATTTATAATTTAGTAAAATTATTATTCCTAACAGTTTTAAAACAACTTTTTATTCTAGGAATAACAGAATTAGTTTCATATCCCAAAGAAATTTTTTTATAAATTTTTAATAACATTACAAAATATATTAAAAAATATAATTTTTAGTATAATCAATAGGATTAATATAATCATAAATATTTTAGAATTTGAGAAGTATATCAGAAAAATAACAATTATTTTAACATATTTTCTTCCTTTGAGTCAAAAATAAATAATTTTCTCCCTAAATAATAAGGGAGATGAAAAAACACTGATGATATGTTATACGATTATACATAAAACATCATATATTTACTAATATAAAAAACCATTAAATCGATCATTTGATATATGAGAACTATAATAGACAAGTAGTAATGGTTTGAGTTGGGTTATAGATTTTCCATAGAGTCATTTATAGTCTCATAAGGTAAATTTTGTAAACTACAATTAAATACGTTTTTACTCGTAGTTTTAAACCATATTTTGAATGGTTTTTTACAATGTTATCTAACCTTATGGTGTCCATTATTATATATTTAATTTATTAATAACTTATATATTATTTTCCATTATATAATAAAATTGATATTATAAATGGATGGATTTTTTTCTCATGTTATTTATAAAATGTTATTTGTGATCCTTAGTATAAATTTACAAATGGATTATCACTTTTTTAATCATTGTTCTCATGTTTTTGATTAAATGGAATATCTTCTCTTATAGTTTCATTTACATTTTGATTGATCCATATCTATTCAAAATATTAAGGTTATTATTTAAATGAAATTTTTTTATATTTACCAAGGACTATGGATTATTCTTCATTAATTTTGATATATTTATACATGATATATTCATCTTTCTGAAACACTTACATGGAATATATGGCCGCCATTGTTTATTTTTCCTTTTTTATGAAATGAATAAGGATTCATTGAATGATTTATATAAAGAATAAATTTTTTATTAACTATGTTTTATTTCATGTTATTAAATTTAATGAAATAATTGTGTATTTATTTATTTTAATACTACAAAAACTAATATATTTCATCATTTAGGACTCAATCAATTATTTATAAAATTACTGTAATAATTTAACCACCTTATATGGGATACTGGGGTTAGGTTCATTACAATGTTTTACTTAAATATAATATATTTATAGAATATATTTTAAAATGTAATTTATATAATAGATAAATTTATTGAATCTCTATGTGACACCATCAAATTAGATGAATTGAAAATATAGTAATCATATATGATGATATTTTCAAGAACAATTACAACTATTCAATGAAAATATTTTTAAAAACAAACTAATGAATTATTTTTATAAAATAAACTTTCATTACATTATATTTATATAGAAATTATATTAATGTTTAAAATATTAAAATATATTTAATAGTTAATAGGATATGTTATAAGAGATTAATTTATATGAAAAATACTTTTTAGTAATTTTTTGGAAGATCATATTAGAAATTTTAAATATCCTTGATTTTTAAAAAAAATAATAATATAATTTTTTTAAAATATATTAGAAAAATAATTTCATTTAGTTCACATCAATAGTTAGTGAAATCATATCATGTAAATTCCTATGTATGTGAAATGTTTTATTCAAAAATAAAATTAATAAGATAAACTTTTTACATTTTAATGAAACAACCCATGCAAGAAATGTTATTATTTATTTAAATAATTTATAATAATTTATTATTATTAAAAAATAAAAATAATAAATTATAGAATATAAGATAATGTAATTTAAAAAGTAAACCAATTTTCATATATTTAGAAATAAGAAAGTTATTCACCAAGAAGAAAAGATGAATTTGTTTTCACATTTAATAACCAGTTTGGTTAAAATATGAGTGATGGAGAAATGAAATATACAGAGAAAAAATAAATCACCAACATATAAATAATAAATGGTAAGTGGGTATATGAATAATAAAATTATACATATCATTTATCTTTAAAAATAATATTTTAAAAATAGGATTGAAAACAACCCCCTTATGATTTGAGTACTATTTTGGTCAAACATACATTATGTTTCATGTAATTTTAATTGCAATATATTAATAACAACTAAATAATATCACAATTAAAAAAGTTGAATATGTAAAAATAAAATCATTAGGATCTATGAACACTATAGTATATATATCATGGTTCAAATTTTTCAATATGTCTCCTGACAATAATTTTTTTACAAAGAACCCATTGCCAAATTTCCCTACATAGTTAAATTTATTCTACGCTCATGTATAGAAAACAATAATATTTTAATCAAATATTTTAAAATTAATTTTATAATCATAAAAACTTCGAATTTTCTATTATTCTTGTTCTTTATATTTACGGTACTAATTTATTATTAATTTTTAAAGAGGAGTGTTTATAATATTCATATTTTGAATTATTTTCTAATATGCAATATTGTTAATAATGTTTCTTTTAGAAATCATCATTCTAATTTAAATAAATCTTCTATAATTTATTAATTAATTTAATTTATTATGAATAAATTTATTTCCCATGGACATCACCTTTTTTCATATAAGATAAAGATCCCAAATAACATTGTATAATTATTTCTACTGCCAAGAAGAGTGTTTTGTTAAATAAATAGTAAAATATTGATTTTTACTTTCATAAAAAATAACATTATTTATTTTTTTGTATTTATTATAACTTCTAGTTATTTTTTCATAATCACCAATTATATTAAATGTTATAATTTTTAATGTTGATGGAAAAAAAATACTGGAACATTGACATAAAATTCTTCATGGAGGATAATGATGTATTTAATTTATAATAAAATTACACATGTTTTATATTTATATCTTTTCTTGTTTATAATTTTATTATTTTTGAATTATAATATAATTATAAGAAAAGTTAGTAGTATACACATAATTAATAGGTTATTTAATTTATCATTCCATAGCCATGGTTAAATCATAAATATTATATTTATCCATTATCCCATTATCATGATCATAAATGGATGATATGAACAAAAAAACAGAAATCACCCATCACATAGAGTTAGTAGTATACACATAAATATAGTAGATGATTTAATTTTTCATAGAATGTGAGAGATTTATAATATGTTTTTTGATTTAAGAATATAAATAACAGTATAAATATAATAAATTTTTATTTAAATAAAATATTTATGATGTATTTATGGAGTTTATGTAAAACTAAACATGGAATTTCGAAGATGTGGTAATCTACTCCCACAAAAAATTTCATTTTTATTTTCTTAAGGAAAAATTGAAGTTATGTTTATGTTTTAATGTAATTATAATATTATAATAGTATAATAATGATATATAAATTTTTTTAGATGGATAAATTGAATTTTAGAATAAATAAATGCATATAAGTTACAATAATATATAAAGGATTAATTATAAATCCTTGCATAACCATTTCGGTTTTTTTTCTTCTTTAAGTGGTTAAAAAATTGATTTATTGACCATTTAGAAGACCATGCCACGATTAATATAGATAAGAGTGTTTTTAAGTGGTAGGTTTGAGTCATAAGTTAAAATATGTGGGTATTGTTGTGGGGATAAACAAGGAGAAGAATGACCCTCTTATAAGTTCAAAGGAGTGAATTATTTTTAATACCCCAAAAGTATTAAATATAGAAATTCAATCTCTTGGAATATGGATACAAAATTTGGAAATAATTCAGAGCATAATATATGAGGTCAAGAAACAAATTAAACAAACAATTAATTTGTTTTTTTAAATCACAATTTTTCATTTTGAGTAATATTTTTTATAATTTATTACATAACAATACTTGAAATCAATATACCATCTAAATATATGACTAATGATCTTATTTTTAATGAAAATATCTAAAATGAAATTATTTACTATGAATACATGATTGATAAATGTATTTTCAATGACCATATTTTGTTTATATACATATACTTACTAAATATTCTATTCATTTCCCACTCACTTTTAAGGAAAATTTTATTATTTTATTTTGTAGAATTTATCTACTTCATTACACATTAATGGTGATCCTCATATTTATAAGATTCATTTGGCTTTTTGTGATCATCATGATTCCATATTATCATTATTATTTCGTAATTAATGAGCCTTTGATTTTTTTATCTATAATCTCTAAGTAAAATAAACACTTTAAAATGATGTACCTCATCTAATGAGAGATATAATTCATGGTATAATATACTTATTTTTATGTTATTTCATTATAATATCCCCCTTATGAGTGGAAAACGTTCCCTTAGTGTGGTTAATATCATCATGGGAACATTTTCTTATCATGTTCAAATTTCTTTAATAAATACAATATCATTTTATTAAAATTATAGAAAATAATAATAATAATAAATATGTGTCCTAAAATAATAAGAGTTTGATTATCCCCCCTAATTAAATTGTTTCCTTAATATTTTAATCATTACATTCTAATATAAATTAATAATTGAATATATTTTTTAGAGATAACTACAGATATAATTCCATAAATGAAATAAGACGTACAATCCAGGGAATCATATATATTTACTTAGAATAGTCTTATCCAAAATATTATATTTTCCCTAGCCATGGCCGTCAATATTATATAATTTTTTGGAATAATGTATGACCCATATTTTTATTTCAATGAGTGTGCCTTTTATTTTCCATTCATATAATATATTAGGTTAATATTAAATGTGATTTAAAATTTTTAGATAGTTTCTCTATAAGTAGAGTGATATAGTCCATAAATAATATAAATAAAAATTTATATATTGGAAGGAAAATGTGATTTCAATAAGGAAATATAATATAATAATCATGATAGAATTTAGTAAATATACCACTATAAGATTTCATTGAAAATAATATCATTACGGTGGTGAATTAATGAGCCGATAAAATTGACATAATATATAAGAATTATAGGAAATCAATTGGGAACAAGAAATCTAATTCTCTAGATTGGTGGTTACAAGAATCATAAATATTAGAATTCTCTATCGAAATTATTCAGGAATAATTATTATATTTTCCAAAAAATTATTGTATAATTGTGATGCTAATCGTCTTGGATAAACAATAGATTATGGAATTGACAATGATAATTTCCATGTTCCTTACTTGTATGACCATTAATTATTAATGATACCATAACATGATATCTATTTAACTAAATATTATTTACCAAACTCTTCATTTATGAAAAAAAAATTATTCTCGATAACCCCCTCTTCCACAAGTAATGCATATTATAGTGTCCATAATGTAAATCCCATGATGTTTGTCAACATTTCTAAAAAATATGAAATTTTATATTTATTACTTCTTCTTCTTCTTAATCAATTGACATTTAATGATACTCAATTATTTCGTTATCTGATGTGTTTGGGTTTTTGATTATGCTGATGTTTATAATCAAATTTCATAAAATTTGAATTATTACTATCACAATGATTTATTACTTAAACTACCATTATGGAGGGTTAATCACCAAAGGAATCTCAAAATTTTACCATTACCATGTGCTTAATTCTATTGATAGACACTAATAAAACCAAAATTATTAACAAGAGTGAAAAAATATTAACAATATATGGGAATTTTTATTATCTATAAATGAATTTAATCCTTAGAATGAAAGGTAGATTTATATTATACATATAGAATATAGTTTTTTAGATCAACCAATAAGAATCATAGTTTATACTATGTGAAATTATGATAGGTTATATTATACTTTTCATCATTAACCATATATTTAACAAGATAAAAATCATTTATAGATGATCATATTTGGAATGTGATCAACCAATGCATACCCCAAGTGATTGACCCGATCGGTGTTCAGTTATTGGACCATTTGTCATGAATTAAGGTGATGAGAACATAGAATCTCAACCAGTACTTGTTCTCGTAATTACATCATGGGACATCAATTTCATAACCCCATAAACATTTGTTTTCCAAGATGAGGTTTATTTTCTATTAAATACACATAATCATAACATTACAAATATTAGAGTATACAATCATAAACAATGACTCATATATAGGATTTTTACAATTTTCCAAAACACTAAACTCAGGAAAAAATAAATAAAATCCTATTAAATAAAAAATATGTCCTTTGATACAAAATATAGATACACATGAAAAAATTTCCTAAAAATACATTTAATTTATATTTTAGACAATAAATCTCCCATTAATTTTCACAGACCAAATATTCAATGGTTTAGAATCTATGTGAACTAGTATGATAAACCACCTATTTAATATCCATTGGGATTATTTCTTTATAATTTAGAAGCACTAGACTCACTAATATCATTATTATGTGTTATACTAAACATTAAAACCAATGGAAATGAAACAAATGAGGTGAAATCATATTCATAGTAAGGGTGAACATATCAGATAATATTAAAATATGACAATTGATGATAATATGACAATATGTATAGAACAATGATACGTAGGAAAAATAATACACAATAATGATAAAATCAAACAACATTTTTAATTAATTTACGTAGAAATTATATGTATAAAAATGTGTAAAAATGCGAGCCAATAATATTAATAAATGATATATATAATATTTTAGGACTATAAGCATAAATCATTGAATATAAATTGACATCTGGAACAATCATTTGTATATGGAACATTATATTCATAACCTGCACCTTTAGTGACCATGGTTACATTTAATTAGAATGTACTCATAAATACGTATTTCTTAGGAAAGAAACATTAAACCAATATATTGGAGGGAGATATAGTTCCCCATAAATCACCATAAATATTTATGACAACCATGTAAAATTAATCACATATATCATCATACAGATCCCATTAAAGTAATTCATTCATATAAAAAATAATTGTGAACCCTCATAAATAAAATGGAATACATATCCTCTTAAATTGTAGTCATATAAAAAAATATTGTATCATTCCCTAAAAACATAATTCATGATATAGCCAAGTAATTTAAAAGGGTATTCAATGATGTAATGTACCATTATATGTACATACCATTCTATCATGTTTATAGAGAATAAGTTTTGTAAACCATATAGATACAAGGAATATAATTATGAAGATAGTTTCCATAAATAATCTATGTATAAAATATTGAGAAATTGACCATCAAATGAATGAATAATATATATGGTATTCACATATGAAGATATTTTGGAGGAACACTATTGTCATAAACCAAATATTACTTGGTGACATAATATAATTGATAGATCTTTTCTCCAAAAGGTAATGCATTTAAATAAGATATCGATAAATGAAGTTAGATAATAAAAATTTGATTAATATCTCAATTATAGGATCAAATATGTCAATTGATAATGATATAGAATAATTTTTTTAGATTTTTAGAATACTCAATTTAATATATGAAATATCAGTGATAACTTGAAAATATATATATGATAGATATTTTATAATTATAGGACATAAATACATTCAATTTTAAAAAATTAATATATTTTATGTATACTATAAAACTAAAAATATGGATAAATTATATGTTTATAAAAAACTATTAAAATGCATAAGAATTTTATATTTTCTTAAAAATGACAGATGTGGAAAATGATGAAAATTATATTCAATCTTTGAGAATATTTTCAATTTTTATAACAGGGAAATGATAATATTGATGAATATTTTATTATTCAAATGAAATCATCCAATAAAATTGAATAAGGAATAAAAAATTTTAATATTGGGAAGAAGAGATAGGTTCAATTTAACAGAAATGAAAAAAAAATGTCTTAAAGGGAAATAAAATATTGAAAGAAAATATAAAACCCCATTAACATACAAGTGAGATTATGATAATTTTTATACATAATAAAAATTTAATTTTTGGATTTTATTAATAAAGAATTATTTTGAAATAATATTGGCAATGGAAACCTTTTGGTTGGAATAAAATTGAAACACTCCAATATTTTAAATAATGAATTTTTTTGATAGAGTATAAAACATGAATCGTCTAGCCTAAAAACAACAATTATATTTAAATATGATCTCTATAATAGATATGTTTATTTGGTGGGTATAAATAGTATGAAATGAATTATAAAATACAAATAAATGGAAAACTATAACTTCCAAATAATTTATAATAAGAAAATAAAGTTCAAAAAATGTATGATAGTCCAAACCATTGTTAGAATAAAATAATTCACCAAGGGTTTTTACAATATATTTATTTTTATAAAAATCCAATCATTTCTATAGCTTTTGTTGCATGCAACAACATGTTTAAATGAATCACAAATATCTATTAAAATATTATTCATTAAACATAACTACAATAACCTATCCACTAATTTAGAGATTATGAATATTAGTAAAAAGAGTATAGAAATTATATATATTACACATGTATAAAATAAAATCAATGGTTATATTTTTATTATAAATATAATATTATCTATTCGAATGTAAAGGAAATGTTTTCTATAAAATCAATGTTTTGAAATGGTAGTTTTTCATTCGTACTGAACATAATTAAAAATTTATTTTCCCTTTTTTTGAATGTTTATTTTGGAAAATAAAATTAATATTTTAAATATAATATCATATTTATAATTGGGAGAATTTTTCCGAATATTCTGAAAATATTAACGTTTTCATTAAAAGTGAAAAGTACATAACATTAATTTACAACTGTATTTTCATTTAATTTATTTGTAATGATAAAATATAAATTTCTTTTTCTTAATGTTATATTGGTTATATTATATAAAAATTTAAGTTATATACTTAATTTGAATAAAATTTATATGACTTTTTGATATTAATTTATTAAGTTTTTATGCGAATTTTCTATTTAAAACAATTTTTCATCTCGCATGAGGTTATAAGTATCAATTTTATTATTCCACCTTGGAGAATTGAATTTTTATAAAAGTATTCAATATTTTGAATCCGAATAATTTATAATATTTTATAAATGTTCTTTTCCAGTATAAATATTAAAAATAATAAAATTTATTCATCGTGAATATGTTAAAAAATGTTTGACTAGTGGTAAAAACAAATTTATAATCATTAAAATTATCTAAAAAATGTACAAAACAAATGGTATTTTTATATTTATTCTTGATTGTCTATAGTATTAGAATATGGCCTTTTTGGACGCATATATCAGGATTAGAATGATTGTGTAATTAATTATATTCTAAAAGACCATGCATGTCCTCTCCCCCACTAAAAAATGGAAACCCATTCTCCACCCCGATAAACTAAACAATAGAAAAGTTTTTTAGCCAATACCATATCAAATATATTCCATTAATCCCTCCCCATATCTTATTTACCTTGTTTGGATCAAAATATAATTCTAGGAATTACTTAAGTTAATCCAATTGTGATTTCTCAAAGAAGGTTTTTTTAATTATGCCATTTCATTTTATGTATATCTCGAATTCATTATAGTTATTTCATAATATGAAAAAATAATTACAACATTATATCATATAAAATGAGATTTTATAATGTTAATTTCATAACCTATAATAGTATCTACATTGAATAAATGGAAAAAATCATCGATCGTGTGTATGGAAGATTACGACATTATGAAAAGATGTAATTAATTTTCCATCACGACCAATAAATGAATGTTACAATGATGGATTTATCATATATATATATATATATATATGATATTTATGGAATTATTATACTTTTTATTTTTCATATCATATATTTGTAACTACATTCCATTCATTGAGGGATATGATAACATCGCTTATGTGCACAATAGTGTACCAAATTGTGAAGCAATACAATTAATTTTTTTCGCATTACATGGATTGAAGATAGGATAAAAAGGACAAATATTTTTATATTAATAAGATAAAAATTAATATGGAAATATAGTCTCACAATTATCCTCAGAGCTTTCAATCCACTGGAATATATTAATCTCACTCCTGCATACATGTGGACTACAGCCTCCATGTAGTAATATAGAATGTTTTACATTTTATTTTCACATGGATAAATATAAATATTATATTTATTAAAATAGAAGATATATATGAATTATTAATAATTAATTTATATTTATGAAATATTTACTTTCCTTTCACTCCATTGGTCAAAAAAATTTAAATAGTGTTAATGCGTACACACGGGCTCGCATGTCCATGAATGTTGTAATAAAAATTAGATCCATTATTTTTATAGATTATATTATATTAATTTATAATGATTATATATGATTTGAATGTCATGTAATGTATTTTATATATTATCTAAACATTAATAAATAAAAAGGACCAAAATTACTAAACCAAATAAAAAATGATAAAAGTCGAACCTTTGGTGATGGTTTCTCATATCGCATTTACATCCATGAGACATATTCACAGTTAACCACTTTTTTACAATATTTGGGGTATATAATTACCCAATTGGTATCTAATATATGCTTATAAAATATTATATTTTTTTACTGTATTATATTAAAAAACTAATTTTTTCTCAATGTTTTTCAAGTCATAACAAACGAATTATGTCAAAATTAAACCATAATTTATAGTATATAATATAACTTATACATGTAAAAATTTTATTTCATTGATGTGATTTTAACCCCATAAAACCATAGAATGAATCCCATTTCAATTGTGAATCGTTTTTATTTGAAATATTTTATATTATTCTAGACATTTAAGAAATTACAAAATTTTATTTCCAATCCTTTTTAAAGTGGAACTCCCCTCTTAAATAATTCACTACAAATTGAGAAAATAGAGTCAAATAACTCAAAAAATGCAACTGAAAACCCCCAATAAAATTTCTTGTGGTAATTATAATAAAAAAATATAACCCCTAGGGTCCTAAAGAGGATAACTAATGGAGTTGTTTTAATTAATATATAATCACCATTATCGATCACTTTCTTTTTTATTATTTTGATACATATTGTAAATTTATAAATTATTTGAAAAATATTTTCTTTACTATAAGATGTATATGGAAATTATTTTATTATTATGAATCATCAATTATCAACCCATATTCCATCAAAATGAAGGTCAAATATCGCTCTTCTATAGGTATGTCATACCATACCCACATAATGATATAATAAATTTTCAATACAATATTTCAAGGATGGTAATTATGATTAATTTAATTATTATATAACTTAATTATTAAATAAATATTCTTCTAGAATAATGATATCAATAAAACTTTTTTACTGTGAAATCGTTTTGAATATGATAATGTCGATCATAGTTACCTATAGACCACCGCATCTACAAATCACTACGATTGTTATTCAAATTACATTATCCATATATCATAATAATGACATATTTAATTAATTTAAAATATTTATTCTATATAATAATTATTCTAATAAAATATATTATTATTAGTAATCCTTTAATTCCATCTATTAAAAAGTAAAACTACTATTCACGTGTATGTACAACATACCATCCTGATTACTAGTACAATATATTTTTCTAACACAATATTATAAGAATGAATATGAATAAATATATAATTTCTATATAATATATATAAATTTGTTGTACATTTTGATTATGGTGGAACCAAACTAATATTAAAGGAGCCATGTTAAACAAACCAATACATACCAAAAAAAACAATGTAGATTAATCCAAGAAAAAACATATTAACAAAAATACAAATTATAAAAGTTTGATAAAATATAATATGTAAATCATATTAGGTATGTTATTTATTAATATGGTTCTATAATAGATTTTAAATAATTTAGAATATTTTATAACGGAGGTTCATACAAAATGAAATTTCGTGAAACCTAATTTAGGATTTTCTCATTCTATATTTTTTCTATGAGACATATGACACATTGATCAGTCGCTTTATTAATGTGGATCGTATACAAACCCATTGATATTATATATCATTATTACTATTATAGTAATTTTACATACTATTTTATTTTATGGTATTGAATTTATAGTGGTTATAATTCAAAATATACCAAAATGGTATGTGTTTATTTCACAATAACATTATTATTAGAGACTGTATATGTTAATGTATATGTTTGAACAACTATTTTATTCTTTATATCATGGACTCATTATATTTTCTTCCACTATTTTAATTTATATAAATTAAATTTTTCCTCACATTTTTCACTCTTAAATTTCTGAAGATATGAAATTAATTTTTTTAAGGATAACCAAAATATATTTATACTCGACTAGAAAACAGTCACTTAAAATTACATATTTCATTTATAGTACCTAATTTAATGTTTTTAATTGAATATTTTTTTTATAAATATATTTTTACCCATGTTTTTATATTTGAAAAAATTATATTAAAATATATAAACTTTTTCTTCATAAATAGATAATATTTTAAATTATAAAAATGTATCAATGGAATATTTTTAAATTATATGGAATGAAAAAAATGTATACCATAAAGAAAGACAATTAATTTTATTATTACTTTATTATTTAACATGTATCCTTTACATGATAATTTTATAATTAATATTTGTGAAATTTGTATATTTTATAAAAAAATAAATAAGAAAAGTTGACCTTTCTAATAAAGTAATCCAAAGTCATTTTTATTGTTTCTTCATATATATCATAATACTTTATATTTAATTTAATTATTTATTGAGTTTAAAATTTTATGATACCATCCTCCAAATTAATCAATATGGTTTATTAGAATCTTTACTGAGTGAAACTATTTATATTTATTGTATTAGTTCTTCCTATACATATATTTACTAATTATTATGGCATGAAGAATAATTTGAATTTTTTATTCATATGAATATTTTATTTTACTTATTATTTGTTGGGTGGGGATCAAAATTACATATAAATAAGAGTTATTAGATGGTCTCATGAGACTATATATACTGGTTAATTCTCAAATGTAAGGCCTTTTATATAAAAGCATTGGAATGAGTCTTCGTGAAGGAGGATCGTCGCCTCTGCTCGGACCTCGAGATGGGGGAACCCTAGCGAATGCTGAATGATTCTTTCCCCCCCATCCTGGCGGGGATTGGAGGGGGGAGGATGATTTGGATCGTCTGCCTCTAAAGCCCTGGACCGCTTTTGTTCCTTTTACTAACCCTAATTTTTTTCTGGAGTTCCTAGTGATTGCGCTAAATCCGATGGTGCCTGGTCTTCATCATGAAAATCCCCATCTTCTGATCTCAGTGTCGGAGTTCTCTGAAGCGACGAGGCACCTAGGCCTGACCCTGGTGCTCTATTCAACTCAATAAGGCTATCTGTGGATGATTTTGATCGGTTTGTCTTTGGTAAATGGGATTTGAGAGATTTCACAGTGGTTGGTCTTCTTGAAAATCGTCATTTCATGATCCAAATTTCTTCTAAAGAAGATCTGGTCATCGCATGGTCCAACTCTCCCCGATGATGAAATGGGTGCAAATTTTTACTATTTCAGTGGACGATCGACTTATGTATGAATCGTGATATTACATCCCTTCCGGTTTGGGTATTTTTTCCCCAACTACCCTAACCCTTTAGAAATCCAGCAATTTTTAGTTTGCTTGGAAACATGGTTGGTCGCATCTTATGTTCTGACATGCGTACGTCTACGTTGAGTCACCCGATCATTCCTTGATTTTGTGTTGAAGTGGATATTTCTTGACCTCTAGTTGAATGGTTTTGGATTTCTGTTAGGGAGGTGTTTAGGTGGAAGCAAGCAGTTATTTATGAATCCTTGTTTGAATACTACTCCAACTGTAAACGATTGGGACATTCATGCATGAGATGTCAAAATGGAACCAAGAGAGGGAGGTCATCAAGACCGAATGTGGGGACAGTGCAAGAGAGGCACGATGTGGTTGTCACAGGTATGAATACTAGTTTGGGCCTTCGGGTTCAAATGTCTGCTGATAAATTCGTAGGGGCTCCTTCAAATCCCTTGGTGTCTGTTGTGTTAAATAGGCGTTTACAGGATCTGAAAATTGAGAGTTATTAAAAAGAAATCATTCCCGGGGGTGCCGCTGGTGTGGTGTGGAAAGTCCTTTTGGAGATTTGATGGCTATTGTTCCTCAGCGGGAGCCGGAGGTCTCTCCTATGAAGGAGAAGGCTGGTATTACATCTGATGGAATTAGTAGGACTCTTGTTTGTGTGTATTTTCAGAGCAGGGGGAGTGGCAGTTGATGTATGGGTAAAGGCAGGCATGGGGGGCTTTGGCTACATGAAAGGATCACAGGCGGTCACTTGCATTGAAGGAGATATTTTCTGCTCCATTTAGGATAGCAGTGGTAGCGTCAGAGGCCTTCACTGAAAAATGGAGTGGCCAAGGTAAGGCTGGTAGCAGTGTTCTAATATCTGTTCCCATGGGTAACCAATTTCAAGGATTAGGAATTATGAGTCCATATGATGTGTCTCCAGTTTATGATGTGGACTACAGGCATGTTGAAGCACATCAGGATGTTGTAGTAGGTAGGTAGGAGAAAATGATGTTTAGGAAGTTGTGGAGTACTCCATTTTTTTGGCTATGATTGATCAGCAGGACCAGTTAATGATGTATCAAGAGATACAGATTCATGGAAAATGGGGGGGGGTCTTGCTGAAAGTTATAAAGAAAATGATAAACCGTCATATAACGACATTGTCCAAGGGGGGAATTAAATTTTTGTGGTAACCCATGAAAATAAGAGTTCTTCTCCACAAGGAAAGATGAGGAAGGACTACTCCATCTTTCCAAATCCAATGTCTACCAGAGCTACCATGAGGACAATCAATCTCCTTCTCAATTTCCCTCACTGGAGCGGTTGAACCTAAGAAGGACGTACGCTAAAGCTCTGAAGCATGATGAAAGCTCGGAGTAGGAAACGGTGACTGCAGAAGAATCTTCATTTCACAGAAGTGGTGGTGGGTGTGATTTTGAGGATATGTAATGGTTGTTCTGGCTTTGTAATGCTTATTTCTGGATCTTTTCTTTTATTTTAATAAATGGTCAGAGGTATTGCCTCTGGAAACTCTTTTTAGTATTGGAATGAGTCTTCAAATGTTTCTTAATTTTTCATGGAATAAGGCATGTATTTAATTTTAAAATTCATTGGCATATTCCCTAATTTTTTTAATATTTTTTTCTCTATTGAAATTTTTAATAATATTTGGTGTCCAATGTATAGAATTACACCTTTATTTAATATGTTATGGATTTCCATGAATTTATTTTAGTAGTTTTTTTATCCATGAATAATTTTCAAACTCATGGGATTTCTTATAAAATTACTTACCAATTATTTATTCATGAAATAAAATATTATCTTTTTTATTACTCTTTCATGGATTCCTTTACACATCATCTTAGTTAACCACTTTATTATGCTTCTATTTCGTTGGATTCAACGATATTTTTTATGATTGACATGAAAGAATGTTCTAGTGAGAAAAAATATGAACAATATTTAAATAAAATTTATATTAATTGTTTTACATTATAATGTGTATTTATATTTTATATATATATTGATCGAGACCTTAGATCTTGGTGTAAGTGTTTACTACCACTACATGGAAATTATTACTTGGTATCAAATGCTAAATGACTGAAGAGTTTAGAAGACTTGGTAAAAAAGATACATACATGGTTCTTGTATTACAAATGAATACAATAATTAGAATATAATTTTTTTTTCTTTAGATGATAAAATTATTCTGTATAGCACAATATTTTTTTTATTTCAAGGTATACTTTCTAGATTACTTAGAAAATGAAACAATATATTGTTAATATCATGTTCTGATTAATGGTAATATACAGAAGAGAAATAATGAATTAATGAGTATAATATTTACAAAATGGAAAATAACGGAACACACGTAACATATAATGAACAAACTAAAAAGTGAATAAAAATTTGGATAGTTAATAACTGGAAACACAAGAAAAGAAAATAACTATTTCAATAAAAATCAATATAGAAAGTTAAAGAACTAAATAAATTTCCATTTATTCAATTATTTAAAAATGAAATATATACATAGATACATCGATATAAAATATAGTGAATAAGAAATAAATAAATAAAAATGAATGAAATTATTTATTATTTGATATAATTTCTATGTCAAACTAAATCATCAGCTATTATAATCTTTCCTACAATAAAATTTATAACTATGGGTATAAACCCATTACTTATACAAAAAAAATAATATTCAGAGGTTTATCACTAAATAATTTTTTCTCATTACACAACTAAAGGATCATGTGGCTTTCATTAACTAATCATCAAACCATAGATCATACATTAAATGGTCCCCAACCCATATCATACATGTCCCAAGAATTCATCATATCAAAGAAACAATTTTTGTTTTCAAATATATATATTAAATAAAGGATACATATTTGAAAATATTTCTTCACTCAACAAATAAAATTCAATGTAAAGACTATATGAAAAATGTTATATGGTTATGGAAATAATCATGTCCATGATAATTGTTAACAAATATTTAGGGGAAATTTAGTTTAAAATGATCATAAGAAACTGAACAATTCAGGGGAAAAAAGTAATCAATGAAGTGAATGTGAATACAATCCTTGGATCACTGAATCATAAATCATCCATAAAAATGTTACAAAATTGTTTCAATATATAAAATCTCACATTGGGTAAAAAATAATGTGTTTTTGACATTGATGAATTAAAATATTGTTAAAATATTATAAAAAAATTATTGATGAAAATAGAAAGTCTTTAAAATTCAGTTTTGAGAAAAATTTCAACAATAATATACCTTTTAAACAAGATAAATATGTTTCATTGAAATGACAGCAGGTAAATCTATATTTTTTAGGTGGTTAATATAAAAATTATTTTTCATACTAAAAATGATAATAAAATTCCATATTCTAAAAGTGAAAAGGAGGTTCCTTTGAAAGAATTTGTAAAAGAAAAAAATATTAAAAATTTATTTTATGGTTAATTTTTCAAATATTAAAACATTTTTTTAACTTTTTTATAAAAATGGGACTTTGTATGAAATCATCTTCCTTGAACAATGTGAGAAATTATGTCGTGTATTATTGGATAAATTTTGTGTAACATAGACTGTAAAAATTGTACTATTTTATAATAATACTAAATAATATCTATAGGAAATGAAAATTACTGGATTATTTGACAATGATCATATATTATCCTTGGATGTAAACAAATATGTAAATAATTCAGATCAAAATGATATAGTAAGGAAAAACCTGGAAAAGATTATAATGCTGGAGTGAGAATCAATCAATGAGTATATTATCTGTATTGAGTATATTTCCATATATAGAATTAAAAATAAATTAATACGTAGACAATTTACTTATACACATAATCATGTAATTTAAATGACAATGAGGAAGTAATATTACTTAATGAAGAGAAATTCTGTGTAGAAATTATTTTCTACTTGGTAACTTTTATCTGAAATCCCATTAGATGAAAAAATTCACATTGAAACAAAAACATTCATGAATAATGAAATAAGAAATTATTTAAACTCTAATAAAGTGATTTTTTCAAGATAAATTTAATAATCACAAAATGAACAAAGATGGAAAGGAGAATAATTAAAAAAATTCATAAAGAGAAACATCATTAAACATTTTTCAAAATGCTACATGGTAGTTGGAAAAATTAAAATCATAATCTACAGGATTAACTAAAATGAAATGAATATAAAAATAGAATAAATGTATTATTTATATAACATGTAAAAGTGATATATATATAAACAATATAAAAGATATTAGTTGCATAACAACAAATTAGTCTCAATAGAATGTAAATAGAGATGAAATAACCTACCTTGTGTTTCATTTTTGATAAATGTCATTTAAATTTTTTTATATGTGTTTCATAAGCATCACTAACTTATTATTGAACCTTTTCCATGTTTATAATACCATAAATTATCTTTAAATAATATATTTTTTCTTGTTTCATAACAATCTTGCAGTATTTTCACAATTTCAGGTGTAAGATTCCTTAGTATTTTATAATGGTTTACCTTGTTACTTGTCCATCCTATCATGTTTTAATAATATATTTAATGTTAAAAATTATTTAAATATAAAAAATATTCAGAATATATATATATATATATTTATATGAATATATAATTTTTGGAAATATGTAGTTGAATGGACCGTTCATGTACATAGTTGGACATATATATGCATTGACGCTACATTCATTTATTTTTTATCTTAGAAGAATGAAAAAAATATATATATACATATATTATAATTCTTGTATCATATAAATTTCATATATGTTAAAATTTAATACTGAAACCATCCTTTATACCTTACATGTAAACTTTGTATGAGTCGCATAACATTGAGGGGGCGGTAGACCACACTTATACAAAATATGTTCTCATATTTAGAAAAAATGGAATGCATAATTTTATGTGCTATAAAATAATTAAATATTAATAAAAATAACATAAATATTATATATTTATTATATAGACATATTTTCAGTCATAATTACCAACCATTATTGGTGGTAAATGGTAAAAAATGCTTTTATTTTGTTATTCAGTAGTACACCATTCACACAAACAATATTTTTATGAACTATTATATGGGAGTGCGTGTAATTTTAGGTTGAACACATTAAATAATAAACCATTTCCTCAAATTTATGATATGGGTAATTTTATATAATCACATAATAAGAATAGTTGAAGTTGTGGATTATTGAAATAATAATAAAGATCTTAAGGAATGATATCACCACTTATTTAGTTAACTCCTTTTGGATTACACCAAAGAGTATCATTGAGTTTATTTACAATTATTATTAATATTCTAGTTTTAGGGAAGGTATTTTAGGATTATTTGGTTTTATTTTGGTCTTTCCAAAGTTGATTCAGAGGTGTGAGGAAGTGGGAGGCTTGAGTTTCTTTTGATAGAGTAGGAGTGAAACCTTTTGTAAATTATTTAAAATTGAATTCTACCATTTGTATTCCCATGTCATGTGGACCAAATAAAAAACCAAATTATGGAAAAACATAATATAAGGTCTATATATATCTATACAATGTATTTTGGGAAAATATATATTTCGTTTTGGCCCTCTTGTTTATGGTTTAGTCACTTACTATGTTTAATTTCCCATTAATCATTATAATTAATTTTAATTAGTATCACATATATTCTTGGTTAAATAAAAATTTATTCTTTTTAGAAATTATAAATTATAAATATTTTAAATAGGGAATCAATATTTCAATATTTCTATCATAGAAGTGGCATAAATTAATTTAAATTTAATCATGTAGACTGGATGACAATGCAGTTTATCAAAAATCCTCATTCAATATATTGAGAAGTTTTTATGTCAATTTTAAATGTGATATAAATATAAATGAACTAAATTAGATTGAATTAATAAATAAATCTTTTTAAACATTAAATTTAATAAAATTTCTAATTTTTTCAAGAAAATATATTATATGTAAAATGGTTTTGAATTAAAATTATGCATTTTCACTATTCATTTAAAAACGAATCATCATTGAAAAATACCAAAAATACACCCTAATATTATTTTTATGTTAATAATTAAATGATAATTTTTATTATTTTATATAATACTCGTAAAATTACAAAATATTCAATTTAAATTAGAGTTTTTAATAAAATGAAGTAAAGGTGTGGTTATACGAATATAGTGTTTTATGTGAGAAAAGTTGGATTTGTTCTAATCCTATGCCTACCAAATATTTTTCATGAATATAAAAAATATTTGGATGAATACTTAATATATATATATATATGGTATTAATATAATTTACTAATTTTAATTAATTTAATTTATATGTATAAAACAACTTTGTGGGAATATGAATAGTTGTCTATAAAAAAATTTATTTATATTAAATTAGTTATCATATTCAATTATAATTAACTATTAACCAGCAAGTTAGTTATATATTTTTCTAAACAATATATTTCCATAAAATAGATATTACCATTCATAACCACTAATGTAACATATTTGTTATATATTATTATATTAAATAATAATCCTTTAATAAAATATTGTTCAGTAAATATCTGTCTTCCATGTAACAGAATCCACAGAAAAAAATCATTATTTCATATAATGTATAAATAAAAAGTTTATGTGAATAAAATCGTTATATAATATATAATATATTTAAAATAGAAAATATATTATATATTTTTAAGATATTATATTCCATTACAGTCATGATGTTGTGTGTCGTAAACTCTATCGAATACAATGTGATGGAATTTATTTTTTGGGGAATTACATCCTCCCCAACCAAATTATGCATCATCCTCACAATTTAAATTCCATATTATTGTTATATAGTTTTATATTTCATATGTCTAAAATCCTACATCAAGATATGGGATCATACAGAATCCTTAATTAAATAGAAACTGGGATGTAGAATGGTAACATAGAATAACATATAACTAGGATTATATGATGGGGAACATTATTGGAAAGTAAATATACATACAATGAGAGAAATAATAAATATAGTTATAGAGTAAATGATTTCATCAACAAAAAAAAACATAAATGATAAGTGGAATATTGAGGGCCTATAATCCATAAGTCTATGATGATTTAGAAGACTATCGGTTCAACCAAAATAAATTTATTAAGAACACAATTTTTTTATCATATTCCAAATATTGAGTAATAATTTTACTACAAATAATATAAGGAAATATACATAAATGATAAAATTTTTATTCATAATAAAAAAATAATCTTTTTTCTTATGATTTTTTGAAATAATAATTCATCCATTACTTAATGAAATGGGTATACATTTTTATTAAATAAATTCAAGAAGAACTAAAATATACATTTAATAGATCTTAAGGCCCATAAAAGCATAAATGGAATAACTATTTGTCTCTAACTATTCTCCAAAACTAATATGGCCAATACATTAATTTAAAAAAAATAACTCTATTGGTTCATACTTAATATTTATTTATCATTTAATTTATCTAAAACCAACAACATGTTTACCAAGATAGTGGTGGGATTGAATCACTTATTATTTATCATTCCTAGGTTCATGACTCAAGCCATTTCCAGATCTGATAGGTTGCCCGTTGGAATATGGTTCTTCATTTTCAGAAACTATATTGTTTTTATTTCCAAAATAAATATTATATACATAGATAAAATTAAAATTATCACTTAATATCCTCTAATATATGGTTTACGATAAAACCTAAATACAAAAATACTCCATCTCTTGAATTTCAACACAGGTCCTTCCTTTGAATATGGTCTATTATACATTAATAATTGTACTTTTATATTAAAATAATTCATAAAGGATTGAAAATATAATGTAAAATAATCTAATTGTGTCAACATGGACTATCTAAACAGGTACACAATAAGGTATGTTGTCATGTAACAGGTTACAAAAAGTCAGACCCAACACATCTTTTTAGAGTTTTTATGCCTAGGTACATCTATGACAGAACCCCATCCACATATAATATATATATAGTGATGTAATTTTAGGAAGACCCACATAATATCTACTTTCCCATAATTATAGGGTGTTCATCTATACATATCTTGAAATTAAACCTTCTGTTCATTTCATCTAATAGATGTTTTCTTAAATCTAGTTCGCATGTTTGGTACTAAATATGCTTTCATACCAACTATAGTGACTAGACCATAGAGATCCCAACGTAGTGTCTAATAACATTATATTGACATGATTACTTAAAACCACATCCGAAAAAATGATGATTATTTTAGTCTTTTTGTCTAGATACATATATGAGTCTTGTATTACAAATAAACATACTAATTACAACATAAATGATTCTTAATAGGATATAATTATTCCATCTAGTGTTTCATTTCACATCAATCTTATATTACATCATGAATTTATGAGGAAAGGATGAAAAATAAGATGATGCTTAAATTCTATGTAAGGTTAATGAATAGTGGAAACCATAACGTATCATTTAGAATAATAATTATGGAATGGTATATAACTGAGAACCCATACCATGTATTCATCAAAATAATAAGTTGATAAATAATATAGAATGGTAATAATAGTAATCCTATATCATTAAAATAACTTTTAATGGAACGATCATCATGGAATGACATGAAAGTAAAATACAAGGCATTTAATCAATTAACATAAAATGAAATGATTTCATAGATATGAAAATAAAAAATATCATGGATAAATACAAACCGAATCAAAATAACTAAATGAATAATTATGGGATGTCAGGACCCCCTTCCACCAAAGATTCCCCACCTGAGCTGGAAAAGGTGAAAGGGAGATAATGACCCCCCGAGTCCCGCCTCCAATAGTCCCGAGGGTGGCGACTAGCACCAAGGGTATGCGTTTTCACAAATATGGGAGGCATTACCCTTTTTATTATTTAGGATCGGGAAATAGGACAAGTCAACCACCAAAAAGGAAAAGAACAACTGTATAGAAATAAACCCAAACCAAACCCACATGCATGTTTAAACAGTTTTATAACAAGGTGCAAATACAAGAAAGCTCAAAGTACAATACTAAAAAGAAACAAGTGTACAACAACAGCAACAACCCCAACTGTCCTACTAGAAGGGTCCTCCACGTCCCTGGTAGTCCTCCTAGAAACCTGAAAGTAAACTTAGGGTGAGCATACATGTATACTCAGTAGGGAAACCTAAAGCTCTCGTGCAAAAGTGGGGAGACATCCTAATGTCCCGTGAGAACAACAGAAGAAACCTAGCAAGGAATTCTATCCATCCAACCCCACCAGCCACACTCACCAAAAACACAATCACAACAGGTATTAGTATATAAGAACAAGAGTATTTGGTACCCTGCACCATTTCCCTTTTTATAGCTGCTCTTATTAACGACGAATGTCCTGACGCTGCCACACTCACCCCGCCGGCACAAACTTGGGCCTCACAATCACGTATCCCACCCGCACACACCTGGGCGTCACAACCACGTATCCCGCCCGCACACACATGGGCCTCACAACCACGTATCCCACCCGCACACACCTAGGCCTCACAACCACGCATCCTGCCCGCACACACCTGGGCCTCACAACCACGTATCCCGCCCGCACACACCTGGCCCTCACAACCATGTATCCCGCCTGCACACACCTGGGCCTCATCCCGAAGATTCTGGGTAAACAGTAGATCCTGCCTGAAGATTCATGGGATAAAACCACCCCAATGGAAACCTACCCAAATAGTCTTGAGTGTATGTTCACCTCAAGCCATCCCAGCCTAGGGGAGAAGGAGCATGAATGAGCTAGTAACTAAGGGAAAACACCCTCTCCCATGAGATGGGAGAGTTTGGTACTAAGTGCTCAACATGGGAGGGGTGCGATAAAACACAAAAGATACCGATATATATATATATACCAAACACACAACCCAACCTATGGCTTCTAAACAGATTAACTAAGCACATGCCTTGGCACTGCTACTACGAAGCATGCATACAAAAAACAACCCCAACACTATTTATGTTATCACGTTTCAGCAGAATTAGTTTAATTTAGTTACTTACCGACTGGGCATCAATCCACAACCAACCACATTGATCGTTCATAAAACATATCACTTCCATCCACAAAACAAGTTAGGAAAAACACAAGTAACACAACCAAGTCCTTTTTACTTTACAATCCACCCCATTGATTATAAATCATGTTCCACTACCATGACCCAAAATTCATTAACTCTTCCATGTTTTATTTATTAACCATAACCCATAGTCTGTTCACTTTCAAACCCATCCCTGCAACTTCGCTGCCAACTGCCATAACCACAACTGCACCGTACATCATTATCCCTTTAATACCATTTATCGCAGCCCCACTGCCCACCCGATCCACAACAACCCACAAAACACCCCCATTACATGCCACATTACCAAGCCAACACCCATATGTTCATTATTCCATTTTTTAACCGGGGTGATCACACACGGGTTCCAAATTTTAAACATCCATCTTTACGTGATTAACCAAATTCCACATTCCACAAGGTTCCATCCACAAAAACAGTCTAAAAAGATAGGGCAACATTTAATTGTGCAAGAAAAGGCCCCCAAAGACAGTGATTTTCAGTAGGCATAATCCTATTCATATCATAACATAACAATAGGATAAAATTTGATAAACATCACAACTTCCCCATCCCCATTCGTTAACCAGTTATTTTCTTTATTTAAAGTATCAAGTATTGATCATGAAAATAAGAGGATACCTACCCTGCATGATGCAAAATTTAGAGAGATGAAGGTAAGATCCCTACTTCAACAGGTTCCGATCGCAACCCTCCCCTGGGTCAACTTTAGAAGACGTCTGTCGGTGTCCGTCACTTCTATCGGGTCCTAGAAAAACCTCCTCGGGTGGAAGTCGGAAAGGAAAGGCCAAAGGAAAGACAACAGATACAAGATCGGAAGATCTGCCTCGTCGTTACGATCTCGTGGACGCTGACAGATTGTAAATCGGAGCTCGGACGAAGAAGTTATGGAAGAAAGAGCCTTCGAGTCTCTTGGAAGAACTCTGATTAGAGGAAAGGCGAGGAGAGGGGTGAGTTGAAAAGGAGGAGGGGACCTCACCTTTTATAGGTGATAAAAGAAAAAGTACACAGCATGTAATTTATAGTACATGGCATGTATTCGGTTATTTCACACAGTTTCTCCGTGGCATCCAACACGGCTCCGCGACCGTTGACTGGTCAACACATGGTTTGAGGGAAACACATACACAGGGAAGGACTACATGATGTTTAGTTTGGACACATGGCCTATACCCATTCATTGCACACGGAAAGGATACGACTCCAACAAGGCACATGGTCATTGACTGGTAATGCCTACGCGGGGATGGACTACACGACATGTAGTACTGGACACACGACGCGTACCCATTCATTGCACATGGCAAGGAAAATTCTCCAACACGGCACATGGTCGTTGACTGGTAATGCGTACGTGGGGAAAGACTACATGACGTGTAGTACTAGACACACGGCGTGTACCCATTCATTTCACATGGCAAGGACACGACTCCAACAGGGGTTATACCCGGTGAGGGGTTACACGGTGTGTACTCAAACTACATGGTGTGTATTTTCAAAATTCTGGAAACTGTGGGAAAAGTCCATTTTATCCTCCAGAACACTTCATGGCCTTCTTTTTTACAAATAAATGGTCCGGAGAGGACCAGGCCATTACATAAGATACCTCTTAAAACATTCTCGTCCTCGAGAAGTCAAAAACCAACCCAGAGGAACCCAACGAAATACCTCTTAGGGTTCTTGTTATAACAGGAACCTAACCAACAACCCTAATCATATGCATTAGGAATTCCTTCTCCTATGTCAACATATTATCCGCTTTAGGCGGCACTGACTCACCTGCACGGTTTTAATCGCATCCTCATTAATTCTTGTCGATTAAGAATTGGGTCTTCCCACTTTCATATATTATGATTTTTCAACTCGCACTACCCCCCACACCACACAACCAACACACTGCCCGAACATGTGGTTTGGGTAAATTCCTTCTCCTTCATCGAGATATTATCCACTTTAGGCGGCACCGACTTGCCCACACAGGTTCAATCGCATCTGTATTAATGCTTTTCGATTAAGGATCGGGTTTTTCCATTTTTCCCACTCATCCAAACATGCTATACACTTCTCGTGAATAAGGAAACAAAATTTCTCACAAACGACAAGTCAATATTTCCATATATCAATGGTACAAGGTAGAACATCAACACAAATCACAGAAGAACAAGGGAAAAAACAATCCAAAACAACTCCAGGTACTGAGCGTGCATCTGGGTCTCCCGCTCCCAAGTGCTCTCCTCGAGGCCGCCATACCTCCACAACACATGAACCAATAGAATGGCTCATCCATGGAGCACCTTATCTTTACGATCCTCCATTTTGACTGTTCATTCCTCGAAGGTCACATCATCTCCCATATCTAGATCTCCCCAGTCGATAATGTGAGAGTCATCGTTTAAGTATCGACTTAGCTGGGAGACGTGGAAGACTTCATGAACCTTCTCCAACTGAGGTGGTAGGGCCAGCTGATATGCCACCTCGCCGACTCGATTCAGCACCTCAAAAGGACTGATGAACCTAGGTGAGAGCTTTCTCCCTTTCTAAAACCTCCGCTGCCCCCGTTGAGGGGAAACCTTCAAGAACACATGATCTCCCACCTTGAACTCCAATGGAATCCTCCGATGATCAGCATAAGAATTCTGTCGGTCCTGAGCTGCTTTCATCCTCTCACGTACAAGATGGACCTTCTCCATGGTGCTCTGCACTACCTCTGGCCCAAGAGCACATGTCTCACCAACCTCTACCCTCTAAATGGGTGAACGACACGGTCTTCCATACAAAGCCTCAAACAGTGTCATGCTGATAGTAGAGTGGAAGCTATTGTTGTAGGCAAACTCTACTAAAGGAAAGTGTCGTACCCATGATCCTCCGAAATCCAAAACGCATGCTCGTAGAATGTCCTCCAGCATCTGGATAGTCTGCTCAATATTCCCATCGGTCTGGGGGTGGAAATAATTGCTAAGGCGTAGCTGGGTGCCAAAATCATGTTGTAACCCCCTCCAGACTCATGAGGTAAACCGAGTATCTCGATTTGAGATGATGGTCTTTGTAACTCCATGAAAACGCACAACCTCGTCTACGTACCTCTGTGCTAAGGTACTCACTGGGACCGACTCCTTAATTGCTAAGAAGTGGGATTATTTCGTTAGTCGATCCACCACTACCCAGATAACATCATAACTAACCTGAGCTCTGGGTATTCCTATGACGAAGTCCATTGAGATGTCATCCCACTTCCACTCGGGGACATCTAAAGGATGCAACAAACCACTGGGAGAACATAGTTCAGCCTTCACTTGCTGAAACACTAGGTATTTAGCCACAAACTCTGCCACTACCCGTTTCACCTCGGGCCACCAAAACTGTTCCCCCAGGCCTTGGTACATTTTTGAAAATCCTAGATGTACTGCCAAGGCTGCGATATGGAACTCACAGAGAACTCCCTCACGCATTGTCTCCGAGACAAACAACCTTCCATGGAAAATCATCCGATGTCGGCTATCCTCTAACCATCCATCAAGAGAGATCCCCTGATTGACACGATCCCGTATCACTTCTGCCTCGGATTCCCCCCAATGAGACTCTTCCACATGTTGTAATATGGAGGACTAAACCATCATCTGAAACAAACAGACTCTAACACCTTCTACCCTGGGATCCAAGTGCAACGCATCCAACTCTCCCATCGCCTTCCAAGCATCAGTGGATTCCCGAACCACTTCTGTATGCGACTTCCTACTCAGGGCATCAGCCACAATGTTTCCCTTACCTTCAGTGTAAGAGATCTCAAATTCATAGTCTTCGAGATACTCGACCCATCTCCACTGTCGCAGGTTCAGGTCACGCTGGGAGAAGATATAACGCAGGCTCTTATGATCTAAGAAGACCACAAAGCGCTCCCCAAAGAGGTAATGTCACTAAAACATTAGCGCGAACAGTACTGCTTCAAGATCTAGTTCATGGGTGGAATAGTTACGCTCGTGACGACGTAACTTCCTAGACCCATAACACATCACTCCCCTCTTCTGCATCAGCACGCACCCTAGACCAAGGCCAAAAGCATAAAAAAACACCTCATACAACAAACCTTCCTCTGGAAACCTGAGTACGAGAGCACTGCCCAACTTCTTCTTCAGGTAGTTGAAAGCCTTACGGCATTGCTTGCTCCATAGGAAGACCCGGTTCTTCCTAGTCAAAGCTTTCAATGGAGTAGAAACTTGAGAGAAGTCTGAAATGACCCTCCGATAGTAACATGCTAACCAAAGGAAACTATGAACTTCTTCCATGCTATTGGGTGATTTCCATGAAACAACTTACTCCACCTTCGACGAGTCCACTGCCACTCCATTATTAGACACCAAGTGCCCAAGAAAGTGTACTTCTTGCATCAGGAACATACACTTCGACAATTTCCCTTAAAGCTGGTGGTGCTGAAGGACTTACAAGAAAACCCTGAGATGCTCAACGTGCTCATCCTATGATCATGAGTAGATCAGGATTTCATCGATAAACACAATGACGAACCGGTCTAAAAACTCTTAGAAGAAAAAGTTTATAAGTCCCATGAACACACCCAGTGCATTCGTAACTCCAAACGGCATTACTACAAACTCGAAGTTCCCATACCTGCACCTGAAAGCCGTCTTCGAGATGTCATTGTCCTTTACCCCCAGCTGATGATATCCAGATCGTAGATCAATCTTGGAAAACCGACCTGCTCCCCTCAGTTGGTCGAAGAGAACATCTATCCTTGGACGGGGGTAGAGGTTCTTGACCGTAACCTGGTTCAACCTTCGGTAGTCTATGCATAGCCTGAGACAACCATCTTCCTTCTTCATGAAAAAAACTGTAACACCCCATGGAGATACGCTGGGTTGAAAAAATCTCATCTCTATTAGATCGTCAATCTAAATCTGCAACTCTCGCAACTTCTATGGTGGCATCCGATAAGGGGCCATCGAAATTGGACGAGCACAAGGATGTAAGTCTATCCCGAACTCAACATCACGTTGAGGGGGGGGGGGGGGTAGAGTCACAACCTCCTCGGGAAAAACATAATGGAACTCCCCAAAATCCTCCGGGACATCCATCATCTCAGTATCAGCTGGAACCACAGATAACCCGCCTAACTAGGAAAGGAGAGGCTCCATATGCCGGTTTCCCACCTGATAGCTCCTCTCACCAAAAAAGATAAATGTTTCCCATCCACGTTGGAGAACACGACTCTTCTATGGAAGCAGTTGATAACGACACTAATAGTAAACAAACAGTCGATGCCTAGGATGACATCGTATGGCTGCATCTGTATCAAAATAAGGTCTCCACTAGATCGATGTGGTCCCAATGTCAGCCCACATCCCCAGCAAACACAAGATACGCTGGTCTGGCCTCCAACTGGTGTACTCAGAACCAGTGGTACGGAAATTCACTCTATATCTAGTCCCAAATCATGGGCTAGACAAGGTGCAACAAAGGAGTGGAAGCCCCCGAATCGAACAAAGAAAAATCAAAAGTAATGAACAAATAAATCATACCTCGCACCACCTATGGTCCCACCGGAGCTGTGAACTCTATTGCATGAAACTGTCCACAGCCAGCTCCTCTTCCTCTCTGATGTCGTCCACCTCCCCGACCGTGCCCTGGTAAAGGTCCCCGAGGGGCACCCTGAGGTTTTCCTCCTCCCGCAAAGTCTGCACTCGGAGGAGCATGGTCCTGCTGCTGCTGGAAGGGCCTCACCGACAACTGGTGTAGCTGAGGTGGGCGACGAACCTACCCACCTCCACCGTACTAAGTTCGGGTCGGGCACCGACTCTGAACGTGCCTAAAACCTCCACAAAAACACACTTCGGTCCTGGGATCATGAAAAAAGGACGAGGACTTGATTATCTGAACTGGAACTGCTCGGGCCTGCTCCCCACTGGCCTGAACCTGGAAGGTCCCGTTACAGGAGACCTGCTGCTGACTTCCTTCCCATCGACGAGCTCGGCTGGATCCCCTCTCTTGGTGCACCTCTCAACGAGTGCATCCTCTCTACAACCTATTACTTCTTCTATACTGCCATGTACGTCATAAGGGTGAAGGGGGTTACAACATACTAGAGCGAAGGATGATGCTCCTCCACCAAACGTTGCGCTTGAGACTCCTCATCGGGAATGAGATCCGAAAAAAGTGCAGGATATCATTGAACTTGATCCCCAACTCTTATACTGACATACTCCCCTGCTGAAGGGAGAGTAACTCCTGCCTCTTCTCCGCCTTGGTCATGAAAGAAAGGAATTACTCTCGAGATTCATTCTCAAAGTCAGCCCATGAAACTTCTACCTTTATCCTCTCTCCAAGGTAGATCGTCCACCACTGTCACACTGCACCTCTCAGCTGGCTGACTGCTAGGGTAACCCAGTACTCCCTCGGAGCATGGATCAAGGTAAAAGAGATACCTAGCTCCTCAAGCCTCCCCTCCGTCTCCATATCTGAAGTACTACCCTCATACTTCTTGAGGGTCTTCCGCTGGAAAGAACGAAGAGTCTTCTGCCACTGGCTATCTTCCTCATCTCGGTCCATCCTCAACTGATCGACCGCCTGAATCTGTTGGGCCTCGGCCATCTAAGCTACCCGGTGACGACGTCCAGGTTCCATAGCTGTACGGTAAACAAAGATCGCCTCAGCCCAAGTAGTAAGGAAAATTTTCAAGGTTTTATTTTATTATTTTCATTTCAATTTCATTCACAGAACACCCAAATAAAGTAAAACACAATCATGATGATGCATGGACCTTCCCTAGTGTCTCTCCCAGCAATAAATGTAGTCTCACTTGGTCGTTCGGTAGGCTCAGAGTCCTTGCATCGGTTCATGGGGGGCCCTAAAATCTCGTGTCCTAGCCCGTCTTCCATGGCCTATGTCATGCACCAAGATTAAATAAAACTATTTCCCTACCATCCCATGCAATCCTCACTTGTGCCTAACTCCAGACACTATCCTATCTCTCAACCATCACCTCTAATACCATTATTTCACGACCCCCTCCCACCAAAGATGCCCCTCCTGAGCTGGAAATGGTGATAGGGAGATAATGAACCCAGAGTCCCGCCTCCAGTAGGCCCCGGGGTGGCGACTAGCACCAAGGGTATGAGTTTTCACAAATATATGAGGCATTAACCTTTTTATTATTTAGGATCGTGAAATAGGACCATTCAACCACCAAAAAGGAAAAGAACATGTGTATATAAATAAACCCAAACCAAGACCACATGCATGTTTATACAATTTTATAACAAGGTGAAAGTACAAGAAATCTCAAAGTACAATAACAAAATGAAAAGAGTATACAACCACAAAAAAAAATCTAGCTGTCCGACTAGTAGGGTCCCGCACAACCCCGGTAGTCCTCCTGGAAACCTGAAAGTAAACGTAATGTGAGCATACATGTATAATCATTAGGGAAACCTAAACCTCTCGTGCATAAGTGTGGAGACACCCTAATGTCCCATGAGAACAATAGAAGAAACCTAGAAAGGAATTCTATCCACCCAACCTCACCAGCCATACTCACCAAAAACACAATCACAATAGGTAGTAGTATATAAGAAAAAGAGTGTTGGGTACCCCACACCATTTCTCATTAGTTAGTTTCTCTTCCTAACGGTGAACGTCTTGACGCTGCCACACTCTCCCCGCCCGCACACACCTGGGCCTCACAACCAAGTATCCCACCCGCACACACTTGGGCCTCACAACCACGTATCCCACCCGCACACACCTGGGCCTCACAACCACGTATCCCGACCACACACACTTGGGCCTCATCCCAAAGATTCTTGGGAAACAGTAGAACCTTCCTGAAGAGTCATTTGCTAAAACCACCCCAATCGAAACCTACCCAAAGTGTCTTGGGTGTAAGGTCGCCTCAAGCCATCACAACCTAGGGGAGAAGGTGCAGGATGGAGAAGGTAACGAAGGGAAAACACCCTCTCCCATGAGATAGGAGTGTTCGGCACTAAGTGCTCAACATGGGCGGGGTGCGATAAATCACAAAAGATACAGATATATATATATATACAAAACACACAGCCCAACCTATGGCTTCTAAACAGGGAAACTAAGCAGATGCCTCAGCACTGCTACTACGAAGCATGCATACAACAAACAACCCCAACCCCATTTAGGTTTTCATGTTTCAGAAGAATTAGTTTAATTTAGTTCCTTAACTACTGGGAAACTATCCACAACCAACCACGTCAATCATTCGTAAAACATATCCCTGATATCCACAAAACAAATTAGGAAAAACAAAAGCAACACATCCAAGTCCTTCTTAATAGCCAAATAGCCCCATTGATTATTATTCTCGTTCCATTACCATAACCAACCATTCATTAAATCTTCCACTTTTTATTTATTAATCACAACCCATAGTCCATTCACATTCAAACCCATCCCTTAAACCCCGCTGCCAACAGCCATAACCACAACTGTACCATACATCATTATCCATTTAATACCATTTATCGCAACCCCACTACCCACCCGATCCACAAAAACCCACAAAACACCACCATCACATGACACGTTACCAAGACAACACCCACATGTTCATTATTCCATTTTTTTACTGGGGTGATCAAACAAGGGTTCTAGATTTTAAACATAAAACATTACGTGATTAACCAAATTCCACATTCCACAGGGTTCCATCCACAAAAACGGTCTAAAAAGATAGGGAAACATTTAACTGCGCAAGAAAAGGCCCCCAAAGACTGTTATTTTCAGTAGGAATAAGCCTATTAATTTCATAACATAACAATAGGATAAACAAAGATAATCATCACAACATAACCATCCCCATTCTTTAGCCAATTATTATCTTTATTTAATGGTTCAACTTTTTCTCATGAAAACAAGAGGATACCCACCCCGAATGATGCACAATTTAGAGAGACAAAGGTATGATCCCTACTTCAACAGGTTCTGATCTCAACGCTCCCCCGGATCAACCTTAGAAGACGTCCGTCGGTGTCCGTAACTTCTTGTGGGGTCCCAGAAATACATCCTTGAGTGGAAGTCGGAAAGGAAAGGCTGAAGGAAAGAAAACAGATCCAATCTCGGATGTTCCGCCTCATCGTTATGATCCCGAGTCCACTGACGAATCCTAAATCGAAGCTCAGATGAAGATGTTATGGAAGAAAGAGACTTTGAGTCTCTTGGTAGAACTCTGCTCATAGCAAAGGGGAGGAGAGGGTTGAGTAGAAAAGGAGGAGGGGACCCCTCATTTTATAGGTGAGAAAAGAAAAAGTACACGGAGTGTAATTTATGGTACAAAGTTTGTATTCATTTATTTCACACAGTCTCCATGTGGCTTCCAACACGGCTCTCAAGTCGTTGACTAGTCAACACACGGTTTGAGGGTAACGCATACGCGGGGAAGGACTACACGGCATGTAGTTTGGACAGACGACATGTACCCATTCATTGCACATGGTAGGGACTCGGATCCAACATGGCACACGGTCGTTGACTAGTAACTCATACGCGGGGAAGGACTACACGGTGTGTAGTACTGGACACATAGCGTGTACCCATTCATTGCACACCGCAAGGACACAGCTCCAACACGGCACACGACCGTTGACTGGTAACGCGTAAGCGAGGAAGGACTACACGGTGTGTAGTACTGGACACACGGAGTGTACCCATTCATTGCACACTGTAAGGACACGACTCCAACATGAGGTATACCCGGTGAGGGGGTACACGACATGTACTCAAACTACACAGCGTGTAGTTTCAAAATTCTAGAAAGTGTGGGAAAAGTCCATTTTACCCTCCAGAACACTTCGTGGCCTTCTTTTTGACAAAGTAATGGGCCAGAGAGGTTTGGTCCATTACATGGGATGTGATATATATGGATGAGTAAAACAACTACTATCAATATCAATAATCCTAATAGATTAAAACTATGTGTCAAAACACTATTATTCTTTAATGAAACAAATTTGAATTGGTTTTTCAAACTAATTTCATATCATGAGACTACTAATACATCGATGATATTTCATTTAATGGTCCCCAACCCATAGATAATACTTTAAGTATCCCCCAAATGATATCTATTATGTCATAAGAATTAATCATATCGAATAGACAATATTCCTATTTAAATAACCATATTGAATAAAGGAAACAGATTTGAAAATATTTCCTCAAATAATAACATAACATTCAATGTAATCACTATATAAAAATTATTAAAATATCTTGAAATAATCATATCCAATGAAAAATGAGATGGACATTTTGGTGATATTCACTGTAAAATGTTCATAAAAATTGAATATTTCAAGATTACTAAAAGGAATAATGAAAGTGAATGTGAATTTAATCCCTTGGTAAATAAATCATAGCCCTAGAAGTGAAATATTAATAATGTTATCAATATAGTAAACACAAAGAGGAGTAAAATATTAAGGGCTATTTTTTATGATTATAAATAAATTAAAAATATATTTTGAAAACGTTTTTCAGGAAACAATTATTTTTATTTTTAAAAACCATTTAAAAAACCTTTTATTAAAAAAAACAATTGAAAAAAATTCTTTAAAAAAACTTCTGAAAATATAAATGAATTTATAATGAAATGGTGGTGGTTAAATCCACACTTTATGTATAATGTTAAAAGAAACTTATATTTTAATGTTAAAAAATTTAGAAAAATGATTTTTTTCAAAAAGTTAGAAGATGATTCCCTTATAAAATTATGAAAAAAGGCTAATAATGTATTCAATAAATCATTTTGGAATAGATAAAAAAATTTAAAAACTTTTTTAATATCATGGATTTTAGGAGGAAATGTGTTATTTGACCAAATAGAAAAATGTATTTAGGATTTCATGAAAAACGTTTCTAAAACATTGAATATATCAAAGAGTGGGAAAATAGAAAGATTATTTGATATAGGTGATAAATAAATAAGGGTGAATAAAATGATAGTTTTATTATACTATGATCAAATAATACTTCTAGGTGGAAATTAAAGTGTAAAAAATTATGTATAAAATGATATTATAAGGTAAAACCTTGAATAGAATATAATATTTGAGTGATAATTAATAAATGAGTAGATTGGGTGTATCAGCAATAAATAAAAAATAGAATTCTAATGAAATCAATATAGATTTAAATTAATAATAAACATAATAATATAATATTAATAATAAGGAGTATGTAATATAACACAATATAAATAAATTAGATTATGAAATTCTTTTCCACTAGGTAAATTTTTACTCAAATACTTTTAGATGAAATAATTCAAAATAAAATTGAATATTTCATGAATAATGAATTAATCGTGATATTATTTGAAAAGATTATGTATGTAAACCATTTAAAATAAATTATTTTCACATCAATAATGTGAGTGTTTCAATAGGATGTTTAAAGTAAAAACCGAAAGTCATATTTCAATGATAAGAGTAATAAATTTTCTTGAAGATAATAATACGTAATTTGTTTTCAATGTGTCTGACAGCTCATTGAATAATTTCAATCCTAATATCAATGAATTAATAAAATTAACTTAATCTAAAATATTAAAATAAATTTATTCAATATATAACATGTAAAAATGATATATAAGATCCATATATAAATAACTATGCGCATAACAACAAATAAGTCTCAATGGAATGTAAATCTATAAAAAATACATTACCTTCTGTTTCTTTTTGGGAAAATGTTATATCAAGTACTTTATAAGACATTTTTTTATTTTAAATGACTTAATAAGTAACCATTTACTTTTTTTATAATATTCTAGATTATCTTATATAAATATATTATTACCCGTTTGATAACATTCATTAATTAATTTCACTATTTTGGTTGTCAATTTCAAAGTTTGTAAACTAATTTTTAAAATTTTACATGTCATTAGTGTCATGGTTTCATCATATAAATAATGTAATAATACATAAAAAAATAATATATATTCTTTATATATATTATTATTAAAAATCCATAATATTTGGAGACATGATATGGAATTCATTGTTCATGGAAATTGTAGGCCAAACAAACGCATAAATGTTATACACGTTTCATTTACATATTAAAGGAATGAAAATAAAATGATATATATGCATAAAATAATATTATCATCATATATAGGTCATATATATTACTTTTTATTTTTAAAACAATAATTTATATGTTATGTGTATTGTGTAAACATGTCTTATCGCTTTCAAGGGGCGGTAGTCTACACTTCCATAAATGATGTTATCGTACTTAAAAAAATTATAGTAGAAAATTTTGTCATATAAAAGAATTAGATAAGTATAAATACAGTATAAATATTAAATATATCATATATAAATACATTTCCATTATAATTTAAAACCATGTTTGTTGGTAAAAGATAACTGAACGACATCGTTTTGGGAGGTGGTAGTTCACCATACACACCTAAATTATATGTTTCTCACCAATTAGATTGAAGTGTGTTAAAATGATGATGAAAAAATTTAATAAAAATAAATCATTATCTTGAGGATACAATTTTCATTATATTTTCATGGAATAAAAATACTTTATTAGATGCATATTTTAATGAAAACTAAATAGACCGAGGAAAGATGATTCCTCTTCTTTTAGAAACTCTTTTTGGTATGCACAAAAGGGATTCCTTGGATAGATTTCTGACCAGGGTAAGGATTATAGGATTATGGAGGTGGTGTATATGATAGATATTTTTAGATCTTGTGTTATCCATAGTGGCATTATAAGTTTTAGTAAGTATGTGGCTTTAATAGATTTTATAGTGGTAGAGTGTCACTCCAATTAATTTCAAAAATGATAATTTTAATGAAATTTCCCCATTAAACATAGATATAATTATGGTAAAAATTATATAGAATGAAGGAAAATGTCTAAATTATTACAAAAATTTAATTTATAAAAATTTTATTGGTTATTTTGGCACATCTTTTTAATATTTAGTCTCTTGTTGAACTTAATTTCACCTTAATTGTTTTAATTAATTTTATTTAATTTCATTAAAATTTTCCTTCAACAAATTAGTTGACCATATTAGAAATATATATTATTACTATTCAAAATATATAATTCATTTTTAAATTTCTAATGACATAATTTGTATAAAATAATTTAAATTTTTTCCCATTGATGGGGCGAAAATGAGGGCTTTCAATAAAAAAATGTTAATAGTATGAGATGTTGTTATAACATATTTCACTATAAAATTGATTCCAATGACATAAAATAAATTAATTGATACAAACAAAAAATAAAATTAATATTTAAATATAATAAAATATATAATTTATAATTATAAATTAATTATTTGAGAAATATGTTTTCAATTATAAATTAGTGTTCTTCACTATTCATTAAAAATAAAACCTCAAGTAAAAAATAAAAAAAATAATTTAATTTAATTTTTACAATCCTATTTCAAGTTCTAATTATATATTCACATATAATATTTATTAATGTAAAAATTATTTTATTTAATATATATTCACTATTAAAATGTGTTAAAATTTATATTATGAAAATATAGGTTATTATGCGAAATATAGATTCTACTCTTATCATATGATTATAAAATCAATTGGATGAATATAAAAATATATTTTATGGGATATATAAAAATATATATTATTCATATCATTGAATAATTATAATTAATTTAATTTATTATGATAAAATTTCTCTTTAGGTATTTTAAGAGTTTTCAAAAAAATAATTTCCATTATATTCAATTGTTTCTTATATTCATTTCCAATTATCTAGTAACCAATGAAATCTTGTTATATTTTTTAGACTATATTATATCATAATTTACATAATAATATTCATTATTAATAATATAATTCATATGTTATGTGTTATTAAATTAAATAATAATACATTAATAATGTATATTTGTTCTGTATAACATGGTATTGGGTGTAATGTAATAAATTGAATAAGGTCATTCTTATGAGTGAAGTATCGGTAACTTATTGTCACCGACATAATAATATATTCATTATATTTCATATACATAAAATAGTAAATATATTTTAAAATTCCATGATTTTATATTCAGTTATTCACATAGTTTATTATGTCATACATGTTAATGAATAAAATGTTAATACATTAGATTTTTTAGGATTTACAATATATTTTATCAAAAAAATATACAGGTTGGTTAATTTGTGATATGATTAATTCCATTTAATATTATTTTGATAATATAACCACTAGAATAGGGCTACCTAGTTTTGTTTCTTTATAGTTGGTAACATAGGAAATTACGTACGAACATTTGGAACTACATCTATGAAAATATATATAGGGGAGTATACACATATTATATACATTGGTGATAATACTATATATACGATATCATCCAAAATATTTTTTTAGGTAATGATTATTTGGTTTTCATTGTTTTATATTCATGCCTGTGTGCTACAGGGGGACATAGTTTTTGTACAGATTCCCTTCTAGTTAATAACCCTTAAAATATGCGATCACTTATATCTCAAATATCATTCCGGTTCACAATGATCATTCCCTAACAACATATTTGGAGTGACACACCAAACTAGTATGCTAGGGTTAAGTCATATTTTATTTATGAACCATTATAGAGGATATAAAGTTGATAATAACCAATGAATTCCTAGGAAATACATCTGGTGACATAAAATAATAATAATGTGTAACTATTTAGACACCCCGTGAAAAATATTTTAGAATTTCCCAATATAATTATTGTTTCTCCAACAATGTTTTTTTTTGTAATTGGATGGGACCAAAAGAATCATTTTTAACATTGAATATGAAAGAAAATGTACAGCTTATGTGAAACAATATAATTTCATTACACGATTGAATGATATCTTGATTACTAATTGTTAAATATCATGATATATGACTAAAAAATAAAACATAAAAACTCTTCGAATCACTAGTGATGATAGTGTAATAGTTTTTTGAGGGAACTGGTAGTCGAGACAATTGTGTAATGATGGAATAATTTACATCATATGATAAATTAAAAAGGATCCAAATTGGATATTGACTATATGGATTGTGAAAATTTATTATGTGATGAAAATATTGTAATAAATCAATGAACTGATGAAAAAATTGATGATTATGATTGAAGGGATGTAATTACATACAATATAAGAATTTTTTATATAAACGTATTGTGTTTTTGGAATATTGGATTTTTCAAATGGTTAAATATTATACCATAGATGGAACCATGTTATGGAAATCAATGAAGTATAAGGATGGATGTATTTATGTATTTAAATTTTAGATATATGATTAGAAGGCTCAAGGGGGAGGGAAGTCTTCTCCCAGAATATTTTATTACAAATTAATGCAAAAAAAATGAGTTACAAGGATTGATTAAAAAGATGAGTATAGACATCACCATGTGCATCAGCATCAACCATCTCACTACAAAATAATTGTGGTAAAAAAGGAACACATAGAATTGAACTCCTCTATTTCTCTCCTAGAATGAGAATTAGAAACCAATTTTACACTGTATAATAACATGTCACAATAATATAGATATGATCCACATGCCTATGATAGTCAATCCATGCTGATAAAACCATCCATGAGACATATCATGAGTGAATTATATTAATTTCAACCACTATAGTTGAGTCAAATACCTTTAATATATCCCTCTAGTGATGATAAAAATTATACCATATAGCTTTAACCATGTTCCATAACTCAGCATAAATTACAACGACACTCAAAATGATGTTAGAAAAAAATAATTTTACAATTTCTAAATGAGTGTGGAAGATATCACCACTGACTGAGGGTCTTGGTGCACTTGATTCCTCCCATTCAACATTAAATTTAATCTACTAAGATATCAAAGGATTCTACCTTATGATCATAGTCATTATCAGTTTATTTCACCTACTAGAAACTCTTAGGGATCACAGAATCCTCAGATCTGATTCAAGATTTCATATACCACCAATCTAGATCCTTGTAATAGCCATAAGACCACAATGCATTTCTCAGATTCCTGTATGTGTTTTAATGGATTTATTCTCAAATTCCAGTGAAATCATAGCCACCGTACGAATGATAATAATGGTTTTATAATAGAATGAATAAGAAGAAGCACTTAGCCACTGTAACATTACCAATGAATAAAATCGATACGCTACTCCCCTAAATTCTGATGATAGGTGAAGATATTTTATATGTATTTCTTTTGTTTTCATGAAAAAATACAGGAAGCCAAGATATGATCAAAACAATTTTCCTTAGAAAGACAAAAATAACTTGTAGGGGATGATAATTTTCATGGGATGATTATTCAATCATTGATCTTAATTTTAAATCTATAGTTAACCATTTTTATGTTTTATGTTTTGTGATTTTGACATGATTAATGAATTTTTTGGATGCATTTATTGGAATTCAACCATTTTCATTAGTATACATTTTTGATGAAAAAAATAGTTTTATATTTTATAGGCATAATTGTAAATTTTATGAAAACCATTAGGGTTTATATGATTTTCAAGATTGAGTTTTATTGTGGTTTATTCTTATAATACAGTTCGAACATTTTGTAAATATATATCATAGAAAATTATAGTGTTAATAAATTATTTTATGATTAATGAATTTTATTAGGATATTCATAATATTAATGGGAATATTACTGTTGTTGGAAAAGGTGTACCTCTAGGCTGATTGGAAACCCAGCACATCATTAAAGGTCTTGAGGAATGAAACAAAAACCAATAGGTGACAAAAATGTGGATATGATACTAGCCTATATTATGTATCTGTTAGTTTGACATTTTTACTACATAAAGGGTTTAGTGTAAAAAGAATAAGTTATTTTTTGGATGTATATTATAGGATCATATATTTTCTGAATTTTGAATATTTACATGATTAAATAAATTTTGGAGGAATTTTCTAAGTTAATAATTGTATATAATTTAGTTTAAACCTAATGAATAATATATAAATGACACAGTTACATTATAGAGGATTATGGTAGTTTTCATATGATTACATTTGAGGTTTAAACATCATTAATTTTGAGTTTTTAATTTTCTAGGATATTTGACTATTTATTTTGGATATAATCAATGATTAATCCTAGATTTTATTGTGAAAATCTTATGTAATTTATATTATCACTTCACATGAAATATTTTAAATAGTTGGTATCATCGTCTGTTTTAGTAACAATTTCATTTTTTTAAAATTATTATAGTCATGAGAAATAGAAATTTAACATTTTTTGATAATAATATTTTGTGATGTTTTTTAGTGATTTAGGAAAAATGTCTATCTATAATACTCATTAATTTGTGAAAAAGTATATATTGAAGAGAAAATTGATTAAAGGTACAAATTTCATTTGAAATGAATTTTTATTTAAACATTTTATTGGTCTAGATTTTAATTGAATTCCTCGTCAAAAATGTAATGAATCGGCTTGTGTACCATGGTTACCTAGTATCTAAGTCATGCTAAACAAATACCAGATGTAATTCTCAATCCCCACGGTTTGGAGACTAGATCTTGACATTATGAAACATGATAGTGGGAAATAATTTTCCACAAAACATAGTGAATTTAATACTAGAATTTAAATATTCATACAAAAGAAACTACACTGGGAGTAATGTAATAGAAGAAAATAATTAATGAAAACACAATGTACTACAACCCATGTACCAAAATAGAGGAAAAAACCGAATGTCTCCAAGGACACAACTCACCCCCACATAGGTTCATCATTTAGATCCACATCCAAATGATAATTTCCCCTTGCTCGAACCTAGAATGATATAATCTACAAATACATGTTGGTACATGTAGGGTTTCAAATTAAAATACCAGTAGGGTATCACAAAGGATTCCATAATATATGTCGAAAATATATTCAACAAATGAATGTATTAAATTTCTAAAATAATGATGTTTGGAATATTCAATAATTTCTTTAAAAAATATTTCTATATAGTTTAAATGATAGAAAACTAATTTAAGAAATTTATTTTCAAGTGATTGAATATCTCTAAAACAATTGATTAAATAAAAAAATTATATAAAATAGTTTATGTAAATTAAAAAGGCATGTAATGTATTTTAAAAAAATATACATACATTTATATCTCAACTATAAAACAAGAGAGGAACATTTCCATCTTTAAAAAGGTGTGTATCAGATATGCAATAATACTCTACACTCTCAATGTAATCCATGTAATATTTGTATACACACATCACACTGACACTAGCCAAAGGTGACCCATCACTATCCCATCTATAATTTCACCCACTGCATGTATGTTTAAGAACATTTAAATATAATAGATAGTGTCCATATTACTAATTATATACCTATGACTTGTATTTTTTATTACACAATAAATAATGTGATATTTATTTTGAAACTTATTAAATAAAAATTAAATCCCATTCATCTATTTAAATGAATTTTTTTATTTAAAACCAAAATGGATTTTAATAAATAAACATGTCTCATTCACTAGATAAAACCTATGTGTTTCTATAAAATTTTATTAATTCCATTAACATAAGTTTGAAAATTCTTCAATAAAAATTCCATAGATTTCAAAATTACAATACATAGTTAAATTAAATAAATTTATCTAAAACTATTTCCATCCAATAAACAATTTAAATAAACCAATTTCCACAAACACATCCCAATTCAATAAAAATGGATGTTTTCCAAATCCTCATTCTGAAACCATTTCAAATTTACCATTTCACTGTAATTGGGTGTTTAAAAAATCATTTGAAATAATTTTTGAGAAATTGAATTTAAATCAACAAATTTATATAAATAATGAAATTAAAGTATCATGACACATCCTTGGACAAACTTCTCTAGTGAATTTTTAGCCAGAAAAAGGTTGGTGCACTACTTGGAAGATCGTGCGTCCAAACCAAGCAGCATGCTCTGCATCTAAAAATAATTAATATAAAAATAATAATAATTGAAAAATAAAATAAACTGTAAATAAGAAAAAATGAGTAAAAAATAATTTTATAAGAATATTTTATATTAATAATAATATTAATATTATTATTTAGAATATTATTATTATTAAAAATATATTGATTATTATAATTATTATTGTTATTATTATTACAATTATTATATTTATTATTATTATGATGATGTTTACCTTAATTCTTCCCCTCACCCAACCTGGGTGCGGCGCTCCCCCTGGCATTTTCCCTGCGCGACCCTAACCCCTATTTACTCGTTCTGCCTAAGACCACCTATGACCTTCCCCCCATCGTGCTACGGCCCCCAGGACTCCTATTCATTAGTGTGTGACCCTCCAACCTTCCCTCAACCACCTCTGTTGGTATTTCCCAATGCGCAAAACTAAGAAGCCGACCCCCTACCTCAACAGCTCCACATTCATTCCAGCCGACGTTTGTCTCGCTATTAAGCTCCATAATCCTGTCCTACCTCCCTCACTGGTGCCCTCGGTGTGCTATTTTTTTTCAATTTTTGTGGTTTATTTAATTTGGAAAGACCATAAATATTTGGTTAATGTGTGGCATGTTTTCTTATTGTTTTATGGATTGCTGATCGTTTGCAGGGTGTTTTCCTCCCATCTAGTGAGGCTTTATTGCATTTGAACATAATCAGTATCTGTTTCCAAGGTTTATTTAATTTATATGTTCTTAATATTCTTGTGTATATTTAGAAATTTTTTCCCTGTATTTTTTTTTGTGGTGGTAAATGTGTTAATAATGTATTTTAAAATGCTTAAGTAATGAAAATGGATATCATAAGGGATAATAGAAATGTTTAGATTGTGTTTTATTATGGTTCTTTTTGAAAGTATTTTATGAATTATTTGGCGAAATGTGATGTGTCATTTCAATGAAACCAGTGGTGCATTAGTATAAAAAACTTGGTCATCAAATTAAATTTATTATATAGGGAATTTTAGCCTGGTTTTTTCGGTTTGGAATATGATTGGATAATAGAGTAGATAATACGAATCATATTGGGAAATGAATGTGGATTATGTGTGGTTTTGAATAATACATGGCCTATGAGAAGTTGTTGATTTAATTTTGTGCATTCCTAATGATATTTATAAATGGGTTCATTATGAAATGTGTCAGTCATGTTAATGTGTCTTCTGAAATGGTTTTGGTGTGTGTTGAAAAAGTGGGATGCTTGACAATGCTCAGTGAAAAGGTGATTTCAAATTGTTTGGAAATTGATTTTTGAATTTCTTTTTGTAAATTCATCCAGGGTGTGCATACATAAATAACCATTAGAAGCTACATACTTATAAAAAATAGTGTTGTCTATTAAAATGGTCTTTCTTAAATGTTTCAATGGGTTTTGAAATATATATGGGTTCCGTTATTTGACATAATTTTATATTTTGGGTATTATGATGTTTATGGATTTTTTTAATTAATGTGTGTGGGTCACTTTATTGTGCTTTTGTGCCACCGAGACTAAGGAGAATCACATGTTTATGAATAGGAATATATATATATATATGTAGGTTCCACTATTATTTGTATATTCAACCATTGTAGTGAATATACCAGTCCGTTTCTAGGTATTTCTATATATATATATATGAAAATTCAAACGTAGGTGAGTGGAGACATGCATGTGAATATAAGAATATATGTAATGTTCCACTTAAAAATGGTCATGACCATGCAGGTCTATTCATTGGGGATATGTTTTCTTATATGTATGTGAAGATGAATATGCTCAGTGGGGGAGTAACAACTCTTAGTTAGAAAGCACCACGTGCCAAATGTTCAGTTTTCCTCCATTATACGGTAGGTTTCCCAATGAGTTTTCATTTAAAATAAATAATTATTGGTTTTTTCATTTCAAACAATTTCTTAATGTTAGTTAGAAGTTTATGTTTTTATTAATAATTGATTATTATAAAATAATGAAATACCCTATGTGTATTTGAATTTCCTGAAACTGTTTTATTAAATGAGCTTATTAGGGTTTATCGAAAGGCCCATATGGCCATCAAAATTGTGATTTAGATTTAAAGTGGTGAATTGGGCTTCATAGATGGATTTTAATGTGAGTTCTTCGTTTCCAAAATGGTGTGTGTGTAATTCATTAGGAAATGGTTTGGAATGAGAAAAATTCTATGAGGCCTAGATGGCACTTTTATAAAACTGTTTATGTCAAGAATCTATCCTTGGATGTGGTCCCTTTTCATTAATTAAGTTGTATATATGGGGGCCTGCTGTGTAGGACTGGTATGTGATAAAATAGTAGAAAAGAAAGGGACATATTACATGGGGTGACTCAGGTGATTCATGTTGTGTGTCTATATATATATATCTGTGTGTGTGTGTGTGTGTCTGTGTATGGTTGTGTGACTATGTGATTTGATGCTCAGCTGGAATTAGCTACCTAACCATTTTGTTACACATGTTTACATTAGGGACTAGCATTGTTAGTGAATTTTCGGTGAACGATTGCTACAATATATTGGATTATTCACTGGCTAGTGGGACATAATTGAGATATGTTTTATTATTATTATTCCTATGGTATTGGGCCCCTCAACCCGACTATGTAGTGTGATAGTTGGTCAATAGGTTGTAATGATGTCATTGAGATTAGGAATTCATTCAATAAGAGTCACATGTATTGAATTTTGTATACTATTTATGAGAACCTAGGTTATCCCATGAATTTTGGAATATAGTTTTCTACGGTTGATGATTTTGGTTCCTTGTTTGGAGAGTTATTATAGCGACCCGACCTTTTCTTACATTACTATTACATCATTTCAAAGATAAAAAACATAATAGTATCACACATGGAGGATCCAGAGGTTTAGTGTCTTGGGAAAACTAGGACTACACATAACAAGTACAACATCAAGCATAAAAATTCATTTAATCTCTTCTTCTATAGATTCTTAGTAGCACTTGTCCTCTCCTTAGTACATGTAGCCACGCGAGGATATACATCAAAAGGGGTGAGCTAAAATCCCAGTAAGAGGATAGATAAGAACAATATAGCATGGGGTTAGCATAATCATGACATAGGAAGAAGATCTTGAACATGAGAGGAGCATAAACAATAAACTTGAAATGTGGAAAAGCATAAAAATGAAACATCATGTCTTAGTGGTTAACTACCACACATACTTGTGAACAAAGCTAGCATCATTTTCACGCATAATTTCACATTTACTCATGAGATTCATCACTTTACCCAATGTATTGGAGTGCTATATAATTCCAGGCACACCCGTCACATTTAAACATTCATATTGCGCTATATAATTCCGGGCGCACCCGTCACATCATAACATTATCATTATCATCCTTGCCACATAGAACACATATCAAACATGTACATAAATAACCCAAGGAAAGGAATGGGTTTCATTTCATAATAACACATTCATAAGATTTGGGTTCCCAAAAGAAAGAGGGAACAACATACTTGATATAAGAACCATCAACCTTGAATGAGAGGTAAAAGATGAGATCTTGAAAGAAGAGTTCTCTTGGAAAACATTTTAATGAACATAAAAACTAGTGACAAACATGTATATCCCAGAAAAGTCAAGTAAATGATGAACAAAATACCTTTGAGGAGTAACCATATCAAAAATGGAGTGAAAGAGGGAGAACCCGAACGAAGAAAATTGGGTTCGAGATTTCCCCTTACCTTGTACTCGAATGCCTCCTTATCTTTAATGCCCTGTATAATGACATTATATTCATTAATTAGAAATTCCAGAACCTCTTATACATTAATAGGGTTCATTCTGGTTTCATTATTTCATATTATGTTCCTTTGGATGACTTATAGAGTTTAAAAACATTGTTCTGGGATGTTCGTTTTTATGGTTTTCTTGAACGGTCCACTTGTATTCTTAAATTGATGTTTGGGTAGATCATGGGTAAACATCCAGAACTGATATTAAATGTAATTAATGATATTAAAGAATCTTTAATGATTTTATAATGAGTTATATTATATCTATGTGGACGAATCATTATATAAGAATTAAATGAAGATTATTTGGGTTAATTTGAGCGGTTTTTGGATCATAACCAACTCAATTTAACTTTTCACTTAGTAGTATGGCCATAGGTTATTTCCAGAACTTAAAATAGAACATAATACATATAAAACATTCTGGTTCAACCATAAAAATGGTTTCATGACCAGGATGAAGGTATAAATGGAATAAGAGAGCATGTTGTTTTTGAAGGTGATAAATTATCACCACATGAACAACGTTCTCTTTAAAAAAATAAAAGGAAGGGGGAAAGGGTGTGGGGTGATATAATATAACATTAGAATCATAATATTACAGTATATATATAATACTAGATTTACAGAACAATTTGTATGAAGATAGATAGAGAGAGATCAAGAAAGGAACTTGAGCTTGAAAGAAAATTAAAGGAGCAGAGAGAGAGAAATTACCTTTAGAATTCTCCTCTTGAGATCCTCTTTAAGGAAGCTAGGCTTGGTCTTTTGATGAGACCAAAATCTTTTGGACGTGGGGGATGAGCTAGGGAAGGTGTTTGGGAAGAATTTAGAGAAGGCTTGGAGCTTGAGAGGTGTGAGGAAAAGAGGGGGTGAAGGGTGGCTTTTATAGGGGAGGGGAGAGGGGTTTCCTTAATATAAAATTGATTAGTTTTTTAATTTCACCTAAGAAAAGGAATAGTGAGTGTTGGATGACTATGAATAGAAAATTTGACTTGTGAATTCGGGATTTGGGTTCTTACATCACTTGTGATGTCAGGAATAGTGGTTTTTAATTAAAATGTATTTATATGATAAATTAATGTATTCTACTATTCATAAAAAATTCTAGTATCTCAGAAAAATCCCAAAATTTTACCCCAACCATTTTTCTACATGTAGAATCCAAAAATGAAGTCCATTTTTCAAAAATAATTTTCTAAATTTTATTAATTTAATATTTAATTCAAATCATAATTTACTTAAAAATACAGTTTTTAAAATTAAAACTGATTTTGCAATTCATTCAAAAATTACTTAGGGTCTTATAAAATTATCGAAAATAATTTATGAATACATTTCAGGAAAATAAATATTCTTTTAAATTAGTTAATTAATTATAAATAATTATTTATGACTTATAAAATACCAAAAACGTTTACTAAGGTCAAATTATCACTTTCTATGATGTTTAATTTTATTTTATTATTCAAAGGTAATGTTACTCTTATTTACTATTCATAAGGTTCATATTACTATTCATAAGGGTAGATTACTATTCATAAGGGTACGTTACTATTCACCAAAAATTATTTGTGTTTCATTGGACTCCAAAAACTATCTTGAACACAACCGTGAATGTTGGATTTTTAAAATTCCAAACATAGGGGTGACAAAATTATGTTTAAAGGTCACTTAATTTTATCATCAACTAATGGTAACTGGATCGGTGGTATGAAATTTAAAACCATATAGAAACATCAAATAAGTCAAATAGATCACCATTCCATGGATTCTTATACATTCCCTTTACCATAACTCTACAAATATTTCATTTATCAACACTTAAGCGAAAAAACCATCACCTTTCAAAGGGATGATATCTGTCACTTCCCAAGGCAAAACGCTTGGGTGTATAACTATTTTCTCAAAAATATTATCCCACTTGGACATCCAATCCTTTATTTTAGCATGTGTAATTAATTAAAAAGTAATTGAAACTAGTTGAGTGTGATGAGTTAAGTCATTAAAAATTTCAACCACCTATACTTGTGAAAAACTATATTTGTAAGAAGGAAACAAGTCAAAAAACTAAATGATGACTTGAGGAGATCACCACTCATTGAATCCCACTATAAAACTATATCGAACACTGATATCACATTCTCCATATTTAGATTATATGGTCTTGATTATCTAGACAATGGGTTATATTCTACAAGAATGAGAAGAGGCACACTACTAGGTGTTGTAAGGTAGACTTTTCAAGCATAACAATAAATTAGATATTTATTGAAAATTATGAAATCAATCCTGAAAATGATATCAATAGATATCATGTCGAGGACTAGAAAACATCAATCCAACATGACATCAGTTAGATATCATAAACTAGTATGTCTATAAAGACTCTTCTATTTCTTTGTACAAAGGGGTGTAGTAATATCCTTGGCATGAAATGAATCATCCATTTGATGTGTTGGAATACAAACCACATGGGTCGATGTTAAATAGTGAGATAAACCATTATCAAATAGATCTGTCACTGTTGATGAAGGTATAATAATGGTACCGCTCATTGTTGATAGACCCATGTCTAATTCCTCTAGGTAATCCTCCACAGTGTGAGGTATCTTTGTTATGGATACATATGGATAAATCAATTTTATAAATGAAGTAATTGATTTACCCACCATTTTAAGAGGAGATAAGGATCATGTAACACTAAATAGTGGAGAAAATAAGAAGGATATAAGAATAACACTCAAACTGAACAATATGAGATATTATTTCCAATTGTAAGAACAATGAGATTCAGATTCCACTATATCCAAATTATGATAAGGAAATGATTATAACAAATCATTCAGAATCCATACACTAACCACCCTTGAGGACATAATTTTCACAATGGTGAGATCAGGTTAGGAACTCAATAGAAAATATATCTTATGCCGCGATAATATTTCAACTACATATTTTCTTTAAGAAAAAAGCCGAATACCCTCATTTGATGCCATTTTTTCAAAAACCTGCTCATGTACCTGAGATACTATTTAACAATGACATTCCCAACATACCTCGATGGGAATTTCTGAAACCCATGGCTTAAAAACCCAATACACGAATCATATAACATTCATTTGAGAATGAATTTTCCACACAACGTAGTGGATGAAAGGATAGAAAGTCAATATTCATTCAAAACAAACTCCACTTGGAGTAATGTACTAGAAATCAACAAGGAAATAAATCCAAAATTACAAAAATATATGTAAAAAGAAGTGGAAAACACAACATGTACCAATGGTCATAGCTCACCACATAATAGGTTCAATATTTAGATCCACTTCTATGTGATCATTTACACATAATCAAACCATGAAGAAGATAATATTCAAAAACCAGAAGGAAAAAGTTGGGTGTGATTTAAAAATAAATGTAGTGTATCACAAAATAATTCCATAATAGATTCCAATAATAGATTAAACAATGAAATTATTTCAATTTATAACATAAATAGAATTGTAATTTTGAAAACATATTTAAACAAATCATGTTATATAGTTCAAATTTTCGGAAAAAAATTCAAGCATTGGATTTATAGGTGAAGGAATATTTCTAAAACAATAGATTAAATAAAACAAATGTATATAATTGTTTATATAAATGTATCTTTCACATATAGAAGTAAAAAAATTGGAATACATTTATATCTAAAATATAAAACATGTAAGTGACATTTTCAACTTCCCAATGTTATGTATGTTCTATGATATAGTACCCCAAAATCTATAATTGATCATAGAAATATGTGATTACAAATTACAATTGACATTGGCCAAAGGAGACTCATCACCATACATTCATAGATGTGACCCACTGCATGTGTGTTTCAAAACATTGTAATTGTGTTGAGTGTGTCCAAATAAAAACAAACAACCAAAATTATGTATGTTCTCTTACAAAATCAATGTTGGGAAATTATTGTTAATAGTCTATAATATATAACTAAATATCGTTCCTCCATTTTGATGGAAAATCTTCTATTTAAAACCAAAATTGATTTTAATAAAAAGAACAGCTCATTTACTAGAGAAAACCACATTGTTTATACAAAGTACCATTATGAAATTTTCACAATTTTTAAATACATTGAAAACAAATTATACCCATTTCAAAATTCATTTCCAGTATTAAATTCAAAAATATTATTAAAATAATTTCCATCAAATATATAATTTAAATGTACAATTTAATTTAACCATTTTCTATAAACACACTCCATTTCATTAGATTTGGGGGGTGTTATAATTCTCATAAAAAATAAATCTACCAATTCACTTTAATATGGTTTTTATTTTATCAATGGAAATGGAGTTTGAAAAATTGAATGTAAAATAATAATTGAAATAAATCATGTAATTCATGGTTTATTAATTTGGTTTATCTAGATTGAAGAGCCTACATTTTATTGAAACGAAATGATCACAATAGAATATGTAAGTGATAAAAAATGTGTAGAAAACTTCTAAACATAGCCTAGAGAAGAAAATAAAAAACACAGAGCATAGATCCATCAATTTCAAGAAGATCTATTAAAATAATAAAAGAGGAGATATAGTGAATGAAAAATAATGCGGGAGAAATCATACTTAGGAATCCCAATGTATGGTAAATGATGATCCAAACCCAAATGAAATGATATTAAAGGGATAGAGTGATTCAAGATTTTATGGGAATGGACATATGTCAAGGGAGACGAAACATGAGAAAAGGATAAAAGAGAGTCCCATATGCACTACCTTTATAAAAATAGATGTTAGGGTATTTTAAGACATGTAATACCCATTTAAGTCATGAAATAGTTATTTTCTGTAACCACTGAAAAACATGCCACATTGAATTAAAAACTGATAATGGACTTTAAAATAATATATTAAATAATGCATGATGTGAAAAGACTATTCTCGACATGTAACCTTAACAGTGTGAAACCTTTAATGACATGGATTCAAAAAAATTACATGTTTTATAACTAAGTTACACAACATTTAATCCTATATCAGCCTACAAAAAAGGATTGTTAATGCTGCGATTTCGAAAAAAATTAACATCACCACTATTTTTATCCTCCCAATTTATTTTCAACACAACCCAGACCATGAAAAGGAAAAACAAAAAAATTGTTAAAGACATTCCTTTCAAATCAGTAAAGGATGTTACAAGAAGGTTAATGAAAAGAAAATATTATCATATTACATTAATTTTTATAATCCTTTTCGTTTTTTTGAGTTTGTTAAAATTTTAATTATTTTTAATATTAGTATAAAGAATAAAATATTTCACTCTTTACCTTTATTGGGACATTACACAATTTATATATATCTATATTTTTATACTCCACAAATATTCTCAACAAATAGATCACTATTTTTATAAGGATGTTTTATTATATATATAGATGAAATGGGTATTTAATAATGAAATTATAATATTCGATCTCCATGGTTCTTAAAAAGAATATAATTTTTGGTAAATTCAATTCATTAAAAGGGGATAATGTAACACTGTAATTATTTAAATGAAGGAAATGTTTGATAGCGTATAAAAAATACTACATGAAGCCTAAATGAACTAGAAAATATTTTTAACTATATATGATTATTAAAACATATAATTTGAAATTATGGTTATTGAATCATAAGTTAAAAATTATTAAATATACATAAAGGACATACTCAATAAACATTATATTATTATTTATTAGGAAATAAAAACTTATTTTTTAGTAATTTTAATTTTTCATTTAAAAATTTGTTTTCTTGAAAAATGATTTATATTATATCATATATGGGAAAATTATAATTAATAAATTGATATTTAATAATTTTTTTGATAAAATATTTGTATATATTAGAATATAAAAATTAATTTATGGTGAAATTTTTAGACTGTTTGTGAAACTATTAATTTTTTAGTTGTTACTGAAAAATAACATTACATGTATTAAAATATATCCACAATAATTTTTATTGAAAAAAAAAATAACAGTCAAAATAATGAATATATCCACAATATATTCACAATATAGAATATATCCACAATATTTTTTTTATATCCACAATATATCCACAATATATTCACAATAATGAATATATCCACAATATATTCACAATATAGAATATATCCACAATAATGAATATATCCACAATATATTCACAATATAGAATATATTCACAATATTTTTGTTACTGAATAATTATTATTTTTTAGTTGTATTTTTCATGTATTAAATTTTTTTTTACATGAATATTTTTTTATTAAATATTTTAATTTTTAGACTGTTTGTGAAAGTATTAATTTTTTTTATTGTGGATATATATCCACAATATATCCACAATATTTTTTTAGTTATTAATTTTTTAGTTGTTATTTTAGTTGTTACCTAAAATAACATTTTTTATTGAAAATGTTATTATTATTACATGTATTAAAATATATCCACAATATTTAAAAATCATGTGTAAATAAAATTATTTCTCTCATATTTTGGGTTATCGAATTATCATCATTGGATTCAATTTTGTGATTGAATTTGGAGTAAAATCATTTTTATACCTAGAATGAAATTTTCTAAAAAACAATATTTCACAGTATTTCAAATATAGAATTTTATTTTGTTAAATTGTCTTTTATAAATTTTATTTTGAAAAATTCAATCCATATTTAATATTTTGATGTACAAATATGGTAAATAATTCCCTTTTAAATTTTGGATGCTATGAATAGTAACCATGGGAAATTTATCACATAGGTAATGTGTAAATAATGATAATCATGAATAAAACTAAGTGAAATGACATAATTTGTTATCCTAATTTTTACTTGACTAATTATATTACAACCTTAACACCTTAGGCTCAAATTTATTTCTTCAAAGGGTACATTTTCCTAAAAATGACTTATATTATATTAAAATATAATAAAAATAAAAAAAGTTTCTCTTTTACTTATTAATATCTATCATGTTTACACTTATGGGAAAAGTAAGACATGAGTAAACATTAATGTAACTTTTGTGAATTGGGAAATTAATTTTATAATAGTAATTTATTTCTATTTTTTTATAATTATATATTTACCTTACATTTTAGGAAATTATGACACAATATTTATCCAATTAATAAAAAATATTATAAAAGACTTTAAAAATATTAAAATTTATATTATCTAAAAATGTCGTAATGTACCATGAATTTTATTGATTCATAAGAAAAATTAGTATTTTTTAAATGATTATATAATAATTTTTTATTTTAGTTTTTTCCTGTTATATCATATTAAATGAATAGTGTCAACATTTACAATAATGATATCAAATAAGAATAAAATTTAATTAAATTATTACCAGATCTATAAAAATATTAATATTAGGATAGGTGAATAGTATATATTCACTATTATCACCCATGGATATTTTTGAGTCAATTTTCATCTTAAATGTATTAGTATGAGCCTTTTAATGTGAAACATTCATTACCACAATTTATGTTTAAATGGTTTTACTAAGGGGTTAATCCAAAATATTTTTTTTAAACACCGCATAGTTTATAGACCCATATATTTTATAATAATAATAAAATTTTATTTCATTTAGTATGCGATACCAAAAAACCATTCATAGAAGAAAATATAACAAATCAAGGATTTGAGAAATATTTTTTATTAAAAAAAATTAAATCTCATCAATTTCATTCATTACACATTACAAGGAGTTTAGATTTCAATATTTACAAAAAAAATTATCTTTATTTACAGGAAACACTAAACTTATCTTGTATTATACGTGACACAATAGTTACAAAAAATGTAAAATATTATTTAAATATTATTATAAAATATATAAATTACCCAACGGAATGGAGGTTATGAAAATAAATAATAAAATTATGAATATTATAGTTAAATATTCATTATTCATAAAATATTAATAATTTAAATGATTTTTTTTCTAAAAAAAAACTTTTTATAAAATAAATAAAGTTCATAGTTTGTAAATATAATTTAAAATTGTTTATTACAACTTTTCTAAATTATATTTCTAAAAATAACTTTTTCATAATTTTAATATTTTAATTTTCATTGGGTGAATTATTTGGCTTTTTTATAATATAACATTTATTAATGAATATTGAAAAGTACAGAATTTTATTTCAAAACTATCCTTTTGATTATATTATATAAATTTATAAATTATATTTTTAATTAGTTTTAATAAAAAATTGGTTAAAATTAATATCAATTAATCTAATATATTTCATTATATTAATTTCTATATTTATTTTTATATGAATTATTTATAAACATTCGGACATACTCTCATTAAAAACATTATTTCTCTTCATGTCAATGAGATTAGTTTCAATTTAAAATTTCCCACTATGTGAATTGAAATTAAAAAAATGGATTCTATATTTTGAATCATACTTCTTTATATATTCTAATATGTCAAACTAAATATGGGACAAAAATTAATAGTGAATAAATTATAAATTAATTGTGATAGTAATGGTAAAAATGGATTTCTCTGGTATTGAACAATGATGATAAGGGTAAAAAAAGAACTAAATATATGTAAAAGACATATTGTATGGAAATATTTCACCATTACCTCTTATTAGTTCGATAATTTCCCATTTTGTGGTTTTTTTCATGATAAAAATGTAAGTATTAATGAATATTATTATAATATTATATGTGTTCCACTCACATCACTTATAAAATTCCACCAACATTACTATCTTAATCACATTATTTAACCATTTTGGATTAGAAATTTTATTAAAAATATTTTCTAAAATCCCAGTATCTCCTCCTACATGCCTAGTTTAGGGCAGATATCCATTATATGAATTCCTTTGGTTGAATAATAATTCATACACCCAATGAAAAGTTAATTTTCATTATCAAATGATTTTATTTCATTATTTTATCTACCAACATAATGTTATATTAAAACTAGATTATATAATATCCCTTAGATATTCGACATACTATGATGTTGTTAAATTAATGGAGTGACCAATAACCATCTAACCATATATAAAATGGGTTCATAAATCTTCATTCATCTGTACGGTGGACTAACACCTTGTGAACTGAGGTTATTCATTATTCTATTACCACATCCCACAATTGGGTTTGTTTATGGACATAAATTATATATAAATATAAATATATATTAAATTTATAACAACATATACAAATATTAATTATTATATCACATATATCATTTTACATTACATTTTATTGGTTATTCTAAATCATTGATCATGGATACATGAGAGTACAACATTTCGAAGTGATGTGATTCATTTAGTTGTAACACATTACATGATTGTGGAATATGTTGATTTTAAGTAATAAATGTGATATAAATGGAATAAATATGATATTAATAAAATATATATAATTATATAATGATAATATATTTTTTCATTCATTAGTTTTCACTCACTAAAAAGCATATAACATCATTTATGCACTTGTGGACCGCAAGCTTCGTGAAGCGATTTAACCCTGTTTTCATCACCACACCACATTAATGAAATATTTAATTATATTAAAATAAATAATATTATTTATATTATATTAATATATTTATATAAGGAATAAATTTTAATAAAATATTTTCTATAATGTTAATTAAAATATGGAAATGTTACCCATGCATTTTTATGGCCTACTATCTACATGATTATAATATAGTCTATTTTCATTAACTTAAATAATTATTTGATTCAAAAGTATAATTGATTTTAAAATATAATATTTATTTCATGATAATTATTCTTTATAATATATAATAATAATATATGTGCAATGTTTGGCTCTTTCGGGACAAAGCACACATTAGTAAACGAGGAAATTAAAACCTGAAATAATGAAAATAAAGAATGATAATTACTAAAAGGTTGATGATATGTTATAAAGGGATAAATTATTATAGTATAAATACTAATATGGGTTTTTTATAAAATAATAAAATTATTAAAACCATCATACACATGGTTAAATTATAGATAACCAAACGGAAGTATGTTGTAAGTTATTTCCCCTCAGTTTCATTTCATTGAGGAATAACATAATGTTATGAACCTAATTTAATTTATATGTAATATTTATCATCAAATAGACATGTTATAAAATTAATAATGAATAATTAATTTTATTTTATAATATAATTTTAATTATTTAAAAAAGGGTATATTATATGAAAAATACCATGTCGTAAAATATTTTATCTCTGAATTTCCCTTCATATAGGTTATATTAATTGTTCATTGCCATTGATATTATATGTTTATATATATAATGTATTTTTTCTCATACGTTGGGATTTAATTTTTTTATATGTATTTATTGTTGGTACAAGTAATTTATTCATTGATGAATTATCACATCAAATTTATGTCCATTGTAAGGGTTAATTTCACAATCTCACTCTAATAAAAAATGTTTTTTTTAATTTCCGATCAAGGAAATTATTTGATAAGAATACAATTTAAATAATATAACATTATTATACTGTTGTTATTCATTATATTATCATATAATAGTATAGTATTTATACACATTGATGCTAAAAATAATATATTAAAATGTATTTATAAAAATACAACATCACTTCACACTTCGGTTAGAAATTAGTTTTCTTCAAAAACCAGGATTTCTAATCATGATTTTAAAAAATTTTACCAGAAAATATCATTTATTAGAGAAATTTGACATAAAATTGTTTTCAAATGAATTATTTTTTCATTTTATAAAAATACTACTTTTCAATCTTTTTAAAGTGAAAATGGAATGTTCCTTTTAAACATGTACGACATGTAAAAAATTACCCGATGAGATTGTAATAAATTTTTTTATGATATATTTGAAATATTATATGTTTCTCAAAGAAAAAAGTTTCATAAAATTTAAAAATAATTAGTTTCAAAAGTATATTTTAAAGGAAAATTATTTTTAAAAAGAGTTTTGTTTTTTATCGTGATTTTGAAAATGAAAATGATATTTTACTCAACAATGTTTTTGAATATATTTTTATGGTATTTCTATGCGTAAAAAATAAAATATTTATTGCATAAATAGGTCAATAGGAATAAGTTTTATTGATAAGATATATATTCATCATCCAAATGTTTAATGATTATTCTGACCACGGATTATATTGATATTCAAATCCTTGATTGGTTATATATAGTATATAACAATCCAAAAAAAATTAAATTTTTACTCACAATTAGACATTAAATTTCCAATAAATATAAATATTAATTTTAATATATTTGGTTATTTTTTAAATAATATATCACTTTATAAATAATGTTTAATATTTAATGAAATTATATTATATTGGGAAATAATGATAAATCTTAATTCATTATTTAATACAATCATTTTAAGATATGGTAGTTTATTCTTGAAATAAATCTATCAAATAATAGATGAGGATTGTTTATGAAATTTATACATGGGTGGTGCATGGTACTATATATCATTTATATGCAGTGGTTATCTCTAGAGAAAAAATGGATGGGTAGACTATATTATTTGGGGTTTTACACATCAGTTATGAAATGCATTGTGAAGGGTCAGGATGGTAGAGGTGTCATGATACTGATATATTATATTTAATTTATAATAATTATATTCATTCCATATACATTTATTATAACCCATTATATTTTGATAATTATATTATCAGTATAATCATCTCATTCTATGTTTATAGATTAAAATGATTGTATTTTCATCTATTTAACATTCCATATAAGTCATGCCTCATGTATTTTTACGTTATGATATTGTTTATTCCTTAAAATATCCACTACATTTATCAATGATAGCATCCACTTTCCGCAACACTTAATAAGAATTTTAGCTCACCCTTTTTTTAGCTTCATAGAAATCTGTACACTATACAAGGAAATATATGGAGGAATATTCATGAGGGAATAGTTATACTCCTGAAAAAATATTGATTTGTAATTTTTTATCGAAATTAAAAATAATATTCATGTAATTATAATGATTATTTACACTAATAAAATATTTGATCATTTGATATGTAGTTAATTGTATCTTATTACTAGGAAATAAAGAATGAACTAGTAATGAGGTTCAATGTCTGGGGTCACACTAATTAGTATTATAAGATGTTTAGTGGAAACTATGGTAACTAGAGTTAAGAAAAAATATTAGAGAACTTACCACTATGATACATATTGACGATAAGCATATGAGCATCATAATTTTTAATTATGTATTATATTATGTGGTATTTCATTTATGTAAATCGAAGTTAGGATACTAGATGTGTATATGGTTCTAGAATAGAGATACTTATGGCTAATTACTCAATAAAGTGTGCATTGGGTATAACATTATCACAAAAGGCTTCACAACAACATGCATTATTGTGCACACAGTTTTAAACTCACATGTCATATTCTTAGGTGATTAATATTTTAATTACTAAAAATTATGAAATATTTTAATTGTAGATGATAATGAATGACTTGTGTAAAAAATTGTGTTTTAGAAAATAAAATTTTATTTAATGGAATGGGAAAATTTTTTATTTGTGGAAAATAAGGGAATATTGTAATTAATTTCATGAGAAAAAATGAATAATATAATAGAAGGAAATAATTCTAATATTATGTATCCCTTTATAATTAATTATATTAAATGTATAGAAAAGGACAATATCCTAGTCAATTCCCACATGTAATGGATAAATCATAGATATTAGAAAGTTTAATATTTAAATAAAATGTTTAAAGTATTTATTTTTATTACATAATAATATTATAGAAGAATTTTTACCAATGGTATTTTGGTTATAATAATCATGAAACATATGTGGATGTTAACTATTATAATGAATTGCAACATCATTCAAATAAGAATAAAAAATTCTATTATGTTTATATTGGTTTAATATTTATTATATGTTCAATGTCAAAAGCACACACTTTTATGAATTATAAAATGGGACCCTACGAGGATTAAGTACCTTTTTTGAGAAAATTATTGTAATACATCCAATTGTTTAATTTTATGTTTTACTAAGAAATTTACTTAAGGAATAACTGTATTTCATTTAATATACATCATATTAAAATAATTGATAAAAATTAGTATTAATATAATAATTAATGATATTTTAAAAATAGATTAAAATAACTATTTCACTTTTTGGAAGAATAAAAAATTGGTTTCATAGAAAACCATAGTAAACTAGTTATTCATGGATTCCATATATTTTAAGCATACCTGCCTTTTTATTTAGTAATTTTATAGGAACTATATTAATATAGTTATATAAAATAGAAAACCAACATACATGGTGAAACCCATTTTACATAAGCCAAGGCCATGGGGATTGAACACGTGATCAAAAGAAATAAGGGTTTAGTTCTTACCACTGGCCTATGTGATATCCTGGAAAATATATCACTAGTCAAAAAACACTAAATATAAATGTTGTTGTTGAACCAGTGGTATTATTATTTATATTTAAATATTAATGTATTTTATTTAATAACATGTTCTAATGATATTAGTTTTTTAAAATATTTAGAGACACATAGAATTTATTTTCATATATTTATCAATCTTAAGATCTATTGAAGGTAAATTTTAGGTCCTCAAGAATAAAAAACATAATTTTGGATATTCATTTCATAGAGTAATGGATTAATTGTAAATTGATCAATGGATATCTAAATGATTAAATTGTTCTTATGAAATATAAACACATCCTATATGTATATTCTTTATTTTCATTAATATTAATGTAATTCACCAAAATCAGGAAAAAAATCGTGTTATAATAATTTTATACTATTAAATTCATATTGTGATAAATTATATTGTATTTTACACCATAATAATCAATGGTTTTCTGGGCTTTAGCTTTCTAGTTATCATTTACATTTTTCTAGCCATGATATCATTATCCCAATATAATTATTTTAGTTTTCATCCATTTAAATATCTTCACATTTCACTAATGATATCCTACATATAAACCTTGTAATGATTTATTTCATATAACATTTTTCACATCCCTTTCACTCTTATTAAGATGACATTTTATAAAACCTTTTATTATGTCATTTTTTGAATAGAGGTATTTCCAAATATTAAAAACATTATTGTAGAGATCATGTGAAAAATAAAAGGGGTAAATTATATACAACAAGAATAATATAACACCTCGTGATTTGAAAATAAAATCATTATATTAAATTGTGTATGTGGCAAGAACTGAAAAGTTTTCTAAATAAATTTAATATCTCAAGTACTTATAAAATGTTTATCTTCATAAAAAATCATTATATTTACTAGATTTCATTACATGAATCACTGATTTTATCATTAGATGAATGAAATTATAATTATCTCTTGTGTTTCAAATAAAATTGACATTATCTTACGTTACACCCAACACTGAGTTTGAAAACAAATTTTGATATATTATTACAATAATTTTTTAATATGTATCACATAGACATTGAAATAGAAGGTTTGAATAATTATAAATATATTATCTGAATTACTTTTATCCAATGATTATTAATAAAATAATAATCATTTATATTAAATAAATGAATATTCTCTTAAGAACTATGTTTTTATAAAGGAAATAATTATAATTATCATCCCAAATAATTTTAAAATAATTTTTAAAAAATATAGAAAATTTATTATTTAGAATAGAAATAAATTATAAATATTTATATCGAAATTATATTTGGATTATTTTTCGGGACTCTTCCGAAGGGCTTCATTTAGATGGTATAGTGTAATATACCAAATTTTACTTGAAAACAAAATTTTTTTCCAAATAATATATATTATTAAATTATATATATATATATATTTAAAGAATTGTTTTTATATTTTATATGAATTAATATATTTTAAGAAATTAAATAATTTTTCACTTTCTATTTTGTAATAAAAATTATATAATAGTTTATTTATATTATCCTCAAAATCTCCCTTTCTCATCATGCTTGTGGGATTATTTTTTAAATTATATTTTCTGACTTCTATATACATAATATAGAAAAAATTATTCATAGATTATAATGAGAATAATTTTTAATTTATAATAATAAATACCTAATGTATTTTTCTTAATGAATATTTAAAATAGTAATAATTAATTACAACAGTTATGGTAATATTTAATTTTGCAGGGGTTAAAATATAATGATAACGGTTAAAAATATCCTTTTTTATAGTTCAGAAAAAACTTTTATGGATATATTTAGTCCTTATATATTCTATGTTCATTAGTGGGCCATTTTTTACGAATGGTTCATGAAAAAAATTATGCATGAGTGTCTTGCTTCACAAAATTATAATCATCCCACTCATGTCACTTCTAATAAGACATTCATTTTCATAATGTCATCAAGCATTCAATCCCATTTCATTTAGTAAATCCCTACACTTATCACTTCCATAAAACAATAATATGATCCTTGTATACTTAATTTTTTGTAAGAATAAATCTTAAAAAGGATTATGGTGAAAACCTATGATGGTCATAATAAGAAGATGTAATGTTTTTAATAATTTTTTTTCTTTTTTTATTTCATAAATTCATCAAATTCATGTAAAAAACGTGGGGATATATTAAATTATTTATTTTAAATGTAATATAATGTTTTTATAAATTTAAAATATCATATAAAAATATTCACTTCCTCAAAATCGGTTATGAAATTTTCATTGTTTTGTGTGGGGGGAAACTTCCTCACGAACTAATGCCATTCATTCTTCCATTACCATCTTTAATTGATTTGTATTTTGATTGAAATAAATTACATATATGTAATTTATAACATAGTAACACATCTATAATCATTCTATCATATTAAAATTTTTAATATTTCTATTCCTTGTGAGATATTATATCATAATATGCGTGAACAAAAAACAACAACATTGTGAAGCGACATGACTTATTTTTCACAATTTATTTATATGGAAGATGATAAGGATGATATTTTTTATTATATGTGATATTAAAGAAAAAATTATTATATTAATGAATTATTTATCATTTTTGGAAGTAAATTTCGGATTTGGATCCCTTGAAAAGCAAATTTTTATATTATGATAACATATATTCATTATTTGGATTATCAATAATCTCCTTTTCACGTCATTATTGTTCTTTATTATCACATAGAATTTGATAATGTCCTATTAATATATATCCCACTTATAGGTAATATAAGTTCAATGATAAGATAAGAATCCAAAACATCCACCACAGTATTCATAAATATATATTTATTCTATATGGATTAATTAAATTTATGCAGCCAAATGATACAAGAAATTATATTGGAGACTCATATGCATTTTAGACACCAAATCATTGTTTACATGATTCTTATAATCTATTCTATGGTATTATGAGAACATGAATCACTGGTAGAAAATCTATATTTTGTTGTGTCATTGGACGTTTATATCTTTATATGTTTGTGTGGGTCCTTATAATTTGTGATTATTATTAATGAGTATAATAAGTCATGAACATTAATGTATTGTTAAAAAATGTGATAGGATATTTATCATGATGAGGAATGATATTTTGGGTGTAGAATTAGAAATATTATGTTAATGAATAATGTGATAATCGATTTTCAATTTTTTTCATTAATGGTTGTTGAAAACTCAGCCCTTTGGTGGAAATAATACATCCAGAATAAAGAAATTGACATTTTTTCTATTCGAATTTATTATTTTCTAAACCAAATTGATTGGGATATAATACTCAATGTTTTAAGGAACTAGCAAGGAACCTACATAATTATAAATATTATTATAAATAGAATACATTACGTATTAAGAATCTATGGCGTACTATATAATTGACCCATTAACTTCATTCACTATGAGATCCTTGGAGTGTTACTAGATTCTATCCTTGGACATCAGAATTCTTCGCAAAACTTCACATTGAATGAGGCATAGATGTTCTTAGATTAATTGTATCCATAATCTCGGTTATATAAATATTAATTTTTTATTATTTATCATGTTGAGTAAATATTTCAATATCATGTTGTTTTATAAATTATTCATCTTTTCCTGATAACAAAAATTATTTCACCTGTTATTAGAGAGAATATTATTTACGATGAATATGAAATATATATTTATTTTCCCTTTAATGAATATAATATTAATTTATTTAGTATAGATTATTTCTGTGAAATTTATTTATTATGTAAATAGTAATCATTCAATGATAGATAAATATTAAGGAGTAATGGAGGATTTATTTTAAAGGTCATATGATAAATATTATAAATATGGAATATTATTTTGTTAAAAAATATATTATTTAATTATCCTGCATAGAACATGTCAAAAAATTATAATATTATTATTATTTTGGACATGGTGTTATATGAAGATTAAATAAAATATTTGATTGAAATTGTGAATTTATTTATTTATAACCCTACTATAATAAGAACCAAAATATATTATTTTTTATAGAAAACCCAGTATGTATTTGAACAAAAAAATTTGGAGAATCATTTAAAATCCTTAGAGAGGTCCGATATCCCACAACTACATCGAAAATATAGATTGATATTCCACCTCATTTCTTCTCATGTCATCATAGATCAAAGATAATCTGTCAGAAGCGATTGTATAAGAGGATAAAGGAGAATGACATAATTGATATAATCTTCTGATCATGAAACAAAATATTACTACAATATCATTTGATGATTTTTGGAAAAAATGTTAATCACTTCTGATGGGAATTTATTCATGATACCTTTATCACAATGATGTTATAATATAGTACCAATGTCAGATCAATAAACTAGTAAATAATTTTACGTAAGGTAATTATTTATTTTCAGTAATTATTTTATTAATAATATAGGACTATCATATGCTTTTGTGTTGATTTTTTTATATTATCTACATTCATTGATTAAATTACATTAACCACACCCTCTATCTCCATATACATATCTCATTATTCAATGATCAAGAAAATAATAAAGTTTTGGTGTGACCTACCACGTAGTTCCACAGTCCCTATAACATTATGGTTTTATTAGATTGGTCACATAGTTGATAATGATTATTTAAATAACATTGATTTATTTAATAATTTTTTTTTATTTTCAATTACAATATAATAACTCTATAATATTAATTTAAAGATCTATTTTGTTTATTTTATTTTTATAAATATATTAAAATAAATTAATTTTTGAATGAAATAAATTTTAACATCTCATATAGAGGTGTCATAGAGTATGAAAAGATAACCTAAGAGAACACAATATATAACCTAGAGGTACATGAAATGTACTAGTGTTTAATTCACTATGAATAAATCAAGATTTAATTCAATTAATTTTCATTAATTAGATTAAATGAATTTAATGACACATTGTTTGATGATTGAGCCAGAATAGTGTATGGTCAGCAAAACAACACATCATGTGACATCTGAACATGAAATTTTTTCTTTTAACCACATCTTAGATGTCTATCTTCTTACATTACCTATATGATCGGTTATTCTATTACTCGGATACCAAATCCTTGTAGTCCATGTATAATCCATGTTGTAAAAAATATATCTCATTAGTATTACACGTTGAGTATCTAGGCATGTGTCACTGGTATATGGTGAGAATAATTCACACAATGATACCTTAATATAAAATGCATAAACTTTTTCCAAAATACAAAAGAAATTAACATGGTATATTATTAAAACATTTTCAGTATGTAGTTACATGTGTTCATTTTCTAGATAGGACACAATCACCTGAAAATAATTTAATATATTGATAATTAATTTATTATTGCATAATTTTAGGACCTTATTGTCATGTATAAGTCATAATTAATTTATTATATTTCACTTATTGATGCATTTGTGCTATGTAAATTTTTTGAAAAAAGTAAACTGTGTGATTATGATGTAGACCGTATAAGTCAACATATTACATGATATATAGAATTGTAAACATATTTCAGGAGTAAACTATATAAGAGTGTATTAAACATTAGATTATTACGATGGCTACTCATTCTATTTCATCCATGGTGCATTTTTAAAAAATTTACATATATTTATATATATAATTAATAAAAAATTATGATTGCTGATAATCTCTTGGAAATTTATATGATATTTTTGATAAAATATTTTATTAATTAATAAATATAATTAATTTATTCAATTGTGATTTATCTTATTTAATAATGAATAAATTTAAATATAAATTTTATTAAATGTCAAATTTATTAGAGGAATGTGGGTGAACAAGATCCCAAACTAGTCCATTTTATGTTATTGGTTTCATGTAATTTATCCTTAAATTAAATAAATATACCCCATGTCCTCACTCATCTCTTTATATATGATCCCAGGTTACCATGGTTTATTTTATGTAAACCCATTAACCACTGTTTTTATTCAATAACATATCTGTGTGTACTAGAATGTGTAATGGACAAATCTGCCAAGCTAGTTGTAACGACCTGGTTCTGGGTGCCACTCAACGGGTGCCCCGAACTCGGTTCACCACATGACCTCAAGCACATTTCCCCAAACTCAAGAGGCAGCCGACTAGTAGCGAGGTCCCATGTCTAATAGTGGGGAAACTATGCCCTCATTTGTCTATTGCAGCGGAATATAAAATAGACATACACCAACAGCAGAAGCAGTAACAATACATATAACAGGAAATGAAGAAATGATAACAAAAAGGGAAACCAAAAGTCATATATATATGAATATGCAGCATGTCACTAATCTATAAAACATCCAGAACATGTTACACTGCAATACAATAAAATGAAAATGAAGTACAGGTTCAGTAAAGCAAAATAGAATAGCCAGCGACTTCACGGGCCAATGCTCGGTCCCGTGCTCTCCTACACCACAACAGCAATAAAGTGCGTGTATAGGAACCCATGCCCTTATCTACACCTACATAAACATAATTAGTTTGGGCCGAAAAACATAACCCAATCAGGGTGTGGGAAATATATCTCAGTAGGCACCCACCAAAGGCTCGTGCTCAACTATGTGAAAAACATGCAACAATACTGTGCAGTTGTGAAATGAAATAAATTAATTAGTACTAAAAAGTAACTAACTTAACCAATTATATATCCATTTTAATATCCATTTAATTACTTAATTTAAAATATCACCACAGTGAATATTCTAAGTAAACAGCTAATTTCCTCAGACACGTAAACCTCTACCCTTAGGTAAAGAGTATCCAACCCAACAATCTGCCCACAGGTACACAGATATTTCCCTCGGGCGTAGGAATTTTCACCCACAATAATAGAATCAGCTGCCCACAGGCATATAAGAAGTTTCCCTCAGGCTAGGATAACAACTACCCTCGGGCTATGAAAAACAACGCCCATGAGATAAGTAAAACACTGCCCTCAGGTGCATGTACCCGGGCCATGACCATCATGTAGATAAACCTTCACAAGCAATTCCTCTCAAGGAAAATCTACAATCATTACTTTTAAAGTCATACCCTTGGGATTCCTGGACAAATGGATAAATAGAAGAACACACCCCTATGGTGGTCCTGGATCTAAGAACGATCCCAAACAGATTTTTCTTATCATAATTAATTACCTATCCAATTCTAGATATTTAAAATAACTATGGCCTCAGCCACACGACACCCCAACATGGGTTAGTAGAACTAACAATGCAAAAGAATGCACAACAGTTGGAAATTAACACCAATCCACCTACCTTATATGACAACGAATGATATATGTGAACGTCGATTCCAGAAACACCCAAGAACGGCGTAGATTTGAAGTAGAAGAAACTTCGTTTAAACATAAATAACTCCCATTAGTGGAAGAATTGGCAAGAACTGTTTAAGGAGTGTGGAGGGCTTACCCATTCAGTTCCAATGAGATTGTCCGAGGAAAAATCGGATTCAGAACGTGTTCTCGGCGGATCCTCGAAGATTTGGTCGTCCTTCCCCGAGCTCTCTTCCCGTTCTAAGCCTTCCCTGTAAACAGGGGAGGATACTGCCCATTTTATGCAAAAAAAAACAAAGTACAGAGCATGTACATATGAGTACACGATGTGTACCTCCCATTTTTAAATTGTTCCTCTGGCGGTTTCCCGCTAGTTTGGCACTTTTCATCTGCAGACATGACTACACGGCATGTCCCCTTGAGTACATGGCGTGTTAGGTCGCACAGCTGGCCACCGCCTTACTATTTTCCTGCCGACTGACTACACGGCATGTAAGGGACCACTACACGGAGTGTTAGGGACCACTACACGGCGTGTAGTCGGTTCCTACACCATTAATCCCTAGCATGGCCACACGCCCTGTGTATGCATCCCAAGCTGCCGGAACTACACAGCGTGTGGAAAAGTACACGGCGTGTACTTCCAAAATTTTGGAATTTTCCCATTTTCATTATTTTCTCAAAAAAACCTAAGGAAAATAGAAAAGAAGAAACATGTACCTCAAATATACGAACCAGGTAATTACAAACTCTCCCCATTAAAGTAATTAGTCCATGAATTGTCCTTCCAAGGGTGGCGATGATATAGCCATAAATAACTCTGGACATAGAGCATGTACGTCGGTCTCCGGCTCGCATGTTTCATCCTGAACTCGGCCATGCTGTTGTAGCACTCGTATGAGAGGAACTGACCAGACTCAGAGAACCTTTGTTCTCTTGTCAACGATATGAATCAGATGCTCCTCAAAGGACGCATCCATTTGAATCTCAAACTCCTCTGGCTGAATGGTGTGAGACGGGTCTGAATTATAGCGACACAACTGTGATACATGGAAGACGTCGTGCATGGCCCGGTACCTCAATGCTAACTACAGGCAAAAAGAAACCGGTCCGACTCTCTCTTGAATCTCAAATGGCGCCACATACCTCTGAGAATGTTTACCCTGTATCCTGATCGACCTGTGTCCCAACCCCCGAAACACACGCAAGAATACCTGATCCCCAACCATGAACTCTAAAGGCCATCTATGGAGATCAGCATAAGATTTCTGACGAGACTGCACTGTAGCCATACTCTTCTGAATCAACTAGACCTGCACAGATGTCTCCTTCACGAGACGTGGTCCTAGTAAAGCTACATCACCTGTCTCGGACCAGCAAAAAGTATATCAGCATGGCCTACCATATAAAGCCACGTATGGTGCCTTCTCAATAGTTATCTGAAATCTGTTATTATAGGAAAACTCAACTATGAGTATGTGCTTCTCCCAAGATACCCCAATGTCTTGTATGCATGCTCTCATCATGTACTCAAGCACCTATATTGTATGCTCTGTCTGGCCATCGGTCTGAGGTTGGTAAGATGTGCTCAGAAGCACCTGTGTACCCAGTGCCCTCTGAAAACACTTCCAGAAACGAGACGTAAAACAGAAGTCCCTATCTGAAACGATAGAATGAGGGACCCCATGAAGACGTATGAGCTCTCAGATATACAACCTTCTGAGCTCGTTAAGACCGAAGGTCTCCTTTATCGTCAAAATGTGAGCTACCTTCGTGATTCTATCCACAACAACCCACACGACATTATTTACTCGAGGTGTCCTCGAAAAGCCAGTCACGAAGTCCATCGCAACATCATTCCATTTCCACTCCGGGATGGGTAACTGCTGTAACAGTCCTGCTGGCCTCGGATGCTCTGCCTTCACCTGCTCACAGGTTGAAAACCTCGTAACAAAACCAGATACCTCTCTCTTCATACCCGGCCACCAGTACGGACGTCTCACGTAATGGTACATCTTGGTAACCCTAGGATGAACTTCCCAAACTGAAGCATGAAACTCCCTCTTCATCTCCACACATATTTCCCCTGGAACCCACACTCTTCCATGGAAACATACAATTTCATCATCGCCTATCATCCAACCAGGAAAAGGGTCCTCACTTTCCACCAACTCCCGTAGAACTAGGCCTTCTGGATTAGATAGTTGTCTCATCCTCACTCTATCCTGAAGGGTATAAGTCACAGCTAATGATGAAAGATAATTTTACCCCTAACTGTTGTGCAGCTCCAAATGCATCTCAGAGAACAACGCCATTAGCTACCACTCACCACTGGCCTCCTGCACAGCCTGTATTTGAATGTTCCTACTTAGTGCATCAGCTACTGCATTACCTTTACCAGGTGTATAGGAAAGCTCAAAATCGAAGGACTAAAGGTATTCGACCCACGTTCGCTGCCTCAGATTCAAGTCACGCTGAGTAAAGATATACTGGAGACTTTTGGGATCGGTAAAAACAACAAATTCTTCTCCCAATAGATAGTGTCTCCAATGAAGCAACGCATGAACAACTGCAGCTAACTTGAGATCATGTGTTGGGTATCTCATCTCATGTGGCCTCAACTACCAAGACCCGTACACAACAACTCATTCACCCTGCATCAACACTACTCCCAGCCCAATACCCAATGCATCACAGTAAACTGTATAGCTCATCCCCTGCTCTGAGAGTATCAGGATCAGTGCGAATGTCAACCTTCCCTTCTTGTCTTGAATGGTTGTCTTACATGATTCTGTCCATACGAACTTCACACCATTCTTAGTCAAACCCACTAACAACACAACTAAGCGGGAGAAGTCCTGGATGAAGCATTTGTAGTAACCAGCCAGCCCTAAGAAACTCTGTATCTCAAACACGTTCTTAGGCTTCTCACAGGAAACTGCTACTCTCACCTTCTATGGGTCTACTGAAACTCCTGCCTCTGAGATGATATGACCCAGGAAGTGAATCAGGTCCTTCCAAAATGGCACTTTGAGATCTTAGCATATAGCGGATTCTCACTCAGTGTACTCAATACAATATCAAGATGGGTGGAATGGTCATGTCGAGTTTGAGATTACACCAAGATGTCAACCATGAATACTACCACAAAAGAGTCTAGATAAATATGGAACACACGATTCATCAGATCCATGAAAACTAATGGCGCTTTTGTGAGTCCGAACAACATAACTATATACTAATATAGACTATACCTACTCTTAAAAGCTGTGAGAGGTATATCAGATGGCCTAATGTGCAGCTGATGATATCCTGATCTCAAGAAAATCTTCGAGAACACTCGTGCTCCAAGAGGTTGATAAAAAAGATCATCAATCATTGGCAAGGGATCTCGGTTATTAACCGTCAACTGGTTCAGCTTCCGATAATCCACACAGTGTCTGAGGGTACCGTCCGCCTTTTTTTGCAAAAACGACTGGAGAACCCCAAGGAGAAGTACTGGGTCGGATGAACCCCTTTTCATGTAACTCCTCTAATTTCCTCTTGAGCTCCTCTAACTTAGGCATATCCATCCTATAACGATGAATGGACACCAGTGCTACTCCTGGAATGAACTCAATACAGAGATCCACCTCACACTCTGGAGGAAGACCTAAAAATTATTCTAAGAAGACATCCCTGAACCGTTCAACCACTGGAGGGAAATCAGTCTATCAAGTCCCCTGATCATCCAGGTATTAACTCACAATTTGGACTGTGACTCCACCTCGCCTGAACATTCCATTCTCCCTTGTATAGAAACTCTCTGCCCTCTAGTGATGTGAAACACACCCTACGACGATAGCAGTATACAAAGGTTCTAAAGGGAACCAACCAATCCATCCAGAGAATTACATCATAATATATCATCTCTAAGACATAGAGGTCCAATAGAAAGTGACAGCCACCAACCTTAAGGTGGAACTCTTTGCACTGACACACACCAGCCGTTCTAGTCCCCAACAGTGTGTCTAATGTCATGATATCAGAAGAAGTAGAAACATAGAGCCCAAGGCTCTCCACAACGGATACAAATATGAATCTATGTGTAGCACCCATATCAAAAAGTACTGAAGATCAGGCAGAAGCTACTGAAATAGTACCTCAGACAATAGAAGGTCTGGGATCCTGCTCATGCTGGCTCTATTGCACCGCATATGTCTGCCCAGTGCTGCGGACCAGCGACACAATCTGACTACTCTGAGTTGTACCGCCCTCCTGCCTCTGAGATCCTGGTGACTGGCTACCACGGCCACAACCACCCTCTCTACCTACACGCCCTGACGTATTCTATTTCTCTGACTGGTATGAATCCATTGGTCCTACTCCCGCTTGTGGAGTATGCACAGAACCCCTCTCACTAGCCATCGGTGGAAACCCCTATAAAAGTGCTGCAGATGACCCATCTTGCCGGAAGCGCAGCACTCCACTGGGTCTCATGGACACTGTGGCCTCTTATGACCCTCTCTACCATAATGGTAGCACATGACCTGGCCACCTGAAGCATTATTCTGACTGGTACTGCCACCCTGAGAGAAGTCTATCTGTCTCTTCCTTTTTTCCAGCAAAAATTGTACCAGTAACTGGTGCTGAACCGCCCAGGCCCACACTACTAGATTCTAGAAGGGTTCTCTATGTAATCAATGCCTGGTTCACAATAACATGTACAGTAGGAAACCTGAAAACATTCAACAACCCTCAGATGTCATAACGAAGAACATCCTAAAAAATTATGGCTCTTAACGTCTCATCACCCACCAGAACGGGTGAAAAACTCCGAAGCTTATTAAAGAGAGTAGAATAGTCCATCATCGACATAGTGACCTGCTGCAGATTCATGAAATCTTGAGCTCTATCTTCCCTCAACGTCTCTAGAAAGAAGAAGTCAAAGAAGACTGCCTAAAAATAATCCCACGCCATTTCTCTGTAATTCTCTGACTGGGTGGTAACAGCCCACCACCTCTTGGAGGAATCACACAGCATATACGTCTCGATCTTGAGCCTCCGCCCTGGAGGCGTCTCAAGATGATCGAAAATATTCTGCATCGATCCTAGCCAAGACTCTGAATCCTATGGTATGCCATACCATGAAAAAGAAGGCAGCTGCTGCTGCTGGAAGATACGTGTCAGCTCGTCCGTAGATGTGGCAGCCTATGGTGCTCCCTAAAAGGTCTGCATGAACAGCAATAAGCCTTCATGGAACTGCGCCTCTGTGCCTGTTTCTGGTATGATAGCTGGCGCCGCATCTGGATCTCCTTGACGATCAACTGGTAGCCCATGGACCACTATCTCCAGAGTATTCCAATTTCCGCTCTCCTGGTGAACAACACGCGGTTGCCTCGGCGGTTCCCTCTACAAGGTCAACTGCACACCATATATTCAAGAAAATGAAGAATCCCAAAAGAGAACAGGAGGAAGAAGTGATTCAAAATTTTCAAAACAAGACTACACGTCATGTATACTGACTACACGCCATGTACTTGACTTCCCTTTCCCTGCCCGGGTCTTTCTGCATGGCTAAGCCACACAGATCCCATTGAAGAAAACTACACGACGTGCATATTATTTACACGGCGTGGATGGTTTTATTTACAACTGCCGGTGTTGCATGTGACACAGTCGGCTACCCTACTTGACACTACACGGCGTGTTACACCCGCACACAGATTGTAAACCACCCCGTTTCCCAGTCACACAGCTATGTACACATGGTCTGTCCTCGGACTATACTACACGGCATGTCCCATAGGTACACGGTGTGTACTGGATGAGCTCCGCTGACCCGTGTTGTTAGTAACAAGACCAGACACACAGATCACACTACATGACATGTTTATTATACACACAATGTGTACAAAAAGGATTTCATCAACCCGTTTTGTTAGTTACAAGGCTGGGTCCCCAGGTTGCACTACACGGCGTGTTCTTCATTTACACGGCGTGTTCAGGAAATGACTACATCGGCCCATGTTTGTTAGTTTCACGGTCGGGTTTGTGGGTCCACACTACATGGCATGTATATCCGGTACACAGGGTGTTTTCCCCAAGCTCTTCCCTTCCCATTGTCGCCGCCCACACGGTTTGTGACAAGGGTAGAGACTACACGACATGTACTCAGGGTACAATGCGTGTACTAAAAAAGATTATTTTTTTTCCCGAACAGAAGAACATACACTATGTGATTAAGTATTACACGGCATGTATATATGGGTTTCCAGTCATTATGCCTCAGAAACACCCTCGAAACCCAGAAAATACTGCAAAACAACACCTATGTGTCAAATTTTTATCCGTGAGGTCCCATACTACCCACGAATCAAAGTTTGACATCATATCTGTGTTATAACAAAATAAACAGTCAATGATCCACCAAATTCCGGCAAATGGGGACCCATACTCCACAAAAACCAATGTTTGGCATCCATTCTATAAACATGCTCACATAATAATCCCATATTACATAGTAAGTATTTATCAAGTAGCTATGACAACATCATGCATTTCTAGCACAACCACTACAAAAAATCATGCAATTTTTAATGCACCTACATGGCATGGAACTATGCATGTCATGTGATTTATAGCATGTTCCTAAATGATTCATGATATATAATACCCTTATATCATTGGGTTTCAACTAAATATAACCCATTAATAAAACATCAACAACACAATACAAGTGTGTCACCCTTCAGTGAAAATCAATTCAACCGTAAAATTGAAAAATAAATAAAATTGAAACATGAGGAAAATTGGCTTTTCCCTGTACACGGGTTAACTACTCATAGGCACAACATATTAACAATTACCATATCTGTCCTACCCTTGGCTAAGCCACCAATTAGTATGTCAAAGAAAATTACACTATGATACCACTTTGTAATGTCCCGGTTCCGGGTGCCACTCAACGGGTGCCCTGAACCCGGTTTTCCACGTGACCTCAAGAACATTCCCCAAACGCCAGAGGCTGCCAACTAGAAGCGAGGGCCCAGGTCCGATAGTGGGGAATTTATGCCCTCATTTTTAATTGTGTAGCGTAGAAGAATATTAAATAGACATACATCAACATCAGAAATATTAACACTAGATATAACTGAAAATGAAGAACTGATAACAAAAAGGGAAACTAGAAGTCATATATATAGGAAGATGTAACATGTTACTATTCTATAAAACATCCAAAACATGTTACACTGCAATAAAATACAATACCACTAATGTACATGTACAAGAAAGGAAAAAAGAACAGCCAGTGGCATCACGAGCCAATGCTCGATCCCATGTTCTCCTACACCCCATCAGCAATCAAGTACCTGTATAGGGACCATTTCCCTTATCTACACCTATAGAAACGTAATCTGTTTGGGCTGAAAAGCGTGACCCAAATAGGGTGTGAGAAGTATATCTCAGTAGGCACCCACCAAAGGCACGTGCTCAACTATGTGTAAAACATGCAACAATAGTGTGCAGTAGTAAAATACAATAATGTAAGATGTACTAAAAAGTAACTAACTTAACCAATTATATTTCCATTTTAATATCCATGTAATCATTTAATTTAAAATATCACCATAGTTAATATTCTATGTAAACAACTAATGTACTCAGACACGTAAACCCCTACCCTCAGGTAAAGATTATCCAACACAAGAATCTACCCACAGGCACACGGATATTGACCTCGGGCGTAGGAAGTGTCACACACAGGCACAGAATCAGTTGCCCACATGCACAGAAGAAGTTTCCATCATGCTAGGATACTAACTGCCCTCAGGATAAGCAAAACAATGCCCATGGGCTAAGTAAAACACTGCCCTCTGCAGAAAGTACTTGGGCCATGCCCAACATGTAAATAAACATTCACAAGCAATTCCTCTCAAGTAAATTCTACAATAATCGCTTTTAAAGGCATACCCTCGTGTATCCTAGCCAAACAGCTAAATAGAGGAACACACCCCTAGGGTGGTCCTAGATCCGAGCACCATCCCAAACAGCATTTTGTTATCAAAATTAATTACCTATTCAATTATAGATATTTAAAATATCTATGGCCTCATCCACACGACACCCCAACATGTGTTCGTGGCACTAAAATGCACAAAAACGCACAATAGTTGGAAATTAACACCAATACACCTACATTATATGCCAACGAATGATATACGGGAACATCGATTCCAGAAATTCCCAAGAACTGCTTAGATCTGAAGTAGAAGAAACTTCGTTTAAATGTAAATAACTTCTGTTAGGGGATGAATTAGAAAGAACTGTTTAAGGAGAGTGGATGGCTTACCCGTGTGGTTCCAACGAGATTGTCCAAGGCGGAAACGGATTCCGAACGTGTACTCGAAGGATCCTTGATGATTCGTCCATCCTTCCCCGAGATCACTTCCCATTCTAATACTTCACTATAAACAGGGGAGGCTACTTCCCATTTTAAGAAAAAATAACAAAGTATACAACATGTACTTCCGAGTACACGGCGTGTACTTACCATTTTAAACTGTTCCTCTGGCGGTTTCCTACCAGCGTGGCACTGTTCATCTGCCGACATGACTACATGGCATGTCTCCTTGAGTACACGGCGTGTTCGGTCGCACAGCTGGTCACCACCTTACTATTTTCCTGCTGACTAACTACACGGCGTGTAAGGGACCACTACACGGCGTATAGTCGGTTCCTAAACCCTTCATCCCCGGCATGGCCACACACCCTGTGTACTCATCCGACACAGCCAGAACTACACTGTGTGTGGAAAAGTACATATCATGTACTTCCAACATTTGGGATTTTTCCCCATTTTCCTTACTTTCACAAAAACACCTATGGAAAACAGAAATGAAGAAACTCGTACCTCAAAAATAAGAACCAGGTTCTTACAATAGTGGAGGACATCACATTTGGATAAAATGTGAAACTAATCTATGATTTATACATAAGTGGACAATTGGATATATTCAACACAATACTTATTCAGTTCATGGTGTTTTTATTCATGGTCAAATATTATTTTATCATTTTCTAAATAAAAAACCATTATAAAATGATCATGATAATACCACATTTTTATTATTTTTTAGGTAATGTATAATGGTTATTTTATAATTGGTTTTTATTACATGAATTGAAGAATTAAAACAAAAGAGTGATAGAAAAAATAAATTGGGGTAACATCAATTATCTGGGTATTAAAACATGATGCATTGTGTTGAATTATGTTATCATATATGAAATAATGGCTTCTAATATAGGAGATGGTGTAACATTGATTCACGGTTTGTGGAATTATATCTTCTGTATTTTTGAATTTTGAATTCCACTCAACATATAACAAAAGATTAGTTAAATAGATCTCTCATTTAGAATGCTTATATAAAATAGTTAAAATTTATTTCCCATCCAATAATAGGGTGATGTGATATAGAATATGGAAAATTTCCACTAAAATATGAAATCAAAAGGATATATAAAATACAATGGAGAAGACTATTGGGTTTCTACAAAATTGTTTTATATTATTAAATGCAATATTTATTTTATTCATAATATTATCACATAATGTAAGAAAATATTTCAAACATTATTTTTATAAATATAAAAATAACTTCAAAAATATCACTATGATCAATACTTAAGTAGAATAACCTTCCTATTGTATGAAATTTATAATAATGGTAATGGAACATACATTTTATCATTCACTATTAAATGATATTGTATGTGTTTGATGAACATATTCATGATGCGCCGATGAATGAGGCTTGTGAAAAGGATTTGTCTCTATATGTTAAAATTTAATGATGATAAATATGTTCAGGGTTTCATGCTATAATCCATGATTGATGGTCTTTTTATACATCATGAAAATGTGGATTCAAGTAGCACGATGTGTCAACATCATTATATATACTAAGAGAAGATGACACAAGAGTGATGTGAGATATAAAATTATAAGTTTTCAACTATGTTTAGACATTATACACCAAGTAGTCATCATTTTTTCAGGCTTATAATATGCATTAATCATTTATAAAAATTTGGGATTTAATTTATAAAATAGCTATACCCATATCTCAAACTCTTTTCACTTGAAAAGACCATATCAAATTATATTATTGATTAAACATGAGAAATAATGGGGAGTTTATTTTAAATATTATTACTATAATTACCCTAGTTGATAAGAGTTTGGGGGGTGAAAAATATGATATAATTTTCTTTATTATTAAAATAAATATCAAGGAGGAAGATCTAAAGTCATATAAGAAGTCTAAATATCTCAAGAGATACCCTTCTAAGGAGTGGAAGATCCATTAGATACGAAATGAAATGAGTTTTTAAACTTTTCATGCAGTGAGAAAGGGTGCATGAATTAGTACTTCACCCAATAAAAAATGATTTCTAAATGGTCATATTTTATCGAGTTTAAAATTTTAGTATCTACAAACTGGGTATTAGATTCACTTATGGCACCAAAAAATGATTCAAAATTCCCAAAAAATTAGGTTCTGAAATATTTCTATGGGAAGAATGGATTTTTTACCTATTAGAGGTGCAAAAATAGTTGATATCACTATTTCGAAAATCCCAATTTCATTTCTGAAAATAATGATATTTGTTCTATGGGGTTGTTATTATTTACTATATGATACAATGAACATAATTTCTATATCATGTATAGATACAAATAGAATTATTTTCATGTCTAGAAGTGAAAGGTGTTACTTTAATAAAGACTACAAATATTAGGGTTTAGGATAATTATGAAATGATAATTATTTATTAAATTATAAAAACTGAGTAATAGAATAAGATAAAAAATATTTTTCACCTGACTCACATTAAATCCATCTTTTCAAACACCGTCTTGGTATTTTAATATATATGAATTTGAAAATTTTCTATAAAGATGGTTATTTAGATGTTTTTCAGTTAAAACAAAACAAAATATATTATTCTTAATTTAATGGAAAAATTACCCAATATTTATTCAGTAGATAGGATTAATAGGACATTGTGATTTTAGGATTGGTATACAGTAATGTGGGTTGACCATTTCTAGAAGAAGATAGAGGTCGGTATTCTTTCAGCATTTCTTTAAGTGATGACTTGTATAGAAATGGATATCTTTACATAATGAGGAAGAAGTACGATAACTTTTAAAAATTCAATTAATTAATGAATTATGTAGAGAATCAACACGGATGTATGATAAATATGATTTTATTAGATCATTGTAGTTAATATATTAACCATGTGTTTATAAATGTTTAATGAGAGTTTGGGATTTTATATCAACTCACTCAACATTAGACAGTATCATGGAACAATATTATTGAATGGAGGAAAAATACATTATTTTACATGATATGGTAGACATTGATTAATGGGGATCTTACATTCACATTTTTGTAAAATGGAATAAATAATGAATAATGCACCCTAAAATGAGTACCAACTTAAGTAGAAAATGGATTTCGCATTGAGTTGTGGTGTGGAAGGAAAACAGTATTTTCACATACACGTGTGTGAGGATGATATGTATATGTTAATTCCATATCTATAAAAAATACCAACCAAAGTAAAAAATGATTATTTTCTATTATATCATAATGAAACCAAGGTATACAACCTTTATAACCCCAGAATCTAGAATGTGATTGTCGCTAGGCAATCCATTATTCTTATTAGGATCATGATCCCAAAAAGGATAGTTGGAGGATGATTAACATTGATGATGTTGACGATCAAGATACAAAATAAATAGTACAAGAATTGATTCAACATTCTTATATGGAAGAATTATTTCCTCACACACATGTAATCTGATGGAGCATTATAGGTGTGTGAACAAGAGATAAATATTAATTCAGTAACATACTATTATGTATCATTATGCGTAGAAGTTGATAGAACTATCTCATATAAGGAATAATTAGATAGATCAGAATCTACAAGACTGAAAATACATGATTTATAAAATAGATTCCAGGTATTTGAACCAATTAATTATTTAGGTATAATATCTAGATGTTTTAATGTTTGTAAGGTGAAAATTGGTATTTGATAAAAAACTATCCATGGAATGTGATGTAAATACAAATAATCCATGGAATGTGGATAAAGGGATAATAAAGTATCATGGAATTGAATATAAAGATACGTTTTACTTGTTTCCATGTAAATATCTGTCATAATTCTACATTCTATATTATCATACCAGGAATATGAAATTTGTATGATGGAAGTTTAAAAATTTCCATTTAATGGAAAAATTCCAAAATATTTCTACAAGACACAACCAAAAGGTTTTTCACTCCAATAGATCCAAAATATATTTCCATATTTCTTTGATCCATTGTGTAGTTATGTAAAAATCCATGTCATGGAATATTAGATTCAATGAAGTTGTAAAATAATTAGGTTTCATTATGAATAAATGTGATCCATGTGTATACAAGATGTTTAGTGTTAATGCATTATTTATCCTTTCATTATATGTTAATTACATGTTATATATATGAAATGACATACCGATCATTCAATCTCATATCAAATTAATGAGCATGTGTTACCCGATGAAATACTTATGTGATGCAATCTATATTATTGGGGTCAATATCATTTTTGATAGATCAAACATTATCATTATATTTTTATTGAAAATATGTAATAAATGACCAAGGGAACAATAAAGAGATAAGTCACCTGGGGGGGATAAATTGGGGAAGACTAAAGGAAGCATCTCTAATAAGATTAACACATTTAAATTAGTAAAATTGTTATAAATGAAATATACACTAGCATATTTGACCGCTAAAAATACTCGGTGATCAAAAACTATATTACCCTCATGACCTGTTGTCCATAAGAGGATGTTATTAGAGAGTATTTTAGTCAATTTCTTGATGGTTTTGGTGATCGAAAATGGTGTCGAACTAGTATCGTGAATCATTATGAAAATGATCAAAGAATCCGTTTCATCTTATGAATTATTAATTCCTCATGTCAGCAAAGGGATGGACTAGAGAGTAAAGCCAGAGCCTCTCCATAAGGGGAAGAGTCGCTGCCAAAGTTAGCAGTTTATGCACGGATGACAGATCCCTATGAATAAAAAACAACATCTCCTCCTCTCATGATTCCCGAGATGAATAAACCATCATTATTGAGTTTCAAACCCATAGTTGGTGATTATTATCGAACTGATTTCCCCCCTTAGGTTCCCCCTATATGGGTAAGTCTAGTGGGTGATTGAAAAAGTTGAAGGCATGGATATTCCCAGCATGTATCAATGAGCACAATAGATTCAAGAATGAGGATCAATGATATAGTGATGATAGTCTATCTAGAAGGTGGGATCCCCTCATTCCATGTTTTTTTCTAGCCTACTAAAGACACAAAATGACAGCATGCAGATTTGTAGTCCATGAGGCATATGTGTGGGACTAAGAGTAAAAGGAAGTAAAAACATCGAATATGGTCCGCACATCTCATTCTAGTTCACCCTAACCTAATTTATTTCCTGCCTATATCTCAAATCACTTATGATGTGTCACATAGACTGCTTCATTCTATGAAAATGTATCCTTAAAAAAGAGAAATTCGCCATGTGTCAGAGCACCTATGATTCAGTGGTTGGATCAATCATGTATTCCATGTGTTATAATATAAATGATGTTTTATATATATTGAGCATGGGAGGATGATACCAAAAAGATACATGAGCATGTAATTAGACATATATTATTGCAATACATAAATATCAATTATAAAATTGGGATGTGAATCATGTAAATTGAGGAGGTGAGGAGATGATAATCAGGGGTTACATAGATTATTGTTTTCGCACAGATCCTAATGATATAATGCCACAGCCAGGACATGTTTTCTATCTTAATGGAGGATTTATGAGAATGAATAGTTCAAGAATCCATTTTTTTGATGATTCTATTAGAGAATCTTGATATATAGAAAATTATTTTGTTTACATTGTATTGATTCAAGTTGAATCTTTTCCTATGATATTAATGTGGAAACTAATAGTAAAGGCTCTATCACACTAAATTTTGATGAGACTATAGTGGGAGATGTTTCAAAATATTCTTGGTCGCACTAACAATCAATGAATATAATCTGTATATATCACTCTTTTGGGGGATTTGATTAGAGGAATGGATTTGGGTCATGAAAAGATTATATAGAATAAAACATGTTGGACCCCTTGACTAATATTCAATCATAGTTAAAGCATGGGTATCATGTGATAACTAGTGGGTTGATGGTTCATAACCGTTAGATCTAATGAATGTATGTGTCTTTTGGAGATGGTTACCTAAAATAATCATATTTTTACTTAATAAAAATTATTATTAATTATTTGGAATATTAACAAAGTTATAATCACAACAAGATTGTTCTTTTTCATAACATAGCATTTGATAATGTTATATGAGTAGTTATCACATTGAAATGTCATAGTGGTTCCCTCTATGATGAGAACCTAGATAATCTGTGAATTTAATTATAATTATATGATAAATATCTAGATGAAATTATGGTATGGAAAATATAACTCATTTCATTAATGGTGGAGACTCATAGGACATTGATGAACATATTTATGGCATACACCCTAGGTGATATCTAGAATAAGACATTAGTAGATTGAGACTCACAAGAAGGAATTCCACATTGTTATGTTTCATTTGATGTTCCCATCTATGGTTGTGTGTAATTATATTTAGAAATTGACATTAAGATAAAGGGTGGAATAATTAATGTACATTGACATATTGATTAAAATTGTTGTGACATGTGGTTATAGCACTGTATGATACATTGGTTGTGTCACAAGTTATATTCTATTATCCAATAATGTGAAAAAGGATTGATCCATTATTTTTATTAATGAATGATGATATCTTGGGTCCTTTAATAGAAATGATATAGCCCAAATAGATCCCTTAAAATAGTTATATATAGACAAGATTAATCTATAGTGTGTTTTTGAAAGATACATTGTGCTTATAGGTTTATGTCATAAGTATGCAAGATGCTTGATTAGAGATATCTCGATAATGTGAAGATATATTACATTGATAGAATCCAGATGAGGTATTATTTTATTGATTCATTAAGTTGTTTTTCTATTTGTTCCTTAGTGTGTTCCTATGCAACAACCTTGTACATTACGCTTGTTCACCAAATTCCATTGAAAAAGCGGCCTTGAGAAACACACACTAACTATATCAAGAATATAATTTAAATAATATATTATTATTTAATATTTGAATTGTTTACAAATGAATATTATCAGAAATTGTTAAATTAATTATTCTTGTTTTCTTTATATTATATATTAAAACATAATTTATTCAATAGAATATTATGTTGAAAAAACTTTTCATAAAAATTTATTTTCTATTTAGTGAAAAAAAATTATTTATTTATTATAGTTTAGTAAAATTTTATTTAGTTATTAAATAAATAGTCATTATTCATTGCCCAATAAATATTGAATATGAATAGTGTACTGAGTTTATAGGTCTCTTGAAAAAATTTATATATATTTAATATTATTTAATTAAATAATATTTAATATAATTGACATGTTATGAACATATAATGAAATAATAATAATAATATTATTATTATCATTGACATGGGAATCTGTGTGTATTAAATAAATAATAATGGTAACATCTGAAATTATTTTTTTCACACCATAGTTGTATATTAACCTAATTATATTTTTAACCGATAGATCCAATTCATTATGTTCTATATAGAAAAATTTCGAGAATCCACTCAAACACCTAGAGAGCTCTCTTCTCTAAGAACTCTCTCAATAATGTAGAGGGATCTTCTTCCACCATAAACACTAGATTCGAGATAGAAAAAAAGGTAATAATTGGAAAGTGACTCATGGAGATACCAAAATAGAATGAAACAAGATATTAGATCTACTGATCTAGCATAGAGAGATTATTATTGTGACATTATTATATTTTTGTAACACATATGGATCAAAACTGGAGTTAATATATTCATGATCCATACAACACAACAATAGTATGAGATATATTGATTTTTAGATCCATCCATGAAGAAAGAATTGCAGTCATGGAAATTATTTAATTTCGTAAATTAATTTATAAATAACAGGTGATGATTATATTCTTTTGTTTAAGTACATTATTCATTATATATATTCTTTGGTTCAGTTCAATTGATCACGATGTTTATCATCATGTAAATATATGATTAATAATATATTATGAAATAAATGTTGTTAATGACTCCTATAAAACATATACAACTCCTAGAATCATCAAATATATCATTTCATCCATTCCATTTCACTCATTTCTTGATGGTATCATTATATATGTACGTGTGGACTTCAACCTTTATGAAGAGATGGGTTGGTGTTATCATCACCACACCACATGGTTGATATATAAAAGAATATTTAAATATATAATATGTTCTATATAATATTATTATCATTCTTAAACAATGATATACCACTCGACTCCTTTATATAATTATCAAGGAAATATCGATACATTACTCAAGGGTATATATGGAATTCCTTCTATAGGATTGTAACATATTTTTTTATTCATTGAAATAATTAATGATTTGGATTTAAAAGTATATTTGGTTTATAAATATGATAATTATTTCATTATAATTATTTTTGGAGATTATGGAACTATATATTATGTTCACGAACTGAGTCATTTTTAACGAAACATGAATGAGAAAACAATGAATCTAATAGCCGAAACAATGAAAATACTGAAAGATAATTAATGAAAGTGAATTAAGATGTTATGAAAATAATTGATACGCTAATATAAATATTAATATGGTTCTTTTTTAATATAATTCCATGATTTCTAAAATAATATATTATTTTAAGGATGTTCAAATAAATGGATCCTTAATGTAAGGAATTTTTCTTCAATTTTACATTATTAGGGAATATTATTATGTTATGACCCTAATTTATAATATATTTATTATTTATTTTACCTTTTAAATATAATTTAATGATTCAATAATAAATCAAGATTTTTTATCAAATTAAATTATTTCATCACATGTTTTATTACATTAAAATTAGAATGTGGTAAAAAAATTAATCCAAGTTCTTTTCATTGGGTTATAAAGGATATTCATTATTTATGATGTTATAAAAATATATGTTTAATGATTTATTTATATTATGTTTTATTTCAAAATTTCTTATATAAATTTATTTATTTTACACATAATACCTTAATTAAATAATTCTCTCTTCAATGTTATGATCGTTGGATGGGTTTATTTCTTAATCTCATTCTAATCGATATTGAATATGAATCAATTTCATTTAGAGAACATTATTTGATGGTTGACCAATAAAACACATTTATATTTCTTAATACTCTAGTTATTCAAGATATTTCCATGTAATAGAACTATATTACCACATCGAGGTCTTAATAAATAATTATTTCATTTTAAGAAAATTTGACATCATTCCTTTAATCGCTCAAAAATATAATTTCATCCAAGTCAATGTTATCTAAAAAATTTAATCAAAAATGATATTAACCATTAAAGCATACTTTTTTAATAAAAACTTTCTCATTTTTATTAAAATTGTTTACAGTGCAATATAATGTTCATTAACCTAACAAGATTATTTTCTAACAGTTTTAGAGAGGCAATGGAATGTTAATTATAATTTGAATGATAAGTACATTGTTTCCCACTAACATGATCGTTAAATTTTTAACATAATTTTAATTATTATTAGGTTAATTTTTTTGAAAATTAATTCATTAATATTGCATAAATTATTTGTTTTTATAACTGATTTTTGAAGAAAAGTATTTTAAAAATTATTTATGCTTAAAATTTTTAATTCCTAAATGATAAGGATATTTTTCTCTTGATTATTCTTAATAATATTTTTATGTTATTTATATTTATAATATATTGAATCCTTTTATAGTAAATATACTGTAATTTTTATATTATATTTTAATACCATCCTCATTTTTCATTAGGATGGTTTATGATTATTTTGAACAAGGAAATTACTTATAGTCACTTACATGATTCAATTTTGTAGTCAATAATATTTCCCTGAAATTATCGTATTCATGTAATCATTTGAAAATAAATTTCCCCTATATATCCACATATTTTTCTTTGAATTTTATATTTTGAAAATAATATATCAATTATACATATGGTGTTTATCGTTGAAATAATTTTTTTATCTAGGGAAATATTGATGTATCTATATTATTTACTCAATATTGATATTTTATGCCAAGAATAATTTTTGGGAAATAAATAAATTATTCAATATATAATTAATGGTTTGGACATGGAGACAAGAGTGGGGTATAGTTAGAGATATCCCCATAATGCATCGCTAGTCTCATGAGTCGAAACTGTTTTATATCCTTAAAAAAATGGGCATCTACCTATAAGTTTTAAACATTATTTATAAATGTCACAACATTAGAGGTATCAGACAATTAAGTCATAATGACTAATATTTATTCATTGAATTCATTAACAAAAATTAATTATTATATATGATATTTTCAAAATGATATTATCTCTGTATTCAATTAATACTCATTTTATTGATAAAATTTGAAGATGGTTTGGTAATTTATCATGAAATATTTATTATTACTTATGTAGTTAAATTAGAATGTTTATTGATAAAATGTAATAAGTTCCCAGTTACATACATTTCCATTGATAATTCTAGTTAATTAATTAAATGGAATGTGTGTTCCAATATTTACCATTGAATATTGTTCATTCCATACTGTCCTTGTTTCATATATTCAAAATAACATCCATTGTATGTTACCCTTAATGAGAATTCGTTAACACCTATATTTTTTTCATTCCCTAGAACCCATTAACCATACTAGAAATGATATTCATGAATATTATTGATGGAATAATGATATTTTAAACATAAATATTTGGTAATTTGTGTATTAAAATATATTATTGTGATCATGTATTTTTATATTTTACCAAGACTATGAAACAATATGTACCATTGGGATGTAATTCCTCATATCAAATCCCAATGTAATAAACATGGAATTGACTCTGTGATTCTAGTGTTGGGGTTCCTATAATAAAGTGGAAATTGTGATTTCATGATTTTATTTCAACCCTATCCAAAATAGCTCTAATCGCATTTCTATTGGAAAAATTATGGCAATGATATAGAAACTGTAATATTTTAATATTATAATAAATTCCCAAAATTATTTTAATCTCAATTATAATTTGGATACACCTCCTCTAAATTATTCACAACACATTATTTTAATTTTTTAACATATTTTTACAATATTCTATTCAAAAAACCCATATTAACATTATAAAAATTATTGTCTTCCAAAAATTACAACCCTATGGAAGAAAAGAGGATATCTAAATGAGTTTTGTGAAAGAAGATGTAATTTCTTTAAATTGTAAAATTGTTTTAAATTTTTGGTTAGAATCAAATAATTTAAATATATTAATCCCAAAAAAAGATATTGAGTATCATTAATATAATTAATTTTTATTATGATTATTTAACAAAACATATCCACAATTTGATCAAGTATAAGTGATTTGAATGTATTTATCATGTGTATGTTTGGATTACCATCTCAGCATAACAAAAAATTAATTTTTCAACTCAATCATTATTGTTATAATATTATTATAGGTTAAATGTTTAGTTATGAAAATTTTAATATAATAAATATTCTTGAAAAAATATATCATATCTATCTTATTACCATCAAATCCTTTATAAAATTAAATTATAGTCCATGGATACATGTGGGTTACCACATCCATGGTGTGATGTGATTTGTTTTTCATTTTATACATTTATTGTATCAAGTATATAGTTAATTAATATAAATTATTTATATGATATAACAGTTATTAAATAAAATTTATTTATTATTTATCTTTTCTTTCATGGTGTAGGATAAAAATTAAAAACAACATTCATGAATCTCTACGGCTTACCCTCTCTATGTCAAATGAAATTATTTTTCTTTATCAATATTTTATGAAATAAAATAATTACATATATAATGAATATAAATTTTATTTATATAGTTATTAAAATTTCATATATTATGAATCCATAATTAAATGTTATCCAACAAGAACTTCCAAAACAAAACATTCATAAAAATGAACTACATTTGTCCCAGAACTATGATATTGTAAAATAATTACTAATAAATGTGTGATAAAAAAGTACAATTAAATCATAAATGGTATGTTATATATGATTATGGATCATCAATATATATATATATACACACTAAATATATATTTTTATGACATCTAGTAGTTTTGTAGACATATGATGCATGTTGGGCATTTGGTATGGGATTCATGTCACACTTTTAACTCCATAAAAAATGGAATCTTAATCACTTATTTATTTCATGTGGTGTATATAATTAAACATTGATTTAACATATTAGGTTTTTATTTTAATTTATCATATTTACATTTTTATTATATGATATTCATTTCGTGAGGGTTATGATTCAAGATTTACTCATTCGTTAATAATTTATTTCAAAATATAATCATTATTTATGATCATTTATGTGAACTCCTACATGGGAAAATTATAATATCCATCAATTTTAACCTTAATTTATTTTTTTGACCAATATTTATTTTTAAATATTACTTGTTTTCATTGAATTTTCTTTTATTATGTACCGATGACACTGAAATATGTTTTATATTGAATATGGTCTTTTTTATTCTTGATTAGGAATATTTATATTTAATTTCTATTTTATCGATAAAATGTCTTAAATAATGATTTATAAAATAATTTTCTACCATTTTTTACTTTATTAAAAATGTTTACAAAGGAATATTCATTTTGTTTTCAAAATGAGGTACATGGTTTCCTTTTTACAAAAGTCTAAAAGGATTGTTTTTTTAAAATATACATCATGAGAAAAATTCCCACCATCATTAACACACAATAATTTTGATATTTCATTAAATTATTACAATTTTAATATCTGTGATAATATTTTCATAGATAATAGGGATATTTTTATATTATAAAATATGTTTTTTTGATGTGAGAACTACTGTTTTCATAATGAATTTTTCTACAGAGATTTTAAAAATATTTTAAAATATTTAAATAACCAATATTGAATATGAAACATTATTGAGGATATTAAATTATGATAAAATCCACCATACCACATTGGATGGTTTATGATTAGCTTTACATGGTGAAAATATTGATATTACATATGTTATATCTTCCAATATTGAAATTTTTTTATTTTTAAGGCATTTCGATTGTGTTCTATTATTTATTAATATTATGAATGAATGGTAGATATTTATATCTAGATGGGGAAAGGAATTTTATTTTTTATCAATTCATATGTAGGTATCTTGAAAAATAATATATTGGGTATTTTACCTTGGCCTTACCAATTTTTATAGATTACTTTTCATAAGTCATTGATGGTTGTTTTTGATGTCCTTGTAAGAGGACTTGATAATATTTTTAGATGTATTCAAATGAGGCCTAAATGGTATTTTATATTTCAAGGCCCAACTTCTTTAGACAATTTTTATATATAAATCATTATTCATTATATTATCTTGAAATCAGTTACATATATCCCACAGTAATATTTTTCATGGATTAATAATATCCATGAAGAAGATTCAAATGAATTGTATTTTTTTGGAAAGATTTGACAAAAATTTAATCCTATGATATTTTTAATTCCTTATTTATATTATGGTATGAGAAATCTCATACGGAGTATCTTCGCTCCCCCTTTCTCTTTCTATATTCCTCCAAACAATAAGATGTTTTTATGATTGATTTTAGGTATATAAAATGGTGAATAAATATAATTCAAAAGAAAATAATTTATTTTATTTTATTTTATAAATTGTAAAATTTGATTTATGATAATATATAGAACACAAATATTACTAAAATATTCAGTTTGTTGGAATATTATTATTTATACTTAATATCAATATAATACGGTAACATCCAACTCTAGGATACTAGGGTCGGGGTCTTTAAATCTATTTTAATAAAAATAACATAAATGGTATATATCATTTAAATAGATAAATTTTTATAATGTATATGATATGGTAATTAAAATACAATTAACAAGAAAAATGATATAAATTATGTGGTAAAAATACCATATTTAAGGTATCAAGTTCTATTTTAGGAAATATGTCTCATGAAATTAAACATGGGAAAATGATATTGGACACATATATGACGTTAAAATATATGTCAATTTTTAATTATTTCTTATGCCTAAAAAAATACCACTTTTAATTCCAAATAGATTATTTTTAGTGTTAAATATTATACTATTATCAATGCTTATAATCATGAATTGATTCAATGAGTTTGTCATATGCCTTATTAAATTTTCATTCTACAGAAAAACTATTTGTTTATCTTACGAGAGATAATGTATTGAATGATCATATTTAAATATAATTATAATTATATACTACATGTTGGTTGTATGAAATAAAGTAAAATATATTATCTTATGAAAAGGATGACTGAGTTTCCAAATACATTAATCTGAATAAGGTTTTCAGAAGTTGGTGTCTTATAAAAATGATATTCCTAAAATGTTATCTTACAGACACCATAATAATTTGAGAATGGAACAATCAAAAATTAGTAAAATATTTATCATTCATTGTAATTCAAATTATGAATTTTTTAATTCATTTTATCATACACATCGTATTGATCAATGTTTTGTTTTATCTTATTATTTTTCATAGAGGAATATATTTTGTGAAAAATATTAGAAATATTATATCTTATGAAGAATTTTATTTTATGAAGAATGTAGTGATTACTTTTGTAAAATCCTATTAACTAATTTCTTGATTTTACATAATATTAGACAACATATTTCTAATTTATGGATTGTTTGATTTTTATGAAATGAATTTTATCCATGAATAGAATGATTCAATGAATGTACTGATTTATGATATTACATATTGAAATGTATTTTATATTTTTGAAAAGAATGGAGTCATTCAATTAATATCATGTCTTCAAAATGAATTATCAATTATTAAATGGTTATCTCTCATATCCTTATGGTCAAAATCAATAACGGACATATAAAATGAATAATTATTTACTGAATGAATATATTATAGAGTGATCTATAGAAATGCACACAAAACTACATATACTGTGATAAAAATACCAATGTGTTCATTTAAATAGTCAATATCTGATAAATTTGATATTTTTCTATTCATGAATGATTAGAATCTGGCATCAATATCATCCGAAAATATTCAGTGAAGAATTTGATATTCATAGAATGTATCTTCATCCACTGTTGTTTTCAACATGAAAATGTGTGATGAAACATGTCATAAATTTTTTATTCCTATTATTTTATTTGTGCATATTGTAAAAGTACAAGATAATAGTATTGGTAGGTCTTGTAATGTGGGATAATGGTTGAAAAATCATTGAAAATTTTATTAAGTGATTGAAACTTGTACTTAGTAAGTAGAAAACATAGATGGTAGTAATTGTGAATGAAACCAAACACATGGAGTAAAATGTTGGATTCATATGATATAGGACTCTTTATACAATTTTCGGGATAATCTCTATTTTATTATAAAATATATGAACTATTTGTATATATGAATAGGGTGACCCATTACAGACCTTGTATTCTAAGGAAACAATTTCTTACATCTCGTCAACATCACCTCCTTCTTGGATCATGTCGATGTCCCCACCACATATACCAACTCCTTTGTTAGATATTCCACAAATCCACCAATAAAGTTCGTATGATTTTAACCAACATCTTTTTTATGTAAGACCATGGGTTTTACTACTCAGGTTCGACTCCAACATCAATGGAATTTTTATAGAAAATGTTGAAAACAGACTAGGGGAATTCAATTCCCAAAACCAATTTAAAATTCATTTGTTCAATCACATTAGAATAAAATTTTATATTTACTCTACATATATTTTTTATTTAAAATCATTTGAACCCAAATAACTATAATAGTATTGATTAAATAAATCAAAATTAGAGAATCAATTCACACCCATTGAGTTTTCAGTTACCTATTAAATGAGAATACAGTTTGTAACAGAGAACATGAATTCTAAGTTTATAAATTTCAATGGTGAGAGTCTCAGGATATACATTTAAATGGATTATATGAATGATAAATGGCAAGGTATTTCAATTTTTAGAACTCTTTAATTTAATCATATAAATTATGTTTGCTAGAAGGATTGAATGACCATCAATTTTATGAATCTGGCAGAAATATTTATCATATAGTTGTAAATCATGGTAAAATTTCTATGCCAGAACCCAAAATGAGGGATTATACGATTGAATTTGACTATGATATAAATTCCAATGATATAAAATCCTTAATAATTAGATTAGAAAATATTCTTTCAACATATTTTCACAATGTCAAACTTCTCAAGATATGTGGACAACTATAGTAGATTCATATAAGGTAAATAAAAGGTGAAGTGTCTCAGATATAATACATACATATTCATGTTTGGCAGATTCAAAATTTATGTTGAGAAAAAAATTACTCACTTGAATGGACTAAACATATGTTTTGTTTACAATTTTCCAGCTCCAGGAGCCCCAGTCATGGACCTTACTGAATTGTCAAATGTTCAAAGAGCTTTAACACCCATGTTGAGTAAAATATCAAATTCCATCATAAAAAAATATGTTTAAATTATCAATATTAATCCTTTCATTGGAATTCATATTATGTAATGATATTAAAATGATGATAACTATGTAGAATATAATATTGAAATGAGAGGAAATTCATCATTGATTATATCTACTTTAATGGATGACATCATCAAAGAAGTATTGAGACGTATGAAACATCAATAGAATAATATTTATCTTTCAATTAATGATCAAATGATAAAACAATATAGATTTCTTGAATGATAGAAAATTTTATTGCAATATAAAAATTTTAGAATCCATTAAACAAGTACATGAAGTATGCTGAAAACTACATAAAATGTGATTTTATGAATGAAAAAAACGAATGAAATGTTAATCTATACTATCATGAATAACAATAAAATAATTATTTTCAAAAATATATCCTCACAAAAATTTTATATAAGAAAAATTGAAATAAGGTTATGAATTCCATCGCGAGTTCTTCTAAATGATCATGTGATAAAACATACTTAAAATATATGTCTGAATCACATGATCAAATAACCTATGTATGATTTATGGATCATTTATATATGGTAAATTATTAATATTATTTTGATAATGATCATGAATACAAAAATGTAAGTTACACTTATGATGAAATAAATGAAATGTTTAACATAATATAGTATATGTATGAATTAATAATGTAGGAAAAAAACATCTTAAAAACTTCTATAATGAATTTTTAATTTAAAGAATGTAATAAATAATATATTTGTATAACTCAATATTAGAGTTCAAAAATATACTTCTTTTAATGTTGTGAATATTACCATAACAATGAACCTAAAAAATTATGTTAATAATAAAATGATTACAATTTTTTATTTCATTATGAGGAACATTTTTTATATAAAATTATTGGTCCTAATAAAAATGAAAAAGATAATTCATTAATATTATTTCAAATATAATGGAATTATCATTGAATGAACTATTTTGTTCCTAGTTATAAAATCAAAATAGAATCATTCCAAATATAAATATTATCATTGTGCATAAATAAGACATTATGCCATCATCGATAAACTGATAAATCCTCTATTTTTTTGAATCACAAAATATTTTACTAAGGAATAATTTTCCAAAATGTTTTGATAAAATTTTATATTAATCCCAAACCTATTTGGATTCCAGGTATTTTATTTGAAATAACGTCTAAATGAAATATAATTTCGGTACCTAAAAAACTATAATGTTTTATTTTCTATTGTAGGGAATAAACCACATTAAATATAGTGAATAATGTTTTGGGGAATGTTTTTTTCAGTAAATATTAGTAGATATTTCCCAATACATCGTTGAATACCCATGATAAATGGTAGATATGTGACAATTGGTGAAAAAATAAAAGGTGAAAATTATTATCATAGGATCTATTGGAAATCAAAAATCCATTATTACCATCAATGTTGTTTATGATAAAGGCTTAAAGCACAAACTAATAAGTATATCTATACATTTGGATGATGATTATTCAAATTATTTTTATAACAATTCATTTTTAAGGTTATATTTATCATATTTATAGAAAAAGAATATATAATTTCTAATCATTATAATTCTTGGATAGTGTATTTTTTTATCCTTGAAAAAACTGACTAAATGAAATTTAAATTTAGTGTATCTTGAATATTTTGTATAAATTGATTCTCTGCGATTATTTTCCAATGGGAAATCATCAGAAGAAATTATTTAAACAAATTAAATAGGTTTCCATAAGTATAACTCCTGAGGTTATTCACATGGAACTGTTTAGACCTACATGGATTGAAATTATTCCGAGTAAATAATTTTTTAATGTTGAGGATATTGAATCTTTTATATTTATATAGGTTTAATTTAAAATAAATAAGATTGAATCATGTTAAATTTAAATTAATTATACATGCATGTGAATTATTAAATAGAAGAAAAAATTACAACTTTGAAAAATGTTCGTGGAGGTAAATTTTAGAATAACATATTTATATAATACTTGTAAAAATTTAAATTTGGATAACATTTTATTCAACATCGAATCCAAAACTAAATGGGGTTTTAAATTAGTAATATAACTTTTCAATAAATTACTAAAACGATGTTATATGAATATAGCATTGCCTATTATTTATGGTCTAATGATATTTACATAAAATTATATCTTATCGATAGAGTTATAATAATATATATCTAAAAGAAAACGCCTGATGAGTTATGTAAAAATTGAAAACAATAGTTCAGTTATATCAGTGTATTTTGATTCATTGTTTACATCGTGAACACTACGAATAATCGTGGTAAAATTGATTCATTGGGAGAGGAATGTATTTTACTAGATTATTACACTACATTTAATTCTTCTTGTGTTTTCATTAAAATGATTGGGATATTAGAAAAGTTAAATCAAGTTACATTTGATGATGGTGAAATTTTTTATAAAAAATAATTCAAATTGACGTTTTAAATTATTCTATTTATGCAATGAGACATAAATATATCTTAAATTAAGAAAATTATCATTACATAGAAAAATATTAATTTTACCCTAATCCATTATGGTTTGATACTAGTGATCCATAAGAAGTGCAACCTAGACTCCGAAAAAATCATAAGGACCACCAATTAAAAACAATTTTTAAAATAATATATAAATATGTTATTACTAGAATAAATATTTGTAAAATAGTATTATTTTTTACTTTTAATCAAGACTAGAATGAAAATCTATATAATAATCCTCATATAATTAATGTTGTTTTTTATTTATGGAATAAGAGTTAAATTAGTTCAGAATATTAATTTCTTAATATATAGTTTTGAGACCCTTTTATTATTCTATAATTGGATGGAAATTGATAATTAGAAGAAAAAAAATGTGATAATAGTTTAATTAATAGATATAATTATTGATTAGTTGGAAAAATTTATATTCATGAAGATGTAATATATTATCATGAAATATTATCTTATGTATCATGTTTATAAAAAATCATGTTAATTTAAGATTATTAGACTTATATTATTTTTAAACTATATCAGTTGGATGTCAAATATAAAATATTCAATTTTATTTTAATGTATAAATTCTATATAGAAAAACCTCCTTTTTTGGAAGACACTCACTTTCAAAATTATGTTTTAAAATATACCAATGTAGTATATAGAGTTACACAAGCACCAAGATAATTGTATTATATATTATTTTTTTATCAAATGGTTTTATAGTACTTTTAGTAGATCCTATATTTATTATGAAAACGTCATCCTAAGATATTTTGTTAACACGAATATATGTTTATGATTTTATTATTGGGAAAATTAATTAAAAATTATGAAATTATTTTTTATAACATATGAGAAAATAATATGAAATTATTTAGGTTGGTGAGTTAAACTATTTTCTATGATTTATAATTTTACAATGATATTTTTAAAATGTATTAAACCTAATCTAATCAATTCTTGAAATAAATATTATTTTTGGAAATGAAAATATTTATACTTATTCAATGATTTATAAAATTTTTTTAGTATTCCATTCTGTGATATTTATCTACAGCTACAGATAATCATTTAAAAGGTTCCTAAAGGATTTATGATCTTTAAATGGGACTATATGTTACTCTCTTTAAAAAAACATATTATTTAAATTTAACATCATATTTAGTTATTGATTGTTTTTATATATATTAGATAAAATGTGAACCTTTAGATGTTTTATTTTTTATGAAAATATATAGTATCATGATCAAGTATTAAAAAGTATTCTACAAAATTATCAAATTTTAAATTCAAATTTATTAAAGTACGATGTTTTTTTCACATTTATTGTGGATAGAAAACACCTTAATGGATTTTTGAATAAATTTTCATTATGTACATAAGTTATTTGATAATAGTAGTCTTATCAAGATTATAAAAATCTAAATTTACCCTTCATCAAAAAATCATTAATATTTGAGACATCATTTTATATGAGACCATGCATGATATATTGACATATCAATAGAATTTAATTTCTTAGAAAGACAAATTAAATAAATATTTACTGAACCTCTTCCTATTGACATACATTATTTTGTTAAATCTATATGAGGATTTTTTTATTTTACATGATTTTATTTGAATTTTCTTTATTGAATAGATAATATTCATGTAAAAATTTTATTTAAATTATTTTATTTGAGTTTTTGGATTTCCATTTTATAATTTATTCACATTCAAATAGGTAACATAACCAATATTTTATAATGATTACTCTATGAATCGTGGTGTGAAAATTCGATTATTAAAAAATTTCAGTGTGTCCATTATAAAAGTGATATCATTAAAATATATTAAACCATTTTTGTTATACTATCAAAACCTTGATTCCCTAACACTATAACAATACAAATAATTTCAATAGTGGACGAAAATAACAGAACCTACAGAGCATCATCTAGAATAATTATTCATAAAATAATATTACAGAGTTTTTTATGTCATTGAGAAATAGGTTTTAAATTAATGTATGTAGAAGACATATTAATTAGGAATATTATGAATCATCATAGATGTGAATTCTTTTTTGTTAAAATAAAACCAAAGTATCTGTTCGAGAAGGAAGGTCATGAGTTCAATGAGACTAGTGCTTTCACCTTGATGAAAATAAAAATCCACATCATTGCATTCGTAATCCAAAATACATTATTGATAAACTATTTAGTAGTATAAATAGTGTTTGTGTTCCCACAGAAAATATATGATGATGTAAGCACTTATTTCATCACTATTAATGAAGTTAGTCTACATAAAATCATGTATTCATTGTTCATCACCACATATTTAATGTATAATTTTGTGATTGACTTATAACTAGAAATAGTGGTTCATATAATGTTCATTAAATCTACCATCACATAGTTCAATGATTATTTTTAATATTATTTTTTTAAATATGTAACATGTTTTTATTTTTTTATTATTGTGATGACCCTGAAAATAGTATGATAAGTTATGAGTTAAAATTTCCATATAAAAATTTAATAAATTTAAAACCATTTGGAAGGATTTTAACATTATTATTTCAAAATATATTCCATTCTGGGTGAAAATAACATTAATCATTGATATGGCCTAACAACAATGAGAGAAAATAATTTGAAAAGTGGATTTCATTGAATTATTCATTAAAATAAAAAAACAATTTATTATTATAATAAAAAAAAATCAATTTTCTACAAAAATGGAAATATTATGCTTTAAAATGATAAAACCATTCAAATCCAATTTCAACCATAGATGCCAGAAATTCAGGAAAAACAAGAATATCAAGAAGAATAAATAGTATATAAACACCTATGAATAATATTCAAGGATCACAACAAAATGAATATGAAATGTGTTTCCTCTTATAAAAAATAATGAATTAAAACAATTTGGATCTATATTGGAGAAATATGTGAACATAGAAAAATACTCCACATAAAGAATTATTATTCAAAAAACATCCATTTCTTTTATACCCTATAGAAATAACTAGTTGGTTTGTATGGTAGATTGATGGTCAGTATTATATAGACACACCAGATGAGTGTCACCACATCAATTGGAACGTCGTTCTACCAATATATGGGGTTGGAAGAGACAGAAATGCCAATGAGGGATTTTACGAATTGTGTGAATCAATCTATATTTTAGTATGAATATAATATGAACAAAATAGGGGTTCTAATGTATATTTAAAAATATAGAAAACAATTACACAAAAAAACACCCATCAAGACCTCTGATACTCATTAATGTAGTAACTACTATCAAGATAATATTCTACTTTGTGTGGAATCACTAATGTAGTGGTGGATCAATAAGATTGTTAAGACCAATATCATGTCTCCTGGTTGAGTGGAGGCCCTAACTATCTAGTTTGTGGACCACCGATACTATCATTATTTATTGGTCTAGGTCCACGCTAACCACAAAAAACGATGGTCATACATTGAAACTTAGATCCACTATAATAACAATAGAATGATCGGTCTATTGATGAATGATATACAAATAGGATATATTAAAAGAGTTATATGATTCACGTGAGATATTATTTCATCACACCATAAATTGGATTCCTATAAATTTATTATGGTGGTGAATTTTTAGTTATTGTTTCAAGAATCATATTTATTTCCCACTAGTTAATTAATATTAAAAGAAATGATTAATGTTTTTAATGAAATTATTGAAAAATAATTATTGTAATTTTTATTTTATTATGTTTTACTGTAATTATAATCCTTTATAATTTATTAATCAATGATTTAAATCTCTTTAGATTATATAAATTGTAATCATGGGTGACCCCAATCCCAATTGTAAATCTATAATCTATAAATGATAGGTAAATAGAGAGTTTTCCCAATCCTCTATGTAAAATTATTTACAATGTTATAATAGTCTTCGAAATTATATGTGAGTAGTGAAATAATTTAGGAATATTCGTATTATTCCACAAACTCCAAGGGAAGTATTTATTACTTATTATTGTCACATAAAGTTCATAATTTGTTTTTGTTTAGTATTCACCATTCTGATTCATGTATTTTGTTATGACAGTGTCTTATACTAGGTATCTTGATTTATGATCAATTGATGAGTGGGTATGCCTTTTTTAATATACATTCTATCTCATTAATCCTTATCATTATCTTCATTTCACTTGTTATACAATATTTATGTATCATATGTTTAACCATATTGGGTATTTTAGCACACCCTTTCCTAGGATTTATCGAATGGTATTGTGTATGATAATTCTAGAAATGGAAATTTGGGAATAAAATTATGTCCAAAGTATAATATATTTTATTAAAGTCCTTATTATTTATCAACTATTCAAATATACAAAACCATTATGGTGTAGATGTTTGAATTATTATAAAATATATTTGTTTTTCATATGTAATAAAAACAGAAGTATATATATTATAACAATGATTCCTATATCAATCATTTCTTATAAATAATTACATAATATAATGAAATTAAATATATAATAATTTTTATAATGTTCAATAAAAAATAATGTTAATATTCAAAATAAAACTAAATAATAATTACATTATAATTTCTTCTTCCTATATCAATGAAATATAGAGACATGTAAATAATTATCCCATAATTATGGAATAGAATGCATATTTTTATGAGTAACATCCCATATGAATATTTATGTATTTGGAATTAATTGTGTGGAGTATAAAAATCAAATATGTGACTAAATTGGGTAAAAATTATACTAATTATTTTCATGGAATCAATAATATATATTTTAAATGTAATAAAATCCAAGATAATAAATATAAAAATTCTAGGATTGAATAATTCACCAAAAATGAGATCATGCACATGGGGGCTATATATATCGAGTGATCCCAAAAATACAATCAATTAATTTTCTTTATTAATTACAAAAATAAAAAAATAAGAAATAAAAATTAATCTTGTAAATATGGTATATTCATTATAATAGATTATAAGTATTATTTATCAATGGAATTGTATAATTATATATGGATGTAAATATTTAATTGTCTATAATAAATCGATATATGTGGTGTGATAAATATTATCCTTCTACTAAATGATTTATTATAAACATATAAAAATTGTAATGGAGACACAAAAAAATTAAGGATGAAGTCTCAGTGCTCGAGATTTCAAAATTAAATGTTTATATGTACAAATATATGGGGTACTCCAATTCATTACTCTAGTAAGGGTGAACCAAATATATCTTAAACTAACATAGATAGAGTCTTATTTCAATTTATTTAATATCCCAAATTGTTTCAATCCTTATTTTATTTCTCTATTGTCAATGGTTATGTTATTACATTCTTAATGATCAGAGAGATTGCAGTTTATTAGAACCTATAATTTAGTAGTCTCAAGAGACATAGTAAAAACATGATATATTCATTACACTTTATTTTTAATGTAAATGTTGATAATATGTTTAATATCTGTAGTTACCTTTCATTATTTTTAAATTTAATTTATAATTTAATTGGGTAAGGGGAAACAATAAAAACATGTGAGATTATAGGATCATAATGTTTAAGGGTAATGTTGATTATATCATGAAATAACTAAGAAGTATAAAATATAGTACAGATAAATAATAAAAAAGGAAGAAAATGTGATAACTTCAGAATTATAAATTAGCTAAAAATATAACAAGATAAATAAATAATCACAAGGATTTTAGTTACATCTTTATAGTGATGGAATACATGACATTGAGTATTGTAACAATAACCCAAAGGTCTCAATAATGTAAACAATCATAATTAATAAATCATCCAAGAAATAATCACCATATATGGTCACATGAGAAAAAAAATGAAAGTATGGGCTATATGATTTTGGATCCCAATCATAACATAACAAGTCTAATACATCCCCCATATAAAAAGAAGTTTTAAAAAATACAGATCACAATGTTCCCATATGAAACCAAACATAATCATCTATAGATGAATGGTGGATATACATATTTTCAATATTTATCGATTTAATTGAATAATGTATCTATATAGGTGAATATATATTAAAATACTTATAAAATATATGATATTCAAATTTTTTGAATGTACCCCTATCCATGTAATGATAATTAATTTATTGTGTTGTGTACATTTATTGTACAAGGGTTATAATTTGGAATATAAATTCAATAAAATATATTGACATAGATGTGTAAATATGAATTGATACAAATATTCCATCTAAAAATTTGAAATATTGGTTACCCAGGATTGAAATTTATTATTGATACAAAATTTACATGATGGGTGAAATCTAGATTAACATGAATTAATTGAAAAGGTGATGTTTTCCAAATGTAATGATTAACCCTCCTTAAATCAAAAAGTGGACTCACCCACTAAATCTCCATTATACTTCTATATAAAAGTACCACATATTAGAATTAATTTATCAATAATACAAAAAATAAAATACCTATGTAGTGATATGGAAAATTACTATTATAAGTAGGGGAATGTTTCAGAATTATAATAGATTATTATTATATATAGTGTGTGTGAATAGTTATTTCATATTCTTATATCAATAAAAGTTTTTCAACAATTACATATATATTCAGTTAATTTTCATAGTAATTTTTAATGCAATTAAAAACATATAAATAGAGATTAAGAACTCCAACATAGAAATATATCTTCTTAAGTATTCAGACACATTATTATAGAACAAATATAACTATTTACATATATTTTTCAATGTGAATATAATAGAAGATTAATTTTCACTAAATTAATATTTAATATAAATGGAATTGTTAGTGGTTTTTTTAGAAAGCTAGTTCGAGACCATATTTTTTGAGGCCAAAGAAAACAAAACAAAGAGAAAAACAGATATGTTCATTAAAATCATTGTGGACCTCATTACACAGGAATTTTTTTTTCTATTTTTATCTACATTCCGACATTATTTAGACCACAAGGCTCTCCAATATGTTCCCGAACCTCACCCTTATTTAAATACCCTCGAGTGATGTGCTAGAATGTTTTTATCTTAAAAATAAGACATAAAAAGTTCATGTCATGTAAGTTAGAATCCACAATATGTGTCTCATCCCTCTTTGACATCCAGTCCACTTGGCCACATCTACTCTTATGACTCCTATGACATTTTCCATGTTTTAACGATTTAGAATTCCTCCATGATCCTTTAGACTCATCATATTCAACATTAGAATTGTGTATCTCCATTGGAGTCCCATCATATATCTCCTACCGAGAGTTTGGATGCCATTGAGGTGAAAATACCAATATCGCATTTTCTACCTTGGTCTTACTAGGAGAAGAACCATAACCATCTAGTTTCCCTACATTTTTATTTACAAAAGTTTTATTATATGTGATAACCTTAATATAATTTGGTTAAACGCATTCCATGAGTGATAAAATTCATGACTGATCTGTCATGATAAGTATCAACGGAATGTGAGACACTGAGGACTGGTCATTTTTATCTCCGTCCTCATCAATTGATTAAGCCACATCAAGAACATAAGAATACAAATTTTCATATTACACAATATTATTTAAAGAACAAACCTTACATAGGGTGTTATCATATTTCCCAACATGCTTTTTAACATAAAAAGAGGAGGATACATGGTCCTTTTTTAGGAATTTCACAAGGGATTCCGTATTATTCTTACCGTCATAGGAATTACCCATGTCATGACCATCATCAAAATTGGTCCCCTCAATATCCACCTAGGTAATAATTCCCAACACAGCACCTGGCTCTTGGACCATGAGTTCTTCGTGTAATTTTGCCTCATCTGGATTGACCTTCCCGATAATCTAATCCCATGAACGTTTATTCTGTTTTCCATTGGGGTTATAAGATATCATATAGGTTTCATAGGGAGTCTCCATAACATCTATAGAGATATTTTTCATATGCCTATAATCACTATGATTAGTTTTATGAGTTGAGATATTTTTATTCTCTTAATTATGCACCAGTTCTGTCTGGGTGGCCTGACGATGATTCTATGAAAAATTTTCAAACACATAATTGGGTCTATATATCTGTGATTTTTTATTTTTAATCACAAGATATAATCATTTCCACTAAAAAAGAAAAAATCACAAGTGATTGAATTCCAATAATTTTAGGAATCATAAACAATATTCTTACATTTTGGAAAACAAATCATGGAATTTTAAAAATTAAATTTTCAGTTCAAGATATTATTCAACTATAGAGAGATAATCTTTGTTAATCAATGTGGGACATAATTCTACTTCAACTAGGTATCTATAATAATGCCGGTATATGGACACTTAGGTTTATATATCCATTTTTATAAGAATTAAAATAGACAATGAAAATTATACTAAATCCTAGGAGGAAAAATAATATAATTTAATCCAAAAAATTAACCCAACATTGGGCCGAAGAGTTAGAAATTTCAATAGGGCTTAACTTGTGGTGCCATTCCTGGATGTTCAATGCTGTTAGATTGATAGAGATTGAACCATAACCCAATGACCACATCGTGAGATCGTCATAGGGGAATAGAAGGTAAATGAATATATTCCAAAGTGAAACACACTTCCAAAGGGATAAGCCCCATATATCTTATAGTCATTGGGTAATATGTTAGATATTTTGAGGTATAGATCCCATGGAAAATATGAAGAGATATATTGTTTATTTATCCCATATTTCAAGATGATCTAAGATTTCTTTTGAATCATCCGTAACATGCGATACAGATCCCTTCAAATAGATACCTACATTTGATTCCTTTAAGAGATAGAAGGCTCAATTATAGTCACTAACACTGATTAGATCAGCATTGACCGGTCTTTTGGTCACATAATTCAATTCCTTCATTCCAGATATCACATGCTTATGTGAATTAAATAATACTCGTACTATAAAATCATCATCCATCCACTGGATATTTGATTTGGTCATGCATATGATGCCCTAATATTAATAACGGAGATTCCAGAAGAGCTTCTGACCACTCATCGTTTTTCTAAGAGATGATGGGTGCATATTTATAGAAAATATGAATTTTTTTAATAATTGTAAAACTATTGGTTTCGATTTTTTTATTTTGAAAATAAGAGAACATATTCATACACATTGTTTTAAACAATAGTATTTGATATTTACATTTTCAGGTGAATTAATTGATTTCAATAATTTTATATTATAATGGCTAAAAATAGATTTTATTTAAAAAGAATTTATTTTAAATATGCATTCAATAAATTAAAAAATACAAAGACCGTTTTAATTTTGTAAATTAGATTAATAGTATTTTTTTAGGAATCAAATATATTTATTACGAAATGGGTTTTTCATCATAAATAGTCATAATATTTACAGTTTTTAGTTTTTATATTTTTATATTTAGTTGAACATTAGACTAACTAAAAAAATAATGAAAAATTTATAATTGGAAACATTCTATATGATGGTTCTTATATTAATTTTGTTTTAATTAATACAATATTATATATATATATGATAAATTTAAATTCTACATTAAAACAATGGGAGAATGTATATCATGAATTTGATGTCAAAAATTTCAACAATATTCCTAAAATATATAATTATTTAAAAATAAATATTCATCTGATTATATTATTTATCATTTATTAATAAAAATTATTATTATTTTATTTTTTATTTTTTCCTAATATAATTATTTGTTTTTTTGAGATATATTTATTTATTATATTTATATTAGTTATTAAATTGTATGATTGATAATTGTATGATTAAAATGATCAAATTATCCTTCTAATGGATATATTAGTCATTATAAATACAGTTAATGGTAAATTATAATTTAATTAATATTAATAACTTCTTCCATATATAATTATTTATCGATTCATATTGATTTCATCAGATAAATCGTGTATCATATATATTATTCACTATTTTTAGAGTTTTTTCATCTCTATATCAATATTATAGTGGTAATTTTCATTATTATGTGTTGCATATGAGTGGTATCTTCAGTTATAGATATTTTAATTTTTATAATTTATTATAATATGATGATTTAATAAAGGTTTCTGTATAATGTGTTAGATATTTTAATAAATTTTATTTTTATTATAGTCACACCTCATGACATATATTATCTCACTCCAATAAATAATTTAATCCTTAAAATTTATGGTATAAAGAAATTGATGAAAAAATATATCATATAATTCGTAGTTGATTCATTATTATCCAATATATATTTTGGAATCATTTTTTTATTTACCATGATTAATTTTTATTTTCAATTCAAAACATTTTCTTATATATCTTCACAAATCAGGAAATTCATTTCATTATTATTGTTTCTTAGTTCCAAATCAAATTCAATGATTGTAATTATGTACAGGGGGTCTGGAATATATTACCTAAATATGTTTTTATATAATATTTCATTCACATTAGAGTGATTGGGTGGAAATACAAATAATTATCAACAAATCCAATACAATTAAAAATTTTCTTATGGAATATAATACATTTTATATAGTATCACCTTCATAAAAACCAATACAAACCCCTTTTAATATTGATATATTGAAGAATAAATAATCTCATTACAATATTTCCTTGTACTTCCTCTAGTCATTATTGAATGAATTCATTTTTTTATCAATGTGGATATAATTGTAGATTTCTTACACCTTCTCTTTTGTCTCCTCAATAATATGAATACTTATTATTATTACATCCAAACATTTACCCCAAAAGGATAGATTATGAATTTTTTTCCAAAATAAGTAATTGAATCATGTAATTTATATACATGAGTGTAAAATTTTATTATATTTAATTCATTTATAGGAAAATAATTTCTCCATATTCTATGCTTGTTATGTGAGAATGAGATAAAAATATCATCTGACATATTGATTATAATTTTATACAGAACAATAATTTGATTATTATAAATAGTTTTTATGGGTTCCATAATGTTTTGAAATTTTTATGTAATCCATTATATTTTTAATTTTATTTTATTGTTATTTTTAGATACATATGATAAATGTAAAGCATGAAGTTTCAACACACCACTAAAATATATCCAAACATTATCCAAAGAGTTATGTCATGACTTATTACTTCAAAATGTGATGAAATAGAAGTGTAACCCATAATAAATAATATAATACCATTCCACTATGATAACTTATAATGACTATAGAAAAATAATTTATAATATTATCCACCATCGACATTGGTATAATATATTTGTCATAATCCCATTTGGATGTTTTTAGCTGGTATTCAGTTGATTCCATACCAAGAATCATGAAAAATGACTGAGATTTTCGAATTTCATGTTATAACACTGTTAAATATCAAGTATATAATAAGAAATAATGTTGTTGTAATGTTTTATAGAGGAAATGAAAATATTATCTTTTTTTAGAAACTATTTATTTATATCGGGGAACACTGGTATTCATAGTAACATTCCAAACATGAATAAATTATCTTCAAAGATAATTTCTATCAATTTCATACCATTGATGGATTTATTCATCAATTTTTTTCTCATTTATTATTTACGATGACAAATTAATATTATGATGGAAGTACAATTTAGAAACTACATGGAAAATAATGATGAAACCCCTTCATTAATAATTCCCATGTCTAATTTTACTGAATCCATGAATATTGGATCTTTTCCATTATCCTAATGAAAAAAAACATCATCATATATTTATTGATTCTATTACATTATATATGGTATAGAACATATATACATTGCCGAAATATCCCTAAAATTTTTATATTATGAATTAACTCGATCATCACCTAGTAAACAACAATGTGGCCTAAATACAAATCGGGTTTAATAGTCATTGGGTATATTATATAGTTATTTATATTATCTCTAATGAAATATTATAAAAAAATTTAGTTTGATTCCCTAAAATTTTGTTATAGAACTAAATAGGTAAATTACCGAGAATGGAAATGTGGGAGTCATACAAAAAATTGAATATACCAAATGTTAAAAAAATGTGTCGTAGGGGAGGAAATATTTTAATTTTCAATGATCTTTTTTGGATGAAGTTATAAGAATTCAAATTTAAATATTTAGTTTAAAATATAACATGAAATTGACGATGTGAATGGTATGTATACTGAATCCATAATTTCTTGTAATTGAAGAATAGAACATACTTAAAAGATATATTTTTTAATTTTTATATTATGATGAGAATAATGAGTTTACAAGATTTAAATAATGTATTAAGGATTATTTATTTATTGAACTAAAATATCTATACACAAATCTATTCTCGATAGAGAGTTATATCTATTGATTTAATTTTTTGTATGTTGTAAAATAATTGTGGATTTTTGGAATCGTCAATGGAATTTTCAACGATATATTTATTTAATTGGATGGAAACATATAATATGTTCAATTAATAGCCTAATAAATTGAAGTTAGGAAGATGATATTTTATTTAGGATTACTATTTCAGAACATGTGATTGAGATATAAATGAATGTTCAGATTAATATGTGTTTAATTATAAGGTATGAAATGGATGATTTATTTTTTAGTGTAATTTATACAGTATTTATATCATTTGAATATATTATTTTAATAATGAGAATGTTATCCACGATATTTTTTGTGATTCTATTTATAATTTTTAGAAAAAAAACATATATTGAAAAGTTAGATACATTATTAACTAGTGGTTTTTATATATTACCAATAAAGATATAATTAATTTATAGAGTAAAAACGATTTTGTTCCAGGATAGTGTAATAGATATTGAAATGTTTTTGTGAATTCTATGATAAATAGAACATATCAATAAAACATATTTATACTTAGGTTCACGATTATATGAAATATTAAAATTCTTTTGGGAAAGATAAGAAACATGATATAGACTAAAAATGTATGTCTGATATCATAATTGAAGTTAGACAATGAATTTTGAATATGATAAGAATGTCTCTACTTTCTTTAATCAATAATGTCCAAATTTGATTCACTAGACACAATTTAATTATTGGGAGAATATAACGACAAGAGATTTCAGATCTATTAAATAAATATAATCATTTATAAAATTCTATAAATGTGGCTCCAAAATAAAATGAACCATAAAGATATATTATTAAGAAAAATTACGTTAAAAAAAACATGTAAAAAATTATAAAATTGTAATCAAATAGAAAATAAAAAAATATTATTAAGAATCCTAAATATGTAAAATTTTATTTTTCAATTGTTGATTTATATATATATATATTAATTATTCACCTAAAATATAATTTATTAAATGTTACAATTTTTATTTTAGAAAAAAAAATTCATTTTTATTTAAATATTTTTATATTTTCTGAAGGTGATTTTCTTGAAATTTTTCTAAGATTATTGTTATATATGTGAATAGGGAAAACATTCCAATTTATCTAATACAATCACTTTTATGAAACTATCATTACACCATAATCATAGAAACATTTTTAAAAAAATATTTATTATATGTTTTATATTTATAGAATGATATAAATAATATTAATTTAAATTTTCCAAATATATAATTATTTGTTTTCCATATATATGAATTATTTTCCACTTAATATGTTTTTTAATCATGTATAATGAAAATACAATTTCACAACTTGTAGAAATAATATTAAAAATAATCAAACTTTATAGAAAACATTTCAGAACATTTAATAATATAATATTTATATTTTTTCAAAAATGTAAGATTACTATGATTAAGGTTAAAGAAAATTATTATGGTAGAAAATTAGTTATCCAAAAAATCATAATGTGTAATTTTCACCTAAAAAAATAATATAATCTCTACTAAATTGAATATTATGAAATATTTAATGAAATATATAATCATTTAATGACCAATTAAATTTGTTATCAATTATCTATATTATTGATTACCATTAATTCTGAAAAAAATATATCATACAAAAGTGTCTTCTTATATTTCATAATTTTTAATATTAAATATATTATTATCATATTTATAAATTGTATTAGATTTTATTGGTATTAAATATAGTTTTATGAAATCAAAAATTTGGTAATAATGATTTCTTTATATTTAATATAAAATACAAATAAGGTGTGTAAAAACACTTAACCAAGGTTAATAAAATTCTAAAATTTAAAAATAAAGTTGTATAAAAATTGAAAATTGATTAAAACATATTAAAAATTTTCCTGGGGGATTTAATGTTTTTTTACCTCACAAAAACTATTAGTTCATTATTTTTCAGCATTAAAACATTAATTATTTCATTCCATTATTGACAAATAATGACTTTTCACATAATTTAACATAACATCACTCATAAAAGGGGATCATGTTAGCACCATAATAGATACACATCACCTAGAATATTTATAATATTTACTACCCGATCTTCCTCTAATCAATGTAATTTTAGCATATTATATCCCATTTTCCTCATTTCCTTTACTAATCCCATCATTTCCATGTATACATTCATGATCAAATTCAAATCCAAATGTGAGTATTAAATAATCATTATGCTTTTCTTTTTAATAATTATATTGAAAAATGAAAACAAATCAAGGTAATATAATGGTGAAATTTTCATTAGATTACTATTTTTATTATATTAATGGGAAATCCAAATTTATTCCATTCATTCAATTTAGATATATAATGATGATCTTGAATTTTAGTTTACTACTACCAAAACAAAATGATTCCCCTGTTTTCCCCCAATAACATTATTCATTAGTTATATTGTATAATTAATGATAAATTGTGACATATATAATATAATAATGATTATTATGATAACAATTATAATACACCTTTCCCCTTTTCATTATTTTATAAATTAAAATGTTAATATTGGGTTGTGCGGACTACCACATCCCCTGGAACGACCAATACATTATAAATGATATTTATTGTAATATTATATTTGTGTCATATATAATATTTCTTGTTTTAAATTTATTGAAACCGAAAAAAATTTATATCATTAATAATTATCATTAACATATTAATTTATGAAACCAAGTAAAATTTAAACATTACCACTCAATGTAAAAATTAAAAATTGAATATCTATAATGATAATGTACATATAACCCCAATCGACTAGAATAATTACTACAATTAAAAATGAAACATAAATTAAATAAGATAACATTAAAAAATAATCATATTTTGAATATTAAAATATAACCATATGTAGAATTGTAGTAAATTTTGAAAAAATAATTAAGATCGCTTTATAGGTTATTAAAAGATATGTAACCATTGGTATTTGATCATTATATATTGATTGGTCAATATGACACTTTTCTATTTTGTAATATATAAAATATACCCTTGATTGACAATTTTACAACCATATTTACTTGTTATATGCAGTAATTAAAGTGTAGAATATCAAAATATTGGACAATTGATGTCCTCATCTAATAAAGTCTTAATAATTAAAGCCTATTTTTCTGAAAATTTGATGGAGTTTGCATAAATGGATCTATCCCATGACCAATCCCATTATAATAGTCAACAAGTGATTCTTGAAAAAAATCACCTATGGTATAAGCTCACATTTTTTGAGTTTACCACTCATTCTTGGTTCAAAGACCATACACAGGAAATTATGGCAATCAAACACTATACAATTTGGGAGTATTCTAGTGTAATAAGGGACTAAATGACCTAAAATTAGTTACAAAATGTCAAATTTCCTTTTTATAAATAAAATATTTTGTCAATTAATTCTTTTTAATATTATTTTTCTTCAGAAAACATATATTTAATTTACAAAAATATAATAGTTTCACATTTATATGAGAATGAAATATAATTGTATTTTTCTAGAAAATACCTAACATTTTATAAAATACTCAAGTATTATAAATAATATATATTTTAATAAAATAGTCTTTTAAAATACCCTTATCAAAATATGATGGATAAAATAATTTTATAATAACCAGGGAAATTATAAGGGTATAAAATTTAGTTCTATATCAAACACTAAAATGTTTAAATAAACAATGATCATTTTATTTAAAAGTTATCATTCCCATATATGGTGAATAACACATGAAAAATTAAAAGTATATTTTAATTTATCATATCAAAAAAATTTCATGTTCTAGTTATGATAATTTTCTAAATTACATTAATTTTTCGTGAATTGTTAAAGATATATTTTTTGGATACTGATATATTTTATAACTTCATATTTATGTCATAATTATTTAGTAATAAATTCGATAAAATCCGAGATCTAAAATATTCTATTATATTAATATTTATTATTTTATTATATTTTAAATAATTATTTAATATATAATGGAATTTATAATGTCTAAAATAAAATAATTCTTTAGAAAAACATTAATTTTGGAATCATTACATTCCCATTATAGCACCATTGATTTTTGGTATGTAGCCATATATTTATTATTTTTATGTACTTATTTTATAAGGATGATTTGTGAGGTTTTTTGTTTGAATCTTTAATGGGATTTGTGACTTTTCACTAGGTGAAGGAGTGGTGCATGTTTTGTGGAATCCTTTCAACAATTTCAGGAAACTGTGCACAGTGATATCAGGGCTAACGGTAAGGTGAACATGCTATGCATGGTTTATCCAAACGGTATAAAATCATAAGAGAAACGATGTAGTGTGGTTCAAATATTTGAAAGATATATTTTAAATGGGTTTTAAATAGTTTGGAATCCATGTGATCCAACAATGCAAGGCCTTTCTTATGAAAGAAGTATGAGCATGGTTTACCTTACCGTGTGACTAAACATTTCATATGGTTAATGTTAGATCCTTAAATGGTATAAATCAACAATTTTACCCATTAACCTACTCATATATACTCGTTTTTGTCCCAAAATTGGTATTTCAGTAACTTAACGGTTTTAGGACCCCTATTATTCTAATTGGAAACAATCTGGAGCCATCCCATGGTGTGTTGAAGCTTCCTTTTTGTTGAGAGGCTTTTTTCTATTGTCCATGATGCATTTTCATAGATATGACTCTACCATCCCCTAGTTTTCTCTTATATATGACTTTTGTGCGTAGATATATGTCTTTATATTCCAAAAAAGTTCTTGTTTGGGTTTTTTGATGATAGGGGAAGAGATCTCATCATGGATCATGGAGATTTTACAGGATTTTGTGACGTTTTTCATATCATTTATAATTTTCTCCAAAAATATCGAGTTGGAAGCTTCAATATTGAGTCCTATTAAAATAATATATTTTCTTTATTTCAATTTAAATAATTTATTAAAATATGTTATGATATCATGGATCCATGATTAATATAAATCCACATTTTTACAAAAAAATTTTTTTGGAGAAATTGTGGAATTGTGGATTTTAGTTGTTCAATGTTATTTGGTTTTCTTGATTTGTAAATGATGTGCTTAAAATATGGATTTTCATTAAATTTGGAATATATTTTTTGAATAGATTTTTTCAGAAAAATATTGGGATATTGAAATGGATTTAGAATATTGGTATTGACAATTTTTTTGGGAACAAATGATGTGAGTGTTCGTAGTAAATTTATGATGTTTGGTTGAAATTTTAACTTGTTATAGGTTCCAAAGTTGTAATAGAACATGTGGTATAATTATCCTAAGACAACATGGTAAATCAACGAGAGACCGCTCAGGATTTTGGAACTGTCATAACGAGACATTCATGGTTGGCAGTGTTGATATGTGAAATAGAATGTGTATGAAAAAGAAAACTTGTGTAATGGTATTATGAATTATTTTTATTATTATCTTAAAAATAGATTTCATTTTCAAATTTAGTTGAGTTTTAAATCATTATATTTTGTTATAAACTATTTTAGACAATGTGTTTATTTATATATAAAATACTAGAAATTATTTTATATAATTTATTTTATATAAATGTTTCAAAATCTTTTGATCTTAGTTGTGGGAGTAGGGATTTCAGTGTGAAAAAACAACCAAGCTTTATTACTCACCCTTTCATTGTCACATTGGTGCTTTTTTAGATTTCATCTACCGGGACATTTGAAATGTTATAAAATCGCTTGTATTTTTTACCACATCATGATATGTGGGATGTTTGCAGAAGTTGGACCATAGACCATGTGGAGCTTGGAGTCTAGTGGTTGTCTTGGAATTTTATCATTTTTTCATCTGCTATTTACATTCCTATTATAGTAATTTATTTTTGTACTATGTTTCTAGTTTGATATTGATAAATTATATGTTGGGTCTTCCTTCATAGTTATGATTCATCATTTGGTAGTTTTTTTTCAGATATAATTTTTTGGGATAATGGGGTTCTATTGAAGGTAAAGTCAACCTCAACATGTATTGAGGCCCTTCATCATTTATTGGAAACATTTTCCACCATGTGAATGTCACAAAAGGTGGATAATCTTCCACCCACATTCTCATCCCAATAAAAATAAAGAGGCACATTACAAATGGTATAGTTTTTTGTTCCCTGCAAAATGTCTATTGAGAAAAATGATATCACATTTGTTCGGTAAAAATTTTTATTTCAGTTAAAATGTATCACATTTTTTCATTTTCCTCTAGAACAGGTAGTCATCATTTTTTCCAGTCTTTTAGTTGAATTTAATCTTGTCTATCTATTGGGTTGGGATACATTAAATCATTATGATTTTTAGGACCGGAATCATTGAGCATAAAAAATGCAGATAACCATTTTTTGTGGATCTTCAAATTTCATGGGAGTTGGGTAGATAAGTTTTTTAGAGACACATATGGGATTTTGAATTCTCATTCTCATAGGTTTGTCAAATGAGAGGAAAATGTCATTCATTAGAGGAATTAATTCACAGCAAGTATTCATACATCATTTTGAGTAAAGCTTTATATTTGGTTAAAATGTTTTTTTATTTTGAGAAATATGGAAATGGGTTTCAAATGAATGATTCTGAAAAAGGGCATGGTTGTGATATTTTGTAAATGGTAACATTTAAAAAATTACTTTTAAATTATTTGAAAATATGGTATAATAAGGAGAATGATGAATTTTTTAATGAAATTTTGTGATAGATCATGTGATAATATTGAAAATTATAAGACTTCACTTGCTAAATATATAGACTTATGGTGTCTATTTTTTAATAGAAAATGATACTAGTTAGTCTTAAAAACAACTAAATATATAGAGAATGTGGTTTCAACTATGATGTAGGTGAACCGAAAACTGGTTTAGAGTATCATACAAGCATTTTAGGATATGGAAGATGGGAATTAGACAGATGATCCAAGACAGGTTATTCATACCATTGAGTTTTACATAGAGTATCCTTCAATATTCTAGGGGTATTCTAAACCAGTAAATGAAGATGAATGGCTAAATAGAATGAAACATATCTCAAATTTTATCGAGACACCAGAATAGATAAAGGACAATCTAACGACAAAATTTTTTGAGGATCTTTCACGGTAGTGGTGGGATCTAAAAGCACATGAAAAAATGGATAAAGTAATTATTTAGGGGAATATATAGGAATTTGAAAACAAACAATACTATTCTCACACTTTCCAGGTCCATTGAAAATGGAATTCTTCAACCTGATGTAGGAAAATCTCCCTATCATAATGTATGTGGATAAAGTTATAAATTTAGTTCACTTTTCACCCGATTTTCTAATAGTGCTCCATGACGGAAAACATATTTTAATTAAGTTTAATCCTGGAGTTTCGCTCGATGAATGATGTGCTAAGTATAATAGATTATATATACATGTTCAATTGAGTAATGGTGCCTAAACGTGAAATATCAAGAGCTATTTGAGGATGCATTATGTTTATACCCATGGTAATTAATGGGAACTCTAATGATAGAGGAAAGAACAATAGTTACACCTAAATCCATGATGGGAGCGGGAATGAGAATTAGATAGATGTATTAGTGAATAAACATTCAATAACACTGAAAAAATAGGTAATTATCCAACCTCGTTCATTCTTCCACATAAAGAGAGAGTGTATAGAACCACACAGATCATTCTATAATTTCAAAAAGAATGGAAATCATAAGTGCAATTGTCACAGTTCTCTTATTCTAGGTTCTCGAGACAGTTCATAGGTGTCACATGCATTGTATACGTAGAAGTATAGATGGATTGAGGGTCATACTTATTAGAAGAGACCAAATAAACATTGTAATTCTAGGAATACAATGACTCTTAAATAAATAAAATCTCAATAGGGAGACAATGAGAAGAGTGCAGCAATGAAAAAAATTATATGGAGCTAGTTAGGTGATTATAGATAATTAGGCTAGACCATCTACTGTAAGTGGTATAGTTATTTTGTATTCAACTATTATGAGCGTGATATTTCGTATTTTTTCAACGCATTCCTTCATTTCCAATAATTTTTGTTTATTTGAAACATTTAAAAAAATAGATGATGTATTCAGTGTTTTATTTTAATATTCCGCTTGTTCGAAGGGAATATAGAGCCTTTTTGTGAAAATAATGATCTATAAATGGTGAAGGAGATAATATGAAATAGAAATTCACTATTTTAGATATATATGACTATTATTGAGTACTTGTTATGTATAGGTTAACAATACTCAAGTTTCACGTTGACTGTTATAGTAGAATAGTTCTCTTCGCAAATGATAATGGCCATGATCATCTCTTTAAACGAGAAAGGGTCAGAAAGGAATGTTTAAGAGGTTTTCTTGGAATCATAATTTGGAATAATCTCTTAAAAATTGGTATCTTTGTCTTTGGAATAAATAGAATGGATTTAGAATACCATTTTCTAGCAGGGGTTGACCAGTTTTCCAATGTGTTTCAGAAAAATATTTTGGGGTTTCCCCTCATAAAAGAAGTGGAGTTTTTGATTTATATCCTATCAAGAACTACTATGATTTCCCTAATATCATATAGGATGGAAAAAATATAATTAATATAGATGAAAGTGTAGTTTGAAGACCTGGAAAGCATGGGTTTCATCTATCCAAGAAGATCTCATTATGCACCACCTATCATGCTCGTTAGGAAAGAATATGGAACACATAGGAATTTTTACAATTATCATAAACTAAACCAAGTTATGATAATGAATATATATCCACTTAAAATAATTGATGATTTTTCTGATCAATTGATGGGAGATCTATGGGTATCTAAAATTGAATTACACTCCGACTATCACCAATTTTGATTTTAGAAGGTGGATATTCCAAAAATAGCTTCCAAATGCAGATAATGTCTTTAGTAATATGTGGTAATGTTTTTATTTCTTATGAATGTGCCATAAACATTTATATAATTGATGAATAACATATTTTAGTGATATCTATATTTTTTCATGTTTGTGGATGTCATATTGTTGTATTCAAGGACAATGGCCAGTCACGAGAAACACAGGGATATAGTTTTATTATTCATGAGAGATGATCATTTTTATTTCAAATTATCAATTTGTGAATTTTTGATAAAAAAATGTTTGCATTAATGGCCTTGTAATTTATAATAAATATGTTTTAGTGGATCTGGAAAATTTAGATGTTGTTATCTCTTAGAAACCAAAAAAGATAATATTTAAAATATGAAGTATTCTTGGTCTAGATGGCTATTATCATTGATTTTTTTCCATAATTTTTAGGGCTGGAGTCACCTATGATAGCTTGGACTGAGAATAATGTTCCATTTCAATGGAAAGAGAAATTCTATAATAATTTTCAAGAGATAAATGTTCGCCATACATCTACAAAAATCTTGATTGTTATAGAATACAGATAAGGGTGTGTAGTGTGTTGTGATGCTTTAGGATTTGGTTTATGGTTCGTTTTCATGTTATAAGACCCTATTTTTTATTATGGCTCAATGGAGATAATAGTTCATGATAATAATTAACCACCACATGAGTTTATGTTACCTACTGTTGCATATGGGTTGATGAATTGGCATTATTATCTCATTGGACGGAATGTTAATGTGTTCATAGATAAAAAGTTCATAAAACATATTTTATAACTATGATTTTTTAATTTTATGTAATGAAAATTGATGGACTATCTTTAAATGTTCATATTTGACTTTATGTATACATTGAGTTATACATATATTGTGGAATATGCATTAAGATGAAATTACTATGCACAGTAGGAAAAAGAAGACTTTGTTTTGTGGTAGTTGATGTCGGTCCTTGCTGATATAAATATGGAATTTGAATATGGAAGTGATGTTTTGGTTTTTATTTTTAGTTTCCATGGTTCATTATTTGTTATATATAGTCAAATAAAATAGACATCGTATGAAGAATGTGTGGAAATGAGTTCGAAACACAATGGTGGGAAGACCATTGAGATAGGGAAGCTAGTTGAGAGTTCAGGGTTGTGGTTTGGGAATCGGATGGGGGTATCTATGTTCATTCTATTGAGAGTTATTGATTATTAACACCATTCGAGAAGGTCTATTAATCTAGGAATATAGAGGTTGAATAAGGCATAGAAGATAAAATTTTGATGAGTAATAATGAAATTAATTGAGGATTACCTAATTTCAAATCATTTATGATAATAGTGATTTAATGTTGTGAAACAGAAACCCTATGGTAGGTTGTAGTTTTTACAAATGCCTATTTGTAAATGAGATCAGATAGTGATAGATTTGGTTACAGTTCTTCCATGAATGGTTCAGAAATAATATTTCATATATCATATGTTAGCTTACCATGTCGGCTCATTTCATCACTATTTTTGGAACTCAAATGGTGTAGAAACTATAAAATATATATATCAATGATGATCTGGAGTCACATGGAATACCATTATTGATTGTATCATATAGAGATCCTAGATTCACGTCTAGTTCATGTGAATCAATGTATAAATCTCTTGTTAATTAGTTGTATATGAGTTTGACATATCATCCTCATACGAAAGGATAATTTTAAATTACAATACAAATTTTCAAAGGCATGTTGCATGCATGTGTAATAGAATTTCAAGGTACATGGGAAGATCACATATCATTAGTGGATATCTCATATAAAAACATCAATCATGCCTCAATAATTGTATATCTATTTGAAGCATTGTATATAAATGCTTTTATATCTTTACTTTGTTGGATGGAAGTAGGCGAGACATCACTAGTTGGGCTGAGCCATGTCTAAGAAAAAAATATGAATATTTGGATAATCAGGAAAAGAATGAAGACACCATGGAGTAAACTGAAATCATATATGAATCTTCATCGATGGGCGTTTTCGTTCGCGGTGGGTGACTATATATTATTAAGTATCTCTCCAAGTCATGGAAGTTGACTTTTTAGGAAGCATTGAATGTTATCTCCTCAATAATTAATCCAGTTTGAGATAATGTAACATGTTGGTGATGTGGTATATGTATTGGAATGGCTCCATGGTTCATTATTATACATAATGTCTTCCTCATATCTCAACTAAAAATGTACCATCCTGATGATGACCATGTGATCATATGGGATCACATTGATTTCAATCCATATCAATTATTGGTTCAAATTTTGGTGTAGATTGTGGATTGAAAAAAGAATGTATATCATTGAATAACCACTAACCTAATGCACGTTTTGTGGAAACATGGTTAGATTCTGGAAGAATCATGGGAACATGAAAATTAAATGAATGTGAAATGGACGAAATTATTTCTGTTAAATAGTGGTATTCTAATTTCTAGGGATGAAAAATATAATGATGTGGAGAATGTATAGCCCCTTGTTTCTGTTATGTATCCCTTTATTTAATATTTTTAACTATATAATGTATAAGAGTATTATGTTGGATATCTTTTGGAATCATAAATTAGTTTTTGAGATTTTTATTTGGGTGCTGGGTGGTTCGTTGTTTATTTAAATTATGCATCACTAATATGAAACTATGCATTGTGAAAGGGGGGATAAAGGTATGATGAACGGGCTATGTAGAGATTATCCAAATTATGTTGAATCCTAGGAGAAATTTTGTAGTGTGACGTAAATGAGGGATAGTGATATTTGGTATGGTAGACACAATGTTTGGTATCCATGCGAGACAACCGTGTGAGGTCTTTCATAAGAATGAATTATGAGCACAGTTAGCACATAGTTTTTATTAGTTGTGGGACTAAACAATTTAATGGTTTAAGAAGATATCCTTAGAATGTTTATCTCACTAGTATTACCTTTTAAAACACTATTTTATACTTTATGCATCCCTAACTATGTTTTTTGGTCTATCAATGGTTGGATAAACTCTCCATTGTTAATTGGAAGTGATCAAGATCCATCCTTTGGTGGGTTGTAGTCTGATTCTTGTAGAAATAATTTCATCTTCTTCATTCATTATGTGTTTTCCTAGATCCACATCTCCCTTTCTCATGTTTATATATATATATATCTACTGTGGGTATATCTATTTTTTATGCCAAATATTTCATTACATTTTTAATTATATGGTATGTGATCTATGGTGGGTTCTTGAAGATCCAGTATGGTTTTGAGGCATTTTCATGTTGTTTATCATTATTTCCAATACTAATGAGTTAGGTGAGATCTCTCTAGAGCCTATTTGAAAGAAAGTGATGACATTATTTCAAATATATTTAATTGATTGTAATTTATTGTGATATCATGGTGAAAACCATGATATCAATCCTCTTTGGAGAAATTTTTTGGTTTTTTGTGGAATTGTGGAATTGTGGAGATTTGTTGGGAAACGTGATTTAGATTTATTGATTTTAAAAATTCAGTTTTAAAATATGGAATTTCTGTATCATGAAATGGATGTTTGAAAAAATGGCTTTCATGAAAAATATCTTGTTATTGAAAGGGTTCTGGAATATTGTTACTTAAATTGTTTTTGGGCATACTTGGTGTGTGAGTTCAAATTTCATTTATGAGTATTGAATGAAATATGACCCTTTTATTAGTGAAAAATGTGTAATGGAACAAGGGATATAATTACCATGTGATGTCATTTTAAATTGATGAGAGATCGTAGAAGATTATGGAACTCTCATAACAAGACAAACACAGATGATGAATTAGATATGTGAAATGGAATGGCTATAAAAAATGAAACCAGTGAATTGGTTTTATGTCATTTATTGCTAATTTTCATGAAGAAATATTTTTCATGAAAATTGTTCGAGATTTCACTTGTTCATATTTGGTTATAATCAATTTTACAATGTATTTATGTGTAGATATAAATTATTTTCCAAATTTATTAACATAAATTGTTTTGTATAAATGTTGATATGTATTTTATATTATTTTCCTAAGTAGGGAATTAATTGGGGAAACATACTGAGTTTTGGAACTCAACTGTACAATGGAACGTTAGTGCTCTTGTAGATGTCATCTACTGGGACATGTGAAATGATATTATATCACATGTCTTTTAATCTACCACATGATACATATGTTGTTTTGGGATGTTGAATCATATACAATGTGGTTCTTATTTCCTTGTTGTTTTCGTAGAGATTTATTAGTTTTTCTCCCATGAGTTACATTGGGACTATAGTCTTCAACTATGTATCGTTATTTCATGATTGATTTTGATAAATGAAATGTTGGGTTTTCATTCACAGTTATCATACAAAATTTAATGGAATTTTTAGTATCAATTTGTTTAGTTAAATGGTTTATTACTAATGTTCAAATAATTACCTACACGAATTGAAGTCCTTTTTTCATTTATTTCCAGCATTTGTATCATTGGGAGGACACACATAATGATGTGTATCATCCTCCCACCTTCTGAATCGAATGAGGGTAAAGAGGGGTATTAATCCATGCCAAAATAAGCATCAAAAAATGTTTTCGAGTTTATATAGAATAAAAAAACATTGAATCAAATATCAAATAACATGTGCAATAACCATAGCTAATCCAATGGTTTTTCATTTTCCACAACATAGCTTTCCATGAACTATTTTTGAAAATTATTAAACAATTCCACATGATCCTCTATAAATACAAACAAATTTCCCAAATACCTTTCACTACTAATCCAACATCCATGCATTTGAAGTGATATTCCTCCCAAGGAGTCCCCCCAAGATTCACTTATCCCCCATGTAACTATTCCTCATGACCTAGGAGTAACTCTTTAAGGTAGAAGAATTTTTCATCATCTCTCAGGAACTCACGAACCTAATTTTTATATATACTATTAATGATATGGTGACACTCATTTATGACCCTTTTTTATCACAGCATTACATCCAAATTATTTTTTATCAATTGGATTCCCTTTTCACTTATAAATTTATCCTTTTCTAAAACCATATTTTATTCCCATCATGCTTCTGAATTTACATCCAAAATTTATCTCTCAACATAATAAATTCACATTCATTTTCCTTTTTTAATACCAAAAATCATTATTTTCTATGTGTATTCTCCTATATGTAATTATTATTCTCTAGAATGAAAACATATGATACCCACATTCATTTATCACAAGATAAAAAATATGTAATGATCACATATTAATGATTATTTTAATGATGAAATTTAGATAAGAAAAATGTTTTTTATATCCCAAATTGCTATTAATTAAATGATTTATGATAATCCTTGTGGATTACATAAAATTAAAAAAAAAATTAACGGTTTCTTTTGATAGTAATCCATTAAACTGGGAAAATTATTTAATATCTAGAGAAGTCATGTATTACAGTACCTTGGTTCATAACCATTTTAATTTTCATTTTAGGCACCTTGGTGGTATACAATGGTGATATAATTATAAATGTCTCATTTAAATGTTGTATACACATTTCAATAATATGATTCATTTTCCTCATATTATGATATAAATTTTCTAGTAGCTTAATTTTTATGCATCATGTTCTCTTTTATATTCCCCCTTATCATATGATATAAATCAATCATTCTTTTTAAAATACTTGGACGAATTTCTTAACCCTTTCCATTGATTTATGTACCCAGTATCTGATATTTAGTAATACTATCTTCGGGTGAATCCCTAAGGGTTTGATCAAGTTGATATAATGTAATATTTTACTTTTTCATGTTTTATGTACATTATTTCCATGAAACTAAACATTTAATGATCATCTATTTGTATCATTTAATTACATGTTATATAATAAAAAATATGAGATTCTATAAATATAATCAAATGGATGTTTTGTTATTTTTTTGAAATTATTACAATATATCATTCATATGAACCATAAGGAAATGTCTATATATATGAAAACCTCATGGTATTTTTGAATGTATTATGTAAGTGGTTTCTAAAAACATACATCGATGTATAGATATTACCAGTGGATATGGAACTATCAAAAATATACATGGGTTAAACCTCGAAAACACATCTTTGAGCTTGACTCGAAGGGGAACTGGTTAACAATAATTGTCCTTGCACAACACCAGGTTTGACACCCAAGGAGGTATATTTTGTTAAAGAAAATATATTTATGAAATATTATTATTAATACATAAAAAATGTATTTTTATTTTTAGATATTAATAATATATTTAATAATTATGATTTAATGAATTAAATCCTATTATAATTTTAATAATGGTAAATGTTACATGTTTATAATAATATTTTTCTTTTTTTAGAAAAACTATTGAGAAATTAGAGGAAGAAATTTAATGATTAGTGAAATGGACAATGGGCTATTTATGTTTTGATGGATTATAGAATAGAAATGTTAATGAGGATGATGAATCAAATAAATCATGTTATGAATAACAACATAAATCATGTTGAGTTAAAAAAACCCACCATTATGGGAACAAAATTATGATGTGTCCTCCATACATCAATGACAACCATTATCAGTGGATATACAACCCCATGGATTAATGAATAATAGATGATAAATACAGATAATATATTCTATGTACTCAATTTTTTTGAGTAAGAGAGTTTCCACCTAAAAGTATACCACTTATATGGAATATCTAATCACTAGCAGACACTAATTAAAAACATGAATCTTTCATGGGAGGTCGATTATGTGTTTTGGGAATTGTTTTGTTAAATCATTTTCAATAGATATTTCCCTAGTTCGATGAAAAAAATAGAAAATGAATTCATATAAATCATGAATATATAAAATTAATTGGTGGGATGATATTAATATAATTTTATTTAAACTTCACAATACACAACTGTCGTTATTTTGGATCCTATGGGATTGATTGATATAGTCATTGGTGGACTTATACCCCATCTATTAGTGAATATGAATAATAAATACTATAAATGATATGGGGAGACGGTGTGGTGTGATAATAAGGTTGAATTGGAGTCTATATAAATGAATTGTACACATAGATTAAATTAAAATATTATATCAACAAATCCAAACTCAGGGAGGAAAAATTTTCACGGAGGAGGATGATAGATGGCCAAAAATCCCACATTAAATAAATTTTCCAAGAATCATTCAAGTATCTTCACTCTTGGGAGAGGAAATTTCGAAATATTTTAAAGATGTGTGAATATATCATTGAAAAATCATGGTGTGGTTAAACATAAAAATATTAACACTAATGATAAAAGGAAGATGGTGTAAGGACAACCATATGTTCAATATTTGAAATTTGAATAGATATATAAGTTTTCCAATAAATTTCAAAATCATAAGATAATATATTGAATCCACCATCATCCTAAACAAAAACCATTATAAAATGATCTAGAATTTTCTACTACAATGGATGAATTAGTTGGCCCAAATTATGTAGTGGTAGGCACACTCATTGTTCTATCAAAGATAGAAAGAAATTATTTTGATTTAGGTTCTACCCTTTTTTATTTCATCCAACATTGTATAAAATATAGAATCAATCAATGAACTGATTAAATAAGACATGTCAGTCATGAGTAATGGAAGAATTATCATAGCATTAATAGTAGATATAAAATATATTTTTCACATGGATTAGTAAAATCTCATTGGAAATCATTTAGAATTTCTGAAGGAGGAATTTGACAGGATACTATGTTTGGATTTAATTTCAATCATTATTTATAATATCAAAAGATGGATAAATGAAATTTCAATATTCATGAATAGATAACCATAAATTATTTTACCTGGAGATATTTCTAGACATGATTATTATATATAATTACCTCTCGTAGAATTTTTTATAGTGATGATATATGAAAATTTTGATGAAAATAAATGTATAAAAAGAGATAATATTCCTATTGTCCATTGATACATTGAATTTTTTTTACAAGTGTTACTGGACCTCCAGAAGAATGTTTGGTAGAGATCTCCATTAAACTCATACATGGATTCATGATGATATTAAAAGACCCATATTTAATAAACAATATAGTGTTAGTGGAAATATAGAAATAACACCATTATCTTCTTGAGAATGGATTAATCTGAACTAGTGTATCTCATTGGGAATAACATGTTCTATTTGTGAAAAATAATGATGGATCAAAAGTGTCTATGTGATGATTATAGAGAACATAACAATATCACAATGTACCAAAATTACCCTTTATAAAGTATTAATGATGTTTTTTATCAGCATCCTGGGGATAAATTAATCTCCAATATCGGCCACTGATATGAGAATCGTTAATTACGGGTGAACAATGTATATATTCAAAAGACTACAATTTGAACAAGTAATGGGAATTCTTATTTTGTTTTCATGCCCATTAGTTTGACTAAATATTCTACAGTATTTATAGATATGATGAATATATAGTCTTTAAAGACTATCTTAGTAAATTCAAGGTAAATTTTTTTATTTACATTATGATATATTTTAAAGGTTGTGAGGATCATGGGAATCATATAAGGGTTGTATTTAGAATGTTCAGAAAGGAGAATATATTTGGAAAAATCATCAAATAGGAATTTTGGTTACAAAAATTTGTAGTGTTGGGAAATATTATAACAAATTAAAAATTCACAGTCAACCCTCGGAAGTTAATACTAGAATTGGAGTGGCATCATACTACAACAAAAACATAGAATCATAGTTCACATGGTTTAGTGGGATATTATATTCGGTTTTTGAAAAAAAATAACGATTTTTTAATCCACCTGTAATGTTAATTATAAAACGGTATAAGTTAAACCAGAAAAATAAGTGTGAATAATGTTTTCAAGAACTGAAGGAAATATTAGTTTTGGTACTTCTGATAAGTCTACAATTAGTCAGAGAATGATTATTAATTTATATTGATACATCTCAAAAATGGATAGGGTGAGTTCGTAGGATAAATGAAAAGGGAATTGTTTATACATCACTTTTTTATTAGACTCATGGATATAATTATCATATGCATGACTTGGAGCTCACTACAATTATTTTTCTCTAAAATTTTGAGACACTATATTTAATTTGAGGCATGTGAAATATAAAAAACGATCAATGATGGACGTATATTTTCATTTAAAATGAAATGAACATGATATGAAAGAGTTTTTTGGAACTTCTTTAAGACAATGACCATTAAATGATATATCATATTAAGTAATACATCATGTAAGAATGAAAAAATTATGCTGTAAATGATGTGTATTGAAGGAGATACATTTATAAAGAACCTGTTTAAATTATACATGGGAATCACAAGGGAAGTTATATCATTATCCTTATCATAAATTATTTCTCAACTATAATTACTAGATAAGGTCAATAAATGAAAATGATATTATCCATTATTATTAATGACAATTTATGGTGTGAGGAATGGATGTTTTCATGAGTACTATATTGATCATGAAGCGCTAGTGAAATTTTTTACAAGAATGATTCTTCGTTTATGAAAGAGATAATGAAGGAGATGATGGAATAAGCTAATATATATATAGTCTCTTTACATCGTGGAATTACTAAAATATATAAGGACCATCATGATAATTATTTGTTGGATAATTTGTAATGGGATTTTTCTGACTACACATCATTGTGATTTGCATGTAATCAAGTGAAATAAGAGATGCAACTTCTTAAATCGGTATTGTAATCACTACCCATTCCACCATAGAATTGGGACAATATCACTATGGACTATGAAATCGGTCTCATATGAGAATATTTATGAAACAAAGAGAAATGTATTATAGTGAATCAAGTCACCATGAATGCCCATTTTATCATTATTCCAGAATATTTCACTTTTGACCAACATTCCAAAATAGAACTAAAATATGCAGTGAGGTTGAACAGGGTGAATGTATCAATTTTTTCTGATCATAATAATATGTTCTAATTAAAATTATTGAAAATTATAAAACATTATATAAATACTAAATTGAATTTCATTACTACCTATCACCCGAAACCGATGCCTAATTAGAAAGAACAATAGTGAAAATCGATGACATGGTGATAGAATTTGTAATGTAATTTAATGGTAGATGGGATAAAAAACTCCAATTAGTTGAGTTATAATTCAAAAACATCATCCACTTATGTAATCAAATGGCACCATATAAATATCTATTTGGGAGGAGGTGTAGAAATCCTACATTATATAATAAATATTGTGTGAGGAAATTTCTTGGGATAGATATTTTGAAATAGATGACAAAAAAAGTATCATGACATCCAATAGACATATACAAGACATTCAGAGCCTATATAAGAGCTATACGGATAGTCATCGAAGGGAAATTGGGTTTTATTTTTGGGGAAGATTTTTCCCCTATATATCCTCATGGATGAGAGTCTTGTGATTTAGAATAAATTAGAAGGTTAGCCTAAGAGGCACTATCCCCTTTAAGATACTTATTCACAAAGTGGAAGTTCCTTATTATCTATAACTTCCAAAAAATTTAGATAATGTTCTTTATGTTGTCCTCATATCTCTCTTTAGGACATATATAACTAATCTCTCACAAATAGTATATCTAGATATGGTACAACTAGAACATAAACTATCATTTGAGGAGAAACTAATGGATATCTTTGACTACAATGACTAGGTTCTATGAAAGAAGACATCCAATCCAATCAAATTTTTATGAAGGGACCATAAATATGAATTAGTGTATAGGGAACTATAAAAGAAAATGTGATAGAATTATAATCAAATTTTTTCAAATGATATTGTGAGTTGATTTTTCGAGGATTAAATTTCTTAAGGGGGTAGAATGTTGTTATAGATACTTTTTAAATGATTTTTTAATTAATTAATGTCCGATAAATATTATATTACCTTAATAAATATATAGATACTGATAAATTTATTTTTATTAATTTTTATCATTAAATTATCTAGTAATGCAATGAATTATTATGAAAAAAAATTAAAACTGGATGAAAAATAAAAAATAGATAGATGAACTAGGAATGGAAGGATCGCCCAAATCTACATAGATCATCACCATTCTAAAAATTCAATAGAAATAAAACAAAATATAAATAAATATTCATAATATTATTAAAATTAATATTTAACCTTAACTGTAAATATAGTGAATTTTTATTTTGTAAAAACAATGCATTATTTATAAGGTATAAAAGAATTTGTGACCCTTGGGATTTAGTAATTATATGTTTATTTGCCTATAAGGCAATCGGTAATTATGAACATTATGAACTATAACTATGGTTAATAATTTTTCCAATGTAAATATATTTTATAAGTAGTAATGGAAAAAGATAAACAATGTTGAAAGGAGAATTTATGGAATAACTAGCAGATCCATGCCATTGGAAGCCCATTTTTCTGAAGATCAGAGGGTGGTAGTATCAATGGGTGTTCACCGTGAACAATCTTGAGCCTAGTTTCTTCCTATGAATCTTGAACAAAGTACCATAGGGGAGTAGTTAATGTTAGTGAATATTATCACTCTGTTGATGTTACAAGATCCACCCCATGAATCTACGATTATCACACTACTTGCTCTTATGTATTATATATGTGGAAGAAGGGGTTTTCCGTTGAAGCCTTTCTTAATTAATGTATTAGTAAATTTTTAAATATTAATTTAATATTCCATTAATTTATTTTAAGAATATTGTTTCTTAAAAAAATATATGTTTAATTGAGATGAATTTGATAAATAGAATTTTAGATGCAGATGAAACATAATTTTGTATTGGTAGAAAATATATACAATTTAATAATAAACTCCTGTATTATTAATTATTATTTTATATAAAAATATTATTTTATAACACTATTATGAAAATATAAATTTTAAAATAATTTTATAATTCCCATTGAAATATTTTATAATTGTATGAGACATGATTATTTTTTTAAGAACAAATAATTTAAAATTAATAAATTTTTATATTTAAAAGTTAAATTATAAAATATAGATGAGTATTATGAAGTAAACATTATATATAAAATCATTGTTTTATAGGCTAGGGACAATTTAAAAGGATTTTATAAAATAATTTATTTTTTCTAAATAGTTATAAAATATAGTATTAGTTTTTCTATATCTTTTATGAATTTATATTTATTTCTAAATTATTATTAAATAATTTAAGGCAATAAAACATTAAAATATTTTATAAAATTAACATTATTCTTTTAGTATATTGTAATAAAATTTTCAACTATAAGAGTATTTTAGAATTCAAAAAAAAATAATTTAATTTATAAAAACATTAAATTTTTGATTCTATACTTTTCCATTCTAAAAGATGTATTAAAAATGGATTTAGATTCTGGAGGATTAAAATTACTAAAAATATGACCCAAATATCTGAAAGCATGATAAAAACCATGTGTTTGATAATGGGTTTTCAACATCAACAACCATGTTTTCTAATATATATATATTTGGATATTATTAAACAATTCTTCCACTTTTTATATATATATACACCCATATATCCATTTTCATTCACACCCAATATATCCTACATTATGTTTTTGTGAATTTACTTCCCAATGAATCCACCCAAGGCTCCCCCAATCCCCCAATGTTCTAATCCTGAATATCTAGATGGAACCCTTCAAGGTAAGGGAATTATCCATTCTTACTATTCAACATAAGACCTTATTTTTTATATGACTTATAAATTCTATAGTAACACTCTATTATTACCATTGTTATCATAAATTTACATCCTTATTTTTTTAAAGGGACCCGCTTATACCCTCTCAATAAATCCATTTCTAAAACCATTTTTCCTACTACTCATGCTGCTGATTTTACTTCTCAAATTTTACTCTAACTAATAATGTTTATTTCATATTATTATTTTTGATTAACTAAATAAATTTAACTAATAGGTTTGTCTACGTACATGTAATAATTTTTTATAATATTCTGGTACATAAACATATAAAACCAACATTCCATTTTATGGAATAAAAATTTAGGAATGATAATTTCATTAGGAAATTTTTTCTGAAATTTATTGGATTAGAAACTCGTTCATTGTTTTTACATTGGTTTTTAATGATATTATTTTTTATAGAAAATGTGGGTTACATGAAATTAATTAATATTAAGGATTTTCCTATATGTCCCTCTAATGCATTAGGTATATAATTTAATCACACTATATTTCATGTTTTATGATAGCCTGGCTAATAACTTTTCTAAATTTTATTTATGAAATCATTGTGATGTTCATAAGAATGTATCATCTAGATATTATAAATAAAAATTTCCATGTTATTATTCATGTTATTATTTTTTGATATACCTATTTTTATTCTTTCCCCATTCCTCCTATTATTTTTTGTTTTTTCCATGATAAAATTATATATTTATGTATTTCTTTTTCCCTTAATGGGAATCATTCTCACCTCATTCCATTATTATATGTCCCTAGGATATGAGATTGTACACCAATCATAGGGTAAAACCATGAAGTTTTCATCATGTTTACATATTATAATGTTTTATTTTTTTATCGATTAAGTACCATATTTCCTTGTTACAAAACAATGAAATATCTTCAATTTGAACAATATAATTAAAAGTTATGTAATAAGAAGATATGATTTCATATACCTAATGTATTGTTTTTTATTTTTCATCATGATTTCTATTATTAATAAAAACGTAAAAATATTATAAAAATAATTTTGAAAAATTAATAATATCATTATTCTACTTTTACCGAGAAATCATATAAAAATAAATAATTCCATAACTATACTCAACCACCAAATTATGGCATAATCAAGATTGGGTCAATCCAATGAAAAATATGAACAATTATTAGAGAAATATAATGGGGTTAATAAGGAAAATAAATAATAATATAATTGAAATGTTTTAATCAATTAATTATTTTTAGTTGGTTCTATAATGGGTATCTGATGTATTCTGACACATATTAAATTATCATCATCTATTAGTAAAACCATAAAAGTATGTTGAAAATGATTATATTTTCAACAAAACTAATGTAATGACATGATATATATTAATCAATATAATCTATCTATTATATAACCATTAATTATCTATAAATTACTCTCTATGGGGGAATAATTTGGCAGAACACCGTTTTTACAAAGGTATGTTCAAAACGATCAAGATAAGTCCCTCCTGATACAAAAAATTGATAAAAAAATATATATGTATACAATAATAATAAATTAATTAAATATATGATATACTGTATTCAATAAATATCAAATATTAAATTAGATATTTTTTCTTTATATAGTAGATCTATGTCATTTAGTAGAATCTAGGAATTACTATATGGTTTTCTGTGTCTCATTTTAAATCCACAAGATAAGATTAAACATTTTGACCATAATTTAATTTATATAGTGTAATAATATCCAAATTACCATCATTTTAATTGAAAATCCTTAAATTCATTATATTTGATTTTAATTTTAATGTTATCCCACTTCAGTTCATTTATTCGTATGGCAGCCATAGCATAAGGGTTTTCATTAACTGAAGTCTCTTCATTGAGCAATATTTAATCCTTATGAACTTATTTATTCCACTATTTATTTCCTAAAAAAATAGAAATTTTTTCCTTTGTAATGTATTTTAAATTTGTAAAAGGAATGTTTTGATTCATATATAGTTCTATATTGAATTTATTTCTCATAAAATTATACCATTTCTGAGAATTACTTACATCATCATTAACGAGGTTTTCCCCTCTCGGTATACATTTTTATTTACCACCAATGAAATTAATAATATTTTGAGATTTATTTTTTTATCAAATTTTAAATTTATATTCCAGTTCAAATATTTTAAGAATGTGGTTTGGGTTACTAATTTTTAATGTCGGTTTTCCACAACATCCATTCAAAATTTTTAAAAATTGTTTTAGTCTTCCAAAAATAATATATTTTATTCTAGACATCCCATTCCATTTTAATAACACTTTCATTTTTCAATTATCCATTATTTATAATTCATTTAAAACTTTAATGATTTAAATAAGATTTATGTGACAACCCTGATCTTTTATTACACAATTAAACATAATTTATTACATAAACATCACACGAAACAACATAGAAGATCAAAAGGTATAGGGTATTTAGGGATTAGGATCATTAGATAACAACTTAAAACATGTAATACAACATCTTCATTGAAAACAATCTTTACGTGACCACTACATTACCTCGTACTAATCATTGTATGGGATAACATGAGGACATGCATAAGAAAAGGGTGAGCTATAAAGACCATTAAGGGAATAATCATGGAATAAAAAGAGGAATACAATACATGTTAGACAATATGCATATTAATAGAGTACGAGAGAAGCATAAACCTAAATTCATGATAAAGCATGATAATAATAACATGGAAATTTGGAAACAACACTTAAAATTGAATTAGAATGAGCCATGGCTCATTGCACATGGAGCATTTGTAAATCCTCATTGTACATGAATCAAAAGTAAAACATCATTGCAATTGAATTAGAATGAGTAAACACTTGTTTCTCATTATTTATCATGATACTATACTTTACCTAATGCATTGGAGCTCTATAAGGGTTCGCCCTTTTTAAACATTTCATTTAATGCATAAGTGTGCCACATAGATCGTATAACATGGATTCAGGAAACATAATAATTTATTACAAGATAAAATCATGTGGAATTCATACATGAATCTATATAATCAATAAGAAAATGGGCATAAAGTTCGATACCATTGATATAGAAATGGTCATGGTATTCACTACACAGTGACATTGGCTTGGAAAATTGGTGCAATTTCTGCATCATAACAACGTGACCTAAAATTTCATAAAAATGGTTTGTGAGTGTGAAAGGGGTGTCTCATCATATTTACATGAAATTTACTGCATGTGGGTAATATAGATACATGTCCCAAAAATGGTAATGGAATTTAGAGTCATGATACAAAAGAATTTCTTGAATGTAAAAGAGTAGAGAGAAATTCCTTTTAGAGATTCGGAATAGTAACAGTTTTACATGGGAGTAATATAGTTAGAGAGAAATATGGATTCCATCATTAAAAAATAAATAGGGTAGTATGGGAGAGGTGCTAAAACGTATCCCGTCATTTATAATTGAAATTAAAAGGGCATAACTATTTAAATAATATTGAACAAAAATAAGAAAGGAAGAAAAAAATCCTTAAATGAAGTATGCTTCCAAAGGCGTGAGAGAGGCTTGAGAAAGGCTTCATGGAAGCTTGTAGAACCTTGGGAGAATTATAGAGAGGTTATGGAAGCGGTTGGACACAGTCCAAAGGCATTGATTTAAGAGGAAGTGGGAGCTTAGTTAGGTTTATATAGGAAATGTGAGGGAATTTTTATTATTTTTGTTTGGGACACCTCACATTAAACTAATCCAAACCACAAACCAGCCCATGGATTTTACCCATGGTTTTTGGCAAAGGGAAGTTAAAAAAAAAATTTATAAGGCCAAAGTCCTAACTTCTTTTAATAATTTGGTTGCTTATGCAGAGATGAGTCACACATCCAAGGAAAACAATTAAAAAAGACAAGCTGTTTAATAATTCTTGAAGAGTCCTTTAATGCTTTGTAAAATAAGTCAAAAAGACCCAAAATCATATTTTTTTAATGGTGAAACATATATTGGCCAAACATAAATCTTATAGTATTTTATTACATCACTATTGGTTCATTATGATGTCATAAAACACATTATATATTTAAATGGTATTTAATTTTTACCAAGAAAAATGATTATCTCAGAAAATTAAAAAAAAATCACCATTGGATAATTCTGACAACTTGATTCTAGAAATAATATTTATTTTATCTAAATAATTTTCTAAATTTGATAATCTTCACTTTAATATAAGAACTTACATTATCGAAAATTCTTGTGTTTTGATAAAAATGGATTTAAAACCATAATAAAACATACAATTGTATTCATAAAATTATACAATCTTTTATATTTTATAAAAATTAAATTAATAACTACAATAGTATTTTATTAAAATATTATTTAATTCAAAAATACATTAATTCATGAAAGTATATTTCTTTGTTGCACATTAACATAAAATACAATTTGTGATTAAAAACTATTTACAAGGTAAAAATAATAAAATTAAATAATATTCATTATTATATAAAAAAATAACGTACATAACCATAGTACTAGGGTCTTGTAACCTAACCCCATATAATACTTGCATACAACCTAAGAGTATGGTGTGCGATAGTGACAGACTAATGGGTTGGCTCGGATAACATTGCTTGGATGGAAATCTCTATCAACTTCCACTTCCCTCGAAGGTGGTTCCATTCGAGCATGACATGATGAATCTCAGATTGGTCTCGGTCAAGAGTGAATCCCAATGACGCCACCTGTTTTTTGAGCTCCGACAAATGGGCTTCGTATTGGGCATGTCTACTTGATGAGGCCATCACTTATTTTGTATGAGTAAATTGGATTTGTTAAAGCCCTATATTTATACTAATCATGTGATCACTGTTCAACATCTTTATTAGAAATGGTCACAATTATAACAAGTATTTTGAAATAAAAAAACATAAATCCAAAGAAGTTGAAATTTTATATAAACATTTTAAATAAAGAGATATTTAATTAGATCAACAAGGATTTCAATTAATGAATGTTTGGGTCATTAAAATCTTCCCCCTTAAATAAATTTCGCACTCAAAATTTTATTTTTCCACATGAAAATAGATGTGGCTAACATTGTGTCATCATTTCCTCTAATTCCCACATCACTTCTTCAAACATGTGGTTTCACAAGAACACCTTGATGAGGGGCATTATTTTATTTCGTATAACATTTTCTCCACAATCTAACATCTTCACTGGTTTCTCCTCATAATAATGATCATCCACTTACTGTACCTCCTCTGAAGATAGTACATGTGAAGGGCCATCTATTTACTTCTTAAAGAGGGATACATGAAATATATCATGTACTTTGGCCATGGTAAGTAGAATTTCTAGTCGATAGGCCATAGACCTAAAATGATCAAGAATATAGAAGGGTCAGATTTAATTTGGACATAACATCCAATTCATTCTAAACCTCATGACCATATTCAATAGTGATATGTGTAGAAATACCATGTCTCCAACATTAAACTCAATGTCTTGATGAAGTTTATCTTCATAATTATTTTGTCAACTATACGATGCATTGAACTTTTGTTGAATAGTTTTCACCTTCTGCACCATTTATTCGACCATTTCTATACCAACTAGCTTACTCTATCCAACCTCATCCCAACACGCTGGTGTTCTATACCTTTTCCCATAAAGGGCTTCATATGGTGATATATAGATGCTTCAGTGGAAACAATTATTATAATAGAACTCAAACAAAGAAAGATGTTGATCTCATCATTTTTACAGTCCATTGATAATGTTCTCACCATGTCCTCAAGAGTGTGGATAGATGGCTCAGATTGGCTATCAAATTTAGGATGATAGGCCATACTAATGTTCAGTTCAAAATTTCAGAGTATATTGAAGGCCCTTCCAAAACATTGAGGTGAATCATAGATATTGATAAGACAAAATAGATAGTGGTACTCCATACATCCTCACAACTTCCCTTATATATATTTGTGTTGTTGGATCCATTGAAAAATCCTCTTGAATACCAATGAAGCGTGCATCATTTGTAATATGATCCACAATAACCCAAGTAGCACTGTTGCCTTTGGATGTCTTTGGAAGTCCGGTGACAAAGTCCATGGTGATGTTATCCCATTTCCATTCTGTTATGGGAAATGGTTGAATCATCCCCTTAGACTTCTTCTTTTGTGTCTTCATTTGCTGACACACCAGACACTTTTATGTATATTCACTGATCTCTTTCTTCATATTATCCCACCAATAATGCTCTCAGAGGTCCTGACACATCTTTCAGTTTCCTGTGTGAATAGAGAAATTTGAACTATGTGCATCATCCAAAAGTTCCTTCTTCAGCTCCAGACTTGATGGAACACAGTCTTTTCCTTTTTCCAATAGCTTCCACTTTTTCTTGAATTCCCAAATATTATTTTTGAGAATCTTTTAACCTTTCCAAAAGTGACAATTGAGCAATCATTTGTGAAAGTATTGATGAAGTTCCATTCTTTAGTATTCCCATGTCCATCTTCATCAAATCTAAAAATATGGGATCCTTTTCAATTCTCATCAATTATAGAATCATTGGGTCCTTTCTAATAAGGGAATCTGCCTTGTTTTTTTCTTTCCTAGGGTTGTAATGAATTGGGATGTCATAGTCATTGACAAGCTCTAACCATATTCATTGGTGAATGTTCAAATCTTTCTATGTGAATATATTCTTGAGGCATTTGTTGTCCGTATATATTTCACTCAACTCCCCAATGAGATAATGCCACCGAATTTTCAAAGATAATTTCACTGTAAAAAACTCGAGGTCAAGTTTTGGATAGTTCTATTCATGAACTTTCAACTGTAATGAAGCATAGGCAATGACTTTGTAACTTTTAATCAACTCACTTCCCATTCCATTCTTCAAAGCATCACTGAATACCCCAAAATGTTCTCCACTTGTGGGTAAAGTGAGCACGAGTGTGGTGATAAGCCACCTTTTCAACTCCTTGAATCGTTCTTCACATTCATCACTCCATGAAATCTTTACTCCCTTTCAATTTATCTTGGTACGAGGGTTGGACAATCGTGATAAATTTCTCACAAATCGTCAATAATATATAGCTAACCCCAAGATGCTACAGATACCTGTTACTGATGTTGGACTCAACCATCCATCAATTGTATCTATTTTAGAGGGATCCATAGATATATCATTACATGTGATGATATGTCCCAAGAATGAGACCTCCTTCATCCATAACACACACATTATGTACTTTTCATAGACCATCTCCTTCCGCACGGTCTCTAATATTGTTCATAAATTCTCCTCATGATCCTCCTTGGTTTTGGAGTATATTAGAATATCTTATATAAACACAACCATAAATTTGTCTAGGTAATCGTTAAAGACAATATTCATCATGTGTATGATGATTTATGGAGCACTGGTGAGTCCAAAAGGCATTACTATGAATTCATAATGCCAGTATCTTGTACGAAAAGAAGTCTGGGGGATATCTTCCTTCTTCTCCCTTACTTGATAATATCCAGACTGCAAATCCACCTTAGAGTATTACTGTTCTCCACACAGCTGATCGAACAAGTCATCAATTCATGGGTGATAATTCTTGTTATTTATCGTGATTTTGTTGCGCCCATGATTATCAATGCAAAAGTTAATTGACCAATCCTTCTTCTTGACGAAGAAGACTGGCGCACCCCATGTTGAAGCACAGGGGGATATAAACCCTTTATCCAGATTCTCATGTAGTTGTTTCTTCAGCTCCTCAATCTCCAAAATATCCATTCTATACAGGGTCTTGGATTTTGGAAATGCCCGAGGTATAAGATCAATTGATAATTCAACACCTTTTCTAGGAGTAAGACTAGACCATTCCTCAGGAAACACTTCAGCAAATTCCATCACAACAGGAATGTATTCTTGCATGGTTTCCTCCTTATACTCAATAATATGAGCCTAATACGCATGCTCATAGGGTTGTAATATACACACTTGAGATTATGGAGATAAAGGAGGTTCATCTTCCTCCTTGTACTTGTAAAGAATCAAGGGTGATTCTCCACATGGAGAGTGATTTATCTGTCACGACAATTTATTTTGGCTTTATATAAATAAATCAATTCCATTCCATGTATTGCATCAAATTACACCAGAGGGAGTATGAAGAGGTTCTCTAGAACAGTCAATCCATAGATTATGATAGGGGAGGAGTTATATTCATGGGACACAATGATTGCCCCATTTTTAGTACTCACAGAAATCTTCACTTCCATGATTTTTTGTTGTGCAGGGATTATTTTACTAAACATTTGGGATATAAAAGAATGCGTAGAACCTGAATCAAAAAGTGTTTACTCTATTATTGAATGAATAAATAGTGTAACTTTCACCACTTCATTGTCGAGGATCACTTCGGTAGTATTGATGGGAAAATCTCATCGTTGCTGCCATGGAGGTTGTTGGTTTCCTCAAAAAATTCTTGGCTTAGGGATCTGATTTGAAAGATTCCTTGGTTCTTTACTGTTGTAGAAATGAACCACATGTTGAAGTTTGAACAGAGAATTATTCTCCTTTGTCATAGCTGCAGGTCTTTCTTGCTGATAGTTAACATCTAGGTGCCCTTATCTTCCACACCAAAATCATTTTCTTGTTCCCTTCAGGAAATTTCTAGGGTTCTTATTTCCACACCATTGGAATGTGGGGTGCTATATATTCATAGCACCGTTTGATTTATCTATCGGACTGCTAGAATTGATGTCCAACTTACTCTTCATATCCCACAGATACCCCAGACATTTTCCAATCTTTATTTCAACCTTAAGGGCACATCAGACAATTTCCTCATAGTTTTCAAAGTCAAGGATCACCCGTGATTTCCAGATGCTAGTTTTCATCCCACCAAAGATGTGTTCAACCTTGAATTCAAGGGTAACGAAAAATCTAGAAGCGTATCATGCAAGACTCATGAATTTTTCCTCGTACACTCCAACATATTAGTTTTCCTCTTTCATTAGGGAATGGAATTCCATTTTTTTCTTATTTTGGAGGGTGGGCAGAAAATATTTATCAAAAAACATCTTCCAGAAATCCTTTCATTCCAACACCTCAATATCCTCCTCAGGCTTCATATTCATTATCAACATCCATCATTGATCACCCTAACCTTACATATGATAAGAAGCTATAATAACCATCTGTTGTTTAGAACCTTGAAGGACAGAGAATATCTTTTCCATGGATTTGATCCATTGTTCAGTGATTGAGGGATCATATGATCAATTAAAAGTATGAGGCATTTGTCTTATAAAGAACTCAATAATGACTTGTTCATTCTTGGGGGGGGGGGGGGTGGGGGTTGAATGTTTCTCTTGAATCATGTTTATATTCAAATATTAAGTTAGCTAATAGAAATGTGTGACAATGTGTGTGATTCCCCCTCCCATTGGATTGGGCATCTCATTAGTACAATCATCACATTGATCTTGACATCGGTTGTTAGCCCGAGTCCCCCTATTACCAGACATTGGCTGGAATAAAAATCAAAATTAGGGGTAACTCATAAAGGGTAATACAAGGACAATACTTATGACTTATAAATAACTTTTATTTCCTTAACATAAGAATCTATTGGCTTTAGTCTATGTTATCCATGATCTACTTTCTAAAATATATTCTTAGAGAATTTTTTTAGTCCCTTAATATTGTTTCATACTAAGATTTTTAATTTACCAAAGCATATCCCCTGGGAGTGTCATAACCAATAGTGCAGCATGGCCCATTTTCGTGCACCGGTTTCTATTCGATTCTAGCTCAAAGCGGTGTTTTCCGGTTTTACCCCTAGTATACATCTGTTCCAGATCTGCCTCTACCTGCTCGTATCCACACAAGGATGTATTTTCTTGATAATCCACTTAATAAATATTCACTACAAATTTGGGATGATTTTATTATACTTATTCTTGTCTCTAATGATTTACTAGGGTTTTATAATACTAATCCAAAAAATAACTAAACCTATCCTCTGATACCAATTGTGACAACCATGCTCTTCTATTACACAATTAAACATAATTTATTAAATAATCCTCACTTGATACAACATAGAAGATTCAGAGGTCTAGTGTCTTTGAGTCTTAGGATAAATACATAATAACATAAAACATGAAATACAACATCTTTATTGAAAACATCCTTTACATGACCATTACATTCCCTCATACTTATCATTGCATGTGATAACCATAGGACATGCATAAGAAAAGTGTGAGCTATAAATACCAGTAATGAAATAATCATGGAATAACATGAGGAATGCAGTAAATGATAGATAATAGGCATATCAATACAGATCAATAGTAGAATAAACATAAAGTTATGATAATGCATGACAATCATAACATGTAAATGTGGAAAAAACACTTACCATAGAATTATCATGATCCAAGGGTCATTGCTCATAGAGCATGAGTAAATACTAATTGCACATGAAACACAATTTAAAACTCATTTCATTTGAATTATAATTAGTAAAAATCCATTTCACATGAGGTTTCATGATACTATACATTACCCAATGCATTGGAGCGCTATAAGGGTGCACCCTTCTTAAATATTTCATTTCATGCATAGTGTGACACATGGATCATAAAACATGGAATAATAAAACATAATAATTTATTCCAATATGAAGGAATGTGGAATTCATACATGAAACTTTATAATCAATAGGTAAATATGCATAAATATGAATACCCTTAATATATAAATAGGCATTGTATTCACTACCCGATGACATTGGCCTGGAAAATCGGTGCTATTTCGGCAGCGTAATGACCTGACATAAGAATTCATAAAATTGGATGATAAGAGAGAAAGGGGTGTCTCATCATATTTACATGAAATGTACTGTAATATGGGTCATATAGATACATGTCCCAATAATTTTAATGGAATTTATAGTCATGATACAAAATAATTTCATGCATGTAAAAGATGATAGTAATTTTTTTGGAGTTTTAGCATAGTAATGGGAGTACATGAGGGGAATTTAATGAGAGGGAAAGGGTTCTCCCATCATTCGAACGTAATGAGGGTAGTATGGGGGTGGTTTTAAACCATACCCCAACATGTATAATTGAAATTAAAATTGCATAACAATTTAAATAATATTGAACAAAAATGAGAAAGGATGAAAAAACCCTCACTTGGAAGTATGCTTCCAAAAGCTTGAGAGAGGCTTGATATAGGATTCCTGGGAGCTTGGGGAACATTTGGAGGATTTTATAGATAAGAGGGCAGAGTATGGATGAAATATAAAGGCTTTTAGTGAGGCGGATGTGGGAGCATCTGTGGGTTTATATAAGAGAGGAAAAGGAATTATTTATTTTTTAGGTTTGGGACACGTCACATTAAACTAATCCAAACCACAAACCATTCCTTGGTTTTTGCAAATGGTTTTTTGAAAAAATAAGCGGAAAAAATATTTTATATCTCCGAAGTCATAACATCATAAAATACAGGCGTTCTTATGTGGAGGTGAGTCACACCCTCAAGGATAACAATTTAAAAAGAAATGATGTTCAACAAGTCATGAAGGGTCCATTAATGCTTTGTAAAATAAGTCAAAAAAACACTAAATCACATTATTTTTAATGGTGAAACAATATTTAGTGATCATAATGCTTATAGTGTTTTATTAAATCACCATTCAGTCATTATGATGCCATAAAACACATTATATATTTAAACAATATTTAATTTTTACCCAAAAATTTGACTATCACGGAAAATCACGAAAAATTCACCGTTGAATAATTTAGACATCATGATTCCAGAAATAATATATATTTTATCTGAATTAATTTTTAAATATAATAATTTTCACTTTTAAAATAAAAACTGACATTTACCAAAAATTCATTGGTTTTGACAAAAATGGCTAGAAAACCTTAATAAAAATTAAAATTTTATTCATAAAATTATAGGATCATTTATATTTAATAAAAAATAATTTAATAACAATAAAAATTTTTATTAAAATATTTTTTAATTCAAAAATATAGTAATTCATCATAATATATGCCATTGTTGAACATTAACTAAAAATACTATTTGTACTTTAAAAACTAATTACAAGGATATAATAATAAAATGAATGTATATTCATTATGATATAAAAATATAATGTACAAAACCCTAGTACTAGGTTATTGTTACATAACCCCTTATAACACCAACATAAGACCTAAGAGTACGGTATGTGATGGTGGCAGACTATAGGGGTGGCTCGGATAACATTGCTCTGGTGGTAATATTAATCAACATCGACTTCTCTCATAGGCATTTCTGTTCGAGATGGACATAATGAAGATTTTCTAGGGCTTGGTGAAGAGAAAATCCCAATAACACCACCTATTTTTTGAGAACCAACAAATGGGATTCGTATGGGGCACGTCTACTGGATGAGGCCATCACTTCATTTTTCTGAGTAAATTGGATTTGTTAAAGCCCTATATATATACTAATCATTTGATCACTGTTCAATGACTATATTAACCACAGTCAGAATTATTATCCGTATATTAAAATCCAAAAACATAAAAACAAATAAGATGACCTTTTATATAAATATTTTACATAAAAAGACATTTAATTAGATAAAAATGTATTTCCATTAATGAAATTTTGGTTTGTTACAATTTCAATTCATTATTTTTAATTATATATATATATATATTTACAAATCATACATTTAAATTTCACTTTTATATAAAAATAGGTTTTAGTGGTTTAGATATATCAATTTTAAAATTGACATTTGAATAGGACCACCATATCATCATTCAAATAGAATATATAAAAATTTTAAATATCATTTATTATATGTATTATCATATATTTCCTATTTATTTGTAAACGGTTTATTTCCATGTAAGTTATTTTTCATAAACCACACACTAAATTTATTGAAAAATACATTTTTAGGTTGATATAATTTATTGTGTCAACCATTTGAATTCTGATGGAATATTTGGGTTATAAAATTCCAAAATGATATAAAACCTATTTTCATTTAATAAGCTATTCATCGTATGATATTTTTATGATTTTTTATATGGTAAAATTTTGTTTTTATTTCAATAATTACGATGTGTTGGTCTGATCAAACTCTATGATGGTTTGGGTCTGGTAAAATTTTATGATGATTTACCTCTAATAATGAATTGACATTATTTATGTTTGATAAAACCATAAGATGGTTTTGGTCGAATAAATAATTGAGATTATTGTGGATTGATAAATCAATAAGATTCTTTGGTTTGATTAAATCCGTCCAATGTGTTTATTTAGGTATATATCTCATGAGATAATGGTGTTATGTATATAATTTTTTTAATTCATAACCTGAAGATTAAAAATTATTTTGTTAACAATAGGATGTATGTACATTACTTTTCTTCACAACATGAATTGTGATCATTTTATTTCCTCAAAATGATGAATTGATATTTATTAACATGATATTAATTTATATATGCTAATATTTGTTCCAATGTTCATTTTTACCCTATTTTTCAAGGACTTGATTTATTTCCATTTCATATGTAAATAGATATGATTTATAGATTCTATTTTTCTTTAAATGATTCAAATATATTATTTTGTGGTATTTATTTATTCATTTGATATTATATGACCATGTAAAATGAATTATTGAAAAATAATTTATTTCAATGTTGTATTTAATAAGATATATATCAACATCCCATGTTTTCTTATAATGTTATAATCTTCCCATTAATGAATGGTTGATAAATTTTCCATTACATTTAAATTGAGATCACAGTACTCATATTTTTTTTCTTTCACAATGATATACAGATATAGATAATTTATGGTATCTCATAAATATTCTTCAATGTTCTAATAAAAAAGTATTCTTTGTTGAGTCTTTCTGTTTAAAATATTATTGATATAATGAATAAGAATGTTATATTTTTACTATTATTGACTATAAATTTATAAAAGTCTCAATCACACCCTTTTTGAAACGGGTAATATATATGAATATTGGATTATTTTTGTTGAAATGGACTCAACAAATAATTTTAATTTATATGGAAAGGTAATTTTCTAGTCCTTATCATCGTTTTTTACCATTTGTTATGCAATTTTTTCTTCTCATGTAATCAAAACTTACTAATGTTACCATTCATAATGATTAAAAATAAAAGGGTCAAATTGACACAATTTAATCCGATGAATTAAAAATATGGAATACATATATTAATAATAAAAACAAAGAAGTGGAATAATATAATTTTATCAATAAAATATTATTTAAATGGACTTCTCAAAAAAATTAATTTTTTATGTATAAAAACAATTATACTAAATTCAGGTATGAAATTCATTTCAAAATTAATAATTTGGTCATTTAAAATCAAAATGAACTAATTAAATTTTGAAAAGTTCAATGAAAAATAAATTTATTTTTTAAATTATTTTAAAGGATGATCTGTTTTCAATAAATATTATATTTTTTATTATGAACAAAAGAATAAAAAGACTAATAAAAATTTTAAATTTTTATCATATACTGAATATGATATTGTGGTTTCCAAAGTTAAATATTTTTTATAATTATAAATTGTTCAATATTCCCATAATTGTTCATTTTAATTACTATAAAATAGTAAAAAATTTAATAAAATTAATCGTTTAAGAGTAATATGGATTTTCCAAAAATTGAGTTCTTATATACTTTTTAGGAATAAATAAACTAAAATAAATTAAAACCATTATATATATAGTTCATAACCTTGTTAATACAATTCAGTCATGCTAACGTAACAAATAAGTTAGAACTGTTACATTTAAATATTAAATTTTTTTTGGTCACTGAAGCTCATTTTTACATATATTTTGCGCAATTCAACATTATACATCATTTTAAAATCCTATTATTTTTCCATCTAACCCATTATAAAAATAATTCCTCATAATTTGAAAATTAACTCATTAATCAAATCATGTAAATTTAAATTACAATTATTGAAATCAGTAATCATAAAATTGGTTAATAAAACATCTTCTTGAAAAGGGAAAAAAGTAATTATGAATTTTTTTTCTTTAAAACATACTGGGTTTTCAAATTGAAAAAACATTAGTGGGATGTGAAGATATAGAAATGGAGGAGAAAAATAACTCCCAAGTACTGATACATTTTAATAGAGAGCATAGTGAGGAAAAATTTAACAATAAAAAAATTGTACATCGATTGTGGGAAAAAAGAACATTGACTTCATGGTTATAAAATAAATTGATATCATTTTTTCATTGATCATTTTCTTAGATTTTATGAATTTACCAAGCTTCATGGCTATGAAAATTTTTATAATAAACTATTTCTATTTTGTTTACACATTTTGCAATACCAAAATCAATTGATATGGACAAGATAATTCAGAAAATGAAAAAAAGTTGATATGAAGAAATTCTTCATTAATCCCCTTAATTCATTAATAATACCTAATGTAAAAAATAAATTATTCCATATGTAACTATCCATCAATTTCATCATAATATTATCAGCCTAACTTAATACCCTATGTTTAGAATTAGTTGATGTGATATTCATTCAATATAAATATAATATTTATCTCTAAATAATGTAAATCATATTTAATGTATCCATTGAATAAAATATGTGGCATAGTAACATAATTTATAACATTTGTAAATCATTAAATATATGACCTATTTCTTCATAAATCACAGATAAAATCTTATATTCCTCTATAATAAAATTTTAGAATTTTTTTAAATATAAAATCTCATAATATTATGATTACTATAATTTTATAGTATTACAAAATTAAGGATCTTATTCCGAATTAATATTAATCACATTATCAAAAAAACTACCTTCAATACCATGGTTAAATATATGATAATATATAACACTAATATGAATGTATCTCTAATTTATTAAATAGATTAAATAATGGATGATGATGTTATACTAACCTAGACATCATGTTGGATATTGGTATGTGATGCACTCCTATCTCTGTTCAGTTATGGGATCTATCTCCAAAACATGGATTTATTTGATGTAATGTAATATGACCTATATGTTTTTCTTTTTAAAAAATTATATAATTCATATAGGGTTCCCATTATTTTGATAATCATCCTAAAAATTAAACTACTATCATAACAGATTATATATACAGTAAATGAAATCAATACATTTTATCTTATATTGAATAATTTCAAAGAAATTATCACCCATGTAATGCTTCAAATTAATCCTAATGATACATATACCTAATCACAATAAAAATACTACCATTTTTCATTAATCACATATAAAATTAATTATATAAAACAAAAAATGGGTTTCTATGGAAATTAACTTAAGGTCAACATAAATATAATAACCCCATGAATTATCCATAACAATGATATTAATATCACATGGAATTATATAATCCACAATGTTAACTAAACCCCTTTCTAAAACCAATTAGATCACTCCTAAAACCGCAGTCCATGATCTAGTTCAAAAAACCTAAACATTATATTTTATGCTTTGATACCACTAAATGTGAGCCAATGTTTTTAAATCAAATAATATGATTTCAAAAATAAATTTGCGACCCTAACATAACCATTTTCATTTTAGGAATAAATCATATAAAATTATGGAAAAAATATACCTAAATAATATTAATGAAATCAAGAGATTATTTTTACTAATAAAATGATATTTTCATATTCTATTCGTTTATGTAACATCTAGGAATTATTTCTTCATATATAAAACCATTATAGGATAAAAAATGTTCAAATAAATTTTCACTACCTAGGGGATTTTTAATATATGATGTTTGAGCTCAAATTCTATGTAATATTAAAAATAAAAAATAAAAAATTAGATTTTATAAATGTTAATATGATTATAATAAGGGTATGAAGACAAATTAAGTTTGAATGGGCATATATAAGAGTATCTATACTAATATATATATGGAACATAAATAATGAATCATGGAATAAATATTTTTCATATGAGATGACTCATAATAATCAATTATAACTAATAATTTGATATCAAAATTTATCAAAAAAATATTTTTTACTCATTGAAAGAATTAGTAAATTTTTCTGTACATCAAGAAATCATCATTATAAAACCCTTATAGAACACTATATATTTTACTTACAATACATCCAATTAATCAAAATAGTCTCAAAAAAATAAAAATTATAAAACTTTATTAGATCCCTATATGGGATCACCCATCATATCTTCTATATCAGTCTCACCCATATGATATAATGGATATCATCCCCTCATAAACAATTATAAAGGACTATATCATGATTAAAAAAGATGGAAAAAGTATTATATTCCATTGTGAAAAATTATTTCGAATATCAAAATATCCTTTTATTTTAAAAATTCATTTTCATGAAATAAATCTCCTAGAATAAGATAAGGTGATATTCTCTTAAAGGAAACCATTAGTTATTAAGATAGAATCTAAACATCAAAAAAAATTTATAGTGGTATTAACATCCATTTCATCTCAATATTTTAAATAAAATTTATTGTTCATATCATTGTTCACACATTTAAAAGAAACACTATGAAAACAATCTCTTTTACATAATAATAATATCTCCTACGGAATATTTGGGATGAAAATGTTACAAAATAATCTCTATGGAACATAAGTAAAATTATGTGTTTTTATATTGAAGGAATATTAATATCGTAAAAATATCATTAAAAATATTTTTATTAAAAAAATTTATATTCACAATGAAAATAAGTTTTTAAAAGTACAGATTAACAAAACATTGTGAAATGTACATTATTTGGAAATGACCCTGGAAACATTAAATGGATGATTTAATGTAAATAATAGAAATAATGGGGGGAAATTAATTCATGTTACTTATGTAAATAAATTATTATTTTCCAACAATTTCTAAAATTATTAACATGTTTTTTATTTTGATAACCTGTAAAAATTTACAGTCTCCACACCTATAAAATAAGTACCATGTTTATGTAAAATTATTTTAGAAAATAATATAATTTTAGAAAATAAAATTTTTTAAAACATTTTTGAAAAAATTGACATGGATGTGAAATATTCTAAATATAATAGATGATCATATTATTTCCACATATAAATCCATTAACATAAAAAAAATTAAAATAAATGAGATTACATCATATATCATCTTCCATATGAGAATCTTTTCTACCATTTTTTCATATAATCATAACATAAAATGAATATAAAAATATCCTTATCAATATGATATCAAATATAAAAAATTTTAATGTCTATAGATATTTGGATAAAAAAGGAGGAGGATTTATAAAATTAATTTAATATTCCAAGTAAAGGGAATTCAAGGTGAATCACCCATATAAGGATCAAATAATTGAATTCAGATCTAATGAATAGAGAGATCATGTGTTTAATATTTGAATTCATATAATAATATATATATATATATATATATATATTATAAAAATTCTTAGATAAAATCACACATAATCATTCTAAAAAATTAAATGAAGATGTGTCATAACACAATAAGAAAAATTGAGTTAAGAAACTCATTACCACAATGTATCCTTAAATTCAAATCCCCATGGATAATTAAAACATAATATATAATGATGTATGAAATATTAAAGATATAAAATTAAAAATGATAAATATATTCCCCAAATAAAATAAATTAGGTGTATAAAAACAAATATTTCCTCTACAATTATGAAATTAGGTCATATCGCATACCTAGTGTATATAATATCAATGTTTGTAATTTGAATCCTAAAAAATAAAATAATATAAATTATTTATTTTCATAAAATATTTCATGGATGGTATATTTTATTTTTAATCAATTTAATTCATTCATATATTTGAAATGTTTTACTACATAATCAATTATTCTCACATCATGTATTTTGAGACCATTCGACCAATAATTATAAAAAAAATCGGTTTGTTGACCATGGTAAAAATATTTATTTGACCATAATCTCACCAATAATTACAAAAAAATAAATATCTTTTTTCGATATAAATTATTCTTTTCAAACAATTGAAGAAATATGGTAATGAAAAAATAACAATGTTACATTATTATAGAGGGTGTTTCAAATGTACGCATGAGTAATGTTTCAAATTTTCAAATCTTGTTATGGAATAGAGTGAAGTGTTATTTTATAATTACATAATGGAATAAATATCATATATTAAATAATATTTCTTTTAATTCATTTTATACTTCATTCATTTCATATGGTGATGAATAATGAATCACATCACTCTATGGAGGTGGTTGTCCACATGTGAACATGAACGGTGCTGTCATTTTTAAATGTATCTAATGTTATGAAAATATAATATATATTATCATTTAATAATGCTAAATATTTCATGAATATAAAATATATATCGTACACTCCCATTATAACCAATAATTATTGGTGGCGGTTGAAATTCAATCAAATAAATTTGCAAGGTGGTAGTCCTACGTACAGAAGAATGAATATTTTTGTTCCCAATATATGAAGGTTAGATATTCAATTGGGTTATTACATTTAAAGAATTACATCAAAATATTTTCATTAAATTGAGAGATTTATACTATAAATGTAAAGGATAATTTAAAAGGGGTGGATGAAAAAAATAAAATTTTTATTAGTTATGAAATTTAAATCTTTTCCAGTCAACTTTCATTGTGTTACACCTTAACACCTCTAAATTTATTATTATGCCCAAAAATACTGCTATAATATAGGGAGGGATATTTATATTTTATGTACGTAATTTGTTTAAAATATGGTTCTTAATGTATGATTTAATTAGACGAAGTGGTCACCTTTTATATAAGTGATGTGCAGAACTCCTCAAATTTCATAAAATATTTTATTAATATAAATAATTTTATAATAAAAATTCTTCATAAGTGATTTATATTCAACATAAGAATATTATGGGTTGAAATAATTAGAAAAAAAATCAGCATAACTCTATATATGTTTATACCCTTAGCATTTTGTATTAAACCCTCATTATCCCCTTTTATACATCAGGATGATAAGGTGTTTCAGTCGTTGAGGGCCATTATAGTTTCTATAAATGAGAAAAATAACAATAAATAGACCATGGTTTATATTTTCAACCATATAAAAATTCATTTTAATAATATTTTTTCTTAAAATATTGTCTATCATTAATTAATATTTCATATTTTAAATTATCATTATTATCAATTTTGAGAACTATTCATTATGTTGCCATTAATAACACCAATAAAACAAATAAAATTGGGGGAATATTTTTAAATACATATGCAACATTTCATATTTACATATAATATTCTGGGATCACATTTATTTCATCAAATTATATTAATTTTTATATTTTTAATATCATATATTTTAATTTCCCAATAAATGAATAATTACTACGTCAACATTGTGTTCGAATTTAAGGTACATATTTAACCACTAATAAATTTAAAAAAAAATTAATATGAAAAATATAATCAATAAATATTTATATATACTATTTATAAAGGAATACATCGTCTCTTGATCAGTAAGGTAAAAAATAACATAGTCATTAAAAACAAGACTGAGACATTTTTATCATTTTTCTTATATAAAATATAATAATTATTATAATCACATCACTTTGAAAAAATGTCAACATTACCAAATATTGGATGAATATAGAAAACTAGACTCATATAATAAAATAAATTCTTATGTTATGGTTATTTATTTGTCCTTATTGTATTGTTTTAAAAAATTAATTACTTTATTTTCGCTTATATTTTTATATATATTATAGAGAATTAAATTGATAATGACACAAAATAATAGCAGACTATTTATTATATAGTGACTCAATGGTCCAAATATGGAATAAATTTTTTAAATTCATAGAATATAATTATTATAATTTAATTAAATAATAAAAACATTAGGACATATTTTTTTTAGAAAAATTCATTTTTAAATAAAATATTTTTGTTTATTAAATCCATAAATGAAATTCATTTGAAAAATAATAATTGAATATTCTTAAATAGAAATGAATTAATGAAATTTTAAAACAAATAAATAATAAAATTTTACATTGTAAACACATTATATGAAAAATATATTTTCCCCTAAAAATAATTATTTTCACTATTCTAAGATACATAAAAAATTTCAAAATAAATTGAAAATATCTCCATATCGTAATTTAGTTATAATATTCTCAAATTTTATGTTTATTTAATCAATTAAATTTTATAAATTTTCATGAAATAATTTATTTTATTCTTCAAAAAAATCAACAAAATGAATTTTGGATGAATGTATATCCTTGTTGAATAAAATGGATAGACTAAAATCTATTACTAGTTTTGTAATAAATAATCAGAACATTTGTATTGATTATAAATACTACATATATTTATATATATTAACACCCCGACCCTAGTTATCCAGAGTCGGTGAATTATTACATAACATTGTCATGATAACAAGGAAACCATGTCTCAAAAGACCGATCAATTTAGTAATATTGGAAATAGGATTCATGCTTAAGTTCAACTTTCCATCATTTATTGAAATACAATGAAAATTTATTCCATTAGAAAAATCCAACACATCAAGATTATGCTAGCGATTCACTCAACAATAAAATATTAATATCCTCAGAAAATGAAACATAAGAAAGGGGTGAGCACAAACGCTATGTATGGGTATGCAATACAGCGGAAGATAACATAAATATTAAGCATGGTGAATAATTAAAACCACATGCATTTACCAATTATAAATATGAATTATTTTATGGTAGGATTATGAGATGAGTAAATAATTCCATAATAAAACATAATCATAGGTATTCTACAAGTCGAATGACCACATGAACCAACAATATTATTTCCATAATGAGGGGATTTATAATGCCGGACATTCTGAAACATTTTTTCATGGCCTCGTCCAAGACTTCTAAAAATGATTAAGGGCTCAGCCAAAACAATATATGAAAATTGGAAATTACTCGACCAATTCAACGTCTAGATGTCTAATGAGACCTACCGATGCGTCGAGGAGCTATAGCAGGATCCATCCTTCACTTACTAAGTCCATTACATTCCTCATATGAAAATGATGAAATATAACATAAACATTCGTATTAAAACTGTCATATGAAATTTAAAAACTTTAAAAATAAAACATGAATGGTATAAAAATATCACATCCACAATCAAACATATCACAAAAACTTCAATACAATATGGACGTTTTGTATCATAATAAATCAACATCATATAAACATAAAATCCATCAATGGATGTTCCCATGGTTGAAATCAAAACTTTTTATAGAGAAATATCTCTTTCTCTTTAGAAATCATTTAAGAGTCACATAATTATAAATAAAACATTTATTTTTAAATTATTTTAATAAACTTGTATGGGAAACATTGACAATGTTTGAATGGTGGAAAATCGCGGCACCCCCGTATATGTTAAAAAACATTCTTACATTATTTTTGTTGAAAAAGTCAAAAAGTACATTGTTTGGAAAATGATGGAAAGATTACATTATAAACATATTATATAATTACATCAAGGGTATAAATGACTTTAACCCAATGACTATAAAATAGTAAGGATTTTTTTATATATATTTTTTCAGAAGCATGGAAGTGGATGATAATGAGGCCCCAGTATATAATTACATATAAACAACCTCAGATAATGAAGAGATTGTAGAATTAACCCTTAACATATAATTTTACTTGGTCGATGGTAGATTAACCTCATATATAATGGTTAAATAATTGTCATTAAATTATAGAAGAATTATGTTTATTAATAGAATATCATATATGATCTATTAACATTGATTTGTTAATAATATCATAGTATTATCATCTTTATGGGTGTTGACAAATTCATTTTCCATTATATTCATTGTTATGTGAGTCATATTTTTTATGTATTGGATGTATCTTATCCATATCCCGAATTATATTATGTCTTTAAACATTATTTTTAACCATCAAATGAAAAATATTTTTGAATGGATACCATGGGGAATTAATCTCATCGCATTCATGGAGACGAGAATCTGCACGTATGCACGAGTGACAATATAATTATTTTCATATTAAAATAATATATAATTGTAGGGTATATCATATATACATAATAATTATCATGTTATATTTTTTATTTACATCAATTACACATCATTATTATACCCACCCAAATAATAATGTATTGAATAACAATTATACCATGACATAGAGACGGTAAGTCGCACATACACACGTTTGGTGACATGTCATTAAAATGATGGATTGAATAATTAATATGGATGTACCGTATTTATAATAACATAAAATTATATAGAAGATATTTTAGTTATTTCTTTATAATTTAAATAACAAATAAACAGGATGTGGAAGAAGAAAGAAACTTGAAAGAGGTGATGAAATATTTATCTTTTCATTGGGTTCTTTCTTTTGATTTGATGATAAGGGCTAATATGATTGGATTTCTGACTAATGTAAGGCCTCTATGATGAAGGTAGGATAGTGGAGATGGTATTTGCGTAGAGTTTGGCTGAGCCAAATGTCTTTGAAGGAGTAATGTTTAGGGAAGGGGGAGTTCCTTTTTATAAAAGGGGTGAGGGACACCTTTGGAAATGCTAGAAATATATTTTTATAATAAAATAAGTTTCAGTTTTTAATGGCTCCGAATGTTATTATATAATGTATAAGGTGGGAATGAGTCGAAAACACTCAACCAATAGGTTTTATAGAGGTTTCAGTCACTATATTTACCTTATATTTTAGATTTAACTCTTAGTTAAATAGTTTGACATTAACCATGTCTCTTTTTTTTATATTATATGGTTAATAAACTTACTATATACATCCAACAAACTCCAAGTGGTTCTTTAATGATACACGTATCATTATATAAGACTTTTGGATGAACATTAAATTTTAAGAATATAATATAAATTAATAATATTATATTTGTTTTAAAAACTCTTTTATGTCAATTTTGACACTATTTGGTATTTTGGCTTTGCTAAAATAATAACATCGTTATTACTTCAAAAAATAATTCATCTATAAAACCCTAATATCTCATATTAACCTATAAAATTAGTTTAATTAATAACAATTCTAAAATTAGTTTAATTAGGATATTTATAATATTAATTATTTAAGTATTTCATTAATTTGGTAATTACTGCCTCATCATTGTGTCATAAATAAATTAGATTATATATGGTCGAAAAATATAAATAAAATACCAATATATATAAAATATTTTTATATTTATAATTAATATTTATAGTCGAATTTATATTTTTTTAACCCTATATTAAAAATGTTTTAGTTATTGAACATTGATTTTACCTCTTTTAACTGTTCTTTAAATTAAATGATAAAAAATTTCACAATCTAATCCAAGTGACAATAAAAGATAATAGTTTATTCCTAAGGTTGATTTTGGTCTAATTACACTTATCCAATATAACTATAACAAGTTTTAGGGTAATAATTATAACGACCCATACTTTACATACATTGTTAATACTTCAAAATTGAAGCATACTTATTACAAAATATAACAAAACCACGAATGGACCGTATAGGTATAGTGTCTTTAGAAACTGGGAAACATAAACAACTGGTTCATAAAGCGTCTACACTGTCTCCCATTTATTTCATCATATCTATAATCCCTTTTGGCATATCTTACTTAATAACCTTTTTCCTGACCTGGGGAAGGAAAACATACAAAAGGGTGAGCTCAAATGCTCAGTAAGGGTAAACAAAAGAAATATCAATCACATCATATACATAAGCACATAACTTTTGGAAATCTTAACCTGCAAAAGAGATCATAATTTCATAACATGGGATAAATCATGGCAGTGAAATTAAATCACAGTAATCATAACATAAAACACGAAATTTTTTTGCATACACACATAATCATAGAGAATCATTTCTTCTTAGTCAAGACTCATTTCCAAGACTATCTTAGTGGACAATGTCCATTTCTGAACCGAGTCACCCTCGTTTCAATCCTGTTTTACTGAACCGGTATAAACTACTGTTCCATCCATGTCTATCTCATGAGATATAAAATCTTTACCCAATTAATTGGAGGGAGATATAGGTCCCACCCATCTCATAATGATACCATTCTTATGTGTGCCACAAAATCATAAATCATATATCATTGCATAACCCTTGTAAAAAAAATTGGAATCTTAAACATCATGACATCATAAAACAATTCATATACAATAAAGGAATTCATAAAAATAATTCCATCACAAAATAATCAAATCAATGTAATAACAGGGATAAAAACAATATCCTTTATTATCTTAGATGGAAAATAATTTTGATTAAAAACTTGAACTCCATTCTTGAGGAAAATATCTTTTCTTCTTCAAAAACATTTTTCACTTCATAACATGTCATAAAACTTTAAACTAAAAGAAGTTGATTAAAAATAAACTTGAAAACTTGTAAAGGATTCTTCTTAGAAATGATGTTTTAAAAATACATTCATACCGTATAAGTTAAAAAAAATTTCTTCGCGTACTTTTGTCGAAAAAGTCAAAAAAAGTACCTCGTATGAAAAATGACAAAAGATTCCTTTCATATCTTTTACTAAAAACACACCAATGGGTAAAATAGGTTATAAAAAAATTGAAGGTGGATGGAAATAATATTACATATTGAGGAAACATGGATGTGGATGATAAAATACACCCCAGTAAATACCAAAGTATAAACAATCTCGGATAAAATGAGATTGTGATATATTCCCTTACCTTAGGTCCGATTTGCTTTGTACGTGTCCGAATCTCCTGTATAATGCTTTAAATAATGTTATTGACTTATTATAGAATCATACATATTGATATGATATCATATATGGTCATATTCTTAGGTTCTTATTTGTAATATTTCATTGTTACTTGTTACTCGGGTCTTTATTGCCTTTTGTTCTTATGCGTGTTTTTCCGAATAAATTCTTATTCTTCTTTTAAGGTTATAGATACCTTATATCCAGAATGGTATTAGTGTGACATATATCATATTTATTCATTCAATTCATTTATATAATTACTATGTAATGATGATCATGTAGAACAAGTCGCATCACATCGTGGAGACGGTATTCCGTACGTACGCACGAGCGATGATATTGTTCCCATGATCGTGGAATTGTATTTAAGTGTATTTATACTATTCCAGTATCAATATAACTTTATAATAATCATATATAGTTACTCCTTACACCATTATACCCATCCTTGTAAGGTGATGGTGGAAAATAGATTACACCACAGCGTGGAGACGGTATTCCGTACGTACGCACGCGCGGTGATTTCATTTTTCCGTAGGATGTATAGAAGGTGAATTAGGGTTGATTCATATTTATAATAACATATCAGTATGTATGTAATAATTATGTTATTACTTTATCATGAAACAACTAAAGAAGAAGAAGTTGAAGAGGAAAGAAATTGAAAAGATCGGTAATGGATATTACCTCTTCTTTGAAACGCCTCTTTGAATCCTCCACTTAGGGAACTAATATTGGTCTTTGAAAAGACAATGACCTCTAGGATTATTCTAGGGAAGTGGAAAAGGGATTTCGGCAGGTTTTGGACGAGATTGAGTGCTCAAATTGGTGTGAGGAGGAGGGGGAGGAGGTGCCCTTTTATAAGGGAGGAGAGGGGCACCTTAGGAATATCTCAAAATATTATTTTATATTAAAGTCATAATCGGTTTATAATGGTTCCAAAGGGTCTTATTTAGAAGGTAAATTGGGGATGGGTCGAAATCCTATCAACCAATAGGATTTAGACAAGTTTAGGTTATTATTTTAACCTTATCAATTAGATTTAACTCTGAGTTAAATAATTTAACTTTTACCGTGACTTTTTGTTTTTTTACACTATATGGTTAATACACTTACAATAACATGCCAAACGAACCCCAAGTTGTTTATTATTAATATATATATATATCCTTATCTAATTCATTTGGCTGAACCTTATATTTTTAGGAATAAAATAACAATTAATAATATAATATTTGATTTAAAAACTATTTTGTGTCAATTTTGACACTATTTGATATATGATTTTGGTGAAAGTCATAACAGAATTATATGTTCGAACCATGTTGATTAAATCAACACTAATATATCATAGTAACCTAGAAAATTAGTGGAATTCATAAAAAGTCTCAAATTACATTTATTTGAGCATTTATAACATCAATTATGTTAACATTTCCTTAAAAGGGTAATTACTGAATCATTGTTGTGTCATAAGTAAATTAATTTATATAAAGTCTAAAAATTATAAATAAAATATAATTATGTAGGAAATCTTTTTATCTTTATAATGAATATTTATAGTTGAATTTATCTCATGTATAACCCCATATTAAAAAATTTTTAGTTATTAAAATTTTATTTTAACTCTTTTAACTATTCATTAAATAAAATAATATTAAATGTCATAATCTAATCCAAGTGGACCTAATTGGTCATATTATATTCATAAGGTTGTTTTTGGTCGAATTACACTTATCCAATAGAATTAGGACATGTGTTAGGGTAATAGTAATATCATATTTACCCTTAGTTACCCTATTTACTATTAACCGCGGTAAAAAAAAGTAAACAGTTACAATTCACAAATAAATTATTTTTATCTCATTGAACCACATTTTACTTACTGATATCAACCGTGTCTGTCAGATTTTAGAAATTCAATTCACTGAAGCGGTAAAATTAAATTTTATGCAAAATTCAGTTTTTAACCTACCACTTAGTGGTTTCACTATTCATCAAAAATTGAATGTTTTCAGAAAAATACCAAAATTTCACCCTAGGATAATTTCGGTATTCCAAATCCAAAAATGAATTCCATTTTGAAAAATAAAATTTAAAAAATTTCAAAAAGTGGTTATTACTATTCATAACGGCTAGTTTTAATAATATTTTAATATCATATCATTGTTTAGTGAATTTCAGTATTGCGTACGACGCAAGCTATTGAGGAAGGTCGCGATTTCGTGTAAAGCAAGCCAAAAAAGTGTTGTGTAGAAAAAGATTCATTTGATGATTTATATAACATAAAAGTCTCGGGTGTTACAATAATAATATAATTTATATCCTTAATTACCCAATTAACTTTTAACCCTAGTAAATAAATATAACAAATTACTATTCACCAAAAATTATTTTCATCTTATTGAACAACATTTTAATTATAGATATCAACCATGTCTCTCGAATTATAGAAATTAAACTCACAGAAGCGGTACAATTATTCTTTATGTACATTTGCAAATGCTCATAGTAGGTGGGTAAAAGAGGGTAAAAAGTTCCTTAAAATTTTAATATATCTAAAATTATTATAAACTGACTCCAATGAATTAAATATAACTTATATTGGTATTATGTATCTATTTTGACCAAAAATAAATTTCAATAAAATAAATAATTATTTAAATAAAAATTCATTTTTAAACTATAACTCAGTGTATTTCACTATTCATGAAAAATTGAATGTATTCAGAAAAATACACAAACTTCACCATAAGCTAAGTTCGATATTCAAAATCTAAAAATGAAGTCCATTTTGAAATATGAAATTCATAAAATTCAAATAGTTGGTATTTCTATTCATAATGGCTAGTTTTATTGGTTGGGGTGTGTTAGAACTCGAAGTTGCGTACAACACAGGAAACTCTATTATTCAAAGAGAAGGGTACAATGGAAGCTTGGGGTGTTAAATTCTCCCCTCAAAATAATTTCGTCTCGAAATATCTAGAGTATTACTGCGTAAAAAGACTCGGGTGGTTCTTTATCATTAGTTCCTCGGGTTACCACGTTGCCTCTTCTGTCTTATGGTTTCTCCTTAGATCTTTTACAAGACAAGTCGGCTGGTTTGTAAACACTTGTTTTAATTTATCATGAACCTTGAAAGCCTCATTGCAATAACAAAAATCAGGTTCCAATTTTAATTCCTCGTAGGTGAGTACATGCGTTGGGGCAGTCATGTATTTTCTCAACAGTGATACGTGGAATACATCGTGAACATTGGAATGAATTGGCGGAATTTTCAAACTGTAAGCTACAACACCAATACGTTCTAGAATTTCAAAAGTATTGATGTACCTGTGACTCAATTTTCCCTTCTTATCGAAATGTATAACACACACCCATTGAGATACTTTCGAGAAAACATGATCTCCTACCTAATGTTCCAAATCCTTCCTTCGGTTATCAGCATATAACATCTGTCTACATGGAGCTTCCTTAATATGGTTTTGGATTACCTTCACATATTCTATCGTTTCCTCCACATTTTTTGGGCCTACGAGTTTTCCTTCCCAAACATCATTCCAACAGGTTAGTTTGCAGCATCTATTTCTGTATAACACTTCATATAGTGCCATATGAATACTTGAATGGAAGATATTGTAATAGGAAAATTTTACCAGAGGTAAATATTGATCCCACATACCTCGATAGTCAAGTGGGCATGATATCGACGTGTCTTATAAGGCTTTCATAGTCTGTTATCATTATCCATTAGTTTGGGGGTGGTAGATAGTGCTCAAATGATGTTCAGTATCCAGGGCTTTCTGAATAATTTTACAAAATGTTGATGTAAAACTCGGAACATGATAAAAAATAATCTATAGGGGTACTCCATGAAATCTCAAAAATTCATTAATATAAAATTTTATAGACATTGAAGTGGTAAATCTTCCCTTATAGAAAAAAAATGTGCCGACCTGGTAAGATGATCAACAATGAACAATATTTCATCATTCCTTCAAGGAGTCTTTGGTAGTACCATGACAATGTCTATCACAATATTATCCCATTTCCAGTCAGGTGTGGGAAGAGGTTGCATAACTCCTCCAGGCTGTTGCCTTCTAGCTTTCACTTGTTGAAAAACCTCAAATCTTGACAAAAAATCAGAAATCCCCCTCTTCATGTTGTCCCACAAGAAATGTTCCTTCAAATCCCTATACATCATGGTGCTACCAAGGTTTATAGAGATATTTTAACTATTAGAATCATAAAAAATTTCCATTTTAGGTCAGGTATATTGGGAACAAGAAGTCTCTTCCCAAATTTCAAAATTCCATCTTCATTTATGAAGTCATTCGATCTCCCATTATTCACATCTTTAATCATCTTTTGAAACTCCTCATCATCAGCCTGAGAACATTTTATCCTTTTATGTGAAGATGTATTGGAAACTATTTGGAAAAGCATTGATGTTTCACCTTCCATGGTTTTTCCCATATCCATCATTTCTAGATTCATGTATTTAGGAACCATTTTGACTCTCATCTTGTTCAAAACTCCACGATCTTTTCTACTCAATACTTCTTCTACCATATTTTCCTTCCCCGGGTGGTAGTGTATTGTGAAATCATAATCATTGAGTAGTTCAAGCCATCTCATTTGCCTCATGTTGAGTTCATTCTGTGAGAAAATATACTTCCAAAACTTATGATCAGTATAAATATCACATTTTTCTCTATGATGATAATGTATTTATATCTTCAATGAAAAGATTACAGCTGTTAACTGATGAGCATGAGTAGGATATATTTTCTCATGAATTTTTAGCTATCGTGATGCGTAGGCCATAACCCTATCAGTAGGCATAGGGACACAACAAAGTCCTTTCTTTGATACATCACTATAAATAACAAACCCATCATTACATGATGGTAGATTAAATATAAGATCATTGAATAATATTCTCTTTTGTTCTTCAAATCATTTTTCACTCTTTTTTCCAAATAAATTTAATCCCTTTTTGTGTGAGCTTTGTTAATGGGTTATCCAACCGGGAAAAATTATGGATGAAACGTCGATAATAACCTATTAAACCAATAAAAATGTGTTCCGCAGTTATAATTGTCGGTGCTAGCCATTCATTGATTTACTTTTTCTTATAAGGGTCAACAGAGATTCCATCCTTGGAGATAATATGGCCATAAAAATAAATCTCATGAAGCCAGAATTCACACTTGCTAAACTTCCCAGATAATTCATGTCTTCTAAGAGTCTTCAGAATAATGCGCAAGTGATTTTCATGATCTTTGTAGATTTTATAGTATCCCAATATATCATCAATAAATACCACTAAAAATTTATCATGATATTCCTTGAAAACTCTATTCATTAGATCCATGAAGATAGAAGGATCACTAGTCAATACAAAAGGTATTAATGTAAACTCATAATGCATGTACCGGTTCAAAATATTGTTTTTGAAATGTCTTACTTTTTCAAACACAACTGATGATATTCAGATAGAAGGAAAGTCATTGAAAAATATTGAGATCCATAAAGATGGTCAAATAAATCATCAATGAAATGTATTGGATACTTTCTCTTTATTTTTATAGCATTGATCTCCTTGTAGTAAATGCACAACCTCATAGATCCATATTTTTGTTATAAAAATGATAGTGGATCCCCATGTAGAAACACTAGGGAGAATAAATCCCTTTTTACACAATTCATCTAGTTTTTTCTTTAGTTCCACTAATTCCACAGTGGCCATTCTATAAAGGGACTTCCATATCTGCTTTTATCCAGGAATCAAATCAATGGAAAACTCAATTTCTCATTCTGGAGGATGTCTAGGTAAATCATCTGGAAACACAACAACATATTCTTTCAAAATGGTTACATCATCTATTTGAATATTTTTTTCTCACCCACAGTTATATCATTCTTTTCCTCCCCAGTAATTGAATTTAGTTGAGCTATTGGGGGTTGATCTAGATATTAATTATGTGGTTACGATTCTTCTCTAAAGATAAGGTGTTCTTTGTCGTTGTCATCAAAAATAGTAACCTCCATCTTCTTACAATTAATTTTTGCATCATTGTCTAATATCCAATCCATACCGAGGATTTTATCAAATTTAATCCTCGGTATGACGTTGATATCAACAGATAAAGAACATTTATATACCCTAATGGGAAATAATTCACAAAACATTGTAGCAATGATACTTACCTTAGGAGTTTTTACTGACCAATCCCTTGTTAAATAAAATTGGAAATATCTAATTTTCCTAGAAAATTGGGATGATATGAAATAATGTGATGATCCATAATCAAATAAATCATTGTCCAAACTTGAGGAAACCATTAAATTACCTTCCACCACATCATTCTGGGCTTCATCCTCAGCAGCAGTGATTGCATAAGCTTTGCATTGATCCCTTGGCCTTTTCTGATGTATGTTTCCCTGAAACATAAGGCATTAAATTTCATAATGTCCCGCCTCCTAGAAATTGTATCATTAAACATTGGTAGCATATTTCATTCCCTTAAAACCACTAGCAAGATGGCCTTTCTATCCACATTTGTTGCATACTCATTTTCCTTTTAGAATGGCAACAAGGTGCTTCCTTCAACAATTATCAGAGGGTGGAAATTCAATTCTTTACGTTTTCCATGTTTCTATATTTCCTTTCCCAGAGTTTTCAACAGATCTCGTCTTCTCCTTATTTTCTGTAAAGTCATAAGACTTTGAGAATTCCTTTTCCGTCTTAATAGCACATGAGACAATATCTTTCTATGATGAGAAGGATTGTGATAAAAAATCTTGAATGATAAAAGGTTTTAACCCATAAAATAAATGTTCAATATTACATAATGTCATATGTATATAATATGCATCATGACTCTCTAACCTTGTAAAGTTTACTTCATACTTTGCGACATTCTTATCCTACTTTTGCCTCAAACTCAAGAATTGTCTTTCCATACCCGCTCGATGGTCATGAGGAAAGTATTTTTCTATGATTTTTTTAAACTCCATCCATTCCATAATTTATGCTTCATTATATTCCTTTTTTTTGAATCAAGGACCACCATTGATCATCAAATCTAGTGAGGCGATAAACTACCATTACAACTTTTTCCCTTTCACTACTCCCCAAGGCGTGAAATATTTTCTCTATATAATTTTTCCATTGCTCAGCCACTAATATATTTTTACTCAAATTGAATGTTGGTGGTTGTTTCCCCATGAAGTAGTCTAACATTGATCCTCCACGTTTTGAATTATGGAGCTCCATAGGGGTAAGGTTATTTTTCATTACCCGAGTGAGTTGTCCCGATATAGCGATAAGCTGATCAGCACCAGTTTTATCATCAGCTGCACTATAATTATCTTGAGTATGAGGGAAGTCCCTACATGATGTAAGATCATTGACACGGTTTCCATTCCTTCAACTATGTTCCATTTCAAAACAGTGGAATATACTATATTTGTTTATGAATCAATATACATAAATCCAAACTTGTAAAACACTTAACATAAATTGAATATTTTATGGATATAATCCATAATAATAAAAATGTTTTCTTTGAAAAATTATATACTCATAAACCCTTCATAATGGTTTGTAATGAAAATAAGAATTATCCAAATCATACCCCATGTGTGTTTTTTAACCAAGAGTGCAGCAAGGACCATTATCATGCACCAGTTCCTGTTTGAGTCTAGCTCAAAGCGGTGTTTTCAGGTTTTACACCTAGGTACATATGTTCCAAAGCCGCCTCAACATGCTTGTATCCATACATGGATGTATTGCTTGGAAACCTCACAAAATCACTACAATACCAAAATTCTATGAAGTTATTCTATACCAATCCACAATGTATATCTTAGGGATATGTGCTCTAATCAGAGTTTATCTAAATCTTGTTTACAAGGTTTGTAATAAACATCCTCCAATACCAACTGTAACGCCCCGACCCTAGTTATCCAGATTCGGTGAATTATTACATAACTTTAGAATGATCTCAACGAAATCATGTCTCGATAGACTGATCAGTTTAGTAATATAGGAAACAATATTCATATATAAGTTAAACATTACAACATCAAAAGAAGTACATCAAAAATTTATTCCATTAGAATCATCTATGCCTTCTAGATTATTCATGCAAGTCACTAATAACTAAATTTATAATATTCTAGGAAAATGAACCATAAGAAAGAGGTGAGCTCAAATTCTTTGTAATGGTAAGAAATACACCAGAAGATTAAATAAATATTAAGCAATTTGAATACTTGAAACAACATGCCTTTACCAATAATAAACATGAATACTTTTATGGAAGGAATATGATGTGAGTAAAAAAAATTCCAAAATAATACATAATCATGGGTATTATACTGGTTGAATGAACACATAAACCATCAATATTATTTTCATAATGAGGGAATGTATACTTCTGGACATTCAGAAACATTTTGTCATGTCCTCGTCCAAGATGTCTAAAATTATTAAGGCCTCATCCAAGATGTCAAAAAATGATTAAGGCATCGGCTGGAACCATTTATCAAAATTAGAATGGCCTCGAAAAATTCCACATATACTTCTCTCATGAGACCTAATGATGCATCAAGGAGCTATAGCGGGCTCCACTAGTCAATTACTAAGTCCAATACATTCCTCAAATGAAAAGGATGAAATATATCAAAAACATTCATATTAAAACTAGCATATGAAATGTCAATAATTTAACCATAAACCATAAATGGTATAAAAATAGCACATACACAATAAAACATTTCAAAAAACCTTCAATACAATATGGAAGTTTTGTATCATAATAAATCAACTACAAATGAACTTAAAATCTATCAAATGATATTGACATAGATGAAATCAAAACCTTTTTTAGAGATATATCACTTTCTATTTTGAAATAATTTAAGAGTAACATAATTATAATAAAAAAAATTAATTTGAAAATATTCTTATAAATATTTAATGGAAAAATTGGCGGTGTTATAAAGGCGGAACATATCCACTCTTGTAGTATAAGTTAAAAAAACATTCTTACCTTAATTTTGTCGAAAATGTCAAAAAAGTACCTTTTTTGGAAAACGATGGAAAGATACCATTATAAGCATCTTATAAATGTAAAAAATGTATAAATGTCTTTAACCCATAGTCTATAAAATAATAAGAATTTTTTGAATTAAATTTTTAAGAAACATGAATGTGGATGATAAAGAGGCCATAGTAGATAATTACGTGTAAACAACCTCGGATAATGAATGTATTGTAGAATTAACCCTTACCTTGTACTTTTCTTTGGTAATTGGTAGGTTTACCTCCTGTATAATGGTGAAATAATTTTTATTAAATTATACAAGAATTATATACATTAATATGATATCATATATGTTCTTTTAACATTGCTTTGTTAATAATATCTTAGCATTATCGTCGTTTTGGGTGTTAACGGATTTGTTTTCTTTTATATTCATTGTTATGTTAGTCATATTTGCTATGGATGGGATGTATAATATTCATATCCAGAATGATATTAAGTATATATACATTAATTTAACAATCAAATGAAAATTAGTCTTGAATGGATACAATGGAGAATAAATCTCATTGCGTTCGTGGAGACGGTAATCCATGCGTACACACGAGCGACAATATCAATTTTTTGATATTAAAATAATATATAATTGGATGGTATATCATATATAATGAATAATTAAAATGTTATATTTGTTATTTACATCAATTAAACATCATTATTATGCCCATATAAATAATAATGTATTGAATAACAATTACACCACGACGTGGAGACGGTAAACCGTACGTACGCACGTATGGTGACATGTCATTCAAAACATGGATAGAATAATGAATATGGTAGTACAATATTTAAAATAATATCATAGTATATATAAGATAATGATGTTATTATTTTATAATGGAAATAAAAAATAAATAGGATGTGGAAGAAGAAAGATACTTGAAAGAGGGGCTAAAATATTTACCTCTTTTTCAGGTTCTTCTTATTGATATGATATAAAGGTATCTTTAGGATGGATTTATGACAAAAGGATGGCCGCTAGGACAAAGATAGGACAGATTAGAGGGTATTTGAGAATAATTTTTCTGAGAAAATGGATTTAAAGGAGTGAATTTGAGGGAAGGGGGACTTCCCTTTTATAATAGGGGTGAGGGGAACCATAGGAAAAGTTAGAAATATTATTTTATAATAAAATCATTTTTGGTATCTAATGGCTCCAAAGTATATTATATAAAGACTAAGGTGTGGATGGGAATCGAAAAACTCTCAAACTATAGGTTTTAGATAGGTTTTTGTCACTATATAAACCTTATCTTTTAGATTTTACTCTTAGAATAATAGGTTAACATTTACCATGTCTCTTTTTATTTTCATATTATATGGTTAATAAACGTACTATATACTTCTAAGAGAAAGCCAAGTGGTTCATCAATGATAAAAATATCATTATATAAGTATTTTGTATGAACATTATATTTTTAGGAATATAATTTAAATTAATATATAATATTTGTTTTAAAAACACTTTTAAGTCAATTTTGACACTATTTGGCATTTTATGTTTTCTAAAATAATAACAGCATTACTAATTCAATGAAAAATCATATAACTGAACCTAATATGTCATATTAACCTATAAAATGAGTTTAATTCATAAAAAGTTTCATATTAAATTAATTGGGATATTTATAATGTCAATTATTTTAATATTTCATTAATTAGGTAATTACTGCATCATTATTGTGTAAAATATTAATTGAATTATTTAATTTCTAAAAAATATAAATAAAATACCATTATTTATTAAATCTATATAGATTTTCGATTAATATTTTTAATTTAATTTATCTTATTTGAAACTCTATATTAAAAATGTTTTAGTTATTAAACCTTGAGTTTAACTCTTTTAACTATTCTTTAAATAAAATAATAATAAATATCCTAATCTAATCCATGTGGACCTAATGGATCAAATATAATTACTAAGGAAATTTTTGGTCGAATTACAATTTTATAATATAATTAAGACATGTGTTAGGGTAATAATAATACAATTTTAACCCTTAAATACCCTATTTACTTTTAACCGTGATAAATAAACATAAAAATTACTATTCACCAACAATTATTTTCATCTTATTGAACCAAATTTTAATTACTGATATCATCTATGTCTCTAGGAGTTTTTAAATCCAACTCATAGAAGTGGTAAAATTATGTTTTATGTAAATTTGCAAATGATCCTAGGAGGTGGGTAAAAACCGGTAAAAAGTTCAATAAAATTGTTATATATCTGAAATTATTGTGAACTGACTCCAATTAATTAAATTTTACTTATATTGGTATTTTTTATCTATTTTTACATAAAATAAATTTATGTAAAATAAATAGTTATTTAAAAAAATTCGGTCTTAAACTATAACTAAGTGTTTTCACTATTAATAAGAAATTGAATGTTTTCAGAAAAATACCAAAAATTCACCCTAAGCTAATTTTGATATTCCGAATACAAAAATGAAGTCCATTTTGAAGGATAAAATATCTAAAATTTCAAAAAGTGGGTATTACTGTTAATAATGGGTGGTTGTGGTGTGTTAGAACTCGAAGTTGCGTACAACACACACTACTGTATTATTCAAAGAGAAGTGTACCGTGGAAGCTTGGGGTGTTACATATTTAGTATAATGCAGTAAATTCTAATAAATTATAAAAAATTAACAATAGTGTTTTAACTTTCATATTTAAATAATAACATTTTATTTTTCATTAAATCTTGGTGTTAACTATATTATACACTATTAAATAATTTCATTCTATCTATAGTTTTATAACATTATATATTACAACATTCACAATATAATGTTGGTAGCATTCACATGGTCATCTATAAATCTTCCTTTTGATTGTTTCAAGCAGAATAATAAAAATATCATAAGTACTTTTGTGAGTGATATCAATTTCTCATTATATTAATCCAATACTTTTCGAACATCTATAGTCAGTTTCTCAAAAATATTTAAATATATATTATAATAGAGAGAAATTAATTCTTGGCCTTAAAATTCCTATCAAACCTCATCTATTCAAAATTCCTGATATTCTCTGTACATTCTCAATAAATAATAGGAATCATGATCCTAATATATCCTGAAATATTCACATTATGTCCACATGAATCCAAAACATATTCTATTAAACTTGTTAGCCTATTTCATTTCATCATATGAAACCAATTGTTGTCTTCAAAATCTATAAATATAATAGATACATTCATTACATATATTGGGAATTCACTTGACTTAGAGGGACCATAAATATATAAATATTTTGGAAAAAGATCATCCAAATTTCTAACCTTGTGATTATATTCTCAAAATTTGATATCTAAATTTTAAATTACTTAAATATATATGAAATAATCAATGCCAAAATTACTACAACAAAACAATTACATAATTCAAATGTAATAAAAGGAATAATACAATGTAATTATTTAGTATAGATAAATTCCTTACATATATAATAGAACACTCTAATAATTTTGATAACATAGTAAAATAGATTACAAATAGTCTCAAACAAAACAAAATCACCATAATAAATCATGTGTCCCATAATTTTATATATTTAGTTATATAGTTTATAATAATTTTTAAATTAATCATCTAATATACAGTTGAAAATTATATTTTATAGTATACAACTAGTGAACTATCATACATCACTTGTATTGAAACAATTTGTTTTTATAATTAATTCTAAATATTATGAATAATATTCTTATTTGAAAATAATTATACTATGAGATCCATACATACTACTATAAAACAATTATGAATATGTTCAAAAAAATGATACATCCAGAGAAATATATTCCAAAAAATAAATAATACATCATAAATCCTGATAGTAAAATCATTTTATAAGATGTGAAACACATTTATAGCCATACTCTACAATAGAAAATAGTGAACTGAACCCCCCCCACACATAACACTTCTCTTAGACTAGTCTATGGGAGTAAAATAACTTGGTTCCATTACACTGAAAAAGTATGATATCAAATTTTATAGATGGAATAATAGTAACAATGTTACCAATTATATATAAATATAAAATACATCGTATTGATAAAATGAATGGAATTTTATTATTTTACATTATATGATTAATATTATCATCTATTAAAGTTATTTTTTTAAGAATTTCATTTCAATCCGATAATAATTTAAATTTCAAAAAAAAAACATATGAATACAAATTACACATTATTATATATATTAATTTTTCTTAACAAGAATGATTTTTGTAATCCACACAATAACAGTTAATATTTGAAAAATTTATATTCCAATAAAAATATTCACATAAAATGTTATTATTTTATATGAAAATATTATTTATAAATTGTGGAATCCAAATTTAATAAAATTTATTGCATTTACAATTCTACATATATTTTCAATTTAGTGTTAATTTTTATCATATTCTAAAAATATAATTTGTTGCTGAAAATGATATATTTATGAATATTATAGTTTCCAAAATTTATTCAATATGTATGTATAATGTAGAAGATTTTAAAAAGCTTAATGTAATTATGTATGAACAAAATTGATAACATCACAAATTTTTAAATATTTTTCGATCATAAAAAATCAATGTCAAACATTTTTAGAACAAAAGTAAAATAATACATTCATAAAGAAAAATTTTGTAATTTTCATATAATTGTTAAATATTTTGTTATAAATTTAGTTATTCCATGATTTTAGAGTTACATAACTTCATTTTAGTATGTAAAAAACATTATTTTACATAAATTTTATATCATAGCTTATTTAAAATCGTACATTAAAATTTTGGTTAAAATATGATTTCTCTATGGAAATGGTTCCATTGACTTAAGTATATTTTTATAATTACATTTCATGGTAATATAAATTTTATTTGATAAAAGTTTTTCTAGATTTTGTAATATAATTCAATAATTAGGAGGTCAGATAAATGTATTTTGTGAATTTTAATTAACATCCATGGGTAAAAAAGGAATGTTACCTTGGTAAAATTACACATGGGTAAATAAATGTATAAGGAAAAAATATTAAAATCAAGGATACCTCCAAAAAGTTTTTTATTTGAAACAAAAAAATGTAACAAAAACATATTTATTTGATATTTCGGTATTCAACATAAAAAATTTAAAATATATAAATATATATGTAAAGGGTGTTTCCAAAATATCACGTTGTTCACTTGTAAAGAGGGAAACATTCACCCATTCATTATTCACCATATAATAAAAATTATTTATTTTAATTATTCAATATAAATATCCAAATAACCATATTAAAATATCATATTTTTATTTTTTCCATTGTTATCTTATTCCTATTAAATTTAATTCCCTAATGTGAACATTGTCAACTAATTTCTTTTTATTCATTGTTACCGTATTTCAATCTTATCTTAAAAACACTAATTAAATAAAATAATTATCAAACATATACTATAATGATACTATATTAAATATGATTATCATTATTTATTCATATACCAAATCTTTTAAGAAAAAATTCATTTTTATGTAGTGATGACGGGTGCCTCCATGAAAGAATGCATTAACTTTTCCTTAAAGTCCATAGAAGGATGTATCTACCAAAGGAATTAATTATTAAATATGATGTTATGACATAATTATTTGTTTGTTATTATACATTGGAGAATAATTTAAATATATTATCAGTAAACTATCATCATTAGTTTAATCACTTAAAATAAGAGAACAAAAATATAATATTTTTTTAAAATCAAGTATGATTTTAAAATGTATTTCTTCTTATTCATGTTCATTAATATTAAAATTAGTCACACTAATAAATATAATATCCTCAGTATTCAATTATAATTATATTTTAATAAAACCAACTCATAATCGTTCATTAAATCTAGGTATTTTCATGTTTGTGTCTGTTATAAACATCAATATAAAGGATACCATGAATTTATATCATAAATGGTTATGAACACATATATACATGTATAATATGATTTAAATTATTAAATGATGTTTTATTTTATTACTATATATGTTTTATCAGTATATAATTCACGAATTAAGAAAACAATAATTGGTCATCAAGAATTGAAAAAAATAGATTTTTATGGAATTCATCTTCTCGTATAATGATTATGACACACTATAAAAGAGTTAAAAAATTATATTTAAAATTATAACCATTATTATATTTTATTATATAGTAATTATGAATATACAATTAATAACTAACACAAACACTATTATTTTGTAACTAATACAAATGATCGATCCATTTAAACCAAGGATAGTAAAGAAGAATAATTCATGGAGAGATTTTATATATATGAAAAATATGAATGAGAATGTATATGAGTGAGGTTTTTAAGTGTCTAATAATAATATATATGATTTTATATAATATTTTAATGTATTTTTTGGTAAGGAATGATGATTTTTACGAATATTCATTTCAAATTACTCTTGTTGTGACACATATGATATTGTAAACCTAATTTAATTTGTGTGGTGTATATAAATCGTATATCAGTTATTATATCCTGAATTTTAATTTTATTATATTATTTTAAAATAAAATTAAATAACTTTATTTCAAGGTGGTTTTATTAAAATTTACTCATGTAATAATATTCTTGTTTTTCAAAATAATGATTATCAAAGACTTTTTACACATTGTGAATCATAAACCATTTTTTTTGAATATTCATTACACATAATTATGTTTATATAATACTATTAAATAATTATATTAACCTGAATAAAACATGACCCATAAAACATGGATCATTTAATATATTTATTTCAAAAATAGTAAGTATTTTTGTTATCTCATATTACCATCAATGGATGAATTTGTTTTTGTGGAATAGTATCCCTTCATGAATGGGTTTTATAAAAAACGAATTTAAAATATATATAGTATATTGTAATATTTTATTAATGGGGGTTTTGAAAAAAAATCAATTACTAAGGTTGAAACTTCCATAACAAACTATTTTGGATTGACACTACCTATCAAAAACCATATTTCATTTATATGGATTTCTAGTTGTATATTATTTTAATTCTAATAATTTCCTATTATTTTACACTTCTGCTTTTGGAAATTTATTTTGGTATAGACCCTTAGATTCCACATTTACATCATTTCTTAAAAAATTCTCCATTATCAAGTAATTTTTTTCTGCATTTCCTAATCTAAAATTAAAAAGTTCATCCCAAAATAAGTGGAATGAATATTAATTTATCTAATATTATAAATGTTATTATTCAGGGAAATGAACACATGATAGAAAAAGAATTCATTTCATGATAAATTTTTTCAATGGTTTTAAGCAATCATTATTTTTTGGGGTTGTATATTATATATATAAATATATATATGATTATTTTTTTCTACATTGGGTATATTTACTTTTGAAACTATCCACCTATTTACCATGGATGTCTTATGACTGTGTTTTTTAACCCCTGATAAAACAATACAATCATTTCTCTATAGTGTGTGAACAAAAAATTTATATTATTATAATAATATGATGTTCACATAGTTATAATGCTTCTTTACAGACATGGGTAAGAGTGTTTGAATTAAATATGTTTTTATTTCAATACAGGAAATTATTATCAATATAACTATATAATCAGTTTCCTTTAAACATCCTCATTTGGATTGGTCATAATAATTATATCACATTCATATTAAGGGGTGGATGCATTCTTATTTTTAATCATTGAGGTCATTTTGTTCAAACATTAACATAACTGTACAATAATTTATTTACACTATGTGAACATAAAAATTTAGATTATTATAATAAGTAGATATTGAACTAGATAGAATGTTACATTTTTGTCATGGGGAATAGAACTGGAATTCTGTATGTTTCTGATTTTTATACAAATGATTATCTAAAATTTTACTATGTAATGAGTCACCTTCCAACATTATCATATTAATTGGTGATGCAAATTATATACCATTAATTTACATGGGGGTGTATTTCCATTATTTTTTATTACTGATGCGATGTACGTAGTTTATGTATTTTATTTTGGTATATCATATTATATAGATAAATTAGTTTTATGCATTAGGAGGTTCTTTTGGGGAAATATTGAATAGTCATTCAAACAATGGTGGTTAATGCATGGGACATATTTTAATGATAGGTGGGACCATTAAACATATGTCCTTGTTGCGTACTAACATGTCTATTTAGAAAAAAAGGTTTTTGAATTTATTGTATTCCATCCCAATTTCACACGGTGTCTCATATTATGTCTTAATGAAATGTAATTCATGTTGGTACAAGGTTTTGATGAAAACTCTATGTTGGTCATAATTATGAATTACATTATTATTAGATTAGTTTTATCTATATTCGTATTTTCATTGTTTTAGTGTCTATAACATGATATAGAATCATGTTGAGTACAACATCATGTTTTTTACCTATTACCTCCATTATATTTATATCATGTGTATTCAATTATTTCATTTGTTGTAATATTTTACCATACATAGAATTTGATAACACTAATAATATGTTTTAATTACTTATGAAATATATTGGTATCCACTATAATTTTACTCACTACTATTATCTTATTTTTTTTCTCTTTAATTGGGTGATTATTTGGACTCCAACGGTTCGAAAACATTTTCTATAAAAAATTACATAAATTTTATTGTTTTATTTTATTTTGAATTTTTAGAGTCCGTGTATAAATAAATTAATGTACTTTTGGGGTTCTCCATGATCCTATATAATTCGTGATGTGTTATGAGTTTTCATGTAAAAATATGTATTTTTTTCTAATTATAAGAGAAATAAACACCATTTAACGGGGTCACACAAAAATTATTCTCAATCATAAATTCTGTAAACCTACTATATAGTATGAGAGGAGTATAAAAAATGTATTGGTAGCACAATGTGTTTTATTAATGATATATTTTTAAAAAAAAGGCTTTTGGGTTTTCAGAATACTTTAGCCATGTGGATTACATGACATGTAATGTTGTAACACGTCACGAAATAATGATAGGTCCGATTTTAGGGTTCCTGCACACATATTTTTTATTCATTATTTAATAATAATGAATTCTCTCTAAATAGGCACCTTATTCAATGTTTTTCGATGTCCATTTAATCGATGTTTATTAGTTTGGTTGTTCAACCACATTTTTGTTTTGTTGAATAAATTTGCATGATGTAATTATTTCATATTCTTTAATTTCATTAAACTCAATAGTGTCATTTCATTGCGCTGTTGGATTTCATTATCCATGGTGATTCTTATATTTGGTTCTCTCTAGATCCATTATGAGATCTTGTTTCATGAGCCAAACCTTATTGGTTTTGTTTCACCAAGGGTGAATTTATGAGGATTGTTTCCTATTCTCCATCAATCCTTTTTTGAAATAAAATCAATTTTTAAATTTTTAGTTTTATTCTATGAACTTGTTTTTTGTGCTATTCTTGTTGGTATCTTCTATTTAATCCATTTACAACATGAGTTTTGAGAAAGGTGGTTCCACTTGTAGTCTATGTTTTTGAATGATATAACCCTTGTTTTTGAAACAAAATTATCAAATGTAATTGAATGATATGATTAATATTATTTTTGAGTCATGAATTGGTTTCTGTAATAATGATGGTCTCCCCCTATTTTGGGAAATTGAAATGAATTTTTCAAGTCATATTAAAGTATTTTTAAGAGATTTTTTTCAAAACAAGATTCTATTGAAATTGACTAATTAATTGATTTCAAAAATAGAATAGTTGGGATGCCTTGGGTACTAATTTGGATGGTATAATTAGGAATCTTCCATTATTGGGGGCATCATAATGGAAAATTCCCCATTTATATTTGGTTTTTATTATAAGATCATGATATTCTAGTAGGGGTTCACTTAAAGGGGTCCTCTTCAACTCTCTGCAATATTTTTTAATTTTTAATGTCTTCACACATACATGATTTTATATTTCTGGTGTGAGTGTCCTAGAAGTCAAAATCTAGTGACATCCCTAGGATGATATCACTTGTGCTATAGTTTTTTTTCTAGTAATACTTTGTTTAACTTCCATGGATTTGATATGATATGTGATTAATGATTTTTTGGAAGTGATATATCATTTGTGATATATGGTTATAAAATTATTTGAAAATAGTTAACCTGTATTATTTGGAAATGTGGAAAAGTGTAACATAAGCTGTTCATCCATTCCATTGACTAATTAATTTATATCCTATTTTCAAGCCTTGTTTTTTTAAATTTGAGCATTCCATGATTTTTGTTTAGATACATGATAATGACCACCATGGTGGGACCATACTAAGAATGTTATCTCACACCATGAAAACATTATCAGTGGTACATAAGACTACTTATGTCCTTATATATTGATAATTGGAAGGATTTGTACTTTAGAAGTGATTTCTTCACTCAAAAAAGGTTTGGATAGCTGGTATTGTTATGGTGTAGGCTACCCATGCTATCACATAGTGATTTCAAGGTGGTCATTTGGATATATATTCATTTTTTGTTATACTTATCACATAGAGTTTATTTTCCACCAAATTTTTTTATCATTTCTATAAATCCATTTAAATTATGGAATATATTTTTACACAATATGTATATATTCTATGTTTCTTATTTAGGATTAGATATATCAGTCCCCATTTTAGTAATTTGGTTCATGGGTTCTAGTCACCAGCTCATGGTGATCATGAACACCCCTATAGTATGTGGCAGACTTGGCCAGTTTGAGTTTGAGTGGCTTTACAAGTTGGTTTTTTATAGTACGGTATCAGACAAAGGATCAGGATTTATGCCAGGTCCTTGTCATTAAAGGATTTATTGACAATATATACGATTTTCTAGATTTGAGAGGTATATTGCAGAGAGTGCTTGGGTATCTATAATTGTGAGGTGTCTCATGATACCATCAGATTTTGGAAAGTTTAACACCATTTTTTAGTTTTGATATTGTTCTAATTTTATGACTATGTGTTTTCTAGTTTGAACAGAAATAGTTATTTATTTAGATCATTTATTTTATTTCAGTTTTTAGAATTACTCTTTTGAGATGTACTCTTTAATACCCTCATGGTGTTTTAGTTGATTCCCCTAAAGGTAATCATCTGATTTATTTGATCATTATTGACAATATTCAATTGGAAGTTCTGGATGTTGACCAGAATATTCCATAAGCTCATAATACAATTATTGAAGAAAAATAGTGTGCTCTAGGATAAAGTGGTCGGTCACATGAGTTCGTTCATGAGAATCCATTAATTGTTAATGGTATTAATGAATAACAATTTTGTTCATAATTTCTGGAAAATATTTGTCAGAGCCATGAATTTTAGGACACATGTATGAGTATCGATGAAAATTTAGATGCATTCAAAAATGAGGGTCCTAGAAGGCTTTAGATGGACACTATAGTACATATTAGTAGGCCCATTGGATTGTTATGGTATGGTTTATTGATAAAATTTCTTAATATTTGTTTTACAGAGTATCTCATGACATATAATTCTTTAGAGTTCCCCACATTATACCATGAAGATCAATCGATGACAACTTATGCCAATTTGTTTTCTGAGAAGGTTCATCATCCACCAATAGTTATATGGAATGTCCATCCAAAGGATCAATATAACCCTCAGGGCTCCGCAAATTGATATCATATAATGTGTATTTATTATATACTTCTGAACATATTCATAGATTGTGGATATGGGTATAATAGAAGAAATTAATATAGAATACACTATTGTGTCTTCTTCACTTTATCTTCCACCTACTAGAATATTTATTTGTACACCAGGGAAAAATAAGATGTGGAAGGATCATCATAGTAGTGCTGGGGATTATTTTTAGTTTTAATCCACCTAGGTTCCTCTTGTTTCATCAATGTTTCTTTATTTTACTTACTATTAACATGGAAATGTCATACACATGTTGTGTTCTTGTCATTCACCTGTAATGTTGTGTAGCTATTTTGGACATCATGGTTACCTATTGGGTTTTTAGGTCATGCCTACATCATGATATAATAATGGATAGTTTGAACTATATCCCATTCTAGTGAATTCAAATGGATAAAAGACTCTAAGGAACTAGAAATATGCCTTGGTAGTGAAGAAACACCATGATGTAAATGAGTTTCTAATGATGGTAGATTTTGTTCCAACAACAGTGAGACGTAACATTTTTATTTCATCCATAATAGTGATTATATAATTTTTAATTGATAATATAACATGTTTACTTATGACTGTATATCTGATATACATAACCTTCCAATAGAACTCATTTCCATTATCATGGAGTTAGCTACACCTCATTGGAAGAGGAATGAGTAGGGATTTTCGGGTGCATCTTCTGTGATATTGAAATGTGATATGTAGTTACTGTGTGATTTTCATTATTCTATGTATATTTTTTTGAAATAAAAATTTATATGGAATGTATTGTTTATGATAATGATGAGGTTAATTTTTATCATTAGTATATCTCTTATATTGTAGATGATGGGATATCACATGTTCTTTAGGGTGAACTAGATCTGAGGCTGGTCATTCAGGATCATCCCACACATAGTTCACAAGTTTTTTCTATTATCATTGTTATTCCCAGTTATGTTTCATCTATTTTTAATCATCCCACCATTTTTAATGGGTTTCATGATGTCTTGATATACAATTCCTTCGGGTTTCCTCTACTGATGGAGGGAGTGTTTACAACTACCCTGGTTCTGTAGAACCAATAATTTCATATTCCATCGTATCATATTAAACAAGAATAACTAAAGGACCGAAATATTTGGAAGGATGGTTTGATGGTGATTTTTATTTTTCTACTTTGTGATTCTCCTTTTTCAACATATTTTTCCTTTCTATAAGGAAGATGGTTCACTCTGATTATGCATGAACTGTTAGAAGTTGAACATGGTAATGGTCAAGAAAATGTTTCGTTTTCCACAAGTGGACTATTTGTTTGATCGGTTAGAGGAGGTAAAAGTTAATATTTATTAATCTTAATTAGTTAGTCTATAATCATCTCAGAGTTTTTTTGTGATATATCAAAGTGGTCTTTTAATATTTTGTATAGACATTAAACATATCATCCCATACCATTTAGTTGGACTAACACGCCTATTGTTTTTATGTATTTGATGAATAATATATTCCATCAATATCATGACACTTTTATGGTAGTGTTCATAGATTATATTTCAGTCTGATCAAATTGTTATAATCAATAGAATCAGTATTTGAATCTCTTTTTTGAAACCTTTGGAAGTCAACATTTGAATGGTAATATTTTTCCATGTAACATTTATATTCCTGAAGTGAAATTATATGGGAAAGCGATTTCTATGAATGGATTATCATTTGGTCATAATATGGTAAATGATTTATTTAATGGGATAAACAATGTAATTACTCATTAATTCATATCTTCCATTGTCTTATCAGAGATAATCAATGGTTCTCTAAGGAATTCATGAATTTTGAATCGACGTTGAAATTTTTTGTTAAGAATGATATGATATTCATGAAGGATTTTTAGTGTTATAGTTATTTAAATTATTTTAAAAGACATATATCATTTTACCATAATTGAATCTAACCGGATTCCGGTAAAGGACATGTCATTTTCTATGATTCTTCTTGTGCTTGTGTGTATTGTGTGCCCCCTCAAGTTGATCATGCAGGATCTTGTGGTTATATTTATCTTTGAATACATAAGAATAATTACCCCAATAATGATTTAGTTATTTCTAACGTAATTCATGCACATAACTGTTGGACGCTTTGACTTTTTTGGGAATGGTTCATAAACTATTTTAGAAACAAGTGTTTGAGATATCTAGTTTCTAAGAGGATGATAAATATGATAAATTTGTGTTGGGTTAAATACCTCCGAATGATTGAAATTGATATCACCTACACCCTGGGGAATTGAAATGTTGTTGTAGATTCACTAAGTAATAATTTTTAGTCATAACTTTTCTCAATTAAAGGATGATTGAAACCTTATAGGGATTTATTCTATGATTCATTTAGATTATCAAGAGGATGTTCCATGTGAGTTTATGACTTCATTTTATTTATCATTATCTATCCATGAGACTATTATGAAAATTCAATATTAAAATTATGAGTTCATATAAATTTGAGAATCCCTATATGGTGGGGAGACTATTTGGTATTGGTCTCATTATTTATATGGTATTCGTAATTTTTATAGATCAATTTTACATACTTGTATGTATGAGTATATCAGTTTCATTTTATTTTCAGAGTTCATCATGTTTTATTTATCTTGTAACTATTAAAAATTATTATAACATGAGATGGTGGTTTTTCTTTCCAGGTATAAAGCATGACATTGAATATACAATTTCCTAATTTAAAACATTCAAAGAGATAAAGGTATATAACTCCAAACCTAATTGATTTCTCTTGGAACATTCAGTGACTATTTTGAAATGGGATGATGTATCCATGGAATTTTATGTTTGATTAACATGGAATCCCTAATAGATGAATTCTATCATTGTGATACTAATCACAACGTTCAGTCAAATATTTTACGTTATAATTTTATACTCCTTGATTTTTGAAATCATTAACACTTCTTTAAAACTCTATTTTACTAAATATATATATTCCTTGTTTGTTCTTATGTTTTTTAAAATATATATTTATACTTAATATAGAATTTTTTATAATATAAAACAAATATTAACACTATTATTAAATATGATCCATCCGAAAGTAGCCATATATTCTACATCTATCACACAATTTTTCTTAGAAGTTGTTATTCTATTTTCTAATCTATAAGATTGATTAAATTAAAAATCATTATAATTAAATTGATATCAATATATACAATTATCCATTTCTGAATTTATGGGATTGAAAAAAATAACGATCATCAAACTATCCAAATAATGTAATCAAATAATCATTAATTTTATAAATAGAAAAAAATTAATTAATTATAATTTAAAAAAATGAAGTGTGGGAAAATAAAATTAGTTCCTTCACATCCATCAATATAAATATCCATATAATAATTACTTTTTTCAAAGAGAAATATCTATGAGACCATTCCAACTAACTTTGAATTGTAATTCTTTGTGGAATACCTATAAATAAGATGTCATTAGATGATATGAAATCTAATGGATTTTAATCTCACATCATCTATGTTTTTTCTTCTTTGACATCATTTTCATTATAGTTTATAATTTCATTTATTGTTGATGTTTTACAAAATCTGTGTAATGATTTTATATTCCACGTAACACTTTTATTTTGTATTTATCATGTATGATCATGGTAAGATCGAGGGATTCTTAGGATAACCTGATATGAGAATATGTTCCGTTGAATCTAGGGATTCTTGGATTGTAAGATATATTCATACCGACATTCCAAGTGAGTGATTTATAAGTCAATAAATATGGATCTAAAAATGATATTTCATATCGTGGGACTCCTAGGTTTTGGAAGACAAAGCCATATCAAAAATCATATTAAGTTATATTACAGTATGGAATGAAAAACATTGAAAATATGTATTAAATATATATATACATATATATATATATAATCATGATTTTTGTATTCATTAACTCTTATGGTTAAATAGTATATTATTTTATAAACTCTTGGATGTCATTATTAGTACTATATGATTTATTATTTATTTTATTTACATTTTTTTTCTTTCAATAGTACATAATCATTTGAAATATGTTGTTTTACTTAACTTTCTAATAAAAAATTTGATAATTGTTACTGTGATATTAAAAATAACACAATATTTTTGAAAAATATATCAATATTATTGTAATACTCTTATAATAATATAACTTCTAAGTCAGATAATTCTTACTTAATAGGATTATTTTTAAATTTGTTTGATTTTTTAGTTATATTTCACCCCCTTCTAGTAGGAATACTAAAATATAATAATAAAATAATATGTATATGAGCATATTACACTTCATTATTTTCAATTTTTGAAGTTTTTTATCATCTTTATGTTATTATTATTTTTTATAAAATTACATTTAATAAATTATTTTACACTAATATATTTGCAGAAACTAGTTTTTATTTTTAAAATGATGCTATGTTTTAATGAAGGAATGATGGAAAATATGAATCCATTTCAACCACATATTCTTTTGTAATTATTATGTATTATGGAGATATAGAAAGAAGACATTTATTATCACTACTAATTTCAATTACTTTTCCATGTTAACTAGAGATGTCATGTCCCGACCCAACGATGCTCAAGTCAGGACCCCTAATCCCACAACCATCTTATATGGGATGGTTTTCAACAACGAGTGTCCATAAGATATAAATGGGGGGAATTAATATATTTAACCTATATTAATGAAACAACATACACATCCATGAAATAGGTTTTTGATAGAAAACAGGAATGTAACATGTATTCATAAATCCATAACAATCTAGATTACATCAGAAGTAATGAGTGCACAAAATGTAAAATAAATGACCAAAATAACTATAAAATAGATTAAATATCATAGTATAATGGGAGTAATATCAAATGAAACTCTTGGAAATATCAATAGACCAACTATAGTAGAAACCCTGGTTGTTCTAGTTCAATAGTATCCTTAACACTGGTACGCAACCGAGTCACACTAGTTTCCCACAAAACATATTGACTGACCCTCATGAGGTCTATAGGTTGAATTTATGTTATCTATAACATCAAAAGGATTAAAAAGGAGGTATAGGGACATAAATATCTAATCTGAATACCTTGTCAAAAATTTCGATGATTCATGGCCAAATCCACACAATGGATTCGCCGATGTATGATTAGGGAGAGATCGATTTCATGATTACAGATCAATGGTTCCTCTTTTGATTGACATTTTCTTTATGTCATATTTCACACTATAGGGGGTGGATCTATTTCATTCTATAATTTATGCACCATGAGGGTTTATAAAAATGTTATTTATTTAATTTTATTAAATCAATAACACACATTTAACTCCCCTCCCGCACAGTCCGCTGAATGTAGTCCAAATGCCAATAGTTTTGAGTCATAAATAGGGAAAACCGAATAGTCAAAACTTAACTAGTGTCTCAGAATTACAATAAAAGACTCATATTGGGATTAATTTTATTTTTCTATGAAATTGCATGCCCATGAAAAAATATATTTAATATTTTTAATACCACTACAATGAGAATCTTCAGCCCTGGAAATCCAGCGCCGACCCAGTTCCATGATTTGGAATTATTCTTAGTAATATTCCAATATATTACATTTCAAAACATGAGTTAGTATATCATACCCAAAATATTTATTTTAATCCCCAAAATATTAAATTATTTGTACAAGGAACAAAGTAGAGCTCTCCACTGGGTTTCCCATGCCACACAGCTCATTAAATCCACAACAAATACCACCATGTGATCTTGTGAAGCCTAAATGATCACAACCAGGGGGGCCAAAAATGTCCAATAAACACACACTTATATCTAAAACATGGAAAACATCATCCCATCAGTGGGAACCTCTACAACTCTTGGATGGTTGGTAACAAATGCACTCCCCAAACAGCCACAAAATGGTCTAGTAGCACGAAACCCATCTATCCCACAAACAATCAATTAGAAACTTCCAAAACTCTGTGATTATATCCAATTTGGGAATCCCTAAATCAGACACAATGTTTTATATTTAATCTATTGAACACCTCTTAGTGGGGTAATCAACCCTATGTCTTGTGAATCTAATGGAATGTAAAATTACATCACAACCTACTCAAAGGTCTCATGTCAAATGATGCCACCAAGAAAATGATGGTACCAAAAAACATAATTTTGAATCTCTATTTATGATGCATCAAATTATACATCATAAAATCCCCAAAACATTGTACTATCGATTACCCACATCACCACAAACAAACCTCGAGCAAGAAGTATAAGAAAAATTATACATCACAACTATGTTTGTAAACACTAATGCCTAATATAGAAAAGATATTAAACATACATCTATTAATTATTGGAGCCTATGGGTGAAATAACATTGTAGATTTAATCTATCCTCACTCCCATAATCTATCTTACTGATACAAGTGTGGACCACCTTGGGTGGTGGTGGAACTAGTATCATATTCTATATCCCACTGCCATCCATGCTCCCCTACAATGTCTATTTTCATGTATAACTCCATGTTATATGTGATACCTATTTTGGGTAAGTCCATCGACATTATCATTATCAACATCATGGTGGGTTTCTAACTTACTATCCAGATGTCCCCTACTCTAGAAAGCATAACGTGACCTCACCTACAGTTGACCAAAAAAAACTAAGAATCAATGAGACTTAGATCCTCCACCAAGGAATCATCTCTTGAATAGTCTTGTATGCCTGGATCTGTGATCCATCCAATATATTACCAATGATTAGGTCATATATACCATGTTTCTAGCTCCAACTAGTAGTGTAAGGTCATCTAGATGTCTCTCAACCACTAAGGTTCACTAAAGGACTCTATCATAGGCGGGAATTTACAACAGTACCACTAATTCCATGATCTCTGGGAACAATCCCTATAAATGAAACAGAATATAAAAATGATCTCGAAACATATCTAAGTAGTCTAATGAAATCATTATAAACCTCAAAAAGTACTCTTCCATAGTCATGTTATTCTACTAAAGCTATATAATATCTAATACACACACATACCACAACATGGATGGATTAAAATATCTATGGAAGAGCCACTCAAACTCTTCCCAAGATAGTGTCACATCATCATAGGTAGGAATCACAAGACTCCACCATTTCCTATTAAATCCATATTTATTTCTCGCTTCTAGGACCACTATTTGACTGTGAGGTTACCAAAAATGTTTGATAATGTACATGAATTCTTTAATCTATTCATCAGTTACTTAGGGATCTATATCACATTGATACCGCGATGGTCACTACCTCTAGAACTCAATAATAATTCTCACAGTACATGAATCCTCAACCTAAACTGCTGACAAAAACATCTGCTCTACCAATGGTAGATAAACTGGAAAACCACTCAAAGCAACATCCTCTATATCAGTGATCTCAAATAAATCATCAAATCAATGAGAAACATCATCACAATCCAATTGGGGAACCCTATCTAGATGTCATTTTTCATGAATCCTAATACATAATCAACATAATCTACTATTATTACAATGTCATGGGATCAAACTCATGAAGCCTAAAAATTACCCAAATACCAGTCTTATATGATGAATGTAACATATTTTTCTTTTCCATGTTCCATAATGTACTGGGTGGAGAGGTAGGTTATCAGATTCTTTATGAATGAAACATCATCCTCCGTACCAACACTAGATTACCAAGGAAAAAATAAATAAAAACATTGTAACATTATTAAAATGAAACTCAAACCATGAACAAGAAACTATGGTCACAATGTGTAACCCTTTCTCGTACAACGTCTTCATGACCTGTCCTGAAGGGGATGGAACCACGAATCCTGAGGCCCAACTCCATATGTAAGGGGATGGATTCCTGTGATGAGTAGTAATATTAAACAAATTGGTGTCCATATCCTATGGTACCTCTATGAACACTCCCACAAAAACCTCTATGAAACAAACTAAGAATATAAACACTATAAAATAAAATTCATTCATACATATATCCCAATCCTTAGTATAGTAGAAGTCCAGAAAGCGTAAAAACTGAAAAAGGATGTTACCACTAAAAACTATAATATAGTATAACCTTCTAAGAAGGAGGGGATCATTTCCTATTGAATATAAGGACAATTCATTTGGTACAACTCTATAAAACACATTTATTAGTCTAACACACTTTCCTCTTCCCTCTCAAGGTCCTCTAGAGACTCCATCAAAATTCCTTTGGTTTTCATAAGGAAAAACAATCATGTAAAATGATCATACATGGGTTAATATTAAACTAATAATTTATATTCCCAAAACAAATAAAAAAATTATATTAACTAAAGGGAAACAATCCACTTAACCTCGCAAGAGTGATCCAAAATCAATAAATAAACTTCATCTTGAACATCCTTGGATATTTCAGACTAGTTATCTCATACATAAATGTGTGTTATCCAAGAAGTGGTAACCCTAAAAGGAATCCAAGAATAACCCTTACATAATCATATTAGATGATATATATCATGAAGTTTCGACCTCATATGCACCTATAAGATTCTACTCGAGGCCCGAATGGTAACACTCATCCCATTGAATGCCATCAATGAGGTCATTCATCCATGATTACACTCATCTGAGAGTTACACTAAATCATGGTAATATAAAAAAATTTTATGTTTGATATTTACACTCCATAATAAATAATAAATAAGATGGAACAAACAATCTATCCCAATTGGCATACATCTGTGAAAAAACACTCATTGGTTCTCAGCATGAAGAAAGTCAAGCTGAAACCTACCAGATCTCGATTATCAGACATTGTATCTCTCCCATCCTATATGGGGGTGCTAATAACCATAATAGAAACAAAAAAGAAACATTTCATTGAAATGGGTCACTTATAGGATCTATTTGGGGCCATTGTGAACCCAATATAGAAAATACAAGGCCAACCCCCCATGAATAAGCGATCACTACCTGAATAGATTTGGTATTGTATGAACCAAATATAATATATGTAAGATATCAATTAAATGATTTTACAAGAAGGACCATTGAGGGACACCAAAACCCATTCTGGAATCCCATAGATCATATCTCTCATATATTGGGTTGTCTCCCTTGTAATTTCAGTCATCACCATTCAAAAAACCACATTTATTAAAACTCAAAAAGTAGGTAATAATATAACCTATGATACCACAAACCCTATATAAAAAAACTATATATAAGGGGATCAAATAAATGAAGATAACACAACCCTAATGATAATAGTTTCTACATTAGGAGTCGTATAACTGGTGATTCCACGGACCCTATGGGAACATTCTGCATGACAATGGGTCGCGTCCCATGTAGTGTTTGTCACATAGATAACAAGAACCTGATATAGGATGAAATATATATTATATAATTCCACTCGGACCTATCTAGACAGATATAAATAACTTAATAATACAATATAGTATTCTCCCCTGAACTCTCCAATGAGATATAAAAACTATATCTGATCTCTAGATATATGGGTGTAAAAATTTGATACTAGTGAAGTAATTACAAAATATATAATTATAGAGAAAATACCAAGGGAATCACTCATTGTCTTCTAATATGAACATAACTAACCCAAAATAATAACACTACCCCATCAAATTTAATCTAAAAGGCCCAAACTGTGGCCTCCATTGCATTCTATGAAGAAAACTTCTCAGGAAAGCATACTCACAATATTGAATTGTAAAACTGATGAAGGAGATATGAATGGTTGATGAAACTACCCCAAAAGACTACACAATAGGTATGCGAGTCCGATATTTGTGAGAACTCTATTGAACTCATGGTCATGTCCTATGATGGCGCATTTTGTCTTGGCATATGATTATACATGGAATTCATTACTGGTACATAGTGTGTCTCACCTCACTATAGCACTAGTCATGTTGTTTCTCCACATAGTCCCAACCTATTGCATTACACACATGGAATGAAACCCTAAGTACTTGATATTTCAAGTATAGTAAGACACTATGCCATATTAGAAACTCAGGCATGTTACCAACACCACATGAATGTGTACATTGACTATGTAATTCTACATTACCATGTTCTATTTAACATATTCCCTGGACATGTCCTTTTTCGACAAGAACCACAGTCCCGAGGAGTCGTGTAACACTGGTATGCGATGTGTAATCAACAAAAGTCATCTTCCCTGAAAATGAAATTACACATGGTGTGTTCCATTGAACCATGTTCCATTTTAATAATAATTTATATGGGAATTTTATTATGAGTTACCGAAATCATGATGTTTTCCCTTGAAAAAAACAGATCAACCCTCAGGGTGGGATGTTCCATGCATCTACAGTCTCTATGGCCTAAAAAGGATTCATTAAATTTGAATCATGACATAAAACGAAAATCATTCATCCATATTGAAAATTATGAATCTTTCTTGAATGATACTCACAAGAGAGTTGTTTGTGAAATATTTTGGATTGATCGTTATCATGAATAGATATATGCAATGCCTCTACTCATTGATTTTGATGTTGGATCATCTGTCATTCTACACAAGGAGAGGGTTTGTTCCTCATGTTATGTTTGAACCATGAAGGGATGTAGAAAAGGGATATTGATTTAATTTTATTAAATATATATGTCCCAATTAACTCCCTCCAACATAGTCCTTATATGGAACAACTTGTGCAAAAATATTTTATGAAATATATAGGATAATGAAGATATTCTGAACAAAACTGAGGTTTCATAATTCCAGTAAAAGTCACCACTCTATAGTTTTTTCCTATTTTATGGAAATTTCAGATTTGACAAAATATATTTAATATTTTTTATTTCATCGCATCAAGGATCATAGTGCCCTAGAAACCCTCCCCAACTTAGTTCCGCGATTCTAAAATATTTATATAAATATTACATGGTTCATTGTGTATAAACACAAGTCACTAAAAGAGATTATAAGATTCATGAGAATGATTTTAATCCTTTTATGACTCAGAGAATGTATGAATTTCAATAATATTATTGAGTATGTAACAATCTAAATTATTTTATTAAAATAATTATATACAGTCACAAAAATTAATGTAATGTATGAAATTATATCTAAAAAATGTTAGTGGAATCTCACAATTTTATATAAAATGTTATTGAGATTCGAAGAGACGTTATAAGAAATTAATATAGGGTTTTAAATTCATAAATTTAGAATTAGTATCTAGGATGAATAAAATATTTTTCACTATATAAAACAACTTCTATGCTCATGGAGTGAATTATTTATTTGATTAAATAATACATGATAATATCATAGAAGTAATTACTATTGAATTTGAATCAATTTGATCATTTATAAATGAGACGATGAGGATTAAAAATCTTAATCGTGAGTATATAATTAGTACCCTTATGAAATATAATATTTTATGGACAATGAATGACGTGAAGATGAAATATTAAAAAGGATATTTTTATCTTTGAATCTATATATGTTTTTATTATAAAATCACAATATAATAAAAAAGTTGTAACATAGTCCAATAATAAATAAATTGTGATTGAATTATGTGAAAATTAATTGAAACACAATATATTTGATTTATAGATGATCTAAAGAAGGGTGATTGTGATGTTTGGAAAGAAAATATTTCATTATAGATACATGATAATTCATAATGATAATAGTGAAAAGAAAGTCAATATTGATATTTTATGATATTTCTGAAATAAATTATGAAATATAAGACATAAATTTATTAAATTAAAAAATATGGATAATAAATAAATGAAATTTGAAAAGAATCGTGTTGGACATCTCATGTGTTAATATTGTTTTATTGATCACAAATCTTATAATTTCTATAACATTGTTAATCGTATGTTATCTGTCTCAAATCATGTGTATAGATGATTGGTTTTAATAGGATTTATATTAACCTATCCATGATCTTAAGTGCTATGTTTAATTATTTTAATCTATTTTTAATTCTTGTTATAATGAATTTATTTGATAAATTATTATGTATAATTCATTATATGAATATTATGGTTTAGGTCGGTATATAGATATTTGTCTATGTCCGATAAACCCTTAGTCTGCCACTAGTTGTGTTTTTCTGGCAAAAGAGTAGACACTGTGACCCAGACACCATGACTGAGACCCCATTACCCAGACACCATGATACAGATAGCATGACCCAGACAACATGACCTAGACACCGTGACCCAGACATTGTGACCCAAACACGGTGACCCAAACACTATGAACCAGTAACCGTAAACTAGACACTGTGACCCAGACACCATGACCTAGATACCGTGACTGAGACACTGTGAACCAGACACTATTACTAGACACCATGAATCAGATTCCATGACTAGACACTATGATCATAGCACTGAATTTGTGCTATCAGTTCCTGATCTCTATAAAATCGTGCCATCATAACTATCTCACCTATCAAAGACAAAGAAAGAGACATCATTTCAAGAAGACAATGTTTTTTGTAGACACTATTTCCAGACACACTGTGATACCTTTTCTTAATATGTTTTGTCATTTCCCAATTTAAACACTAATGGTCATATTTGGTGATTTTAAATGCACTTACATAATTAATGTTTCTTTGTATACATGTCACCTGACTGTAAGAGGTATGAGGTACAGAATACATGCATATTGTCGGCTCCAAAACATGCAATCCATGACTAAAAAAAAGATCACAGACAGAAAATAAGTATAGATAATAGAGAAACAAGTGAGCGTGATGACAATGAATTGTGAGAATTAGTGAAAGAATAATTAACACATTCATATTGATATTTCTGAATAACATGTAAATCGTACTCATATCATAGTGTCAATTACATTTTTTCAGTATCTACTCCACAAAGAACATGATCATGACCTAGGTGACTTGCGATGTTATTTTTTCCACAAGAGTACATTATTCCAACATTTGTTTCATCCTATAAGTCCAAAGCTTCATAAGAATAACACTCATAGCACTTTTATCCTTATCTCATCATTTTCTCTCTATTGTGTATTATTTTTTTCTTTCGAGCATTGTGAGTTTTTGTCTGTAGAAAAACATGCAATATATTTTTAATTGAGCTGATAGATAGAAGATATCTTTTCTCATACATATTTTGAAACTTGTTTATTTTTCATGAATATGTGTGGATGGGGTCCATGTGACCCGACAGTTCATTTCTAGGAATAACTATGAAAGAGGCCCTATGACCACAACAGTCCTTTATACTATTGTTAACCCTGATCTAGGATATTGATATTTTTTATTACTATTAACCATATAGTGGCAGTTGATAACCATGTTGAGTAGATTAGGTCTCAACATGAGATTGAACAACTTATTTAATATCTATTGTGATGTTTGATATAGTTTTCTCTTTTATTCTATATAATTTATATATCACAAAACATGATTTGATAGCAAATATTTTAAAGAAGTAATAATTTTTTTTCTTTATAAGAATACTTGAAAAGTAATATTAATAACTCATATTATGTCTACTAAGAATTAATCAATCTTCTAAGAAGATATTTAAATAATTAAAAATTCATAACTGTAATACTTTGATTAATGGTTCTGTATTTAAATTTATTGGGGATCCTTTTTAAGAATTCATTTCAAACAAATATTTTTATCGATACTCAATTCACCCCCCCTCTTGAGTATTCTACTCCGACCAACATTTGGTATCAATGGTTTTTATGACCTTGTTTTTTATCCAATTTAACTGTGATTTTAGTTGTACATTAAAGATATTTAAACATTTTTTAATTCTAAATTTCACACTCTTTCAAAGTATTTCTTTATTATGGATAATATACAGGAAGTTACTGCAACAAAAAACCACTATTCATTAATGTAACCAATTATGCACAATGGGATATTAAAATGAAAATACATTTAGAAATTTGTTCATCAATTATAATTGAATATTAGATTCCTACTACTGATAGAATGACATGGGTAACCCTATGCAGAATTCATACAATAACAATTGCAAAGACATGAATGCTTTATATTTCCCTTTAGAAGATGAGGAATTTAATATAATTTCAACATGTAAAACATACCATGATATTTTTGATACCCTGTTTTTTTTTACATTAAGGCACTTCTAGTGTGAAAGAAATGAAATTTAATACTTAAACTATTAAATATAATAGCATTAAAATGAAAACTGATGATCCTATTTCTAAAATGTATCATAGTTTCAATGAAATTTTCATCACAATGATTTCTTATGGAATAGATGATACTACTGAAGAACAGATCATGATGATTCTTATATGCCTACCAGACAAAATGAGAGGAACCTCTGTCTCTGTTAGAAAGTCATGAGACAACAGTATGTTACCTATAAAATAACTCATTGGGAATCTAATGATGTATGAAGAAGATATGAATGTCAACAAGTAAGGGGAGGATGATCCTTAATAAAAAAATTTTGCATTTAAGACCACCATATCTAAATACAAAGGTAAAGGGATGTTTAAATCCTTGATAGAATGTTTTATCATTGAAAAATCATCACCTAAAAATGATGAAGAGAAGGGTCAATTAGCGAGAAGGTTTAAGATATTTTACAAAAAGATGAAATTTTTTAGAAAGACAAAATGAAAAGGAAGATATGATAAAAAATGTAGCTGAAAGGATGCTTGGAAAATAAGTGACATGTCTAAAGGGATAGTCTGTAATGAGTGTTTAAGAAAGGAAAATATAAAGGTTGATTGTCCTAAGATCATATAGACAACTAAATATGAGTAAAATTAAATAAAGAATAAAAAAGAAATGAAATAAACATGAAGTTCTTCTAATAACACTTCATGTACCTCCGAATATTCACATGATGAACTCCCTATCAAAGAAAATATTTTTTTATGAAAAACAAATCGGATATAATACTGGAATCTCAAATAGACAATTCCTATTACTCTATAGATGATATTAACTATACAAAATGTCTACTGATGAAAATTTTGAATACTTTAATATGCTTGAAGAGACATGTAATGAACTAATAGATAAATAAAATTCTTTAAAGATACATCATTCTCTTACCTCAACTGATAAAACTAAAATTAGTGTAGAAAGGTTTAAAATTTCTCAATTACTCAAAGAAACCAATGAACTAAAACTATCTAATGTTCAATTGAAAAATGATCTTGAAATGTTTAGAAATGGTAAGTATACCATGGTACCAATTATTGTTAAGAAAATTATCTAAAATATACCAATGGCATTGGTTAAGAACCTGGTAATATTTTTTGGGAAGAACTAATTTTGTTTCAAATTCTATGATATATAGCTTTTCCCTAGTTATAAAAGAAAGTCATCTAGTTTAATATATGATACACTATATAATATTCCAAGCATATATAGACCAAATAGAGTTTATTTTTCATGTACCATACATAATGTTAACAGGAAAAAGATGAGAAATATATGGGTTTTTGAAGCACTAGTCACTATTATTAGTGGACCGAAACATGTATGGGTACAAAAATCAGTTTTTATCTCAAATTATTGTTGGATAAAAGCTTAAAAAGATTTTTTATAAGCTTATTATACATGGAAAATGTATGTTCCAGACACATGACATGGGAATATTCATGACTAAAAAATTTAATAATGATTGATGGCGGACATGTCACCTTTGGTGACCATGAAAAATGAAACATCATTGTCCTTGGAAAAATTAGCAACTCTAACTCATTTTTAATTTATAATATTCTTTTTATTGATGGATTGAAATACAATATTCTTATTATTTCACAACTATGTGATGATGGATTTCCTGTTAATTTTGAAAAAGATTATTGCACTGTTAATAATGCTAAAAAAGTATTAATAATTTATTTTTTTTAAATGAAAATGTATATTCTGTTAAAATAGAATCTTTAGTCTCTCAAAATTCATCATGTATATGTGTATTTCACAAAGTGTCTAGGCATTGGAATATGATACTAAGACACTGTAATATTCACTCTCTTAGAATGATAACTAGAAAATGGTTTGCAAAATACCTTCCAAAACATGAGTTTCTAAATGATAATGTGTGTAATCCTTGTCAAAAGGGAATGAGACACAATATTTCATTCAAAAAAATGAATGAAGTGTCCACATCTCAACCTCTAAAATTCGTTCACATGGATTTTTTGGACCATCTAGAGTTTCTCGATTTAATGGGAATCACAATATTTAAATTCTTGTAGATGAATATTCTAGATAAACATGGACAATTTTTTTTCTCACAAAATTGAAGCCTTTTATCACTTTACTGAATATGACAAAAAACTAAAAAGTCATAGTGGAATTATTATTGAATCCTTTAGAAGTGATCATGGAAGTTATTTTTAAAATCAAGATTTTGAATCCTTTTTCTCACAAAATGGCTATATTAATAATTTCTCTTACACTAGAACACATCCAAAAAATAGATTTGTAGAAAGAAAAATATAACCTTGAAAAATATTTATAGAACTATTCTCATTTAATATGACGTACATTTTTATTTTTGGTCTGAATCTGTAAATACATTATGATATGTTATCAAAAGAGTGTTGATTAGACCAATTCTTAAAATAACTATATGTGAGTTAGGGAACAATAGAAAACACAAAGATATTTACTTTAATGTATTTGGTTGCAAAGACTATATCGTAAATAGTATGGAAAATCATTAAAAAATATCATCCATGAGTGATGCTAGAATCCATTTAGGATATTCCATATATATTAAATCTTATTTAGTGTTAAATAAAATAACCAAATGTGTGGAACAATCTGTCTATGTCATATTTGATAAAATGTATCCACATGACCCTAAAACCACTATAGTTAACCTTGAATATGATGTATCAAATATGAAAATAAATTTAAATTCTACAACAATCCAATAAAATAATATATTAAAAATTATGGTTCTAGAAACACTTTAGATTCAAGTAACAATGCACCAAAAACTGTTGAAAAACCTATTACATTAGTCCTCCTTTTTATATAGCTATCAGAACTCTAAAGAATCATCCTTTTGATGTTGTTATAGGAGACATAGATAAAGGAACTCAAACTAGATATTTTCTTAAAAATAAGGTATAAAATGAAGTCTTCTTGCCACAACATAAACCTAAAAACTTTATTGATGACGTGAATGATAAATTTTGGGTGATGGTTATGCAAGAAGAGCATAATAAGTTCGAAATGAACAATGATTAGAATCATGTTTATAGACACAAAGACACATTCATCATAGGAACTTAATGGTTTTTTAGAAATAAGTTAGACAAGGCTGGTAATATAGCATGATTCATGTATAGATTGGTTGAACAAGGATATAGTCATGAAGAAGTAATTGACTATGGAGAAACCTTTTCACCCGTAGCTAGGATTGAAGACATCCAAGTTCTTCTTGCTTATGATACTTATCTGAATTTCAAAATATATCAAATGGATTTAAAAAAGTGAATTACAATATTGTTATATTGATGAGGATGTATTTTATGAGAAACCCCCTGGTTTCATCATTCCTCATTTTCCAAATCATATATTTAAATTATCAAAATCTCTATATGGTGTAAAACAAGCTCGAAGAGCTTGGTATGATAGGCTGAGTATGTTTGTTATTTCCAATGGTTTTTAAAATGTAATACATGAACCTACCCTCTTTATAAAACAAATATACAATGATGTTTTAGTGGTTTAAATTTATTTATATGAAATTATATTTGGATCTTAAAAAATTTCATTATGTATTGAATTTTCTAAAATGATGAAAACGAATTTGAAAGATGTTTAATGGGTGAACTCATTTTTCTTTCTTGGATTTCAAATCATTCAAAATAATGATCGCATTATTTTACATCAAAGAAAATATACTACAGATAAAATAAAATGTTTTGGTACTAATTGCACTAAATGTAGTGACACTCTAATGGGTACCTCTTGTTAGTTGGATGTTGATGAAGATGTAAATTCTTTTGATCAAACCACTTACAGAGGAATGATTAGAATCTTACTCTAATTAACTATTAGAGAACCTGACATTATATTTTGTTTTTTTATGTGTCCTCATTTATAATCTAACACTAATTAATCTCATTTGAATGATGTTAATTGAATTATCAAATACCAAAAGCATACATACAATCTTGGACTTTTCTATCCCAAAGAACAATCATTTGAGTGAGTTTGTTTTTCTAATGTTTTCTTCATTTGTTGTATGTCAGATAGAAAAAGTACCTCATGAACATGTTACTTTTAAGGAAAGACAATTGTTTCATGGTGTAGTAAGAATCAAAACATGGTTTCATTATCTACTACAGAATCTGAATACATAACTACAGGTATTTGTTTTGCACAAATTTTTTGGATAAAACACACATTACTGGATTATGGATATCAATTCATTCATGTACCTATAAATATTTACAATAAAATTTCAATAAATAACAAAAAAAAAGATCTTATTTCACACTATAGGAAAAACATATTAATGTAAGACATCAATTTTTTAGAGATCAATATAAAACGATGATATCACTTTGTAATTCATTGGAACTAAATATCAGCTTACTGATATATTCACCAAATCATTAAATTATGAATTAATTGATTACATCATACAAGAGATAAGAATGATAAATATTAAGTAGTAAGTATATTTTTTCATGATTACTATCTCATAGTCACTCTATCTCTATGATACTATCTGGTACTTACTGACTCAAATAATACAATGGCATAGTTTTGAAATCACACTATTATGGTCTTGCTGTAAAAACCTGTTACGGTCTCACAATGAAATCTAGTTCCATTGTCAATGTAAAAATTGGTTACGGTCTCACCATAAAGACTCTTTATTTTTTTATTTACTTATTATAACTAGTATTGCGGTAATTAATTATTCTGTTATTTTACTTTTTAGTGCTTTTGTTTTTGCGATTCTTGGAATCCCTATATGATAAATACTAAATAACTTTCACACTTTCTAAACTCGATAACTCTTATCTCAAACAGTAATGACTCTTTAATCCCTTATCTCTCTAACCATCATTGAATTTTTAAATGAAATTCCTATCTTAGTTGACTCTTGATAAGCGCCATTCAATGAAGAGATGAAAATAACGCTAATGTTAGCACCCGAAGGACCTCTAAATCCGAATCTGGAAGACAGAATAGTGGTACCGAAAAATGAAATATACCCTAAGTTGTTCATGTCAAGTAATTCATTGGTATTTAAAGTTATAAAAGGGAAAGTATGTCTATATTTGTTCAAAAAAGAGGATAATCCTATTTACCTGAAGCAAGATGTATAGTTTTATCAGTAGGTTCAATTCTCATTTGATACATAAGTTGGATATGTTGTGTGGAACAAGATAAATGGTCATAGATGTAATGTTTCTTCTAGGTTATGGTCTTCATGCCTTAGGATACCTTATGAGTGTATTTGTGAGGATTAAAAAAGTGGTCCTCCACATCTGAGTGAGTTATTTGTTTTGGATGAAGCGTTGGGACAATTTAATGGAAATGAAACAAAGCAAAGAGCCATAGTTTTTTATCTAGATGATAAAACTAGAATTCTATATAAATTTGTTATGAATCTGATTAGCCCAAGATAAGGTTACTTTTCTACACTCATGTATCAGGATGTATTTTAGATACACCTTTTTAAGAATGGCCATAATATCAACCTATAAAAAAAATTATAATCTATATTTGTGATTTCATCATGACAACCTCCAAGTGAACCTCCATATTTTATTGAAGATTAATCTCAGCTTTACTTCACGCAAAAGGGTTGAATAGACCAGATGAAGAAGGTATTAAGGATTATGTGTTTTTTCTTTCAAAAGTTCTCATAAAAAGAATGAAAATCATTTGGAATCCATAGAGTAAATCATGGGTAGAAGATAATGATAGGGTTAATGAAATGTTCAATCAGGTTGAACAATCTTCAAGACCTGAAGATATTTTTTATCCTAGTTTGGAACCATATTAAATTCATCAGTATTCGATTGAGGAAGAAGAAGAAGAGGCTATTCTTACTATAGTGGAAACTTTTTTGGATGCGAAAGATAGGGAACCTGATATTAGAGACTTAACTGTGAATGAAATTCTTGTCTCTGAAGATATTTCTGATTTCCAAGAACAACCTGCTCTTGAAGAAGAATTTTGTTATAATTTAAATGAAATGGATTTTTTAGAAGAGCATATAGAAGAAAATATTTTTCTTTTGCAAGAAGCTATTTTTGAAGAACATGTGGAGGAACACATTGTTCATGAAATTATCCAACATTATGAAGAGAGAATGGATCATGATTTTCATCTTCAAATATGGGTAATAGGATCAGATATCCAAGAAAAAATTTTGGAAATAGATTATGGATCTAAATCTATATGTCCATAGAATGATGCATTGGATGACGGTGGAATAACCCCATTTGGAATGTGTTAAAGTGCCCAATCTAGTTGATCCATGCTCAGTGGACACCTGGTATAAATTACCTAGTTATATTGATGTAAATGACTCCCATGAAGACATAGTGAAAGGTATATACCTCTATACTCAGTTTCTACTGGAACATATATCTGTTTGTGATGTTATTTCTGCAAAGGATCCAAAACCTATCTTAGTTTCTATTTGAAAACCTTCACATGATTCTTCAAACATGGTGAGTAATGATGATTTTAATGCATTTTAATCAACCCCAATAGATGGGTTTGAAAATATCATGAATTCATAAACAGACACTGTAACCAATTTAAGAGAAATAGATATTTTCATGTTGTAAGAAACGATGATTTGGAATATTCAACACAAGATACTTCATGATATTCAAGAAGTCAGAGTTGAGAAAAAACAATTAAGTGATGAAGTAAATTCTCTTATTTGTATGGTTGGAGAAATACAGAGAGTGATGAACTCAAGACCAGAACCTATTTCTCAACATGTTGAGGATATTTATAATAAGATTACATAGGAATCATCCACTCTAATACAACATAATATAACCTCATTAGCTGGAAAGGTAGATGATATAAACAGGAGAATTGTTCAAGAGATGTGTGAGCTTGTTATTGGTCTTAACAAGTTGACTAATGAGTATAAGGGATGTCTCCAGAAATCCAGAAATCAACGTAAGTCTATTAAATTGGAAGTTACTAGTTCACAATCTTCTGGAAAATCATCTCAACCCTTTTTGGATGTTGATCTACTTAGAACTGTTGTCAAAGAAGAACTGAATTATGTGCTTATTGAATTTGTCAAAGAGTCACTATATGAAGTTTTCAAGAATAGCGACAGAGTTCATTATTTGGTGATAATTGATTCCAAAATAGAAAATGAATCTCAAGAAGGGATTACTATGATGGTGGACTTATACTTCAATAGAATCTTCTCAAATCATGACATGACTAACCACTTCAAGTACCTTATAGAGAATGTGAGAATCCCTCTTCTTACTCAAGATTTCAAAACTCAAGTCAAATAGCTCAATGATTTCACTCCTTGGATGGAAAAGTTTAGGAACATCAAGGAATAATTTGATAAAACTATTAAGTATGGCGGAGAGATTATTTATAACATCATCATGATTTTTAAGACTTATCTTCATGTACAGAGTACTGCTATTGTGGATCCTACAGCTGCACCCCTGAGATCCAGTTTTCCTACCATCTCCTCTTTTGCCCTTACCTATATATATTTGTTAGTCTCTAAGTCTCTGAGTCATATTAGACATGTTATCCTTGATCAAAAGTTTCCTCAGTCTTCCACTTCCACTACCTTAGCCCCTTATAATTTTGAAGGACTCCATTTACCTTCTCTGTCAACTAGTTCACTTCCCTCTTCCACTTACACCTCTGCTTCGATGGCTTATTCTTCTGCTACTACTGCCAAGTGAAATGATAAGAAAAGCCAGTGCTGAAGAAAAGTGACTACTCTCTTTTGGTAGGGCTGATTTTTATAGATTTTTATTATTGTTTTTACTGACACTTTATATTCGTCTATTTTTTTGTGAAATATTATTATATATTATTTAATTTACATTTGAACTCTTTATGATAATCCGAATGGAGGGAAAAATATGTACTCTAAATGCACACTAGGGAAGGGACACATTACATAAGACTAGATCTCTCACTCACATGATTTGCGATCATAAAATGCAGGAGATTTTTGGAATACTCTTGTGTTAATCATGTTTTAATGAAAATATCCCATAAATTCTGTAACACTTGTTAATCCTATGTAATTTGTCTCAAATCATGTGTACAGAGGGTTGGTTTCATTATTCATTAAATAAAATTTACCATGATCTTATGTTCTATGTTTAATTATTGTAAGATATTTTAAATTCTTGTTATAATAAATTATCATGATAAATTACTATGTCTAATCCATTCTATTAATATCCTTGTTTATGTATTTATATAGATATTTTTTCAGGTATGATAAACCATGAGTCTTCCATCAGTTTTTTATTTCTCGCAAAGGACTAGAAACCATGGCCTAGACACCATGACCCAAACCCCGTGACCTATACACCACGACCTAGATGATGTGAACTAGACACTGTGACCCAGATACCATAACCTAGATACCCTGAACCAGACACCATGGTCAGTCCCCGTGAATTAGATACTGTGACCAGAAATCATGATCCTAACACTACAACTGTGCTTTTAATCCTAGATCTATATAAAATTGTTCCACAGAAAATGTATCACTGCTCAAAGACAAAGAATGAGACATCATGTCAATAAGAAACAGTTTATTGGAAACACCATTTCTAGACAGATTGTGACACTGTTTCTTAATTTGCTTTTTCATTTTTCAATTTAATCTTTAAAGTCATATTTGATGATTTTATATGCATTATCATAATTACTCTTTATTTTTAGACATTACAACTAACAGTAAGAGGTTCGAGGGGTAGAATACAAGAATTTATCAGCTCAAAATCATGCACTCCGTGATTAAAACGAGAAATATTTCCAAAAAATAATTAGAGATGATAGAAATACAAATGTACGTCATAACAAAGAAGTACGAGCAGTCATGAAAAAAAACTAACACATTAAACTCAACATTTTGGAAGGACACATGAAGCATAATAGAATCCTAGAGTCAATAACATTTTCGCAGTTTCAACTCCAAGATGACCATGAGACAGATCTTGATGACTTCTGATAATCTGTTTTCTGCAAGAGGAATTGATTCCTGCATTTTCTTCATTCTAGAAGTCTAGATCTACATAGACCAATACTCAGAGCACTTTTAACCTTAGCTCATAATATTATTCTGTTTTGTTGTTTGATTTAGTTTTATATGTTTTACTATATAATTCATATATCACAAAACATTCTTTGATAGTTAATATTGAAAGAAGGTATAATTTCTTTTCCATATTAGAATATTTTAAAATTTAATATTCATAATTCATATTAAGTCTACTGTGAATCAGTCAATATTTTGAGAAGTTATTTAAATATTAAAATATTCATATTCATATTACATTGATTAATAGGTAGGTAATTAAATTTATTGGGGAACCATTTTAAGAAATCTTTTAAAACTGAAATTTTTTTAGACACTCAGGTCACCCCATTATGGAGTGCTCTACTCTGACCAAAAAATAGTCTGATGTATTATACGAATAAAAGAGGACATGTTTAGTATTTTTTGAATAATTGATTTCTTGTGGAAGAGAAAATTATTCAGAATATTCTTTTGATAATTATATTTACATAAAATGAAATATTGGTTTATAAAAAAATTCCAAATCAGAATAATTGTCACAAACTATGGTAAAATTTTTAAAATATGATACTAAACATAAACTAAATGCTAACTACCCCAATATAAATAATAAGAATAAATATACAACATTGGATCAAGAATATACCATATCCAATGAGTATAATACCATACATATTAATGAAAATGTTTCCAGAATTGGAATACATTTAGTGAATTAAAATTTTAATTATTCTAAAAAACACGAACATTCCCAAGGTAAACATGTGAATTAAAATTCAAAAATTACGAATTTATATGTTGAAAAATCATAACATTAAAAATAACATGAAAATATTAATTTTGAAAAAAACATTATATCTATTGAGATTGAATAAACTATTCTTGAGAAAAAATTATTTACAACATAATTTCTTAAAACATGGTTGGAATACTAATACTACTAAATAAAAAAACCCAATTTTTTTTAAAATAATTATTTGATCATAATAATTAACACAATATTACTTTTCTAACTAATGACTATTTTTTTGGATCATATAAATTGAAAAAATATTATTTGATGAATGAAATAATTTTAGACAAATGTGGCTAGAAATTTTCTTTCATTCTTATACTATCTGACTAATGACTAATTTTTTTGACATGCTAAATGTTTTAGTAAAAAATAAATAATGTACCAAAAATACTATTTGAAACAATTATAGTGGTTTATATATATAATGACTGAATACAATTATATTTTTAATAAGTTCATAATGAAAAAAGGTGGGAATGCATCTTTTGGAGATAATGTTCTACTATATGTAATTTTATAAATATCATTAATCTTATTGGTAAAGCACTAATTATAAATGTTTTAATTATTATAGGATTTTTGAAAAACTTTATAAGCATAATTAAATAATGTTATGAGTGTTTTCTTTTAAATTTGAAGAATAATAAATTGACTATTCTTAATTTAAAATGATTAGTTTATTCATTTAGAAAAATGGATGATAATGTTTAATCAATAAACTTGGAACATCATATTAACCAAGAGCTACCATTACATGGTTAAAGGTAATATCATTCATGGTTAAGGTATAAAAAATATAGAATCTATAATCATAGAAAATTAGCGATGTTTTCATAGATATGAATTTTTAGGGATCATCTAGAACAAATGTTTCATAATTGAAATGTTTTTAACCCATTTAAATTTTGGTATGAAAAATAATTCATTTATAAAATATTTATTGAGGTCTCCCCTTTTGATGATTTACTATTATTTATCATGTATATATATGTTCCTTACAAAACTAGTTGTATTTGTGATTAATATTATGCACATATTTTTGTATATCTTTACAATATATATATTTGGGTCTATTATCGGGAAATAAAATATGAAGCCTTAATTTTTTTTTAAATGTAATGTTGCAAGAGATAAAAAATTGAAAAGTCTCTTACTGATAACTATTGGTAGTGATCATGATAGAAAATATTTAAATTATTATTTTGAAACATTTTTTAGTAAAAAATTGTATTATAAAAAATCTTTAATCACCTAGATTACAATAGAATGATTGTGTATTTGAAAAATGTAATATAGTTATTTATGAAATTAGTATAACCATACTTAGTGAATACTCAGTTGCATAACATTTTTGGTAATAAAAAAATTTGAAAATCATTTATACCATAAATGTAATTTTAATTATTAATTTTATTTATAAAAATTTTTATGGCTTAGGAACCAGAATGGAAAAAAGATCAGAAATTAGAGTTTTCGGATTCAATGTATTCATACTATATATTAAATAAAACTATCATAAATTTGATCTAAAACTATGTGAAGCAATATATCAAGGTTATCCCACATTTAGTAATTATTATAGTGTTTTTATTAAGAATAATTTTATTTCTTAGGTGACATAACATATTTATATTGATCAAAAAAGTCATTTGGTTTTCAATTAACCCCAACACACTACATTAAATTTAATTTCAATACATATTTTTTACCTTTGATAAAAATATATTCTTATTAGAGAATGTCGTTAAAATATATTTCTAATGTTATTCATAATGAATGATTTATATATTATTGAAGAACATAGTTTTATATATCAATGATTTTTTGTTTAATAGGAATCATCTTACTAACAATATCATTTGTGGTTGATATCAATCAGTTAATACTGAAATTTCTTTAATAAATGAAACACATAGCATTATTATCATATTTTGAAAATTATATTCTTTATAAAGAATTTAGTGATGAGTATTGGATATACCCATATAAAGATAAACTCGATGAGTTTGAAATGAACAATGTTGGGACATTTTTTGAATTTATTAATGATTCTTCTATAATTAGAGTAGAAGGGTTCTTTCGAAACATATGTGAAAAAATTATATACATAAAGGATATATTATAAATATTTTGATAAGGATTACAATAAAAAATTATATATTAAACCTTAATGAAACATATGCTTCACTAGCTAGACATGATATTATTCATATACTTTTATATTATATAGAATTATTAAAGAACAAACAATTTCAATTAGTTGTGAAGTGTTATTTCCATAATGGTTTTTTTCAGGAAGAATTTTATGTAGAAACCCCTCTTATTTTTTAAAATGAAAATATCCAAAAAATAATTAAATACATACCAAGGTTCTAGATGGACCAAAACATGCCACTTGAGCGTATAATGATTAGTTAACTGAATTTTGGTTACAAATATATTATATTAAGGGAGATGTGAATACAATTTTTTTTATAAAAGATTCTAATAAAAATGTAATTATTGTAAAAATATATGAATATGAAATTATTTTTGGTTCAAATAAAAAGTATTTTACAATTTTATTTTAATATCTTATGAAATAAGAGTTTGAAATGATTATGATGGGGGTGTAAAAAATGATTCTAAGATATCAAATTTTATAGATACCTGAATGTATATATATATATATGCCTATAAAATATATTCTTAAGAATTTTAGTTCTGAAAGTAATAACAATATTTATACATCTATCAGAACGTCATCTACATTATACATTGATGAAGATGAGAAAATACATAATTACTTAATATTAGAAGTATGAATGCAGGGCTACATTACATAATATTTTGTCATCTTGATTTTTTAATTTCAATATTATTATGTGATATGTATCATGATTATTGAAAATCATCCCATATTAATGTTGAAAAATAGATTTGTTTTTGTCTTGATGGAACTATGGATGTAGGATTTTTTTATAGTTATGTACATGATGATGAGTAAACTTTTGTTTTTCAGATTCACACATTGGATGTTTTAGAATAGATTTTAAATTTATATTTCGAAAATTTCATTTTATCAGAGAAGAATTATGTTCATGGTATTCATAAAAACAACCCTCAATATAACATTCCATTTTTTAAGCTGAATATATGTTCGTTAGATGTTCTTTTGCTCATGTGTTATGGGGGAAATACACACTCACTCACAATGGCATGAGTTTTACCAAAACTAAAATATTATTTTATAAGACTTGTATAATTTACCAAAATTATATCTCATCGCATCACTCATTCGATAAACACATATACAAAAGACACTAATTACATCTACATCACACATGAAAAAGATATGAAAACTCATAATTAATTGATACATAATAACAAATTTATGATATTTTTACCAAACCTCTTAGTTAAAAATGGTTTGATCTAATTAAATAGAATATATTACAGATCAATTACAGTTTATGGTTCATATTTACTTTATTTTTAATAATCCTCAAACATTAATGAACTCTTTTTCTAAGGGGGGTTAAAGATGGTATGTTTTACTAAAAATTTGTTTTTTTTATAAAATCAATCTATTTTTATGAAAGTTATATTTTCCTAAAAATATATATTTATCCAAAAAAAATTATTTTCGTATCTTTATCTCATTTATATTAAATTTTTTAAATGAAGATTATTTTTTAAAAATATTTGGTGCCAAAATTTTATAAAAAATGTTTGGATTCATTTTTGTTATCATGAAAATTGTTAGAAATGTTTTATAGTAAAATTATTATTATATAAACTTTCCTAATGAATATATATAAAGTAAAATAGCAACAATATATAACTTTTATAGATAGAACCATTTTTACTATAAAAGGAACTCTTATATAAAATTTATGAACATCGTCATTAAATTGGATTATAAATGTTTCATTATATTTTCATTTATATGTAAATGATATATTTACATTGATGATAGTTTTTTTAATTTTATATATTTATAATTTTTTTATTTGTTTTCCTAAAAAAACATTAAGATTTCATAATTATTTCTCAAAAACATTCTTTTATTAAATAACGATCATCTGATTAGAACATAAGATTAAATATGAGATGTGGAAATTATTGGAATATGATCCAGATTACTTTCTGCCTATATAATGATGGGTCATATATTTTAGAATATTAGTTTTTAAAGAATTATATCCTAGATCTCACCAAAAGATAAATTGCTTTATCTATTTCTTTTTTATTCATCCAATCTTTGACACTATACATAATATAGTGGCCACCATTGAATAAATTTTGAAAAGATGTGTTTTCATAAAGATACTCGTCAAAAAAACATAGTATGAAAAGAATGACTTATTATTAAATAGAATTAAAATCATTAAATTTGGGGAAATAATGTGTGTCTAGAAAGATGATTTCAAATTGTTTAATCCCTAAATTGTAAGAGATTTTTCTTTCTCAAATGAGTTAATTTATGAAGATGATTTGTAAGAAGATTGTTTTATTTTTATTTGGTGAATGACATAACATTTCTAAACCATAATTACCTAAGCTAGTATAAGTACCCATTTTGTGTGGATCATATCTCTCTTATAAAAATCATTAAAAAGAATTGGAACTCTGAAAATTCAAAGGTAGAAGACACATTTGTTTGCATGTTTTGATAGTGTAATTAATGATTCACATATTAGACCATAAAAATGTTAGTAACCATTTAAGTGTAAGTTTAATTAATCCCATGAATGGGTAATATAAATTCCTTCAATTTTTTGATATATTTAATACGTTTTTTCTAATGATATTGAGATTAAATACCCATTTTAATTTTAATTTTTATCAATAAAGGAAATTAAGATTGATTCATTGAGGTATAATATTATGTATTATCGATGTTTTATGAACAAATTTTCTATCAATTTCATGTTTTTTTCATATTATTAATCATTCATACAATATGAGGGAAAATATTTCGTTGATTAGTGAAGAGACAAAGGTGACGATGAAACTCTTTTTCATTTAATTATAAAAATGTTGTTAGATAGAATGGAAGAAACTATGTATAATGATAAACCTAAAAAACGAATATATTTTAGAAAATAGAATGGTACAATCCTCTCTTAAATAATTAAATAAAAAATGATGTATGATTATTTATTCATGATAATTAAGAATAAAAATGAAAAAAATAAACAATTTGTTGTATTTTTCGATCTTGATATCGCCTCAGACTTATCAATAAAAATTACTTAGGAGTTTATGGAAGAATAAATGAAATAGAACGAAAAAAAGTCTATGTTATTCTAATATTGAATAATGGTTAATTAATAATGTTGAAAAATATTTAAAAAATAAAATTTTATTCATATCACCATTATCATTTGTGATACTAGATTTAGTATACATAACCATTATCTTTACAAACAGACAATTATATATGTTGGTCCAGATTTTTTATAAACATTAATAGTTTTTTGAATAACTCTAGAAGTTAGTGAAAAAGTAATAGGAGGGGATATTATTATATAACATCAATTATTAGTCCAAGAGAAAGGTTAAAAAAAATTTGAGAATGAAACATAAAAATTATTTATGATGGTTGGAAAAGGTGTTTAATGAAATTTGATGTAGTTAAGTAGTTGAAAAAAGAATGAGATGAGTATTTAGAGGAAGAAAAAAACGGATATATTAGAATAATAAAAGGAATATAATAGTTCATTATATTCATCTTCAAAAGATAATTGGTTACCTTCCCAATTCCATATTGATCCAGGGATTGATCTTTTAGGGTAATCTAAGATTTTATCAATAATACTAGTAGAATAATATATGAATTATCATATGAAATTTTGTGACAATGTTGGAAAAAATATGTATTTTGATTTAATAGAGGTTTCAAAATATTAAAAATATAAAAAAGAAAACAATTCAAATGTTTTTCCATCTAGACCACATATTTTAGAGGTTCAATTAAAGTAATCTTAATATTCTTCTAAAACTACCCATAAGAGTATTTTTATATTTTCGTAACTTTGAAAGTGTTACGTGATTTGATATTTTACATTAGTAATATTGATTCTAGTTTAATAAAATTAATACTACATGTCTGAATTATAGCAATAGTGAACAATAAAATTTACAGTGATGGATTTAAATTATAGCAATAGTGAACAATAAAATCTATTATATTGAGGTATTTTTGTGATATTAAAAATAGTCGTTATTATATTCCATTGTAGGTATTTCATGTTTATGTAAGATAAAAATTTCCATTATTTTAGATCAAGGGATTCTAGTATTGTGGAAGAAATATCAAAAAGATTCTTCACATTGATGGCATTATTGGAAAGGAAATACATGCCATTAATATAGGTATTGAAACACTGGATAACATTACTCATGATTTCTGACTTCTATAAATCTTATGTTTAAAGGTTAATTCTTATATAATACATTGTATGTCATTCATAATACTATCTGCTTTATTAGTTATTATTTACATATTATTCCTTCGTTATTTATATAATCATTAGAACGTTAGTTTTTATGTACAATTCTAAAACACAACATTTTCATTATATTTTTTATACCGATATTAACTCTATAAATCAGATGATATCTTATTCCAATTTTAATACTCAGATCATCAAACAATATCTGAGTAAAATCATCTTCACATCTGAGTGTTTTTTAAATTATTCTTTTTATTAAACTATATCATCCCTCATATTATACCTATCATAATATCTTATGATCCACCAAGGATGATAATATCATCTTATTTTATTTTAACCAAAGTAAATTCAAAAGTTGAATATATAGTTAATATGATTATGTCGGATTTTAAGAGGTTACAGTTGGTTCCTTTTTCCAATTTCTCAAAAAGTGAGCATATGTTACTTCAAGTTTCTAGAGGATTCTCTCTGAGGAACTAGTGACTCAGTGAAAATTATGTATAGCTTAATATCCATAGATAGATAGTTTGAAGGAGCATCCTATTAAAATTAGAGATGATATGTTCCACAACTATGGGTTGAATTGTTTTTATCCTATGATATCAATTGGGATTGTTTAGAGTTTTATTATAACAATGGTAACAAAAATTGAGTCAAAATAAAAATGTTGATTCTTTTTATGGACACTAGTGTGTATCACCTACTTGTTGAGAAGAGGTGGGTAATGCTTCATTGGTAGGCATAGATTTTTTTTCAGATATTTCAGTGAGGATTCATTATTTACCTCATCATTTGGATAAATTAAAGATCCATTATTAGTCTTATGTGGATCAATGGTGTCATCCTTCAGAGTTTTCCACTTGTGATTTCAGATATCATAAATTTTTCTCCTTAGTTAGGTCATCATCAGTATTGAAAACATCCAAATTTGAATCTGATATATGTTGGACAATTTTATGTCATTAAACAAATTGGGGGTTTCTTTTCATTAGTAATTAGTAGAACAATTGATTGTATTTTATTATGTTTTCACCATATTATATCATTGGAAGTAATATCATGGGGCCACTAGTCTTTTGAGTTGGGTGGATATTGCATTAGAGATATATGTTTATGCTATCAAGTAACTTTTTGAGATCATTGACTCTCAAGTAAATGTCTTCCATGGGATCATTATTTCATTAGTCAGAGTACTAGGTCACCTGAAACTAGATTCTCAAGAGAATTGGGAGCATAATTCATTGATGAGGGAGAATTGGCCTCACCTCTTTATGGATCACCTTTCTTTTTCATAACTTCCCTTAGATGAAATGTTTTCTGTTGAGTATTTTGTAACATCCATTTATTTTCCTTCATGTAATTATCATCTCTTTTCTTCTATCATCATTAATTGGATACATCTTGGGACTCCTAATGATGAAGAATATTTTATAAGGAAAACAAACTAATGATTAGGGATTCATGTTAGTATGAGTTACTTGAGTCTATATATAAATGTGTTAATAGATTTGTATGGTTCTTACTATGTTTGGAGAATATATAAGGCGTTTTGTGTTTTTTTTGTATGAATATAGAATTTTCCCAATCTATTTTATAAATACACATCATATAAGTGGAGTAAAAGATATGTAATCTATATAGGGTATATACTGGAAACCTAGTATAATATGTGAAATGATACATTCTGTTTAATGGTTACACGACATGTCATTTTAATTGATTTTATTTAATAACAAGGAATCTTGTTTTTCAGGAATACCGAATAACCCTACATTGCATGATGTGAAATGGTGGTAAATATCATGTAATAGTTTCTATATCATTTTTTGGTCATTGAATTCGCTAAGTTTTCATACATTATTCTATATCCCCCATGCTCTCAACCAAGATCCATTCTTTTTTTATTTCAGTAGTTAGTATTCGATCCAAATAGATTTATTCGGTGATTGATCTCTATTGTACTAGGGTTGAATCTCTCTAGGTGAGTAATTCTTTCTAGATATTAGTTTCCTATAAGAATGGTAACTTAGTTACGTAAATCTATATGATTTCTTGATCCGTGGTTATTTTTTATCTTTTTTTCCTTCTAGATCTGTTTTTTAATATTTTCCAGTGGGAAAATCTTTGTTGGATGCGGTGCAGAAGGGGTATGTTCTTGATGTATGTTTCTTCTTCTCGGTTAATCCATTTGTTTAATTGAATCTATTCTAATATTATATTTATTGATTCATGGGAATCATTTGGCATTGTTGGAATTTTTTATTGGTAGTTTCCATATATAAAATGTGAGACATGAGATTTGAGGCAAGTGGTTCCATCTCCATCATGTTTTTTTCAACTACATTACTCTTAGATTTGTTAATTTTTTCGTAAAACTACATTATATGAATAATTTTGTTTTTATGTGTGCAAATGTGTTCTAATTAATGATTGTTTTCAATATGTTTTAGAAAATAGAATTGGGTTTTCAATGAATTGCTGATTGGTTTTCAAATCATGGTTTGATGAAAATGGATTTATTAATAGATTTTGAAAATTGAGAACATGGTATGTCAGGTGTACATAGGTTGATGATATATTAATCAGCCTCATCCAATTGTAAATAATTTTCTCAAGGGGACTTACTCAAAATTTCTATGTGAATTATTCTAGGGACATTCCATGTCTGTTGGTGGGTCACGATACTTAGTGTTCCTACACTCTCTATATGTAACGAATAAATCTATTGGAATAGTTAATATTTGATTTTATATGTTCCGTTATTGTATCCAATCTATTTTAACCTAGTGTGATCCCTAGGGTAAGGTTACATGAGATTATTCTTTTAACTTGTATTGTTTTTTTTATGAAAATGTATTTGATATGATATGTGATGCACAATTTTATTGAATGGTATATATTTTATGATATATGGTTTTAAAATTATCTGAAACTGGTTTTCTTTTTCTATTTGAATATGTGGAATGTTTGAATAATCTATTTTCCCATTCTTGTTATATAAATACCTTAAATTTTTTTCCTTACATTAATTTAATTAAATTTTAGTATTCTTTTACTATTTTCTAAATACATGATATGGAAGAAATGGGTGGGACCATACATAGACTATTGAATCACACAATGTGTTCCCCATACATGATGTGTTGGCCAAGTTATACGTTTTGATAATGGGAACGGAATATAGGTTTAGTGAATCTGTGAGGTTTTTTAGCAGTTGGTTTTTGGGTTTATGGTTATGAGACGATATGAGGATTCCAAGAGTATGACATGGAGATGTTAGAGTGGCTATTTATTTTTACAATACATTATAGTTATACATTGTATTTTGATGGTTGTTTTCTACATTTTCAATTTTATTGCTTCCATTGTTTATTATAGATTATAGGAAGTATTCTTAAAATATATTGTTTCTTTCCATTATGTATATATACCAACCATTCATTTATGGTTATTTGAAATTTTTCCCTTTTTTTATTTTTTGATACCACGTTTCATGTCACTAGCCTATAGGGCTGGGGAGAAGCATTAGAGTATATGGAATATCAATTAAGGTAGTAGTTTGAGAGGGTATTGTAGTCTGTTTATTACACTGTAGGCTATATAGAAAATTAGTATATGTGATAGGTTTCAGTAAGATTTATCATGTGTAAATTTATTTTTACTTTTTTATTATTTTTTAATAATTAATTATTTTCTTATATAATTTTATATTTTTTTATTCATTACATGGAACTTTGTATTTATAAATTTATGATCCATTTTAGTTATGTAAAGCTAAAAACCTAAGAAGATCATTCATATTTAAGAAATTAAAAATCCATTTTCAATTTTCAAATTATATAATATAATATAAAGTCTTCTATAGGAGGAATGAAATCTAGAATTTAAATTATAGGTCTATGAGAACCAGATGATGGAGTAGTAGTCTAGGGTGTCATAATTTTATGAAAAATAAAGGTTTAGATATTTTTAAATATTTGAATGGGTTTCGACAATAATTTATTTATGGATATGTTATTAATGATAATTAATTCACTATTTTTAAAACCCTATAGAATATTACATGATTGAATGTGAAGGAATTGATGCATAGTTTTTGGGATTACAATAATAAACCATCAGTTAAAAACATAGATAAATGTATATGTAACTGTTAATTTCCTAATGTTTTGTTCAATTGAGGATTATTTGGTTTTTCAATATAATATATTTCATTATAGATATTGTAAATTGAATATGTATATATAAAAAATTAATCATTAGTCACTCACCCTAAGAATTGTATGTTTATAATTGTATGAATCATCCCTAAAGAGCATAATGGATGGTTGTTAGACTACACACATCAAGGGACACACATAAGAGTCATGTGGTGGATGATTCATATTCATGTTATGAACTATTATGAATAATTTAACAATGACTTGATCTACAATGGTTTGATAACCTAAAAGGAACGAATAATGTATAACAAAGTTTAAAATGTATTGATTCAAATGTTATGATATATATGAAATGAAATGTTATTTCATTGACAAATGATGGGATGGATTTTGATAGAATATGGTCAATTACATTTATAAGTATTTTTTGTAATTTGTAATCACTATTTTGATGATTAGTTAATGAGTTATGATGGAAAACTACTTAATATAACCAAGAATGAATGTGGGATGATATATGTTGACATATGGATGATATATTATGATCGATGGCCCACATAATTTGAATTAAATTTTCGCTACAACAACGAGGATGAATAGAATAATTATTCAAGATGTTATATAAAACAATGGAATGCTTATGTGTCTCATACAACTGGGAGTTGTTCATTAAAATGAAGGGATGATGATGCTCTTATCATCCACTCTTGTTTTGGGAATATCAAATTTAATTCTTATTATATCCATTATAGAGTATCCATAATGTTTTCACGAATTATTAATTAGCCCAAAAAATTATTTCAATATCAATGTAAACATAAATTCAAAAGATTATTATATCCTAGGATGACATTTAAGAAAATTTGAATCATGTTATTCCTATATTATATTGAATTCATTTTCTTCTTATAATTGATTAATTATTTCAATTGTGAAACTATATTCACTAAATCATCATCAGATCAGAAAAAAAATAGTCACTGTTGGAAAATAGACTATGATGTTTTCAATATTCTATAGATGTTTATATGTGATCATAAAATAATTACAATGATATTATGATACAAAAGATCAACTTTATCATAATATATAAATCAACCTCCACCATATATAGTCCATGATATAGTTAGACAATATAAAATCATCATGCGAATGGTAGAATTAAAACACATATTTGGACTCCATCACTGGTGTAATGATACATTATAATGTATTAGAAAAGGTGTTTTTCACCTAATGGCACTGAGGATAGTAAAATCTAAAGAACATGCTTCGATAATCCAATGTACACAATCATATACATCATTTATGGGAAATAGTTCAGGACTTGGAAGGCCTCATTTGGTCATATAATAGACTATCATGGGTGAATGTGTAGATTCATGCATTAAATAATAAAATTTATCCATGATCCATTTTCAAAATTAGTAGCACTGGGACTGGTTCAACTTGTAGTAAATGAAATTAGTTTTAATATTTTGAGGCCAATGAAGTATGTGATGCATAATGTTAAAAGGGTGAAAGATGATATGATTGTAAAGGATACTCATGAATTGTTATGATGGGGTAAAAATGATGATTTCAATGAGCCATGTGTGGAGAAGGAACCTTTTTCATCTGCATCGTAGTTCAACCTGGTCCATCCGATTCAACCATCATGTTGAAGAAGTGTGACAGATGATATAGTGATTTTTTTGGTATATTTTTCTAATTTTTATGAATTTTACTTACCCTCAAATAGAATTATATTTCATAAAAACATTTGATAATATAAAACTACCTATTGTACTATTAGTTAATGGGTAAATAATTATTTTTTAACAAAAAACTACAAGAGGTATTTTTGTAAATTGGTTTTGGAAAAATATAATACATAGATGTACCAATAAGTGAGTTTCATTAAAATCACTATGTTAGTTGTTTTTACCTAGATATATTTATATCATATAGATATCTTTAAAAACTTTATATAATTATTAATATTGGTGGGATGTTATTTAGTTCAGGAAAGGAGAATATAACAACCATAAATGTTAATATATGATTACTTTTAATTTATAAAATATGTATGATAGAATTATCTACACACAGAACTAACATGATTAAATGATGATATATTTCGATAAAATATATGTATGAAATTATGAAAATAAAATTGTAAATTTAATAAAAAATTTAATGTTATGTCCTTGTTAATGATTCTTGGTCAAACTATATTTTTATGGTTACATACGTTTTTACGAGTTCCTATGGATTATTTGGGAGAGTTCTAGGGGTACATGACATGATTAAGGAGAAAAGTGAATAAGAAAAACATAGTGCATGATTGGGTATTGGTTAGTGGAAATCATATTTCTAGCTTATAAAACTGTTCATTATTAGAACCATTATGGATAGAGTGCTAGGGCATGGTTACTACACAGTATTCCAAATAGTTCAGATATTCCATAGTTACAGTGAAACCCATATTTAGTTAGGAAATTTCTTATACATATTTTGTTCATGGTTTTCAAAACCATGTTTGTAAAACATGTTCCCCATTAAAATTGGAAAATTTACAGTTTTCCATCTATGAATTTTAGATCCATTTACAATTTATCCTCATATTCAGCCCCATCTACCCCAGTGGAAGAACCATTATCCCACACCTCTTCAAGGGATTATTCTCCATTGGTTTTTGTGTGTTTGGAGAATTTTTGGGTTTGAATCAAATATCAATGTGATTCTAAAACTGATCTATACTCAATTTTTTTGGATTAGGGCTTCAGTAGCACCTCATCTTCTTTTAAAGGCCAAAAACATTCAATTTTCTATTTTATTTGATTTTTCTTTATTACAGGTTTTATCTTGGATAAATATTAGATATTAACCAAAAGGTAGACAACATACATGAGGTAGGTTGTCTTAATTATTTTTGCCAAAATCATGACGTGTTATATATACATATAGTTCTTCTATGTCACTCCCATGATGTGTTTTGATTACATGGGATATGAGAAATGGTTTAGACATTATATTGATGTGGTAGACCATTCACATGCCCTATTGGTTTTTTTGACAATGTGAGAACTAACCTAGTTCTCCCAATGGGTAAAACAAACCATTATAAATAGGGAATAAAATTTTCAATATTGAGATAATGAAATTATGAATGAAAATAGGTTATAAATGTTTAGTTGTAATTTTATTAGGGATAAATGGATAATTGAGAAAAAAAATTCATTGGATTTTTTAAAGGATTTGGTGGTTTCGAAATGGCTTTTATGGTATGTTTTGTGGACTTGACCGGATTATGGTATTATTGAAAAAAAATGATTTTTTTAAAGAATCTAATTTTTTGATTTGTTGTGATCACTTCATGGTGATTTTTTAAAAGGTGTTTTTCTAATGTAATTTCAAATTATATTTGAACTATGTTAAATAATCTCTTTTTGTGTAAATTGTTTGATTTTTTTCGGATGTTTGACATGGAAATGAAATCCTTCGATAATTTTTTAGTATTTCAAAATGGAAGACCCTTGTTTCAAAGGGTTGTTTCAATGTGAATGAAATAAGTATTTTTAATTGTTTGAATGTGAATGATATAATTTATAAAATGTTCATGGGACCAGGTGGAATTGAAGAGATGTATGCATTAATGTTTTAGAAACCATAATAATTTCATTTTTATTTTTAGATAATTATGATTAAAAATATGCGTTGAATGATATTATTTAAATATATACCAGAATAGGGTGTATTGAATGATATAAAAATGGGTTAAATGGGACTTTTTTGAATGTGACCAATAGAGTGTGACTTGCAATTGAAATGAATAAGTGAGTCATCATATAAAACAATTGAATTTTTTAAATGGGTTAATGTTATGGATTAATTAATATGATTAATGTGTTATCTGTAAGAATGGTAATGATTAAAAGGTAAATATATTGTATAGGAAAAATGTGTTAGTGGGTAATGGAATGATATATATTCACATGTTTAGTATTTTGAATTGATGGATGATTATGGTTATTGGTTAAATATGGTTTGGTAATGTTGGTGTTGAATAAAGGACTGATAGTCCCCCTACAATTTGGGTTGTACATATTCTATAACATCCCCATTATGGATAATAATGTGCACATTCCTTTGTAGTGTGTGTATTTACTGACATTCTACGACCATGGGTTGAGTTATACTATAGCTCTAAACTTCACCCATAATGCACGATTTAGGTAAGGGGATGAAGTCATATTCTTGTAACATTTTTATTCCACATGGACAATGATTATGAGTTTAGTATAATGTGTTTGATTTGATGTGAGTATAACTAGTGGGATAGGGATGTGCTTTATTCTATTATGAAAATTAATTGACCATATTAGGCCGTAGTGTAAATGATGTACATTTTTGACCTGTGGAACATGAGATAAGATGAATTTATGAATAAATATAGAATTGGTGATGAAATGGTAAAACTGTTGTAATGGAATATATGAACATTGTAGCTAATGGTAATGTAATGGTATATGATTAGTGAACACTCTAGGTAGCTTAAATGTGTGTGTCGCCATTTTTCCATTTTCTTATAATCACATTGTTACATGAGTTCGTTTTGTGTTTTTTTCAATAATAATTAATTTAAGTCATAAATTGATATTTAATAATCGATTAAATATTTTCATTGTTACTTGTTTTTTTTTTAGTTAGTACTAGTATAAAACTTTTTATAGACATGATATTGATTTGGAAAATGTTGGTGTTATGTCAATTGGTATCTTTATGACTTTTATATTTCTTTATGTTTTGAAAATCACCAAAATGTTTTCTTATAGAAAATTGTCTTTCTCCATGAATTATTTTCTTAAGGAATATTTTCTTTCTATATGAATGGATTTATCTATAACCATGGTTTTGAATTAATTATTTAATTTTTTCTTAAACCAATACTAACCATATTTTTCTTATGTCAAAATATCATATCCTTAAAAAATTTAGATCCTTATAGATTCTTAGAATTCAATTTCACCAGAATTGTGAATTCGATTTGTCCAAAAATAAAACATCAATTTCTCCTGAAATCAGACTTTGTATTCTCTTGAAATCATACAATAAATTCATAAGAAATCAATATATAACTTCACACAAAATTAGTCTCTAGTTTATCCTAAAATCTAACTTCAATTTCATTAGAAATCGGATTTTTATTTCCCTCAAAATTAGTGTCTGGACCTTTATTTTTTGAGCCCCTAAATTCACCAAAAACAATATTCCAAATTCCACAAAATTCAGATTCATAATTCTCCAAAATTAAAACTCCATATTTCTTAGAATTCATAATCCTGATTTCTTTTACAAAAAATATTATGTTTTATATTTTTAGACTTCGATAATCAATTCCATAAATATCTGATTAAATTATTTTCTTAATATCACCCCATTTACTTAATGTAATTCTTATTTTAATAAGATCCTAAACATTTAAATCTTTCATAAACTTAAAAATGGTACCCTTACATGTTAATGTTTCTTAGGCATTATAATTTTTCCTATGTTTTTCTAACATGATATGTTGTTATACCAGATGGTTCCAACTAACCAATGGTTGAGTGACACATGTATACGTCCCTCCTAAATTCAAGATAAAATATGACTGTTGGAGGAGGGAGCCGAATGTTGGAAAATTTTCTTATAAATACTCTAGCCATTTAATCAATTTTAGAAATTATACAGCATCAATAAGTTCATGATATACTTATTTATCTAGAGATAAACTATATAGAATTTTTTGATATATAAACATCTTTCATATCCATGAAAAAATTCTTAGCCAGTCTAGTGTGATTTTTATTGGACGACAAATCAATGACTTTCGTGGAAAACAAGATAGTGGTTCATAATACCTTAATGTTGTAGTACATACAGGGATAGGAAGATAGAGTTTATGACTACCCTAATGTTTTATGGATTTTGGGAATGACAATATATACTCTGATACTCTTATTGAGGGATTATCATAGTGTGAGTAAGATAAATTTTCCTGAATTTATAAATCATGAGACCATTATCAAAGGGTGTTTTATACTGCTCTCTTTGAGTTAAAATCTTTTTTATATCAGTTTAATTGTTGTTGTTTTATGATTTCTTTGAACTCCATTTTATTAAACAAACAATGTATATCTTTTTTAAAACATTCAGATATTTTTTTTATTATAATGAAATAATATTATATACTCTTTAAGGTTGAACAGTTCTTTATGAAATTTTTTCTTATGTTTTTATTATGGTTGTTTATGTTTAAGAAACTTTATTAAAGATGTATTTGTGAATATATCCTATTCATCATTGTTAAACATAGGTTTCCTTATGTTTCAATTATAACATTTGAAATTTTTGTAAACCTATAATTCACCCCCTCGTGTTATTGACAATCTACATCTACATTTCAATATTTCAATTCATATTTGAGGAGGTTTTTGAAATACTTATAATTACATATTATTTATTTTTCTCAAATATTTCTTGCTCAACATTACTAGAAATTTTTTAGTGATAATTTTGATTATAAACATTTACTACAAATAAGTTTTATTGAAAATGTTTTTTCTTATATAATTACATGAATGGATGTTGGTTATATAGAAAATTAAACCACAAATTTTTTTGGTAATGATTATCAATACAAGAGAGATAGGATGAAGTATTTCTTTATAAACACTGATGTAGACAAATATGTCATGATCACTAGTGAATAAGGGATTCATGACAATGAAATAAGAACATTTACAAATCCTAAAAAACAAGAATATCAAATAAATTATAAAGTACACAGTACTCTATTATGTTCCATGACCCAGAATATCTAAAGTCAAATATATTTCGATGAAGCTGTAAATAGTACAAGGAAGAAACATGAAGTCACACACCTTGGAACATCAAAAGTGATAGAAACTATGAGAGCTATGCAAAGAGTTGAATACCAAGGATTTCTGTTTTCTTTATTGAGAACCTACTTGCAATGTGAAAAAATGATTTCTGACTATCATTAATTGTATTCAATAAATTGGTGATAATGCTCATTAAGATGATGGTATTGTTGACAAGATAACAAATATTATTCCAAATGAATGGGAATATAAAAGGAAAACTACTTTTGAAAATATGTAAGTATCAAACTTTACTTTTGAGGAGATATTTGGAACTATTCTTTAGTAAGAAATAATAATGAATAAATATGAAAATATTAATAAGAAGAAGATTAGTAATAGATGTTTTTCCATTACTACATTCATCAAAAAACAAGACTTCGCAAATGGTAACTAGATGTAATGCTAAGAAAGATTATGTTATATCTAACTAAAGTTATAGTGATTTGTTTAAGAATAATTAATCCATTATTTATAGAAGGATGAACAAGATTTTGGGAATGAAATATTTTTATTACATATATAAGAATAAAGATAGGAAGGATAATAAAGATTCCAAATTAACTTGTTATAAAATAAGAATGGATGGATATATCAGACCTGATTTTCTTATGCTCAAGAGAGAAGATAGAAACGATAAGCATTATGAAAGGAAGATAAAAACTACCACAAATCGGAGGTTACAGATGTTATGAAGGCTAATGAAAACTGATGTTCCAGTGGTGGTGACGCTTCATATGAATCTTTGGAATATGAATCCTATAATAAAAAGTATATTGGTCTAATATCCAGATTTAATTTTTAAAATCATTGTCTTATAGGTAAAGTTCACAATTCATAATCCTTAACCAATATTTATTAAAGTATAATTTTCCCAATTGAGTATATAATTAATATTTGGATGAAGAGTATTATTCTTGAGAATGTAATACAATACATTCGTTTTCTGGTGACTATAGATTTTAAAAAGTAATTGAGAATGAAATATTTTAGATAAAAATGAAATTATGGAATCAAAATTATATAATTTATATTTAAAAAAATGTATCTGATCTTCCTAATGATCGTGATCATAAAATTAATGATTTTGAAAATATTTCATAAACCATAAATTTTTTTATAAATATAAGGATAAAATTTCTAAGGATCTTGAAAATGTTATTTCTAAGAAAAATGTTTTTTTGAATAAATCAATCTCTAAGAATAAGTACAATGTTGATAAGAATTTAGTCATCAAAATACAATCTGAAATTTTTTCCTTAAATAATCATTTATCACATATTACTTTTTAAAGGAATATATTTGATAAAATGTATTCACAACATCATACTCCTATGAATTGTTCTTTATTGGGTTATAGTCATTCAAAACATGTTTTTTGTCGATGTTATTTTTCCCTAAAGATCACCTTTTATCACTAAGTGTCAATGTTGTAGACATTGTGAGAATAATTGCTATCTGAATAAAAACAAATACTTAGATTTTCATAAAACTTATTTTTATATAAAAATGTTAATACCCAAAATATTACATTCTAACATTTCTGAATCTCAGAAATTTTGGATTCCAAATGTCAAAAAATAATATTTTCCTGAAAATAAAGGATGTACCGACAAAAATACATGGTACATTGATAGTGGATGTTCCCAACACATAACTAGTAAAAAAACATATTTTAAAATATTATCAAGATGAAAGGATGAAATGTAACTTGTTTAGAAATTTCTCTCGGAGAAATTGTTGGTATTAGTATCAGTTTTCTTCTGTGAAAAGTGGTTATTTAAAATGTTTTATTTGTTAAGGGTCGTAAGACCAACATTATAAGAATAAAAAAAATTAGATGATGAAGGTTGCCTTTTGAATTTTAATAATGATAAATGCCTAGTACATAATTCTAATGAAGAATATATTTTGTCTTCCCATAGGCATGATAATTTATATAAACTGATCATTGAAGACCATATGATCCAAGATCTACCTTGAAATAGTGTAATAAAAGATCAAAAATAGTTATGGTATAGAAGACTAAGAAATTGTAACCATAGGAACATATGATAAATCTCTATGAAAATACATGTTATGGATCCATCGGAGTTTAGATTTTATTCATCAAATGTCTGTGATCCTTGTCAATTTAATAAGAAACAGAAGTCAAGAAGTAATTCTATTAGTGAAGTCTCAACAATAGATGCATTAAAACAAGTTCATATGGTTATTTTTGGTCCAATAAAAACTGGAATTATTGGATGAAAATACCATGTATTTATTTTTATAGATGATTACAGTAGTTTTGCATGGTTTTATTTTTTAGCAATGAAATCTGAAGACCTTTCGTATTTAAAAACATTTCTAGAAAAACATAAAAATGAGAAAAACCTTTTATTAAAAACTACTCATAGTTATCATGGTGGAGAATTTGAAAAATAATATTTTTAATAATTTTTGTAGTAAAAAATACATTACTCATAACTTCTCATATCTAATAACTCTGGAAAAACGGTTTTATTGAATGATGAAATCGAGTTCATCAAGGGATTATGGGAAACCTGTTTAGTGAATATTCTATTACTAAAAATATCTATTCTTAAGCAGTATGTACTACTTGTAATACAATAAATCGATTTTTATGTCATATATTTTTATAATAAAACATATTATGAGATTTCGAATAGTCAAAATACTAATTTTTCTTACTTCAATGTGTTCAGATTCATGGTATACATCCTGAATAATTTTGATAACCTATGTTATTCGCACTCAAATATGAAGAAGGAATTTCATAAGATATTGCACTACTTATAATGATTATATTGTCATTAAAAAATATATGTGTACTATTGGAGAAATAATGCATGTCAATCTTGATGAAACCGATCTTTTTTTCAACAATCATAACTTACATCATTGGATATGTTTTCTAAAACTTAATATCAATAATTGATGAATGGTTTTAATAACAAATAAAATACTGAAGAAAATTTTTCTAATGTATTTTTAACAACCCTTCTATTTCTTCACACGTAATCATAATTTATTACATGAAACCTTCACTTGATAAAATAGAGAATATTTTGAGGTCTCGTGTCATTGGTGTTTTGAACATACATAGAAATGTAAAACATGAAATACACATCTTTATTGAAAAGTTATTTTACATGACCACACACATTCTTCCATACTTAGTATTTCATGGGATTACTTGATGTCATGTATAAGAAAAGTGTATCTATAAATCCCATTAATGGTGTAAACAAGGAATAACATGAAGAATACATTACATTTTAGGCAATATAAATATCAATGGATCATAAGTGAAAGATGACAATAAGGAATGATATAGAATTATTATCATAACATAGAAACGTGGAAACAACATTTAACATGATATTGGCATGATCCAAGGCACATTTTTCATAGAGCATTTGGAAACCCTCATTAAACATGAATTAGGTAGAGTAAACCCTCCTTGCACATGACTTATCATTATACTAATATTTACCCAATGCATTGGAGAGATATCAGGGAACACACTTTTTAATCTTTTCATTTCATGCATAACTGTGTCAAATGGATCATATAAAAAGTTATCATTCAAAATCATATGATATTCCATAATTAAAAAATGTAGAATACATACATGTTAGTACAATTCAGTGAGTATATGCTAAAAATTGTTAACACTCTTGTTAGATAAATGAGTCACCAACCAGATTGTTTCACCATAAAAACTTACACCAAACCCATACTATAACAAGTCCTAAAGGGTTCCCGTTCTCCACATGCTGGCACAAGTTCCCAGGTATCATATACTGAAAATAGGCAAAGATTTACCGGTGTTTTTAAAAATAAAACATTAATCAAATCCAATAAATTGAATCTTTATTTTTCAAAAAAAATCATCCCATAATTTTTTTTTTGAATTGAATTACATGAAATAAAAGAATGTTTAAAAACCATTACAAAGGAATAAAATCCAAAATTGATGGCCATGAACCCCCTTATAGTAATTGGAACCACCATGAAGCCATCTCTACAACAATACAACACAACAAACTGCTAAATGAAACCCGAACCATTGGCATAAAATAGTTCCAAAACACTGTGACAAAAATAACCAAGTCAACAAACAACCAAATGTGTATGTATGGTGTTTACCTAAGACAAGTAGGATACCAACAATAAAGTATTCTATGTGATAAAAAATCAATGAGAAAATCAAGATTGTTTTTATAAACATGTAATGGTAGTGAAAAATTTCAAAAAAATCAACATTAAGTAAAAATTGTTTTCATGTGGGAAATTTTAAACATTAAGAAAAATTTAAAATAAATAAAATTCTTCTGAATTTTCCAGCCAACCATACCATATTTCAATGGTTAGCACAAAGTATCTAATGAGGACAAGAAATAGAAAATAACTCATAGGCACTAGCTTGTTGTGGGTCCCAGTAACCTCGTATCATGGTGAGTGTAACCATAAAAATATATGTTCTCAGGCATCATCCACTAGTAGGGAACATAACGATAAACTAGTGGTACTCAATAATCATCATAATATTTTAGTTTGTTTGGTAAGAGTCAATAATGACATGTGTAACTGAGGCCAAACCCCACGATATCAATAGGAAACTACGACACATCAACCCACCTAGATACTTGGCTTTCCCTCTTGTGATCACAGAAGTTCAACAAGAAAAGAAATATAATTTTCACCTGAAAATATAACTTACACATCACAAATTTGCCAAACATATCACATTTACATCACACAATTCACAAAATCACTTATTTAATCAAATTCATTTTGAAATCATACTCACACCAAAATATCCCACAACACTTTTTCACATTTCATTAACACTCCCACCAATGATTTAAATAATTTCATAAAACCATTCAATGATATTTCAACTCACATAAAATCCCACAAAAATATAACATAATACCCTTATCAACCTTTAATTTCATTTTATCATCAAACTCACAGGAAACAGTCCACAACAATGATTTTCACCCACATCACAATTTTAGAAAACATTTCAGCCATTTATAAAACATTCAAAAAAATTTGACATCTTAAATCAACACTTTACCTTTCAAAAACCATATTATGTGGGCATAATAACCAAAACACTTTATATACACCATTTTCCATATTTGTTTAACCAAATAAAACGTTTACAATTTTCATAAACAAACCCTAGAGGTATAACCATGTTTTGAACACAAAACCCATTTCAAAACCCTCATTAAAGACCAAATTCATACCAATACCAATCCAAACTAGAATTTTAAGCCAAAAAAAATTTATTAAATGACCCCCATGTGTTATAATAAATTCCTCTAATATTACCACAAAAGATACATATAAACAAAATCACATTTTCATAAATCACTTTCATGAAGTACAACATGGTTTTACACCCTAAACCCTTATAAAACCCCTTTCACGACCCACATGAAACTAATTCATTTATAAAATAATATTTTTATCTCCATTAAACACTAATAAATCACATTAATATGTTTTAAAATACACCCAAACATTTCCCCATTTGTTAGACATGAAAGGCTCCCAATTTCAAGCTAAAATTGAACAATAAAATGAAATGGTAAACTAAATATGTCCAAAATAATTTTTCCACCACACATAATAGATTATAAACATGATAAATTAAAAAACCATGAAATTTAACACATTATAAAATGAATAAAAATTGAAAGACATGCCTTTTGATTCAAAACACATAAATCATGGTGTGAAAACTCAATTGCTACTCTGCCGCACTGCAAGGGAGATAAATCCATACCTAGATCAAAAGATTTAGCCAAAAATACACAAGGTCTACCCCTAGGTACTAACCCAAGATTTTAGACACATTAGAACATCATGGATGAGGAAATAAAACCAATGGAGGATTGGTGAAACCTAGAAGAAATCACTAACATTGAAAATCATGGAGTTTCCCCACCAAAACTCCATCAATAATGGGATCAATAAGAGGTTGAGGGAGCTTGGAGACCTCCCATGGATTCTGGGGTTGAATGGGGGATAAATGGGGTGTAATATATTTATCTCTGGGGGGAAATGGGAAATACCAAAAGATATTAATGAGATAAACATGGATGTATGGTTTGGATGCATAGTTTGGATGCACGGTTTGGAACAATATGACCAAACAATTTATCTAGTTTTGGCCACTCAATGATAATGAAATACAATGAATTTCTGGGGGGTCCAAGTAGGAAACCAATGGGGAATTGTAGGATAGGGATAGGGGTAAAAAATCTATGACATAAAACCCCCTTTTCACCCCTAGACTCATCCAAATCAATGGTACAAACCACATTGACAACATGCCACAAAGGTGGTTCCACTAAGAGTGTCACTAATCCAAATAAAAATCACCAAAACATCACACCATTCAATTGAAAAAAATATGAGCCCAATAACTACACAATTAAACCAAGACTAAGGTCATAAATCAATTACACAAGAGGTGCCCAGAAAACCCAGAACACCCGGAAACCATGAGAAAGCTAAGAACCGAAAAAGGATTTGTTCCGAAGCATGGAATTTAAATTAAAGGTGTGACAATTCTCCCAGCCATAATTATATCTTCCCTATGAAATAAAAAAAATGATAAAGTAAAAACCGTACCCAACTGAGAATCCTGGATGTACCCTCTTTCTACGCTTTTCTCTAAAGTCCCCAAACACCTATTTTGAATAATTAAGGAAGGAATACTACCCCAAACCAAAACATAAACAACATTCCATGGAAGAGAAAGAACATTAAGATTGTATCCAAAAGGTAAAATCATCAATCACATTCCTAACAAGATTCTAGCATTTTACCGAAATGGACAAAAACAATCTATAAGGTCACACTTACATTGCAAAAACCAAACCGTTAGGGACTCTTTAATCCCAATGTTTACCCAAAGAAATGTTCGTCACTAGATATATCCGAATGATACAACCAACCATCAAGACAAGTCCAAGTAAAATCAATGTTACTAGTATGGGGAGACATAAATGGGATCCCCACTATTAGAGATAATTCAATGATTCTTGAGAAAGGATGAGGGAACTGACATGGGGAGGCCCGAACAAACTCCTCGACCAAAGGGGTAGCCTTCAATTAAGATATTTATAAAGGATATTTCATAGGACTCATAGTGGGTTTCCACACTATAATAATCATCTGTCTTCAATTTACAGCATGTGTCAGCAAAAAATTCAGCACAACAAATTAAATTATTGGGATGCCACAACCACAAGGTTAGCACGCACGGTTTGGGATGTTCCGCGCTAACTATGAGGGTCATTTTGTCGACATGGATTCCTAGATCACAATCACTAATTATCATCCTCAAACCATTTTCTCAACCTGTCTATCCAAAAACACAACTATCCTAAAAAAATAGTTGAAATCAAAAGGAAAAGAATGACATTTGGAGATATCATGGGCATGAGGCACTCCACATCATTTCATTGAATTGGAAAAAAAGAAGAAATATGCAGACCATAGGGATTTAAATTATTCAAATAATTCATATAATGAATATGATATTGTACATGGGATTGAATTACCCTCAGAATTATTCTGACTACACGCCAGCTTCACTCCAGAACCTATGGCTGGAGTGTAAATGATTGAATAATATTTAGCCTCATAGTTAGTCTTTGGAAACCCCATGAATGAAACTGCATCTTTCGGTACATAAAAAACCAAAATTCAATCCACGATAATATTACCATGATATAACACATTAGAATACTCACTTTACCCAAACCCAACATTCCACATATACGAGGACATTGAAGATCCACTCACATCAAACCTTGTTTCTTCTAATGAGAAACAACAAAAGGGAAGGATACATATAATCAAATTCCTCTAAAATAGATGATTTTTGATATCTTTCCAAGGGATACATACTCTCATCATATATGATACTCTTATAGGATGTCATGATCATTAAATTTAAAGTCAAATGAGCACCTGACATCACACGACGTCACCGAACATGACCATTGTGACTGATAGAAACAATACATAAAGGGGGTCTTATACCAAGTCCCCAAATAAAAACCATTTATAGAAAGTGGTCATAAAAACATCTCAGGACTAGATTTTTCACATTGGTGTTTTAATGTGAACACATAATTCATAAAAACTACGAAAAACACATAGGACCACTTTTACACCATCCAAACAGTCATCCACACTAACAACCCCAAAAAACTTCCACCTTCGATGAAACAAGTAACATATGATTCTATGGATTATTTCAACATAAAAGATCACTCTCCCACTACAATAGGATCCATAAATCAATGCAAGGATATGGTGAAAACTCAATCTCTAAATCTCGAGAAAAAATATCCTTATATTTATCTGTTGGAGCATTTTCCAATGGTGAAACAATTCATCTTGTGATTCAGTTGTGCACTAACCCTTAATGGATGGTGTACCTTATCCAATGATATATGCCGAGGAACCAAAAAACATACCCCATTGGTCCAGAAATTCCACAAACTAGATCCCAACACAAAAGGGTAACTACCATAAAGGCTTCAAAAACTTTTTTTAGAAGAGACCACTAACCATCCCATAAACTTAGCTTACTGACCAATCACATACCCATAACACCGGTCAAACATGTGGGGTTCATTGACTCAAAACATCCCACAACATCAACATATTAAAAAACACATAATACCCACCATCCCAAACTAGTCATCAATACATAATGTTTTCCACTAAAAAAAATTGTTTAAAACAAACATTTCAGCTGTTATCATATACAGAAATGGTACCTTATAGGCATCACACAAGAATGTTATTGGGCCACAAAGAGAAACCTCTTCATATACCCCCCAGAACTCATCCAGCCAGGTCATAAAATATTCATCTTCCCATATAGCCCCATGCATGTGGTTTCTATTTGAAATACCAAAGGATAAAACAAAAATTCATTCCACTTTTCAAAAACAAAACGGCCAACCAAAACATTCTAGTCCTCATGACTGCTAACCATGGGATCAAAATACTGATTTACATCTTAAAAAACATTTTATAAAAAAACAACTATTAAGATTATAAATAACGTTCAAGTCATAAACATTACATTAAAATTGTCTTAACCCATTAAAACATTGTTCAATTTTTAAGAATACTAAATTGGGAAATTTTTTTCCATAACCAACTTTAACGTAGTTCAAGATTTCAAAATAGGTTTAAACACACCACATTCCATTTCAAAAAAATGAAGAATATTTAGTTCCACCATTTAAAAATTCAAATCATTCCCTTAATAATTGAAAACATACTTCAAAAAAACATTATGATTCATAAAAACATGTCATTTTTCCTTTTCAAAACTGAACTTCTGAGATTTCAAAACTAAAGAACACCAGACAATGCACGAGAAAACTAGATTCAGTGGGTGACTTGGACAGATGATGGGATTCCATACTATAATCACTTCACCACCATAGTGACTATCCTATGGAAATATCCCCATCTCCACATGGATTTTTAGACACTATGATCTCACTAAGACCATTAACCAACCTCTCTTTTCCCTTACCCTAATCATCATCAAACCATGAAAACCAATGGAATGAGAAAAATCACGACATCCCCCAGGGACTCGAATCTCTTCATGGAGTTTTGTGATATAGAACTCTACCAATAACTAGAATACCATGTACCAACATTCCTAACACTTGACTATCTTAAATTTTCCCCTAATAACGTGACCCAAAGAGTTAACCAAAACCTCATCCAATACCATTTTGTCATGATCTAGATCTGGTCTCCATCAAAACTATCACCATAAACGCTCTCTATAAAGGCCCAAAGGGGTTTCCAATTCCCATGGGTGGAAAAAAGTTCATGGGTATCATGTACTGAAAATTGGGTATGATATACTTCAGTTTATAAACATAAAACAATAATCGAATCTAATAAAATGAATCTGGATTTTTCAAACAAAATCATCCTTTATAGAATTTCAGAATTAAATTACATGAATTAAAACAATGTTTAAAGACTATTAAAATTAAAAAAACCAAAAATGGACATCCATGAACCTCATCATGGAAAGTTTCACTTCTGTTAATCCATCTCCAAAACACTGCAACACAAAGGACCGCTAAAAGAAACTCGAACCATTGGAACCAAAGTTGTACCCAAAATTTGTGACCAAATTCACCAAGACTACTTAAACCCAAAGGTGTCTGTAGGTTTTGATATAAGGACCATTAGGATACCACCCCTAAAGGATTACATGTGATTAACATTAACAAATGAAAATCATAAACATTTTCATAAACATGTGATACTAGTTACAATTTCTTTAAGATGAAACCTTAAATAAAAACATTTTTCATTAGGGATATTTTAAACATTCAATTTTTTTTTAAATAAATTAAAATCTGATGAATTTTCTCGAAAAACAAACATTATTTCTATGGTATGTACAATGTATTTAATGAATACAATTAGTCGGTAATAATCCAAAGGAAGTAGATTGTTGTGGGTCCTATATACCTCGTATCTCAATGAGAGTAACCTTCACAGTATTTGTTCTATTGCACGGGCCACTAGTAGGAAACAGAACTACAACCTAGTGGTCACAAATCATCATCATCATAGTTTAGTTTGTGTTGTAAGCCTCAATCATGATACGTGAAAATGATTTTGATCGCCACGTGATCATTAGTATACTAATACACGTCCACCCACCTAGATACTCGTGTTTCCCTCTTGTGCTAAAACAAGTTCAACAAGACATGAAATATAATTTTACCCTAAAAATAACATTTACAAATCACACATTCACAAAACATTATATAGGTACATCATTCAAGTCACAAAATCCACCTCAAATGCATCTGAAAATCATACTCCCAACAAAATATCCCACAACACTTTTCACATATCATTAACACATCCACAAATTCTTTAAATAATTTTATGTAACCGTTACAAGATATTACAACTCACTTAACATATAACACACATTTCACATAATAACCTTATCACCATGAAAAAAAAATTAGCATCAAACTCTCAATAATCAGTGAAGAACCATGTTTTTTTCCCACATCAAAATTTTGTAAAACATTTCAGAAATTTATAAAACATTAAAAATTTTTTTGACAACTTAAATCACCACTTTACCATTAAAAACCATATATTAAGTTAACACACTCAACCAGAATGTAAATATACACTATTTTCTCACCTTGTTTAATGAAATAAAACATTTACAATTATTATAAAACCAAACCATGTTTTTTAAACATGGTTTCCACACAAAACCCATTTCAAAACCATCATTGAAGACAAAAATCATTCCAATACCAATCCAAAACAGAATTGGAATCCCAAAAAAAAATTATTAAACAACACTCAGGTGTTATAAATAAAACCTCAAATAATTCCACAAAATACACACATGAAAAACACACATTTCAATAAATCAATATCAAGAAGTATAACATGGTTTTACACACGAGACCCATTCGAAAACCCCCTTTCAAGGCCCAAATGATACTAAGGAATTAAAAAATAGGAATTGGAAGCCTCTTTCAACAATAATAAATCAGTTTAATATATAATATAATACACCCAATCTTTCCCCAAGAGCCACACATTAAAAGAACCCAATTTTAAGATAAAATGAAAATATAAAACTAAATTCTTAACCCAATCCATCAAAATCAGTTTTCACACCTCAAAAAAAATATTAGAAATATGTTAAAATAATAATCCAAGAATGAAAAATTCTCATAAAATGGTTAGACATGTAATCACATTCTTTATGGGTCAAAACCCTTAAATCGTGGTGTGAAACCTCAACCAAACCTCCTCTTCACAACAAGGGAGATAAATCCATCCCTATACTGCACGATTTAACCATAAATACTCATGGTTAAATCCTAGGTACTAACCCTAGATTTTGGATAGATTATAACATTATTTAAGTGGAATGAAAATCAAATGAATATGGGAGAAACCAAGAAGGATCACTAACCTTGAGGAATATTGTTTTTCCCCATAAAACCCCCATCTAAGATGGGCTCCATAAGAACTTGAGATATTTTGGAGAATTCCCATGGCTGTTGGGGTTGAATGGGATTTAAATATGGTGGATTTTATTTATTTCCGAAAGGAAAAAATGGAAATTACAAAATGATTTTAATGACATAGACAGGGTGGCATAGTTTGGAATCGTGTGCCCAAACCTTGTGGGAATTTATAGCCACCCAATTGTTAAGGTAATGCATCATATTGTAGTGGGGTTCATGGGGTAAACTAAGTGGGAAAGATATTCCAATGATTGGTGAAAAACATACCCAATAGAAAACCAAATTTTCATCCCAACACTCATCCAAGTCAAGGGTACAACCAACGTCTACTACATAACATGGATGTGGTTCTACTGTTAGTGTCAATAATACAACTCCAATGTACCACAACATAAAACCATCAGTTGGGTGAAAGAGGAGGCCAGTTACCAAACAATACCACCAAGACTAAGTTCATAGATCAAGAACACATAAGGTGTTAAATACTCAATCCCAGAACACTTGGAAACCAATATAATGCTAATAACCAAAATAGGATTTGAACTATATGATGGAATTGAAAATCTTGGTGTGAAAATTGTCTATGGTATTCGCTACACAATTATTTTTTTTGGAAAATCGTGGTGCAATTTTGGCAGCATGACGTCGTGACATAAAAATTACTAAAAATGGTTCATGAGAGTGAAAGGTATGTTTCATTATATATACATGAAATGGATAGTATGGGGGTTGTATAGATACATGTCCCAATATATGTAATGTAATTTTGATTCATAATACAATATAATTTCTTGAATGTAAATCTGAAGAGAGAAAATTCTTAATGAATTTTGGTATGGTACCATGTGTACATGAGAGTAATTAATGAGAGATAAAGGGATCTATCATCCTTAAAACATAATTAGAGAAGTTTTGAGGAGGTGGAAAATCATAACCAAACATTTTTAATTGAAAAATTATTATAAAAACATACTGAAATTAAGACAAAAATGGGAAAGGAAGAAAACCCGTACATGGATGTGTGATCAAAAAGTCATAGAAGGGGATTGAGAGAGGTTTCATGGGAGCCTGGGTCTCCTTGGGTGGATTTTAGAGAGATTGGGGTATGTTGGTGATGTTTTCAAAGGATTTCTTGTCAATAGATGTGGGATATTGGGTGGGTTTATATAGGGAAATAGAGAGAATTAATTATTATTTAGGTTTTGGACCCCACAAATTAGACAAATCAAATCCATAGACCAAACCATGGTTTTTACCATTGAAATTTTCCAAAGGGGTGTGGAGAAACATTATTTTATAAGTCCAATGGCCGATCATCTTATAATATTATTCTTTCTTATATAGATATTACTTACACTCTCAAAAAAATCATTTTAAAAGGTAAAATGTTTTATAAGTCTTCTGGGGTACATTAATGCATTATAAAATTAATGAAAATAATACAATGTCACATAATTTGAAAGATAAAACATAAATAGGTCGACTGTTATTTTTATGGTATTTTATAACATTTATATTAGTTCATTATAATGTCATAATGCACATTATATGTTAAAATGGTATTTAATTTTTACCCAAATATTAGATTCTATTAAGAAATTTTGAAAAATTCATTGTGGGATAATTTCAACGCCTTGATCCCAAAAATAATATTCATTTTATCAAAATAATTTTCTAAATATGTTCATTTTCCCTTTTATGAAATAGACATTTACTAAAAATTCATGGGTTTTGAGAGAAAATGTTTTCAAATATTTTAAAAAATACAATTGTATTCCTTAAAATTGTAACAGCATTTATATTTTATAAAAAGTAAATTATTAATAATAATATTTTTTAAAAATATATTTTAATTCCAAATATCCATTAATTCATCAAAATATATTTCATAATTGAATATTACCTAAAAATAATATTTTTTCATTAAAACACATTTACAAAGTAACAATGATAAAATGAATATATATTTTCTATTAAAAATAATGTACAAAATCATAGAGTTATGGCCTTCTTACATAACCCCTTATAACTCCCACATATGACCTAAGGGTATGGTGTGCAATGGTGACCTACTATTAGGGTGGCTATATTAACATCAATCGGGTGGTAATATCTAACACCTTCCGCTTCTCCCATAGTCGGTTTCATTGATGCATAAAATGTTGATGCTCAGCTAGGTCTTGGTCAAGAGAGAATACCGATGACACTATATCTTTTTTGGGCTCTGACTAATTGGATTCATGTGGATCAATTCTACTAGATGAGGACATCACTTCCTTTGTTTGAGTAAATTGGATTTTTTAAATCATTGTATTTATAATAATCATGTGATCGTTGATCATTGGATATATAAGAAATTGTAACAATTCATAATGGTATTTTGAAATCCATATACATAAAACCAAAGAATTTCATATGTTTTATATAATTATTTCACACAATAAGTATTTTAATTTGATCAAGAGTAATTTTGAGTAATAAATTTTTGGGATGTTATAATCATCCTCCCTTAAAAAATCTAGGCCTCAAAATTTAGTTCTCCCTCACTAAAACAAATATATGTAACTCAACCACATTACTTCTTCCGGTTCCTAAGATTCTTCTTAAAACATGTGGTTTCAACACAACACCTTGATTAGGGGCATTATCCTATTTTGAATAACATTTTATATATGATCTAAGATCATCACCATCTTCTCTTCATTGTAGAGGTCATTCTCCAATGGTACCATGTATGTATTGAGTACATGTGATGGGGAAGGTAGTTATTTCTTCTACAGTGATACATTGAATACATAAAGTACTTGAGATATTTTTGCAGCGAGTGCTAGTCGATAGGCCACTTCTCCAATAAAATCGATGATCTCATGAGGGACAATTTACCAATGACTAAGACTTCCATTTGTCCCAAATCTAATAACTCTATTCCATGGTGATATGACGAGATATACCATGTCTCTATCATAAATCACTAGGTCTCATCGACTATTATCATCAATGATTTTTTCTCGACTCTTAGAAGCATTAATATGTTGTTGGAGGGTCTTAAACATCTCCACCTTTTCTTCAACTACTTCTAAAACTAGGAGTTTTCACTCCCCAACATCATCCCATCATTTCGGTGTTCTTCACCTCTTCCCATAAAGGGATTCACTAGGAGACATTTGGATTCTTGAGTGGAAACTATTATTATAGTAGAACTCAACCAAAGGAATATTTTGATCACATCCTCCATTGTTGTAAATTGATAATTCTTTCAAGATGATCTCATGTGTTTGGATAGTCTGCTCATAATAGCCATCATTTTTTGGACGATAAGTCATACTGATGTTCGACATAGTATTTTGAGCATGTTGATGATTCATCCAAAACATAAAGATAAATCATAGATCTCGATCAGAAACAATAGATAGTGGTACTCCATGAATCCATAGAACTTTTATGATATATATGTGTACCATTTGATCCAACGAAAAATCCTCTCAAATTGCAATGAAGTGCACAATATTTTTTAGAGGGTCCACAACAACATCGAGAGCATTGTATCCTTTGGATGTCTTTAGATGTCTGGTGACAATGTCCATGGTATGTTCTACCATGTCCTTGCTTTTTTATGTAATGGTCACATGATCCCCTTATACTTATACCTCTCAACATTCAAATATTGAAATACCAGACACATTGATGTATACACATTGATATCCTTCTTCATGTTATATAAAAAATAATTCTCTCTGAGATCTTGATACATCATTTTGTTTCTGAGGTGAATGTAAAAATTTGAACTATGTGCTTTATCCATAAGTTAATTATTTAACATTGGATTTTATGGAACACATAATCTTATCCCAAATATCACAATTCATTCTTCATTAACATCAATTCAGAAGATTTATTTTTTTGATAGATTCCACTTTTTCTTTTAAATTCCCATGTCCTCAATTTGAGTAACCATCCTCTTTTCCAAAAGATATGGTTGAAAATCAATTCTTATATGATTGATGATTTTCCATTCTTTATGATTCATATGTACATCTTCATCAAATCAACGATGGTTGGATCATTTTCAATTTTCATCAATGATAAAATAGTTGGTTCCTTTCTAAATAGAACACTTACCACCTTATTTGTTTTCCTAGGGCGGTAATTGATTGAACAGACATTGTATGTGGTCAGGTCTATCCATATTCTTTGAATCATATTCAACTATTTCTATGTGAATATATACATGATGATTTTGTGTTCCATATATATTTCACACTTCTCCCCAAAGAAGTAATGACACGAAAATTCTAAATATAATATTACTATATAAACCTCTATATCATCTGTTGGAAAGTTTTTCCCATGATCATTCAATTTTCTTTGAAGCATAGGAAATGGATGTCTCATTTTTCTTTAACACAAAACCCATGCCCTTCTTCAAAGCATCACTAAATACCACAAATACTTTTCCACTTGTGGTTGGTTTGAGCACATGCATAGTGATAAGTTCCAATTATACTCCATGAATGTATCTTCAAATTCATCACTCATAGAAAACATTAGTCCCTTTTAGGTTAGTTTGGAAGGAGGGTTTGACAGTAGTGATAAATTTCTCACAAATCGGTTGTAATATCCAGTTATCCCTGAGAAGCTACCGATACCTTTCACCGATGTAAGCCTTGTCCATCCCTCTATTATAAAATTCTTGGAGGGATCCACATATATCGAAATTCTTTTGATGATATGACCCAAGAATGAGACCTCTTTCATCATGAACTAAAACATACTATATATTTCCAAGAATTTATGCTTTATCAAGGACTCTAGTACAGTGCTTAGATGCTCCTATTTATCCTCCATGGTTTTAGTGTATATTAGAATATAATCTTTAAATACTACCATTTTTTTGACTACATATCTATTGATTCTATTCATCACATCCAAGATGATTTCTATAGAATTTTTTAGTTCAAAATGAAATACAATGAATTCATAGTGCCCGTATCATGTACGAAAAAAAGTCTTGGGGATATCAACTTTCTTAAACCTTACATGGTAATATCATGAACCATAGATCCACCCTAGAGATGTATTGTGCCCCATGTAGCTGATCTAACATGTCATCAATTCGTGTCTGAGGATACCTTTCATTTATCATGATTTTGTGGAGGTCCAAATAATCAACACTATGGCACATTGACATATTCTTCTTCTTATTGAAGAGGACTTCTTTAACCCATGGTGAAGCACTTGGGCGTATAAACCCTTTATCTAGATTTCCATGAAGTTGTTTATTCATATCCTCATTCTCCACAATAGCCAATTGATATTGAGTCTTGGATATTATAAATTCCACAGTTATAAGATCAATTGATAATTCCAAATATCTTCTTGGGGAAACTCCAGATAATTTCCCAGGAAACACTTCAACAAATTCCCTCACAATAGTCATGTCTTCTAGTATGGTTGAGGCCTTAGTCTAAATCATATGAGCATGATACGCATGTTTATAAGTCATTAATATCCACGTTTGAGATGATGATGCTAAATAATATTCGTCATCCTCATTGCACTGATTCGGAATTGAGGGACAATCTGCAATATGGATAATTATTTTCCTCCCATGAATATTTATATAGGATCTATATTAGGAAAGCAAATCCATGTCAACAATTTCATAAAATTATATTATATGGAGTATAATGAGGTTTTCCAAGAATCCTAATCCACTAATTGTGATAGGGGTGGCGTTATATTCATGGGATGTAATGACTGTCCCATTTTATGTTCTGATCAACATTTTTATATCCACGATTTGTGATGGTGTTGGGATTGTAAAACTAAAATGTTGGGATTTAAAATAATGTGGCGAACCAGAATCAAAAAGAAAGTTCCCTATTAATGAAGGAATAACTAGAGTACCTATCACAACTTTATTTTCGGGAGTCACTTTTGCGGTATTTATAGAAAAATCTCACCATTTCTTTCTTTTAGGTTACTAGTTTCCTCCGAAAACTGTTAGCTTAGGGATGTAGTTTGAAATGTGACATGTTTTTTGGAAGTTGAACCAATGAACCGAGCATTCAGTGTTGAATGAAGCATTCCTATCCTCAGTCGCAGTAGCATTTTTTTCTTGCTGATAGTTAATAGCCTAGTTCCTTTCTCTTTCACACATAATGCATTTCCCCATCCCGATAAAGCAAGTTTAGGGATACTTTTTCCACACTATTGGCAAGTGGATGGTGGAATGTTTTAGCACTATTTCATTTATCCATTAGACATCCATAATTATTTTCCACCTTATTTTTCTTATCCCCATTATACTCATGAGATTTTACAATCTTTGTTATGACTTTGATGGAACATCATTAAATTTCCTCATAGATCTCAAATTCATTGATCACAAGGGATTTTCGTAGGAGGGTTTTATCCCAACTAAGAAGTGGGAAACATTGCATTCAGAAGTAACGAAAAATCTAGAGGCATATCGCGAAGGCCATGTGATGTATTCCTGGTATGCTCTGATGGATTCATCATCTTTTTTCATGACGGTAAGAAAGTTTCATTCCATCTTAATCTGGAGGGTGTGAGGAAAATAATTATCCAAAAACAGTTTCTGAAAATCCTTCCATTTCAATACCTCTATCTCCACCATAGGTTATGTATTTTTATCAGTTTCAACCATTGATAATCTTCACCCTTCATAAGATAAGTATAGAGAGGTACCGTCTCTTGATCAGAACATTAAACAATGGAGAAAATCATTTCAATGAAGTTGATCCATTGATCGACAATTGAGGGATCATAAGATCCATTAAAAGTATGAGACCTTTATCTCATGAATCTCTCGATTGGGACATGTTCATTCTTATACATGGTTTAATGTTACTCTTGACACACTGTTTTATTCAATATGTGAGTTAACTATGATAGTATTGTGAAATTTTTTTTTGATTCCCACTCCCATCAGATTGGGAATCTCATTATAAATGTCGTCACATTTATCATCAAATTGGTTGTTATCTTGAGTCCACTGATAACTGGCCATTGTCTAGAATAAAATGAATATTATGGTTAACACATAAAAGGATAATCCAATGAAAGAAGGGGTAACATATAAATTACTTATATTTCAATATCATAGGAATTTATAGGCTTCAATATATTTTATCCATGATCTAATTCACAATATATATTTATATGGGAATTTTTTAGTTCCTATAAAAATGGTTCATAATAAGCATATGAATTTACCAAATCATATCCCTGAGGATTTTCATAACCAAGAGTGCAGAATGGCCTGTTGTCATGCACCAGTTCACATTCAATTATAGATCAATGCGGTGTTTTCATGTATTACTTCTAGATAGTTGTGCCAGATCCACCACTACATGTTTGTATCCTGAAAGGTATTTATTTTCATGATAAACAAAATTCTCTATACTCATAATTTTTTTTGGATTTTTTAATTATTCTTGGTATTATCTCTAAGTCATTCAGTAGTGTTTTCTAATCCTAATCCCTAAAATAACTAATCCTATCCATTGATTCCATCTATAACACCCATATTCTTTATTTCACACATAAAAATAATTTATTAGATAAACCCATAACTTTATAAAACATAAAAGTTAGATATTTCTTGATTCTTTGGGGCTTAAGATCATTACATTTCAACTTAATGATGTGAATTAAGATTTTTTAATTTTTCTTGGTATTTTCTCTAAGTCATTCAATAGTGTGTTCTGAAATGTTTTAATGATGTGAATCGGTATTTTGATCTCGTAGTTATTGGTTTTGAGAAAAAGTATGTGTTGGTTGACCGTTTTTGTTTTGAAAAGTTTATTGAATTTTTGTTTTATCCATTGGTATTTCCATGATCGACCACATGCATGGGGTTATATGGGATGATGGGCGGTTGATGTCATGACTAGATGAGTGCCATGATAGATATGTGGGGGGTGACCGGTGTGTCATAGAAACATGCATGTGGGTGGCACATGGGGTACCATTGGTGGATAAGAAAACCGCTGAACTGTTTGTTTTCCAAGATATTTTTTTAATGAAAAACATGATTTCTGGATGAATTTTATGGTATGGATTATATTATGTGTTTTTGGAAAAAGTTGATGTTGTAGGATGTTTTGTGTCCAAGAACCCCTCTTTTTTGAATTGTGTTTTTTGGTTTGTGTTTGGTCGGTATGCTGGGTAGAAGGACATGTTAGTAGTATCTTATGTGATATGTTTCGGGACACATATATGGTGGATCCAATCATGTGTTTGGATCTGGTTTGTGAAATATTTTGACCAATGGATCATCTTGGTTTGGTCTTTGGGTTCTCTCATTTGATATGGTACGCCCCCATTAAGGGTTAATACACAGCTGAATTGTAGCCCAGATTGTATCTCAATTGGTAAATCCTACAGTTGATCAATATAAGGAATCCTTAAACTATCATTGTTGATTGAGTCTACACCCATTATTTTCCTTGATTTTTGGATCTGCTTGTAGTGGTAGTGTTCTCGTGGAAGGCTGAAAAGGGCCATAGTTTAATTTTTTTTTATGATTCGTCAAAGGTGGAAGTGGTAAGGGGTGAATGTGTGGATGAGTGTCTTGATGGTTTCTAAAAGGTCCTTTGGGTTCTTCATAGTTTTTAAAAAAAATATTTCATGTTAAAACACTAGTTATGGTAATATGGTCATGAGAGGGTATTGTGGCCACTTTCTATACTTCTGTGTTGTATTGGGACTTGGCATAATGTCTCGTCCCTTGTGTTTTTTCTATCAGTCACAATGGAGTTGTCTGGTGAAGCCTTGTGTTTTCATATTCTCATTTGACTATAATGGTGAAGGTTGTACAATACTCTGAGTGTCTCTGTTTTGTTTGGGGTAAGTATCACTTTTAAAAATGTCAAAATCCTTAGTTTCAGAGGATGTTTTTTATATGCATCCTTTCCATCTGTTGTTTCTCACCTGATGAAACAAGGTGGGATTTTTGTGCATATTTTATGTCCTTGTTTTAGTAAAATATAGTGTTAGGGGATAGTGAGTTTTTATTGTGTTTTGTCTTGGTAATCATATCTGGGATTGCAGTGTTGTTGTTTGTATCACTTTAAGAGGGATTTCTATTTAGTTGGCTTCTGAAGCCTAACTACATTAGTGAAGATGCTTAATTCATTTAAGCTCCATACATAGATATTAGAGAGATTTTGTCATGTAGTAAATGGAAATCATAGGGCCTTTCATACCCTTGTACAATGTCTTATCTTGAGTAAGAATGATAGAAAGAGTTTTTTAATCTGGATTCATCATCTTATTCTAGTTTTTCTCATTTGGTGGTAGAGGTGGGAATACCTCATTTTTATGTTGTAGCATGTGTTCAAACTTTCTCCTTTGGTTTCGAATGGGTATTTTTATAAAGATATGAAGTTTGGATTAACAGGTTGAGCACACGGTATGCACATGCTTAGTAGTGACCATGCCCTAGAAAATCATATAGATAGAAGGATCCCCAGTGTTAGAGAATGGTCTCCCAAACTGTGCGGGCTAAGCGTTCAATCATCCCAACTCTTTAAATATTGTGGTCTTTATATATTGGTCAGTTCTGTTCGGTTAAGATAGTTGGTGATTATGGTGGGGAGACCCACTATGAGTCTTATATAGGTGCATTTTTAAATGTCTGATGGATGTCAACCCCTCAAACTGGGGAGTCCATTCAGGCCTCCCCATGTTAGTGACCTGAATATGTCTTGGAAAAATTTAAGTTGACTCTAATGGCGGTGATCCAATTTATATACCTCCATACTAGTAACTCCTATAGGTCCATGGTCTTGTCTAGGAAGGAGGTATTCTTGTTCAGAGCTGTCTATCTAACCGCATATTGTTTGGGTACATTTTGGGATTGGATAGTTCCCAACGGTTTAGATAAAGCAAAGTAAGTGTAACCATGTTCGTTGTTGTTGCTCATCTGGGTATACTACTTGAGTCTTGTTCCTATACTATTTTATAATTTTCCTTTTATGGATAAACTCTGAATGTTATTGATTATTTTCGGAAATTGATGTATTTTATGATTTGTGAGAGAATTCTTTCCATAATTGGTCACTAGAGGTGTTTTGGCCTTTTGGGGGTGGACCGAACACGGAGAGGAGTAAATTCATGGTCTATCAGTTGGGTTTGGTTTTTTCTTTTGGCCATATTGGGGCTTTATATGGGAGAAAATATTTATTATGGGGAGAATTGTGAAGTCCATGATATCTATTAGATCCATTTTTTGTTTAGTTTACATCTTTTAATTGTTATGGGTGCTTTCAACGCATTTTAATAGAAATGGTGGGTTTCAAAATTGTGGTCAAATGGTGAGAATATTTCCATATTTAAATATTAATTTTGTTTCATTTATAAATTCTACATTTTATAAATTATACTCACATTCCACATTACAATTGGAATAACCATGTATATTAAAACCACTCTACAAATTCAGACCTCATTTAAATTCATAATAATGAGGGATTTTGGTTTTTTATTAAGGTGTTGTCCTTGACCGAAATCCCATTTCCTATTATAAATATTGTATTTAATTCATTACGATATGAGTAAATTTTTGGTTTTTTTGGAGATTCAAACTCTCACCCATGTCCACATACCCAAATCTCACCCTTATTCTCTCTTCCCCTAATATGGAGCTCAATTGAATCATGAATTTGTCAGAATCTTTTCTCGATTTCACAAATCATCCAGATTTGAAGAGGTAAATTGATCTGTTCATAACTCCTTTTATTTTTACTCTTTTCTCCCAGTTTTGTTTTAAATTACCTCCTTAGCCTTATTCGAACCTCACATTCATTATTGGTGGTATTAAAATTCAGATACTAGTGTACTTGGGTCATTTTTTCACTATTTATTTTGGTACGTTTATTGTTCTTCATTTCCAGCCTTCTTCTTAGGTTTTCCTCCCTCTTTCATGAATTTATAGAGTGTACAAAATTTAGGGTTTATACCTAGGGTTTTATTTGGGGTCTTTTTTGGTGAAATCTTATTGTTTAGGGTTTGTTTTCCCTTCCATGTGGTGCGGCGGAGGCTCGGTTGAGGTTTCACGCTAAGATTCAAGGGTTTTGACTCAAAGGGTTGGTGGTTTCATGTGTAAGAAGTTTTTACTGAGTTGGATGGCATTATTTAATTGTTTTAATATTCCTAATTTGATTTGTGTGGTATGAAAACCATTTTTGATGGATCTTCTTAAGCATTTAATTTTATAGATGCATTATGGATTGAAATTTGGTGCTTTTCAAGGGCGACTCTTAGGGTAATGTTTGGGTGTATTTTATAGCACATGAAAGTGACTTATTGGTGTTTTAAGGGGCTTAAAATTTATGTTTGATAATGTCTTAGTGTCGTGTGGGCCTTTAAATGGGGTTTTTATTGGGATAAAGGAGTACAACCTTGTTGTACTTCTTGGAATGATTTATGAAAACATGTGTTTTTCAAGTGTGTCTTTTATGTTGTTAATTGAGGTATTTTTTATCACTTGGCGGTAGTTTAATAAATTTTGTTTGGGATTACAAATCTATTATGGATTGTTATTTGTATTATTTGGGAATTTAATGAGGGATTCAGAATATTTTTTTGTGTCAATCATAGTTACACCCTTTGGGTTTGTTTTATGAATATTGTGAATGTTTTATTTGGTTAAAAAATGTGGGAAAATGTTTTTATATGTACTATTTGGTGGTGGTGTTAACTAAATAAGGGGTTTTTAAAGGTAATGTGGTTACATAAGATGTAAAATATTTTTTTAGAATGTTTTTTAACGTGATTAAATTTATTAAAAAATTGAAAGAGTGCTACAAAACATTGTTGTGGGCTGTTTTATGTGATTGTTTTTTGAAAATTGATTTTTTATGAAAAAAGTATTATATTATATTTTAGTTGGATATTATAAGTTATATAATATCTTTTAATAGATTTTTTGGAATTTTTATAGATATGTGAAAAGTGTTTTGGGATTTTTTCGGTGCGATTATGATAGTAAAATGTATTTGAATGAAAAACATGATTTTGTGACTTGTGTGATGTAAATGTGGGATTTTTTGTTCATGCGATGTGGGCAAAATATTTTAAACTGAAAAGTATTTTTCATAACTTGTATAATTTTTTCGGAACAAGGGGAAATCTGGGTATCTAGGTGCGTGGACGTGTACTATTATGCTAGTGAATCCAAGGGGTTGGCCTCAATTTCACGTAGTAGGTTTGAAACTTACAACACTAACTAAAATATGATGATGAATGGGGACCACTATGTTGTGGGTATGTTCCATAAAAGTGTCTCATGCATGAGAACATATATGTTGATGGCTACTCTCACTGAGATACGAGGTACCTCAGACCCACAACGAGTTAGTGCCTTGGGATTATTTCCTATTGATGGTGCTCATTAGTTACTTTGTGCTTGTCGTTGGCATATGGTATGGTTGGATGGAAGAATAAGTAGTATTGAAATTATTTTTAAAAGTTTTTATTCTTAATTATAGATATCTTGAAAACTGTTTTAATTTTTATATTTCATATTTTAGAAATTATAACAAGAATAACATGGTTAAGAAAACATGAAATCTTTTCGTATTTAAATGATTATTTCGTGGAATCTCTTAGTGGGAGAATCCTACTGGGAATTGGATCACACCCTAATTAAACCTGTGGTTATATGTAGAATTTTATTATTTTTATCATCGCATATTGGGTACAGTTCTTAGTGCCAATGGTTTATGATTCTAGCAGGTCCTTGGTGGTTATGTCTTGAAGAGATGGCTTAAGGGCTGGGACTCTTACCATGAGGGTTAATGGGATATTTATTTTTGGTTTTGTACCATTTTTATAGTCTTGGTGATTTATTTTAAATTACGTAATTCAATTCCGAGTTTTTTTAAATGATTGTTTAGTTTGACCAATCCAGATTCATTTTATTGGATTCATTTTTTTATGTTAATAAACTCAGGTAAATCATCCCAATTTTCATATCTTGATTCCTGGGCAGTTGTGACAACCCATGAGGATTGAGAAAGGCCTTCAAGACTTATCAAGGGTGGGGTTTAGTGCCCTATTCCTGAGAGATCATATCAGGTTTGTGACAATAGTTATGATGTTTTTTCATATGGCCTTTATAGTATTACTTTTAGGTTCGATGCAATTCTATCATTTAGTATGATAATATCATTATTTATATACATGTATTCTTTTATATTAATTGATATATAAATTTCTCCTAGTTTGACATTTATAATAACTTGGTATAGTTTAGTTAATCTAGTAATTATATGTATGCAATGATTTGGTCATGATTTCATCAGTTTTAATGATTTCTCTTATTGTCTACATGAGATCACCCATTCTGATATTCTATTTACCAATGTAATCGAGAAAATTAGCTCAAGAATCATTTTATAGAAGGATAAAATATGAAAAATAATTTTCATATGTCATTGAATAATTTCTCTTTTTTTTGTATTAGCATATATAAAACCAAAAATATTCCTTTAGATGCAAAAAATGGAATAATAGTTATAGATTTTGTAATTATGGATTGTGGTATAAATGATTTTAATGTTGAAATCAAATAGATTTTATAAATTATTATTATATTAGACTCATCTATAGGATTTTATATCTAGGGTTATATATATATGGAGGTGTATGCTTGAGATATGTCACTTGATATTCATTCTGGCCATGGGATATTGTTGATTAGATGGACCCGATATTATCTGTTTTTTTAATAGACAGAATAATTATGACACACATGAATTATAAGATATAGTATATAAAATAACATCAGTCCTAGGATGAATTATATGTGACCTAATAAAGTGTTGTATCATAGGTGAGATGGTGATTAGTTGAAACCATGATATTTAGTATGGTTGTTTGAGGATGTAAAAATTTAAATACATGGAGTGTTTTGTCTATACATTGGAGTGGGTAATTTTGAAATGTTGGGATACATTCCTAAGTTTATGTATGATGATAATATAATAAAATTTCTCAATATAGGTTCCATATATATGTTTTTTAGAAATGTCTATCAGTGCAGGTTTAACAATCATTTTTTCTTGTAATTGTGTTTCATGATATAAACACCAGACCATGTCTATCATATGGGTAATAATAATTTTCCAAATTAGAGGATTTAGATAGTGGTAATATCATGGGATTATCAATAACCATTATGAGTGGATACATATTTTAAATATTTTTAAAATTCTCAAGATAATTATATTGGTTACATTTTGGTGTCTCAAGATAGAATATTTTTATTGATCTTCATTTAAGAGAATTATGGATTGGAATGATTTGTGAATTTTTTAATGCAGTGTGATCCTCATGTTTGGGTTGTTTAGTGGAAGATCCTTCTCAGTGTTAGAGGTGGACACAGATAATTGACCATGAATCTATCAACAATACAACTTCTTAGGGATGATTATACCGTTGATTAATAGATTAAAAAGACACCCTCATTTTTTGGTATGTTATTTTGAAGGAAATATTGAATTTATAATTATTGTATTCATATGGGTGTCAAAATAGGTATCTTCACTAGTTGATAATCCATTTAATATTTTTATATATTTCTAATGATCTCAGAATGGGGTGTTTATCCTTAAGACTGTTGTTTTGAGATTCAAGGGATGAAATATTTGGTGGGAATATTTTAATATTAAATTATTAAATAATAAATATTTTACTTCCATGATTTTTAAATAAATATTAATGGATCATTTGATTGGAATATCTACATTTTCATTGGATTCAAAATGTGGTTTTGGAAATTTATAATGAAAAACATTGTCATATATTTTGGGATTCGTAATAGTTTATATAAATATGTATAAAAATTCAACTAAATTCATGAAATTAATTTAAATATATTGACTTATAATCATCCACAATATTCTACAATAACCCAAACCTAATAATTTATTAATTTTATTTCATTAATGTTATTTTTCATTAACATATATCCCCAATACCTTATAGGTTTATATTTTTCGATAATTAGGAAAACTCGTTAGCTAAAAAACACATTCCTTTTCAAAATAATATACATTTTACATATCTGAAATCAAATTCATAATACATAAAAATAATTCAACATCTCTGAAAAATATTTATCATAAGATAACCATTTCTTTCAATCATAAAAAATTATTTTTTTCATAACATTGATAAATAAAACCATAATAATGGGGAGATCTCAGATTATAAATTAAGGTAAACATAATCAATAATAATCAATGATTATTAGTTAATAGAATATGAGGACATGAGTATAATAAATAATGATATGAAAACCACACTCCAAAAAAATTATCATAAAATTTTCTTCCATATGAATAAATGATTGATATTTAATATTATGTGATCAATCTATCATCCTGGAATAAGAAAAAAAGTTGATTCATAATCTAAGACACATATTTTGTTGGAAATAAATTGAATTAAAAATAAACATAGCATTTATTTTATTTCTTTACATGGATACACACAAACATATAAATATATTAAATTATGAGCGGAGCTAAATGAATTTAGACTCAGCCTTTTTTAGCCAAGATACTTGAAAACCCGTTCAGAAAAAAAAATTTGTAAGATCTTATCACTCTCACACTCCCCTTTGTTTACAAATATACTTCTTAACACTTTTAAATATTAAATTGTGAGTAGATATTCTCATTATCAGACTCACCCATTGTGATTATAGCTACTCATTTACTTGTTCACATAAAAGTTTTATCTCATGAGATATAAGTCTTTGGAAAATTAATTTGTGGTAGATATAGATCTTTACCATATAATAATCCATACATTTGGTTTCCAAACAGAATAAATCATCATTTTATAATATTACCCATGGTAAAAAATTTGGTTTTTATTATTTTCAAATTGAATCATCGAAAAAGAAAAATAATTATTCTATAATTATTCATAAGATCGTATACTTCTCTAAAAATAATTTTTACCTTATGATGATTATAAAATATATATTTAAATATGAGTTAATCAATATAATAGGGTATATGGTATTAATAATTAATGAAAAAAGATTATATAGTAATTAAAATATAATTTCACAACTAAATAGATGTATAGAATCAATGATAACCCCATTAAATCAATATATTCAAGAATATGATATAGATATATAAAATAAATTGATTGAAAAATTATGTATTTACTCTTAAAAGAATTAGGCTATATAAAGGATGTGATTGATCATTTTAAAGAAATTGAGGACACTATATATGTCATCATGAGAAATATGTTTTGATTATATTTTTCAAGAATATCCTTGAACATGATTAATAGATGTCAATGGAAAATTACATGGAAAAAATTATATATTAAATTTTTCATAAAATCATTTCAAAAATAAGAAATATTATTTATCATTGGTAATTATTTTAAATATGACATTTATAAAATTAATATATTTTATAATATCTATGGTAGACGTGATAAATTTGTGAAAAAAATTAATACAATTTCAAATATATCGTGGAATGACTTGTTCAATTGTTTCAACTAACAAGAGAATCTCTTCACGTTTTTGTAAAAATCATATATACAAAAATAATTACATATCGTTTAAATTTTGAAAAATATTCTAACGTAGTATGAAATTAATTTAATCTATTATTGGAGATTGGATAAAGACACATTCCAAGGCATCCAAAAAATATAGGTATAAGAAATGTGTAGTTTTGAGATAAATATTAAAGAGGGGGTAGGTTTTAAGAAACACCTCAAGTTATAAATGTGTCATGGGGAAAAGAAATATGAAGGTAATATGAAAATGCACATGAATATATTATGAAAATTATGAAATATTTTATAAGATATAAAAAATAATATAAGGAATTAAAATTAAAATTTCCTTTAAAAAATACTATCCATGAAACTCTTACGGTATGATTAAAATTTTGATCCAAACCGCTTTAATTTTTCCTGACTTTGGATTCACATATGACAAAAGGTACATGCTATTATTATTTAAACCCCAAGAACATTTTGTATTAAATCAACTAAAAAATTGTCAAATATTATTTGGGTATCATGGAGATTATTAAGAAATATGAATCATGGAATTAATGTCCGGGAAATGGATTCATTAATCAGAATCCATTATTAGTTAAATAAAAATTGGAATCACATATAAGTAACATAAATGTAAATACAAGAAATCTCTAAAAGAATAAATTTTTATTCAATTACTTATGTGAAATGAAATAAAAATCGTATTGGGGAATAATGAATATTAAGATCTTGTGATGAATTTTATATGTAAAATAAATTAAATCTATTCTATAGATTTTATTTCAAAAAATTATGATTTTCTTGCACCGCAAAAAATACTGACATCCTTTGAAATGTGCCGTTACACACAATATTGGGTTTCATATAAAAAATACACTCTTAAAATTATAAATAAAATGAAAATTATAAATTTTCCATAAAATTGAATTTAATGATTATGAATATCCAACATATGATTATATGTGGTTGATTTCATTAATTAAAAAATAATTATTAATAAATATTAAGAAATTTCATTATAAAGGTAATATTTTTATAAAACAACTATATTCATGCTCGAAAAAGAGTATAATCGTAATAAAATAATTTAATTAATATTAATGAAAATTATATATTACATTTCCAATTAAATTTTTCCACATTCACTAAATTTATTTTATCAAAATAAACTAAGAAAAATTCATATTTTACTCATTAATGATATATTTTTCTAAAAGGGACATTTATGTCCTCTTAATTGTGCATATGGTTTAATAATAAATTATAAAACATTAATGATTTTTATTTTTAAAATATAATCTCAAAATTTATTAAAATTTAATTCCATAATTTTCATAGGTTAATTATTTAGTATTTTTCTAGGATGTTATATTTTTTATAAATAGTGAAAATTCTGAGTTTCAATTAAAAATAAATTTTTTTCCAAATAATATATCATGTTATATTTAGGTTATATTTGGTTTTAAACTAAAATTGGATAAATTATATATATGTTAATAAAATTTATGTCATTGAACTCATTTTATATTTAATTTAGATATAAAAAATTTATAAACAATTGAAAATTCTCAAATTATATACATGTTATCTATCCCCTATTCATGATTAATTTAGAAATAATTTCTACATTTTTTTATCAAAATTTTTAAAAAATATATTGAGTTTTTATAATGAGAATAAATTATTTGTTACAATATTTTCACATTCATTTTTACCATTTTTTTTAAAATGGTATGTTTAATAATATAAATTAATGTAATAATGGGTTTACTTAGTGGTCAATCTTTGGAGATATAGTGTCGAAATAACCCGAAACATGTCCAAAACTAATTTCAAGGAAATATTTATAAAATATACCAATTATATATATAATATATCAATTTTTAGTGGAAAATATGTTAAGGTATGAATCCCAATAGTATATAAATTTTGGTGTTTACAATATTGACCCTACTCCTATGCAATAAATGAGAACAAAACTTCCACCATATTATCTCCACCCAATAAGTTTGGATCATAAAAACAGATACCATTAAACTTTCATATTTTAATAAACTCATCATAGAATCAATACAATATTAATAAATCCATCCATGGAAGCCATTTTTTGTAAACCCTTTAGTGATACATGAATAAGAGGTAACACTCATCAACATGAATTATAGTTTCATATATTTTTCCACCACTTAAATTTTTATTTTATCTTTCATTTATTTTTACTTATGTATCAGAAATATAATAATATTCTGTAATTTTTACTGTAAGTCCTAAAAATTCTGAAAATTCTATTAAAATGGATACAAAATCATTATTCGTGTGTACAGAAGACTAACGCCTCGCAAACTGATGTCGTTCGTTCTTCAATTTACACCTTTGATGGATAATAAAAATATTTTAATTAGAGTTTATTTTTAATTTATATGATATTAATAAGTTATTTATGATTCTTAAAATATTTTCTAACACATACCTTTAATATTTCCATTTTAGGTAATAGAAATATGTCATGCGTGTGTACGGTAGAATACCCCATCGCGAAGTGATGTGAATCAATCAAATATTACATTAAATGTGTTATGAATGTATTAAATAAAAATATGTTATATATGTGACTTATATATTATATTTTAACAATAATACACATTTATAGGATTTAGTTATCAATATTTTTATATGAATTTAAAATGGATGAAACATTTATGCGTACGTATGACCTACTGTCAGCACGAACGACGAATTTCATTCCATATCACAAAATTTTAAATATTACAATGAATACATATTTATTGAATAAATATTATTTTTAAATAATTTTTTATATTTTTGAGGTTGTAAAATCAGGAACTATGTATAAGGAATAGAAAATGACAAGTCAAAACATAAATTAAAAATAGGAAAATTACACACAAAATAATGAAAATAATTAAATGCTAGTTACAGAGGGGTAATAAGATGTAATAAAAGAACCATATAAAATAACAGAAATATTAATATTGTTCGAAAATATGTTAACAATATATTTATATAAATTATAATTAATATCACTGTTCTTGTATTGTTGATATTATTATCCTCTAAATATTATACGATTTATATATATAGTTTTTTCATTGAATGTCAGAAGAATTATTGGGGAAATATTGTTAATTTAGTTTTCATTATCCAATCTAGATATTTAATTTTGAATATGTTTTATGATTTAAATTTATTTTTCAATATATGTTGAATTTCATAGAGATGTAGCACATGTTTTGGTGATTGGTTAATGAAATCCCCATGATACATTGGTTGTCACTTGAGTTGAATAAGTTGTTCAAAAAAATGTGTTTCTACCCACATAAAAAATTGTCTTCATGAGGGATGCTAAAAATAATGATCTTGACAATATAAATTCATAGTTTAGATGAACATAACAATTGATTCAATTATTATTGTAATTCCATGTTATCATTTGATTATTTATGATATACTGGTTAATGTTTCAATCTCATGTAATTATTTATTTTGTATTATTTATCATCATTTATTTATGCCATATTATTCTAATGTTATTGATTACTTTTCATTTGTGTCTATCAGTTACCAAACCATGATGATTATTATTTAATGATATATGAATGCTTCCACTGTACTTATCCCTAATGATCATATTCTCTCACCCTTATTTGATTTCTGTTATAGTGGTAATGGAGATGAATTTTTTGAATACATTTTCATGGATAATTAGAATTATACATTTTTATGTGTTGTTTTCCATTTTATACACCCAATTTATAATTTGGATCATAACTATTTCTATTTTGCGGAAATGATAATACTTTTGTCCTCTATTATTTGAATATTGTATATACAGAAATGTATTAATATAAAGAACTAGTTCTTGTATATAGGGGTCCAAGTTATTATAGTTGTTATCTGATAAATATTAATAGAAATATTTTGGATCTATATTAATGATATCATAGATTACAGAACCCAACCCTTTCACATAATTTGAGAACAGTATAGAGAATATCAAAATGAAACAATTTTTTATTATGGTATTTTATATGAATAAAATTTTCAACTTATGATAAGTATTTCACAATTTGAAGGATTAAATATAATGTTAAATAATTCTAAAATATAATCCATGGTATTTCATTAAATATAATGGGATCTTGGAATGAGGAAGGGTATCAATATGAATTGTAATGAATAGGTAAACTATAGAGAATATAGAAATATATTTTATTAGTATTGATATATTTATGGATATATGAGGTAAAATTAATCAAGTTAGGAAAAATAACCATTATCATATAGAGAAGATAGTTCCAAATCAAGATTATCTGATATTGGATCACTTTATGAAAGTGGGGCCCCCATCCATTTGACGGAAAAAGCATCCCATGGATAATTAGAAATGGAATATTTCTTTGTAGTATATTTTTATGGAGTTATGATGTGGTTAAATTGAAAATTAAAAACATTAATTGTATTATCTAAATAAAAATATATATTAATATTGGAGGTTAATGTTGAAAACTAGGGTGGAAGATGAAATTGAACTCGTGGATTGGAAATATTTTAAGAGGATATTGTTTTATAAATATATCCACTATGAAAAAAAAACTAAAATGAAGATAATGTTCAATTGTTTAATGAAAAATGAGTATGAAGGATTTGTAGGGTTTGAAGCTACCTTTACAAGGATAAAAGGGTATTCTATAGATTTTATTGAAAAAATAGAATACAAAATTAACTGTTTCATTGAATGTATTAATCAAGGTTTGTGAAGGGATCTAGTTCCCAAAAATTTTTTTTTCTAAATGATTATATTATATTATGAGATATCAAGACCATTGTTTTTTTCTCCGGGTATTGTGTCATCAATTGAATGAAAGGGAATAATGTGTAATGATATAAAATATGGGATATGGAATATGGTAATGAAGGATTTTCCCATATTTGATAAAATCATAAATAATCACACTAGTATATTCTTGTATGTATTAAAATTATGTCATATGTGGGGATAAACAGGTCACCAAAAAATAGAATGAAATGAGAATAAATAAAATATTTCAATTTATTTCATCCATTGTAGAGAAATGGGGACCAAAATAAATAAATTCCTATAGAATTAAGGGAATATACCTCAAATAAAGCTATGGATTCAAAGATAATGTTATAGTATTGATATAACCTATGTTCAATGATTAATGTTCTTGTGTATTTGGATCCATGAAAAATTATGTAAAAATATTTTATTAGGGGTATTATTATCATAATAATTACGAAATAAATCAAAATTTTACTAAAATGATATTTCAATAAGGATTTGAAAGAGTGTGATTAATAACATTGATGAATAAGGAAAATTATTTAGATTCATGTTGAAATTATTTGAAAACATATGATTGTTGGAATGAAACCCCTTAATATGTTCCTTTTGTTGAGAGAACGATTATTTTACAACGAGATGACTGATATGTATAATAAATGTTGGAAAACTATGACTAACATGGAACATTATTAATAACTTATTGAAAAAATATATGCTAATATTCATAGGATTAAAATAATTTTTAGATTTATGTAAAATATTAAATAGAATATATTATACATAAGTAAAGACAAAGAATGCATTTTTTAAATATACATTCATGGTTATTCAAGTTATTTATAAGTTAAAAGATATTACATGATGAATGTATTCACATTTTTAGTAACTAATAATTTAGATCAAATTCATGTTGCTTTGATTAATGAAAGGTTAGTTTTAAAAATTTAGTGACCTTTTTTCTAATGTGTTGGATCATTATCATTTCAAAAATAAAACCACATATAAATTTTTGTATGTTGATCATTATATGAGGTTCTAGAGAATGATTTACTACATCACCATATGATAAGACCAGTTCATTTAGAAGAAGTAGAAGTAGTTCAATGAATGACCAAATGATAATATTTTTCAAATGAAATTAAATTGTATCATTTAATTATATTTCATAATATTCATATAGTGTCTAAGAATTTTTCAACTATTGGAAAATAATTACTAATATAAACTCATAAAATGATGCATTATTATATGATGAATAAAATGGTCCTTTATTTCATAACAATGTTATGGTTTTTAGGCACTAAAAATTCCATTAATCAATCATTCCTGGGATCAATTACCTCAATCACTCCATATAATTGTTTACCCTTTTATTCCTTGTATATACCTCCACCTTTGACTAATGACCTCTTACATATGGATATATTTAGGATTATTCCGTCTTCCCTTTACACATATGGTTCTCTCTTATTATGATAATATTTTATTATAACCATTATAATTTTGGATTTTTGACCCTGGTAATTTCAGAAATAATAAATGGTAATTATCAAGATCATGTTTAAATTTCAAGTATTTAATTTATCTAATGTCGGAAAAATATAACACACTAGTATGTAAAATAGAATAAAATTTTATTCAGTCATGTTAATGAAACGAAACCACAAGAATAGTATATAATATCAAATCAAGATACATTAATATATATTAAATATTAATAATATATGAAATATATTATATAGCTTGAAATAAACAGAATAATCAACTATAGTTCATCACATGCATCAAAGAGTTCCTTCGAATGCCTGCGTTATATTAAAGATATGGTTTTATGAAAAAAATATATTATAATTATAATTATTTTAAATGTAAATTATATTTTTTCTATCATAATATATTTTATGTATTTTATTAACTAAATTATCAAAATATATGGTTCAATAACATGTATACAAAATAATTATAAATTAATATAAAAACCAGCTGAATATGAATGACCTTTTTTTATAAAAATATTATTTTAATTTGACAACAACATATAATCGTAATAAATAAATTTATCTATTTACTAAGGAATTATTATAATGAAATTTATATATAATATATTCTATAAAATGTTTTTATGTTCATTCAGTATATTTTATTTTCATAATTTGATAACAAATATAATTTTACACAAAAAAGATTGATTTTTATAAAACGAAATTTATAGACCATTTAGTTTCCCACTTGTTTTCAAAATAAATTCAGAAATTCTTATAAAATTTATTATAAAAAATTAATTCCTTATTTATTTTTTAGTTTCAAAACAACAATATGTTTAATCTTGGTAATTTTTTTGAGAAGATTTATTTTCTCATGAATATTGAAAAATACTGAATTTGTTTGAAAAGTAAATATTCATGAAAATAACTGATAAGGTTAAATTTTATTTTAATATTTCTATAGAGTAAAATTATTTAAGTAATATATGTATTAATATAGTTTTTTTCATTTAAATCATTTTAAATGTGTACTTCGATATAAAAACAATGTAAGGTATTGAATATTTTCACCTTTTGAAACCAATTTCTCACCTCTTATATGTGATTAATTTTAAGATAATTTATACCACATATGTTATATAAATTGGAAAAATTATATTAATTATTATTAATCATTATAATATATGACTTCCAATATAGTCGCATTAAGTTTTTACCAATATTAGTAGTGAAAAATAGTTAATGTTATCTTTCTTAATTTTGGTAGAAATGAGTTTACATAATGGTTAATCAAAAAAGATAAGTTGTTTAAATGATACAAAACATTTCCAAAACCAATTTTATGGATATATATATACCCTATACACTCTTTTATAAAAAATAGATCATTATTGGATGAATTCCGGTATGGGAGACCTTGCAATAGTGTATATATTTTTTATTTTCTAGAATTTCACTCCACAACTATAAAAGGGAACCCATTATACCTCAATATTCACACCTTCAATGAAATATGGATCATCAAATAACTACACAATTATCTTTAAAATGACTTTACTCTTTTAATAGGATCAATAATTTAGGTTGAAAACAATCTAAGAATATCCATTTGTGAGGACATACCCAAAGAAGAGGTATTGTTCATTAATGGGAATAGTTGTTTTATTTATTTATCCACCAACATAAATTCATATTTTATCATTACTATATAATGAAATCTATATATTAAATATAATTAGATTCTTATAATGTTATTTTTTATCTAATACCTTACATACTTCCATCAAATAATATATGCAATCATTGTTTGTCTGTATGATATATTGCCTTTACGTGAATTGATATCATTTGTTCATCCATTACCAGCATTACATTTTGGGAATAATGTTGTATTTATAGATAAATAGTTTAATATATGATACTTGACGTGTATTTATTATTAATTAATTATTTTATAAAAAATACATTCTGAAATATAATTTTTTTGTATACAATAAAGTCATTCATTCAGATGATAGACTACCACCTCATGATGTAATGGGATTCATTCCGATGTTATATGCTATGTAATAACAATGTTTTTAATAAAAATATTTGTTATATATTAGAAAAATAATAAAATAAATCTATAATATAAATATATATTATTAAATTTTATTTTCTAATATGAGATAAAAATAGATTCATCAATAATGCTTGTATACAACCAACTGTCTTTAAAACAGGTGCATATCATTTCCTAACACAATATTTTATCGATAATTATAAATAAATATATAATAAATATATATAATGATTAAATCATGTATTTATTGATGGATATGGTAAAATCATGATCTATGTGTGAAGAACAGTAAATAAAAAGTCAAAACATACTCAAAAAACAAAAAACTAGCACCATAAATAGTGAAAACATTGGAATATTTTTAATGAACGTGTTATAAGAAGTTATAAAATTATCATATATGAAATCATACATATTAATTGTAATGTACCTGACTTTGGAACCACAAATATGTGACCATATATATTTTTCCACATGACCTCATGTGTGCCACCCCATACACTAAAAGTTGCCAATTACTAGAGATAGTATAATAGGTCGTGTGGGAGACAATACCCTCATTAACAGAATAATTCACATAAGGTAATAATTTAAATAGCATAATATATAGGAAAAAATCAATAAAATGCATAAATAAACATTTCATATAATTGGGTATAACCATATGCAACAGTAAATATGGCATGCCATGTTACAATGTCATGTTACAAAAACCCCGAAATAAGTAAAACTGAAAGACCCATGCAATGGTATGGACTCCATGTCTAGAATATCTCCCATCCATGTCCCATGTCTAACTAAAATCTCATTAATAGGGTCATTTCCTGGTTATCGACCTTCATGCATGAAATCTACTTGGGTACCCAATGGTAGCTCGAGCAGGGTGTGAGTATAACTCAATAGGAAACCTCCAATGTTGTCTTCAAAATAAACTGTAAAAGATGTTAGTTCATGTTATTGATAAATAATGTAAAGTAAAAAATAAAAATTTATATAGGATATTGTAGACTATATTCCTTTAACTATAATACCAATGATTTTGGGTTCACTAATCAGGTATTTTATGATTTAATATCCTTTTAATTGAGTTAAATGGATTAAGCACATTCAATGATTCCAATCCTATGGGAATAAAATCAAGTATTGTCTCACTAGTCATCCCATTATTACAATCTCATAATCCTCAACTCGATGACTCAGTACGGGTGGAGTGAAACTATTTGGGAATGGAACGTTGTCCCCTTTCCTAACCCCAACATTTGGTGGTGGATTTAGACCCTCCATGCAACTCAAATAGTGGTCGTAGAAGATAAACTCTATACCCCACTATATCAATACACGTGATCATGATTATTTACCATTCTCCCCAATTATCCACATTCAAACATTTCTTTCTAATATAATTTATTAAATTGAAATTATGTTAGTAAATGGGAAATTTACAATATGCCACAATCCTTTAACACATTAATAATTTATAATATGTCACCCTTTAGTCCAATTTCCCATTTCCATTGCCAAATCACAATGAAAATTCAAAAATAAAGCAAACGCCTTAAATTTTTTTCATTAATCAATTTAATAAATTTTCATGCCAACCAAAAAACCTCTTAGGAATTTAACAAACCAATTTGTATTACTGAAAAACCAATTACACATCCTTCAAGCATATTAACATATTCATCATGGTCTCCATGTTGAAACACAACATATTTACACATGAAAAGATAAAATCTATGTTCAGGGAATATTGGAATTCCCCATGGGTGGACGTAATATCATTTGGAAATCCTCCATGCATACCACTGGGATCATGTGTTGTTCAATTAACAATTTTGACACCCAATATATCCAAAGAAAATAGGGGAACACAAAAAATGGAAAATTTAGAACCTAACCAAACATGCACAAATACACTTGAAACCCAAGCGATACAACATTTATAAAACCTACCTAGAATTATTTGGTGAATGAAACACTAAAAATTAAATAAGTCCCAATTCAAAAAACCTATGAATCTTCAACCTAGATATAACTAGAAGAGAATTTTATTTAGAGATTCTGATGGTGGGAAGAGAAATATATCAAACCTAAATTAGGAAAAGATGTATGGATAGGTTTATCCTTACTCAAATATTCAATATGCAACTAACGGCTCTTGAAATGGCCTTATGATATGGGATATGAATCCTTCGAATCAATAGGGAGATTTGGTTCATTCAATGGTTTTAAAGAGAGGAGGAAGTGGAAAATATCGAGTAGGGTATAAAAATCCAAAAATGATTTTTTTGTAATTTTTTAAATGTTTCATTTCCTCATTGTTTACCTGCAAGGTTTTCCAATCCTTGTGGATGGTACTGTCCAAAATATCACCTTTACATGGATTACTCATACGGTTTTCCATATCGTGTGCAAACCGGGTGGAGGATACTATCAGAAAATCGTACATTTTCCCGGTTTTACTAGGTTTTCTACATGGCCCGGACAAACTATGTGTAGACCATGCAGCATTACCAAAAACAATTATTCCCACATTTTTATTTCATGAACCCATGAACACACATAAGTTTTCTTAAGGTATTGGGAATCACTTATTCGACCAAATAACAGACCTAAATGAAAATGTAAGAAATAATATACATTAAAAAAATCTCAGATCATACAACCTCCCCACCTTATATCGGCTCATCCCTAAGCTGCTCTTCTTGAGCATCATTGACTTCCTAATGAAAATAGATTGGGCCACTAGGATCGCATGTCTTAATCTATCTCCCATGTCTCATCCTGAAAATTTCAATGTTTCCATATAACATTAACCAAGGGCACAACCATTCCCCGCAAAACACTCTCACTATGATCCAAAACAATAACCAAGTTCTCTTTAATGGATTCATCAACCTCAAGCTCGACATCCTTTGCATTTATCACATGAGATATATTAGGATGATACTTTCAGAGATCTGAAACATTCAAAACATCATTCATCACACTCTATTATTGTCGATGATCCAATCGGTAATCCACCAGATAGATCCCTTCCATAATCTAAATTGGCACCATATTATAGGATGAAACTTTATCGGCTTCTAATTTGGATGGTGACCCAACCATGGTGACACCAAATGAAACACACTATCATCCACAATGATCTCAATAGGACTTTTATGCCGATCATAACATGAAATATACCTGCTCTGAGCATTTTCTATATTCGTTTGAATCAAATAAAACTTATCTGAAATATCATTCAAAAGACTCAATCATAACATCTCAGAACCACCACATCTAACCAAAATGATAGTGATATACATGGTATCCCATAATGATCCTCAATAGATTCCAAATAAACTGTTGTTTGATACTTGTTTTTTTACGAAATCAAAAAAGGAAAAAACGGTTTCTCCCATGATCCTCCAAAATATTGAACATATTTTCTAAGCATGTCTTCTAATGCATGAATTGTACGCTTTGATTTCCCGTTAATTTGTGGGTGGTATTCCATACTAAAAAACACATGGGTTCCAAGTGCCTTCTATAGTTCCCTCCTAAATAATGAAGTCAAACATAGATAACAATCCAAAATTATGGTTCTTAGAACATCATAAAACCATACTATTTCTTTGAACATACAATCCCCCCCCCAATATATGACCATGTATGTCTCCTGAATTGGCATGAAATGGGCCACTAGGATCGGTAGATGCACCACCACCCAAATTGCATTATTCTACTAAGGATTATGCGAAAACCCACTATCAATTCCATTGTGACATCATTCCACAATTACTTAGGAATAGTCAATGACTGCCACAACCCACCTGGACTCTGATGTTCAGCCTTCACCTACTGAATGGTAAGGCATCATGCCACAAAACTAACAGCTTATTTCTTCATTCTCGACCACAAAAACTAGCTACGAAGATCACAATACACCATAGTCAATCCCAAAGGAATTTCCGACATTGATGCTTGAAACACGTTCCTAGACTCCTCCCGTAAATCTGTTGGCACTACAACATGACCATGATCATAAACAACACCATTAGCACCGATAGTCCAAAAAAGGCGACTCTTAACATTTTTTACATTCCTTCATAACCAAACACTCTGGATCCACCAACTTAATCTCTTTAACTTAGATTAGATGTTTGGAATCAATTAAAATAGATGAAAGCATCAATTAATCGTACCCATTATGTACCTCTTAATGAATCTAAGAAACTGAACCCATCAACAACCACTATGAGATGGATTCATGAACTACCTGATTCAATGTCTTCTGGATCAAAAAATCAATGACACTATTCATTTTCCCTTATGTGTAGACCAACCCAAAATCGAAATAATACAGGTAATCCACCAAAAATTATTATTGACGATTCAAATACCCCTGATAGAATATCTAAATAAGACATTTATAAATAGTGAACACCATAAAGGGATCCCCCCCAAAAGTAATCCCTCCAACACATTATTGAATTAACCACATAATATATATCCATGTCATTAGTATGATATTTACATTCATGCAGTTTTAACTATCTCAACCCATAAGCTACAACAGAGTCATACTGAATCAACACTTCCCAATGTCCAACACTAGACACATCACATAAAAAAGTGTACATCTTACCTGGTTTAGGTAAGATCAAAATCAGTGCAGCAGTCGACAACATATTTATCTTCGGAAAATAATTCTCATATGCCTCTAAAACATGCAAAATTTTTCCTTTATTTGTTAGGCTTGTGAGTGGAACTCCAAAATGAGATAAATATCTAATAAACCTTCAGAAATAACAAATTTAACAGATAAAACTCCAAATATCAGAGATGTTGGTGGGATACTGGCGATACATCACAACCCACACCTTTTCCAGATCCACTGACACACCTTGTTGAGAGATGATGTGTCCCATAAAGTCCACCTCATCAATACAAAATTGGCATTCTGATATCTTTTCATAAATTCTTTTTTCTCTTAGTTCACCAAAGATGATGTCAATATGATTGGAATGATCATCATGAGTTCTTGAGTTCAATAAAATTTCATAAATGAATAAAACTACAAATTGATCTACATATGTGTGGAATATCCAGTTCATCACGACCATAATCACAGCTAGTTCAATGGTCAATCCAAATGGAATCACACGAAATTCATAATACTCACACCAACTTTGAAAAGATGTCTAGGGTATGTCAGAAGGTCTCACCCCCTACTGATGGTATCTCGATATTAAATTTATGTTAGAAAACACTCAGGAACCTCTGAGATTCTAAATAATTTCATCAATTCTAGGAAGAGGGAATCATTTTTGAACTGTAATCTGGTTATGATTCCTATAACCGAAACATATACTCAGTTATCTGGAAGCCTTCTTAGAAACAAAAACATAGATTCCCAAGGTAACGAACTAGGATGTACAAAACCTCTACTCTCTATTTCCTCTAACAATAACTTAATTTATATGAGATTTTTTAGAGTTATTTGATATTGTGGGATGGAAACAAATTGTGCACCTTGAAACAATATGATCATAAAATAAATATATCTCTTGGGTGGTAAAACTAAAAAGTGCTCAAGAAACACATCATAAAAATGGTCTAAAATAAAATGGATGTCTGGATACACATTCACCCTATCATCCAGCATATAGTATGTCACTTGGCGAATGAGTTCTCCCAACTGTAGGTATAGAATCCATGTGCAGCCCACTCAAGTTTCCCACTAACAATGAAAAACATATGTGCTCCATTAGAGACGTTAATGTTACCGGATGTCACTAATAGTCGATTCGGGAATGATATAACACCATCCATCCCATTCCCATGATTAGTCCAAAGCCTAAAATCTATAGGAAAAACATATCCCACAGAGAACGACACCCACCAAACACCAAAGAACAACCCTTATATAGCCTGATATCCTCAAGTCATGTCCTTTATGGATTATTAAGACAAATTACCCACATGAAATCTCTCATTTAATCCCATCATAACTATGAACTGAGTGGAAATAATTGAAAGTTTATCACCTGTATTAAATAAAAAACTATAATTTGTGGAAGCAACAAGAATATTACCATAAACTGTAGACGAGCCTACCTCACCACCTTCAAATGTATCTTACACCTCATGGTGATGACCTTCCCCTTTCCCCTGGCCTCCCACCCGAGTATAATTTACAACACTATTTTATTGGTTAGGGTGATATCGCCCTAGAGTTCCACATCCACCGCCTCTACTAGTACAATCAATGGAGCTCCATATTCATGGATGATACGTTGTAACAGACTGTCTACCTATAATTAGAATCTTCTTATGGCCTACATCGTTACGTAACTATCATGGGTTCCTATATATTGTCTGCACGTGGCCTAACATACCGCATGCTAAACAGAAGACCTGTGGGAATGGAAATTGGTAACGCCTTGGCCCCAACCTACCACACTAATTTTTGATGACCTTGCCACCACCATTATAAGATTACAACCTCTTATGACTACTATGTGTGCTTACACCTTGCTAAATAATTCTAAAACATTACTTCATACAATCAAAAGATGAACCCCACTCTTTACTAACTTTCCCCACAACTTCACTACATGAATCTCCCTTCAGGTTCCCCTAGGAGAAAAGGGCTTGAACTACCACTTCAAAAAACATTTTGAAACAAATATATATTCACCTGAGATCTGATCTCGTGTCTTAGCCCGTAGTGGAAGTGTTTCACCACAGTTGTCTTGTCTCCTTTCAATATTAAAAATAGCCATCTCAAATCAGTGAGACTACTATAATATTTCATTACCAAAATTCTCCCATAAGTTAATCTCATAAAATTTGAATCCTTCTCCTAGATCACATTTTCGGGGTTTAAATTATCCATAAAAATATCTAAAAAATCATTCCACATCATTTCATCAGCCTTATATGTTTCAACCATGATGTCCCACCAATTCTATTATTTACCTCTCTGCATATAAGCTGCTAACATGACTCGCTTCTCGAGAACTGTCTCTAGATGGTCAAAAATAGTTTGTAAGGACTCTATCCAGAACTCATCAACTTATGGCCCACCCTCAATGGTAAAGGTCATAGGGTGTTACAACAGACACTCTCTCGTCAGATCAATCATACATGGTGCATACCCACCCTAGGTCACGTTACATCTACTATATAAAATGAGCGATGTTATAAAGAAACAAATATTACATATTTTATTGGATCACCATGTTCTCCTTCTCCACCACAGGAAGAGTGTTCTTAGAAACATCCTCATGTCACCCAACCAGCACATGTATTTGAGGTCAAATTTCCCTACAATTACAAACATGTGATTTAGAATGAAACATGATGTCTTTAATGCGAAGGAAAATGATATAGGTAGGATCATCACTTTATACAACTGATTTAGTTTGCATACCCTACCCAAAAAGGGCCCACCCACAATAGGATCACAATCCTTGGCCATCTCTTCTATGTCATTGGCTAACATGAGTGTCTAACTCATATGGTTATAAGACTTATCTTTTACACCCATTCCAAACCATTTCCATATCTCAATTTAATCATAGAACAGTTTAATCCACTATTAATTCATTATCAAGCATTGTTTTTTAATTATTACCTGAAATTTTCGATACCCTTTTTACCCATTATTGGCGTCTTATTAGGATCAATTTTCATTAATTAAAAAAAACACATTCTAACCTTTATATCCCACACACCAATCTCGTTTGTGTTACTAGCATGATGCATGATGCTTACTTACATAGCTGCCTAGAATGATGCATGAATTCAAAACCACATACCATTCCGAGAATGAGAGAAATATCACATTACCATAAAATCACACAACATGTACGTCATCGGATGGTGAAATAACATCAAATACAAGGAAAACAATATGAACAACAATCACCACCTATAGAGACTCGAGGATTCCCCCATACATATTTTAGCAGCCTCCAAGCATAGGATCATTATCATAGACCGACCCTTTCATATCCTTCTATATACCATCCCTAAATAATAAGAATGATAAAAAACAACCCAATAATAAATCATTGTAACTCGCCTGACCCAATATCCAGTAAACTGGTTCCCCAATCTGGGCCACCACTTTACCTCATGTATGCCTCCCAGTACTCCAAAAGTTCCCGATAAGAAGCATAGGTCTAATAGGTCACGTTGGGAGACTATAACCTTATTACAAGAGCATTCCACAGCAAATAATTATTTAAATTTTAAAAAATAGGCAACATTCAATAACATGCATAAATAAACAATTTACAAAACATGGTAAGACCATATGAAATAGTAAATATGTCATTCCATGCTATAATTCCATGTGAAAAAACTTCAAATGATTAATAACAGAAATATCCCAAAAATGGTCTGGACTCTAATTATGGAATCTCACTCATACAAGTCCCTTGTCCAACTCAAATTCATAGCATACGGACCATTCCCTTGTCCTGACCTGCGAGCATAAAATCTTCTTGAGAACCCAACAACTACATGATAAGGGGTTGAGTATAACTCAGTAGGCCACCACTAACAATGTCTACAAAATATCATGGAAAAAAAGATTGTGGATTCATGTGATAAATAATAGAAATTAAAAATAAATAGATCAATAGGATATTCAAGTCTATGTTTAATTATCTATACTACCGTTGAATTTGGGATCAACACTTAAGAATATCATGATTTAATCTACCTTTTACATGTGTTCAATGGATTAAGAACATTATATATTCTAAAAAATATGGAAATAAAATAAATCTATATCTCACTAGGAATCACATTATAATAATCTCGTAATCCTCACATTGAAGCCTCAGTCTTGGTGGAATGCAACTATTATGAGAGTAGTACTCCATCCCCTTCCCTAACCAATGCATAAGAGGGTAGAGCTAGAACCTCGGTCCAACTCGACTAGTGGGCATAGAACCACATGTCTATAACCCACTCTACTGAGCCTTGTTAGCATACTTATTTATCATTCACCACAATTAAAAACATCACAACAATCCTAGAAAATATCATTTATAAGATCTGAAAAATGTCAATCAATGGGAAATTAACATTATGCTTAAATCTTTTAACACGTTCCTCATTAATAATTATTACACTTTAGTCCCATTTCTCATTTCCCATTCCAAAAACACTAATAATATTCATGTATAACCCTAACACCCTAGAATTTTTCTTATTAATCCCTTTAACCATTTTTCATTCCAACCAAAAAACCTCATATCCATTACCCTACCTAATTGTATTACTAAAACACCAATTACACTTCATTACAAAATATTAACATATTCATCGTTGGATCGATGTTCTCACATAATGTACATACACATAGTTAGCTAAACTCTGTGTCCGTGGAATATCAGGAAACCCCATTGGTGGCCCTAATATCATTTTTCCATCCTCAATGCATCACGCAGTGATCATGAGGACTTTAATTAACCATTTAGACACCCAATATACAAAAATAAAATAGGGGATCCAACAATAATGATATCAAATATTATGAACATTACCCTACATGAACAAATCCACATGAAACACAGGGGATACGTGTTATTAACAACCAACATTGAATATGTTGGAAAAAAAACCATTATTCACATTCTTTGATTCTGATGCAACAGATCATTGAGGCCTAATCCTATATTTCACTATAATCAAAATGTTTTAGATATTTGGATGAATATCAGAGAAAAATATCCACCCTAATCAAGAAAAATAAGAAAGGAGTGGTCTAGTCATACCCAGATCTTAAATCATCCACTAACAGAGTTCTAAATGTACCTAATATATGGGAGATCAATCATTGGTAGCTATTGGGATATTCTATTCATTAATAGGGTAGAAAGAGAGTATGAGGTGGAAAATCGAAGGTTCGGTATAAAAATCATGTAATAAAATTTTTTGTAAATTTTTAGATTTTTCTGGGCCTAACAGTTCTCCAAACCCTACGCAAACCATGTGGTTACTACTGTATTAAAATACCCCACTCACACAGTTTACCCACAAGGTTTTCTAATCCATGCAATATTTGTGCAGAGGGTATTGTACAAAAATCCATCATCTTCACGATGTACCAGGGCTGTCTGCAAGGTCAGAACTAACCATGTGGCGACTGTGGGAATTTCCATGAAAACACTTTCCCCCTATTTTTCATTAACGGAACCCCCAAAACATCCCCAACCGTTATTATGGACATGTGAAACAATTTATCTCCCAAAATAACGAACTTGAACTCAAATGTATGAAAAAACATACCTTAATAAAAATCCAAGAACATAAATTAATGTAGATCTGGAATTATATAATAAAAATATTAAAACCATTATACACAATTTTAAATAATTTTCTTTCAAATGATAGGGTATGTTGCAGGATATTTATTATAATTTTACTTTGGTGAAGAACACACCATATTCACCCCCAAAATCATTTATCTGATGTATATGCAAATTATATTGTATTTTAAATCATGGCTAAATTAGTATTAATAGTATATAGAATTTCATATTATGTTTTTTCTTTTTATGGATCTTATGTTTTAAAGGATTATATGTGGTATGATATTTTTTACCAATTTAAATTCCATTTAAACATATTTGTTTTTATTATCCAATTCACTTTTTTGTGATGTTCACCCAACCCCATTATGTGTAATATCATGAATCATTTATAATTAACGGTATGTAAAGCACACAATTTAATTATCTCGTGTAAGGGTATTTTGAATAATGACTAAAAGGTCATAAAATTTATTATAAAATTTTAATTCTTTATAATTATTATATTCCTCTCAAATATATGTCTTTATTTTAATAATTTAGAATTACATATTTTTTATTATATATTTTCAAGTGTGATAGATTAGATTATTTCCAAAATAATATAAAAGTTTTATAATAATTCATTACATTGAAATTTATTTGATTTAATAGGGAAATATTGATAAATCCACATCCTTTACCAACTACCAATATTTAAAAAGTCACATTGTTCATGAATTAAGATTATTATTCAATATATGGGGTATGTTTTTGGCATAAAGTACTTGGGTTGGGGATATGTTAATTCACCCTTAGGATGAATCAATAGTCTCTTGAGATGAATCTTTCGGCCAAATCAGATAGTTTTATACACAAAAAACTAAAAATTGGTAGGGATTGATATTTTTAGAAACAATTTCGAGGATAGATCATAAATATTCTTAAGTCAATAATTATGAGTTAAATTAATAATTTTATTCCATGTTATTACTTGATTTGTTAGAATATAAATTTTCATGTTTCGAGCTCATGCAATTATTTATAGGGAATTATGGATCATCTTCTATTACAATAATTTTATGGTCCTATTATATAATTATTGGAATGCGAATCAATTAATTAACTTCATACTTTTATTTTTATTGATTTATGATTGAATCTATTGAAATTATCTCATAATTATCATTTGATCTCACCCTTATTTTGTTTCCCTTCCGGTTCATATGAAGACGAATTTTTGGAATAAGTTTTTTAATGATACATATATTTTAAAATTTTTTCATTATGTTTTATTTCCTATTACAAATTTAAAATTTGAATCATCTATGTATCTAGTTTAAAAACACTCTAAACTATTCAATAAATTATGATTTCAATCTTATATTTATGAAAATTTAATAAATTATGGAAACATCTCTGCACTTCCTGGATAGATTTAATTACAATAAATATATTAATAATATATTTTTTCAATATTATGATTCATATATAATTTCATAAATTTCATTTATAATTATTTTATATATTTATACTACTTATTATTAATTTATTTTCATTATTGGGTGTGGGTAAATGTGATCATTTTGAACTGTTTTTTAATAATGACATTGGTATTCATTATTATCTTAATTTTAATCAATCCGCATTATATTTGAATATAAAATTTTTAACTAATAATCAATATAATGTTTAAATTTACATCAATTATTTCGTCATTATTTTCCCCCCAAAATGAAATTCACAAAGAACCTCTTCTACTGATTTTGAATCTCTAATGGTTAATTTCATAATTCATTATTTATATATTGAGGAATATTTTACACATCTAACATAAACATGAATATTCACAGAGAAAACTATTATTAAGTGATGTTTTGTTTTTCATATCATTATAAATGATGTAAAATTATATTCCATAGTTTTTTGTGTGATATATTATAATTTCAGTGGCTTATAAGAATAAATAATTTTCTTTAAAATTTTACATTTTATGAATATGATGATTTTTTTTATATTATACTTATTTCAAATGAATGAATTAATGATGATTAATTAATATTTATATCATTAGTAATAAATCAATTACATAATATTGGAACAATAATAATATAATAATAATCATAATTATACTTTAAAATAATTTTTAGGATCACTCATGAATCATGGTAATGAATGAAAACTATAATCCTTTCTTTTATAGAGGTGGTAGTCCACACATTTTAATATTAGGTGATTTAGTTATCCCAATAATGGGGGAATGGATTTATATAGATTAATTTTAATAATATATATGATATAAATACTATAAATCATTATTGAATTCAAATTTTTTTACTAACAACATAATATGATGATAGAATATGAAACATGTTGAGTCATGGAAGTGGTAATCCTCAAAAATAGCAATTTACTATATCATTTTTCATAATAAGTAGAGAAAAATGAAAATCATTATTAATTACATTAAAAAATAAAATTATTTATATAAATAATACTGATTTCATTTCAACTATATTTAATGATAATAATTATAAATGAATATTGAAATGAAATGAGTAATGAAAAAATGATTTCACATATTGAAAACATTGATATTTCATTAAAAGAACAATTTGAAATAGATGGCATATGATTCTCTAAAAATGTCATGCATTAAATATAGTGAATGTGTATTGTATAGGATAAAATTGGAATGTTATTATTGTTAAATACATTTTTTTGTATTTCCTTGATGTGGTTGTGAGGGGTCTCTATTAAAAATATCGAGAATTCATTAACATTAAGTATTTCAATAGAATGTAAATGGATAACCTGTAGAACACGTATTTTTGCTCTAAAATTGACAAATAATTGTGTTATGAAGACATAATGATGAGAAAAACTCATCCACTATTTCAATACATGTTATTCTCATGTTCTAGTTCTATTAATACTCGATTTATCACATTTACCATTTAAGAGTTTACCATGGAAACTAATTATTATGAAATAAAACATAATATCTATTTCAAAATATATAATTATCCTTATAAAATATATTTTTACCCTATGATATTAATTTTAGAACAATGTTTTATTATTGAATCAATAAATATGATAAAAAAATATAATAATAAGAAAGACTAATCGATAGAAAAAATGTTTTTCATAAAATAAATTTTTTTCTCTACAAAATAAAATAATTATTTTAAAAATAAAATCAATAGTCTTGAAAACATAATTAAAATAATTAAATTTGTGTTTTATATTATAAATTTATTTTATAAATTTTGAGGTCATACTTTTAGATGACAAATTTATTTAAATTATTTTTATTTGTAAAAATTATATTCTACATTATTCACCTAAAAATAATCATTTTTAGAAACATATCAAACTAACATCTTTAGAAAAATTATTTTGATGAATCTAAAAATAAATTTTAGTTTTTAAATATAATATTCTAAAATTATAAATTATACATGTAAATAAAATGTTGACAAATAATGAATATGACATCCCCAAACCTACACCACTTGATTCGATCCTAAAAACAGAAACAATATATTTCAGGCTATGATATCAATGAAGATAACTAAATTTTTCCCAACAAATACTTATAAAATTATATAAAAATACTAGATCAATTCCAAACCAAAATTACATTTAGGTTTAGATTTTATTTAATTATTTAAAAATTTTATATAAACATTACCCATGTCTCTAAAAGAGTTTTTATCCCCCATAAACTGTGTTTTTTTAATTCACATTAAGTAATCATCCCCATCGAAGAGAAAGCTGTCTAGATATAAATCATTCAATACTATTTATGATGTCATGGGCAAATAGATAAATATATTTAGAACTAATATACTCAATAAGGGTAAAAATATTTGATAAAAATGAATGTAATTAGTGTGAATAAAAATAAAATAATGGTATTAAAAAATAAAAAAAGTACATGAGCGTAACATAATATAAAACATACCCATAAAAATTTGATAAATAAAAATTTAAAAAATTACATTTTTTTATTAAATGATTTAGTCATAAAAAGATTAATTAATGAGACATGTTGTATCAATTTTATTCAATGGAAGCACTTATAAACTATAAGTATCATAAAAAATTGGGAAGGTATCATTGAGCATCACCTTCATTTCCCATTTAAAACCAATATGTGAAAAAAAACTAGAGAATAGATAAATCCAAAGTATAAACCCTTAAATAACTGTATCATTATTACATCTAAAGATAAGTATCATTTACCAGTACATTGGAGCACTATATTGGTTTACCAATCATATAATTTATATTGGAATAAACCACCTATATCTTAGAGAATAAATCATATAAGATTTATTAGTATCAACTGAATCTATATGGGAACACCAATTCACCATTAAAAATGTATAAGTTCTGTTTAAAAAAATTAATAGATCATAACTTTTAAAATATAACTAGAATAAATTTTCTTTCATTTCTTGATTCATCCATGGTAAATAAATGGATTCCAACTAATATCTTTTAAAAAAAATTAATTTTGGGAAAAGAAATGTTTAACAAAAAAATATCTTTGAAAATATATTAACCCATGGTAATGAAATGGAATCCATAAAAGTTTATTTGAATCAAGATTAAACCATGGAAAAGAAATTGGTTCTATAACAATCTCATTGAAACATGACTAAACTATACTAAAGAAATGGGTTCCCTAACCATCTATTTGACTTAATAATCACCCATATCCCAAAATAATGATGATTATATGATTAAAAAGTTTCCACATTGGTGCATACATATTAATAAAGTTTGATATCTTTAAATAATGGATTTAGCATTAAACAAAAATTTAACAAATAGAAGAAAAATAAAATTTCTATTATTAAAATAAATATTAAAATCTAAAAATTTAAATTTTTTTTGAAAACCAATTTAATTTAAAACTATATTTTAAATATATAAAGAGACCCTAAATGAAAATAATAGAAATTATCAAAAGAATATATATTCATTTTCTAAGGTAGAAAATGGACATTATATTCAAAACATTTTGAAAAGGGGTGTCAAAAGTCACCCATTGTCTAATGGATATGAAATTTATTTTCTGAAAACATATAAATGATGATATAATTTCTTGATTAAATTATTTATCAAATAATTTATTTTTATGAAAGATAGGGTTTTAAAAAGATTTATAAAACAAGGGCATGGAATTGAATGTTACACAATCTAAAAGAAAATATATGATCATTATCTCATACAAATAACATTTATGATATTTCATCAATAAATTAGGTGGCAATTAAATTTAACTCCTAAAAAATATTCATAACCGATGGAAAATAAAATATATGTGTTTCTAGAAAATAATATCATATGATTTATTCCAAATGATCCCTGAACATAACAAATACGGAATGAAATGTGATTTTTTCATATTATATTTTCCACTTGGTTAGCTATTTCATCACAATACCTATAAAGGATTAAAATCCAATGATAAATTATCTATCATTAAATTTATAATTTTCAGGATATAAAATGTTTAATGGAGGTATACTGATCTCATAAATTAATATGAGTGCATATTATAATTGTATATCTCAAAAAAAAATTAGATGAATATCCCTTAAAATATAATAGAATTGAATTTTATAATTAATTTATGAAATAATTGTATGTATAAAATGTAAAATCAAAAAATACTTATAGATATGAAATAATAAAATCAATTCCTTGCTTATATAATCATAGAATATAAAATACAATAAAGATGGTATATAACCCAATAAAAATAAATTGGATTTTAAAATTATATACCATTTGGTAATTTTTATATAAAATCCACATGGATCAAGAAATTAAAATTCAAACATAGTATTCCATGATGAATGAAGTACTCCAAATATTACATGTAAAGGGGAATGATCAAAATAAGTTAAAATAAACATCTGGGAATATGGAATATTTCTCACCAAAATAAAAGGTGAGGGGAGATAATTTTACCTTGACTTTGGACATACCCTGTATTCTCATCGACTAATGTATGATAAGATTAAAACAATTATTTGATATAATTATAAAATTTATTTATATAATATCATATAATTAAATATTTTCTTTTCATTATTTTTTATGTTTTATTAATGTAATTTATTAGATAAATTTTTGTTGGGTGTTTTCTAGTTGATCATCTCATTATTTAAAAATAGATTTGGTGTGTTGATCATGGTCAAAGTGGTCATTATTTCAACTTATATAGAATTGTAACCATGAAATAAATATCATATTTATTCAGAATTTATAATATTAAAAATATTCCAGATATTTTTTATGAAACATGATCTACGTTATAATCATTGAGACACTAGGTTGTACACACACATGAGTCACATTTATGCTTTTCAATTATTTTAATGGAATGAATTATGGAATTATTTTATCATTAAAGAAAAATGATAATATAATTAATGCCATATTTTTTCATTAAATATATTTTTAATATATAATCCACGTTTTTTTGTTTATTATAGCATAATCACATCACTTTATAGTGACGATATCCTTCACGTAAACATGAACGACGTTAACAATTTGTAGTGTAAGAAATAAATTGATATATTTTTATTTCATAATATTAAAATTTATATTAATATAAAATTAAAATTATTAAAATAATTTATACTCATTAAAAATAACCTTAATACATTCCATGTAAGGTGTTGGTGAAAAAAAATCACATCGCTGCACGTGGTGGTAGTCATCCATACAAACAAGAAACGATGTCGACTCCTTCATGTGATTGAAATTTATAATTAAAATTTCATATAAAAAACCATGATTATATAAATGTAACAAATAACTAATATATTAATGAATTACATCATTAAAATAAGTTATGAGAGGAAATGATTGAAAATAAATGACGTTGGACTGTGTGGTGGTAGTTTTTTTTACACACAAATGATGATTTGATATTTCACTTAATAGACTATGTGATTGATATAGATTAGTACATTAATATAATAACATATTAGTAAATGGAATAAATATTAATCCTTATATGAATATAATTAAATTAAATTTCATTGAGATGAAATAAGATGTAAATTAAAAACACACAATTAATCATGATAAACCATCATAATGAAACATCCATGGTTAACATAAAAATAATAATAGGTTGGATATCTGATAAATGTATGGGATCTAATATGTGGGTATGTAATTAATAATGAAATTTTATTTGGTATTGTCCAATAAAAAACTATTTTATGGTATTATTAGTATATTACATGGGATCCCTTTAATAAGTGATGGAGGTTTCACTCTTATAATGTTTTATATTAAATGAATAGATATTATGTTGACATTATAAAAGGATATATATGGACCATTCTTGAATATTAGATATAATAATGACTAAATATACAAAAAAAATTATTTCATTCTTGTTTTAGGTCATTTTGAATCTTAGGATTTTTTCTAACCCATGGTAAAAATGTTTTCATCTTTATCATGGAATGTAAATTTTATTATATTCACTATTTACTATTGTTAATAATAACGATGACCCTATTAGACAATAAATAATAATCTTATTCAAAATATTTAAACTATTTAAAAAAAATCAAGTCACAAAAGTGGATCATTCTTACTTTAAAATCAATCTCTTAGGCTATATGAAAAAGAAGGTTTTTTAAAGTGTATTTTTCAAGAAAAAGATGAGTTTATATTAACACAATAAATAATTATTATTATTATAAGACTGTAAATTGATTTTTATTGATATATAATATTCATATTTTATTATTGAGATTCAATAATAGTGGATATTTTGTTAATTGTAATGGGTATCATTATGCACTATAAAATAGTTTCACAAAATCATTTTTGAAAGGTAAAAAATAAAATTAAAGGAAAAATGAAAAAAAAAATTATTATTATATAATTAAATTGATTATATACAACTAAATAATTTTTATTTTACATTAAATCATTTTAATAACATAATTTTTAATTAAAAATACTTAAATTATTTAAATGAAATGATAGTTCTATAACAATATTTTTTTTCACTATTCACTAAATAAAAGAATATATTTAAATAATCTAAAATAATTCTACCATGATAATTATAGCATGATGATAAAATAAAATAATTATATTATATCAACTAAAATTTCAACAACTTCCAAAAATTAATTGTAATAGTTTTTCCATTAATGAAAATATAAATTATTTTTGAAGAAAACATATTTTTCATGAATAGAATTTCATTATTAGAAATTAATAAATTATTTACTAATAAAGTATCTATAATTAATATTTTGTCAGAAATATATATATATATATATGTATGTATGTATGTATGTATATATGTATGTATGTATGTATGTATTTATGAATATATATAAGTTTCATAATTTAGTGAATTATATTCATAATACAAATTTAACCTCCAGGTTATAATTACTATATAATTCTTGATTCATTTAATCATTGTGTTTCTTGTTTATTATGATATTAAACATACTATTAATGATTTACTATCATGGTGTGCTACATACTATCAACTTAAAATTTTTTTGTTATTTTAATATTATCTTTCATTAAGTAATCCAAGGTTTGAAATGTAAACAAATACCATAGTTGGAATACCGCTTCATAATTACATTTAATAAAACATCAACTTGATGATGGAAATAATGATGTATGATGGTCAACTTAAATAAAAGAATATACATTTTCAAATAGGATAACATAGGGTTTAGAAGAAAATTTTTCCATTAATGTAAACGATAATGTCGGAAAAATTATGGAGAGTGATCTATATCATTGATCAGAAGATTGTGAATGATTATGAGAAAACCAAAAATCCAAAATCTATATACAAATATGAGTAGAAAAGGTCATTGGTATCATCCGAAATTTTGGTAATAGGAATAAATATTTATTAATAATTAAATTCCTATGATTTAAATATTACATACCATCTAGACAAACAATTTATGAATATAAACATAATGAATTTTCCAAAATAATTATTTTAATCAATTTCCATCACATTATAATCATATCATCTTAATGATGTGTATTCAAGATGAAATTTCCATTCACATTGCACTGAACTAAAAAATTTAAAGACCACACAATTTAAAAAATTATTTTCAATCTATTCCACGCATCTTGAGATATTTACCAAAACCAAAATATTAGACACATGATAGGATAATTCAAATAGTGAGTACAGCTTTTTATGACTAAATTATAAGTTAATCTATAAAATAAAACAATAATTACCTATAATAAAAAACTATACCATATATAAATGACCATATAATCCATACAACCTAAAAAAATAAAAATAGTTTTTAAATCAAAATTTTTATATCATACATTTCATATTAGAAGACAAAAAATATACAGATCTTATTCTCAAATAACACTAATAACTTATTAACCAAATCACTTTTTAGTATCACTGTCATCAATATGATAAAACATGTGTTCACAAAAATAAATTTATATATTGGATCATTTAATCTTAAATGGTTATTAATACCATAATGAATATATATGATAAATATAAAATAACACTTCACATTAAACTGAGGATTTTTACACACTTGAGAAAAAATAAAACCTCTCTTCTTGTTATGTTAAAAACCTTACTGTTTCTACCACTTAAATACAAAAAAAAAGTGTTGTTGAAGGCATACAACATCTAATCAAATGCAATATTATAGAAATATGATGTAATACAAAAAATATTATAATAAAATTACAAGAATAAATTATAATCTCTAATGGTATATAAAACATTAATTTTATATAAACTATAATATCATAGAACGACACTCCCCGATCTTGTGTTGAAAACATAAACATTTTATTTCATATTTTTATACTAATTATTGTGAAAAAATATTTCCAATAAAAAATATAAATCATAAAAATGAAAATATTAGAGTACTAATATTCTCAAGTATCTATTTGATTTATATTTTTATATAATTATGTAAAACATTGAAATAAACAACACTCATGTCTTCAAAAGATAATTTTTACAATAGAACCTATAATTTTATAATTTATATTAAGTCATAATCATCATCCATATTTAACCCTTCTATAAAAAATTAATTTGACAAAATTATTTATAAAATCGGTATGTGGAATCATAATAAGGGTTGTTTGATCATCATTGAAATGATAAAAATAAGAATTAAAATATTAATTTTAATTAGTTATAATAAAATGGGAATAATGGAATGAATGACATAATTCAACCGCTTGATCATAAGAAGAGAGAACTCATTCTCATAAAAAATGATCAATAGTCATGAAAACATGGAACCTATATTTATCAATGAAAATAGTCATTAAAATCAATAATCATGCACCATGTGATATCTACCATGATCTATGAAAACTAATACAACCAAAGGTAAGAATAATGAAAATGAGTTGTTATCTTCGAACATCGTATTATTATCCCATTCTAAACTAGCACAAAAAATAAAACATTCTTAATTAAATATATAATGGAAACACTTTGATAAAACCCAAACTATTTCCTTTAATAAATATAATCATTAACCATTATAATGTATCACATTCACGGAGCACACATCGTATAATCTATATAGTCTCACCCAGCGCTATCGGGTTGCACACATCGAATAATATTTAATGAGATCATATTTTGTTATCTGTTGTCATACATTATTCTATACTAATGTACATATACAATTTATGAATAAATAATTTGAATAATTTTACCATTCAATCATAATAATAATCAATGTACTTTCATATTTTGATTCACATTTGGGAATGAAAAGGTTTCCATAAGAATCTATTTGAATAATTATTAACCTATGGAAATCAAATAGGTTGCATGAAAATATCATCGAAACATGAAAAAAATTGAAAATAAACCGTTTAATTAAAAATTTCATTGAATCACAATTTATATGTGGGAAATAAATAAGTTCCATAAAAATATATTTGAAACATGGTTCACCCCATAAAAAATAAGGTTCCATAAATATCCCCTTTATATAATCACAATCCATCCAACTAATTAATGAGTATTGTATCATTCCAATAAATCTCATAGATGTGTATGTAATAATTTTTTCAAATGTTTATAAATTTAAACATTATTAAAATAAAAATAAGGACATTTTTTATGAAAATTAATATTTTTATATAGAAAATAACTATTCGCTAAAAAAATATTATGAAAATAATTTTCATTTAAAACAAACATGGATATATATAATATAAAAATAAAAAATAATGGTAATGTTGGTGAGAAAATAAATTCATGTAATAAATCATAAAAATATTATTTTTTATGAAAAATTTAAAAACAGAGTCAAAAGTGACAAATTTTGAAAATATTTGGAAATTTAGTTTTTAAAACCAATAAAAAGTTGGTAACATATATAAAAAATGCATTATTATGTCATTTAAAATTTGAAAAACAAAAGTTTATTTCATTTTACAATAAAAATTATATGTATTTGAATGATTCAACATCTAAAACAATAAGCTATTTTGATATCACTTTCACACTAATTTATTAATATTTCATCAATAAATATGGGAGGAAATATAAATTAAAATCGTGAACCGAATTCATAACCACATGAGTAGAATATATATATGTGGTATAAGAAAATAATATAATAAAATTTTCTAAAATATATCCTTGAACATAAATATTCTTGAATGAAATTGGATTATGACATTAATTCATTATCGATTTTGTAACACATTAATGAAAATCCCCATGAATGAATAAAATCAAAGAATAATTTAAATATCAAAAACCTCAGTATTTTTTTGATCTAACATGTAAAAATGAAACTCATACACCTAAAAAATTAATATTGGTTCACACCATAAAATAATTATCATATATATTCATAAGTTATTCCACTAAAACCAATAATTAATTATAGTAACACAAAATTAACTACACTACGATCATAGAGACAGAAGGTCGTATGTAAGCATGAATAACATTTTAATTTGTCAATAACCATTATAAATATAATTCATGTAATATTTCTATATTTATTAAATGATAATAACATCATTAATTCCAATTTTATTCATTAAATAAACTTATATATATCATCGTTGTATTTTAGTGAAAAAAATGTATCACATCACTTCATCGATGACGTAGTGTACACGTACGCATAGATGAAATTATTTTTTTATAAGTGTAATAATGAAAAAAACATATTCATATTTAATAATGATTTAAATATAATTAATATACTAATTATTTAATACTTATCATATATAATTATTTAAATTATCCATTATAATTTCTATTTACCGTTCTAATGAAAAATAAATCATATCACTAAATGAGGTGGTAGTCATTTGTACACATTAGAAACATTATTATTCAACCAATGGAATGGAATATATAAATGTTTATATGATATTATAACACCATAAGTATAATTTTTTAAATATATAATGTATTTATGATTTATATATTTTATTCCAACAATATGTGATTGGTGGTGATGAAAAAAGAATAATATTTGATCGTGAGGCGTTAGTCCTCCGTACATAAGAATGATGATTTCCTATCCTTCTCAATCATATAAGATATTAAATAAAGGTTTTAAGATAAAATAATAAAATATAAATATATGGTATAAAATAGTTTGGTTATATAATTTTATTGGAAATATATATAAATTTCATCAAAGAAAAATTAATATAATAACACACAGTCACACACAACTCAATTGTTTCATGAATCCTCCATTGGGTTTCACTAAAATCCTTCAAAGGATAGATTTATAATAAGAATATTATATATGATATGTTATTGGAGAATTATGTAACAAATTTTCATTGGGAATTCATAACCTAAATAGTTTTTATGGATTTAATATATGGGGATAGGGGTGTCCTTTTTAAAGTTAGGTTAGTGGAACATACATAATTTTTGAAAACCAAATGTTGTGGCCAAGTATTTTAGATGAAAAGTATGAAAAATGATAAATTATTGATCCTAATAAATTAAAAGTAATAAACACAGAGATATATATATATAATGGTTCTTTATTAGTTGTTTAATATTATTTTGAACCTTATCTGTTTAGTCTAACTCACAATAAAATCATTTTCACTTTAATATCGCTAATTAATATTTTTAAGTTTTCATAACTCATTATGTTCAAAAATTAAGAGGAATTATTTTTATATTAAACAATATTTTGACTCTAAAAATTTATGCCTTATTACATAATTCAATTCATATACATCACACTATTTAATACCGAATTAAAACTGTAGATGAAACAAAATTGAACGTTTTAATGAATTGTATATTTCAAGATAACAATGAATTTCTATTAATTATATGTCAAATAATATTTATTATATAAATATAAATTTATATTCATTGAAATGTTATAAAAAAATTTAGTTTTAAAAATTTCACTTTGGTTAGTATTTTAAATAATTAATATTGGAAACAAAACAGACAATAAAATAGATTCATGAAAAATCCATTTTTGATAAGAAAAAAATAAAATTCCACTAAAATACTACATAAATATGATAAAAATTATATTATGTAGATTAAATATAAAAAAAAGAATAATTATGTTACATGTATTCATATTAAAATAATCATTGGTAATACTAATTATTTATATTATTGAAATAAAATTATAGTTTTACAGAAATTTTTTTTCACTAATCAATAAAAAATTATTTTTAAAAAAAATTAAATTTACAATGTAAATATTTACAGATTTTTTTTAAATTTTTTAAAATTTATCAAAATTCTTTCTAAAATATTCAAAAAATAATTATATTAATTTTTTCACGAAAATATATAAAAATTTTTATTGAAGAGAACATATTTTTTAAAAAATAAAGTCAATTTACTAAAATGTGAGTTATTTTTTACTATGAAATAATAAATTTTTTGAGTAATATATATATATGTGTGTGTGTGTGTGTGTCACAATATTTTTAATTTTATTCATACCCACCAATTTGAAATATTTGTTATAATAGTGATATATTTCAAGAATTTTTTATTCATGGAGTTACATGTTGAATACGCTCTCGAACACAATCATTTCATTAAAAATATTGATGTGATAAAATGATAAATGTATTATATATAAAATTAAATTTTGAGAATATTAATCTTTTACATTAAAATTTATTTTTATTCAAGAAATAATTTAATATTGATGAAATTTTCATATATCATGTTTTTTTATAATAATTAATCACATGTTTAATGAAATATAATGGAATATCTCATATAAAGGTATTATTTGAAAAAAATTAATTTCTATGTATAATATAATCTTATAATTCATTTTATCTATACCAATTGAATTTTATTTATATTGATTTTTTCCACTAATATTTTTTGATAAATATTTTAAAAAGTGATTATTGTTATTCATTAATAACAATTAGATATATATGATTTTAAGTCTATAATGTAAATTTATATTTTAATCTAAATATATTAATGTTTATTTTATTTTTTTTCAATTCTATATAGAGAAAACACCAGTCACAGAGACATATTTAATGGAGTAATAATATTAAAATCATGGAGTGTCACATTTTACCCTATATAAATTAATCACATCCAAAAAATTTATCTAAAATAACATAATATATTTAGATTAAATGTAATTTAGAAATGGATCAAGGTAAAAACATTAAATCATCTTCATTATTATAAAACATGCCAATAATAATATTTGTATATTGAGATTCCTCATAACCACTGTAAAAAAATACCTCTCTTGGATTTGTGTTAAAAAGTATTTCATTTCCCCTAGAGATTTTATCAAAAATAATTTTATAAAATATCAGTGGTTGGAATTAGATATTAGTCACCATTTTTATATTTAGAATTTATAAAATAATTATATATAAAAATATCAAAAAGATATATCACTCATCAATTGTTCTGATTTTTCCTGATAGCTTTGGTTAAATGTTTATGTAGAATGATGAAAGTAATTATTAATCAATTCCTTCTTATAAAGTACATTTAGGTCCACATAAACACCCATTTCAGTTATTTATTGAAAATCATCCTCAACAGTGACGGGATGTTCCCTTTACAAAATTTCCACCCCAATTGTTGTCTTCAACTGATAAATTTCAATATTTTCACCAACCATTTCCTCTTGTCCCATTACTAACCATTCCATGAATACCATGTGGAAGAATGTTGGCTTGGGATAGATAACCTCACCATGTCCAATCTAGGAGGTATATCATATGTTCAATTAAGCATGTCCATGATACAAACTATTTACCTTGCATACGACAAGGGATCATAAATTCTATGATATTGAATAAAAATCAGAAAATTCTTCCAGCCTAAAAGACACTAGTTGGCGTTACCCTTTCCACCTTCAAACAATGTCTTGATTCATTGGTGGTGATGGATATGGTCAATATTCTACATCCACTGGTGGCATAGTTATCTTAACATGACTTGTTATACTAGGTCTTATATGGGATGGAAGTGATTTAAGGATGATATTGAAGAAAACCCATTATGGTCTACTATTGTTACATATATGTTTTTATCTATCTATAGGGGATTCTGACCATTATCACCATCCATATAATTTTTTCTATAATGTAATTTTTCTATATAATATAACCATTAAATTTTTTTTTGAATTTTTATTTTAATTATAAAATATATAATCTATTACTAGAGTAACCAAAATACCATATTATATGACAACATTAATATTTAAATTACCTGAACATCAACCTAAGATAAAATAATATTTCTATTAGAGGATTACCTTAATCATAAAATAATTTGGTTAGAGAATTAAGACACATTGAAATTATCATTTTTTTAATTTATTTTTAGAGTAATATTCTATAACGACATCCAAAAATATTTAGTAGAGTAGTGGGAGTATTTTATACATATCTTTGATTTTTTATCTCGTACGATAGTACTGTTAGCCATCCGTATTATCCTAAAACTCTATTATCTCAAAATATTTCACATAAAACATAACAAATATCATAAATAGAACAAGAAGTATCACTTTACATTCATTATAGGTTTTTTTTAGTTGTGTTGTCTCATTCTTCGTAACCTAATTCCTTAAATTTAATTATGATATAAAATCATCATAATTGTTCATAAATTTATTATGATTAAAAATTCATATACACTAGGAGTTATTATCATGGGTTTTATCTAATCATATATTTCATGTATTATGTGAAAATTTAGTATATAACAAAATAAGTCTCATTATAGTATTTACACGGTTATACAATGTTGTTAATGACAACATGAACCAGTTGTTGGCCGATAAAGATCATAAGAATGACCTGAATTTGGGGGTTTAATTGACTTATTGAAACTCCATTCATTTAGAAGTACATTCCTTTTGGAAATGTTAGATTATGATCTATTAAGGTTATAATTATATAGAATAATGCAAGTAGATTTTTTGTTTTGGGCGCATATAAATATCTGATTATACTATAAAAACACATAAATTATATTGATCGTTATTTTATATAGAATATGAAATTATCCTAGGGACATCCTGACTGAAAAAAAGAATTTATTTCATAGATCAAATACCGTATCATTTTTTGAGGTTCTACTTGTTTTTTCAAAAATGAGATCTTTTAGAACTTATTACAATGAGTAATCACATCCAAAAATATGAAAGTATAATAAGGAATATCATGTCATATCATATATTTTAATGATTGAATAGAAAAATGAGAAGATTTCTCTATGGGAGAGAATAATAACGAATTAGAGCTCAAGGAGAGTCTTCCAAACATTTGAGTTTAATATTGAATTCAAATCTATATAATATATAGTACTTAAATAGTTATTTTTTAGAAAAGTTAAATAAATGAACATTAATTCTCGGGATATAGAGAGAGTTGGTTTTTATTAAACTTAATTTAATAATGTTGTATCATCTCACTCACTATTTAAAAATATGATCTCCAATGAATTCAATCTATTATGTAAAACCAAATATTGGGTTTTCATAATATTACTTCATAATATATCATTGAGAAACAAAAAAAATCTCTAATATTTTCCTTCATAGTACTTGTTCATGTTTGGAAATCAATTTTATGATAATGTGGTAGTCCAATGATTAATTAATTCAAATAATTTCTAATTTTGACATTAAAAAATTGAAAAAATAAATACTTCTCTTCTATAATGGTACTACAATTTCTAGAACACCACATTGTCCAAATTCAGTTAGTTATTCTTCAAAAACATAAATCACAAATCCAACTTTTTTAGATAGAATAAAATTACATAGTTGAATGAATCTGATAACGGATTGGAATCACAAATCGAAATATTCCATAGATCAAATTCACATAGACAATCACTCCACCTATATGGTTCAATAAGTTTTTTTGTATTTATGTAAATGTTTCTCAATAAAGAGTAACACTGATTTCATTTTTTTATCATAATGAATATTTCATGATGCATGAGAATTTACCATGTATAAAATTTATATAAAATAATTATTGATATATTTATAATCCATATATCCAAATACCTCACAATGATGATTCATAAAAACATATGAAAATTTATATAAATATAAAATAAAATAAATATTTATAATAGAGTTGAAAAAATTGTTTTTCAAAACCAAATAAACATAACTGAAAAAAAAATCAAAAGAACATATTATGCATATTTTAGATAAAAAATCATAAATCATTAGAAATATGATGGCACACAATTATTATCCCCACAATATATCAATTATGGATGATCACAAATCCCATTAAACATTAAAATATAAATTTTAAATGTGTGATGGGTTTTTTAGAAAAAATATGATATTTAAGGATTTTAATAATTTTTTACCTTCATTATACATCTTATTTGACATATCCCCTATTGTGTATTTTAAAATAGATGCATGTATATAAAATAGTAAAAATAAATGTAGCACATTGCGATGTGGATATGTAAAATATGATACTAATATTGAATTTTAATATGTCATGAATTAAATTAAGATACTATATCTTGAAAAACCTTAAATAACATGAATAACATTAAATAGACATTATCTCATTAAATGGAAATATTGAGAAACAAATTTATTTTATTAAATGTTAATTCATGTATAAAAATAAAAATACTCATTTAATGCGACGTTATAAAAACACAACATCAGTCATATTAACTTGGTATATAGATTGCTTCAATGTTTTATTACTGTTTAGGTAGAGGTTTCATAAACTCTTGAAAGATGATACATGTGCTTTGTGGAACAACCATTATGGTATGGATTACTCTTCCACGCTCGAGTAATAAAAATTCATGTAATGAAAACCAGAAATATCTCCTGGCCCCTAGGATAATATATACAATATTTTTTCACAGTTCATTGACTAAATTCTAAAGTTATATGAACTAAATCATACAATGGCCATATTACTTTTTGGCAATGAAGATGTTTATTTTGATTCTATATATTTATATATATGGTATAATTACAATTTCCCTTTCTTATAGATATTGGATGGATCAAAATTTGTCACCAAATTCTTTTTTGAACCCTTATAGTTATTAAAATTTCTTCTCCCAAGGGAATATATTCATTTGAGAGAGTAATGTGAATATGAATAAAGACAAATTTTCAAGATAAAATTTGATTTTATGAATTTCAATATTATTATATAATCCTATTAATTATGTTTAGAATGCATGAATGTAAATTTCATTGATTAAACCATAAATTATTTTCTATTGCTGGAAAAAATATTTTATAAGATGTAGAAAATATAACTATAGGATGAGAAGAAAATGACTATCCACTAAGATGTGCTGGGAATATCATGCGTGAATACTATTTATAGTGAATTATATTATAATAATCCAACCTATCAATGAGGTCAAAATTTGGTCCACATATGTAAGTTATACACAAATATGTGAATAAATATTTTGCATTACTTCATGATTCTTATATTAATGAATAACCTGAAGATGCTGGAATATGAGTAATAGTTCTCATTATTCTATACAGATCATGCACGTTGAAATTTTCTGAATTTGGTAAACCAAGATATTCTGTAGAAATTAATGAACTAAAATACTCATATTATGTATATTTTACATGTTATATAATTCCTTTATAAATAATATAAATTATAGACTCAATGATATGATGATTTTTGTTAGTCAGTCTAATAGATTTTGAAACCATATACTCTGTTTTCATGGATACCTCATATGTTTAGTACATAATTTCATCCACTGATCAAATAGATTTTAAAATAAGTAAAAATATATAATAAAATCAAACATTAGTACCCAGACATATTCTTAAAAAATTATCTATCTTTTCCATAAACTCATAATTAATCTCCTACCTAAAATCATGCATGATCACTTTTGTGAACATGTCACATTATAGTGACTTGATCTAGGATATAACTGAATTTTGATATGAAGATGTTCATTCTAAGTTAAATGGATATCTAAAACCAAAAGAAATAATTAATTGTAGGAGAATCGTTACTGAAAATTTATTATAAATTCAAATTTTCTCACAACCATACATTTCATTTTATGAATATTATTTATCATGTCTTATAAAAAAGAATCAATTTAATAAAGTAAAAAATGAAAATGGTATGATTAATCAATAAGAAAATTCAAAAGCAAATATCATTATGATTTCACAAGAACACTAATTTCACTTACATAAAACATTGTGGAATAAAATATTTTAATATCCCTCAACATTGGTATTGTAGCATCAGTATATATATTATATAAAATAGAAATATGTGTTTCAACTTTGGATATTCTTTATCAATATGGTTTTTATAGCCATTATCACAACCAACATTTAAAAATAAAATCTCTACACTAACCTTTCCATTAAATATATAATATCATTCATATAAGATATTAAATGTTACTTTAACTCTTCATAATCACCCTTGAGATTATCAAGCTCAATCACAACTACTGATGAAATGGTCGGTATATGTTTCCCAACAACAAGTCCTTCATTACTATTCCTAATTAATATTCCATCCTCTTACACAAGAGTTGGAGACGAAATGGGATTTTGGGTAAGTAATAATAGACTAGAATTTACCATGTGTGTATTATAACTTCTATAACAATTAGTTTTATGTTATTCGAGGATTGGATCAACCACATTGTGATGAGCCTTAGATTCTAATATGTTTTTAGAAATAGCCACACATGAAATAAAATCATCAGGGGATTCCAAATGATCTCCAACATCCATATCAATATAAGATTCATCTATCATAAGTGACTCACCATCACTTGGAGTTATAACATTATGATAATGTAAAAATGTTACTACATATTTGAATTCTACCACTACAGGATCTAGTCATTTAAACATATTCTCAAATACTTATCTAGTAGGAATCATCTTAGTGGTTGGTTCATCCCTAGGATTTGATGTTTTTTACAAAAATATGTGAGTTGGTGAAGATAGATGTATAAAATATTAAGATGAAATATTAAATTTAACATGTATCAATATGTTAGAGGTTTTTCCCCTACAGAATACAAAATTAATTAGGATAACATATGATATCGTGTAGTGATTTTTGAATATAAAATATTATCCTTTTTTCAAGTCCTCTTCATTCTCATTCATAACTAAATTAGCAGTCATTGAATTGTGAAAATTAATGATCTTCTTATTCCCATGGTAGTAATAGTGTAATAACCTCATCATGTACATTGTTATTTATTACTTATTATTATTTATTTGGATAAATAGGTTATACATGTCATAAAACATCATCTTCTCCATTTCTCCTACAACATGATTTTTTGTCTAAATGAGTTTGGATAGTACCATCCACTCAACTGCTATATCATTAACTCATTTATTCAAAAGAGAGTATAATAAAAAAAACTAAAAAATAATAACGTCATAGCGTCGTATTATAATTATTTGAACTATATTCATATAGAAACAATAATCTCCTTTTTGTTAATATCTTATCGTATTAATTATTACAACATTATTAAATAATAGGGATTTTCCATTTATATTCATCCATAATGCATCTTATATTTTAATAAACTAAAATAATTCATTCCTTATAAACTCATTAAAATCTATATTATGCTTGAATTATATGTTTAAATCATCCAAAACTATTTTTTAGCCATAGAACTAGAATAAATGCTTCACCATTAACACTATTTGAGTGAACTACTCAATATCCCAATTTTGATCTCCAAGCACACAATAAATCCACAATATTTCATAAATTATTATTTTTCATAATAAATATAATCATTTTTTATATTATAAATTTATAGAACAATGTAAATATTGTTTTTATATTATATTAAATAACTTTTTTCTTAATATGATATACACACCACCAAGTTATTCTTTCTCAACACACAACACCGACTTGGATTTCTTGACATGCAATAACGAGTTTCCATGAAACATCATTTGATTATATAATTTTTTTAATAAGTAGTTTAGGAGTTATCAGTTAAACATATAAAATTGAATACTAATAACTGATATTAAATTTTTTCACAAGAAACATATTTATAATGAAATGAATTTTTCTATTGAATCATTATATGTTTATAAATACAATTTTCTTAGAATAACTTTTAATTTTTTTGTGAAAAATAATAAAATCTATTTTAGAATCTACTCGAAATATAATTTTTTAAAATAGACATGAATATTGAATTTGGAATGTCATAAATAACTTATAATGAATTTTTAGTGTATTTCTGAGTGGTTTCATTGAATAATGATTGTTAAAAAATTCTAAATTGTAGTCAAATATTTTTTTGCATTTAAAAAATTAATATATTTAAATTTTATTTTACATTAAAAAACGATAAAATATAAATATATTAATCCATTTTAGTTTATTGGAATCATTTTTATATTATAAAAAGATATAAAAAAATTATGTACTTTTGAACAACCTTTTTACCACCTTCTTGTTACATTTATTGCATTAGTGTAAAAATAAAATTATTACTTCTATGAATTTTATATTGTAAAATGGTATCAAAAAATTTAATTAATGAGTTTTTTTTCAATTTAATAGGATCGACATAATTATTTTGAATAACAATATTAGTATTTTTTCTACCATAGTTAACGGTAAATTAGGTAATTACATGTAATAATAATATTAAAATGTAATAAAATTACTATAACGCATTTCATAATTTCATTGGATGAGATTGTTTTCAAAAATATCAACCTTATTCCAACAAAGTTCCCTTTTTTCTACTTTGTTATGAATATAAAATTTATTATATTTTATTGAATGATTTATTAATAATGTCATACTCATATTTTTTATAATGAAATAATTTTTTATAAATTTTTATATAAAATATAAAATCAATTATAAGTATTATTTTTAAATATAAAACATTTATCTTTATAAAAATAATTTATTTATAATTTTATGAATGAAATAAATTAATTAAATACAGTCGTAATGATGATGATGTAATTGTTTAATTAATGGAAATATGAAATATATGATATTAACAATATTAAAAAAATATTTTAACATAAAAATATACATAATACAAGTATATATATATATATATATTATGATATTTATATATTAGATGTTTTTTTTGAAGCTATCATGTTGTTATGATATTTTTAAAAATAAAAAAATTGAATAATATTAAAATAAACATAAATGATACTTTAAATTAAATAATATTCAATTAAATTGTATGATATTCATAAAAAGATAAAATTCATAATACTAACCATAAAAATGTTTAAAATGTAAAAAATGATCAAAATATTGGTATATTTTAATTTTATAGTAAATATATTAATCCTAATGTGTAAAAATCAAGGTATTTGTTGTAAAAGTTAACAGGTTTTACTGAGGGTTAAATCCTGAATATAAGGTTAATATTTTTACCAAAACATGTTATAAATCTATGTATGAGAGTATTTCTACCAATCATAATCATAGATTTCATTTTCATTATTTTTTAATTGAAATTTAATTTATATTAATTTATATATTAAGAGTTTCTAAAACATCCCATGACCTCAATTATAAATGGTCTCCTCATCCCTCACTTCCTCACACCACATTAAGCTTTATATAAGAACAAAAAACTTCAAATTTTAATTTTAACCTTTACCAATAACCTTATAATATTTGAATTATTATAAAATTAAAAACTCTAGTGTCCCTAAGGAGAGATCTATAGGGAGATCATTGAAGGAGTGGTAGTATTTTTTACAATTATTTCAAATAATTTATTATTCTACTTAATATTCATGTGTTGATTACATAATAATGTAAAAAATATAGTATAAAATATATTTTGATATGTTATTATTATTATGGAATAACCATACTCCACCTTTTATTAATCCTGTGAAAAACAAAAGTACCATGCGTACGTACGTACAACATACTAGAACCACATCGTCGTGTAATCTTTCTTTTCACCACTACATTATTTGGATGGGAATACATGTGTACATAATGAATATAAATAAAAAATATGAAATTATATTATTTTTATTATAATTAATATACAATATAATTCTTCACCCTTTTATCGTTAATATAATGTTGTTGTCACTTGTGCGTACGTATGGAATACTGTCTTCAAACCATGTTGAGATTCATCTTTCATGTTAACCATATAAAAAGTGATTAAAACAATATTTATTTTATAAATAATATATATATGACTTAATAATTATAATTTAATTTTATATATACATATATATCATTTACCTTCTTCCATTCAGTACGATAAGAAAACGAAAACAACTTTAATGCCTACGTACATTTTACCATCTCCAATAATAGTGAATTCAATTTCCAATATCTATTATATATATATATATATTATATAAATCATGTTTTACATTATTTAATTAATTAAATTATGATATATGTTATTTCATCGACAATAAAAAGTCAAAAACATGTACAATAAATAAGGTTGTTATTACCAAAAACATTCCATTTACATGGATGTTTTAATAAATGGTTAATATTTAATCGTAAATGAATCATAAAAAAATTCATATATATTTTTATTATTCAGGTATATGTTAATAAAATGTCTTCAACCATTATAAAATATTTTTATACTCTTATAGAGGGAATTTTTCCTAAGTTAATTTTTTTTGTCTCACCCTTACTTTTATGAGACTCATGCCTCATACACTACTTGTTTCTTCTACATGGGGAATATGATACCAATGAATTCATTTTATGAGTATTAAATTTGTGATTATGATATTTTTATATGATTATAATTTTCTTTCTTTCATGGGTCATATGATTCTACTAATTATAATGTCATAAGGTAATTTCATCACAGATGTTAATTCTGTGAGATACACGATATATTCATCACAAATTTATTTTATGTGGGGTTCATAATTTCCATAAATGTATTATATAATATATATAAATTATTATTTTTTATTTATATATCCATTTTATGATATATATTTCATATGGTTTTAGATTTCTAAAGAGACCATATAAGAGTGGTTATTTTTTAAATTTTGTTTTGTTGAGACACATGTTTTTCCATTCACATATGATATATAATGATGTGTATTTACTTCTATTTTCCTTTTTATATGAGTAATTACTTTATTTTAATGGAATTTTTGGTTTCTTTTAATGTTATTAATTTATGTGGATTTTGATTCAGATTTTTGAATGTTGTATGGGAGGCGCTATAATATTTAATGTTTTTTAAAAAGAAAATTGTAATAAATAGATATTAAGAACATTTTCAGTGCAAAAATATTTAAAAAATATATCATGTTTCATTCACATGTTTTCAAATAATCATTTCTAAATGATTTTAGAATATTTTTACATGTTTTTAATGTTTAATTTCAAAAGAATTTTTTTTCAAAAGTGTTTATATTTCAAAAATATTGTATCCAATATAAAAGTATATTTTGCTAAAAAAATGTTATTTAAATTTATTATCATGATTAAATTATATTTTTTAAAGTTGTTTTCAAAGATAAGTTTTATAATATAAATTAATTTTTAAATTGTGATTTTTAATGGATTTTTATTTTCCAAGTGATCATTCCCAATAATTTACTATATAAGATGACCTATCTTTTTATATTTTAAATTATAATTCATATTATTACTATGAATATTTTATGTTTGAATGGAATAATGTTGAAGAATCATAATCCATTTCTAGAGTTTTTCTTTTGATGAAATTATTATGAAATCAATTTCTTATTCAAATGTCATAAAATGATGGTATGTTTATGATACCAACATTATTTCATCGGTTATGATATGGATTTTCATGATCTTGTTGTTCATGAATGTATGATTTAATTATTATATAGTTGGGACATATATCTCCCTTTAATGGATTGTGTGAATATTTCTATCTCATTAAAGAGACATAGATGGTCTTAAGAGTGATCCTTTATTGCAAATATGGTTATGCAAGTGATCCGTGACTACCAATACAGTTATAGAAGTAAAACATGACTAAAAAGATGGTAATGCATGCGAACCATGACTACCATGATATTTATAAATATAAAGAATGACAAAAAAGATAATTCAAGAAGTGAACCAATAATATGATGATTTTTATTGAAGTAAACCATGACTATAAATATGGTATGTTATGTGAACTCATAAAACTAATATGGATTTGGAAATAAATCATTGACTACTATAGGAATCATATTATATTATTATGTTTCAACCATAGTCATTTTTTTTATTCTAATGTTATTGTTTTTTGTCTTATATTCATTTTTCCCTATGATTCATGTTGTAATGAATCTATTTTTTAATACATATACATTATATAAAATTTTCAGAATATATACATCATTATACAAATAGAATCCACAAGACTGTATTTTTTTGGTGCATTAAGAAACATGGAACACAAATATTATATCTCACTAAAAGATCATCATTGTTTCCACAATGATCTTCCCCTTGAGTAATTATAAGTACTAATCATTTCTTCATAACATGGGGGAATAAATCTTAAGAAAAAATGAGATAAAATGAATAGTAATGGGTAAATAAATTAAATATGTTTTAATATCCCTAATGCAAGGGTATGAGAACATGATCATGTTCATTAGATATTTATACCACATATATCTAAGATCATTAACATGAATCATAGAATAATGATTCATATTTCATAAGATGAGAATCATAATGAAATATAAATCATAAGCCATGAAGTCATAACATTGGATTAAGACTTGGAATTGTGTAATACAAATCAATTTATAACATAGTGATGGGGTATAAGTTGAAATACGTTCACAGATTAAGTTATGGTCATGAAATCATGCCCTCTCATAGACATAAGGAAATTTAAAAATGAGCATGCACAAAGTTGTGAAAGTTAAATCACTATCACACATAACATTGTGAACATGGAATCAGGGTTATGAAAAACATTGTGAACATATAAAAAGGATCACTAATAAGACATTTAATATGTAATATAGTTCATAAATAAACACATGGACATGTAACCAGGACTGTGCATATTCTTGTGAACATAAAATTAGATTCACAAATAACATTTATACTCATGATTCCCCCATAATTACCCAATGAATTTGAGGAAGATATAATTCAAACACATCTCATAATGAAGTCATTCATACATGTTCCACTATATAATAAAAAAGTAATAATATCATGACTCATAAAATGGGTTTTATAACACCGATGAAATAAAATTTGTGTCATTAACATCTTGTCACATAATAACCTATAAAAAGTAGAGTGGATTTATAATCATTTCATCAATTCATAACCCATGAAAAAAGAGATTTCAAAACATTTTAACTTATAGAATAAAAATGGGTGTCATAAGCATCAATCCCTAAAAACATAAACCATTCAAGAGAGGATATTAATAAAACCTTTGGATCATTCCATAGAAGGGAATGAGTAAAGTCGTTATATTTCATCATAGATAGAAAATAATGGGTGTTGATATTTTGAAAACATTTCAGGAGAAATATATCTTTTCACCTTTGAAAAACTCACTTTAATACAAAAACACCATTGAGAAATTATTTTCATATAAATAAATAGAAAATATTTTAAATAAATATTTTAAATTATTTTAAAAAACATTTAATATGGAAACTTAAAAAAATATATTTACAAGGTTTGGATAACCAATTCATATAAATTATTTTTCAATCATATAAATAAACCATAAAAATCATTTAAAACCCATTTTCCTTGAAAATTTATAAAGAAGCTTGAAAACATTTTGAAAACCTTATTCTATAAAAAACATACACTAAAAACATATGATACATGGAAGAATTTATAAAACCATTTATTTTAAAATTATATTAAAGAAATATTCATAAAAATTAACCTATTAATTCTTAAGAGGAAGCTTCATAGAAATGATGATGGATAAACCCATATATGTTGTACAAGGTAAGACAACCATTATTTTTTTCAGGGTAAATGGTATGAGAAATTCCTTTTTTGGAATGACAGAAAAATATTCTTATGAAAACAATGGTAAAGAAAAAAATACAAAAAAATACATTTAATTATTAAAATATATAATTTAATATTTTTTGATTCCCTTTTTTTTAAACATGGTTTTGAAGGAACCCAGATTTTTGACTGATGATATGGTAATGTAAGTCATTCTCATAAAAACATTCTTAAATATACTATGTACAAAATAATAGATAAATGTTACCAATATATTATTATATCATTAATTACATGACGATAATTAAATTCATTATTTAATTGGGGTATAGATCATAATATTTCATCAACGGAATCCTAATCATAAACAAACCAACAAGAAATGATATTGTTTCAATAAACACTTACCACATGGTATCATGGTATCGTAAACTCCATGTATGAAAATTTAATTACATGTTGCAGATAATATCGTTAAAATAAGGGAAATCACTATATAACATTTCAATTAAACCTATGGAAATAATGCATGTGAATAACAAATCATATCTCTCAAAGAATGGAAATAGATACAATAAAACAAAACCCATTTGTAAATTCATTAAACATATACCCCATGGAATATAGCTCATATAGTGGATATTTAAATAGAAATAAATTTATGAATAATAATCATATAAAAAATTAATGTAATTATATACATAACATAAAATAAATGAGTGGTGAACATGGCATGTATCCCACAGATATAAAATGTGACATGAAATTTCTTTACCTTGTGTCTTGACTCTCATCGTACTCATACAATCCTCTGGTATAACAAAAAAATTATTATACATACATCACAAAACCATATTATTACATCTAATACCATATATGGTTTTAATAGTAATTTATACTAACTTATTGTAACATACCAGGTAAATAAAGAATGTAACATTTTCATATTTGTTAATATTTGGGAATTTAATATTAATTTTACTTTAAAAGGGATTCTATGTTCGATGGAATTCCAGATATGCAACAATGGTGTTCATTGAAATCTTACATTGCACACAACGTTGGGTCATATTGAAAAATAATAATATAATATTATTTTAAATGGTAGTTAATGCATAGTCATTATATTAGTGGGAATGGGCATAACTAACTAAAATATTAATATATATGTTTGTTAAATATATTCACATTTATAAATTAAATATTATAGGCATAAAATATGAAATAATATGATATTAAACATAAATACTCTAATATTCATTAAAAGGTTCATTTACAACCTTTTGATAGTGAACCTTGTTTAAATTTTGTTTTGGTCAATTTTCTATGTTCTATTTGAAGAAATAAAATTCTTCTTACAAATCATGGCCTCAAAATTTACAATGGGTAAATTTTTGGAATTTTTCTGATAAAATTCATTTTTAATGAATAGTGAAAATAATGTATTTTAATTCAAAACATCCTTTTAATCTAATATATCTATAATTTCATATTCTGTCTTTAATTTTATATACACCGTAATTAGAATATTTTTTTACCATTCAATCCAATGTTGGTCATTGGAAGTAATTTAATTTGAAATTAGACTTATACATTTGTCAATCTTTTGATGGTTATTATTTTTTAAAAACATGCTTTTGTTTTTATAGCTGGGATTAGTTTTAAATTAATTTATTCCACTTCTATTTATTGAATTTAAAAAAATAGATTCCATATTTGGAATCAAGAAGTCCAAATTGTGTAAATAGGTTGATCTTATCTTTAGTCATTATGAATATTTACATCAGTAAAAAATTTCTTTACTAAGGACAAAGGTTAAATCTGGTAAATAATGGTAAACAAAAAATATTATAATAATACTAATTTACTCTAACATTGTACTAATCCTATTGGTTGATAAATTTCCGACCACATGAATCCTTAGATTTAATTTTTAACCCCATAGAGCCACTTGGGAGTAATAATGACACTTTATATTAAATAATTTAATGTGAAGACAAATATGACATTAACATATATCTTTTAGTAAATCAATTTTTACATATAATTACATACGTTAACTCTTATATTATAAATATTCATAGGAAAAACAAAAATATTTCCAAAATTATGACATATTTTTTATAATTTTCAGACATCAAATAAATAAAAATATTTATGACACAATAATGATTTAGTGTTTACCTCATTATTGAATGATTTAAATAAATAATATTATAAAGTTTAATACAATAACTAAAACCTATCAAATTTTTATTTGATGATTTTATTTCAAACATGATTCAGTATATCTTCGTCTTTAATATGTTTTGGACCTTTATAAACCGAAATCATTATATAATAATTTTTTTAACATTCCTAAAGTGCCACTCCCCCTTATAAAAAGCCCCACATATAATGCATCCCTCACAGTTTTGAAGCCGCGTGGATCATAAAGAGTCTACCAAATAAATCTATATAAATACCTATATTCCTTCTAGATTCATTCATTTAGGTATATGGAAATTCAATTAAACCTTTTTGTTTAAACCAATGAGAGATACCAGATTTAAAGTTAACATCTTCTCTTAAGTTCTTTTGTTTTATTTTACTTATCCAACCCCATAATTTTTTTTATTTCATTATATTAATACAAAAATAGTATAATAAATATAATAGGTTCTTGTTATGATAAATATTTTAATTACACTTACATGCACTTTAATCTAATGGTTAAAGAACATATTGTTTCTGTATTTGGTGTACTACTGCCTCACGAAAAAATGAATGTTCCATATTCTCAAACCACCTATTATAGGGGCCATTAAGATGGAACTGTATTTATATGTGATATATATAATATTTATATTGTTTCTATGCTTTGGTATTTTTAATTTATAGAATACCTTTCTGATTTTCTATATTGGGTAAATACAAATATTTAATTTGAGGAAGTATGGACTACCGCCCACTCAAAGTGAAATAGCTCGTTCATTCCATACATAGAACGCATAAGGGATGGAGTTATTGAGATTATATATGATATCATACTCAAATTATAATATACCTATGCATCATTATGTTTTCATTTTATCAAATATAAAATAGAAATGAAAGTATTGTTCACGTGTCAGTATGGCTTATCACCTCCATGAAATGTGCATTTCATTCCATTCCCCCCAAATGTTATGTAGTATTATAAATATTTATATATACTGGATATATAAGATATATATGATATCTAAATGATGAATATCATTCTAGAGATAATTGAATTTTTTTCAACATGGATAATTAATAATTATAACAATTTCATTTTTCCCTCATGTTCTAAACAATGAAAAATGTCTGATATGAACTCAAATTATTAACTAATTGTACAAGAAGGTTCTAATATATATAAAAATAATAATAAACTTGTAAGAGTTTCATAATAATGTATAATTTAACAATATTTTATTATTCTTGATATTAAAGAATGATCGAGTCATATCGGACATGAGGTATGTGACATCGTCTCTATCTAATTTCATTAAGGCATATTTTGTTTAATACATGAAATTCTTTTATATGGTGTATAAAAAATTTGACTTATCATTTAATTCAAAAGGAATCTTTTTTTATGATTCATTTTAATAAATGTCAAAAAGGAATGATTCTTTTTTAATGTATGTAGTGACAACGACCTTTTCAGCCGCCACAAGTATTAATTGATCTTTTCCTTCCTCAACATGCCATAATGTTTTTAAAAGGAATATAAATACTATATAACCTTTTATATATTTTGGTATTTAAAATTATTTTGATAATGGATTTGTTATGTCAATATATATAAATGATATATTGTGATTGAAATGTGGAAATGATATCTTTCCTTGATATTTGATTTTTGTGTTATGAATATTTTATTGTTCTTTGGAATTGTTACGTATACCAATGGTTATGTGATAAACCTAGGGTTGGTGTGCCTGGGATAGCTCTCTAACGAATTGGGTAACCTGATGGAGGTATACGTGAATGTTTCTCCTAAGAGATTTATGTAATATTTGATGATGGGTATTCCAAATGTAACTTTCAACATAGCTGTGAAATCTACAATGTACGTAAGTTATGTATGCCACATGTTACCTTTATGATTTGTGATTTCTTTGTATATTTCATGAATATTATGATTTTATGATGTATGTTAAAGAGCTTAAATATATATGAATTTATGATCTAATAATTTATTTCGTTGTTTTATAACCCTTACTAGAATTTTTATGTTCATCCCATGTTTTTGAAATGTTTTTCAAATGATGTAAAGATGAATAAGGTCAACGATGGGTTCAAAGGGAATGTCATGATGTATAAAACATGGAACTAGACATGGAATTTTTTTCAAGAGTTTTTTTATGATAAATTGAAACTATGTAGGCTAGTATAAATTATAATTTTTTAGATGTAATGTATTAGTTATAGATTAATTATCTAAAAAACTATAATAGAAAAGTTCGTCAATTTGAATTATTCATTTAATTCTATATTAGGTAACAATTTAAGGCTGGGTACTTATTGTTGGTATTATAGGTTTGTTTTGATAACATTTGGAGTAAAGGTATTGTTAAATTAATTTCCATAAATTAATTTATGTTATGATTGAAATGATATGGCATTTATAGATTACCATGTTGCTTCACCTAAGAAATTTTTGTTTTCAGAATGGGCTTTAATAAAGAAAACTGGTATCTGTGTAAAGAAGGGATACCAATTGAAATGACCTTCCAAATTTTCATCCTGAGATGGTCAAAATCAGAATTGAATAGTTTTGTGGAGTGATGGTTTATTAGATTTAGGTGATAAACAGTGTCTGTGATTATAGATGATATTTTTTATTCTAAATGTAAAGAGGATCAGGAATGTCATTTAAGGGTTGTCATGAAAACATTAAAATAAATGAATCTGTATATGTAATTCAGAATATTTGAGTTTGGGTTATAGAAAATTCCATTCCGTGGTCACATTGTTTCAAAAAAGCTCATAAATGTTGATCATGCTAAAACAAAAGTTGATGAATAATGGCCAATAATGACAAATATAACTGAGATTCATAGTTTTCGTCTTTTGGTTGGTTATTACAAGAGGTTTGTTGAAAATTTTTATTGGTTACCTATCCCACGGACATAGTTAACTCGAAAAGGTGTTATTCTTATCAGGATAAAATAATTTGATGATTGTTTTCAGGAAATGAAAAGAAGACAGGTGAATTCTTTAGTTTTGACACTCTAATCCATAAATGGTGTCTTTGTTATCAAAAATAATACTTTGATGAAGGGACTTGATTGTGTCTGTATGAAAGAATGATTAGGTAATTTCTTATGATTCATTCTAGTTGAAAACTCATGAGTTAAATTGCCCTACATATAATTTGGAAATAGCTGCTGTTGTTTTTTCTTTAAAATTTTTGAGGCAACATCTGTATGGGCTAAAATGTGAAATATATACTGACCACAATAGTATAATGTATATAGTCACTCATAATGAATTAAAAATGATATAGAGGAGATTGTTTGAATTAATCAAGGATTATATTTTCATAATACATCACTATCTTAGAAATGCAAATAAATTGATTGGTGATTTGAGTCGAAAATGTAATGCTTAATTAACCATGATACATTAGGAATGAGATCCTTTGTTCTTTGATTTGATGAACTTTGGAATAAATTCTATTAGTGCAATAAATTCCTCTGTTTTGTTTTAGGTGTCAGTGAAATCATCTCTATCCAGAAGAATAAAGAATGTATAGAAAAAATATGTTAAGTTTCACAAAAAGGTAGATTTGGTCTATAAGGGTATGTTTCCTGATTTTAATAATGATAAAGATTGTGTTTTGAGGTTTGGAAAGATATTAAGTGTGCCTTGTGATTCATAGTTGAAGAATGAGTTGTTTTATGAAACTCAGATTTATCCATTTTCAATTTATCATGGAATTACTAACATAAATAGTGACCTTTGAGAGTATTAGTAGTGGGACGAAATTAATTGAAATATTTCTGAATTTACTGTGAAGTGTTTGACTTGACATCAGGTTAATATAGAGAGAAAGTTATCGAAAGGGATGCTTCATTCTTTACCGGTGCCTGAGTGCAGATGGGAAAATATATCCATGGACATTTTGGTGGGATTACCAATGACATCTTGAGGTTATAAGGCAATCTAGGTTATTGTTGATTAATTGACTAAATCTGATCATTTCCTTCCTATTCAATATACTTATTATCATGTTTTCATTCTCTATTGTATGTTGAAGAGATAGCTAGTTTAAATGGAAGTCCCCTATCCATTGTATCTGGGATGACCCAGACTCTCTTGGTCCTTCCCTTTGCCAAAATCCGGGTCGTGTCTCAGTAAGACCGATCGACGTCACCCGGCCTTGTCAAGTTGTTCCCAGTAGCGCTCCTTTGTGCAAACAGGGTTTTAAACCCTATTCTGGCTCGTTTAAGCATGTTTTTATGACCCGTAACGCGCATAAGAGTTTTAATTAAATACATAATCAATTCATGAGTCGGCTTAAACCACCTGACCCCCTTTTTGTGACGAGTGGAGCCTCGTCGTCAACCCACGACCCCCGCGCCATACACAGTTTTGCGTTTTCACCTCAACCGTCCCCGGCTCTTATAAATTAAGGGTTAGCTGTGGTTTCTCCTTTCCTCGATCGTGGTTTTTCACAAATAGCTTCTGCTGCATCAGGCCCACCGCATCGTTATCCGTAAAGTTCCGCACCCCCGACCTAAACGTCGATCATCTATCAACATGTAGGGAATTTCTCCTTCGCCTCTCTCTTTTGTGTATCATGCGGGGTGGTAGTGCTTTTGATTCGGTAGAACTGGTTGGACCGAACTTAATAAAGATAATGAATGAAATCTATAAAGAATGAGGGGGGGCTGTGACTGTTGATGTTGTCTTATAATTTGATGTTGTTTCTTCTATGACCATCTTGTTGAGTTGTGCTAGCATATGCCTCCTGAAAATCGAGGCCGTTGGTGGTCGTTTTTTGAGCACTAATGAACCCTGCTGATGTTTTAAATGGATTGTTTGTGGTTGTAAACTCCTGCTGTGAAAAGTGAATTGGTTAATCACGTATATCCGGCTGAATAATTGAAAGCACCAGGATCAACCCTTCTGTGATAACTCCCGGTTAGAACACACAGAATTTCAATCATGGAGTGTGTTAAGTATTTTAAATCTGAAAATACCGGCAAGGCCCTGCTTGTGTTGATGGTGGTAGTTGGTTTATTTCCATTCAGGCCGATTTCTAGAGATATGAGAGGGGATGGGATCCACTATTCTTTTATACTTTCGATGGTTGTGAGTTTCAAGACCGGGTGGATACTTGTTTATATCATGAATTGGGGTGGAATCCTCTGTTGTTGAGAACCGGGTGTGAGCGTTTTGGTTGATGTTTGATTGTTTACCTTCCTAGACTTATGCTTATTCCTACTAGTTTCCCAGTAGTGCTTAAACATTAACATTATTACTGAATGTGAAATAAGAATGGGGAAAAATGGGTTGTTAGCGTGAGTCATGACTCAGACTTGAGTGTTGTTGTGATCTGTAGGCTGTCTGAAGAAAAACCTATTTTGGGTGAGTGATTGTTACCTATATATATATACTTGTAGCTTTGTATTTCTTATTCGCGCCCCACCCAAGTTTAGCACTTAGTGTCGAACACCCCCATTTCACGGGGGAGGGTGTTTTTCCCAACTCTATTCATAGTGGCTGGTTATTAGCTCATTTTCTGCTCCCTTTCCCGGATAGCCCAAGTATCTTCGGTCAGGCTGTGATAGCCTGAGGTCCATTATTAGCCCAAGAACCTTCGGTCGGGGTAGTGTGGTGGTTGGACAGGTGTGTGCGGAAGGTGTTTTCCCAAGTGTCTTCAGGATGAGGCCCAGGTGTCTTCGAGCATGGCGGTGGATCCTTTATCCCATGTGTCTTCGAGCGTGGTGGTCGTTGTTCCAGCCTAGGTGTTTTCAGTCATGGTTACATGTGACAGTTGTGGCCCAGGTGTGTGCGGGTGGGATTCAGCAGTGGGACTTCATGCGGTTGAAGTCCAGGTGTGTGCGGGCGGGATTTCGGCAGTGGGACTACGTGTGGTTGTGGCCCAGGTGTGTGCGGGCAGGTGCGGCAGTGGGACTTCGGTGAGAAGGGCGGGATTGGTCCGATACATAGTATGTCTCAATAACCAGTGGGAAAGTGGCGCGGGGTACCCAAACATCGATGTGCTCTTATTATATATATTACTTGACTTGCGCTATTTGGGTAGTATGCCTTGGTGAGTTCTGGGGGGGATTGTTTACCTTGATAGGTGTTTAGTTTACTCCTTTTCTCACGGGACTTTAGTACGTTCCCCCACTTGTGCTCGAGAGTCTTTGGTTTTCCCTACTGAGTGTACTTGTATGCTCGCCCTTCGTATATAAAACTTCTTTCAGGTTTCCAGGAGGAATTCGGGGATCACGCAGGACCTTACTAGCTCGGACCTTTGGAGCAGTTGCAGTTGTTTTTTTTTCTTTTCCTCTTTGGTACTTACCTTGTAGTCACCCTTTTGCACTTTGTGGATTTTACTTTTGAAACATTCATGTGGGAATGGTTTACTTTTGGCTTTTCTTTTCTTTCTACCTTGGTGATTGTTGGGTTTTATTCTCCTTATCTCTCGATACTATAAAATAAAAAGGTTAATGCCTTCCATTTGTGAAAAATTTCTATACCCTTGGTGCTAGTCTCCACTCAGGGACGTATTGAAGGCGGGTTTCAGGGGTCATTATCTCTCCTTCAACTAAAAGAAGTAAGGGCCTGGCAATCTGCTAACCCTTCCCTCCTTTTGGTGAAGGTGGGTCGTGACAGAATGGTATCAGAGCTGATGGTTGAGAGGTTAGATGTAGTCTGGAGTTAGGCACGGTGAGGATTTAATGGGATGGTAAGGCAATAGTGTTGGGTGACCTTGGCACGTGAATTAGGCCAGGGAAGACCGGCTAGGACATGGGATTTTAGGGCACCCTGTGATCCGATGCAAGGACTCTGGACCTACCAAACGACCAAGCGAGGCGACATTGATTGCAGGGTAGAGACCCTAGGAAAGGTACATGCATCATAATGACTTGTGTTCTTGTGTTTCTGGGATGTCTTGGAAATTAATAATATATAAAATTTTAAGAAGTTTTAAGAACGATATTCTGCACTACTTGGGCTTAGGCATTCCTTGTTTACCTTGAAGCTATGGCACGTGGAAGGCGACCACGTGTGGTACAGGCGATCGAGGCCCTCGAGTCTACTTTGGAAAATCGGCAGAGAGCTGATCGAGAGGAAGAGGACGACCAGTGGCAGAAGACTCTTCGAGCCTTCCAACGACAGTCCCTCGAGAAGTATGAGGACAACACCTCTGATATGAAGATGGAAGGCTGGATAGAGGAGCTAGTTATAGCCTTTGGCCTGATTCGGGCCCCGACCGAGTACTGGGTTCCTCTGGCCGTTAGCCAGATGTGGGGAGCGGCACGTCAGTGGTGGATTCTTTACCTGGGGGAGAGGAGAGAGTCTGAGGTGGCATGGGTGGATTTTGAGAGGTAGTTCTGGGCGGAATTCCTCTCCTCGACGATGAAGGCAGAAAAGAGGTAGGAACTACTCTCCCTCCAGCAGGGGAGTATGTCTATGAGGGAGCTAGGGATAAAGTTCAAGGACCTCCTACGTTTTTCTCCGGACCTCTTTCCCGACGAGGAGTCTCGGGCAAGATGTTTGGAGGAGGCACTCTGACCCTCCCTCCAGTATGATGTTACCCCCTTTCCCCTACCGACGTACCTGGAGGTCCAGAAGAAGGCCGAAGTGGTGGAATAGATGCATTCTCTAGGGGGAGTGTCGCGAGAGGTGATCCAGCTGGGACCATCGAATGGGAAGGCCGTCAGCACCAGGCCTCTAGCGTCAGGACCCTCTAGGTTCCAACCCGCAGGGAGCAGGCTGCAACGGTTTCCGTTTCGATCCCCCAACACTCACCCTTTTCCTACGGGCCCGGGACCATGGTGCTTCATCTGTGGGAGCCCTGGGCATCTACGGAGTCAGTGCCCCGATCGGGTATAGTACAGTAGTGGCAGTCATCCCCAGCACCCGCCCCAGCAGCAGCTTCCAGCCAGACCTTTCCAGCAGCAGCAGCAGGGACAGCGAGCTCCCGCTCCCCCGAGGGCAGACGTAGGAGGAGGAGGCCGACCTTAGGGTTCTCCATAGGGACCTTGACTAGGGCATGGTAGGGGAGGTGGCCGAGAACCGAGGGGCAGGGGAGCTGGGCGTGGACAGTTGCACGCTGCAGAGGCAGCAGTTCCAGCCGGGCCAGAGGTTGTTCGAGGTACGATCAGTCTGTTTAGCACTCTTGCTTATTCTTTGTTCGATACCAGAGATTCTCACTCCTTCATTGAACCCAGTCTAGCCCGTGCCATGGGTCTAGATGTCGAGAGACTTCCAGTTCCCCTGGTGTTGAGCACACCAGTTGGAGGTCAGACCGACTTGTTGTTCGTTTTTCGGGGACGTAGACTGATGTTAGGGCCACATCAGTTGGTTAGGGATCTTCTTCTGCTACAGATTAAGCCATATATTGCCATCCTACGCATCGACTGGCTATTTTCCGTGTGCACCGTCATCAACTGTTTTCGAAGAAGGGTGGTGTTCTCAGACTTGGACAACCGGCGTGTTACCTTCACCGGCGAGCGGAGCAGTCCGAAGGGAAACAGGAGAGAGGAACCTCTCCTCTCCTTGTTGACTGAGCTGACAGTGGATTCAGTAGATGCTGAAATGGTGGAAGTGCCAGAGATCATCCGTGAGTTTATGGACATCTTTCTAGAGGGGGTGACGACTCTACCCCCTTGACGTGATATCGAGTTCAGGATAGACCTGCAGCCTGGCTCTCATGCAATCTCAATGGCTCCTTACCGGATGCCACCTTCGGAGCTACGAGAGTTGCAGATACAGATTGAAGATCTGATGAAGAGGGGTTATGTTCATCCGAGTGCGTCACCGTGGGGTGCTCCGGTCTTGTTTGCAAAGAAGGTAGATGGTGGTCTTAGGTTGTGCATAGACTATAGGAGGCTGAATCAGGAGATGATCAAGAATCGCTACACTCTCCGAAGGATAGAAGATCTTTTTGACCAGCTGAAAGGGGAATGATGGTTCTCGAAGGTCGACCTGCGGTCTGGGTACCACCAGTTGTGGGTGAAAGAGAGCGACATCCCGAAGACAGCATTCAGGTGCAGTTATGGACACTTCGAGTCTGTAGTCATGCCCTTCGGTGTTACAGACGCCCTGACTGTGTTCATGGGGCTTATGAACTCCATCTTCTGGGAGTACCTGGATCGGTTCGTGGTTGTGTTCATCGACGAAATCCTGGTCTACTCTAGATCTGAGGGGGGGCCATGCAGAGCACCTGAGGACAGTTTTGGAGGTCCTCCGATAGCACCATCTCTATGGGAAGTTGTCAAAATGCAAGTTCTAGACACGATAAGTGCACTTCCTCGGGCACATAGTGTCTGAGCAGGGGGTAGCGGTCAACCCATCAAAGGTTGAGGCAGTTTTTTCTTGGGCAGCACCCAAGAATGTGGGAGAAGTCCGAAGTTCCCTCAGGCTGGCAGGTTACTACCGGAGATTCATACCCAACTTCTCCCGAGTAGCAGCCCCTTTGACGTCTCTGACCATGAAAGAACAAGCCTTCGTATGGATTGAGTAGTGCCAGTCAGCCTTCAGCTATCTGAAGAAGAAGTTGGTCAGTGCCCCAGTGCTGAGATTACCAGAGGAAGGGGTGGCCTATGTGGTATTCTGTGATGCTTCGGGACAGGGTTTGGGATACATGTTGATGCAGCGACAAGGGGTGATCTCTTATGGGTCCAGGAAGCTGCGTTACCATGAGCGTAATTATGCCACCCACGACCTAGAGCTTGCAGCGGTCATTTTTGCGCTAAATTTATGGCGGCACTACCTCATCGGGGAACGCTTTGTGGTCTTCACAGATCACAAAAGCTTGAGGTGCATCTTCTCCCTGCGGGAATTAAACTTGCAACAGCAGAGATGGGTGGAGTTACTCCAGGTTTACGACTTCGAGATCTCTTATACTGAGGGAAAGGGAAATGTGGTGGCCGATGCCTTCAGCAGGAGGACGCAGAAGGATGCGGTCCTAGAGTCAGAGGACGCCTGGAAGGCAATGGAAGAGTTGGTTGCCTTACACCTGGATGCGAAGATGGATAGCTGCAGAGGCTGCCTATATCAGATGACAGTGTAGTCATCCCTGTTTCAGTAGGTGGAGGAGTCTCAGTGGGGAGACCTATAGTGTGAAGTGATGCGTGACCAAGTTAACCAGGGTAATGCTCCAGAAGGATGGATAAAGGATGGTTAGAACCAGATGCTTTTCCAGAAAAGATTTTTTTTCTCAGAGGCGATGTGCGGAAAGGTTCTCAGTGAGTTCTACAACTCACCCTTGGTGGTACACCCAGGAGTTTCCGAGATGAACTAGGGTTTGAAGAGGTAGTTTTGGTGGCTCGGAGTAAAGAGAGTGGTGGCAGAGTTTGTGGCCAAGTACATAGTGTGTCAGAAAGTGAAGGCTGAACACCGATTTCCAAGCGGCCTACTATAGCCTCTAGATGTCCCCGAGAGGAAGTGGGATGATATCTCAATGGATTTCATCACGAGAATACCCAAGGCCCAAGGAGGGTACGACGCCATCTATGTGGTAGTGGAAAGGTTGACGAAATTGGCTCACTTTATGGCGATCAGGGTGTCAAGTGCTGTGGATGATTTGGCATGAAAGTACGTGGATGAAGTGGTGCGGTTTCATGGAGTTACGAGGTCTATAGTCTCAGATAGGGATGCAAAGTTTACCTCGCGTGTCTGGAGAGGATTGCAGCATGAGTTTGGCACCCAGTTACGCCTTAACACTTCATTCCATCCCCAGACGGATGGACAAACAGAGCGCACCATCCAGACCATGGAGGATATGCTGCGAGCATGTGTTATGGGCTCAGAAGGATCATGGGTGCAATACTTGCCTCTGGTAGATTTTTCCTACAACAATAGCTACCACTCTACCACTGGAATGGCCCCGTTTGATGCTTTGTATGGGAGGCCATGCCGTTCGCCTGTGTGATGGACCGAAGTAGGAGATGTAGGAATCCTTGGTCCGGAGGTGGTGCAGAACACGAGAGAGAAGGTTCCGCGCATACGGGAAAGGATGAAGGTGGCCCATGACCGACAGAAGTCGTATACTGATACCAGGAGGAGGCCCTTAGAGTTTGAGGTTGGGGACCACATGTTCTTAAAGGTCTCCCCTCGGCGTGGGCAGCGGAGGTTCGGCAAAGGGAGTAAGCTTTCTCACAGATTCATCGGACCCTTCCAAGTGTTGTGGCGGGTCGGCGAAGTGGCTTACCAGCTAGCGTTTCCACCACCGCTACTAGGGATACATGATGTCTTTTATGTGTCCCAGCTCCGTCGGTATCTGCACGATGATTCACACATCCTTGATTGGGGTGAGATGGACATCGAGGATGACATCACCTTTGTGGAGAGACTAGTGGTGATCGAGGATCACAAAGAAAAGGTGCTTCGCAAGTGAACCATTCCCTTGGTTCACGTGTTGTGGAGACATGGTGGGCTTGAGGAGATTACGTGGGAGAGGGAAGCACAGATGCGTACCCAGTACCCCGAGTTGTTTTATGTTTTGTTCCTTGTTGTACCAGTTGTGATAGAACTTTTTGTCTTTTGGCTATGAAATGTACGGGTTTTCTTCCTCTGCTTGTGTGTGAAAATCCCAGTCTATGGGGAAGGAGAGAACCCGACCCCTAATCAAAACGCATTAAGGTGGATGCGATTAAACCCGTACGGGCGAGTCAGTGCCGCCCAAAGCGAATAATATCTTGACATGGGGGAGGAGACTCTCCAACCCACATGCCCAGGCAATTTGGCATGGTATGTTTCTTGGTTCGTGACAGGAAGGTGTTCTTAGCTAACGATGAGGTTCACTCTTGAGATGTATCTTTTGGGGTGGTTGTTCGGACCCGCCCTTTCCTTCTGGGTTGTTTAAATTCTCGGGGATGAGAATAGTTTGAGAGGTATCTGATGTGATAACCCAGACTCTCTTGGTCCTTCCCTTTGCCAAAATCCGGGTTGCGTCTACTGTAGGATCGAAATATAATATGAGATTCTCAATATACAAGAGGGGGGGTGATTTGTATACTTTAAAAATTCCTTTGGAACCTTTAAATTTAGTTAAGAATAACTAAGTTTTCCTTAAGCTAAGGAAAAGACTAAGTTTAACAAAGTTAAACTAAGTAAATTCACAACACCTCTAACACCGAAATATACTTGGAAAGAGATTCCAAAAGTAGGTTCCGGAAATATGGTTCCGGAATTTGAAACTTAACAAAAGTTACAATATGAGATTCTACCTTAAAGCGTATAGAATCTAAATGAATCAGAGTAAGTAAGGAAGTATAAGAAAGTTATACTTTCCTTAAGATACAAATTACAGCGGAATAAAAACAAGTAGTAAAACTACTAGTAACAAGATAATAGTCTTTTAACCCAAAGAGAAGGGTATCCAACAACCTTGGATAAAGGTCCCTTGATTTATACTTTCAAGAAAGTCTGTCTTACCCACACCAGGGTAAGCCCTCGATACGAAGATCGGTGTCTCTGTCTTGCTATCCCCGCAAGCCCTCAACTTCAAGGTAGTTGGCAACCTCTGTCCTCCTCAGCAAGGAAGCCCTCGAACTTTAAGGTAGTCGGCACCTCTGTCTTCCTATCCCCGAAAGCCCTCGAATGTAATCACCAACATTCAGAGTCGCACGAAGCTTTGAGAGTTAATAAGAGCCTCTCTCTCTAGAAATCACTTCAACAGCATGTATGCACAAAGTCCAAATTGTTCATCCATCCGTTTGCCAACAGCTACGAGCTCTTTCAAATGAGCTCCTATTTATAGGTAAGGTCAGCTCCTTCTCCAACGGTCATATTTTCCTTAAAGATCGGAGGGACCTGTACACGTGTCACTTAGACAACGGTTAGTTTATAACAAAACAGACGACATCGTTTTATAACAAAACAAGTGTAACAGAAAGTACGACATCGTTTTAAACTCTAACATAAAGGTTTGGAATGAAAACTTCGGAGTGAAGGTTCGGAGTGAATAAATTCAGAGTGTATAAAACAATGATAATCAGATTCTGTTTAATAGGTGAATTCGGAATGAGAATTCGGAATAGGAATTCGTCATCAGAAATCGTAATGAGAATTCATCATCAGAATTCGTAATGAGAATTTGTCATCAGAATTCGTAATGAGAATTCTTCATCAGAATTCGTAATTAGAATTCTTCATCAGAATTCGTAATGAGAATTCTTCATCAGAATTCGTAATGAGAATTCTTCATCAGAATTCGTAATGAGAATTATTCATCAGAATTCGTAATGGGATTTCGGAATGGGATTTCTTCATTAGAATTCGTAATGAGAATTCTTCTTCAGAATTCGTATCCTAAATCTGGAATAGAACTTAGTCAGAGTTCATATCCGGAATTCGGAATGAAACTTCCTTATAGTTCTTGTCCAGAATCTGAACCCTAAAACAGAATGCTTTATATCAAAGTTTCAATGATTCCGAGAAAATGAATTCGAAACTTATACTTAAGAAAAATATGGAAGAATATATGTAAGGATAATTTTTCTTATAAAAGCGATTTTCCTTAAGAAAGAATTTTTCCTTATAAAAGCAATTTTCCTTAAGATAAGGTGTTTGTGATTTTCAAAACAAGAAGGAATGGAAAATTCATAAGGAAAACCTTATTGACTCAACAATCTCCCCCTTTTTGGAAAGCACAATCATCCTTACGAAAAACAAAAATCCTAAGAAGAAAGAAACATATTAATGCTTATCTCCCTTGTTTTAAGGATATAGATGAATACGACTAACTCCCCCTTAGGCTTTGAAACTCTAAGGATCGTATTCATATTTCTGGAGTGATATTTCATAAGAAGGGCTTCTTTAAGAAAAACTCCCCCTTAAACAAACTCTTATTAGAGTTCTTTTTCCTTGGGTATTTTTTCTTTCTCCCCCTTTGATAAACTCTTATTAGAGTTCCTCTTTTTCTTAAGGATCTTTTCCTTCTCCCCCTTTGTGATTTTCAAAATGAATTGGAGGGAATGGAAAAAAAATAACAAAGTACCTGAAAAATTAGTAATGACAACAATAGAAACAGCAAGTACGACTTTCATTAAAATTGGAATCTCGACAACAAAGGAAAAAATACAACAAAAAGATCGGATTGGTCATTTCGGATCTTTCTCCTTCGACATGAGCCCCTTAAGAATCGACTTGATCTTCTTTAAGTCTTTATGATCTTCTTCTGCTTTCTTCTCTAAGGCGACTATTCTTGCAAACTGAGCTTCAATTTTTCTTCCTGAGTCTTCAGTTTTTCTTCCTGAGCTTGGATATTTTCTTCTTGAGCCTTCATCCTTACTTCAAAATTGATCCGATGATCCCTTTCAAATTTCCAATTCTGAGAAACAGAATTCAACTTCCCATTCAGATCCCTGACTTCTTGAATCCGGATGTTCTTTTCTTGAGTCAGCTTTTCTTCAAAGGAGGAAGTCAGCTCGTTAATCTTCTTTTCCTTTGTCTCAAAGTCATCTTTAACATTTTCTTGAAACTCATCAAGCAACCTCATATCTTCCACATTCTTCTTTGACCAGCTTGTCATCCTCTTACAATATATTTTATGAGCTTCGTAACCAACAAAGAATGTTTTGAACTGAGCTTCAATGTCAACACACTTATCCATAACCACCGATACGGAGTCGGTTTTCTGATTCAACGCATGTTGGAGCATCTGGCATCTTGAGTCAATACTAGAGAAGGTTGGAATGGTTCCCACCAACTTCTTTAAGGACTGAACAACAAAGTCATGCCCCAACGAGGATGACTCCGAATCTGAAATCTTGCTTGGAGAATTTTCTTCCTCAATAAGTTCCAACTTCCTCTTAGAAGAACTACCAGCTTCCTTCCTCTTTCTTACTACTGAGCTCGGAGTCTCGGTAAGAATTTTCTTTCCCTTATCTTTTTCCGGAATAGAATCCTGTTCCGGAGTTTTCTTTTCACTGTCAGAAACTGGAACAACCAAATCTTCCTCATCAGCATCTTCTTGAACATCAACCTTTACGTTTCCCATCTGAGCAATATCATGTAAAAGTTGTTCTTCTTCTCCATGATAGGAAATTTCTTCTTCTCCTTTCTCTTCTTCCATCGCAGGAGTAACTATCTTCGAAGATTCAGCTTCTGAAGTCCGGAGTGATAAGTGTTCCGAAGGAGTTCCCTTGTACTCATCAACTTGTTTTTGCACATCTCCTGTCTAACCACTTCCTTCAGCAGCCTCTTCAACTTGTTCCACTTGCTCTACTTCCTCAGTATTTGTGGCAACAGCCTCTTCCGGAGAAACAAGATTTCTTCCAGGAGTCTCAGGTAGAGATTCCAGGGAGAAAGATCTCGGAACTGGAATTATTGCTGAAACCATTTCATTGAACTTCAACAAGGCCTGAGCTACCTCAGCCTCGGACATCTTCTTCTTGAGCTTCTTTTGCTTTGCTTGCCTTTCGAGCTCATCAGCAGTCTTCTCTTTCAGAGCCTTATCCTCTGCAGGGTCCAATCCGAACTGCGGATCCCCTTCTTTCCTCTTCTCTTTATCAGCTCTCCACTTTGCATCGACCTCATCAGGATAGGTCTTCTTCTTCTTTGGTTTGGGAGGTGAGGAGTGAGCTTCCTTAGACTTAGGATCTTCTGCTACAGCTGCAACTTCCTTCAACTTCCTTTTCTTCATTGGTTTGGATGATTCCGGTTCAACAGCCTTCGGAACCGTTTCTTCTTGATTAGGCAGGTCAACGAACTCTCCAATCTCCTTGTTGAAAGCCACATTCATCCACTTAAGAGTGTCATCACTTACCAACAAGATTTTTTTCAAACCCTTGGCTTAGATCTGCAAGCTACCTTGAAAGATTCTAGGCACCGAACTATGAGCTTTGATAATATTGCTGGGTACATAGCGATCTGAGCTCTGAGATTTCCTTTCTTAAGGTTCTCAATGGTTATAAGGATGTGCCTCATGAAGTTAAACTTCATTAGATTTTTCAGAAAATCTAAGATATAGATCTCACTTTTCTTCAAGCTGTCCTTATCACCTTTTCTCGGTACGATAAGTCCTTGCACCCATAATTCCAGAATCCGAAAATTAGTAGAATGACTTGCAATTTTTGGAGCCTTGTCATCAGCAAGTCTGAGAGTTTCCAAGGCTTTCTCTTTGTTGAAGCTACCCTTGGAGTCTGGCAATACGTGAGAAACAAACTCAGCTTCACCTTCATAAGATAATCCTACCAAGCTTGCAGCCTTGGTGTAAGAATGCTTATATGTCTTGCCATATGATTTGAAAGAAAACTTCTCTCTATTATCTTCCTCGAAGAAAGCAACCGACTCATAAAACTCAACAAGCAAATCAGAATAGACTTCATCTTGATTCCCGGTTTTAGATACCGCAACATCCTCCCAGCCATTTAACTTGATGTTCTTTGAGATAAGGGAATCATAATTGTTGAAGAAATCCAGATGGAGTAACCTTTCCTTGTATACTAACCACTGAGAAATAGGCTTGGTTGAAGACATTTCTTGAGAAGCTAACTCTGCAGACATTCGGATCTGAAGTACATTGAGAAATTCGGAACGGAGAAGACTGAATTTCGGAGCAGAGAAAACTGTGGTTCAGAACGACCTTAAATCGGAGAGTCAGAGCTTTAGGATGCAAGAGCTTGAAACCGATGTGGGACGAGAAAATATGGTCCCCTTTATATAGGAAATGGGATGACGGTTCACCTTCCACGGTTGATCTAACGGTTGGAATGAGCTGTGATCAGATCTGACGGTTGAAAGCTTGAATCCGATCTTTTTGAGGTTTTATTAAAACAAAGAATTAAGAAAACCATAATCCGAAAACTTAACACAAGAAAATTCCAGCAAGTAAAATATGACTACGAAAACTTGAGTAAGGAAATCATACCTTTCAGATTAGCTTTGGAAAGTTATTCGTAATGGGTAATATAAAGATGACTACGAAAAACTCGATACGAAAAAACTAAATACGAAAAACTCAATACGAAAAAAAACTAAATTCGAAAAACTAAATACGAAAAACTCAATCTGAAAAACTAAATACGAAAAAGTAAATACGAAAAACTCAATACGAAAAACTAAATATGAAAAAGTAAATACGAAAAACTCAATACAAAAAAAAATAAATACATAAAAAAACGTGGAACGAAAATCTGGTTATGAAAGTTCCAGTACAAAAGTTGTCCATTCCGGAAATTTTCAATACGAATACTTCCATTCCAGAAGTATTCTGTACGAAAATATCCATTCTGGAAAATGGTAGTTCCGGAAGTTTCATTCCAGAAATATTCGTTCCGAAAAGTTTGAAAACAAATTTTGAAACACTTTGTTTAAACAAACAATCAAATTTACTCCCCCTATAAAAATGAGTTTATTTCTATAAGGAGATTTTTTCAACAGAAAGTTAATTAAGAAAGATTACCTTATGGTTATCATTCCTAACTTCTGTTTGATATATTCAAATCTATCAGAAGGTAGAGATTTTGTGAAAATATCAGCAAGTTGATCTTGTGTTCCGATAAACTGAAGAATAATATCTCTTTTGAGTGTGTGAACCCTAAGAAAGTGATGCCTACTATCTATGTGTTTTGAACGGGAGTGATGTGCAGGGTTCTGACTTAGGGCAATGGCACTTGTGTTATAACACAAAATTTGAGTTTTAGTAAAACTCAAGCCATAGTCTGTGAGTGTGTGTTGCATCCACAACACTTGTGCACAACAACTTCCAACTGCTACATATTCAGCTTCAGCAGTGGAAAGTGCAACTGAATGTTGCTTCTTGCAGGACCAAGAAACTAATGAATCTCCTAAGAAATGACAAGTTCCAGATGTACTTTTTCTATCCATTCTACATCCACCAAAGTCGGCATCAGAAAAACTTTTTAGAACAAAATCATTTCCAGAAGTATAAAATAATCCTAGATCCATGGTTCCCTTAAGGTAGCGAAAAATTCTTTTTACTGCCTTTAAGTGAGATTCCTTAGGATTGGATTGATATCTTGCACATAAGCATACTGAAAACATTAAGTCTGTTCGACTAGCTGTTATGTAAAGTAGACTTCCTATCATACCTCTAAAAGATGTTTGATCTACTGGTTTCCCAGCTTCATCAAGATCTAAAGAGTTTGAGGTACCAATGGGAGTACTTATACTCGTAGTGTTGTCATAACCATACTTTTTAAGAAGATCTTTAATATACTTATGTTGAGATATGTAAGTTCCTTCTGGTTTTTGAGAAATTTGAAAACCAAGGAAAAATGTTAACTCACCCATCATACTCATTTCAAACTCATATTTCATTAGACTAGCAAACGAGTCAGTCAGAGATTTCTGAGTTGAACCAAATATAATGTCATCAACATAAATTTGAACAATCAAAACATTTTTCTTATCTTTCTTTATAAAAAGGGTTGGATCTGCATTTCCCTTAACATAGTTATTTTGAAGCAAAAATCTAGTGAGTCTATCATACCATGCTTGTGGGGCTTGTTTAAGGCCATTCAAAGCTTTGGTAAGTCTAAAAACATGATCAGGATGTTTTGTATCTTCAAGGCCAGGAGGTTGTTCAACAAAAACTTCCTCTTGAACAAAACCATTAAGAAAAGCACATTTCACATCCATTTGAAAATGTTTGAAATTAATGAATGCTGCAAAGGCAAGTAGAATACGGATAGATTCAAGTCTAGCTACTGGAGCATAGGTTTCTTCAGAGTCTATTCCTTCTTGTTGATTATAACCTTTAGCAACAAGTCTAGCTTTGTTTCTAACAATGACTCCATTTTCATCATATTTATTTCTGAAAACCCATTTTACTCCAATAACAGAAGTTTCCTTAGGTCTTTCAACCAAGGTCCAGACTTTATTCCTTTCAAATTCATATAGTTCATCTTTCATGGCTTTATTCCAATCATCATCACCTAAAGCTTCATCAGTGCTTTTAGGTTCTAATTGGGAAATAAATGCTAGATGTTCTACTTCGTTTCTTAAGGAACTTCTAGTCCTTACAGGTTGATTTACATCACCAATGATACTATCACCGGGATGATTCTTAAGAAACCATTTTTAACTTGAGCTCTAAAACTTTGAAATAAGAAAAAGCTTCATATTTCTTTTCTAGAAAATAGACCCAAGTAAATCTAGTGTAATCATCAACTAGAACAAACACATAATATTTGCCTCCAATACTTCCAGTTTGTGTTGGACCAAAAAGATCCATGTGCACCAACTGTAATGCATCGGTTGTTGAGACTTCACTGATTGACTTAAAACTAGATTTATGTTTCTTGCCATATTGACAAGGATCACAAACTTTAGAAGAATCAAATCTAAGCTCCGGTAGATCCTTAACAAGTTTCTTCTTAGAGAGTTTACATAGGTTCCTAAGATTACAGTGTCCTAATCTTCTATGCCATAACCAAGAATGATCTTCCATTGCACTTAGGCAAGGTAAATATTGACTTCTAAGATCTTCTAAGTTCAAAGTGTAGACATTCTCTTGCCTATTGGCTGAGAGAATAAATTCTTCCTTGGAATTGTGAACTAAGAATTTATCATTCCTAAAATTCACAAGGTAACCTTCATCACATAACTGACTTATGCTAACGAGGTTGTGATTAAGACCTTTAACAAAAAGAACATTTGAAATCAAAGTTTTACCTAAAAGAACAATATTACCAATACCAACAATCTCTCCCTTAGCATTGTCTCCAAAAGTTACCTTTCCTCGTTTCGTTTTGATAATTTTTTCAAAAAATCTTTTGTTACCAGTCATGTGCCGGGAACATCCACTATCCATGTAACATGTATTGTTGCTGGTACTTTCTTTATTTTCCTGAAATTAAGAACAAAGTTAGATTTTCGGAATCCAAACTTGCTTGGATCCGAGATTTCCAGACAATAAAATTTTAGGTATCCACATTTTCTTAGAAAAGTAGGCTTTGTGAAATCCTAGAGATTGGGTTTTGTTTAAGGAACAATTTTTTTCCCAGTGACCACCACATTGACATTTAGTGCAAAATGGGGCACTTTGAGGAACAAAATAATTGTTACTGAAAACTGGTTTTGCATGGGTATAACCAAATCCGGATTTATTTCTTAATGGTCGTATTTGGGAATACATCTTATCAAAATTTTCCTTACCATGGGTAAAGTTTGATAAACACTTCTTTATGGAAAAAATTTCGGACTTGAGTTTTACAACCAAGTTTTTATCCTCAAAATCATTAGTTTTAGAACTAGAGTTAGGCTAGAAAACATTTTTATTAGAAATTACTTTTTCTAATTCTTTAGAAAGTTCATTCTTCTCAGAACTTACTTCCTCAAGATTTTTTGAAATACTTTCAAAATCAGCATTTTTATTATCAAGATCTTTAGAAAGATCTGATATCTCTTTTGTAAGAATAGAATTCCTAGAGTTTTCCTTGTCAAGTTTCTTGTTGAGTTTGGAATTCTCAATCTCAAGAAGTTCAGCAAACCTAGAGACTTCTACAAGAGTAGGTAAAGTATTTTACTCATCAGAAGATGGTTCTTTATCAGAATAGTTATAATACTTACTATCATTAGGATTTAAGGAAACATTGGTCAATGATTCAGCATTTTGTACCATAGTCATAAGACAATGATTATCAATAGGTAATCTGGCTATAAGACCAAGATTCTTCTGTCCTGAAGATTCATAATCAGAAGATTCATCTGAAGAGTCACCACCACTGGCACTCCAGGTGTCATTAGCTTTCAGAACTTTATTATCTTTGGCTTTATAATACTTCTTTCTGTTCCTATCTGAATGCCTTTCCTTTCTTTCTTTCTTTTTGAGCATAGGGTAATCTGGTCTAATATGTCCAGCTCTTTTACATTCATAACAAGTAACTTCTCCATCTTTCTTATTTTTCCTATCCTTCTTCTTATACTTGGATTGAAAATTTCTCTGTCCAGCAATCTTGTTCATCCTTCGAGCAAGATTGGCTAATTCATTTTCTGAAACATCACTCTCACTAGATTCGGATTGAAAAAGGACTTTCTTAGACTTGGATCTGGTTACTCTCTCAGGAGTCTTAGCTTTAATCTGATTCGAAGTTGTAGTAAAAGCAACAGTACCATTTCCATTCTTTTTCTTGATGTTGTCAGCATCTCTCTTCATTCTTGATTCATGTTGTAGAAGAGTTCCAAATAATTCATCAAGAGTAATTTGAGTGACCTTCCTGTTTTCATCTATAGTTGTTCTCTTGGATTCCCACTCATTGGGCATAATGTCAATTATCTTGTCCACAAGAGCTTCATCATCTAAACCTTTCTATCCCATAGACTGCAGACTGTTGACAATAGTCATAAATCTATGTTGAACTTTACAGATAGGTTCTCCATAAGGAAAATTGAAGCCATGATATTCAGCTCTAAGCATAGCTCTTCTAGTCTCAATCACCATAGAAGTCCCAAAGTGTGTAACCTCTAACTTCTTCCATATACAATTAGCTGCTTCACAAGAAGAAATTTGGCTATATATATTTCTAGTCATTGAACATAGTAAAGTGTTTCGTACCTTATAGTTGAGTTGATATTCTTGCTTTTCCTGGTTAGTAAAGGTTCTGACTTCCTTGTCAGGAATTTTATAATCACCAGTAAGCATCACAAAGTTGTCTACTCCAGTATTGATAACAAAAGTCTTCATACGATATCTCCAGTATTCATAGTCATTACCATCGAAGATTGGTGGTCTTGTAGGATTCATATTGTCAATCGAACCAACATTAATTCCTGCCATACTAAAAATAACTTTGCACACAAACTTGTTAGTAGCAAAGATTCGTAATAACAAAGTTCGGAATGAGAAAAGTTCACAATGGATAAATCGGAATGACAAAGTTCGGAATGGAAAAGTGAGCAAGAAAAACTTGTATGTGAGTACAAGTATTTCAGTAACCGGCTCTGATACCAAATGTAAGATTGGTATAGAGTAAGAGGTTTCCAACCTCTGATACCAATTGTAGGATCGAAATATAATATTAGATGCTCAATATACAAGAGGGGGGGGGTGAATTGTATACTTTTAAAATTCCTTTGGAACCTTTAAAGTTAGTTAAGAATAACTAAGTTTTCCTTAAGCTAAGGAAAAGACTAAGTTTAACAAAGTTAAACTAAGTAAATTCACAACACCTCTAACACCGAACTAAACATGGAAAGAGATTCCAAAAGTAGGTTCCAGAAATATGGTTCTGGAATTTGAAACTTAACAAAAGTTACAATATGAGATTCTACCTTAAAGCGTATAGAATCTAAATGAATCAGAGTAAGTAAGGAAGTATAAGAAAGTTATACTTTCCTTAAGATACAAATTACAGCGGAATAAAAACAAGTAGTAAAACTACTAGTAACAAGATAATAGTCTTTTAACCCAAAGAGAAGGGTATCCAACAACCTTGGATAAAGGTCCCTTGATTTATACTTTCAAGCAAGTCTGTCTTACCCACACCAGGGTAAGCCCTCGATACGAAGATCGGTGTCTCTGTCTTGCTATCCCCGCATGCCCTCAACTTCAAGGTAGTTGGCAACCTCTGTCCTCCTCAGTAAGGAAGCCCTCGAACTTTAAGGTAGTCGGCACCTCTTTCTTCCTATCCCCGGAAGCCCTCGAATGTAATCACCAACATTCGGAGTCGCATGAACCTTTGAGAGTTAATAAGAGCCTCTCTCTCTAGAAATCACTTCAACAGCATGTATGCACAAAGTCCAAATCGTTCATCCATCTGTTTTCCAACAGCTACGAGCTCTTTCAAATGAGCTCCTATTTATAGGTAAGGTCGGCTCCTTCTCCAACGGTCATATTTTCCTTAAAGATCGGAGGGACCTGTACACGTGTCACTTAGACAATGGTTAGTTTATAACAAAACAGACGACATCGTTTTATAACAAAACAAGTGTAACAGAATGTACGACATCGTTTTAAACTCTAACATAAAGGTTCAGAATGAAAACTTCGGAGTGAAGGTTCGGAGTGAATAAATTCAGAGTGTATAAAACAATGATAATCATATTCTGTTTAATAGGTGAATTCGGAATGAGAATTCGGAATAGGAATTCGTCATCAGAAATCGTAATGAGAATTCATCATCAGAATTCGTAATGAGAATTTGTCATCAGAATTCGTAATGAGAATTCTTCATCAGAATTCGTAATGAGAATTTGTCATCAGAATTCGTAATGAGAATTTTTCATCAGAATTCGTAATGAGAATTTGTCATCAGAATTCGTAAGGAGAATTCTTCATCAGAATTCGTAATGATAATTCTTCATCAGAATTCGTAATGGGAATTCAGAATGGGATTTCTTAATGAGAATTCCTAATGAGAATTCTTCTTCAGAATTCGTATCCTAAATCTGGAATAGAACTTAGTCAGAGTTCATATCCGGAATTCAGAATGAAACTTCCTTATAGTTCTTGTCCAGAATCCGAACCCTAAAACAGAATGCTTTATATCAAAGTTTCAATGATTCCGAGAAAATGAATCCGAAACTTATACTTAAGAAAAATATGGAAGAATATATGTAAGGATAATTTTTCTTATAAAAGCGATTTTCCTTAAGAAAGCATTTTTCCTTATAAAAGCAATTTTCCTTAAGATAAGGTGTTTGTGATTTTCAAAACAAGAAGGAATGGAAAAGTCATAAGGAAAACCTTATTGACTCAACATCTAGGTGAGACTGATCAGCGTCACCCGGCCTTGTCAAGTTGTTCCCAGTAGCGCTCATTTGCGCAAATACGATTTTAAACAATATTCTGACTCATTTAACAGTGTTTTTATGACCCGTAACGTGCATAAGAGTTTTAATTAAATACTTAATCAACTCATGAGTCGGCTTAAACCACACCACCCCCTTTTTGTGAAAAGTGGAGCCGCGTGGTCAACCTACGACCCCCGCGCCTTACGCGGTTTCTCATTTTCACCTCATCCGTCCTTGGCTCTTATAAACTAAGGGTTAGCCGGGGGTTCTCCTTTCCTCGATCGTGGCTTTTCACAAACAGCTTCTGGTGCATCGGGCCTGCCGCATCGTTATCCATAATGTTCCGCGCCCCCAGCCTAAACGTCGATCATCTATCATCAAGTAAGGAATTTCTCCTTCGCCTCTCTCATTTGTGTATCATGCGGGGTGGGCGTGCTTTTGTTTCTGTAGAACTGGTAGGACCGAAATTTATAAAGATAATGAACAAAATCTATAAAGAAAGATGGGGGCTGTGATTGTTGATGTTGTCTTATAATTTGATGTTGTTTATTCTATGACCATCTTTTTGAGTTGTGTCGGCTTATGCCTCCTGAAAATCGTGGCCGTTGGTGGTAGTTGTTTGTGCACTAATGAACCCTGCTGATGTTTTAAATGGCATGTTTTTTGTTGTAATCTCCTACTGTGAAAAGTGAATCCGTTAATCAAGTATATCTGGATGAATAATTGAAAGCACCAGGATCAACCCTTCTGTGATAACTCCCGGTTAGAACACATAGAATTTGAATCATGGAGTGTGTTAAGTCGTTTAAATATGAAAATACCGACAAGGCCCTGCTTGTGTTGATGGTGGTAGATGGTTGTTTTCCTTTCGGGCCGATTGATGGAGATATGGGAGGGGATGTGATCCCCTGTTCTTTTATACTTTCGGTGGTTGTGAGTTTCAAGACTGGGTGGATACTTGTTTATATCATGAATTTTGGTGGAATCATATGTTTTAGAGAACTGGGAGTGAGCATTTTTGTTGATGTTTGATTGTTTACCTTCTAGGACTTATGCCTTTGCCTACTAGTTGCCCAGTAGTGCTTAAACATAAAAATTTTTATTGAACGTGAATTAAGAAAGGGGACAAATAAGTTGTTAGCGTGAGTCGTGACTCAAACTTGAGTGTTGTCGTGATCTGTAGGCTGTCTGAAGAAAAACCTAGATTGGGTGAGTGGTTGTTACCTATATATATATATATATACTTGTAGCTTTGTGTTTCTTATTCGCACCCCACCAAAGTTGAGCACTTAGTTCCGAACACCCCCATTTCATGGGGGAGGGTATTTTTCCCAACACTATTTATAGTGGCTGGTTATTAGCTCCTTTTCTGCTCCCTTTCCCAAATATCCCAAGTATCGTCGGGCAGGCTGTGATAGCCAGAGGTCCATTATTAGCCCAAAAACCTTCGGGCGGGGTAGTGTGGTGGTTGGCTAGGTGTGTGAAGCAGGTGTTTTATCACGTGTCTTCGGGATGAGGCCTAGGTGTCTTCGGGCATGGCAGTGGATCCTTTAGCCCAGGTGTCTTCGAACGTGGTGGTGGTTGTTCCGGCCTAGGTGTTTGTAGGCATGGTAACATGTGAAACTTGTGGCCCAGGTGTGTGCGGGCAGGATTCCGCAGTGGGACTGCGTGCGGTTGAGGCCTAGGTGTGTGCGGGCGAGATTTCGGCAGTGGGACTGCGTGTGGTTGTGGCCCACCTGTGTGCGGGCGGGTGCGGCAATGGGACTTCTGTGAGAATTTCGGGATTGGTCTGATGCGTAGGATGTCTCAATAACCAGTTGGAAAGTGGCACAAGGTACCCAAACATCTATTTTCTATTATTATATATATTACTTGACTTGCGTTATTTGTGGAGTGTTCCTTGGTGAGGCCTGGGGTGGATAGTTTACCTTGATAGGTGTTTAGTTTAATCCTTTTCTCACAGGACTTTAGTATGTTCCGCCACTTGTGCACGAGAGTCTTTGGTTTTCCCTACTGAGTGTACTTGTATGCTCACCCTACGTATATAAAACTGCTTTCAGGCATCTAGGAGTACTTCGGGGATCACGCAGGACCTTACTAGCTCGGACCTTTGGAGTAGTTGCAGTTGTTGTTTTTCTTTTCCTCTTTGGTACTTACCTTGTAGTCACCTTTTTCACTTTGTGTCTTTTACTTTTGAAACATGCATGTGGGAATGGTTTACTTTTGGAATTTCTTTTCTTTCTACCTTGGTGATTGTTGGGTTTTCTTCTCCTTATCTCCCGATCCTATAAAATAGAAAGGGTAATGCCTTCCATTTGTGAAAAATTTCTATACCCTTGGTGCTAGTCGCCACTCCGGGACCTATTGATGGCGGGTTTCAGGGGTCATTATCTCTCCTTCAACTTAAAGAAAGAAGGTCCAGGCAATCTGCTGACCCTTCCAACTTTTTGGTGAAGGTGGGTCGTGACAGTATCTGATCATGATCCCAGGATTACTTTTATCTATTGGAAAGGCATTCAGATGTCATTGGGTACATAATTAAATTTTAGTACATCTTTTCATCCTCAATCAGATGGGATGTCAGAACAAAAAATTCAGACCTTGAGGATATTCTACGTGCTTTTTCACAAGATTACTAAGGAGTTTGGGACCAATATATTTCTTTTGTGGAATTTTTATATAATAACAGTTTTAATTCATGTATACAGATGTCTCCATTTGAGGCTTTTTATAGGAAGTGGTGTTGAACTCATACTTTTTGTTATGAAGTAGGTGAAAGGATTTTGATTGGAACCGAATTTGTAGATTAGATGGTAAAAAAAGATCAGTTTATTTAGAAGAACATTTGAACATCTCTATGTAGGAAGAAATGTTTTGTGGATAACTGGAGGAAGGATCGTTCTTTTAAGGTAGGTGATAATGTCTTTCTCAATGATTCTAAATTGAAAAGTGTGATGCGTTTCGGTAAGAAACAAAACTTGAGTTCGAGGTTCATTGGACCTCATGAAATCTTGGAGAAAGTTGGATCATTTGCGTATAGAGTGTCTTTACCACCATATTTATCCAAAGTATACAATGTTTCTCATGTTTCATTGTTGATAATATATATTCCAGATCCACCTCCTGTTTTGAGCCCAGAGGTAGTTTAGTTGGAAGAGAATCTCTCTTATGTGGAACAACTAGTCCAGATTCTTGACTGAAGAGAGAAAGTTTTGTGGAATAAGGTAATTAATTCATTAAATATTTTGTGAAAATCCATATGGTTTAAGAGGCAACGTGGGAATCTGATAAAGCTATGAGGGTTAAATATTCTCACTTATTTGATAAGTTAATAGAAATGTGGGGACGTAATTTCCAAAAAGGGTGGTGGATGTAACATACTAGATAAATATTGAAAATAACATTTTCATATTTATTAATATTTTTCAATTGAATATTAATATTATATTAAATGGGATTCAATGTTCAATGGCATACCTTATATGCAAAAACTAGGTTCTTTGAAATCTTACATTGCACCCAACATTGGATCATACTGAATAATAAAAATATAATATTATTTTAAACCGTTGTTCATGCCTTTCCATTATATTGGTATAAATGGAAAAACTAACTAAAATATTAATATACATATTTTTTAAATGTTTTTTACATTTATATAATAAAACATAGAGGTATTAGATAGGAAAGAATCTGATTTTAAGCATAAATACTATAATATTCATTTAAATGTCGATTTACCGCTTTATGATGGTGAGCCCTCATTAAATCTTGTATTGGTCACTTTTATAAGTTTTATTTTTCAAAATTAAATCTTCTTTAGAATCATGACTTTAAATTTTACTTTAATAAATTTTTGGTATTCTTCTGATAAAATACATTTTTTAATGAATAGTGAAAAATACTCTATTTTAATTCAAAACTGACTTTTAATCTAAATTATTTATAAGGTTAGATTATTTTATTAATTGGTTTTAAAGTTAAATTAGAATATTTTTTTAAATTTTATTTTAATTTTGGGCATTTAAAGTAATTTCACTTTAAAATTGGACATAAACAAGTGTCAATCTTTAGTAAATTATTTTTTCTTAAAAACACGTTTTTTGTTATGACAGTGGGAATTAAATTTAAATTAATTTCTTCCACTTCTGGGTTATGAATAGGAAAAATGGATTCCATATTTGAATACATCATGATATTTTTTTATAATTTTTTGACAAAATATAAATTAAAATATTTATGACACAATAATGATCCAGTGTTTACCTCATTAATGAATGATTTAAATAAATAAGATTTCAAAAATTAAAACAATATCCAAAACCACTACAATTATTATTGGTTGATTTTACGTTGAACATGAGTCATCTTATCTTCTTTATTAATATGTTTTTGATCATTAGAAACCGAAAATATTTATATAATAACATTATATTTTCAAACATTCTTAAATATCCCCTCATCCCCCTTATATAGAGTGTTCACTTCAAACCAATTCCTAACACTTCTCAATCCCCTTTTCTCATCCAACCTCTACCCAATTAAGCTCCCTATATAACTCTCCTCCACCTACAAGCATTACACTAGGTTGTAAGAAATTCAATTAATCCTTTGGTTTCAAACCAATGGGAGATAACTGATTTAAATATGACATATTATTTTAAGTTATTTTTTTTAGTTCTCCAACACCATAAACACTTTTTATAAAATTATTTTCTAAAAACAATTATATTTTCAATATACTATGTTTTCATTATAAGAATTATATTAATTACACTTCTAGAAACCTCCATCTACTAAGAAAAGAAAATTATATTTCTGTGAACAATGAATTATTTCCTCACGATACGATGATTGTTCAATATTATCCTACCCCCTCTTATAGTGGAAACTAATATGGAAATGTATTTACATGTGATATATTTTATATTTATATAGTTTATATTCTTATGTATTTTTCATCTATAGAATACCATTATGGTTTTCTATAGTGGGTAAATATGATAATTTCATTTGAGGAAGTGCGGACTACCACCCCTTAAAAGTGATATGACTCATTCATGCCATATGTGGAATGTATAAAGGATAGAGTTAATAATATTATATATGATATTATACTGTAATAATAAAATAAATATTTATCATTATGATTTCATTATCTAAAATATGAAATAGAAATGATTGTCGCGTTCATGCATACGTACGGGTTATTGTCTCCATGAACGGTGCATTTCATTTATTATCTCTAAATTTTATATACTATTATAAATATATATATATAATAAATATATAGTATATATACAATATATAAATAATGAATATAATTTTGTAGATAATGTAATTTCGACCACATGCACAATTTATAATTATATCAGTTTGATTTTTATCTCAAGTTCCGATCATCTACAAAATGTATGATATGAACTCAAATAATTAACTATTTGTTTAGAAAGGTAAAAAATGATATAAAATGAATAATAAACCATAAAAATGTTATTATGAATGTATAAATTAACATATTTTTTTTATTCAAGAGATTAACAAACGATCAAATCAAGTCGGACACCAGTTAAGGGACTTCGTCTCAATCTCCTTTCATTGAGGCATATTTTTATTTATACGTTAATTTATTTTTTATGGTGTATACAATTATTTTACTTCTCAGTTCATTAAAAATGTGTAGTTTTATTTGAGAAATTTACAAAACAATAAAAAAGAATGTTTCGTATTAATGTAAGCGGTGAAAATAGCATTTTCCGCCACCGCAAGGATTATTTGATATTTGGTTTCCTTAAAATGTCGTTATGTTTTTAAATGGAATATAATTACCATATACCATTTTAATTATTTTTTTATTTAAAATTATTTTGATAATGGATTTGTTCTGTGAATATATTTAAATGAAATATTATAATTAAAATGTTGAAATGCTATCTTTCCTTTAGATTTGTTTTATGTTTTATGAATATGTTATGGTTCTTGGTAATTGTATTGAATACAGGTGTTTCCATGATAAACCTTGGAAGGTGAGATCGAGATAGATCTATAATGCATTGGGTAATGTGACGGAGGTAAACATGAATGTTTCTCCTAGGAGATTTAGGGAATATGTTGTGATGGGTATTCCAAATGTAACTCCATATATTGTTGTGAAATATACAATGTAAGTACGTTATTTATGACACAAGTTACCTTTATGATTTATTAATTATATGTATATTTCATAAATAATAAGATTTCATGATGTATGTTAAAGGGCATATAATATATATGCATTGATTGTGTAATGTTTTCTTTCTTATTTTAAAACACTTACTGAGCTTTTTATGATCATCCATTATATTTTAAATGTTCGTCACAGGACAGAAAGATTAATAGGGTCATGGATGAGATCCCGGGAAAGTATTTCTATCAAAAACATGGAATAAGACATGACTCTTTTTTCCATGTGTTTTATTTTATAATAAAAATGTAATATGAGTAGAACTGTCTACATTGTAATTTTTGTGATGTAATGTAATATTTAGGGAATAATTCTCTAAAACTCTAAACCTGAAAAGAACACCAATGTGAATTATCTAGTTAATTTATGATAATGTAATTATTTATGGTTGGGTCCTTATACTTCTCTTTATTAATATCATGTTAATTTTATGCTTAAGGTAATATTTTCATTGATTTTGGCATGCATCTTAAATTGTAATATCTATATACCTTATACATATATTATGAAACCAAGAATATAAAACATGATATAAATAAAAATCTTATAAATTTTATTATTATACTAATAATATACCTAATTTAGTTTTATTAAATAGAATACACCATTCATGAAGTCATTAGGATACATGTACGCATGAAACCTATTTTTTGTTTAATATTTTTATTGAAAGAATAAATTTAAATGACACATATAAATATATATATATTTAATTGTTCCAATATAAATATTATAATATATATTATATTATAATATCACAAAATTGATCAAAAAATTCATTATATGTAGTGTGGGAAAAAATCACATTGCATTAAGGGGCGGTTGTCAACATTTCTTCAATAAAATTATCGTATTTACACCAAATGGGAAGTATAAATATAACTATTCAAAAAATAGTAAATAAGATTATATAAATAATAAATATAATATATAATATATTTAAAAACGATTTCCATCATTATTTCTAACATGAGAGGTGGTAAATCATAAATGAACCATAATCGGTGTGTGAGGTTGTAGTTCACCGTACACATATATAGTATGTTCGTTACCCATTAGATGGATGTTTTTCTATGTGTAGATCAAAATGATATAATAATAAAATCCCAGTATATTTTTTATAATTTTTATATTAAAAAATCTTTGAATAAGAAGATATGAGGGAGTGGATATTGAAAATAAAAGAAAGGGGGTTTGAGGGAGGTTGTTATGTCTTAATTAGGTACACCTTATTGGTTAATCCAAAGTGATTCTTTGGAAGAAATTTTATACAATGAGAGGAATGAAGGAGTTGGAAAGTGTTATAGAGAGTATATTTTTGTAGATATTTTGAGATCATAATTAGTTTGAGTGGTGTGATTATATGGGTGGAGAGGATTCCTTTTATAGTGGAGGAGTTTCACTCTTGTAAATATTAGGAAAATGAATTACACCAATGTTTTTTTTTTCAATTGACAGGGGAAGCAATAATGGTCCAACGAGTATATAAGTTATTATATAGTCGATATAGGTCTATAAGCGGACTTTATTGAATGTTTAAATATCATTTATTTCCTTTATTTTAAAGATTAATATTTAGTTATGATTAATTTTACCTTAATCGATGTAATTAATTTTCATTACATCCAATAATATTTATTTTAAAATACTATTTTTACCTTACTATATGTTATAAATTATCAGTATTTCAAATTTGGAATCAATATATTCAGAATTAAAAATATGGAAGAGGTAGAAATTAATTTAAATTTAATCTTGTAGTAGGGTTGAAAATTGAGGTTTTTAATTTAAAAATGCTCCGAATTTTGACATGTGTTTAAATAAAATTTCAAGTATAAATTGAATCCTATAATTTTAATTTTATTTATTGATAAAAAATTAATAAATATAATAATTTGAAACAAATTTTAAATTTAATTTATCCCTTTAAAAAATATATATATATAATAGTTGAAAATTAACATTCAGTATGTATTTAATATTCATTAATGATAAAACATTAATGAAAAATTTAAAAAATAAACCCTAACCTAATTTTAATGTACACATTTAAATTATTATTTTCATTTGGACATATTAAAAATATAAATTTAACAATAATGTGATTTTAAAGTGTTTATCCATTAAAAGGCTGTAAAAATTCCTCAATAAAAATATACGATTTAAGTATAAAATTGGGTTTGTTCTTATATTCTATCTATCATATCTATTGGGTGACAATAAAAAAACTCTGATGGAATATAAAATATATATATTATGTTAATAACTATCGCTAATGGTAATTAATTAATATTATCATTGTAAAATATCAATGTGACACTAAATATTATAATATTTCCCTTTATATTCACTCAGTTTTCATATGTATTTATAATTAATTAGTTATTTATTAATTGATATTATACTTTATTAAACCACATATTATCATAAATTATATTATAATATTCATATCCAATAATTTTATATTTATGTCATATATAATTATATTAAAAAATAATATTTAATGAATATGCTATTGTTTAGTAATATTTGGTTAGCCGTGATACAAAGGCCATTAAAGAATGTCATTGTTTCATTTAACTCAATCTAAAATGGTTGATCCATGTAGATAAATTTAATTTTTTTATGTAGGTCATTATTAACATTGTGTTTGATACAATGAAAGCCTAACATACTGATTTAGTATAAAATAAAATATTTTCAATGCTACATGAAATGAAAAATATGAAAAATATTAAATAATTTTGAAAGTAAAATTATGCAAAAAATATTGGGGTGTAACATTAGACCCCCCCTAAAAATAAATTTCTTCCTCAAAATCCATACTGGATATGAATAGTTTAATACATTAATGTTTTATTCATAAAAAACCACATCATAAAAATGAATACTAAAAATTCTCTTAAAAAATAAATGATGGAACCCCAATGGTTACCCAAAGTAACATATAAATCAGTTTGTTCATAAGAGAACATAGGTTGGTAGTGATCAATGTGCATGGGGAAAAATAATAAATATTTAGATGGTGTGATCAAGGTCAACAATCACAAAAAAGTGAAGGAAAAAAAGTTCAGGACCTCCATGTCATAAATGTGTGATGATTTAAAAGGCCACATGTTCAATAAAATTATTGTATTAGGAAAACACTTTTTTTTCATGGTAATTATCCTAATGATAAATAATTAATTTATTTACAAATAATATAAGAAAATATACTTAATAATAATATATCTATAAACAAAATTTCATTTATTAGTTATGCTTTAATCAATTTTTGATTAATACAATTCTACATGAAATGGGTGTCCCTAAATTAACTTTTTTTCATGAAGTACTAAAATTAAATTTTAGTAAAAATTAAGAATAAAAAATAATGAAAAGCACAACTATTTTCTTTTAACTATTCCTCAAACTCAATATGGTTATTATATTAATCATTAACCATAAAAATTTAATTTAAAGCTTTATAATTATTATTCACTGATAAAAATAAGTTTAAATTAACAATGTCATTTCATAGCCCTTTGGAAGGAATGGACCACATATCCTCCTTCGGTCATGTATTCAAGATCTGTGACCTTTCTAAACAAGATTAATTGTTACCCAAAACAGTTGATGTCAATTTATAAAACCACAATAATATAATTTACAAAATAAATATGATGAAAATAATTTAAATAAGTTTAACCTCTAAATATAATTTTAACCATTTTTTTAATACAATCTAAATTCATAATGACTTAGGCTGATTTTTAACATCTACTTATCCTAAATGGTTTACCATGTAACCCTTATGAAATATGAAAATCCAAAATAGTTGAAATGAGGTTATTAAATATTCTTAACATCAATTCTTAATATGTCACAAAGTAGACCTTGGTAGATAAAATTACGAACATGTGTATATCATTATCATATATTCTCTTGAAACTTGGTAATGACATAAATTATCATAAATCCTATTTTAAAACATTCATGATTCCTTATTTAACATATTAGTAGATATATTCCATAAATCAAAGAAGTTGTAAACATCATCCTTGATGTCATGGAAGAAAATTCAAATAATTATTTCAGGGGAAATATGTACCGTACAATTTACTTATTTAGTTAAAACATATCATTATCCAAGCATCATTATCTCAACACCCAACAATAATTAACTATTACATTCCCTTAATAAAAATATCACCATTCCATGAAATCACTTTTCTATGTATTCCTCATCATTAAATATTTATTTTTCAATTAATATTGAGAACTTATACTAAAAATTCTTATTTTTTTTAATGATTTATATATGATAATCTATTGATTCTAAAACATAAATAAATCATTCAACAAACATTATTCTAAAACAAATACATAGGCATAAAAAACATATTATTTGATACATATTTCCTAGAATATAAAATACGAATCATTTATTAATGTTAATCATCTTCAATATAATCATTATTCATATGATTAATTTAATCAATACCGGAATAACAGTACATAAATTTCACATGTCATTTGAGGTCACCCTATCATCAGATGTATATCCAATACTCAAACAACCATCAGGACTCTCATTAAGAGTTACCCACAAGGGAAATTTATTTTCATGATGTCCCCAAATCTAAACCATTTAATGATAACCATGTTCTTTCAAATTCATTCCATTGACTTAAACATGATATCACAGTGTAATGAACATTTATAAAAATGGGGTTATATTTAATAATGAAAAATCACTTATAGTATACCAATATTGTGGATATTACTTATTTAATCTATGAAATCCTTTTTTCATATTTTTTTGATATCCATCATATATTCAAATCCTTCAGGATGGTTTATGAAGAGTATTTTGAATTCCCAATGCATATCCCCTGGGAGAGTCAAACCATTTGTGTAGTAAAGCCAATTTTTGTCTAGAAATTTACGCTATGTTACGCCCGAGACATCTTCTTAGAGTTGTTACCCATAAGAAAAGTTATGTAAGACCCACATCCACTTGTATAATCTAGACATGGATGTATTCCAAGAAAACTAGTCACTATATCCTTTTCTAAAGTTACAAGATATTTTTTGGATTTTTTAACTCATACTTATACTTATTATTATAGACATCGTTAGAAATATCCATAGAAGAATACATATGGATCATTATAATGTTTTATAATCCTAGTTTTCAAAGGTCAATTAAACCTTAATATGATTGCATATATAGAGAAACACTCTTTTCATATATAGAAATTATATTAAATTTTTTGAATACATAAAGAATTATACAAACATACCCCTAGAGACAATATTCGTAAACATTTGTCAGAAACATTGAAATCAATATTCTATATTTGGCAAATATCTTCAATGTTTTCCAAAAAGATCTTCCCCTATAGTAATTAAATGTAAAAATACTTTCATAATAACCTAGTTAAATGAATCATATGAAATGTCTAAGCTCAAATTCCAATTATATGTAAATAAATGAAATTTTAAATTCATAACATTAATATATAGGTATAAAAATGTTATCACAATCATTAGAAGATCATAACCTGCATATCTAAGATCATATAAATGAATCAAGGAATAAATATTTGTGTTTCATAAGATAAGAATCACAATGAAGTAAATAGAATAATCCATGAAAGAATAACATAGGAAGAAGACATTGAATAATGGAATATATATCAATGTATAACATAGTTACCATGCATACGTAGAAACATGTTCACATATTATGTTAATGATATGAAATCATTATGTCTCATAGACATATGAACATGTAATAATGTTCATGAATAATTTTGTGTACATTTAATCTAGTTCATGCATACCATTGTGAACATGCAATCAAGTTCACACATAACATGGTAAGATTAATATATGGTACACCGAAAACATTGTGAACATGTAACCATGTTCATGAATAAATATTTAGACATGAAACCATGTCATGGAAAAAAAATTGATCTTGTAATAAGGTCATGAAATACATTTATATTCATGATTCATCAGTCCTTATACAATTCGTTTTAGGGATATATGTTTCCTTATCATCTCATAATGAAATCATACATACACTTACCAAAATATTATAAATCTATAATCACATTATGATCAATAAAATAATTTTGGGTTTATAGAACCCAATAAATGAAATGGTTATCCTTAACATATCATATAATCATAACCTATTGAAAAAATATATAGATTTCATAACTTTTTCGTCAAATCAAAACTCGTGAAAAAGTGTAGTTTCAACATCATATATCCTGTGAAATATAAATGGTTTTCAAAAGAATAGTTCTATAAAAAAATAGTAAATTAATGAATGTATATAAATTAAACAAATGAATCACAACCAAGAATTAAATGAGTAATATCAATAGATGTTATCTTATATAGAAAATAAATTTGAATGATATTTTGAAAACAGTTCATGATAAAAAAAATTCATTCATTGTTATAAAAGGCTCTTAAAGAAAAATATTAATTTTGAAATATATTTTATAAAAATTATACTTAAAATATGAAAAATAATACATTGAAGACAATTTGAAAGCCTTTTTATTTTAAAATTTATAATGATATATTAAATACATTTTTAAAACTATTTCTTTTAAAATACTATTAAATATTATAAATAAAGTTTGAAATTCATTTGAAAATAATATTCCATGAAAACATATAATGAATCTTGAAAAAAATTTGACCATATTCATTAAAAAATGTGAAAATATAAAAATCCAGATATAATTATAAAAAAAAATTCATTAAATTTTAATTTAAAGATATATTATATAGAAATTAACCACTAAATCATGTAATGATTGCTTCATATAAATTATGGAGGGTAAATTAGTACAAGTCATATGAGGTATGAAAGATATTCCTTTTTAATGGTAAATGGTTAGAACAAATAATTTTTTGCTAAAAAGAAAACATGTTCCTTTGAAAAAATTTGTGAAAAAATAGAAACAATTTATTCCAAAAGTTCTATTTGAATATTATAACATTATTGGAAACTAATTTAATAAAAACTTGTTTTTAAGAACCTATATATCTGACCAAAGGGAGGGTAATTTCGGGCTATGATAAAAACAAATCCTAATATATTATGTAATAATGATTCATAAAATGATATAAATACGTAAATAAATAATGAATAACCAAATTTTGATTATATTCATGAATTTGTTTATTGATTTATCATAATATTTCATCCAATGTAGAATAAACAAAAACCTTCTTCAAAAGAGATGATGTTGTTTCAATAATCTTTTACTACATGGTAACATGGATCAAACTATCCATGTAAAAAATGTAATTAAATTTAACTTATAATATCATAACAATTAAGAGGATCAATATATAACATGCCAAATAGACCATTGGATGGAATTTTGGTGAATAACAAAACATATGCCTTAAATAAGGAAAATTGAGACAATGATATCATTCTGATTTGGTTACTTTTAAAACATAGACCCCATGTATGAAATATCATAGATTGGATACTAAAATAATCATAAATTTAAGAATAATAATGATATAATACATTAATTATAGTATATACCACATAAAAATGAAATGAGTGGTGAACATGGCATGTAAATCACTAATATAAACAATGAGATAAAATTCCCTCTTCTTGTGTCTTGAATCTCATCGTTCTTGTAAAAAATCATGTATAATAAATATCAATTTAATATAAATATATAAGAGAACTATATTCTCTCATATAATTCCAAATGTGGTTTTATTATGATTTTATATTATATATTTCTTAATAATTCCATATCAATGTTACAATTTGGGTAATATTCGATTTGTTTTTATCATTTGTCATTATTTTTCATATATTTGTTCCTTATACATATATCATGATTTTAATAATATAAAAAATTATAAACATATAATTTAGATTTTGAATATGTGTATTATAATAATCTATTCATTATAGATGTATGAAATGGAATACACTGTTCATGGAGATGGTTGGTCGTATGCACACATGAATATTGTTTCAGTTTAATTGTTATACTGAAACAGAGAAGTTAAATGAAATATATGTGTATATATGTGTACATATATCATTATACTATTACAATTAATATATCATATATATAATATAATTTTAATAAAAACGTCTTTAATAGGTTCCATGTTGTATTTGAATGAATCATATCTCTTTAGGGGATGGTAGTCAAGACATTCTCTAATGAAAATATCGTATTTACACAAGATAGAAAATATAAATATATATGTATAAAAAAGATTAAATAAAAATAAATCTAAAATTAATATAATATATGACATATATATATATTGGGTTCCCATAATCTTTCAACCATGAGTGGTGGTAAATGAAAAATAAATAACCATCGTTTTATGAGGCTATAGTTCACTGTAGACATAAAACTATCATTCGATACCCATTAGATGTATGTGTGTGTAATTTTAAAAATACCATTAACCTAAAAACCTCAAATTATTTTATTTATATGGTTTCTATAATAAAATTATATAAATATAATAGTTTAGTGAGTATATAATGAAAATAATGGAAATGTGGTTTGAGTGATGGTGTTACATGTTAATTGGTTAAATCCACTATACATGCACCAAAATAAGTAAATTGAAGTATTTCTGTCAAAAGGGACTCATAAAGGTTTATTTTTCTAGAGGACATTTAGAATATCATGGTCGAACCTTTATAGTTTTATAGGGGTGAATAAGTGGGAGGTTATGCGTGTAGAGACCCAAGATATGACGTACATGGAAATTACATTACTTTTTCAGAATACTTAATACATAACAAAAACCAACACTCAAGGACCATAATAGTTTAGTGTCTTTGGAAACTTGGAACATAATAATCTAATCTTGGTGAAAGATATTCAACATCTCCAATAAATATCTTCACTTTTTCTTTCCTAAAACATTTCATTAAATCCTGGGGAAAATAAAAAAGATAAAGGGTGAGCTCAAATTATTAGTAAGGGAAAGCATGGAAAAAATAAAACAAGTCATATACATTTGAACCAAAAACATAAACATAACGTTTAAACATCAACATATTGAGAAATTATATAAAACATGGTAGTAAGTAAGGCAACGATCATAAAGAAAAATTAATCATGATAAAATATCATGAGAATAAAAAGGTAATTGTGGAAAACCATTTATCACATGTTATGATTTCCATAGTAGCCAAGGAATTGCTGGAAAGACCATATTAGTGGACAAATTCCCTTTCTGAATCGAGTTATCTCCTCGTTCTAGTACTGTATCACAGAACCAGATTAACTTACCATTCCATCCATGTCTATATCATGAGATATAAATCTTTACCCAATTCATTGGAGGTAGATATAGGTCCCACCCATCTTATAATGAAATCAGTCTAACTTAAGCCACAAAATAAACATAAAACATTCATCAAAACCCAATGAATAAAATGGGTGTCATAAACATCATCCCATCATCACATAATCCATATAAAACAAACGGATATCATTTTACCATATGAAATATTACACCATTTAAATAATAGATACATTATACTTGAATCATAATCATGCTAAATAATGTCATCTTTTATGGAGAATAGTTTTGATAAAACACTTGAAATGAATTCTGGAGGAAAATATCCTTTCTTCATCAAAAAAATTTTCATTTCTCAAAATTCAATGAATTTTTAAAAGAAAATGATTTTTTTTAAAAATAGTCATGAAATCTTGTATACAACGATTTATTAAAATAAGGCGTTATAAAATCGTAAAAATTAGTTCATGCCGTATATGTTAAAAAAACATTCTTCTCATACTTTTGCTGGAAAAGTCAAAAAGTTCCTCATATGGTAAAAAAGAAAGATTCCTTACATACCACGTAGTAAAATCCAAAAATTGGTAAAAAGGACTTTAAACATACAAGAATTCATTTTTCGAAAATGGGGACATGGGTGATAAATATAACCCCAGTAAATACTTACGAGTAAACAATCTCGGATAAAAATGAGATTGGAAAGGTTATCCCTTACATTATGTTTGGTATGCTTCACATATATCTGAAAATACTGTATAATGATTTAAATAATGTCATTTAATTATTATAGAATCATATTCATTGTTATGATATCATATATGGTTCAATTATGACTTTATATTATTCGTTCTTTTGTAAATTCCATGTTAAAGCAGCGTTTTGGGTAAAATCATTTCACTTATCGTACGTGTTTGGAATTGTTGTTATTGAAATTATTATTACATATATCATGATTTAATTACTTCAAGAATTTAAATAATTATTAATATATCATATATATTCAGTATATATATATATTAGATAGAAAAATAAAATGAAATACACCATTCATGGAGACGGTAGGTCGTATGTACGCATGAACGTTGTTTTCTTTTCCTTATTGACAAGAATAGAAGTAAGTAGATGAAATACATATATATACAATAATCAAGTAGCTTTATCATGTCATCTATTTCATTATTATTCATTATATTTACTTTATAATCATTCTTGAGTGGTTAACATGTAGAATGAATATCATCACGTCATGGAGAAGGTAGTCCATACACACACACAAGTGATGATATCATTCCCATAATTATTGAATTGAATTGGAGTGGATGATATAATATCTCAAAACCAGTATCATGTTATAATAACTATATATATTTATACCTTACACCATTATACCCATCCACGTACGGTGGTGTTGGAAAAACAGATTACACCACTTGTGGAGACGGTATTCAGTACATACGCACACGCGTTGATTTCATTTTTCGTAGTATGGATAGAAACTAAAATGGGGTTGTATCATATATATAATAACATATCAGTATATCAGTGATAATTATTTAATTACTTTATAACGAAACAACTAAATAATAAGAAGTTGAAGAAGAAAAAAAATTAAATGAATCGGTTGAAGAGATTACCTCTTCTTCGACGCACCTCTTTTAAGATTTTTCTTAAGGAACTAGAGATGGTCTTCTGAGGAGAAAATAACCTCCAAAATGTTTCTAGGGAAGTGGATAAGAGAAATGGTATGAGATGTGTAACACCCCGAGCTTCCACGATACACTTCTCTTTAAATAATGCAATAGCTTGCATTGTATGCAAGTTCGAGATTCTAACACACCGCGACCAATCAAAATAGCCATTTTGATTAGAAATACCCAATTTTTGAAATTATATATATTTTTTATTTCAAAATGGACTTCATTATTGTATTTAGAATATCGAAATTAGCCTATGTTGAATTTTTTGGTATTTTTCTGAGAACATCCAATTTTTTATAAATAGTGAAAAATACTTGAAAACAACTTTTTTAATAAAAATAATTTATAGTGATAAATTATACTATTGGGTGGTTATAAAGTGTAATTAGAATATATTTTTACCATTTTATCCAATGGTGGTCATTAGAATTAATTTCACTTTGAAATTTGACATAAACAATTGTCAATCATTTGATATATATTGTTTATTAAAAACACGCTATTTTTTGTGATAGTGGGAATTAATTATAAAATTAATTAATGAAACTTATATGTTTGTAATTCTTTAAAATTGAAATCATTTTTTAATTCGGAATATAAATTATTTCTTAGGGTGAAATTTTGGCATCGTTCTGAAAAACATCAATTTTTGATGAATAGTGAAACCACTAAGTGGTAGTTAAAAACTGATTTTTCGTTTAAATGAAACATTACCACTTCTGTGATTTGATTTTCAAAAATATGATATACATGGTTGTCATTAGGAAGTAAAATTTTGTTCAATGGGATTAAAATAATTTTTTGGTGAATAGTATCTTTTAAGTTTAATTAATAGTGATTAAAGGTAATTTGTGAAATTTAAGGTAAAAATGATATTATAAAAATATGAAAATACCTTTACACTTGTCCTACCCCTATTGTACGAGTCATGGACGACCAAGACAATCCATGGGTCAACATGGGGACCCCATGGAGCCACTTTGGTAGGAAAATGACATTAAAAACTTTTTATTTAATGTTAAAATAAAAATGTCACAAACAAGAGTTCTTTTACTAAAACAATTTTCAAATGGGGTTATACAAGTCATATTTTTGACTATAAATATTAATTATAAAGATAAAAAGATTTACTACATCATGATACTTTTATTTATAATTTTTAGACATTAAATAAATTAAAATGTTAACGACACAATGATGATGTAGCGATTACCTCATTAATTAATGATTTAAATAAAATAAAATGATAATGTAAAATCTAAGGCTTACACTTGTCAGAAACCTATTGGATGAGTAGATATCCAACACTTATCACCTTAGCCTATAAATATATCATTTTGGGACCTTTATAATCCGAATGTCATTTCATAATAAAGTAACATTTCAATCTTTGTAGGAGTGCCCCTTCTCTCCTCTTATAAAAGGCCCCCACCTCTACCACATTATTCACAACTTCAAGCCATTTGGCTCGGCCAAACTCTTCCAAAATACTCTCTCCACTTCCCTCTCTTACTCCTAGAAGCCTCACATTGGGTAGAAGTCTTCCTAAGGTAGTATTTGAGCTCAAATCAAAAAAGTGTTACCTGTTTTAAAGGTCGTGTTTTCTCTTATGTTCTTATGTTTTATTTTTCATCTACAACCCCCTAAACCCTTTTTATTCATTTTTTGTAACATCACCAGTATCCTCAATATACTATGATGTTGTTATAAGAAGTATTCTAGCTACACTTACACACACCTACATCAAATGGTTAAAGAATATATTGTTTCTGTGGATGGCGAATTTCTACCTCACGAAACGATGATTGTTCACCACTCATATAACACCTTCAAAGGTGATCATTAAGATGTCACTATATTTATATATGATATATAATATGTTTATGTTTTACTTAAGATTCTTTATTTTTCATTTATGTCATACATTTATGGTTTCCATTATGGGTAAACGCGATATCTTCAATTTAGGAAGTGCGGACTACCGCCCACTCAAAGTGATTTGAAGCGTTAATGCCATATGTGGGATGTATAAAGGATGGAGTAAATGATATTATATATGATATTATACTGGAATTACAATATACCTTTATATAATTATAATTTCATTCCATTAAATATGAAATAGAAATGAAAGCAGCGTTCATGCGTACGTACGACTTACCGTCTCCATGAATAGTGCATTTCATTTATTACCTCTAAATGTTACGTAATATTATGAATGAATGTATATAATGGATATATATGATATATATGATATCTAAATCATGAATATAATTCTGGATATAATGGATATTTCACCACATGGAATACTTGTATTTATAATAAGTTTATTTTTGACTTAAGTACCAAAGATCGAAAAAATGACCGTTATTAACTTAAATAATTACATAATGTTCATAACATGGTAATAAGTGATATAAAAGGAATAATGAACATGTAAAATGTTCTTAAGCAAAAATGAAATTAACTCTAGTTTATTATTCATGAGGTTAAATAACGGTCGAGTCAAGTCGGACACGAGGTAAGGGAACTTCTTAACCCAATTTCCATTCTTTGGGTTAATATCCTACTTTCAAATTATGTCATGATATTATTATGTACTATCATGTAGTTATAATTTCTTTATGTGTACGTATATTGAATACACATAATAGATCTATTTTATTTTAAAAATGATCTTTGTAAGGACTTTGTCTCAATCTCCTTTCATTGAGGCATATTTGTTTTTATACCCAACTTTCATTTATACGGTGTATAAACACCTTTGACTTCTACATATATTCAATAGAAATATTTTTTATAGGAAGAGTTTTACTAAACGACAAAACAAAATGTTTTTTTGTCATACGTATGCAGAGACAATGATTTCTCTACCACCGTGACCATTATTTGATTTTCGGCTTCCACTACAAGTTATAACCTTTTTGAATGAAAAATAATTACAAAGTTTTAATTTTCATTTATTTTGAATTGAAAATGGTTTTGAAAGAGTTTTTATTATATCAATGTGTTGTATTGATAACTTGTGATTGAAATGTGGAAATTTTATGTTTCCTTTATGCATGTTTTATGTGATACGATTATGTTATGGTTTATGATATGTTTAAACTTCTTCATATGAGAAATGCATTGGACTTAATAAGTGATTGGTGGAGCCCGCTATAGATCCTCGATGCATCGGCAGGTCTCATGAGACAAACTAGTGTCTTGGCATGAGGCCTTGACAAAATATTATTTGTAGTCTTGGCATCAGGCCTTGGCTACGTGGATATGATAGTCTGGCATTATGCATTCCATTATTATGAAAGTGGTTCCTTATATTGCATTTGATTATTCGACCAGTAGAATATCCATGTGAATAAGTAAATGTAATTATCTCATTTTACTTTTGCCATAATATGTTTAAGGTCAAGTTTAAAAGGATTTTGTTTTAGTCATACATTTTTTTAAATGTTTATGATTATTTATGAAAGCTTCCTCTATATTGTTATCCTTACTGAGCATCTGAGCTCACCCTTTCCAATGTTTTAATTTTTCCAGGATGTGAAGAAGTATATTATGAATGACTTGCAGGGATAGTGTGAGGGGATATGAATACAAGATGTTGTTGTAGTTTTGTTTTACATTATGATGTAATGTAACATTTATGAATGTATCTAGTGTTTCCAAGGCTACTAAACTAAATGGTCATTCGAGACATGATCTTTTGTGATCATGACAATGTTACGCAATAACGCACCGACTCTTGGTAACTGGGGTTGGGGCGTTACACCTGGTATCAGAGGTAGTTTAGTACTAACCTTGGAAGTTAGATTTAGAGAAACTCTGATTAGAGAACATAGCCCAAAGATAGACTTTGAGGATTAGTATAGAAGAACTTTCTAGACTTTTGGTAGTATAGAGATTTGTGATTTTTCCGAGAAATACATCCATGTCTGGATACGAGCAGGTAGAGGCGGCTCTGGAACAGATGTACCTAGGGGTAAAATCCGAAAGCACCGCTTTGAGCTAGACTCGAACGGGAACTTGTGCACGACAACGGGCCTCGCTGCACTCTTGGTTATGACACTACCAGGGGATATGCTTAGGATAATTATCATTTTCTTTAAAAACCATTATGAAGGTCTTATGAGTACATACTTCCTCATAGAAAACATTTTTATGATTATGGATTATATCCATAAATAGTTAAATTTATGTTAAGTATTTTACAAGTATGGAATTATGTATTTTGATTCATAAACTAATCTAGTTTATGCCACTATTTAGAAATGGCGCCTAGTGGAAGGAATGGAAACTGTATCAATGCACACAATCCGTGTAGGGATTTCCCTCATGATCAAGATAATTATTGTGGATCTGGAGATACAACTTGTGCTGATCAACTTATTACCATACTGGGACAAATCACTCAGGTTATGAATAATAACCCTACTCATATGGAGCACCCTGATCCGCAACATGGAGGATCAATGTTAGACCGCTTCATGAGGAAAAAATCGCCAACATTTAATGGGGGTACAAATCCATTAGCAACTGAGAAATGGATAAAATCCTTAGAGAAAATATTCCACGCCTTGGGGAGTAGCGAAAGGGATAAGGTTGTCATGGCAGTCTACCGTCTGACGGGAGATGCCGATCAATGGTGGTCACTGATTCAAAACACAAAGAAAGATGAAGAAGTATCAAGTATTTAATGGAGAGAGTTCAAAGATATTTTCATAGAAAAATACATTCCTCGTGACCATCGAGCAGATATGGAATGGCAATTTCCGAGTCTTAGACAAAAGGAGGATGAGAATGTCCCAATGTATGAGGCCAACTTTACAAGGTTAGAGAGATATGATACAGATTATATACGTAACCCAAGAAGTAAGATTGATCATTTCTTTGATGGGTTAAAACCATTTCTCCGTTGAGCTGTAGAATCACAATATTTCTCAACATACGAAGATATAGTCTCGTGTCCTATCAAGACAAAAAATGAATTGTCTAAGTCTTATGACAACAAATTAAAGCAAGATAAGAAGAGAATAATGGAACAAAGGACAGATAAAGGGAGAAAGGGAAAGAAGGATTTTCCATTATGCGATAATTGTGGGAAGAATCGCCCTAGTACTTGCCTAAATGGAATGGGATTTTGTTACAAATGTGTAGAAAAAGGTCACCAGGCTCGTGATTGTAAGGGAAAGAAAGAGGCTATCAATGTTGAATGCTAAAATTGTAGGGAAATGGGTCATTATGCCAATGAATGTCCTAAGCGTCAGGGAAACATACCTCAGAAAAGGACAAGGGATCAAGGACAATCTTATGTTGTTACTACAGTTGAAGTTGAATAATTAATGTATTGGTGCTTTTGGACTCATGGAATATATTCTAGTTATAAGAATAATGTGATATATATAAGGATTGTACTATAGTACTTGTTGTTTTCATTAAGGTTTTAATATGATGAAGGTAATCATATTTTTAGTATGTGACAATAAGAGAAACATTACATTGTTTGGGGAATCTGATGTTACAATTGATTTTGGAATTTAAGGACCTTTTAGAGAATGTCTGGATGGAGGTATTTTGGATCACTATAAAGGTTGGAATGGATTAAGTTGAACTTTTTATAGTATTTTTTAAGGTTAAAACATTTATGAAGATTATTTTTGGAATATTATAATACTATAGTTTTAGGAAAATGACAACCTGTAGGTTGGGTGATAACCCATCTCGTCGGAAAAAGCTGCCGGAATCGAACCCACAACCATAGTGCAACATGCCTTTATTACCTACCACTAGCCTACAGGAAGTCCCTGGTTATTAAAAAATAGTTTTACTAATCTAAATGGTATGTGTTAATATTTGGAACCTTATACAATTATGATAAGAAGAATATTTTTGAGTTATATTACCTTTTAGAGTGAAAGATGGGTTTGTGGTAAAAATTTATTAAAGAATGAATGTCTAAATGACAAGTATGTATATTCCTTTACGTTCTTAGTAAATCTACTAAATAAATTCCTCAACATTATAAAAGGTAACTTAAAAAAAACGTTGTCGGTTAACTTTTCAAACTGGGAATTCAATGACCGTTTAACCAATCACAAGTTTGTGATTTTCTTATGGTTAACTTTCTCCTAATCAAGTTTTCTACAACTCTCCATCAGACCTTGATGGTTTGTTTTTCTTCCATATCCATATCTTCATAGAATCCTAGTATGGGCTATCTCGGGTGACCTTTGTACTTATCTTTCTTTTTTAAAAGTTATATTTTTATTAACCTTATTTCCGATGTGGGTTTTCCACAATGTTATTTTCTATTTTAAACCTTTTATTTTCAAAGAAAATTGCAAATTGCGAGGATGAAATTTATTGAAGGAGGGGAGAATGTAACACCCCGAGCTTCCACGATACGCTTCTCTTTCAATAATGCAATAGCTTGCATTATACACAAGTCTGAGATTCTAACACACCACAACCAATCAAAATAGCCATTATGAATAGTAATACCCACTTTTTGAAATGATATATATTTTATATTTCAAAATGGACTTCATTTTTGGATTCGGAATATCGAAATTAGCCTATATTGAATTTTTGGTATTTTTCTGAGAACTTCCATTTTTTTATGAATATTGAAAAATACTTAAAAACAACTTCTTTAATAAAAATAATTTATAGTGATAAATTATACTATTGGGTGGTATAATGTGTAATTAGAATATATTTTTACCATTTAATCCAATGGTGGTCATTACAATTAATTTCACTTTGAAATCGGAATAAACAATTGTCAATCTGTTGATATATATTGTTTCTTAAAAACAAGCTATTTGTTGTGACAGTGAGAATTAATTATAAAATTAATTAATGAAACTTATAAGTTTGTAATTATTTATAATAGAAATCAATTTTGAATTCGGAATATCAATTATATCTTAGGGTGAAATTTTGGCATCGTTCTGAAAAACATCAATTTTTGATGAATAGTGAAACCACTAAGTGGTAGTTAAAAAATTGATTTTTCGTTTAAATGAAACATTACCACTTCTGTGATTTGATATTCAAAAATCCTACATACATGGTTTTTATTAGGAAGTAAAATATTGTTCAATGGGATTAAAATAATTTTTTGGTGAATAGTAACTTTTAAGTTTAATTAATCGTGATTAAAGGTAATTAGTAAAATTTAAGGTAAAAATGATATTATAAAAATATGAAAATACCTTTACACTTGTCCTACCCCTATTGGATGAGTCATGGGCGACCAAGAAAATCCATGGGTCAACTTGGGGACCCCATGGAGCCACGTTGGTAGGAAAATGACATAAAAAACTTTTTATTTAATGTTAAAATAAAAATGTCACAAACATGAGTTCTTTTACTAAAATAATTTTTAAATGGGGTTATACAAGTCATATTTTTTACTATAAATATTCATTAGAAATATAAAAATATTTCCTACATCATGATAATTTTTTTTATTATTTTTAGACATTAAATAAATTAAAATGTTTATGACACAATGATGATGCATCGATTACCTCATTAATTAACGATTTAAATGAAATGAAAAGATAATGTAAAATATAATGCTTAAACTTGTAAAAAACCTATTGGATGATTAGATATCGAGCCCTTATCACCTTATCCTCTAAATATATCATTTTGGGACCTTTATAATCCGAAAATCATTTCATAATAAAGTAACATTTCAATCATTCCAATAGTTCCCCTTCTCTCCTCTTATAAAAGGCCCCCACCTCTACCACCTTATTCACACCTTCAAGCCATTTCGATCGGCCAAACTCTGCCCAAATACTCTCTCCGCGTTCCTATATTACTCCTAGAAGCCTCACTTTGGGCAGAATTCTTCCCAAGGAAGCCTTTGAGCTCAAATCAAAATGAGTTACCTGTTTTAAAGGTAGTGTTTCATCTTGTGTTCTTATGTTTTATTCATCTTCTACAACCCCCTAAACCCTTTTTATTCATTTATTTTGTAACAACACCAGTATCCTCAATATACTAGGATGTTGTTATAAGAATGATTTCAGCTACACTTACACACACCTACATCTAATGGTTGAAGAACATACAATTTCTTTGGATGGCGAATTTCTGCCTCACGAAACGATGATTGTTCAACACTCATATAACACCTTCAAAGGTGGCCATTAAGATGTCACTATATTTATAAATGATATATAATATGTTTATGTTTTACTTAAGCTTCTGTATTTTTCATTTATTTCATACCTTTATGGTTTCCATTATGGGTAAACGCGATATCTTCATTTTAGGAAGTGCGGACTACCGCCCCCATAAAGTGATTTGAATCGTTAACGCCATATGTGGGATATATAAGGGATGGAGTAAATGATATTATACATGATATTATACTGGAATTATAATATAACTTTTTATATTTATAATTTTATTCCATTAAATATGAAATTGAAATGGAAGCAGCGTTCATGAGTACGTACGACTTACCGTCTCCATGAACGGTGCATTTCATTTATAACCTCTAAATGTTACGTAATATTATGAATGAATGTATATTATGGATATATATGATATATATGATTTCTAAATCATGAATATAATGCTGGATATAATGGATATTTCACCACATGGACAGCTTGTAATTATAATTAGTTTATTTTTGACTTAAGTACCAAAGATCGACAAAATGACTGTTATTAACTTAAATAATTACATAATGTTCATAACATGGTAATAAGTGATATAAAATGAATAATGAACATGTAAAAGGTTCTTAAGAAAAATGAAATTAACTCTAGTTTATTATTCAAGAGGTTAAAGAACGGTCGAGTCAAGTCGGACACGAGGTAAGGGAACTTCTTAACCCAATTTCCATTCATTGGGTTAATCTCCTACTTTCAAATTATGTAATGATATTATTATGTCATATCTTGTATTTATACATTCTTTATGTGTACTTATATTGAATACACATAATAGATCTATTTTATTTTAAAAATTATCTTTTCATGGACATCGTATCAATCACCTTTCATTGAGGCATATTTGGTTTTATACACAACTTTCATTTATACGGTGTATAAACCCCTTTGACGTTTACGTTTATTCAAAAGAAATATTTTTTATATGAAGCATTTTACTAAACGAAAAAAGGGAATGTTTTTATTGTCATACATATGTGGCGACAATGACTTCTCCGCCACTGTGACCATTATTTGAGATTCGGGATCCTCTACAAGCCATAAACTTTTTAAATGAAAAATAATTACAATGTTTTAATTTTCTTTTATTTTGGTATTGAAAATGGTTTTGAAAGTGTATTTAGTATATCAATGTGTTGTATTGATATCTTCTGATTGAAATGTGGAAATTTCATGTTTCCTTTATGCATGTTTTATGTGATACGATTATGTTATGGTTTATGATATGTTTAAACCAGTTCATATGAGGAATGCATTGGACTTAATAAGTGACGGGTGGTGCCCGCTATAGCTTCTCGATGCATCGGCAGGTCTCATGAGACAGACTAGTGTCTTGGAACGAGGCCTTGACAAAATATTATTTGTAGTCTTGGCACGAGGCCTTGGCTACGTGGTTATGACAGTCTGGCATTATGCATTCCATCATTATGAAAGTGGTTATTGATATTGCATGTGATTAGTCGATCAGTAGAATATCCATTTGAATAAGTAAATGGAATTATCTCATTTTACTTTTTCTATATTATGTTGAAGTTCAAGTATAGAAGGCTTTTTTAGTCATACATTCCCTTAAATGTTTATGTTTATTTATGAAAGATTCCGCTATATTGTTATCTTTACTGAGAATATGAGCTCACCCCTTCCAATGGTTTAATTTTTCCAGGATGTGAAGAAGTATATTATGAATGACTTGCAAGGAAAGTATGAGGGGATATAAAGAGAAGATGTTGGTGTAGTTTTTTTTTACTTTATGATGTAATGTAACATTTATGAATGTATCTAGTGTTTCCAAGGCTCCTAAACTAAACAGTTTTTCAAGACTTGTTCTTTTGTGATCATGCCAATGTAACGCAATAACGCACCGAATCCGGGTAACTGGGGTCGGGACATTATAGGATGGCTGAGCATGAAGGCTCAAAGTTGTGTAAAGAGGAGAGGGAGAAGGTTCCCTTTTATAAGGGAGGAGAGGGGCACCTTTGGAAAGTGTGAAAATATTATTTTATTATAAACTTATCTTCGGTTTCATAAGTTTCAAAAATCAGTAAATATGAATATAATTTCACTCATGGTCGAAATAAAATCATCCAATCAGAATTGTACATTTTTTGGACAATATTTTAATCATTACAATCTTATTTATTTAAATCATTTATTAATGAGGTAAATTATGCATCATTATTGTGTCATAAATAATTTAATATGTTTTATGTCTAAAAATTATAAAAAAACACCACCATTTTGGAAATATTTTTATCTTTAAAATTAATATTTATAGTAAAAACGATAATTTATATAACCCCATATAGAAATTAATTACTTCACGATTTTTGTTAATGTCAATTTTGTCTTTACATTAAATTAATTAATCCAAATTTTCATTGACACTATCAAGTGGCTCAATGGGGTCCCAAAATCGACCCAAGGATTCCCAGGGTTGGCCACTACTCATCCAATATGTTTAGGACAAATGTTATGGTAATTTGGAATTATTATTATATTTTTTAACCTTGAATTACCATATTTACCTTTAATCGTGGTAAATAAAAGACAAATGTTAGTATTCACCAAAAATTCTTTTCATCTTACTGAACCACATTCTACTTATGAATAACAACCATTTATGTCGGATTTTTTCAATTCAATTCACAGATGTTGTAGAATTTCATTTAAATGAATGAGTGAGTTTTTTAACTACCACTAAGTGGTTTCACTATTCATCAAAAATTGAAGTTTTTCAGAAAAATACCAAAAATTATTCCTAAGCTGTATTTGATATACTGAATTCAAAAAATATTTCTATTATAAAAAATTCAAAACATAGAAGTGTCATTAATTAATTTTCAAATTAATTCCCGTTATCAAAACAAATAGCATGTTTTTAAGAAACAATAACTATCAAAAGATCGACACTTGTTTATGTCCAGATTAAAAGTGAAATTAATTCCAATGACCAACATTGGATTAAATGGTAAAAAATATTCTAATTACACTTTAAATCCAATTAAAAATATAATCTGTCCATATAAATTATTTTGATGAAAAAAGTTGTTTTTAATTAAAATATAGCATGTTTTTACTATTCATTAAAATATGAAAGTTATCAGAATAATAAGTAAAATTTATCCAAATTAAATTTTTATATCCTGATTACAATGAAGAATTTTCTTTTCTTCAAATTGAACTTATAAAAAGGTCATAAACTATATTTAAAGATGGTACACAATCAAAATGCCACAAAACTGCATTTTTTTAAAAATACTTATTTTAACCGAAAAAATTATTTTGTTCGCATACCATGTTCTAGAAAATATGTAAGACGAAAAAAAATGTTATAAAATTCAAATTTTAGTTAATAATATTCATAACGGCTATTCCATAATAATATTATAACAATATATTGTTGTTTAGTGAAACCGAGTATTGCGTACTACACACGCTATCAAGGAAGGTTGTGAATGCGTGTAATGGAAGCCAAGTCAGGGATGCATGTAGTGCAAGCTCCATTTTGTGTTCCATATAACATAATCAAAACTTATTTCATTTATACATTAAAAAATCTATACTTACTTTTACGTAGAATAATTCTTACAAAACAAACATTAAATTGTGTGTAACACGACCCATGAATAGTGTTGTGTATACTACAAGCTAATACGGTGTTGCATATAGCACATGATAATTTTGGTTTATCGTACAACACAAGATATCAAAGAAATTAAAAACAATATATCATATAAAATTCCGGGATGTTACATTCTACCCATTTTAAAATGATTTTGGCCCTTGGAATTAATAGGGGGTTATAAATGGTTTACTATTTGAAAGGTTCTTTCGTAGAAACCCACATCGTAAAAAGGAACACTAAAACATAATTTTAAAAAGTGAAGTATAAAATATAATGGTAACCCAAATTTACTAATCACTAGTTTTCAACATAGGATATCATATGTGAAAATATAGAATTGGAGGAGAACTCTAACCATCATGTTCTGATGGAGTGTGGTAGAGAACATGCCAATGAAAAAGCCAACAATCACAAAGCCATAAATTTGAGATGATCTATGTTACTATCTGATTAATCATATATGAGGACATTAGGAAAACATTTTTGGTTTTCATGATCATTTCCCTAATGTTGAAGATGTTTTGAATTAAAATAAATACTTACATGATTTTGGTAAAATCTCATTGGTTTTCATGCCTCAAACAATTTCCACTTAATCTCTAAATGAAATGAAGTTGAATTTGTCTTTTGTGAAGTGTTAGTGGATCACGCAATAGAATGATAGATCATTCCATCTGTCTCAATCATAATGTTAGTAAATGTTATATACATAAGTCCATCTATGGTGAGATTAACCGTATATGATTCCAAAAATGGACTTATACATCAACTATCATACTTCTTAATAAAATAAAACTAATTTCTACATACCATGGACTTCATTTAGGCCAGTGGTAGACAATAAAGGCCTATCGAACTTCGGCTATGGGTTCGATTCCCACAACCTTGTCCGACGCGATGGGTTTTCAGCCGTCTTGCAGGTTGTCCTTTTTTCTAAAACTACACTATTATAACATTACATAAATAGTATCGAAAAAAAGTTTCTAGCCTTAAACATTACTATCTTATATACAACTTAATCCATTCCAATATTTTGCCTTATCCAAAATACTTATATCCAATCTCATAGTGTAATGTAAACGATTACTAGAAATGTCATCTACCGAGCATGTGAATACCATTATCTATCATGATATATCTTATTGGTCACATTACAAACATGTGAATACCTTAATAATGTATTCTTTTGAAACATGAATTACCGTAGAAACTTAGTGAAAACACGAGTGCTGTCAAAATTTAACACTTTCCACTACCAAAATCCCAAAAAATTCTATATACTCAAACCATGATATCACTTAGTCCTTATATCAATCACGAGCTCATGAATACTATCAAACAATTCATTTTTTCCTTATCCCTTCATTATGCACATATCATCTACAATCCAAAATATTTGAATCACTTTTCATGTTTACCGGTACCATATTCTTCTGGAAAACCACAATGGACAAATACATAGATATTCTAATATACCATTAAAGTACCTCAACAACATTATAATTGAATACCAATACATAAACACCTCAATCCATCATCTTCAATGATTGTCATGGAATAAGTCCTTCCTTGATTTAGAAGAAACCTCTTAGGTCAGGGCATTGAGTTGGGTAATGCCCATGTTCTCCACAGATAAGACATTGGACTCCATAAGAGTCTATCACTCTATGACCCTTTTCTCCACATAGATAACATCACCGCCTATGTTTGAGGTATTACTCAAGGTTTTTCTTCCCTTATTTGGAAATCTCAATCTTCCTTTCTATATGATCCTCACCGTGCAAACATGCATAAAATTCCATATTCCTCTTATTTGATGACTTAGGAATACAACTAAAGTTCACCTTTCTAATCATATATCGAGATGACTGCTTCGGCATAATCATAATATCTTTCTATCTAGGCGTTACATAATTTCATTGATCACAGTCACCAATTTGTCTATTGGAATCAAATTTAACTGAATTCAATCTCGTTCCCTCTATTGACTAAGACCATAAAGCATAGTGTAAGAAATAGTTAAAATAACGTGGAACCACATAATCATAAAAAGTAACTTATGGTAAATCTAACTTATTAAAAATTATTTAATCCATGACACCTTAGGTTCACCATAGGTTATTCATGATTTTCAACATAATTCTAGGACTCTCACCTATATGTATACTTAACCATAGGGACATCCCTAGAAATACCACTGAAATATCTCTAGGGATTTCACTAATGTTTTCGCATCCTTGTTTCCAATGGTTAACTAAACCTCTTCTCTGATACCAACTATAGTGGTCTGGAATTAAATCCAGTGGACTATAATTGATACCTATTAGGGCACTCCCTGGGCTGCTACACCCCCTGGGCGGGACACACCACCATCCCCAGTGGAAGAGATTTCCTCATGAAGACCTTGGGTAGAGATTCAAGCTTTGTCCAACCATCACATGTGAGAGTTCACAAGGATCAGTACATTCCTACCTCCTTTTCCTTTGATACCAACTTTAGAGACCCAAGATATGACTTACATAGACATTACATTAAATTTTTGGAATACTTAATACATAACAAAAACCAACAGTCAAGGACCGTAATTGTTTAGTTACTTTGGATACTAAGAACATAATCATCTAATCTTGGTGAAATATCTTCAACAACTCCCATAAAGATCTTCCCTTTGTCATACCTAAAACAATTCTTAAAATCCTGGGGAAATGGAAACATATAAAGGGAGAGCTCAAATTCTCATTAAGGGTAGGCATGTAGAAAAGAAAACGAGTCATATACAATTGAACAAAAAATATGAACATGATGTTTAAAAATAAAAATTGTGAGCAATGACATAAAACCTGGCTGTACGTAAGGAATATATCAAAAATAAACATTAATCATATAAAATAGAATGGTAATAAAACATGTAATTTTGGAAACCCATTAACCAGAAGTTATGATTTTTATAGTGGCCAAGGCATTGCTGCCAAGACCATCTTAGTGGAGAATGTCCCTTTCTAAATCGAGTTCACTCCTCGTTCCAGTTGAGTATCACTGAACCATATTAACTTATCGTTCCAGCCATGTATATCTCATGAGATATAAATCATTACCCAATGCATTGGAGTAATATATAGGTCCCACCCATCTCACAATGAAATTATTCTTACTTGTTCCACAAAATAAACATAAATCATTCATCATAACCCAAAGTATAAAATCGGTGTCATAAACATCATTCCATCATAAAATAATCCTTATAATACAAGTGGATATCATTTAACCCTAAGAAAAATTAAACCATGTAAATAATATATACATTATACTTGAAACATAAACAAGATAAATAATTTCATCTTAGATGTAAAATATTTTTTATAAAACACTTGAAATGAATTCTTGAGTAAAATATCATTTCTTCTTATAAATCATTTTCTTTTCACAAAAATTCCATGCAATTTTAAAAGAAAAGGATTTTTTTTGAAAATATTCATAAAATCTTAAAGAGTAATATTCATGAAAATAAGGCATTATAAAACCGTAAAAATCCATTCATGCCGTAGAATTAAAAAAAATCATTCTTCTAGTACTTTTATTGAAAATGTCAAAAAGTACCTCGTTTGGTAAAAAAAAGTAAAATTTCTTACATAACATGTAGTAAAAGTCAAAATGGGTAAAAAGGAAATTAAAAATACATGAAACCATTTTTAGAAAACATGGACATGGATGATAAATATAACCCTAGTAAATACTTATGAATAAACATTCTCATAAAAAAACGAGATTGTAACGGTTTTCCGTTACCTTATGTTTGGTATGCTTTGTATGTATCCGAAAAACATGTATAATGATTTAAATAATATCATTTAATTATTAAAGAATCATATTCATTGTTATGATATCATATATGGTTCACTTATGACGTTATATTACCTGTTATTTCGTAAATTCCATGTTAAAGCAGCGTTTTGTGTAAAATTGTTTCATTTATCGTACGTGTTTGGACTTGTTGTTCATGATATTATTATAACATATATGATTATTTAATTACATACAGAATGTAAATCATGATTTATATATCATATATATTTAGTATATATATAATAGATAGATAAATTAAATAAAATACACCGTTAATGGGGACAGTAGGTCGTACATACGCATGAACGCTGTTTTCTTTTCCTTATTGAATTGAATGGGAGTAAGTATATGAAACATTTATATATACATAAATCTAGTAGATTTATCATGTCATTTATTTCATTATTATTCATTTTATATTCTTTATAATCATTTTTGATTGGTTATCATGGAGAGTGAATCACATCATGTCGTGGAGACGGTAGTCCGTACGTATGCACAAGCGATGATATCGTTCCCAAAATTATTGAATTGAATTGGAGTGGATGATATAAAATCTCAAAATCCATATGATGTTATAATAACAACATATAGTTATTCTTCACACCATTATAGCCATCCAAGTAAGGTGGTGGTGGAAAAACAGATTAGACCATGGCATGGAGATGGTATTCTGTAAGTACGCACACGCAGTGATTTCATTTTTCATGGGATGGATAGAAGGTGAAATTGGGTTGTTTAATAGTTATAATAACATATAAGTATATTATTGATACTGAGGTTACTACATTATAATTAAACAAATAATGAAGAAGAATTTTATGAATAAAGAAACATGAAAGAATCGGTAGAAGAGATTACCTCTTCTTCGACGCACCTCTTTTAAGCTTCTTCTTCAGGCACTAGATTTTGTCTTTTGGGGAGACCACAACCTCCATAATGTTCCTAGAGAAGTGGAGAAGATAAATGGGAATGGGTTTGCCGAGAATGAAGTCTCCAAGTAGTGTATAGATGAGAGGGAGGAGGTGACGTTTTATAAGGGAGAGAGGGGAACCTTCAGAAAGTGTGAAAATATTATTTTATTATAAACTTAACTTCTGTTTGAAAAGGTCCATAAATCTTTAAAGATTAAGATAAAATGAGTAATGGTCGAAATAAAATCATCCAATCAGAATTGGACATGTTTTGGATAATATTTTAATAATTACAATATTATTTATTTAAATAATTTATTATTGATCTAAATACTGAAACATTATTGTGTCATCAATAATTTAATTTATTTGATATCTAAAAATTATAAAAAAACACCACCATGTAGGAAATATTTTTTTAATTCCAATGAATATTTATAGTCAAAAATATAATTTATATAACCCCTTGTAAAAATTAATTACTAAATAATTTTTGTTAATGTCAATTTTTTCTTTACATTAAATTAATTAATCCAAATTGTCTTTATCACTACCAAGTAGCACAATGGGGTTCCAAAATCGACCAAAAGATGTCCATGGTCAGCCATTACTCATCCAATAATGTTAGGAAAAGTGTTAATACGGTGTTGCGTATAACGGAAGATAATTTTGGTGTTGCGTACAACACAATATATGAATGAAATTAAAGAGAATATATATTATAAAATCTCAGGGTGTTACAATGAGTCCATTTTATATTAGACTACGGATGACACTCCAATAAATTTGGGGAAAGGGAATTTGACCCATGTTATCCATTGGAATGTTTATCCTATAATCTTCCAAATAATTTAAAAGTTATTATAGGTTATAAATATTTCCCTCTTATGGATTTTTGGAATGTTTTTAAGTTATTTAGGACCTTTAATATATGGTTATGTCGTTATATATGATTAATTTTAACATAATAAATGTAATTAATTTTAACTACTTTCAGTAATTTTTTTTCCAATATATGTTGTGAATATTGTAAATTATAAAATATTATGATTCCAAATACATAATAAATTTTTCAAATTTAAATCACACATGTGGACAAAATTTATTTAAATTTAATTCTATAGTCGGGTCGAAAATGTGGTGTTTTAATGTAAAAACATAAAAAAAATCTATGTGTCTATATCCATTTTAAATGTAAAATTTATTCCAAGGAACTAATTTTGATTAATTGATAAATAAATTATCTAATTAAATTTTGAAACCAATTCAAAATTTAATTTCATCATATGAATAAATTATATTAAAAATGTAATTTTGAATTAAAATTATATGTATTTCACTATTCTTTAAAAAATGAATCATCATAGAAAAATACCAAAACAAGTACCCTAAACTAAATATTATTTTCCAATTTTGAAGATGATGTTTTTTTTGTAAATATTCTTTCTATAGAATTTACCAAAATTGGAATTTATTTATGTTCCCCATTAAATGTCAATAGAAATTCAATAATAAAAATATATGGTTTTATACATATAAATGGGTTTTTTCTTATCATATGTATGTAAATTATATTGCATGAATATAAAAAATATATAATTGAATATAATATATATATATAACAATAATATCACATAATAATTGTAATTTAATTAATTTATTATGGTAAAACATCTTTTTCTCCATAAAAATAATAAATTTATCATTATATGACCTCTCTTTTCATATTCATATGTAGTTAATTGGATGTCTATGAATTGATATTATTTTTCTTTTAGCTATATATTTTCATAAATTAGTTAATAATATTTGAAACCTCTAATTAATTTGTTTGTTATATTTTATTATATTAAAAATAATATTTTTTAATATTTTATAGTCTTGTAAACCTTAGTCATTTGAGATACACAAGATGTCGAGGAAATTCATTATTACTGGAAATTCAATAAAACCACAATGTACTGTGTAAGTAAATATAAACTCTATTTTTTGTGTAGTGCATGAATAACTTGGTATTTTATATAAATCAATCCAAACATAGGGTATTAATAAAAAATAAACTATTTTTAGTGTTGTAAGAAATGAGAAATATAAAAACTAATAAATTAACTCAAACAAATATATTCAAAAAATCATAGGGTGTTACACATATCTTATGAAATTATTATATTTATTACATGACTCATATATATTATCATTAAAATTCACGGTATGATCTTCTATATTAATGAACTAGTTCTAATGCCCTTATGTCCAAGATATGATTACATGGTTCTTTGATTTACCACTATCGATAATTTTATCTCTCCCCATTCTTATGTTTCCCTTCCCTAGGTTTTAAAAAAATGATAAAAATAGGTCTAGTAAATGGAATGATATTTTTGGGAAACACTGATGGTCTTCCACTTAACTAGATTATTTTTTATGTTCAAACTAAACTAAAATAATGGGGCCTATGGGTGTGTATTTTTTTTAGTGAATTAAGTTTTCTGAAAATGTTATTTAATGTCTATGTGCGGAAAGCATGTTTTTTATACACACAACATATAACACCTTCATCCATAGATTTATTTGAAGACCAGAAACCTCTATCATATATTTTCTAACACTTTGTCATTTTTTGAGTGTTTTTTTAATGGTTGAACGATGTGGAGATGGTGATGGATTAGTTTCTGAAGAGAAAGGGCATAGATAAAGGGCGTGGGGAAGTAGGTGAATATCAATATTATGTCACATTACCAATATGGGATAGTGATATAAAGGTTGAATGAGGTTTATTGTGAAATAAAACATATAATATGAAATACTATTTAAAATCCCACAATGTAGTTTTTTTTAAGAATTTTTGATTTTTTAAAGAATTTAATATTTTAATTTTTGGAGAATATAAATGTTAAAATGGGCTTGACAATAAATTAAATAAAAATAAATTCATCTAATATTCAAAATGCATTAAGATATTAAAAACATAATAATAATTGCATATATTTAAATATATTTTCTTGTAATATAATTTTAATATAATTAATATAAATGGAAATTAAATATGTTAAAATAATTTGATTTGAAATAATCCAAATTCCCACATTGTAAAAAAATCCCCTAGTAAATAGGGTTAGTAAAAATATCAGCTAATTTATTTTCATTATATATAAATTAAAATGATATTTTATTTTTTTGATGATGGAATCTCTAGATGTGATGTTTTAGATCTATATGTTTTACACTTGAGAGATTTTTAGGACTCATGAAAATGTTGATCATAATAGTTTTATTGATTTTTTTTATAGAAACTTAACTACAATTGAATAACAAATCCATCAAGGTTAATTTCATCTACATAACTTGTGACCAACATATTATAGATGTTATATACTATAATTTTGACATAAATAATCCAACTTGATGTTATATCTTACTAGACGAGAATCCCATATATTTACATAGAATGTTTTAGGTTATTGTGATATGCTTCTTATCTAGGATAGAACAACTAATGTCATCATTAAAATATCATGTAAAATAAAAAACATATTTTTATGTTAAAATAAAGAGATATTGTTTATATTAAATATTTGAAATTATTTTTTCATATTTTAAATTATATTCATAGGTATTTCATGTAATATTGGCAATAATAATTATACAGAAATAATCTTTAGTGGGTTGGAAAGTAAATATATTCAAATACCATTTATTACTATATAAAATCTATGGTCAATTTTTTTTCATAAATTCATCCAAAACAAATATTTAATTAGAACACAGAGGGTTATTTTGTAATAAACACATTAAATTAAAAAAACAAATGTGATTCATGTAATAATTTTTATTTTAATCGAAAATTCAGAAAATAATTTCGAAATTTTTGAAAACCTAATATAATATTTAAATCACGAAAAATATTTAATCAAAATTAATTTAAAATTAGTTTAAAAATTCATTACATTATAATTTCATTCATAAAAAATAATCAGTTAATAAAAATATATTTGAAATGAAAATATAATTTTATATTAAAATTTCATTAATAGTGTTGGATCGACCAACCAAACTGAAAATATATTTTATAACCAAAAAATAATTCAATTGTTAATTTTAAAATATCGTTTCAAGTTTAATACTGTGAATAGATTTGATAATTTTGAAATAAAATTTTTGACGTGAATATTCTAGGAACTATGAGGTTGTTCAACAAATGAATGTTCCATTGGAAAACTATTTAGGAATAATTATTTAATGTCCATATACTATCATCTGAAATGAATATGATATGAATATGATAGAAAAATTATAATGGGTTGTTATATCACAAAAATTATATATTATTATTCATATCCTAATCATTACTATTAATTTTCCCCTTAAACCATAACTCTATACATACTCATATTTATCACATCATGACAATCCTATGTATTTCTAAAAACATAAATCGATCCCATAAAATGGTTATCATATTTTCTGTCAAATAATTATCATTACTTGTTCAATTTTAGTTGGTGTAACTATTTTTCATTTATAAAAACCTCTATTAATTATCTTTGCATCTATTTTTGTATATTATCTTTTGGTAATATTTTATTAAGTTTTATATAATTTCATACACACTTTGTAGTCCTTATTAATTTATATTTGGCATCATATTTGACTTTCTAAGGGAAATTTTTATAGGTTTCTAGGACATTTAGATACAAGATTTTCGGATTCCTAGCATATATATAATTATGATTGGATTACCAAAATCATGTCACAAATTGTCATAACCAAAATTTAATATCATGGATACCAAACTCCCAAGATAAATATAACATTACTTGAGGGGAATTTTGGATCCCCATAGATTATTAAATAAGTGTAAAATTCACTTTTCATATAATAAGAAAAATAAAATCAATAAATGATCGAAGGTAATGGAAGGGTGTGATCAATAAATCATTTTAGGGGCTCACCAAGTGTTCCAAAATAAATTCAATAATAATGTAACCAGTTATTATTTAAAATAAAAAAAGGAATTATATATTATTCACATATTTTTATCTAAAACATTATTTATCATTAAAAAAATACCAAATTTACCAAATCAATATTAAATGAACTGATTATATAAAATACTTATATAGAAAAGAGAACGTGAATAAAATTGTTCACCAATCAATGTTATGTATACTCATGTCAAAAAATCATAGAACAATGTATAAAATCCCCATGATATTTTTTATAGTAATAGTATCCTCAAACATCTCATTAATGACATCATCAGATGATAATTTTGTACATATAGAAAAATCTATAATTCAAATGGGGAAATGTCATGGCCCATCTACAACCTCAAAGGGGAACCTGCTTTGGAATTAATTACTCATTTGTTTAATAATAATTTTTATCATCAATCTTTTTATATGGAGTTGAGGTCTAAGAACACTTCCCTAGTTATAATAACTACATATGATAACATGTTATTCCAAATATTTATCAATAAATAATTGGAATTTCAAAATTAAGAAAACATAAAATTAAAATTTCATGTTATTGAGTTATCATCCTTACTTTTTTATTTCAAAATAAAGATAGAAGTTTTCATGATTTGATTCAATTTGAAATCATATTTAATGAAATATTTTTTCTAACTGTTTATCCTGATGTAAATTCAAAATTTTAAATTCAAATTCATTCCATAATTTTTTTAGAATCTTCCCCGTTTTCTATTCAATAAATTTTTTATTATAAGTTCAATTACATTTCAAAAAACACATGAAGTCCATTATAATTAAGTTTTTTAATCAATCAAAAACTCATATTAATTTTACTAAAAAATTTATTATCTCAATCATGGTGATAATCATGATGGACCATCTATCCTTTTATCATGATATCACAAAACTAAATGCCTGAATCAAGGAATACCAAAGGGGGGAAATGGTTTGAGAGATCAAGAAGTTAATCCTAGAATCATGATCCAAAAAATTAGATCATAAATACATAAATATAAATAAGAAATATTGAAAAATAAGTATGATATAAAGAGATAAAATATAAACCAAATCATAATATATTAACTAAACAATAAAAGTACTAACAAGATCACTTATATTTCGATCCACCAATGAAAGGTTTTTGAGGATCCAAAATTGCCTGTGGGGTGTCATAGAATATAAATGATTTGAGTTAGGTATGAAATAAGATGATTAGAGGTTAAACAAGAGGGTTTAATATTATTATTGACATTTTTAAAAGAATTATAACCTACAAGAATATTTTTCTATGTTGTTAGATATTTTAAAACACATCATGTGACCATGATATTCGTCATTGCTGATACGGGTTCTAGGTTTCTTCTAGGAGGGAACACAGTTTATCAAAATATACACCAAACATAAAAACCCTCAGTATTTGTGGTTTCAAATTTTTGAGGGATGTTCACACAGTTTAGAATAATTTTTCACCCCTTTAGAGTGTCTCATAATAGGATGAACATGTTTCTAGGCCAAAAAACATAGTTATCCCTATGTGTGTTCCAACCGTGCATAGTATATTTGGTGAATTTTTTTAAACATTTTCAAAATAACCCAAGAAATTACCAATGTAAATTATATCTAAAAAGGTGTAGATAATAATTGAAATAATGTTACTAGGTGAATCGACCTCCCACGAATAAACATTTTCATTCTTGAAGAAATCATTTTATAAAAATTCCATGTTATATAGACAATGTCACTTCTCTATTGTATATTACTTATACTACCATGTATATTGTGAATTTGAACATTGATTCCATAACAGATAATCCATAGGTATCATCCTCCAATTAGGTTCCATTGTGATAGAATAAAAAATCATGACTGCATTCATAGTCACTGGAAAATTTGGATCCGTGTCATGATCATCTGAACAAAAGACATGAGATGCATCCAAGAGGTAGTATAGTATCTAGGATTCATAGAAAAAAATATTTATTATTTTTATATGAGGTGAATGTTATAATATGTAATCCACTTTAATGAATGATTCCAAAACCTCATAAGGTATCTAAAACTATGGTTCAAACTTCATCATTTTCCAAATACATTATGACCGAATTTATGTGAATGTATAAATAAAATTATCAACAACTAAATAGTAAAATGTTCATTTAGGATTTTCAGTGTAATATTTTTAAATCATTATTTCATAACATATTTATGATGAACCAATTGTTTCTTCAACTTTTATTCATAGACCAATATCAATATAATGAAATTATACTCACAAAAAAATCACACAACACAAAGGATATTTAAATGTACGACTATAAAAGTCCACAAATAGAGCCATACTACATAATATATATATAATCTATTATTAAAATAAAAATAAAAATATATAAAATAGATATCCAAGGATCCTCAAAATTCAATAATTCAGTCATAAAGTATATCCTTAATAGGTTGGGTAGATCATTCTCTATGGTCATCCATATGTTGAGGATATATCATACTCAAAGTTACCACATATCCTTGTTCCTCCTAGAGGACTATCAAAAAGTGAGAATAAAAATGGGGATCCATATATAAGAATATTTAATTATGAATTATATGAAATAGGAAAAACCCATGTATAAAATACATCCCATATAATTAACATTAGTTTCAACATGAATTTCTATGATGTGGGAAATATTTTAATATGATTAACCACAACCCATATTACAGTAATTTATTGATAGGTTTATAGAAAATTAACCATGAAGTCCCGAGAGATCTCAAACAACATCCTTGTCCGCATAAGAAGTTGCTGATGAAACCCAAAAGGTTTTGGGTTCTTATCATTGATAGACTGACATGTATTTGAAAAAAAGATATGATATGACATCTCACACCTAGCCACCATAATCATCAATGAACTTTATAGAATATATTTTTTACTTCAATGGTTAAAATCCCACTGGTATGTATGAAATTATCACATTACATCGTTATTTATAGAAAATGATGTGACAATAGAATTCTAAAAACATATAATCTCCTCAAAAAGGATCATACATGCATTGGTTGTATCTCCACCATAAACAGAGTATTCAATTATATGTAATTAAACGTCAATATAATACACTTGATGAATAATCTCAATAAGATAACAGTTTAACTAACACTTACCAATATTTTTTCACCCTCTTCTTACTATACTCCTAGATCTAATTTTCTAAAAACATCAAAAAAGGTCCAAACTTGTGAGGATTCATTCATTGAGTGTGATGGATATTTCTTTCATTTTTCATCATCTATTAACTTTACATTCCGTAGGGTATAGTCATTATTGAATACACCATACATTAGGTAATCCACCCATCACATTATATGGAGGTTCAATTCTTTTATAGAAAAGAAGTTACTCAATATTTTCTGGTCAAAATAAATGATAAAACATTTTTTAAATTGTTATTATAAATAAAAAATAATAGAAATCATCATAGTAAAAAGATAGAGATATTCTATAAGATAGTTATTCTGATATGGAAAAATATTTTTTTAGTTAATGGATGAAATCTTATCACCCTACATAGTAACAATAAGCAAACCCGTATGTGATGTATCATAGAAGAATACACTATCCTACCCTAACTCTATAATATTCAACACTGGCATATAATTTAAAATAATTATAATCTCTTAAAATGAAATCATTCATATTCCACCTAATAAGAACATTACTCCTTTTCAAATGAGGGCATTCATTAAAGAAACTAACACTGATAAATCTTTTACAAACCTATATTAATACCATTTCAATCCCAATATTCTCCAATTACCAATGGAATAATTTCGTTGATTCATTTTCAAAATATATTTATCTTTTTTATGATCAAATTATGTAAAAAATTTCGATACAATGTGTCCAAAAATTTAACATTAAAATTTAAAAATATAAATTTCATAAATTCACATAATTTTTATGATTTCTCATGATTTCTAGGACTACTAATAGAAGAATATTATGATCAACCACAATGTCGGTGTAAACTAATATATCATACAAAAATACCTCTATTTATGATTATAAGAACTCAAGTAGTATTAAGTTCATTGTATCATCAAATATTTCTAAATAATTCTTTAGGATAAAGGTCACAAAATGTTTATCAATGTGACCAAACATACTCTTAATGGTTGTCCTATGAATTTTATATTATTTAATTGAAACATCACTCATTCTCCTCATTTTCTAGAGATGGTGAGAGGATTATATTAATCATTAATTGATTTTTCCAATATTCCAATTGCTGGGATTAAATTAAATAGGGTTTCAAGTACATGTGGGGGATGATTTACCCTTTATGAAATAATCCCATTAACATAGAAAATCATAACAAAAAAATAACTATATGATGATTGAATAAATGAATGAAAACTCAACCACATCATTGATATCCTAGAAAAAACAAAGTGAACAGAAACAGAAGATAGAAAAACTATCAATGTTAACAGTGGAAGAAAAAATAAATACTCCATGATGACCAGAACTCCATACTTTACATGATTTATGCTCCAACATCACAAAACAACACATGTATCATGAGGCAGTACTACCATGTGATACATTATATTTTCCCATGTACTGATAGATGAAATCTAGAAATGAAAAAATTTACCATATAGGGGTGACTATAAATGTTAGTAGGACATCCCAAATAACATCCCTACCCACGCCGTTACGAAAAAAGTGTTATCCACATTGATATAAAATAGTTCATATAAAAAAATTCAAATCTTTTTTCAAATAAATACAAAACACATCAAAACATGTTATTACATAATATAAACTAATACTATTTAAAAAAACATGCAAAACCCTCTATAAATGAAATAATCAAAACAAAGACTTTTCCCATTTTAGAAGTTAACATTGCATGACAAATCCATTATAGAAATCCATATTAAAAACTATGAATTAATCTTGATGATAGTTTCGTACTCATGAAAGGTTTCTCGTCGATATTCCAATTCATCACAAGGTAATTATATCACATGTTCCATTACTCCTTTGTCCCTGACTATAACATTACATTTCAATGAAGCCTCATTAATTAAATATTAGCACACACAACATGTAGGAATAAACACCATGCCATAACCATTTTAATTACATCACCCGTTTAATGAAAACCCATTTTCTATGAATCCATTCTTATAAAAGAACATTTTTATAGAAAAATATATTTGATAAATTCATTCAAATATATCAAAAAAATTGTTTCAAAAAAAACCTTTTCAAAATCAAGAAGATAAACAACATTGCACATCAATTCAAAAACGAGTACACAGTTCCATCAAAACCATAAATAATTAATGAACAATATTTATTCCATGATCTGAAAACAATTCATGTAATAAGATTAATGAAAATAAATAAATTTTAAATCTTATCCCATCAATTATTGCAATGGGAGTTTAAAGTTAATACCCCTTCCATGAAGTATATGATTTAAACCAAAAAAACATAGAATGCTCCAGATAACTATTAAGAAGTCCACGAAACATCCATAGATCCATTATCATATCATGATAAAATTTAAATATCATCTTATTTGGCATTTAAAATTTTAGATCTACCAATAACAAGAATAGATTTGACAAAATGGGAATATATGGGATGTTGATTTATGTAGATCGAAGAAAATGTTACAAGAATGGTTGAAAATGAGAACATACCATGATGAATGAGATTTTAATCCCCAAGATAATCCTTTGGATCACCTTCAAAACAAAGGGATATCCTTTTTCTCCACATGAGATGTAAAATCCAGAGTTAGATAAATTTTGGGGCTCAAAATTGTGTCATAATTGAAAGGAACACCTGGATACACTTATTAAAGTGTTTTTTAACCTACACATGGTTTAGTGGCATGGTTAGACAAATCATGAGATAATTGTGGTCTTAATTATTATTCACTACAAATCTTTTTTTTTTGCATTTTATAAATATCGGGTCCAGGGTTGCCGGTGCCCCACATACAACCCCTAACAATGTCCAGAGAACCGAATGCAACAAGAAACACAGTTCAACACAAGGTTACATATCATAATACCCATAGTAATCCCTGAATCCCGTGAATGATTCATCTTCTCTAGTAGCTGATTCCGACTGTGGATGTCTCCAAGAATTATTACTTTGGATCTGATTTCTATGTTGACCAAGAGTAAGCATATCTGGTGATGCCTTATAACTTTTTCCTAAATAATGATTTTATACAGCCTAAAAACATATTCTATAAAGCATTCAATGTCTGTTTCAAATCAATCTATAGAAAATTGAAAATTAATAATGGTTTATACTATCCTCTTCAATAGTTTTGACAAACCGTGTGCAGCCCATTCACCTTCCAATTAACCCTAAAAACACTCAACGAGTTCTCTAGACATCAATCATTATCCCTTACACATTATTTAGATAAAATTATTAAAAAAAGGTTCAGATACCAGAAATTTGGGGTGAAAAATTATCCTAACCATTGGTCTTTCTGAGCTCGAAATGTTGAAATCCACCACTTTTCTAAAAGAGTTTTGGACATTGCTCTTTCATTTCCTTATCTTATTGTAATGTATCTTCTTGAACATTACCAGTTTTCATAAAACATTCACTTGTATCATGGTTTTTCACTGAATGATTTTTACAAACCAATCCACAATCGACACTAGAATATGTATCAATGAAGCATCTGAATCTAGGTTAACGTGATCCCAACTAATGACATGGTTAGGATCATGTGTGTACATTTTCATTCGTGATACATGGAACACATTATGCACATATCTAAACCGTGGTGGAAAATAAAGATTCTATTCTAGCTCCCCAACACATTACAGTATATGAAAATGTCATATTTATCAAAGAGATAACGTTCCCTTCTCCCCAAAATGATGACTTCTATGTCTTGGAGGAATCTATAAGAACATATGATCACTTACTACAAAGGATAGAAATAGTCGATGATTAACTGTATAATATTTTTGTCATCATTGAGCCATCATTATCCTCTTTCTGATCAATTGAAAAATCTCTATTGTTTCACCGACAAGGTTCATCCCAAAAAAATTAGTCTCATGTGTTTCCACCCATCAAATAATAGAATGACAATGATGCCCATACAATGCATAAAAAGGACACAATAGAGATCAAGGACAAATATAGTTTATTATAAGAGAACTCCAATAATGGTATATGATCCTCCCATGATCAACCAAATCCACTACACAAGCCCCCGACATGTATTCCAAAAATTTTATTATCATTTGGGATTTCCCATCCACCTGAGGATATTACACCATACTCATAGTCAACAGAGTACCAAGGTCTTTTTATAAGGATTTTTAGAAACAAGACATGAACCTCAATTATCTTTCAGACATGATAATAACTAGTATCCAATATCTATTTACCAATACATGGGTATATATTTTAGATGAATCGTCCACTGTATGAGTTTCAAAAATAAACACGAAATTATCCAACATTGTGATTAGATCCAGTGTCAAAAATATGAGATCATGATTCAAAAAAATTATTTGGATACCGGTAAAAAATTAAATGGATACATGATCCCATTTCCACGCTGAAATAGGTACATATTTCATCATACCCACTTGTCTCTGATGCTCCAATTTAACATGTTGACATATTAAGAACCACGAAATGACCTCTATTACATTCCCTTTCATGTCACTCTTTAAAAATACCACCTTAAATTCCTATACATAATATGTATTCCTAGATGAACATCCCATCACAAATAATGGTATGCATGATGAAGTTCCTCCTAACATTCCATAGGTACAACAATCCAATTTCAGAACCACAATATTGAACTCCCATCTAGTTTCAATCATTAACTAGTATCCCATCCACTTTATTTTTAACCTCATGTATACACATTCCACATTAGAAATATGTTCCAAATTAATGATCTTTAACAAATCTAAAACATGTTTGGATGAAAAAAAATATCACCGTCACCTCGGTCATCATATTCCATAAGAATGTCATCTAGATCCGATATCAACGTCTATTCATTTAAAACATAATTTATAATTAGAGTAATTGAATTTCTTATTAATGAACTTAACACTAAATTTACTTTTCATTGTAAATACATGAAGTCAATGAAAATAATTTAATGATACACAATTCATCTTAATTTTCTTATATTCAAATTTCATCGTGTGAAAATATGTTGCATGCTCTTATATATTATGAACATATTAATTTTCTCACCATAGAGATATAAATTTCTAGATATCAAACCATGGAAAACAATATATAACTATAAATCATGTTTGGGTACATGTTTTCATGAACCAATAACTACCTTGATCCACAAGAAGAAACATGATATCGCTACATGATAATGCATCCCAAACCAAACCCTGAAGAATCATTATACAACACATACCCGAGTCCTGATTTATAAAAAATAAAGATAGGATATGATGTAAGGATGATTTCATATCTGTAATAGATTTTTAGCATTCATCATTTCTTTATAATAGTGATTTATTTTCCATCAATGATATCATATGTGAATTTATCCATGACATGTCCCACATAATGCATCAGTAATAACTAGCTAGACCATGGAAGCCTCATATATCAAAGACATCATTGGTGGTTGCCATGAGATTATACTTTCTATCATTTTTGGATATACTAAAACAGGTTTTTGTAAAATTATTTTCCATGAAAATATACCTCTAATATTTAAAAATCACACTTAGAATGTTTGTAATACAATCGATGTTTTATCAATATTTCCAACACTATTTTCCAATTTTCCTCATTTTATTCCACTACCATCGAATAAATAGATATATTGTCAATAAAAACAATAAGAAATAAATTTTGATATCATTTAGATATCTGATTCTTCAAATCCATAAAACCACAGGCTAATTAGAAAGACAAAAATGATTTACCAAAAATTCTTAATTTCCACATCTGCTTCGGAAAGTTTCTTTTAGAATGAACTCTACTATAACTCAAAATAGGTGATATCCTGATCGAAAATCAATTTTAGAGAACCAATGAGATACCCTACTTTATTTATTAGTTCATTAATCATTGGTGGTGGATACAATTCATTATCATAACACTATTAGGATTAAAATAATCAATGAAAATCCTTAGAGATCCATATGATCTCTTCATTATCAATTCTGGTGCTGCCCATGGATAGGTGCTCGATTGAATTAAACGATTGAATTAAACAACTGATTTTCTGCTCCTCCAACTAAACATCATGTTCCTCTAATATATATGGTGCTATTCAATATGATGGAAGTGAAATATATTGGGACCCTATAAGTATATCAATCATAAACTCCCTTACCCTTATTGGTGGATACCCTAATATGTTCTTAGTAAAAAAATATAGAAATTGATACACAATTTCGGGAAAACAGTTCTCTTTTATATCTTCCACTGAAGATAAGGTAAATTCCACAAACTGGTAAGATTTTGTTCCCACTATTGGTGCCAACAAGCCCATTGCACCTTCCTTTATGATTATTTTTCCATTAAATAGATGCTAAATGAAAATATTAGTCATAAAAGTGATTGCCTTTATATAATATTCAATGTGAACCTTTACCATTGTCAATAAATCTATACCCTGGATTTCATCATATACATCCATCTCCAACACGGAGAAGTCACATTTTATCTCATCTCCATCAATAGTAACAGAACATGCTATACAAAGGAAGCCTCTATATTATCTTTCATGGTGAGGAGTTTGATGTTTTAACATATAGGAAATTATTTTGAGTTTTTAACATACGATATCAACATTATAAGATGAAATGAATTAATGAGATGAAACCATATAAAAAAACATGTGTTGGGGTTTCATTTAGTAGAATCGTACCTATCATAGTGGATGGTACAACTTGATCATCAACATTCATCTACTCATCTCTATAAAACTATTTAATCTGTACTCTCTTCTCCTTGTTGCCTTGTTAAGATTATCCTTGATAGGGATTCACAGTATTACAATAATCGTCATGGATATATCTTCATTTTGGAAAAGACTTATTCTTTTTTCCTCACCTGATTGAAGAAAATGATCCCTACAACACCAGATAACTGTCTTGAGCACCTGACCATAGGGCATTGTGATAATTGCATTTTTGATGTTCTATATTGTTAAAATTATGAATTATAGGCTATAAACCAACTTTTCATGAGCTCAATGATTCCAAATATGAAACGCTATTCTTATATATTGGGGAACGATAAAAGGTTTACCGATCTAACTGTCATATTCTGATTCTTTCCCATATAAAAAATGGGGTCCCTTTTCTACATTCTCCCATCATTAGTTTTCCCACTAGTTCCTAGGGGGATCAAAATAATTCCTCCTATTATAGCTCTAGAAATTTCTCATACATGCACCATTTCTCTATTGAGAATCTCTGTATAGTGAGTAATATAGAGAAAAAAATTGAGTAAACATCATATCTTATCTCTGACTCAATAATGTCTTCAATTAAGGATGCATTAGTAGCGATTTCAGGTGGAAAGAAGACTAAATTCATAAATTTAGCTGCATACTCTCTGATAGATATATTATCTTACATTATGTTGAATAAATATTGAATTCATTAGATCCTGAACGTGTAAGGATATAATTATTTAATGAACAATTCTTCAAACATCTTCCAACTAAGGCCTTATATTCATAATACTGAGCCATTCCTATACACATTTTAGATTATAGTCACCCTTGAAGATTGTTGGACTCCATTTCTATAATAAAGAGGAATGATCCACATATCTTGGTTCATCTAGTTGGTTCCTGGTGTCCAAAACTGGGAATTCATTAATGATAGTCTAAACATGTTTTTAGTTCACCCATGGTTCATGTGAAACCAAATTATCCATATCTTCTTCAAATTGGTTTCTACGATGCCTATCGAGTGTCATTTTCTAAACCGACAATAAATATCACAAGTCTCACTCTTAAGAAATAGAAGGAATATAATTTTGAATTATATCAAATGAAGTATAATAGCATGGAATTTCAAAATCATCGATATAAAAGTTCAACTATTTTGGGAAACGTTGTCATTTCATTCTGAAAATGAACACATTTTCAAGAAAACCACCACCGAGTTCCCATTAAAAATTAATATTTTGAAAAAAATCAGAGTTATAAAAAAAATTTCCACCCAATAATAGATCTCCAAAATATTATATATTCACTAATATTAAAGAATTATTTTGTAATTCATGTTATGATCATCTCATTTTATAAAAACATGACATTGTGAATTCAGTGTCCTATAACTCTTTCCAAAATTGTAATGTACTCATATCCATGGTAACTTTAAGATCATCATAAAAGGGTTTATTGTGTCAATTTATGCTATGTATTTTATTTTTTAATATTCCTAACCTTTTAAATGAACAGAACAAATGGAATATACAATAATTACTTCTACTCTTAGAACTTGAAATCTAATGACCCCTTGTTCCACAATAGAATTACAAAGATTATACCACTTGTAACATCCCCCTTTTCCTCATTATATTGAGATGTTGGGAGGATGAAACTAGGTCTTACGCGACATACTAATGTTCCAAATTAAATGAAATACATTCCAATGGGTTTCAAATACAATTGGTTGTTGATTTCACATTTTTAAAATAAAACCATTCACCCAAAAAAAAACAACTCAATATATGATGCACGAAAAAATGAAATAACAGTCAACCAATTAATTTATATAAAAAAACAAATGTGTATTATATTAAAAGAAAAAAATACTATAAACTTAATCAGTAGAAAAACATCAAAATATTAAATGAGGTCCATGAATTCATGCTCTACAAGCTCAATGATCCAACAGAACCAAACACCACATTTATCATGAGTTAGTACTAAAAATTTAATACTTTACCTTTTATCATGACCCTATGGATGACGTATTAAAATAACCTATGTTACCAAGAATGAAATAGTATAAAACTCAATAGGTTTTTCCCATTTAATTTTCTACTCATGAAAATAGGATAGAAGATTTATCCTCATTGATATAAAATAGATTATATTGAATAAATTCAAAAATATGTCACAACTAAATATAAACAACATCAAAATTGTTTATAACTAAATTTAAACAAAATCTATAAAAATAAATTTCCATCTAAAACCCTCTTTTAATGAAATAAAAAAAACACATCCTTAGTCGACTTCTTGATTTTCTTTTTCCATAACCAATCCATTCAACAAATCAACATAAAAACCCATGAATTCATCTTGATGAAAGTTCAATAATCCTTAAAGGTTACTTATCGATATACCATGGAAACACAATTTATTTATAACCCATGTTCCATTAATCAATTGGAACCAATAAAAAGGTTATATTGGAACCAAGAATCATAAATTCAATATAAACAGACACACACCATGTATTCCCAAAAACCATGACAAAAAGATTTCAAATAAATCACTCTTTTATTGAAAACCATTTCTCAATAATGCCATTCTAATAAAAAATTTAATACCATTTTCCAACAATTCCATTCAATATAACTTTAAAAACATTATTTTTAAATATCCATTTTTAAATAATAAAGATAAATTAAATTGCACAAAAAATCTCCAAAAGTACGTATTTCCACCAAAACCATAAATCATCACTAAATATGATTTATTCCATGTGATTGAAACCAGTTTCATTATCAAATTTAGGATATATAATCAATTTGAATATATGAAAATCAATTCATGAAGCAGGACTCGATAGTGATACCACACAACATGAACGTTTTAATGAAAATCGAAAATAGATAAAGAACGTTCATGAAATAGGGTTAGAATTCCATGAAACCATATTAGAAAACATATAATATCATTTTCAATAACAAATATCATCATATATGGCATCCATAATCTTTAATCTACCCATAGCATATGTAGATATGAGAAATACAGAGGGTTGTAGAATTATATCTATGTATATTTAAGAAAAATTTACAGGAAGAGTGAAGAACAGGAACTTACTGTGATGAATCTTTTTATAATAACCAAGAGAAGACATCAGTTTACATACGTAAGATAAGAGAAACTTATTAGGACTCAGGATAAGAAAACTCTTGAGTTATATATGTTTTTTGGAAAATGAGTGGATTAATAGAAAGTATGACCTAGATTCCATTTTTAAGGAGGTGGTTTTTATCCTTTGCAAGGATTAGTTTAATGGTTAGACAAATTATGTTCTAACTGTGATCTCTATAATACATTAAATATATTTTACTAGACATCCTCACATATTCTACAATGAGTTCCCGAACCATACTAAATCTCTATATCCAACATTTAACATTATACACGGTTTCTACTAATCTTCCAAGTAGTTTGGAAAAACTATTCATTTACTATGAATCATCCCTTTATCCCCAAAAATCCTAACCAATTTCTCCAAACTCCCCCAACATTTGTCCTTATACATTATATACCCAAAAAACATAAATAAAAAGGTATTTACCAGAAATATGGGGTGATACATTAGTTATGACATTATAATAACCACATCAAAGATAATGTTTAAATAATTTTTTCCTCGTTTTACCCTTTTAAATAGCTTATTAGTAATTAGTAACATATTCGGGATATTTTATATTAATTGATTTATTTTTTTTTTTGTAATCATTAAAGAGGTAGTGTGTTCCATTATAATTTCTTACCATGGGGAAATATTCTACCCATGATGATATACATGGACTTATAAAAACAATATATAACAAATCATCAAACTAATTAGTTAACTCTTTCAAATATTATTGTACCATATGGTAATAAGTAATTGATTACCTATTAGTAGAAAGTAATTATTCAATAAATAACTTTACCCCTAACCAGTGAAATACAAATGAAATTAAAAAAACATGTCAAAAATCTCGATGAGGACTAAAGGGATATCCTCATTAAATGGGCATCTCTTTTATGTGAAATTCATAAAATATATATTTCCTGATCGAACTCTAGAATATATGGCCCATAACTATTTTACCTCAGGTCTCATTCTCTTTGAAGGAAACAGACCACCCCCTCGAGTGAATTAAAGGAAACCCATAAAAGAAAACCATCAATTACAGACTTATTAGTAATTATACTATTCATCATAAGAATTATGTCTTGTGGTTTCATATAAATTTTAAAAAAATTAAATATATAATCAATTTATAATAAATAAAATAATAAAAAAGGAATCACAGTCTCTTATCTCTCCTAATTTTGTTGAGAATTGAAATATTCATAATGTAAAATAAAATTTCCATAGAATGATATAGTACGTAGTAAATATCATACTATAAAAACATGGCAGATTCACTAGAATGAAATAATGAAATCACATTGTAAGAAGTTATATGGATGGTACCTCTAAGAGTTAATGGACCAATATTAACATATTCTATGAATCTCCCATTATATTAAGAAGATTCATTCTTGATGATAATTTTTTTACAACCATAGATAATGATTTATCGGAAGGAACATCTTTAATTTTTAGCAGATGAGATAGAACCACTATGTAGAGATGAAATTAAATAAAATAAATTATATAAATGTCCTAAAATACCACAGAAACTTTAGATCTTTGGTACCGTATAACACACATTTCATAAATTCCCAATCATTACACATTGAAATATAGTAAATAGGCCCCTACAAGTAAATAAAAATATTTTATAAGTCTTTGTGTATATATAACCACAAAAAACACGTCACACATCCAATTTTGTTTAATGGAACTCACTAAACTACAATTGAATAAAATATGACTCCCATCAAAACTAACATAAAATCCACTCAAATTGTAACCATAAACCCACTAACTATCACAAAAATATAAGAATTAAAAATTAATTTGATTATATAATATTATTTTTAGACTGTTTCCACATTCCTAATATATATAACTTCAACATTTAAAATAGTAACAATTTTAGGAGGAAACTGAATAATATTATAAATTAGTTATCTCTAAAGAGAGACTAACATGTCAACGTAATGAAGATTGATAAACACCATGGAAATTAACAAAAATAATTATTCCCTATTTAACTGAATAGTTTATGTTAATCCAAATTCATTATAATAATATACATCGTGATTTTTCATAGTCACCATCAAATCCCACCATATCCATCATGGGCCCTCCATTTAAAATGATGTATATTTATTCATAATTCCTTTTGGGGTTTCCATTAATGCAAAAAAAAGTTCTACATTCTGAAGCAGTTTTCAACAAACTGAGTATCTTTAGATCTCTTGAATGATAGTGTATTCTAGTGTATAAACTATTTTAGATGATCACAATATTCATCCTTGTGAGGTTCAACTACAAGTGCCTTAATAGTAATGAGGGAATGTACTTGTCTTAAATCTATGACAACCCACACCACTCTCTCTACAGGATTGAGGTATTCTAGAATATTTTATTATTGTGGTTCACAGTTTTCTCTCTCTTATAACATATTCACATGTCTAATTTAATTAATGTTACTATACACCATCAACAAAAAACAATGAAGTAATCACAAGGGATTCAACAAATATATGTATTACAAAACAAATTTCATTCATTTGAAATTTATTATTTAAATATCAATAAACATAAATCAATGGTTTTAAAAATAGTTGAATCATATCAACAAATTGAAAATATATATTTTATTTAAACACATGAGGGATGATAAGGTTTTCATAGTTATAAATGGCTATGAAATCAGTCTAAACTACCTCATATGTCCCATAAAAACATGCCAAATTGCAACCTAACAGAAAATAATAATGCATAACATATACCTCTGATACCAAATTGTCACAAAGTATCATAGATACCATGGAATCATAATAATCAAGATGTTTCTGACATGGCCTAATGTGTATTCCCAATCGACATTTGTTAGGGACTTTCACCTGGAAATATATTAGAATGAAGAGGGAATAATGTTTCCTTAAAAGGTGGAATATAAAAGGCAAAAGATTAAATTGTAAAAATTTATAGAGGAATAAAGTCACATAAATTATTTAGTACAATAACACCCTAATAGATTGATAAACATATGAAAGGAAACTACAATGAAGAAAATAAAATTGTATCATAAATTCATGTTAAACAAGTGGAAAACAGCTCTGCTGGTCTCCATCCCTCATCCATTCTCTGAATGATCATGAACCACCACAACCACTAAGTATCAATATCCATTTTATAATACATGGAATAAGAAAATTTATATAAACATGATGTAAAATGTTTTCAATTTATCAATAATGTATAGTATATTTACACCATGTGTTCTAGAATCAATACCCTAATAAATGAACAAATTTTATATCCTTTTATTCAGACAAGAATGAATTAATTTTTTACATATCCTAAACAAAAACATTATTTTAATTTAAAACCAAATTCATATATATAAAAACATTCTGAACCGATCAATTTATATAAAATATGTATATAAATATTTTGGCATAAATTCTAATGTTCTATAATCAATGGAATGTAAAATCGTGTTAAGAAATTATTCAACAATTTTTAAAAACCATTGGGTATGATAGATTAAATAATAGGATCCTCACATATTTGAATAATAATATTGGCTCAAAAAAGGTGTATATACATAGAAAAAACTACACACAAACATGGAACCATTATGTGCCATCTTCACCCACAAATGGGGTCCCTCATCGGTGATTACAATGTAAATTTTTATTAATAATTATATTTAACAATCCATTTACTGGGAGAGAGGGTCTTAGAATGTCTTCCCCCCACTACCACTAACTTCTATATCACATATGTGATTTATAAAACAAGTCAATATATAATGGTACATTATACAATACAAATTATTTAAAAGTACAATTTCCAAATTTTCATTGTGAATCATGCCATTCTCATTTGAAAACTAAAATAGTGGTTTGCATCAATTCATTCTATTTCACATACACTTTCACATTAATCCATTTTATTTCATTGTTAAAAAAATAAAATTGAACAAATAAATTGTAAAATCGAACCATCATATCCCAAAACACATCCCATATTCAATTCTATTTAAAATGCGTTTTTTTAAAATATCAATGCAATTTCTAGTCACATATGATATTTTTTCAAATATGATATTTTTACATCTATAAAGAACTCATTTCAATTAGACCATGAAATTTAATTATTCAATCATATTGAAATTAACCATATAACCACCTAACTTTAATAATTATATGTCAATGAACATTGTCTGTAATGACAACACAAATGGGGAATAAAGGAAAAAGAGATAAAGAAATTAATCCAAGAATGGAGATCCAAAATCGTGTTTAAATCCATATAAACATGATGAAAAATGAAAATATATATTGGATAGAATAATATATTTGAATAATCAACATGAGAATATATGCACTTAACCATTTTAGATCAAATGAGATTAATGACGCTTCGATCTACCAAGAAAATTTGTTTGAGGAGCCAAAAATGGCCACTTGGAAGCATCTAAACACCATAGATTCATGTTAGGGTAGAAATTAGGTGATTAGGGGTTACAAAATATAGTTATAAGAGTTTAAAAAAATTATTGGGGAACAAAACTATTTACTCATATTTCTAGTGAGGTCTACATGGTTAGAGAAACTATGGACCCTAACTATGTGCCTTTTGTGGTAGAGTTCACGATTTCACCTATGAGGGTTCATTATTTATCAAACAATTTAATCACTATAAAAAATTCAGTATTTATGGTTATATTATTTATTACTGTTAAATTAGTTGTGTTGAAAATTTATGTGTTGCCTTGTATCACATCAAAATAGGGACACAGTTTGTTGAGACCAACTCCATTGTTTTTATTAACTGTGTGAAAACCATACATAACCACTTTGGAATACCAAATTGTTAATATTATACGAAGATAAATATGAAATATTTCTATAAATAAATTATATAAAATATAGGTTCAAGGAATACATGAGAGCTTGTATTGGGATGTTACACAAATAATTACCATTTTAGTTTAATGTAGAGGTTATGGTCTAATGATTACAAAAGGTTCACATAAATCATTATCTTGGGACAATATAGGATCATGTGGATCACCATCTTATGATTTCACATGATTGGAACCAGAAATAAATTTTTATCCTTTAGTTTAAATCTTTATAAATGATAAAATTAGTAGAAAAATAACAAAAAAAATTTTCTTAACAATTGAATAATTTTTTATAAATTTCACCTAGTGATCATTATATATTATTATTTTTAAATATAATTAATGTATCTATCAATTTGATTTCTATTATTATATATACATCGATTATTTTCATCAAAAAAATCCTCATTATAACTCCATTAATGACATAATATTAATAATTTATATATGAAACCAAAAAAATAAGTGTGATTATAGTATTTTTAAAATATAGTCCTGTATAAAATAATTCCAAGGCCTTTTTTATCCTTTCAACAACACAATTCTAGGTTGTTATCTAGGGGAAGAAAATTTATGTTTCATACCTAGTTTTGATCAATAATAATTATACTAATGGTTTTAAAATTCATTCATGTTATCAGTTGTTAATTAAATAAATTTAAATTATATTTCATTTTTAATGAATCTGAAAAAGAAATAAATCTAAACAATAATTACATTTAAGAAACAAAAATATTAAACATGTAAATATTGAAATTTTTTTGACTATGAATGAAAAAAATGTTTTCCACTTTGGATTGTTTTTGATGTTTTAACAGACTATTTTAAGTGGATAATTTCCAAATGAAATGATGTAGTAAAATCTGTATGTGATTTAATATATGATTTTTTTTCCAAATTTATTTGGAATGAATAACATAGTTTCTATTAATTTAATTTATCTTATCATATATCTAAAAATATTTTTATATTATATACTTTTCTTAAATATTAATCATTATAATTTATAATTATTTGATGAAAAATAACAGAATCATATATATTAAAATTATAAAATTTTACATTTAAATATAAAAATGAATAAAGATATAATATAAAGAAATTAATTTTTCTAGAATCCAAAAAAAACGAGTTTATCTAATAAAATATAAAGGAAGTTATTTTAAAAATCAATTGTATAACAATCATCATAACATTGAGAAATATATATTAGGTTATATTTTATTTTTTCCTCATAATGTAACAGTTGTCATGGGCATATATTTGATTACAAAATAATCCAAATATAACACTCTTTCCATAAAAATTGGAAAACAATGTGACATACCATCCTTAAATATTGTTAAATAGATGGAAATTTAAAATATCTCCACTAATATTCCTGGAGAATCTATAAACTATATAAATTTTGTCAATAAATATCATATAATGTTTTCCCTATCAGGAAAATCAATTATGAAATTGTTTTGTAACATATAACCTATTTGGTGAAAATATAATATATATTAATGATTTATAAAACCAAAATATCTTATATGATCAAGAAATTAACGAGATATATTTTTCCAAAAAAAATTAAATAATAAATTTCTCTAAAAAAATATTTATTTCTTTAGAATAAAATGACTAATATAATGTACAAGAAATAAATATAATAATAATAAGAGATTTTTTTATTCATTAAAATAGGAAAATAATATTTCTGAAGATATTAATATTTTCACCATTTATTACTGTTCCAACCATATCTCCAAATATTTTATTTCGTCAATGAATCTGACTTAAGTACTTTTCCACTTTTTTATAAATTCGAGATGAATTATTAATGATTTTAAATTCTACTATCAAAATAAATATTTTATTACCATGTCATTTAGTTTGTGAGAATTTGTTCAAATTCTTAACACATATCTCCATATTTTATTGCAGTCAAAAATTTTTTATGTAATTATATCTTTTTATATAAATTCTAGATGGATCAAAAATGATTATAACTTCTTCATTCACTATTTATATTTTATTAACATGTTGAAAGAAAGATGAAACTTAATTCTTTATCAATACTTTTATATATAAAATACATTTTATTAAATCCACTATTTTCACATAGTACAATCTCAAAAAAATTGTTATATATTTTTGATTTTCACGATTTCATATTTTTTTCTATAATATTTAAATTTTTTTAATTTAATGAAAACATTATTTTATAGAATAAAAATAATTTTAATGATATGAAGAAAATATTATTTTTACCTCATTAAATTATACCATAAGTCACATGTTTTCATTTTTATTTGAGATATTTGATTTTGATTTAGTATATGTATCATCACTAAAATCCCGATAAGTGGTCTATGATGAGTTCATTTACCTTTTACTATTTATTAGGAAGACTTTTTTTCAATTGAAATTATTTTTAAAATTCCATTTGGTATAATTTTTGGACAATTTGGTTTGATATACAAATTAATATTGAAGTCAAACCATCATTTCATTTTAAACATCAATAATATTTTTAGTATTTATTTCCTCAATTTCTAAGATTCATTTTTATTTAATTTTTATCTTTTTAGACATATTATATTGTTGGGAACGTTTATCTTCTAAATCCGAACTGAATAAATTATATTCATCATATCATTATTCAAATTTTATACCATTTCTATTATAATAAAACATTAAAATATATAACTTCAATGTATAATTTTTCTTATTATCATATTGGTGCTCAAAATATTCATCATCAATTTTAAAATCACACATAATAAGATTTTAATTGAGATTTTTTATTTGAATCATCATCATTAGTTGATTAGATAATATAATCTGAAATCACACTCTATATACATGATATATTTATGACCACATTAACAGGTTGATCTGACTCAATAATATATTCTCCTAGAGAAACAACATTATATTCAATTTCCATGTATCTTCAATTTATATGTTTCATTTATTCACAATCAATTATTTATAATTTTCAAACAAGACTATTAAGGATTTTTTACTCAAATAATACAACATTATATGTACATTCATATTCAGAAAATATATTTTTCCTCATATCATGTGATTTAGATCATTGAGAAATTATGATGAACTCATTTGGTCCATGTACTCATATAATACCTTTCATGGATTTGGATGTTAGGCCATATTTCCTATCTTATATAGTAATCAATTTTTATAGATCTCATTCATGAATTTTTCTAATGATTAATGGATTTTATGTATACCTTTTGACCGAGGGTATTTTAAAAAATTATCATATAAGCCCTCCATGATTTACAATTTCCTCCAATGAATATTGTTGATCCCACCATCGACATAATTTATCTTTTATTATCCATATAATACATTAAGATAGAGACATTATGTCAAGAACTATTTAGAGTAGAAAAATCAATAATCATTACTTATGATACCATTCGTTTTCCATACAATCATTTCAAAAATAATCGGGTTGGGGTGAATTGGGTTTCATAAAACATAAATACTTAAAATACCTAGTTTAACTAAAAATAGATTTAGAGCATCTCATATAATAATATATTAACAAATAATAAAATCAATGGTTTATAGTGATTCTATGACATGAAAACCCATAGTGGACATAAACCTCACTCAACTCCTAGATACTGATTATTTAATTATAATTAGTGATTTTCATATGGTCTACCTGACTGAGTGAAAGAATCTATCACATGTTTCTCCGAAACGATATTTTTCCATGACCAAATATGTTTTATTAAAAACAAAACCCTTGACACATTGTACAAGGGGATCTCATTTCCTTTAGTAAGAGTGAATAATATGATATTTCATTTTAAAAAAGTAGATTTATGATGAAACCAACTGAAAAGAATATTTAGCATAGTGAGAGAATAATATAAATGTACAGATCATAGAGTGTCTTCAAAGAATAAATATTAATTATAAAATCATGGATGTAGAAAAACATGTTTCTCCTTCACCTTTTCATTTTATATTGTAGTAGAAGACTAGAAATCTTCTTATTATCCAATTTACTGAGAGAGGGATTATTATAAATAATCATGTTCAAAACCAATATAATATCTTATCTCTCACTATTCAATAATATAATGTCCAATAAAATCATGCCTCTGGTTAAAACTCAAGATATATTATTTTAGAAATTCCATTAGACAGATAAATACGATATGAAAATAATCTCTTCAATTTTCATTATAGGTACTTGAAACATTTACTAAATAAATATTACCATAATGATGTATTAAAATGTTAAATTCCATGAAAACTCTATTAATTTCCTTTTAAAATACTATAATATTAATAAATATATAATTTCTATAATTATGTAGAAAATTATGATAAAAATTTTGCTAAAATATAAATTACCATTTTCTACATACTAAATTTAATAGTATTGGTAAATCATGTATTCATATTCCTTACATAGATGAAAATTGCATATTTGATTCTATAACAAGGCCAATGGAAACCGCTAAAAAATATGAAATGGATTTGAATTATGTATCTGATTACTCCATAAATCCAATTAAATATAGTTGTTTTGTGGATGTATTATTTTCTCATGAAGGTGATTCATCATTGTATATATCTCTCACATAGCCTAATTTGTTTCATAAGTGATCTTATCATGTTTCTGACTGACATTGATTATTTTTTTATTTATAAAAATCCCACATGTAAAATTTCTTATTGTAGATGATTTTTTGACATAGAATAATTTCATAAATCATCAATATAATTGTATATTTAAATTAAAATTGAACTATATAAATGTTAAATATAATAAAAACAAATAAAAAATAATACTTTGAAATATAAGAAAGTTATTTGAGATAAAAATTGTACATAGGATATTTTTGAATGTCATTTGTAATAAAACATATTCATGTATAGAAATGTGGTTTATTAATATTTTAATACATCACAATTTATAAATTTAAAATTATATTAGGAAGGTTTTTTATAATGAATATTACCCCTTAGAGAAACCACTTTGGTGTTGCTATTATTAACTGCTCAAGTACCTTAAAAACCTAATAACCCTCCTGATCATGAAATGGCCTAAAGAGAATTCATAGTATCCTTGTATTTCCACAAGCACATAAAGTCATAAATAATTAGTGTGGGAATTAATGTTCCACCAGCATTATGTATGAAAAAAATGAAAAATATATGCCTATAAAATAATCTCCACTATAATATGTGTATCAGAAGTAAAAATGGTATGAAAACCCAATGTACTATAACAAGGTTCCAAAAAAATAAGAAGATAAAAAACCCATGTAAAAAATTCAACTCTTCATGTCCATTGATCAAGATCTAGAACCATATACAAGTGTTTACTTACCACAACTAGGACCTAGAAATAGATAATATAAAAACACCTGATTTCACAGGTAGGGTGTGAGATAACATCCTTGTTGGGACTCACCAAGTATTCTATAATAAGATTCCAACATTTAGTTAACCATGTAAAAAAATTCAATTTTTAAAAACTAGTTTTTTGGATTTCCAAATAATAATAAAATAAATAATTATTTTGATATCAAATAGAAGTTAATACAAAAGAACTTATTTCTTCACATTTAAATTTATGGAAATACTATCAGAAATTGTTATTTTCATGATTGGATTAAGAAACATTTTTATATAAAAAATTTTTATAAAAAAATTAATCCATGTAGATAAGTGTAATAAATTTGAATAAATTTATCTGTCTCATATAAAAAATGATAAACATGGTCATCTTTTTAGAGGTATGATACTTCCATGTAATGGGATCTTCACACAATAATGTGTCAAACAACAATGAGTACACATGTCCCTCGACAATGTTAAGTGATGAATAATTCATTTCCAAACATCAATCCATTATTTGTGAAATTCCAAATTATCATGTTTTTCCTAATAACCGACTAAATATATAGTCTTTAATGATATCTAATATGATTCATATTGTGGAAATTTATTTTATGCATCCCTAAATTTCAATTATGTTACATTACAGAATTTCAACAATGCCAAATTCTTTTTAAAATTCATAACACGTTTTTTTATCAAAAAAAATATTTTTTTCGTGATAAAACAATATGGTTTCTATATAAACCAATTTAATAAATTTTACAAATTTTCATTTTGAAATCAATTCAAAAGTATACATAAAATTTAACTCTAACAATTACATTCAAAAAATTAATTTCATATAATTTAAATCAATTTCACTCTAACACCCAATTCAATGGGAATATTGTTTCTCAAATTACTATATCAATTCCATTCCACAATTTAAATAAAAAATTTAATTTCATTAATTTCTATAAACATGTCCCAAATTCAATGGAATTTGAATATTTTCTGATTTTTCTGAAAAATTCCCATTTAAAAACCTTCATTATAGTAGAATTTGGGTTTTCAAACAATCCAATTAAATTCAATTTCCTTAAATTCATGAATTTCAATTTAATTTAATAAACTGAAATTAAATACATAAATTTAGGGGTAAAAAACTCAGGCATCATGACTAAAACACCTATCATGGTATCAACAGATCTCATTTAACCAAACCCATATTGTTGTTTTTAGTGAAGAATGATGATCACATAATCCTAGAAATGATGATAAAACATATGTTTAATATCCTAATAATGATTATACCATATCCACAATGAAAAAAATGGATCCATAGAACCCTATAAAGAAGAGAGGTGATTTTTTGAGAAAGAGAATGAGGTGAAGAAACTAACAAAGATGAGATCGAACAACTTTTTTCAAGAATCAAATCACTTCTCAGAGGGTTTTTAGGGTCCAGGAATAGATCATGGTTTTTCCCATGAATTAATAAATTACATGGGGTCATGCTAGGTCTATTTAAAACCTAAAGAGGGGGTTTTAGTTCTTTTTTGTATGATTTATCGGTTAGATAAAATATATTCATGGTTAGGAATGATGATCCACAAGGTTAGACCAAACTATGTGTCCTAATTGTTAACCAATTAAATGGTCTATACAATTTCTCCTAAGAGGATTCACAATCTAATAGACAGTTCGCCAACTATGAAAAACTCCACTACCTGGTTTTCCTATGGTTTGTATTGAGATGCTGCACAATTTGGGTAAATTATGTCCCATCATTACACTAGGACATGATTTTTAAAACATCTAAAAATTCAACCCAAATCAAACCGAAATGAAACCCAACCAATTATATGTAAAAAGAGTTGTTTATGAATACATGAAACTAGTAATTGGATGTCAAAAAATTATACTATATAATCTTTCTTTCCCGAGAAATCGTACTTAAAATCTTCCATTCTAAAAAGGTGATGCCACTACTCTATAATCATTTCCTATCTCTCCCATGTATAATAATAATAATAATAATAATAAAATAAGGCATTAACTAGAAGAATCTCTCTCTTATAATATCCAATGGTTTCAGAATCAACTATCATGTCCAGTTCTTCATCCACAAATAAATCTAATTCATCATATAGATCAAACAATCTCATAAAATGAGATGTATTATATAGATACTTTCATAGTTGAGATACATTTATGTTGTTATTTATCAATTCAACTATGGTGGATGTGATTAATGGTAACAATTTATTACCACCTATTGAAAACCCTCAAAAGTTCCCACATAATGTGGAGAAATTCTACCTTTCGTCCATAGACAATGATGACCCTACCGGGGTGACACTTTAATGAAGAATGTGTCACCAACTATGAACTCTAACGTTCTACAATGACCATTAGAATAAGAGTTATATTGGTTATATTTCATCAACATTATCAGATTAATCAACCAAATATTTGTTTTCATCTCCTGAACAATTCTTTTTCCAACCATCTAATATTCATTAACCCCTAATCCACACAATGGAAATTTGCATGGATGACCATAGAATGCCTTAAATTTAATCATTATAATATAAGGAAGAAAAATATTGTCTATATGAAAAAACAAATAGTCCAAATAAACATAAAATGTCCCCCAAATGTCAATAACACAAGATCATATCATATCCTCCTGAATCTGTATCAATCTTTTTGTTTGGCCATCCGACTACATAGGGTATCACATACTCAAATGGACATTAGATCATGGTTCATCTGGATCACCTCTAAAAAAATTTTAAGTTAACCAAGGATCAAAATAAAATAGTATCACTGATGGAACTCTATGAAAATGAATAATATCTTTTAAAAATTAATTTCGAATCTCTTGATCATTGATTTCATCACAAATGAGTATAAAGTGAGAATATTTTTTTAGTCGGTAAATCAAAACCAAAATTATTTTCTTTTTATTTATAGGTTCATGGAATCCCAAACACTTTTTCCATAGTAATATCATCCCACTTCTATGTAGGAAGTGTATTTTTTTTAGAAAAAAAAATGTTTTTGGTGATCGTCGATAATATATTTGATCGTATAGAAATGAGAGTGAAAATACGACATTCCCCATATCATAACCACAGACTATAATTTATGTTGCGTGTCATAGAAAATAATCAATTTTCAAGGGTGAACAAACCAATGAGTGATTTTTAAATCCTTCATAACAAATTTTATTACCACTAAAGGAATAAAAAAATATTTTGATAGCATTGAATAGACTCTTTATAGAAAAAAACCTATCAACGTTTTCTCCACTATAAAAATAGACTTTATGTTTACAGAACTCATCATCATGATGTTGTTCCAAAAGAATCGTCTTATGTAGAGTTAATTTAAAATGATCACTAGAGAAATAACATAATCCCATGATTCCTAGACTCCAATATGCATCTACTCATAGAGATCCATATTGTTCTAATATACAATATAATCATTCATGTCATAAGTTAGAATTTCATTGCTCAAATTTTATGTGATGTTTTTCCCTTACCCTGGGTTATATGTGATTAAAATTTCAGTATATTTTATGTATTCAATAGAAATACTATGTCTTATATTATAATATTTTTTTATATTATATATAACTCAATATCTTGGTGTCTCAAAACATGGTAGACCTATGTTTATATTGATTAATTCCCTAACTAGTAAGTGCATACTCTAAGGCTTTATGTTGATGTCATGGTTTTAACAATTATTCTTGTAAGGCCTAATATGATGATATCCATGGAAAAAAACATGATAAAAAATCATAAAACTGTATCCTAAGCATGAAACCAATGCATAATAGTAGACCAAATTTACCTGTTGGGCGTCTAGTAGAGTACAACCCATTGTATTGGTAAAAATTAGTTTCACATAATAAAATAATATTTGAAAATTTTCGTCTCAAAAAATCTACACTTCATTCATAGATTGATAAGACATCATAGAATCCCAATTTGAGAATTCTGTAATGAACTAGTGATAATACCCACAAAGACCTTTCGAAAAAAAATCAATGTTCTTCCTATCCCGTAAAAGCATTTTCTTTACTAGGAAAAATATGCATACCTTGTTCTGGCACCATGTGTCCCAATAACATCAATTACCAAAAAAAATAATATGGAATCTTGGAAGAAATTTATTGATTCCTCAACATGTATAGACGTGTTCTAAGATGATTTACATGTTCCTCCTCACAGGTAGAGTAAATAAGGATTTCATCCATGATGACAACCAAAAATATATATACATAATCGGTGAAAAATATGTACATCAAAATACATAATTTCTAATGAAGAATTAATATGAAAAAAGTGAATACAAATCCACTCATAATTATCATAACTACTTTGGAAAGTGTTTTTCTGAATGTGAGATTCTTTTTTCCAAAGATGATGATAATTAGATCAATGTAAAATCATTGAGAATTGATTTCTCCCTTCATCTGGAAAAAGATATCACCAGTCCATGGAAATGGATATTTTTTTTACCTCCACTCTATTGTGGTTATAGTACTAAACATGTAATTACATTGAACTATAAGCCTAATTAAAAAAGTTAACAGGTGTCACCCAGGGTGACACATTCTGGCGTATAAATCCTTTCTCTAGAATACCATTTTACGAAGTCAACAACTCATTAATTTTAGATAGTTCCATATGGTAAAAGGAAATAGATACTCTTTGTGTACAAAGAGATAAATTAATAGAGAACTCTACCACCCTTACTAATGTCAGACAAGATATGTTAGAAGGAATCAAGTACAAACAATGATCACAGTTAGAAAACGATCACTGCCCAAGAATTACCATTTCCGATCAAATGAAAAAAATAGACATCACCCTCCCAAGTTTTAAATAAGATGGTTTGTATCTACTAGACAATAATTCCCATTCTCCTTGAAATACAAGGAACACAACACTGGGTTTATTAAAGAAGACCCATGGAAGATAATAATCAATCAAGTATTCATTAGAAATGATCCAATTCATCGTGAATATAACATCAATTAGTTTCATATAGATAACAAGAAAAAACAATCAAATCTCAACATCTAATTGACAAAAGTAACAATATAGACTATTCAGACCCTTATTACTCATTATACCAAGAGGTGTAGTATTATAAAAAACATAAGATAAAAAATTATAGGAAAATTAAACCGAATAACAACATGGGATGAAAAAATTAAAGAGATTCACCTATATTAAAAAAATTAGTCATTATTGACAATGATATAATGATGGTAACTCTCACTATCACTAGACCCATATCTTATTCTTCCGGAGACACTTACACAATATGAAGAATAATTTTTCTGGATTCATATAGCTGGAATCCTTTTATATGTGAGTAATATGATATCCCCAAAGTACTTTGATGAGGTAATGATCATGTACCACTATGTGGAGTGTAATAAATGTAGAATAATTTATATATGAATCCTGAGAACTAACATAAACCACATACCATAGATTCCATGGAAAAAACACTCATTGAATATCAATATTTTCACGCTGATATAAAATGAAAAACCTCTTCATGGAAGTAGAGGTGGGCTATAATTATCATGACGTTGATAACTGCCATAAAGGTTATTGTGCTTCCTCTTCCCTTTGAAGCAACCCATGATTCCACTATGAAAAATAAATCAATGATAACCATGAAATTATAGATATGTCCATTTCAACAATAAATTCTTTATCCCCAACATCTTAATATGAAGGAAGTGAAAATATGAAAATCATAGAATGAATATTATTTCAAAGACTCAACTTAACATATTTATCCTTCATCTTTTTATTTGACAATATCTCTGGTATGAAATTCACATGTTCAGCAAAATGTTTTTCATACTGTGCAGTGGTCCAATTTTCCAGATCACATTTGAAAATCTCTATAGCCTTGTCTTATTTCATCAAATATGGATAGAATAAGTTAGTGAAAATAATTTTTAAGTCTTTACAGTCTAATCTCTCTTTATTATTCAATATTGTAATCTTGTACCACCATCTATTACTCAGTCCTTCCAGCAGGAATGTGGAAAACTCTAACAGGATTTCATCAACTGTCTTTGAGAACCCAGACAATTTTTTCCATTCTACTCAACCATTACACATCATCTTCAAGATCATTTAAGCGTTTTAATTGTTATTTAATTTATATAATTTAATATTAGGAACATTATTAGAGATTATTCCATTGAGGTTACATAACTTGTGGTGGAATGGTAACTGGTTGGGGTGCACATCCTAAATGGTAGATAGTATGCACAGTCACCTCAACTAAATTTGGGTCCACTAGAAGACTCATTATCTGAGGTTCACTATAAACATTCAGGTTTATATGATCTGGTCACCATCTTAGAAGAATTATGCTACACAAAATTACCATAAAAAAATGATTCAAATATATTTTGACTCCAACAGATCATATAGGGAAATAAATACCAATTAATAATAAAAAATATATAGATTTAAATGCCTTTCTAATGATTTTTATAGAAATTTCTAGAAAAAATCATCAATTCATCATTAACTAATAAACTGTGGTGAATTATGCTTTATTATGGTGAGATCTTGGCAAGAACTCTATTTCAACTACCTCTTATGAACCAACAAGAATACAAAAGTGGATACTTATTTCAAGACAAGAAGTACAACTTCTGTTGGATAAAACATTGTCCTAAATTGTACCATGTACCCAGGTCACCTAGTAACTCAGATAATATAAACATATCCTTAAGGTATTTCTAGATCCCCATGGGTTGGAATAAGAAAATAGAGTTATACAAAATGAAAAATGTTAATGAATTTTACACAAACATTACAGAAGAAATAAAACATATCATTATGCATAAAAATTAAACTCTAATGGGAAAAGTATACGGGATGTCAAATATGTATGAAAACCTAATGATATATATAAAAATACTACAAAACATATAGATAAACATCATATGTACTATCATATACAACTCACCATGTCCATAGATAAATAGCTAGAACCATCTAAAAGGAGTTCATTAACCTACTCGAATCTGTAAGGAGATAATATAAAAACACACGATGGAATATGTATCATTTTACATAAAATAAAAGTATGATATCACCTATGATTACATGAAAATATTCTATAATTTATTTAACAATTAAAAAAATATTTCAATTTCCAAATAATATTTTATTGCATTACAAAACAATTTCTATAAAATCAAGATTTACTACTTAAAAGATATAAATATGTTTGAAATTCATGATTCACATTTTAGTTGATGGAAATACCTTAAATAATGATACTTCATTAAAATGGATTAAATAATAAATTTTCAAATAAATATATATATATATATGAGATGGAATGTAAAATAGTTCACAACAATGGAATACATTTATAAAATATATATTAAAAAGTGAGAAACATGGTCATCTACCAAGAGGTATGGTAGTTCCATGTTTTGGGATCCTCACACACATGTGTGATAAACCACAATGTGTGAAAACATCCATCTGAAATGGAAAGAGGGGTATCATCAATGACCTAATTGAAGAGTTATATGTGTTTTCCAATATTTTTTTAGTGTTGTGAAGTGTGAATATGTTGCTAGGGAAATTCAAACATTGTTTGATTCTAAAAATAACTAACTATATACCTAGTCATTTCTATTATCTATCATTATTCATTTATATGAATTTTATTTTATGCATCTTTAAAATATAGTTATGCATAATTCAACCATTTCAAAAACACCATATTTTATTTAAAAAATAGAACATGTTTTTAATAAAAAAATTCCTTTTTTAGATAAAAACCTAAAGTTTCTATCAAATCTAATTTATGAAATTTTCTAAAATATGAATTTAAAATCAAAATATTATTCAATTTCTTAATCCACATTCACAGTTATATTAATTTTTTTAATTTTATAAAATTTATACCAACTAGAAAATCAACAGCCATTTCATTGGAAATGTGGTGTTTCCCATTTTTTCCATCAAATCCATTTTACAATATAATTAAAGCAAGTTAAATTTCACAAATTTACCAAAAAACTCCCAAATTTAATAGAATTGGGGTTTTTCCAAATTTCAACCCACATTCCCATTTCAAAACCCCAATTCAATGGGATTAAGATTTTCTAGCATTAATATTATAATCCATTTAATAGAAATAAAAAGACGTTACTTAAAAAAATTAAATGATAGAAATATATGTTCGGTTAGGTGTTTTTTGATTCATGATAGAACTAAAATCCTTAAGATCAATGGATCTTGATTCAGAAATCCTTTATCATAAATTTTCAACAAAGAAAGATGATCACAGAATACTGTAAATAGTGATCAAATGTATGATTAAGATACCAAAACAGAGGGTATAATGTCCAAAAAGACACATAGGGATACACGAATATATAGGGAGGAGAAGAAATATATTGGGAGAAAGTGTATAAGGCAAGGAAACTAACCTGAATGAGATTGAAATATGATCTCCATGCTCCAAATATCTTTTCAGAGGGTTGTGATGGTCCAAGAGTAACATCTCGGATCCAGGTACTAAACAACAGGCACCATGAACTCGGTTGGTCACATGACCTCAAGCGCATTTCCACCAACGCCAGAGGCTGCTTACTAGTACTGAGGGACAAAGAATGATAGTGAGGAAACTATGCCCTCATTCATCAAATTGTAGTGCGGTGGAATAAAATATAAACATGCAATAGCGGAAGAAGTAGACAATATTGACCAGAAATAGACAATAGATTGATAAGATAACTTGTAGTCATATATAGATGATGATGCAATATGTTCTATTTCTAGGAAAGAAGTAAAAATAGGATACATTGTAATCAAATACAATACAGTACACATACCAAGTACAACAATAAAAAATAATACAACGCAACCAGAAATCATCAGCATCGCAAGCCTAAGATCGGTCTCATGCTCTCCTACTCCTCTGCAACGATCAAGTACCTTTATAGGGTCCCATTCCCTTATAAACATCAACAGCAATATAATCTGTTTGGGCCCAAGACATGAACCAAACAAGGTGTAAGAAATAAATCCCTGTAGGCAACCACAAAGTCCCTTTCCCAACTATTAGTGAAAATGTGCAATAGTAGTGTGTAATAATAAAATGTAGTAAACAAGGCCATACTAAAAAGTTACTATCTTTAATAGTTAAATTTCCATTTTATTAATTATTTGTCAATTCTAAACGTGTGCTTTAGCTTGGCATGTACAACATAAGAAATCACCCCATCGATTATTCAATGCTAACAGTGTCGTTAGACAAGAAAATATTTACCTTCAGGTAAACCGAATCGAATCCCACAAGTGACTACCCACAAGCATAACTAATTTATCCCACAGGCACATGAGATATTTCCCTCACGCATGGAAGACACTACACACAGGCATAAGAAAAATTACCCTTAGGCTAAAATAAACACTACTGTCAGGCTAAGCAAACAATTCCTTCATGCTAAGTAAGTAACCGGGGTGAGTCCAACACATAAGAAAAAAATTTATACACATTTTCTCTCAAGAAAACTCAAAACATGTTATAATCACGGCCTACTGATGGGTATCATGGCCAAATAGCTAAACAAAGGAAGCACACCCACAGGGTGGCCCTGGATCAAGGCAACGATCCCAAACAGCAGTTCATACTTGTTCATTAAATTAACCATGAAATTATAGGTATATTAACAGTCAAGGCCTCAAAAATATGATACCCAAACATGGGCTCATAGCACATCAGTACAAAAAAACAACTCAACAGTTGGAAATAAACACCAGACCACCTACCTCGATCTCCTCTAATCGATATATGTGAATGATGCCTCCCAAATCAACCGAGAATGGAGTGGATTTGGGACAAATGTTCACCCATTAAAACATAGATAACTTCCCCTCGAGTATTATTTCAAAGTAAAGACTCCATGAGAAAAATGATCTTACCTGCACGATTCAAACGAGATTGACGACGGAAGAATCATATTCCCGGTGTGCGATCGGGAGCTCCTCCAATCCTCGACCATCTCTCCGAAAATCTAAATTGAGTTCTCTGCCTCCTCTGCTGAATGAAGATTTTACTTCCAGTTTTATAAAAAAAACATAACTACATTGCATGTACTCTCAAGTAGGCAGCGTGTACTTTCCTTTGTAACTGTTTCCCTGGCAGTTACTATTCACCGACACCTAGTTAATCTACCAACTGATTACACGGAGTATATTACAAAGTACACGGCGTGTAGTTAGTTATTACATCCTGAACCGTCTATAAGTCTACATGCCCTGTGTTCTCATCCAACACGTCCAAAGTACACGGTGTGCATATGAAATTACATTACATGTAGTTTGTTTTTACCGACAAATTTACAGGCCTACATTCTCATCCCACACAGTCAATGTACATGTCGTGTGTATATAAGTACATGGCGTGTACCCATAAATTTTTTTCTTTTCCCCATTTTCCTTATTTTATCATAAACACTTAAAGAAAAGGAAAAGAAGAAACTCGTATCTCGAAAATAAAAACCGTGTTCTTACAAACATCCCTGTTAAAGAACTTCATCCCAGAATTTCCCTTCCAAGGGTGGTGAAGATAATGGTGTGAACAACTCTGGCCACGAAGCATGTATGTAGTTCTCTCGCTCACAGGTTTCATTATTCATTCGTCCATGATGTTATTGCACTCGTAGGAGAGGAACTGACCGTCCGTGGAGAAACTTTGTGATCTTATCAACAATATGAATCAAATGTTCCTTAAAGGATGAATCAACCTAAAGTTCAACCTCTTCTGGAAGATAAATGTGAGATGGGTTTGAGAGATGACGATGCAACTGAGATACATGGACGATGTCATGGATGGCTCGGTACCTCTGTAGTAACTTCAAACAATAGGCAATCGGCCGGACTCTCTCAAAAATATCAGATGGCCCAATATACCTCGGTGATTGTTTTCCATGTGTCATATTCGGCATGTGTCCCAACCTCAGTGAAACATATTAGAAAACATGTTCCCCGTCCACGAACTCCATGGGTCATCTGTGGTGATCAACATAAGATTTCTGACAGTACTGGGCAATATCCATATGCATCTGAATCAATTGGTCCTCGTCTGATGTCTCGTACACAAGACATGGTCATAGTAAAGCTACATCTCCTGCCTTCAACCAGAACATGGGTGATCTGCATGGCCTACCATATAATTATTCATAAGGAGCCATCTCAATAGTTTCCTAAAAACTATAATTATAGGAAAACTCAAGTAGGGTTATGTGCTTCTCCCAAGAGCCCCCAAAGTCTGGGACACATACACGCAACATGTCCTATAGCACATGTATCATACACTCTGACTTTCCATCGGTCTGAGGGTAGTAAGCAGTGCTCAGAAGCACCTGTGTACCAAATTCCCTCTGAAAACACTGCCAAAAACGAGATGTAAAATATGAGTCCCAATCTAAAATGATAGAAGGAGGGACCCAATGAAGATGTACTGCCTCTTAGATATACAACTTCCCGAGCTCGTCAACACCAAATGACTCATTGATCGTAATAAAGTGAGCTACCTTTGTAAGTCTATCCACAATAACTGATACGACATCATTTCCTTGAGGTGACCTCGGAAACGCGGTCATGAAGTCCATTGTGACATCATCCCATTTCAATTATAGAATGGGTAACTATTATAAAAGTCTATCTGGCCTCTGATTCTCTTCATTCACCTGCTGATAGGTAGAACATAATGTAGCAAAACCATCTACCCAAATTTTCATACCAGACAACCAATACTGACGTCTCAAGTCACAATACATTTTGGTAACACCGGGATGCACTTCCCAAGCAGATGCATGAAACTACCAAATCAACTCCTCGCTTATATCCCATGGAACACACACTCGTATATAGATACGGAGTACCACATCATCACCTATCATCAAACAAGGAGGAGGGTCCTCACTTGCCACCGAATCTCGTAGATCAATACCTTTACAATCTGATAGCTATGTCATCCTCACTCTATCTAGGAGGTTAAAAGTCCCATATAAGGATGAATGATATATTTTCCATGACTATCGTTCACCTCCAAATGCATATCAGAGAACAAATACCTTATCCTTTACTCACTACTGGCCTCCTACACTGCATGTATCTGATTCGTTATACTCAGTGCATTAGCAACTGCATTACCCTTACTATGTGTACAGGCAAGTTCGATGTCAAAGGACTGAAGGTATTCAACCCCCCTTCGCTATCTCAAATTCATGAAACACTGGGTAAATATGTATTTAAGATATTTGTGGTTCGTAAACACCAAAAAATATTCTCACAGGAGATAATGTATCCAAAATCGTGACGCATGAACAACTGCAGCCAACTCTAGATCATGCATCAAGTAATTACTCTCACGTGGCCTCAAATGATGAGAACCATAAGCAAAAAATCCATCGCCATGCATCCACACTACTCCCATCCCAATACCTGATGCATCACAGTAAACTTTTTAGCTCTTCTCTTACTCTGGGTGTATCTGGACTGGTGCTGATTTCCACCTTCCCTTCAGTTCCTAAAAGGCTATCTCGCAAGATTCTGACCAAACGAACATCACACCATTATTAGTCAAAACTGTCAACGACGCGGCTATGTGGGAGATATTCTGAATAAAATGCATGTAGTATACTTCCATTGACATGAAACTCTGTATTTCAAACACATTATTAGGCTGATCCGAGGAAACTACTACTCTCACTTTCTATAGGTCTTCTGCAACTCATGCCTCTAAGATAAAATGACCCAGGAAGTGTATCTGGTCCATCCAAAAATGGCACATTGAGAGCCTAGCATATAGCTGATTCTCTCTTAGTATATTCATAATGATATCAAGATGGGTGCCATGGTCGTGTCGAGTGTGAGAGTACACCAATATATCGTCCATGAAGACTACAAAAAATAATATAGATACAGATGGAACACGCAATTCATCGAATCCATGAAATGTGCTAGTGCATTTGGGAGTCCAGACAGCATAACCATGTACATGTATAGACCATATCTGCTTGGAAAAGTTGTAAGAGGCATTTATGATTATCTAACACGCAATTGATGATATCCGGATCTCATGTAAATCTTCGAGAACACTTGTGGTCTTCGATGTTGATCAAAAATATAATTAATCATTGGAAAGGGATATCAATTATTTACATTCAACAAGTTTAGATTTCGATAATCCACAAAAATTATAAGGGTACCGTCTTCCTTTTTTTCAAATAGGATAGGCAAACCCGAAGTAGAATTACTGGGTTGGATGAAAACCTTTTCTTGTAACTCCTCAAATTATTTATTAAGCTTCTATAACTCTAGTGCAGCCATCATGTAATGAGGAATGGACCCCGGTGCTGCACCTGGAACATGCTCAATAGAGAAATCTACCTCTCGCTCCGGTGGTAGACTTGAATAGTCATCCCAAAAGACAACACTAAAAATATTAAACACTAGAAGGAAATCCTTCGGAAGAGATCCCTAGTCATCGAGGTATAAACATTCAATATTGGATGTTACTCCACCTCTCCCAGGATGCTCGGGTCTGGTTCGGCTCACCTGGACATCCCATTCTCCCTTTTAAAGAAACACTCCTCCCTCTGGTGATGTGAAACTCACCATGCGATGATAGAAATCTATAAAGGATCGAAAGGATACCATCCATTCCATCCTCTAAATGACTTCATAGCTCTTCATATCTAAGACATAGAGGTCCCATAGAAAGTGACACCCACCAACCTCTAGGCGGAACACCTTGCACTGACGCACACTAGTCGTTCTTATCCCAACTATTTTTCTTGGCTCATGATATTAGAAGAAGAAGAATCATAGAGCCAACTTCTCTCTACAACGGGCATAGATATAAAGCCATGTGTAGCACCAGTATCGAAAATTACTTAAGATAAAATAGAAGAAACTAGAATAGTATCTATGACAGTAAATGGTCCAAGATCATACTCATGTTGGGTCTGTTGCACTGCATAAGCCTATCTAGTGTTGCGGCCCTACAACAGAGCCCGGCTACCCTGAACAGACCCGCCCTACTATCTCTGAGATCCTGGTCTCTGGCTACCACGACCATGACCACTACCATGACCCGAATGTCCTGATGTATTCCAATTACTTGACTAGTAAGAAGCTACTGGACATGTTCTCTCACATGGAGTATACACAGAACCCCTCTCACTAGTCACTGGTTAAAATTCCCTACAAAAATGTTGTAGATGACTCATCCTGCCGCAAACTCGGCACTCCACTGGGTCATGTGGACACTAAGGTCTCTTGTGCCCCTCTTTACCACACTGGTAGGACAAGTCCAGGCCACCAGAATAATTCTTCTGGATTTTACTGCCACCGTAAAATAAATCCATCTTCCTCTTCCTCTTGCTAGTAGAAATAGTACCAGAAACTAGTGCCGAACCACCCTGGTTCGTACCACTAGCTTCCTACCGGTTCTGCTCAGTAATCAACGACTGATTCACAATAGCATGAACTATAGGCAACCTGAAAACATTTAACTGTTCTCTTATATCATATCAAATACCATCATCAATTCTTAAAGCCATCAAAATCTAGTCACCCACAAGTATAAGTGGAAAACTATGTAGCTCAGTGAAGCGAAAAAAATAGTCTATCACTGACATGGCGCCCTACTGTACATTCATGAAGTCTCAAGAACCATGTGCCATAAGCATCTATGTAATGAAAAATTCATAGATGACTGCCTAAATATTATCCCATGCCATGTATCAGAGATGCTAAGTCTAAGTGGTAACATCCCACCATCTCTTGGTGAAATCAAAAAGCATATAAGTAGTGATCTTGACCATCCTACGAGGAGGCATCTCCAGATGCTCGAAGATCGTCTTCATAGGACCCATCCATGAGTCCACAGCCTGTGGTCACCCATCCCTTGAAAACATAGGTGGTTGTTGCAGATATAATATACACATTCACTCTGATATAGATGTGGAAACCTGCGGTGCTCCCAGAAAGGTCTGGATAAACCGCATGAAGCCTTCATGGAACTGCGCATCCACGCCTGCGTCCGGTATAACGACCAGTGATTCATATAGCACTTATAGAGGATCCCTTGGTAGCCCATGTTCTACAATGTCAAGAGTATAGTAATTGTTGCCTCTTAGAGAAAAACTGCTAGTCGTCTCGGTGGCATGAATCTACAAGGTCAAACAGACGCCTTATTTTAATTTACTGATGAGGTTTCTTTGGTCCGGTTAAGAGTGCCAATGAAATGAAAAAAAAAACCCACAAGAACTGGAAAAAAAGATACTACACAGCATTTATAAGATCTACATAGTCTTCACCCTCAATCCCTTGCATGGTTGTGTTCCGATGCTGGATTGGGCATTTCTCAACCCTTGGTACATGACATGTTACACCCACACAAGGCGTGTACAGCAATACATCTCCCCAGCCACACAAACAAGTCTACATGGTCTCTTACCAGTCAAGACTACCCAGCATGTCCCATAGGTACACGACCGTTACTAAAAATTCTTCGCTAACCTGGGTTGTTCGAGGAACAAACGGATACACGAATCACACTACACGGCGTGTTCCAGATGGACATGTCATGTACTAAAAAGGATAAAATCGACCGTGTTGTTAGTTACATGGCTGGATTACTAGATTACACTACACGATATTTTCGGAAGTGTCACATCATGTTTATGAAAAGATATATCCTTCTGTGTTGTTAGTCACATGGAAGAAATAGGGTCAACACAACACGACGTGTACAACCGGTGCATGACATGTTCCCTCTAGAGTTTTCCCCTCCCGTGTTTCTGCCTACACATCCTATGACACAGTTAGAAACTACACGGTGTGTACATAGGGTACACGGCGTGCACATAATTTTTTTTCATTTCTTCCCAAAAAAAGTGTACATAGTGTGTGTTCATAGAACCATATGCCGGGTTTTTTGGGTTTCCGGACAGTACACCTCAAAATCTACTCTAGAGCCCCTTTTCATTAATTTCAAGCGCCTATATGCTAAATTCCGATCCGTGGGGGCCATACTCCTCATGAATCAATGATTAACACCCGACCTTTCACTTTATTATATCAGAAACAACAAAATGATGGATCATGTTCTGCTAAATTCAAGTCCAAGAGAGCCCATACTTCTTAGGAACCAATGTTTAGTGTCTATAAACCCAAATGGAACATGTACCAATACCCTACAAATAGTTGGTGTATATAAAAAGGTATCTATCATAACCACCTGCATTTTCCATCACATCATCTATCACCACAACATGCAATTTCTAATGTACCTACATGGCATAGAAACTAGGCATGGCATGTGATTCTAACATGTGCCTAATGATGCATGAGATGGAATACCCTAATCTTATTAGGTTGAAACTAATTAGAACGCAAGTATAAAATATAAACATCACACCACAAGTACATCACCCAACTGTGAAAATAAAATCAACTATAAAATTGAAAAAACCGATAAATTGAAACAAAACGAGGTAGATTGACTTTTCCCTATACATGAGTTAGCTACTCCGGGGAACAAATTATTACCAAGTACCTATTATGTCCTATCCATGGCTATATGCTCGAAACAGTTTGTCAATGAAAAGAAATTCCTCAGATACCATTTTTTAACATCATGGATCCGGGTGATACAAAATGGGTGCCCCCGAACTCGGTTGGTCACGTGAACTCAAGATCATTTCCCCAAATGCCAGAGGTTTCCGACTAGTAGCAGGGGCCAAAGACTGATAATGTGGAAACTATTCCCTCATTCATCAAAGTTTAGCGCAACAGAATAAAATATAAACATGAAATAGCGGATGTAGTAGACAATATAAACGAGAAATGCACAATAAAAGGAAAAGATAACTAGTAGTCATATATATATATATATATGATTCAATATGTCCTATTTCTAAGAATGTAGTCAAGATAGGATACACGGTAATCAAATACAATACAGTACAAGAACCAATTAAAGCAAAACAAACTAAAACAGTGCAATAGGAACTCAGTATCATCACAAGCCTAAGCAAGGTACCATGCTCTTCTACTCCTCTACAACAATCAAGTACCTATATAGGTTCCCTCTCTTTTATCAAAACCTGCAACAATATAATCTCTATGGGCCCAATACATGACCCAAACAGGGTGTGTGAAATAAATATTAGTAGGCAACTACAAAATGCCCTTTCCCATTTATCAGTGAAAATGTTAAACATCAGTGTGCAATAATAAAATTAGGTAAACAATGACATACTCAAAAGTTTCTATCTCTAATAGTTACATTTACTTTTTATTAATTATTTATATATTCCAAACTGGTGCTTTAGCATGGCAGATACAACATAGAACATCACCATAAATATAATCAATGTAAATAGTGTCTTCAGACAAAAAAAATTATTACACTTAGGTAAACACAATCAAAACCCACAGGTGACTGCCCAAAGGCATAAAAAATTTATCCCACAAGAACAGAAGATATTTCCCTCAGGAACAAGAAGCTGCTGCCCACATGCATAAGAAGAGTTTCCCTTAGGATAAATGAAACACTTCCCTCCAGCTAAGCAAAAATTGTCATCCGGATAAGCATGTTACCGGGCCGATCCCAACACATATGCAATAATTAATACACATTTTCTCTCAAGAAAACTCATAACATGCTATAATCATGGCCTACCCATGAGTATCCTGGCCCAACGACAAAAAATGGGAAACACACCCATGGGGTGGCCATGGATCAAGGCAACGATCCCAAAAATATTTTTATACTTGTTCATTAAATTATCCATGCAATTATAGTTATCTGAATAGTCATGTCCTCATCTATACGACACGATAACATAGTCTTGTAGCACATCGGTACACAAAATAAACTCAACAGTTGGAAATAAACACTAGACCACCTACCTCGATCACATTTGATCAATATACGTGAATGATGCCTCCCGATTCAAACGAGAATGGTGTAGATCCGGTTTAAACGTTCACCCGTTAAAATGTAAATAACATCTCCTAGGGAATTATTTGGAAGGAAAGACTAAAGGATAGGAAAGATCGTACCCCCAAAGATCAAATGAGTTTAATGAAGGAAGAATCCAATTCCTGGTGTTCGATCGGGGGATCTTCCAATCCTCGGCCCTCTCTCCCATGCTCCAAAATGATTTCTTTGCCTCCTCTTCGGAATGAGGAGGCTACTGCCTATTTTATGTGAATAAAACATAGATAAACATCATGTTCTCTCATGTTCATGGTGTGTAGTTTCATTTTTAATTATTCACCTGGGGGATACTTTTCACCGCCACCTTGTTCATCTGCCGACTGATTACAGGGCATGTATTACTAAGTACACGGCATGTAGTTAGTTATTACATCCTGAACCACCGACTACTCTACACAACCTATTTTATCATACCACGTGGACAATGTAAATGGTGTGTATATGAAAGTACATGGTGTTTAGTTTGTTTTCACCGACAAACCTATGTGCACATATTCTCATCCCCCATAGACGAAGTACAAGACCTTTTTACAAAAGTAAATGGAATGTACCCATAAATTTTTGGATTTTCCCGAATTTTTCTTATTTTCTCAAATACACATAAAGAAAATGAAAAGAAGAAACTCATACAAAAATAAATAAAAACCAGGTTGTTACACCAAGGGTTAATCTTTGGTGTTCTTAAGTATAATAAATTACATGGGGTTGCAAGAAATATATAAAAACATATGAATTAGGGGTTAAATGATTTTTAATATTGATTTTTATATTAATTAAATGTTTTTCATGGTTATCTTGGAAGATCCAAAAGGTTAGATTAAACAATGAAGTCTAGTCATGCATCTAATTAAATGGTCCACATAGTTTCTCCAAATATGGATCATAATATGAATTTTTTTCCAATCATGAAAACCCAAACTCTAGGGGATTCCATGGTTCGTCTTGAGAGGGTGAACAGTTTGGAAAAATTGTGGGAATCCATGTACAACAACATAATATTTAAAAAATTTAAAAAATAATAATTAAACAACCCCAATCCAAACATAACCAATAGTTGGTAAAAATAGGGGTTTTGAAAAAAAATAGTATGTGGATAATAATGAATTAATTAGTTTCTGTAATCCTAATCTGAAAAAAATAATATAATATAAACTAGAATATATTGTACTATAAAATGATGATATTATGAAAAACAGAATCATACATACATTTATGGTATTTCTTAATACAAAAGTATTCATTACTATTAACATTATACGCACTATAATAATCTAAATCCCACTCTGATACTAACAATAATAAATAATATCAAATAAATTGTTAATTACATGACCATATTGTAATATTTCATTACAATATACTTCTACCACCATTTAAATTTATACATATAAATATTTAAGATAAAACACTAAATAAAAAAACTCATATATATTTTAACTAGTAGAAAATTCCCCTTATATAATCAAATAATTAGTCTATAACATGTCTTTACCCTATACTACAAATTATTTTTATATTATTACCATCTAGACACATCTTATGAACTACTTTTCATTATAAATAATGGAAATGGAAACATATGAACATGATGAGCTCAGATTCTCAATAGGATGAAAAAATCTGATAATAAAATCATATTAAAGGTTTCACGGTTTCATTTACATATTAGTATCATGAAATTAATTTTGGGAAAATGAACCCCTTAACATGTTTCATAAATTAGTTAAATTCACTCTAACATTTTTAATAAAAAACATAAATATCATAATCAAATATTTCAAAATAATTTTGAATTATAACATTTCATAAAAATAATTCATAATCATTATCTACATTTATAGTATTTATCTATTACAAATTTTTGATACATGGTCCAGGTTATGTTGAAAATTTTATGTATGTTTCATAATAGTGGTATTATTATAGATTATTATATCAATGTGAATCAATATAAGGTCATCATATTTTATATAATGTATAGGTTTTAATTAATTATGATTCTTATTTTTTTCTTTCATTAGAACATTACTCTTTTTCTAAGTATATGAAATTGATAATATTTTTTTAGTGATTTATAACATATAAATAGAATATTCATAATTAATGAGTAAAATATAAATTTATCCTTTTAGAAATAATATATGTCAGTATTTATAAAAAAAATATTTTTATTGAAAATAACTTTTTATAGTCATCAATGAAAAAATTTGATATAATTTGTCAAGTATGTTGTCAAACCGACCTAAATATGAACATATATTGACTAACAAATGATCTTACAGTAGTTCAATTTTAATTTTATTAAAAAATATTATTATGATCTCAATATTATTTTTCTTTTTTTATATATCATAATTTTATTTAATTGAATGAATAATAAATGGGTATAAAAATATTACATAACATGAATAACAAAATTTACCCCATTGTACAATTGTTTTAAATTATTGAATTAATGTTTATCACTGTTTTTCATATAAATAATAGAAATTTTTATATATAATAAATTAGCATTAAAAATATCATAAACATCATCTCAAACCATTAAACCAATTCTATAGACCATAAATGTTGAGTGATAATGGAATGAAAATCGAAATATATCGATCCATGGAGGAGGTATTCCAAATGTATGAGTGGATGAATAATTGATTTAATATGGAATGTGAGAACAGATTCAGGTGATATATAATTTCTATTTGATATAAATGGAATAAAATAATAGTTACTTATTATATTACTTTTATAGATAAGTCTTGTAATGTATAAATGGAAATAAAATCATTTTTAGCATAGAGGTGGTAGTTTGTATAAAATAATTATAGTTTCAATATTCATAATAAAAATTTAAAATATTTATAAAATATTTTGTACATGAAATAATAAATTTAATTTTTATTTCCAATACTAATTTCATTAAATGGGTATTTAATCATTTAAAATTGAAATAAAAATATACAAGAGGGAATTTTGTAAGAATTATTACTCATATTATGGACATTATGATTTCCTTATATGATCCCTTTGGAATATATAGAATATTATAATCTCCTATTTTCAGAATCACTATATAAGAAGTGCCACATCCCTATTAGTGAGGACATCACAATTAATTTCAAGACACATAAAATAAAATTCGAGTTGAGACATTTTTCTAGGTACCGTAAACAGGAAATGTCGAAATTACAATTCAGTACTATTGCATCTGGAACTATTCATCCATTTGGGATTTTTGGATACAGGTTTGGTCTTCATGTCCATCATGGAATTCAGGCAGCCTATGTTTTTTAGTTCAGTAAGTCTTCCATGAAAACTCATGGTTATCGAGCCATCTCAAGGCCTTCAGGCCACCTAAATGCCTTTAGGCTACCTCAAGGCTTCATGCCACATGAAAATGTTCTTAAATGGATTATACAAACTGTATATAGAGTAGGATCAAGATAAGGAACAATAGAAAGAAATATTCACCAGAGGAGATCTAACAGATATGGAAGAAATATAGGGTATTTCAATTGCATTGGAACAAGCCTACACCTACATAAAAATACGAGCCAAACAACCATACAATGGTGGAGAATCTGACATCATGTTGTAGATGTTGGGGAGGAGTAGTTCCTAGTAGTTATAGTGTGAATGATTTCTTCTAAGAAATTTGAGTCATCTAATTTCACAAATAAAATGTTCGATGAAAGGGTTCCCCATCATCAGTTTAAAAGGGGATGACCCATAAATGATTTAAAATAGATGGTTGTCAAGACATTCATAGTCACACTATAATTACAATAGAAGAAATGTGTATTCTAGGGGATATAAAAGGGGTCTTTTTATTGTTGTAAAATGGATATATTCAATTACAATGAATGGGTTTTTAGTGGACCCTATTATGTATTTGGATAATGGTTTTTCCAAAAAATCTACATAATATATAGGGGTATAACTTTAACATTTTTTTTTTCACCAAAAAATGATATATAATTGTGTTATAATGATCAATGATTTATCCAAACCTCATAAAATCAATTGTTAACCAATTTTTATCATTATTTAATAACCTTATCCATTAAATTGTATTTTTTATTATAGAAACAACTTTTACTTAAGGAGATATGATATTTGGTCCAAAATTGTTTTGACATATTACATAATTTTGAACTAATGATTCTAAATTTTACACCATTTTAATTTTATCAATTTAGATATTTTATAAAATATAATTTTATAATTTGAATCTGTTATATATTGGAAGTATAATTTCATATAATAATACATATTTTATAAAATAAAAACATGAGATTTTAAATTTAAACCATCTATTAAAAAATAATAAATTAATAGATAAAATATATACTATGTCTTAAAAAATTGTTTCATGAATTATTAATTGATACTTATAAATTGTCTATATCATAAGAGTTATTTGATTTGTAAAAATGTTATTTTGAACTAATTACCAAAAGATCATTGATTTAATATAAATAATATAAATTTAATATAAGGAAATATTACTATGGAAAGTTGGTTGTTTTTCATTTTTATTAATTGATGTTCTATATTTGTAAAAACTGTTTCTAAAATAAAATTTTTATATGAAGAGATATTTGTTTTTGAAAATAAATTTTTTTTAGAATATTAACTAATATCATTTATATTTTATATTATTTAATTTCTAAAATAGTATTAATCAATAATTCTTAGAAATATATTTTAGCTCCACTAATGACATTTTTCATGAAATTTAAATTATATATCATAAAAATGTATACATTTTTAATAAAAAAGGTGAAGAAACAATTTATAACATTAGTAACATTAGATATAAAAAATAATATTTATTCATATTAAATGTTTCAAATATTATATTTATATAAATATTTCATAATATTTCAATTCAATCCATCTATTTCAGGATATAGTTTATAATTTTCCTACATAATATTTATAAATTTACATAAAAATATATTAATTTTATTTATGTTTGGTGACATCTATGGATAATTATATCAGTATAAATTACTTATTTAAATGTTATATAAATTAATGTAATTCTTGGTTACATATTCCATCCATTATTATCATGTGAGGGGATGATTGGATTCTATATGAAACTGATTATTTCTAAAGTGAGTTAGGGGGTAGAGAGAGAGGATTTTTTATCGAGAGTATGATTGGAGCCAGTTTGAGGGGAAACCTAGATAGTAGATGATTCAGTGTTAGATTAATTGATTGTATGTGGTTTGTTATGATGTCATTTTATTTATTTCACTTTATAATTATTCACTTAATATTTATTTCAATTAATGAGTTATTTTGTTTAGTTTAGTGAATTATTTAAATTATTTATCAGGGTTTATGTAATCCTCGAAAATTTATTGATATATTTATCAATAAATAAATTTTATTTCTATGATAAATTTATTTTAATACTTGATATCTAATTATATATTTATTTTTATAGAAATATTATTCATCGATATCATTCCATACCATTAACACTTTGTTTAAAGAAACAATGTAATAATATTAAAATATTATTATTTAATAACATTGTTATTTCTTAGATATTACATTATTATGTATTAAAAATAGTATCCACATTATAAAAAATATGTATAAATGTAGATAATACTGAAATTTTTATTTTTTAATTAATAAAAAATAAGTACTCCAATTTTACTAACGTCAATTTTTCATTGAAAAATAATTATTCTTCAAATATGGTTTGAATTTAATATTATTGGTGTCTATTATAATTTATTTTTTATACATCTAGAAATTATTTTTTGTAAAATTGATATTATATTATAATTAAAAACATTAAAATTAACTAACAGTGAATTCTCAATATTGATAAAAAAGTATGATTTTTAAACATATAGTGAAAATGTTAATTTTTATTGAAAACTATTATTTTTTAATTTCTATTATTTTCAATACCACATTTTAATAATGATTGGATTTAAAATTTAATTTCTTTCAATAAAAAAATAAATTAATTTATACATTTTTAATCAATATTATGAGATATTTTGGTATGAAAATACATTCATAGCTCAAAATGAATTTTTTATAATTTTTTTTGTGTTTTTCAAGATTATTTTAAATGTAATTTTTAACATTATTGAGATTGAATTAAATAAATTTGATTTCTTATTTTTCATCATCATTTCAAAAGTATCTCATTATACTAATTTTAATTTCTTCCATTTTCAAAAGATAACTTTTGTTACAACAGATATATTGAAAACAAGTTTACTGAGGGGAGATCCATGATATTAGGGTCTGAATTGAAATTAAATATCCAAAATAATATTATGTAGATATATTTTTATGTAATATTTTATGATAATTACATAATTTTCCATAGTGGCTAATTAATATTTTATATTAATTTATAACATTTTAATCCTTTAAAATATTCAAAGTCTCTACCATCCCCCTAATGTTATTGAACGCCCCACATTTCTTTTATTTACACCAATATGATCCAACTATAATAACCTAACCCAACCCAATTCTATTATTGTAATTGTAAACCGTTAATTATATGATATTGTATTATTAACACACTATTACAATAGTACTGAATATGGGATCTAAAGGCGGTCTTCGAATGAAGATGACATTGTATTACCCAACCTCTTTCAATTTTTTTGCTGCCTCCTCTACAAAAGGTGTATTAATCATTAAATAATAACATTAGTAACCTAAATAATATGATTTTTATTATGAATATATATCAACCATGTTTGATTTAACCCTACCAAATTATCTTCTTAGCATTCCTTGCAATGAATTATCGATGCTAGTCCTCTAAGAAACAATTCTAATGGGAACTACGGAGGGATTTGTTTGGGTCTGCTGAATAAGAAGAATTATTATTTCTCATTCTCTTCAAATTTATTTATTATTATTACTCCTATATATATTTTTAATGAATAATAAAATAATATCTTTAATATAATGATATTTAATTTATATTTTTTCACCACCATTATCAAAAACAATTCATCATATGCGAACAAAATTATCTCTCGTGTCAATGAGAGGATTATAACCTTCTTGTTGAGATATAATCAATTGGTCAAAATTAAATATAATGCATGGATATTATGATTTAATAAATTTTTATATTTGATATTTATGATTTTATTAGGTTTATATTATGTTAAAATGTGATTCATTTACTTTTTTATTTTTTATAAATTGAAACGACATTGATTTGTATATACCTACAATGATATCCATTAACCGTGTAATTGTTTTTTCTATCTCAAACATTTATGGATAGTTATAAATATCTACATTATTAATTTATATTTTATTAATAATATTATTTAAATTTTAGAGATGGTGGATCTATGAACATTGTATAAGGGTGATAATTGATGAAACAAAATATTTAGGAAGTACGTAATAGTTAAAACTAGAAAATGGATATTCGACAAATAAATATTAATAAATTAATGATAAAATGTTTTAGGTGAAATATATATGATATTATAAGTAAATATTTGATAATGGAATAGAATTATAATAGAATTAAATTTGGTATACATCTGGTTAGATGTATTTCAATGAAAATTGTACTTTAAATATGTGAATTATGTAATAATCCCATTGTTTATTGAGCTTGTTTAATATTAATTTTTTATATACTAAAATTTCATGATAAATATATAAATAATATCATGATTTTTCATATGGTATTTTTATTTTTAGATATTACCTATTTCCATTTCGTTTTACTCTCATTATTTACTAAAGGGACATAAACATTATTTTTTAAGAAAACCTAGAATATTTTTTTATTCTGTAAAATATTATTTTTCTTCTATATCCATTTTTCAAATAATGTTTTAAAGAATATTTTTAATACAATAAAATGAGAGTTTAAATTTTATTTTTCCCTTGATTGAATTTTGATAATTTTTTCCAAATAAATCAATTATTTTTTCAAAATAGGAACTTATGAAATTTTCATGGTAATTTTAAATGAATTTTGGTCTCGACATTAATAACATGAATAAAATTTCTACCCCTCATGATTGATCAATGGTTTAAATCCTATTTTTAATATTTATATTGTTTATTTTCATGATTTTTTTCATGAAAATGTTTTAGTTTAAATAATTAAATGAATTGAATTTAAAATGAATATATAATTTTATTAAATTTATATACAAGTGATATTTTAATGTATATTTTTTTATGATTATTACTAGACTTTGATTTATTTTTTTACTATAATTGTGTTTTGAATCAGTGATGAAATATTAATTATTTCTCGGGTTGTTTTATGATTAAGAGGATCGTATTATTATGAAACCAATCATTTCTATTGGTAATACTAAGATGTAATGATTAACTTTTTATGAAAACCATTTACATTCGTCGTTTTTTATAGTTGATATGATGATATTGAAAATGTTTCATCTAATGGAACAAAAAATTATAGTTATCGGTATGGGTCTATGGGAATGGACTTATATAGTACAATAATTCATTTAGTAAATGTTGATGTCCTATAAGATAATCAAGGCTACAATGAAAAGCGAACCTAAGATAGTGAGTGAATTTCATCCAATACGATTATCTTGGTAGTTCACCTTATTAAAAGAAATGATGGAATGTGGTGTAATCCATTTACACTATTATATAATTGGTCATTATCAGTTAGTAAAAACATATCATCAAAGCTTATATGTATGCCAAATTCTTATGTCTTAAGAATGTGATATGTTTTCATGGTTTATTATTCATTATTTATTATTTTGTAAAATTACATCATAGGACTAAAGAAACCAAATTAACTGATTCAGGATCAATTATCTTTTTTTAGTGGGTATGATAATTGTCTTTTACAGATATGTTCTCATGCCCTTATACATAGTTAGGTTTACATATGGTCATCAATTAATATCGCAATTGTTTTCTAATTCTAGGAATTTTATTTCAAACACTATTATGTTTCCCATTATCAAATAATAACAGAATGATTTATATATAAAATGTATAAAAAGGAAGATATATATGAATAACTATGTTGGAGATTATGTATAATTTTTATGTAGTAGTTGTTTATGGATATTTTATTTCAAATACAACAATACATTATGGTTGTGTTGTGGAACATAGTTTTATGTATTTAATTATCATATAATAATATGTATAATTTATGTATAAAAATACAAGGCTGTTATATAGTAATTTCATTAATCAATGATTTTGTTATGTTTAATGGGATCTCACTTTTATAGTGGTGGTTCTTATTGATTGTACCATAATATAGGGAAAAATAAATTTTTATATATATGTAAATATATTTAGAGTGTAAAAGGGCGCACCACTGGATAATTATAGCAGATGATAACCTATAATAGTGGATCCACAGTAAATGTGGGTAATAGTTGTTACAGATATATAGTGACAAGGATGAATAAGGTTAATTTTTTTGCTACCCTTACCCAGGGACCAGTATATGATAATCATGTTCATTACCCTCATCCACTGACATATGTAAAGTAACATGCATGTTTTCATTATATAGTAAACTATTTAATCGTAACATATATATTTACCGCACATTAATGCCTAATTATTTGTAATAAACGTTACCCATATATAGGGGAACCACCTATCATATGGGTCCAAATTATTTATAAAATTATGAAATTAGATATTTCCATATTAGCTTGTTTATTATTTTTATTGCTTAAATGGGACCTGTGGGATTTTTTTAATTCTACTTTTTTAATAGTTAAATTAATTATAAAAATGATATTAAATTATATTAATTCTTTTTAATATATATAAGTGTTCTAAATGAATTTTTTGGAATATAAAAAAATTAGGTGGTCACATAAGTGATCCATAAAATTAATTATATAAATTTATACATTAAAAGTGTATAATTTAATATAAATATTATGAATATAATTATATTAGTAAAATAATGATAAATTCTATTGAGAATTTTTCTTATAGTTAATTGGCCATCAATAATGAAAATAATCCATACTATTTTTCAATGATATCCATTCATACATGAAATATATTCAACTAATATGATAAAGATTCAGTTATAAAGGGGTTGAATCCTTATTTGGGGTTGGTTTTCACCCAAACAAAATCTCTTTATTGAATTCTTATTTTATATATATGTAACATGATATATAGTCTTGAAACACGTGTTTGATTGAAATATTCATTAATTGAATCATTTTATCCATTAATTTAAACTCTGATTTAGACAAATTTTTTATGTATTGAATTCAAAAAGGGACTATGGCCATTAGGGACCATTTTTAATACCTAGATTCCAAACCCCTGATTTCCATTGTCATAGTTAAAATTGTATTCAATGTCATTTATATACCCAATGGTGAGATATGTTAGTTTACTACTAGATGTAGTTATAGGTCGTATTGGTTCCCATATATTCCATTAGTATGTGTGTGTGATGATGTAGAAATGATAGGCCCATGTAGGTCTCACTAGGATCCTTAGGTACTTTACACCCTTTATGATGTTTGATATGGTAATGTGAGGTGGTTTCCACCCCTTTTATTATCAATGAAATGGTTTGATAAGTACATGGTATTTTTGGATACTTTTCTTAATAGTTATGACATAATATAATGTTATATGTAAGTGAAACATTTTATTTAATTTTAAATGAATGATTAAAATGAGGTTCCTATGTGGGGTCCAATGATTTTATGATAATATTATAATGATACCGAGGGATGATATGAATTATTAATGATATGTGTTATCCATATATATGAGATTGAGATAAAGTGACCCATGTAAGGTGACATTGCAATGTTGTGGTATAGTAGACCTTGGATGAAGCCCCCATGTTATGTAACCCCGGATAAGGATATTGGGTGGTTTTGAATATATATTTTTTAGTTTTCTAATTAGACACTAATTTATAAAAGGTTAGACAAGTACTATTATAGTGATCGGGATAATTCATGCACTTGAGGTTAACAATAGTTTTATGAGACGAGTTTGGAATGTGTACAATACATGGTATAAGTTTTTTTAAATATCATGAGGTGTTTTTCAATGGATACATGGCCTTAGATATATGATTATGCATACATGGTATTTATTCCCATGTATCAAATTATAAATTATAATGGTAGCTACAGTGGTTTAGATTCCAATTTTTGTATGGTTTATTATAATGATATTCAATAATGACCACCTTCATAAGAACCAAATATTATTGGTTATTATGGGATTATCAAGATCACCATCATATTATTTTAGGGTCATATGTTATTATTAACAGAAATATGCCTACTAGTTCCTTGGATTGATCGTAATGGATAATGAATATGATGTAATAAAATATTCATAATGAATCATATGATTTTACGATGAGTTTAATAACCATATTTAACGTCCCGACCCATCTCACCCCTGAACCAGTGGTCAGACAAATCGCCACATGGCCTCAGGCACATCTCCCCGTATGCTACAGGCCACTGATTAGCAGCGAAGGTATATGGATTGTCAGTGGTGAGACTATAACCTCATATCAAAGTTCAATAATATAAAGTGACTATAAATATATAAAGTAGTCTAATAAATTATAAAGAAGTGGAAGGAAGAGTTTCATAAAACATGAAAAAATGCGGAAATTACAGTTTATACAGTAGCTGTAAGAATGATCTGGTAATGATTCAAAATGTAAAGTGGTAAAAAACAACATGATTTACATTCAAATACAGAAACAATTAAAAGGATAAAATCCCCGTGGGACACACCACAAGGATCCTGAGCTCTACCTCAGTCCTTCTCTCTTAACATCAGGTAATTGCATTCAACAACAAGCAAGGTCCAATGTATATAGTCATGCGAGCAAGAAACGTCTAATTAGGTACACTAGGACAATGGCGGCTCGAGTATGGTGTGAGATATAAATATCAGGACGACAGAACCACCTGTGTATATCCCTTTCCAATTAGTGATATGTAAATAATGGGTTGCATGTATAATGAGGTAACAACTAAATTGAATAAATAAATATCATCCCGTCTAGGTTCCTAACGGAATCCGGACCGAGATACTTTCTTTGGCTCGTATCCAGAAAATAAGTGGTTGAAATGGTACTATAAGTTTCCTAAAAAATCTATTCAACACATTAATTGATATTCTTATTTAACATCATAAATTCTAGGGTTCCTATAGACAACGGTATCTCAAAGCCTACATTGTTCATGATGGGGTCAGAACCATTTCGATTACTCAATTTACAAAAAATTATGTGAGATATTATTTGATTAACTATTTAATACATTTCCTTTACGACATATTGGACCCATGGTCCAATGTCAATTAATGATGTATAACATCATGTGTAGAAAATTCAGGGGTATTTTTAGCATCTGTCATTGTCTAACAACCCAAGGGAATTTCGAGAATCAGTATATGTCCCATAATAAAATGATTACATGAAATTTTTTTGTAGAACACCATGTCTTGCACCTCATGAGTATTTGGAGAATCAGTCCTGGTCTCACAATCCATTTATCCATCATACATTTATATTTATCATTGGTGTAGAACTCCATGTCAGACCCCCCAAAACCATCCATTAATTAATTAATTAATTAATTAAACAAACCTGTTAATTAATTCAACATCTAATTAATGACATAAACCTCTCTTCAAATAATTCTACAATTAATTAACTAAAAATAATATAAATAGTTACTAATTAATTAACAATCAATTATTCCTAAGCACAAGAATGTCAACTGGATAATTAACTCAACATTTAATTATCCCAATTACATAACTGATAACATGTTAATTATTTCACCGATAAATTATCCTAATTAACTTACAAATCTAATTGATTAGATAAATATAGAAAATATATTAGTTAATGAAGCAATAAACTACTTACACATTACCATTAATTAATCCATTAATTAATTAATATAAAAAACAAATCAAATCCTATAATTAATTTTTCATAATTAATTATCTCATTATAATTCCAAACTTTCCTAATCAAACGTACCCATAGAAATCTTAAATCAACATCACGATACGTAACATTGAGCAATAAAAATTCATCATTTAAATTAATTCATTCCAATTAATAAATTAAAGAATTAATAAATATAATAATACTCTTTAATCAATTAAAAATAAAATAACCTTTCACTTCATTAACATGAATTAATTAATCCATTATTAATTTTCTCTATTTAGGAAAAAAATAGTGCAATTAGTCCCCAAATAAATTATTTCATTCCTCTAAATAAATATATTATAAATAATATTTTGATTATTTATTTATATAAGTATCAAAGCACATTAATAATATACAAAATTAATTATCATATCTTCACCACAACAAAATATCATGTGATTATTTAAACGTATCACTTTATCTGATTCTTAAATACATGCATAAAACCATCAAATGGTCATGTCATAATTTATCTCACATAGGAAGCATCACTTAATAACATACAAAGTCGTGCATCAACACACCACAAATCACGTTTATAAATTTAATTAAACATACTAAATTCATATTTGAAAATAATTTAATATAAATAATTCACTGCATAATATAAAAACTAATAAAAGTGAAACACACATTTTATTAAAGCATTTATTAATGTTGAGGACATGAAGGAGGACCCTACCTTGGGGTTGACCCAATTCATTATTCGGGGGCTTGACATACGGCGACAACCAATCTGCAAATGGTTGAAACCTCCCATACATGCCTATATATATATATATACATGTGTGTTCCATCTACATTGATTAAAACCCAATGAAACATAACATACAATCACAATAAATTGCAACGTCATGACTCAATGCATCTAAAATAAATATCCATTGACTCTTAGAAACCAAAAGAACCTAAATTAGATAATGATAACCAAAAAACGTTGTGTAGACTTTACCTAAAACATATGTGGAAGTGAAATCCAAGTCCATCCGCATATCCCATGGCAGTAGATGTAGGATTATGGACCAATGGGTCCTAAGTCAACATTCTCATACCCTTGACGACGTGGACAACAATTTTTATGAGTCTGAGAGGAATCGTCGCATGAAAAAAGATGTCTGGGAGAGGGGGATATGTGCCTATGAGACGGGTCTCACTGCTAAATGGGTTATTCATGGGGGTTTCATGCGCTCCAGCAAGGGGTCGGGCCGAGGGAGGTTACAGTGATGCAGTCGCTGTAGGAATAGAGGGTCAATCCATGGGAGAAAAAGAGCACATGGAGGAGGTTACTAGTGCACATCACCCTTGGAAAAAAGAAAATAAAGGGGGTTCGCATGCGGGCCTTGTACGCCTCTCCTATAATTTTCCCTCTTAAAAAATAAAAAAAACCCTAATAACTAAAGAGAATTATTTTAATAATAAAAATAACAATAACCTTTTTTAATCAAACTCATTTAATATAATTATTACTCATTAATTATTCTACACCACTATTAGGTAAAACCCAATACATAAATAACACATTAAAATAATTTAATAATCTCCAACAAAATTTATATAAATAAAAACTCTAACTAATTTATTTAATTAATTATCCCAAGTTAAATTAATTAAATAAAACACCCAATTCATAACGATTACCTAAATTCCTTTTTAACATTAATTAAAAAAACCACTATTTCAAATTTATTAATTTGATTATTTATTACCTTAATTTCAATTAAATTAAATCAAAATCCACATTTATTCCACATTTAATATTATCATTTAATAATAACATTTTTTGACAACCTAAAAATGATCATTTACACATCATTTAATATTACCATTTAATATTACTATTCATTGATAATACTCAATTAATCATTTACATGTCATTTAATTAAATTACAAAACATTAATTTAATTAAAGGAAACCCCCAACAACTCAATTAATTAAATTAATTTCAACCAAAACAACAAATAAATGAAGCCTCCATAATAATAACTATCATTATTATTAATAAAACACTTATTTTTTAAAACCCAAAAAATATCCCAACTACACATCACTTTATTGTATTCCATTTAACTCAATTTTTTTAAATGATACCATTGTTTAACAAAAATTAATTAAATCACCCTCTTATATTATTATTATTATTCATTATAAAAATAACAACCAAACATAATAATTATTATTATAATCATAAAACTGTAGTAATAACAATCCCATTATTATCATTACTCAACCTTAGATAAGACCAATAACCTCTGTTAAATAATTCTGATTCTTTATAAATTTCTAAAGACATTATTTAATTAAATTCATCATCATTAAATCTGAATCTCCTCATTTAAAAACATTTCATTGATATTCCCAAATGCCAAAATAATTTCACATAAATGTTACACCCAATTAATCATGCAATATAAGTCTTTTTTCATAAATGTTACGCTCCATTAATAATTAAACTAAAATCTTTTAACATCCAAATAATTAATGACTCCATAATAATAATAATAAAACTTTTTATTAACACTTTAATCTATTTAATGAAAAATATACCATTTAATATTATATAATGAAATTAAATAAAATACTACATTTGGTAAGATGCATGGGTTAAACAACAACCGTGCACAACCCATGTGGATCCATTAAATTAGTTTTTCTGGATCCGCTGCTCCCAAGACTGATCGCGACACCCGTGAAAATTATTGGGTATTCAATCATGTCCAAATTCAATATCATTATGTGTTCCAATAATCAGAATAATGTTCTAGGGCTCATTTTTAAAACCAAATCATCTATAAATGGAAAAAAAGTTTGAAAACCTCTTTAATTTAAACCCAGATAAAAAACATGGTATATTACAATCTACCAAACATAAAAACATTTCAGCCTCGAGAAGTCATCAAGAACAACTTCCATATCATCTAATCCTCCAAGGTCAAAAAGTTTTGTTTTACAAAAGACATTATATTTCCAAATTCCAAACTCACTACACACCCAAACATATTCCCTACCACTTAATTCAATAAAACCCAATCCAAGGCTCACCTAAATGGAACATACCAATGACCCTTGTATAGGTACCTCAATAAAGAAAGAGTTAAATCTCAATCGACCAGATGAAACTATTTGCGCATGATTTCATGGAAATACATTACGGTCCCACTGCCACAGTCACCCTTAAACTGACGATGTGCCTTTTAAAATTATTACATCACCAACACCATGTACACTGATGTCATTACCCGGCCACGAATGACATTACATATGTCAATCCACTGTGAGGTTATATAAAAAAATAATGTTCCCCAACATGAATGAAGGTGTATCCCAAAGAAACCGTGCCTCTCTCTTACAATCTAGATATTAACCCCTCATCACAACAAAAAACATTTCCAACATTAGTGTTGCATTAAAATTATGCTATCTTAGTGTATCCAAGATGTAGTAATGATTGGGGACATTCACATCGTATTTGGAAGAGAACACTATGAAAAAAAATCTTGGTCACTAAGAATATCAGTCGAAAAACTACCAGATGACCATGTAAAAATAACTCTGCATCACCTGCTGTCATGTTCACACAAGTCGATGCAAAACGTCCCACCTTGCGATTATTTATGACTTTTCATGAAATGACCATCTACTCACTGATGCACTATTTCAAAAAACATTAACGATTGATTGATACATTCCCCTTATGAATATCTCCATGCCTTACATTGATCATAACATATGTAACAAAAACCTATCGACATGATATAACACCCGAGTCGCAAGAAGTCATCCCGAGCAGTTTGATGAACATACTTTAACAACCTAGAACATTAGAAGGGTACAAAATACCAAAGGTTAGCCACTTATGAAACAAAAACTTTTACCCTCTCTCTTGGTCACACAAAACTAAATTCATGTGGTTAAAAATCCCATTTTAATTTTAGCTATTTTAATTAATTCTTTTCATCCATTTTAAATTTTAACAAATTTTAACAAACACACATATACTTTTTCACAACAAGTCACATGGTTTTCAATTAACAACCATTAGAAAAAATGAAATTCTATTACAAAGGTACTCATTAAACATTCCACATATAGTGTTATCCAAATATAAATATGCAATTTAGTATCTAAATTATTTTACCCAAAAAGGCGACCTTTGAGGGTATCATTTATTCATTTGGGGTTCTTCAAAAAAACTACCCAACAACAGTTTATTTCAATAAAAACTCGTCATTAATTACATTTAAAAGAATTTTCAAACATACAATGGTTATATAAGGTTAAAACACATGGGTGAAAAAATACCAATCAATAACGCTCAAATGCAACATATCCCTGAAAGTTGGATCCCATTTAACTCTATCAACATTAATTTAATATGATAAATTTAGTTTCTCTTTCACAAATCAAAAAATCACTATAATATAGTCATATGCAGTAACATAACATCCTGATACAACATATAAGCATAAAAAAACAAAACAGGATAACAACTAAGTAATTATGTCATATTATCACTCATTCATGTTAAATATTTTACCGAAACATGTTATCTATAGAGGCATGCTAAATAAGATTAAAACATGACATTGCACCCAAGCCACACAATCCAAATTATCAGGAAACCAAATAATTCAACTATATGTCATTTTATATTCTTATATAAATCTTAAATTCCATATCATGCCAATGTAAATTTCTCCAGCATCTTCATAATCAATATGTAGAGGAAAATACACCTGTCACTCAATGTGAAATTATATCAACTGTAACAGTGAAAAACATGAACAATAATCCAAACCTCGGACACATGGTAATTTCAAGTATGTGGGGTGATTTGTCTCAACCAAATATATTATCCCAACCACCGACACATTCTTTGTCTCCTATCTACCAACACCAATACAGTAAGAAAATGGGGAAAAAACCCTATGATAACACTTTGTAATGTCCCAACCCGAATCATCCATAAACCAGTTGTAGGACTGGTTTCCACATGTCCTCAATCATGTCTACCTATATAATAGTGGCTACTGACTAGGATCAAGGTTCTATGTACAGTCAGTGGGGATAATATACCCTCATATCAGAGTTCAATAAGAGTTAATGACAATAAATAGATAATGAACACTAATAAATGACAAGGCAGTTAAAGGAACATTTTAATAGAAGATAAATAAATTTGGAAATGGAAATTTATACATTAGATGCAAGAATGACAAGATAATGATACAAAATGGATTTTTGAAAAAACACCATGATTTACATTCCAATACATAAAGAAATAAAATACTTAAATTCCCAAGGAAACCCCCCTAAGCATCCTGATCTCTAGCTCAGTCCATTGCTCTTTACTCCAGGTATATGCATACAACAACAAGAAGGGTCTAAGGTCTGTAGTCCTGCAAACAAGAAAGGTCTACATGGGTACCCCGATGTTGTGGCATCCCATGTAGGGTGTGAGATATACATCTCAATAGGCCGACACCACCAATTCCTAGCCATATCTATACAATGAAATGCAAATAACAGAATGCATGTATAATGAGGTTACAACTGAATTTAATATATAAATTACAACCCATACATGTTTTTAAGGGACAATTGATGGAGATACCTTCTTCATCTCATAGACATAATATAATAGTTCTGCACACAAACTATAAAAGGCTTAAATAAACTTTTTTAACACAATAACTGATATTCTTATTTATCTGCAAAAAATATCGGGTACCCTTGGAAACCCATATCTCCAAACCTTCCTCGGTCGTTCCAGGGTCATAACCATTTCCCATATTTAATTCAGGAATCATTATGTCACAACTATATTCATTAAACATTTAATTAATTTCATGTAGGGATTATTGGACATACAATCCAATATAAATTAATGGGTGTAGAATGTAATGTCTAGAAACCTCATGATTTTTTTGGAGTATCATTCTGTTTATCACAACCCATGGTTATTTACAGCATTAATACATGTCCCATTAAAGAATTTTTACATGCATGCTGAGTGTAGAATTCCATTTCTAGCACCCCATTACTATTTGGAGAATTGGTACCTATCTCACAACCAGTTTATCAATCATACTTATATATTTATCATTGTTGTATAATGCCATGTCTAACACTCCAACACCATCCATTAATAAATTCATAAATTAATTAATCAACCCACTGATTAATTCAATAATCAATTAAGAACATAAATCTTTTGTAAAATTATTCTAAAATTGATTAACCACTCAACATATCAATAGTTAATAATTATGTAAAAATCATTTATTCTTAACCACAAGCTAGTCAAATAGATAATTAACTCAACATTAAATTACCATATTCCTTAACTGATAACATGATAATTAATTCCCCAATCAATTATCCTTATTCCATTTCTAATCCAATCAATTAGTTAAATATAAAAAATCAATTAGTTAATGAAGTAGTTAAATAAGTACATATTACCATTAATTAATCCTTCAATTAATTAATATACAATGAAAACCACATCCCATAATTAATTTTACAAAAATAATTATCTTATTCTAATTCCAACATTTCTTAATCAAACCCACCATTAAAAATCAAAAATCATAATCATGGTACAATACTATGATCATTAGAAACTCCTCAATTAATTTAATTCATGCCAATTAATTTATTTAACAATAAATTAATTTAATCATACAGTTTAATCAATTCACTAATTGAATAAAATTTCATGTCATTAACTGGTAGAAATTAATCCATCATTAAGTATCACGACTTAGTCAAAATAACATATCGAGATTAATCATGGAATAAATTATCTCATTTTTCTAAAAATATATATTATAATTAGACTTTTGAATAATTATTTATATCTAGTCTCAAAGAACATAATTAATATACATATCTAATTATCATATCTTATCCAAAAAAATTAATTATTAAACCATATCACTTTATCTAATTCAGCAATACATGCTTATAACCAACAAATGGTCATGTCCTCATTTATCTCATGTGGTAGCAATATTTAATAACATCTGAAGTCGTTCATCAATATTCCACATATTACATTTAGCAATTTAATAAATCATACTAAATTAAGATTTGAAAATAATTTAATATAAATATCTTACTGCATAATTTTAATGCCAACAATTGGGCATCATAAATCTTCCTAATGTGTTTATTAATGTTGAGGACATTATAGGGGACCATGCCCTGGGGTGGAAAAAATTCATTATTCATGGGATTGACGTATGGCGTGAACCAATCTCCAACAGTATGAACATGACTTCATGTATACATATATACACGTGCACGACATATACATTGATAAAAACCCATTGTGACAAAATTTATAATACAAAAATGCAACAAATAGACTCAAACCACATCAAATAAACTACTAGGGACTCGTATAAACCAAAATAACATAAATTGGATGATGTGAAAAAAAACAATGGTGTGTAAACATTACCTGAAACATAAGTGTAAGAAAGAATTGAGACCATCAGCCTCGCCCTTGGCAAGAGATGTCGGATTATAGACTAATGGTTCTTGAGTCAACATAATTTTATCTATGAAGTGGTGGAAAATATTCATAAAAAATCATAGGGGAATCGTCACGTGAAAAAAAAAGTTTGGGAGAGGGGGTTGCATGCTAATGAGGGGGGATTCTAATCTACAAGTGTTCTACCCACTGGTGTCATGCAATATAGCAGGTGGTTCGGTCAATAGAGGTTACGACCATGGAGTGGCTGTAGGAAGAGGGATCCCCTCCATGGAAGATAAAGTGTTTATAGAGGAGGTTGTTGGTGCACGTTGTTCATGGAGGAAGAAAACCAAGGGTGTTCGCCTATGGGCCTTGTGCACCACTCGTATCATTTTCCCTTAAAAAACCTAATAACTAAAAATAGTTTATTTAATAATAACAATAATTACGTTTATTATCATTACCATACTGAGTTAATATAACTTTTCCTCATTAATTATTTTACACCCCTATTTGGTATAACCTAATACTTCATTAATACGTCGAAATAATTAAATTAGCTAGAAAATAATTTGATGAAATAAAAACACTAACTCTTTTATTTAATTAATCATCTCCAGTTGAATAATTTAAATAAAACCCCTGTTCACAATGATTAATTAAATTATTTTTAACCATTAATAAAAAAATCTATGTTTCACGTTTATTAATTAAAATACTTATTACATTGAATTTAATTAAATTAAGCCCAACTCGACATCTATTCCACATTTAAAATTAACATTTAATATTATCATTCATTGACCACCTCACACGCTTTATTTACACATTATTTAATATTACTATTTAATATTACCATTATTTTATCACACCTAACTCCTTATTTACATGTACTTTAATTAAATTATCACAGCATTAATATAATTAAAAGAAACCCCCAACGAATCATTTAATTAAATTAATTTCCACATCAAATTAAATAATTGAATCAAAGACAATAATAACCATAATTATGAATAAAAAAACACTTATTTCATAAAACCCTAAAACATCACCTCTACACATCATTTAATTAAATAAAATTTAACTCAATTTAGTTAAATGAAACCGTTATTTCACAAAAATTTATTAAATACCCCTATTCCATTTTTATTATTCTTAATTATAATAATAAAAACCAAAATTAATAATAATAATTATACCCATAAAAAATAACAATAATAATCACATTTTTATTGTTATTCAAAATAGCTAAAACCCACCACTTATATTAAATTAATAGATTTATTTATTAACTCTATAACACCTTATGTAATTAAACACATCGTTATTAAATCTGAAACTCCTCATAAAAAAATTATTTCTTTGAGATTCCTATAGGCCATAGAAATTTCACATTAATGTTAAAACCCATTAGTAATTCAACTAAAATCTTTTAACATAAATGTTACACCTCATTAATATTGTAATTAAAATCTTTTAACATCCAAATAATTTATGACACCATAATAATAACAATAACAGTATTATCATTACCACATTATTAAATTTAAAAACAAATATCACATTTAATATTATTTAATTAATATAAATAGAAGATTAGACTTGGAATGTTTCACAGGTTGAACCACAACCGTGCACATCTTGTGCATATCCATTAATGTAACCTTTTTTTGATTTGGTGCTCCTGAGACTTATCGGGACTCCTTAGAATGTTATTTTGTATTTATCCAAGTCCTAAAACAACACCTTTAATTGTTCCATCACTCAAAATAATATTTCCTGAATTGTTCAAAAATTGACCCATCGATAAACAAAAAAATAGTTTGAGAACAGTTTCAATTTAATTCCAGTTAAAACAAATTTGACTTTACCCCACATATAGGATATCTAGTGATAATAAGGACATAAAGAATAATTTTAGAGATGTTCTATTATGCTAGTGATACCATGTATCCAATAGTGATATAGTATATGAATGGATGTTTTTTTGGTATCTCAGTAGATTTTATCATAAATATAATATTATTTTTAATTACCATAATACATCCTATGATATTGTATTTATGCCTAGTGGAGGATTATATGTCAGAAATTAGTGAAGGAAATCTATCCCACCACAGTAAATTATTATTCATAGAGACATTATAACCTAAACTAAATTATTTATAGTCAATATCATATGTCATAATTGAACACAATCAGGGAGAATGTTTAAATTTTTTAGAGTTTTTTATATCAGTGGGTTTGATAAAATCACCTAAACACATGTTCTCTAATTACTGGTAATGTAATACTATTTTCTTGTGGTTCCCTCCGTGATTATGCTAACACCCTACTCGGGGGGGGGGGGGGGGGGTCATGACACATGGGTACTAGAAAATGTTTGACTATTCACAATCTCGTGTTTGAATGTTTCATAATGTTTATTTATTATAAAGGTTATCATAGAAATTGTTACGAATAAGTATTGTTGTATGAGTTATGATTTACATTAATGCAAAAAAGAACATTTTATATTTTCATGTTGATCAGTATTCTTGGTTAGCCTATATAAAATCAGTCATTGTATACTTGTGTGATCATGCGTCTCTATGACAACATTCTTTTTCATTATCATTTTTATGGATTTAATACATTATAAATTTCACAAACACTAATTATCTAAAGATGTTGATGATATAGGGTACATTTTTTCCATTATTTCCCACCCTTATCTTGGGGTGTATTCTCACCCTATTAAAACCCTAGACCCCAAATTCTAGTTAGAATCTTCTACTGTATTAGTAGGAATTCATGATTTCATTGGATAACCTAGAAAAGTTACTGTAGTGTTAATATAGTAGGTGAAATAAAAATAATGAAGTGAAAATATAGTTATATTTCCATATGAAATATGATTCCTACATACATAACCATCGTTGGAATGATTAAAAGGAAAACAAATTTCAGTTAAAAAAATATCAAGGAACTAGTTTCATGAAGTAGAATGAGAATTATTAAATCTCCATAAACATTCAATGTACAGAAATGGGAATAATTAGAGCTTGTGAAATTATTCCATAGATATTTATTACTACTTTTAAGTAGAATACATGTGGCATATATGTTATAATGTTTCTTCACACATTTAATGAGACATCATTTATAAAGATATTTTTTATACATATTTCTCCACTCTATTCTTATGAATTTTTATAGTAAATTACATTTTCATGTATTACACATCATTATTAAATAAGGAATATGAATAATATTCAATCCATTATTTTCAATGGAATATGTATGATAATATTTTTTCTTATGATTTAGAAAATATTTTAAAATCTATTACATTGTCATTGTTTTTATCATGCTTATAAGTTATGAATTTTTCATTTAATGTTTTGGAACACATATAACTATTTATGTTATGATGACATGGGTTAGAGAGGAAGTATACAACCACCAAAAGAAATTGGTTAGTTATTTTCCCCAATGAGATATCATATATGCTTTTTATGTTATTACAAAAGAAGAATATAATTTATTAGATTCTCAACGATCCATTACATATAAAAATGATGTAATGTTATTTGTTATTTCTATATTATTATAATTATATGACTTTAAAATATTTTCTCTTTTATACCATCCATACTAGTAATTATATTTAACCCTCCACTTTTATTACATTGGGTTTTCCTTTTAACACATATGTTATTCATCACTTTCAAATTTATTCCGTCACTATATTCTGACACATTTCCATTATGAATATACCTATGGATCATTATCCATTAATAAATGTTTAATGGTATATGAAAGGATATTATAGATAACAACATAATAATTGTGTATTTTATTTTTATATTGATTTTTTATTTAATCTCCCAATTAAATTTCTCTTTTCTATTGTTTTTTTGTTGTGATTTATATTTTTTAATATAAAAAAAAATTAATAGTGTGTGATGTGGGTATTTATATGATTAAATATTGATTATGTTTTTCTACATCATTAATTTACACTTTTTATGTCCCCATATACGATTCCCATTCACATGGAGGTATAAATTATTTTGGTGATTCGGTCAAGGGGGAGGAGGACTTACACAATTCTTTAATGTGAGAATAAATGAGTAAAGTATTCTTTTATAGATTTATTTTGATTTTTTGTTTTTTGGGGTTTATTTTAATGAGATCGTCTTTAGTGTATTATTAAATTTAATTATTTATGTATGGGATGATAATAATAAATTTCCCTTATTTTAATTTATTTTATAAATAAGGGAAAATATAAAATTTAGATGTGAAAAGTGTTGTGATTTTTAATAAATATTTAGATGAAATTAGATTTCATCAAAAATATATATGAAAAACAAAAAATTACTTGTATTATCATGAGTAATTTAGGGTTTATTCACAATTTATGTTCCATTTGAAACATTTTTACACACACTTGATAGTGTATTTTTCATTAGTGGTTACTACATCATTACCCATTACAATTTCTCTCAATGGAAGGAAAAATTTTAGATGAATGTGGACTAATTCATCATTAAAATTTATATTATTATGAACGATCCATTGTTAACATGAATGTATCATTAAAAATGAAAATAATCTATTAAAACAGTCAATATTTCATGTTTGATAAAAACTATCAATTAAATATATTTTAATTCTATCATTATCTAATGTTGTGAAACCCCCATTTTAAATAATTGTGATAATGAAAATTTTATGCCCCTCATTAGAGAAATATTTTTTCTTCACTATAATATATAAAAATTCCTTATGTTTGATATTTGATTTTTCATAACCATGAAAACATTTTGACATTCACTAAGATGTTTTAAAACATGGAAATGATATTTAAATTGGCTTGTTAAATTATATGGATGAGAATACTATACAGTTGTACTCACCACATCTTGATCAAATATATCAAGATTTAAATTGGTAGAAATTGATATTATTATATGAAGATGTGAATAGTTTTATTATATTAATGAAAATGGTATTTCTCTATAGATAAAAAAATATAATATTTTGTGAAATAAACTATTTAATACTATAGTATTATAACTATATTATATTCATGTACAAGAGATACGCTTATTTTTGGGATATAATCACATTGATTTTATAATTCCATATAAACATTATTAAATATTATTTGTTAACCTTTTTGTTGCAAGCCCATATAATATGATTTAAATGACTTTCCAAAGTAGCTTTTTATTTATATAAATGTTATAATTAATTAACCTATTTTTTGTAACTAAGATCAGTATCACTAATCTCTAGACACATATTGGTTTAAACAGTGAGAAATCATTAGTTATGTATCAATCAATGTGGTATTGTAATAGATTATAAACATGTTATAGGGGTGTATGAGAATATTTTAGAGACAACATGAATTCCTTAACATGATTATTCGGATTATATATTGGTATATAATATATTATAAATATATGTGTTCTCTATAATGTCATGTAAACCACAAAGGGACTTTCATTCCAATTATTATCCCATTAATGGTCTTTGATATTATTTATCATCAATCTATGTGGATAATATGTTTTTTATAATATTGTATTATATATTTTGTATAACTCATGTGGTACTAGGATATGACATGATATTATTATATTTTTTTTGATTTATGTTCTTTCATTCAGAATATAGATATTATGATATGATTATTGTGTTATTGATTCAATAAGGTCTTCCTTATGAATTTTCCATTCCTTCTTGTTTTGAAAATCAGAAACACCTTATCTTTAAGAAAAGCACTTTTATAAGGAAAATTGATTTTATAAGGAAAATCGCTTTTGTAAAAAAAATTATCCTTATCATATTTTAATCCATATTTTCCTTAAGTATAATATTCAGATTCATTTCTATATTCTCGGAATTGTTTGAAACCTTGATATGAAGTATTCTGTTTTAGGATCCGAATTCTGAATGAACTGAAATAAAGTTTCATTCCTAATTCTAGATGAGAACTGTGATAAATTTTCATTATGAATTCCATATACGAATTCTGATTAAGTTCTACTCCGAATTCAGGATATGAATCCTTATGAAGTTCGACATCGATTTCTCATTACGAATTCTGATGACAAATTCTCATTACGATTTTTGATAACGAATTCTCATTACGAATTCTGATGATGAATTTTCATTACGAATTCTGATGACGAATTCTCATTCCGAATTCTCATTTTGAATTCACCTATTAAATAGAACCTGATCATCTTTGTTTTATACATTCCGAATTTATTTAGACTCCGAAAATTAGTTTTGGTTAGAGTCCGAACTTTCACTTTCCTTACGTTGTTATAATCTGTCTACTCTTTAATATTTTTTCTCACTCCAAACATTCACTCCAAATCATCACTCCGAACTTTTTTAAGACATAAAACGATGTTATACATTCTGTTTCATTTATTTTGATATAAAATGATGTCGTCTATTCTGTTATAAACTAACCGTTGTTTAAGTTACACGTGTACTGGTACCTCCGATTTTTAAGGAAAATATGACTGTTGGAAAGAAGGCCGACCTTTCCTATAAATAAGAGCACATTTAAAAGAGCTCAAGAGGATAGTGTAGTTGATAAATCTAGAGAACACACGACGCTAAGGTGATTTCTAGGGAGAGAAAGATTTTCATGCCTTTTGCGTACTGAACTGATCGTTTAGTTTTTGCTTCGTGTGACTCCGAATGTTGGTGATTACATTTGAGGACTTCCTGGGAGAAAAAGACAGAGGTGCCGACTACCTTGAAGTTGAGGGCTTCCTTGCTGAGGAATACAGAGGTTTCCAACTACCATGAAGTTGAGGGCTTGCGGGGATAGCAAGACATAGACTCTGATCTTCGTATTGAGGGCTTACCTTGGTGTGGGTAAGAAATACTTTCTTGAAAGTATATATCAAGGGACCTTTATCCAAGGTTTTTGGATACCCTTCTCATTGGGTTAAAAGGCATATATCTTGTTACTTGTAGTTTTACTACTTGTTTTTTTTTCGCTGCATTTTGTATTTTAAGGAAATTATAACTTACTTATACTTCCTTACTTGTACTCTGTTTCATTTTGATTCTATACGCATTAAGGTAGAATCTCATATTGTAATCTTTTGTTAAGTTTCAATTTCCAGAACCATATATCTGGAACCTACATTAGGAATATCTTTCCAAGATTTCATTTGGTGTTAGAGGTGTTGTGAATTTTCATAGTTTAATCTTTGTTAAACTTATCCCTTTCCTTTGCTTAAGGAAACTATAGTTATTCATAACTAACTTTAAAGGTTCCAAACGAATTTTTAAAGTATACAATTCACCCCCCCCCCCTCTTGTATATTGAGCATATACATCATTATTTCGATCCTAAAATTGGTATCAGAGAAGGTATCTAAAATACTCATACTCAGGTATAAGTTTTTCTTATTCTCTTTCTCATTCCGAACTTTCCCATTCCGAACTTTCTCATTCCGAACATTGTTATTACGAATTTTTTTCTACTAATAAGTTTGTGTGTCAATGGTTGTTCTAGTATGGCAGGAGTCAATGTTGGTTCCATTGATAATCTAAATCCTACAAGAACACCAATCAATGATAGTAATGATTATGACTACTGGAGAGATCGAATGAATAATTTTGTTATCAATACTGGAGTGGACCATTTTGTTATGCTTACTGGAGATTATAAAATTCCTGACAAGGAAGTTAGAACATTTACTAACCAGGAAAAGAAAGAGTATCAACTCAATTATAAGTTATGCAAATACTTTACTTTGTTCAATGACCAGAAATATATATAGCCAAATTTCTTCTTGTGAAGCAGCTAATTGTATATAGAAGAAGTTAGAGGTTACACACTTTGGAACTTCTAAAGTGATTGAGACTAGGATAGCTATGCTTAGAGCGGAATATCATGGATTCAATTTTTCTTACGGAGAACCAATATATAAAGTTCAACAGAGGTTTATGACTATCATCAATAGCTTACATTCTATGGGAGAAAAAGGGCTAGATGATGAAGCACTTGTGTATAAGATAATTGATATTATTCCCAATGAGTGTGAATCCAATAGAACTTCTATATATGAGAATAGGAAGGTCACTCAAATTTTTCTTATTGTGTTATTTGGAACTCTTCTCAAACATGAAACCAGAATGAAGAGAGATGCTGACAACATCAAAAAGACAAATGGAAATGGTACTGTTGCATTCACAACAACATCGAATCATATGAAAGCTAAGACTCCTGAGAGAGTAACCAGATCCACATCTAAGAAGATTATAGTTCAATCAGATTCTAGTGAGAGTGAAATACCAGAAAATGAATTAGAAAATCTTGCTCGAAGGATGAACAAGATAGCTGGCCAGAAAAATTTCCATTCCAAGTATAAGAAAAATAACATGAAAGATAAGAAATATGGAGAAGTTACTTGTTATGGATGCAAGAGAGCTGGACATATTAGACCATATTGCCTTTTCCTCAAAACGAAAGAAAGGAAAGAAAGACATTCAGACAAGAACAGAAAGAAGTATTATAAATCCAAAGCTATGAATGTTCTGAAAGCTAGTGACATGTAACGCCCCGACCCCAACTACCCAGAGTCGGTGCATTAGTTCATAACATTGGCATGATCACAAAAGATCAAGTCTCGAAAGGCCGATTAGTTTAGTAGACTTGGAAACACTAGATACATTCATAAGTCTTTCATTACATAAAAAAGTAAACAAACTATAATAACATGGTCTTCATAGTCCACAATCATATCCCTTTCTGACTACCCCTGTAGGTCATTCATAAAATACTTCTTCACATCCTGGATAAATATTAAAACATTGAAAGGGGTGAGCTCAGATGCTCATTAAGGTTAACAATATAGCGGAAGCTTTCATAAATAAACATTAACATTTAAGGCAATGTATAACTAAAACAAAAGCCTTTTAAACTTGAACTTCAACATAATATGGCAAAAGTAAAATGAGATAATGCCATTTACTTCTTTACATGGATATTCTACTGGTCAAATAATCACATGCAATATCAATAACCACTTTCATAATGATGGAATGCATAATTCCAGACTATCATAACCACGTAGTCAAGGCCTCGTGCCAAGACCACAAATAAGATTTTGTCAAGGCCTCGTGCCAAGACACTAGTTTGTCTCATGAGACCTGCCGATGCATCGAGGAGCTATAGCGGTCTCCACCCGTCACTTATTAAGTCCAATGCATTCTTCATATGAATAGGTTTAAACATATCATAAACCATAACATAATTGTATCACAAGAAACATGCACAAATGAAACATAACATTTCCACATTTCAATCACAAGATTTCAATACAACACAATGATATAATAAAAACGCTTTCAAAACCATTTTCAATACCAAAATAAAAGAAAGTTAAAACGTTGTATTTATTTTTCATTAAAAAAAAGTGATGGCTTGTAGAGGAAGCCGAAACTCAAATAATGGTCACAGCGGCGGAGAATTCATTGTCTCCGCATATGTACGGAAAGAAAAACATTCCCTTTTTGTCGTTTAGTAAAACGCTTCGTATAAAAAAGATTCCTTTTGAATAAATGTAAAAGTCAAAGGGGTTTATACACCGTATAAAAGAAATTTGTGTATAAAATAAAATATGCCTCAATGAAAGGAGGTTGAGACGAAGTCCTTTAAAAGATCATTTTTAAAATGAAATAGATCTATTATGTGCATTCACTATATGTACACATAAAGAAAGTACAAAATACAATATAGGACATAATAATATCATGACATAGTTTTAAAGTAGGAGAATAACCCAGAGATTGGAAATTGGGTTAAGAAATTCCCTTACCTTGTGTCTGACTTGACTCAACCGTTCTTTAACCTCCTGAATAATAAACTAGAATTAATATTTACCTTATTAAGAACCATTTACAATTTCATTATCCTTTTTATATCACTTATTACAATGTTATGAATATAAGGTAATTATTCATGTTAATAACGATCGTTTTGTCGATCTTTGGTAACTTGAGTCAACAATAAACTTATTATAATTACAAGTTGTTCATGTGGTAGAATATCCATTATATCCAGAATTATATTCATGATTTAGATGTCATATATATCTTATATATCCAGTATATACATTCATTTATAATATTACGTAACATTTAGAGGTAAGAAATGAAATGCACCGTTCATGGAGACGGTAAGCCGTACGTACGCATGAACGCTACTTTCATTTCAATTTCATATTTAATGGAACTAAATCATAATGATATAAATTTATAATATAATTCCAGTATAATATAGTGTATAATACCATTTACTCCATCCTTTATACATCCCACATATGGCATTAACGATTCAAATCACTTTGAGGGGGCGGTAGTCCGCACTTCCTAAAATGAAATTATCGCGTTTTACCCATAATGGAAATCATAAATTATGCCATAAATGAGAAATACAGAAGCATAAGTAAAACATAAACATATTATATATCATATATAAAAATAGTGACATCTTAATGGCCACCTTTTAAGGTGTTATATGAGTGTTGAACAATCATCGTATCGTGAGGCAGAAATTCGTCATCCACAGAAACCGTATGTTCTTTAACCATTAGATGTAGGTGTGTGTAAGTGTTGCTCTAATACTTATTATAACAACATCCTAGTATATTGAGGATACTGGTGTTGTTACAAAAGAAATGAATAAAAAGAGTTTAGGGGGTTGGAGAAGAAAAAAAAAACAAAACAACATTAGAGAAGACATTACCTCAAAATCGGGTAACTCTTTTTGATTTGAGCCAAAGGCTTCCTTCGGAAGAGTTCTGCCCAAAGTAAGGCTTCTAGGAGTAAGAGGGAGAAGTTGGGAGAGTATTGGGTCAGAGTTTGGCCGAGCCAAATGGATTGAAAGTGTAAATGAGGTGGGAGAGGTGGGGGCCTTTTATAAGTGGAGAGGAGGGGTACTTTTGGAAAGATTGAAATGTTATATTATTTCACAATTATTTTAGGATTCTAAAGGTCCCACACTTATATAATTCGAGGATAAGGTGATAAGGTTTCGAAATATCCTCATCCAATAGGCTTTGGACAAGTGTAAGCCTTGGATTTTTCATTATCTTCTCATTTTATTTAAATCGTTAAATAATGAGGTCATCGCTGCATCATAATGATGACATAAATAATTTAATTTATTTAATGTCTGAAAATTATAAAAAAAAATACTATGATGTAGGAAATCTTTTTAGCTTTCTAATGAATATTTATAGTCAAAAGTTGGACTTGTTTAACACCACTTAATAACTTTTTTAGTAAAATAACTCATGTTTGTGTAAATTTAATTTTAACATTAAATAAATATATATTAATGTCATTTTCCAACTAAAGTGGCTCCATGGGGTCCCCAAGTTGACCCATGGGTTGTCTTGGTCGGCCATGACTCATCCAATAGGAGTAGGACAAGTTTCATTCTCATCTCATATTATTAAAACATTATTTGTACCTTAAACTACACTAATTACCTCTAATCGCGATTAAAAACTTTAAAGTTACTATTCACCAAAAAATTATTTGAATCTCATTGAACCACATTTTACTTCTTAATGACAACCATGTATGTAGGATTTTTGAAAATCAAATCACAGAAGTGGTAATATTTCATTTAAACGAAAAATCAGTTATTTAACTACCACTTAGTGGTTTCACTATTCATCAAAAATTGATGTTTTTCAGAACAAGGCCAAAATTTCACCCTAAGCTATAATTGATATTCCGAATTGAAAAATGATTTCTATTTTACAAAATTCCAAACATATAAGTTGCATTAATTAATTTTATAATTAATTCCCGCTGTTACGACAAATAGCGTGTTTTTAAGAAACAATTTATATCAAAAGATTGGCAATTGTTTATGTCCAATTTCAATGTTAAATTAATTCTAATGACCACCATTGGATAAAATGGTAAAAATATATTCTAATTATACCTTAAAACCAATAAATAGTATAATTTATCACAATAAATTATTTTTATTAAAAAAGTTGTTTTAAAGTATTTTTCACTATTCATAAAAATTAGAAGTTCTCAGAAAAATACCAAAAATTCAACATAGGCTAATTTCGATATTCCGAATCCAAAAATGAAGTCCATTTTGAAATATAAAATTTCTATAATTTTAAAAAGTGTTTATTACTATTCATAACGGCTACTTTGATTAGTCGCGGTGTTTTAGAACTCGATGTTGCGTACAATGCAATCTATTGCATTATTGAATGAGAAGTGTATCGTGGAAGCTCGGGGTGTTACATTCTCCCCTCCTTCAATAAATTGCGTCCTCGCAATTTGAAATTTTTCTTTGAAAATAAAAGGTTGAAAAGAGATAATACCTTTAAGGAAATCCCACATCGGAAATAAGGTTAATAAATATATAACATTAAAAGAAAGCAGGATAAGTACAAAGGTCACTCGATATAGCCCACTCTAGGATTATATGAAAACATGGATATTGAGGAGAAACAAACCATCAAGGTCTGATGGAGAGTTATAGAAAACAGGATTAGGAGAATGTTTAACCACAAGAAAATCACAAACTTGTGATTGGTTAAACGGTCATTGAATCCCCAGTGGGAAATGTTAACCGACAACATTTTTTTTTAAGATACCTTTTATAATGTTGAGGAATTTATTTAGGAGATTTACTAAGAACGTAAGGGAATATACATACTTGTTATATATACTTTCATTCGTCAATAAATTTTTACCACAAAACCATCTTTTACTCCAAATGGTAACAGAACTCAAAAATATTCTTTTTACCCTAATTGTATAAGGTTCCAAATATTAACACATGCCATTTATATTAGTAAAACTATTTTGTAAAAACCAGGGACTTCCTGTAGGCTAGTGGTAGGAAATAAAGGCTTGTCGCACTATGGTTGTGGGTTCGATTCCTGCAGCTTTGTCCGACGCGACAGGTTATTCCCCACCCTGCAGGTTGTCCTTTTCCTAAAACTATAGTATTATAATATTTCAAAAATAATCTTCAGAAATTCTTTAACCTTAAACAATACTATACATGGTTCAACTTAATCCATTCCATCCTTAATAGTTATCCAAAATACCTCCATCTAGACTTTCTCTAAAAGGTCTCTAAATTCCAAAATCAATTGTAACATCAGATTCCCCAAACAAAGAAAAGTTTCTCTTATTGTCACATACTAAAAATATGATTACCTTAATCATATTAAAACCTTACTGAAATCAACAAGTACTGAAGTACAATCCATATATATATATATATCACATTATTCTTATAACCAGAATATAATCTTTGACTCCAAAAGCACCAATACATTAATTATTCCGCTTCAACTGTAGTCACAACATAATATTGGCCTTGATCCCTTGGCCTTTTCTGAGATAAGTTTCCCTGACGCTTAGGACATTCATTTGCATAATGCCCTGTTTCCCTACAATTGTAGAATTCAACTTTGATAGCCTCTTTCTTTTCCTTGCAATCACGAGCCTGGTGACCCTTTTCTCCACATTTATAACAAACTCTCATTCCTTTTAGGCAAGTACCAGGGTGATTCTTCCCACAATTATCACATAATGGAAAATCCTTCTTTCCCTTTTCCCCTTTATCTGTCTCTTGTTCCACCGTTCTCTTCTTCTCTTGCTTTACATTGTTTTCATAAGACTTAGAGAATTCCTTTTCTGTCTTGATAGCACACGAGACAATATCTTCGTATGATGAGAAGGATTGTGATACTAAAGCTCGACGGAGAAATGGTTTTAACCAATCAAAGAAACGATCAACCTTACCTCTTGGGTTACGTATATAATCGGCAGCATGCCTCACTAACCTTGTAAAGTTAGCCTCATTCTTTGCGACATTCTCATCCTCCTTCTGCCTCAAACTCGGAAATTGCCTTTCCATATCTGCTCGATGGTCACGAGGAAATTTTTTTTCCTAAAAACAGATCTTTGAACTCCCTCCATTCCATATTCGATACGTCATCATCTTCCTTTGTGTTTTGAATCAGTGACCACCACTGATCGACATCTCCAGTGAGGCGGTAAACTGCCATGACAACCTTCTCCCTTTCGCTACTCCCCAAGGCATGGAATTTTTTCTCTAAGGAGTTTATCCATTGCTCAGCTACTAACGGATTTGTACCCCCATTGAAGGTTGGTGGTTGTTGCCTCATGAAACGGTTTAGCATTGATCCTCCACGTTGCGGATCAGGGTGATCCATATGAGTAAGGTTATTATTAATAACCTGAGTAAGTTGTCCCAGTATGGTGATTAGCTGATCGGCACCAGTTGCATCACCAGCCCCACTATAATTATCTTGAGCAGGAGGGCAATCCTTACATGGAGTGCGTGCATTGATACGGTTTCCATTTCTTCCACTAGGTGCCATTTCTAAACAATTTCATAAACTAGAGTAGTTTATGAAATAAAATACATAATTCTATATTTGTAAAATACTTTACATAAATTGAACTATTTATGGATATAATCCATAATCATAAAAAGAAATGTTTCCTTTGAGGAAGTATATACTCATAACCCTTCATAGTGGTTGGTAAAGAAAATGAGAATTATCCTAAGCATATCCCCTAGGAGTGTCGTAACCAAGAGTACAGCAAGGCCCGTTGTCGTGCACCAGTTCCCGTTCGAGTCTAGTCAAAGCGGTGTTTTCGGGTTTTACCCCTAGGTACATCTGTGCCAGAGCCGCCTCTACCTGCTCGTATCCAGACAAGGATGTATTTCTCGGAAAACTCACAAAATCTCTACAATAACAAAATTATAGGAAGTTATTCTATACTAATCCTCAAAGTCTATCTTTGGGCTATGTGCTCTAATCAGAGTTTATCTAAATCTAGCTTCCAAGGTTAGTACTAAACTGCCTCTGATACCAACTGTAACGCCCCGACCCCAGCTACCCAGAGTCGGTGCATTAGTTCGTAACATTGGCATGATCACAAAAGATCAAGTCTCGAAAGGCCGATTAGTTTAGTAGACTTGGAAACACTAGATACATTCATAAGTCTTTCATTACATAAAAAAGTAAACAAACTATAATAACATGGTCTTCATAGTCCACAATCATATCCCTTTCTGACTACCCCTGTAGGTCATTCATAAAATACTTCTTCACATCCTGGATAAATATTAAATCATTGAAAGGGGTGAGCTCAGATGCTCATTAAGGTTAACAATATAGCGGAAGCTTTCATAAATAAACATTAACATTTAAGGCAATGTATAACTAAAACAAAAGCCTTTTAAACTTGAACTTCAATATAATATGGAAAAAGTAAAATGAGATAATTCCATTTACTTCTTTACATGGATATTCTACTGGTCGAATAATCACATGCAATATCAATAACCTCTTTCATAATGATGGAATGCATAATTCCAGACTATCATAACCACGTAGTCAAGGCCTCGTGCCAAGACCACAAATAAGATTTTGTCAAAGCCTCGTGCCAAGACACTAGTTTGTCTCATGAGACCTTCCGATGCATCGAGGAGCTATAGCGGGCTCCACCCGTCACTTATTAAGTCCAATGCATTCTTCATATGAATAGGTTTAAACATATCATAAACCATAACATAATTGTATCACAAGAAACATGCATAAATGAAACATAACATTTCCACATTTCAATCACATGATTTCAATACAACACATTGATATAATAAAAACTCTTTCAAAACCATTTTCAATACCAAAATAAAAGAAAGTTAAAACGTTGTATTTATTTTTCATTAAAAAAAAGTGATGGCTTGTAGAGGAAGCCGAAACTCAAATAATGGTCACAGCGGCGGAGAATTCATTGTCTCCGCATATGTACGGAAAGAAAAACATTCCCTTTTTGTCGTTTAGTAAAACGCTTCGTATAAAAAAGATTCCTTTTGAATAAATGTAAAAGTCAAAGGGGTTTATACACCGTATAAAAGAAATTTGTGTATAAAATAAAATATGCCTCAATGAAAGGAGATTGAGAAGAATTCCTTTAAAAGATCATTTTTAAAATGAAATAGATCTATTATGTGAATTCACTATATGTACACATAAAGAAAGTACAAAATACAATATAGGACATAATAATATCATGACATAGTTTTAAAGTAGGAGAATAACCCAGAGATTGGAAATTGGGTTAAAAAATTCCCTTACCTTGTGTCTGACTTGACTCAACCGTTCTTTAACCTCCTGAATAATAAACTAGAGTTAATATCTAACTTATTAAGAACCATTTACAATTTCATTATCCTTTTTATATCACTTATTACAATGTTATGAATATAATGTAATTATTCATGTTAATAACGATCGTTTTGTCGATCTTTGGTAACTTGAGTCAACAATAAACTTCTTATAATTACAAGTTGTTCATGTGGTAGAATATCCATTATATCCAGAATTATATTCATGATTTAGATGTCATATATATCTTATATATCCAGTATATACATTCATTTATAATATTACGTAACATTTAGAGGTAAGAAATGAAATGCACCGTTCATGGAGACGGTAAGCCATACGTACGCATGAACGCTACTTTCATTTCAATTTCATATTTAATGGAACTAAATCATAATGATATAAATTTATAATATAATTCCAGTATAATATAGTGTATAATACCATTTACTCCATCCTTTATACATCCCACATATGGCATTAACGATTCAAATCACTTTGAGGGGGCGGTAGTCCGCACATCCTAAAATGAAATTATCGCGTTTTACCCATAATGGAAATCATAAATTATGCCATAAATGAGAAATACAGAAGCATACGTAAAACATAAACATATTATATATCATATATAAAAATAGTGACATCTTAATGGCCACCTTTTAAGGTGTTATATGAGTGTTGAACAATCATCGTATCGTGAGGCAGAAATTCGTCATCCACAGAAACCGTATGTTCTTTAACCATTAGATGTAGGTGTGTGTAAGTGTATCTAGAATACTTATTATAACAACATCCTAGTATATTGAGGATACTGGTGTTGTTACAAAAGAAATGAATAAAAAGAGTTTAGGGGGTTGGAGAAGAAAAAAAAAACAAAACAACATTAGAGAAGACATTACCTCAAAATCGGGTAACTCTTTTTGATTTGAGCCAAAGGCTTCCTTGGGAAGATTTCTGCCCAAAGTAAGGCTTCTAGGAGTAAGAGGGAGAAGTTGGTAGAGTATTTGGTCAGAGTTTGGCCGAGCCAAATGGCTTGAAAGTGTAAATGAGGTGGGAGAGGTGGGGGCCTTTTATAAGTGGAGAGGAGGGGTACTTTTGGAAAGATTGAAATGTTATATTATTTCACAATTCTTTTAGGATTCTAAAGGTCCCACACTTATATAATTCGAGGATAAGGTGATAAGGTTTCGAAATATCCTCATCCAATAGGCTTTGGACAAGTGTAAGCCTTGGATTTTTCATTATCTTCTCATTTTATTTAAATCGTTAAATAATGAGGTCATCGCTGCATCATAATGATGACATAAATAATTTAATTTATTTAAAGTCTAAAAATTATAAAAAAAATACTATGATGTAGGAAATATTTTTAGATTTCTAATGAATATTTATAGTCAAAAGTTGGACTTGTTTAACACCACTTAAAAACATTTTTAGTAAAATAACTCATGTTTGTGTAAATTTAATTTTAACATCAAATAAATATATATTAATGTCATTTTCCAACTGAAGTGGATCCATGGGGTCCCCAAGTTGACCCATGGGTTGTCTTGGTCGGCCATGACTCATCCAATAGGAGTAGTACAAGTTTCATTCTCATCTCATATTATTAAAACATTATTTGTACCTTAAACTACACTAATTACCTCTAATCGCGATTAAAAACTTTAAAGTTACTATTCACCAAAAAATTATTTGAATCTAATTGAACCACATTTTACTTCTTAATGAAAACCATGTATGTAGGATTTTTTAAAATCAAATCACAGAAGTGGTAATATTTCATTTAAACGAAAAATCAGTTATTTAACTACCACTTAGTGGTTTCACTATTCATCAAAAATTGATGTTTTTCAGAACAAGGCCAAAATTTCACCCTAAGCTATAATTGATATTCCGAATTGAAAAATGATTTCTATTTTACAAAATTCCAAACATATAAGTTGCATTAATTAATTTTATAATTAATTCCCGCTGTTACGACAAATAGCGTGTTTTTAAGAAACAATTTATATCAAAAGATTGGCAATTGTTTATGTCCAATTTCAATGTTAAATTAATTCTAATGACCACCATTGGATAAAATGGTAAAAATATATTCTAATTATACCTTAAAACCAATAAATAGTATAATTTATCACAATAAATTATTTTTATTAAAAAAGATGTTTTAAAGTATTTTTCACTATTCATAAAAATTAGAAGTTCTCAGAAAAATACCAAAAATTCAACATAGGCTAATTTCGATATTCCGAATCCAAAAATGAAGTCCATTTTGAAATATAAAATTTCTATAATTTTAAAAAGTGTTTATTACTATTCATAACGGCTACTTTGATTAGTCGCGGTGTTTTAGAACTCGATGTTGCGTACAATGCAATCTATTGCATTATTGAATGAGAAGTGTATCGTGGAAGTTCGGGGTGTTACATTCTCCCCTCCTTCAATAAATTGCGTCCTCGCAATTTGAAATTTTTCTTTGAAAATAAAAGGTTGAAAAGAGATAATACCTTTGAGGAAATCCCACATCGGAAATAAGGTTAATAAATATATAACATTAAAATAAAGCAGGATAAGTACAAAGGTCACTCGATATAGCCCACTCTAGGATTATATGAAAACATGGATATTGAGGAGAAACAAACCATCAAGGTCTGATGGAGAGTTATAGAAAACAGGATTAGGAGAATGTTTAACCACAAGAAAATCACAAACTTGTGATTGGTTAAACGGTCATTGAATCCCCAGTTGGAAATGTTAACCGACAACATTTTTTTTAAGTTACCTTTTATAATGTTGAGGAATTTATTTAGGAGATTTACTAAGAACGTAAGGGAATATACATACTTGTTATATATACTTTCATTCGTCAATAAATTTTTACCACAAAACCATCTTTTACTCCAAATGGTAACAGAACTCAAAAATATTCTTTTTACCCTAATTGTATAAGGTTCCAAATATTAATACATGCCATTTAGATTAGTAAAACTATTTTTTAAAAACCAGGGACTTCCTGTAGGCTAGTGGTAGGAAATAAAGGCTTGTCGCACTATGGTTGTGGGTTCGATTCCTGCAGCTTTGTCCGACGCGACAGGTTATTCCCCACCCTGCAGGTTGTCCTTTTCCTAAAACTATAGTATTATAATATTTCAAAAATAATCTTCAGAAATTCTTTAACCTTAAACAATACTATCCATGGTTCAACTTAATCCATTCCATCCTTAATAGTTATCCAAAATACCTCCGTCTAGACTTTCTCTAAAAGGTCTCTAAATTCCAAAATCAATTGTAACATTATATTCCCCAAACAAAGAAAAGTTTCTCTTATTGTAACATACTAAAAATATGATTACCTTAATCATATTAAAACCATACTGAAATCAACAAGTACTGAAGTACAATCCATATATATATATATATATCACATTATTCTTATAACCAGAATATAATCTTTGACTCCAAAAGCACCAATACATTAATTATTCCGCTTCAACTGTAGTCACAACATAATATTGGCCTTGATCCCTTGGCCTTTTCTGAGATAAGTTTCCCTGACGCTTAGGACATTCATTTGCATAATGCCCTGTTTCCCTACAATTTTAGAATTCAACTTTGACAGCCTCTTTCTTTCCCTTGCAATCACGAGCCTGATGACCCTTTTCTCCACATTTATAACAAACTCTCATTCCTTTTAGGCAAGTACCAGGGTGATTCTTCCCACAATTATCACATAATGGAATATCCTTCTTTCCCTTTTTCCCTTTATCTATCTCTTGTTCCACCGTTCTCTTCTTCTCTTGCTTTACTTTGTTGTCATAAGACTTAGAGAATTCCTTTTCTGTCTTGATAGCACACGAGACAATATCTTCGTATAATGAGAAGGATTGTGATACTAAAGCTCGACGGAGAAATGGTTTTAACCCATCAAAGAAACGATCAACCTTACTCCTTGGGTTACGTATATAATCGGCAGCATGCCTCACTAACCTTGTAAAGTTAGCCTCATACTTTGCGACATTCTCATCCTCCTTCTGCCTCAAACTCGGAAATTGCCTTTCCATATCTGCTCGATGGTCACGAGGAAATTTTTTTTTCCTAAAAACAGATCTTTGAACTCCCTCCATTCCATTTTCGATACGTCATCATCTTCCTTTGTGTTTTGAATCAGTGACCACCACTGATCGACATCTCCAGTGAGGCGGTAAACTGCCATGACAACCTTCTCCCTTTCGCTACTCCCCATGGCATGGAATTTTTTCTCTAAGGAGTTTATCCATTGCTCAGCTACTAACGGATTTGTACCCCCATTGAAGGTTGGTGGTTGTTGCCTCATGAAACGGTTTAGCATTGATCCTCCACGTTGCGGATCAGGGTGGTCCATATGAGTAAGGTTATTATTAATAACCTGAGTAAGTTGTCCCAGTATGGTGATTAGCTGATCGGCACCATTTGCATCACCAGCCCAACTATAATTATCTTGAGCAGGAGGGCAATCCTTACAAGGAGTGCGTGCATTGATACGGTTTCCATTTCTTCCACTAGGCGCCATTTCTAAACAATTTCATAAACTAGAGTAGTTTATGAAATAAAATACATAATTCTATATTTGTAAAATACTTTACATAAATTGAACTATTTATGGATATAATCCATAATCATAAAAAGAAATATTTCCTTTGAGGAAGTATATACTCATAACCCTTCATAGTGGTTGGTAAAGAAAATGAGAATTATCCTAAGCATATCCCCCAGGAGTGTCGTAACCAAGAGTACATCAAGGCCCGTTGTCGTGCACCAGTTCCCGTTCGAGTCTAGTCAAAGCGGTGTTTTCGGGTTTTACCCCTAGGTACATTTGTGCCAGAGCCGCCTCTACCTGCTCGTATCCAGACAAGGATGTATTTCTTGGAAAACTCACAAAATCTCTACAATAACAAAATTCTAGGAAGTTATTCTATACTAATCCTCAATGTCTATCTTTGGGCTATGTGCTATAATCAGAGTTTATCTAAATCTAGCTTCCAAGGTTAGTACTAAACTGCCTCTGATACCAACTGTAACGCCCCGACCCCAGCTACCCAGAGTCGGTGCATTAGTTCGTAACATTGGCATGATCACAAAAGATCAAGTCTCGAAAGACCGATTAGTTTAGTAGCCTTGGAAACACTAGATACATTCATAAGTCTTTCATTACATCAAAAAGTAAACAAACTACAATAACATGGTCTTCATAGTCCACAATCATATCCCTTTCTGACTACCCCTATAGGTCATTCATAAAATACTTCTTCACATCCTGGAAAAATATTAAAACATTGAAAGGGGTGAGCTCAGATGCTCAGTAAGGTTAACAATATAGCGGAAGCTTTCATAAATAAACATTAACATTTAAGGCAATGTATAACTAAAACAAAAGCCTTTTAAACTTGAACATCAACATAATATGGCAAAAGTAAAATGAGATAATGCCATTTACTTCTTCACATGGATATTCTACTGGTCGAATAATCACATGCAATATCAATAACCACTTTCATAATGATGGAATGCATAATTCCAGACTATCATAACCACGTAGTCAAGGCCTCGTGCCAAGACCACAAATAAGATTATGTCAAAGCCTCATGCCAAGACACTAGTTTGTCTCATGATACCTGCCGATGCATCGAGGAGCTATAGCGGGCTCCACCCGTTACTTATTAAGTCCAATGCATTCTTCATATGAATAGGTTTTAACATATCATAAACCATAACATAATCGTATCACATGAAACATGCATAAATGAAACATAACATTTCCACATTTCAATCACAAGATTTCAATACAACACATTGATATAATAAAAACGCTTTCAAAACCATTTTAAATACCAAAATAAATGAAAGTTAAAACTTTGTATTTATTTTTCATTAAAAAAAGTGATGGCTTGTAGAGGAAGCCGAAACTCAAATAATGGTCACGGCGGTGGAGAAGTCATCGTCGCCGCATATGTACGGAAAGAAAAACATTCCCTTTTTGTCGTTTAGTAAAACGCTTCATATAAAAAAGAATCCTTTTGAATAAATGTAAAAGTCAAAGGGGTTTATACACCGTATAAAAGAAATTTGTGTATAAAATAAAATATGCCTCAATGAAAGAAGATTGAGACAAAGTCCTTTAAAAGATCATTTTTAAAATGAAATAGATCTATTATGTGCATTCACTATATGTACACATAAAGAAAGTACAAAATACAATATAGGACATAATAATATCATGACATAGTTTTAAAGTAGGAGATTAACCCAGAGATTGGAAATTTGGTTAAGAAATTCCCTTACATTGTGTCCGACATGACTCAACCGTTATTTAACCTCCTGAATAATTAACTAGAGTTAATATCTACATTATTAAGAACCATTTTCAATTTCATTATCCTTTTTATATCACTTATTACAATGTTATGAATATTATGTAATTATTCAAGTTAATAACGATCGTTTTGTCGATCTTTGGTAACTTGAGTCAACAATAAACTTCTTATAATTACAAGTTGTTCATGTGGTAGAATATCCATTATATCCAGAATTATATTCATGATTTATATGTCATATATATCTTATATATCCAGTATATACATTCATTTATAATATTACATAACATTTATAGGTAAGAAATGAAATGCACCGTTCATGGAGACGGTAAGCCGTACGTATGCATGAACGCTAATTTAATTTCAATTTCATATTTAATGGAACTAAATCATAATTATATAAATTTATAATATAATTCCAGTATAATATAGTTTATAATACCATTTACTCCATCCTTTATACATCCCACATATGGCATTAACGATTCAAATCACTTTGAGGGGGCGCTAGTCCGCACTTCCTAAAATGAAATTATCGCGTTTTACCCATAATGGAAATCATAAAGTATGCCATAAATGAGAAATACATAAGCATAAGTAAAACATAAACATATTATATATCATATATAAAAATAGTGACATCTTAATGGCCACCTTTGAAAGTGTTATATGAGTGTTGAACAATCATCGTTTCATGAGGCAGAAATTCGCCATCCACAGAAACCGTATGTTCTTTAACCATTAGATGTAGGTGTGTGTAAGTGTAGCTCGAATACTTCTTATAACAACATCATAGTATATTTAGGATACTGGTGTTGTTACAAAATAAATGAATAAAAAGAGTTTAGGGGGTTGGAGAAGAAAAATAAAACAAAACAACATTAGAGAAGACATTACCTCAAAATCGAGTAACTCTTTTTGATTTGAGCCAAAGGCTTCCTTGGGAAGAGTTATGCCCAAAGTAAGGCTTCTAGGAGTAATAGGGGGAAGTTGGGAGAGTATTTGGGCAGAGGTTGGCCGAGCCAAATGGCTTGAAAGTGTAAGTGAGGTGGGAGAGGTGGGGGCCTTTTATAAGTGGAGAGGAGGGGCACTTTTGGAAGGATTGAAATGTTATATTATTTCACAATGATTTTCGGATTCTAATGGTCCCACACTTATATAATTCTAGGCTAAGGTGATATGGTTTCGAAATCTCTTCATACAATAGGCTTTGGACAAGTGTATGCATTGGATTTTGCATTATCTTCTCATTTTATTTAAATCGTTAAATAATGAGGTCATCGCTGCATCATAATGATGTCATAAATAATTTAATTTATTTAATGTATAAAAATTATACAAAAAATACTATGATGTAGGAAATCTTTTTATCTTTCTAATGAATATTTATAGTCAAACTTTGGACTTGTGTAACCCCACTTAAAAACTATTTTAGTAAAATAACTCATGTTTCTGTCAATTTAATTTTAACATTAAATAAATATATATTAATGTCATTTTCCAACTAAAGTGGCTCCATGGGGTCCCCAAGTTGACCAATGTGTTTTTTTGGTCGTCCATGACTCATCCAATAGGAGTAGGACATGTTTCATGCTCATCTCATATTATTAAAACATTATTTGTACCTTAAACTACACTAATTACCTCTAATCGCGATTAAGAACTTAAAAGTTACTATTCACCAAAAAATTATTTTAATCTCATTGAACCACATTTTACTTCTTAATTACAACCATGTATGTCAGATTTTTGAAAATCAAATCACAGAAGTGGTAATATTTCATTTAAACGAAAAATCAGTTATTTAACTACCACTTAGTGGTTTTACTATTCATCAAAAATTGAAGTTTTTCAGAATAAGGCCAAAATTTCACCCTAATCTATAATTGATATTCCGAATTCAAAAATGATGCCTATTTTACAAAATTCCAAACATATAAGTTGCATTAATTAATTTTATAATTAATTCCTGCTGTTACGACAAATAGCGTGTTTTTAAGAAACAATTTATATCAAAAGATTGGCAATTGTTTATGTCCAATTTCAATGTTAAATTAATTCTAATGACCACCATTGGATAAAATGGTAAAAATATATTCTAATTATACCTTAAAGCCACTAAATAGTATAATTTATCACAATAAATTATTTTTATTAAAAAAGTTGTTTTAAAGTATTTTTCACTATTCATAAAAATTAGAAGTTCTCAGAAAAATACCAAAAATTCAACATAGGCTAATTTCGATATTCCGAATCCAAAAATGAAGTCCATTTTGAAATATAAAATTTCTATAATTTTAAAAAGTGGTTATTACTATTCATAACGGCTACTTTGATTAGTCGCGGTGTTTTAGAACTCGAAGTTGCGTACAATGCAATCTATTGCATTATTGAATGAGAAGCGTATCGTGGAAGCTCGGGGTGTTACATGACACCTGGAGTGCCAGTGGTGGTGATTCTTTATATGAATCTTCTGATTACAAATCTTCATGACAGAAGAATCGTGGTCTTATAGCCATATTACCTATTGATAATCATTGTTTTATGGCTAAGGTACGAAATCCTGAATCATTGAGCAATGTTTATTTAAATTTTAATTATGGTAAGTATTATAACTCTTCTGATGAATAATCCTCTTCTGATAAAGAAAATACTTTACCTACTTATGAAGAAGTCTCTAGGTTTTCTGAACTTCTTGAGATTGAGAATTCCAAACTCAATAAAAAAAATTGATAAGGAAAACTCTAGGAATTTTATTCTTACAAAAGTGATATCAGATCTTTCTAAAGTTCTTTATAGGAAAAATGCTGATTTTGAAAGTATTTCAAAAAATCTTGAGGAAGTCAGTTCTGAGAAGAAGAAGCTTTCTAAAGAGTTAGAAAAAGTTATTTCTAAGAAAAATGTTTTCGAGGCAAGCTCTAGTTCTAAAACTAATGATTTTGAGGATAAAAACTTGGTTATAAAACTCAAGTCCAAAATTTTTTCCTTAAATAAGTGTTTATCAGACATTACCCATGGTAAGGAAAATTTTGATAAAATGTATTCCCAAATATCACCTTTAAGAAATAAATCCGGATTTGGTTATGCCCATGCAAAACCATTTTTTAGTAACAATTATTTTGTTCCTCAAAGTGCCCCATTTTGTACTAAGTGTCAATGTGGTGGACACTGGGCAAAGAATTGTTCCTTAAACAAAACCCAATCCTTAGGATTTCACAAAGCTTACTTCATCCTTTGAAGAAAATCTGACAGATGAAAATAACTTACGGATTCATGATGTCAGAGATCTGAATGGGAAGCTGAATTCTGTTTCTCAAAACTGGAAGTTTTAAAGGGATCATCGGATTGAGTTGGAAGAGAAATTGAAGGATTAGGAAGAAAATTTTAATGCTCAGGAAGAAATGCTTAAATCCCAGGAAGAAAAGATTGAAACTCAAAGTGCAAGAATTGTTGTGTTAGAGAAGCAAGCCGAGGAAGACCATAAAGACTTGAAGAAGATAAAGACTATTCTTAAGGGTCTCATGGAGAAGGAAAAAGATCCAAAATAGACAGATCTGATCTTTTGTTGTATCTAAATTTCTTTGTTGTTGAGCTTTTCAAACATAATGAAAATTTTTTCCTGCTCGTTTCTTTTTTTAGCTACTAATTTTTTCAGGTACCTTGTTATATTTTCCATTCCCTCAAATTATTTTTGAAAATCACAAAGGGGGAGATGGAAAAGAACCCTAATAAAGGGGGAAAAGGAATCTTAACAGAGGGTGAGAAAGAAAACAAACTCTAATAAGAATTTATCTGAGGGGGAGTTTTTCATTAAAGAAGACTGTCTTATTCGTAATGAAATATCATTCCGGAAATCTAGAATACGATCCATAGAGTTTCAAAGCCTTAGGGGAGTTAGTCGTATTCATCAATATCCTTATACAAAGGGAGATAAGCCTTTTTGTTTTTTTCTTCTTAGAATTTCTTTTCCGTAAGGATGTTTGTTCTTTCCAAAAAGGGGGATATTTTTGAGTCAATAAGGTCTTCCTTATGACTTTTCCATTCCTTCTTGTTTTGAAAATCACAAACACCTTATATTTAAAAAAAATCTCTTTTATAAGGAAAATTGCTTTTATAAGGAAAATCACTTTTGTATGAAAAATTATCCTTATCATATTTTCATCCATATTTTTCTTATGTATAAGATTCGGATTCATTTCTATATTCTCGGAATTGTTCGAAACTTTGATATGATGTATTCTGTTTTAGGATCCGAATTCTGAATGAACTGTAATAAAGCTTCATTCTGAATTCTAGATGAGAAATGTGATAATGTTTCATTCCGAATTCCGGATATGAACTCTGATTAAGTTCTACTCGGAATATAGGATACAAATCCTTATGAAGTTCGACATCGAATTCTCATTACCAATTCTGATGACGAATACTCAATATGATTTCTGATGATGAATTCTCATTACGAATTCTGATGATGAATTTTCATTACGAATTCTGATGACAAATTCTCATTCCGAATTCGCATTCCAAATTCACAAATTAAACAAAACCTGATCATCTTTGTTTTATACACTTCGAATTTATTTAGACTCTGAAAAATAGTTTTGGTTAGACACCGAACATTCACTTTTCTTACGTTGTTATAATTTGTCTACCCTTTAATATTTTTTCTCACTCCGAACATTCACTCTGAATCATCACTCCGAACTTTTTTAAGACTTAAAATGATGTCGTACATTCTGTTTCATTTATTTTGTTATAAAACGATGACATCTATTCTGTTATAAACTAACCGTTGGTTATGTTACACGTGTACAGGTCCATCGGATTTTTAAGGAAAATATGACCGTTGGAAGGGAGGCCCACCTTGCGTATAAATAAGAGCTCATTTGAAAGAGCTCAAGAGGATAGTGTAGTTGATCAATCTAGAGACCACACACTGCTAAGGTGATTTCTAGAGAGAGAAAGATTTGCATTCCTTGTACGTACTGAACTTCTCGTTCAGTTTTTGCTTCATGAGACTCCGAATGTTAGTGATTACATTTGAGGACTTCTGGGGATAGAAAGACAGAGGTGCCGACTACCTTGAAGTTGAGGGCTTCTTTGCTAAGGAAGACAGAGGTTGACAACTACCTTGGAGTTGAGGGCTTGCGGGGATAGCAAGACAGAGTCTCCGATCTTCATATCGAGGGCTTACCCTGGTGTGGGTAAGACAGACTTGCTTGAAAGTATAAATCAAGGGACCTTTATCCAAGGTTGTTGGATACCCTTGTCTTTGGGTTAAAAGACTTATATCTTGTTACATGTAGTTTTAATACTTGTTTGTTTCTGCTGCATTTTGTATTTTAAGGAATGTATAACTTACTTATACATCCTTACGTGTACTCTGTTTCATTTAGATTCTATACGCTTTAAGGTAGAATCTAATATTGTAATCTTTTGATAAGTATCAATTTCTGGAACCATATATCCGGAACCTACTTTCGGAATCACTTTCCAAGTTTTCATTTGGTGTTAGAGGTGTTTTGAATTTTCTTAGTTTAATCTATGTTAATCTTATCCCTTTCCTTTGCATAAGGAAACCATAATTATTCATAACTAACTTTAAAGGTTCCAAAGGAATTTTTAAAGTATAAAATTCACCCCCCTCTTGTATATTGAGCATCTACATCGTTATTTTGATCCTAAAAGTGCATGGTTTATTTATTTATTAATATATATAAGAATAATACATCATGGTTAATTTCTAATCATGAATATTTTTAGATAATTTTTCATTTCAATGGAATGAAAACCAGTGATTAATATTTTTCCAGTTTTGTGGATGTTTTCAAAATGTATATAGGGGTAAAATTTTAGTTTACCCTACCCTACCCATTGTAATAATTTTTAAATAATTCAATATAGTGGTAATAAAACATTATTCATTGATAAGGTGCATCATCTCTGAAAAAAAACTCCTCAAAATCGGTTCCCCATGCCGAGTCATCACTTGCCCATAAGCACAACTCCCCGTAATCCCAAGGTTTCCGACAAGTGGAGAGGGTATAATGAGTCATGTGCGGATACTATACCCTCTTTACAATAGCAATACATAGAGGAACATAGTATAAATAGGCGAATAATAGGAAACAATTGATAAAAATACATGTCAAACATCTCCCAATTGGGTAAAAACTATAATTCAACATTAATGATGTCATGAAACACTAGTAGTGGAACTGAATAAAACCCAAATATAAGAAAAACATTCAAAACCACAAATGAGTCATAGATCTTAGTCTAGATCTTCTCTATATACATCCCGAAGACAAGACCAAATCATTTTTATGGTCTTTTCCCTTTTCCTAACTAGCAACTATGAAATCTACATCGGAACCCAATGGTAGTCCAAGCGGGGTGTGAGTACATAACTCAATAGGCCACCACCAATAGATTCCACAAAATATAAAGTATAATAGATAAATCATGTAGGTAAATAATAAATGGTATGTAAATGAGAGATTGGTTGGGATCTATAAGTTGAAAAAGTTCATTTCATTCTTTACTGTCATTTATCCCAATTCTAGTTCTTATGCCAACATCATTACTGAATTCAATATGATCACATGTTCCATTATTAGGCATATATATCATCTACACAAGGGTCTAGGGAAATCAATCACAATGCACATGGGAAATAAGTCAGGTCCCTATCATACAAGGGATACACATATCACAACCACACATATACTCATCTCAATGCCTCAGTCTGGTTGGAATGAAACCATTAGGGGAATATATCCTATGTCTCCTTATCTAACACATGAATTTATGGGTTGGAGTTTAGACCCTCAGTATATCATGACACAAAGGCATAGAACCTCAATTCAATACCCTAATCTACCAATCCATGTACAAATACTTATTTATAAACTCACTCTAACCACACCATAACACAACCAATCATATTCAATACCATTATAATTAACATTACATGATAAATAACATTTTAATTATTTCCACTCCATTACACATTAGTAAATTTACCATTTACAATTGATATCATTATAGCCAAATTCCCATTCTTATTCCTTAACCCTTTAGGTGCATGCAACAACCCGTATGACTTTTCCAAATTCATCAATGACCAAACATTTACCTGTATATACCATTTATCATATCACAAATATTTACCCACTAATGAATTTCAAGTACATTTCACTTGTCTTATAACCCACAAAATAATTGCATTTATCCATTAGTGGTTCCAAATTTCTAAATTATTAATCCATTCATTATATTCATCCATTATTTGGTACATCTCATTAACTTATTCAAACATTTACCATTCCATTACCAAATATTGATTTTAAAACTTAATATACACTAAACCCTATTATATATATATACAAAATTCATTAAACAATCTACTCAATCTCATTCAACCAAATTACCCATTTTCATGTTATTGAAAACAACCACCTTATCCCTGTCACCAAAGTAATATATGTTATCAAACCATTTCCAACAAAAAATATAGTTTAACACATTCTTCATGGGTTCACATTATTACTCAACTATCCATAAACAAACTGTACCACTCTCTATGTCTAGTATTGCTTCCTCACGCCATGGGTAAACAAAAAATGGTCAAGTAGTCCTCTATAAACCCCATGGGGATGGAGAGTGTTTAAATTGGTCACATAGAAACCCATATTTATCAAATACTCCAACAAAACCAAGATCAATGTTAGGGAAAAAGAAGGAAAGAATCAACCATTCTCAAATCTAAAATTAAACAATGTGATAATACTTGTAGGCCACCTACCTCAAATAAGTTTTTGAAAACACATCATTAATATTTTCCATAGATCCAGATTTAACAAAAATTTTAATCCTCAACCGAACACTCACTCAAAAAAGAGGGGTTTAGGGATTGGGAAAGAGATAGAAGAAAATATATGCCCAAATCTGTAAAAGAGAAGCAAGAGGATCATTTGACTTACCTGGAGCTTTTATTTGCCACCAACATCATTCCAAACAGCCAGGAATCGAATGGGAACCATCATTGGGATGTTTGGTTCATCGAAGCCCATCAATACGGTCGCAGGGGGTGTAATGGAGGTGAAACCCGATTTTGGGGTTAAAATCTCATAATGAAATTTTTTGAAATTTTCCCAAATTTATTACCCATATGGTTAACCAACACAATTTTCCAAACAATATAAAAACTGTATAGAAGCTACTGTATGAAAATCGCCCCCTTCACAAGGTTTCCTGATGTTCCTCATTATATTCCCAAACATTGTACCAACTGTGTGTAATGCTCTGTGCAAGGACATATGTTTATCTGGGATGCTCCACACAGTTTCCACTAACCAAATGCAACATATAAAACATACCCAAAAGCTCATTTTTCATACCTTTTCATATCCCGGATGACCGGAATGCCACCAATCTTTACCATAATCTTAGAGAAACAACTTTTTAGTGAAAATTGAGATTCCCAAAACCAAAACATAAACAAAATCACACATTATGAAAATATAGGGATCTTATAACCTCCCCACCGTATAACTACTCTTCATCAAGCTTCTCTTCTCAAGCATCACATATGCTTCCTCAAGGGCATCGTGAATCTAGTCCTCTCTATCCTTCCCATTTCCCATGTCTCTCATTGGATTCCATAAGGATTTCAAGAAATGTGAACCATGCCATAGTCTTCACTTTCAAGACATCCTTACCACAACCCATAACTCAAATTTAAAAGTGCTCAACGATGCATAATCTTCCAACATACCCAACCACTAAAATGTAAAAGTAAAAATATAGACAATTGTTCCTGACTCACTACCCATGTAATCTTCACAAACATTATCTCATCATTATGGAAGAACCAATCGGGACCTCATCATGTTGATTCTCTATACAATTCATGACACAAATCACATAGTGTCATTTTCATATTCTCATAACATAAACTATGACCAAACTCAGTATCTCCCAAAAGAAAACACATGGTCCATCCAAACACATTTTCTGATGATTTCACTCCACACCAATACCACCAAACACATCCCAAAACGCTACGGTACATGACCAACTAAACTCATGCCATTGCACTCTATCAAGGACAACCGACCCGAACAGTGACCACTTGAGTTATTCTATCCTAATCCTCCAGTAATGTCGTCAACCAACCCTTTACCCAATATATTTTTCTCCACTGTCTTTGGTTACATGGCACCACCACTTTCGACAAAAGATCACTCGAACTTCAACATGACTTTCACATCACCAAACATGTTCCAAATAACATTGTCCTAACATCCATAGGATCATTACCTTGTATTTTCTTCAAACTACAACATCAAAACAACTTATAAGGACATTCCTATGCTATCCATTCGAGGACTAAGATCAACATGACCTCACTCGGGTAAACATCATTTTTAATAAGGTACTTTCCACCACAACATCAATCTGGTGGTGGGTCACTCTCACCATACCCATTCAAGTTTACTATTTTCTATTAGACCACCCAAGACTAGATTTTCATAGAGCACCCACAGTCAACTGATGGTATGGTACCCACTTCTCATCATCCGAAGGTGGTTATTGACATGAATCCTATCATTTAAATCCTAAAAACCCGCTGAGTTGGTCCGTGAATTATAGTATAATTCCATCATTATGGCATTACCTCCCCGCCCAAAACTGTCATTGGGTTTCATCCATGACATGACACCACATCTCTTGGCCATGGGTCACTCAACATCGAGACGTTCTAAAACCATGAAATGAGAAATTTTTTGAGTCTAAACACAATCATTATTTGAGATATAGAACTCGACCTCTCTATCCATGACCTGTTATCATATCATGCTACACCCTTCTATGACCTCAACACAAACAACACAAAATTCTCATGGAACCACCATGAGCCGAAATCAATAACTTGGTTTGTAAGTCACTAAATAAATGTCCCACATCCCCTCTCTAAGGGACCTAGCAAGAACCATGAAAGTTACTCAAGGTCATCCCTATGCCACTATAGAAACTTGATGTTCACCTCTCCACATCACGGACCGACATATCCATTAGCACCATAGGTGTTTCACTAACATTCCTCACCATTAAGAATTAAAACAACCGTGTCTGACAATCTGTCAGTAATCGAACCCCAAAACATAGACATGGCTATAAATATTTTCCAGAACTAGAAAACAAACATCACCCAGTTCCCATTATCAACTTTTGTGAAGGGTAACCATGGTTTCTGTATACATCATTTAAATCCAAAGGACCAAACCCACAACCATTGTGGGTGCACATCCCACCATCATGTTCCACATTTACTGTTTCCAAGATTTTAAAATCCATGATGTACCTCACGCAACCAAACACATTCATGTCTCTTGTATTGGTCATGATCATCACTGACTGAGGTACACTAAGAAGATGTCTAATAGAATGAACACTAACTAATATCTTTATAAGGTCAAACTATTGGACACCATGACCTAGAATGGATCTCAAGATCCCCTTCTTATCACATCTCATCTACACTTAACCACTACCACAGTAGTGTGACTTCCAAACAAGTCTCATTACTACTCCATGGCCAAACTGCCAAGCTTCAATGAAACAATATTTCATGTGGAAGTAATCTCATCACACCACTTTAGTCCTTTTGATGTTTCCCATAAATAAACAACTGTACCAAAATGGTATACCACACCAATAAAACCAACTATCAATAAAAACCATTATCTATGTGTAGTCCATCGCCTACTGACATACCAAACCATGTATCTTGGTTAATAAACTTCATTAGACTTGATAAATCCTATGCATCTCACCCAAAAACAAAAAGAAATCATACAACATGTTCATCAATGTGACCACACTCACATTGGGTGTGACCATCTAGCGATAGAGTATAACCACACTTCTTCCACCCTTGACATTTCTGCTCAAAAACGACATTGAGTCCTCCATTAATCCTCATCCAAATAGGTGATTGAACCATTCTTATGATACAAACCATTGTAACATACAATAAATCCATTAACAACAACTAGGTTCACCTTATGAATGAAACAAAGAAAAGTATAACATTTTAAAAAACATGTTGACAATTAGAATTCATTGACACAACATCTGAGGAATCTCTCATTCTTCGTCTTCCAGGGTACTTGTTCCACTGGATAAACCTCCCACGAGGTCACCATTGATTTTCTGAAATAATAATTGCATCCCCACAACTCGAGGAGTACAACTAAACATCAGCATTATTCACCAATCCCTATTGGTCACACATGCACCGTAAAAGCACATTGATTTACACTACAAAATCCCAAAACATCTACATGTGTGAGACACACCCAAAATCACTAGAGACCATGTATGACCTCTCTCATTGGTCACCTTGAAGGTTAAACGATACCAACTCCCTAGACTAGAGTCACAACCCGGAAAAATCATTTATCTTCTCACTAAACCATGCATATCATGACATGAACAAAGAAAAGATCATTTATTGAAATCTCACCAAATTTACAAAGCACACTATGCCTTACGCACTAAGTGACCATTTTTTCTAGGTTACGTACCAAAGGTTTACACAATAATTTTCTCTATGTGAAAAACGTCCTCTCAAGAATTCAAAACAGAACTCACAAGGTTTCTACTCACATGGTCACTAAGTCCCAAGAACCATTTTTAAGGTCCATCATGAACCCCATACAGTCATGAACCATTAGAGTTTCCACACTCTCATTACCGAACAACTCCTCACAACCAAATAGAAACAAAACCACCAAAGGGTCCATAAACAAACCACATAGGCCACATCATAACTGGAACAAAATCACAATCCATATCCAATGTATCAAACTAGGGCACTATCACTTCCCCCACCCACACATAAAAGGGGAAAACTAAAAATACAAAGGATATCCACCTTCGAACTCAATCATTTCCATTTTAAACTTACCATTCACTAGGGCATTGAAGAATGATCAACGTGATTAAACAACTAATGTAAAATATCTCACGATAACAACCTTAAACAAAACATTATTCATACTCAATCCCAATGGTAATCATAGCACTTAAAACACTACACTGTACCATACCTATCGTTGGTCAATGTAAATATGGGGTGACCAATTTAATTAATCACAAGTATTTCATCAACACATATTCAAATCAATTCTTCTTTAACAACATTATACCTTCCTCTGAGGCACATTATCCATTTCACAACATGATAAGATCATCATTTGAACTCATTTACACATTTCATAAGGAAAAATTCATTAATAACATTACCATCATTTTTCAATCCATATATTCAGGACACCGAATCCACCATTAAAATTTATCACTACCCAATATTTTTAATTTGTCATGAAATTTCATTATACATGACATTCCTTAACATTTTATTTTAATTATTTTCATTCACCCCCTTTAATTACCATTATTATATATCATTTTCATCATATTCATCAAGTAAATTCATTCTACTCTCGATGCACTGCACACCAATACCATATGTGTCCATATAATGATGCGGGAATAATATTACATTTTGTCCTTAAAATTATGCATGAATGGAGAAACTCATGCCATTTTTCAAATGAAAAAATATAATAAATCAGAAAAATTACAAAACATTTTCATCAACCTATAGTGAAATATCATTCAATTGTGTCAAAACACATAATGAACATTAATTCCCACCTAGTGCAACTTGGGTTTTCACTCGTAAATGGGTTAGACACTACCAAGAACGATTTCATTAACAAGGGCCGGAAAATACCAATCTCCATTATACTTTACAAAAATAGAATAAAAGAGAAATTAACTCCTCAGATACATCTTTGTAACATCCCATCCTAGAAGCCACTAAAACGATGCCACTAGCCATGTTATCACATGATCTTAATTGTGTCTCCACATAGGCCATAAGATTCTGACTAGTAATAAGGGACTTTTGAGTCATGTGGGGAGACTATAACTTCTTTACAAGTGTATGAAGTGATAGAAACGAGTATAAATAGATGAATAATATGAAACCATTGATAAACGTACATGCCAACCATCTTCTGATTTGGTACAATCCATAATTCAACATTAACGATGTCATTACAGACTAGTATTGTACGTGAATAAAATAAAAATACAAGTCAAAATCCCAAACACCCAAACGAGTACTTACTCTATGTCAGGATCCTTCTACATGGGTTATTCACCATCACGTACACTTTGAAAATTCCGTTAAAATGTTTATTTTTAACTCGCTAATGAAAATATATGTCATCCTATTAATAACCTTAGATGAAAACAAGGTAACACACACCAATGGTGTGTGTGTTGGATTTTAGATTTACATCACCTATAATATTAAACCATTTAATCTATTTAAATCATAGATAAGCAAACACAACACGATATATTGAAATATAATATATAAATATATATTTTACATTTTATATCAATCTTGAAAAAAAATTAGAATTGAATTTCAATAAATTATATTGAAAAATAAATCATTCTGTTTAATATGTAACATCATGTATATAATGTAGTAATTCTTGTGGATGATACAAAAACTAGTCATAGGGGACACAAAATGTGATAGTATTAGATAAACACAGTTCACAATATTATTATATATAAATTCAAATGTGATATTCTATGAATAATATCATTATGGCTAACCATGTGGAATATTTATGGCTTACTTGGGACATGGTACACTGACTACATATTACTATAAACTATAATGTTTATATTTCAAGAAAAACAAAATAATTTATATGGGGAAAGGTAACCATCCTATCTTATTATATTACATACTAGGGTTTCCCCCAATACACCAATGGAATCCCATCTATAATTAAAAAAACATGTTCGACATAGAATATTAAATTGAATGAAGACCTTGTTAATAACCATTAATTAATTAAGTAAAACTCATCCAATAAGAAAGAATTCTTTTCAATGGGTTTTATTTTCCATAAGACTATATTATAATTTCATTATTTTTAAAGATTAATCATACCAATAAAGTTGGATAACTTTTATAATGTATATAAAGTGAAAAAAATAAAAATATACTTTACATAAGTTTAAATATTTCTATATATTTAATATCTATTTGTGAATTTATCTTTAAAAAATCTCAAGAAATCATGTAATGGAACCATTAAAAAATAAAAATGTCATTGTTGAATTTAAATATATTTTTTAGTAAAAGTTTGTATAAAAGGAGATCAAAACCATGGACCAAAAAATAAATTAATCCAAATTGATTCATCAAAAATCATTCTAATTATCCACTGGAATATATTATTATAACACTCCAAAAATGGAAATAAATAACTTATGAGACATATTAAATATATTAACCAAAACCCCCCCAAAAAAATATTATTTTCATAAAACAAACTCTAAACTAATTAGTTCATTGACTGGAAGTAAAAGTAAAACACTGGGAATTGGATGGGGAAGGAATAAGATGGAAACCACATACATATGTTTTTTAGAACATATTTTAGATTAAATCATAACGTAATTAGGGGAAAGGGAGGAGGATAACATTGGTGAGGCCACTAAAAGAAAAAAGGGGTTAAGAGGAGAAATAACTATTTCCATTACAGAAGTCTAAAATTTAAAATTATTTATAATTAATATTTTTAACATGTATTGTAGTTTTATATACCATTTAGTATTTATAATAATTGTTCTGGAACCCAAAAGGCAATATTAAATTTATTAGGTACACAATTGGGAATAAAATGATCATAACATGACATCACCTCTAGAATCACAAGTCTATGTTCCATGGATTATATTCCTTGCATTGTAGTAATGATCACAATTAGCGAGGTTTAGAATATTCCATAAATTTCAATATATTCTACCTAAATGAAAAAATGTAGACAAATAAGTGTTAAATCTCATTTCATAAAATGAAATAGTGGGTGTCACAATTATATTAACCTTATCTCTTTTAATACCCTAGGTAGTAAAACTATATTTCTATAATCATAAAATGGGTGAGGCTATTTTTCCATTTTTTATTCTCACTCCCAAATCATAAGGAATTAATCCTTATGCTTATATAATATCTAATATAATAGAATATATTTACAAAATAGAACATCATTCTATATATAAGAATTCTAGAATTGTCTCTTATTTATAAAAACAACATGCCCCCATTCTATCTCTCCCATTTTCATTGCATGTTCTTGATTAGTGAGGTATTTCAATAATAGTGATATATAAAAGAAATTGTGATTCAAAATCATATTTGGTGGAAATTTTATTTACTATGAATGTTTCTGAATTATCTTCCAATCTGAAAGGGTCCCATATGCTTCAGTAAAAATTTCCCTTATCATCCCATACATCTATGACCAATATAATGTGATACCTTTAATAAAACTATTTCAAAAAATATTGATCCTAAAAACGTAGGTATATAACTAATAAGAGGGGGTAAATATCCAATATATGTTTTAATAAGTTAATCATTTTATATTAAAACATTATGACTAGTTGAACTCAAAACACACTATCAATATTACCTTTATCTCTCTTATGAAAAAAATATGATAAAATTAAGTAGCATAATTTTTTAAAATTTTAACCATCCTGAGGGAGCATACTACATATAATTTACAGTATATTATTGGGATGTAAATTTTATTATTATTACTAATAAAGAATTCATTACAAGTTTTATGCATTTTTTTCATATATATTATCAATTTACCTATGAGGGATGTGTTTCAGAAAAAAATTCATTATACTAAAACATAATTTATAGTCATGAAACAATAATTATTCCATAAAATATATTATATGTCAAAATAAATTTGATAATAAAATCAGGACTATATGTTTTATAATTATATGTTAGATCTGATTTTAAAAACATGTAAAATTATAAAATAATAATAGAGTTCATAAATTAATCATTATTCCTCTCATAATTATTTATTTTAATTTTTTTAGACATTAGAGAATGAATTCATGAAAAGAAATCCATACATATCAATTGAATGAAACATGGATTATAAAAATAGAATCAATAAATATCAATCCCATTAGAAAACTATATCTAAATATAGGTATGTTTTAAAGTGTTAAAAATTCTAATTGATACGACCAGTCTTATCTATAAAAAGTTACAATCCTCTCTTCTTATATAATGGGAAAAAATAACATTTTATATTTTAAAATTGTTTAATACACTAAAAATATATAAAATTCTATATAATTTATTCAAATTTCAATTATGATTCTTTAAAAACATTATAAAAATCACTATTTTGAGCATAGAGAATATATTTCAATTGAATTAGGATTAATGAAATAAATAAATTAAAATTAAATTAAATTTCTCTAACTAATTTCTTCTTATATTAATCTCATTTATTTTTCTTTAAATATTTTATTGAATCATTGAACTTTATAGTGATAGTGATGTTATCCAAAAAATTACATATAAAAAAATTACCAAATTTTAATATAATAATGATGAAGGTATTTACCATTCTAAACGAATCATCTACTACTCATTCAAACAATTTTGAAATTCTATTCTATTTTCCATTCTATGTACCCTTAGAAAACCACCATGCTGATATATCATTCTATAAACTAATTTATATATGGTATAACCACCCAATATAAAATTATTATAACAAATATGTGCTACCAATATCTTTTAAAAAAATAATTTCATAAGGTAATAACATTTTGAGAAATGATTAAACATATAAATAACTGGATTGAAGGACCCCAGGACACCCTGAGAGGGGAGGGGTGAATCAGGATGACCACTTTTTCTTTTTAAAGTGATGGATCTTGTTCCCACGTTGGTAGGAACTTGTTGAACCTGTATAAAGATAATGATTAGAAAGCCAACATTCACATGCACAGAGAAGACACATCCCTTTTTACTTGGTTCACCACTAAGGGCTACATCCAAGGAGCATACGCCGACATGTTGTCGGTCGTACCAAAAACCACTATGCTTCACTAGCTGTAGATTACACAAGTTCGGGTACAGACACTCTGTCCCAGACTCACTGCCTTTACAATTGTTCATGATTAGCTCACTGCGTCCCTCGGGTCACTCCCGTTGACTCCCCCTGGCTCACTGCCGTTGGTGAAGTCTCACTCAGTTTATAGACGTGAAGGCCTCTTGAATTGAAAGTCATGAAGTTAATTGTCTCCTGTTCAGCATGAGACTTTGCTTGCATCAGAGTCCTGAGTTTAATGCTCTGTTAAGATCCAAATTCCAACCACTGAGGAAAAACCCATTTTCCCTTGTTCACAGGTCAAACAACCTTTGGAAAAGGCCTTCGCAAAGTACCCTACTTCGCGAGGCTCCCAATTTTGAAAAGCTCGTACAAGACTTCACAGAGCCCCTGCCATTTCGTGAAGCTCAATCGAGAAGCTCAATCATGAAGCACTCTCGCAATGCTCCAGCCTTCGAAATTCTTGGCTATCGCGAAGCTCCTACCTCTTCACAATGCTCACTGAGCCAACGCGGGGCGCACGTCTTTCACGGAGCCAGAATAGCCGCCGCGAAGCTCCTCTTTCGCGAATCACGCTACCTTCGCGAAAGACCATTGCGAACCGAGAGCAAAGGACTTTCTCTGAAATTCTCTCTGCTTCTCTTGAGGGGGTCGGCATCTATTTATAGGCGATTCCACCGACCCTCGTCCCTTCCACGCGAAGTCAATGCCACGTCATCTCAAATCGCGAAGCTCCAAAGTTTCTGCCAGAAATTTGTCCAAATCGCGAAGCTCCACGGCAATCTTCCGTTCGCGGAGCTTGAAGTAGTCGCGAAGAATCACCGTCAACATACCTTCGTGACAGTTCCGCGAAGCTCCCTTCATAAAGCCCAACATTCCTTCACGCCTTCTCCGTGAGACTCCCTCGCAAATCCCTTCATCGCCGCGAAGCTCTTCAACTCTTCCGTTCGTGAAGCTTTGACGTAATCGCGAAGACTCACCGCCTCCATTCTTCTGGTCTTCGCGATTTCCAAACCATGCATCCTCTTTTCGTGAAATTCATGCCTTTGCCATATTAAATCATGATCTTCATGGAAATCCTATTTTCGCGATGCTCAACATTTTCCAGATTTTGGACCCCAAAAATTTGGCAAACACTGGAAACGACGCCACCTTCAATACTGTTGTCTGCTTGAAAGGTATGATCTCTTTGCTGGTATACAAGCCGAACTTCCTTTGAGGATTGACAACAAACACAAACCACACTCCAAATCATGCATAGAAGACCATGGTTCCAACATGGATAACATTCAATGTTCACCATTATAATTAAGAAAATAAAAATTTAGGTTATTCTCATCTTTAAGTTGTAAAACATTCTGAAATCATTACATATCCTCTCACAAATATGACCTCCTTTTTCCAAATAAATCCATTCAATTCATCAATTAATCATCTATCTCTTATAAATAGATAACAGAAATGAAATAATTTGTCAATAATTCTTTTGGAATCATTAATCTTCACCATAATATTTATAATAATCCCATGATATTAATTTTTAACTAATTCTTGATATATAACCTCTCATCCAAGAGTCACTATATATTTCTGTTTTACCTGAAACAATCATATTGACATTCCAAAAATATGTTACTGTATTATTTTTGGTAAAACACCGTTTAACAGAGTCTATAAACATTATGTACAGTTGAGTAGATGCTACCACTCAATAAGGATACTCATCAGTCTAAGTGAATCCAAAATTTAAAAACCATCACAACCACTTGATAAAAAATAAGGACAAAAATAAACTCTTTGATATAAATTTTCCCTTATTTATATATCATTTATAAGAATTTTTTCTTGATTCATATTTAATTTTAAATCATTAACCATGAATTGTTAGGGGTTATCTAATTGATTTTAATGAAATCATATTAGATAAATAATAATGTTCAACCTGATTTTCACAATTTGTTCCTTAGGTATGAAATTGGTAATAAAATCATCCAAATCGTCTTTAATAGGAATAAATTCTGACATAATGACTACTTCGGTAACACTATAAATAATAAATAATGAATAGATGTCCATATTATTTAATCACATATATTTAATAATATTTATAGTATATATATTGAATATTAAATTTCATAGTGTTCGGATATGGGTTTTAATAAAATCTATCAATTAATCATGAATATCCTTCATCTAAATCATCTAATTGAAAGATTTAGTTGAATAATTTTATTTTTCTCCAATAGTACATGGTGTGACTTAGTTTATTTTCATTCACTTTCTACTCAAACTATTTCATCATGTATAAAATAACCCATAATGTATACATTATATCCCTGTAACCACTATTCTAGTATTCATTAGTGAATCTAGATTGAATAAGGTGATTCCATTTGCAGTAAAAAGACTAATAAAAAATGCTACATTTACTAATTCATGTAAAATCATGGAATCAAATATGTTTAATTACATAGGATCACATTGATATTTATAATAAAAAATGACAGTATAGAAAATACCACACTTGGAATTAGTTATAAAATGTATGATCCCAATTATTTTTATAATCCCCCTTTAAAAAATATTCATAATCATAATCTTTGGATCATTTTAGACGTAATTGAATAAATATATTCACTAATTTAAATAACTATACAATACCAACCCTAACTTAGAACCATTAATTATTCAATGAAATAAAAATAAAAATTTTTATATCTCATTAGTTTGAAGATAAGATAAATATAATTTTATAGAAATAAGGATAATTATTTCTGATAAATATAAAAATGAAATTTAGAATATTACCTCACAAATCACATATTAAAAATCCATACATCTAATTTATATATAATAGATAAATTATTGTCATTAAAAGATAATAAAAAACAAAGTTATTTTAATTAATAGAATATTGATTGACCTAAAAGGTGAAGAATTAAACTAAAATAATAACTCATATAGAAGTTATTGGTTATGTTGATACAAAAAAAGAATAATTAATATAATACAGAACCTGATCATCACCTGACTCTATGTAACAACTTCTCAATTTATTATATTATTTCTAATTAATATTTACTTTGATTTATTGGATAGTCTATATGAATCATTGTTTTTATTCCAAAGAATAAAAATAATGCAATAAAATATAAATATTAAGAATGATAATTAAAACCCAACAGTTGAATTTTCAGTATCAAAAATGAATAACCCCTTTATTAAAAATATAATTAATTGAAATAATTTATACTTTTTATATGATTGAAAATAAAATAGTTTAGCTAAAATTTATAATAACATCATTTATTGATTATAAATGCATTTTATAAAAATTAAAATTTCATGTGATAAAAAGTTATTCTAAAAAACAATATGTTTAATGATAATACTAATTAATAATACCAATTTAGTTGGTAAATGATATTAAATAAACATAGTAACAATTATTATTGAAAATGTAAATCTCTTATTATTTTTTTCATTACATATTATGATTTTATTCAAAAATGTATTTCTATATTTCATAATATGAATTTTAAAACATTCACATCATTATAGAATTTATAATAAAATTATCATTGAAACATAAAATTGTATTTCAGATTTAGTTTTTGATGAAAAATCCATTTTTTGTGAAAATTATAATATTAATGATTTAATTATTTTGGAATTGTATCCATGATGTTTATAAAACGTACTATGCTATAAAATATTAATTTTATGAATACAATTTATCATTTTAATTATTTATGTAGACATATAAATCGTATTTCCAACATTTATATATTTTAATCAAATGGATATTTTCATAATTTTTTTATTCGTATTTTCATTAAATAATGTATTTTCAGGTTATGATTCTATAATTCCCTAATATAAATGCCTATGAATATTTATTTTATGTAAATTAAACAATGATGTCATGGAAATTGAAAATTTTATATAGCATGGGAAACACATAAATATAATGCCTAAAATAGTTTTTTTCTCTAAAAAATGCATTTACACATTATCTTTTCTAATACAAAAATTAATATTTAAAACACATTGAAATTTTATATGAAAAATTTATTAATAAATTTGAATAAAATATGTTCCAAATTAGTTAAATTCGTCCATTTTTAATTTTTTTATAAATATAGTTGATAATGTAACAAATATTTACCACTATAAATATATTAACACTAATTAATAGTTATAATCATATAATAATATTCCGTAAAATGATCAATTTTGTCTCTAAAATTATAGGTTGTTTTTATCTTTTAACAACAATATCATTACCCTCAAATTATTTGGATTTTTTGTATAAATCATGGAATAGTATAGTCACTTTGTCGAATATGTCAATGGTGAATCCAATAATCCTATTCTCTTCCCATATAAAAAGATAACAATTCAATTACATCATGTTCTAACTTTCATTTATTTGAATAGAGAATTTCTAGAAACAACATAAGCCATTGATGTGTGTTTCCACATATTCTTACAGTTTTTTTCTTATTTTTTTGGTAACCTTATATAAACATATGAATATAATTAAATTAGTATCATCGGTATAATATAAATTAATTATAAAAATTAATAATTTTATTCCTTACATTTAATCCCCTATGAATATACGAAACATTATTCATGTGTATGTGTGGACGAACGACTCATCAAAGTGTCATAGTTCCTTTTTTATTCATTACCTCTATAAGCTGGTATCATGGATGGAATTGATGAATAAAAATATTTTCTATTTCACAAATAATGTTATGAAATGTTAATTTTTCTATATAAAATCATTCCATACATTATTTGAGAAATGGGAAATTTTATTCAAGACCATGTTTATACTATAACCTCCATGCCCAAGAAATTGTAATGGTAATCACCACCATTATTAGATTGTCATAAAGAATAAATGTAGTGGGGATATATGATAAATAAAAAAATTAGCTTCTTAAAAATATATATTATCATTATCTAATGACATTCTCATACACAGTATAACACTAAAGAACATTTCTATTTGGGTTTACATTACCAATAATGATAATTATTTTATAATTTTTATGTCATAAATGAAAATGGGATTCTATAAAATGGGTGTATCATGTGAAAATGATATATATCAATGTTTTAATAGTCTCAAAGATGTTTTTTATCATTGGAAATAATAATTAACATATGAACATTCAATCGATAATCACATAGAGAAATAATTCAAAAATATTTCCACTTTTTAAGGCGTATTCTTGAATCCAGATAATGAAAAGGTAACTATATAATATATGAAAAAAATTATTGTATCATGAATTTTGTGGTAATTATAAACATAAAATCTAATAGTTATAATCAATCTTTCATTCATGATGTTTATATGAAACATGAAACTAAAATATCTAACGCCGGATAATGAAAATAAGATATATTGGGTCAATATAATTTTTAATATATGTATATAAAATATTTTTAAAAATACCATCATATTTATATTAATTTATTGATATATATATATATATATTCAGATGTTAACATTCAGTATATAGGATGACAGAGAATAGTTGAGTGAACATTAATATAGGGTAATGTATTTTCCACAAATTCTAATCTTTGATACGTGTCTTGAATTATAAAACTAATTGAATTTATATTGAGTAAATTCTAACTATATGAGATTTAATGTCATGAATTATCATTGAATCATGTTATTTAATTTCCAATTTAAATCCATTTTATTTAAGGAGTTTTTAATTGAATGATTTCAATGATGTGAGGAATTTTATTCCCCAAATAATCATTCACTAAAACCAAATATTATTTATCTATAAGGATTATTTTTATGATTTATTTCATCATTGTATTTTTATAATAATCATTTTATTTTATGGGATTTATTAAAAATGTATTTTAAATTATTCATGTGGTGGCTATCTCACTTCTCTCTATGTCATTGAGGATTTTTGTAATTCATTTTTTATTCATTATGTTATGATCATTCATTAAAACTCGTATTCATAATAAAATTTAATTTTCATTATGTCTAGAAGTATTATTGAACTGTTTTCTAGGGATATAGATTTTTACCTCATGAATCCAATGTTGAAAATTCTTCACTTTTTTGGTTATGTTATTTTACAACAAGAAATCTTATTTTTCTTTATACCTTATTATAATGTTATTCAAAAAATTATTTTTCCGTATAATCTTTCCAATATAAGGTGTATATGTTTTTTTAAATATTTCTAATTAGATATATTTCCCATGGAAAGTATATTATCAATTTTATTAACATGGAAAAAATTACTATAGTCCATGTATTGTTATTCTTATACATATAATTATTTTCTATTTAATTATTATTTTTTGATTCACCATCCCCATTCATTTGAATTATGGGTTATGATAATGTTATCACCTTTATTAACATATGGAAATGAATTTAAATTATTTATTGTTATTTAATAATATTTAAGGTTATTTTTGTATTGGTTTTCAATATACAGCTTTACAAGGACACAAAAGTTTTTATTCATCCAATGCGTCTTTATGGAATGGTATGAAATTTATCCTTGAATCTTATATTCTATATATTCAAATAAAAAAAATATGTAATGGGTTTTATGAATATATATATCCTCATGAATCATCAAAAAAAAATTGGAGAAATTCACTTTTTCTGTTTAACTCTTCCAATACTAGTATATTGACATAAAACATGGTATTAAAAACATATTTTTTGTTCTCTGTAAATTTAAATTCCATCATTATGAAAAGATTATTATGAATATCAATGTCTCGTTTAATTATCATTGACATAATATCCGCTAATGTTAAATTTATTATCAAACTATTATGATTATTAATTGCAATTATATTTTTATTATTTTATTAATAGCTTCAGTTACAAGTTTTTCTTACTGAATTATAGATCTAAACCCATTATTATGCTTCAATTCCATAGATTTTAAAAAATTATAGAAATTTTAACATTCATAGAATGATATCATGTGTGAAATAATTTATCATACATATTGAAGGGTAATTATTGATTATGTAGTTTGGTATATGATAAGTAATATAAATTTGATACACAGAACATGAAAATTTATATTTATTATTTTTTTATAACATTCTAAATAACTAAAAATAAAATACTACATGGGATGTAAGTGAAGGAATAATAAATATTACTTATGTAATTAAGGATGATTATATATTGGATTTTACACTTAGTTTCAATGTAATTATGTAATATATTTGTTTATGGCTTTAGATAAAAGATTGTGTGTCTGAGACATCACAAACCACAAGTCAATTTCAAATATATATACGAAAAACACTTCATGAGAGAATGGAGTAGGACATAAAACCTTAAATTGAAATAAATTGATATTCTTCATCAAAAAACCCATTAGGTATTTCATATAATCTCATCAAACGTATACAATTTGTACATTTGGTTGGTTTCCTTATAATATCTAATAATGAATAAAAATATTAATGTGTATATTTTAAATTAAAAAATGTCACATTTTATTTCCAAATTTTTATTGTGATTTTCTCATTAAAAATATAAGGTAGAGTTTTTTTCAAATATTAATTACATTAAAAATACCCATGTGAAATAGGTTTCAAAGATAGTTCTAAAATAAATCAAAAATTTTTAATAATTAGTTTTAAAATGAAAACACATGATTAGTTAAAAAATACATAATAAATAATAATAATAATTAAAATTAATAATAATAATAATTATAATTACATAATAAATATATTTAAATGTAATCACTGACAAACTATCATAGAAAATAAATGATATATAAACTAGATAATCAATCAAAAAATTATTATCACATAAATTTCTAGGAAATGAATTGAATGACTAAACCATAAAAAAACATCATCCAATATATCATCATTCTATATAAGGACTGTCTACACTAATTATTTATCATAGAATTATAATAGATTATGAGGGTACTACTCCTAAATAAGGCTTTAATCCATTCTATGGGACCCTAAGAAGAGTGATTATAAAAGATATTTGAATTTGTTATCTCAAAAACTACACTAGATACCTATGTAGTTATATGATATATTAAATGGTGGAATGGTAATAAGATGTAATAATAAATAATATGAAAATGGATACATTCCTAGATAAATCAACTATATAATAATAAATTATCACCTTATGGGAACCTCTCATTGGAATAATGCCTTAAAAAATTATCAATATAATTAAAGTGACTTATATCAAATAAACTCCCTTCCACATCAAAACACACCAAACAACTGTAATATTACAATAAATTATATATCCCAAATATTCTATTTCAATGTTACAAATAGGCCTGCAAAATTTAATTAGAAACGTATTTATAAGAAAATTTTTTATAGAAAATTTATACCTTAAAAATTGAATGAAATACTTAGAAACTATTTTATGTTCTTTTTTTGAAATTTTTGAATTCATTAATTAATGATATTATTTCATTTCATCAAACATATGGTATCAATAGTTTATTAAATTTTGTCATAAATTGCAAAAATATGAAATAATCATTCTCCATAAAAATATTGACAAATCCATGTTTCTATCACAATTAATATGTAAACATAATTTATACTATAATTTAATATCCATATAATATGTTTATATACGTAATAAATCAAGGTTATGTTATTTAAATATTAATAAAATGGGAAACCAACCTCAACAAGAATATAAGTGGTGAATAAAATCAAATAATGGGTGAGCACAACTAATACAAAAATATGACCACCCTATGAAAATTAACTGCAAGTTAATTTTATAAAAATCAGTAAATGATTTTACAAAAGGGAAAAAAACCAATGGATAATCATAAAATTAGAAGGAATAAGGTGGAATTGAAATAAGATAGGATATGATACATTACATTTAATAACTATCCATAAATCATATGAAAATAAAAAAATATACCATAGAGGAAACGATGAAGGAGGAATGCGGTGTTAAAAGAGAATGGGTGAAAACTATTGATGAAAGTATTTTCATATAAAATAAATATTCGTATGTTATGATAATTCGTTTAAATTTTTTTTGATTATGATTTGATAAATAGTTTGGTTGTACATTTTACCCAATAATGATCCAACCATTCGTATCCTCTTTTTTATAAAATATAAGGCCCTACATGGTTGTTTATAGTTAGTAATATTTTTTAAATACCTCTATAAAATCAACATTTATGATCCACTTGAATATTTTCAACTGAATCACATGCCTTTTTTATTGAAATATATGATACAGATGAAAAATATCCATGCACATTACAAATTAACAATAATCATTCCTATTTATGGTTTTTTGCATAGTATACGATATATCATGAATAGTGAACTCTATGTCACTTGGGAACCTATATAAGAATTATGTGGAAATTATGGTAAAACATGTGATGATCATAGTTTAATATCTTGTGGTGGCAAAAATCTATTAGTATGTTTGAAATTCTAATCAGGTCTAGCCGAATACTCATTGAAAACATTTTATATGAGTAAAAAACTAAAGGGGATAACTGACATATAGTTTGATAATTATCCACCTAGTATCGATATCTTACCCATTGAATGTTTTTATTTATTTACTTGTGAAATAAAATGGATAAATCAATTCCTCTTCAACCGCAAATCGATTCTCAATTCCATGAAACAACACAACCTCAATGAGATAAATCCAAAGATTACAACCTGAATAAGACATGAACATGTCCCAAATCACCACAAAATCCTTATCTATCAACAAAATAATCCTCGACTAATGTATAAATCCAGAAGGGATTATAGGTAAGTATTTTAATTGGAGAATTCATGGACCGACTATAGTGGTATCCCCACAAATATATAATTTCTCTAAAATACTCATCCTTTAAATACAATCAATAATAACCATATATAGTAAAACATTATTTGCACAGAAATCAATACTATATAATTTCAATGTAATTAAATGACACCACAATCAATTAGAATCAACAAAACCATAAAAAAAGAATGTGTGATGAAAACAATATATGAATAATAAATAAAAAATAGACATTACCTCAAGTGGCCACTAAATCAAAATAATGTTTAAAAGGATGGAACTTGTAATCCATCAATGTGATAGTTCTCACGACACACTATTTATGGATTGATCTTCCTAAAAACACCACATATGGCCAAAATATCCCTAACCATGATAAGAATTTATATATTTCTAAGGAAAAGGCTTCATATGGATGGGGATTCCACACAAATGGAACACTAATGACCTACCTATATAAGGATATAATGAGATACAAGAAGTCATATTTATATCATCACCTACTATATAGATTTATATAAATCCCCCATCAATTATTATATATTTTTTCTCTTCTCTCGAGAGTATTTAATATTTCAGTGATCATAACCACTTTTTCTTAATCCAGAAAAAATTGGACCACCTTCTTTCCCTCTTAAAAATATGAGTGAAACCATTCACCAACACCCAAAAATAAAGGGTAGGAAATTGTTTTCACTAAAAATATTTATTTTTCAATGAAGCTCCTATAAACTAAAAAATATGACAATGAATAAGGTCAATGAATATAATTAACATATTACAACATTGAAATATTACTAATTTGTAGGCCATATAATTCAATTATGTTATCCACTTGAATGAAAATTGATAAAAATTATTATTAGAATAAATAAATAAATCAATCACAGGAATGGTCCTCTAGTGTATATGACTATATCATATGCATTGACTGCATAAAAAATAGGGTAATACGCATGTTTTGAGTAAATTAACATTAATTTGGGTATTTAAATTGTTAAAATATACTGTATTATGATTGGTAAATTTTGGAGGATATGTTGAAAGTATTTTTGGCATATCTAGAGGTTCTCAGTTTGATCAAAATATTTTAGAAACCACTAATCCCTTTCAGAAAATCGTGATATAGAAAACAGTGATCCCTAGGTATGTGTATTTATCTTGACAAAATTGGACGAACCATATTTCCACCTGTGGGATACCATGCGTGATATGTATATAGATAAAATAATGGTTGGATAATGGTTTGACTAACCATGTGAGACAACTATGAAAGGTTTGGATTAACATAGTAAACCCTGCACAGTTTGTGCATGATTTAACAAACTATGTGTATTAACCAAGATGTGTACATGTTCCATCCTTAAATTGTTGATCTAATAATAATTAAACATGTAAATTCATGTTTCCCCAAATTATACCATACGAAAATTTGAACTTCTCTAAAATTATAAGATGACCATTACCATTCATCCACGACCAATCCATTAGAGATTATTGGTGCATTGGTATCCCCAAATATATAGTTCTTTACTATTCTTTTTTGTTATCAATATATTATTATTCTTCCAAATATTTAATTCATTGATATAATTTATTTGAGATAGATCCACGATGTTTGATACCAATCATGATGCGATGAAACTAACTAAAAGTGGCTTATGAGAATGTGGTTTTACCTGATTCACAAGTGAACCAACAACTAGCTCAAATAATTGCCCAGGTTTTTAAATTGGTGATATATTGAACCAATCAATTAATACAAGTAATGTGGATAATTCTAATCAATTACAGAAGAAACATAAACTCACCTTTATAGTTCATTTGAATCATTAAAATGATGAAAAGTGGCTATATAGGATTAATAAAATCGTTGATTTGATTAGCACACACTCTTAGTTGAAATTAAAGTTACAAATCATCATGATGGATGATATATCACACATATGGTCCTATTTAGTATTCCAGAATCAATTATAAACAGTAATTACATATAATGATTTTGATTAATTTTTCAAAAAAAATAAATCCTCATATGATTAATATTTTTATAACAACAATATTTTTTAGTTTGAATAAAATACATGGAAAATAAAATAATAAAGACCTTTATTCTCTAAATTTGTTTAAATATGTGTTTTTAAATGAATATTTCTTTAATTGGGTATGAGAACTTATATTTACTCAAATACTTAATTTTAAAAAAAAATATAAGAGATAGTCAATATGGGGATTGCGGTATACAATGACTTATCAGGAACTACATGTAGTGGAAGAATGGTGATACCTATATGAAATGGATGGATATTTAATAATGATAATAAATTATAGAGGGAATAATATTTACATTTTATATGAATTATTTAGAGATGGTAAACTAGATCAGTGAGCCAGCCTTCTAAACCTAGGAGTAATTCAGGTTGTTTTTAATCTGGTTCTTTTGATCACATGATGTGAGATTATACAGAACCACATAAAGAACATCACAATTGCAACTATTTGGGATATATTATTCCTTATATCATATTTCCCCACGTTCAGGTGCTCGTTATATATTTCATGTTATACATATGTCATATTATTTGACGGAATAAGGGCATCACAACAGTCCCCATCAATAGAATTGAGGAATCCATGGGGATTTTATGGATTCCATGACAACCAATGCAGTTCTTTCTCAATAGGGTAATAAAGAAAAAATTAAAATGAGTAATTAGTATTAATTATCTATGTATGTTATTATGGTTGATCATTATGGACTATCATTAGTGGTTGGTACAATTCTTTTGAACACTACCCTTATGTAATTTTTTTTATATGGGTTAATGACATTCATTTATTTATTCTTATCATATTGATCATCTATGATTTAGTTTTTAGATAATTTCTTCTATGTTGATATTTAATAATTATCTTGGTTGAAGATAATTTAATGAAATTATATATTACATGTGATTTATAACAATTTTTGTGGTTGAATTGATTTCAGATTTCTATATGCATGCGACTGATGTATATGATATATTCCCAGGAATGAATTGATTGATAGTAGTGAAAGTTGTGAACTCATTTAATGAAAAAAAATAGATTTGGAAACTATATTTTATTGGTAAATGTATAATTTTTTCTATGATTTATTTTATATAAATGTGTAACATAATATTTCCTAGTATCATGAGTTTTGGAACTTGTTTAAGGAAATCTTCTAGAGTTTTATACTAAACCCCTTCTTAGGATCATTATTGTGTTTGAAGATGTTGTTTATAGATACATAGGTAAGGAATGGTATAACATTATTTTAGATGAGGAATATGATACCATGGGCATGGTTTATGGTCATAGATCTTGGGTCAGGTTAAGGGTTTCTAGTATTGTCTCCTTTTGGTCTTGTTTCTTATTTATTTCAATTTTCTCATTTTGATCTGATGTAGTTTGGTTGGGATAATGTAGTACTATGATATTATTTCATTATTTATACCTTGAAATTTTCCTTCATTGATTACATTGAGTGTTATTACAATTTTTTCATGCATTATATATTGGTTTTTTGGTTATGGTTATCATGTTTTCTATTTTCCATTTCGAGAGAAAATCAACCCCTATGTATTTATGAATCCCTTTGAATTTATTTCAAGAATATATTAACTTGGAGATTTCATATAAGGCCTAGTAACGTCCTCCACCTCTGCCCAAGACAATGGGTTAAAGGTGGAATGTTACACATATAATTTTATTAATAATGGTATTGATGTTGATCATAAATGTCTCGTGGATCTTAAGAAGACCACAAATCATTTAGAAATGAAACATCACACATAATTTACATAGTTTATGGATTTTATATAAAAGAAACATTTTTTTAAATTATCATAATATAGATGTAAATAATTATATTTTTCAATTAAAGTGTTTCTTACATATACCCCATTGCAGAATCCCCTAGAAAATCGATCGACACACGATTTGGTTAATTATCAATAAAACATATGCAACAAATTAATTAATAATAATAAAAACAAAAAAGAAAACTAAAAAAAACTAAAAACAAAAATTAATAATTAAATTAGGAGTATATAAATACTATTTAAATTTAATTATAGTATTTCCATTATATTATTATTTAAAATCACAAATATCAGTTTTTAGCATATTAAAACATTACAAAGATATTATTTAATTTTTTTAATTAAAATCCATTTTTAAAATAATTTATTCATTTATAACCATGTTTTTAATTTTAATTATAATTGATAACCTCTTTCGAAATATAAATTTTTTTATATGTACATCTAAAACACAATTATTCCTTAAAGTACCATAATTAATTTTAATCGTAATAACTACATTCATAAAACCATCACATATTGTTTCAAAAAAAAATCATCTTCAAATAATTTAAGAATATTATTTATTTAATTCAATACTTCAAATAAAATTTCTAAAACTGAAAACAAAATTCATTATAATTTCATTAAATTTAATTAAAAATCTTGAATAATCCAAAAATATATATAACATTTCATATGATGGACTACTGTTCATTCATCACTCAACTATATAGATTGGTAGGCCAATATACAATCATATAACATCCACAAATAGTTACGTATAATAATGTTATATTATTCTACATAGTTTTATAGACCCATTTATTTCACTATGTAACACATTTTTAAATCCTATTACTATAGAAAAGATCATTGGGCTCCTTAAATTAATATAAATTTCATCATTATAATTTTGGAAATCCATTAACCATGAATAATACATACAGGAAATAAATTTATAAGGATATATTAATACACAATATAAATTATCCCCAAGTAACTCAAGGATCAGATTTAGAAATATCTCATGAGTCTCTCCTGACACATACCTCTCGAACTCCAAAATACATAATTCAAATATATAATTAATTCTATGATAAAAGAGGGAATTATTAAACTAAATACCATTTAATAACAATGTATCAGATGAAATATTTTGAATAACCTTTATGGTCTATCAATAAACTGGGATCTTGAACCATCCAAAAATATACCGTAGGGTTGTTCATTATCCCCATGGGAAAAAATGGCACTGTGATATTATATACAGAGATTTTGTATTCATTTATCATAAAAATTGAAATTAAATATAATAATTAACCTTTAATTTCTAGTATAACCAATCTTAAAAATATATCCAAATACACCAATAAAATCATATTTGTGAAAAATAATAAGTCAAAGTAAAGAATACTTATTAAATAATACAACCATGAATAATGTATGTAATAATACTAAAAGAAAAAAAATATACATTAGTGGAAAACAATATTGATGCAACAATGATGAAAAAATGATGTAATAATCAAAATAATGTTTTTGGGATTACCCAAATCACCATAAAACTTCTATATAATAAAATAATTATATAATAATAGATTTGTGACATGAAACCTAGAAATAAAATACATATATAGGTGGGCACACAAAGCTCAATTGGTTTTGAATAGGAATAACACACCATGAAAATTCTACTAATTAATGATTAATTATATCATAGTTTGTAATATATTTTAGAAATATTTATATTATAGTTTATTTATATAAATAATTAAAATTAATTTCCATTATTTCTTTGTAGTATCTACATTTGTAACATGATGATTAAAAAAATTTGAAAATAAATTTTCATTAAAAATACACCCTTTTATGAGTTAAAAATAATAGTTCTCAAAGATCTATGAAATGTTTTACCAATTAAATAAATATAAAAACACTATTAACTAGTAAAATTGAAGGAGAAATACCAATAATAATAAAAAAATATGAATATGAATTTAATAATAAAAATTATAATAAATATATTAATAGATTCATGAATGTGAAATGAAAAGATTATCCATCAATCACATAAAATTTACAATACATAATATAGAAAATCAATAAAAATAATAAGGAAAATAAGAACACATTGGATTTTTGGGGCATGTGTAGATGAATTTAATTATAATATATAATATTGGGTCACTAAATAAAATGTAACCACATTGATTAAATATTAAATAATACCAAGCATATCCATGGTATAAACTCCAAATGTTGGGATAATCCGTACTATGATCCCCTAACGAGAGTAAAATCCTAACCTAATAGAATATGTCCCTCATATATTAAACATGATTATAATGGATTCAAATGATAAGTAGTCTTGTTTAGAAAATATTAATTATCAACCAAAAATTTCAAAATAGATCGATACCCGGATTCATGAAACAAATCACATGCAATCCACATCCTCAAGCACATATATGAGGAATAACCCCATTCTCAAAAAGTCATCAATATTAAAAGTATCACAAATGTGATACATTGTCATACACAAGAATGTATAACAAAAATTGGCCATATTATAGAGTAATTTTCATCTATAAAAGTCGCTTTCAATGTCCCAGCATAGACATCCCAATATTTTTAAGAATAGTTGTTAGAAGAACATTTTTATATAATAGAAAAAAATTAACAATTTAGTGAAAAAATTATCTAAAATTTTAGAGAATAATAAAACATGTAAAATTTTAAAATACAATTATAAAAGACATTTTTGAATTTCATCAAACTGAATGTCTGTATGGTTGAGTAAAAAACACCGCTCTAGAAATAAAGGAGAAACCACCCAATTCGGGAATAAAGTGAAATTTTTTTCCATCCCCAATAATCCTCAAGAATACATAGTCCTCTAATTTGAGATACCAAAAAATGATTAAATATGTAATAACTCATAGTTCATAAATTTTTTAGTTACATTAAGGGAAAACCTTATTAAAATCAAAATGTAATTGTCGTGAAAATTAAAATTGAGGTGAACACAATATGTAAGACAATTCAAACACAAAAAATGAAAAAAACAATTAAATTTTGAAACCCTATATCGAGTGTTATATTAATGAAAAATATAGCCTATGTACAATAAGAATAAATTGTATTGAGAACTAAGAATGAAATGATATATTAATGGCGTCCATTGTAACATCCAACAATATTACACTCTCTCATGTGGCTGGAAAGGGTTTGTTATGAGACAACATGTATGGTTCCCCTGAAACAAATGTTTGACAACTCTCAATGGGGGTGTAAATAGTACAGTGGTGTGATTATACACCATTGAATGAAGTTTCATATAAGTATAAACAATTCCTAAATAAACATAAAAAAAATCAGTGTAAATACATTATAGATGAAAAAAATAAAAGACTGAATAATACAATGAATAGATAATGAACAATGTAATGATTTTACAGATTGTAACTAAATTACATGGAATAATAGTAAAATAAAAGACTAGAAAACTCAAAGAATAGAATGAATGTCCTGGGTCCCAAACCCCAAATCTGTCGTATCTCTAAACTCCACCCCAACAAAAAATCAATAAATAAAGAATATGGTCATTTATTTGTATCAAAATTCACATCTAGATATTCATCACAGGTTCCAAATATTTGATTGAATAGTGTTTGAGTATAACTTAATATGAATAAACCTTCATGTCTAAAAAGAACCATGCTAATAATAAGTGTATACAATAAAGAAAAAAAATTAATGTATTAATTTATTGAATAATTAATAAAATACGTCAAAAAATGCTTCGAATCCATTGTAGAATATATCTACTCATTTATGAAAAACATACATACAACAACCTTATAACAAAGTTCAGAAAAACTAATTTGACAACATGCTTGAATATATCTGCTCATGTCTTATGACCATTCCAACCACCACTATATTACCATGGTATCATCACAACAATTCCAGTCAAAGCCTTATAAGAAATATAACATGGGACTAGATATATCTAACTTATAATAAAAATTAAAACATTGAATGATATCATCCCACTCAATATCCCCATAATAATATATATGTGTAAATGTTCTTATTCAGAGAAAAATATTTATGTGTTACAACAAGAAACACAATTCATGTCATATAGTATGGATATCACAATATCACATTATACATATCAATGTATAATTATGTAAATTAAAATTATTCATTCATATTCCAATTGAAATTCAATTAAACTATATTATTAATTATATCAATATGCAATAGTCCACAATTTAGTGATTCTATAACAAGAAAAACCCCTAGGTCTTATGTCATATTAAACATACATTAACCCATTATCTAATTACAATTTCATTTGATTCAATAAAAATTCCAAGAATAATCTCATTCAGTTATTTAATTAACTTTGGCACATGTTTTGTTTGTGCAATCACAATATTTCATAAATATGGAAATTATCGATCTATAGGGTTATGATTTTAAACCATACCATTTGCCAACCATCCATCAACTCTTACAATGGTCAACTCCCATCAGGTAGAAGGTATTGATGATTCAAAAAAGGATCCAATATCAAAATATATTATAATCAAAACCAATAATGCAATTTGCCAATGGTTTTCACTATAATGGTTGAAGAACCAAATTGAAGAATGTAGATACCTATCTGAAAGAACATACCCGGGATATAAGTCACAAACGAAACATCCATAAGTGATGTTGGTACTTCAAAATCATCTTTATATTTCCCTAGGGCCGATAAGAGGGATTCTATAGTTAAATAGACTTAATTTCATCATCACAATATGTTTAAAATTGTAGTTTTGGATTTTACATGACATATAATGTTGTTATTTAACAAGAAAATGTTTTTAATGGAATTCACCAAAAAAACAATTTAACTTGAATTTAATTTATAAAAAACAATGACCAGTTACATGTAGTCAAATAACATAATAGGACTAGAAAATGTTTTTTATATGATTCTTTTTTAGTTTTCTTTTATATATCATGAACCCCATTTAAATATACTCAACATTCCAGGAACAAATATTAACACATATTCTCATTAATAACTGTACTCCACTATCTAAAAATAGAATACATCACTAAAAATTAGGTCATTTTAACCAACAACGTCTCTTCATCTCCGAACAAGAGTCGATCACTAAGGATAAAAAACTCAGAGAGGGATAGACCTAGAAAAATAATGAATCTTACAACGTACCCACATTATAATAACTCAAACCCAAGATACTCAATGAGTGACTATGTGGTATTAGTGTACAATTATAGCCAATTTCTTCTCATATAATACTCCCTCTTCTAGGTATCCTCTATAAAATTACCATGTTTCCAGAACACTATAAAAAATAGTATAATTTGACCTCGAAGGTATTTAACACTAAGAAATAGAACATGTATCCAATGATCCTCATATTACACATCATCACAATTTTATTTGTCTACTAAATCAATTTCATGGGATGGGTCAGAATGATATCTTAATTGTTTCAATATTTGTAATACCTTATTCAAGTCATTGTAGATCTATAGAACGGATAAACAGTATTTCATTGGACAGAGCCCTTCTATTATTTGAATCGGCTCAATAAACCTACTTGCTAGAATTCCCAATTTTATGGTATGGAATTATTCCCATCTAGGTTACTTCTGAAGGAAAACATAAAGACCAAAATCACATTCCAAAGGTCTTCTGCAATGATCACCATAACATATTTTCCTGACATGTGTGGTCACCAAGCTTTGTCTGATCAACTCAACCTATTTAGACATCTATTCATCGATATTAGGAAAAAAAATTGGTGAATCACCTACCTCTAGCCAAAAAAATAAGATAAAAAAATTCCTTTCCACAAAATCCTTAAAAGGATCCAATTGTTTTGATACCTATAATATATTACTATATACAAACTCTAGTAGTTTAATTGGTTTCTCCCATGAAAAAAACACAAAAAAGGTTGCAAATATATCCTATAGAACCTAAATCAGGCACTCATATTGAACACAATTATGTGGAAGATAGGTTTTTCATAAATTAACTCCTATTGCCAAGGCATTATGAAGAGCCTACTTGAAAAATGATGTCAAATGAGGTTCTATGTCTTGAACGATACTCCTCAGAACACTGTGCATCCAAAAGAATATTTTCATGTAAATGTTTCTCTAATATACATCTATAAATGGATCCCATATAGATAAAAAAATATGCTACCATACACATTTAAACCAAATAAACCATAAACATTCATTGAAATGGGTATTCATGGTTATTCTTGTAACAAAATCCATTGTGACATCATCCCCTTTCAACATCAATATAGGTAATGGTTGCAAAAAACCAGATGGCCTCTGATACATGGATTTCACCTTCTGAAAAGTGAAGCATTTCTCAAAAATATTTTCACCCACATTTTTATTCCTAACAAATAGTATAGTATATTAATATAATGATTTTTTTTTCAAACTATGATGAACTACCCACCAAAAAGAATAAAACTCTTGTATTAGCTCATTTTAAAAGATCGTATGAACCTATATCTGTCCACAAAAAGAAGAGAACTTACAATGTCGATAGACTATTCTGATGGAGTCTCCCCAAAATACAATTTGTATCTCAGAACTAATGACTCAAGAAAATAATAAGGCTCATTATTATTCTATTCCAAAAGCATGTGTATAACTAATGCTGACGTCCAAACAATAAGGCCCTAAGATTACAGAACATCAAGATGCTTGTCTACAAAAATTGAAATTATCTTCCACTCATCACAATACTCATGTAATTATGTTGTTTTTTCCTTTTATATAAATTAATTGGTTCTGATGTTTCACTAACCTAGTGTATATTACTATTAAATTTCAAAATACTACCTTTTATCGACCCACCGCCTTTGCCAAAGATTTGGTTTTATCCAGATAAGATGTACTTGAGGCTATTTTAATCACTATATACCTGAGACCTCTCACAATTTTGACAGTGTATCCAAAACTAATGGGATTGTATCGCTGCTACTAACTCTAGATCTTGAGTAGATTAATTCGTCTAATAGGGTATCACCATTGTGGATACAATATCAACCACTTGGTCCTCCTGCATTAAACTTCTTCGAGATCAACTCCAAATGTGTCACAATACATGGTATATTATTTAACTGGCATAGGTAACATACAACTAGGTTTTGAGTTTATCCCACCTTTCATATCAATAAAATATCCTTCGAAAACATTATAACAAACAAACATCACATCATTTTTGGTCATCTAGTTCACCGGTACATACAAATGAGAGAAATCATATATAAAAATTAGTAATTACTAGAAAAAACATAGAATATTAAAATATTGAATGAATTATAGTTATGTTCCCAAGATATAATGGCTATAATATTTTTTTCCCACAGAAAATCCTTCTTTCTATAATCAAATGGAAACAAATATTTACATCATTTATCAAAAAACACTAATTTAAAAGGTTCGGGTAAAGCCAATGCTATCTCAACGTTCTTATAATGATGTATTTAGGATTTAGAATATCATATACATAATAAAAGTACACAATGATATAATTTATGTAAACTTATGAATACTAATCTAGAAAAAGATGAAAGGTCTTATTCATTACAACCATAGACACAGAAGGCACATTAGTATGCACAAACAACATCACCAAGAATTCATAATAACCATTCATTTTTATAAATAATGTATTTGGTAGGTCAGATTGTCTCACACTTAAAAAATGATATCCTTGCCTAAAATAAATCTTATAGAAGATAATGTCACATATCAACTGATTTTAAATACTGTCAATACATAGAATAGGTTATTGGTTCTTTTTCATCATTTTTCTGAGCCTCTGATAATTCCCACATAACCACATAGATCCATCAGCCTTTTTGATGATGGTATATAGAGAAACCCAAGGAGATGTATAGGACTATATTAATCCTTTATATTCTAGATATTAAAACTAAAACCTTAACTCACAAATATCTATTGGTCTCATTTGGTGAAAAAGTATACTAACAGGATCTGATCTCGAGAAAACTGGATTATGAACTCGATCTATCCGTTGTTAGGTATTCCATAAAACTCATCAGGGAAAATGTATTGAAAATTTTCAAATAGAGGTGGAATGTAGTCATTATAAATTCTAGCATTATCTATAACGTGATAGGTCGTGTGAGCAGTGAGACAATGCAATCTATACTGAATTGGTCCAACACAACTAGCGTGAAGTTCCCAGTCACCATGGTGAGAAGAACTGCATACAAATTGATATATGAAGTTAACTCACAATATTTAATGATTGATATGTTTTTTATATATATGTACCTTATCCACACAATGAATCCAGTTGAATACTATAATTTCTAGTAAAAAAGGATCTCAAAATAAACAGTTACAACCAATATCTAGGGAGCTCACCTTGAAACATTTGATATTCTCTAACCACACACCCAACAGAGTGTCAATGGTTTAAAAACCATCTATGTTTTCCACATAAAATATAATACCATTTTAAAAAATTAAAGATTGAAATGAATTTGATGTTCCTACATAGAGAAAAAAAACTCTTAGGTTGATGGTATAAGAATAATACCTCTAATGGAAGAATTTCGTGAATAAATGATAGCTGGAGTAGTCTAAATAACTTTCAACTCGCTTGTCCCTCTACCCTAGGAACAAATTTTAGTACCCTGAGCTATATCTCGTTCATGGTACTACTAGTCATGAATTGGTTTTTCACGTACCAAAAATCATCCTAAAAAACTAATGGAGCTTCAAATACCAACCTTATGATGGGTAGTTGAGACCCATTACAACACCTGTTCGAGACATGATTAAACGCCGTTTGTATGATCAGAAAGTTCACATATAACCTTTGAATATGTCCTAGTATGCCCCAAATGTGACACTGAACTGGGAGGTAAGGACACAAAAGGATATTTTTACCAATAAATCCACACTAAAATCACATTAACAGATAATGGTCTTCACATGTTAGTCCACTGCACTGGAAACTCTTCCCACTTTTACTTTTGTGGAGACTGTCATGACAACACTTCTTACCACTTGAAAAGGAACTTACCAAATCACATAGCTGAAACATCCAGTGTGATTCTTGGGGCCTCTCTCAAAATCTCATCTTTGATTAGTTCTGGATTAATCCCATATTATATGATGTTTGAAATTATAATTTTCACCTATGACATGATCTAATAATGAAGAAAATCTTGGAAATGTCTCACACAGATGATCACATCATATTTAAAATTTGTAACAATGCCTTGTAAGTCAAAAAAACATAAAGTATTGTCCAAAATTGAAAAACCCCTCATGCATTAGAGGAAAAATATTATGATATATTTCATCTTTCTTGTTTTTGAGAAACGAAATGGATCAGAAACATCCTCTCCATGTCCTACCAACATTGATCGTCTAGCTGCCCTACTTCTCCCAGAATACCCCCACCAACCTTTGGATGGTCCATAAATCATATAAATATAAACCTTTAGTAATATATATATGCAGTTGTATCAATATTCATGTATATTTTTTGGAATGAACCAATTCAAAAATCAGATACATTTTTTCCCCCTTATTTAGTAAACACATGTTTTTGTTGAAGAAAAATCTCCATTTTCAGCTCAATGATCAACTGAATAGTACAAACAGTCTACCATTCCGACTATATCATGACCATAATAAAGCATTCATTAAGATTAAAATCCATCAGATCATCTAGAACAATATTATGTCCTAGTTTAGCTATGTTAGGTTCATGATGATTTCCACTCTCCTAAGTAATGAGTTCAAGATGAGGATGGGGAATTTTCCCTATAAGAGTACTGCACACCTTACCGAATAAGCCGACTATAATTTCAACCGAAGAAGGTGACTAAAATAGATAACCACTAACTATTGGTCCCTTCAGACATAAAATGCATGTATTTTAGTGTTACATGTAAACTCATTTAAAATTTCTAATGAAATAGTTATATCTTATTATAGTATAATAGGTAGGTATATATCATATGAAAAAATAGATACACCCCTATAATAAACAATGAATTTATATTTATCCCATGGAGATAATTATTATCAATGATTTCTAATTCCACTCTATACTAGGAAATTATTACAAACCTCTTGAAAATATTTGATCACTAAACAAAAACCTCAATCAAATCATGATCACCCAATGTGAAATAACATAAATAGTTACAAACGCATAAAATAAACTGAAATCCCATTCTTGGTCACTCAGTATTTCTTCCATACAAGGGTTAACTTCTACCATGAACAAGCACATTACCATGTCTTGAAACATCCTAGTCTCTTTTATAACCATCGGCAAATAATGGGTCATAAGAAAAGAAATCATGACCAGTATGATACCACAATGTAGAATCCCCAAATTTGTAACCCTATCATGTGGAAATTAACATTTTTTTAAGACATCAACCACAAATACCTATATGAAAAAGAATTCAAACTTGTTCCAGATTTGTGAGTAGTATAGTGGGGGGACTGTACACATATCTATGAAGTTTCCTAGAACTATAAATAATGCACAATTAAAAGAAAATAATTTGATTAATGTAATTTAAGAAGACAATAATAAAAAAACAGAATAATTTATTAAATAGATAATGAACAATTTAATGTTGTTATCAAATTTAATAAAATTACTTGCTAGAAAAATACATGAAAACACTAGTGGACTAAACTGAATGACTCAAAGTCTCTGATCCCGAACCCCACGTCGATCACATATTCAAACACCATTCCTATAGAAAATAACCAATCAACAGATTGAGAATTTTCCCTTAGAATCCACATAATATACTCAGGTGAAAACTTAGTACCAAATAAGTTGCCAGTATAACTCATTTTATTGAACCTACTGTGTGTAAACAAAACCAGTATTTTAAGGAGTGTATTTAATAATGTGATATTGAGGTGTAATATGTAACTAAATAATTAATAAAATAATAAAAAAACATTCATTGGATATATAGTATATTATCTATGACCATATCATACAACCATTTCCACCACAACTATAAAACCAAGGTAAAATTACTTTTTTAAGCCCTCTGCTAGACAATAATTGAGAATGGATTATTACCATTCCAACCAGTACCGTTTATCCATGGTATTTTAACTAAAATATGAGTCAAATCCTTATATGAAATACAACATTTCCGGTTAAGTCCCTAAAATAATTAATGCATGTCAATAAGAATATCATTCTCTCTATGAGCATTAGAACATGGCCTAGGGTGAGCACTCATAATATCAGTATTAAACCATATATGAGTGCATGTGCAGGGGTTGAGCCTGATATATTATAATTACGCAATAGAACAGAATTCATGTCAAACAACATTCATATCACAATGTCAAATCATATATCTCAATGGTTAATAATGTGAATCATTTTTATTCGTTCATATATCACTTGATATCCAAATAAATATTGACTAAAAATTATATCATTAATAATAAGACACAATATATGGATTCTATTACTAGAAATCACACAAGGTCACATGTTATTCTAAACATATATTAATATATTAGTAAATTAAAAATCCATTTTAATCCAATGAGATTCATAGAATAATATCATTGAATTATTTAATTATTTTAGTACACATTTTAATGGTGAAATCACAATATTTCATAAATTTTATAATTATCAAACCATACAGAAAATATCTAGGACCCTATAATTAATATACAATAAAAAATTATTCCAATGACCAAATCCCAAAAGAAAGAAGTAGATAATGACTGCAAAAAAATATCAACATTGGAATTGATCTTGATCAAAACCAACAACGAATTAGAAAAATTATTTTAGAGTTATGTTCTCAGAAAAAATGAGAATAATGGTAAAACATATGAAAGAGAATTTACCATGGATTAAACTCACAATAATAACAACCATAATAGATTTTGGCACTCTAAAATCACATAGAGAACACCCTAGGTTCAAGAGGAGAGGAGATGCATCGATATAGAATGATTTTTAAACGAATGTCATGGTTAAAACTATAAGTTGTGAATTTATACTATGTGTACTATGGTTACATGTTATCTAAATGTTTTAAATTCAAATCACCAAAAAACAATTTCATTAAATTTATATTATTAAAATTAATGAACAATTACATGATGTAATATCCCTTTACATAACTTGTAAATATTTTGTAGATTAATTTCATCACATTTTCCTTTTAAACAAATTGAACACCCATTAAATCTTCTAAATATACTACAAACACATATTAAAAATTATTAAAATTTATACCTAAAATACATTAACTCAAAATACAACACATACCAAAATATTATTTTATTACTCTAAAAATTATTCTGCATCTTATAATAAGACATGACCACAATGGAAATAAAAACAACCACGAGAGATACATGCCGATAAAAATAAGGGACATGACAACCTTAATTTGAGGAGATTGATATAAATCATGGGTAAATTGCATGAATCAACCATAAATGGTTGTATAAAGGGGGAAATATTGTTTTACATGGAACGGTAGATGTATTGGGCGAAATGAGTATCTGAGTGATTAAAATTAATGAGGCGGTAGATAGGTATTTTCATTATATTCATATTATAGGTAGGATGAAATAATGTTCCACTAGATATTACAAGTTGATTGATAATAGTAAAAATACTAATTGTTAAATCCTAAAAACTCTCACATAGTTTCTATTCGGTTTTTCATGACTATGATCAACCATTGAAGTGAACAAATGTCATATAAGGGTAACATAAAAACTATATTAATGCAAGAGTGTTTTTTTTCAAACCTTTGACTACCCAATCACATTAACCATTCATGAAAAAATTAATGTTAATCACTCCTTTGTGAGGGTCCCAAGTTTATTTATAGAATACTATTATCCACCTAGGAAAATATCTAATGCTTAACCATAGACTAATTTTAAAATGTTGTAAGCATGTATAAATTCCTTGCGATGAGAGAATAATACTGTAATATCAGATATTTTTTAGGATCTTCATATAGATCATGGATAAGTGTAACGACTAATAAATAAACAAAAAAATTAAAATCCAGGGAGATAGTATGATGATTGGTGTGGTGTCCTAAAAAAGCAAAAATTTATCATGTCATTTGAATACATATACTAGGACCAGAATATAATGTTCTTTTATTAAACAATTTATAATCCCATGATGTATTTTATCTCTCCTATATTTGACAACTGAAATATTTTTTTTGTAAATTTTTTTATTCAATAAATGAAATTTATATATTGAATGAAAAAAATTACATCAAAATATAGACATGTAAAAAATTTATGAAATTTAATTAAATTTTAATATAGGTTGTTATTGAATATATCATTATTGAATTTTATGTGTTTTAAATAGCTTTCAACCCTTGAATACCATTCCCAATGGAACTTGTTTCAAACCATTTAATTACTACTTCAATTTTCATAGTTAAAATACATCATTATTATGAATAAATATTTCACAGTGCTCAATATAAACTACTTATTCCATATTAGTATTGAAATGGATTATTTGACCTCAATCTAAAATATTTTATACTTCCTATTATATTTAACGTCAATGATAATTTTAGATATTCCAATTTTAGACATTGAGAAAATTTCTCATCAATGCCAAATCAATTTCATTTGTGAATACATTATAGAAAATAACTATCGTGTTAATAATAAATTTTTAAAAATCATTTACGTTTTTCCCAACCACCTTTTTAGACCCAGTAACATATTCACCATTATATAAATAGAAATACTCACATGCCACATTCTTCTCAATTTTTGTGGTTTATATTCCATATATATAATAAATTAATCATTTTCTAAGTCTTCATCAACTAATTGTGTCTCACCTAAATATATTACTATTATTTTTCAGTAATATCAATTTTAAATATATCTAGAAGACATAATATTTATTTATATTTTAATTCTATACAAAAAATTGTTGCATCAATTTTTAGTGCATCAACTTTTCATTTCCATCCTCCTCACCTCACAACTAGTATAATTAGATACACTTTTTTGTGGACTGTAATTCAATTAAATTTTATATAGAAGTGTATTAACCAAAAATATGTAAATTATTTTCATATAATACTTCAAAATCTTATTTATATGGAACAGAATATATATGGTTTCATTTTCAATAATTTTCACCACATAAATTTCAAATAATTTATGAAAAATGTCTTTTAAATATATTTATACTTTTTCAATTTATTGTTTATGTAGTAAGTATCCCCTCATAATCATTTTCATACAAAAGATCAATAATTATTTATTTTATTTCAAGGATTAATGGGATTCAAATTAATATAATATAACAAAAAAATTCATAATTAAAAAAACAATTTAAATGTAATGTTGGATTTGAAATTAATAGTTTTATAAACTATCTATGTAATATAGATATGGGAATATTTAATCCCATTTGAAGAAATATTCTCTTTCAAACCCAACAATCATTTTTCCCATTTCAATAATATGTATAGTCATCCTCTTAGAAAGTCGATTCCAGTTTGGTTTTAGTGTGTTATATATAATTTTTTTTTCCAAAAATTTCTTAATTGAATGAAAAATAATTCTTTGTAATAACCTTCCCATTTTTTGTTCTTAGAATTTGATGCGGATACCATTCTCTTATATATTCTCATAATAAGAGTTTAAAAAATCCAAATAACATTGATTTTATCTACATAAATTTAACTATATACATCCTTAGGTGGTCAATAATTACTGTGGTGAAATATATATCACCACATATGAATTTATGCCTCTTCGTTCTATAATAATTTGATTTTTTAAATTCAAGGGGACCAACTGATTTTATTATCAAGATTTTATTAATTCAATGGAGAATACTTTTCTTTATGGGAAGCTTTAAAAATAACATTTATATCATTTTTTATCTAGGGAAGACCAATTATACCATTTAATTTAAATCTTTTATTAGGTTTTATTGGTAGATATGTGAATGTCTTCAATTATAGATAATTTTCCCCTTTTTATAATGTAGAAAGTATAAATTACAATTTTATCCAATATGAAATAAATTATATTTGGTTCTTTAAAATACATTGATGACTTCTCCATCGAATATTATTTTAAAATTAAATGTCATTTTATCATTGATCACCTCATACACATCATCATAAATTTGACTATGACTTACATGTTTTTGTGGAATCTTACAACAAATAAAACATTATTTAAATTTCTTATGTGTGGGTAAACACCGACGAAGAAAATTACACCTATCATGAAATACATCTCATTATATAAGTATCATTGAACACCTCATGATATTTAATTATATTATTGTTCATTTTATATTATATTATCTTTGAGGAGAATCCACTCTCAAGTATATATGTCATTCCATTTACATTTCATATGATGGAAAAATAAAAAAAAAGAGGCATTTCATCAGTTAGATTTCAATTATGCCTTCTTTATGTTATGCATATATTTTAGATGACATTGATTTGACATAAAAATTCTTTTATATATTTTCTTTACTGGTCACATCATCCATAAATCTAATCTATATGTCAAACCAATTTTTTTATATTCCCAAAAAGAGTTTAATTCTAATTTAGTTTAACTATGTTCTTCTTATAAATAATTCCATCAAGATGTTATATAAATTCATGAATTATATAAATTTATATTAGATAAATATTATGCATGAAAATATATGATTTATTACCATACATATCAAAACAGTTTTAATTCCCCCAAAAAAATTCTACTAGTAAATCATATAAATTTACATTGAATATAAATTAGTATTTAATACAACTTTAAATTCAATATCAATAGATTTAAAGGAGAGTTTATTCTTTGGACCTTTATCATCTTCCATGTAATTAGTAATAATAATATAAGGGTTTCTCTCAAAAAAATTTATCTTGAATAAAAACATTAAATCATCAATAATAATTAAATTAATGTCAATATTATCATAAAAAATACATTTACCTTTTACCTTAGTTGAGACCCAAGAAATATCAAAAACCTTTGATGATTAAGTCAAAAAAAATTAGTAAAATTATTAAATTATATCTTTATCTTCTAAAGGGACTTTTCATCCTCAAGGACCCTTAATTTACAATATATAAGAATTTCATTTTATTTTCCTATTATCATCAATGCATATTTTTATACATTCATGCATCTCATCCTTAACATTTGGTATTTTCCTCACCTTCATATAATAATTATCAATAATATGAATCTCATATCTACTGTTATTAATTTTTTCCACGAGTACTTATATCTCTTTCTCATATTGGGTGTTTCCCATAGGTCACAGTTCACGATAAATTTTGAAATTTTTCACTACATAGGTTCTTTCTCCTTATTCATATTCAATTATTGATCTGTTTTATATCATGTTGTCACATTCCATGAAAGCGGAATATTTTATATAATAATATTAATATTACTCACTATTTGATGAAGTACAATATTCTTCTTCAATAATCAGAATCACTATCACCATTCATTCATTTCCCTTCCCCAATCCTTTTATACTTTTTTGTCTTTAAATTGATATATTCTTTTTGGCATGATAGTTTTTTATAATAATCAATTATTTTTCTCTTCATGGCCTAGAAATTTTAACCAACCTAATAAATAAACACTTAAAAAATTTTATATGGCTATTCCCTATGTATTTACTAATAACTCATATAAATTTCCTGAGATTATTAAAATAGATTTTTATCTCATATATTATAATTATTATAATTAGTTTTATAATTAAACTAAACTTCTTCATTCAACATATTTATGATGTAAATAAAATGAATTTATTATTTATCGTCATTATTTATATTTATTCTTTCCTCATATCATAATTTAACATATAATTTTTCAATTCATCTAAGAAAATATCATCCTTATCCATGTCTTTATAAACCTTCATGATATGTATTTTTATAAAATTACACATTACAATTTTTACTATAGTTTATTCTTCATGATATCCTCCATATACATTCATATTAATAACTATTTTGTTCACCATTGTAATATAGTAAATGGTAGGTTAAAATTCATAAATTATTTTATCTTTAATTTTATAAGTCATGATCTATAATTTCTATTATTTGATCTTAATGTTTCCTCTACAACTATTTTAATCTTTTCCCTATATTTATTTTACTATTGTGATGCTCAAAATTGAATTTTGTAAATATCAAAAAAAATTGTTTGTAAGTATAGCATTTCATTCCATTATATATGGCTCAATATTAATCTTATGAAGAGTATTACATGTATAATATTCTATATGTTGTGGAAAACCAATAGTAAAATTATTGCAAACCAAAAATTCTCATGAAATAAAGTATAGTAACATCCAATTATTCCCCCATGATTTTTTATCAAATAAAGAAACTCCTCTATTATTCATTGAAGTCTAATTAAACATTAATCACATAAAAACATAGAATATTATGAGGTCCCAATTGCTTATGACACTATATGTTAAGCCCATATCAATTGAGATACCACTGGAAGTGGGGTTGGATGAATTTGTGGTATAGTATTTTGAAAATTATAATTTCTAAATAAACCCATAATATATAAATAATGTAATTATCCACTATTAATATTCTAATTATCAACAATATGAACAAAAAGATAACCAGAAAAAAAAATACATGGATTGGCTTAGATGTGATTGATCACTACATTCTAGGTCCATTCAATTTTTAGTTTGTTTATTTTATTATCTCTATAAAATTAACGTCATCACAAATACTATTAAATGTGCAAAAAATGTTCATGTATGTATTCTATTGATCCTTAATATGGGAATGTTTTATCCACCTACCATGGTAATAAATGATGTTATTTAGATTGATTAAGATATTTATTATAGAAACATTCTCCATATTTATATTGAATCATATAATAAAAATTTATGATTATTCAACAATATAGGATAAATTTTCTAGCTTGATATCCTTTAAATAAACATGAATTTTTTTATTAAAATATTGATCTTCCATTTATAGTTCATCAGGATAATATACTTACATAGGATAAAATTCATGTATGATTGGACAATTTTATTACTAAAAATGACTTTATTTCAATATAAATGTAATCACCCTACTCATCCTCTTAAAAATACTAAAATGTAATTTGGAAATATTCACTTAGTTATTCACTCACCATGATACTACTAATATTTAGTGGCATACAGTGTTGACATACATTTTATTAATTCCAAAAATCATTAATTTTATATATTTAACATTTATAATTATTAAAATATTTAAAAATAAATATCAATAAATTTTATATAAATTTATTTGATTAATGGTACTCAAAAATTCCATAAAAATATTATTTGTAAATAATGGAATAAATTCTATCATTTCTAGATTTTTCTACCATATAAAACAAGAATTAAAATAAAAATCCCAATAATGTTTTTCATGATATTAAAAACAATCAAATATCAATGAATCTCGGTTTTAGTATGTACATCTAATAGAGTTACAATTATTTTTGAAACTATCACAAAAAATATCATTATCATCATTTTCTCTAAAAAGATAAATTTTTATTTTAACTTCACAACTGGCCAAATTAATTTATATGGAACCCTTGAAGAATAAAAGTCTGAGTAACATTCTATGTACCAATTAAATATAATTACTATGGTTTACCATTATAGGTAACCTTAAATTTAATGTATTCCTATATGAAATAACATATAGGGTACTCCTCGAGAGTCTTTTTCCTTTTTGAAAACCTTTCTAATTATTGAATTCTCGTATAAACAAGGTATAAACATGTAATATCAATGTATTTCCATGAAAATCATTATTAAAATTTTTAAAACCATTAAAATAGTATTTAGAAATTTGAATATGTTAGATAATTATAAAATCTCAAGATACCCTTACACCAATAAGGGATGCTCATTCAAGATTAAACTATATAATCATATAAGAATTAGTAATTTCAAAAAAATTATTGACAATATATAAAATTTTCATTATTTACATAAATAAGAAAATCTCAAACACAGAATTCCATAGGTATATTTTGATAATCAATATAATACTTTTTTGAAATATAAACTATCAATTAAAATTTCTAAATAATCTAGATCTATTTTCATTTCATGTATGTTTCTTTAACCCACTATATATGCCTAACCAACATTAGTAAAATATATTTGACTCTTATATGGGTGTACATATAATAATTTTTGATGAGATTCCCAATTTAATTATTGATACTTTTTATTCAAGAATAATTAAACTAATTGTAGATATGTATCACATTAAACTCTAAAATCAAAATTAATGTATGAAATGATGTATTCATGAATATGTAATTCCAACAATGTCTTCATATCCACATAGGAATAAAACAAATCAGGATTTATATCCCTTAATGGACCATAACATGTTGAATTATATTATTGAATAATAAAATAAATATAGAATACAAGTTATATATAATCACTTAATGGACATTATTAAATTTTATTATCTCCATATAATATAAATCTCTTTTATCAAATTAATTTTTGATATCATTTATTATTTTGAGATGTTCTAATTTCTTCAAGAAATCAAATATACCCAAATCAAATATCTTTCCCTCAGTGATGTGAGGTAATACAATGATTAAATACAGGAATATCTAATTAAATTTCCATGATTGGATAGGAATATGATTAAGAATATTACATGGACATTAATTGTCTTATTTTTCTTGTTTATAGGTGAAATACATAAACAGATTGGTTATTATGTCTAATATCACACTATTACAGACGTATTAGAACATAATATCATAATATGGATTATATCATCATGGGAAAACATCTCATCATGAGTGATTGTAATCATTCATCCATGAATCAATCATGTAGTGAGTAAAGAGAAAATATTCTAGAAATAAATGAGGTCGTCTATTAATATATACAACTCAATTTTATACCCCACACCAAATGAATTTGTATTAATATGTGTGAATTATTAATCACTTAGTTTATACTTTTTAAAATGGTCATTGATTGAGGGTGCAGTATATAAATTATCTAGAGACCTTATATACATGTATTTATTCAACTCCAAGAACTCTTTTATGATCAGTTTCACTAGGATCGTGTCATGACACCCTCCCTCTAAAGATGCCCCTCATGAGTTAGTTATGATAGAAGAGAGATAAGGACCCCCAATTCCTTCCTCTAGTAAGCCTCACAGTGCTGACCAACTACAAGGGAATACAAATCTCAAATTCTGGGAGGAATTAACATTTTTATAGGAACCATTATGGATGTATAATACCTATCAACGTCAAAACAACTCCAACTCTTATATAAATGATAAAAAAAACATCCCACGTGTATGTCTAAAGTAAAACTGCTAAAATACAATAAAGATGATCCAATGTAAATTCAAAAATAACAAATAAATGAAGTGACATAGATATTTTCCCCATGTCTGAGCAAGTAATTCCAAGTACAGTCCACATAGTGCTCCTAGATACATGAAAGTCGTTTTAAAATGTAAGGTGCACATAAAATTATACTCAGTTTGAAAAATTGAGGTATCTCAATCCTAATTGGAGAAGCATACTAATACCCTATGAGAGAAATATAGAATCCAACTGCACCTAGGAAGGTATAATAGCCACCCCAACCTCTCTAAAGGTACAATCAACAAATAATGAAATTCATGTAATGTAATAAAGAATGCATTGATGATAGGGTAACCTAAACCACTTTCAACTAATTAGCCGCTCACACACCATAACAATAAATATCTAGGCACTCCCTCCTATTTTGAATGTAGCATGTCACAACCTGACCTCTCACACCTGGGACTCACACCTAGTCCGAAAACTATGGAAAATGAAGATCATCCCATCATGAACACATAGACATAATAATAAAAACCACATCACTCCCACAGACGCATGGGCCACATACCATGATACATCACCAAAACACATGTGCAGAAACCACACACTGCATCTTGAAGACACATGTGAAACCACAACCCCTCACATTCAAAAGTCATCTGAGAACACAAAACACTCTCGCAAACTCCATGGCCTCAAAAACCATAACCTACCTGAGAAGATTTGGGCTATCAACACCTAGAAGTGGGAACATGGAATACCAGGTGGACTGCCATCTATCCTCACACTAGGATGATTAGGAAAGACACCCTCCCACCTGGAAATGTGGGTGTTCAGTATATTGATCTCAATTAGGGTGGGTTTCATATGAGAGAAATGGAAATACGAGTATGTATATTTAATACAAAACAATCAAGAACAACCTCTAGTTTTTCTATCAAACAGTACTTCTATCTATGATACATCCAACTCTGCAACTACCTCTAAATTTATTTAATAACACATGGAATATTCACTTTAGATGTAGATAAATTAAATCCATCAACTACATGACACAACTCAAACATAACCCCAGTCAACTCACTTATCCAATTATAGTTATTTATTATGAAATCCTTTTCTTCATTCCAACCTTACCAATGAAACTACTAATAAGAGCATGATGAAAACATCACAGCATAGAACACATAGAGGGAGAAGAACAACCATAGAGCAAGTCATATCACATTTCTTCCCATTTCAACACCCACAACAACCACTAACAACAACATTATATATATTCATTCCTACAAGCACATCAAATCAACTAAAAAACCCCCAAATTACTGCCAAACATCGCAACAAAAATAATCCCGAACAACCCAGAACCACTACTATGTAACAAAACCACACCCATCACACCCAATAACATTAATATAGCACAACCCAAACTTGTATCCTCACTGCTCAAACACTACTCATCCATTCCAAAATCATTCAAACTCTCAACCTAAGAATCCATTTCACCACCTGCAACTCCGTATACATGTAGATTCTCTCTCTAGCCCATAACTTCAAAACCACATAAAACAATAAAATGTGTATTCATATTTATAAATCAATTGTTCTTTAAATAATCATTAATAATTTAGGTTTTCTCACTGAGATATTTTGATCTTTGTGAATTCATTTATTTTACTAAATATACCGAGTTAATCAATCACATATATATAACCTTTCTTCACATGATCTATCGTAATACATCCCAATTCATCTTAATTAATCATACAAAGAAAACCAACATCCATGATTTTTAGAAGTTATATAGCCCATGTATACTACAACAACAACATATGACAAAGTATAACAAAAGTCACTTTTTTACCACCCCCTCATGTTGTTCTTTAAACCATTGTTATTATCATTATTATTATGGTTTCGTTATATATTCTAGAAGAGGATATTCATACATCCATCCATCATTATAAAAAACACAAGAAACAAAAAGTAATCCATTATTGGGTAAACAAATGATCATCCCCTCATCCTTGCACCGAACAGGGGTTGTGCAAGGCTCTAGGGAAACACGATCCACGGTCGCAAAATATATGCATCACTAATTAGGGAAGAATGGTTTTACAATTCCCAAGTATCAAGAAAAATGAAAAATATGGATTTAATGAAAGGTAGCCAGCTTTTATGGACTATATCTGAGACTCATGGTACATGAACCATTTTTGAACTCCCCATTAAAATTTGATCTTGAAAAATAATTTTGACTAACTAAAATAAAACAAGGAGTTACGAAATTAATGATAAATTTTAGGTTTATTGAAATGGCTATGAAGACACTTATACATGGTTTTAAAATCAATTTACATCATATAAAATTATAAATGGGTGAATCTCTAAAACTGGGAAAAATAAAAAAATTTTATAACTATTGAAATGTGTAAAACCCCGATATTTAATGAGATATATACTTTTTAAATTCATTGTTTTTTGTTTGGTACACTATACCAATATTATATTGTTCTATATGTAATATCGTATTAGTTTTCAGTATATGAAATACTATTTATTGCTTGTGTTGCACACAATTTTATGTTCATTTAATAGAATTAATTTCACACAATAGTGAGTATATATTTTGTTCAATATATATATTAACTAAGCTTTGATTATGTTATATGCAAAAAAATAAGGTTCACTACACGCAATAGTAACATGGCTTGCGCGACCTTCCTTGGTAGCTTGCGTGGTACGCAATGTCGTGTTTCACTAAAGAAAGGTATATTATTAAAATGTTATATAATATAGATGTTATGGATATTATTAACCCCATTTTTAATTTAATATAATATTTTAAATCATATTACACATGATATGAGAACAAAGTCTATTTTCTAGTTAAAAGAAGTAATTTTCCAGAAAAATGCGAGTTTACCACCTTTTGATGGCTCGCCCATTTTAAATGTAGTTTCGGATTATTTTGAAATTTATATTTGACATGATAACCTTCTTATTTTTATTTGGGGCATAAATATTTACTTTAGATAAATATTTGATATTTTTTCTGATTACTTTCTTATTTTGAAAAATATTGAAAATACAGTAAATTTTTATTGAAAAAACATTTTTATTTAAAATAATTTATTTTGTTAAAATATATTTGATAATGGTTTTTATATATATATAGAAAATATTTTTCTATTTTAAGGACTTTTATGCAATTTTCATTTATTTTAAAATAAATTCATATCAAAAAATATTTTATTCTTTTGCAATGTTTTAAACAAAAACCCATTTTTTAAACAATGATATTATTTTTAAATTCATTTCTGAATAATTTGAGATTTTTATTTTGAAAAAAGGATACATATTTGGAATACGTATGTCCAAATTATGTTAATGGGATACTTATATTTTTTGGCATTACGAATAGTAACATTGGTAATTATTTTTATTGCCATAGTTAAAGGTAAATCGAGTAATTATGGTTAAAATTAATATTATAGAATTACATTAACACATGAAAAAATTTTATTTTATTAATAAATGTCAATCTATATCACAAAAGGGTAGTAATAATTTCATTTCTTCGAGTTATTTTCATGAAAATGATGTAATAATTATTAAAACAAAAGAAAGTGACTATATGTCACTCTCTCATATATTATAAGTGCAACAATTTTAATTTAGTGATAAACTTCATAAAATATATAATGTAAATAGTCACTAGTTATATAATTATATTTTTTATCATTTAAATTTATTTATAATTTATATTGATTAATTAATTATCATTAATGATGACATAATGGTGATGAAAAAATTATTTTATTAATAGAGATTTCAAATAAATGGTTTTAAAAATATTAAAAAATATATAATATGAACTAAATAATGTTCTCCGTAAAATTTATCGGTTTTAATGACATCTTAAGAGTGAGTTAAATATTTTTATTATAATTTATATTTTATGGAGATTTTCTTATTTTTTCGATAAATAAATAGTGTCAAATTGAAACTATTGATGTTTTGTAAAAATAAAATTTAAATAAATAATTTAAAAATAAAAAAAAATTAAAAATTAATCATTTATATTTATAAGTTATAAATTTACATAAAAATCCATTTATGGACAATTATCACAACAAAATTAAATATTCATGTCACGACCCGCCTTCACCAAAAAGAGGGAAGGGTCAGCAAATTGTCAGGGCCTTCCTTCTTTAAGTTGAAGAAGAGATAATGACCCCCGAGACCCGCCTTCAATAGGTCCCGGAGTGGCGACTAGCACCAAGTGTATAGAAATTTCTCAAAAATGGAAGGCATTACCCCTTTTTGTTTTATAAGAACGAGATATGAGATGATGAAACTCAACAACACCATGGTAAAAGAAAAGTAAAGCCAAAAAAATAAAACATTCCCACATGTATGTTCCAAAAGTAAAGCCACAAAGTACAAAAGGTGACTATAAAGGTAAGTACCAAAGAAAGAAAAACGACAACTGCAACTGCTCCAAGGATCCGAACTAGTATGGTCCCACACGATCCCCAAAGTCCTCCTGGAAACCTAAAAGCAGTTTCATATATGTAGGGTGAGCATACAAGTACCCTCAGTAGAGAAAACCAAAGACTCTCGTGCACAAGTGGGGGAACGTACTAAAGTCCCGTGAGAAAAGAGTAAACCAAACACCTATCAAGGTAAACTATCCACCCCAGGCCTCACCAAGGCACACTCCCAAAATAATGAAGGTCAAGTAATATATATAATCAGATCACATCGATGTTTGGGTACCCTACGCCACTTTCCCACTGGTTATTGAGACATCCAACGCATCAGACCAATCCCGCCATTCTCACCACAGTCCCACTGCCACACCCGCCCGCACACACCTGGGCCACAACCACACGCAGTCCCACTGCCGAAATCCCTCCCACACACACCTGGGACACAACTGGCACAC